>CM072999.1:30985000-33655000 GCA_037038555.1 Rhynchonycteris naso | reverse complement strand
CTTTCCCTCCCTCCCTCCCTCCCTTCTTTCTTTTCTTCTTTCCTAGTATGGAACAATTTTCTTACATGAATAAAGTAATTTAATTGGCCTTATATATATATTTTTATATTTTATTATTATTAATTTTAATGGGGTGACACCAATAAATCAGGGTACATATGTATAATGAAAACATCTCCAGGTTATCTTATCATTCAATTCTGTTGCATACCTGTCACCCAAAGTCAAATTGTCCTCTGTCACCTTCTATCTGGTTTTCCCTGTGTCCCTCCCCTCCTCCCTATCCCACCCTTCCCTCCCTCCCCCCATCCCGTAACCACCACTCTCTTGTCCATGTCTCATAGTCTCACTTTTATGTCCCACCTATGTATGAAATCATGCTGTTCTCAGTTTTTCTTTTTTTCTGATTTACTTATTTCACTCCGTATAATGTTATCAAGGACCATCCATTTTGTTATAAATGATCCAATGTCATCATTTCTTATGGCTGAGTAGTATTCCATAGTATATATGTACCAAAGCTTTTTAATCCACTCGTCTTCTGACGGGCATTTGGGCTGTTTCCAGATCTTCGCTATTGTGAACAATGCTGCCACAAACATGGGGGCGTATTTCTTCTTTTCGAACAGTGCTATGGTGTTCTTAGGGTATATTCCTATAAGTGGGATAGCTGGGTCAAAAGGCAGTTCGATTTATAATTTTTTGAGGAATCTCCAAACAGTTTTCCACAGTGACTGCACCAGTCTGCATTCCCACCAGCAGTGCAGAAGGGTTCCCTTTTCTCCACATCCTCACCAGCACTTATTCTGTGTTGTTTTGCTGATGAGTGCCATTCTGACTGGTGTGAGGTGATATCTCATTGTGGTTTTAATTTGAATTTCTATAATGATTAGTGATGTTGAGCATTTTTTTCATATGCCTATTGGCCATCTGTATGTCCCCTTTGGAGAAATTTCTATTCATTTCTTTTGCCCATTTTTTGATTGGATTGTTTGTCTTCCTGGTGTTGAGTTTTATAAGTTCTTTATAAATTTTAGTTATTAACCCCTTATCAGATGTGCTGTCGAATATATTCTCCCATTCTGTGGTTTGTCCTTTTATTCTGTTCTTATTGTCTTTAGCTGTGCAAAAACTTTTTAGTTTGATATAGTCCCATTTGTTTATCTTGCCTTTTATTTCAGTTGCCCGTGGAGATAAATCAGCAAATATATTGCTGCTACAGATGTCAGAGAGCATGCTGCCTATGTTTTCTTCTAAGATGCTTATGGTTTCACGGCTTACGTTTAAGTCTTTTATCCATTTTGAGTTTGTTTTTGTGAATGGTGTAAGTTGATGGTCTAGTTTCATTTTTTTGCAGGTAGATGTCCAATTTTCCCAACACCATTTGTTAAAGAGGCTGTCTTTACTCCATTGTATGTTCTTTCCTCCTTTGTCAAATATCAGTTGTCCATAAAGCTGTGGGTTTATTTCTGGGTCCTCTGGTCTGTTCCATTGATCAATGTGTCTGTTCTTATGCCAGTACCAGGCTGTCTTGAGTATAATGGCCTTGTAGTAAACCTTGATTGATATCTGGAAGAGTGATACCTCCTGCTTTATTTTTTCTTTTTAAGATTGCTGAGGCTATTCGTGTTCTTTTTTGGTTCCATATAAATTTTTGGAATATGTGTTCTATATCTTTGAAGTATGTCATTGGTATTTTAATTGGTTGTGCATTGAATTTATAAATTGCTTTGGGTAATATAGACATTTTAATAATGTTTATTCTTCCTAGACATGAGCACGGTATATGCTTCCACTTGTTTGTATCTTCCTTGATTTCTTTTATCAATGTTTTATAATTTTCCGAGTACAAGTCCTTAACCTCCTTGGTTAAATTTACTCCTAGGAACTTAATTTTTTTGGCTGCAATAGGGAAGGGGATTGTTTCCTTAATTTCTTTTGCTTCCAGTTCATTGTTGGTATATAGAAATGCCTCTGATTTCTGAGTATTAATTTTATAGTCTGCCACCTTGCTGAATTCATTTATAGGGTCCAGTAGTTTTTTGAGTGAGACTTTAGGGTTTTCTATATACAATATCATATCACCGAAAATAGTGACAGTTTTACTTCTTCTTTTTCAATTTGGATGCCTTTTATTTCTTCTTGTTGTCTGATTGCTATAGCTAGGACTTCCAGAACTATGTTGAATAAAAGTGGTAAAGAGGGCACCCCTGCCTGGTTCCTGATCTTAAGGGGATTGCTTTTAATTTTTGTCCATTTAGTATGATGTTTGCTGTGGGTTTGTCGTAGATGGCCTTTATCATGTTAAGAAATGTTCCCTGTATTCCCACTTTACTGAGAGTTTTGATCATGAATGGGTGCTGGATTTTATCAAATGCCATTTCTGCATCTATTGAAATTATCTTGTGATTTTTGTCCTTCCTTTTGTTTATGTGATGAATCACATTGATTGATTTGCAAATATTGAACCAGCCTTGCCTCTCCAGAATAAATCCCACTTGATCGTGGTGTATGATTTTTTTCATATATTGCTGGATCCGGTAGGCTAATATTTTGTTGAGAATTTTAGCGTCTAAATTCATCAGGGATATAGGCCTATAATTTTCTTTCTTCGTGTTGTCTTTGCCCGGTTTTGGGATCAGAATTATGCTCGCCTCATAAAAGGAATTTGGAAGTCTTCCTTCCTCTTGAATTTTTTGAAATAGCTTGAGGAGGATAGGAGTTAGTTCTTCTCTGAATTTTTGATAGAATTCACTTGTGAAGCCATCAGGCCCAGGACTTTTCTTTTTTGGGAGTTTTTTGATAACTGTTTTGATCTCATTTGTTGTAATTGGTCTGTTTAGGTGTTCTATTTTTCCAGATTGATTTTTGAAAGGTTATATGATTCAAGAAATTTGTCCATTTCACCAAGATTGTCTAATTTTTTGGCATAGAGTTCTTCATAGTATTTTCTTATAATGCTTTGTATTTCTGTTGTGTCAGTTGTTATTTCTCCACTGTCCTTTCTAATTTTATTTATTTGAGTCCTCTCTCTTTTTTTCTTGGTGAGTCTAGTTAAAGGTTCATCAATCTTGTTTACCTTTTCAAAGAACCAGCTTCTGGTTTCATTGATCCTCTGTATTGTTTCCTTAGCCTCTATGTTATTTATTTCTGCTCTGATCTTTATTATTTCCTTCCTTCTACTTGTCCTGGGTTTTATTTGCTGTTGTTTTTCTAGTTCTTTTAGATGCAGGGTCAGGTTGCTTATTTGAGCTTTTTCTAGCTTCTTATGATATGCCTGTAGTGCAATGAACTTCCCTCTAAGAACTGCTTTTGCTGTGTCCCATAAATTTTGAGTTGATGTATGCTCATTATCATTTGTTTCTAGAAACTTTTTTATTTCTTCTTTGATCTCATTGTTAATCCATTCATTATTTAATATTATGCTATTTAGTTTCCAAGTGTTTGAGTATTTTTCAGTTTTTTTTTTGTGGTTAATTTCTAGTTTCATGGCATTGTGATCAGAGAAAATGCTTGATATGATTTCAATCTTCTTAAATTTATTGAGACCATTTTTGTGTCCTAACATGTGGTCTATCCTAGAAAACGTACCATGAGCACTTGAGAAGGATGTATATTCTACTGCTTTAGGGTGAAAAGTTCTGAAGATATCTATTAAATCAAGTTGATCTAGTGTCTCCTTTAAGTCTGCTGTTTCTTTATTAATTTTCTTTCTTGAGGATCTATCCAGTGTTGTTAGAGGGGTATTTAATTCCCCTACTATTATAGTATTGCTGTTAATCTCGCCCTTAATATCCATCAAAGTCTGCTTTATGTACGTCGAGGCTCCTGTATTTGGTGTATAGATATTTATAATAGTTATATCTTCCTGTTGAATTGTTCCCTTTATCATTATGTAGTGTCCTTCTTTATCTCTTACTACAGCCTTTGTTTTAAAGTCCATTTTGTCAGATATAAGTACTGCTACCCCGGCTTTTTATTTCTTTTCCATTTGCATGAAATATTTTTTTCCATCCTTTTACCTTCAGTCTATGTGCATCTTTTGTTTTAAGGTGTGTCTCTTGTAGACAGCATATGTATGGGTCCTGTTTTCTTATCCGTGCAGCTACCCTATGTCTTTTGATTGGGTCATTTAATCCATTTACATTTAAGTTATTATTGATATGCAGTTGTTTATTGCCATTTTATTCTTTAAAGCTGTATTCCTCTTTTGCTATATTCTTTCCTCCCTTTAAACTGTTTACAACAGGCCCCTTAGTATCTCTTGCAGAATTGGTTTGGTTTTTATGAATTCATTCAGGCTTTCTTTTTCTGGGAAACTCTTTATTTCTCCTTCAATTTTAAACGTTAGCCTTGCTGGATAAAGTAGTCTTGGTTGTAGGTTCTTGTTCTGCATTACTTTGATTATATCTTGCCATTCCCTTCTGGCCTCAAGTGTTTCTGTTGAGAAGTCCGATGTCATCCTTATGGGGGCTCCTTTGTAGGTGATAGCCTTTTTTTCTCTAGCAGCTTTTAAAATTTTCTCTTTATCCATTAGCTTTGGGATTTTAACTATGATGTGTCTTGGTGTAGATCTTTTTGGGTTTCTGTTTAATGGAGTTCTGTTTGCTTCTTGAATGTGTGAAGTGTTTCCCAGCCTTAATTTAGGAAAATTTTCTGCTATGCATTGATTGAACAAAGTTTCCATTTCCTGTTCTCTCCTCTTCTTCAGGTACCCCTATGATGCGAATGTTGTTTCTCTTCATGTTGTCACAGAGCTCCCTTAGAGTTTCCTCACATTTTTTGAGTCTCTTTTCCTTTTTCTTCTCTGCTTCTGTAACTTTGTTTATTGTGTCCTCTAACTCGCTGATTCGATCCTCAGAGTGATTCATCCTGCTTTTAATTTATTCCATTGTGGTCTTCAGTTCTGATACTGTATTTGTCATTTCTGTCTGATTCTTTTTTATTATTTCAATTTCGTTTTTTATACTTGTTATCTCTTTATTTAGGTGTTCATAATGACTATCCATTGTTGCTCTAATTTCTTTGAACATCCTAACTATCATTATTCTAAATTCTGCTTCTGGTAATTTGGTTATATCTGGTTCATTCAGGTCCTTCTCTGGGGATTTCTCTTGATTCATTTTTTTGCATTCCTCTGCCTGCCCATTTTGTCTGTGTATAAGCAAGTTTTGGCCACTGGAGTCCAGTAGGTGTTGCCTTTGTGTTCTCTAGGTGTGGTCTGTCTGCAGGCCCACCACCCCCTCTGCCGCTGCCTAGGGCGGTTGGGTATGGGCGTTGCCAGCGCCGGCCCACTGTGGCTTTTGCTGTGATTTCTGCCTCTCCTCCGCGGGAGGGGCTGTCACTCAAGCCACAAGCCTCAGCACCAAGGGTAGAGGTAAGCACCTTTGCTCAGCTTCCGACCCAGCCTGTTTCCGGACTTACGCCCAGAACTTGCAGTCAGAGCCTGCTTGCCACAGTTTCGCAGGTTGGGCGGGGCTTTTGACGTGCTCTCAGCTGTGAGCCTTTGCCCATCCGATGCTTTAGCCCCGCCCTCAAGGCCAGGGCCCTTCTGCGCAGGGTCGCAAAACAAGGTTTATTGGGCCGGGCATATTTGCTGGCTTCCGCTCAGCTGCGAGCTTCCGCTTGTCTCGGGGTCTACCCCGTCTCCGCGCTCTGAGCCCTCTCACGCACATAGAATGGCAAACCGCGGTTTCTCTGGCTTGGCGGGGCTGGTAGTGTGAGCTCAGCCACAAGCCCACGCTCGTCACTGGTCCTAGCCCCGTCCCCGTGGTCAGGGCCGTCTTGCGCGGGTTCCAGAGCAGATCTCTGCCTGTTCCTGGCCTCCCGCTTTGTCCCCGCAGGTGGGATTACAGGCGGGCCCATAGCTTCCGGACCACTTTTGCGCATCCCCTCCTCCCCTGCTGGGCTAGACCAAGCTCACACCAGCTTGGCCTCCACCCACGCTGACAGAACCGCGTTTCAGCGTCCTGCCGCCACCATACCCTTCAGCAACCCTCAGCAGAGTAGGAAGGGCCCTAATACTCTACACCGTAGGCCTGGGAGCTCCCTCACTTGTTTCACAGCTCAAAACTGTCCGAACGCCTCTTCTAGGCTCTGGGACTGTAGGCTGGGGCTTGGTTCCTGGGACCCAGGTCCCGCCCTCTCCGCCAAACTCTCCTCCCACCACGCGGGTCTCTCCGGGCTGCCGTTTGCTCTGGGGAGCTGGGCAGCCCTCTTCGCGTTTTTGCTATTCCTACCGGTCTCAATGTGGCTTCTTCTGTGTTCCTTGGTTGAAGAGTCCACTTAGTTTAGTTCAAAGTTGGTTTATCCAGATGATGGTTCTTTAAATTGAGTTATAATCCACTTTGGTTCTGGGAGTTGGAAGTTGGTACGTCCACCTACTCCGTTGCCATCTTGCTCCTCCTGGCCTTATATTTTTGCTTGGTTCTTTCCCATAGCTTTTTAGGGTGAAATTATCCAGCTAATAATTTATGGCTAATTCATAGTAGAGTACAGGGGTTGTAAAACATTTTTTTAAAGAACCAGGTAGTAAATATTTAAGGCTTTGTGGGCCATTTGGTCAAATGACAAAGCGGCAACAGATACTAGTTAAGTCAGTGGGCATGACTGTGCTCCAATAAAACTTTATTTACAAAAGCAGATAGCAGGCCAGAATTCCTCATGGCCTAGAATTTGCCCACTGCTGGGGTAGCTCCCTCAGCATTTTCTTCCACTCCTGAACCGTGTATGAGAACTCCAAAGTTAAGCAGGTTGAGGGAAGAGCTGAGGCCAAGAAATTAGATCATTTCATCTTCCTGCCACTAATTCCAATAGCATTCTTCTCACATCTCAGCCTTATAATAGAAGTTCACAAATATATATGCTCTGCAATGAATATTTATTCAGAAATAAATTGCTCCTCGTTTATTACAAAAAGAGATGATAGAGACAAAGAACGGAAACTGTTGTTAATTCACTTGATGAACAAACTGGCAACTGCAAACTTCTATCCCTTGAGGCTAATGGCAAGTCCAGAGCTGAACCCTGGAATCTATGGGCTCCATTATCTTCATCTCTCACAGCAGAAACCCCAACAGTGGCCCACAGAATGCTCTTCTTTGTAGCACTTTTAAGCAATAGCATCTAAAATGTGTCAATGTCAAATGTCAGGTTGTTAATAATGACATAATTAATCTGCTTATGTGAGGCTAGGGAGTCTAATAAAACCCTCATGTCTACAATATCTTACAATAATAGGGAACACCTCCTGAACTATTTGTTCTGTCTTCTTACTATTCCTGCCCCCTCCAGGAATGCATCCTATCTGATAGGAGCCCAAAGAGGACTCAGAGCCCCCATATCCTTTCTTAAGACCTTTGCAAGTGCTGTTTCCTCAGCCTAGATCTCAATTCCTTCAGCTCTTCCTCTGATTAATTCCTATTTATCTTTCAGGTTTTAATTTACATATATTTTTCTAAGAAATACCTTCCTTAGCACCTCCATTATAAATTAGCCCATTATGCTTAGTATACTCTTCTCCTCCTTCATGCACTTATTATATGCGGCTATATATTTATTTGTTGTGTCTTTATTTAATGTCTGTCTTCCCAGAAGAATTTAGGGGAGGACCAGGCCTATTTTGTACAACACTACCTGCAACACCTCACACTACGCAGTGAGTAGGCACTTAACTAACGTGTTGAGTGACTTATCATTTGCCACTGTTGGTAAAAGAAAAGGCTGACATCTTTTTCAGTGAGCACACTCTCCATCCTGCAACTTGAACTAAGGTTCTGTTATGAACTGAATGTTTTCCTTCAAAATTCATATATTGTTTGAAATCTTAAACCCCCAATGTGATGGTTTTAGGAGGTGGGGCCTTTGAGAGGTGATTAGGTCATGAGGGTGAAGTCCTCATGAATCAGATGAGTGCCCTTATAAAGGAGGCCCCAGAGAGGTCCTCGCCCCTTTCCATTTTCTGAGAACACAGTGAGGAAACAGCAGTCTGCGATCTAGAGGCAGGCTCTCACCAGAACCCAACAGAGCAGCACCTTGGTCTGAAGCTGCCAGCCTCCAGACTGTGAGAAATAAGCTTCTGTTTTTCATCAGCCACCTACATTGTGATGTTTTGTTATAGCAGCCTGAGTTGACAGAGACAGGTTTTGAGTTAACTATACACAGGACTGGTTACAGGATGAATGTAAGTGATACACTCCAGGCTGTTGTACCAGCATTAGTGGGAAATAAAAGAGAGGTGAGACAGGAAAATACAATATAAAGTCAACAGAGTACATTGTCCTACTGTCTGAGGGTTAAAGGAAATTGTTGAACTCTAAGCCAATGGGGGCTTGTGCTGCGTCTTTCTTCTCCCTGGGGTTTCCTTCTCTGAGGCACTCCCAAACTCATGGTAACTCTACTACTGTACCCACTTCATACCCACCTCCAACACACCCAGTTACTTGGTCTACACTTGACTGTGAACAATTAAAGTCCTTTTCCTGAGAATGAGCAGTGGAAATTAAGAGAGACTCAGTATTTCTCATATGCAAATTGGGTGACTTGAACTATGGTTCAGAGAAGCAGAAGATATTTGTCTGTAGATAATGAAGAATCAAACAGATAGATGTTAAAGCAGTGGTTCTTAACCTTTTTTGAGGTACCGAACCCACCAGTTTCATATGCGCATTCACCGAACCCTTCTTTAGTGATAAATAAAATACGATTTTTTTTTCCAAATTCAAGACATAGGTATATGTTTTTTTACTGGTGCACAAAATGAGCCGTGCGTGAACATCACCTTGCTCAAAGAACAAAACCAACAAAGTGCATGAACTCACAACAAATTACGGTATTACTTTATTCTGGCCTCCGCGGCAGAGGCTTCTCCGAACCCCTGAGACCGATTCATCGAACCCCTAGGGTTCGATAGAACCCAGGTTAAGAACCACTGATCTAAGATGACTTCTAGCTCTAGCATTCAACAGATTATTTTTGGGCTTCAATTGCCAAGTGATTCACTCTTCATCATGAAAGAGCTAAAAATGGCTAATAAATTTGGTGGAACATTTGGAGAACCCAGTGATAGAGCCATTTGTATCACAATCATTCTTTCTGGCTCTGTAAAACCTTTGAAATTTTTATTTTTTATTATGACTACATGGATCATTACTTGGCAAAGAAACTTCCCCTAATATTATTCTATGAACATAAAGAATTATGTGCTGGGATAAAAGGATATAAAAGTAAAAATCTATTAACTTATTGACAATAAAAGTAGGGGCTGAATTTTCATGAAAACGAACCAATAATAGCTACTATCAAAACTGGATGAGCTTAGAAAGGACAAACATAATTGACCAACCCCCTGTAAGTGGTGTGCAAGTTAATGTTTCTCAGTTCTGGGCCTCCACAATTTCCTTGAAATTGTTTAATGGAGAGAATTGATTCCCAAATTTCCAGCCTTTTGTCAGCTCACTGAGAGCTTTGACCTTGATTGCCATTTTTTACCATGTGACCCAGGCACCTCCTCTTCACGCTCATTAGTATTCCTTGAGTGAGTGAAATTCCAGAAAACCAAGATCCTGTAACCTCACTGCGTTAATGGGAAAACATAAACAGAGCCTGCTAGCATTGGATCTCACTGAGTCCCTAAATTGAAAACAAATTAAAATAGATTCTGAGGATAATGGTCTACCAGTTATATTGACAAAGACTTTCCCAAACTATCAGAATTTGGAATCAGGTTTAATTCAGAAACTACCTATGTTTTTCAAACATTTAAAATTGAGAAATTGTACATAAAAGGACAACATTTTTAATTTTGCTTGTCTGTGTTAATTTTTCACCCCAGTTGGAATGTTTGTTCTGCCATACCAAAATATAGACCTCCATATTGCTTTTAGAGGCTCATCTTGTGACCTTTAGCGACCTTATCACCTGAAGCTTGGTTGGCAATGATGAAAACTTGATTAACTGGGCAACATAAGGAGAGTCCTTTGCCTGTCCAAGGCATCTCAGTGATAGTTCCCCCTGCCTAACACATATATAGATAACTAGAAATAGGTAGAAATAGAGATACATATTTCAATTTACTTGCCTTTGCAAAGCAATGTAAAAATCCTGAAATTACCTCTTTTCTTGCTCCAAGTGGCACAGAAAGCAATGGCATTCTCTACATATGACAAAGCTGCTCATCATCATGAGATTACCAGGTCACTGGCCTTCATTAACCTGCCATAGCCTCTCATCTGATTTGCATTGTGAGCTCCCTATATAGGTAATGATACTAATTTTGAAAATCTCTAGAAGTTACAGAAAAAAAGCTAGGCCAGAGTGAAAGGTGAACAGAAATGATAGGAGTGGTGCTGACTCCTGTCACCCCCACTCCATTTTCTACCTTCCTGAGAGAGGACAGACTTCAGCCTGCTTGGGACCATGGAGCTTGTGAGCCTGAGTCTTGCCCTATGGCAGTTTTTCTTCATAAATAAGCACCAATAGTTAATGCCATAGAAAGCTTCACAAAGGAAAATCAGAACCATAGTCTAAAGCCAAGAAAGGCTTTTAAAAGGCACCAGCTCCTCTTGTGCCCTTTATTTCCTACATGATTGCTATGGCAACTTGCTCCCTCCCTTCTTGCCTCAGGACCTTTGCACATGATATTCCTAAGGCTTGGATCTCTCTTCCTCCTCAGCTCTCCCTAGATACAATTTATACTTATCTTTAGGTCTCAGTGTCTCCTAAAAAATATCTCCCTTGGTCCTCTGATCTAATTTAGTTTCTTTTTTCATCCTCTTTTAACATCGTAGTCTCTTTCTTCATAACACTTGTAAGTGTTGCTGTATATTTTTGTTGTTATCTTTTGGTTATATAAAACAACAACAACAACAAAAGCATTAAACTTTATATTCATGAATAGATTCTCATGTGATAATATCCCATTAAAAGTTATTTATGAAGTCTTACAATGACCCAGGTGCAGTGGCTAAGCACTAAGACTAAAAATAGCCCCGCTCCTTGGGTAATTACAATATGGATGGATAAGTATTATAATGGGCACAAATACATGGAGCAGGACATGGTCCTAAGGACAGCCCTGTCATGGGGGAAGGGAGAGTGTTTGCAAGATGTACGCAGAGAGAGAACTGAAGGACAAGGAGAGTGAGCTGGAAGCTGCGAGGAATGGGGAGCAGGTCCTGGGGCCAGGCGAGGGCGAAGTGCTCCAGGCAAGGGGACTAGCTGTGTGGAGACTTGCAGGTAAGGGAGCTCAGGCATATTTAGCAAATCAATATTACTCAATATGACAGGAGCAGAGTGTTTGGTGGTGTGAGAAGAGAGATACACTGGGGTCACCGCATAGATTTAGACTCTATTTCTAAAACAATGGGGGGTCGGAATCAGATTTGCATGTTAGAAATCCAGCTACAAGGTTAAAAATGGCAGAGAGGGCTGAGGGGCAGAATACATTATTGGCACCAGGGCCACTGTTCCCTGCATACCCACCCTTCCCAGGGCTCAGTGAGCTGAGTGTGTTTCTCCACCTTTTAACCATGCACCCAGCTGCATGACTTGATTTGGTCAATGGTATGGAGATAGAAGAGACTGTGTTACATCTCTAAGCCGAGGTCTTAAGAGGTCTTGGGTGTTTCTACTTTCCCTCTTGTACCTCTGCCCTTGCCATGAAAAACAACATTAACAACAACAACAACAAAAAAACAGGCCCTAGCTAGCCCCTGGGCCCAGGAAGATGACAGAGGCAAGCGGAGCACAGCCAGCCCTGACATAGAGGCCTGAAGCGCATCAGCCCAGCTGGCCCACAAACCCATACAAGAAAAACAGATTATTTTTTAAAATGAGATGTTGAGGGTCCTCTGTATGCAGCATTATTGCAACCATTGCTAACTAAAGCAAGGACGCACCAGAAATAGAGTGAAGAATTAGGAGGCTATCGTAGCTGTCAGTTGAAAACTTATGATTATGAAGGTGGAGATGGAGAAAAACAGAGAGATTTAAAAGATACTTAGAAAATATAATTGTCATGACACAGTCACCTTAGAGAGAGAAGTTATTTAAGAATGCCTTCTGGGGTTCTTCCTTGAGTAATTGTTTGTTGAGATGGGGAATGTAGGGGGGAGATGCTATGTTTAGTTATGTGGAATGTGAGGCACCTCTGAGATGTCCCAAGGGGACAGGTTCAGTAAACATAGGTCTAGAACAGTGGTTCTTAACCTGGGTTCTATCGAACCCTAGGGGTTCGATGAGTTGGTCTCAAGGGTTCAGAGAAGCCTCTGCCATGGAGGCCAGAATAAAGTAATACTGTACTTTGTTGTGAGTTCCTGCACTTTGTTGGTTTTGTCCTTTGAGCAAGGTGATGTTCATGCATGGCTCATTTTGTGCACCAGTAAAAATACATATAACTATGTCTTGAATTTGGAAAAAGAATCATATTTTATTTATCACTAAAGAAGGGTTCGGTGAATGCGCATATGAAACTGGTGGGTTCGGTACCTCAAAAAAGGTTAAGAACCACTGGTCTAGAATTTAGGAGAAATCTGAGCTGGACCATAAATGAGCACCTAGGTGGTCTGAATAAGGACCCTCAGGGAGAGGGTGTAAAGCAAGAATGTGGAGCACAGATCTCTGGAGAGGCCAGCATTCAAGGGCACTTGAACATGAGTCCACAAAAAAGACCAAAGAAAAAAGCAAAGAGGAGACATGCCCAGGGAAGTAGTATCCTGGGAAGAAAGAATGAGAAGGCTCTAGAAAGGAAGGTGTGGTCAATTGTACAGAAAACTGGGAAGAAAGAGGCAAAGAATTTGTTAGAAAACACAAAGAACTTACCTAACTATAAACAAAGAAGTGAAAGAAATATTTTCTCAAAAAATTTCTGATAATCCCACAGTAGATGAGTCAATAAAGCCCTAACCTTAAGATCAGATGCTGAGATTTACCGAAAGTGAACAAAAGCAAGATCACAAGGCATTTTGAGTCACTGTCCTTTCCCGGCCTTTCTTGGTGAGCTGTGCCCTGGGGCAGAACTTTGCCTTTCCTGCTGCAGGTTACTGTGCCACCCAGGCTATGCAGCCCAGGGGCCTTGGCAACTCCGACAAGTTTATGAGAAGCAGCCTTGGTCAGGTGCCAGGGCTGGCTGCCCTCCCTCTGACTCATTTCCCATTGATCCAGATGAACTTTCTGGCCCTGGGGGCTTTCATAGGACTGCCTTGCTTCTGCTGTTGGGACCCATGGTGGCTCATGCTTTCAACAGAACAGGGGGCTTTTCCCTCTTGCCCTTCCACAGTGCACAGGCGGGGGAGTTGAGGGGAGGCGAGGACCTGAGCACGTTGAGGAGGGAGCCGCTTGCTTGCGCAGTTCACAGGCAAACACAGGGCCACAGGGCCCAGCACAGGTCTTGCTAGAGCTCTCGAAAAATTACTGCATTTGCGTCCTCGTCCTCGGTGATTGCTCAGGGAGAGGAACGCCAGAAACTTGAAGTTTGTTTTCCTCTTCAATTGGAACTGACATTTCCCCACGATTGGATTACTTTGAAATCAAGGAATTGCAGCTCAGATAGTTCATAAATTTATTTCTGTTCCACCTTGTAGCATTTATTACAAAGACTGATCAGCCAAAGAATATGGGCTTTCTGCCTTTTATTTCCTGTTTTATTGCAGTGACCTTTTACGACAGGGTGGTGTGGTCAGCAGGATGTGGTGGCTCACAGCCAGCAGGTACGGGTGTAGTGAGTAGACAGAAGCACCCTTTCGCTCTCAGGGATGCCATCCATTGCCACTTCGCCCAGACCCCTGGGGAAGGGTCTGGAAAAATAATAAGTGCCCTGGAAGAGGAAGACGAGGGTGGTGGGTTTAGAGACACCAGAAACCCCACACTATATTCGAAGCAGACCCGGAATTAGAGTGGGCAGCCGTTCTCTCTCACCTCCACCCCCTGTAGCCATCTCTGGGGGGCAGGTGCAGCAGCAAGGGCATTGGTCACAGGGAAGAGATGATAAGCTCTGGAGTTATGGAGAAACACTCTGGAAATAATGAGAGCTGAGGTCATCAGTCTGTGTGTGTGTGTGTGTGTGTGTGTGTGTGTGTGTTGGATGTGTGTATGAGAGTACAAGAGACTTATTTGTTATACAAAGTTTTACCTACTAGTAGCAGACCCTGGGTAAGGATCTGGGAACCCAACAATGAATTGAACCTGTCCCCCAGAAGCTCCCAGCCGTGTGGGATCACTGGGCCGAGAGCCAGGAAGGGTGGCCCAGGGGCTATGAAAGTGCTATGGCGAGCTTCCTGGAGGAACTGGCGGCTTCTGCAAGGATGGAGTCTTTGACATGAGACAACTGCCTTCTAAGTTAGACCCAGATTACCAGAACAGAAAAGGAGGCAGGGTGCCAGGCAGGAGCCCACTCCAAGAAAGATAATTGTGCATTTGATGGTGCAGCCGGGTGGCGAAGAACCCTCCCAGGTTGATATCCTGGCCCTGTCATTTGTTACTTCTGTGGCCTAAACCTTTTGGTATCTTCTTTTTTTTTATTTGTAAAAGGGAACAAAAGTGGCATACCTCACAGGGTGCTGAGAGGAATGAATAAGAAAATCACGTGATATGTGAGGACTGTGCGTGCGCACCAGGGGCTCTCAGTAAGTGCAGCTCTGTTAACAGGACAGGACCTGATTTTGTGCATGAATTTCAGAGCCATCAAGAGGATGAGGAATACTCAAGGCCTGTCCCTTTTGTTCCTCAAGCCCTATTCACATAGGATAGATGGGTGACCCCATCATCATCAGCCTGAGAATTAATAGACAACTTATTTTAAATGGAAAAAGGGAAGCAAAGGTTTTCTTTCTCAATCTTACATCTTACCTGTGCTTTAAATGCCAGCTGTAATCCTCACTCGTGTCCTTGTGAAATAAATGGCAAGGAGTAGGCTACCTCTCCTAACTGGGAGCATGAAATCTCAAACTGGTTAAATAACTGTCCCAAATCCCACATTGAGATTATTGAAGAGTAGGAGCCTGAACTCTGATCTTCTAAGCTACAGGCCCAGACCTCCTAATAAATCACACTGCTCCCTACCATCTGCCAGCCGGCAAGATCTGCCCTCTTCCGTGGCCAAGCTGGTCACACAGGGTGGAATGTTTTTATTGAGCAAACCAATGCCCAGGAACATAAAATGTTGCCTCGGGCGTTTTCTTGGATGTTTAACTTTTAATGTAAAAGCTAGTTCTAAACATAGTGAGCAAATACTAAGTGATTGTTTCTCCTGAGTGTCTCGGACACTAGGGAACGGAGGCTGAGAAGCAAGCTGGCTTTGAAGGGTCAGCACCCGGGGGTGGGGCACCAGGCGACTTTCGGGGGGTGTGTATAGGAACTTGACTTTCGATTGTAAGTCGGCTCAGCTGTTCAGCCAAAGGAAAACTGTGGTTCACAATTATAGAAAATCAGTAGCTAGAATTATTAATAATAGCAAAAGGAGCTGTTTGTGCAGCAGGTAATTTGTGGTAATGTTTTCTAATTGATAGTCCTTTTTATTATTTAAACAATAATTAATTCGTGTTCCAAGCAACGTACTGACTTTATTTATAGTGTTATGTCAGACTTCCTAGCTTTAAATCATTCCTTATTGTTTTTATAGATAATTAAAATGCACAGTGTATTTGTTCTGTTTGTGAGTGTTTCGAGGGCTGCACCTTCCGAGGGAACCTAGGGGCGGTGCACACAGAAGTGAGCCCACATTAGCTCATGGCCTTCCACAGAGCAGCCCGATGCTTTTCTGACCAGGAGAATTCACACAACATCCCTTGAAAATCTGTCCACACAGTCTTCCTGTGGCTGGCTGCATTTGACCTATTTATGAAATGAAAAGAGTGAAATCTATAACTGCAGATGCCATTTTGCAGCAATGACCTGGCAGGTCTGGCTTTTCTGCAGACAAGCTTCACGGGCAAGTCCCTTCACCTCTCTAGGCCGACAGGTCCGTAAAATAAGGGAGATGAAAGTGGTCATCCTTGAGCCTCCTCAGAGCCCTAGATTTGAGTGTGTTTAATGGAATCAGTGAATATACTTTCTTGCAGGTACATTTAAGTTTCTGACTGCTGGGAAGAGAAAAAGCATGATAAGATTAATGGGCCAGTATCACTAGGGCATTCACTGCCAACAGACATGAGCTGCCTGTTCCCATTTAGTATCTCTGGATCTTCCTGAAGGCTGAGTCTTACTATTTGACTTCTCCTATCCCTTTAAACAATAGGCTGCACATAAAATAAAATCTACTGAATTTCAGCTGAGACTATAGACTGATGTTTTATATGAGATACTCCAGAATATTTTTCCAAGTTTATTTATAAGACGGGAGCCTTTATATTTCATTTATTGAGCATATTAATTTTGCTTTTGTTTTTGTCTCAGGAAGACAAGAGAAGGCATCTGTAAGTGTCAGCTCTCACCTCTCAAGGTCAGAGCTGAAGTCCCATGCAGAAAAAATCAACTCCAGAATGAAAATGTGTTATATTGCTACTGCTGGCTTGTGGTTATGCAAGTCAGTTGGTTTCAGCAACCATGAGATATCAAGATCATGAATTAGCTTTCCTTGTAATTCCATTAGCTATGTTCTGTTTTGTGGCTTCATATCACAGTCCAGTTATCCTGCAAAGGTGTGTAATTGACTATAAAATGCATTTGCGTCGAACTGAATCTTGGTGCTGTTTTTTGGTTTTGTTTTGTTTTATTAATAGATGAACCTTCTTCTCCATCTTGGACCTACTGATGTTGGGCACTTTTCTACATCATAGCTGGAAAGGCTAAGTTTCTTGATATAAGACATCTTATCTGCCTGGGTGAATACTGCCTTTCAGATGTTCTCCTCCAGCTTGATGGTTCCCTCTTCATCCTCCTGAGCAGGTCTAATGGCAGGCCCTAACCCTTCCCCCAAAATCACTTGCCCAGTGTTGGTTGTCATGAACCTTACCAACTGGAACTAAAATACAGCCAATTACCAGAGCCTCTAGGGATATTACACAACATCTGGAAGAGGTCAAACAGGAAGACATGGTTACATTTTTAAACAGAAAATTTATAGAAAGCCAAAAGGCTCCCCACAAAATTGACTTTGGGCTTTCACTCCGCTGAAATTCACTAAGAAATATTGTGCATGAAACAACTGAATGTTTCTTCTGAAAAAAATAGTCAGGAGGGACATGCCTTAGACATTAAAATACACTATTAAACTAAAGTCAATAAGTATTTTGGTACAAATACAAAATTAGACAGACATATCAAGAAGAAGTAACCTATAAACTTTGATATTTTTAATTGATCTGTAATAAAGAAAGAATTACAAATTCAATAAATGAACTTGGGGAAGTTTAGTGTTTGAGGAAAATAAATAATAACTTAGACATTCCTCCTACAGCATTTTATAAAATAGTATTCAAATGGATGAGATGGATAGGAAAGGTATATGTACAAAATAAACTTAAAATATTATAAGAAATTGTAAAAGGATTTTTATTAACATCGACATGACAAAGGCCTTGTAAACTATAAAAACAATGGGGAAAGTCAAATACACTTGACTAAATAAAAATTTAAAACATCTTTTTATATATATATATATATGAAAAGATTAATGTTCATATATAAAGACAAGCTATGAAAAAAATAGTTTTCATGGAGGGATTCTGGGAAGATAGCAGTGACAGTGACTTGGTTTTTAAATCTCTCAAAATTCCCACATAAAAATTCCTACATAAAAACAGACGGAGCATCTAGATAGCAAAAAATTTTAAAATTAAAGGACAACTTATAAAATAGTTAACTGATAAAGTTTCCCCACAAACCCTAAAATACAGGCAGGGCAAACCACCAATAGCTTCAGAATCCTAAGGTCCTAAGGTATCGGCATGTACCACAGGGGGCGGGGGAGGGAAGACATCTGGCAAAAGACGCAGGCCAACTTGAGGAGAGCAGTTGAACCCAGAAGGGGTTTTGCTCAAACCAATAGTGGTGAGTGCAAGGGGATCTGTGATGAGGGTTTAAGGGACCCTTGAGTGGTCTTTACCTTGCCAAGTCTTGAAAGTGACCAGTTAGGTTTGCCCTCTGGGATAATTCTCAGTAATTATATAGGGTGTGATAGTTTTTGTATTCTTACTCTGTTGTGTGTCTAAGATGAGATAAAGCAAATGAGTAATTTTGGAATATTCTATCATCCCCTATATCCTTTATAACCAGGATTTGGGGCATTGAAGAAAGGAGATACTGATATACTCTACCTGAGGTAAAGCAAAAATCACATAGTCTTACATTTGAATTGAAAGTAACAGTATAAACTCTTGAAGTGTGTGCATGTACGTGTTTAGTTCTGCCAGAATGTGTTCCAAAAAATCACCACAGTGTGAAAAATCATTCAATAAAAACCACAGGGCTTATGGTAAAAACGGGAGAAAGGGCACAACACTCAAAAGACTTAATCAGTGACACATTTTTAAAAAGACTAGAAACTTAGTAAAGATGGTAGCACAGTTCTATACATGTTAACTGATAAAGAAATATACAATTATCGCAATAATGAGGCACTCTGCCTTGGAAAAGACTTGAGGTTTGCCTGTGGAAGTCGGGTGCTGGAAGAGGGTAACCTATTAGGTGTTGTGAAGCAGTGGAAGGAGGCGTACCTGACACTGAGTGGAAAGTCGTGACACCAGCTGTGGGTGGCTGGCTCATCATCCCCTGTGGGGTATCGATACTGAAGACCAGAGTTGTTTCCTAGCCTTAAATCTGGGTCACTATTTCTGCCTTTGAGGTGGAGGCCATTCGAGGCATGTGTTTATAACAGATACCCATTTCATCACAATCAAAAATGTCATCCAATGTATAGCCACCTTCTGTGTCATTGCTGGGAATTCTGCTGCTGCTTCCTCATCTGTGCTTGTAGCTTCACCTGGCAGCTGAAAACTCTGGAAATTGTAGTGATGTTTGAAACCACGAAAGGTGCCATTTTGTAGGGTTTGGCAATTTTGATTTCAGTTGTTGTATATAGATTGTGCTTTCTCTCTGATTGTGGAAAAAACTTATTTCAGATTGTTTTTGCTCTTCTGCATATTCTTGCCCAGCTTGATTCAGCTTCACCTAATATTTCTCCCGTATAAAATCACCCATCGACAAGTGCAGAATTTGTGTTAGGCTCAAATTGTTCCTTAACATAGCAATCGTGTTTGAACAAATTTGCGTTTTTAAAACAAGTATTGTAGCAGAACTGGCTAAATTTCCCCCTCCTGTTAACCTCTTAGCTTTGTCCTCTGAAATGACTACAAACAATGACTAATGTTGTAATTAATTAGCAATAAACATCGCCGGCATCCTATTCTACGAAAAGAAATCAGGGCTTCTTGGAGGAATGGCTGGTTACAGACCTGAGGCAGGAGATGTCTAAGGTGAGCCTGGAGTATCTTGTCATTCCAAATAGTAGGGAAGGTATCATAGACTGCTAAGGTCATGTCAGTATGACTCAGGTGCCAATTGAAGAAGCTCCCACTGCCAAAGATGAGACGATTTGTATGCCAATAAGAATAATAATTGCATAAATGTATTTAAATTCATCAAATATGTTTAAAGCTGTGTGTGCCTAATAATATTTGGAAAAAACAAATTGATTGCTATTGGAAGAAGATTCATTATTTTGAAAACTGATGAAGACAAAGGATCTTGTCCTGTCTTCTTTCGTGAACTGTATCACTGGATAACCAAATCCTGGATGAGAGGAAACATCTCTTTATGAAAGTATACCAACTAATAAGTGAAAAATGATAGAACATTTTGCAACCCCCAGTAAATTAATGAATCTGGGCATTGAACATCAACAGTTGTTAACATCCCAGAAAGGGAGACACATAGATGAAATGTACCTCCGGATAAAAAACACACCACCAACCATCTACAATCTTGCCAAAAGGATCAAACTCAAATTTAATCAAGCCTTTGGATCCAACTACCAATTTTCAGGAAATAGCTCAGAGGAACATATTAAACTGTTTCTTGAATATGCAATTAGTAAAATTCAGACGGTGTGAAACTTTACAAGTTTAAAAGCTCAGGTTCTTAAATAGAAAATTTATAAAAAAATAAGAGGGACTCTCGGTGGAATGTATAGGGCAAAATGATTTAAAAGACATAGCAAGTTTTTAAAAACTGGCAAGGCTAAATCATAGTGTCTGAGGGATGTACTTGTTAGTGATAAAGCAATAAAGAAACACAAGGAAGCGGTTGCTATAAGCATCAGGATAGTCGGTGATGAAGTTAAACTCGAGAAAGAACGGAACTGTATTCCCTGTGCAACCATGTGTGTGGATCGAGACGCAGGCCAAGTGCACGCCTTTCTGGCTGCCCTTCCCTGTTCTGCCTTGTCTCAGACCTCTGCGACCACTTGCCCCTGCAGCCAGACTGCACTCCCTGCACTAGCAGCCTTGGGGCCTCTCATTCCCAGGCTGACCCTTGGCCGTCCTGTGAGCTGAGGCAGCTCCTCGGAGGAGCAGAGCCTCTACTTTATTCCTAGATCTCCTTTCTAAGATTGCAGATTCAGTGGGTTTTTTTGTTTGTTTGTTTGTTTTTTGTTTTGTATCCATCTATCCAGGAAAACAACAAACAACGAAAACCAATGCTGGGTCTGTCTGAGTCGTTTTCTCACCGTCCTTTCAAGAGCCCAGGAGTCCTATTTGGCTGCTTCATGACAAGTCAATTAGATAAAGATTGTTAATCAGAGTAATGAAGGGAGAAGGGATCTGAGGAAAAGGAAAGCAGAGAAGGAATGTGGCAGAGGCAGTAATGGAAGAGAGAGACCACAGCCCCTCCCTCCCTGCTCTGATGTTTTATTCATACTATTTGCAAATGAGCCAGTGGAAACAGCATTAACAATAAATGAGATGCATTAGGCTGTGGAGAGGAGGGGGAGGGAGACCGGAGCACTGTTTCTTGTCAGCCAGGCTCAAGGGCTCCATGCTTACCAGCCAAGGTGAGCCTTTCTCAGGTGGGTCTACCTTAATGCTCACCTGTACTCAGGCCTCCTGAAGAGGCTCATATTCCGTTTAGCAAATGGTATAAGAAGTTCAGAGACTTTTCTAGCATATAGAAGCCAATCAGAAAGATAAAGCTAGGACATCAAAACCTGAGGGCTGGTAACTTTCACTTCTGACCTCAGCATTGAAGTTGTCACAACCCGACAGATCTGTTAGGTAATTGATCCATTTTTATTAAAGTAGCGAATACTTGATTTGTACTTTACAGTTAACCCAGCACTTTCACATGGTCAAATGTTTCTCATAATCACCTTGTGAAGTCATGGTAGTGACTAGTTTTATAACTTTAAAAAACTGAGCAAGTTTACCCAGGTCCTGAACCCTCACTTTAAGGAATTCAGGTGTTTCCATAATTCTTTCTCTTTGAACAATTTCCATCAGTTCAAATCCTCCCATCTAGTAATTTAGCTAAACTTGTGTTATTTTTTCCCTTCCATTCAACAAATACATACTGAGTATCTCCACGGGCCAAGCTCTGAGCTGGGTGAGTAGGAAGCCCAATGGGTAAAGAGTTCTACTGTTTCATTCTATAGGCTATCAAGCTGCCTGTTTACCTCTTGATATGAATTCTGATTCTTAGATAATTAGTTCTTATTAAAAAGAATAACAATAGCTGTCATTCATTGAACACTCACTAAGTGCCAGCACTGTGATAAGTGGTTTACAAATGCTGTTTTATCTAAAATAGCTTTGCGTCCATGTTTAAACCCAGAGCTCATGCTTGTAAACAAAAGTGCTTTAACACTCAGTTCTTTCTTTCTGTTTCTTTCTTTCTTTCTTTCTTTCTTTCTTTCTTTCTTTCTTTCTTTCTTTCTTTCTTCCTTCCTTCCTTCCTTCCTTCCTTCCTTCCTTCCTTCCTTCCTTCCTTTCTTTCTTTTGTGACAGAGACAGAGAGAGAGAGACAGAGAGAAGGACAGATAGGGACAGACAGACAGGAAGGGAGATGAGCATCAAGTCTTCGTTGCGACTCCTTAGTCCCCTTAGTTTTTCATTGATTGCTTTCTCTTATGTGCCTTGACTGGGGGCTACAGCAGAGTGAGTGATACTTTGCTTAAGTTAGCGACCTTGGGCTCAAGCCAATGACCTTGGGCTTCAAGCCAGCAACATTTGAACTCAAGCTAGCAACCATGGGGTCATGTCTATGATCCCACACTCAAGCCAGCGACTTTGCACTCAAGCTGGCGAGCCTGCACTCAAGTTGGATGAGCCTGTGCTCAAGCAGGTGACCTTGAGGTTTCAAACCTGGGTCCTCTGCTTTCCAGTCTGATGCTCTACCCACTGCACCACCACCTGGCCAGGCAACACTCAGTTCTTTTATAAAGGAGAAAGCTTCATTTTTCTTGTGAACTTCCCACCCTTTCACAGCCTCCATGAGATCCAGCTCCCAGTAGAGAGACATTGGCACCAGTCTGACCCGGCAGCATGATTCTGCTAGTGTATCTCCTCCTCTGTTTCTCCTCCTCATACCTGTCAGCATTCTGGGGAAAGTGTCTTTTCAACAAAGGTGGATAAAGAAAGGTCAGGTTTCCTTCTGCATCTGAGACAAAAGCTGTCTCCAGCATACGGACATTGGATCCTGGTGGCCGGGCCAATGAGACCTTGGAAAACTTAGGTTTGAATCATACTCCCTGGCACTCACTTCTTTCCAAGGTCATCCAAAATACCCTCTGATATTCCAGGAAGGCATAAAGGAAGGACCACAGAGGACCAGAACTCAGGAAGGTGATGCTTACCTGAGTATCACTCCTGAGCCTGTGGCCCTTGCTGCAGCAGTATGGGCACCAAAACCCACTCCAACTTACTTTGTGTTTCAACAAGAGCCCGGAGGATTGGAATACACATTAAAGTCTGCGTACATGGGGAGGGAGTGCACTATTGCACAATGGTTCTCATCATGTGGTCCACAGGGGCCAACAGCATCTGTATGACCTGGAAATGTGTTAGGTACAAAAATTCTTGGGCCCTACCCTAGACCAACTGGATCAGATAGCAGGGTGGACCCAGCTATCTGTGTTTAAGAAGCCTTCCACATGGTGCTGATGCATGCTAAAGTATGAGAGCTATTGGTATAGACGATTACCTCTCCAGCCCTGGCTCACTTACTTTTTACACGTTACTTAGGCTGCAATCTTGGCTGACATTTGGGGGACTAGAGGAAAGGTCTTATGTGATTGGGTTTTCCCTTTTCCATTTTATTACCCTGGGGATAGTTCTGAAAACTCAAGCTTCTGAACAAAACCTCCCTTGCTTGTAATTTAATCTTTCATTTGCATTGCCAATAATAGTGGGAGAAAAGAAATTCCAAGAAACCGACTGGCTCTTAAGTGCTTTATTGTATCTGATCAGAAGTGTGCCTGGGAATGGAAGACCTGGGTTTCTCAGCCCAAGAATAAACAGGGCACAGAACCATAAGGAAGAGGGGCTCTTGTGGTCACAGGCTGGGAGGGCGAGGTGGCATGGACCCAAAAACACTGGCACAGACAGCCAGTTTGGGGTGAGGGAGGGTATCTGCACAGACAGAAGAGGCAACAGAATATGAAAAGTGCCTAAATCCAAGAGTCACTGGCTGTCGCCAAACAATCTAGTCCAGTCCCCCAACTCTGATAATTACCATGCTTATCTCTTTCCAGACCTCGGACCTCCATTTTCTTCAGTCTGGGGAGGTGCCAACAACACTCAGTGATAAAGAAAAGCACGAAATTGTGCCCATTAGTTCCTTCAGCAATTCTTTTCTGAGATTATACTATATGCCAGGCACAATGCCAGGTGCACAAAGACAAACACGACTTCCAACCTCACAAGCATGGATTTTAGTGGAAGAGATGGGCATTGCTCTCTCGGTCACAGCTCGTGAGCACAGCAGGGTGTGTCACAAAGAACCTGACCTAGTCTCAGGTCAGGGAAGACTCTCTTGGGGAAGAGGTTGTGTGGCTGGAGGTCTACAGGAGCTAACAAGGCCAAAGCAGGAGTCAGTGGTGAGAGCACTATAGGCAATGAAAGGGACAGAGCCGAGAGAGAGATGACAAGTGTAAGGGTCAGAAAGGAGACCCCAGGAAGAGACACAGGAGTTGTGGGTAGAGACCAGGCTGTGCAGGTTTATTAAGCTTTGGGACTTTATTCTAAAAGCAATGGGAGCTTTTGAAGGGTTTTAAGCAGAATAGTATCAGGGACGGGTTCACGTATTGTAAAGCTCACTACATCATGGAGAAGGGAGGGCAGAGAGCAGAGGATAAGCCAGTTATGAGGCAAGTAGAGTGGTCCAGGGGATTCTGACTGAGTGTGATGCCAGAGGTGGGGAGAAGGATGCAGAGGAGAGGGAGAGACAGAGAGAGAGAGAGACTCAGAAGACATCCACAGACCTTGAGTAGGTTGGGCATGGGGTAGGAGAGTAAAAAGGAATCAAGGGTGCTTTTAGGTCACCAGAAGAGGTCATTAGATAAGGGCAACAAGAGGGTGAGAGTGGGTCAGCTACCAGCGGAGAAGAGAGGCACCCAGAAAGAACAAGTGGCAGTCTGCAGGGAGTAAGGCTCATGTAGTGTTTAACTAAGGAAGGTGTCCAAAGCTCTCAGTAATTCATGGTGATCTGTGCTGATTGGGGTCCTGTTCCTCCTATTGCAGTCTCTGGGCTTTGTTCATTCATGCCTTTACCAGTAGGTGGGAGGAAGGAAGAGAGAAAGGATGGGGTGGTGGACCAGGCCACTCAGTTATGTACATGTGGTGGATAAATGGAAACTAATTGGCCTCACCTGCTTAAGAGTGGTAGTTTATTGTGGCTATTTAGTTTATAGGATGGCAATTCTCTCCCCGAAGGGGAGGACTGCATGTAAATGCGATTCAGATCTCCAGCAACTTTCTACAGCCACCCCTTAATGAATTAGTCAAACCATCAAGGCATCCAAATTGGTTCCCGCCATCCTTTCATCTTCCAGTTTGTTTGTCTTTAAAGCTTAGAATGGAATTGAAGAGTATTTATAGCAATGGGACACTTTTGTGGGCTGGGGAGAGGAGTCTTCGATAAATAAACACGAGAGAATTGCAGAAAATAAGCCCAGTTAGAGAGGTTTGGGGGCAGGTTTGCAATGACTTGTTGCTGTTTCTCTAGGGAAGGTGCAGGGGCAGCAGCCACCACTGGGCATGGAGATTACTTGTGTGGAAAAGAGAATTAAAAAATGATAATAAAAATTTAATTGTATATTTAATCTATTTCAGGATGAAGAATCCTGGTAGATTTGGGTTGGGGCAGGAGTAAAACAGTACTTTCAGATGAGATGATTAAAGATAAACTAATGGAGGAGCTATTTCTAAGGGTGTGAGCAGGGATGGAAGAAGCCAATGCGGGGTGGTGAAGCACCTGTGCTACCTGGCAAGCTCTGGCAGCCCAAGGTAGCGAGGGGATGAAGAGAGAGTGCTATTTGTTCCTGCGGCTGTAGGACTACCCTGAATCTGCAGACAAATGAAACCAGGGCCAACTGCAGTCCAGCTGGAGGGAGCCTGGGGGATAAGTATTCAAACCTCTCTCTTTGCAAGTGCTTCTCATGGGTCCATCCCAACCAGAACCAATGAACGAGGGGCCCATTGGCCCAGTCCATACAAGCAGCTTCCGCAAGCACAGAGCAGGGCAGGGAAAGGTGAAGCATGCATGAGCAGGGTAAGCAGAGAGTGCCCCACATATGAGCTGAGAGGCTGATTCAGATTGGCAAATTTATGTAGATCAATTTATTTTATGTGGATCGATGTATTTCACAGCCAATATTCTTCTGGTTTTATAATGTATGGTTTATCCCATGTTGATAGTATTGAACAAAGCAACAAAAGAGAACAGAACTGCCAGCCCAGGATGTGTCTGGGTAAGGGGGAGGGAACAACAGTGAGTACTGGCTGGCTGTTGTTTCCTCAGTTTCCCTTGCAAAGTCAGCTGTGCCTCTGGCTGCTGGTATTCCCTTCCTTCCTTCCTTCCTTCCTTCCTTCCTTCCTTCCTTCCTTCCTTCCTTCCTTCCTCCCTCCCTCCCTTCTTTCCTTCCTTCCTTCCTTCTTTCCTTCCTTCCTTCTTTCCATCTTTCCTTCCTTCTGTCCTTCCTTCCTTTCAAAAGGAGACAGGGTTTGGATTATTGATGTAATCAAAGGGATGAGTTGAGGGATTGCATGTCTCCATCCTGCCTGCTGTTTGTCTAGTAAATAACATTTTCTCTGTAAAACTGGAGCTTTCATTTGAAGTGCGTGGACGAGACTAAAGCAGACAGCAAAGCTGCCCTTGGAATTAATGCTCTGTGATCCTGGCTGACTTTGTTCTGCTCTCTCCCCAGATGCAGTCATAATACACAGAGTCCAGCAGGGCACTTTCCCCTCGGCCTTGTTTTCTTTCCCACTATGCAGCACATTCAGCAAGACTTTGTTCCTGGCCTTTTCCCTGACTAGACATTTCCCCCCCACACTGGAATTTGCTAGTTTTAGAGCAGTTAGAATGCTCCCTTTGGTGAGTCAGGGAACCCCTGAGTGCCCCAACAGAGGGAGGCAGACCCGCTCAGACACTGCCCTCTGCTGGACACTGTTGGCACTGCTCAAGGCTTCAGTGAGGGCTGTGTGCCACCTCCTGAGCTGTCAGAGCCTCATCCTCCTGCCTGGGTTGTGGGAGTGCCTGCAATGTGAATAAGGCCATGCTTACTTAGAGAACCTCTCTCATTAACAACCTGGATGTAAAGCAACATTAGAATTTGATGCAGGAAGTTTTTTTCATGACTTTGTATCAAAAAGGCTTTCTAAACAAGCCACAAAACAAAACACATAAAAGAATGATACATTTGACTACATCAAAAACAACAACTTCTGTATGGCAGAAGACACCATAAATAAAGTTAAAAGACAAAGAGACAATACCCGCCACAAAGGACCAGCATCTAGGGTAAAAAAAGAACTTCTACAGATCAAAAAGAAAATGCAAAACACCCCAATAAAAAAATATTCTAAAAATGCAAACTACTGATCCACAGAAATATAAATGTACAATTTTTATCAAATAAACTATATAAAATATAAATTAAAAGGAAATATAAATTTTGCCCAATAATGCATGACCAAAATGCTGTCTAACTAGTAATCAAGAAAATGGAAATTCAAGCACAGTGGAGTTTTATTTTTGTTTTTATCTATTAAATTGAAAAACATTAAGAAGGTAGAGGAGAAAACATGTTTCCGTACCCATAGAGAAGACTGTAAACTGGCACGGTGCCTTTGCTGAGAACCCCGGCAGGATCAGTGCTTATGCGCTCCAATCCAGTGCGTCCCCTCCTCCATTTCACCCCCGGGAAACAGACTTACCCCTGTGCTCTGAAGGCAGGTTCAAGGATGTTTGTGGTAGCTTTGCAATGGCAACAAAACGGTTCATCCCTAACACACACATCAGTTTTTAAAAATGTACTATATGTACTTATATGGAAAGATCTTCAAAATCTATTTCTGTGTAAGCAAAAATCAAGTCGCAGAATAACACACACTACAATAACATAAGAAAACACCCCTGCACATTAAACAGTATTTATTTTTTTCTATGGGTCTTTTAATACATGGCAAAACGTGTAGAAGAAGACACATCAAATTGACATTGAGGGTTATCACGAGGGTGGAGATGAGAATGGAGATGGTGTTCAAAGGCGACTTTAGCCTATCTGTAATGTTTCATTTTTTAAATAGAGAGAATATATCCATGTATTACTTGTATAATGAAAATGAATAAAAAATGATTCTTATTTAAAAGAAAGAAAACCTTCCCTAATCTTTATTCGTAAAGCACCTGGAAGAACCAGGGAATCATTGAGCTGTAAGCAAAATGGTGCCTTGGGTGATTTGTCAGGGGACCTGCTAAGTAGAGGGCACTGTGGTTGTCATGGAGATAGCTGCCTTTAACACAAACCATCTTGTGCATCTATTGAGATGTCAGACCATCTTGCATTCAGTGTTGTGCTTTTAAATCTTGGTTCACAAACTCAGTGATAACAATATAATCACCAGCACTCGCTGAGGGTGTTTGACATGAAAATGTAATTGCCTTATTTAATCCCTTACTGTCTCCCTTTCTCTGTGTGTGTCTGTCTCTGTCTCTTTCTCCAGATGAAGTTATAAATGTACAATTTTTATCAAATAAACTATATAAAATAGCATTAGAGACATTAAATAAATACCCTGTCCGAGGTCAGTTGACCAATATGTGGTAGAGTTTATCCTAGCTCCAGCAGCCACACTCTCAACGATTTAAATCATGTTACAACATCATAAACATCTTTGTTGTTCTGTTAACTTCAAAATATCAACGCCCTGTCAGGAGACTTCCTGAATGTCTCTGCCTCCCAGGTCCTGTCCA
The DNA here is from genome assembly GCA_037038555.1 of Rhynchonycteris naso. Taxonomy (NCBI): domain Eukaryota; kingdom Metazoa; phylum Chordata; class Mammalia; order Chiroptera; family Emballonuridae; genus Rhynchonycteris; species Rhynchonycteris naso. The sequence continues at coordinate 33,626,599 of CM072999.1, read as the reverse complement.
TTTGCCACACCTCTCCGAATCAAAACAGCAGCTGGTTCATTCTGGGAGAAAAATCTACCATAGGATGTGGCGCTACTTACACCAGTACAACCAAGAAGCTCATAGACAAATACGTACTAAAAGGACAACTAACAGGTTAGAAACAATCCTCAACTGAAAGACAACTTCAAATATTTCCAAAGTTAATTTTAGAAACAAAGCTAATCAATAATAGCAAAGCTTGAAGTCTGACAATAATGGAAGCCCTGTAGATTTCTCATAGGATACAACGTGCTTCATCTTCCAAATTCTGGATGTTTCTTAAGCCAACGTAAAATGCGTTCCAATGACACAGGCCTGTTCTCACCACACAACCAACCTTTCCTGCCTGGCTAAGAGAACACAGCGGAGTGACATCAGGGATTACAGAGCAGTTCTACGGGCAGAGGTCCCTGCCTCTTCAGAGATAAGGCAGACCTCCTTTTGCTGTGGAGAAAAAAAAGCTTTTGAGGGATGTTTTCAGAATAACTTATGAGTGGAGGGGGCAGCAGGTTTACAAATCAGAGCTGTGATTCTTTTCTTCCAATTAAGAAAAATAAATCAATCTCTATTTGGTTTCTTACTTGAGAACAGGTGTGTCTATTAATAATACATAGATGGGGTCGGCCGCACATGGATCTGAGGGCTCAGAAGTCTGAAAGCAAATGAGACCCAGAGTGTTGAGATTACACAGTACATTTTAAGTAGCATCACGTAGGCAAGAAAAAACCTGGGAGAGCACAAAGGACGCTCTGCAAATAATAAGCACTTCCAAGCCCCTAGCTAGGTACACAAACCTATCTCCTGTCAGATAGTGGTAATCGAAAGTCACGAGGCTTCCATTTGAGGAAGGAGAAAATAAACTGAGAAGTGCAATCTAAAAAAAAGATACAAACATGAGGGTCTTAATGAACCTGAAGTTTGCAGGGCAGAGGATTAAGGACATTTAAAATTTGCTTTCTGGGTGGCTATTTCAAATCCTTAAACCCACCAGGACCAACAAGAGGAGCAATGCAGGGCAGCAGTTATGGGGTGGGGCCAGTGGCCGCAGAATACCTGGGTCCATTCTAGGACTTCATTCCTGGCCTCTTAGCACTGAACTCTGACTGTCTGCCCAGCAAAGCCAACATGTGGCTTTCTATCTGTTACACGTGGGATAATATCATGGTACCAAATGGATTAGAGAAATTAAATGTCAGCCAAAGCCTTGTGATACAGGATCTTAGCCCGTACCTCTTTGGGGAACACAGGAAGAAGATGTTGATAAATATGCCCGTGGCCAGACTCAAGAGCAGGGGGAAGACTTTCTTACGCCTTCCCTGGGTCCTTTGAAGGCCTTCAGTGTTCCCAGATAGAAAGGAAGCCATAACATCATTGAGGCTACTCATCTCTCCGGTTAGGAAGTACTGCTGTCCCCAAGAAGGGCTAGTCTGAGATCTCAACAGCTTTAAGTAAACGCCTGCATGAGTGTGCGTGTGCATGCACGCATACACACACACACACACACACACACACACACACACATACACACACACACATACACACACACATGCCTCTTCTCAGCGTGGTTGAGCCAAGAATTTTCATGACTAAAAGACGTGGATTTTTATCTTGTCCAAATCCCTTCAGGTATTGTCTTGAGATAAGACAAGTCCCTTTAACCTTGCCCCATTTGCAAATGCAACAGTGAAATATTATCTCCCTTCCACCCACTGTACCCGCTTAAGTAAAGTGGCCCCAAATTTGGAGCAGATGGTATTTGGAGCTGTGGCAGGCAGCATATTAATATGTGAACTGAAAACAGGCAGATTCCTTAAAAGTCTGCCCACATTGCAGAATTGGAAATAGATGAACCTCTTTCCATTACAGCAACGATATCACAAGGCAGAATTTGTTTGAAAGAAAACAAATTGGCAAACAAGCCGGAACTAGAAGGTGGCTCCCGCCCCACTCTGCAGCCTGAGTAGGACTGAAGAAGAAAGAGCCAAGGTGGCGGTGGGCTCCCAGGGGACTATACAGAGCACTCACAGCCCCAACATCTCTTTCCAGACGGCTGGCCTTACAGTGGGGACTCCCCCTTGAGCGCCATGGTTGGAGCCAGTAGGGTTGGGTTGGGTAGTTCATCCTTGAATCTCACCCTGTTGGGACCAGTCCTTATGGTGGAGAGATAGAGAGCACAGACTCTGTCATGTGCCACCTGACTTCGTATTCTGGTTCCACTATACATAAACTATGTGACCTTCGGAAAGGTGGAATGAGACATGCCCAGGAGGTGGACTGGAGTAGGTGAATGGTAGGAAGGAGGCTTTGAGAGAGCCGCAGAGCCTTATAGGCTAGACACAAGGAGGCACCTTTATACTGGGTCATGTACCATGGTCCTTACTCAGAAACCCTCACACCGCCTTTGCGCAGGCCTTTGCTGCCCTTGACTGTGAGTCACATGCTGACACCTCTCTCCTGACATTACCTCACGTCCTCCTTGAGACCCATTAGCACCACCTGAGGCGTACCACCGGTCACACAGACCTTTAATAGCAAGTGAGCCTGTAGCGGGTGTCAGAGCTGAGAGAGAAAAAATTCTCAATCTCCCCTGGAAGGTACAGATCATTTTCTGCATTTCCATTTAAAGGGAGAAGTGAAAAGCATGAAATCACATGCCAACAGGAAGAAAGAGTTTAAACCAGCATAACCTCGACAGGATCAGGCCCTGGCAGCTTCCAGGTCAAGGGTCTCAAAGCTGAATCTCTGGGGAGCAGTGGGACAGGCAGGCAGGGACACACAGGTAGAAGTCACTTTCCCACTCAGATGCGCCTCAGGTTCTCAGGCTCACCCTGCCCCAAACTCAGCTTGTCATTTCTTCCAGATCTGCTCCACTTCTAGGTTCTCTCTCACATAATGACTCCTACCCAAGCCAGAAATCTGAGTGTCTCCCAGTGCTGCTTTTGCTCCCTACTAACCCCACCGCCAATACCAGCATCGAAGTCCAGGCGGCTCTGCGTCTGCCTCCTCCATCCCCACTGCCGATGCCCTTCATCTGCCTCCATCACCTCCTGCACAGATTGCTGCAGTAGCCTCTGGCCAACCTCTACTCCAACTCTCTCTGACCCAGCCTTTCATTTGCTCCCAGTATGTCCCCCGCCCCCAAATGCTAATCTGATGATGGAAATTTTCTTTTTAAAATCCTTGAGTAGCTGTCAGGGTAAATTCCAAATTTAGGATAGAGAACAAGGCGTTCCAAGCCCTGGCCCTTCCTAACTGTCCAATTTCATCTGCTCACCCACTTCCTCATGCCACCTGCTCGCCATTCTCAACTCTTTTCCATGAACAGGTTCCTCCTGGGCAGGGAGAGGCTGTGAAGAGAGACTAGAGGCAATGTGGGGGGCGTGGTGGAGAGAGGGAGGACACTTCTCTCCACAGGGACCTGGAATCCTGCTTGGGGTTCATCCTGGTCCCCAGGTCCCCAGGGAACATCAAGCACACAGACACCAAAATCCATCAGAATAACAAATGAAATATAAAAATATAAATGTCTGACCTGATGATGTCATGGGCGAGAAATGACTGCTTTTTGCTGAGAATAGAGGAAGGCCAGTCCCATTCTGTGTTTTTCTGGCAGAATGTCCTAAACTGGACTCAGGCCCACCAGGCTTCGGCATCTACAAGAACCAGGGTATGAGGACATCAGAAACATCACTGTGTAAGAAAAAACAATTTTTGTAACAATGTATGGTGAAAGATGTTAACTAGACTTATTGTGGTGATCATTTCACAGCATATACAACTATCGGATCATGTTGTACACCTGAAATTAATATAATATTACATGTCAATTATATATCAATTAAAAAAGAAAAAAAATACTGCTTCAGCAGACAGCTCTATATGCACAGGAAACTTAAAGCTGAATGTACTCACCGTTTTTTTTTTTATTGAGGTAAAAATCACAAAACATAAAATTCACCATTTTAACCATTTTTAAAGTGTACAATCTAGTGGCTTTTAGTACGTTCACAATGTTGTGTAACCATGACCTCTAATTCCAGAACATGTTCCTTATCCCAAAGGAAACTCTGTGCCCATTAAGCAGTTACTCTTCATTCACCCCTCCTCCCAACCCTTGGCAGCCACTTACCTACTTTCTGTCTATAGATTTGCCTATTCTATTTCATATAATGGAGTCACATAATATGTGGTCTTTTGTGTCAGCTGCATTCACTCGGCATGATGTTTTCAAGGTCCATCAGTATCTCATTCTTTTTCATTGGTTAAAAAAATACTCCATCGTGTGCATATAGACTCCTTTGTCTATTCATCAGTTGAAGGACATTTTGCTTGCTTACACTTTTTGGCAATTATGACTATTTGGCTGCTATGAGCAGTTGTGTACAAGGCTTTGTGTGAACACGTTTTCATCTCTCTTGGGTTTATAGATCAGTGCAAAATTGCTTCATCAAATGTTTAACATTTCTTGAGGAACTGCCCTTACGTTTTCCTCATCAGCTGCGCCATCTTATCAGCAACCTTTAAGGGTTCAAATTCACTCACTTTTAAGGGTCTTAGATGCTAAATTCCTAATATTGGGGCTTTTCCTATTGACTTTGCAGAAATACAACTGATTAGACCACAGCAGAGCCAAAGTCTAAAAATCTGAAGCGGAAACCACCTCCGCTGACTGATCTGATCCGGGCAGCCTCCTGACTCTCGTCTCCCAGGTGAGTCCGTGCTCCCTACAGCCGTCACTTGAGGCAGGCGTTCTGGGCAGCTCAGAATCATGGGGCCATCATGTGCCTTGTCTCCTGGGTCTATCAGGTAAGAATTCCTGTGTGTAATCACCACTGTCTCCACTCACAGACTGAATGAGAAAAGGAAGTGGGGCTAGATTTCATTGGCAAGTAGGAAGGAGAGGCCCATCCGAGGGTAATTAGAATTCAATTTTTTTTTTTTCCTGCAGAAGCCAGAAGACTGGGGAACCCTCTGGGTTTGGGTAGGTGTACCAACAGCAGGGCACAGGATGGCTGGCTGCCAGGCAAGCAAAGAACAGCTTTGGCCCAGTCTGGGGTTAGGTAATATGAAGAAGTCTAGACAGGTGGGAGGTCTGAAAGCACCAATCACAGCACAGCCTCAAGGCCATGGGTGACAGGTGAGAACAAGGCAGGGTCCTGGCAGCCCCAGAGGTGGGCGCAGGGGTCTTTGTGCTCAACCTTGCGTGTTGGCCCCACCTCTCAGCGTGCAGTGCACCACTGCCACTCCCCAAACTGCATCCCGGCAAGGCAAACAACACCCATCTCTAGGTCCCTGAACACAGATGCCTTCTCATCTCACCCCCCCCCCCTTTTTTTTTGTACAGGGACAGAGAGAGAGAGTCAGAGAGAGGGATAGATAGGGACAGACAGACAGGAACGGAGAGAGGTGAGAAGCATCAATCATTAGTTTTTCATTGCCGCCGCAACACCTTAGTTGTTCATTGATTGCTTTCTCACATGTGCCTTGACTGCGGGCCTTCAGCAGACCGAGCAACCCCTTGCTGGAGCCAGCAACCCTGGGTCCAAGCTGACGAGCCTCCGCCCAAGCCAGATGGGCCCGCACTCAAACTGGCGAGCTCGGGGTCTCGAACCTGGGTCTTCCACATCCCAGTCCGACGCTCTATCTACTGCGCCACCGCCTGCTCAGGCTCATCTCACCCCTTATTGTTACCATCATTTGGACATGTTGTTTTCAGCTCCCTTAAAATTTTCACCCCTGCCCCATCTCTAGAAGGCTACTTATTCTTCAGGTCTCAGCTCAAGCACTTCCTGCTATGAAACTTTTCCCTACTGCTCTCTGAGGACCTGGGGACCCCTCTCCACACCCTCTGCCCTGTATTGTTGTACTAGGATGGTCTTTCTCTTACTGTCATGATTCATGGGCCCCCCACTCTGGGTGGGGGGTGAGGATTGCCAGGGCTGCTGTAGCACACAGCATCCCGTCCCTGGGATGAAAAGCTATCTTGTTATAAATCTGCTCCTGGGGAACCAAGCAGGGAATGGTCAGAGATGGTGACAGAACCAGGATAGAGGTTCTGGGCTTGACCACAGGGAGCACCAGCAATATAAACAGACCGAGATAGAGAAATAAAGGGAGTAGAGACAAGGCCCACGAAACACAAGGCTCCGGGCATCCATCTGGCAAGGCTGACACTGTGTGCCCGATGGAAACAGAGACAGGTCGTGCTCTGCCCCAACTGGTAGTCATTCATTTCCCATCTTCCTTCTTCCTCCCTCTCTTCCTCTTTTCCTCCCTTCCTCCTTCCCTCCCTCCTTTCCTTTCCCTTCTTTCCTTTCTTACGGGCAATGGGTTGTGTACCTGCCTTTCCAGATACTGTGGGGTATAACATGGAAAATAAGAGTAAATAAGTAAGCTGAGGCTCTGAGCCTAATGCAGTAGAACTAGGCATGCACGTACTCAGCCCTCGCTCGAGGGACCTACCAGTAGAGCTGGGATTCTGTATCCATTATAACAGTTTTGGCTGCAGATAATAGAAACCAGACTGAGAGTGGCTTTGCTAACAGGAGGAAAATTTTTTCCTTCCCAGGAGGTCAGAGGTGAGTCCTCCAGGACTGCTGTATGGTTTTACAATGCTGTCAACATCCCAGGCTCCCTCTGTCTTTCTGCTCCTCTGTCCTTGGCCTGGGCTTTCATCATTTTGCTCACAAGAAGGCTCCTGAACTCCTCGTCATCACAATGGCAATCAGGCAGTTAAAGCAGGGAGAGGAAAGATGGTAAGGTGCATACCGGCTGAGTCTGTCCCTTCAGCTTCCATCTCACTGGCCAGGACTGTATCACATGCCCACCCTACTTGCAAGGAAGTCTGGGGAGGTGTTTATTTTTAATTGGGCATATTACCATCCTACAAAAATAATTGGGGTTCAGTTAGTAAGGAAGAGGGGACAATGGATATTGAGGCGGCCTCTATGAGTGTGTGTCATGGATTCCAAGGGCAGCCTTCATTCCATGGGGGACACTGCTTTCTGAGGGTCATCAGACCGGGATGAAAATACAAACCCTGGAGACCATTGGCTCACCTTGAGCCCCCGCACTTCCCCTTATGACTTTGGGCCAATTGCTTTATCTTCTTGTGCCTCATTTTTCTCATCTATGAAATTGGGGGACCAATGACACTGAATTCGCATATTGCCATGGAGATAAAAATCAGTCAGCACATGTAAAGTCCTTAGAATAGTGTCTGTGCATAGTTAGCCCTCAATAAATATGAGCTGTTTTATACTGTTACTGTTTACTGAATGCCTAGCGTATGCCAAATGCCCTACATTATCTTCTCTGATTCTCACAACACACGGACTCAGGAGGGGCCCCAGGCTCTACCGCCTATTATTCTGCTACTTCATTAAAGACTTCTAATCCTTAAGAATCTCTTTAATGAAACTACCTGGAAGGAAGGTCTCTACAGCCTCTTCAGCGAGCAGTTTAGCAGTTGACACCAGGGCAGAGATTAGTAGCATCAGCACACCAGATGTCAGACAAAGCCTCTCCTGGGCACTTTCTAGTAGATCTTGCCCTGAGTTCAGTTCCAAGGTTTGAGTGAAGATTTAATCTAACTTTTATTCTTTCCGTCTTGATCTGTAAATTGGCTCGCCCATGTGAGGTACTGAGAGAAGTGTGCTAACGGCACTAGGGGATGAAGCAGCGGCTAGCGCACTCACAGCTCTCAGATGGGAGAGGGGGAGCCTAGGCGAGACCAGACTGACATCACAGGGGAGTGTGGCCCATTGGGCCCTGGGTGAAGTCAGACCAGGTTAGAGACAGCACTGATTTTGCTAAGAGGCAAAAATAGACCCATAGCCCTCTTTTACCACCCCTCGCCCACTCTCTTATGTGTGCACCAAGCACCCAAATAAACCAGCAAATTGGGGTGAACTCCCGGAAGTTCAGTCTAAATGAAATTATATGTTCCTGGAAGTTCTTTGAAATTTTAAAATCCTACCTCCACAGAGTAAATTCTACACCAAGGAGTATTTTCTATAGAAATAATATGCAGAATGACTGTGCATGGTGGCATTGTTTGTAATGTGACGAAACTGGCAACAACTAAAGCATTCATGTATAGAAACTAGTTCATTTATGGAACACATATTTTTAAAATGTACAGAGATGTACATCAGAATTTACTAACCTGAAAAGATATTGCTGACATGGAGTTAAGTAGGAAAAAGCACATTATGAAGCAGCATGTGAGGTATGTACCACTTATATAAAAATCAAGAAATATATACATATATATACATGCATGTATGTATATACATGCATTTATGGAAATATTTATAAAAATATTAGCAGAAGGACAAGAACATGAATAGAGATGAAGATAGAGATGTTTAAAATTTTTTAATCAAAATGTTAGCATTGGTTTATGGGCTTAAAAAACTCCTGCAGAACCAGGCTTCTCACTGTTGAAGTAGGAATTTATAGGTAAGCAAGGGGAGGAGGCTAGAATAATCCATATGGTAATGGATTAGAGTTTGAGGTATCTATATGAACTCATGCTTCATTTACTATAGACACAGATGGCTACATATAGAATATTTATATTTATGTGTGTACATGCAGTTTGGTTTACACACCTATATGTCTTTGTTTTGTCAGCTGAGTGGGTCTAGAAGAAATGACAGTTCAGGAGCAAGGCGCACACCCAGTGTCCAGATCTTTATTTTTAACACTACCCTTCAATACCAGGAACCAGGGCTCCTTGAAGAAATGACTGATTCTAGGAGAAGAGAAAGAAATATACAAGATAAGCCTAGAGCATCTTCTAATGCCATAAAGTAAGAAAGAACTAAAAAAGCTAAAATAAAAATAACCCACATTGATAGGCTCATCAAAGGCATAGGACTTCCAATGGCCATTACTGAAACAGTTTGAGCAACAAAATAAATAAAGTATTGAATTACAATTCAAATATAAAATAAATATCTATGAATCCATACTAGTATAAATAAATGATTGAATAAATTAATAAATGGGGGAAAGGGGACAAAATAAATCTTATATGCAGAGCAATCCCAAATAATTGATGTAGATACTCTACCCTCAAAGAGGCAGAACAGAACTCCTCAATCCATAAGTGTGGCTGTGCAGAGTGACTTTCTAGCAAAGAGGACAGTATGGAAAGAGAGGAAAGAAAGAGGTAGCTTTACAGTGGAGAAGCCTGACAAACTCACCTCTATCCAGTGGTCAAGGTCAACATCAACTGTCATAAATCAGGCTGATAGTATGTAACTTTGACATGATGTGATAAAAATGACACTTTGCCCCTATGGGCTTCCTTCTCACATTTCATAGCCCCAGGTTCATCATGAGAAAAGCATCAGACAAACTCTAGTCGAGGGGCGTCTCCCACAATGCCTGTCTGGTACTCCTTCAAAATGCCAAAGGCATCAAAAACTAGGAGAGGTTGACAAACAACCACAGCCAAGAGGAACCTAAGGAGACATGTAATCTAATCTGTTCAAAATAATAATAATAAAGGTTTTTTTTTTAATGTTTCTACAGAACAATTTCCTAAACAATAGAATCAAAGTGAATTTTGATCTCAACCTTTATTTAGTATTTCAGAAAAGCAGTAAAAGCTTTGAAAAGAAAGCTTTTCTTTAAAGGTTTTCCAATACTCTGAATCAAGTTCTTACCTGGGATTTAAGGTTAAAATTCTTGGGCTTTCTCTAGGAAACTAAAAATTTTTTCTAAATCTACCACAGGCAAGCACAGCCCTGACTGAGGGATGGGGTTAAAGAGGGGGAGGCTTTTTTTTCCTGGGGTGTCAATGTTCTGGTTACACAACCTGCAGGTTAAATGTGTGCATCTCAGCGGAGCTTTCGTAAGATGGCAAAGCCGCCTGTAAACAGGTGCGCTTGCAATATTTCCATCAGGTCCTGGTCCATCTCAGTAGTTGACCAACATCTGTTCATGGACCAGACCCAGAGGAGCTTTACAGAGAGGCCATCAAGTCTCGGGATACAAGTGCACAGGCAGTGACCAACTACTGGAGGTCGTAAGCCCTCAGTCTCTGACTCACTGGGGCTGACCTGACACTTCGCTGTGAGCACATCTGGATGACAGACGGGTTTATGAGACATCCCAAAGATTCCCCTGGCCCTTGCCTTCAGTTAGAAAGAAGAATCTTGAATGGCTGCATTTCTATGAATCAAGCTAAAGGGGGCAAACCATGGATTGTTTTATTCCTTCTTATTGATTCTGTATATATGCAACTTGACTAAGCAAGTTGTGTTCCTGATGACCCAGGAAATATGCTACAAAAATAATCCTTCTGAATAGTCAGAGAAGTTCTTAAAATTAGCACACAAAGGATTTATAAACAAGGTCAGAAAGTGACATCTTTGAAAACCCAAAATTACAAAATATCAATATGCAATGAATGGGATTAGTCCCCCATAATTACTCATCTACTCTCAGAGATGTTTGACATCTACTCTCAGAGATGTTCGACAAGCACATTACAGGGAAGACTGGAGTGTCTCCTAGATACCATCAAGTGAGGTCTTCTATATTTCTATGAAAAACTACTATCTCAAATGGACTTTATTGAGATAACTATAGATTTGAAAATTGTAACATGCTAATGATAAATGCAATGGAAAGTTCTACATGAACTCTAGAGACAGGATGCAAGTAGAAAAGTCCTGGTCAGGGTTTTAAGAACAAGGTCTAACCAAGAGTCTAACCAATTTATGCTAGAAAAGTGTTTTTTCTTGGGACAGCTCTTCCGAATCTATTAGAGCTGATCCTGTGAGATGAGGTAACTCTTTCTTCTACTGTTGGTTAGTGCTCTAAGGAACCTTTGGGTCCTCAGGGAAGACACTGGGAAGGATATGATCCAGATAAGTGATGTGAGTATCTGATTTGTAGAAGTTCTGCACTAATGTGTTCATAAATCAGTGCCAATGAGTTTGGAAAACGTCCTTCCATACTCCAGAGCTAGAGCACACCTGTGTGTACTAATGCAAGTGAGTTCCCAAACCCCAAGGCTGAGGACTCAGCTGCTGGACAAAGGTGCCCCCTGAGGGCTACTCCATGAAGCCTGCTTGGGCCACTGCCTGGCCTCGTTAATACTGCTTCATAATAACCCTGAATCTTGGTCTAAAAAATAATACCCCCCCAATAATATTCCACATTTTAAATTCTATAAGAATGTCTATTTAGTTAAGATGCTTCTTAGAGTCCTCTCCTTCTGGACCTAGCTAATGTTACAGTCAGTGAAGATGAATCTTCTGACTTACCGAGATCTTTCTCCAATTGAACTTGATTATTTTTCAAATTCATCCACTTAGGAGCCCCCACCCAGTGTTTGGATATCAATGAAGGAGCCATGACACGTTTGGACTGCACAGTTCAAAGTCTGAGTGCAAATCCATTGCCCATGCTGCACACACAGACATTACCATTGTTGTAGCAGAATCATATGCTGTGGCCTGAAAACAACACTATTTAAGGGTAGAAAAGGTGAAGGTTAAGCAAAGCCCTTCTTAAAGACACAGACAACAGTGTGGAGATTGAAGAAGGGAAAGGGGTAGGGGATGGGGAGGAAGATATAGAGCAGACAGACAGTGACAGAGGGAGACTTGACTTGGGGTGGTGAACACAATGCAATATAGATATGATGTATTGTAGAATCATGCACCTGAAGCCTGTGTAACTTTATTAACCAATGTCACCTCAATAAATTCAATAAAAATAAAATATAAGGGATTCCAAAAATTTTCAGTTATAATTTAAAAGCAACACTCACAAGAGGTGAACTTGTGTGAGTCACTCATGCAGAGAGCAGGTCTCAGTTGTCCTGAAGAAGTTTTATTTATCGGTTAGAAAGAACATGTGCTTTAAAATATTTGTCTGTATGTGAGTAAAAACTATCTTATTTCCCAAAACATGTTTTAAAAAAAGTTATTTGGACTCTCTTCTGCCTTGTAAGACAAAAATCATCACTTCTCTTTCTCGACTTTGCCATCTCCTCTTTGTCAATATATATTTTTTATCACAAAGAAATCACAAGGTTTCTGCTCATACCCAGCATTCTCTTGAATTCTTCAGGGTTTCCTGGTGAACACACACCCTGCGATGATTAAAAACATTTGCCATCCATGAAATGTCTTCTCCTAACCCCCGTATAAAAGAATATTAAAATCAAGGCTTGTGCTACTATGAGTTTCTGGAACAACAGTCCTGGAGGCAACAGCTGCTCTTTCTTATAGTTGTAACAGCAACTCTCCTGGCAGCCCTGAGATGGGCTCTTATAACTTTCCTGGAGGGAACTTGCTGATGTACAAGAGCAGATTCCCACCAATCCTGATCTCTGCATGATCCAGATGACTCCCTGTGAGACATCATCTAGCAATGTGGAAATGAAATGAAAAAGAGAACAAGAAAGAGAGCTCTCCAAGACCCTGTACACATTCCTATGTATCTAATGACCCCACTCAGAGGCAGATGCCTGGCCCAAACAGCCTGCTGCCTCCTTCAGGCTTCAGGCAAGACTTCTCTTCTGGAGTATTAGGAAGGCTTTAGGCAGGCGTGAGCACTTTGCACCAAAGGTAGACATGGGTTTTAGCATCCAAAGGAATAAGGCAAGGATCCTCTTTGCTGAACAGACTCCAAAGGAGAACAAAAAGAGAATTTCTGGCAAGAAGCCTGACCTGACCTGTCTGTGGTTTGCTAAGGAAACAGCAGTATCACTAGCAGGTAAGAACACCATGGTGGAAGGTGACTCCTACAGCTTTAATGGCTCAGACTGCAAAACAAGAATCAGATTATTTGGGGAGGGCAGCATCAGGTCTCTGCCTTCCAGCTCAGTTCAAAGTGGGGAGATAATCATAGTTTAGCTCTTGGATAAGCGCAAGACTATTTTTTTCCCTATTATTTGCCTCTGTCATCTTTGGGAGCCAAGTAGCTAAACCATTTTAATAGACTATAGTAATAATATTAGGTACCATTAATATTATAATACCAAATCCTCACAATGAGCCAATAAAGTAAATAATATGTTTATTTTATATGTGAACAACTTAAAGATATTAAGGGATAAGTAACATACTCAAGAATATACAGCAAGCAAGTGGCTGAGGGGGGATTAGAACCCAGATCTCCTGACTCCAAAGCACATGCTCCTCATTACTTTGTCTTCCTTCTCCAATTCCAGCCTTCCCAAAGTGTTTTCACCTCAAGTCTCAATCAAATTGCCTGGTTTATGTCAAACCCTCCAAAAAAAAAATGACCTCTACAATATACCTTGAGGTCTAATATCTGGATATTTTAGATGCTATTTGCTGAATAAAATAAATCCCTACATTTGTGTATATCACATGAACAGAGAGCCTGTAAAGTACCAGCATATCAGGGTTGTCAGGGTCCAAAAGAGGCACCTGATCTTCATGTACATCTCAGGAATTTGGAAAGCTTCACTGTCAGCCCAAATCCATTTTGCATGAGAATCAGATGAATCTGCTCACAGAAATGGAACAATATACTTTGACGACTTCCAGTAAAGCCTGGACATTGAAAGTGTATATTTGTCTTTGCTTCCCACAGAAATGTCTCCAAAATGACAGTACAGAAATTTAAAGGAACAGGCTCTGGCCAGTTTGCTCAGTGGATAGAGCATCGAGCCGGCATGTGGATGTCCCTGGTTCGATTCCTGATCATGGCACAAAGAAGAAGTAACCACCTACCTCTGTCTCCCTCCCTGTCTCCCTCCTTACTCTCCTTCTTCCCCTCCCACAGCCAGTGTCTCTACTGGTTCTAGCATTGGCCTCAGGCACTGAGGAAAGCTCGGTTGATTCGAGCATTGGCCCTAGACAGGGATGGTTGGGTAGATCCCGTTCATGCAGGAATCTGTCTCTCCATCTCCCTTCCTCTCATTAAAAAAAAAAAGAGAAAGAAATGTAAAGGAATAAAGCATAGGACAAAGAGAATGGGAGGGGAGACGACAGAAAGCAAGATGATGGAAAGTGAATGGATGAGTGACAACTGCAGAGCAGAAAAAGTTGGAACCCAACTGTCTTCAGAGAGTTGGCTGGTGAGAAGCAAGCTGATTCGTGCCATGGAGCCCCTGAAAGGCTTTGGGTTTGAAGGCACCAGGTGCTGCGAAAGGCCGGGATGAGGAGCAGGGCCAGACACAACCTGCTGGGCAAAGTCTTCACGGAAGGCCTTTACGCCGCAGCACTGCCCTTTCCCTTAGCCCGTGCAATCAGAGAGCCAGCCCTTCTCTATCTGCTATAGCAGAGAGGAGGCATAGTCCCTGGGGAAACTGAGGCAAAGAGTTCTCAGGCCTGGATACACAGGGTCAACAAAGTAAGTCCTAAAAGAAAGCAGGAGAATCGCATGAAGACCGCACACTAAACAGTGAGACTTCAAGCACGTCGCTACCCCTCCCAGAAGGCCGGCAGCTTCTTCAGAAAAAATTAATGACACCAGAGAAAGACTATCTATGATGACATTTCAGGGTTGCTTAACAGAAAGGCACAGCCACTGACTTATTTTATTAAAAAATTATTTTTGGATTTTCATTTTGAAATAATTTTACTTATGAAAAAAGTTGCAAATATAGTACATGGTTACCATAGAGCCCTTACCCACTTTTCCTGAACGTCAATATTTTACATAACTATAGTACAGTGATAAATATAAAAAAATTAACATTGATACCATGCTATTAATTAATGTCTAGGCCTAACTCAAACTTCCCCGACTTCCTTCATTGCTCTGGGACTGAATCCAGGACCGCACAATGCATTTACTTGTCATGTCCCCTTATGACTATGACAATTTAGGAAGATGCTCATTATTTCTTTGTATTGAATGACTTTGAAACTTTTAGGGATCTGGTCAGCGACCTTTCAGGATGTTTCTTCTTAGAGCATCGTATCTGGACCACAGGATGTTGACAGGTCTTATTACCGGAGATACTAAGTTAGATCACTTGGTTAATGTGGCATCTGCCACTGTTCTCCACTCTGTTACTTCTCTAATTAATGACTACATTATGAGGAACAAAACATTCTACTTCCCAATACACTTTGACCCACTCATTTTAACATCCATTGATGCTCTTGTCTGTGATGATTATTACTACAGTGTTTGCCAAATGGTGATTAAAAAAGCTTTTCCCCATTTCTCCTACATTTTAACTCAAAGTTCTATAGTTAGAACATTCTATTCTCTTCTAATCATTTATTTATTTATTAAGTAGTTATTTATATCAGTATGGATTCATGGCTATTTATCTTATTCTCATCTTATTTTCTTCTATTCTCATTTTTTATTTTGTTGCTCAAATTGTTCTATATTTGGCTGATGAAAGCTTTTTGGCTCCTCTGTCCTTTGGATGTGTCCCCATCATTTTTTACTTTCTGGCACCGTAATGTACTTCAGGCTGGTCCTGCACTTTTTCTGGCCTAGCTGGAAATGAGCCATTTCTCCAAGGTACACTCTTTGCTTTTACTAGAAAATGATGATTAAAACCAGGATTAACATGAGGCATACTCGTTGCTATGGAGGTACATTTCTTCTTAGCTCACCAGACAGAGCTAGAAAATCAGCGTCTGGATACACATATGCATACACATGTCCACCTCCTATAATTGTTTTAAAAATAAATAGAGACTCAAATTTTAGATGAAGATGACATTTGCTAAAATCTGCTTATGCGAGGATGAGCCGGAGAAATGCCCCAGCCTCCTCAACGTGGGAAGTCATAAGCGTTCTTCTCTATACCCTCCCAGGGAACACACACAGAGAAATAGATTAATATTTTGAGCAAGCCATCAAGGGTTTCTTCCCAAAAGCTATCTTTCTTCAAAATTTCTATTCATACTACTCACATTGTTTACAGGATATTTGCATAGGTTCAAAATTCCTTCCCATAAAATACTTAATAATTACAAAGGCAAAAAAGTAAAACTCTAAGAAGCGAAGCCTAGCAGATACCTCTAAAATCAAATGATCAAAGAGAACATAGTTAGTATCAGGAAAAGTCAAAATCATGCACCCCCTGATAGGATACAGTGAGGAGCACACAGCATCCTTCCTGTGATATTTCTACCAATGTTGTGTGTGACTTGAATTTGACCAAGAATACACATCAGACAAACCTGAATTTAGGGAAAGTCTAGAAAAATCACTGACCTGTATTCTTCAAAAGTATCAAGGTCATAAAGGAAAGACTGAGAAATTGTTCTAGAGTGAAGGAGACTAAATAGAAATAACTTAATGTAACACACAATTCTAAACTGGATCTCTTTTGCTCTAAAGGACCTTAATAAAGAAATCATGAAAACTTGACCGGGGTTTGTGAATGAGATCGTGGCAACGGATCCGTGTTAATATTCCTCTTTGGGTGGTCGTATTGTGGTTGCGTTGGGGAATGCTCTGGTTTGGAGGAAACACACACTAAAGCATCCAGTATTATGACATTATCATGTCTACCATGTCTACCATTGGCTTTCAAATAATGTAGGAAAAAAGTTATTTCTATTATATCTTCAACTTTTCTATAAATTTGAACTTGCTTTAAATTTTTTAATAGTTAATCTAGAAAGAGAAATCATGAGAAAAAAAATATTTTTTAATTCATAGTTAGAGGTTTAGTCCAGGAAATTCAACATCTCAATCTTATGAGCTCCAGAAACAAACAGAATAACAGAAGGAGACAAAAATCATCAAAGAAGTGTTAATAGACAAAAATGTTGCATTTTCCCCACAGGACATAGTCTCGCAGATTAAAGGCCCAATTTGGTGCTCATTACAATAAATGAAAAAGACCAAGGAATTTCATCATGAAATTTTAGAGTACTGGAGAGAAGAGAGGGCACAATAAACTTCTGGAAAGGAAAAAAATACAAACAGGTCACATGTTTTTTATAAGGCAATTTTTGACTGAAGAGTGGATCATTTCTCGTTGCCAAGCCTCAGATCAATAAAATTCTTTTTAGAAGACAGCGAGTGACTGAAATGTTCCGGACTAAAAGAGACACACATCAGTCAGAAGAGCTTTTTTTCTTTTTTTTGAACAAAATCCTGCCATTTTGTACTCAAGATAATGTTAAATTATAATCAGAAAATACCCAAGCTAGTTTCTCAGTCCTTTTTCTTTAATGAGATTGCTTTTTGATTGGTGTCAAAAGTCAGAGCAGAAATTTAAGACCTACCTGCCCTATGTGCAGGGGCAGCTGAATGGGGAGGATAAGGATAAGGCAATCCTTATATAGGACAGAAGAGGATATAGAAGAGAAAGGTCCACGGATAAGGTGCGTGGACACCAGCTGCTCACTGCCTCTCTCTTGAAAGTGAACTGCCCCTTTTATTTAAATCCAAAGATGTTTAACAAAAATGCCACCCAATTATACTTTTTCCTTGTAATGTGGAACTCCAAGAGGCAGTTGACTTTTATTTTTGAACAGAGATTCTACAGTACACCAAACATGCAAAAAGTCTCATGACATAATAGAAGAAATAAAAAATAAAGCTCTCCCTGCATCCCACGTGGTTCTATCTCTAGTTTACCTGGGTTTTCTCCTGGAGATAAAGCAATATAAGCCTTGCTGTGTTATAGTCTCTTACAGGCAGTTCTCCAAGTCCATACATTCCCAGATAAAGAAAGCTAGCACACACATAAAGGAAAAGAACCAGTATCTGTCAAACTTTCCAACAAAGTCAATTGTTCCTCTATGGCAGTGGTTCTTAACCTTTTTTGAGGTACTGAACCCACCAGTTTCATATGCGCATTCACCGAACCCTTCTTTTTTTTTAATGATTTTTAAAATTTTTATTTTATTCATTTTAGAGAGGAGATACAGAGTGAGAGAGAGAGAGAGAGAGAGAGAGAGAGAGAGAAAGAGAGAAAGAGAAAAAGGGGGGAGGAGCTGGAAGCATCAACTCCCATATGTGCCTTGACCAGACCAGTGCAGGGTTTTGAATTGGCGACCTCAGTGTTCCCAGGTCAACGCTTTATCCACTGCGCCACCACAGGTCAGGCCACAAACCCTTCTTTAGTGATAAATAAAATATGATTTTTATTTCCAAATTCAAGACATAGGTATATGTTTTTTTACTGGTGCACAAAATGAGCCGTGCATGAACATCAGCTTGCTCAAAGAACAAAACCAACAAAGTGCATGAACTCACAACAAATTACGGTATTACTTTAGTCTGGCCTCCGCGGCAGAGGCTTCTCCGAACCCGAGACCGATTCATCGAACCCCTAGGGTTCGATAGAACCCAGGTTAAGAACCACTGCGCTATGGGAAGGCCAAGATCAGCTCTGTAGCAAAAGCAACAAATGCATATTAAGACTAGAGTTTGGAAGAAAAAGAGAAAGAGATAGCTATCATTCTGCACTGTCCAGCCCCCAACAACAGCTGCTGTGAGATGCTAAAGGCCACCAGTAGCACAATGGGCACATCCGAAAGGCACACAGCCCTCTCCCTAGGGAGGACTTTGCAGGGCAGCCTGTGGAGTACCTTTGTGCAGCTTAGAGAAGGGAGGCTTCTCTGGGCAGATTACCTAATTTTACTCCAAATATGAGAACCCTTTGGTGCCTTCAGAAGTTCTAAGTCACCTATCAGAAGTTTTAAAGTTAGGTTTCCATTGTAGAGAAATTACTCCTTCCTTAGCTAAACAAAAACTCTTCCAATTGGGCTGGCATCTAATTAGACATGAAGTAGAGTGAATTCTCACCTACAAAACCCAAGAATTGATTAGGTCTCCTTCCTTCCCTATGTCTCTAAGCTGGGGAGCCAGATTGCCTGTTTAGATCCTGACTGCTACTTATTAGCTGTCACCTTGGGTAAACCTCTTTATACCTCAGTTTTCACATTTGTAAAGTGGAAATAATAATGATTTATAACTCATGAGCTTGTTGTGAGGAATGAGCTAATATATGCAAAATGCTTAGCACAGTATGTGATGCCATTAAGTACTCAATAACTAACAGCTGCTGTTATTATTACTACAGAATTTTGATAAAAAATGTTCACCTCAAAGTGCTGTAAGAGTGCTTGTACCATTCTTAAAAGAGAATTAAAAAGTCACATTATCCCTACACCAAAATTATAGCTTGCCTTCCAATATAGATACTTGCAGGCAAATTATTTTGATAAGCCATGGTCCCAGGAGTTGTTGGTCTTTATGAACCAATGACTCTTATTGAGTTAACAGTAACATCCAGAAATTAAGAAATGTTTTCCTTTCTTTGGACCAATTCTATCCCCTCCCTGACATCTCCATCTGAGTTCAGCCTCTTGGGAAACAAGCTCAGTCTGACCTGCCAAATGCTGGTGGCAGGAAGCAGGCCCCAGGTGCAGGAAGAAGCCATGGGGTTTTAGTCCTGGATTTGGGTGTATTCCTCCCTAGCCTGCCAAGTCCAATCCCTCCTAAGTTTCCCTCACAGCTGTTGGATATTCACAGCTCTTGAAAAGAGACAGTGGGCCACAGAGGATCTTGTGACTGAGTGTAAGGCTCTCTGTGGCTTTGGCTTCCAGAGATTTGGGAGCATGTAATGGGAAGTGGAGCTGGGCCTTCTTCTCAAACAAAGGATCAGGTTCAGCTCCAGTGTGAGCATTGGTTCCAGTCAGGGCTGGCCTTCTGGTCCTGCCAGACTAGGGGGAGAGAGATGAAGAACATGATGCCCGAGGAGAGCTGATCTCCTGTTCCGTGAGAGGCAGCCTGAGATGGAGTGGATGTTCAGACAGGGAGAGGGTATGAAGGGAGACAAATGAGCCTGACCCAGGTGGTGCTAACAGTGAAAATGTAAAGGAAAGGATTGGGGTGTCTTGGTCCATTCAGTCTGCTGTAACAACATGTCACAGGTCAGGTGGTTTGTAAACAAGTATTTACTGCTCAGTGTTCTGGGGGTTGAAAGGCTGAGAGCGGGCTGCCAGCATGGTCGGGTGCTAGGGAGGCCCGCTCTGGGTCACAGGCTGCTCACTGCATCCTCACACGGCAGGTGGGCATAAGGAGCTCCCTAGGACCTAATCCCATTCCTAAGGACCTAACCACCTCCCAAAGTCCCCACCTAGTCCTACCATCATCTTTGGTGGTTAGAATGTCAATATATGAATTTTGTGAGGACACGCACAAGCATTTAGACCATAGCAAAATGAAATATGGTCTCAAGGAAAAGCAATTTGAAATACTGGCTGACCATGTGGCTAGAGGGCAGGGGAGAAGGAAGAGATGAGAATCTCCAAGGGGTTAAATCTGGGTGGCTAAAAGAAGCTATGACTTGGAGGGGGCCCAGTGACGTGGAAGCTGAATGAAAAGCAGCCGAATTTGATGATACCTTCTATAAAGTCCCAGTTAGCAGTAAACTTGGGGGAGAGAAAGCAGTCAGGCTGGGAACTCAGGTTTGGGAGAAACTCACATCCATTGTGAATTTGTGAGAAGAGGGGAAGAACATAACAGAGAGTAGTTTATCTTAAGGACTTGGCTCCCATAATTATGGAGGCTGGCAGGTCCAAAATCTGCAGGGTAAGCCGGCAGGCTGGAGATCTAGGGAGGAGCCAGTGTTGCAGTTCAAGTTGAAAGGCCTTCTGCTGGCAGAATTTCTTCTTGCTTGGGGACCTCAGTCTTTGTTCTGTTAAGGTCTCAACTGATTGGATGAGGCCCACCCATATTATGGAGGGCAATCTGCTTTACACAAAGTTTACGAATTAAATGTTAAGCTAATTTAAAGAACACCCTTATAGAGTAATGTCTAACTAACTACCTGGGCAATGTGGCCTGGCCAGGTTGGCATATAAAATTAATGAACACAGCAGATGAGGACATATCTTTAAGGAGACAAAGGATAGGGTTTTAACATAGACAATAATGATCAAACATGAGCACTGAGAGGCCAAGGATCATGAAGGAAAAGTCTACCGGATTCTGTCTCTGGGGACTATTGCTAACCTCCTTTCTCCTACTAAGTGTAAGAAACTATTGAGAGCATGACCTTTGGGTTAAAAAAATTCTGGAAGCCCATTTGTGACTTAGCCATTACTTGCTGTTGTCCTGCACAAGTCACTTTCCCTCTTTGGGCCTCAGTTTTTCCCTCTCTAAAATAGAGATAACTATTTGTTTCTTAAGATTATTTTAAGCATTAAATAAAATAATATTTTTGAGTGTCTAGTACATACTCAGCGCTTGATAAAGAGTTGTTCATACTCTTTAATTAGATTGAATTGGACACATTATTAATAGTTTTATAATATGAATTATGTATTTAATTATATATAATAAATTTATAATAGATAATTATTGTCTTGCTCATTATTATCTTCATCTATTCCATATTCTGAGGACACAATCAGAATAGAAGGATTAAAGAGAGAATGGTTTAAAAACTAAAAGAGACATTAAAGAGGGAGTGAAATGTAAAGGCAGGTGTGTGCCACACTGGACTGTAGACTCGGCAATCTACACTGAAACTTGGTCCTGAGACCTGAACACTTTTTTTTTTCTTTTATTGATTTTAGCAAGAGAGGAAGGGAGAGAGAAAGAGACAGGAACATCGATCTGTTCCTGTATGTGCCCTGACTGGGGATCAAACTGGAAACCTCTGAGCTTCTGGGTAATGCTGTAACCAGCCGAGTCATCCCACCAGGCAAGACCTGTACACTTTTCATTTACTCCCTCCCCTTTACAAACAAGGAAACATTTTCTCTCCTTTTTTCTTTCTTTTTTAGGTGAAAGGAAGGGAAATAGAATCCTACATGCACCCCAACCAGGATGCACCCAGCAAACCCATCTGGGGCTGATGCTTGAATCAACCAAGCTATTTTTAGCACCTGAGGCTTATGCTTGAACCATGCGAGCTATCCTCAGTGCCCAGGGCTACGCTCGAACCAATTGAGCCACTGGCTTCAGAAGGGGAAGAGTGAGAAAAAGGGAAGGAGGAGGGGGAAGAAACAGCTGGTCACTTCTCCTATGTGTCTTGACTGGGAGTCAAACCCAGGACATCTATACACCAGGCCAATACTCTATCCACTGAGCCACTGGCCAGGACCTACATTTTCAATACTAATGCACTGACTTCTCCCAATCCTTTCTTCAGTTACAGAGTGAGAACGAGACAGCAGATCTTTTCCCTCTATTTTGTGCCTTTGTCACCAGAGCAGCATCTTTCCAACTCCCATGGCTTAGCCCATGATTTTGATACTGCATTTTCTAGAAACCCTCCAGTGAGAATGGCAGTCATAGTGGACCACATCTCCCCCTTCCCCCAGCAGTGCTGAGGCAAACGAGGAAGGAGTAGATGTGGCTCTTACAGCAGATAGTCAGGCATGGATTCTGACTCTTACATTTTCCTCAGGTTTCCTAACAGTCAAAACCATCTTTCATTTCTTCTTTCAACCCAGTGGAGCAGGGGTTAATGACTTTGTCCAGAGAAACAAAACAGAAGACTCAAATTCAATTAAAAAGATCTCAGAAACAAGTCAGGCATAAAGAGTGTTCCAGAAACCCTACAATTGATTTCTTTTTCACTGACAAATGATCCTGCCATCATTGTAGATAGGGTAACATATCTAATTCCTATAATTCTATATCTTTAACTGAAGCCTGCAGGAGATGCTTTGATGGAAAGAAAGATCAATGGGACTGAAAGGAACATATTCCACTTCATTCCCTCTGTGAATTCAATTTCTCAGCAGGTACTCCAGGAACTTCCTTCTTCCACCCCTGCCTGAAGCCAATTCTCATTTATCTGACCCAAATGAAGAACATGAAGCCAACGGATTCACCAAACACTTTAACCTACTGAAGACCTCAGACCTCTCCCCATACCAAGAAAACCTCGGTAATTTCATCTGAGGTTCTCCATCCAAAAGAAAAAGAAACAAACTGGAAAAATGACCAGAAAGAGAAGAGATGAAGAGAGGAATAAAAGGCCCAGAGAGTCCAGAAACAAGAGAATCTGCTACAGGATTATTGAGTGCCAACTACACTTTTTTAATTTGGCTCTTCTGAGCGAACATCAGCATCCAAATCATTCACTAATAAGTGGCCTGCTATATGACACAATGCTACACATTGTTAGGAAGGCAGGACATAACCGGGAACTAACATTATTCATTTTTTGACCTTGAGTAAGTTATTTAGTCTCCCTATGACTCAGTTTTCTTATCTGTAAAATGGGTTTAGTAATAGATTCTATCTCCAAGGCTGTGATGAGAATTAACTAAGCCAATATGTATAAAGCACTTAAGTGCTCTTATAGAGATATCATCAAAGGAGCATAGGATGCCTGAGAATAATTCCACCAGCACTTCCACAGAAGAAATACTAGCTGGGCTGGGCCTTCAAAAGACTGACTAAGAATTTAAGGAGAATGACAAATGGTTGGAAAGACCATCCTAGAAGAGAGGCCAGCATCACAATGACACAGAGGTGAAAATATGCACAAGTCACTGGTTGGTGAGAGTTTGGAGTGGGAGAGACCTGGGAGGGGGAGGCTGCTGGAGCCTCAGGTCTCCCCTCCCAGGCTCTGCTGGGCCTGAACCTGCAGGGGAGGAGGCTGTCCTGATGCTCTATGGAGCTCCTGCTGTGCAGAGGAAGCAGTCCTTGATGGAGTGCAGGAACAGTGGTCCTGGAATGGAAGGGAGCATCTCCCATCTACTCCCATCAGTTCCCTCAGCATTTGTTCTCACTACCTCCCCATGGTGGAGGTGGGGTGGGGGGCAGCACAGAAAGGAGGGAAGTGATGTTTACCCTGTGATGGGACATCCTTCCAGTTAAATTCAAAAAGTGCTAATCCTTGGCAAGTTTCTGAGTGGAACTTTCTGTTCTAGAATTTTTCCTCCGTCTGAGCACTGTTTTCACAAGCAGCCTCTGTCCACAGGCTTTCCTTTGCCCCATACTTTCAAGAGTCTCCTAGCTCTCTGAGGAGGGAGCAGCCCAGGTGAGACAGAGCTGAGGACCATGGGGCACAGAGGTGACTTCAGCAGCCATAGTGTCTGTCCTCTGACAGCGGGACCAGCCTTTTAGGGGATGGAGAGAGGCAGAGAGCAGGGAGAAAGACAGAGACAGACACAGACAGGAAGAGAGGTGGAGGGGAAGAGAGTCCGAGTATATCAGACACTTTTGTGTTCCATCCTATAACACCTTGGCATTCAGCTTCGCGAAGGGCTAGCCTGGGTGGAAGCAGGAGTGGTTCCCTCCCCACCACCACTCCCAGTGCCCCCTCCAGTGAAATTTGTGCTTCTGTCTCATAACCTTAAATTCTGGTGGATTAGAGTCCCCAGGTCCCAAGATGAGAACATAGATGGAGTTCCACTAGGAGCCATAACTGCCACCTGTTTACTGTAGGCCTCCCATGCCCGTGGATAAGCAGACAAGGAAGGGAGTACTGGTGTTGGCAGGGGTAACCATTCCTGATGACCACAGGAGCTGGGCTGCTGCTCTCCAGGGGGAGGCAGGGAGAGTGTGTCTGGAACCCAGGAGATCTCCTAGGGTGTCTCTTGGGTGCCTGTGCACAGTGATGACTATAAAAATGGCCCTATGTATAACCATGGCCTGGAAAGTCCTTAAAGAGAAAGGTGTAGGTCATCCCACCAGGGTTAGTGGCCTTGACCCACCAAAGTGCCTGTTGAGGTGAAGGAAACATAGAAGGTGTGGTGCAGAAGTGGATGATGACTCTCGATGGAGGCCTTGAGACCAGTTGTAAGATCACACACACATACATATTACAAGATAGAGATAGCTATACACAGCAAAACTTTTCCTAATATAAAGACCCAAGGTTTTGCAATGGTTTTAAATTACCTCTTTTTTGGCAGCAAGGTCACACACACACACACACACACACACACACACAGCATAAGTTGATAGGGTGTGAAACTGTACCTCGTTCACTATATAATGAAACACCATAATGATACTCTTAGAAATAATAACTTTTCTCTGAACCACTTTTCTTTTTAGTATTTAATATATGTTATTACCACAGTTTTCATCTGTTTTTCAGAAATACTCTGCAAAATCCATTTTCCTTGTCATGAAACTAAAACCCAAAGAGCAGGGATCCTTGGCTACATTGTTAACAAATATTTTGAGATTTCTTTCGAGATGCATCACTCCACAGAACTGAGCCTAAATGGAGCCCACGAGCATAGGAAGTGCTGAAAAGTGTCACATCTGTGAGGGCTAACCTTAAATTAACACCATGGGTCAGGGGTCCCCCTCACAGAAGGCTTTGCTGAAGATTGCTTGGGACCAAAAAAGCTACAAAAGTGAAGCTAACAATAAAGCAAATGACCAAAAACCTAATTTCTTATGTCAGGACTCATTTTTCAGTTGAAGTGACCAAAACACAAGTCAAAATAATTCAAGCAAAAAAGCAAACAAACAACAATAACAACAAAACCATTGTTTGGAATAGAGAGCGGGGGAACAAGTGCCCACACATCCAAGTCCAGGAATGCAATAGGAAATTATGAGACCTCTCTTGCTCTCAGCTCTGCTTCTTTCTGTGTGGTATCCTTGTTCTCTCTGACTGAAGAAAGACTTGGTTGCAGAAAATTTTAGCCATTATCCCAGAACATCCAGAGAATTCCAGAGAAAGAATGCAATTGACCCTGCTTCAGTCACATGCCCACACATGTCCAATCATTGTGGCCCAAAGGATGGGGCACTATGATTGGCAGACTCTGGTCTCATGGTCACACACAGCGGAGCAGAGCACCATGAGTAACAGTCTCACCAGAACCGCAAAGTATAAGTGCAATATCTCCTGGTCCCACAAAAATGGAAATAAGAACTTATCTGTATGCATGTATATACACAAACAGAAGAATGACAAGGGAGCTCAGAGAATGCTTCACAATTTACCAGTCCACAATAACACATGGAGAAATCTTTGCTTCCAGAGAAGAAGCCAAGTTCAAGTCAGAGGTGATGAACACAAGCAGGAAAGCTCAATTCCTTCAGGGACATCAGGACAAGTGAAGGAAAGGCTAGAACATACTGCAAAACCATAATGCAAAATCATAGTGGTGTCAGGCAGTCAGGAGAAGCTGCTACTACTGCCCAATCCAAACACCAGACACATGCAGTCTGGCTTGACTACATCTACCTGCATGGTCTCACTCACTTCCATTGAATCCTGTGAGCCCAGTATAGACTGTAGCTCCATTGTTCCATCTTCTTCCCATCATCTGCTAACCAGGATTTAACCACCTTTTTGGATTCTACTTTTTGTTTCTCCTTTGCCAGGCTGTGGGAACTTAAATTTATTATAATTTATTTTTCAATTAGAGTTTACAGTCAATATTATTTGAGTATTGTTGTTACACTCAATTAGAATATTATTCAAGTATTAATTTCAGGAGTATAGCATCAAACCCTAGGGGTTCGATGAGTCAATCTCAGGGGTTTGGAGAAGCTTCTGCCGCGGAGGCCAGAATAAAGTAATACCGTAATTTGTTGTGAGTTCATGCACTTTGTTGGTTTTGTTCTTTGAGCAAGGTGATGTTCGGCACGGCTCATTTTGTGCACCAGTAAAAAAACATATAACTATGTCTTGAATTTGGGAAAAAAATCATATTTTATTTATCACTAAAGAAGGGTTCGGTGAATGCGCATATGAAACTGGTGGGTTCGGTACCTCAAAAAAGGTTAAGAACCACTGGCATAGTGGTTAGATAATAATATACTTTATTAAGTGGTCCCCCCAATATTTCAAGTATCTAACTGGCACCATACATAGTTATTACAATATTGTTGACTATATTCCCTATGTTGTAATTCACAGCCCTGTGACTATTTTGTGACTACTAATTTGTACTTCTTAATCCCTTTACCTTTGTCACCCAACTTTCCAATACCCTTCCCCTCTGGCAACCATCAGTCTGACCTTTATATCTGTGAGTCTGTTTCTATTTTGTTTATTCATTTATTTTGCTCTTTAGATTCCACATATAAGTAAAATCATATTGCATTTGTCTTTCTCTGTCTGACTTATTTCACTTAACATAAAGTCTCCAGGTCCATCTGTGCTGTCACAATTGGTAAAATTTTATGTTTTTTATGACCAAGTAATATTCCATTGTATATATGTATGACAGCTTTTTTTAATCCACTCATCTATTGATGGACATTTGTGCTGCTTCCATATCTTGGCTATTGTAAATAAATTTTCAATAAATTTAGGGGTGCATGTATTCTTTCAAAATAGTGCTTTGGATTTCTTTGGCTATATTCCCAGAAGTGGAACTGCTGGGTCATAAGGAAGTTTCATTTTTAATTTTTTGAGAAACCTCCACACCATTATCTACAGTGGAAGCACCAATTTGCATTTCCATCAGCAGTGGCACAAGGATTTGTGGGAACATAGTTTGGCTAAGACTTGCAAAAATAGTTTTAAGGAAAATTATTCCCACCCAAATAAAGTAATGACATGATTCTGGCTCTATAAACTTCCAAAGTCCGAATCCTTGTTCTGAAAACTCTTATCTTAATTGCCTGCCCTTTCTGATTTTATCTGCCTCACTTTTCTTCATAGATATGTCCTCCAAAAAACACTCTCCTTTAAATTACTGTCCTTCAACAAGTTTTCTACATCTCAGCTTCTGAGCTTTTGCTTGTGCTAGTCCCATCACTTGGGTGGTTCTTTCTCCCATCTAAATTCCAGTCATTCTTCAAATGGTGCTTCAAAAACAATCTTTCTCTCAGATACCCATGACTCTCTCAGCAGGAAATGATTACCATCATTGCTACTATAATTTGGTGTTGGAATCAAACTAAATTAAATAGTTTAAGTGTAAGATTTCTCTCCCTGCCTGTCTGATATTCTGCCGCCACTTTAGAAAGTGATTTCACCAAACTCCTGCCAGGAAAAATTAATACATGCTCTGTGTCTAAAGAAAGTATTGCTTTTGTAATTTTTTTTAAATACTTTTTTTAAATTTTTATTTTATTCATTTTTTTAGAGAGGAGACACAGAGTGAGAGAGAGAGAGAGAGAGAGAGAGAGAGAGAAAGGGGGGAGGAGCTGGAAGCTCAACTCCCATATGTGTCTTGACCAGACTAGCGCAGGGTTTTGAACTGGCGACCTCAGTGTTCCCAGGTTGACGCTTTATCCACTGCGCCACCACAGGTCAGGCTGCTTTTGTAATTTTTATAAGAATTCAGGAAGAGAGCGTTGGGGAGGTAGAAGAGGATTTGGGGGAGGGATAAATGGTAGTAGAAGGAGACTTGACTTGGGGTGGTGAATCCACAATACAGTATAAAGATAGTGTATTATAGACTTGTACACCTGAAACCTATGTAATTTTATTAACCAATGTCACCTCAATAAATTTAATAAACAGGAAAACAAAAAGAATTTAAGATGAGAGAGAACTGTGACCATGCCATGCAAAATATGAGCCTTAGTTTAATGACCTAAGGGAAGCAAATTTATATGAATCTATGACTCAAAAAAATTTATAAAATGTGTGAGGATCTTAAATTACAAGGACTAGTCATTTGAAATCTGGAGCTTTACCTGTAAACTACAGTACCCTCTGACAAACACATCTGTTAGAAGTTTAGCTTATAAAAACAATAAATTATATTTTCAGGGAATCCAATGTACAAATAAGTTCCTAGAAATTGTAAGTCTTATAGTAGAGCATACTAGTGGTTAGAGCTTATGAAACATATAAACAATTTCTAAAATATTCTTTTCCTTTATAAGCTTGCCCCAACTTAATATAGGTTCATTTTTGAAATTATCTTTACCCAAGTTTCCAACTTGTTAGTATTCTGCTCTTTATCACAGCAAGCTGTTTCAGAGATTTCCCTGTTGGGCACCTTAGATTTACAGATATTATTTAAAAATATGTTTCAAAACCCCCAGTATTTCTTCTTGTGATCAGACTTCTAAAAAGCGTGCTTGCCTTATCTTTGCTTTGTCTCCTCTGTGGTCTGGCTGCTGGTCTCGTCTAAATACCTCTCACCAGGTTTATAAACACCTGACAAGCCTACTGAGAAACTTTGGGGCCTTCTATTCCTTGACTTCTCTATAGAATTGATGCTGGGGCCACTGCCTTGTTTTTGAAATATGTCTCTTGGAGAACAGTCTTTGTATCTCCTTTCTCTTTGTTCTTTTGAGAAATCTTGAGCCAATTGGATCAGCCCTCCACTGGAAAGATTCACCTAAACATCTGCCTCACTCATTTTCACACTCAAAACCTGCTCTTCTACGAATGTCCCATCTCAGGAAGGGCATCACCACATCTACGCTGGCTGGTGCTGGGACTCATCCCAGATTCCTCTTCTCTTGGCCCTCTCATCTGCTCAGACACTAGTTCTTGCTAGTTTCACTTTTCCAGATCTTTCAGATGGGCTGCCACTCTCCTTCCATTGCCTGTGTCAGTACGCCCATCCCTTTCTGCCTGGGCCTATGATCTTCTGGCCGGTCCTTCTGCTGTCATTTCCACCCTTCCCATATAGGCTCCCAGTGCTGTCCAGGTGACCTGAAAATGGCACTACATCTCAACCCTGATCAGAATCATTCAATGATTAAGTGCCTAAATCTCCCTCAGAGCATGTGAACTGGTCCTGGTTTGTCTGCTCGGTCTCCTCTATGGCCTCTCTCCCGCCATACTCTGTGATCAATACATCCAACCTACAAATAGTTCCCAGATATGCCAGCTCTTTCGGGCCTCTTTACTGTCACATATGTTGTCTTTTCTGCCTGAAATGCCCTTGCCCTGCTGGTCTTCTTGGCAATCCGTCACCGCGCTTCAAGTCTCAGGGCACATGCTACCTGCTCTGAAACACTTCTGACCCCCTGAGGCTTACTTTCACCCATGTTTTCACTGTACTCAACAGATGATATTAATTAACCTTCATTCAATAAACAGTCAATAATTAATCAATGATAACTAATCTTAATTGAGCACCTATGATATGCGAGGCACAATTTAAGAACTTTTACAATTCAGATCATTACTACTCTATTAGGTAGGTACTTTTATTTTTATTACTGTTTTATAATGAGAAAACTGAGGTACACAGCTATTAAGTAAATAATTTTGCCCAGAGTCACATAGCTAGTTAGCGACAGTGTCAGGATTTGAAGCCTGTATGTAGCCTGTGCTTAAAAATCTCTCCACGTTATGGAGAAACCAGACTCGTATATGACAACCAATCATTCCTTGACATGCTCATGTTTCCTGTTGTTGCCTTCTTTGTTTTCTCAGGGACTACACAGGTCAAGGCACACCAGGAGTCCCCAAACTACAGCCCTAGGCCACATGCGGCCCCCTGAGGTCATTTATCCGGACCCCACCATACTTCGGAAAGGGGCACCTCTTTCATTGGTGGTCCGTGAGAGGAGCACAGGATACATCCGCACCCATAGTTCCCATTGAAATACCGGTCAGTTTGTTGGTTTAAATTTACTTGTTCTTTATTTTAAATATTGTATTTGTTCCCGTTTTGTTCTTTTACTTTAAAATAAGATATGTGCAGTGTGCATAGGGATTTGTTCATAGTTTTTTTTTTTTATAGTCTGGCCTTCCAAGGATCTGAGGGACAATGAACTGGTCCCCTTTGTAAAAAGTTTGGGGACCCCTGAGGCACACAGAGCTCAATGCATGTTTGATAAGGAAATGTATGAATAAATAAGTGAACAAATGAAAAAATGAATGAGATGAGTGTCCACAATATCTCCTGCAGGCATTTCTAATTAGTGCCTCTCAAACTTTAGTCTGTTCTTTCTTCAGCATCAGTGTGTCCTTCAAGCTGGTGAATCCTGGAAAACCTGACAGTCAATTCAGTGTGAATAGCCTTTAATGAATAGCAAGAGGCAAAAAGTCATTACTCAAGCACTACCTATACAAGAAGCAGCCATGGGGAGTTCTGCTGGAGCGGGTCACAGCCACTGCAGCTCCCGTGTACAGAAGACTGACCACACAAGCTACAGGCAGCAGCCTTCCCTTCCAGGGACAGAGTGGGTTGAGCTGAAAGACTCATGGCCTGGGCACTCGGCCTGGGGTTTTGCTGCTTTCTCCTTGCCTTTGTTACCCTAGAGAGGCGTGAAGAAGAGTTTAGTCGTTGCCAGCTTATTACCCAGGTTCTTTCTTCCTTCCAACAAAGCTGTTGGCTGTGCAGATTTTACTTCAGAGTCTTTTCATAGGGGTTTTACACCTTTATTCCTGTCTGCTTCACTCTTGCCTTACAGAAAACCCTAAAGCACACTAGTAACAAAGTGTTTGCTCTTTAATCTACAGGGTTTTCAAGCTGATTTTCATCTTAAAGGCTGTTCAAGCACCTGATATCGTGTGACTAAATAGTTACACACCCAGACCCTTGGCTGCCTGGCTATAGATCTTAATGTCACTACTTACTAATTCTGACTATGTACAAGCTTTTTAGACTCCTGATGATCAGTTCCCACGTCCGTAAAATGGGAATACTCACAATACAGGGTAGTTGACAAATTAGAACAATGCAATAGTATTAGAAAATTTCCTGATACATAATATGTGCTCAATAAATTCTTATTCTTATGATGATAATTAATAATAAGTACTGAGTCCCTGTGGAGTACAGAGCCACGTACAGTGTTGTGGGAGAATGCAAAAGTAGTTTAAGTCTTAATTTCTGTCCCCACAAGAGTTCATGAGCAAAAAAGAAGAAAAAAACATAAAACAAGCTGTTTCCCAAGGCTACAGAAGCAAGTGACACATCTTCCAAGAGGAATATTCTTGTATTCTCAGAAACTCAGCACATGTCAGAATACACGACTCTCTGCAAGGGAAATTAGAAAACTTAGGAGACATTTCTCAGTCGTCTTTGACAAAGTTGCATTTGGTTTTATTGCAGTGTTTCTCAATTACGGCACTATTGACATTTGACACATTGACAATTCTTTGTTGTGGGGGCAGCCTCTACCTCAAGGTTTTATGGTCAGTTGGTGTGCTCTCCACTCTGGCATCACCCAGGACTGGACAAATCAGCCCTTGACATTCACAGCATCCAAGAAAGGTAAAAATTGAGATGCAAGGTCTTCTGTGGTTATATTGCTCTATGTGGTTATCTGGCATTGGAATTTCAGAGAGACTCTAAGTTAGCCTTTAAAATCTCTCAGAGGGCAGGAAATCAGCATTTATTGAGTCTGCCCCATGTGCCAGTTTCTGCTCAGGTTCATGTGGGACTGGAGAAAGGTATTACTATACTGTTTTTACAGATGAGGACATTGAAACTCATAAAAAATAAAGTAATTTCCCCAATGTCACAGGGTAAGTGGCAGAACTGGGATTTGAATCCACATTGGTTTTAATTCAGAGCCTTTCTCTGTCACACCATGCAAATGGAGGTAGATGTGGAAATGATGCTATGGCCAGTAGGAAGCTGAATACACTGCTTAGATCATCTATCCCAGGGATATGAATTTTAGAGAAAGATACTCTCCTCTTCTGTGTGAATTTCTCATTTGGGCAATGCCAGGTAAATGGTTATTACAGGAACTTGCAATCCCTCTGCTGAAGAGATATCATCTAGGCTGAGCCAGTAGAATCTGAACAGAGTACAAAATAGGAAAACTCTTGACCAAAAGAAGCAATAACAAGGGGCATCCCAGTCTGTGGCTTCTTGGAGCCCAGGTGTACCCAAAGCCCTACAGAATAGAGCATCACTATGACACCAGCCTTTCCAGGAGTCAAAGGGTGAGAACATTTCTACAAACCAGCAGAGCCAGCACATAGAGGCAGGGAGCAGAAGACATGCCCCCCACAGGCCAGATCCATAGGAATGATGCTCAAGGTCATCCTTGACAAGTGACAACAGTGTTATGAGTTTGCAACTCTGTAATTTCCATTACAGTATATGAATATGCTTAAGGGCCAGAGAAAGGCAGATTGATAACTTCATTTAGCACAAATCAATTGGATTCCACTGATAGATCCATGAATCATCCAGGAGACACACACAGGTGGCAAGGCACACCAAGCCCTCTCTCCCCAGGTGATCGTATCAAGACTCATCAATTTCTGCCCAACCAAACACTTCCATTTGGGTTATTAATATAAAAGTTCTAGAATTCATGAAGTTAAATCCTTTCCAAAATTCTGGCACCTTGGCCAGCAAAACTTTTGCCATCACACTTTTAATTTAATTAACATGAGTAAAGGAAATACATGCTTATCCAAGTGTGGGCTGATTAGCCGTGAAAAAAAAAAAAAGCCATAAAAGAACCACTGGCAGTGTCCACAAAAGCACTGGCCTGGAAGGAGGGAGGCTTAAATGGTCCAGATGCCCTTGTCAAAGGATTGTTAGAGCCTCACATCATTACACACTTACTCAAATAGTTCTTGTTCTGATCTCATATGTACTTACTGAGTTAGAGCTGGGGGAGATAGGTTGTGCCACTGCCCCCCCCAATATGTTCATTTGTATTCTATGATTTACATAACTGCTGAGAAATCACTGGGATAAAGTCTCAAATCCTGGGGTTCAGTTATAAATGACATAGCTGATGGACTTAACAGATAAAACAGCTTGGTAGAGTGTCAAAAAGAGGGTGTAAGATGGCCAGGGACACCTTCCTATTGTTTTTCATAGTGGCTGGACTAATTTACATTTTACAATAGCTCTGTCATACAGTCCAGCAGTTCTACTTCTGGGTCTTCACACAAAGGAAATGGAAACAGGATCTCGAAGAGATATCTGCACACACACCCCCCGCCCCGACCATGTTCATCGCAACATTATTCACAATAGCCAAGCTACGGAAAAAACCTAAATGCCCAGCAATCACATCAATGGATAAAAAAGATGGAGGATATACACACAATGGAGTATTAACTAGCCATGAAAAAAGAGGGTACCCTGCCATTAGGGACAACATAGATGGGCCTTGAGCACATTGTGCTAAGTGAGATAGGTAAGACAGAGAAAGACAGGTGCTATTTAATACCATCTATATATGGAATCTAAAAAAGTCAGACTTGTAAAAAACAGAATAAACTGTTGGTTACCAGGGGGTGGGAGGTTGAGGGATAAGATTAATGTTTTTTAATGGTACAAACTTGTAAAGAGTAGTAAATAAACCATAGATGTCTGATGAACTGTATAATAAATAGAGACAACAATATTGTGCTATAATTATATAATGTGATAAATAGCACTACAATGGCAATCATGTTATATTATATACATGTATCAAAGTAACATAATGTATATCTTAAATTTACACAATGTTATGTGTCAAATTTATTCTAATAAGTAAATAAATAAAACCTCTTCCACCTGTGGCAAACAGAAAAAAAAAAGGTGGCTGGGGACCATGCAATAGTTTGAGCTTTCTTGCCCTATACTCTGAGGCCACAGCTGTTTGCTATTTGCTGTTAGTGAGTTTCTGGGGCCCACACAGGCTGGTGCCTGGAGATATAGGTCTTCCTTTGCCTCTTGCCACTTCTTTGCCATTTCGTGGGGAGCAGTGAAACTAGTGAAAGCCAGCTTAAAGGAGGCAGCAATAGGGGTGCTGACAGCCTACTCACCATAAAGGAAGGAAGAAGACTTAAGCTATAATGAGCCGAACGCAATGCTAGGGCCTGACGTTAGAAGGGGTTAGTGGTTCTTGGTGACATGCAGCCGCTGACACTAGAATCTGTCCTATGCATGCCTTGTGAGAAAGAGGCTGCACAGCAACCCTCCTCTGGGGACTCTGCATAATTAAGAATAAGCATTTCTTGAGAGCAGGGGTAAGAAGGGATCTTTGCCCTTAAGTCCTGTCAAACTGTCAGAGTTTGAGTGTGTGATATTTATGTTCCTCTAGCTGCTGTAGCACCAGGCACCTTCGGCTCAGACTTAGATTTAATACTGAGAAATCATTTGACCTTCAACAAGTTACATGAACTCATTGTGCTTCAGTTTGCTTAGGTGTAAAATGGGAATAAGGATGGAATCCACATATTTTTATTTAGAGAAATTTGAATCCTAGAACCACCATTTACATTCAATATTACTTTGAGCACATGGCATGGATGTGACACTCCCTGGATTCCTCATTTTAAAATGGGCAGAATAATTTCATATAACTCTTTGGGATGCCATGAAGATTAAATAAATACTGCAAATCAAACATCAGTGACATTCTAACCAACTTCAGGAAGCCTTAGGTTTCCCTGCGAAGTCAGCTGCCTTTTCCGGCAGCATTATCCCGGTCTATGTATGCAAGATCACAGAAATGAAAAAGAACAAAGCTCCCTTCTTAGTAAGCAGCCAGCCCTGCGCCTGTTCACAGAGGTCGCTGAGTCCTACACCAGGGTCATACTGTCGGAGGGTCGGGACTCAGTATATTTTACCCCTTAATAACAGTGCAAGGGATGCTGCTGAGATAAAAAGCACTAATCAAATTTCATGCTTCAAAGCATGAGCTGATGGCTGCTGGGCTGTGAGGGGATTTATTCCTGGTGGTGCTGACAGGCACAGGGGGCCAAGTGCACTCTGCAGGGTTTCACACACTACTGTCTACTTCCAAAAAGGAGGACCCATGAATCGGGCAGCCTGATGCTCACTGGCTGGGCTTCTGTGGATTTTTACATCAAAGGCAGAGAGATGCCATAAGAGGAGTTTTCTGGGAAGAAGATTTGCAGAGAAAAAATGATGGGGATCTGGGGCAGCCCGAGAGAACCCGTGTGCCAGGTTCTGGTCAAACCTAGAGAGGAAAAAGAATCCTCATGACTTCCACTCTCTTCTATGTATTTGGTGTCTTAACTTCTGTAGGAAACAGTTTCATCATCTGTAAAATTGAAATAATAATCGTACCTGCTTCTCGAGGTGGCGGTATAGATGAAAGTGGGCAAGATTGGATTATGGAGACAATTATAGGTAGTGCCTCAAGCTATTAAGCTGACAGCACAGGAGACATGAGAGCAGTCTCCTGGCTGTGCGACAGCGATTCTCATGCTCAATAGCTCTGTGTAGTTAAGATCTTTGGCTCTGTTTCAGAAGCATATAGATGGACCAAAAGTCTGAAATGTTTTTAAGTTAACTATAAAGCCAAGGAAATCATAAACCTAGTAATTATTCTACCCCTAAGGCAAGTCTAAGGCCCCAGAACTTGCGCCAACAGGGTGTGCGCAAACACTGTTTGATATCCAAAAACTTTGTTCTCCTAGTGCTCACCTAGAATATGGCCACAGAGAACAATGAACTACGGCAATTCTTTCAGGAGCAACCTGGGCCCTGAGCGGCAACGCAATCAGGGGAATAACAGTCATGACTGTTTTATCCACAGAAGCCTCTAAGTTGGAATCGAGGGGACTAAGCTACTCCTCCATGTGCACCCCTCAAGCCCGCCCAAGGATGTTGAGGCTCAAGCCAGTCAGTCCCCTTATAAGTAGTCTGGTGCTACTTACATTCTTTAAATCTTAGGTCACATCAATCCACCTCTGGTCACCCCAGGCCACAGACTACTTTTCTTCTTCAGAATTTCTTTTAACTCCTTTTACTAAGCATCAATATTGTACATGGCAATAATCTCTGTCCTTGGTAAAATGAACACAGATAAAGGAGACATATTTCAGAGGAAAGAACTCTGGCTTTGGAGAGAGGCCCTGGTGTCACTACTTGTTAACTGAGTAAACTGTGGAAAGTTCCCTACTCTCTTTAAGACTCAGGGTCCTCATCTGTTAACTGCAGATAATCATACTTTGTAGCATAATTTTAAAGATCAAAACAGTATATGTAAATCACCTGGCATTTACTACATTGAAGGTATTAATACTTGTATCATTGACTTGACTTAGGGTGGTGAACACACAAGACAATATACAGATGATATATTATAGAACTGCACACCTGAACCTATATAATTTCATTAACCAATGTCACCCCAATAAATTCAACAAAAATAAAGTAAAATGAAAAATACTTAATAAAGAAAAACCTAAAAAAATATTTGCATCATTTAATTTTGCAGATGTTCCAGTTTTTATATCTAACTAAAGTTCATGTTACTAAAGGATAGAGTTGAGCCTTGTACATTTTTGTATTCTTTATAAGTTAATGCCAACAACTAGTGCCATGAAACATTTGTAACTAAAGACTAAAGTAACATTTGGGGGTAAGACCATTTTCTTCCCTTTGGTGTCTCCAAAACACTAGACTAAGGAGATTGAGCCGAAGTTTGTATTCAAGCGAAGGTAGTGTCCTTTTTCTAATAGTTCGAGAAGCAGATGATCAATGGAGCATAGATTCCAGTTGAGAATCTGGACCTAGACATCCAGATATTGAGGATCCAGGGATAATGCCCATGTGGCAAGAATAAAAACACTCCAAAAATAGAAATGTGGAATAGATATCTTTCTATTTCCTAGTGGAAATGACAAGAGAGTGGGTGAAAGATTTCCCAAAAGAACCTGGACAACAGGTTCAAGAATCAGGAAGCAGCAGTAAGAAGGACTTGATAACAGAAGCAAGTCTTCTGACACAGACTCCAAGTTTTCATGTAGCATCTGTAGAGTCAGGCATCAGTGCTGGTCTGATCCCCAGGTGAACCAGGGATCTGGAGACACCTGACTTAGGTGTGTTCTCAAAGGTCCCTCCAAGAAGATAGTGCACACATGTTTTCTCTTAAACACTAAACAAGAAAAAAAGAACACTTCAAGGCATATAATCTGATTTACTTTTGATCTTCAAGAACACCATTCTTAAAAGGCACAGAGAAAAGTACTGAGTTTCTAAAACATAAACATAGAAGGAAGGGGCTGCTACTTTGGGATGGTGTCTTTCTAGCTCTCGGGTACTATCCAGTCAATTTGATCAGTCCACACTTACACTGCATCCCAGAAAATACAAACAAACCATTTTCCATTCACCCGTCAACATTCAAATGATCTTCCTTAAAAGACTTATGTGTATAGCAGGGGGGGGGGGGGGGACACCCTCCCAAGCCACGCCCTTTTCTCCACATCTGAGGTGGTCCCCTGATTTACCACTGGAGCTCTTCACACTTCCTCACCTTGACGTCCTCTTCTGCCATCAGGTATTACACCATCATCAGCCTTGGAAAAGCCTCATAACTCAGAATGACAATATCAAGACCATTAAGCCTACATACATCAGCAAAACTGCCTCACTGCTGTCTCGGCTCCCGGTTATAAAGATATGTCACAGCACACACAGGCCCCTCAAGCACTGAACTTGATGGGTCGTGCTCAGAAGGCCACTTCTAAGACCAAAGCCATTTTTCACACAAGGATTCTGTCAAAGTGCTGCATGGTAATACTGATGGTGATAACTCTAGGGCATTAGCTAGGCATGGCACATTGCTCAGATCTCAAAAGTGGCGATCAGATCTAATATGGCATATTTCAGATCATGCTCATTCATACATGTACACTGAAACATAATACAAATTTCCCTTTACCTGTGATTGGGTCAAATCCATAGCCTACAGTGCAAGAATCCACTTGCTAGGCTTATGAATGAACTTATCAGGATGGAATAATGTCAAGATCTCCAAACCAAATCTAATAACCTGCCCCTGCCAAATTCTCATATAACCAGAAAATTTTCTGGAGCCTAGTGGGGAAGACATTTTTCCCCAGAGCCCATAAAATTTGAGCTCTGTTGAAATTACCCAGTTTCAACAGCCTTTGACATACAGGCTGCCTCATGCAATCTCTCAGCTTCCTCTTCTCAGCCCTACATCCTAAATTTTCCACCTTTAGGCAGATTAGCAAAGGTTGATGGATGACAGTGTCAAAAACACAGCGGTGATTTAAAAGCAAGTGACAAAATTGAGAGCACACATATTAAAATTCACAAGTGTACATGACATTTGCCAAGAAATCTGTCCATTTTCTGAGGCACTGTATAGCCAAAGGCTTCACAATGGTCTGACCTCATCTCTTGTCCGTCTCTAGGGCTTGACGATGACATCTTAATTGTGAAATGTTATGTAGGTTTTAAAAACTAAACTTCAAGACCATAATTTCATATACATATCCACTGACATTTATTTTGAATTAGAGCTCTCCTTCATTTTCATATCAGATCCCTATCAATTCAAACTTCTCATGGCAATTTCCATTCAAATCACCACTGTCCAACACAAAACTTGCAATGATAAAAATGTTTAGTCTAATAAAGACAAGTCTAGTCACATGTGGCTATTGAGCACTTGAAATGTAGCTTGTGCTAGTGGCTACCATATTGGATAACACATATTCTACGTGCTCATGACATGGGACTGTGTTTGCATCCCTAGCATTTAGGAAGCCCCAGAATGACAACCCCGCCCACAATGACATGGATAAAGAAGAAGAATTTAAACAGGACTTAGACACATCCAGTACTAAAATGGATCTGAGATAGCCTCATAGAGTTTATGAATTGGTTAAACTGGTTCCATGATTCCTGGCCTCCTTCATTGAAGTAAAGGCTATAAAAAGGAATCAAAGCATGAAGGGGGAGGGCATGTGATGAAGAGATTCTTGGGAGAAAGCGGTTGTTACTGCTATCTGTGATCTGTCTGAAATCCTTTCAGAGTTTGGTAAGACAACATATGGGTAGGCTTACTTGTAGATACAGGTGAGAGGGAACTGAGTTAGATCTGGTTAAATGCCACCCACTAAGACTGCCTGAGAGGGCAAGGGGACTCCAGCAGCATGATAGACCTCATCTGGGCAGGGTGGACCCAGTGGTGTGCCTATAACTGTTTAAGAGCCAATTCTCTGGAAATAAACCAATAAGCTCTGATTTTCTGCATTTTCCCAATTTCCTGGGTGTAAAGACTCCCACCATAACTGATTTCCAGCTATCAGTCTGAAGTCCCGAGAAACAGCCGGGAGTGGGCGTGCCCTGTCAGCGTTCGTGCAGTAGCTAGGCTGGCTCCAGCACAGCCCTGGGAGGGCTACCAGTGAGTGAGCCTGAGGCCGCTGGGAAGGACCTTGCCCAGGGAATGGAAGGCAAGCCCCACAGTGTGAGACTCATGTAAGAGGTCTCCAGGGACGAGTGTCTGCCGAACCCAGGAGAAAGAATGAGTTTACTTTCTGGACAGAGAGTGGAAGTGACCCAGCCAAGTCAGAGCTCTCCTTTGCCCTTACATCTGCTTCAGCCTCTGTCCCTTCAGCCCTTGCAGAATATAAAATAGCAGTTTGGGAATCTGGGATAGGTGAGTGCGACAAGGAGCAGAAGCCGATCATAGTCCCTTCCTTAAAGGCAGGTAGCTGCCCACTACCAGTCTTAGCCCAGAAAAAATGAGGAGATATTGCATCTCTGAATGAAGAAGACTGAGACACTGATTAATATTATGGACTGGCTTTATTCTAGTCACTGAATTGAGTTTGTGTGTTGGGACCTAAAATGACCTTAGAATCATCTACTCTTTGCCATCTTTTTTTCTGAGAGCAGCAGACAAATTTAGAGAGACAGTGGGAACTCAAAACTAATAATAAGGTTGACCTTTTATTGCATCATGAGTTATGCATATCCAGCATTAAAACAGGTCACATGCTCTAAAGTCTCTGACTTTATTATGTGTGCACTTGGATGGTAGGGTGGTATCTTTTTTTTTTTTTGAGAGAGAGAGAGAGAGAAAGAGAGGAGAGTGGGGGAGAGAGAAGCATTAACTCAATGTTCTACTAAGTTGTGCACCCATTGATTTCTTCTCATATGTGTCCTGACTGGAGCTCAAACCAGTAAGCTCGGCTCTCCAGGACAACTGTCTCTATCCACTGCCAGGGTAGTGGGGTAGTGTTTAATTAGAACCAACAAGATGAAAATTAGAATGACATCTCCTTCACCTCCACCAATGTGTAGGACACTCATCCTCATGAGGTCTCCAGTCATTCATGTCTCACAGTTTTACAAAAAGGACGAACCTGTAGAATGTCAAGGACCTTATCATTAGACTCAACCTAAAGGAGCTTATTCTGTAAGGAACCTTTTTTTCATTTACGGCTTAAATTTGAAGCTGAATGATATCTATCAGCCCTAAAGTGACAGCTTCATCGCTATCAAAATCCAACCTGATGATCAGGGAGTTTCTCAACTTTCACATCAAAGTCAGCAGCTATCCATCTTGAAAACCCCTTCCTAAAGTTCAATGTCTTTACATGAAGCTTTTCCTCCCAGACCTCCTGTGGTGAAACAAAGGAAGGAGAAAAGAATATAGGCATCTGCCTCCGTGCCATGAGATAAACATAAACATGTCTCTGTTCTTTTTCTCCCATCCCAGATGTCTCCTCTGGACAGTCATTAAAATTTTTTTAACGTATTGATTTTAGAGAGAGGGAGGAGAGAGAAAGAGAGAGAGAGAGAGATTTGTTGTTCACTGGTTGATTCCTGCATGTGCCCTGCCCGGAGATCTAACCTGCAACCTTGCACATCAGGAGGACGCTCTAAGCAGCTAAGCTACATGGCCAGGGCTGAACATTCTTCTTTGTCTTCCGGCCAGGCATCTTTAGGAAATAGGTGTTGCCTGGTCTAATTTCCAATCAGAAGTCAAGAATCAGGTTGATGACACAGAAAGCATAAAAATATTTGCTACTGTTTACTGAGGACCCCAAAGTGCCAAGCTGGAGAAAATGGCACATTTTGGTCTGGACAACAGCCTATTTCTCCCTACCTGAGAGGCAGAGGTAATAGGAGGCATCACACAGAATTCTGCTGCCTCCTTTTCTACGTGCAGGACAGTGCCACCTGAATCTTCCTCTCCCTCTAGCTTCTTCAGTTTAAGCAGAAATTCAAATGAAGTTTCACCTTTTCTGGGTCTTGGAACTATTTGAGAATTGCCAAAGTACCGAGATCCCCTGAAGAATGCATGTATGCTTATACTCAGATATTCCCCGAATCATGCATATAATTTTAATTTCACTCCACCCAGATTCCAGAGATCTGAGGTTTCGAGTCCTGTCTCCAGGCAGATGCTCTGGTGCTAATGCCTCTGGATGATGATCCCCGCCCCCACTCCTTCCTACTTTCCCCAGCTGGCCCGGTGTCAGCCCAGGGTTGCTTGCCAGGTGAACTGGCACCATGTACCACTCAGTAGCTGTTTCCTGGGTCCAGGGGAAACAGCCAACTTCCTTTAAGCAAATCATGTCTTAGTTATTGATTTTCTCTACTTGAAGGTTTTGAGAATCCCTAATTAGATCACAAACTGCTGTATCAGCCATCTGCTGCTTCAGTCTCTTGAATCAAAACTCCAGTATCTTGGGGCACTTCACCTAAGATCAGCGAGTTCTGGATCTATACATATCATTCTTTCACTCGTTTAAGCACTAACGTGTATGGATCATCTATTAGGTGCCAGGCACTAGTGTAGGCTTTTGGGACATAGAAATGAACAAAACAGACAGGATCTTAATTTATTCTTCTCCAAAATGGCAATTCTAACTATTGTTGCTTTAAAAGCAATGCTGGTAATTATTAAAAGTTACAGGTTCTGTGGTAAATATTTTATATACATCATCTTATTATTTCTCAGAAAACTTGGTAAGGTAGGTATTATTATCCCCATTTGACAGATGTGGAAACTGAACCAAAAATTTACCTAAGCTAGGAAGGGGCAAAGACAAGATATAACACCAGGCATTTTGCCTAAACTACCTTTAGATTCCACATTCTTGTCTGTGCTTACAAAGCAGTTAGACTATGCAGCCTTGGGGTCATCAGTGTGGCCAAGAGGCTCAAAGTCAGCATGAATGCAAGCAGGAGGCACTGACAACTTTGTTAACCAGCGACAGTCTGGTGATCCTGGGAAAGTGGGATGCACATGTCTGGCAAGGTAAGACTGAGAAACACTGGGATGGAACTGTCAGCCAAAGGCCAGATAAGCCACGTGTTATTTTTAAACATATGTTTCAAATTATGTATTTTTAAAAAACTGTATTTGGACAGGCCCTGGCTGGATTGCTCAGTGGATATAGGACCAACCCTGTACACCAGCAGTCATGGGTCTGACCCCCGGTCAGGACATGCACAAGAAGCAACCAATGAGTGCACAACTAAATGGAACAACTAAGTGAAACAAGTTGATGCTTTTCTCTCTCTTTCCTCCCCCTCTCAAATCAATGGAAAAATTAAGAAAGAAACCGTATTTGGACAAAAGAGATGATTACAATCCTAAGGTAAACTAGAGAAAATATAGAGTTGGTATTAAAAAGACTGACTAGTCCCAAGCAAATATGTAAAAGTATCAGTTTGCTATGTCCTTGGACATTCAGATGAAAATTAGGACTGGAAATACTTGAGAGACGTAGCTCCCAGGAAGGAATAAGTTGATATTTTGCAGGGCATGAGAGTTATATGATTTGGGTGACTCTCCATTAAAGACAAAAACAAAACAAACAAAATAAAAACTACTACCACTAAACTAGGTCCAGGGCCTTGGAAGGGACCTGGAAGCCTCTGCTACATTAGCTTCACAATGAGTCCATCTCTGCTCAAGTGTGGGTTAGACCCCAGAGAGGAGGTTGATAACAAACACACCTCATTAGCATTAGGATCACAGTGGCTGAGATAAGACTAAAATCCCAATTTGAAGAACTTTGTGATCCAGAGAACAATTATTTGAAGGCACTTTGATAAGCAGATGCAAGACAATAGCGGAGGTGGTTTAAAGAGAGGCTTTGGCAATCCAAACCATGGGAAGAGACACCCAATGTGAATTTGAATGAGATGCCAATTCCTCTATGTCCATTTGTCAGTTTTTAAAAATCATGCTGTTAAGCTAGCCTCTAGCATGTACAGTTCCTATGTGAGATTTACAAAACAAAACAAAACACTTATGTAGACAGACAAGGTGGGACAACAAGTCCCCTCTGAGCAGAGAGCCCCTGCAGGTAAATGGCATAGCAATCAGGTAGAACTTTGGGTCCTGGATAAGAGTATTTCTTTCTCTCTGCATGGTATCCCACTAGCAGGTGCAAGCTGGGCAAGGGACACGCAGTCAGGATTTCTGCCCCAGATCACATTCTGAGCTCGGCACTCTGCAGTGTTCAAACTGCACAACCAATCAGCGTGATCCTGTATCTCAGAGCCATAGCGATTTTAACAGTTTACCAAAAGGGACTGAAAAATCTGTGATTCTCTGGCCCAGAAAGTCCACTTTTTGGGACGTATCCTAAGGAAATTATCAGGGAAAAGGACAAATATGTTTTTTTTTTAAAAAGGCATATTTGTGAAAAATTGAAAACCTGCATGTCCAATAATGGAAAACTAGTTAATTAACTCATGACTCAGCCCTATAACAAAACACTACTGAGCACCCATTAAATAACTTTTCAATGGCATGATTCTAAATTTAAAATCAAGAAAGCAAACTATGCATATATTTTTTAAAATGTGAGTCTTGTTAAAAAGACTAGAAAGTTTTCAAAACATTAAAAGTAGTTATCTATATACTTGTAGTAGAATCACAGGTGGTTTTTATTTTTTCTTCATATTTGTCCACATTAATTTTGTTTTACTTTGTAAATGTTATATTCCTCTTATTGCAAATACACTTTAAATGGTATCCAGACCTGCCGGGACGAGACAAAGTAGGAGCAGAAAGTAAAACGGTGCTTTGACCTCACGGTGTATTGTTTGCACCTCACTGATTTCATTTCTACTTCTCAGCAAGTCCCCAGCCCTTGGCTGCTTGGCCGCACTTTGCTTCATTGCTTTTTGTGACCTACAGTGATGGACAGTGTTTGGAGAAAGATGACATCTCCCGATGACTGTCACAACCTTTCACAGCTCAAAGGGTGTCTCTCTGTGCTTGAGCACTATAGCAGAACAGCTCCAGGTCACTAAAGACATTACCCAGAAGCCATCAGAGAAGGTG
Organism: Rhynchonycteris naso; assembly: GCA_037038555.1. Taxonomy (NCBI): domain Eukaryota; kingdom Metazoa; phylum Chordata; class Mammalia; order Chiroptera; family Emballonuridae; genus Rhynchonycteris; species Rhynchonycteris naso. The sequence goes on along the minus strand of CM072999.1, from coordinate 33,581,773 downwards.
AAGGTCATGTGAACCAGCCTGGAGCAGCTGACTTAGCTCCTTACTTCCAGATTTATAGGACACCGTTGCTGAGTATTTAAAATTACTGAGCTATTTCCACCAGATATTAACTTGACGTAATCCTCACAATGTAAATTGAGAGCTGGGTTTGGGTTTTGGTTTGCTGTTTTTCATTTCGAATGAGTAATTAAAGATGATTCGATTATGATAATGTGTTGCTATTAGGAATGGTGTCTGTCGCTGAAGCCTGGTGAACATGGTGGGGGCTTGGGAGACAACAATGATTTCAAAACACTCTCAGAGAAGTTCCAAATGGAGGAGAGGTGCTTTCTCACTTCTATGGCTAGCTGTTCCAGAAGCATCTTTAATTCAAGGCAGATTTTACCTCCCAGAGTTAGAGATGGGCAGAGTCAGGCAGCGTGTTTTTAGTACTGGGGAGCCAGGGCACACCTAGCACACTGGGACCATACTAGTATGCAATGGGTGGAAATTAGAAAGGGTCTTAGGTCTACTACTCGTGGTTAAATGGTGACATAAAATGGTTAGAGAGAACAGCTAAGGACCTCAGGCCCATAAATCTTCTCCAAGGAATGAAGGGACAGTCCCCATTTGATCCACGCTGGCAGGCAGGGGTATACAGCCTGGCCCGGCCTCTTCTCTCCAAAACTGTTTTTGCCTCAGGCTTCCCCAGCAAGCATTTGCTGCGTGCTAGAAGCTGGTGCACAGAACTCCCCAGTGAGCACGTTATCAGCACTCCCTCTGGCGAGCACTTAGCAGCCACTGGAGCAGAAGGCAAACCCAGGTACAAATGACTGCCAGGCAGGTAAATTACAGCTCCCGGCTTAGCAGGAGCCAGACCCCTCTCCTTGGTCCTACCTCTCTCTCGGGGGACCAGGGGATGCTGCATCAGAAACAGCAAAGGGAACACAGGCTTCTGAATAAGGTTAGACCTAGAGGTCCAGTCTTCTTATCTTCAGCAGGTTTTGTTTTGCTAAACCTCAGTTTTCTCATCTGTGAAGTAGAGATGATAGCTTGTAACTCCCGGAGTGGTTTGTGAAATCAGCAAGATACCCAATCTGAGTGCGTCACCCCATTAGGAACATAGGGTACCATTCTCTTCCCAGGCAGTTCCCGTGCGCCTCCTCCCATTAATCCTCCAAAGCAGCAGCTACGCTTGAGCATCACCTGAGAAACTTGTTTAAAAAGACAGTTGCTTGATCTCTGTATTAGTTATCTGTTGTATAACAAATAGCCCCATAGTTTAGCAGCTTAAAAAACATATATTTATCATCGCACAGTTTCTGTGGGTCAGGAATTGAAGCAGCTTAGCAAGGTAGATCTGATTTATAGTTTTAGTCAAGGTGTTGGCTGGGGCTGCAGTCACCTGAGGCTTGACTTGGGGGGAGACTACACCTCCAAGCTCACTCACAGGGCTGGTGGCCAGAGTTCCTCACCATGTGGACCTTTCTATGGGGCTGTTCATGATGTGACATTTGGCTGTCCCCACAACCAGTGATCTGAGAGAGCCAGGAAGCAAACACACTTGCCTTTTCTGACCTAGTGTCCAAGTCACATACCTTCACTCTCACCTTAATTCTGTTCATCAGAAGCCAGTTGCGAAGTTCTGCCCACACTTAATAGGAAGGAATTATAAAAGGGCATGAATACCCAAGGGAAATATCACTGGGAATGATCCCAGAGGCTGCCCTTCACAAGCCCTATCCAAAATATTTCAGTTTAACTGGTTTGGGGCCCAAGCATTTATTTTTTTAAACTTTCTAGGTAACACCAATGAGCCACCAAGGTAATAAATCACACTATACAAATTCTAAATTACCTTCTCTTCAGCCCAACTTTGTCAATTTAATCCCTTCCCGTCATGTCCTTCAGTGGGCTCATCACCTCCTGCTGCTGAATTCTCCCAGGTTGTAAGCAGGCAGGCCAGAAGCAGGGGTGGGGGCAGTAGGTCCCAGGGAAGCAGGGTCCTTCAGAATGCAGGGATAAGAGCAGCAGTGTGGGGTTGAAGACCAGAGAAGCAAACAGCACCCAGAATCAAGATGACACAGACACTGGAAGGTCCCGGAGCTCCCAGAGCAAGTGGTTAAGCCAGGAGACAGCCGAAGTCAGCAACCGGGAATGCTGAAGGGTTGCCCATATACAGCCGGCAGGACAAGGCATCAGTGACAAGTGACCAGCAACAAGAAGACCCCCCAAGTCTAAGCAGCCTGCTGGCTCAGCCCTGGCTGCCTGATACCTCTTTACCTTCATGATAGCTGATCCCAAAACATCTCCCTGAAGCACAGCAGGTGACGTCGGCCAAAAGTGGCTTGAAGTGTGAATTCAGAGAAGGAAAGCAGACAGCCTTAGCTTCTTGGCAGAGGCGGTTCCCCTCATACGAGCTTCCCTCAGCCCCTCTTCCAGTAAGCAAGCTTTCATGGCTCATTATAATATTGGCAATGTCAAGTACAAGGTGAAAGTTGCCTACAACAAAAATAAACTTAAAATAATTATGGCATACACATCACTGGGGAGCGAGGTGTCCATCATCACAGACGGCTTATTCATCTTTGGGTAATGAAACCCAAATTGTAATTGCATGTATTTCCAGCCTGTTCTCTCTTTCTCTCTGCTTACTAAAGAGATATCTGCCTTTGTCTGCCTGACCAATTGCTCCCTGTCTGGCCCTCTGGTTCTTAAGTAGCACAGAGTCTGGAGAAGAAGGAGAAATAAAAGGGCGTGAGTGATCAGAGCAGAGGTTGGGGAGGGCTAAGCAGGGGTGGTTCTGAAGAGAGGAGGGTAGAATTTGTAATATGAAAAAAAAAGATGGAAGATAAAAAGAGAAATGTTTCCCCAGATTCAGTCTCTTTAAAATGTCCAAGAATAGCAATTTAAAATAAAGCTATTTATAAATTTCTTATTAGTTGATAGACTATGTTGTTGTTTTATTTTTAGCATGTTTTGAGACTGAATTATGGGGCCCTGCTTTAACAACAATTACATCAGTATCCACATGACTGTCCACATACAGGTATAAATGTATGGAGAGTTCTTGGCACTCCAAAGAGGCACCATGACTGAACTGGTGGATAAACTGTAGGCCACATCAAAACCGACCTTTATGCCTTTGAACTGTATCCTGTAAACGGCAGGGAGCCAGTGAAAAATTTTAACTAAAGGAGTCACAGGTTTCTATCTGTGAATGTGGGCAACGAGAAGCTTATAAAACTGGAGGCAGGGAGACTAGTCAGTAGGCGCTAGTCCAGGTGAGAGGTGACAAGGGCCTGTGCTAAGACAGTAGCAGGTGGGGACAAAGAAAGGGAGACGATATGAGGAACATCCAGGTGATAATATCAGGTGGACTTAATGATTTTCTAGATCTTTGATGAGGCAGTGGCCAGAGGTACTCTGAGTAACAGGACGAAGTCAAAGCTGACTCTGGGGGTCCAGCTTTCATGCGTGGGATGAGCGGCATGACAGGCTTCATGGACTTTAGTACTGGACTCTGGCTATAGGCACACTTGATCAGAAAACGCCTGATCACACACAATGACAGTGTCCTTATGGTTCTCGTTACCATTACATACCAGCTTTTACAATCACTCCAGAGCTTTATAGAGAGATATAACATTTACTTAACAATTTTTTCCCTATATTTATGAGGTTCAGCTATTCTAGGCACTGTGAATTCTAGGCACATCACCCACAGCCCCCAGACTGAATCCTGGGCCTCCCTTGTTTGAATTTCTTCACTGGCTCATTTATAGGATACAGTTCAGAGGCATAAAAGGTTGTTTCTGATGTGGTCTCCTGTCTACCACCAGTTTACACGGTGCCTATTTGGAGTGCCATGCGCCCTCCATAGATTTACATCTCTGTGCCTTTGCTCAGGCTTCTCCCTCCACTGAATTGTCACCCATCTCCACCACCTGCTTCCCACGCCCCCACTGGGAGGACACCTACCAAGTCTGTAACTGCATCAGTTTAATTGTCACTCATCCCAGAAACAATTAATTCCTTTCCCTACTAAACCCCTATGGCAGTGGTTCTTAACGTTTTTTGAGGTACTGAACCCACCAGTTTCATATGTGCATTCACCGAACCCTTCTTTAGTGATGAATAAAATATGATTTTTTTTCCAAATTCAAGACATAGGTATATGTTTTTTTACTGCTGCACAAAATGAGCTGTGCATGAACATCACCTTGCTCAAAGAACAAAACCAACAAAGTGCATGAACTCACAACAAATTACAGTATTACTTTATTCTGGCCTCCGCGGCAGAGGCTTCTCCAAACCCTTGAGATCGACTCATCAAACCCCTAGGGTTTGATAGAACCCAGGTTAAGAATCACTGCCCTATGGATAGTTCTGTCACAGTATTTATTTATAACCTTGTTGCACCTATTGTTTTGAATATCTGTCTCAACCAATGAGGTTGAAAACTTTAAGGGCAGGACCTCATTCTGATAGTAATAATGATAATAATAATAATTTTATTGTTATGAATATCATTCATGACCATTTGTTGAGCACCCAGCATGTGGCAGAGCCAATATTATAATACCTTGCTGCCTTTTTCTTTTTTGTCATATTTATTGCCTATGCCTAGCAGAGTCTAGTACAGGGATCCTCAAACTTTTTACACAGGGGATCAGTTCACTGTCACTCAGACCGTTGGAGGGCCGGACTATAAAAAATAACTATGAACAAATCCCTATGCACACTGCACATATCTTATTTTAAAGTAAAAAAACAAAACGGGATCAAATACAATATTTAAAATAAAGAACAAGTAAATTTAAATCAACAAACTGACCAGTATTTCAATGGGAACTATGGGTGCGGTTGCATCCTGTGCTCCTCTCACTGACCACCAATGAAAGAGGTGCCCCTTCCGGAAGTGTGACAGGGGCCAGATAAATGGCTTCAGGGGACCGCATGTGGCTTGCGGGCCATAGTTTGGGGACCCCTGGTCTAGTATATCATAGGCACATGCAAATATTTTTAAATGAATAAATACACTTCTCACAAAAATTAGGGGAAATTTTATTGCTTCGCATTCATTTTGAAACATTCCCTAGTTTTTGTGAGCAGTGTAGTTACCTATTTCTTGAGAAAAAGAAACAGTGAATTTTAGTTTGTCTCTTTTTACTTCTCTTCTATGGCACATGCAAGACATAGAAGCTATTTTACTTCTGATCCCCCAAAGTGGGTTTTCAGGAATAAATGAAGCAAATGTAATAAAATATATTTTAATATACACATATATGCTTGTTTTTATATGAAAAATTTTCCAACAATAAACAGATAATTGGCGAATTACTTTTAGCCATATTTCAATGAGAGGAGGGAAATACAAATGTGGCTGTGAACTTTTAGTCTATAGTGTTAGACATATCAACCTAGTAATTATCTTCATTTTTTTATTTGGTCCCTGAAGTTTTGGGCATTATTGTAAGTTTTTCATGGTGCAGTAGCTTGTTGAAACTAATCTATGGGCATATGAAGGCTTATTTGGTTATTAACTCTACTTTTGAATGTGTTTGAAAGTTGCTACAAAAAGATGACAACTTTTTTTCATGCAGTATGGTTTTCAGATCTCACCTCGCCATGGACTCAATAGTAATTGCATAGCGGTTTCTTTCTTTTTTTTTTTTTTACAGGGACAGAGAGAGAGTCAGAGAGAGGGATACATAGGGACAGACAGACAGGAACGGAGAGAGGTGAGAAGCATTGATCATTAGTTTTTCGTTGCCATTGCGACACCTTAGTTGTTCATCGATTGCTTTCTCACATGTGCCTTGACCGCGGGCCTTCAGCAGACCGAGCAACCCCTTGCTGGAGCCAGCGACCTTGGGTCCAAGCTGGTGAGCTTTTGCTCAAGCCAGATGGGCCCGCGCTCAAGCTGGCGAGCTTGGGGTCTCGAACCTGGGTCTTCCGCATCCCAATCCGATGCTCTATCCACTGCGCCAGTTTCTTACTCCTCTCCCAAGCCTTCTTCTTCCTAATAAGCAACTAGACAAGGTCATTTTGGTAACTGTTAGATCAACTGTGACACATTATGCATTTTATCTGGTGAAATCATTCTTCAACATGTGCATGAATTCGCTCTTGGCTTGATCTGACTTGCCCAGGTGATGTATGCAGCAATGATTGGAGACTAAACAGTCCTCTGGAGAGGCAATCCTTCTTCAGGGGACATCCCAGCCTTTGAGATGTGGTCGGTGACAGGTATGCTGACAGCAAGATTTATCTGCCAGATGGTGACATGGTTAGGGATGCTTTTCAGCGCCAGGGAAGGCCCCAGACTCAGCAGCAGTGCTGCTCAGTGTCTGCAGTTTAGAGCTGATAGGATTTTCCTTAGTCTCTGAGAAACCTCAGCCACACCTCTGAGTCCAGGTGAAGCTCAGCAAGGCGTTCACTCCTGGGGGCCAGAGATGTAATGAGAAGAGCAGATGTGCAAATACATTTGATAAAGCATCAAATGTTCCAAATTCTTGAGGGAGTAAAATTGGGTTCAGGTTATTTTAACTTTTTGATGGGAGATAGAAAATCAACATAGAAAGAAAAATAAGTTTTCGAGTGAGTTAGATGTGGATTCTGATACCAGAAAAGCCATTACTGATTCGTGACCTTGGATACTATTAAGCAGCCTAAGCTTCCACTGTCTCGGGTAAAACATGGTGATAATCTTATAGAAATAATACATGTCAAGAACCAGCGCAATGCCTGGATCATAGCAAGTTCTCAACAAATGACAGATGTATTGTCCTAGAAGATTTTTAACTGAATTTGCAACATTCCAAGAGGCACACAAGACAGAAAATAAGGGTTGGCATTATAGATTAGAAAGAAAATACTAAGGAAAATGCAGGAAAATCATAAATTATGTGACTATAGGTGAAGAAAACATCAGACAAATTCACAGGCAGCCAGCAGGGATAGAGGAATATATGGATAGCTAGGTTTCTCTTATGTAGATTGCAGTTTTTCAGGATTTATTCCTGGTTTTACAAAACATTAAATTACCAAGGTCAAGCCAATGTCTCCTGAGCATTCAGAATCTCATTGCACTGGTTTGAAAGCTTACAGCACTGACAGGTGCAATCCCCACAGAGACGCACAAGTGCTGGGACAGTGCTGGCCTGAGTGTTGCCCTCCACACCCATGGCACATAGAAAGAAGCAGAACAGATAGTAGATAAAGGGTTGCTACACCAAGCCATTTTCCAAAGTTACACTTCGTCCACTTCTCCCATCTCTGTGAAAACTTTACAAGTCATTAATTTTGTAGGATTTCAGGATCCCAAGCCTGTAACTCTAGGTCAGTGCTGTTCCGTATGCTGTGGCAAGGAAGTCAAGAGTAACTGGTTTCCAGCCACACAGACTCTGGGCTCAGACCTAGAGATGCAGTCTCAGCTCGGATGTTTAACATCCACCTGATTTATGGCCTTCTTGCTTTATGAAGAGAGCTGGTAAAAGCCGTTGAGTAGCAGTTTGATGCAACTTGCTTTCATTTTCAGAAATAAATAGTAATGGTGTTGCAAGATCAAGTGTATCAGACATAGTCCATTGGGGTGTAAGGCTGGCAGCATCCTGGGAAAATTATATTATATATGGGATGCAAAAAGCTACTACCTTCAAGTATCATTTAGGGCATATTTTTACTTTTTTTACATTTTTATATATTTTTTTGTATTTTTTTGAAGTGAGAAGTGTGGCGAGGCACACAGACAAACTCCTGCATGCGCCTGACCGGGATCCACCCAGCATGCCCACCAGGGGGCGATGCTTGGCCCCTCTGTGGCACTGCTACGCTGAAACCGGGGCCATTCTAGTGCCTGAGGCAGAGGTCATGGAGCCATCCTCAGCATCTGGGCCAACTTTGCTTCAATGGAACCTTGGCTGTGGGAGAAGAAGAGAGATAGAAAGAAAGGAGTGGGGGAAGGGTGGAGAAGCAGATGGGCAATTCTCCTGTGTGCACTGGCCAGGAATTGAACCCGGGACTTCCACACACCAAGTCGACACTCTACCACTGAGCCAATTGGCCAGGGCCTAGGGCATATTTTTAAATACATAGAAAATTAGGCATCCAGACATGAAGGTTCCCACAGCCACACTGATTGAGCCACATGATTATCTAACCATCAGATTGTGTTTGGCATTAAGCAGGGCAGACAAGTGTCACAATTAGACCCTAAAGCCACTCAGCCATCTGCAGTGTGCAATTGTCAACCCTAATGGTCTTACTGTACTTTGTGTTTGTACTATGACATTTTATATGGCTTATGCGTCATCTCCTAACTTGTTAATTAGTGTTATGGTCACATCTCTGGTCTCCTTTCCCCAGTTTTTCTCTAGTTCAGGAACTCACACAGCTTTTCACTCCAAAGCTTCACAAAATTCTCTAGACATTCCCCCAACCAACCTTTCTGCAACAGAAGACCAAACTAATCTTTCTAAAGCCCCATTCTATTCGTGTGAACCACTGCTTAAAAACTACCAATGGCCCATCTTAGTGGATGGTCCCTGTGTGCTACAGTCACAGGTTTGATTCCTAGTCAGGGAATATACAAAAAGCAAACAATTAGTGGACAACTAAATAGAATAACTGAGTGGAACAATGAGTTGATGCTTTTCTCTCTCTCTCCCTTCATATCTTTCTCTCTCTCAAATCAATGGAAAATTAAAAAAAAAAAACAACAATAAATTTCCACATCTCTTAAAATAACATATTTTTGGGGCAAATCACATATGTGGATCTGGTCTTCTGGGGGACCTTTCCCAGCCAAAAAATTGTAGTCAATTTTTGTGTTTTTCTAATTTAATATTAAACTCTGCAGCAGCAGAGATAGTGCTGGTATATACTAGGTGTTCAATAAATATTTGTTGAATAACTAAATGAATGAGTCTGTTCATTTGGAGTAGCTGGCATATGAACTAGTAAAAGTTCTGGAAAGTCATTTGCAAATACCAATATTCATTAAAATATTCATAATCTTTGACCTTAAAATGATATTCCTGAGAATATATTCTAAGGCAATTATTCAATGAGGAAATGATGTTTATGAGGTATTGTCTATACTCTATAATAATGAAATGTCAGGATGAATCTAAAGCAATAACAAGAGAATGGTTAAATCAATTAAGATAAATCCACTCAAATAACTATTATAAATTCAATAAAAATTATTATGAAGACTGGTTAGTGTCATGGAATGTTCTTATGACCTATTTCTTTTTAAACAGTTTTGAAAATTAAAAGTTTATCTTGTTTTATCCAGTAACGGAACAAGGGTGGTAAAAAAAATGAAAGGGAAAATGGTGGTATTATAGAAAAAGTTTCCTTTTATTTAGATTTCTGTTAGAGTTATAGTGCAAGTAAAAAGATCACTTTCCCACCTAGCAGAAGAGCACTTCAATGGCTCCCTATTCTACAGAATAAATCCAGACCCAGCTTAGCATTTCTAATTCTGTACTGTCTCTTCTAACCCTATATTTCTGGGCTTATTTCTTGTTATTTATTGATTGTAAACCAGTATATACAAAAAGCACAGAAATCTAAACTATGTGGCTCAATTATTTTCCATGAAGTACAGCCCTGTGTGATCACCACTCAGATCAAGAAGACCACATTCAGAATCACCTCCCAATCCCTGCCCCTCCACAATGGAAACCGCCATCTTGACTTTTTTGGGGGGAACCAATTCTTTTGTTTCAATCCTAATGTTTTTTTCACATAGACATTATCCCTGAATATCATAGTTACAATTTGTTTTGAACTGACTTAATTAGAATTATATACTTTAAATCTTTGGCTTCCCTCATTCAACATTTATTCTTCAGATTTATCCATGTTACTGTGTGTCGCTATATTATGTTCATTTTATTGATTGTCTAGCATTCCATCACATGAACATACAATATTCATTTAACCATTCTACTGTTGAAATATTAACTAAAGTTCTTTCCAACTTGAGGTTACCATGAATAATGTTGCTCTTGTACAGATTTCTTAGTGCTCATGTGTATGTATTTCTGATGAACATATATCAAGGAGTGACATTGCTGGATCATAAGGTATGTATATTTTTAAAAATTTATTCATTATTATTATTTGTTTTTAGAGACAGAGGAAGAGACAGATAGAAACATTAATCTCTTTCTATATGTGCCCTGACCAGGGATCGAACTGGCAACCTCTGCATATGGGATGATGCTCCAACCAACAGAGCCATCTGGTCAAGGGCAAGGTATGTGTATTTTTAATATTAGTAAATAATGTCTAATTGTTTTCTAAAGTGTTTGTTCTAATTTCCATTCCCACTAGCAATGTATGAGAATACAGATTGCTCCATATCCTTGCCAAATCTTAGGTTTTAGCCTGTTCCCATGAAAATTGGGTATTATTTTATTGTGGTTTTACTTTGTATTTCTCATGACTAATTAAATTTTATATGTTCATTGCTTATTTAAATATTCTCTTTTATGAAGTATCTACTCAAATGGGTAAATATTGCTTACCCATTTTTCCATTGGGTTGTCTGTTATTTTCTTATGGGTTTATAGAACTTATTTATATATTCGTAATTCCAGTTCCTTGTTATATATGTTTCAAATATACTTTTCCACTGTATTGCTTGCCTTTTAACTCTCTTAATGATATCTATTGATGAACAGTAGCTTTAAATTCCAATAAAGTCCAAGTTTTTACTTTTCCTTTATGATTAGACTTTTATTGTCCTCTTTAAACACCCTTTTCTTATAAAGAGCTCCTGTATTATCTTGTAGAAGTTTTGCTTTTGGCTAATAGCACATTTATAGTCTATGATCTGGAATTAACTTTGGGGTAGTATATGTAATAGGGCTGCTTCCTTTCCTTTTTCTTTTTTTCTCCATATTGCTCTTCTCCACCACTTCCCATTGTTCCCTACATACAGCCTTTTCTTCATTTTGCACACTTGTCCTCACACATTTCCTCTCAACCTCACCTGCTTTTTCTACCACGAGCTGTCCAGACTCTACACATTCACCAAATGTAACTTATATGCAATCCCAGTTCTGATGCCCAGTCCTCAGTATTAATTTCTATGCCTATTATCTCTTCTCACCATGTACTTCCAAATCATTTCATCATCAAATGATCTGTACACTGTAGGCATATAAAAATGATGTATTATTAATACATCTAATTTATTCTGGACATACAAGGTTGGTTCAACATTTGCAAATCAAAAAATGTTATATACCACATAAATAAAATGAGGGATGAAAATCACATGATTATATCAATAGATGCAGAAATAACTTTTGATAAAATCCAGCACCCATTTACATTAAAAACTCTAAGTGAAGTAGAAATAGAGGGAACATAACTCAATGTATGGAATAAGACAGGGATGTGTGCTTTCACCACTCTTATTCAAGTATAGTACTAGAACTCCTAGCCACAGCAATCAGACAAGAAGAAAAAAGAACAGGCATGCAAATTGAAAAGAAAGAAGTAAAACTGGTATTTTTTGCAGATAACATGACACAGCCCTTTTTTCTAATTACATTCACTCCCTAGGAAATCTCCTTCAATCCTATGGCTTTAAATAACATCTCTGCTTCAGTTCCGTGTACAAGAGAGAGAACCATTCATGGAGATTTTGATGGATTGATTTTCTCAGTCCAGGGGGGTGATTCCTGTTTAAAACAACTGGTGGAGTAAGTCAGACTGACATGGTGGATACAGCAGAGAAAAATTAGGAACGAAAAGATCTTGTTGCTTTGTGAACAGAAGAGGTAAAAGACAACATATATTAAATAGATGAATGGTATGTAAAATATATATATTATGAGGAAAAAATAGGTAGAAAATTCTAAAGGGATACATGTTTTTATCTGATTTATCTACTTCTATAAGGTTTGTGCCCAGAGAGCTCATGCCTTATAACAAAGCCTCTTGGTGCTTGTATCCCAAATGTCACCTGGATTGTGTCATGATTCCAAGGCCTCCACCCGTTTTACTGTCACCATTTTACTATGGGATACACATGGATACCCACAGAGCAATCTGTCACCTTCCAAATCCCTGGTTTCTGCCTTGTACTTTTCAAGCTCCTGTTCCCACCTGTTTACAGCCATAACCACACTTCCCTTGTTCATTACAGAATCCTTATCTAGCCCAGGGACTGACTTAACCTGCCTGGCCTTGGGCAGCCTGGTGGTGTAGAGTTCTGTGCAGAGTCAGAGAGAATGTCTTCCTTTCCAAACTGGGCCACATTTATTTTTCTGGGGTCCAAGCAGCACTGTGGGGCCAGGGTCTCAGTGTTTCATAAACCTCCTGTGAACCCCTGGCCTCAGCCCTAACCCAGTCTGCCACAAAGACATCTTTGTGTCAGGTGAGTCAGGTCTATTTCCACCACTTCTCCCTTTTCCTTATCACCTGCTCCCAATCCTAACCCATCCTTTCTCTCTCTTTAAATCAAGGCTACCAACAACTGGGGGAGAAGTGGAGGCACTCTGTGTGCCAGCCATGTCTGTGCCCGATAGGCCAAACTGCTTCTTCCATCCTCAGACTAACAAAGGGCAGATTGGCCACAGAGTGAGAGAACGAAGAGAAGGTCTTTAAGCTCTGTGAGGTCTCTTTCCTTAGAGCTAGTAAGCAAAGAAAAACTGGTTCAAACTGCACTCTCTGCAGCTAGCAAGGGAGCAGAGTGCTGATATGGACTTCCTTTTAGGCTGTAAGATCCTAAGGGCAAGGACTGTGTTTCTGCGTGACCTAGCAGGCTACCATGTACAGACAGACATAAACACTCATCTAAACCGTGCACAACTTGAGGGAAAAGGAAGTGTCCGGTACTGTTCTGGTTATTTACATGGGGCCTGAAGAGTGCTCATTTCACATTAAAAACCCATCATCTGCCTACTGATAAGCTGTCAAGGGCACAGGAGTGAGAAATAGAAGAGCTGGCTCCCAGGTACCTCTCTACTCTGTGACCTTGAGCAAATTCTTCTACCTCTCTTAGCCCCATTTTCCACATCTGTAAATAAAGAACACTACCACTCTGTAAGTCTGTGTGAAGTCAGATGAAATAATGTACATGAAAGTACTGAATACATTATTTTATTTTATTTATTTTTTTATTCACTTTAGAGAGTAGACAGAGAGAGAGAGAGAGAAAGAGAGAGAGAGAGAGAGCTGGAAGGATCAACTCTCATATGTGCCTTAACCAGACCAGTGCAGGGTTTTGAACTGGCGACCTCAGTGTTCCCAGGTCGACGCTTTATCCACTGCGCCACCACAGGTCAGGCGAAAGTACTGAATACATTAAATGTGAAGCACTGGCCAAAGGAAAATTACTTCTACCTAGTCTTCCCCTCTCTCCCACCACAGGGCACCAAAGGCACATTTTAGAAAACCTTGGCAGTGATGAGCCAGTGCCTACCAGCCAAAGGGATTAGGGCTACTATTTCAAAGCTGCTAGCAGACAAGAAGCAGAAAGAGGAAGCCACTCCACACACTGTGGAAGATCAATAGGAAGGCACTGAAAAGGGAATCTCAGGAGCCCTGAAAGAAATCTACCCTCCAGTCCAGGTAAGCTCAATTCCATCTGCACAGACCCCGAGTCAGAAGTAAGCAGATAGCAATTTAGTGGCAACAAGAGGCATTAAGGAGACATTTGCACGTTTTTATTTTCCACGCCACCAGATATGTTAGAAATAAAGCCTCATCTGGGGTCTCCCCAAAGTTAATGACTGAGCTGAGAGCTCATTGACTTGCTTTGCAGCATTTATTTTACAAGTGTCTCTAATCCACATGGCTCATCTTCACTTTGAGACTCAACCAAGGGAAGCTCCAGAAATCCCTGGCTTATTTATACTAACCATGTTACCTCAGACACAGTGTTCACTCAATTATCATTATTTACTCAATAATTGTTATTCTATTCTGAGAGAGAAGACACTATTTAAGAGATGATGTTAATCCAGACTAGTACACACATTTGTGTGTGAGTGTGTCTGAATGTTCAAGTTCCAGTTATAGATTTCTCACAGGTACTGGGCTTCCTGATCGATCTATCATCCAGATGAAGTTTACTGGCTCTCCCCAACTAACAATCAAAGATTTCCCAACTGGCCCAGAAGAGAAAAATAAAGAGCTTGGACTATTGATCTTTTTCAAGACAATGTTCCCAGGCAACGGCCAGCCCTCAGAGGGACAACTGCATGCCACACTCAGTAAGATCCCTAGTCGCAGGTTTCCAGCCACAGTGAAAATTTTGATGCCCTCAACATGGTATGGGAGGTGTGGCAGATGGACTGCAAGGGACCATGGAGATCTCAGAATTGACAACTTGTATGCATAAACGGCCAGTGCCACCCCCTACATTCCACTCCATTTGGGAAATAGAGCTTCAAGAATGAGGTTAGATTTCCTCCCAACTCAGTAAAATGAGGACTTGGGCTCAAATTAGATAAATTAGAAATGATAAAGGTAAGATTTATGTACTCTGATTTTATGGATAAGATTCAGATCTATTTTAATGGGGAAATAACTTATTAGCTAAATGAATACCACTGGTTTGCTAGATTAAGTCTTTTTAAAATTTAGGGTCCACAAAGAAAAATCAAAGTGGTTGTGGGGAGAGGGGGTAAAGAGGGTGGGAGTCCTTGGTGGTAAAGACATTGGAAACCGAGTTCTGCCCTAATCCCAAGCACACAGCACTTTGTCCACATTTCCCTTCCCTGCCACTTCCTGGACTCCCGGGAAGACCCCACCTTGGTGTACTGCTCTCAGGCTGTACGGAGCAGTGCTGACTTGCTTTCCTTCAGACCATCTTTTCATCGTCTCAGTCACTTCATTGCCTCCCTTCCCAAAAAGCAATCTCAAATGAGCTTGCCCAACTAGAAAGGCAGGATAAATGGTTTGGCATGTTTAACCAGGATCTTTAGGCTGCAAAAAACAGAGCCCCATTCAGATCAGTTCACATTATGGGAGTCTATCACAAGGACATGTGTAAAAGCAAGGGGGTGCCATGAACACCAGAATCAGGTGCATATCAGGCCTTGAAGGAATACGGGTGCCTAGTTCAGATATTCTTTCAGCCAAAGCATTTCATTAATCCCTACTCTGAAATCCACCATTAAGACTAACGCAGGTCTTCTCCATCTCTGTTTTTGCTGCTGCTGCCCCCACAAACCAGGTCAGCTTTCACTCTAGCTCCTAACTTTTTGTGCTCATGGCTATTATGTACTTCTGGATTCTTCTATGTCATGGTATCGTGACCTACCTTCTCCCTGTGTGCTGTTGTATTTCTGCTCCTCCTACAAACTAATCAACACTCTGGTCCAAATTGTAGTCTAGTGTTCTGAGGAAGACTCACGATGTATACCAGTGGTTCTTAACCTTTTTTGAGGTACCGAACCCACCAGTTTCATATGTGCATTCACCGAACCCTTCTTTAGTGATAAATAAAATATGATTTTTTTTTCCAAATTCAAGACATAGGTATATGTTTTTTTACTGGTGCACAAAATGAGCCGTGCATGAACATCACCTTGCTCAAAGAACAAAACCAACAAAGGGCATGAACTCACAACAAATTATGGTGTTACTTTATTCTGGCCTCTGTAGCAGAGGCTTCTCCGAACCCCTGAGACCAACTCATCGAACCCCTAGGGTTCAATAGAACCCAGGTTAAGAACCACTGATCTATACATATTCTGATCTATACACCTTCAATCTTTCTAAGCAGTTAAAGCTACAGCAGTGAGTTTTCACTGTACAGAGAGAGCTTGGTCATTGATTCCATCAGTAGAAAACAGTGCACAGGAATCCCCTAGTATGAGGCTGTGGTCAGGACAGACTTCCCAAGGCTTAGCTTAGTTGGAATAATTAAGATGTCAGAGATCAATTGTCCATTAGCTGAGTATACGTTTGCATATCTCTTGGATTATATTGAATAAATAGTATTTTTAAAAGTCGTAGTGTACAGAAGCTCGTCCTCTCAATTGTAAGAAAGACAATAGCTATAAATATTTGACCTAATTTCCACTTTAAAATGGAAGGTATCACTGAGCAGAAAAGAGAGCTTAGATGCCTGACAAAAGGCCGAAGTTAAGGGGCCTCCTACTGGGTGTGTCAGGCTTAGTGGGGTTTCCCAATGTCAGCAGGTGAGTCTCCCTGAGTGGGGAAACATCTCTTTCCTCATAATGAGAAGCTTATGTTTCCAGGACAGCGCAGAAGACAACCCGCCCAAGAAGGACTGCCTTGCCACTTATTTATCTAATCAGTCAGCAAGCAGAGTACTGACATGGGTCTGAAGCTGTCATGTGCCTTATACAAGACATCTGTCCCAGGCAAACATCCCCTGGTGTCTGGATCTAAGGGGATGGCTCAGCAGGAAGGTTGCCTCAGTTGCTAGAGGCCTAGAGTTTGCCTCTGTGGACTCCCTGGGTCTGTGGATGGAACTGCTGCCTCCAACCCATGTCCCCGGAAAGTGCCACTTGAGCTGCAATCAAACAGGCTGGCAGAATGAGCACACTTGTGCTCAGTGGTGCATCTGGAAATTGGCCTTCTTTGGCTTTTAACGCGATATTTCTCCAACCATTTTATGATTATCAAGGACAATCAGGACAGTTGGGAACCTGAAATATTTGTATTCTTTACTCTGTTTGGGCCTCAAGCACCAAAAACATTGTCAGTGCCCTAAAGGGCCCCTACCCTTTACAGAAAATATTTTAGTAATTAAAAGGCCCTGTATTTCTGTACGCATTAATTTAAAAATATTCCCCAGTCAACTTTCTTAGCAATTAACATGATTATTTACTGCTCAGTGATAAGCTAAGGATATGACAACAATCTTTCTTCTACCACCTTCTGTTTTCTATCAGGAATCAAGAGCAGCATTCAACTGACTATTCACAATATCTATTAGCAACCAGTGTAATTGTAAATACTCTACATAAACAACTATTTTGTTTTTATTGTTTCATCAACTTTTGGTAGTATTTCTTGACTATCACCTGACATTTAAATATTTTACTGTCCTTGGTTTATTGTCCCTACTTTTCTTACCCATACTTCTATTGTATATTTTCTTATACATGGTTGATGATAATAACATTTAAATGCTATTCCATAACCTTAATGAAGTCTTCTACACTTTATTTATAGGTTAAGTCTAAAAACTAACAAGCCGATACATACCATTTTTGCAGTAATTATTATGTAAATATTATTCACCACAAAGCCAAATGGTACCGTATAATTACTTTTTCTTCTCTACAGATAAAATGCCATAAACCCTTAGACATTTGGAGAACATTGTTAATGTCAAGGTCAAATACATTATCTGTCCTGATATGCAACCAATGCTCCAGTCATGTCACAATATACCGTATTTCCCCATGTATAAGACACACCTTAACTTTGAGGCCTGAAATTTGGGGGAAAAAGAAAAGTATTACATAAATTTATTGAACTCAAGTTTTATTCATCATAAAATTAATATTACTCCTCATCACTGTCAAACTCCCATTCATTATTAGCATGTCCTCATCTGTGTCTGATGATGAATCACTGTCTTCATCTATTGCCTCATCCTCAGTTCCATCTATGAAAATGCAAACAAACAAACAAAAAATCTACAACCACTGTATAAGATGTACCCAGTATTTAGACCCAAAATATTTTGGAAAAGGGTGCATCTTACACATGGGAAAATATGGTAATAAATTTTTCTAGGTGATCCATGACTTTGTTATAAAACTATTTAGTTTTTGTCCTGAGATTTTTAATTGTCTTTTATTTTTCCCGTTAAAAGAAAATTAATGAGCTATTCAAGTATCCTCAGCTTTTTTCTTTTTCTCAATGATAGCGTTATATGGAGTACTCCATTTTTCTCAGTGACAACTTCCCACAGCCGTCTCCCCCTGTGGACTGAACGTCCTCTGGGCCTGAGACGCAGCTGCCATGCTGGGCTTGCTTTGCCACAGGACTTGGGCAGAACCACTCTCACCTCAATCATGGCTTTCTCCACACCCCCACCCGTGTTTTTGCTAGAAATCACTTCTTTATTTTACCAAGTAAATATTCTGAGTTCTTTGTGTCTAAAATGTATTTTAGTCTCCCACTTGATTGGGAGTGTTGCAGGATACAGAATTCTAGGTCAAATAAAATTCGGGTCAGAGAAACTAAGGTGCCACAACTATGGCTTGATGCTTCTCATCTCTCTCCCTTCCTGTCTCTCTCTCTTTCTCAAAAAAGAAAAGAAAGAAAGAAAGAAAGAAAGAAAGAAAGAAAGAAAGAAAGAAAGAAAGAAAGGCCTGACCTGTGGTGGCGCAGTGGATAAAGTGTCGACCTGGGAACACTGAGGTCGCCAGTTCAAAACCCTGCACTGGTCTGGTCAAGGCACATATGGGAGTTGATGCTTCCAGCTCCTCCCCCCTTTCTCTCTTTCTCTCTCTCTCTCTCTCTCTCTCTCTCTCTCTCTCTCTCTCACTCTGTGTCTCCTCTCTAAAATAAATAAAATAAAAAGAATTAAAAAAACTTTAAAAAAAAAGAAAGAAAGAAAGAAAGAAAAGAAAAAAGAAATAAAAGAATAATTTTCCCTTTCAACTTTATGGCATTGCTTCATTAACTTCTAGTAGCCTATGTTGCTGATGTTGGATGATTTTTGTTACAATGCAGATTACTTGACTTGCTAATTGTTTCACACTGAAAACTTTTAGGATCTTCTCTTTATTCTGATTTCTCTGAATTGGATGTAATTACTTTTATGTGAGGATCTTTTTCCTTTTACACTGCTCAGCACTTGATTAGCCCTGTCAAACTGAAGACTTGTGCCTTTCTTCAACTCTTGGAAATTTTCCTCACAATTAAAAAAAAAAACCTACCCTGTATTATATAGTCTAACTCTGGAACTACTATTAGTCATATGTTGAACCCTAGATTGTTCTTTTATTTCACACATTTATTCTCTCGTGATTTCTGTCTACCCTTTTGCTCTATGGTTTGAAATGTTGTCTTCACTTCATTATTAACACTTGTTATTGTTTTTTAAAGATTTTTAAAATAATTTTTATTACAATAGTTAATTTTTTAGCTATTCACTTATTATATCACTCTAGTCTGGAACACAATGTCTTCTGAATCCTCTGTGAGGACATAATCTGATTCTCAAAAGTGATCTTCTGTTTCCTGAAATAGCTTCTTTTGGGTCAGTTATATTTATTTTGGTTCTTCTTTTGTATAGTGCTCTTCTTCCTTATATACTGTTCACTCACATTCAAGAATAAAGAATAAGGTTGATAATTCTAGCTGGAAAGATTTCCTTCTGTATGATTATTTTCCCCAACAGAACTCTGCCCTGAATTGTAAAACGTATCGTTACCTTTGTGTATCTGGATGAGATATATTCAATAGCAGCTTTTGCTTTTGGGTGATCAGTGAAGAACAAGCTGCCCAAATTACAGAAGAAAAAATGCTCTATTCTGGGGCAGCAATATCCACCAAAAGTCCTAAGTCTCTACAGATTGTTTGTTCCCTTTATTTAGAGAAAGAGAACATTTTTCAGTTTTGGTTTGTTTTGCATTTTGTTTTTAGATTTTGTTTATTTGTTTTTTAGGCTTAGAGTAAATCCAGTCTATCAGTTGTTCTACAGAAGGATGCCAAGGAGAAGGGGAGAATGGGGTTGACTTCTGATGCTCTTATCTTCAACCAATCCTTCTCTTTTCAGCTCCCTCTCACTACTACCCTCTATAACTATTGACCCAGAGAGAACCTCTTAAGGGTTTCACAGGTAAAATTGGCTTCCACCTCTCCTGCAAGCCCCGCCGTGGCTTCCTCTGCTTTGCTCATGAATCAACACATTTCAATTTTTTCTCTTCTGGGAATTATTTTTCTTTTTTTTTCTCTCTCTCTCTTTCTTTCTTTTCTCTTCTTTTTTAAAAGATATTATGTATTGATGTTAGAGAGAGGAGAGAGAGAAGGGGAGGAGGAGCAGGAAGCATCAACTCATAGTAGTTGCTTCTCATATATGCCTTGACTGAGCAAGCCTGGTATTTCAAATCAGCGACCTCAGCATTCCAGGTTGATGCTCTCTATCCACTGTGTCATCACAGTTCAGGCCTCTCCTGGAAATTTCTTGAAATAATTTATTGACCAATGATCTCTCTTTCCAAATTCTTTGCCATTATAAGCTTATTCCTTTCTGTGTTTTCTTTAAGTCCTGAAATTTCAACCAAGTCTTGGAGGATAAGAAAAGTTCATGAATGAGCAGTTTTTGCATCTTGAATCAGAAGCCCCCAACACTTGTATTTTGGGGGAGAGAATGTTTAAACAAGAGAAAAGCAGAATTTTCTCTGCCCTGTGTCCCTCAGGACAGAGAGAAAACATCAAGGGAGGTCACCTGAGGAGGACAGTTGTGTCCAGCAGAATGGCTCTCAAAGGAGTCATGAGTCACAAAGGCTGTGTTGCAGCACAGAAAGGCAGCAAGGGAAGAAGACATTAAGAGACAATTTTGTCAACTGTCTGGGTCAGACAATTGTGAGTCAGTGAGTCAATTATCTGCAGAACTCCCGTAAGTAACTGGAAGTCACTTTTAAAAGGGTCAAAAAGAGGGGATTAATTTCCCAAAATGACCATCATTCCCCTACTTTTTTCTTTTTAGAAGTGCTGGAATAGCCCATTCTTTTTCCAAGTAATTTATTTTCTTAGACGGACATCCTGGGGTTCGACAATCAGGCACTCTACCAATTACACTACCATTGGTTCCTCACTGCCCTACCCCTCCGGGCCATGCTATGCTATCTTCCACCTTTTATAGATGAGCCCCTAGCCCCCCCCCCCCCGCCCCCCGCTGGACTCACTTTAACTCTTTGCCCACTTGAGGGACTGTTATAATGGCTAACTGTCTTTGCCACCATCATCTTGATGCAGAGTAACCTCACCAGGGTAACCACATATCCCCAAATTTAAGTGGACTAACTCAATAAGTGCTATTTCTCCCTCATATCACAATCCAGTGCATGTTGTCTGGGTGAACGCTATGTTGCACACAGTCATTCAGGGTCCCAGGCTCCTTCATGCTTTAGGCTCCACACTTCCCTGGCTCTGTGGAGTTCTCTATCACAAGGGAGGGTTTTATGGACAGCTTCTCAAGTGGCATATGTCACTTCTGCCCACGTTGATTAGTCAGACTTTAGTTACTTGGCCTCGTCTGATACATTAACACAAGGGAGTCTGCCAAAAGAAACCCCAGGAAGAAAAGAAAAAGATTTCATGAACAAGTAGCCAGTTTACATAGCAATAAATATTGTATTATGTTATATAAAATAGTATTTAAGGTAGGATATCATTTGATAATACTGATAATTTAAAAATGGTATACCATCCATATTGCTGGATAGATTTTGAGGTACTTTTTTAATTTATTGTGTTTAAATAGATTCTAGTGTCACCCCAATTGCATCCCCCCTCTCCCATATTCCCTCAACATCTCTCTTGCCCCCCTCCCCATAGCGCCCTCTCCTCTTCCCTTCAGGTTTAATTCCATTCCTCAGTTCACATTGTTCCTTGGATTCCTCACATGAGTGAGGTCATATGACATTTTTCTTTCTCTGCCGGGCTTATTTCACTTAGTATAATAGTTTCCAGGTCCCTCCATGTTGTTGCAAAAGGTAATATTTCCTTCTTTTTCATGGCCCCATACATAGTATTCCATTGTATATATGTACCAAAGCTTTTGAATCCACTTGTCCACTGAAGGACACTTGGGCTGTTACCAGCTCTTTGCTATTGTGAACAATGCTGCTATAAACATGGGGGTGTATTTCCTTTTTTGAACCAGTGATATGGTGTTCTTGAGATATATTCCTAAAAGTGGAATGGCTGGGTCAAAAGGCAGTTCCTTTTTTTTTTTTAGGAATCTCCATACTGTTTTCCACAGTGGCTGCTCTAGTCTGCATTCCCACCAGCTGTGCAGGAGGGCTGCCCTTTCTTCACATCCTTGCCAGCACCTATCATGTGTTGTTTTGTTAATAAGCACCATTCTGACTAGTATGAGGTGGTATCTCATTGTGGTTTTAATTTGCATTTCTCTAATGATTAGTGATGTTGAGCATTTTTTTATCTGTCTATTGGCCATCTGTATGTCCTCTTTGGAGAAGTGTCTATTTATTTCTTTTGCTCATTTTTTAATTGGATTGTTTACCTTCCTGGTGTTGAGTTTTAAAAGTTCTTTATAAATTTAGGTTATTAACCTCTTATCAGACATATTGTTGAATATGTTCTCCCATTGTGTGGTTTGTCTTTTTATTTTGTTCTTATTGTCTTTAGCTGTGCAAAAGCTTTTTAGTTTCATATAGTCCCATTTGTTCATCCTGCCTTTTATTTCACTTGCCATGGAGATAAATCAGCAAGTATATTGCTGAGAGTGATGTTGGAGAGCTTATTGCCTAAGTTTTCTTCTAAGATGCTTATGGTTTCAGAACTTACATTTAAATCTTTTATCCATTTTGAGTTTATTTTTGTGAATGGTGTAAGTTGATGGTCTAGTTTCATTTTTTTTTTTTGCAGGTAGCTGCCCAATTATCCCAACACCATTTGTTAAAGAGGCTGTCTTTACTCCATTGTATGTTCTTTCCTCCTTTGTCAAATATCAGTTGTCCATAAAGCTATGGGTTTATTTCTGGATTCTCTGTTTTGTTTGGTTGATCTATATGCCTGTTTTCTTGCCAGTACCAAGCTGTTTTGAGTACAATGGTGTTGTAGTATAACTTGATATCAGGAAGTGTGATACCTCCCATTTTATTCTTCTTTTTCAAGATTGCTGAGGCTATTTGTGTTCTTTTTTGATTCCATATAAATTTTTGGAATATGTGTTCTATTCTTTGAAGTATGTCATTGATATTTTAATTGGTATTGCATTGAATTTAAAAATTGCTTTGGGTAATATAGACATTTTAATGATATTTATTCTTCCTAGCCATGAGCACGGTATATGCTTCCAAATGTTTGTATCTTCCTTGATTTCTTTTATCAATGTTTTGTAATTTTCTGAGTATAAGTCTTTAATCTCCTTGGTTTAATTTACTTCTATGTATTTTATTTTTGTTGTTGTTGTAATAGTGAAGGAGATTATTTCTTTAATTTCTCTTTCTGACAGTTTATTATTGGTCTCCAAAAATGCCTCTGATTTCTGAGTATTAATTATATATCCTGCCACCTTGCTGAATTCATTTATTAGGTTCAGTAGTTTTCTGACTGAGACTTTAGGGTTTTCTATATACAGTATTGTATCATATGCAAATAATGATAGTTTTACTTCTTCTTTTCTAATCTGGATGCCTTTTATTTCTTCTTCTTGTCTGATTGCTGTAGCTAGGACTTCCAGTACTACACTAAATAAGAGTGGTGAAAGCGGGCACCCCTGTCTTGTTTCTGATCTTAGGGGTATTGCTTTTAATTTTTGCCCATTAATTATGATGTTGGCTGTGGGCCTGTCATAGATGGCCTTTATTATGTTGAGGTATGTTCCCTGTATTTTCACTTTGCTGAGAGTTTTGATCATAAATGGGTGCTGGATTTTATCAAATGCTTTTTCTGCATCTACTGAAATTATCATGTGGTTTTTGTCCTTCCTTTTGTTAATGCGATGAATTACATTGATTGATTTGTGAATATTGAACCAGCCTTGCCTCCCCAGAATAAATCCCATTTGATCATAGTGTATGATTTTTTTCATGTATTGCTGGATCCGGTTTGCTAATATTTTGTTGAGAATTTTAGCATCTAAATTTATCAGGGAATTTGGCCTATAATTTTCTTTCTTTGTGTTGTCCTTGCCTGGTTTTGGAATCAGAATTATGCTCACCTCATAAAAGGAACTTGGAAGTCTTCCTTCTGATTTTGAGGTCTTTTGACAAGGATTTTGTATCACTTTTTCTAGAACAGTATCTAACAACAGTAGATGCCCAATATGTGTTTAATAAATGAATTGTGCTGTATTGAATTTAAAAGAGTCCTAGGAGCTTTTGTAATCTAAACCCTTCATTTTAAATGTAAAAAATAAGAAATCTTGAGATGCTAAGTACTTTACCCATGTTCACTGGCATGTTTGGGCCCATTTATTGCATACCAAATAAAACTATCCTTTTAAACCAAGTTATCTCATTTTCCCAACCAAATGAAACTCTCTTTTTAACCAATTTGTCAGAACTCTTACATCTAAACAAATATTATTTGCTCCAAAGAAGTCTCCTTGGGAGTTTCAATTCTAGTCAAATCCTGCTGCCATTAGAAAAGTTTATGGAGCTTCATTTTAGGAATTGCTTTTATAGCCTATGGCATTTTCTTTAAAATCCCATTAATAGTGGCTGATAAGTATTCATCCTTTGGAGGTAAGTTTGATTTTGAGAAACTGAAGTGGTTTGGAGCCTATTTTGATAGATAAAGGTGAGTGGAAGTGATCCAGCTAGGCAATACTAAGAAAAAAAATACTGGCTTTGATCTTAAAAGATGAGATTGTGAGTCATTTTAAGACAGGTCATATGATTTGCCAGCCAGCTTGGGGAACAACTCAAGAAGCGATGTATGGACGTTTTGAAATATGGCATTATTGTTGGAATAAGTTCATCAACCCCAGAGGTGACTAGTTTGAAGAGAAATCATAGCCATCTGAAATGCGTATGTTCTAATTTGTATAACCCCCATGCCAGACATGCCTATGTTGCCAAATGCCCATCTCAATTTCTAGTGTCTTGAAATTCTACTGAGAAATTTAGATGATCTTTAGGCCCATACTTGTTCCTTATTCTGAAACCAGGCACAAAATGGGAGAAGAAATTGTTATTAAACAATGGAGGAAAGACTTTTGAATAAAATCGTAGAAAGTTGGTAACCTGATTCACCCTTTTTTTGGAAAATAGCAAAAAATGAAAACAAAAAACTGCAAAAAATTGGCTGTACACCCAACCAACCTTTCAATTCAGGAGCTGAGAGGATTCTAAGAACAATTATGTGCCCAGTTAGACCCAGGAAGAAAAGTGTCCTCTCCCACAACTGGCCTCAGAGCAAGAGAGACCTCTCCTCAGAGATGATAAATAAAGAAGAAGCAACTGGGACACTTGATGAAAATTTCCAACATAAAATGTGTCCAGGTTCTGTCTTAATTAGCCTAAGTTAAGCTGGGGAAGAAAGAAGTCAGAGTTCAGAATCATTGCTTTTGTTTGCTCTGCCACAGAAAAATTTAAAGAATAGTCTCATTACTTTATACTCACACCTGGCCTGTTTTGAAAAGCTCCACATTTCCCAGGCAATCCAATTTAAAGACTTTTCAACTGTATAATTACTCTCTTTTGGTAAATTACCATCTTGAGCAAGGGCCCAGGTAGACAGGAAGGGACAGTTGGGCACGCACTTCCTGGGGACTGCAGCTGTTCTGTGCCAGGGATCTCTTCTGCAGTCAACATTCATTTTAGGAAACAGAAACACGTGAACACGTGGCCCCAAAGTAATTATCCAAGGATTTGACAAAGACCGCAGCCTAGAAAGCCATTAGCTGACCTCCTCTGCCCACACAATCACCTAACAAGAAATCCCCCAAATTCTCCCACCCCTAAGCTGCCCTTTTGTCAGGCCAAGCTCTACCACCTCTGCAAGACAAGCAGATACACTGGTGGGTGAATTGTCCAACCACAATGGCCCGTCATATCTGTCTCACCCCAACAACGAAGCTTCTTGAAACTTTTTCCCCTTTGCCTTTTAGATGACATTTATCTGAGAAAGTGCTGAACATGAATGCATAACTCCCAAAAGGGTAGTTATTCACAGACACAGACATGGGGGGGGGGGAGGCTTATCAAATTTGATCTGCTCACAATCACCTCAGGTTAAATTGTCCTCAGTTAACAGTCAAAAGTTGACTCCTTGGTCTGCCAGTCCTGTAAACGCCACCTGGGGTGAGGGACCCAGCTGTGCTGTATTCTGCTCTCACATCTTCACAAGTAATAAAGCCTCGGCAATTGGAATTTGTCAATTTTGCTGATGAGGCAGCAGGAAAATTAGAAACTATTTCCAAGCTTATAGCTGTGCTGGGCCCAACAAATGCTAACTGGGGCAAAAAGTTGTGGCTGCACACTTAGAGTCAGCAGCCAGGACTGAGGCTTGGGGAGCCGACATATTGACAGAGAAAAGGGCATTTTAAAATAGTCATCTTGCTGCCCGTAACTCTGATTTTAAAGGAGACTTCTCTGATAATTGAGGGTCATTTAAAATTTGATCTCCTCTGTTAAAATCAAAACAAACAACTTAGAAATGCCTCAAGCAGATTCCCTGGAGACCAATATAACCTAGAAAATGTGATAATGCAAAACATAGGCAGCCGAGGTTTTATTTGTGCCTAGCTTCAGAAAGTCAAAGCCCTATGGGGTCTCAACCCAAGGTTCATTTATTCCTAATAAGCTCAGTGCCAGGGGTGCTGTCAGCCTCCAGCTAATAACAACACTGCCAGCACCTGAGGTAGCTGGAGTCCAAAGGAGAGTGAGAATCTAATTGAGATAAGATATATAAGTGTGGACTCAGGTCAGCATTCATTAGTGTCCAGATGCCATGTCTTACCTGTTTTTTTTTTAAAAGATGAGCCAAAGTCTTTTTTTTTAATTGATTAGAGAAAGAGAGAGAGAGAGAGAACGATTTGTTGTTCCACTTACTTATACATTCATTAGTTGATTCTTGTATGTACCCTGACCAGGGAATGGAACCCACAACCATGGCGTATCATGAAGATGCTCTAACAAACTGAGCTACCCAACCAGGGTATGTCTTATGTTTTTAACAGTTCATTCAGCATGGATTCTCTAACCCCTGGAGAGAGAGTACATCTTGGTGCTAATCAAGATGGCACTGGAGACAGAGACGGTACCAAGCCTCTTCACTCACCATCCACAGATCTAACTCCACAGCTACTCAGAGAAGCTTGTCCTGACCCACAGGATGCAGAGGCCAGCCTAAAGGCACATTCCCAACTGGCTGTCTCTTGGTCATAAGAGTCTTCTACCCAGAGGATGTCATGAACTCACATTACACGTCCTTCCCAGGAGATTAGGCATTTGTTCCCTGAGGAATTCAAGGCTGATAGAGTCCATGTGAAATGAACTATCTGGGGCAGCAACTCAGCTGACCTCTGGTCAGCTTGGTCATGTAAGTCAACCATCCTAACACAGGCCTCACTCAAATCACCTTTCCAGGGCTCCAAGCTAACTCAAGTGTTTCTCCCTATTGTCTTGCTCAGACCCATCTGTAAACAAAAGCAAAGCATTTCCAAAATGATGTTAGCAAAAGAACAGAATAAAGTTAACTGGTCCACAAGTGGTTGGTTCTTGCTCTAGATGGGCCTGGGTTGTGCTTTCCCAATAGAAGATGAAGGAGGGTTTCCTAGCTGAGGCCATTTCAAAAGCAGAGGGAGGAACCTTCTTGGTAGAAATAGCAGGGTAGAAATACTAAATCTAGGAGGCTTTTTCTGATTTCTGGTCCCCACCTGTCCGCACTTCAGTCCAAGTATAGAGCATTATGCTCGAAGAAGACCGGGGTTTTGTCTGCTAAACTCTGTAGCCTGAGACACAGAATCAAATCTCCAGTTGAGTCTCTCTTTGGGTCTGGACCTACAGAACCACTGCCTACTCAACATCTCCACTTAAACATTTCAAACAATTATTGAATTCAACCCATCTGATATTAAATTTGTGATAGTCTCTCCAAACCTTGTTCTCTTCCTATGACATCTCCATGGATGATCCCATTGTCAACCCAGTCACTTTAGCCGAACACTACAAGATGTCATTGACATATCCCTCTTCATCGCCCACCCCTATATCCAATTGATCGTGGAGCCCTGTATCTGTTATCTCCCAAATGTCTCTCAAATATACCCCCTCTGTCTCTATAGACACCCTCTTTCTAACGCAGCCCATGACTCCTCTTTAGTCTTCCTACTTTCACCCTTGCTCCTGTGCGTTTAATTCTCCACACATATCCAGAGTGACCTCTTTGTAGTAAAATTCTGATACTCTATGTCATTTTCATATTTATACCATTCAACTGCTTCCCATGGCTCTTAGGAAAGTAATATCCTTAGCCTGGCTTTTAAGGCTTTCCATAGACTGGCACCTACCTACCTCTCTGGCTCAACTTGCTGCTCTCCAGGCACATTGACTTGTCCCCAGTTCCACAGAGGTGCCATGCTCACCCCCATCACTGAAACTTTACCCTTCCAAATCCCTCTCCTTAAGCGCTTTTACCTTGTTTCACAGTCGCTTCCTCAGGGGCTCCTCTCTGACTGCCTGACCAGGTCAGTTCTCCTGTGATGTGCCCTTACAAGCATCAGGAACCTTCTTTTCAAAGCCCTTATCTCAGTCCTTCTTCTACGATTACTTGATTAGTGTCTCTGCCTCCCAGTTTGCTGTAAGCTCTGCAAAGTCCATTTGTACCCAGTAAAGTATCCCCTTTAGGATGCTGCATAGTTGGCATTCAAAACTTGTTGAAGAAATTTATAGAAGTGCCAGGGGTAATAAAACAACGTCTACAGATTCTTGAAGGAAAAATGTTATGGCTCAAGAGATTAAGTTCTAATTTTACTTGATATGCTTCATAACCTCCTTGCTTTAAAAAATAAAAATCCTACAGTTAACGTTAACAGGGTCTTTGACCACTACCCGCTCCCAACACTATACTATAATACTATACTACACACACACACACACACACACACACACACACACACACACACACACACACACAATATCTGTTCCTTACTTAACAGAAATAACT
Source organism: Rhynchonycteris naso (assembly GCA_037038555.1). Lineage (NCBI taxonomy): Eukaryota > Metazoa > Chordata > Mammalia > Chiroptera > Emballonuridae > Rhynchonycteris > Rhynchonycteris naso. The sequence continues at coordinate 33,552,958 of CM072999.1, read as the reverse complement.
ACTGTTGAAAATTTGGTATGCATCCTTTTAGAATTATCTCCATACCTTTATATATATACACATGTGCCTGGAAAAATACTACTAGTTTAGAAGAATGGGGAAATGAGGTCTTCAAGAATTCTTAACTTGGATGGGTTGTCTTTTACTTGAGAAGACAAGAACAAAATACACAAGCATTAAATATATATACCACCTATGTAGTCTCAAAGTAAAGCCTTAGAGAAATCTTTTAATCTAAGGGAAGATAAAAATTGTGATTACAAAGGACTCATGGCTTTTCTCCACACAGTTTCGATGCCAGACTTATAGTCTATGTTTTCAGGTGAGGCCTGTAGTCAGAGGGCCAGCTTTCTTGACAATGTTTCACATTATTTTTCCCTTTTTGTTTCTGCATCTTCTAGTGTCAGGAAACTGGGTCTTCAGTCATATACTGCAGTCCCCGGTGACTGCTAGTTTTGTCTCCTAACATCATAAAATAATAATAATGCTGTTCCAGCCCTTGCTAATAATGAGCAAACTCCATGTGGATGGGATGCTGTCCCAGGGGAACTGCTAGAAAAATCTTTCTTTCCTCCACAAAAGCATAGCTGCAGGAAGAGCACATTGTTTCTTTCATTACCAAGAAAAGTGAGATAAGATTAACTGCTTTAAAACTCATACAGTTTTTGTCAAGTGGTAAAGAATAACAAGCCCAATGCTGTCTGTCATTTTAAGTCATTTTTTATTTATTATCTATAAAGGTATCTGTGTTATTGGTGTTTAAAAATCAATATACAAATGAACAATGTTTTAAAATATGTATAAAAATAAATGCACCAAAATGTTAACAATTGCTATATGTGAATTTAATTATCATTTCAAACAAGTATTTACTGAGACCCTATTATGTGACATGAACAAGAGATGAAGCAACAAACAAGACAGATAAGAGAGGGCGGAATGCTGGCTGCCTTATCTCTATTTTATACTCTATAATAATAGGTACTTTCTATAAATTTGAACATTTCTCATACTTTGGGGTTTACTAACATTAAGCTATTCATCACATTCTTTTCTAATATTCTTAAACTTGTTTGCATCAGTAGTTTTTTCTCTGTTTCATTCTTGATATTATTTTGTGGCTTCTGCCATTTTTTGCTTAAGTAATCCTGCCAGAGATTTGTCAGTTTCTTAAAGCTTTTCACACAAAAACTTTTACTTTTTTGATCCCTTCAATGTAGCTTCTTTTCCCTAGATCATTAATTTTTGTCTTTTGTTGATTATTTTCTTTCTTCTATGGTTTGGACGTTTATTCTATTCTTTTTAACTTCATAATTGGGATGCTAAGCTTATTTATTTTCAGCCTTCTTTTCCAATACGACATAATAGGCTATATATTCTATCTGAGAACCACATATATGTAAGACTATAAATTTCCCTCTGAGTATACTATCACACATTTTAATAAATAGTATTTCTCTGTTGTTTAGCTCTAAATGCCAAAGAATTTTGCAATACCTACAATCTGTACATTACTAGCATTTACAATCACCACCATTTGTCAGTCTATACCTGATCTAAATTTTTCAATAACTCCCAAAGGAGAAGCCGTGGAGTACTAATTAGCACTAATAGTATTACAAATAATTACTGATTTGAACATAAACTCTGTCTTTAAGATCTAATACAAAGACTGACCAAACAATCTAAGACCACAGAGCATTTATTCCCTGTGAAGTTGCCAGTCTATTAATTTGTTAAACAACTTAATATTACTTTCTCTCATATTGAATAAAATTATTTGTATTTTCCAAGTATCCTTGGGAAGTAATTTTTCTGATTATATCTCATGTATACATCTACACATCTGTTGATGTAGATGAATTTTTAATAATGACTTGGCTAGTACTCAATTCAGCTACTGCTTTTTACATCAATACATTTTTTAATACCCACGATTTCTGAGACATGGATTATTTAGAAGTAGCTGCTAGTCTACAAACATGCATCTTCTTAAGTTCTCTTTTTGGTGTTTAATTTCTAATTTGTTAGCACTGCAATCATTGAACATGATCTGAATAATATCAAATCATTAAAATTTATAAGGAGACCTGGAGCAGTATCTCAGTTGGTGAGCATTGTCCCAATACTCCAAGGTGAGGGTTTGATCTCCCATCAGGGCACATACAAAAATATACCAATGAGTACACAAATAAGTAGAATGACAAATCAATGTTCTGCTTTCTTTCTCACTCTCACTTCCTCTCTCCAAACATCAATCAATCAATAAATCAAAATTCAGATTCACAGGCTCCATCCCCAAAGAATTCCAATCTAGAAGATGGCAGAGGTGGGGTGCCAGGAATCTGTTTGAAAATAAATAATTAAATAAATAAATATTGTAAGGATTTGATTAATTACTTAGAATCAATTTTTATAAATGTTCCATGAGAACTTAATACAGATCTATACAGGTTTCCTCATTATCTGAAAATAGTGTTCCTATGAAAAGTTTTATAAGCCAACATGGTGAAAGCAGAGTATCCCCCACTTTCTGAAATTTCATGTTAAGCCACTTTAATTTTATGAAAGACCTACATTAGTAGAGAAACACTTTTTTTTTGTAAAAGTGAAACTCCTCTTTGGCTATCTTTTGGTTAGCAAAAACAGCATATCTTCCAATCAGGTCGAAATCACTCTGAAACCAAAACAGTTCTTTCCTAATGTGTTTGAAACCAAGGCACCTCTACTGCTTTAGGAAGCTGTCAATACAGATAAAAAAAAAACCCACACTTTAATTCTCTACAGAAATATTATGCTGAGATCATGGGATGAGGATAGACTCCTGTCAGACTAGCAAGGTTTTGAACTGGCATGTATTAAACTGCCCTGTGCCCCTGCCTTTTGTGTTCTTCTGGAATACAAGATTCAGGCTTTAATTTATACAAAGGGAGAGTATGTGGAAATTAAACACCACTCTTATGAGCAGCCTATGTATCAAAGAAGAAATCAAAAGGGAAATTAAAAAATATCCAGAGCCAAACAAAAATGAAAACGAAATATACCAAAACTTGTGGGATGTAGCAAAAGCAATTCTAAGAGGAAAGTTTATAGTGATAAACACCAACATTAAGAAAAACAAAGCTCTCAAGTGAACAACCTAACATTATACCTCAAGGAACTAGAAAAAAGAAAAACTAAACCCAAAGCTAGCAGAAAAAGGAAATACTTTAGATAAAAGAAGGAGGACTCAAATAAATAAAATTCTAAATCAAAGCGAACATATTACAAGAGATAACACAGAAATACAAAGGGCCATAAGAGACTACTATGAACAATTATAAGCTAACAAATTGGACAGCCTAGAAAAAGTTAATAAATTACTAAAATCATAAAACTTACCAAGACTGAATCATGAAGAAATATAAAATCTAATCAGACAAATAACAAGTTAGGAAATTAAAGCAGTATTCAAGAATTTCCCAAAAAAGAAAAACCCAGGACCGGATGGTTTCACTGGTGAATTCTACCAAACATTTAAAGAAGAATTAACATCAATTTCTCTCTCTCTCTCTCTCTTTCTCGTGTTTGTCTAGAGAGAGACAGTGAGAGAGAAGAAGGAGGAAGGGAGGAATAGGAATCATCAACTCACAGTAGTTGCTTCCTGCATGTGCCTTGATGCGGCAAGCCCAGGGATTCAAACTGGTGACCTCAGTATTCCAGGTTGATGCTTTATCCACTGCACCACAACAGGTCAAACTATACTACAAAGCTATAGTCATCAAAATACATTAAAAAAGACACATTGACCAATGGAATCGAATCAAAAGCACAGAAACAAATCAATGCATATGTGGTCAACTAATATTTGATCAGGGGGCTAAGAAATCTCACTGGAGAAAAGATAGTCTCTTCAGTAGAGTGTTGGGGAAGCTAATATTCACATGCAAAAGAGTAAAACTGGACCCCTATCTTTTACTACTCACAAAAATTAATTTGAAATGGACTAAAGGCTTAAATGTAAGATATAGACCCATAAAACTCCTAGAAGAAAACATGAATAAAGGTCCTTGATATCAATCTTAACAATGATTTTTTTGGATATTACACAAAGCACTAATTAAGTCAAAAAGCTGCTGCACAGATAAAAAATATCAACAAAATTAAAAGATAACCTATAAGATGAAAGAAAATATTTGCAAATATCTGTTAAGGGATTAACATCTAAAATTTATGAGGGACTCATACAACTCAATAGCAAAGTACATATATATATATATATATATATATATATATATATATATATATATATATATATAATTTAAAAATGGTCAAAGGACCTCAACAGACATTTCTACAAAGATGATGTTCAAATATCCAACAGGCATGAGAAAAGGTGCTCAACATCACTCATCAGGGAAACCACTGAAATGTAAATCAAAACCACAGTGAGATGTCACCTTACACCTGTTAAAATGGCTATTATCAAAAAGGCAAGAGATAAGTGCTTGGGAATAGGAAACGCTACACAATGTTGGTTGGAATGTAAATTGGTACAACTATCTTGGAAAACAGTATGAAATTTCCTCAAAAAATTAAAATAGAACTACCACATGGTTCCTGAATCCCACTTGTGGGTATCTATTGAAAGGAAATAAAATAGCCATCTCAAAGAGATAACTGCACTCCCATGTTGTTCTTTGAAGCATTATTTACAATATTCAAGACATGAAAACAACCTAAGTTTTCATTATGAATGAATGGATTAAGAAATTTTGACATATATAATAATATTTCATTATATATAGCAAAATATTTTTCAGCCATAAAAAAGGAAATCCTTCTATCCACTTGCAACAATATGAATAAAACTTGAGGGCATTATACCAAATGAAATAATTCAGAAAGAAAAACACAAATTAAAAAAAACCCCACAAATTCATAGAAACAGTAGATTGGTGGTCATACAGTTGAAGGTAGCCAAAGGGTACCAACTTTTGTTTATAAGATGAATAAAAAAGTTCTGGGGATACAATATAGAGCATGGTGACTGAAGTTAACAATACTGTACTTATTCTTGAAAGTTGCTTAAAAGGGTAACCCTGGCCGGATAGCTTGGTTGGTTGAAGCATCATCCTGAAGTGCTGATACAATCTCCGGCCAGGGTATATACAGGAACAGATCTATGTTCCCCTCTCTCTCTCTCTCTAAAATCAATTAAAATTTTTAATAAAATTAAAAGAAATGACAGTTGCTAAGAGGGTAGATCGGAAAAGCTCTCATTGCACATATATACAAAAATAGTCATTGTGGCCCTCACCAGGTAGGTCAGTTGGTTAGAGCATCATCCTGATACACCAAGCTTGCAGGTTCAATCTCTGGTCTGGATATATATAAGAATCAACCAGTGAACACATAAATAAGTGGAAGAACAAATTGATGTTTATCTCTCTCTTTCTCTCTCTCTAAAAACAGTAACTAAAAAAGTGAGGTTATAGATGTTTTAACTAACCTTATTGTGATGATCATTTCAAAAAATGTATATACATATCCTATCATCACACTGCACACCTTAAACCAGGGCTAGTCAACCTTTTTATACCTACCACCCACTTTTTGTATCTCTGTTAGTAGTAAAATTTTCTAACCGCCCACTGGTTCCACAGTAATGGTGATTTATAGAGTAGGGAAGTAACTTTACTTTATAAAATTTATAAAGCAGAGTTACAGCAAGTTAAAGCATATAATAATAATTACTTACCAAGTACTTTATGTCGGATTTTTGCTAAGTTTGGCAGAATAAATCTTTATTAAACAACTTACTTTAGTTAAATCTATCTTTTTATTTATACTTTGGTTGCTCCGCTACTGCCCACCATGAAAGCTGGAACGCCCACCAGTGGGCGGTAGGGACCAGGTTGACTACAACTGCCTTAAACAGACAATGTTATACTGTCATTATATCTCAATAGAACTGAGGGAAAAAAGTTCTCTCCATGTTGCTACATACTGAGGTAGGAATGGCAGTAGATTTGTTATTGTTTCTAAACCATTCTACCATATAATTATATATTCTTGGGCATTGGAAGGGTCTGATTCTTAAGTATTTAGCTACTGTCTTTCTTTTCTGCGACTCTCTTCTCACTTGCTTTCCTGCTTTCACCTACCTTTGCTGATTCTCTTTTGGTCTCGCCCTTAGACCATCCCCCACCCTGAGGCTCAGCACTGGGTATCCTTATCTTCAATTTAAATTCCCAGGGCCCACCACAGTGGCTGAGCTGTAGAAGGACTTGATTCAGTACATGTATAGTGGAAGGTAGAGAGGCATCTCATGGTTATATGGACAATGGACTTCAGTGGTACAACAGGAAGATGGGTTTCCCCTCACATACATACAAAAAAATTCCCCAAGGCAACAAGACACAAAGCTTCAAAGTCTACCACTGAAGGAACATGCTGTAAAAAAATAAAATAAAAAAGGCCTGTTGTTTCAGATATTTATTTTAAAAAAATGCAATAAGGCCAGTAGCCCTGACAAGAGCAACAAATCAACTTGTTTCCGCTACTTGTTTCACATGGCTGCTTTACCTCTAATGACTCAAACTAATTAGATAGACAACTGGGAGAGCACTGTGAGCCTGATTCAGTTTACAAGCATCTAAACAAATACTTGAAATAGTGGTTGCTGGGCACTAGGAGAATGCAGAAGGAGGCCAGATAAAGTCTAAAGGCAGGTCTAGGTGGGGTAACAGGCAGGGGAGAGCTGTGTGTGTGTGTGTGTGTGTGTGTGTGTGTGTGTGTGTGTGTGTGTGTGTGTGTGTACAAAATATGTAAAAGTCCTGGTGAACTAAAGAGCCCTAAGCAAATCTTTGGGGCTGTTGTTATTATTGTAGAAAGAAAACATTTGTGAACTGCCAGTCAGAATGTCACCCATCCAGGATTCAGGCTGGGACTCACCTTGTTCAGCAACAGGTGCAAGAACAGCAAGGACCCAAGGGTGTCTTTGACAGGTTTCAGACTTTGTGCTTGTCTAAGCTGCCAACCTCCTGGTAACAATGGGCAGAAATACCATTCGTAATGCACGTCCTGGGGAGTGATTACAACAAATCCCACAAGAGCTCTCAGGCATCCTGAGTCCACTGGGTTGTGCTTCCTTCGTGCTGGCTAGTTTCCTCTCAGCAACCTGACCCCAAACAGGTAAATCCCCAGAAATCCACCCCTCTCCACCTCCTTTCTTTTAAAGGCACCTTAAGGAACAATGCACCAGCAATCAGCCCTTCAGGGCCAAGGAGAGCTCTGCTTTCACACCTTCCCCAGCACACCAGGGTAAGGAGAGCCGCTCCGCTCCAGGAGTCCTCCTCTCACCTTCACAGTCCTCCTCCCTTGTAACTTGTAGCTTATATTGTTTTAAGGATAAAGACAATATGAACAGTTGATTCTGTAACATCCAATGATTTATTTGTTCAACACAAATATAGGAGTTTAGCATAGATTGAGGGAATTAAACAAAGAGGCTTGCATTTGTATTATCCATTCAACAGATTTGATTTGAATTCAGAAACAGTGGGGGAGATAGACCATGAAGGCAAACAGGATGAGAGGTCCAACCCCCCAAATAATGGGTTTTCTTCCAGAGATATGTACTTAGGGTATTCTAAACAAAAATTTTAAATGTTGGATATTGAAAAATTTATTTATTTAAAAAAATTTTTAGCGGAAGAGAGAGACAGACAGACAGGAAGGGAGAGAGATGAGAAGCACCAACTCGTAGTTATAACACTTTAGTTGTTCACTGATTGCTTTCTCATATGAGCCTTGACCCAGAGGGCTCGAGCTGAGCCAGTGACCCCTTGCCCAACCAGCAACCTTAGACTCAAGTCATCGACTTTAGGCTTTAAGCCATTGGCCTTTGAGCTCAAGCCGACAACCTTGGGGCTTTGAACCTGGGTTCTCAGCTTCCAAAGTTGACTCTATCCACTGCACCACTGCCTGGTCAGGCAGATACTGACCCATTTATAAAAGTCCCTTTTTTCTTATTTCCTCACTGCTAAAGGTTTTTCCTTGCAAGGACCTAGAAATGCCCAAGCCCTGTTCAGGAAATCATTTTAGACTCTTTTTCCTGCACTGTCCAGCCCTTCCTGAGGGAGCTCTGCATAACCACATAGGGATAAGCTGGAAAACAGAACAATGGGACTAGGGATGTAGGTTGAATGGGAACTGTAACAAAAATCTCATCCTCATGTTGTTTCCTCTCTGGGTTACAATTAAACAAGTATAATGAATGTTCTGCTTTAGCCAGAAACACTTGCAGATTTAGCTTTCAGGAATAGACTTTAATTGCATCAGAAAGGAAGAAAGGGATTTAATTTAAAGAAAGAAAGAAAAAAGATTTGAACTCAAGAGGAAAAAATAAGCTATGCACAAATTTAAAATAGGAAATAGGAGAAAACAGTGACTTCACAAAGTCACCTAGAGGCTACCTCCAGTTGCAAAGTGCCCATCACAAGCTTAGTTCTTCTGGAACCCCAAAGTTTCAGAAGAAAGGTCTGGGAAAGGCTGCACTAGCAGTTACAGCAGCAGTGGCTGCCACTGTGCTGGGGAAGGTCGTGACCTCCCGACAAGTATTAAAACAACAGAAGAGCAGTTGAAAGCATGACGTCTAGAATCAGATAGACTACAACGAATAATCCTCCTGGATCAGAAACTACACTTCTCATAGTTCACTGCTACGAATTCCACCTGCAGGTATGGAATCTCGATACCCTGACTTACACGGAAAACTAGAGCAAATAATTTCTTAGCGGTTTGGTTTCTTCATCTATAATAACAAGCTATAGCAATAACCTAACTGATAGGGTAGTTTTGAAGTTCACATGAGACACTATATCTAGCCATCAGCTCTTAATAAACGTTGGCTAGTAATTATAATTATTATTGCTCATGTTACATGAACTGCAGTACTGTTTGAGTCAGAGGGAGTAACTGTTATCTTACCTTGTGGTTAAAGCCATATTTTCATCTATTCTCTGCCTCAGCAAGTCCTAAACTTAATGCCAAGGTGTCCCTCATTATGTTTTTTACAGGGACAGAGAGAGAGTCAGAGAGAGGGATAGACAGGGACAGACAGACAGGAACGGAGAGAGGTGAGAAGTAGCAATCATTAGTTTTTCGTTGCCATTACGACACCATAGTTGTTCATTGATTGCTTTCTCACATGTGCCTTGACCGCGGGCCTTCAGCAGACCGAGCAACCCCTTGCTGGAGCCAGCGACCTTGGGTCCAAGCTGACGAGCTTTTGCTCAAGCCAGATGGGCCCACGTTCAAGCTGGCGAGCTCAGGGTCTTGAACCTGGGTCTTCCACATCCCAGTCCAACGCTCTATCCACTGCACCATCGCCTGGTCAGGCTCCCTCATTATGTTTTTGTTCACTGACCTTTCCCTACACTGGCCTACAATGTTGAGGTATCCACTCTTTTTTAAAAAGAAATACAAAAATCATTTTTTTCTATACACTAGTAATGAACACATGGATGTGAAAATTTTATAGTACAATATCAACTACAATCACTCTGAAAATAAAAAAAGGGCATGTATAAATCAAAAATATATATACAGGATGTTTTTGGTAGTAATGATGACACACTGAGGGATATGATCAAAGGTACCCATCCTGATGGTCCACACTCTTTGTTTCAACCATGTGTCTGCTGAGAGATGCATTTCTGCTTTTTTATTATATTTTACAAAAATAAAAGGTGGAAGATAAAGCCCCTAATACTTGGGTCCCTAAGAAATGGGAATGAGTGGTTCACCCACTCCGAGGTTGATCTCCATGACATCCACCAGTGTGAACATCTTTTCCAACATGGCTTATCAAAAAATAAAAGTTTGCTTTGTCAAAAGTTCATTTTAAGTTTCTTAACTGCAGTTGTTTAAACTCTTTGACTTCATCACTCTGAGGACACATGAGAAACGGTATGGGATGTTCTGATTTGGCTTCATGATGAAGAACTTTCCCGAGGCCAGCTACAAAGCCCGGTTGCTCCTTGGCGTGATGCTTGCACTGCATCTTCAGGCCCCACCCTGTTAAATACACCTTCTGAGCACTAGTCTTTTTGAGAATATCCTTGCTCTTCAGGGGTTTGTGTTGGTGTAGTTTACTAAGAACAGAACACTTAAGAACCCATATTTGGAGCTAGAAATGATTCTGGAGACTGTAGATTTAATAATTTTTTTTTAAAAGTAAGGTCATGGAAGGCAAGACCCATACATCTCAGAGAGGCGAAGACAATAACAGAACCAAATCTCATTTGGGGTTTACGAGATTTCCACTCTCCACATTCAGACAGAGATGGGTCAGGACTTCCTATTTTCACCAAACACTCATTTATTCCTAGTTTGCTCCTGGGTGCCTTCCCGGTGCCTTGAAGATAACCCTTGGCACTATAGCTCTGTGGCTGTTGGAAGGACTGTTACTCCTTCAATCAGCAGCTCCTCTTTTCCCCGTTGTTACATCCACACAGACATTTTTTTCAGAAAGCCAACAGGTTTCTGGCCTCACATTATTCATCAAAATGTAAATGGACAATTTGTACTGTGACCCCCACAAGGAAGGTTAAAAGCCTTGAGGTATATTTTTCCCATGTCTCTTCAGGGTTCTCATCAGCAGGCAGCCTTTGAACCGCAGCCATTTGTATCCCTGAAGGCCTCTGCCACTAGCTGTGAGCAAAAGAAAGCTTCCTGGTTTTGTGTCTGAAAAGCAGGAACTCCCAGCAATGAGGCCTCTGTCTCCAGAGGAGACTGTCCTCCTCATTGCCTTCTGAGAGGAAACCAAGGTCCTCTCTCTGACAGCAGGAGGGGGGAAGCCCAAAGAAAGAGAGGCACTGAAAAAACATTGAGAAACTGATACAAAGATTGGGAAAGGCATAGGAGATAATAGAGGAAGAAAAAAGCCATATAAAAACCAGAGGAAATGAGAAAGAGGAAAAGAAGAACAGGGAGTTGGTGAGGCTTACAGCAGAAAAAACATGGAGGACAAGATGGCAGCTGTTCCACAGAAGAGACCGTCGGGACATCCTGGGTCTGTGGCGTTGCAGGAATGCCACCCCTAAATATACCATTTTGGCTAAGGATTATCTTTTTATTAGCATTTATTTTATGCTGAAGTTACTCCTGAGCTATAAAAATTTGTTTCTTCAGTTTCTACTGGGATATCTTTTTCTTCTGTGCAACCTCCTCTCCTGGTTTAGGGACAATGGGCTCCTCTTCAGGAAGGATCCCCTCATTGTGGCCAGGAGAGCTCACATGTGGTTAATCAGCCCATGGCTATAAATTCTGCCCCGCAACTAGGACCTTTGTTCACCTACATGTGCTCAACGACCAGAGAATCTACATCTAAAACCTTCATTTCAGCATTACTTTCTGCATGTTTAAGCATGTGCAGCAAAAATTCAGCACTCTTTTGGGGCCACTGACCCTGTGTCCAGCCCCACTGTTTGGCCTGGGCTCACCTACCAACTCCACTGACAGAATGGCACACGTGGCTACTGAAAGTGACATCTTTCAGATACTTGGTGACTTTCTGAGTATGTTTATCCTTGATGGTGTTGGTAGAGTCACAAGCATTCTTAAAGTAAACACCAAGATTTGAACCTATTGATTTGCATGATTTTGTGGGGTTTTCTGGATCAAGTGAATAGCAGACCATTCTCAGAGGTTGCCTCAGATGGCTTTTGGAAAGAACAGCATAAGAATTAATTTGAATGAAGGCAACTGAGAAGGAGCAGATACAAGAAAAGGTCTCCTCCCTCCTTTTATTCATCCAAAAGCAGGTCCTGAGTTTGCAGAGGTGACTCCCCTCTCATATACCACCCTAGACAGAAGATAGTTCTATACCAGGAGTTGGGAACATTTTGGCTGAGAGAGAGCCATGAACACCACATATTTTAAAATATAGTTCCGTGAGAGCCATACAAAATGTTTAACACTAAATACAAGTAAATGTGTGCATTTCATGTAACACCAACACTTTTAAAGTACAATAAGTCTCTGAATTATTTTTAATAACATTGTTATGCTGTTGCTAACCAATGATGAATAAAGTCCTTCTTACCATTAATGCAACTTCTGGAGCTGCATGGTTTTGCTGATGGCTTTGTAATCTGGTTGATACGTTGTGAGGTTAAGCTTCATGCAGGCATTGAGATTTCCATCTGTTATACGTGATTGTAGGTTGGTCTTAACATTCTTTAGATGTGAGAAAGACTGCTCACATGCATACGTAGAGCCAAACATTCTTAGTACAGCAATATTCACACACTGCAGTGTGTGGTATGTGATGGGAAGCACGTTCCAAGTTTTGATAATCAGCTGGTCCGCGGGTTGAAGTTTTTTCATTTCTCCCCACTTGTGTTTGCTCGCCAACTCTGCTTGCTGTCATGCAAGTATTTCCAAATCTTCATTCAGTGACTTGAACCTATTCACCCACATGTCTGAGGCCTTCAGGTCAGCAGCTTGTAGCTCAAAATCTCTGATGGAGACACTGGGGATGTAACTCAGGTCAGCACTGTCCACTACCCACTCGTGTGGATGGGTGATGAACTTAAAATGATGAGTGCACTCACAAAATTCTCCAAAGCATGCTTTGAATGACTGCAGGAGATTAGATTTGAAGCCCGCTAACTGCTGGAGATCAAGATGTTGAGCAGGGTCACTTGCTGTGCATGCATCTTTAAACTATACCAGTTTTTCAAAGTGTAGTAAATGACCTGTTTCAATAATGGGGATGAAGAGTTCCAGCTTGTTTTCAAATGCAAACACTGCTAGTTGAAGGGATAATACTGTATTTTCAATGCCTTGTATTTTCACATTGAGCTGGATCAGATAATCAGTCATGTCCACGAGATAGTAGAACTTCAGGAGCCACTCAGTGTTAGCTAACTCAGGATGCTAGACACTTTTCATTTCAAGAAAAGTCTGGATTTCACTCAGACAAGCTGCAAAAAGGTTGAGCACCTTCCCTCTTGACAACTAATGCATATTGCTGTGCAGAAGCAGACCAGGATAATTATTCCCAACTTCATCCAGCAGTGTTTTAAACTGGCTATCATTTAAAGCTTGGGCAACAATTAATTTGACCACCTGAATGACCAGTGACATCACTTCACCAAGCTGCTCGCCACACATCTGAGCACAAAATGCCTCCTCATGTAAGATGCAGTGAAAACTTAGGATGGGTCTCTTTTCATGTTCACGCTGTGAATCCTGTTTTTCCCCACCATGCACAGAGCACAATCAGTACACACCGAAGTAAGTTTATCCATCGGTAGATTTTTTTTCTTTAGGGAACTCAGTGAACGACTGGAATAAATCCTCCCCTCTTGTTGTCCCTTTCATAGGCAAAACAGCAAGACTTTCCTCACATAGTGTGTCACCGACAGCATACCTTGCAATCATGCTTAACTGGGATAAATGGCTTACGTCTGTTGACTCAGCGAAAGTGAGAGAAAGAATGGTGCTGCATTTATGTCCTTCATTTGTGTTGCCTCAATTTGATTTGCCATCATGATAGTACAATGGTGAACAGTTCTTGCAGACAGAGGCATGTCTTTTATTCATTTGATTATCTTGTCTTGATCTGAAAAGTCATCAAAAAGTTCATTGGCAACATCAAGCATGAATGTTTTGGCATACTCCCCATCTGTGAATTACTTTTTGTTTCTCACAATTGCTAAAGCACCAGCAAAGCTAGCTGAATTCCAGTCACCTTGTTGGGTCCAAACACGGAGTTGCTGCTGACTAGCTTGCACTCTGCACAGTAGCTCTTGACATACTTTCTTCCTGCTGTCCTTTTTCCTGCTGGATATTTCGATGCAAATGTAGTATGGCATATGTCGAAGTGCCACTTTATATTTGACCGTTTCATCAATGCAATTTTATCATTGCATATTAGACACACTGCAGAACCAGCTCTCTCCACAAAGGCGAATTCCTCTGTCCATTTCTGCTGAAAAGTTCGATACTCCTCATCTTTTTTTCTTTTAGCCATCTTCTTCATCCAAAGGGTTTCTGCAATTAGCAAGCTGACTACTTGATTAAAAGGAGGGAAGTTTACTTCCTGACTTCACAATGATCCGTGTATGTTACGTATTATCTAATAAAAATTTGGTGTTGTCCTGGAGGACAGCTGTGATTGGCTCCAGCCACCCGCAACCATGAACATGAGTGGTAAGAAATGAATAAATTGTAATACATGAGAATGTTTTATATTTTTAACATTATTATTTTTTTTATTAAAGATGCAGCCATCAAAAGAGCCACATCTGGCTCATGAGCCATAGGTTCCCGACCCCTGTTCTATATATACCCTTATCAGCCCACAAATGGCACCAGAGGAATCTACAAAAACTTTACTAACCAGTCCTTACTTCCATTAGGTTTCTCCTATATTTACTTCTCACAATTTGTCACCTTACAAACTCAGTCTTTTTTCTTTGTCTAGTCACTTCTCTAAAATTTATTGTTCTTTTGTTAAGATGCAATATAAACTCAAATTCTTACCACTTCTTGAGTTTCTCATTACAAGGTATTCTCATGTGTATTTGATCAATGCAGATGTAACACACTTTTATTGTTTTTCTCTTGTTAATCTATCTTTTGTCCTTCTAATCTATAAGGCCCCAGCCAATGAACCTAACATGGAGCTGTGGACTAAATGTCTGTGTCCCCACAAAATTTATGTATACTCCATTTTAACTTTCTGTCCCTAAACCTCTTGTGTTTGTGGGGATCTCTAATCTCATCTGTGTGGGTTCTCATATTTAAGTATATAATAACACTTGGTTATTTTCATTGTTAATCTGTCTCATGTAGATTTAATTATTAAACCAGCTAAATAACCTTGAAAGGTAGAGAAAAGTTTCTTCCTCCCCAACACATACATACATCAGTAAGATTGAGATCTTACGCTCCCAAAGTGGAGAGCAAAGAAGTCTAGATAACAGGTAAGGCTTTCCAGAACTACCTAGAAACACATGACTCACACATCTGGGGCTGTTTCCCTATTAAAACAAATAGAAAATTGAAGAGATTTACACCAAAGAATAACTGTCTGGGACGAAGCACAACACTTCAAATATTCCATTGCTCCTAATTCTACCTACATCACAAAAGCCTCTAGCTGTCAGATTTTTGGATTCCATTTTCAATCCTTAAAAAAAAACAATTAAGGAAAAAATTTTTTCCATGTATCATTTCAGTTTCTTGGACCTTTCTTTCCAAGAAACTCTGTATGAATGAGGAATTTTCTGAACTTGGAGCTTTGGTTAATGATCCTCTCAGTAACAGGTTTTTAATATTTTTTATATTTGGGTTTTTATATTTAAACTGAATACTTTGTAGTGTTACTATTATACTTGTAGTTTGCTGCATATGCCTTAATCTAAACATCATTGAAATCTTAAATACAGGTTTATATATAGTGTTGAATGAAGAAACTTTTTAGGATCGCCCTTTGAAACTATTAACAAGGAATTGGGTGTAACATGGCAGATATAAACCAGCTGCCCCCAAATTACTACACGCCCCCCTTCCCCTTGTTTCCATCTGCTACAGAATACAAAAATCTAGAATACTTACCTTCTCAGTCTCCCTTGCAGCTAGGGGTGAGCCACATGCTCCCTGAGGAGGTTTTCTTTTCCCAAATATAAAGGGAAAATCTCAAAATAAGAAGGGTTAGGATTTCTCCCTTTCTTCCTGCCTGGAACTCAGAAAGAGATGTGTGGAGGCACAGCTGCCACCTTGGGGAGATGAGGATGAGCGTAAGGATGAAAAGCAGGAGACAGAAGGAGACTGGGTATAATGCCCCTGGAAACCACTGCACCAGTTTAGAATTGCTTTCTCTTGGTACAGGAGAAAAAGAAACACCTTACTGGTATAGACTCTGCAGGGGAAAAGAAAAATGTTTGAAAGACTTTGAAATGGACCAATTGTCTTCAAATGAAAATCAGCTATTATCTGACAGCAGTGACTCTTCCAGGTTATCTTATTCTATGGGGTCTCAGCATCACTGAGCCATTTTACAGCTTGTAATTATCTGGAACTGCCAGCCATGTAAATGATTCTTGTCTGTAAATAAGCAAATGAATTTTGCTGTCAGAGGTACAACTAATCTCCCACAGTTTTACTTTAGTAAGCAAATTCATTTTAGTATTCCTCCTTGCTTAGATATGCCTCTGTTCTCTGAATTTTTTTTTACATTGGTTGTAATATCTTACTGGTTCCCTCTCTAATGAGTTAAATAAAACAATTGGTATGTGTTTATGCTCTATTTGGATGAAGTGATAATTTTACCTTTTTTAAAAATACCTATACTTTAACATAGGGTTTCTATTACTTGCAGCCTTACTAAATTAATCTGAACTGATGCGTATACCTAGCATGACTATATCCAAGTAAACTGGTGCCCAGGTGACAGCTGAAGCCACCACCGCCACGGAAAAGTACAGCAGGAGAAACAACTCCTGCTAGCGGAAACTGATCAAACCAGTGTCATCTGGACTTAGCACACACGGCCATTTCCCAGTCATTATCCCTCGCAGCAGGGAACGAGCAGGGGAGGGAGTACAGCTGCTTGAAAAGTCTGTACTTTCCTTACAAACTCCTGAGATATTTTGGCAGAAGAGAAAATAAGCTCTAAGGAAGTCTGGAAGCGCCTGTGTGGTTTTCCTTACCTGGGTGACACTGACAATGAGGGTTAGATTTCAAGGTGAGCTTGTGTACACTAAAAGGATGGAAAGCATCACTCCTGCTCCATCCACTCCCTTTTTCTACCCCCAGCAAGGCTCCAAATAGGAGAAGCAAGGTTAATGACAGTTCTTTCTCTTCGGTCTCTGACATGGAGAAAAAGTTCACGCACACTTCTCCTTGTCCTCTGTATTATTTGCCTAGCCCTCTATGGTCCCCAAATGTGTCATATTTCTCCTTGATAGAAATCCCTTAAGGACCAGGGGAATGGTCTTCAGGGCGGACCTCATAAAGCATCCAGCACACTGTGGGGCATTTCATTTGAGTTAAAGAGCATACTCATAATTGAAATAAAAAATTAGCATTTTTCTTTCTGCCAGGGATTTTATTGAAGCAGTCCCTGGAGATGACTTAGTTATAGTCTAATAAGCGTGGGGACATTTATCATGAGACAATTAGACCATGTCATATTCCACCTGACCCCACCATGATCTGACCTTCAGGAGGAGTTGAATGCCATTGTCTACATGTAAAGGTGTACTCTTATGTATATTAACATGTTAAATTTTGGTGGTTATCCAGAAAGCACTTTCTAGTGACAGGTAAACAAGGGGCCAAAGTTTGAAAGGGAATATCTTAACATTTGAAAGAGAATATTTTAATAATGACACTATTTAAGCCTAGGAATATTTGATCTAAAGAATAATAAAACTCCCCTGGAAGAAAGAATGTTTAAAACTATCCTCTCCCAAAGATGCAGATTCTCAAATAATCTCAACTGGCTGGATCTGAAGTACTTTTCTTGGAAAGTAAATTAGGGTTTTAAAATGCTAGTATTTGAATGACATAAGTGGTCCAGGATGTAACTGTAGAGTCAAACAGACCCTGGTTGTTGTCATATTAAATTAGGTACATAAGGGTTTGACAGGATGCCTGGCACACAACACCAGTAAATGGTCATCATTAATGAGCCAGCAAAGCTTGTATGACCCCACCTTTGAAGGCTGATGGCCTGGACTTAGCCAGTGAGGTCCATTAGGTGAAAGAGAAACTTTTAGAAAGAGACTGGTAGGACAGATGGCACTAGAATCAATTTGAGAGCAATAAAATGAGGGCAAAGACTTTGTCTTATTTACCCTATGTCTCCAGTGCCCAGACAGGGCCTGGCACATAGAAGCCATTCAGTGGATGTTTCTTGAATCCATGAAAGACCGAACAGCAGGAGCACTCTGGGGGGAGGGGCAGTGTTTCCATTTTCATGTGATTGTCGCTCCTCTCTGAGCTCCAGCTCCTCTCTGGCCTTTGAGTCTTGTTCACCAAATATGGACACATGGACACTGGCCACTTCCTCTTTTAGTCCGACTAACATCTCTAAGACAAGGTTGGAGTGTGGAATTTACCTTCTCTCAGCAGCAGACGAGGATTAGAACACTGTTCAGGAAAACACTCCCCCTGGAAGTCATACATCATTGCTTCTGGAGCTTCTGGGTCATTTCCACCCAAGCAGACTCATTTCAGACTGGCTCTCTCCTGAGTGATTCCATACCATGTGCTTGGGCTGATTCTCCCATATCTTTTCTCCCTTGAGAGACTGCTAGAGTTGGCTCCCACACTGACAGTTTGGGGCCAACAGAGGTGGTTAAGTGTGTGTGTGTGGGGGGCTCAATAATTCTGCTCAGACAGAGAAGGTAGACTCCTTTTGTCTTATTCTCTCTCTTTCAAACTATACCAAAACCTTGTCTTTTAGAACGAAAAGGGCCATTAACCTATTTCTTCAAATAATCACCCCCTTTACTTCATCTCCCCTAATACACCCCTTTTACCCCAACCCCAAGTTCAAAGGCAAACACTTTCAACTCTTTCACTGTCTTTTTGTTTCGGACATTTGCTTCCATACTCTCAGCATGATGCTTACACTGCTATCTCTTGATTTATTCATTTTAGATATTATTAATTTACTCCTGTACCAGTCAGACACCATAAACCTATGCCAGATAATCCAATAGAGGAAAATTTAATCTAGAATGTGAGTTAGAAGGTGTTAGAATTGCTGAAAGAGCAAACAGAGATCAGTAACTCCTGTTCCTGCCTCTCCTGGGGCCAGAGAGCAAGGGGAAGGGGGGTGAATCTTGGGTATACCCAGCAGAAGAGGGAGACCACTACGGCCACCTGGCAGATTATGTTAATATTATTTACTGTTGAGTCAGTACTGTGATTACATTTTCCTTCTTAAACAATTTTTGTTGTTTTTCCTGAGATGACAGCATTTATTTTTGGTGATTTGTTTACTTTATGGTACAACCAGTGACAAACGTTGCCAAACACTCATGAGTCTGTGAAACCTCCCTAATTCCTTCCTCCGCTTGATGCAACACAGAGATGCAAAGTTTCAGAACACGCCACCCCAAAATATCCTGCTTTGACATACTGACAATTTTAAACTGAAGGTATCTGAGTTAGAACTCTCTCAGCTCCCTCTTTCTACCTAAAAGCAGGTCATAAAATTCTCCATGAGAAAGGTACCTCTCCTGTACCACCCTGAGTGTGGGACTCTATGCCAAAATGGACCTAACAAATTTACTCAGCTAATCCTGATCTTCCCTAGTTCCCCACCATGGATTTCCTAATCCCGGGCCTACAATTTACTGCCCCGAACCCAAGCCCCTTCCTTAGGTCACATCTCCACAATTTACTGTTCTTTGTATAGTAAGGTTTATAAGCTTTTGAGCCTAGGGGCTTCTTTGGGTCTTTATTTTTATTTTGAAGACTACAGTGTACACATAAAAATATTAAATGAATTTGTATGTTTTTCTCTTGCTAATTTGTCTTATGTCAATTTCATTCTTAGACCAATCACAGAATTTGAGAGGGCAGAGGAAGTTTTCCTACTGTACAGAGATAAGCTATCAGTTCTGTGTGCTCTCCCTGGAGACCCTGCCTGTCAGCCCCTCCCCCTGCCTGAACCGGTTGCTGTCAGGGCCTGGAACACAGAGGTCATCCCAGGATCTCCCATCACCATCCTGCATGGAGGCCTCCATAGCCTCTGTCTTGGTTTACTCCTTTATTGTGCTGAAGCGTATTCTCCACGGAAAACTGGGAGTACAATGTTTGAGTCATGGCTGTCTGAAAACACCTTTATTCCATCCTTACACTGGATTGCATTCCAGATTGAAAGTTGTTTCTCCTCTAGTATTTTGAAGGCATCACTCTATTTTATTGTAATCTCCAATGCTGTTTTTGAGCAGTCCAATCCCATTCCGACTTCTGATCCTTTGTATGTGACCTTCTTTTCTCTCTGGAATCTTGTAGGATTTTCTCTTTATCGCTGGTGTTTTGAAAATTCACAGTAGTGTCCTTGCTCTGAGTCTTTTTTATTCATTGAGTTGGCCAATACCAATATCTTTTCATCCACATGAGTCAGCCAACACTTTTGGAAAGGATATAATAATAAATACTTTAGGTTTTGTGGGTTATAGAGTCTCTGTCAAAACATTTCAGCTCTATTATTATAACAAAACAGTTATGAACATCATGTAAATAAATGGTCATGGCTGTGTTCCAATAAAGCTTTATTTATAAAACAGGTAGCAGGGTAATTTGACCCATGGACCATTGTTTGTTAAACCCTGATCTAGACTCTATATAGTTAGCTCATGGTCCTCAGCTCAGGGACATTATCTTGTATTATCTATTTGACAATATCTTCCTCTCCATCTTCCTTATTCTCCCTCTCTAGGTCTTCTATCATTCAGGTGTTGGCCCTCTTATATTGATTCTCTAATCTTCTTTTCTTTCTTATTGTCCACATCATTCTTTTTGTTTTACTTTATGGGAGATTTTTCCCATTATTGAATATTC
Source organism: Rhynchonycteris naso (assembly GCA_037038555.1). Taxonomy (NCBI): domain Eukaryota; kingdom Metazoa; phylum Chordata; class Mammalia; order Chiroptera; family Emballonuridae; genus Rhynchonycteris; species Rhynchonycteris naso. The sequence continues at coordinate 33,532,378 of CM072999.1, read as the reverse complement.
CTATAAATCTGTTATTTAATTTCTAAAAACCTTTCTTGTTCTCTGATTCTTTTTTAAAAACAGTAGCCAGCTTTTGTTTTGCTGATTAAATATTTCTTTTTTTCTAAGAAAATTATTATGGGGAGTTCATGTTTTGTTCTACTCTGGACAGTATCTCTATTTTCTCTCAACACCTCTCTTCCCAACTGTCCCCAATTTTTATTTTTTGTTTGTTTCTATTTGTTTCTCCATCTTTTATGTTGTATTCTCTCCTCAAACTTCTGCTGATCCTTAGCTGGTAATTCATATTTAAAAGTAAGGTGGAGAAAAGTGATGGGGAATACAAGTTCCCAAAAAGTATTAACTACCAAATTTCTATTAGCTCTTATGAAACCTATGCTCCCCAAGAGAGGGAGGCTTGTAAACTCTGAACAAAATATAGAGAGAGAACTACCCAAAGGCACTGAAGAGCAAATAGAAGTAGCCAGATATTGAAGAAGAGTTGACATTTAGAGGCATAGGGTCATTTCTCATTCTGTTACGGCTTCTAGCCTGAGAACAACTATCATTCTGTACCAAGCAATGGGTAAAAATTTTAATAGAAGCCCTCAGGCTTACTGGCTTGAGTAATTGTAGAGTCCTGGGCAACAACAAAGTGGGTGGGCAACCTGGAAGGAGAAATTCAGACAAGGGCAGCCCACATTCTGCATGCAGACTCCGCCCATATCTGGCTCCTCCTGAGCCTCAGTGAAAACTATGAACCTAGAGTCAGGGCTGCTCACCACGGGGAGAGGAGTTTCATTTTGAGTTCCGACAAGTTAACTTCCTGATAATTAATTTAGAAATAAATAATAAATAAACAAACACAAATAGAAGTGCTGAGAAGTTCTGAATGCCCAGGCCATGCTTAGCACCTTCTAAGGTTTAAAGGGGATCCTCAAACATCAAGGTCCATAAGCATTTTCTGTTCAGTCTCCCCAGAGAAGAAGCCAGCTCCCCCCAATGAGGGTTAGGCCTTGGCTGTAAGCACTTAGAGGGCAGGGTCGGGGAAGGTAGATGGAGGGCCCCTTCATTCTAAATGTAGACATGCAATGGACCACCCTAGCCAGGCTGTGTGTTACCCACACCATCTGTGGTGCACAATGTCCTTGCGGCCTGAACCTACTCAGCATCAGTTTCTAAAGGGAGAACTTGGGAGTGCTGGTGGGGAGTGGTTCAGTTATCACCTATCTACAAGGGTTAGGGTGGGGGCTGGCACTTGAATTGTACCTAGACAGATTGTTATTCAATCCCTTGGCTCAGCCCATGCGGCCCCCTGTTACATATAGGCTTGCTTCTCTGCAGTGCCCGCTGGGTCAGTCACCATTCATTCCCTCATCTGATTTCCATTCTCTAAGATTGCACTGACATCCTTCATAGTTTCCCACGTTCCCTCTATTCTGTGCTCCATAGTGTTTTATTCTCTGGTAGTCATTCATAGTGAGGTTGTAGGAGGAAGTAGAGCTGACTGCAATGGGTTAAAGTGCTGTGTTTAATTGAAAGGAACTAGGATTTTGGAATATGCCCAGCACTTAGCACTGGATAGTCACGGTGTCAGGCAGCCCAGGAGGGCATGCTGTGAGAGTGCTGACAAGATCAGCATTGGCTGCCCTGGCAAAGTAGGTATGGGACAAGAAATGCGGGAAACACTATCTTTGGATGTCCAGAACTGTCCTTTATTCTGTCCTAGGAGGGGAGCAGCGAGGGCTAGGATTTTCAGCTCTAAAGTGTTGATTTGTAGAAAAAGAAAAAAGCACAAACCAGTTCCCTAGCCGGTCAGCAATGCAGAAAAGCCAGGAATGTCCCAATGTTCCCACTGAACCTGCTCTCCCTTTTTGGTGTGCATGTGATTTATGCTGGGGCCTCTCTCAAGTGACAGCTGCCTCCTTCTTGTCCTAGACAGAGCTTCTAGCTGTTCCCGGACTCCTTTTGAGGAAAACAAAATAGCGTTTTTTCATAGAACATGGGGGGCCATCTTGGGTCCAAGTTTCCTTCCCAATTAAAATGCTAGAGAGGAAAACCAGGCAGCTTCCTTCCCATCTGTACCTTTGGCAGTTTTCACATATCCCGAATACAAAGGGAGCCAAACCTGCCTCACAGGGGTGTGAAGACACAGAGATTCCCAGGGAACTGAGGCTGGCATTCTCTGGGTAGCAACCGCCAACAATAGTGCTACTGTTGCCCAGATTTTACAGCTGGGTTGACTTGTGCTCACCCCTTGTCCTCCGGCACGGTATCTAGCTCACGCAGTAGGAACTCCATAAAAAACCTGTGAATATGACAGTGAATGAGAAATGGTTAAGTACTTGATTAAGTCCACACACTGGTACTGAGAGAAGGGGAATCGGAAGTCAGGACTGTCTGAACTCTCGTGCTGAGGTTGGAACCAGCGCTGTGTGGACAGACGGAAGGCCAGAGGAGAAGGAGCCCCTGACTTGCGCTGCTGAAGGCCTGCAGGCTCCATTGAGATCTGACCAGTCCCGACTGCAGTGGACCTGGCAGGGCCTCCTTGTCGCTTTCTTAGCCAGCCAATTGTGCAGAGTTTTTCTACAACTTGAGCAGACCAACTGCAGCAGATCGATACTCCTGGATCAGGAGCTGCCACCTTCCATCTGCAGAAAGGCTGTTTTTCCAGCAAACAGCTCAATCCCTTCTGTAGTTACTCTGGCCAGCCTCTGGGATAAGGCAGAGTCCCCTGCCCAGACACAGGCTGTTCCCCCAGCAGGGAGGGCACCTGCCCAGGGCCTCATCTGGGCTCTCCAGGGCACTTTCTGGAAGAAATAGACAACTCAACTGGAGGCCACTAAAGGCTGAATGACCCTTCTAAGCAGGATCGATGCCTGTTCCAGCCTCTGTGCCCACAGCTCTATCATGCATTTCGTGTGCCAATCAACAAATCACTCCACTGGCCCATGCTTCCCCATCAGGGATGTCTCAGATTCAGTCCTCACTTAGCAGTCAAAGAGAACCTTCCTTCCGCAGCAACTCCATATCTATTTTCCCTGAAAACAAGCAAAAAATCAGCCAGTCCCAAGCAACCAGCAGCTCTAGGTAGCTTCTGAGAGTAAGAAGAAAAGCATTCATCGACATCCCTTTCAAAAGAGAAGTCAGGAAATTGTCTTCTCTTTAGCATCATGAAAAGATTTGTCTACCTTTCTTGCCTCTTTCCTCATCTGCTCCAAGGAAAAAAGGTCTCTTGACCTTTTTTCCCTCGTGGGGGGGGGGGTATCCCTCTGCCATTCCAGTCACCCAGACAGCCTAAACTTTATTTTAAAAATAACCCCACTTCCCAAGGAGCAAAAGAGATCATGTAGTCTAGATATTAAACAGGGTTTATGGGGGGAAACCTGTAAGAGGAGAAGGAGCTGAGCAGATGTAACACCTGGACTTCTCACCATCCCGCAGCTCAGGCAAGTGCAGACAATCCACGTGTTCCACCCAAAGATCTCCTCAAGGGGATCCGTCACTGGAATACCCTACACACTGAGAGGGGGAGGGAACAGCTTTGTGACTGCAAAACAAATGAAGCTCCCCAGAGGCTGTGTTAGGGGTGGGGCCCTTTGAAGCCCTCTGGCAGGTAGACCTGGGGAGCTTACTCAGACAGAGCTCTGTGAAGCTGCCAGTAGGGGTGGGGAGGTGGGGGTGGGGGGCCCGGACATTCATATTTGTCTCTCAAACCAGAGAGAAAAAAGGCTGCAGGGATGTCCTGGAAAGGGTTCTCAAAAGGTGAAAATGTTTCTCTTTCAAAACCAAAGGGTGGGAGGGTCCCTCTGTGCTACATTTGGAGAGTGAAGTCTTCAGCTTCCCTCTCTCCCCATCTCCACACTCTTCCCATTTCCGTCATCTCCCATCCACATCCCACCCCTCCTCCCCGGGAATGGACTTGCTACGTCATTAAAATCCGATGACCAGCCGTGGTACCTAACTTTTGTATACCACCTCAGTGTTTACAGGACACCTTTGTGCCCATCCTCATTTGATATGCACAAGAGCTTTTTCATATACACCTAGCAAGTACCAAGCACTGCACAAAAGGAAGGGAGTCCCTTGCAGAATAGAATTTAAATGTCACCCAAATGCCTGCCACCTGTGTGTCCCAAATTACCAGGCATTCCCAGGTCACCCTTCCCTTCAGTTTGAAAGATTAAGAAAGCTGAGCGTCCCTCTCTCACTCCATTAAACCCCGAGGTTTCTATGTGTTTCTGAAAGGGCTCATGTCTTCATGGTCATCAATCTGATTTCCCCTCCCCACTAAACTCTCCGACAAGCTCCTTCGAGAGCTCCCCACAGATGCTTCTCTCCAAGTCAGTGCCCCCAACTTTGCTCTCTCTGAATTTTTGGCAACAATTTCCCATTAGAACAACCTCCAAAGAGATTATCAATATTTTTATTTAGGACAAATTTTTCCCTCATTGAATGCTGCCTGATATAAGCAGGCCATTGGGAATCACTGGGACATGGAGGTTGACATTGCAGTGATATTTGCTCTATGGGATGGCACCCATGTTTGAAATTTCCATTGGCTTCAAATTGAATTCTTTTATCTGACCTTCTAGAAAGTGAGAGGCAATTGCTCAAAACATTATCACAATTTAAGTGATATGGAGCTGTCTATCTCCTCCCCCCAAAAGAAACAACTTCTCTAAAATAAATCTGGTAAGGACAGAAATATACTGGCATGTGCAATATCAAGAACATGTGCACACCTCAGGATACACATTAGCATCTCTCTCAGAAACATCCAATTCAATGCATCAAGCTTATCTCAAAGCAGTAAATGTGGTTCCCAAATATATACAAGTCAGGTCTTTCCCCACATTGTATTTTTCATAATATCCAACCAGTTCAACATTCCCCTGACTTCCAAAACAGAAGTCCATAAAAAGCAGTAGCCATGTTATGGAAAGAAAGAAAGAAAGAAAGAAAGAAAGAAAGAAAGAAAGAAAGAAAGAAAGAAGGAAGAAAGGAAGGAAGGAAGGAAGGAAGGGGAAGGGAAGAGGGAAGAGGGAAGGGAAGGGAAGGGAAGGGAAGGGAAGGGAAGGAAGGAAGGAAGGAAGGAAGGAAGGAAGGAAGGAAGGAAGGAAGGAAGGAAAGAAAGAAAGAAAGAAAGAAAGAAAGAAAGAAAGAAAGAAAGAAAGAAAGAAAGAAAGAAAGAAAGAAAAAGGAAAGATAGAATGACAAGTTCTTGGATGCAGTTTATGATTCAGAGTGCTAGTCCTCAGGTTTAGCATCTGCTGTTATTACTTGAGGAGTTCTTGGTCTCTTATGAAAACCTGTTGCCCACAAGAAAGTCCCTCAGTTGCTCACAAGCACCCGCAATGTGTTGAATATCAAGGCTATCACTCTATATTCTCTCTGCCACACCCTCCCAAATCTCATAATTATTGTCTGGCAAATGTCAAGTTCACATAAATCCTAAGAATCATAGTTTAGACAACGTACTATACTCCAGTCATACAATAAGCCTATAAAATGCTCTAAGTAACTTACAGGTCATGGTAGAAAGTCATTGGGCAGGGAATTGCTCCAGGCTAACACCAAAGGGACAGAAGAGGACAGAGACATGAGAACTGGAAGAAACTTCTACAGAGGAAATTAAAGGAAAGAGAATTATAGGCCAACGCTTGATGAAGTGTCAACTCAATGCAGGACTTGCCCCTAACACTTGGTACTTGGTATAATTTACTTCAATTAAGTATGAGCATCTCACCTTTTAAAATTCTGCAACCCATGCCACCTAGCTTTGGGACTGCCAAGTATTCCTTGGTTCAGTCACCACCAAGAACCTAGTCATAAGAATTCAGCCTGTGCTTGCTGATGGCATGTGAGCAGCTGCCAGTACACGAGCCTGTGTGCGTGAGGTGCCTTTGAATCCATTTCATTTGGGCAGCTGCTTATCAAGACTTTTCCCCAGAAACCGATTAAGCCTAATGATTGTGAGCAGCAATGACTTCTGCTTAATTAGTACAGTAATCAGTGCAAATTCCCCCTAAATGTAGAGACCCATTTGGCAGGTGCCAAGTGATGCTTAACCAGGTGCTAAATAGGTGTGAAAGGCTTGGTTCTGGTCTTTCCTAGCGAGTTGCCAAATACGTCAAGATGAAATGAGGTCCTCAGTATGCCTGGATAGACGCTGTGTTTAAAACTTCCCTCTAATTGTCCCAAGATCTGTCTTCTCCCCCACACACCCCCACATTGAGTCATTCTGAGGGCAGAGATTTAAAGTCAATAACACTTTGTTATCTCTGCTCCTGACTCTCAACTCCTCCTTTTCCCAGCCCCCACTCAGCATTCCTTTCCTGCTCACATGTCCTAATTTTTGTCTTTGTACTTAGAAAAAGAAGCTGTTTTCATGTACAAATAAGCCCAGGGCAACCATGCCAGTGTGTGCATGCCCTGTTATCCATTCTGATGGAAAGTGAGATTGTGCCTGTGGACTAAGGAGGGAGTGAAGATAAGCATTAAAGAGAAAGAACATTCCACATATAGCCAAACATCATATATATATATATATATATATATATATATATATATATATATATCCCAAATACCCAAATAATACTCTCTTCATTATTAGGAAAAATAACTAACTTTATTCGTGTTAGGTATGGGCAGAAATGCCCATGGGTTATATACTATTGAATCCTTCCCAACATCAAGTCCACCCCGTGTTCATTCGCGTGTGGCATTTTGCTACTGGCTGTTGGTCCATGGATCAACAGATTATCCTAACAGAGGATCCTAACAGATTATATAGAAGTGTCTATGTTCAGCAGTTGAGGGAGGTTATTTTCTGTCTCCTGAACGAGACATGAGGAGGAGTATGTTGCCCCAGGTACTGCTGATGACCCTCTGGCAAAGGCAAAGGGAGCCAGCCTAACACGAAAGGGACAAAAGGGGACAAAGACGTGAGAACTGGAGGCAATTTAAATTTGGCCCCCAATCCATTCTGCCTGGAGCCCTCTTTACCTCTGGACTTCTTCCTATGCGAGCAAATAAATTTCCACATTGTTTAAGTCCATTTGAGTTGACTTTTCTGTTGTTTGTTGCTGACAGCATCCTAATTAAAACTACCACATTCTGGTGAAAAAAACCTTAACATCCATTTTATAGCTGTCAAGCCTGAGGCACAGTGGGGTTAAATAACTTGGCTGAGGAGCTGGCAAAGGCAGGATTCAAACCTAGAGCGGCCTGGTATCTGAGCCATCCAGGCTGTCTTCCTAGAAGTGAGGAAGTTCATCTCTGTGACAGTTAAGTTTATGTGGCAACTTGACTCAGCCAGGAGGTGTCCAGGTATGTGGCGAAAATCTCATTTCTGGCTGTGTCTGTGAGATTAGCATTTGCATCAGTGGACTCAGCAAAGCAGACTGCCCTTTCCCAATGTGGGTGGACCTTATCCAAGCTGTGGAGAGAGAGTCTGCTTAGAACAAAAGGCTGAGGAAGGGAGATCTTGGCCCTTGCTGCCTGTCCGCATGAGCTGGGACATTGGTTGTCTCCTGCCCTCAGGTTGGGATTTATACCATCAGCTCTACTTGGTTCTCAGGCCGCGGCCTCCCCTGAATTACACTACAGGCTTTCCTAGGATATATTCCTAGAATACAGATATCCTATTAGTTCTGTTTCTCAGGAGAACCCTGACTAATATAACCTCTTATTATTTTTAAACAAGTAAGTGATTTGGAGCCAAGTTTGGGAAAATCAAGTGGGTGGTCAGGCAGAGAAATAGCATTCTTGGCTAACATGAGGAGATGGTTCCTGTGGGAATGAAGATGGCCTTGGAGAAAGGGTTTAGCAATGGCAGCATTGTCAAAACAAGACCAGAATCTTCAAAGGTCACTAGTTTGAAGAACCTCATTTTTCAGATGTGTGTATTCTAGTATATTTAAGAAATCATAGAGTCTCGATTATCAAAACCACCTCTCACACACATTCACATTCTGGCCTTGAATCTCTGTAAACACATCTGAGCCCCCCCCCCCCCTTTATATCTCTCTTCAAAGTCCTGAGCACTCTTACTCCTTCACTGCATCTTTGGAATTCATCTTTACCTTTTCTATTCACCTCAGTGTCGCCTCAAATCTCATTTTTCTCCTCACACCACAGTCACCCCTTCATATCTGGCCTTTGACAACGGTTGCTCTACTTCCAAACTCTCTCTGTTCTGACATCCTCACCTCCCCAAACAACTCCCATTATTCCTGACTTGTAGAAGACTCAGAAATCTGCAATGTAGCATTGTACAAAAAAGTCAGGCTTTGATGGCTGGAGTACTGTGAGCCAGAGGGAGAATTTGAGGGCTCAGAGCCTGTCTGGCTGACCCTGCAGGGTCCTGTATAGTATCTGGCCGAGTGTTACTCTGCCTGTGCGTGATGGGAGCCAATGTGGAATTTTGAACAGAAAGGAGTGATATGTAAACCGTCATTTTGGCTGTTCCATTGCGATTATTTTTTATCTTATTTTTACATTTCAATTTGACTTGGAGGGCAAGGGCAGCAGTAGGATAGGACACCATTGCAATAATCCAGAGGAAAGATGATGGCTTGGTCACTAGGGAAGTGGCAGTGGAGGTGACAAGAGGTGGTCACATTCTGGGAGGAGCTTCCACTGCCAACTGCTCCCCTGCTTGCAAGTCTCCTGGGGACCCTTAGAGTTTAGGAGATACACGCTTGTGTGCCAGTGGCTTGACTTGTTCAAGTGTCAGCCCCAAGCACTGAGGACAGCTCGACTGGTCCAAGTGTCAGCCTCAGGAGTTATAGCTTGGCTGATTCAACTATTGGCCCCAGATAGGGGTTGCTGGGTGGATCCCAATCAGGGAATCTATCTCCCCTCCTCTTGCTTAAAAAATAAATAAGGGGGGAGCAAGATGGCGACGGAGTAGGCGGACGTACCAACTTCCAACTCCCAGAACCAAAGTGGATTACAACGCAATTTTAAGAACCATCACCTGGATAAACCAACTTTGAACAAAACTAAGTGGACTCTTCAACCAAGGAACACAGAAGAAGCCACATTGAGACTGGTAGGAATAGCGAAAACGCGAAAAGGGCTGCCCAGCTCCCCGGAGCAAACGGCAGCCCGGAGAGACCCGTGTGGCGGGAGGAAAGTTTGGCAGAGAGGGAGGGACCAGGGTCCCAGGAACCAAGCCCCAGCCTGCAGTCCCAGAGCCTAGAAGAGGCGTTTGGACAGATTTGAGATGTGAAACAAGTGAGGGAGCTCCCAGGCCTACAGTGTGGAGTATTGGGTCCCTTCCTACTCTGCTGAGGGCTGCTTAAGGTTTTGGGGCGGCAGGACGCTGAAACGCGGTTCTGTCGGCGTGGGCGGAGGCCAAGCCGGTGGGAGATCGGTCTAGCCCAGAGGGTAGGAGGGGAAGCGCGAGAGCGGTCCGGAAGCTGCGGGCCCGCCTTTAATCCCACTTACGGGGACAAAGCGGGAGGCCAGGAACCAGGCCCTGCGCAAGCCGACCCTGACCGTGGGGACCGGGCTAGGACCAGGGACGGGCAGGGGCTCGCGGCTGAGCTGACACTACCAGTCCCCTCGCCCCCGGCCGGAGAAACCGCGGTTGGCCAGTATACGTGCGCGAGCGGGCTGCGAGCACGAGAACGGGGTGGACCCCGAGACGGGTGGAGGCTCGCAGCTGAGCCCACGCTATTATCCCCATCCGGCCGGAGAAAACGCGAATAGCATTCATACATGCACGAGCGGGCTCCGAACGCGGGGGCGGGGTAGAGTCCGGGACGAGCGGAAGTACGCAGCTCGGCGGAAGCCAGCAAACACGCCCGCCCCAATAAACCTTGGTTTCCGACCCTGCGCAAAGGGCCCTGGCCTCGAGGGCGGGGCTAAAGCTCCGGACGGGCAAAGGCTTACAGCTGAGAGCACGTCAAAAGCCCCGCCTAACCCGCGGAACTGTAGCGAGTCGGCTCCGACTGCTGGTTCTGGGCGGAAGTCCGGAAATAGGCTGGGTCCGCAGCTGAGGAAAGGTGCTCACCTCTACCCTTGGTGCTGATCTTGTGGCTTCAGTGACAGCCCCTCCCACGGAGGAGAGGCAGAAATCACAGCAAAAGCCACAGTGGGCCCGCGCTGGCAACGCTCATACCCAACCACCCTAGGCACCGGCAGAGGGGGTGGGGGGCCTGCAGATAGACCACACCTAGAGAACACAAAGGCAACACCTACTGGACTCCAGTGGCCACAACTTGCTTATACACAGAAAAAATGGGCAGGCAGAGGAATGCAAACCAAATGAATCAAGAGAAATCCCCAGAGAAGGACCTGAATGAACCAGATATAACCAAATTACCAGAAGCAGAATTTAGAATAATGATAGTTAGGATGTTCAAAGAAATTAGAGCAACAATGGATAGTCATTATGAACACCTAAATAAAGAGATAACAAGTATAAAAAATGAAATTGAAATAATAAAAAAGAATCAGACAGAAATGACAAATACAGTATCAGAACTGAAGACCACAATGGAAGGAATTAAAAGCAGGATGGATGACGCTGAGGATCGAATAAGCGAGTTAGAGGACACAATAAACAAAGGCACAGAAGCAGAGAAGAAAAAGGAAAAGAGACTTAAAAAATGTGAGGAAACTCTAAGGGAGCTTTGTGACAACATGAAGAGAAACAACATTCGCATCATAGGGGTGCCTGAAGAAGAGGAGAGAGGACAGGAAATGGAAACTTTGTTCAATCAAATCATAGCAGAAAACTTTCCTAAATTAAGGCTGGGAAACACTCCACACATTCAAGAAGCACACAGAACTCCATTAAAGAGAAACCCAAAAAGATCTACACCAAGACACATCATAGTTAAAATACCAAAGCTAATGGATAAAGAAAAAATTTTAAAAGCTGCTAGAGAAAAAAAGGCTATCACCTACAAAGGAGCCCCCATAAGGATGACATCAGACTTCTCAACAGAAACACTTGAGGCCAGAAGGGAATGGCAAGAAATAATCAAAGTAATGCAGAACAAGAACCTACAACCAAGACTACTTTATCCAGCAAGGCTAACGTTTAAAATTGAAGGAGAAATAAAGAGCTTCCCAGAAAAAGAAAGCCTGAAGGAATTCATAAAAACCAAACCAATTCTGCAAGAGATACTAAGGGGCCTCTTGTGAACAGTTTAAAGGGAGGAAAGAATAGAGCAAAAGAAGAATACAGCTTTAAAGAATAAAATGGCAATAAACAACTACATATCAATAATAACCTTAAATGTAAATGGATTAAATGATCCAATCAAAAGACATAGGGTAGCTGCATGGATAAAGAAACAGGACCCATACATATGCTGTCTACAAGAGACACACCTTAAAACAAAAGATGCTCATAGACTGAAGGTAAAAGGATGGAAAAAAATATTTCATGCAAATGGAAATGAAAAAAAAGCAGGGGTAGCAATACTTATATCAGACAAAATGGACTTTAAAACAAAGGCTGTAGTAAGAGATAAAGGAGGACACTACATAATGATAAAGGGAACAATTCAACAGGAAGATATAAATATTGTAAATATCTATGCACCAAATATAGGAGCCCCGACATACATAAAGCAAACTTTGATGGATATAAAGGGCGAGATTAACAGCAATACTATCATAGTAGGGGATTTCAATACCCCTCTAACAACACTGGATAGATCCTCAAGAAAGAAAATTAATAAAGACACAGCAGACTTAAAGGATACACTAGATCAACTTGATTTAATAGATATCTTCAGAACTTTTCACCCTAAAGCAGTAGAATATACATTCTTCTCAAGCGCTCATGGTACGTTTTCTAGGATAGACCACATGTTAGGACACAAAAATGGTCTCAATAAATTTAAGAAGATTGAAATCATATCAAGCATTTTCTCTGATCACAATGCCATGAAACTAGAAATTAACCACAAAAGAAAAACTGAAAAATACTCAAACACTTGGAAACTAAATAGCATGTTATTAAATAATGAATGGATTAACAATGAGATCAAAGAAGAAATAAAAAAGTTTCTAGAAACAAATGATAATGAGCATACATCAACTCAAAATTTATGGGACACAGCAAAAGCAGTTCTGAGAGGGAAGTTTATTGCACTACAGGCATATCATAAGAAGCTAGAAAAAGCTCAAATAAGCAACCTGACCCTGCATCTAAAAGAACTAGAAAAACAACAACAAATAAAACCCAAGACAAGTAGAAGAAAGGAAATAATAAAGGTCAGAGCAGAAATAAATGACATAGAGGCTAAGGAAACAATACAGAGGATCAATGAAACAAGAAGCTGGTTCTTTGAAAAGGTAAACAAGATTGATGAACCTTTAACTAGACTCACCAAGAAAAAAAGAGAGAGGACTCAAATAAATAAAATTAGAAAGGACAGTGGAGAAATAACAACTGACACAACAGAAATACAAAGCATTGTAAGAAAATACTATGAAGAACTATATGCCAAAAAATTAGACAATCTTGGTGAAATGGACAAATTTCTTGAATCATATAACCTTCCAAAAATCAATCTGGAAGAATCAGAACACCTAAACAGACCAATTACAACAAATGAGATAGAAACAGTTATCAAAAAACTCCCAAAAAAGAAAAGTCCTGGGCCTGATGGCTTCACAAGTGAATTCTATCAAAAATTCAAAGAAGAACTAATTCCTATTCTCCTCAAGCTATTTCAAAAAATTCAAGAGGAAGGAAGACTTCCAAACTCCTTTTATGAGGCGAGCATAATTCTGATCCCAAAACCGGGCAAAGACAACACAAAGAAAGAAAATTATAGGCCTATATCCCTGATGAATTTAGACGCTAAAATTCTCAACAAAATATTAGCCAACCGGATCCAGCAATATATGAAAAAAATCATACACCACGATCAAGTGGGATTTATTCTGGAGAGGCAAGGCTGGTTCAATATTCGCAAATCAATCAATGTGATTCACCATATAAACAAAAGGAAGGACAAAAATCACATGATAATTTCAATAGATGCAGAAAAGGCATTTGATAAAATCCAGCACCCATTCATGCTCAAAACTCTCAGTAAAGTGGGAATACAGGGATCATTCCTTAACATGATAAAGGCCATCTACGATAAACCGACAGCAAACATCATACTAAATGGACAAAGATTAAAAGCAATCCCCTTAAGATCAGGAACCAGGCAGGGTTGCCCACTTTCCCCACTCTTATTCAACATAGTTCTGGAAGTCCTAGCTACAGCAATCAGACAAGAAGAAGAAATAAAAGGCATACAAATTGGAAAAGAAGAAGTAAAACTGTCATTATTTGCAGATGATATGATATTGTATATTGAAAACCCTAAAGTCTCAGTCAAAAGACTACTGGACCTTATAAATGATTTCAGCAAGGTGGCAGGATATAAAATTAATACTCAGAAATCAGAGGCATTTCTATACACCAACAATGAAATATCAGCAAAAGAAATTAAGGAAACAATCCCCTTCACTATTGCAGCCAAAAAAATAAAATACCTAGGAGTAAATTTAACCAAGGAGGTTAAGGACTTGTACTCGGAAAATTATAGAACATTGATAAAAGAAATCAAGGAAGATACAAACAAGTGGAAGCATATACCGTGCTCATGGCTAGGAAGAATAAACATCATTAAAATGTCTATATTACCTAAAGCAATTTATAAATTCAATGCAATACCAATTAAAATACCAATGACATACTTCAAAGATATAGAACACATATTCCAAAAATTTATATGGAACCAAAAAAGAACACGAATAGCCTCAGCAATCTTAAAAAGAAAAAATAAAGCAGGAGGTATCACGCTTCCTGATATCAAGGTTTACTATAAGGCCATTATACTCAAGACAGTCTGGTACTGGCATAAGAACAGGCACATAGATCAATGGAACAGAACAGAGAACCCAGAAATAAACCCACAGCTTTATGGACAACTGATATTTGACAAAGGAGGAAAGAACATACAATGGAGTAAAGACAGCCTCTTTAACAAATGATGCTGGGAAAATTGGACATCTACCTGCAAAAAAATGAAACTAGACCATCAACTTACACCATTCACAAAAACAAACTCAAAATGGATAAAAGACTTAAATGTAAGCCGTGAAACCATAAGCATCTTAGAAGAAAACATAGGCAGCAAGCTCTCCGACATCTGTAGCAGCGGTATATTTGCCGATTTATCTTCATGGGCAACTGAAATAAAAGGCAAGATAAACAAATGGGACTATATCAAACTAAAAAGTTTTTGCACAGCTAAAGACAATAGGAACAGAATAAAAAGACAAACCACACAATGGGAGAACATATTCGACAGCACATCTGATAAGGGGTTAATAACTAAAATTTATAAAGAACTTATAAAACGCAACACCAGGAAGACAAACAACCCAATCAAAAAATGGGCAAAAGAAATGAATAGAAATTTCTCCAAAGAGGACATACAGATGGCCATTAGGCATATGAAAAAATGCTCAACATCACTAATCATTAGAGAAATGCAAATTAAAACCACAATGAGATATCACCTCACACCAGTCAGAATGGCACTCATCAGCAAAACAACACAGAATAAGTGCTGGCGAGGATGTGGAGAAAAGGGAACCCTTCTGCACTGCTGGTGGGAATGCAGACTGGTGCAGCCACTGTGGAAAACAGTTTGGAGATTCCTCAGAAAATTAAAAATTGAACTGCCTTTTGACCCAGCTATCCCACTTTTAGGAATATACCCTAAGAACACCATAGCACTGTTCGAAAAGAAGAAATGCACCCCCATGTTCGTGGCAGCATTGTTCACAATAGCGAAGATTTGGAAACAGCCCAAGTGTCCGTCAGAAGACGAGTGGATTAAAAAGCTTTGGTACATATATACTATGGAATACTACTCAGCCATAAGAAACGATGACATCGGATCATTTATAACAAAATGGATGTACCTTGATAACATTATACGGAGTGAAATAAGTAAATCAGAAAAAAAGAAAAACTGAGAACAGCACGATTACATACATAGGTGGGACATGAAAGTGAGGGTATGAGACATGGACAAGAGAGTGTTGGTTATGGGATGGGGGGAGGGAGGGAAAAGTGGGATAGGGAGGAGGGGAGGGACACAGAGAAAACCAGATTGAAGGTGACAGAGGACAATTTGACTTTTGGTGATGGGTATGCAACACAATTGAATAAGATAACCTGGAGATGTTTTCATTGTACATATGTACCCTGATTTATTGGTGTCACCTCATTAGAATTAATAATAATAAAATATATATTAAAATTAAAAAAAAAAAAAAAAAAAAAAAAAAAAAAAGTCAGGCTTTGTCCAAGGGACACAGGGCCAAATCCTGGTTCTGCCATTAATTAACTGTGTGACTTTGCATGTTACTGGGCCCTATTAAGCCTCACTTTTTTCATCTTTAAAATGGAAGTAATAACAAATACCTTACTGGATTGCTTTGAGGGTTATAGTGGACAATGCATACTTACTGATTTCAAGAGTGATTGAGATAGCACATTAAACATCTACTGCAGGCTGAGGTAAATATTAGACATTTAATATTGGCACCAATCATCATTGCTATTGTATTTACCATATTACCGGTAATTATCATACAGTATATGTTTGCTGTCACCAGTGATCCAATGTCTTGGTTTGCCATTTAAGCTTTACCTGAACTTCAAGGCTTATGTATCTGCTCTCTCTTGTACCAACAGTTCACTCCAGTCATACTTGTGTGCTCATTGCCTTCGAAATATGACTCATGCACCCTAAGCTCTAAATAGTGGTTCCTGGTTCCTTCTGCTGCCCTGCCTGGAGCATTCTTCCTATTCTACTTGCTTCATCTAAATATTATCCTTCATTTGAGGTCTTTAAATCATCCTATCTCCTCTCTAAGTTATTTTTTACTGTACCAGACCAGAACAATTTCTCCACCAACTAAGCTTTTTCTTAATACCAACCATCCACCACTTAGCCTAAGTGGATCTTCCCAACGTGAGTATAAACTGCACGAGGAAAAGAACCTCACCGTATACCTCTTGGATCCACAGTGCTTAGTGAAGTTTACAGCACATAATACAAACTCAATAAATCTTGATCATTATCATTATAATGTAGTTAGGCCACAACAAATTTTTAGTTCATTATGTTACACTACCAAGTATGTATTATTAAGAAAAATCTTCTCTCTCTGATTTTTGATGTTCTAGGTAGGCATGGGTGCACATTTCTGAAGTTAAAAATAGGATTCCACCAGAAGTTCACTTAAGTAGACCTTGAGAGAACTGGTGCCATAAAAGCTGTTTTGGCTTTTACTCATTCCAACTCCTCGTGTCTGAAGATAGATAGATAGATAGATAGATAGATAGATAGATAGATAGATAGATAGATAGATAGATGATAGATAGAAACATACACACACATATTTCTTTTTTTCATAATTTGTGGTTTGGGTCATTCACAGGTGACAGTAGAAACTTTTGATTAACTCAGTAACAGTGGACCAGCTTCTCTGTTTATTGATGATAAATTGGTATGAGAAAGCCTGCTGAGTTTCCACACCAGAGAAGGCTCACAGGAAGAATGAGTTAACAAAGGTGAAAATACTCTATCAACTATATAATAGCAGGTCGTGGATGAGTATTCCAATCACCATCGTTATTACCCCTGATAATAATGAAATCACAGGGACTTTCTTACGGGCAGGAGATGGTCTTATACTTCTTGGAATTCCCCCTACCACCTAAACTAGCACCTCTCTCTCTATAGTAACCAACTAGAAAACACTTTGAAAATTCTGCTTATTAATAACACTCCCACAAAGAAAGAATATGATAGCTTGGGTATGAGTGAACAAATGTCTATGTGTATAATAAATGACCCAAATTTCTCTAGAAATACCTGGAAGGGAACCACATGACTTCTGACAGTGTCATTAACAAGCTGTGGGCACTCGTTTCCATCGAGCACCCCACCGCGAGCCGGAATCTGTGATCCGGGACCAGCTGCTCTGCCAAGCACAGATTTTAATGAAGGGCTCTGCCGTGGGAAGCCACAGTGGCCATTGCCTTTTACATTACTTGGGGCTGCTGACTGGCACCGAGGAGCCTTGCCAAGGTCTTGGGGCATATGGAAGGGAGCCGTGAGCTGTGTGCGCAGATAGTCTTTTACATGTTGTTGACAGCCAGTGAGAGCTAGCTACACAAACAGAGCTGCTGGCCACATAAAACTTGCAAAAAGAAACTTATCTGGATAGAAAAGACAAAAGTAAACTTAATTTCATTTAGCTGTATGCCACAGCATTTCCGGCAGAAAAGAGTTTGTTTCTTTTGTCGAGAAAACTCATCTTCCTTCACACCAAGATGCTTCTGAATACATTGACCAGATCCAAAATTTGGAGTCAGAATTTGTGGACTTAAACCTCAGCTCTGCACCTTATTTTCTAGTTGTGTGGCCTAAAGGAATTTAAATTCCTTTAAATTCTAGGAATCTCAGTTTATTTGTTTATAAATGAGAATTACAAAAGTAAATTTTAGAAAATTTAATTCTCACAGAATGACTGTGAGAATTCAATGAGATGACATGGTTTGGGGTCAGGTTTTCCAGAAGCAGAGCCTGACAAGTGGATCTGTAGAAAGTGCCCCCAGGAGAGGCAGGGAAGGCAGTGGGGAAAGCAGGACTGGATGAGAAAGAAACCAAGCCAGGCTACAGTTTCAGGCAAAGCCCCATGGTGAGTTCCTTCCATCTGAACCCACAGGGGAACTCCAGAATAGAAATGTTGCCTGAGTTTGTCCCAACCCAAGGCAAGGGAGCTGGTCTTTCCCACTCCATACCTGTCTATCATTCGCTAAGGGTCGCCCACAGACCCTGACAACTGCATGTGGGAACAGAGGGCTCAGTGGTTGGAACAGCCCTCAGGGGAAGGAAGCAGAGGCAGGCTGACGGAATCCCAAGCATGCCAAAGCTGGGAGAGAAGTGCATGGTTACACTAAAAGGAGTTAGGGGCGTAACGGGCCAGGCACACCGTGGGGGCTGGGTCTGAATCTGCCAATGGGCAGAAAGTGCATCTATTTCAGGTCATACGGTAGAATAGTCTATGCAACGAAACGTCTAGAAGCCTGGAGGATTTTCAGAACTGTTGGCCCTGCCCAAAAGCTCAAAGCCCTGGAGAGAGTCTTAAAGCAGCTTCTTGGGAAATATAATCAATAATTTCTTCCTCATTGCTGGTCAGGCTGTGAGGGAGACATTGAGATGAGGGTGACATTAAAATAATGAGCAAGAAGCAATTCAGGGGAAATGAACTCAAGTCTTTCTGAAACTTTGGAGATTTTTGGCAAAAGATGGAAAGAGGTCAGGAAACTGTTCCGGCCTTGTTATTAGACCAATTCCCAGAGCTAACTCCTGAAACAAATTCCCAAATCCTCCGTGAACCTGTCTCTAACCACACCCTGAGCCAAACTGGCTTCGACCAATACCTGCTAAGAAGTCATCAGGCTGCCTCTAGTGGGTGTCTTATTGTATTGTCAGTGGCTTTGTGTGTGTGTTGGGGGGGGGGGCGGTATTTAACCTTTAACAGACAGGACGGGTCAAAGGTTAGAAACCGATAGAAGCTTAGAAGTAACTTGTGATTTCATCACTCTCTGCAACCAGGTGCCCTGAAAGCCCTGGATCCTGGCACTTTCTCTCCCATGAGGCACTACATTTTGGGATTTCGTAAGCTAATACCAATCTGACTCCAACTATGTGAATAAATGACTCTCCAAACACATTTGCTCTTTCTTCCTCCAGGTAAAGAGAGGACGATGCCCACAATACTCAGTCACCCTGGGAAAGAACAAGAGAAAGAGCTGAAACAAAACCCCGAAGTTCCACCTACAGACCTACATTTTCATTCCAATTAGCAGATACATATTGAACTGTCACTGTAGGCTGGGTGCCCCGCTACATGCTGGCGCACACAGAGATGAGTTCAGTGGCCCCTGCAGTCACACACAGAAAACAGTGCGCTTGCCCAGGTCCTCCAGGGACAGTGTACTGACACTGGAGGTAAGATGAGCATTTCAAAAGGAGCAGTGGCTGTGAGGGACAAGATTTGAGGAGGAGAGACAGAGGGTGAAGAATGTTGGAGGGACTTGGAACAGGGGTAGAAGCCAAAGAGGCAATAGTGAGCGAGTGGTGAAGAGGGAGAAGCAGCCAAGATTGCTATAGTGGAACTATTTTTCTCTGCATCTCAACTTCTTTACCTTGAACTTCTTACTCAGCATTTTTACCAGAGAAATATCTGTATTTGAGGGAGCCATTGAGGGAAGAGCTTCTGCCTTCATCCCTCCCCACTCACTCTTCCCCAAGGCAGGAGCTGAGTCTTACCTAAGGAGTAAATCATACCTCAAACCCCTAAAGATAGTCACAAAGACGGCTCGTAATAAATGTGGTCAGGAATTTGGTTTCTAAGCAGATGAAAAAGAGAGATTGAAAAAGCAACAGAAACAAAGCTATTTGAAGAATCAAGGTTTAAAGGTGGGGAGGGGGTAGCAGAAATGGTGATGTCCAAGTGTTTTCAGGACAGTCCTGGTTTTGCTTGTTATCCTGGCTTTCTTATTAATAATGCCCCCTTTTACTCTCAATCATGTCCTAGTTTGGATAATGAACTCTATGGTCACAATAAAGGAAATGGGATCAAGGATATAGCAGGGAGAAGAGTTGGTCTTGACAGAAGAACATCTACACCTTAAATTAAATAATAAGAAAAAGATGAAGATTTATGGGTAAAAGTCACTTTAAGTGACCAAAGACCAGATTATTATACCAATTCAAGAAGCTGGATTAAATTAGTTCAAAGGCCTCTTCTAGCTCCTAAAATTCTTTGATTCTATGATTCTTCCCCCTTAATAAAGGTAGAGGAGGGTGTTAGGAACTTTAATGAGTGGTTGCTTGTCAAAGAGTTACCGAGAGATAATTATATTGTGATTTTTCTCTACCTAGTATCTCACCTGCAGACCCCAAAGCCCTAGCCTACCCACTCAGAGAAACTACCCACTCAGAGAAACTTAACTGGAGAAGGTTTAATCACCAAGAAGTTACTTGACACCTAATTAAGTGTACAAAGAGTTGTGTAGAACTAGATTATTTCTTCTATTTGTGAAGAGATGTCAAGTGATCATCAAGGAGTCTAGACAGATAGAAGCCAAACAATAAGAATTTGCTGGTACACTTTCAGCAATATTCCAAGGATACTGTGTTCTTTTTATGGATTTATAGTTAACAAACAACTTTTAAAATTATGTATAATTTGTTGATTTGCCTATAAAGAGAGAAGGGTACAACCAGCCAGATCAGTGTTTATACAGACATAACTACACATTCACTCACCTCTACCTCATCCCAGTAGTTATATATTCTCATTGTAAATAAGTAGCTGTGGTTTTCTACTCATACATCAGGCTGACATGAGTTTAGTGAGTGTGAGTCAATTCCCTTAGCCCTTCTTCTCGTAACAAACAAACAAACTCATGTTTCTAAAACCACAAAGCTAAAAAACTGACCACTGGGCAGACGAGGACCATGAATGAGGCCCTGACCAAGCTGCCAGCTCACTTCTCTTTCTGGTAACTCTGTTCTTTCTTCAACATTAATAACCAAGGACTCTGAACAGCTCTAGAGCCTCTGGGGCTCCTCTGCTGTGGGTCAGGACTGAGCAACTCAAGGAGGGTCTGTGTTGGGACTGGAACTCTGATTGCTCCTGGCTGCATCCTCTGAGCAATACTGGATGACTATCCTGACTTGCCTGTGTCAGGAGTCTAAGTCCCCACCCACTCCCTTCACTCTGGGATGGACTTTCCAGAGCAGACCGACTGGCAACTCTTGCCCTGCCAGATACATTCTCGCTTTAGAGCACCTCCTCAGGCAAATAGAAGCTTTTATTAAAACAATATGGACTTCTTTCTTAATTTGTTGTCTTTGCCAACTCACCTGGTATAGCAAATGTTATTTCCTACTATTCTCCACCCCAGCCAGGCAGATATGGCCAACCCCACATTTCACCCATGCTCGGGTCCCTCACAGGCAGTGTTCTCTCCCTTCCTTCCAGGCCCAGCCTGCACGCCCCTGACCCCAGCGGCCCTTCTTTATGGACTGGTTCACTTTCCTAAGTTCTCACTACTTGTCAAACCACATGTCTAGCACTTGCTCACTCCCAGCAACAAGAGAGAAGCTAGAATAAGGGGGGTGAACATGGTCAGGGAAGCCCAGAGCCCAGAGTATAATCTGGTAGGAGCTGTGTCACTTAAGGTCACCCAGCTGCCAAAGGCCTTTTTGACTTTTAGGCATGCTGAAAGTAATATTTTGTGAAGCAAAAGAACATTTTCAATAAGTCCTGGTACAAAGTGCTGGTAGTGCAGAAAGCAGGCTGGAAATGCCTACTGGTTAGTATGCCTCTGAATGGCTGCATCTTTCTAGCCTGATTAATACTTAATGTGATTGTCTTTAAAATCTGTCACTATTTGGCAGTGATCAGATGACTGCCAATGACAGATGCGCAAATATTTGTATTAGGGCTATGCTGTCTGCTAGGGTTATATGATTAATAAGTTTTGCCTGATCACCCACAGAGATTTTGTTTTCTAATTTATCCAGCAGTACTGTTAAACCAAAATGTTGGAACTAGTGTGAAAAAAAAAAGGAAGGGCAGGTTGTTAGTAGCTTTGGGTTTTTTTCCTTTAATTATTGAAAGGGTAGCATTTGCTTAAAGGGACTGGCTGACAAATATAAAAGTCCCGGACATCCTGCTGGAACCAGAGCGGAGACTCTTGAACCTGAACTTCTCTGAGATTAACATGGTGTGCAAGGAGGAGAATGTGCCAAGGAAACGCTTGAAAACGTAAAAGGTGGGAGGGGGCGGGCACAGGCAGACATAGAGATCTCGCTGCAGGGAGAACAAGAAGACAGACATATATACATGTATATTTCAGAGAAAATGCACACAAAATACCAGATGCTAGAACTTGAACAATCCAAATAGTGTCACACTCCATATTTCTGAGCAAGAAAGAACATTCTGAAAGGAGACAAGAAAGCAGTGCCAGGCAGCAGCCACCCCGGGAACAGCTGTGAAGTAATTACTGAAGGCCCCGCCCGCTCCAGGCACATCCTAACACTAGGCAAATCCTTTAACTCCTTAGTGGTAGCAAGGTGGTCACATGGGGCACCATGTTCTAGTTTTTCTGATTTCAGGTAGGAAGAAAGGCCTATAGGTACCTCTCTAAGGCTTCTGGACTATGTGACCAAGCCAACTTTTTGGAAATGCTGAGTGTTGCAGGGTAGGATTGTGGGTTCAGAAGATGGGTTCCAGTCGCCCAAAATCTGGGTTTGCATCCTAGCTCCATCACTTCCAAGTATGTGATCTTGGGCAAGTTACTGAATGTCTCAGGGCTCCAGTTATCTCATCTGTAATGTGAGTGCAATACTTGGGAGGGTGGGGAAAGGAGGAGGAGGATGTTTTAAGACTTAAATGGCCTGTAAAGTGAAAAGTAGTGACCATTATTCTTGGAGAGTCACACCTTCCAAATTTCTCATTTCCTACCTCTTTCCGCTCCTTTCTCTTTCTCCTACCTTCTCATGAAAGGTTAATTTTCAGCCATCCCACCAGTATCAGCCCATTAGGTCTGTCAGCTTACCTGGAAATTCATCTCCACAGCACCCAAATCATCTTTCAAGGACCGGTACAAAGACATTGATCCAAACAAAGGAAGACAGCAGTCTCTGCAGGATACAACACAAACAGAAGGTGTCTAGTTCAATCATCACTATATTATTACCATCATCACCATTAATTAGGTGTCTGCTGTGTGCTAGTTTGATAAATGATGACTAGCCTCCTGTGTCCTATGAGATAAAACCAATAAATTACTAGTAAGGCCAAATTATTCTGTGCCAAAAGCCAAACACTGGGCAGGGTGGTGTGGGTGTAGGAAGGAGAAATGGACAGAGAAGAAGGGATTGGATTCTGTGGCCAACTCTGAAAGCTGACAATCGCACGAAAGGAGGCTAACTAGGCATAAGTGGATAAGATTGCAGGCTTCTTTCCCCCCAGTTTTATTGAGATATAATTGACATATAACATTGTGTAAGTTTAAGGTATACAACATGATGATTTGATATATGTATATATTTCGAAATAATTACAATAAGGTTGGTAAACAAATTCATCACCTCACATAGTTAACTTTTAGTGTGTGTGTGTGTGTGTGTGTGTGTGTGTGTATGTGTGTGTGGTGAGAACTTTTCAGATCTACTTAGTGTCTTTCTAATAATATACAGTACATTATTGTGAACTATGGTTACCATGCTGTACATTACAACCCCAGAATTTGTTCGTCTTATAAAGCAGCTTATACCCTTGACAACCTTCCCTTAGTTTCCCCACTTCCCCATCCCTGATAACCACTGATCTACCCTGTTTCCATGGGTTTGATGTTTTTAAATTCTACATGTGAGTGAGATCATACAGTATTTGTCTTCTTGTCTGATTATTTCACTTAGCATAATGCCCTCAAGTTTCATCTATGTTGTCTCAAATGGCAGGATTTTATTCTTTTTTTTTATGACTATTATTCCAGTGCGAGTGTGTATGTGTGTGTGTGTGTGTGTGTGTGTGTGTGACATTTTCTTCATCCATTCATCAATCAATGGACACTTAGTTGTTTCTGTGTCTTGGTTATTGTAAAAAACGCTGCATTGAGCATGGGGGAGGTGCATATACGTCTTCAAGATAATGATTTCACTTCCTTTGGCTATATACCCAGAAGTGGAATTGCTGAATTGTTCCTCAGCCTTTAAAGAGTCAGTGAGAGATTCACAAAAGTATCACACTGACAACCTACACCTACATTCAAAATTAAAATTTTGAACATGAAACCCCAATATATATAAATGCAAATATAATTAAATATATACATATATATTATATTACTGTATTATATTATATTATAATGTATTATAAAACATTTAAAAATAGAGTAAGAGAAGGGATAAATAATGGTTATACATATTCTTAAATAGAAATTCTAATATTTCTTTTATTTTCCACAGATCATCTTGTCAAACTTTTGAGATGTGAGCCTCACCTTGGAGATAGTTGTTCTAACCACCTAAGCCCTAGTCCCTTCACTTAGGAGTACCTATTTCAACCATTTCTAGTAAGTTGAGAAATCCTAAGGGAAAGCATCTTCTATGAGCCCTGCTCATAGTGCTGAAGATTGAAAGGCAAAACAAATCAGACCCAGTCCTGGCCTTCAAGTTGTTCGTGGGCTAGTAGGAGAGAACCATAAGAAACTGACATTGTCAGCAGAGTGCTGGAAGTTTGACTAGGTACTTAGCCCCAGTCTAAGGAGGAAGAGTGGATAATGCTTCTAGGAGCACACCTGAACTCAGTCATGTAACATCAGTAGTAGTTAGGAGCTGAAAGATGGTGATCAGTTAATTGAAAATTTGTCTTTCCATGTAGCCATCCAAAAAGCACATCAGTGAAAAGGAGAGAAGTGGCTAATTGAACCGGAGAATTAAAACCCAGAAAAGAATATTAAAAAGGCATATGTAACATGTCTTGACCTCTGAATAATTAATTTGGAATTACAGTGAGTCTAAAAGCCAAAATCTTGGCATCCCATTTCTAGCTTGTCAGCCAAATCCCCAAGAAGCAAGAAATAAACCATTTATAAACCTTATGACCTCATCTATAAAATAAATGTCAACAAATCATTCACTTACCATAGAAAATACTTTTATACTAAACATGCAGAAATCCCTGTAAATAAAAAGAAAATGCTGTTTTGAAGTTTCTTAGTTGAATCTAAGCCCTTGCCTAAGTATCAATGAACAGAGCTTAATTATCCCAGTAAGACCGATTTTCAAAGGGAGAAACTGGGTCACAAGAATGGCAATAGCCTCTCTATAGTGGTACTGTGGAAACCCAGGCTTATTATCAAATTTTATACCCATTCATATTCCTACTGTCTCTCCAGGTTCTGCCTTGGGCCCTCTTCTCCTTTCTACCCTCTTCCTGGTGGATTTACCACTCTTATAATGGTGCTGAGAACCCACACACCTCTGTCTGTAGCCTTTACCTCTTTTATAAGCTCTCTGCCCATTAATCCAACTGCATCCAATAGAGAAATGTCTCTATTGGAGCTCCCAACTGAAATGGCTAAATTGAGATTATTTACCCTTGACAAATCTGACCTTTTCCCTAGATTTTTTAGTTTAGGGAATGGTAGCAACATCTACTAGATTCTCCCAGGCAGAATTAGGTGATTATTCCCATTTCTCACTAATCAATCATCCAGAACAACAGACTTCATCGCCTACCAGCTCTCAAACCTCAAATCTCCCACACCTCTCCATCTCTACAGCCATTACCCCATTGACCTTTTCTGAGATAGCCTTCTTCCCTTCCAAACCATTTTAAAATTCTTAAAACCCTTCATGGTTTTCTATTGCCCTTAGTATAGAGTCCAAATGCCTTAATACGTCTATAAGGCCTTTCAGGACCTGGCCCTGTCTACATCTCCTGCTTCCTTTCTCCCCTCTTTCCCCCTCCCCCTCAATTTCTATGCTCCCGCCACATTGAACTCTTTCTGTCCCATTCCTGTACTGTGCTCTCTATATTACTAGCTTTCATATGCATAGTCCCTCTGCTTGGAATACTCCTCTCTCCTCACTTGGTTAATTTCTACTTATTTTTCAAACCATGTTCCCCTGGGAACTCTTCCTTCACCCACTGTAAAGCCAGTAGTCCAGGGCCGCCATCACAGCCGCCTGACCCATGCAGGTTCGCATTAGATTCGAACAGTCGGTAATAAAACACAGGAGCCAAGAACTGGTGAGCCATCAGCTTTAATTCTAGCTTGCACCCGGCGGCCAAGCAAAAACACACACTGGGCTCCAAAACATACACATTCAGTGCTCACAAAGCTACTGACTTATCCAAGTTTCCTAGAATCAAAGGTTTCTAGTTCACCAGACTTATTCACCTCTGTTCCCCATCTCCTCCTGCACAAACTCTGCACAAACTAACTCTGCACAAACTCGCTTCTCTCTCAGCACTCTACCATCTTGACTGCTTCTCCTGGCCTCTTCCACGTGGCCTTAATCTGCTCTCCTCTCTAATACTTCAGGAACCAAGAGCCAGCAAGCTACTGGTCTGTCCCACTTTATAATGTAGAATCAAAACCTCTGATACAAAGTCACCCATCTGAGGCATAATGGGATTCCTCAGGAGAGTGCACCACCCTACATCATCCAATCAGTCAAGGGTGTGGGGAAAAGCTTATTCTTAAATCCAAGCCTTAGGCTATAACGACCTGGCCTGCTTACATTACAGCCTTTCCCCCACACCCATCCCAAGCATGTGGGCAGCACCATCCTCAACAAAGTGAGCATAATATATTTTATCTGCCCCAAACCCACTAAATTGACTTGTTAAACTGTAATGAATCCCCAATTCCATCAAGAAATTATGGACTATGCTGTGGCAACAATAAACCCCAACACCTTAGTGACTTAATCACGTTATTTCTCAACATTTAATTTCGAAATAATTTCAAACTTCCAAAAATTTGCAAAACCAAAAACAGTACAAGGAATATCTTTATACCCTTTACTCAGATTTACTTAATGTTAACATTTTACTTTCATTTGCATCAGTAGTTGAGGGTAAGTTACATAAATTATGGCCCTTTACTTCTTAATGCTTTAGTGAGTATTTCCTAAGAATAGAGAGGTCTCTTGTATAACCATAGTACAATTGTCATCTTCACAGGTTGACATCAATACAAACCTTTTAAAAATTAAATCTAACATTTGTATCCCAGTTTTGTCAGTTGATCTATGTCCTTTGTAGCATTTTCCCCTTCTAGTACAACATCCATTCTAAGGGCAGGTACAGCATTTAGTTGCCTCCTTTAACCTGGAATATTGCCATAGTCTTTCTTTGTCTTTTTTTGACATTGACATTAAAAGTTTATTTCTTATTCACACCACAGTCTAAAGCAGATGGGGCTACCGCCCCTCCATCTCATAGTTATATTCTCTGGAATGTGTGGCATCCAAAGTAATCCAGGCAGAATAAGAGCGAGCATGGAAAAAGTAAGCCTTGGATGAAAGTATCACATCACTTCTACTCACATGCCTATGATCAAAACGAATGACATAACCCTACCAAATACAAGGAACTGAAAAATGTAGAAACAGATAAATGAGATGAGGGACACTTAACAGCCTATGCCATACTTTCTACATTTCTCTGTCATGAAACGTATCCTATCCTATTGCAAATGCATATGGAACCAGATGGCACACATTTCTGACTGTGTCATGGCAGGGTTTCCCTTGGTTACTGTCATTTCCAGAGCACCTAGTGTAGTGCCTGCAACGTACTCAGGGCTCATTACATATTGGTGAATGAATGAATAACCAAGTTTGCTCAGTATACAATTATTTCAAATATCATGCACCCTCAAGAATCTTAACAAATTTTCTTTACTCTCAAGAATCATAACACACAAAATGCTCCTAATGGAGTCTACACATTGAGTAGTTTGGTCAAAGAATCTTTCCAAAACTTCCAGATAGATCATTAATCCTAGAAACAAGATGTAAATCTTACTAACGACCATAAATAAAGCCCGGAAATGGTTAATAACCATGTACTTGGAGTTTGGAAATTGTTTCTGGTATAACTACAAATTCTAAGATGTCTATCCACTGCTAGGTAGGAAATGTTAATTAAATGGAAGCAAAAATTCCAATTAAGTCATCTCCAACCAGTTTCTCTAGAGCCTTTAACAATTTGTTGGAGAAGATTCTCTGTCTTGTCCTTAAAGTCCTTGGATGGAAGTTAATGCATATATGAAGGTTAATAAGAAAAATATGTAAAATCTTAAAATACTTACAGCCCACAGTTGCAGAGTCCCCCAATATCACAACACTGTCAAATGGCAATGCCAACATTAGAAATGAGATTTCAGATTCTATTCCTCATGCTGTCTGTTGGGCAAATGAGTTTGTAAAATTTGTGTTTTTTAAGTCTGCTCACGTTTAGTGTTAAAAAATGGCATTGGGCAGCGCCAGGTGTGTGATCTGTGAAATTGTAAATTACCTTCCTGCTTGGGAAGGACCATTGTCTTGCTAATGTTTGCTGGAGGAAAGGTTTCGCACCAGAAAGTTTTGAGAAAAGGAGAGGAGAGAGACAGAAGCCATGTTTGCAGAATGAGAGAGCAGAGAGGATGCAGGGTGCTGAGGAAGAAGCCAGATTGTGCAGAGAAAGAGGAGATGTGCAGATGGGGAACCAGAGGTGAGGGGCTTTTGCGAGCTCCACTGAGACTGGTGGGGCCTTTGATTCTGGGAGAAACCGGAGAAGGTTCTCCTGGTTGTGGAACCAGAGAATGTGTCAGTGGCTTTGGGAGCCCTGTGTGTTTGCTCGTCGGCCTATGCAAGACTTGAATAAAGGAATGGCCCACAATTTTTGGGCTCCACTGTTTCTTTACCATCTGTCTGAATCTAATGGGAACCTGCATGTGAATGTCCGTGATGGCGGCAACTACTGGCCATACACTGTCCTTCCCTTTTACCTAGTCACCTGGTCAGTTCCCAACCTTACAGAATTGTTGCTGCCTGTTTAGCTCTTTCTGTCTCACCATCCATATTCATCTCTCAGTTAAGGTTGAGCCCCCTTAGTGCTCTATCTCCAGGCTTAGATTTAGAAATCTCCAGTTGTGTTTAGAATTGAATACTTCTATATACATTTCTCACATATAGCTCTGGTAAATGGATCCCTGTTTTCTTCACTTACATTTTTCCAAACTTGGTTGAAATTGTTAATTGGCCACTGTTGTTAAAAATCAGCTAGCATAAACTCCCATATTCACACTGTTTAGTTGCACTGAGGTTTTCTAGTCAGAAACCTCTGCTTTGAACTACCTCTGGCTTGTGTAATCGGATGCGAAATGGCAGGCAGAGGCTAAGGATATATATGCGTCATCCTGGATCTGGTAATGGTGGCTTTCATCATATTTCGTCTCTCTAACATAGCACAGTTAGCTCTTTTGCAAAGCTTTCCCTCTCGCTTGTCTCCTACTAATTAAGCTCATTGCTTCCTTCTTGGCAATCTCTTTGTACTGCAAATGGGCTTCAGCACTGGCTGCTCTGTGATTTGCAGCCATGTGACTTTCAAAGGTGCAGAGTGCCTAGAAAGCCCTCTCAAAGGGGTGAGAGAGGAGGAGAAGGGGCCAAGGGAGTGATGAATGGTTTATTTGTTCTAAGTAATAATTACATATCCCCTCCTGGACTGTCTTACTAAGCACTGAATTGTTTTATTACCAAACCCTGAAAAGAGCCAGAAAAATGAGTATTAGACATGTGGAAAATCTACTTTAAAGGATTAGATCATTTGGCAAATAACGTGAAACAGCACTTTTTATCAGCCTTGTATTTTCTTAATAACCAACATAAAGTGATTACTTTATGCCAGACATTTTTAAAGTACTGAACGCACATTAAGTTTTAGAATTCTTTTTTAATCTTATGAAATAGATGATGGTACTATGCCTACTTTTTACAGATGTGGAAACTGAGGTACAGGAAGATGGAGTATAGCCAGGTCTTTTTTTTTTTTTTTTAGTCAGGTCTTATAATACAAAGTTGCAGAGCTAGGATTTGAACTTAGAAGTTTGAGTTCAGAGTCAAAGTATTTAACTACTGTTCTCAACCCTCAGACAAAAAGGAAACTGTCACTAAATTTTCTCCCTTAGTAAGGGTTTTACTTTAGCATTGCTTAATCTCAGTCCCTGTTTTCTCAATGGGACAATGAAACTAATTGTATTCACCTTGCCAGTTGGCCTGAAGAATTGTGGCAATGTCTATAAAATGTCCATTACAGGAAGCCACTGCATGTATTCCATAACAATAGTTATTATTTTTGTTGTTCTTTATATATCAAGAGGGACTCCACAACAGCTTCGTATGTAAACAGAACACTATGCAAAAATGGACTCATTTAAAACCAAGCCCAGAGGCATCGAGTAAATATTTACAGTTTTCTGTATTGAAAACTTAACCTCAAGTAGACAAATGTCATGGATCCAAATACCCAAGAGAAATTTCCTGAAATCTTCACCTCTCTCTCCCTGTGGCTCACTGGGTTTTGGTTGGATCAAATCCAGGCCCTCTGGGTTCAAGGCCTCCCCAGAATGCTCCTCATTCCAGAGTTTACCCTAGAACCCCAGAGTGGATATGTGGGGAAGGTCCAGAATGAGAGAGCTCTCTGGAGAGGAGGAGGAAGAGAAGAGTAAGAAAAGAAAATACTCCAAGGCTCTCAGAGTTTCCTGACCCAAAATAAACTTCACACTGACAGAAGCCTTGTTGAGTTCATAAGTGCTTTTCAGCTGTCATGTAAATTTTTTTCAAGGAAGACAAAAGCCATAAGACACACATAGCTTCCTGCTGGGACCTTGTGACCACACAGGCTTTTAGCTCAAGGATGGAAGCTCAGCCACATGGAGGATGTCCTGAAGGACCGTGGAGGAGGGTCAGACAAGGGCGTCCGTCCTGCCCGGGGTCTGCTGAGGCCAAGGGAGAGACTCAGCAGTGTGTACATGGCCTTGTTCTTGCTACATGGGGTCAGGGTTGGTGAGAATCTGAAATTGGCGTTTTGAGAATGAAGTTGAAAGGGATCATCTTGATGTGTGGTTTTGTCAGAATTAGATAGAAACTATCACTAGAGAAAGAAAATTGCTCATGAAAGGGCATGAGCCTTTCTCATCTACTCAGAGGAGGGAAAGAAAATGCATCCACTCAGCCGCTGCACTCTGCTTGCAAAGCGAGGAAAAATCCACGAACCTGGAGAATGAGCATCTCTGCTCAGGGCAAGAATTTCTGGTCAAATTAAAACTTCAGTTTGAAGAAACTGTGGTTAAAATCCCCAGACATGAAATTAATATGATTAGGTAATAATAGCTCCTGAACTAGCTCTTTCAGCAAGCCAGAGGTGGGGGCTGGGAGAGGCAGCTAGACTGGACCTCATTAAAACTAAGTGAGTAAATGACAACTTACAAAAGGATGCAAAAAAAAAAAAAAAAAAAAAAAAGTGCCGTGAGCATAAACTCGGGAAGGGGCCGAAGCAGAGCACCAGAGCAGAAAGACCTCTAAATTGGGTGTCAAAATTCGGGTTTGTCCTGCTCACAGCTACAAAGATCTTGGCAAAATGGCTCGAAACAGTGTACTTTCTTTTTTTTTTTTTAATTACAGTTGACATACAATATTATGTTAGTTTCAGGTGTACAACATAGTGATTATGTGACTTACAAAGTAATCACCTGGGTATGTGTAGTACCCACCGGTCACCATACATAGTTATTACAATATTATTGACTGTATTTGCTATGCTATACTTAATATCCCCGTGACTGTTAGCCAGTGCTTCTTAAACTGTAGCAGGAATCAATCCTTCAGAGGGCTAGTTAAAATGCTGGGCCCCACCCCCAGAGTTTCATATTCCATAGGTGTGGGGTGGGGCCTGAGAATCTTCATTTGCATAAAGTTCCCAAAGGAGACTGATGTTGCTGGTCCCAGGACCACACTTTGGAACCCACTGGGTCCACCCAGGCCTTAGGTTTCCAAATCAGTAAAATGAAATAGGAAACCAAGTGAACTTGAAGCACTCCTGTTCTAAAAGTCCGGCTTGAGCATGGGATCATAGACATGACCTCATGGTCGCTGGCTTGAGCCCAAAGGCCGCTGGCTCGAGCAAGGGGTCACTGGTTCTGCTGGAGTAACCCCAGTCAAGGCACATATGAGAAAGCCATCACGAACAACTAAAAGTGCCACAACAAGAAGTTGATGCTTCTCATCTCTCTCCCTTCCTGTCTGTCTGTCTGTTTCTCTAAACATAAAAAAAAAAAAAAAGTCAGTGAGATGAACAAGCAGGGAAAGCAGAGGCAGTAGCAAGAGAATGATTCCACAACAGTTTGTGTGCTGCCTGGACTTTCAGGAACTGGCTGTGAAAACACACTGTTGGAGAGGAACTTACTGGAGCTGCTCACTGGTTTACAGAAGACCAGACAGCAGGACCGGGTTATGAGCAATGCATCCTGGGTGGCGGCAGCACCTGCCAGACTCAAGTGCTTCCTCCCCATTTTTTCAAAAAGAGAAAAGTGGAGAAAACATCAGAAATATCATCAGTCAAAATGATGTTAATTTTTTGTTTGTTTGTTTTGGAGGAAGGAGGGAGAGTCAGGGAGAGAGAGAGAGAGACAAGAACATCGAGCTACTCCCGTATAAATGATGTTTATTTGATAAGAGTCCCAGTCAGTTTGTTGAAAAGAGGCAGCCACAGAGATTGACGAAAGGCACTTAATATTGTGATTCCAGAGATAGGAGAACCATTGGGAACGATAAATAGTAACCTGTTCTAACTTGAAATGCAGTCAATGGTTAGTTTTTGCACCCTTGACAGCTTACATAGGCTTCTATATGAACATATTGGCTCTGCTTGACTTTTTGGTAGGAAAAATAAAACAACTATTTAAAAACTTACTTATAAACTTCAGAGCCTACTCAAGGGTCTAAGAGCCCCATGTTCACTTTATACCTGTTAGTTGATATAAGTAATTAAAGTGATATACTTTGAGACTTTGGTAAACCTTGACTATTCAGTTTGTTTCCCCTTTATTTACTAATAAATTTATATCTCTTCTAATCATAACATACACGTGCACAAACCTGATGTGGTAAGGACAAATGTGACAGAAATATGTGTTTTGATGCAGATTTATAACTAGTTAAGTTTATATATAAATATATAAATGTATAATTAAATCAATATAAGGATCTTAGAAAACTTTATATAACTTTTTATGTAATATTTATATACCATCACTTCTATAATGTTTATCCTGATTCCTCACAATCAGTTTCATGTAGTAAAAATATCCTGCATTTAGATAAGAACCTTATTTAATTATTTTTGTTGTTAAAAATATGACTTTGGAGTAAAGCCAACTAAATTTGAATTTTGGCTCTACCATTTGGTAGCTACGAGACGCTGGGCAAGTAACTTAACCTCTTGAACCTCAGTTTTCACCCAGGGAAAATGGGGTAAAAATACTGAACTTATGGTGTTCTTGTGAGGATCACATGAGTTAACGTATAATAAAGCACCATATTTATAAAATGAGAGCTATTACTATAAAACAATGTGACAGTTTTTTATTAAAATATTTAATAAATTATTTAATAAATTATGTATGGAAGTTTTAATAAATATTAAATTAACTTAATCAGTTTCTAACTTTAAAAAATTAAGTCTCTATTTCCAAGGTTACCTTCAGAAATAATGTAGCCTGTCAGATGGTTCTCAAGAAGAAAAATGTTGATAAATGTGGTAACCTAACAAGCTATGACCATGACCTAAGGGAAACAGGATCGTTTTATAAATTTGCTAGTTGGTATTTCCTGTTAGATCTTTAGTCATGAATTATAGTCAATGATTCATGTTTGAAATGGCTTTTATTTGCCCATATCTCTGACCTGAAATACTAGTTCTTTGGATTCTCTCACTACTTTCTGCATGACATTCTCTGCCTACTGGCTATTTCCACAAACATCCCTCTTCCATACTGTCATGCCTGGCACAACCAGTCATATGTATAGATAGCCCAAAGCATTCATCTATTGTGTGCAATGTACACTAAAAGACCCAGGCTTTACCTTAAACTTCAGTTCTTATCTAAGGTCTTCAACTTCATGTTTGATCAGTAATGAATTGTTTACTAAATCAGCAAGCATTTAGAGAACCACTCTCTGGATAAGGCTCTGGGCTGAGCACTCTGGGAGACTACCTGGGGGCAACATCATAATCTTAGAGTCTAACAGGAGAAATGATATCTACATGCACATGACTATCATACGTAGAAAATAGAATATAATGAGTGTCATTCAGGAAAGCACCTAACTGAGACATGCAGTTCAGAAGTCACAACAGGCTAGAGAAAAGGACAGGAAGCAGATCTGAAGTGTTGTATTTCTCTAGATCAGCAAGGTAAGAGAAGACACTTCAAAGATATTAACAGATGAAGGTGAGGTTTCCTTTGGCCACAGTAACACAGGGAGTGTAAAACAGTAGATAATAATTGTTAATATTGACCATCTGCTGAATACCTGGTGGGCACTTTATGTATCTTTCTCCATTATTTTATTTAATCTTCATAACAACATTATGAGGTAAGTATTAACTGAAACCAATGTATTTTCCTGTCCCTGGAAACAATACTAGCACCTCACAAAAATAGCCACTTCTGGCTAAAATAACTACTCCTTGAAGAGAAGACTGTGAAACCCCTGAAATAACTCGCTTTAGGACCCTTGACCCGGTTTCTGCCACTCCAAAGGTATTGTCATAAACTGCCCAATCCCAACCTCTCCTGCCTTTCAAGACCTGCCTTAAAGTTACACAGTCCTAAAATCTTATAAATACCCTTTTTTTAAATTTTTTTTTAATTTTTTTATTTTATTCATTTTAGAGAGGAGACACAGAGTGAGAGAGAGAGAGAGAAAGAGAGAGAAAGGGGGGAGGAGCTGGAAGCTCAACTCCCATATGTGCCTTGACCAGACCAGTGCAGGGTTTTGAACTGGCGACCTCAGTGTTCCCAGGTCGACGCTTTATCCACTGCGCCACCACAGGTCAGGCTAAATACCCTTTCTTGACTTTCACCTTCTGAGATACTATAGTCTTTGCCAAGTGGTGATCTTGCCTTTATAGCTCTAAGGCTAATAAACTTAAGTCTAATAAATTGTGCTTGATTAACAGGTTTTCTTAAGTTGTCTTTGAGGAGTCAACTGCTGACATTCTAACATTATATCCATCTCCATTTTACAGATGAGGAAACTGAGGCGAAGAAAGGTACACTAACTTGTTCAATGTTTCAAAATTAAAGAGCAGAGCTGAGACTAAAACCCAAATATTGCTGATGCTGAAGACCAAGCTTGTAACCAGGCAGTGGAGGCTCTAAGTGGCAAGTAGGGAGTTTGCATATTTTTGGTATCCTAAGGGTTGTGCAAAGGCTTCTTCTGCTCCTAAAGCCTTCCTGCCCTGTGGTCTACTTAGGAACTCCCACTACAACATCACTAGCAAGAAACCATGTAGCTTCTGTTTCAACGTTTCCAAATATGGGTCCTTGCTGACTCAGAAGAGCATCCTGGCATGACTGAACTAAATTAAACACTTTTAGCACTGGGAGATATAAAAGGAAAGTATCCCATTTATTAGGAGTAGGGTCGACCCAATATTCCTTTACCTCTGCCCAAGAGTAGAAGATGCTCCAGCATTCTTCTCCTCTAGATGGAGTTGGCCTATAGTGTTAAGGTTTTAATCGCTGCATCTAAAAAATGGCTCAGCTTAGCAGACCCCTTCATCTTCATTCTGGAGTACCCAGTGGAATAGAACTGGGCCTTCAGATATCTCCTGATGCTTCCATTTAGTGCCCAAGGCTCAGACGTCTATGCTGAATTTTCAAACTTCTGTTCATCAGAGCACAGCCAACTTCTCATCGATCTTTTCCCCCAAGGCTGTTACATCAGAAGTTGGGAGCAGAGTAGGGATTGGGGAGGTGTGGAGAAAGCTATAACTAATTGATTTATTACCTCCTGAAACTCAGGCAGTGGATTCAGGGTTTAACTTCTATTTGACCACTTTTCTAAATTTAATAAGCAAGAACATCCTCTGGCAGAGTTGTGCTGACTGATATAAAGTTAGCTGTTAATACGTGATCACTTTTGAGCCAAAATAGAATTAGAAATTCCTAGGCTTCTATCTTTTTCAAAGGGGATAAACATACACAGAGGAAAAGTACCACATATAAGACAATATCTCATTTGTCTTTTTTCATTCCAACCTCAAGATTAGAAAATTAGCCAGAGATTTTAAGAATTCACTACTTCAAAGATATGAACTTAGCTTCCAAATTCATTTCAACCATCAACTTGAGCATCAAGCTTCCCACCAAAATCATTAATTTTTTTAAAAAGGGGTTGGGAGCAATGACAGGTTTGTGGAACACATCTTAACAAACCTTCCTCCAACTTCATATTAATTTATTTAACATATTAAGTCCACCAAACCATAGAATCATCCAGGCTACATTGTTTCAACATCTCCATAAGTACTTCTTTCAAATGGATCAGAATTCTAACTAAAATTCAGATGAACTGAATCTTTAATGATCTTACTAAAAGAGAAAACAAGATCAATCTGAGATGATTTGTTCATAGTAAGCTAGATTCATCCCATCTACTTGTTAATAAGTTTTATAATGTTTCTAAATATAGAAATCAAGCTCACTAAACTATAAAACAGGGTCCCCCAAACTTTTTACACAGGGGGCTAGTTCACTGTCCCTCAGACCATTGGAGAGCTGGACTATAAAAAAAACTATGAACAAATCCCTATGCACACTGCACATATCTTATTTTAAAGTAAAAAAACAAAACGGGAACAAATACAATATTTAAAATAAAGAACAAGTAAAGTTAAATCAACAAATTGACCAGTATTTCAATGGGAACTATGGGTGCGGATGCATCCTGTGCTCCTCTCACTGACCACCAATGAAAGAGGTGCCCCTTCTGGAAGTGCAGCGGGGGCGGATAAATGGCCTCAGGGGGCCGCAGTTTAGGGACCCCTGCTATAGAATATAGAGTCTCTTTTTTTTTTTTAAATTCAGACATCTATCCATTTTAAATCTTTCAGCACCTTTTTAAGTCACCACCATGGCCTACATGTTACCCAGTTACCCAGCAGTTTTCAGTTGTACCTCTCAGCTCCCTGAAATGAAACTCACTAGGCACAGAGATTTGTGGCCAGTTTCAGAAATTAAGTACAATCTCATCACCTCCTCCTAAATTTTGTGCTTTATTTATTTATTTATTTATTATTTTACAGGGTCAGAGAGAGAGTCAGAGAGAGGAACAGATAGGGCCAGACAGGAACGGAGAGAGGTGAGAAGCATCAATCAGTAGTTTTTCGTTGCCATTGCGACACCTTAATTGTTCATTGATTGCTTTCTCACATGTGCCCTGACCGCGGGCCTTCAGCAAACTGAGCCACCCCTTGCTGGAGCCAGCGACCTTGGGTCCAAGCTGGCAAGCTTTTGCTCAAGCCAGATGGGCCCGCGCTCAAGCTGGTGAGCTTGGGGTCTTGAACCTGGGTCTTCCGCATCCCAGTCCGACGCTCTATCCACTGTGCCACAGCCTGGTCTGGCTTGTGCTTTATTTTTTATGCTAATTCTTAACTAGATATTATTTCTTAATGTGTTCCTTCAGTGCCTATCACTGTGTGGGTAGGAGCCCCACCACTGTTGGCTGAGTTATTGCTGAAAGGAGCCAATGAGAATGATGTTTTGAAAGGGTAGCCTAGGATGATTGGCCTGGCTGTGGTGTGTGGGAGACATGAAAATGTGTGGAGAAGAGAAGCGAGGGACTCCAGGAATGGTGATCCTACCTTAGTGTGAGATTCGAAGGGCCTGGCTCAGGGTGGTAGTGATGGGCTGGAAGGCAAGCACTGATGTGAGAGAAAATTTGGGGGAAAGAATAGGCATGCCTATTCTCTGGCAAGTGATTGAATATGGGGTGAATAAGTGTGGCCGAGTTGACTAGCTGATAACAAAAAAATGTGTGCTTTCCTAGAGTATTGTCAAAAAGTGTCCAGCCAGGGACAACTTTTCCCTGTCCCTTGTATACATAGGTGAAGCCTCACAACTAGCTTTTGCTGTTGAAATGTAAAAGGCGGTAACATATGTCCCTTTGAGTTCAAATTGATTTAAGGGTGGGTAGAAAGTTTCTATGATCTTTTGTCTCATCTACTTCCCTGAAGGAGAGAATTTCAAGGTCCTGGAGGAGGCTGGACAGAGACACTTTGGAAGAAGGCTGTGGCCTTGAATGGCTGGAGCGCCACCTACAAACTGAGGACTGAGGACACTGATACTGCACTTTACGTGAGTGAGACATAAACTGCTATCATGTTAAGCCAGTGAGATTTTTAGATGATTTGTTTTAGCAGCTATAGCAGCCAGTGTTATCATAATTAAAGTAGAAAGGGGCATGAAACGTCATGGATACCTTTGGGCTCCTGGTAGCATCTAGTATTTTGGAGAATGGTGGCAGTCTTAATAGAATGAGAGGTATCAAGAGGAGGATCATTTAAGAGGGTAATATCAATACCCCGTGAATGACATCATCAAGTGAGGAAACCAAGAGTCAGAAGGCTCAGCTCCAGACTCAGTTGCTCCCCTTACAAGGTATGTCTTTAAACAAGTCCCTTATTTTTCCAGCCTCAGTTTCCTCATGTGGAGGATTATATGTGAAGACAAGTCTAACAAGCAATAAATAGCTGTTCCAATGTCAAATGACATTATTATATTCTTATCATGTTATAAGGGGACCTTATAAGTCCTCTAAGTGAGGAAAACACCAAGTTTCAAATAGCAGTTACTCTAACCAGGCACTATATTAACTCATATCATTTTCATGACACAGATGCTATTATTACTATCACCAATTTATAGATGAAAGAAATTGAAACACAGATAGGTTAAGTAATTTTTCTAAGGTCACACCACTAGTAGGTGGAAAAGCAGAAATCAAACCCAGGAAGCCTGGCTCCCAAATGAGTGCTGTTTACCGCCATAAAGAGCTGTTGGCTCTAGGTACAGCATATTCATTTTAGATGTGGAAACTCAGGGCATGTCACACAGGTGGTCGTGCACTAAATACAGACTACAGTGACAGAGAAGGTAATTTTCTCCCCGGGAAAACTCTAGTTTCTTATAAAAGGCTGGTTCTGCAGAAAATCACTGAGCTGAAACTGCATAAATTACTAAAGAAACTGAACCAGATATTTGAGGAGAATTTATGTTGATAGGAGAAAAAACAAAAAGGAGCCTAATTGTTGCCATATCTTTCAAATATGAAATAGGAGGGATAAGCCAATGAATTAATTTACGTGCTTTCCAGGTAAACATTTCCTGTGGTTCTAAGACATAGCAAGGTCTGTAGAGAAGTGAACTCCAGTCCCTTGAACCCCTTCTAATTTAGAGCAGAGAAATGGCCCCAGGGTGATCACGAAGCCAGATCAAGTTCAACTATCCTCCTGAAAGCACTTAGCCAGGATAAACAAAGTATGAGAAGCTGTTAGGAGAGCTCACAATACACCCCCTCCTTCTGGATCCGTCTGAGTTACTCACCCTTGGGGAACCTGAACACCTAAGCAGAGCCCCTGACAGGCAGTCGATGTCAACTGAACCTCCTCTGGACAAAGCAACCTGTGAACAAGACTCTGCCCCTTCAGATACCGTGTAAAGCTGTCAGGTCAAAGAGTGGCTTCTCTTGGTGTGAGACCATTCACATTTGCTTACATGCATATCAGAGAAATTGCCATGTTTCTGAAAGCCCCAGGGGCAACATTGTTCTCCCCTGGATCCAACTGATGACAAGATCTACACATCTTACTCACTCCTACTGATTCTGTTTGTAGAATGTCAGCATTATCTTAAGACACAAGTGGAACAGAAGAATTTCCAGTTGGTTAGACTGACCCTTTCCTTTTCACACACTGAGGGAGACACAGGTC
This sequence comes from Rhynchonycteris naso, assembly GCA_037038555.1. Classification (NCBI taxonomy): domain Eukaryota; kingdom Metazoa; phylum Chordata; class Mammalia; order Chiroptera; family Emballonuridae; genus Rhynchonycteris; species Rhynchonycteris naso. Next base: position 33,492,703 of record CM072999.1, on the reverse strand, counting down.
TATTGGTTGCTACAGACTTGCACAAACACTTTTGAAAATGTTTCTCATCCCCACATGCACGGTTTACTTCTGACCCTTCATTGACCTTGACTAATTTAAAAAGACCCAAAAATCAAAGCGCACTGAAAAATATCTTTGTTATGAAATATCAATAAATGATATGATAAAATTGAGAATAAAATCATAAGGAAAAAGAAGAGAGATTGAAGAAGAGGTTTGGAATCTCTGATAAAAAGACTGCATAGACTTTGTTCCTTCCTATGCCAAAGACAACGGTCTAGAAATACAGAAAACACTTGCCCCCACATCATAGGCTAATGCAGAAAGCAGGGCAAACAGTTATTTTTTACCTTTGAACTTCACTTGCAGAGCCTCTCCTAATTGGTCTTCACAACAGCCCATTTTATAAGAAAATCCAAGTGATTTGCTCAAGATCACTGAGTTCTAAACAGACATGTTTACAAAGTTTAGCCCTATCCCTCTTATATCACTATGTTTACAAAGTTTAGCCCTATCCCTCTGGGCCCTATCCCTCTTATATCACTATGTAAACTTGTAAAAAACACTGTTCCTACCACCAACCAGCCATATGATCAAGGATGAGTTACTTCTTTAGGGTTCAGTGTATTCACTTGGGAAATGAGGCTACACTATAAATGGATGATCTATACAATTCTGAAAGTCTACAAATTCAGGTTCTGGAAATTTATGAATCCAGAAATCTGCGCATCTCTAAAGTTTAATAAACCACTGTTTTTGAAATTATGAATTATGATTTATTAGTGGATTGTGAAATTAATTTAGTGGGTAGACACCCATTCCTTCTTTTTTTTCTTAAAGTGAAATAGAACAGAAAATGTTGGAATAGCATAAAATAGGGTAAGGTAGGAAAAAATGAAATGGGATAGGATAGGAAAAACATGTCAGCATTCATTCCATGAAGTAAGCATGAATGTTGTTTTGTAAAACTGTATGTGTACTGAATCATAGTATAAGATCTATTTCTTACTATGAGACACAGTCAAAAATGATGGAAAATCATTTAAATTATAGACTCACATGACACATTATAGCAGAGTCTTACTGTATTTCCGAAATATATGAACTTGTTTTTTGTGGTTCATTTTGGCTCTGGTTTGATTTTCTACTTTTCCTTCGGCATATTTTCCGCTGGACAAGACTTCTCATCCCCTCCTTCCCTTTTTCACTTGCTCAAACATACTCCTCCTTGGGGAGGCTTCTGGCTGTTACCAGAGACGTAAGTTCCGAAGGAAGAAAAGGTGTCAAAATGTTTAATGGAATTGCATGTTCTACTAAGCTCATGACATCTGGTTTCCTGAAATGGGGAAACACAAAGGATGAAGAAAGTCTAGTTGTTATGATAGGAAAGGCCCTGAAGATTCCAGTCAAGAACAGAGTCATGGTCTGGGAGAGTGGGGCTACAATTAACCACACCTTTTGTTCTTCTGCCTTCTCCTTGCAGAAGGGTGATTAACATAAATGTGTCACAGCTCTTCAAATAAACATCTCTAAGAAGAAATCTATGTTTAGGGAAGTGGGGATTGTATTTGCTTTCCCAAGGCTGGTTGCCCAGAATAAATTGTCTACATTCATACAAGAAATGGATGTTTGGGAAGGGAATTTTGAGGACTGTAAACTAGTAGCTTCTAGTCTATTGCTCAAAACCACTCTCCCCAAAAAGGTTTGTTCCTTATAGTTCAAGTTTAAGCAGGTGAGACAGGAACATCATGAAGCTGGAGAGGGGCTCCACGAGCCTGCAGCCTCCCATGAAACACTTCCTGTCATGGCCCTCTCCTGGAGCCTCTTGTGTACAAAAACTGACTTTCTGTGTAATTTGAAGTGTGAAGTCCAGGTCAGTGGCTAGAAAATAAAGCCCCCCATACTATCAGCGTTACAGTCATTCAGTGTCTGAAATGAAGGTAACTAATCATTTCATGGAAACCTTTCATTCTAAATCTTCTGGAATGATGGAAACTTGGCATGGCATCCTAATTCATCCTATCAGCCCGATCTCAGGACAGCTTCATTTGGAATAATGTTCAGGAAATTATTAATAATGAGAAAATATCATTTCTAGCAGCCACAGTCTATTAAAGAGGTATGAAATATAAGTGTGATCTTAATGGGTTCTACATAAATATAATTTTTTGGTCTCTCGATGACAATATCCATGTTTTCTTCAAGGGAGCTGGCTGCAGGTGGGGGAGAGATGAGCGTGACCCCCAGGTTCTAACTGGCTCCCTACACTGAGCTCTTTATACAGAGGATCACAGTGTCCATTTCAGATCAGCCTGGCAAGGATGTGCTGACATGTGTTACTATGTTAAGCAGCCCTTGTGGCTCTTTAAAACAGTTGACCTGCTATTGACCTGTTCTGTATCACTGGAGCTCAGGACAGTCTCTCGAGCTAAATACTTATGGGTCCCATGATAGATTGTAATAAAGATTATAAAGGCACAGCCAAGCCTAATGGTTCCCAACTGCCCCGCAGTACAAAGAGCAGCTCTTGTTGGAGGAGCTTCCCTCCTGGAAGGTCAGGTCGGCAGCAATGACTCCAGAGCTGCTTGGTGACAATCCCTCCCAACTCCTACCCTTCTGACGAAAGCCAAATGGTTTATCAGGGGGAAGTTCCATATTTTCCAGAAAACAAACCTTTCCTTAATTTATTCCCAGATCCAAAGGGGCCACAAACAATTTCCACAGGTAAAATCTCACCTTTATCATCAAAAATGACTTCCAGGAATTATCCTTCTATGCTTGTGACTGGACAAAGGATGTCAAGCATCCTTCCTGCCCTGGCCATAGCCAAATAAATTAGGCACTTGCAGATTAGAGATCCAAAAACACGAAAGAGATACTTAGATTAGATAAAAATCAACGTTGATATCACCTGTAAGAAGTTTGCCAAAAATGACAGGTGAGGCCCTGGGCAGTGCATGTATGTACAGGGGCAGGAGAGGCTGCTAATATTTTTAAATGCCTACTATGTGTCACACACCATTTTAACTATTGTATATATTTTATCTCATTTAACCTTTATCATATTCTTAGGGGAAAGATATTATTATCCCCTTTTAACAAATGATGCTTAGTATTTTGTTTCATTTTGTTTTGTTTTGTTATTTTCTCCAGCTTTATTAAGGTAAAACTGACAATTTTTTAAATGTATATATTCAATATGAATACCTTGTAAAATATCCACCGGAATCAAGCTAATTGTTATACCCCTCACTTTACCTAGTTACCACTTTTTTGTATGTGTGCCATTAATGAGTTTTAAATAATGTACTCTCATATCAATCTCCTATTGGCATGTGATGATTAAATAAGATGATGTAGTCTGACCTGTGGTGGCGCAGTGGATAAAGCATCGACCTGGAATGCTGAGGTCGCTGGTTCAAAACCTTGGGCTTGCCCAGTCAAGGCACATATGGGATTTGATTCTTCCTGCTCCTCCCCCCCTTCTCCCTCTCTCTCTCCTCTAAAATGAATAAATAAATAAAAATAATATAAAATATATGTAAACAAATAAATAAATTAGATGATGTAAGTAAGTCCTTATAACTCTTGGTAAAATGCCCAATACCTGCTATTTGGTGATTGCTTAGGTTTTTCCCTACCTTAAAAAGTATAATTGTTATCATTAGCTAAGTGGGCAGTTGTCTTGGAAGAGACCTAATGGGAGAGTCAGTCAAGATGGAAGCCTAGGTCTAGGAACTAAATTCTATAGCCCATTGCTCTGTCTAGCATGGTTTTGTTTATTTGTTTGTCTCTTTATTTGTATATATCAGTCTTCATTCTTTGAAATATTATGAGATGGATTACAGCAAACCAATACATGTTTAAAATTCTAGTTCAAAGACAGTAAGAATATGTGAAGTCTAGGCCAGAAACACAGAGATGGAGACCATCAGGAGCTGGGCAGCTGCGATAGAGGAACCCCACTTACTGAGAACGGAGTTTCCTGCGCACCAACACACAGAAGCTTGATGAGTGCCCAGCTTTCTTTGTTCAAGAGGAAGGAAGTCTACCAATTCCTTAGAGGAAGTAAAGCATGTCCTTACAATTTTCCCTAAAGTAAATTTCTCCCATGAAGCTGCATATCAGATGCAATGCAAGGATAATGTCAACAACAGAAATGCTGTCACAGTGTCAATATGCTTTGTCATTTCTCTTAGTGAAAGCCAGGAGGATAACAAAGCACGAGTCATGAACAGTCTGTTGGAGGCCAAGCACATCTTTCCTATGGCTGGCTTGATCAAAGAATGAAAAAAGAAATATTTGAAGAAGTGGATGAACCTTTTAGCAGTCCTCCATAAAGAGTACTTTCTTTATGGGATATGCTAGAACAGTTCATCATGAACTACTCTACTTCCCAGCTCCCTCTCTTCTAAGGAATCTTCTCCAACAAGCCACCAAGATCCCATCTGCACTGGACACAGGTGGTTAGAACAGAGCAGGCATTTCATCAGATGGCCAGACACCTTTGAAGTTTGGCTTGCATGATGGACTGAGCCCATCAGATTGTTCACCAGGAATTTTAATCCAAAGCCCCAGTTGGAACCAGAAATGGTTCTAAGGGCAAGGTAGGAAAGACTGTGATAGCACATTGCTGAGGTGGGGGGAGAGGAAGTAGATGTCCTAGGTAACCAGGAACAGCCAGCTGGTCAAGAGTAAGGACAGAGTGCATCTACACAGAAATATATGGCGTGAGTGGGAGACTATGCAGCTCCCAAGAGAGACACTGTGATACGGACTTCCTCCAAAAGCTGCCTTGGATCCAAAACCATCTCCCACTCCCAGACCTTGCTATGATGAGAGTCTTACTTTTGGATTCCTAGATAGCCTTGGTTTCTTATAAGAAACTCTTATGCTCTTGGGTAAGGCTGAATAGATCTTTATTCCCTGAACATCAGTGAGCCTGACTAGAACACAGGCTTTTAATAAGAGTTGAACAACAGGCAGTACAATGTTCTAGTCTCTCTGTTGCAGGCATTGCATTGTTGAACGAGGGCAGATTCAATACACGAGAGATCCAGAGCAGATGGTATAACACACAATAACATGGGTGAATCTCAAAGGCATTAAACTGAGTGAAAGAAGCCAGTCTCAAAAGGTTACACTCTGTATGACTCCACTTATATGCAATTCTTAGAAAAACAAAATAATAGTTATGGAGAATAGATCAGTGATTCCCAGGGATAGGAATCCAGGGAAGGCAAGACTATAAAAGATAGCACAAAGAGTTTTGGGGGTGATAAAACTGGTACATATATCAATTGTAGTGGTGGTAACACAAATCTATACTTCTGTTTAAAGACAAAGAACTATAAAATGAAAAGGGAAGAAGGGAGAGAGGGAGGGAGGAAAGGAGGAAAGAAGGAAAGGAGGAAAGAAGGAAAGGAGAGGAGGTAAGAATGATTTCTCTCTTGAGTTAGCAGGGTTACTAAATAAAACCTCAGTCAGAAGGAAGGCCAACTCTCAGCAAAATTTTCTTGGCATAAGGTTCTCCTCAGTGGTCTTAACCCTGTCTTTTTGTCCCTTAGTGCCCCCTTGTCTTCTTCCTGGCTGGCATTGCCTTCATAACAAATCAAGGCAAGGGATGAGCAATGCAGGTAGAGTTTTATGTATTGGCCAAAAAGTGAAAGAGATCTTGAAAGCTCAGATTAGGTCTTGCCATCCTTCCTAAAATCACACCATAAACACAGAACATCTTCTATTCTTCCTATAAATAGTTTTGGTATGGAAGAAGCAAGATAACCTAGAAGCAGCACTAAAATTTCTCAGGGGCACGGCAAGAAAAATCCTAAGCAGGGAATAGACTGATAAGAGGATAGAAAAAATTAAGGCAAAATCAACTTTCACTCTAATCAGGGTAATTATGCCCAATAATTGGGGTTAGAAAGCAAAGCCTTTGCCTGCTCTGGCTTACGCTACTTGGGCCGTCCTAGTGAGGCAAGAAGGGGCCTTCCATACGATCCAGCCGAGCTTACTGGGCCTGGCTCATAGTGACACCTTGCTTTTTATCACTCCTTTTTCCATACAGATATTTCCTTTGGGAACCTCACAGAAAAGTGTGGCTGGGGCAGACAATCAACATTTCTGTGTTCTGTAACCCAATGCCATCATAATGTTATCACAACCATACCCCAAAATGTTATTTCTAACAATGATGTCCTATTGCTCTTGATAGCCTAGTGCTCTCTACAGTCATTTGGCATATAGCACATGGCAAGTAACAAACATTTATTGAGCAGATGAAAAGAGAGGCAAATAGAAGGAGCAAAGGAGGGAGGAAGGTAGGAAAAAAGGTAGAAACGTGAGGCATCTAAGGCTTAGTCCCTGAGGGGACACACTATATGAACATAATAGTCACTCATTCAGCAGATATTTACTGGGCGCTATGCTGGAGATCTCCCTTTCCCCTCCTCATATTTCTCCCCACCCTGCCCACTTGCTCTGAGCCCTCGGAGACCAAACTGTAACAAATGCATAGACTACATATGGGAGTTGATGCTTCCAGCTCCTCCCCCTTTCTCTCTTTCTCTTTCTCTCTCTCACTCTCTGTCTCCTCTCTAAAATGAATAAAATAAAAAGAAATTTATTAATTAAAAAAAAGGCCTGACCTGTGGTGGCGCAGTGGATAAAGCGACGACCTGGGAACACTGAGGTCGCCAGTTCAAAACTCTGCACTGGTCTGGTCAAGGCACATATGGGAGTTGATGCTTCCAGCTCCTCCCCCTTTCTCTCTCTCTCTCTCTCTCTCTCTCTCTCTCTCTCTCTCTCCCTCTCTCACTCTCTGTCTCCTCTCTAAAATAAATTAAATTAAAAAACTTAAAAAAAATTTATTAACAACTGCATAGACAGGATGCTCTTGCACCCAGCGCCCTACTGGATTCAGCCAATGAGGAGTACTGCAGGAGATAAAGGAGGGGGAAGAGTAAGACCAGAGAACTGATTTTGCTGCTCCCTCTCTAAGGGGTGGCCACAGGCAGGTTGCAGCCCTTGAATAAAGAGACCCTCCCTGTTCACATAGCTCGCTGGGTCTCTGGGTTACAGCAATCCCTCCTCCCAACCCCCCTTCAGATTTGAGGTGGTAACAGCTCAATGCTGTTGCTAACTCAGGGTGCTACACTATACCTTCTGGTTACCTATATCCTACTCACACCTCTGTAAATAATCATCACATTAGTAAACTTTGGGTTTAACTCCATTTGAGTTGTAGAAGATAAAGGGACCAGATACTAAACCTGACAAGGTCAGGAGAAGCCTATAGGGCAGGCCTTACCAAACTCAGAGACCGAAAGTAACCACATAGAATGGTCTGAACATAAAAATTCTTAACTCAATGCCGGTCATGGCAGGTAGTCATATCCTAGGCCTGCATTTTTCTTGACAAAGCTCAATCTTTACTCTAAGTGAGCTTGTCTGTTGTCTTTTTGCATCTAAGATAACATACCTTTGGAATGTCAGAGTAACCCCTTTTCCAGACCCTTCAGAGCATAACCTCCTGAGACCACAGACTTGCTCATTGTTATCTTCTGCCCTGAATACCATTTATATGTGCTGTGAATATAAATTATGAACTATCCCTATACCCACCAATGTAAAAGAAGTATATGTCTCTCCATTTTACTTTTTATCCAATTTTAGAGACTTCTCTCATCCCCTTAATCCACCACCAATGGATTTCCTGTAACCTGTCCCCCCACCCCCCACATCTCCTATGATGATTCTAATGCATAAAAAATAGTTGTAAAAATGCCTTCCTCGGGAGCATTTTCTCAATACATTGAAATTTTGCTTCCCAGCAACTGCCATCAGTTTGGCTCAAATATACTCTTGTGTGATTATTTCTTAGGCTGGATGTTCTTTCATCGACAGAGTGCACACCAACTGCTTGCTGTCAGGACCCTGACTCATACAAGCACCATTTGTGTGCCAGGCACTGTGCTCATCTCCTGGGCTACAAATTCAATCAGTCACACTCCTCTAAGAGCTCACCGTGTAGCAGGCAACCAGCACATGACAGCAAATTCCAGCGCAGGCCTCTGAAGCGTGCGTGAAGGAGCAAGGCACTTTCCAAAGCCAGTTTATGAAAATTAAGCTGGAATCTGCTCCTCAGCAAAGCAGTGAAGAGCTCCCATTGTGTTCTGCGGAAAATCAGAGATAATGCCTGCAGAGCTCGTCTTGTCAAGTGTTTTACTGGTTCCTCCAAGAGTAAAGAATGACTTGCTTGATACTTCTGATATCTATAGCCACAGAAGCAAAAGCAAATTCAACACGAAATCCAGCTGTTCAACTTATTGAATTCTTCATATTCTCACCTAGCTCACCACAGCCTTTCACATTAATTTTCAGCATCTGATTACCCTTAAGTAAGTTTTGCTAATTTCTTAACTTTTTGAACTAAAATATATCATAGTACTTTTTATGGGTATACAATTAGGGTTCTGTCTCATATGACAAGAAAGTTAGAGGTAGGCTGTGGCTGGTGTTGTTTCGGCAACTCCACGGTGTTACTGAGGACCTAGATTCAATTTCTGCTCCACCCATCTCAGTCTATTTGTTTTTCTGCTTCCTACTGGCTGCTTCATGGTTACAATATGACAGCCACAACCCAGGCATCATGGACAAGTTCAAAGAGAGGAGGCAGCAATAGGTAAGTTCTCCTCTCTTGCCTGCATCTTTTATAAGGAAAGCAAAGGCATTTGCAAGTACCCCAAGCAGACTTCTTGCATCTTATTGGCCAAAAGTGGTTCACATGATCCCCTCTAGCTATAAGCAATGTTGGGAAATTGAGTCCTTGGCTTTCATCTTTGTACCCAGTCATCTTCTTTGCCTGTCATTATTAAGTTTATTTTCCCTTCTCTTTTGCATCTAGCACAATCTTTTGTCACCTGTTTAGGACATCACTCTTTCAGCTTGCTGAAACGACACTACAAAATGTTTTCCCTAAATGAGGGACCCATAGGAAAAGCTTGGACTGATAATTCTCACTTCTTTCAACTTTCCTCTTTATTGGGAGATATTGGTATGTTCTGACTGACCTCAAAAGCTTTGGCTATAATAATCCTGTGTAAAATAAAAGGGAACCTGTGTTAGTGTATAAAATAATAAAAAGCACATCCTGGGGGATCACAGAATCCTCAGATGAGTAGCCACAAGAGTGTCACAATATTTTTGAAGAGGGGCAGAAGATACCTCTGCAGGTCAGCAGGACTCAGAAACAATGGCAAAGGAGAGCAAGAAGACCACCAACTCCAGCGCAGGCCACCCACTAGCCATCAGGTATCTTGTATGGTCATTACTGTCCAACCACTGAATTACAAAAGAGCAGTGTGGCAGAAGGGTCAAAGTGGGGTCCCGGGAGACACACCCTGGCAATACCACTTCTTAGCACCATGATCTTTAACAAGTTCCTTGGGCAAGGTTCCTTAGCTTTCTCTTCCTTAACTATAAATGGAGGTAATTATAGTATTTGCCTCATACAGTTGTGAAGATTAATTACAAAATAAATATAAAGCATTTTAAATGGTGTCTGATTGATGAAAAATATTGTGAATAATAAGTTATTGTTATTATTACTGGAACTTTATTCCTTGAAGTAGCTTTGGCATTAGTGGTAATGACTATAAAAGATTGAGCATAGCCTGACCTGTGGTGGCGCAGTGGATAAAGTGTCAATCTGGAATGCTGAGGTTGCTGGTTCGAAACCCTGGGCTTGCCTGGTCAAGGCACATATGAGAGTTGATGCTTCCTGCTCCTCTCCCCTTTTCTCTTTCTCTCCTCTCTCTAAAAATGAATAAAATATTTAAAAAAAAGTTTGAGCATTGATGACCAGGTTGTAGTCCTTCCACTCCCACAGACTGGCTGAGTGAATTTGAGTAAGTTGTTTTTCCTTCCCAGGACTCAACTGTCCATGATGATGCTATTATATCAGGTTTCTTATAGCTCTAAAATTCTAGGATTTTATCCCCAAAGTTTAGCCACTAATGTTTCATAAGAAACATCATCTACACTAAGACATCCAGCTTATACTATCCAGATCCTATTAACTGGAGAACTAGGACAAGTTACTGTAGATGAGGAATCTCAGAGTACAGAACCTACTGCAGAGGGTAAATCTTGCACCCACCTCAGTTATGGGGCTCAGCCTGGTTCCATCAATTTTCACCCCACCCATTTCATTCCAAGGAAAATTACCCTTTCTCTGTCCCTGACCATACATTTTGTATATGTATAATTCCTGCAATATATTAAGAACTTTGTAATATTGGGAATATTTTTTAACAATATTATAAACTATGTAGCTGTTATTGTCCTCATTTTATTGATTTCTAAACTATGGGTGAGAAGTTTAAAATTAAAAGTTGCTTAAGATTATACAGCAAAAGTCATGAGGGGGGGAGGGAAGATGGCGATGGAGTAGGCAGAAGTACCAACTTCCAACTCCCAGAACCAAAGTGGATTATAACTCAATTTTAAGAACCATCATCTGGATAAACCAACTTTGAACTAAACTAAGTGGACTCTTCAACCAAGGAACACTGCAGAAGCCACATTGAGACTGGTAGGAATAGCAAAAATGCGAAGAGGGCTGCCCAGCTCCCCGGAGCAAACGGCAGCCTGGAGAGACCCGCGTGGCGGGAAGAGAGTTTGGCGGAGAGGGAGGGACCTGGGTCCCAGGAACCTAGCCCCAGCCTGCAGTCCCAGGGCATAGAAGAGGCGTTTGGACAGTATTGAGCTGTGAAGCAAGTGAGGATACTATTTGTGAAAAAGAGAGAGTTTTCTCAGACCAAAAATCTTTTTAAAGGGACAGCTCAGAAAGCCTCTCTCACAACCACGCACCCAGGGTTCCGGGGAACTGGGACAGAGGAGAGGAACAGAGCAGCGGGAACAAAGAGTGGACTGAAGGCACGGAGACACTCTGAGGGACAGCACCCCGACCTGTGGGCTAAGTCACTTCCCTAATCGAAAACGAATATTTCCCCTGGAACTAGCAATACCAGCAAAGGGAGACAGGACACTAGCCAAACAAGCTCTCCCGCGGCAATTAGAGCAGAGCTGCTTAGAGGGAGGGAGCTCCCAGGCCTACAGTGTGGAGACATAGGGCACTTCTAGCCCCCTGAGGGTTGCTGAAGGGTGTGGCTGCAGCAGGACGCTGAAACGCAGTCCTGTCGGTGTGAGCGGAGGCACAACCGGTGTGAGCTCAGTCTAGCCCAGCAGGGGCGGAGGGGACACGCAAAAGCGGTCCTTTAGCTGTGCGCCCGCCTGTGACCCCACTTGTAGGGAAAAATACGGGCAGAGATCAGCTCTGCGACCCTGCGTAAGCCGGCCCTGACCGCGGGCACGGGGCTAAGACCAGGGACGGGCAAGGGGTTCACGGCTGAGCTCACGCTGCTCGCCCTGCCCAGCCGGAGAAACTGCGGATTAACACCCTACGTGCCCGAGCTGGCTCCGAGCGTGGGGGCAGGGTAGGATCCGGAACGACCAGAAGCTAGCAGCTGAGCTCACGCCAGCAAACACTCCCGGCCCAATAATCCCTGGTTTTCGGTTTTAGACCCTACGCAGGAGGGCCCTGGCCTCGAGGGCGGGGCTAAATCTCCCGACGGGCAAAGGCTCACAGCTAAGAGCACGTCAAAAACCCCGCCCAACCCGCTAAATGGTGGCAAGCAGGCTCTGACTGCGGGGGCTGTGCGTAAGCTTCCGGAAACGAGCTGGGTCCGCAGCTGAGCAAAGGTGCTCACCTCTGCCCTGGGTGCTAAGGCTAGTGACTTGAGTGACAGCCCCTCCCGCAAAGGAGAGGCAGAAATCACAGCAATAGCTGCAGTGAGCCGGCGCTGGCAACGCCCACACCCAACCACCCTAGGCAGCGGCAGAGGGGGTGGCAAGCCTGCAGACAGACCACACCTAGAGAACACAAAGGCAACACCTACTGAACTCCAGTGGCCACAACTGGCTTATACTCAGATAAAATGGGCAGGCAGAGGAATGCAAACTAAATGAATCAAGAGAAATCCCCAGAAAAGGACCTGAATGAACCAGATATAACCAAATTACCAGAAGCAGAATTTAGAATAATGATAGTTAGGATGTTCAAAGAAATTAGAGCAACAATGGATAGTCACTATGAGCACCTAAATAAAGAGATAACAAGTATAAAAAATGAAATTGAAATAATAAAAAAGAACCAGACAGAAATGACAAATACAGTATCAGAACTGAAGACCACAATGGAAGGAATTAAAAGCAGAATGAATCACGCTGAGGATCGAATCAGCAAGTTAGAGGACACAATAAACAAAGCTACAGAAGCAGAGAAAAAAAAAGGAAAAGAGATTCAAAAAATGTGAGGAAACTCTAAGGGAGCTCTGTGACAACATGAAGAGAAACAACATTCGCATCATATGGGTGCCTGAAGAAGAGGAAAGAGGACAGGAAATGGAAACTGTGTTCAATCAAATCATAGCAGAAAACTTCCCTAAATTAAGGCTGGGAAACATTCCCCATGTTCAAGAAGTACACAGAACTCCATTAAAGAGAAACCCAAAAAGATCTACACCAAGACACATCTTAGTTAAAATACCAAAGCAAATAGATAAAGAAAAAATCTTAAAAGCTGCTAGAGAATAAAAGACTATCACCTACAAAGGAGCCCCCATTAGGATGACATCGGACTTCTCAACAGAAACACTTGAGGCCAGAAGGGAATGGCAAGATATAATCAAAGTAATGCAGAACAAGAACCTACAACCAAGACTACTCTATCCAGCAAGGCTAACGTTTAAAATTGAAGGAGAAATAAAGAGCTTTCCAGACAAAGAAAACCTCAAGGAATTCATTAAAACCAAACCAATCCTGCAAGAGATTCTAAGGGGCCTAGTGTGAACAGTTCAAAAGGAGGAAAGAATATAGCAATATATATATATATATATATATATATATATATATATATATACAGCTTTAAAGAATAAAATGGCAATTAACAACTACATATCAATAATAACCTTAAATGTAAATGGATTAAATGATCCAATCAAAAGACATAGGGTAGCAGCATGGATAAAGAAACAGGACCCATATATATGCTGTCTACAAGAGACACACCTTAAAACAAAAGATGCACATAAACTGAAGGTAAAAGGGTGGAAAAAAATATTTCATGCAAATGGAAATGAAAAAAAAGCCGGGGTAGCAGTACTTATATCTGATAAAATGGACTTTAAAACAAAGACTGTAGTAAGAGATAAAGAAGGACACTACACAATGATAAAGGGAACAATTCAACAGGAAGATATAACTATTATAAATATCTACGCACCAAATACAGGAGCCCCGACATTCATAAAGCAGACTTTGATAGATATAAAGGGCGAGATTAACAGCAATACTATCATAGTAGGGGATTTCAATACCCCACTAACAACACTGGATAGATACTCAAGAAAGAAAATCAATAAAGAAACAGCAGACTTAAAGGATACACTAGATCAACTTGATTTAATAGATATCTTCAGAACTTTTCACCCTAAAGCAGTAGAATATACATTCTTCTCAAGTGCTCATGGTACATTTTCTAGGATAGACCACATGTTAAGACACAAAAATGGCCTCAATAAATTTAAAAAACTGAAATCATATCAAGCATTTTCTCTGATCACAATGCCATGAAACTAGAAATTAACCACAAAAGAAAAACTGAAAAATACTCAAACACCTGGAAACTAAATAGCATGATATTAAATAATGAATGGATTAACATTGAGATCAAAGAAGAAATAAAAAGTTTCTAGAAACAAATGATAATGAGCATACGTCAACTCAAAATCTATGGGACACAGCAAAAGCAGTACTGAGAGGGAAGTTCATTGCACTACAGGCATATCATAAGAAGCTAGAAAAAACTCAAATAAGCAACCTAACCCTGCAGCTAAAAGAACTTGAAAAACAACAACAAATAAAACCCAAGACATGTAGAAGGAAGGAAATAATAAAGATCAGAGCAGAAATAAATGACATAGAGGCTAAGGAAACAATACAGAGGATCAATGAAACCAGAAGCTGGTTCTTTGAAAAAGTAAACAAGATTGATGAACCCTTAACTAGACTCACCAAGAAAAAAAGAGAGAGGTCTCAAATAAGTAAAATTAGAAAGGACAGTGGAGAAATTATAACTGATACAACAGAGATACAAAGCATTGTAAGAAAATACTATGAAGAAATATATGCCAAAAAATTAGACAATCTATATGAAATGGACAAATATCTTGAATCATATAAACTTCCAAAAATCAATCTGGAAGAATCAGAGCACCTAAACAGACCAATTACAACATATGAGATCAAAACAGTTATCAAAAAACTCCCAAAAAAGAAAAGTCCTAGGCCTGATGGCTTCACAAGTGATTTCTATCAAAAATTCAAAGAAGAACTAACTCCTATCCTCCTCAAGTTATTTCAAAAAATTCAAGAGGAAGGAAGACTTCCAAATTCCTTTTATGAGGCGAGCATAATTCTGATCCCAAAGCCGGGCAAAGAAAACACAAAGAAAGAAAATTATAGGTCTATATCCCTGATGAATTTAGACGCTAAAATTCTCAACAAAATATTAGCCAACCGGATTCAGCAATATATGAAAAAAATAATACACCATGATCAAGTGGGATTTATTCTGGAGAGGCAAGGCTGGTTCAATATTCGCAAATCAATCAATGTGATTCATCACATAAACAAAAGGAAGGACAAAAATCACATGATAATTTCAATAGATGCAGAAAAGGCATTTGATAAAATCCAGCACCCATTCATGCTCAAAACTCTCAGTATAGTGGGAATACAAGGAACATTCTTTAACATGATAAAGGCCATCTACGACAAACCCACAGCAAACATCATACTAAATGGACAAAAATTAAAAGCAATCCCCTTAAGATCAGGAACCAGGCAGGGTTGCCCCCTTTCACCACTTTTATTCAACATAGTTTTGGAAGTCCTAGCTACAGCAATCAGACACCAAGAAGAAATAAAAAGCATCCAAATTGGAAAAGAAGAAGTAAAACTGTCACTATTTGCAGATGATATGATATTGTATATTGAAAACCCTAAAGTCTCAGTCAAAAAACTACTGGACCTTATAAATGAATTCAGCAAGGTGGCAGGATACAAAATTAATACTCAGAAATCAGAGGCATTTCTATATACAAACAATGAACTGTCAGCAAAAGAAATTAAGGAAACAATCCCCTTCACTATTGCAGCCAAAAAAATAAAATACCTAGGAGTAAATTTAACCAAGGAGGTTAAGGACTTGTACTCGGAAAATTATAAAACATTGATAAAAGAAATCAAGGAAGATACAAACAAGTGGAAGCATATACCGTGCTCATGGCTAGGCAGAATAAACATCATTAAAATGTCTATATTACCCAAAGCAATTTATAAATTCAATGCAATACCAATTAAAATACCAATGACATACTTCAAAGATATAAAAAACATATTCCAAAAATTTATATGGAACCAAAAAATAACACGAATAGCTTCAGCAATCTTAAAAAGAAAAAGCAGGAGGTATCACTCTTCCGGATATCAAGGTTTACTACAAGGCCATTATACTCAAGACAGCCTGGTACTGGCATAAGAACAGGCACACTGATCAATGGAACAGAACAGAGAACCCAGAAATAAACCCACACTTTTATGGACAACTGATATTTGACAAAGGAGGAATGAACATACAATGGAGTAAAGAAAGCCTCTTTAACACATGGTGCTGGGAAAATTGGACATCTACCTGCAAAAAAATGAAACTAGACCATCAACTTACACCATGCACAAAAACAAATTCAAAATGGATAAAAGACTTAAACATAAGCCGTGAAACTATAAGCATCTTAGAAAAAAACATAGGCAGCAAGCTCTCCGACATCTGTAGCAGGAATATATTTGCCGATTTATCTCCACGGGCAAATGAAATAAAAGGCAAGATAAACAAATGGGACTATATCAAACTAAAAAGTTTTTGCACAGCTAAAGACAATAAGAACAGAATAAAAAGACAAACCACACAATGGGAGAACATATTCGACAGCACTTCTGATAAGGGGTTAATAACCAAAATTTATAAAGAACTTATAAAACAACACCAGGAAGACAAACAATCCAATCAAAAAATGGGCAAAAGAAATGAATAGAAATTTCTCCAAAGAAGACATACAGATGGCCAAAAGACATATGAAAAAATGCTCAACATCACTAATTATTAGAGAAATGCAAATCAAAACCACAATGAGATATCACCTCACACCAGTCAAAGTGGCACTCATCAGCAAAACAACACAGAACAAGTGCTGGCGAGGATGTGGAGAAAAGGGAACCCTTCTGCACTGCTGGTGGGAATGCAGACTGGTGCAGACACTGTGGAAAACAGTTTGGAGATTCCTCAAAAAATTAAAAGTCGAACTGCCTTTTGACCCGGCTATCCCACTTTTAGGAATATACCCTAAGAACACCATAGCACTGTTCGAAAAGAAGAAATGGACCCCCATGTTCGTGGCAGCATTGTTCACAATAGCGAAGATCTGGAAACAGCCCAAGTGTCCGTCAGAAGACGGGTGGATTAAAAAGCTTTGGTACATATATACTATGGAACACTATTCAGCCATAAGAAATGATGACATCGGATCATTTACAACAAAATGGATGTATCTTGATAACATTATACGGAGTGAAATAAGTGAATCAGAAAAAAAAATCTGAGAACAGCATGATTTCATACATAGGTGGGACATAAAAGTGAGACTATGAGACATGGACAAGAGAGTGGTGGTTACGGGATGTGGGGAGGGAGGGAAGAGTGGAATAGGGAGGAGGGGAGGGACACAGGGAAAACCAGATAGAAGGTGACAGAGGACAATTTGACTTTGGGTAATGGGTATGCAGCACAATTGAATGATAAGATAATCTGGGGATGTTTTCATTGTACATATGTACCCTGATTTATTGGTGTCACCCCATTAAAGTTAATAAAAAAAAAAAGTCATGAGGCTTTCCCTTAAAAATAAGGTCTGTTTTGAGTCTAAAGCCCAAAAGTCTGTCTCAGTCTCTGGGTGTCAGTAAGAACTGCCCCCCCCCCCCGAAGATAATGACCCACACATGCCTCTCCCCCATCCCTACCCTGCCAGCTTCCTTCCACAAGCTCTCACCTGTAGGTTCAGGCAAACCTTAGGCTGCAATACTAGTGCAGTTCTTGGTGAATTCAAGAAGCTTTAATAAAGACAAATGCTTACTGACTAGGCAGTGGCACAGTGGAAAGACAAATGCTTAATGGCCCAGTATCAAGCCAACGTAACCTCTAGTCCCTTCCTGACGATGTGTCTTAATTTTACCTGCTTGTCACTGATCTTGTTACCAACATCTGCCTGATATTCCAGACTCAGGGAACAAGGTCCTATATTGACCCAAGTATAATATTGATCAAAAATCCCATCTTCCCTCTCTCCATAAATGGCTGTCAGCACCAAGATGTCTACCCTTGATTCATCCAAGACCTCCTGCTTCTTTTTCTACATAATTTACTTATTCCTTGAGTCCTGATATAAGCCTTCCCCATTTTTCTTTGTCCTCTCTAGGATCCAAACATGTTCTTTAATGCGTCCCTTTCTGTTACCTAACTAAAATTCATCTCTCCCCAATTATTGATTATTCAATACAAATTAACAAGGCAAATCTTTACTACAATTTTTTTTAACATCCCAAATTAGGTTACAATTTTCAATTTAAAATGTATATATTTTTTTTCTAGCCACAGATGAGGTATGGCATATTAGACCCTATGTGCCAATATAGAATATCCATCTTAAAAGGTGCAAGATGACTTCTTCAAGATGTATGTTTTATGAAAGACAGAGAATCACCCCAAAGAACGGCTCAGTCAATAAGAAGACAATGAAGAACTTTAAGAACATTCAGAAGCAAAAGAAAGACTATAGGTTTACGCAGGTCTGAGTTTTAATCCTGTCTTCACCTCTTACTAGGTTAAGAGTAAGGCAGTTTAAAAATATGGTCCCAAATTTCCCATCAAGAGGTGGAAATATATAGTTAACTAGATAGATGATATAGATAGAAATAGAGATAGAGGCAGAGATAAATATATTCTGAATTCTGTGAGTTTGATAAATAGAATACAACAGAAATGAGGCTACACCAGTTTCCTAGTAAAAGAGCTGCAGGTGTTGGCTACTGGAAGTGAAAGGACACCAAAGCCCTGTTTGCTGCCCTCCCTTCCCCACCCCAACACACACACACACACACACACACACACACACACACACACACACACACACACAGTCATTACAGAGCTCTGCAAAGTTATCTGGGTGGAGCACCAACATTGTCCAAAGCACTGAGCACTCAAAGATGCTAGTTCTCATGAGACTGTTCCTTACAATGAGCCACCTTACTCCTCATGGGGAATCAAATGGAATGAATTAGGAGACATTCTCCATGAGGAGATTTACACCAGTAAGACAGGGGGTAGTAAATAAAAGCAACAGATTAGTGCAATATTACTAAGTCCCATCATTTAGTTCCCCGCCTGACAGATTTAATAAACATGATCTATCTCTTCTTGGTGGATGCACAAGCGTAAGCACCATCTAAATCAAGTCTGCAGAGAATAAACGACCTGATGGATAGCTACCTTTTAGCTCAGTATCAGTAATGCATGGAGGATTTGGAGGGATTTGGGTCAGGAATCAGAGAATGTGATGCTTGTCTTGAATTAACTAAGTTTTATAATCAATGTACTGTGAGTGATATGCTCCTGCCAAAGTAGATTTGTGATCTGCCTGAAGTACCAATTATGTTCCAATTTATACAGTAAAATCTATTTGGTAACATGAGGTGTTGCAGCAATTTTAACACATCAGTAAGGATGAAAATCTATTTTTTGTAGTATTTGGCAACTTTTTGTAAATAAAATAAAAATGTGGGGTTTCTAGAGCCAGACAAGCCTTTTGCTTTAACCTTTTCTCCTTCTTGGCTGCAGACAGAAGGCAGGGTTCATCCCCCTGGGGTTTCACTCTGACACAAGACCAAGCTCGTGACCCCTGGACCACTAACTCCTTAAGTTGTTGGGGAGAGTTAGAGCTTCTTCAGGAAATGCCCATTGCTGGCCTGATGGGCTGGAACTTAGCTTGAAAAGTGTGTCAGATACTGCGACACATCACTTTACCTGGCAAAGGAAGTTGGGAAGATATTGGCATTCCTATGTCAGAAATAAGGAAACCAGGTCTTGTATATGACCAGGGATTTGCCAAGGACAAAGGTGAGACTCAAATTCTAGGTTTTTTTATAATAAATCCTGAGATTTGTCTATGAAGTAAATTTAATCCCAGTGTAAGCCAGCCCAGCCATCTGAGAAAATAACCACACGAGGTCAAAGACAAGGAAGAGGCTGCTGGGTAGAGGAAAGAACAAGGGAATTGCAGAGAGAGTGAATGTGCGCAAGAGCAGAGAGGTTTATAAGCATCTGGTGAGACTTGCAGTTTCCACTTGAGATAGGCCATCACTCTACCCTCAAAATAAAACAGTTTCAATGGCCAAATAGCAAGCACATCCCAAACTTTACTGAAATCATCAGGAATTGAGGTGACAGGTCAATTAACTAACCCCAAACCTAAGGAAAGACAGGTACTTGCAAGGAGAGATAATGAGTTACAGGCTCTTGTTTACCTAGGACAGTGCTTTTGGACATTAAAGAATTCAGCTATAATTATTAACCAATTGGTAAAGGCCAAGTATGAGCTAGAGAGAGTAAGCTGGGGGAAGTGGATTTACAAGAAATCCACACCCACTTGCAGTTTCCTCTTTATGGACCTCACTGGGAACTCCCAGAAAAGTCTGGAAAGAAACCATCGCTCGTGTACAATATTGTTAGGAAGGAAAGAGCAGCTGCTGGAGGAAAAAAAGAAACCTAACCTAGATCCTATTGTTCTATCTCCTCAACAGAACAAAAATCAAACTGTTGGGGGAAGAACAGCACACACTGTCACCCTCAGAGCATGGAAGGAAACTTACTGCTGCTGAGGAAAGACTGTAGAAAAGAACCCTCTACTTCTGGGGGTCGGGCAAGAATATCTCCTGAGTCAGAACTACCTCTGGGAGGGGGCAGAAGCACTAAGGGCACCACAGCCTGAGACCCAGGACAGTGTACCTTTCTGAGAGGGTCTACATAGAATGACAGAGAACACCTCTCCAGTTCTTACCACTTCCCATGACCAAGCAGCTAATAACTAATAGCAATCAAATATTGCTGAGAGACTTATAATACAAGAGTATGGAGAGAGACTCTCTTGGAGCACAACTCAAAGAGACTGCTGCAACTTGGGAATGGAGAAGATAGTAAGAAAAACCTTCTGACAAACCAGCCTCTACCCTAAATACCAGTCAATGCCAGAGGAATTGTGAGCCTGCAGTGCACTGAGGTTAACCATGGCAACAACAGACCTCAAGTCCCAGTCACTGAGAGCCTTGCAGACAGAATGGTGTGCTTATTCCAAGCACAAAAACTATTTATAGTCTCTACTATGCTGTACAAAATGTCCAGTTTTTTAAAATAGTACAAGGCATATGAAAAAGAAAGAGAGAAACCAATACTATCAAGATACAAACCCACCCTCTCCAAAACTTGGCATATCATATGAAAACACAAGACAACTTTTAAAATCTTTAACAGAGCCAGAGGAAAAAGATACACATTACATACAAGGGAACAAAGGTAAGAATTACAGGAGACTTCTTGTCTGAAACCAAGCAAGCTAGGAGACAAAGCAATGACATATTTAAAGTGCTAAAAAGAAAAGAAAACACCAAAAAACTATTAACCAGAATTCTATAAGCAGTAAAAATATCTTTCAAAAATGAAGTAGAAATATTTTCTCAAACAAACAGAAACTGAAAGAACTCCCTGCCAGCAGACCTCCAGGATAATAAAGATTAAAGGAAAATTCTCAAGCAAAAGCAATACATCACCAGACAAAAACTTAAAACCACACAATGATGTGACAAGCAGTGAAACGAAATAAAGAAGATAAAAATAATTTTTCTTCTTATTTTAATGACTGTAAAAATAGATGATTGTTTAAAGTAAAAATAGAAACAATAAATTATGTGTTTCTATCATATATAAATTAAAATATAACAACAGTACAAAGGATGAGAGGGAAGAATTGAGACCATACACTTGTAAGGTCCTGATATTACACACAAAGAGGTATAATATTATTTGAAGATGTACTCTGATAAATTACAGATGTACAAACTTGTATACTGCAAACTGGTTGACAATCACTAAAAAATTAAAAAGAAAAGGTATAAATAATAAGCCAATGATGTTGATAAAATAGAATCATACAATTTTTGATTAATCTAATAAAATAAAAAAATAGGAAAAACTTTAAAAACAAATGAAAAACCTACTATCTTGATAGTATATTTTAAAGTAATCATATCAATGGCCACACTAGTTATAAATGGTCTAAATTCACCAATTAAAATGCAGAGATGATCTAATTGTAGATAAAAGCAAGACCAACTATACTAAAAAATAGTCAAACTGAAAGAAAAAATTGACAATCTATAGTTATAACTGGATGCTTCCACACTCCTCTATCAGTAATTAATAGAACAAGAAAATAGAAATCCAGTAAGAAACACCACCATCAACCAACTAAAGCTAATTGATAGGCCACTTTACCTCACAAAAGTAGAAAACATTCTTTTCAAATGAACATAGATCATTTACTAGACCAGTGGTTCTTAACCTTTTTTGAGGTACCGAACCCACCAGTTTCATATGCGCATTCACCGAACCCTTCTTTAGTGAAAATAAGATATAATTTTTTTTTCCAAATTCAAGACATAGATATATGTTTTTTTACTGGTGCACAAAATGAGCCGTGCATGAACATCATCTTGCTCAAAGAACAAAACCAACAAAGTGCATGAACTCACAACAAATTACGGTATTACTTTATTCTGGACTCCGTGGCAGAGGCTTCTCCGAACCCCTGAGACTGACTCATCGAACTCCTAGGGTTCAATAGAACCCAGGTTAAGAACCACTGTACTAGACAGACCATGTTCTAGACCACAAAATGAAACATAACACATTTAAAGGAATATAAATCACACAAAGTATGTTCTCTAACCACAGTACAGTTAAACTAAATGTAAAAGAGGGATCCCAGACAAATTTTAACCAAAAACCTCAGGACAACAGGTTGGGAAGCTCAGTGGGCTTCTAGGACTGCTACTTTCAAAGTGTGTGTTGCATATGTGGATTAAGACAAAGGATTTACAATTCATTCTGAAATTAACATACACAGTAGGAAAACTACTTTGGGTTGTCACATTACTTCCCAGCTATTAGGGAATACCTATGCCAGTGATGGGCAATCTTTTGAGCTTGTTGTGTCAAAATTCACCAAAAAATCCGAGCATAACTCCAGTGGTGTGTCACTTCTAGAAAAACGACCTAACCGGAAGTTCCAGAACTAAACGCTCTTTGCCGGAGTTCTGTTGTTTTGGCCTACAGACCTCCGGCACAGAGTGTCTACACCACAGCAAATGTTTGATCCTCGGCTACTGCACCTGGCCATGCAGGAGCCAAGGATGAAACATCCTTCTCGGCATGCGGCCCCATACTTCTCTGGTATGCAGCCGCATGTGGCTGCGTGTCATCGAAAATGGCTACACATGTCAGTGTTGACATGTGTGTCATAGGTTCACCATCATGGACCTATGCCTTGCTTTAACTTGAGATGTATACACATAAAAAGGCTGTAAAATATAGATTGATGTTCAGAAATCCAAGCCCACAACCTCCTGATGATCATACATGCCCTGTTCCTTCTTTTCCTCTATCAGATCACACAGTGCAAACAATACAGTTGATGATTCAGCCCTCAGGCCTTAAAGACTTAGAGAAATATGCCTAACCCTTGTTTCATTGTTATGAGCTATGTGGTTCTAAGTATGTTACTTAACCTGTCTAAACTTCATTTGCACATCCATCAAGTGGAGATAATAATTGTACCTATCTGAGACACTTTTGTGAGAATTAAATGAAGGTGATGTATGAAAGTACTTAGTACAGGGTGTACAGATCACAGTAAGTATTCAGTAGAGATGGTTATCATCATTATCATCCATTGTTATTATTCCTAAGGAAGAAATTCTCTGAGGAGATTTTCCATAAGGCTAAAATACCTGTATTGTTTAGAGATCATTAATTTAAATTTGGAACCTGGCAACAGACATAAAATCTATAGGTCGGAAGAAAACAAATCTGCTGTGGTTTCCCATCTCCTCTTTAGGAAGGTTGGGGAGAAAAAATAGAGCCAAAATACAAGGCAGCCCTTAACGTAGACACTCCCCAGAAAACCTGTCCCATTCCAAACCGCCAAGTTGTTTTCTCTACCTGATTGTTGGTGCTTGGAATTTCTTTAACTGGAAACACAGGCATTCCATAACAGAAATATGACTTAAAATATTTGTAGGTCTGGGATGGATGGTGTAGTGTATTACATTTCTATTAAGGTAGAAAAGCAGGTTTTACATAAGGGTGGAAAGATCTTTTTTACATGAAGAGTGAGGAACTAGGAGGTTCTTACTGAAAGGGGAGTGAGTACATCCTAAAGACCCCTTGAACCTCTCCCAAAAAGCAAATGAATATAGCTAGAAGGATCATGGAGGGCACACAGACCAGAGATCTACAAACACTCGGCCTCAGACCAGTTTGTTAGAATCACCTAAAAGTGGTTTAAATGTACAGACTCACTTCTGTTTTCAACAAACCTGGCTCAGTTGTAATTGTAGGAGTGAGAAACTCGTGTGAGTATGCAACTCTACTCACTATCCCACCTGCCTCTAGTGGTCCATCTAGCACTTTACACATGTGGACAATGTCACCTTCCTGTGATCCGAGTCTCTCTCTGCTCTCCACAGTGACATTTCTCTCAGGACGGCTGAGCTAAGTCCAAATTCCTCTGTAAGTTCAACTTCTTGATTGTACCCTCAACTTTCCCCAAACAATGAAACTATCAAAGGTGGGAATGTCATATATGGTCAATAGCTGGCAGTCATGATTAGAGCACACACTAACAAGAGGAGGTAGCAAGAGGCCAAAAATGAATCTAAAGGGAACAAAATGACCTCTAACCAACAACAAAACTCAGGTCAATAAACCGAGAAAATCAATGAAGTGAAAATGGTCTGCTCGGGAAAATCAATGGGTGCAGAGCAGCTGCAGCCAGGCCTGTGGCCTTGCACGTGGCTCTGACCCCAGAGTAGAACTGCATTGTTTCTGCTTCCCAAGGACAGCTCCTCATGCCCACCTCCCACTGCTCCCCCCCAGCATCTGCCTGTTTGCCCAGATATATATTTCTCCTTGAAATGTCCTAATTCTTGTCACCATACAAGAATGTCTGTCCTCTCTTCATCCTCGCGTGGCCACCACTCTCACCCAGCACCTCATCATTTTACATCTAGATTATTTTCTGCCTTCATCCCGTTCCTGGTCTCCTTGCACAAAAGCTCAGCATAACCTGCCTCTTCTGTCTCCCGTGACTCCCTGTCCGACTCCCATGCCAACCAGGCAGGTCTCTTCTTTATCCCTGCCTGAAAAGCAAAACCTTTTTTTCAGACTAGTTCTTAGAATACCCGTTCTCTTCTCTCCCTGAATATTCAGATCTTCCACCCACTTTAGGATGTGAGCTAATGTGCCTCCCTCTCTACTCAGTCTTCCTGGAATACTAGCAGCCCCCAAGGACCTCCTCCCTCTCTCAGCATCAATGGAACTTTTCATCGGCACCCCTCATTTTTGTATTACACAATGTCCACTTTCACTGTTACCATGGTGGGGTGGTATCGCTGCATTAGTCTCAACTCTTGGAGGATGGCAGCATGGAGTAGAAAGCACACTGGGGTGAGACTTGGGAGTTGTGGGCTCTGTCCAGCCCCTGCCTCTAATTAATTACTGTGGGTCCCTCATAAGGGATTAAACCTCTCAGGGCTGTTCTACAAAATGAGATGGTTGTCTGGGGGATCTCTAAGGTACCTTCTCATTCTAACATTCTAGACTTCTAAGGCATGAGTTGTCTCTTTGAATACCCTCCATAACACTTATTAGCTCTTTGCCCATAATCTTCCTTAACCTCTTCAGATTACCTTCCCTAATTTATCCATGAGATTGATGATAATACCTTCTTCACAGAATTTTTGAAAGACTCATATAAGATACTGCTAGTAAGATACATAGCACAGTCCTGGCACAAAGAAAGCGTTTTATGAATTTTTGTTATTAATTTTAAAAAATGGAAGCATATTTAAATATCTTACATGAATCAATAAAAAAAAGCTTTAAAAATTATTGCTTGATATGCAAAAAGTAAATCTCAAGAACATTTAATTGCTATTAAAATAATAAAGCATGGTATCTTTCTGTTTAAAACAAAAGGTATTTTCTTTACCTGTGTGCTAGAAAATCTCATTTATAACAACCCTTCTACATCTACAAGGAAAGTAGAAGCTCAGAGAGATTTCTGCAGCCTACTGTGCTGGACAGTGGGTTCCGGGGAGGCCCGGGAAGGAGACCACACCCAAGAGGGCACTCCTGAAAGTCAATGTTGCGGCATCTCCTGAATAGAAAGACCAAACAAAAGTCCCCTTTGGAGAATCTACAGTTGCTCTCACCTAGACTCAAAGATCGTGTTCCTTGAGCACAGAAGGAGAAGTCTATAGTTCAGGGGCTTCTGGTACCTGGCTGACAGGTTATTAAAATGTTAGTGAGCTCCTTGAGTGAATCCTTTTCCTTCTGAAAGCAAATCCACTTGATGCTTCTGTCAGAGTCAGGAGACAGAGAAATCTCACCCCTTGGGCTCACCACATAGCCAGGCACATAAGTCCAAAGCAGAGGAGGCATGGCCTGAGGCAGTCCTCAGGCATGAGGTCACATCCTGAGCTAAGCCTCTGGGAAGGGTCCTCACTCAACCCATAGGAGAGTTTCAGGAGGAACATGACAAAGCCAGCTGCCCCAGTGACTATAAGACAAGACAGTCCTGCTATAAAATAGTACTCAAGGAAATGGAGTTAGGCTGCCTGGGAGCAGATTAGGAAACCAGAACACATGGCATTCCAGAATTCGAATCACCCAGACTAGATTGGAGAGAGTCACAATGTCTTCCTCCTCAGAAATATAATAACTTAAGTTCATGGAAGAAAGAGCTTCAGCCTGACCAGGTGGTGGCGCAGTGGATAGAGATTCGGACTGGGATGCAGAAGACCCGTGTTTGAAACCCCAAGGTCGCTGGCTTGAGCATGGGATCACAGATGTGACCCCATGGTTGCTGGCTTGAGCCCAAACGTTTCTGGCTTGAAGCCCAAGGTCACTGGCTTAAGCAAGAGCTCACTCACTCTGCTGTAGCCACTCCCCCCACCCACCTCGGTCAAAGCATATATGAGAAAGCAATCACTGAACAACTAAGGAACAGCAGCGAAGAATTGATGCTTCTCATCTTTCTCCCTTTCTGTCTTTCTGTCCCTTTCTGTCCCTCTCTCTGACTCTCTCTCTTTCTCTGTCAATAACATAAAAATAAAAAATAAAGAAGAGCTTTATACAATAAAACATTTTACTACTGGTTATGATTTTAAACAGTTAAAGTATTGCTTCAGAGAACACACATACAAGCCTACAAACACACATGTGTCTGTGTATGTGTGTATGTATGAGTCAACCACAATAGAAGTGCCCTGACTCTGAGGAGAGAGGGCCAAAGTGACAAGTTCAACCCTACAGGCCCTGCAGCCCTGACCCACAGTGATGGTAGTTTCAGCAAGTCTGGTAGCCCTGCCCTCCCCTCCGTGCCCAGTCCCTCTGTTGTGCTGAGGCTGCCAGCCAAGAGACCAATTAGTGTCAACTGTGATGTCAACACTTGCCTGGTGAGTCCCGCACCAAGTCACATCTTCCTAATGAAGCTCTGAACTATTTAATTAGGAGCTGTTCTGACAATTCTATCCTTGTCACATCAGCAATAGATTGGAACACCAGAGAGAAAAATTCCATTGAACCTACGCCACGGTATTTGCTCTGTGGGTTGAGATGAGTGGGATGCATTCACCTCGCTAATGCATAGAAATAAGAGGTAATGCAGTCTCACCGCGTATCAAATGGGAAGGTTCAAAGACATAGCCGTGCATAAAACAAAGGATGTTTGCTTTCCTCCCAAACCGAGCAGTTGTTTGCTCACCATTTCTCCGTGTTGAGACATACATATGCTGTGTCTGAGGATGTTGCCTTCAGAGTCAGAGGCCCCTAAGTTTGAATTCTGCTCTGGCCTTTGTTAACTGCCTGACTTTGGGTGAGATTCTTAACTTCTCTGAGCCTCGCCAGTTAAATGGAGATAATTCCATCTACCTCTAAAGTCTATATAATAACAATTAAAACTAACAAAAATATGTAAAGTGCTAAGCATAAGTACTATATATATATTTAAGATTTTATTTATTCATTTTAGAGAGGAGAGAGAGAAAGGGTGGAGGAGCAGGAGGTATAAACTCCCATATGTGCCTTGACCAGGGAAGCCAGGATTTCAAACCAGTGATCTCAGCATTCCAGGTCGATGCTTTATCGCCTGCTCCACCACAGGTAAGGCCTAAATATCTTCTAATTACTGTCACATCTCGATGTCCTGTGTTCTAAATTAAAAGATGAATCTACCCCATGATAAGGAACACACTGTCTTTTATTGGTCTCTCCCTGGTTCCCTCCTTTAGATGCTCTATTTTCCAACCTAGTTACTTCATAAGTCCTTCTACAATGTAGTTTTAGTCACCTCATCACCCCAATTGCCCTTCTTTGTTCATTTCAGTTTGCAGGTAATTTTCAAACAGCATGGCTCCCCAAGTCCAAACCCCAAGTCACTACCACAAAGTACAATGGACCTTTTATTTCTGTTGAACTGGATAACTTGCTCACTAATTCAGTCTTGGATCCCATTAACTTTCCAGCAGCCATTCCACATGAAGATGAAAAAGGGCCCTTCTAGCCCGAGGGCCAAGAGAAAGTAATTTATTTGGGGAAAAAAACCTACCTAACTCCACCCATTGAAGTTTTTATTAAATGGAGAGGAAATGAGATCTTGAGTTACATAATTCATTTGTGATTATTACATTCTGTGAAAAGGTTAAGGTGCTTACTACAAAATATAAAGTAGTAATCTGCATCTTTACTTTTACTGCTGAAATTTCAGGAAGAAGAGCTGGAAATTTGGAAGGCAATCGCTCCACTAGGAACAGACTCTTAGGGTGACTTCCGACAATCAGGGAAAATGAAGATAGAGAGTAAAATTGATAAAGAGTAAAATTTCACTGGTTCTTCCTTTTTAGTTCAAAAGAAAACAAAAGAAAATGTAGGTCATTTCAAAAGTTAAAATTGCTTTGAAAAAAACAAGTATGATGAGATTTTTCCCCCTAAGGATGATCTTTTTAAACACAGTCCTTTACCCTTGAAATCACCACTTCTCCTCCCTGCAGGCACTCAACCAGGGCACATTGCCCATCAGCAGAGAAAGGACATTCCAGCAAAGAGACCTGCAATTACCATGCGATCATAGCACACGAGAAGATGAACTGGGAGCAAGATCCACTTAAAATATTTTATTCCTCATTCAATTTGTACCCATGTCAATAATATTTTTTATTGAATTTATTAGGGGCCCTGGCTGGTTGGCTCAATGGTAGAGTATTGGCCTAGCATGTGATGTTCCTGGTTTGATTCCTGGTCAGGACACACAGGAGAAGCAACCATCTGCTTCTCCACCCTTCCCTCCTCTCCCTTCTCTTTCTCTCTCTCTCTTCCCCTCCTACAGTCATGGCTTAGTTGGAGCAATTTGGCTCTGGGTGCTGAGGATGGCTCCATGGCTTCGTCTCAGGCACTAAAATAGCTCAGGTGCTCAACAACAGAGCTATGACCCCAGATGGGCAGAGCATTGCCTTGTATGGGGCTTGCCGGGTAGATCCCGGGTGGGGTGTATGCAGGAGTCTATCTCTCTGCCTCCCCCCTTCTAACTTAAGGAAAAAGAAAAGAATTTATTAAGGTGACATTTTAAATAAACTTATATAGGTTTCAGGCATATAGTTCTATAATACATCATTTGTACAATGTATTGTGTGTGTCACCATCCCAAGTCCAGACTCCCTCCATCACCATTTATCTCCTCTGTACTTTCTCCTTCTTCCCTCACCTCTCCTTCCGCCTGGTAATCATTGCACTGTTGTCTGTGTCTATGAAGGATTTTTTTCTTTTGCTTATTCCCTTCACCTTTTTCACCCAGCCTCATAATACCGTCCCCTCGACAGCTGTCAGTTTGTTTTCTATCTATGAATCTGTTATCATTTTTTTGTTAATTTATTTTGATCATTAGATTCCACATATTGGTGAATATATATGGTACTTGTCTTTCTCTGACTGGCTTATTTCACTTACGATAATGCTCTCTAAGTCCATTTATGTTTTCACAAAAAGTAAGATTTCCTTCTTTTTGTGCCTGAGTGGTATTCCATTGTGATAAAAAAAAGACCACAGCTTTTTTATCCACTCATCTACTGATGGACACTGGAGCTGCTTCTAAATCTTCGCTATTGTAAATAACACTGCAATGAATATAGGGGTGCATATATTCTTCCGAATTAGTATTTAATAATAATTTTTAAACTCTTTCCATACCATCCCAATGCAGCCAGCATATCGCAAAGCTCTTACTTCCCTGCAGAGCCAGACAGAGAAAGAAGGAAGAATGGCTTCCCCAGGCTGAGATCTATGACAGCATGAGCAACCTGAGACAAAACAGACGCTGATGATGACAAGTATGGTAAGCCAAAACTCCTGCATACTGACAAAGGAGCATTTTCACTAATGACTGAGAGGTAAGTAAGAATTCCTTAGCTCTCCCTTCAAAAGGCAGAACCAATAATAAAGGTAAATTCATCTGTCCCTTCAACATTTACATGGAACCAGGAATACAGAGACCCAACTGCTATAAACCAGGGACTCCCTTTGGGAGATGCAACAGACAGAGAATGAATGACACAGAGAGATAGAGAGCCTGAGGGAGTGCAAAGAGAGAAATGAGGCAGAGAAGTTATGATTCAAGGAAGGTGATGGAGAGACAGAAAATCAAGAAGCCCAGAGTGAGGGAAAGAGAAAAGTGCTGAAAGGAAATCAAAGGCAGAGTGAAAGTTAGAGAAAAGGCATTTGATAGGTAGGCCAAAGGAAACCCAAAGGGAAGGCAAAATAATGAGAATCAAAATGAAAAGGGAGCCCTGGCCAGTTTGCTCAGTGGTAGGCCCTGTGTGTTGATGTCCTGGGTTCAATTCACAGTCAGGGCACACAAGAGAAGTGCCCATCTGCTTCTCCACCCCTGCCCCTCTTGCTTCTCTCTCTCTCTTCCCCTCCTGTAGCCATGACTTGATTGAAGTGATTTGGCCCCAGGAGCTGAGGATGGCCACCACAGGCGCTAACAGGGGCTCAGTTGCCAAGCAACAGAGCAACACCTCCTATGGGCAGAGCACCGCTCCCTAGTGGGCTTGCCAGGTGGATCCTGGTTGGGGCATATGCCGGAATCTGTCTCTCAGCCTCCCCTCCTTTCACTGAATTTAACAAAAAAGAAAAAGGAAAGTGGGATGGATTAATAAATGTTGGGCTGCAGACACTGAGACCTGATGAGGCACAAGGCTATGTCCTTCATGCACTTCTTCAGGGGACTTGGCATTGCAAAGCATAGTCTAAGGCTATTACGTTTGCTTTTCAAGAGCATGGACTTTGCGGTCCATGCTCTTGAATCAGATTTTTGGACAAGATAAAAGTTTTAGTTTGTACCTGTTTCACTGGATTGTGGTGAAAATTAAATATAATAAAGTATATAAAATCCCATCATAATATCTAACACACAATGGATGTCAGATGAGTGTTAGTTTCCCTCCTTTTTATCGTATTAAGCATTCTTCCCTGGACTTTTTAATCATTAATAATTCTCTGTACGGCCTCCCCACCCTGCTGTGAAGCTTGGCTTTGATCATAAGTTCTTTAAAGGAAGAACTTGCATCTGGTTCAAAAGAGAATCCTCAGCACCTTGCATAGTGCTAAGCACAAAGTCAATACTCAATAACTGAATGGATGAATACTTATTGACTGAATAAACAAAAATTAATTCACTTAAAACAAATGAATTAATAAACAACAATCTTCCTTTGAGGGGAGTTTAGTTACTATACAATCAGGGTTAAGTGCAGAAAACAGGAACTACTCCAGATAATTCCAACAGAGAGCTTGACATTGGCTATTGGAAGTTTACAAAGACATTGGCAGGGCTAAAGAAATATCAGTCAGAGAGTTGTCACTCAGCTATAGATTTCAAGGTCGTTCCACAATGACAAGCCACAGATCAGGAAACTGCTGCTTTGGACATGGCCAAAACTATGCTTCATACCACAAATCTGGGACTAGACAGGGATCCTGGTCCCATTACCCAGCTCTTCCAAATCTTATGTGTGATGACCCAGCTTGCCAGAAACAACAGCTGTAGTAAAATGTCATCTGCCTCCTTTCTTCCAAATCCCAGTCCAGGACACCTAATTAGAAGAACAAAATTTGCATCCTTGAATCTGAGATATGCAGCTTTTATAGCTCTCTAACATATTGAACTAGAAAGAGGATAGATGGAAGAACTTAAGAGCCAATCTATGTCAAAAATTTCTTTCAATCTAGTGAGAGAATACAGGAGTTTCAATTATGACAAAAGACAAAGCAATAGAAGAAACAGGAAAGGCTATGAGCAAAAGGGAACTACTCCATGGCCTTGATTGTCTAGCATTGTTCCCATTCAAAGACTTGGGTCCATCATCAGACCTCATGTACCTTTTTGGGTTTATAAAATTGCATACATCAGATACAGAAAAACAAAATTCACCCCATTCCCAAATATCATTTCTTTATGAGTTCATCTACATAGAAAACAGCCAGCATTCTGGAAAAAAATTACAGTAATTTGAGATGCGGATCTGTCCTAGCAAATGTTTTCTCAAAATCTTGAAAACATTTCCATCTGTTGCATAGAGGAGGTATGTTTTCCAAACCCAGCCCTGAATAAATCACAAGCTGTGGCAGCCATGAGAATGAGTCTCAGTCTTCCAACTGCAGGGAGTATAACTGACCAAGGGCGTCAAGCTGCTGCTGGCTCTGGCACCCGTGGAGAATCCTCCCTGCTCTGGTGCCAAGGCCACTCTTCCCACAACCCGCTCCTAGGCCAGTGATGGGCAATCTTTTGAGGTTGGTGTGTCAAAATTCGCCAAAAAACAGAGCACAACTGGGGTGGTGTGTCACTTCGAGAAAAACAGCCTAACCGAAAGTCCCAGAACTAGATGCTCTGTGCCAGAGTTCTGTTGTTCTGGCCTACAGACCTCCAGCACAGAGTGTCTACACTACAGCAAATGTTTTATCCTTGGCTACTGCATCTGGCCGTGCAGGAGCCGAGGATGAAATGTCCTTCTCGGCATGCGGCCCCATACTTCTCTGGTATGCGGCCGCATGTCCTCGAAAATGGCTACGCGTGTCAGTGCTGACACGCATGTCATAGGTTCACCATCACGGTCCTAGGCAATGACTAAGCATAGAAAAGGGAGGAACTTTCCTGTGAGATATGGGAATCATTTGATGGGTGACCCTGGCTCAAGAACTTCCCCAGAGCCTTGCCAAACTTTCCTCAGAATTTTCCTTAGCCTGCTCAGCAGTCTAGGGTGCTTTATTTCAACCTTTCTTTCCTCTATCCTTCTCTTAAAGTCAGCCTTACATTCTAATCAGTGGGCTCTCTCCAACTCTCTCCGCTTCCTTCCCTTTCCTCTGACATTTTCCCAGGCATCTTTCTTAATAAAATCCTGTCTTGACATCTGCTTTCTGCTGGACCTGCACTATCACATGAGGCATGTCTTGTGGCTGATCTTTAATGTCTCAGTCCCAAGGACATCATTGGGATAGGGAGGGAGATGCGAAGGAGGTGGGGATAAGAAAATTGTTATGAGACCATCTAGAGCAGGGGTGCCCACACTTTTTCAGCTTGTGAGCTACTTATAAGATGACCAAGTCAAAATGATCTATCTACAATAAAAATGCAAAACATAAATTTATTTCTTCTATATTATCATTATTTAAGTTACTATTATTACTATTTAATATTGTGTATTCTTCTTTCACCTTTCTCCTTCTCAGCTCTCTTTTCAGAGGAAAGTCAATGTCATAGTTTTTATGAACAGTCCGAAAAAGCCGCTCCACATTTCCCTTCTTTGGAATAGCGATGGCACACAGACAGATGAGGCAAACACACTTAGAATATGACATAGTGAAAAAAATCCCCTCCCATTCTGTATGAAAGTGGTAGGTTTTAGGCTTCTTACTTGGACCAGCTATGGCACTCATTTTTATACCCTTTGTTGTATTTAGTTTAAATAAATTGAAGGCTAACTATGCAGCAATGTAACTGAACAAGTTAGCGCAGTTTAACGCACATGCATAGGGTGTCAAAAGTTCAGACGTCAGATTGGCTACCCTATATGCCAATCAAAAGACAAATGTCTTTTTAATGTCATGCGATCTACCCACACTTCCTTCGTGATCGACCAGTAGATCGCGATCGTAGTATTGAGCACCTGCTCTAGAGTAAGCCTCTTACATAGGCAATGAAGTCACGTTTTAAATATGCATATCTAACAAGGGAATAGATATGAGAGAGGAGGATATTGGAGAACAACCAGAGGGCTAAGAAATGAACATGACTACTCTACGACCTTCAGTTTCCAAGACTGTTCCAATTCAAACATTCTGGCCTATCACCAGACTTCATTTACCTTTTTTGATTTGTAAACACATGCTCACATCAGATACTGATACAGAAAAACAAAATCCAACTCATTCCCTAAATAGCATGTGTTCGTTCATATTGCACATTTGTGTGTGTGTGTGAGTGTGTGTGTGTGTGCGTGTGTGTGTGAGAGAGAGAGAGAAAGATTATACAGGAGAAACACTATTTAAGGAAGGACATTTTGTATTGTTAAACCCTCTCAGGAAAAATAATCTCCATTCATCATTCATGAATAAATAAAATAATTAAAAGTTTCTTCTCTTGCCTATATCAGGCAAAATTTTCTTTCCTTTTGATGAGTTTTTACTCTTAAGAGTTTAGTGCTTTTGTTTAAACTGTCATTGAATCAGAGTTTGCCTTGATTATTTTATTTCTGAGTATTCTCCTGTTAGAATAGACACATGAAACAAATCTATCTCATGATTTTAGAAACCTACACTGTAGACTCCATGTCAGTCCAGTTAAATGCCGTAACACTGGTCTCTAGCACAATGGTGGGCATACAGTCAGCATGTTAAAATTTTTCTTGTTAATTACATCTCAACCTAGATCCTCATGAAGCCTGACTCAATAATGAAGTAATTCACAGAAGATTCTCTTTGCATTTCTTTTCTAATATTTGCTAATATCCCTTAAACAAGGACATATCTAGGAGGAACTGGATTTGGAGTTAACTTGCATGGTTCAAAGAATGTGAAGTTGAGAAAGGAACTGCCACCCACCCATATGAGGCCTTTAGTGTTACTGGTTCCCATAAACACAATCAAAATACAGTGAGTAAAACCCAGTTCAATCACTCTTAAAATCAATATGATGTGAGATGTGCAGGGATCGTCAGCCATCTCTAAGCAGTCTAAGCAACTGGGGAATTGCTTCTTCACCACTGTTTTGGCTCTGCAAGATAAACCTGAAAACAGAAACTGTTTCTTGCCCCACTGAGAATCAAATTCATTGAGCCCACATACCCAGAGCTCCTTTGGCCAATAGGATTCAACTCTCAATGAAAAAAGAACTTGAGGTCTGGCCAAAACAGTCACATAACCTAATTATTAGCACATTTCTAAGATAAGCTTGGTTATTTGGCTAGGAATGTCACTTTTTAATGGCCTAGAATTTAATTTCTTAAAACATCTTTTTAGGCCTGACCTGTGGTGGCACAGTGGATAAAGCGTCGACCTGGGAACACTGAGGTCGCCAGTTCAAAACCCTGCATTGGTCTGGTCAAGGCACATATGGGAGTTGATGCTTCCAGCTCCTCCCCCCTTTCTCTCTTTCTCTCTCTCCTCTCTCTCACTCTGTGTCTCCTCTGTAAAATGAATAAAATAAAAATAAAATAAATTAAAATCTTTTTAAATAACAAAAATAAGATTATTGCTGTGATAAGTTCGTGTATTTTCTTATGTATTTTTTCTTTACCCCTCCTACCATTTTTTTCTGTCAGTCTGGATCCCACCCCTGTACAACCCAGCACAATTATCAAGTAGAAAAATCCTGACTTTTACTCATTCAAAATTTATTTATTGAGCACATATATTCCAGGCCTGACATTAGGTTCTATGGAGACAATGATGAGCAAAACTGACATGCTTTCTGCTATGATTATGGCTTTAAGTTTTGGAATAAGACAGTAGTAAAGTAATCCCACAAATCAATGTTTAAATTATAAACTAAGAAATGTGCTGAGAAGAGCAGGATACTAGGAAGCATCTCAGAGGAAGTAGCAAATTGAGCTGAGTTGTAAAGCATGAGAAATAGCTTACTAGGAATAGGGGGGTAGATAAAAATTTTGGGGAGGGGGTTCCAGGCAGGTAAATCAACATGTAAAAGGCAGGAAAAACACACAAAACAATTTAAAAACTAGAAGAAGACCACAGTGGCTGAGCCCCAAGCATGAGATGGAGTGCAGTGGAATGAGATCACAGAAGGAGGCACAGCCAGACAAATCACAGGTTCTGTGCACATGCCAGGACCCTGAGGATTTTCTTTGGGCTTTTTTTTTATCCCCTCACCCCAGGGCTCAGTATCCTCAGAGTTCCCCCAAGCTTGCACCTGACTCTGCTTTGTACACTCTCCTTTTGCATTTTAAAATCTTCTGTCACCCTCCTGCCTCCCCATGGAAACACCAGGGCTCTCATCACGGACTAGACTGCGACGACATATCCTAGAGCTCCTGTCCCTTCCTGCCATCAGCTCTGCCCTTGGCACTGCTGCTTTTTCAGTTCAAATTTATTCTCAGGTCCTCCCTCTGTTGACGTATAACCTTTGCAAGAATACCAGACATTAAAAGGGAAAGTAAGGCCTCTGTGCTTCAACCCACAACAAAGAGGTCCCCAGGAAATGTATCTTTCAAGAAGGGGTGATGTTTCTGGTAGCATTCCTGATGTTCCTTAAACCTGCTATGGAAGGAACCACCATTTCTCCCCAACTCTTCTTGTCGAGCTCCTAAGAGAAATATATAAGACAGAAGATCATCTACGGCTAATTATTCATTCAATAAGCCAGTGCTTCTCAACTGGCTGTCATTCTACCCCCAGGGGACTTACACAAATGTTGATTGTCACACTGATCGTGATACTACTGGAAGCAGAGGCGAGAAAAGCTGCTAATATCCTAAACATCCCACAATGCACAGGTCAAACCCCACAACAAAGAAATAGCTGGCCCAGAATGTTAATAGTGCTAAAATTAAAAAACCCTCAATAAATCCCTTCAACTTTGACATGATAGTTCAAGGTCTACAGCTCTCATCCCTGATTAATATCATTAATTTATCATAATTAATGTTATTGGGTTGATAACGCCTCCACAATGTACTTACATAATTATTACCTGTATTTGTATATGTTTTTGTTGATTACAGTTTCATCTTTCTTGTCTCTTCAACTTAAATATTTAAGGTCTTCAAGAAGCTGATACTTCATATACACTTAATAATTCAGTAAGACCTGGTTGAGCAGTTGGCATCCAGCAGTCTTACTCTGTGTTGGCAGAGATTAGAGGGTTGAGAAGAACCAGGTCTTCCTCTTGTTTTGCCACATTCTCTTTATATGGGGAATGGGACTGCTGTAATGGACCCCAGAGGTCCCTGTGTAGGGGGAAATAGGGGTCTTTAATAGTCAAGGTAAACTTGAACATGTTGTAGTGACAACAAGCTTAAAATGTCAGCAGCTGCAAAAAAAGTTTTATTGCTCACTTGCACTACATATCCGTTGCAGGCCAGCTGGGGGATCTCTTCCACCTAGTCATTCAGGGTCCCAGGCTGACGGACACTCTGCCTATTCAGGATGGGCATTCAGGTTTTCCTCAGGAGGGGAAGAAATGCTAGAGCATCATGCTTCAGACCAAAATTAATACAGCTCAATTCTGCTCATGGCTCCTAAGGCAGAAATAGTCATATTGTCCCATCTAGACTAGAAATAATAGCAAGAAGTCCAGAAAATATAAGGAGAAAAATGAAATATTAGCTGAATTGTATTCCAGCTTCACCACTTACAATCTGGGGTAAGTTATTTAACTTTTCTAAGTTTTAGTTTCTTTTCAGTGTAGATGTTACTTTATAGAGTGGTAGTGAGGATTAAATAAGATATCCTTTATACGACTGTGAGATATTAGAAAAAATATATATGGTTCTCTGTTCCTAGTTCCTGTCCCAAAGCTCCTGAAACCCCTGTTATTGCCTATGTGATAAGAACACTAGGAACATTTTTTGTTCTAATGAGGCAGCTCTGGGTGGGCTCCTCAGTGGCTCCAGAAAGACCAAACCATAATTAAAAGCTTGGATTTTTCAGTACTGTTCCTGACTTATTAAAAAACAAGAGAGGATCTAGAAAGAGAGTTAATAATTGATTGTGCCTAGTGAGGAAGCCTCCACAAAAATCCCAATAGCACCATTTAGGGGAACTTACAGGTGGGCATAGGTCCACACGCAGGGAGGGTGCCATACACCTACTCCACAAGGCTGGAAGCTCCTACGCCGATGACTCTCCCCGACCCTGTGTATGTCTCCCTAGGTATCTCTTCTTCTGAATAGTCATCTGTATCCTTTAGCAAATCCTATAACAAACTATAAGTGTGAGTAAGTATTTCCCTGAGTTCTATGAGCCACTCTAGCAAATGAATCAAACCCAAAGAAGGGGATCATTGGAACCTCCAAAATGTAGCCAAGTTGGACAGAAGTCTTTCCCTTCTACAAGTGAGAATATGCTAAAGGAGTCCCCTCTTATCCTTGATTTTTCTTTCTGTGGTTTCAGTTACCTGTGGTCAATTGTGGTCCAAAAATATTAAGTGGGAAACTCCAGAAATAAACAATTCATAAGTTCTATATTACACATCGTTCTGAGTAGTGCTATGCAACCTTGTGTCATTCTGCTCTGTCCTGCCCTCCAGGATGTGAACCATCCCTTGTCCAGCAAGCATAGCCATGCTGCATATACTATCCATTAGTCACTTAGTAGCCATCCCAGTTGTCACAACTACTGTTGCAGTTATCACAGTGCTTGCGTTCAGGTAACTCTTATGGTCCAAAGCACAAGAGCAGCAATGCTGGCAATTTGGATATGCCCAAGAGAAGCCATGAAAGTATATATGTGTAAGAAAAAGCATAGTATATATAGGGTTTAGTGGAAATGGAGTGGCTTTAACACTGAAGCAAGATGTAGCACAGGCATTTAGGGTTACAAAGCAGGATCAGATGGGATATTATCAATCAGACTTCTAGAAAAACCTGTTACTAATAACCATCATTCAGTCTATGCTCCAAATGCAAAGGCTGAAGGTATAAAATTGAGAGCTTTTACACAAGTATCCATGAGGAAATTAATCACACACCAAAACAAGACATGCTGATAATTATTGGTGATTGGAAGGCAAAAGTCGGAAATGAAATAGAATCAAATGGCATTGGAAAATTTGGACTAAGGGTCAGAAATGAAGGAGATCAGCTTGTGGATTTCTATGAAACCAACAACTTGTTCATTACGAACACATACTTCAAACAACCAAACAGATGACTATGGACATGGACATCACCAGATGGCCAATATAGAAATCAAATAAAGTATGTAACGGAAAGCAGGAGATGGAGAAGCTATATTCTCTATGCCAAAACAAGACCAAGAGCAGACTTCAGTGCTGAGCATAAACTAGTTACATCAAACATTACAGTAAAGCTGAAGAAGAAACTAAAGGACTCATAGTGCCAAAACATAATGTAAATATATTCCTGATGGATTTAAATTTTGTGTAAAAAAATATCTGCAATGTTAAACTTAACTGACTGATAACTAGGACTATGGACTAACACTAGACATATAATTAACGAAGGATGTGATGATAGAAGTTAAAAGGAAAGAAAAATTGAGTGAGTGACAGAAAAATGTTAAAAATTGTTAGTTAAAGGCAGGTGAAAGACAAAAGTAAGAGGTAACAAAAGCAGGGTTACAATTCTGAATGCAGATTTTCAAAGATTATCACATAGAGATAAAGAGAACTATTACAATAGTCACTGTAAGGAGATAGCAGAGAATAAAAAAGGAACAACAGGAGAGCTCTACCAGAAGATTCAAGAAATATAAAAGAAATTTGAACCTAAATCAGGAATGCAGAACAGCCAACAAGGAAGCGCATTATCTGACCAGGAGAAAATGAAGGGAAGGTGGAAACAGTGTACTGAAAATCTATACAGATGAGACAAAAGGATGACTGATACCTATGAAGAAAAATTTTAAGAATCCTGTAATTCTAGAAAGTGAGGTAAAAGCTGCCCTGAAGCTACTGGAAAGAAATAAATCGCCAGGGAGAAATGGAACACCGATAGAATTAATTCAAGCCACAGAGACAGAATCTGTCAAAATCATAAGAATATGTCAACAAATTTGGAAAACAAAACAATGTTCTACAGACTGGAAATGTTTAATATATATCGCAATCTTCAAGATGTCAAGGAATGCAGTAACTGTAAGACCATTGCTTCAATTTCCCACTCAAGTAAAGTGGTGCTCAAGGTGATACAAGAAAAATCTCTACCTTATATGAAGCAAGAAATGCCAGATGTTCCAGCTGAATTCAGGAAAAGAAGAGGCACTCGAGATGCAATTGTGAGTATTTGTTGGATACTGAAGTATTCTAAAAAATTTCAGAGGAAAGTTAGTCTATGTGTTGTAGACCACAGTAAAGCCTTCAACGGCGTCAGTCATGAAAAGTTATGGGTTGCTCTAAGAGGAATGGATGTATCTCAGTACTCGATTGTTCTAATAAGAAACCTGTGTTGTAGGCAGGAAGCCACTGTCAGGATAGAATTCACTGGAAGGACAGAATGTTAAAGGCGAAGGTGTCAGCTAAAGGTGCATTTTATCTCCATATTTGTTTAATCTGCACCTAGGACATATACAGAAAGCTGGCTTACACTCAGAGGAAGTGGGGTGAAAATAGGCGGAAGAAATATCAATAACTTAAGATAGTCAGATAACAACTTCTTATTGGCAGAAAGTACCAATGATTTGAAATGACTTCCGATGAAAGTAAAAAAACAGGGCCAACGCAGGGCTGCATTTGAATATCAAGACAAAAATCATGACTAGAGAAATACTACACCATTTTAACATAAATAACAAAGTCATTGTAATTGTTAAAAACTTTGCTTACCTTGGTTCTGTCATCAATTCCAATGGAGATTGCAGCCAAGAAATCAAGAGAAAGCTGAGTCTTGTTGCAGAAAGGCAGCAATAGAAAGGCTAGAAAAGATCACCAAGAGCAAAGATGTGTCATTAGAGACCAGGGCTAAGATCACACATACTTTTGTGTTCCCAGTTACTATGTACAGATGTGAAGGTTGGACAGTGAAGATGGCTGATAGAAAAAAAAGGTTTCATTTAAAATATGGTAGCAGGGCAGAGCTCTATGGATATTCTGGACTGTCAGAAAGATGAACAAGTGAATTGTAGAGTAAAGTAAGCCTGAAACATTGCTGACGGCAAAAAGGACAAAACTGAAGCAGTCCTATTTTGGACACATCATGAGAAAACAGGGTTCTTTGGAAAAGAAAACAGTGCTGGGAAAAATGGAAAACAGCAGGAAAAGAGGAAGAACAAACATGAGGTGGATTGACTCCATAAAAGAAGCCACAGACATGAGTCTACAGGAGCTGAGCAGGGCTGTTGAGAACAGAGTATTATGGACATCCCTCATTCATGGGATCACCACGTTTCAGAACCAGCTTAATGGCACGTAACACATACATATAGAGTTTGCTACTACTTGTGGTTTCGGGCAGCCACTGGGGGGTCCTGGAACATTACCCCCAGCAGTTAGGAGAGTTACTGTATTTGTGATTGGTATCTGAAGTATGGTGGGACTGTCTTGTAGGACTGAGCCTTTAACTTGTGGAATCTGATACTATCTATAGGCAGATAGTGTCAGAATTGAATTGAAGGGCATCCACCTGGTATTGAACAATTATTGGTGGTGTGAGGAAAAATACCACACATATACATTGAAATTGAGCTCGGAACCCTTTAATAATTCATGGCATGCTTTATGCATAGTATTGGTTCAATAAATGAAAACTGCTATTGTTATAATAATAATGATAATGTTGTTCTTGGGTTTTGGGCCACAGCATGAGTAGATCCAATAAGTCATAATATAAAGTGGACCCCCAAAAAGGATACTCCCAGTCTGTGATAACATGATGATTTGTCAAATTTTCTTTTGTATCCCTGAGAATAAGGACTTTTACTGTTTGTTCATTTATCCAAAATAATTTTTGAATACCTACTATAATCTAAGTGTCACATAGATGATAAAAATAGAAAAATAAGACCTCAGTCCTGTCCTTCAAGAGTTCAGTCTGGAGAAGGGTACAGTTTAGGTCTATGGAAGCTCTGGAACATCACCCTGAAGACCTTGGAGACAAGAGGCAGGTCACAAAAAGCAAATGGGAATTATAAGAAAAGGGGATGGTCTGGACCAGAAGAACGACCCGACCACGGAAAGAACATTTGCAAAAGCACAGAGAGAGCTCAGTACATTCTGTCATTTAGCAAGGCCAGTGCACTGAGCGAGGGGAAGGGACAAATGTAGAGGGATCATCTACACAAAGAAGAAGTTTAAGCAGGACAGTAATGTGATTAAATCTGTTTGTGAAAGAATCTACTTCAGTGGGTTTATTAGTCTGTGGGGGCTGTCAAAAAATAAATAAAAATAAACTCAGACACTGGGTGGCTTACACAACAGAAATTTATTTTCTCAAAGTTTTTAAAGTCCAAGATCAAGGTAGCTGCAGTTCTGCTTTGTACTGAGGACCTCTCTCCTTGGCTTGCAAATGGCCACCTTCTTGCTGTGTCCTCATATGGTATTTTTTCTGCAGCACATAATCCCTACATTCTCCATTTCTTATGAAGACACATCATGTTAGATTAACATCCACCCTTAGGACTTCATGTGACCTTAATTACTTATTTAAAGGTTCCATCTCCCAAACATTCACAACAGGGGGGAAGGGGTGGGGAGGATTGACACAATTCAGTCTATAACAATAGGCAAGTGTGATGGCAAAGAGGTAAAAGCAGTGGTGGGATTCAGCCAGTTTGCACCAGTTAAGCAGAACCCATTTTTTGTTGAGTTCAGAGAACTGGTTGTTAAAATGGCACTTGTAATCAGGGTTCTCTCTAAGGTGGGCTCCTGAGCAGCCACCCAATGTGGAAATCACAAATTTACATTCCTTACTCTTTTTTAACATTCATCTGCACAACAGTATATTCTAAGCACCCGTAGTAATGTTCATTCTGTCCATAGGTGAAAAAAATTGCAAGTGAGGATGCCAAGCAAGAAGCAATATGGAAATATCTTAAATAACAGTTTTATTGTTTTTTAGGTATTATTTAATAATTTTTTATTAATATTTTAAAACTCTTTCTTATGACCTAATCTAGTTTGTTTTTGTTTTTGTTTTTTTACAGGGACAGAGAGAGAGTCAGAGAGAGGGATAGATAGGGACAGACAGACAGGAACGGAAAGAGGTGAGAAGCATCAATCATTAGTTTTTCGTTGCCTTCACAACACCTTAATTGTTCATTGATTGCTTACTCACATGTGCCTTGACCGCGGGCCTTCAGCAGACTGAGCAACCCCTTACTGGAGCCAGCGACCTTGGGTCCAAGCTGGTGAGCTTTTGCTCAAGCCAGATGGGCCCGCGCTCAAGCTGGCGACCTCGGTAACCTAATCTAGTTTTGTGTATCTATTTTATTGTTCTTATTTAAGTATTAAATGCATAAAATATAAAACTACCTTTTGGTATATATTTTTTTATACTTAAAATGGTCATTAGGACAGAGAACCAGTTGTTAAATTATTTGAATCCCACCACTGGGTAAAAGCTATTGGGTAAAAACAATCCAAGCAAAAAATTATGAGGCCTTCACTGAGTTAGTGGGAGTAGGGATGATGAAGAGAGGAAGTATCTGAACTATAAAACCTTGGTAGGATTGATGAGATGTGGTTGCTGATTAACTGTGCTATGACTTAGGCACCTGAGTAGGGAATAATCATACCATGCACTGAGATTAGAGAAGCAGCATGCAGGCGAAAGGTGAACAGGTCACTTTTTCATTGGTGTTGAGGTTCCTGGGGGAAATATCAATGGAGAAATTAAACAGGTAGTAGGCATGTGGTCTGGCTCAGGAAAGAAATATAAGCTGGAAATGTGAAGGT
The DNA here is from genome assembly GCA_037038555.1 of Rhynchonycteris naso. Taxonomy (NCBI): domain Eukaryota; kingdom Metazoa; phylum Chordata; class Mammalia; order Chiroptera; family Emballonuridae; genus Rhynchonycteris; species Rhynchonycteris naso. The sequence continues at coordinate 33,449,000 of CM072999.1, read as the reverse complement.
GGGAATTGTCAGCATGGATAGGGGCTGGTTAAGGACGTGAGAGTAAATGAAATCGCCCGAGAAAAGTAAGTAGAATGAAAAGCAGAGGTGGTCAAAATTCAAAACTCAGGAAAAAAAAGAAACATTTGAAAAAGTGGGTGCAATAAGGATTGCTTGTGAGGGTGCCTGAGAGAGAGCCAGGAAGGTAACTGAGAAATCAAGAGCACTTGAGGTCACAAGAGCCAGGAGAGCAGGGGATTCAGGAAAACCTGATTGGTAGGGTCACCTGCCATCAAAATATTAACAACATGCATTGAAAAAGAGGTTAAGCATGTGATAACATAAGTGACCCCCTCTGGACCAGTTGTAGCCCAGCCGGAGAAGCAGAAGTCACACTGGGCTGGGGGTGGCTGGTAAGGGGGCACAGGGAGGAGGTGAGTAAACTAACTCAGTTTATTTGTATGAAGGAAATAAGAAAAGAATAGAAACTAATGAGGGTTTTAAAAGCAAATTAAGGACTTGGTTTTGTTCAGGTAAAAGACTTAAAACGCATTTATCTGCTGAGGGGGCTACATCAGTAAACAGTAGACTGAAAATACAGTAAGTGTAGGAAACGGGTGGTGTAAGGATTCCAAGGAAACGGGGGTGCGGTCCAGGGTCCAGGTGGAAGGAATGGGGACGGATTAACACTGAAGTCTAAGAAGAGAACCAGCATGCTGTGGCTCTTCCCTCTCCCCAGCCTGTCTTCCTGCCACCACTTCTACTTCACGGAGGCCTTTGCCAGCTCTTTGTCAGGACAAACACATTTTTCCAGGTTGGGCTATTGTTAGTTAGACATCCGGGATTTAGCACAGTCCCAGTGCCTAGTAGGTTCAATAAATATTTGCTGAATAAATAAATCTAGGGGTGGAGCCTTAGCCTGTTCCCTGCAGACCTTGCATCTCCTCATGGTCACGGAAGAATGGACCAGACAGTGGTCAGGTGCAAAGAAAAGGGCAAATAGCTTGCAGGGAAGGTCTCTGGGTGAGAGTCATCATTATTCATTCCGCGAACATTTGCTGAGTGCATGGTGCTGCCTTCAGCCGTAGAACAGATTGCTCAAGGCAACTAATTCACAAGGACTCCTTCAAACTGGAGGATTCCCTGTTCCCTGCAAATGACAAATCAGTGGCTTCCACACGCACCCATCTGCCGTGATCTGGAGCCCAAATACTCTCTCTGAATCTCCAGCATCGGGAAGCAGATCACAACCAATTTTTCTTTCTGTCAACGGGAGCTAAGGAATAATTATGCCCAATTGACATAAGCAGCTCCAATTGCCTTCAGAATTTGGCCTGAAGCCCAATTATATTTCTCTAGCTTGTGCCACAGTACATGAACGGTACGATTTGTCTCATTGCTTTCTCTAGATTTTTAAAATATTCAAAAAAATTTGGCTCAGTGAAACCAACCAAGCATGTTCTTTAAGAATAATTTTGAGCACAATCCATAAGTCAAGTTAATATGATATATATTCTGAGAGAAATTCAGTTGAAAGCTTCTAGATATATTATTTTTAAATTATATGCACATGAGTAAAGTATACTGCACACAAATAATTTTAAATGCTACTGCTGAGTTGAATATAAACCAAGATTAAAAATTCATACATACACACAACACACACACACACACATAGTGGCTCAAATTCACGCATGAGCTGTTATTTTTTAAAATTATTTTTGTAAGCTAGTTGTTTGACATTTAGATTGTTTCCAGAAATAATGGCATGAATGGTGGGCAGTTTCCCAAGGTCATCTTCAAAAACCAACTTAACCTAATATTCAAGTGAACTAAGCAGCCTGGGCTGGTTTCTGGGGAGAGTGGGGAAGAAATAGGGATAGGGGAGTACAGGATGGAGAAAAATCAGCCTCTGCTCAAAACTGTCAGTGGGTGGTGGCCTATGCATGCTTCCCCTGTCCCAGACCCCCATGTTGCATGAAGTCTCATATTTTCTGGAATCCTTTCCCCACACTCAGACCTTCATTTGATACAAATTGCTATATGCACCAACTGTGCTTACTGCTGCCCGTGACCAAAATTCACATTCCCTCGGAATCATAAATCTTACCCCATGAACAGACCAGCAGTACCTGGGGCTTGTCCTCAGGACAGGTCCCAGTCTGGAACCCACCGGTGAGACCCAGACCAAAGGAAGGTTTGTTTGGCTCACTCAGTGAACGCTTACTCAGTCTTGCATTCTTTTCTTTCAAACTCTATTAGAGGTTAACACTCTAACGTCAGAAGTAAAAAGTAGATTTTACTAGTGCTCACCAGTATCCACCTATCCTCTTCTCTTCATACTCCCAGCCGCTTAGTCACCAGTAAGGCTACACAACTGCTCTGGTCAACAAACTGTGAGCAGAAATGAGATTTGTCTTTGGGACCAAGGTAGGAAAAATCTCCTGTATGTGTTCTCTAGTCTTTCTGCTTCCAGGGTATTAGTTTCCTAGGGCTGCAGTAACATTGTACTGGTGGCTTAAACAACAGGAATTCTTGTCTCGCAGTTCTGGAGGCCAGAAGCTGGAGACTAAGGTGTTGACAAGGCCATGCTCCCTCTGAAGGCACGAGAAAAGGATCTGCTCTAGGTGTCTCTCCTCACTTCTAGTAGCACCACGGCTTGTGGCAGCATAATGCTTCACATGGCATTCTTCCTATGTCCCTGTCTTTTCTCTGTGCCCACAATTTCCCCTTCTTATTTTTATTTTTTATAGGGACAGAGAGAGAGAGAGTCAGAGAAAGGGATAGATAGGGACAGACAGACAGGAATGGAGAGAGATGAGAAGCATCAATCATCAGTTTTTCGTTGCGACACCTTAGTTGTTCATTGATTGCTTTCTCATATGTGCTTTCACCACAAGTAACCCCTTGCTTGAGCCAGCGACCTTAGGTCCAAGCTGGCAAGCTTTTGCTCAAGCCCGATGGGCCCGCACTCAAGCTGGTAACCTTGGGATCTCGAACCTGGGTCCTCTGCATCCCAGTCCAATGCTCTATCCACTGTACCACCGCCTGGTCAGGCTTTCCCCTTTTTAGATGAACACCAATCATATTGGATTAGGGCCCACCTGATGATCTTATTTTAATTTGATGACCTCTGTAAATACCCTATCTCTTAAATAAGCTTACATTCTCAGGCACTGGGGGTTAATCCTCCAACATATCTTTTTTTTGGGGGGGGGGATACAATTCAACCCATAACACCTGGCCATTAGGAACATGGAGACCTGGTGTTGAGATGGTAAAGCCTGGTTCCCTGGGTGGATGCATATAGGGGAGCTTCCCTGGAGAGCTGCCCAGACTCCCAGAGGACCACAGGAGGGAGATACAAACTTTTGTTAAGACACTGGGATTTCAGGGCTATTTGTTATCATGGCATTGGCTAACCTAACTACCTAATGCTACAAGAATATTTCATGTAAAAATGAAAGATCTAGCCTGCTGGGCTTGTGCCTTAGTGGCAACCATCAGTAAGCAGTCGCCCAGCAGTTTCCCTTAGGCTGAACCAAACACTGTTCCCCAGTGCCCAGCTCATTACAATTCACAGTACTCCCTATCACTGCAGCTCAATTATTATTCAATTACCATTTCATACTACATGCCCGTTGCTATTTTTCTTACTCTTTTGCTGCTTTATTTGTTGGTATTACTTGCTTGGACTTTTTATTTGTGAATCTGCCAACTTTACTCTTAATTGAACTTATTCATAGTTGCCTCTTTACTTCCCTTTCCGAACCTTTAAATTATAATTTGTGTGTGTGTGTGTGTGTGTGTGTGTGTGTGTGTGTGTGTGTTCTCAATAGTTTCCTCGGCAGCTGCAGGATATAATAGAATAAGTTTCTTCTACCTCTGAGTTCATAATTACCTGTTCTTCCTGTTTACTTTTAATATAGAGACATAAACACCTCTCAGGGGTAATTCCAAATATATGTTGAAAAATCATCAAATATCATAAATAGAACTGTGTACTTATTTTAGAACATTTTTATACTCATAAAAATGTTAACAAGTTAGAGGCAGAAATATTATCATCTTTTTATAATGGAGGAACAAAAGAGTAATGACAGTAGGTGATGCGACCACAATCCCAGAACTGATCATCGGTGGAGATGGCACGAAGTTGGCAGCCATTAAGACTCAATAGCAGTGTCTGTTTCCTCGGAGAAGAAAAGAAGTTATTAGATAAGAAATAGGAGTTTCCAAACTTAACATTTAGTTGTGAATATTTCCTTATATGGCAACAGATTGAATGTCATTTGAAAAAAAGGATCTTTGCCAATATACTCCAGGACTTTGAGATAAGGAAATGAAGCTTATCCTCTTCCAGGTCCTATTTCTCAGCCCCTTAGTGCATCCTCCCCCTTTGAAAACCCTAAATCCAATGACAAGTGTCCTTATAAGAAACAAAAGAGAAGACACAGGCACAGAGGAAAAGACCACATGGAAATAGAGACAGAGACTAGAGTTCTCTGCAGCCACACATCAAGGGAAAACTTGTCCCACCAGAATGTGGAAGAGATAAGGAAGGATCCTCTCCTAGAGATTTCAAAGAAAGCACAGCTCTGCTGACACCTCGATTTATGGCCATCAAAGCTGTGAAAGAATAATTTTCTGCTGTTTTAAACCACCAAGTGTGTGGTAATTTGTTACAGCAGCCACGTGAAACTAATACACAAAGTAATGTGAAAAACCAATAAGCTTACACTACGCCTTTACCACCCTGGCGGTGTCATTCTCGGGTAGAGAAGTAGTGTGAGGTCAAGTTGAAGGCTGCAGTGAGGTGCGTGAAGTTCAGAGACAGGGTGAGGCTCAGCATTTTTCTAAGACTGTACTTATGCATTGGCTTGTCCAGGTTGCAAATTCTCTCATTCATTCATCAGACTTAAAGTCACTTTGTGTAAAGATATTAAGCCCTTTATTCTCAGCTCCAGATTGCACGAAAAATTGCCAATTATATTTCTAGCAGTTCTCTCAGAACTTTTGGTAATATACCCTTTCATTTCATAATATTCCTATGTAATGCTGGTCTAGGGAGATAAGCCTGATGCTCCTAAAAACCTATCCTAGTTTAATTAAACTTCTAAGAAATATCTTTAATATTTTTTCTGAATAAAAGTAATAAATATACATAAAAATTTAAACAATAGATAAGTGAATAAAATAAAAAATGAAAATCACTATACCAGGAGGAGTTTGGGTAGAATATGAATCAAATGTGGCTACTGTATACATTATTGATTATTAGAACCAGTGATTTTATGATTTCACAGGATCATTCTGTGCAGACATACCAGGACACAATACCTGCACCTAAGTGATTGAGCCAGATGATTCTTATATCAAGATAGCCATATCAAAGTGCCATGCTTCGCCTATACAACTGTACATAATACTGTCCCTGACCTTACAACAACCAGGAAGTCCCTTAAGAGACTTCTAGAAACCCCTAAGAGATATTTGGGATACAGTTTTAAAAATATTAGATGAGATGTCTTAAAGTGCCTTTCAGCTATCACATTTAATAAGTGTGTGCAGATGTGGATGTGTTGGATAGACAGACCTAAAATAACTCAGTGCCACAGAAAGCTATTGGAATAGATAGATACCCACAAACCAGTTAATGCCTGTCAGCGATTAGTCAGTTCTGCCTCTATTGATACTTGTAATTGCAATGTAATAATGTTTCTACTTAACTGATGGTAGCTGTCTCCAGGAGAAGCTATTAGCAAATTAGATCTTTATTAAGAATGGCAAAGTAATAAATAATGCTTTTGACTTTTCTTTTGTTCACAAGGTTAATTGTTGTTTAATAGTATTATTGTGATGTCTTAAGAGCTCCTGAGGAATTATATATGCAAACCATTAGACTAACAGCAGAAGTCTCTCAATGATCTACTAATTTATAAGTTGTTGATAGACTTGGTGATCAAGTACTGGTTATTGTGATGATTACCCCGGATTTTGCATTCATTCTGATTTTACATTTAAACCAACAGATACGTATTTAGCAATATACGGGCTAGAAATTCTGAAAGGTACAAAGATATATAGGATACCAATGTTCCTGAGGAATGTTCAGTGTTGTTGAGGAGGAAACCATATACCTGTTACATAGAATATTTAATGAGCTGTATTAATATTAATTAATACATAGAATATTTAATGAACTGTATTAATGAGAAAACTGCTCCAATTTGACTGTGGTACAGAATCATTTTTTACACGTTGCTGGATTTGGCTTGCTAAAATTTGTCTAGAATTTTTTTTTAAGTCCGTGTCATTTGTTTAATTGGTTCCTTTGCTGCTTGCTGCCAAATATACCTTAACCTACCTAAGTGTAGTCCTTTGTATCCCACTCCCTTTGGAGTGGGACTGGATCCAAGAGATCATTAATATCCACCTCTCTATCTTACTAAAAAGAGGAGTGGAGCCAAAGAAATGAAGGGATTGGCCCAGATCAAATGGCAGCAGCAAAACTTGGACCACACAGGGTTCTAGTCACCCAGTCTTTTATCTCCTTGAGGCCTTAGAAAGTGGTTTCAGCTCTTCCAATACTTCCCATTATAGTTTTTCCAGTTTGGACACAGTAGTTCAAATCCCAACATATAAGTTAGACACGCAGGCAGAAAGGAAAAAAGATGATGATGATAATGATGATGAAGACAATGATGATGATGACAACGATGATGACAATGAATGAGGAGAAGGGCGAGAAGAAGAAAATACTCTGTTTAGTAAGAGGGTACAATGGACCAGATGCTTCGCAGAGTCATTTATTGACATCTTTACAGCATCTCTCTGTGGTAGGTAATGCAATTATTCTAATCTTACAGATAAGAAAACAGTGACTTTAAACACCTAAGGTGGCATATTAAGTGGCTGCTAGTAAATGTGAAATCTCAGACTGGTCTGACTTCAGAGTCTGGGTTCTAAACCACAACACATATAACCCTAGGGGCTATGCAACTTCTGGAAAATTCTACTCACCCTACAAGTCTAACAGGGGCTAGACAGGAGCACAGACAGTCCTCACTGATATTGGCTGCAGAAGCCCTGGGAATGACTCAGATTGCTACAGCAGCCCCAAACGGCATTTCTGATGTTCTTGCTCTCTGTGGTGCATTCACTTATCAAGACAATCATCTCAAATAGGAATTCCAATGAAGCTCAGCGCAAATTAATTAGCCGTGCAGCAGGCACATTAAAACTCTGGGAGCAGTTTCTATAGTAGGTAACCTTGCATGTTTTACAAAGTATGGCATTTTCATTTCAGCTCACGTTGAATAGTGAATAATTTTCCTTGCCCCTTGCTAAACAGTGAATGATGAGAAGCCCTTTGATAATTCAGTGATGGTGAATTAATATGATGGTAGAATGCCCACATTTTTTTTAGGACACCGTCCCCTTATTTTATTTCTTGTCCCTTTTACAAATTTCTCTCCCTCTCCTACAAATTCCACCATATACCTTGAAAGGAAATGGCACTCCATTCCTGGCTAAAGGCAGCATCTGCTGGACATGCCCAGGTGGAAGCAGGCCCACGTGAGAATGGGAATGGGAGAGCGCCAGAAGCCACAGGCAGCCCAGATGCAGTCTGTGCTGCTGCCCTGCAGCCTCAGAGGCCACCTGAATGAACCACCTTGCACTACCTCCAAGGAAGACAGTTCCGGCACCCTCTGTGCTCTGCAGGTACTGCCCCGCCTTATTGGTCCTTAGAAAAGTTGTATATTTATTTGCTTTCAATTTTATTTTCCCCCACATGGTGTAAACACCATGATAGCAAAGACTTTGTTTTACTCACTGCTGTGCTTTGAGTACCAGGAACAGTGCCTACCTAGCACATAGGAGAAATGCAGTAATATTTGCTGGGTGGATGAACGAAAGCCAAAGCATTTGCCAATAATGCCCATTTTATTGAGGTTTTCCTGGTGAGATGGAGGAGAGAATGAAGTCACATCCCATTGAGCAAGGCTTCACCCAGTCCCCCACTAGACATCTGTCCTCTGATGTAACTCCTCTCCTTTGTCACCCAGTCTTCACAAATGCTCCTCAATTGTCCCTAAAATCTAGGAGTTACCTGCCATCAAAACAAAGCCTGGAATCTCTGCACACACTTCCCACCTCCACCTTAGAAATTACTTCAGCCAAAGGCAAAACAAACCCAACATCAATAGGCAACTGACTAAATAAATAATGGTCCCTTTGTAAGATAAAATACTATGCAGTCATTAAAAATCATTAGGCTGGTGGGAGAGAAAGAAAGAGAGATGACAATGGTCAAAACACATTGTTTAATGAATAAAAGCAAGACATAGTACTCCACGTATAATATAGTATGATAATGCATATGACAGAGAGAGAATTACACATCTATTAATATTTATTGAGAAACATACAAGAAACTATTGAGGGGCTGCCTATAGGAAACAGAGTAAGAAACTCTAAGAAGGTAGGAGACTGATTTTTAAGAGGTTTTGGTCCTGTTTAAAGTTTTAGTTTAGTTCTGTTTTGTTTTTTAATTTTTGGTGTGCTTGAATTTTTTTATATATATAAAATAAACATAATCATAAACTAAAGGAAATAAAGAGGGTAGGTGGGCAGGCAGTCAGATCCGTCAATCAGAATTCACTCAAACAAACAGGAATTTGATGCCTCAGGGCGGGGTGGGGGTGTGTCTGCTGAGAACATAGTCCTGAATCTTCACCCTCTCTTTCTCAGCAGGAGGGAAGCCTCCAAGCACACAGTGGCACCTGCTAGATCCCAAGGCCAAAGGAACTCAGTGAGCTGATAATTAATGTAAAAATTCATTTGCTTCAGAGAAACTATTTCATTGTAACTATGGGGTTGGTTTCTGCAGAACTTTCAGCTTCTCCAGCCATTCTTTCCGTGGTAAATCGTTTTCAATCAGAACAAATTGCCTTCTGTGATAACAATATAATGTAATGAGTATTTGGAAACATGCTACATTTATCAAAGAACTCTCCAGTCACATCAACTCAGCTTTCTGGGATGTATTTCTCACTGAATTATTTATTATCTGCTAGTCCTGTTGCCTATGTTCACCACTTGTTAATATGCCCTATAAAATTGTTAGGTCAATTACTGGGAGTAAGAGAGAGAAAGAGCAAGAATTCTGCCTTTGAGTTAAGCCCTGGGAAGAACCCAGCCTGCTTCTCTGAAGGTTACTTGAACTCTTCTGACAGTGAGAATGCTGGCTTTTGGCCAGGGAGACCCCCTGGCAGCTGACAACCACCTTCAGCAATGGCCAAGCCTGTTCCCGAGCCACTGAGGGACAGCAGGGAGTTAGGTTGGGACCTAAGAAACATTCAATCTAGGCCCCCTCACTTCCCACAGATTTTGCCAGGCCCTTCCTTCATCTATACCTACAAACACCCCTTCATCTATACCTACACCTACATCTATTCCTACATTAGTGCCTGTACTTAACCAGCACCAAGGCACCTATCTCTTTGACTGAGTTGGACAAAAGATAGTTGGATTGAGCACAGACAAAGAAGAGGGAATGCTGCTGAATTTCATGGTTGAAAGAAATAGGGAAAATTTTTCTCTTAAAGCAGTTTTGCACTATCGGCACCATCAAATAGACCAAGGCAGAAGGAGCAGTTACTTTGTGGTTGCCAAGGAACAAACAAGATTGAATTTTATCCCTCTAAGACAGCCAAAAACGGGGGGGGGGGGGGGCGCTGTGATAAGGACAGAAGAGAAAGTCCCGTGCTAAGATTTCTAAATAAATCAGATGAGATCGTCAGCATAAACGTCAGTGAATTAAGCATGGCATACAAGTTTAGGTTCACGTCTTCATAACGGTCTATTTTGCATCTTCCCGGAGTTAAAGAAAAATTGCTAATGCAATCAGCACATTTCCTAGATCACTGACAGTTGTCGAGGATAGATGAACATGAACGCATTTTAATTTAAGGCCTGATTAGCTAATAAAAGAGGTGCCATTTAGAACCGGATGATCCCATATTCCCAGCCTTAGAGCCTCAGTCCTCTAACTTAAGGCTCTGACGGTCACTTACAAGTCATTCAGGACAGAACCCACTGCATACCCTTATTAGTCTTTCTTACTTAAATGTGAATTGATGTATTTTAGATCTCCTTTTAAGAACAGTATTCAACAGCTTGTGTTTGAGGAAGTCGAAAAGGAGGCACTGCCACAGAACATGGCCCCTGGGAAGAAAAGATGAAAAACATAGAATCAGCACCCAAGTCAAATTTCACTGCTTTCCCTGGGGAGCTCGGTTCTCAGGCAGCAGGGGGTACTTGGCCCACTTCACATGCCTCTGTGCTCTGTCAGAGAACACATGGTTTCCTGGCATTTCCTGATTCATATTTTTATCTTTAAATCTTTATATAGAGAGTAGCCTTGTCCAAGGGTGTCTTTCAGTTGCTCAAGCTGTGCTTGTTCTTGGTCCCGTCCTCTAATGAGCAGCAGAACAGCAGAACCTCACTCTGAAGTTTCACACGTATCACTAGAGAGTCTCCCTTCCCCCTGGCCATTTCTTCTCGCTCTTAACCACAGTAATATACACCTTGAAAATCCTTATGATACAATTCATAGTGTATCATGAATTGATCTGCATGGTCTGTTATTGTCAATTTCTTGAAGAATCAACCTTAACGTTAAACATGACTTCATTGGTTTAAATTCAAGCTGACTCCCGTAGCGGGATAAATCACACTTAAGGAAAACTAAACCATACCATTTTGGGTTATATTGTATCCCAAAATTTATCTGTTGAAGTCCTAACTTCCAGTATTTCAGAATGTGACTGTAGGCCCTGGCTCAGCCATAGAGTGTGGGCTGGAGTGTGGAAGTCCTGGGTTCCATTTCTGGTCAGGCACACAGGAGAAGTAACCATATGCTTCTCCATCCCTTCCCCTCCTCCCTCACTCTCTCTTTCTTTCTCTCTTTCTCTCTTCTTCTACAGCAGCCATGGCTTGAATGATTTGAGCAAGTTGGCCCCAGGTGCTGAGGATGGCTCCATGGCCTGGCTTTAGGCACTAAAATAGTTCGGTTGCCAAGCAACAGAGCAATGTCCCAGATGGGCAGAACATCGCCCCATAGGGGGCTTCCTGGGTGAATCCTGGTTGAGTTGCATGCAGGAGTCTGTCTCTCTGCCTCCCTGCCTCCCACTTAAAAAAAAAAAAAAGAATGTGATTGTATTGTATTTGTAAATAGAGTTTTTGCAAATGATCAAATTAAAATGGAGTCATTAGGGTGGTCCCTGATCCACTATACCTGTGTCCTTATAAAAAGGGAGATTTGGACAGAGAGATAGTCCCATGCACATAGGAGAAAAGTCACTTGAACACAAAGGCAGAGATCGGGTGATGTGTCTAAATTAACAGTAAACCACCAAAAGCTAAGAGAGAGGCATAGAACAGAATCCCTTGCATGATCCTCAGAAGAAACTAACCCTGCCAACATTAATCTCTGACTCAATCTCTTACTTCCAGAACTGTGAGACTATAAATTTCTGTATTTAAGTTACCCAATCCATGGTACTTTGTTACAGAAGCCCAAGCAAACGAATACTCTAACCTTTAAAGCCCTAGCTCAAGACTTATTGACGTGCTCCCTAATATCTAAAAATGTTCCTATCTCTACTTTGCCCAACCATCTCAGGAATCAGTTTTCAGTCAAATAGCTCCAAATAGACACAGGTCTTGAGTGTCTAACAGGTAAAGAAAAGTATGGGATTTAGTCCTGATAAGAGTATTTGTGTAAACTTGAACAAGTTATTTCATATTCTTATGCCACAGTTTCCTGATTGTCCTATGAGGAGGTTGAACAAAATTCTGATTAACAAATAGGTTTCATCTCTGTGCATACTCTGAATTGTGGCAGTAACCGAGAGCTCAGTCTTGACTACTCTACATGAATCAGCTCCCTGCCTCTCTGAGCCTGACCCACGGGCTCTGCTCATCTCATCAGGTGAGACTCAGATAGTTTAATGATTTATATCCAGCCCTGTCACACACTGTTCCAACAAGCTCTGGGTGAGACTTAACATTCCCACAGAGCAAGTACATCAGCTTTAGGATCACTCTGCCTTGTCATTCAGATGTTTTGACTGAGTAGAAAGAGCGTAATGATTAATCAGCATTGTCTACTGTGGATGAAAGGTGGTAAATTTGTCCCATATGACCTGTAGACTTGCCATCTTTGGACTGAATGATCTCTGAGCCCTTCCAAATCTGAAAACTTACAATTTCTTTCTTCACTGATCCAGGGTTTCTTATTACTGTCCTCATTATCACTTTTAATCACTGCTGCTGCTTCTGCTATTCTCTCCCAAACCATCAGCTCTTTATTTTTCTTTCTTCCACCCTTATCTCTTCTCCAGCTGTGATGGTTAATTTTATATGACAACTTGACTGGGCTAAGGGATGCCCAGGTAGCTCGAAAAACATTATTTCTGGCTGTTTCTGTGAGAGTGTTTCCAGAAGATATTACCATTGGTATAGGTAGACTGAGTTAAGTGGTTTGCCTTCACTGATGCAGGTTGGCATTAGCCAATCTAATGAAGACCTGAATAGATGAAAGACAGAGGAGGAGGAATAAGTTTGCTCTCTGGTTGAGCTGGAACATCCATCTTCTGCTGCCCTTGGACATTGGTGCCTCTGGTTCTTGGGCCTTTGGGCTCTAACCAGGACTTACACCATTGGTCCCCCCCACACACACACACACTCTCAGGCCTTTGGTTTCGGACTGAATTACACTATCAGCTTTCCTGGTTCTCCAGCTTGCATATGGGCAGGTCATAAGGACCTTTTGGCCTCCATAATCATGTAAGCCAATTCCTATAATAAATAAATAAATCTTTATATGTATATGTGGATGTACAGATATATCTTATTGGTTTTGTTTATCTGGAGAAGCCTAATACACCAGTCTTTTCTTACTCTCTCTCTTTCCTATGCTTCATGGCTTTGGTGCTGCCAGAGTTATCTATTATAACCATCACTAGTCAATTAAATGCTCTTTTTCTTCTAGGCTGACAAAGTGACCAATCACAGGACATTGTCTATGACCTTTGCAATTTAAGTTCTTCACTATTTTCTCCAGTGGTTATACTAATCTTTTTTGTTTAGGTCTCCCCAGGTGTAGTGGTAGTGCTAGGCGATGATGAGTGCTGGATACTGATAAACTAGGGCAGTATCGCAACGCCACAGAGAACCTTTCCAATAATCCATGACTGACAGGAGGTAAAACCAGACTCATGATTTCTGAAAAGAAGGTGATTAAATTGCAGCAAACAAAGTCTTGCCTGACCAGGCAGTGGTGCAGTGGATAGAGCGTCAGACTGGGATGCAGAAGACCCAGGTTCGAGACCCCGAGCTCGCCAGCTTGAGCATGGGCCCATCTGGCTTGAGCAAAAGCTCGCCAGCTTGGACTCAAGGTTGTTGGCTCCAGCAAGGGGTTGCTTGGTCTGCTGAAGGCCCGCAGTCAAGGCACACGTGAGAAAGCAGTCAATGAACAACTAGGGTGTCGCAACGGCAACGAAAAACTAATGATTGATGCTTCTCACCTCTCTCCATTCCTGTCTGTCTGTCCCTATCTATCCCTCTCTCTGACTCTCTCTCTGTCCCTGTAAAATAAATAAATAAATAAATAAATAAATAAATAAATAAATAAATAAAACATTTAAATTGCAGCAAACACTTATTTTTACCTATAGCTTTCCATACATTATCCTGTTTGCTCTTCACAACCTTATGATGTAGGCAGGACAAGTACTCTTTTATCCCCACATTCCATTTAGGAACCAAAATCAGAAAAAACTAAGTGACTCGATTACACAGAATTGAAACATTTCAGGTTATGTCATTTCACCAATCACTCAACAATTACTTAGTCTCACTCAGAGAGATCCTATCACATCTGAGCAGACCCTTTTCGTTAACCATCAAGACCCACCACACGAGTAAAGCTAGACAGCTTGGCTAAGATTGCATTGATTAAAAGCTACATTTAATGGAGCCTTGAACTGTGTCCAAACAGCTTTTTTCCCAAAGCAGCAGAATGGCTTCTCTCTGAAGCACTCTTTCGTTGAGTGAACCATTTGCTATCATTTCAGACTCACGGGCTCTACTTGTCTCATCAGGTGTGAATCAGATAAATGAAAGAAATAACTAAATTCATTGTGCACATGATTCCAAGTCACTAGACCTAGAACGAGGGCCAGTCTGTTACTCCATACTTACCCCACAAGGGTAATGGGCTTTGGGGTATTCCTTGCTATGTAAACAGATACCCTTTCCACCATGGTCTAGCTACTATCAGTGTGTCTATTGGTCAGACTCACTGTAAATATATAAACACATTGCCAAGAACTTCCACAGAAAGCAACCAATCTTTAATGTTTATAGGGAAATAAGGAGACCATAATGAGGTATAGGGTACCACTTTGTTAAATCCCCATCAATGGACTTTTCTGAAATATTAGCAAATAGAAGTAACAAGTTCTCCTTTAGCCCAAATTTTCCTCTGGACCAAACACTAAAGAAAGCTACATCAAGAGCTCAGATAGAAAAGGCTGGCTGTGAAAAGGCATATTTCTCTGAGAGAAGGAATCAGTACTTCTTCTGCCTCCTGGTTCTGGTGAGACATCCAGCACGGGAGGGAGTTCTGTGGGGCTCAGCGATGAAAGCTCATCTCAGGAGGGGCAGCTGGGTTTGGGTTTAGAACAAAACCTACAGGTTTGCTCCCTGAAGATCAGCAAAGTATTAGGAAGAAGTAGGAACACTGTCGTTCTTCTTTGCTCTTGGCAGGTATTACCTAAGTTATTTGCCAAAAGGACAGAGCACAGGTTTCCAATTAGTCTTCCAGGTGAGATAGCACAGAACTCATTATCAGATTAGAGACTGAAAGCTACCAGGTGACTGCAGCTAGGCAGGCCTCTCATAGCCCAGAGTCACTCTTTCTGAGGCTGTCCACCCACACCACTTTCCAAGTATGAGCATCTATCATATATCTCTAGTATGTGTGAGGCTCAAATTCTCAGATACCTTTTAGGCCTTATTTTGTCAGACTTTTCATCAAATAAATCATATTTGATCATGCTCTGCTTCTTTAAATCCTCCCTTTTCTCTGTTTCTATAACACTATACGCTCATAGTTATTTTCTAGTCCTTCTGAAAATCTCTTCCCAGTGCTTCACTGATCCCTCCTCCTCCTTCCTCTAACTCCTGAACACTGGAGCTCCTAAAAGTGCATTCTCAGTCCCTATTCTTTCCTCCATCTAGACTTTCTCCTAGGTAAGCTCATTCCTTTTATCATTTAAAATGTTATCTGTATATCGTTCACACCAAGTTTCTTTCTCCAAAGAGATCTCTCTTCCAAGTTCTGTATTTGCTAATCCAACAACTTTTATGATCTCTTACCTTGGATATCTCAAAAGCTCCTCACACTTAACAAAATCAAAACTGACGTCTTGAGCCAAAAAGATCTGAGATTTTTCACATAGATTTGATCAAGAAGGACAGGCAGTGACTTATTCAAGGAGAATCACTTCTAGTGATGGTGAACCAGATAAATAAGACCAACTTTCTCACTGGGAACAACTAGAAGAGCTGGGGAAATAGTTCTAAATCTGTTTGAAGGCATCAGAGAACTATCATGGTGGTGAATGCTCATGAGGCTAAGATCCCTCAAAAGAGGGAACCTAGAGAAATGAGCTCAACTTTGGGGACTACATTTTCCTAGGGAGATCCTCCAATTCAGGCATAGATGGCCTAGAAGCAGAGAAATTGAACAGAGCATTTAACAAACTTATAAGACAAGGGAACAAAAATGAGAGTTTAGGGCCTGCCAAGAAAGGAACCTGTCATTAACTACCCAGGCTTTGCTTTAAGGCCCTATATTAGTTAATAGTCAGGGTTCTCCAGAGTAACAGAACCAATAAGATGTATACACATATGTATTGGTGTGTATACCTATGGCTATATATATGTGTATATATAGAGAGAAGCCAGAAAGGAAATCATAATAAGAATATACATGAATGAAAAAGAAAACAGACATATAACAAAGGAACCATCAGTGTGACTGCTGGTGGTGCAGTGAATAAAGTGTTGACCCAGAATGCTGAGGTCGCCAGTTTGAAATCCCAAGGTCACTGGCTCTGAGTGCAGGCTTGTCAGCACAAGGTCACTGGTTTGAGTGGAGGAATCGTCCACATGATCCCAAAGCTCACCAGCTTGATCCTAAAGGTCGCTGACACAAAAAGCCCATGGTCACTGGCTTCAACACAGAGACACTGGCTTGGCCTTGGCTAAGGCACGTACAAAAGCAATCAATACACAACTAAAATGAAAGCAACTCCAAGTTGATGCTTCTCACTTTCACTTTTCTTGGAAGTAATCAATGCACAACTAAAAGAAAGCAATTAGGAGATTATGCTTCCCTCCTTCCCTTACTGTCTTTCTCTCATTCTCTCTCTCTCTCAAAAAAAGAAAAAAATTAAATTTAAAAATAAAATAAAGGGATCATCAAAGAAAACAGGTTTGTTGAAAACACTACTTTAGTCATAAACTCCTTCAAAAAAGGCACAAATAATGTCTGGAAAGAAAAAGGGGAGATCACTATACATCCTACAGACAATAAAAGGATAATACAAAGATTGTTTTAAAAACCTACATGCAATACATTTGAAAATGTAGATAAATTATATATATTCCATAAAATGCACACGTAACCTAGCAAAACTAAGATAAATTTAAAAATTAATTCACTGTTCTAAAACTTTCCCACAAAGAAAACTATCGGCATATATGACTTTGTAGTGAATTCTACAAAATATTTCAAGAAGAACAATGCCAAGTTTTACACATATTCTCAGAGAAGACAAAGAAATATCATTCTTCAGTCATTCGTAAGGCAAGCATAATCTTGATACCAAAGCTGGACAAGGACATTAAAAGAAAGAAACATTGACCTGACCTGTGGTGGCGCAGTGAATAAAGCGTCGACCTGGGAACACTGAGGTCGCCAGTTCAAAACCCTGCACTGGTCTTGGCACATATGGGAGTTGATGCTTCCAGCTCCTCCCCCCTTTCTCTCTTTCTTTCTCTCTCTCTCTCTCATTCTGTGTCTCCTCTCTAAAATGAATAAAATAAAAAGAAATTTAAGAAAAAAAAGAAACATTGAAGGCCCATCTCTCTCATGACATTGATTTTTTTTTAATTCTAAACAAATTCTTGCAAATCAAAACTAGCAATGTATAAAAGAGATTATACATCACAACCAAGCCAGAAACAAAATGCAAAGTTGATCTAACATTCAAAAATTATTCAATGTAATCTGCTCCATTAATAAAATAAAGATGAATCCTATGATCATCTCCATAGATGCAGAAAAAGCAGTTCATAAATCCAACATACATGAGTTTTTAAAAAATTATAGCAATCTAGAAATAGAAAGTAACATCCTTCAACTGATAAATATCTACAAAAAATGAAATAAAATTGAAGTTCTTAATTATTTGTTCCAGATTCACTCTTCTTCCAGTCTTCTCCATCTCAGTAAAATAACATCTCCATCCATCAAAAATTGCTCAAGCTGAGTATCTGAAAATTAGTATTTAGAGTTCAGTCTCTCTGTCTCCAATCCATTGCCAATCTATTGATTCTATATCCAAACGTTTCCAGCATTCATCCACTCTTTCCCTCTTGCTCATGACCACTTTGCAGTCTCTCATGTGTATTATTACCATAGACTTGTAACTGGTCTCTCGGTTTCCATTCTTGCACCTCGGACTATATTATTCAAATCCACATAGCCCACTGAGTGACTATCTTAAAAGGTCAATCAGATTACATCACTGGTGTTTAACAACTGCTCAGTGTGCTTGGAAAAACAATCCAAAATGCTTATCAGTGTCTACATGACCCGCTGCTTCGTTCAAACATCACTTGTGGCCTCCCAACCCATTACGTCAGATTGACCTCTTTCACTCCTCTGCTTTTGCAAGCTAGTCCCCTCTTCAGGACTGCTCCCTCTACTTCTAAAGTTCTACCCATTTCGCATTGGCCAACTCTTAGCCAGCCTACAGGACTCAGCTTAAATGATGCTTCTACACAGAACCCTTCCTGGCCATCCTATGTTCCCTTTCTTAGAATCCTATACTTTCCTTTCAGAATTCTTATTAGAATAATTTGCAAGTCTGTATTATTTTGAACTTTTACTTCTTTTTTTGTTTGTTTTTTTACAGGGACAGAGAGAGCGTCAGAGAGAGGGATAGATAGGGACAGACAGACAGGAACAGAGAGAGATAAGAAGCATCAATCATTAGTTTTTTGTTGCCGTTGCAACACCTTAGTTGTTCATTGATTGCTTTCTCACATGTGCCTTGATTGGGGGCCTTCAGAAGACCGAGCCACCCCTTGCTGGAGCCAGCGACCTTGGGTCCAAGCTGGCAAGCTTTTGCTCAAACTATATGAGCCTGCGCTCAAGCTGGCGACCTCAAGGTCTCGAACCTGGGTCCTCCACGTCCCAGTCCGGTGCTCTATCCACTGCGCCACCGCCTGGTCAGGCGAACTTTTACTTTTTAAATGTCTGTTTTCTTTGCTACACTGTAAGCTCCACACAGGCAAAAACCATGACTGTTTTTCTTCTCTTCTGTTTAATCTCTGTCTATCCTAGTGCCTAGTGCCTAATAAGCTTCAATAAATTATTGTTGAAATAACAAATAAATTAATACTTTACATATTTCAAGTATATTGAATGTGTGTACAGGGTTTTTGGTAGATTCTCTCCAGTATGCACATTTTGGGTCATCATTGTTAGTAATTTTGACTATAAGCAGTTTAAAGCATATAACCTTGTGCTTCCAGGCAAACCTTGAAGCAAATGAGCATTGTGTCTCAGTTAGACTCCCTGCAATTAATTCTAACTCCTATAAAACTTATCTACTGACACTAGTGTTTGCTATGTGTGGATCTTACAGGAAGTGATTGCAAACAGGCATAAAAGCAACCAAAACACCGTATTGAGTTAAAAGCTTTTATTCAGCCACAAATGCATTTTTCTATTGAGCAGACTTCAAAGTCAAGTTAAAAAAACTTAATATTGTGGTAAGCAAATAATGTTCTTAAAAAAATAAAATGTGTGCAACCAGTGATATTTATTTATAAATGCCCTATGACCACCTTCTAAGAAATGCTAAATGGTGGTAAAACTAAAAAAGGTATCAGCACAACTAACACAATCTTTGTTAAAAATAATATCATCTTCAGATGATAACCTTAGAAAAGCAGTCTTTATTTGACTTGCCACTGGTCTCTAAATGCAGAATGATGCAAAATTAAAATGATTATAATTTTGTACCTCATTTTTTCTACCTATAAAAGGTGACTACTTTTATAAAGGTGAAAAGAGAATCCATAGAAATCCCTTGTTCCTAATATGCTTTAATGATGGGGTCAACTCCCTCATTATCCTAGAAAGAAATACATTTATTTTTATTCATAGGTTGAAAAACATGGCCAGACTTTGTGCCATAACTGAAATAAGCTCAAAGCTATAGCTCTTCTTTAAGATTGAGCCAAAATCAAAATTACCAGTTGATAATTAATACGAAAAGGTAGTTAACTCTTAACTCAGTCATATGGACAGGTGGAAAGTAGCACCCACAGTCTATATTCTTATTTGAAGTAAACAAGAAGAATTCAAATTATTATAAAGCTGTGGATCCAAGGACACTTGAAGTGGAAGGCTCTAGAAGCGGTAAGAACTGGTAAAGGCAACAAGAGCTTTGTGCTCTCATGGTTGTGACCTCAAACCCCAGGTCTCTCACACAGAAGTCATGTGAACATAGGCAAGACACTAAACCTCACTCAGCCTCTTCATCTATAGAAAGAGGATGGCAATATTCCCTCAGACGTTTCCTGTGAGAAGCTAGAGATAATCTACAGAAAGTACCTGGCAAGCAGTAGGAGTTCAATAGATAGTATTCAGTGGACTAGGTATTGGCCTTTCTTTCTATTCTGCCTTTGTTAAAAATAAGTTAAGAAAGGGAGAATGGAACTAGCAAAAGCTGTTTTTAAATACTAGCATTCCTCTTGGGGATATTAATACTACCAGGGAACCCAAAACCCATCAAATAAAGAATGTGAGCCAGATAGAAACATGACTGGTCACCACAACTTTGTTATCTTGCATTCTCAAATTACCATTATGGAATAAACCAAGTGATATCAAATCTGGAGTAAATTGAGAATAACTGTCAGAACCCCATGGATAAGAGATAGAAAGGAAAGGAGAAGGGGGAGGAGATGAAAGGGAAAGGAAGACATAGGGAAAAAGAGGGGAAAAAAACAGAAACCAACATGCTTCTTGTGGATTCAAGTTTGCTTACAAGCAGAATGACGTGGAACTGTCTTCTCCTTTCTGCTGTATTCCCTGTGAAGCAAAGACCACAGCTGCTTTGTTCATTTCTGCACGCTCCATAGCTAGCACAGTGCCCAGAACATCATAAGCATTTGTTAAATAATTATGGACTGTGCAAATGAATAAAAGAATGAACGCTGCCTATGTCCCTAGAGTCATAAATATTCACCCTACTACCAATAATTTGAAAACCTAGGACTGATTTTATGCATTCAATCTAAGTACTTGGAACTAGAATTCCAGATATGACTGTCCCCAGGTTTGCACCTAGTTACTATCACTTAACCATCTCTCTGGCACTGCAAAATGGTTTTATTCAATAAAAATTTGAGGGTCCTGTGGGGTGGCCTCAATCTTGGCTCTCATTCTGCCAGTATTTTCAGTTGCTTTATAGTATATTTCTGGTGCTAGGTATTAAAATGCAGAAAGAACTGTTTAGAGACTCTGAGTTACATTTTTAAAAATCAAAGATAGAGCTGAGCAGTTAAAAATCAGTCAATATAGTGTCTGCTCTCATTATTAAGAGATGCTTAATTTCATTATTCAGTTTCAGGAGAGAACAGGAGGCATGTAGTGAAATTCAATACAGACAAAATATATAACTTCGAATAGTAACAGACAGGATAATGTTGCAATTACCAATTTCAATATAAGTTTCCCTGACAATAATTATAACTATTTAAACAAAGCATTGTTAGAATATTTTTGGTACACTGTATATTAACATTTTTTAATCTATTAAAAACAGGTCAAATGTCCCATTTAGATTTATGATTTGGGATTTTTTTTCTAGAATAAGTCATGTAAACCCACAAAACACAGAGCTGTGAGGATTAAATTTAATTGTTTATGTGAAAGTGCTTTGCAAGCACTTCATGACATTGTTTCTTTCTCAGCCAGTTTGCATGTAACATGTAAGACACCACCTTTCCTGCCTTATTGTTAGAGGCAAGATTTTTCTTCTTCACTTCTTAAACTAATGAGATTGTTAAAAGCAATATCATTCTATCAGAAGCCACCATGTTTCAGAAATGAAGTGATTTATGGGTGGTAATTATATTACAAAAAGTTTATACATCGTTTGGGCTCATTCAGAAGAATGGAGGTAGTATGTTGCCACTGTTATTAAACCCCAAAGATCCATTGACCAAGAATATAAAGATCAACCACTTGTTATGTTAAGTAATTAACTTAACTCTTCCCCAAAGCT
Source organism: Rhynchonycteris naso (assembly GCA_037038555.1). Classification (NCBI taxonomy): domain Eukaryota; kingdom Metazoa; phylum Chordata; class Mammalia; order Chiroptera; family Emballonuridae; genus Rhynchonycteris; species Rhynchonycteris naso. The sequence continues at coordinate 33,427,356 of CM072999.1, read as the reverse complement.
CCCAATCAGCTTTAGAATAATCCTGTTTCTCCTCGGCAGTGAGAGTGCCCAGCAATGTATTGAAAAGGGCTACTGAAAGGTGATGCCAATTAATTGCCAAAAGTAATTGTCATTTTCAAATCACATTATTGTCTAACTTGCTGCCACTAGATCATTAAAGTGCCAATTATGCATCTCTGCTCTAATGTATTAATAAAAAAAGCAATCATGCATTTATCGCCTTTATAATTCCTGAGATAGTTACACAACAGGCTGAAGGTATATTTCTTCTGAGAGGCAACAAACTTAGCAACAACAATGAAGGCTCCAATGGTTAGGAAATTAACATACCAGAACTGACTGTCAGAGCTAAAACTAAATATTCTCAGCTACTTGATTTGAAGTGTCAGAGTGCCACCACATAGAATGAAGGTGTGAGAAAGTAAGAGCTTGCTTCCACACAATAACCTATTTCCTTTTTTCTCCATTCTTTCCCAGGTAAGAGTAAAATATAAAGAAAACCTTGCCCAGGAACAAGAAAAAGGTTTCCAGGTTGGTTTAATAGGTCATATATTCTTGCGTCGGCATGTGGTCCGGGAGAAGCTGCATTTCTAGGCTACCAACGAACCATTTTCATCTTTCATAAGTCCATCCCTGCTTCAGGAGAGGTTGAAGCATCTCTACAGCATGGAGAAGGAAGCCGAGGGCCGAAGTGGGGGTCAAGAGATGATGTTTGCAGGACTTGGTTTTATTATTGTGCTTGAAATTCTGTAAAATCCCAGATTTTAAATATATTTTTTAATGCAGATATAAAAATCCATTCTGTAGATAAATAGAAATAATTTAAGGAGTCTTTATTTTGGATTATCTGTCCTCTCTCCTTTAAATCAGTTTCAACTCAATTGAAGTGTCCTTATCAAAAAAGTTATATAGTATTGTGTTTCTTGGGGGTTTTGTTGTTGTTGTTTTGTCCACTCTTCTCCATAATTGTCATATTAAGATTGAAGTAGTTGTATTAAATCTCCTTGGAGCTACCCATGTGGCAGAAGGGTTCCCCAGGATATTGAGGTAACCACTCTTTCATCTCAGAGGATTCTGTTCAAGATGCTTCTCCAGCTGTCACAGTCCACTGATATTCTTTATTCATTTCTGACATTATTCAAGTGAACAGGTCAACAAACCACAGCCAGGAGGCCAATCCGGCCCACTTCCTGTTGTAAATAAAGATTTACTGGAACACAGCTGTGTTGATTTGTTTGCATATTGCATTTGTCCGCATCTTTCTACAACAACAGAGTCTAGTTAGTGCAACAGAGGCTATGGCCCCCAAAGCCTAAAACATTTTCTATCTGGTCCTTTACAGAATGTTTGCCAATCCGTGTTCTAATGTTTTTAGTTTTTATTTTTTCAGCTAACTATTACAGAATCTCCTTCCCCACAAATAAAGACCTTTAATTTTATATTGCTTAATGTTTTTCTTTTCTTCTCTGTGAATTGTTCTTCCTAAACTACAACATCTTCTTTAACCTCTGAAATTTAACTCTCTGAAACATTTCATCCACACACTCCCCAGTGACTTTGGAAACAGTTCCCCAAGGATGCTCACAAAGGCACTTGATAACATCTCCTTTTGATCAGTAGCCTGGTAGGAAATCACCCTCTGAGTTGGTCAAAAATGTTTTCTCATCCTTTCAAGTAATAGACACTAGATAAAAGTCTTCGCTGTGTGTCCGGCACAGGTGCTGAGATGCAAAAATCTACAAATAAGACATAGCCCCACCTGGCAGCTCAGGTGGAAGAGACCTCAAACAATTCAGGGTAGGACTGTGGTTGTGATTGTTATTTAACATTTTCATAGTTACAGGCTAACAACTGTGCTAAAAGCTTTACATATATTAACTCATTTAATCCCCATAATAATCCTATGAGAAAAAAATGCTCTTATTATTCTTATTTTACAGATTTAAAAAAACTCAGGTATGCATAAGAGAATATAAATGTAAGGTAGGATTATAGCAAAGGTTTAGTAATTTGCCCAAGCTCACACATTTATTACGTAGCAGAGCTGAGATTTGAACTCAAATAGTCTGGCTCCATAGTCCAAACTCTTAACTACTTGTCAATAGTAGCTTTTATTTTCTCCTCCCATGACCTGAGAGGAGACACTACTCCCACAAGGAATGCCCCTAAATTCCCTATCACAGAGCAGCCGAGCATCTGAGTGACTCTGTTCTGACTCACACACTTCCCAGTTTCAGCCTGCTCCTCTTTGCGGGAAGGGGTGGGGGCTGGCACCTTCAGACTCACATCATAAGGCCCAGAGATCTGAGAATGTTCTGAATTCCCAGGTAATACTTCTTTTATCAAACTAGAACCTCTCAGAAATTATAAATGTGGTTCTAACGCCCCTGTAGTGGGGGGCAGGGGGGCTGGGGGCAGTTATTATTTTATTTAGCCAAACTGTTGGCAGCTACTTCTTTCTTTTTCTTTTTTTTTTCTTTAGACAATTAACGAGTTGACATTGATTAATTAGGGTACATAGATTCAGAGAAAACATCTCCAGGTTATTTTGACATTTGATTTTATTGTATACCCATCACCCAAAGTCAAATTGTCTTCCATCACCTTCTATTTGGTTTCCTTTATGCCTCTCCCCACCCCCTCCCCTCCCTCTCCTCCCTTCCCCTGGTAACCACCACACTCTTGTCCATGTCCATGAGTTTCAATTTTGTATCCCACCTATGTATGAAATCATACAGTTCTTAGTTTTTTCAGATTTACTTATTTCACTCAGTATAATGTCATCAAGGTCCATCCATGTTGTTGTAAATGATATGATGTCATCATTTCTTATGGCTGAGTAGTATTCCATAGTATATATGTACCACATCTTCTTTATCCAGTCATCTATTGAAGGGCTTTTTGGTTGTTTCCATGTCTTGGCTTCTGTGAACAATGCTGCAATGAACATGGGGGCTGCATGTGTCTTAACATACCAGTGTTTTTGAAGTTTGGGGTTTTATACACAGCAGAGGGATTGCTGGGTCATATGGTAGTTCTAGTCTTAATTTTTGAGGAATCACCACACTTTCTTCCATAGTGGTTGTACTACTTTACAATCCCACCAACAGTGGATGAGGGTTCCTTTTTCTCCACAGCCTCTCCAACAGTTGTTATTACCTGTCTTGTTGATAATAGCTAATCTAAAAGGTGTGAAGTGGTATCTCATTGTAGTTTTGATTTGCATTTCTCTAATAGCTAGTGAAGATGAGCATCTTTTCATATATCTGTTGGCCATTTGTATTTCTTCCTGGGAGAAGTGTCTGTTCATGTCCTCTTCCCAGTTTTTTATTAAATTGTTCGCTTTTTTGTTATGAGTTCTTTGTATATTTTGAATATTAGGCCCTTATCTGTGCTGTTGTTTGAAAATATCATCTCCCATTTAGTTGGCTGTCTGTGTGTTTTGTTGTCAGTTTCTCTTGCTGTGCAAAAGCTTCTTAGTCTGGTGTGGTCTCATTCATTTATCTTTGCCTTCACTTCCCTTGCTTTTGGAGTCAAATTCATAAAGTGCTCTTTATGGCCAAGGTCCATGAGTTTAGTACCTATGTTTTCTTCTATGTAATTTATTGTTTCAGATCTTATATTTAGGTCTTTGATCCATTTTGAATTAATTTTAGTACAAGGGGACAAACTGTAGTTGAGTTTCATTATTTTGCATGTGGCTTTCTAGTTTTCCCAGCACCATTTATTGAAGAGGCTTTCTTTTCTCCATTGTGTGTTATTGGCCCCTTTATCAAAGATTATTTGACTATATATATGTGGTTTTATTTCTGGGCTCTCTATTCTGTTCCATTGGTCTGAGTGTCTATTTTCCTGCCAATACCAAGCTGTTTTGATTATCGTGGCTCTATAATATAATTTAAAGTCAGGTATTGTAATGCCCTTAGCTTTGTTCTTTTTCCTTAGGATTACTTTGGCTATTCAGGATTTTTTATAGTTCCATATAAACCTGATGATTTTTTGTTTCATTTCTTTAAAAAATTACATTAGAATTTTTGATGAGAATTACATTAAATTTCTATATATTGCTTTGGGTAATGTGGTCATTTTGACTATATTTATTCTTCCTATCCAAAAACAAGGAATATTTTTCCATTTCATTGTATCTTTTTTGATTTCCCTTAACAATGCTTTGTAGTTTTCATTATATAGGTTCTTTATATTCTTTGTTATGTTTATTCCTAGGTATTTTGTTGTTGTTGCAACCATAAATGGGATTATTTTTGAATTTTGAGTTTGTTTCCTGATGTTTCATTGTTGGCAAATAGGAAGGCAATAGACTTCTGTATATTAATTTTGTATCCTGCGACCTTACTTTACTGGTTTATTGTTTCTATTAGTCTTTTTGTGGAATCTTTGAGGTTTTCAATGTATAGGATCATATCATCTGCAAAAAGTGAAACCTTTAATTCTCCTTTCCCAATACAAATGCCTTTTATTTCTTTCTCTTGTCTGATTGCTCTGACTAGAACTTCCAGCACTATGTTAAATAAGAGTGGAGAGAGTGGGCATCCCTGTCTTGTTCCTGATCTTAGAGAAAAAGTTCTCAGGCTTATGCCATTTAATATGATGTTAGCTGATGGTTTGTCATAAATGGCCATTATTATGTTGAGATATTTTCCTTCTATATCCATTTTGTTGAGTGTTTTAAATATAAAATGGTGTTGTATCTTATTGAATGCCTTTTATGCATCTATTGATAGGATCATATGGTTTTTGTTCTTTGTTTTGTTAGTATGGTGTATTACATTAACTGTTTTACGTATGTTGAACCATCCTTGTGATTCTGGGATGAATCCCATTTGATCATGATGAATAATTTTTTTAATGTATTGTTGTATTCGATTTGCTAGTATTTTGTTTAGTATTTTAGCATCTGTATTCATTAGAGATATTGGTCTGTAGTTTTCTTTCTTTGTGTTGTCCTTGCCAGGTTTCTATATGAGTGTTATGTTGGCCTCATAAAATGTGTTTAGAAATATTGCTTCTTCCTCAATTTTTTTTAATTTTTTAAAAAGATTTTATTTATTCATTTTAGAGAGAGGAGACACAGAGAGACAGAGAGAGAAGGGAGGGAGGAGCAGAAAGCATCAACTCCCATATATGCCTTGACCAGAGAAGCTCAGGATTTCAAACCGGCAACCTCAGTGCTTCAGGTTGATGCTTTTACCCACTGCGCCACCACAGGTCGGGCTCTTCCTCAATTTTTTTGGAAGACTTTGAGTAGAATAGAAACCAAGTCTTCTTTGAATGTTTGATAGAATTCACTAGTATAGCTGTCTGGCCCTGAACTTTTATTTTTGGGGAGGCTTTTTATAGTTGTTTCTATTTCCTCCATGATTATGGGTCTGTTTAGGCTTTCTATTTCTTCATGACTCAGTCTAGAAAGATTGTATTGTTCTGGGAATTTATCCATTTCTTCTATATTGTTAAATTTGGTGGCATATAGTTTTTCCTAGTATTCTACAATAATCCTTCGTATATCTACAATATCTGTGGTGATTTCTTCTCTTTCATTTTGAATTTTGTTTATGTGAACCTTTCTCTTTTTTCTTTAGTGAATCTTACCAAGTGTGTGTCAATTTTGTTGATCTTTTCAAAGAACTAGCTCCTTGTTTTATTGATTTTTTAATAGTTTTTCTGTTCTCTATTTCATTTATTTCTGCTCTGAATCTTATTATTTCCTTTCTTCTGCTGGTTTTGGGTTGCCTTTGTTCTTCTTTTTCTAGTTCCTTAAAATGTGAAGTTAAATTGTTTACTTGGGCTCTTTCTTGGTTGTTTATATAGGCCTGAAGTGACATAAACTTCCCTCTTATTACTGCTTTTGCTGCATCCCAGAGATTCTAATATGTCGTATTGTCATTTACGTTTGTCTGTATGTAACTTTTGATCTCTGCTTTTATTTCTTCTTTGACCACTCATTTTTTAGAAGTATGTTGTTTAATTTCCACATTTTTGTGGGTTTGTTTACTTCTTTGCAGTTGAATTGTAGTTTCAAAGCTTTATGGTCAGAGAATATGCTTGGTATAATTTCAATCTTTCTGATTTTGTTGATGTTATTTTTGTGGCCCAACATATGGTCAATTCTTGGGAATGTTCCATGTGCACTGGAGAAAAATGTATATTTTGGCACTTTGAAATAAAATGTCCTGTAGATGTCTATCATATCCAATTATTCTAGTGTTTAATTTAAGGCCAATATTTCTTTATTGATTTTCTGTTTGGATGAACAATCTAGAGCCGTCAGCGGTGTATTGAGGTCTCCAAGTATGACTCTATTTTTGTTGGTTTTTATTTTTAGGTCAGTTAGTAGATGTCTTATATACTTTGGTGCTCCTTGGTTTGGTGCATATATATTAAGAAGTGTTATGTCTTCTTGATTCAATGTCCCCTTTATCATTATGAAATGACCATCTTTGTCTCTGATTACCTTTGCTGTCTTGTAGTCAGCATTGTTGGATATGAGTTTGGCTACACCTGCTTTCTTTGGATGTTATTTTCTGGGAGAATTATTTTCCAATCTTTCACTTTGTATTTGTTTTTATCCTTGTAGCTTAGATGTGTTTCTTGAAGGCAGCATACCATTGGATTTTCTTTTTTAATCCATTCTGCTACTCTGTGCTTTTTTTATTGGTGAGTTCAATCCATTTATATTTAGAGTAATTATTGACACTTGAGGGTTTCCTATTGCCATTTTATATATTGCTTTCTGATAGCTCTGTATCTTGTTTGGTTCTTCTCTTTTGTTTTTCTGTCATTTGTTTTTTTTTTGGTTGTATTCAATACTTCTTTCCTCTGTTTCTTCTTTTTTTGAGCCATGTGTTTCTGTAGTGGTTTTTTCAGGGGTGGTTAACATTGAGTAATAGAAAGAATATGTATCTTATTCATTGTAGTACATTATCTCATGAGTACTTCTGCACTCCATCCTCCTTTTCTACTGTTAATCTTTATCTTCTCCTCTTTTTTTTTTTTTTTTGTTGTTGTCATGGATTAATCTTTTTTTTTTTTATTGTGATCTTGATGGAGCTTTTACTCATTGTTTTGTTTTGTTTTGTTCTTTGTATCTGGTCAGATAACACCCTTTAGAATTTCTTGAAGTGGGTGTTTTCTGGTGATAAATTCCCTCATCTTTTCTATATCTGTGAATGTTTTTATTTCTCCTTTGTATTTGAAGGATAGCTTTGATAGATACAGTATTCTTGGCTGAAAGTTCTTCTCTTTCAGAACTTTAAATATTGGGGTCCACTCTCTTCTGGCTTGTAGAGTTTCTGCTGAGAAATCTGATGATAACCTAATAGGCCTTCCTTTATATGTTGTATTCTTCTTTTCCTTGGCTGCCTTAAGGATTTTTTCTTTGTCATTGGTTTGTGATAATTTTATTATGTGCATTGGAGTAGGTTTGTTTGGGTTAAGATAACTCAGTATTCTGTTTGCATCTTGAATTCAAGGCTCTAATTCTTTCCACAGGCTTTGGAAGTTCTTGTCTATTATTTGTTTGAATATGTTCTCCATTCCATTTTATCTCTCATTTCCTTCTGATATATCCATTAGTCTTATGTTGCTCTTTCTGATGGAGTCAGACAGTTCCTGTAGGGCTTTCTCATTTTTTTTTTAATTCATGAGTCTCTCTCCTCTTCTTTCTGTGGTGTCTCTAGTTTCCTGTCTTCTATGTCACTAATTCTCTCCTCTATCTGGCCTGTTGTAATAGCTAAGCTTATTACCTCATTTTTCAGTTCATAAATTGAGTTTTTCATCTCTATTTGATTCATTTTCATAGTTTCAATTTCCTTGGTGATATATTCTTTTTGTTCATTGAATTGTTTTTTGAGCTTTCTAAATTGCCTTCCCATGCTTTCTTGTATTTTCCTGAGTGTTTTTAGGACTTCAATTTTTAATTTTCTGTCATTTAACTCCAAGATTTTCAAGCAATTGAAATTTTTTTCTATAAATTTTTTCCTCATCTATCTGAGCTACATCTCTGTCTTTTGTATCCATGATATTTTACTTCTTTTTCCTTAAGGGTATTTGATAATGGTATTGTTAATAACACTAATAAGGACTATTAAAAATTGAAAAAATACAATGAAAATTCTATTGAGCTAAGTGGAACAAAAACTACATAGAATGAAAAGCCAGAGTTCAGGGGAAATGACAAAAAGATAAAAAACGAAGTAAAAACTACACAAAATGCCACAAAAAAATTTTGAATCCAGAATAAAATAATTTGTTTTGAAATGATGATTGAATGAGAGAAAAAGTGAAAGAGAAAAGAAGAAAAAAAAAAGAGCTAAGGTTTTTGGAATGTAACCCTCATAAAAAAAAAAAAAGAAGAAGCAAGAATGGAAAATGTAACACCTATGGGTAATGAAATTCAAAATGAAAAGGAAATAATAAGACAGAAAGAGGATAAAATGACCGAAGTGGAAAGAAAAGATGAAAAATATAAGAAAAATGGTAAAAATTTATAAAAAATGTAATTTTTTCCCGGTTTTGAGAGGTATCTTCTTCTTTTTTTTTCTTTTTGGCAGGTGGTGCTATACCAAAGGTTTTGCCCCTGTGGCACTCTTGAGTAGAGATTTTCAATTGATGTGTCGCTATGGCGATGACATAAGCTAGGCCTCCTCATCGGTAGGCAGGGCTTGTTAAGGTTTGCAGGCTCTGACGATGGGAGAGTCAGTTTTCCTAGTGCCTATCCCCTTGTCTCTCCTTGAGCCAGCAGCCTGGGGACCCAGCTCTGAAGTTTCCCCAGCCACTGCCTGCAGATCAAGAGGTCCTAAGAGCTGCCAAGTCCCTCCTCCAGGTCCGCTTAAAGCATAGTTCTCAGTAAGGCTTTGTCAACCACAGCCACCAGTGTAAGCAGGCAGGACAGAGAGTCAATTTTTCGTTGCCGTTGCAAAACCTTAGCTGTTCATTGATTGCTTTCTCACATGTGCCTTGACCATGGGTCTTCAGCAGATGGAGCAACCCCTTACTGGAGCCAGCGACCTTGGGTCCAAGCTGGCGAGCTTTAGCTCAAGCCAGATGGACCCGCGCTCAAGCTGGTAAGCTCAGGGTCTCGAACCTGGATCTTCTGCACCCCAGTCCAACGCTCTATCCACTGCGCCACCGCCTGGTTAGGCTGGTCAGTCTCCTTTCTAAGGGTCCCAGGGCATGTCTAGTATGCCTCAGCACTCCGCTGGTCTGATCTTCACAGGCTTTTCTCCCTTGTGCCCTATTGGTAAGCCTGCAGCCCAGCCTCTAAACCTTCTGCAGTGCTCTCTGAGGTCTGCTCCATGGGAATGTGCTTTGTAACCTGTATCGGCTGGCAGAGGCGCCCCGCCCAGACAGGTCCAGGCCCAGGGATCCCGGCCTCTGTGCACTTCCCATACTGTTGGTCGAGGAACCGGGATCACACAGAAACTCTGGCTACAGCCCACACAGAAGTCCACTGCTGACAATCTTAGGCCTAGCCCCTCCACCCGCGAATGAACGCACCACTCCAGAGGCGCCAGGTAGAGCCACTTGCACACCACCAGTGATCGCAGACCAGGAGTGAACAATGCCCAAAGCCACTCTGGTGCCAGCTTCCACAGGCAATCTGCTAGGCCACCTCCATCAGAGTCTACTGCTCATGCTAGCTCCGTGTCTGTGATCTCAGGCTGAGCCGCCAGCGCGCTCTCTCCTTGGCATGATCGTCTGCCCTAGCCCAGCTTCTTCCCTTACCCCTAGCCCTCCTTTTCTCTCAGTTCCAAGTGAAAGCAGCCCTTCCTCAGGTCAGTGAGGAAAGTGGAATACTCCATTCTCTGTTTTATTTCCTTCAGAGTAGATTATATGTTCAGCCACCTTTTCGCCCAACCGTACCTTTGGTGTATGTGTATTTCAGATGCTCCTGAGATTTTTTTTATGTCTTCAGTTGTTGAATTTGTTGAAATTTCAGGGAGAGATATTGGGAGCACCCCTCATGGCACCATTTCTCACCACAGCTACTTGGCAGCTACTTCTTCCTGACTTCTACGGGAGAGGCAAAATTTCTCTCCAAGGGAGGCAATTCTTTTCGTGTGTGTGTGTGTGTGTGGCAGAGACAGAGAGAGTCAGAGAGAGGAATAGATAGGAACAGACAGATAGGAAGTGAGAGAAATGAGAAACATCAATTCTTTGTTGTGATTCCTTAGTTGTTCATTGATTGATTTCTCATATGTGCCTTGACCTGGGGGCTACAGTAGACTGAGTGACCCCTTGCTCGAGCCAGCGACCTTGGGCTCAAGCTGGTGAGCCTCGCTCAAATCAGATGAGCCCGCACTCAAGCTGATGACCTTGAGGTCTCGAACCTGGCTCCTCCACATCCCAGTCTGATGCTCTATCCACTGCAACTCCACTTGGTCAGGTGGGAGACAATTCTTTAGTTTAGGAGAATACTTTGATGTTTCTTAATGGGTGTTTTTATTCTGGACTTGATTTTGGTCTATTTTTTATTTTTTTGTTTTTTATTTTTTGCTGTTATTGGGAAAGGCCCCTGAACATAAATGGATAGGAGCTTATGAGACAATAAGGTTGAACTACTTTGCATAATAAAGAAAATGTTGAGGGTCTCTCAAAAAGAGAAGATAAAGGTCTTGAGATGATGATAATGGAAGAGGTATGAGCATAACCTATCAAGAAGGAGGTCCAAGAATTTGTCTATGCGTTGGGGTCATAAGAAGAAAGAAAATTGGCCAAGGAGAAATCCCCTAAATAGAGATGATCAATGGTTGTTAGGACTGTGATGCCTGATACAAAGTTTAAAGTTGTTTACTGTGCTATGGGATCCTGGGAGAGGGCAACAGCTCCAGAAGAGACAGGAGCAATGATGAGAAGAAGGGAATTGGGGGAGTAGGATTGGCTATAAAACAGCCTTCTAATTAAAGGCATGGCCAAGATCAGAAAGGAAGAAGTAAATCTATCTATATTCACAGATGACACGATCTTATACATACCCTGTTTCCCCCAAAATAAGACATCCTCTGAAAATAAGACCTGCCATTTTTTTTTCAAGTTTAGAAATATAAGGCCTCCCTTGAAAAGAAGACCTAGCGCATCTTTAGGAGCAAAATTTAGGGGAAAGAGGGTAGATTGTTGTACATGGAAATAGAGTCACAAGAAATTCTTGATGGAATTCAGAGTTTGACTGATTATGCTGTAGTTTGTGATGACATGACTACAGTATATTAATAAATGTTGATTTTTTGTTCAACAATAAATGTGAATTCTTGTTCATAAAAAAATAAGACATCCAAAAAAAAATAAGACATCCCCTGAAAATAAGACCTAGTGCATCTGTAGGAGAAAAAATTATTATAAGACACTGTCTTATTTGGGGGGAAACACAGTAGAAAATCCTAAGAAATCCACAGCAAAAACATCAGAACCAACAGAGAAATTTCTACAAGGTTGTAAAATATGACATCAATATATGAAAATCAATTGTATTTCTGCACATTAGCAATGATCAATCCAAAACTGAAATTAAAGAAACAATTGCATTTATGCTAACATCACAATAAAATACTTAGGAATAAATATAAACGAAAACATACAAGACCTAAATACTAAAAACAACACATTATCATTGGAAAAAAATTAAAGAAGACTTAAATTTTTAAAAAATCTTATGTAAATTTATCAGAAGACATTATTTTAAAAATGACTATTGTCCTAAATTAATCTAGTCCCATATTTAATGCAATCCATGTAAATATTCCTATTGCCTTTTTTATAGAAATTGACAAGCTGATCCTAAAATTTATATAGACATGCCATGGACCAACAATAGCCAAAACAATTTTGAAAAAATAACAAAGTTGCAGGGAACTAGTACTGCCTGATACAAAGCTACAATAGTCAATATAGTGTGTTAGTGCCATAAAGATAGACATAAAAAGCAATAGAATATTAATTGGAAACTAAAACTTCTATACCTATGGTCAATTGTGTTTCAGTAGGGGAGAGAACTCGGTGGGAAAGAACAATCTTTTCAAAAAATAGTAGTAGAACGTGCAAAAGAATAAATTTGGATCTTATATCACACCATATACAAAAATTAACTCAAAATGGACCAAACATCCAAATATAACTACATCATGCTTTAAGAAAACATATGGATAAATATGCACGATTTGGCGTAAGAAAATGGTTTTTAGACAAGACACCATAGGAACACGCAATAAAAAGAAAAAAAGATAAATTGGATTTCATGAAAATTAAAAACTTTTGTGGTTCAAAGGATAGAATCAAGAATGCGACAGGATAAACCAACTTTGAGCAAAACTAAGTGGACTCTTCAACCAAGGAACACTGCAGAAGCCACATTGAGACTGGTAGGAATAGCGAAAACGCGAAGAGGGCTGCCCAGCTCCCCGGAGCAAACGGCAGCCCGGAGAGATCCGCGTGGCGGGAGGAGAGTTTGGCGGAGAGGGAGGGACCTGGGTCCCAGGAACCAAGCCCCAGACTGCAGTCCCAGAGCCTAGAAGACGCGATTGGACAGTATCGAGCTGTGAAGCAAGTGAGGATACTATTTGTGAAAAAGAGAGAGTCTTCTCAGACCCAAAAGTCTTTTTAAAGGGACAGCTCAGAAAGCCTCTCTCACAACCACGCACCCGGGGCTCCGGGGAACTGGGGCAGAGGAGAGGAACAGAGCAGCGGGAACAAAGAGTGGACTGAAGGCATGAGGACACTCTGAGGGACAGCCACCCCGACCCATGGGCTAAGTCACTTCCCTAATCGAGAACGAATATTTCCCCTGGAACTAGCAATACCAGCAAAGGGAGACAGGACACTAGCCAAACAAGCTCTCCCGCGGCAATTAGAGCAGACCCGCTTAGAGGGAGGGAGCTCCCAGGCCTACAGTGTGGAGACTTAGGGCACTTCTAGCCCCCTGAGGTTGCTGAAGTCTATAGTCGGGACAGGACGCCGAAACGCAGTCCTGTCGGTGTGGGCGGAACAGTGAGAGCTCGGGCTAGCCTAGCAGGGGCGGAGGTGATGCGCGAAAGCTGTCCGGCAGCTGTGGGCCCCCTGTGACCCCACTTGTGGGGAAAAATACGGGCAGAGATCAGCCCTGCGACCCTGCGCTAGCTGGCCCTGACCGCGGGCACCGGGCTAAGACCAGGGACGGGCGAGGGGCCCGAGGCTCACGCTGCCAACCCCGCCCAGAAGGAGAAACCTCGGTGTGCCATCTGTGGGCGCAAGCGGGCTCCTAAGTCGGGGGCGAGGGAGACACTGAGACCAGGGGAAGTTCCCTGCTGAGATCACACTGCTCTCCCCGCCCGGCCGGGAAACTGCGGAGTACCACTCTACGTGCGCGACCTTTCTCCGAGCGTGGGGGCGGGGTAGGAGCCGGAAGGACCGGAAGCTAGCCGCTGTGCGCACGCCAGCAAACACGCCCGGCCCAATAATCCCCGGTGTTCAGTTTCAGTCCCTGCGCAGGAGGGCCCTGGCCTCGAGGGCGGGGCTAAATTCTGGACGGGCAAAGGCTCACAGCTGAGAGCACGTCAAAAGCCCCGCCCAACCCACAAAACTGTGGCGAGCAGGCTCGGACTGAGGGGGCTGGGCGTAAGCCTTCCGGAAATAGTCCGGGTCCGCAGCTGAGCAAAGGTGCTCACCTCTGCCCTGCGTGCTAACGCTAGTGGCTTGAGTGACAGCCCCTCCCGCAAAGGAGAGGCAGAAACCACAGCAATAGCTGCAGTGAGCAGGCGCTGGCAACGCCCACACCAAACCGCCCTAGGCAGCGGCAGAGGGGTGGCGGGCCTGCAGACAGACCACACCTAGAGAACACAAAGGCAACACATACTGGACTCCAGTGGCCACAACTTGCTTACACTCAGATAAAATGGGCAGGCAGAGGAATGCAAACCAAATCAACCAAGAGAAATCCCCAGAGAAGGTCCTGAATGAACCAGATATAACCAAACTACCAGAAGCAGACTTTAGAATAATGATAGTTAGGATGTTCAAAGAAATTAGAGCAACAATGGATAGTCACTATGAGCACCTAAATAAAGAGATAACAAGTATAAAAAATGAAATTGAAATAATAAAAAAGAATCAGACAGAAATGACAAATACAGTATCAGAACTGAAGACCACAATGGAAGGAATTAAAAGCAGGATGAATCACGCTGAGGATCGAATCAGTGAGTTAGAGGACACAATAAACATAGTTACAGAAGCAGAGAAAAAAAAGGAAAAGAGATTCAAAAAATGTGAGGAAACTCTAAGGGAGCTCTGTGACAACCTGAAGAGAAACAACATTCGCATCATAGGGGTACCTGAAGAAGAGGAAAGAGGACAGGAAATGGAAACTTTGTTCAATCAAATCATAGCAGAAAACTTCCCTAAATTAAGGCTGGGAAACATTCTACATGTCCAAGAGGCACACAGAACCCCATTAAAGAGAAACCCAAAAAGATCTACACCAAGACACATCATAGTTAAAATACCAAAGCTAATAGATAAAGAAAAAATCTTAAAAGCTGCTAGAGAAAAAAAGACTCTCACCTACAAAGGAGCCCCCATAAGGATGACATCGGACTTCTCAACAGAAACACTTGAGGCCAGAAGGGAATGGCAAGATATAATCAAAGTAATGCAGAACAAGAACCTACAACCAAGACTACTCTATCCAAAAAGGCTAACGTTTAAAATTGAGGGAGAAATAAAGAGCTTTCCAGACAAAGAAAACCTCAAAGAATTAATTAAAACCAAACCAATCCTGCAAGAGATTTTAAGGGGCCTAGTGTGAACAGTTCAAAGGGAGAAAAGAATATAGCAAAAAAAAAAAATACAGCTTTAAAGAATAAAATGGCAATAAACAACTACATATCAATAATAACCTTAAATGTAAATGGACTAAATGATCCAATCAAAAGACATAGGGTAGCAGCGTGGATAAAGAAACAGGACCCATACATATGCTGTCTACAAGAGACACACCTTAAAACAAAAGATGCACATAAACTGAAGGTAAAAGGGTGGAAAAAAATATTTCATGCAAATGGAAATGAAAAAAAAGCCGGGGTAGCAGTACTTATATCTGACAAAATGGACTTTAAAACAAAGACTGTAGTAAGAGATAAAGAAGGACACTACACAATGATAAAGGGAACAATTCAACAGGAAGATATAACTATTATAAATATCTACGCACCAAATATAGGAGCCCCGACATTCATAAAGCAGACTTTGATGGACATTAAGGGCGAGATTAACAGTAATACTATCATAGTAGGGGATTTCAATTCCCCACTAACAACACTGGATAGATCCACAAGAAAGAAAATCAATAAAGAAACAGCAGACTTAAAGGATACACTAGATCAACTTGATTTAATAGATATATTCAGAACTTTTCACCCTAAAGCAGTAGAATATACATTCTTCTCAAGCGCTCATGGTACGTTTTCTAGGATAGACCACATGTTAGGACACAAAAAAGGCCTCAACACATTTAAGAAGATTGAAATCATATCAAGCATTTTCTCTGATCACAATGCCATGAAACTAGAAATCAACCACAAAAGAAAAACTGAAAAATACTCAAACACTTGGAAACTAAATAGCATGTTATTAAATAATGAATGGATTAACATTGAGATCAAAGAAGAAATAAAAAAGTTTCTAGAAACAAATGATAATGAGCATACGTCAACTCAAAATCTATGGGACACAGCAAAAGCAGTTCTGAGAGGAAAGTTTATTGCACTACAGGCATATCATAAGAAGCTAGAAAAAGAACATATAAGCAACTTAACCCTGCAGCTAAAAGAACTTGAAAAACAACAACAAATAAAATGCAGGACAAGTAGAAGGAAGGAAATAATAAAGATCAGAGCAGAAATAAATGACATAGAGGCTAAGGAAACAATACAGAGGATCAATGAAACCAGAAGCTGGTTCTTCGAAAAGGTAAACAAGATTGATGAACCCTTAACTAGACTCATCAAGAAAAAAAGAGAGAGGTCTCAAATAGATAAAATTAGAAAGGACACTGGAGAAATTACAACTAATACAACAGAGATACAAAGCATTGTAAGAAAATACTATGAAGAACTCTATGCCAAAAAATTAGACAATCTAGATGAAATGGACAAATTTCTTGAATCATATAAACTTCCAAAAATCAATCTGGAAGAATCAGAGTACCTAAACAGACCAATTACAACAGAGGAGATTGAAACAGTTATCAAAAAACTCCCAAAAAAGAAAAGTCCTGGGCCTGATGGCTTCACAAGTGAATTCTATCAAAAATTCAAAGAAGAACTAACTCGTATCCTCCTCAAGCTATTTCAAAAAATTCAAGAGGAAGGAAGACTTCCAAACTCCTTTTATGAGGCGAGCATAATTCTGATCCCAAAACCGGGCAAAGACAACACAAAGAAAGAAAATTATAGGCCTATATCCCTGATGAATTTAGACGCTAAAATTCTCAACAAAATATTAGCCAACCGGATTCAGCAATATATGAAAAAAATCATACACCATGACCAAGTGGGATTTATTCTGGAGAGGCAAGGCTGGTTCAATATTCGCAAATCAATCAATGTGATTCATCACATAAACAAAAGGAAGGACAAAAATCACATGATAATTTCAATAGATGCAGAAAAGGCATTTGATAAAATCCAGCACCCATTCATGCTTAAAACTCTCAATAAAGTGGGAATACAAGGAACATTCCTTAACATGATAAAGGCCATCTATGACAAACCCACAGCAAACATCATACTAAATGGACAAAAATTAAAAGCAATCCCCTTAAGATCAGGAACCAGGCAGGGTTGCCCACTTTCACCACTTTTATTCAACATAGTTCTGGAAGTCCTAGCTACAGCAATCAGACAAGAAGAAGAAATAAAAGGCATCCAAATTGGAAAAGAAGAAGTAAAACTGTCACTATTTGCAGATGATATGATATTGTACATAGAAAACCCTAAAGTCTCAGTTAAAAAACTACTGGACCTTATAAATGAATTCAGCAAGGTGGCGGGATATAAAATTAATACCCAGAAATCAGAGGCATTTCTATATACAAACAATGAACTGTCAGCAAAAGAAATTAAGGAATCAATCCCCTTCACTATTGCAGCCAAAAAAATAAAATACCTAGGAGTAAATTTAACCAAGGAGGTTAAGGACTTGTATTCGGAAAATTATAAAACATTGATAAAAGAAATCAAGGAAGATACAAACAAGTGGAAGCATATACCGTGCTCATGGCTAGGAAGAATAAACATCATTAAAATGTCTATATTACCCAAAGCAATTTATAAATTCAATGCAATACCAATTAAAATACCAATGACATACTTCAAAGATATAGAACACATATTCCAAAAATTTATATGGAACCAAAAAAGAGCACGAATAGCCTCAGCAATATTAAAAAGAAAAAATAAAGCAGGAGGCATCACTCTTCCGGACATCAAGGTTTACTACAAGGCCATTATACTCAAGACTGCCTGGTACTGGCATAAGAACAGGCACACTGATCAATGGAACAGAACAGAAAACCCAGAAATAAACCCGCAGCTTTATGGACAACTGATATTTGACAAAGGAGGAAAGAACATACAATGGAGTAAAGACAGCCTCTTTAACAAATGGTGCTGGGAAAATTGGACATCTACCTCCAAAAAAATGAAACTAGACCATCAACTTAAACCATGCACAAAAACAAATTCAAAATGGATAAAGGACTTAAACATAAGCCGTGAAACTATAAGCATCTTAGAAGAAAACATAGGCAGCAAGCTCTCCGACATCTGTAGCAGCAATTTATTTGCCGATTTATCTCCACGAGCAAATGAAATAAAAGGCAAGATAAACAAATGGGACTACATCAAACTAAAAAGCTTTTGCACAGCTAAAGACAATAAGAACAGAATAAAAAGACAAACTACACAATGGGAGAACATATTCGACAGCACGTCTGATAAGGGGTTAATAACCAAAATTTATAAAGAACTTATAAAACTCAACACCAGGAAGACAAACAATCCAATCATAAAATGGGCAAAATAAATGAATAGAAATTTTACCAAAGAAGACATACAGATGGCCAAAAGACATGAAAAAATGCTCAACATCACTAATTATTAGAGAAATGCAAATTAAAACCACAATGAGATATCACCTCACACCAGTCAGAATGGCGCTCATCAGCAAAACAACACAGAACAAGTGCTGGCGAGGATGTGGAGAAAAGGGAACCCTTCTGCACTGCTGGTGGGAATGCAGACTGGTGCAGTCACCGTGGAAAACAGTTTGGAGATTCCTCAAAAAATTAAAAGTCGAACTGCCTTTTGACCCAGCTATCCCACTTTTAGAAATATACCCTAAGAACACTATAACACTGTTCGAAAAGAAGAAATGCGCCCCCATGTTTGTAGCAGCATTGTTCACAATAGCGAAGAGCTGGAAACAGCCCAAGTGTCCGTCAGAAGACGAGTGGATTAAAAAGCTTTGGTATATATATATACTATGGAACAATATTCAGCCATAAGAAATGATGACATCGGATCATTTATAACAAAATGGATGTACCTTGATAACATTACACGGAGTGAAATAATTAAATCAGAAAAAAAGAAAAACTGAGAACAGCATGATTTCATACATAGGTGGGACATTAAAGTGAGACTACGAGACACGGACAAGAGTGTGGTGGTTACAGGATGGGGGGAGGGAGGGGACGGTGGGATAGGGAGGAGGGGAGGGACACAGGGTAAACCAGATAGAAGGTGACAGAGGACAATTTGACTTTGGGTAATGGGTATGCAGCACAATTGAATGATGGGATAATCTGGAGATGTTTTCATTGTACATATGTACCCTGATTTATTGGTGTCACCCCATTAAAGTTAATAAAAAATAAATTTAAAAAAAAAAAAAAAAAGAATGTGACAGACAAACCCACCAAAAGGGAGAAAATTTTTGAAAATCCTGCATCTGACAAGGGGTTTGTATAAAGAATATATACAGAAATCTTATAACTCAGCAATAAAAAGCCTAACAAACTGAAAAATGATCAAAGAATTTTAATATTTCTCCAAAGAAGATACACAAATGACCAGTAAGCACATGAAAAGATACCCCAAATCATTAGTCATAGAGAAATGAAAGTCAAAACCACAGTGATATAATTCACACTTACTAGGATACCTACAATAAGAAAGATGGATAATAACAAGTCCTGGAGAAGAATAGAGAAATTGGAACTCTCATACATTGCTGGTGGGAATGTGAAGTGATACAGCCACTTTGGGAAACAGCTTGACCGTTCCTCAAGAGGTAAACACTAAGGTACAATATGACTTTGGAATTCCATTCCTAGATATATATCCAAAAAATGTGAAAAGATATGCCCAGACAAAACTTTGCACAGAAATGCTCGTAACAGCATTATTGATTTTAGCCAAAATGCAGAAACAACTCAAAGATGTCCACCAGCTAATGAATGGATAAACAAATGTGGAATATCCAAGCAATGGAATATTGTTCAGGATGAGAAGGAATGAAGATAAATGCTGCAATATGGATGAATGTTGACACTATGCTGAGTTAAGGAAGTCAGACATAAAAGGCTATATGGTGTGTGATTCTATTTGTATGAAAAGCCCAGAATAGGTCATTTATAGAAACAGAAAGTGGAATGATAGTCACCAGGGACGGGGAGAGGGGATAACAAAGAGAGACTGCTAATGGCCGTGAAGTTTCTTTTGGGAATGATGAAAATGATCTGAAATTAGATTCTAAGGATGGTGATACAACTTTGTGAATATGCTAAAAAAAAAAAAAAAACAACACTGAATTGTACAACTTTAAAAGCATGTATCACGTGATGTATTAATTATATCTCAATTTAATAATAATATTTTTTAAAAGCCTCCTTCTCACCAAATACAACCCAAAGAAGGTAACCCTGAAAAGGGAAAGAAACAGTTGTCAGGGAGGAAATCACCTCATTCCTAGTGAAAGACCCTAAAAAAGAATGTGTGTGTGTTTTTAATTCGAGAGAATTAAAGGCAGTTTGAAGTATTATACCAAATCACAATTTCTCCTAAACTATAAAGTGGTTTCAGACAGTTCTGACTGAAAAAAAGAATAAAGGGAAAAGAGACTTCCAACATGGCATGTTGTGGGCAGATGTTTTATTTCTTTTCAGAGTGGCAGTTCAAAGAAAGTGTGGGTAGGACTGTGGCTTGTAGAAAAGCCTTCGATCTCTTAAGACAAGGAATATTCTCAGGAAGAGCTGGCTGGAAAAAGGAGAGCCAGCCCCAGCTAGGATTCTCCCCAGTAATGCGGTGGGAGTGCAGGTCTGGGCCGGCTGTGAGGTCTGGGAAGAGGAATTACCCAGGCAACACTGCCCCTGCCCAGCCCCTGCCCACCACCCACCAGGCACCAGGGCCGAGGCTGTGGCAGGTTCAGAGAGGCTGCAGACTGCACAGGTACCTTGGTGAGGTTTGACAGAGGCTAATACTGGGACATGGATGGTAACTCAAGCAAATTGAGTAAAATAAGCATTCCTCCCAGTTCTAGCCCTCAGCCCCCCAACTTTGAGGTTCTCTTTTCACTTGAACTGATTTTCCAGACCACTTAGGCTCAGAATGATTAGACGTTAGAAAATGCCAGGTTAGCAGGATGCATTATCTCTGATTTCCATGAAACACTAAGGCCAAGCAACCCAACCCTCCTCCTCTTTCTCACCCTCTCAATCAAGGAAATCAGTCCTCTACAGAGATGGGCTTTCCCCACAGAGGGGCTTCAGAGAGGAGGGCTCCCAGACAGAGAAAGAATGGAGAACCATGCAAGTAGTTCGATTCAGCTGAAAACAGGGTTCCTCTTCTTACAAATACTTCCCAATACTTTCCACCAGACAGAAACTGACTTTCTCCAAAGGCACTGAGAGGGTTATGACCATTGAGCGGCCTCGCCTCTGCTGCTGGTCTTCATCAATCATCACCAGACAATAGACTCCGAGTGTCCATAAAGGAAGGAATAAGCATCTACCTACAACAAAATTTGCTGTTAACTTTTTGAGACTAGTCATGTTCTGATGGGCTTGAAACTTCATTCTTCCCAAAGGGAAGTGTGGACACGGAGAGAGGGAGCTGTGAACAGGAAAGGACAGCAGAAACCTGGGTCAGTGGGTCAGAGGTAGAAGATGCAAACACCCTCAGAAAACCTGGGAAGTGTCCAGTCACGTAGGAAAAACCCAGCACTCCTCTCCTAACCCCATCCCAGACTCTATCTACTCCCACTCACAACCCAGGCTGGAAGCCTCTTTCCTCATACAGGAAAAAGTCAGAGGTAACTAGGTCAAGAGCACAACACCTGAACCCCACAGTCTCTGAAACCCCAGCAGTAAAAAGGGCGTACCACCCAGTACAACCTTATCAATGCACAGCACGAACACTAACCGTGGACAGCGGAAGCATGGGCTTTTATCTGTAACTCAGCCAGAGAAATTGAGTTACGTGCCTCTAGCCCCCTCCTCTACAGAGAACACCCCCCCCACACACACACCTTGTGATGGAATGAGAAAGCGTCTACCACATACATTCTGCTCCCTACGTTTGGTTACCTCCAAAATCACCTTTTATTAATGCTGCAGACTTTTAGCTTCATTTCTGAAATCAGACAGTCTGAAGTTCAATTCTCAGCTCTTCTTCTAACATGCTAAGTGACCTTGGGTAAGTTGTCTTCTCAAAACCAACTAAGAGGAGTTGTCAGGCTTGGAACTGAGAGAACTAGATCAAAGACATAAACTTGAAAGTCAACTCTTATTGGAGGTAAATTGCAGCTACAGCTTAGGTGAAATTGCTCAGAGAAAACACAGAATGGTTAGAGAGATCAAGACTATCAGGAAAAATTATTAAAGCCTTTGAAATGGGCAATAGACATTACTAAATCCTGGACATTGCTCAGTGGACCCTGCAGGGATTATCTGGTTCTGTAGATCTGTGTACCTTTCATGACCTTCTTATTGGCCAGGCTATTTACAACTTTCTAGGGACAGAAGTTAATTTGTAGAAAACTGATATAATGCAAATGATTGTTGTCTACAGCACTGTGAATGAATGTTGTTTCAATAAAAATATATTTGATTTTTACTCTATAGAAAAGATGCCACAAGAATTACTTTTTATTGTTCTGTAGCCAATTTATATCTATTATTAATTCATTTCAGCATTCCTGAGTATATATGTATGTTCTTCAGATTCTCCTTAGATCTAATTTTAATTCCTTACTAGTTTATTCATTAATTAATGAGTTACATAAAATCTTTGATGTGTTCCTTTTACATTTGTCTGAGAGTCTTGATTTTACATTTTTGAAAATGATACCAAGCTCTTGAGGAAGGCTGACAGAGAGAGGAGCTGATCTTGCAAAGCAGGGAATACAAAAGCAGCCACTGAAGCAGGGGGAGAAGCAGGACTGTCAGGGCACAAAAGTCTAGGTAAGACAAATGTTTTGAAAGCAGGGAGTGAGCAATTAAATCCAAGGGTGTTTCATTAATTTTCATCTTATTTGGCCACACAAAGGCATTCAACACCTAGCCTTCCCTGCTGTGGCTGCTGTGCACCCCACAAGGTATGAGGCAACCTTTTCTAAACCACTCAAAGAACAAGATGCCTTGTTATTCACTTCTGGGACCAGCGACTACTAGTCTGACATCTACATAACCAAGGGAGCGTCACAAGTGTTCTTTGAGAGACAAGGAGAATTTACTTCAAGGTGATTTTCTGTTCCCAAGTCAACTGAATTAGAGGCAATAAAGGAAAAATTAAAAAAGACAGGAAATAAAACTTTCAAATTTAATCTACCCATGCACTTCTTTAAATAGAGTCTGTATGCCTTGCTACACTAACATCCTTAGTGTAGTACTGTCCAGCAACATTAACATCCTTGGAAGGAGATCAGTTGGCGTTCCAACTTCAACACACAGATGGGAAAACAGAAAAGACTTATGCAGCTGTGTCGAGACATATGTAAACTATTCAGCCCCCTCAACATTGCTCTTACTTCATGTGTGACCTTGAGATCTAGATAATCCCAATTTCATCTTTTTCCCATGCTTTGACCTCCAGATAGATTGCATATACTGTAGCGACAATCTTCCCATCATTTTCCAACTCCTACAAACTGTAGAAAGCAGGAGCAGGATGTAGAAAACTCCCTGAAATCCAACAGTTTTTTTAAAAATAATTTTATTTAGACAATCAATTTTAACAGGGTGACATTGGTCATCTAGAGCACACAGATTTAGAGAAAACATCTCCTGTTCATTTTGATATTTGTTTATGTTGTATACCCATCACCCAAAGTCAAACCGTCCTCCTCACCCTTCATTGGTTTTCTTTATGCCCCTCCTCTCCCTCTAGCTTCTCCCACTCCTCCCTTCCCCACCCCTGGTAACCACCACACTCTTGTCCATGTCCATGAGTCTCAATTTTGTGACCCACCTATGTATGAAATCATACAGTTCTTAGTTTTTTTCTGATTTACTTATTTCACTCAGTATAATGTTATCAAGGTCCATCCATGTTGTTGTAAATGATCCTATGTCATCATTTCTTATGGCTGAGTAGTATTCCATAGTATATATGTACCACATCTTCTTTATCCAATCTTCCAATGAAGGGCTTTTTGGTTGTTTCCATGTCTTGGCCACTGTGAACAATGCTGCAATGAACATGGGGCTGCATGTGTCTTTACATAACAATGATTTTGCGTTATAGGTATATACCCAGTAGAGGGATTGCTGGGTCGTATGGTAGTTCTATTCTTAATTTTTTGAAAAACCACCATACTTTCTTCCATAATGCCAACCAACAGTTTTTAAAAAGCAAAGCCTTCCAGATGATCTCTAACCTAAAAAAAAAAAGCATAAGCCACAGGGAGCATCTTGAAGATACTCATATATATATGGAGATTATATATATATACACACACACACACATACACACACACACACACACACATATATATATATAATCTCCATTTGTCCAGGTTGAAGGAAGGAAAATCTCCCAACTGCCAGCAGCAGGCATGGTTACTTTTCATTTGTTGAACACCCAGTGAATGGATTTGCCTCTTGAACTGGGTGCTCCACCTGCTATCATCTTTCCAGGTACACTCACAAATGACACTTTCTCTATAAGCCTGAAATGTTTCTGTTCATCGGGAGGGCACTTTAAGAAATTACCCATTTGTCTAGGACGGCAAGTGGCTGCAGTCACTGTCATCCCAGATGGTCCCACTTTTCAGCATTACAGATTCTTGGGGATGGAACCTGTCACAGTAGAGCTCTCTCTCCGGCATCCACCTTCTCACTTGCTTCCTAAAGGCAAGAGGTCAAAGATGCCCTGGTGGTTGTTTTCAAGCTTCAGAGTTTCTGGTACCTATTACAAAATAACCGCAGCCCAAATTCATATGCCACTTGTCAATGCATGCCAATAAACACCTCTAATAAATTCCAATACTTACCATTCTTAAACTTTATAAAATATTGGGTAATTCTTCTGAGTAGCCACAAGATGGCAGGCTTGAACCTCCAAATGGATCACCAATGCTTCCGGTCAGCTGCCTGTGAAGTTGGGGGACACTGAAATGACAAGCTGTGGGCACAGGTGTCTCTTCCACTTATTAATATTCCTAGGCACAGCTTAAGAAGCTCTCACTTCACTTTAGGGAGCTGATTTGTTTAGGCATTCATTTGGTTTAAGAAGAATTCCCTAATCATTTGTCAGGTGATATACCTCTCCATTTTAGCTTCTGCCTCTTATAGAAAAATATCTACCTTCAAAATATCCACAAGGGGATGTATATACGTGCAGAATATTCACCTGCATGTTAACAGAGGGACATTATTTTCCAGGGGTTCCAGGGAATAAAGAATCTACCGACTGACCAAATAAATTTAGGTATTCAATGTTGGAACACACATACAGAGATCCGGGGGAAAACATCATATTCACAAGAGTTTGCAAATATTCTTTCAAATTCTGACCATAAATATAATGTTAACCATAAATCTTGTTTATTCTTTCTGATTTCTAATGACTCAGTCACCTACTCTAAGATGAGAAAATAAAAGTGTAAGAACCAGCATTTTAAGGTGTTGGCCCCATTTTTGAAAAGTAGAAAAAATAAAATCTGTTCCAACTCGCTTGGGACGAGAGAATGTATGCACTTGAATCCATGGGGAATCTACCAGCTGGGGAGGAGGATGTTGAGGAGGGAAGGCAGGGAAAAATGAGGACAGGGATCCATACTGGGGATGGTGGTTACACAAAAAGAAACAATCAGGTTCTCTGGTACAAAATGAGGAGGTAATTTAGTTGCAGCTGGATCAAGAAGATTTCAGAGCAATAAGAATCAAGTAAGGGTAACAGAGAGAGTTAATAGGGGACCTTTTAGACTCACAATAAAGATGTAATTTCCTTAGGGCCTTCAAAGTAACAATAGCTTCCAGAAGGTAGTTAGCACACAGACTTGGAGATTGCTTCAGCTCATCCTGTTCATAAAGTCACACACATGGGTCCACCCACAAGAGTCTGTAATTAGACTCCATAACTCCCTGTCCCAGGCTGTCTTGCACAGTGGCTATTAACTCTCTGCTCCAGAGGTAGGAGAAGAGGTGTGAGAATGCCGCATGCACAGGCCAGGGCTCATAATGACAGCAGCAATTACCCTCCCTTCGTGTGCGTGTCAGCCTCCGGTGTGGGGGGAGGCAGTGCATTTGACACATTAAAGAGCATTTATAAACAGTATGCTTGAAGAGCTGAGGGGAAGAAAAACCGTGTAATGAGTGATGGTTATTAATGACCATTATTATCTTTGTTCTGACCTAAGCACTATTCCTCCAAGACTGTTTAGTTAGTATGCAGGACAGGAGCTGAGTCAGACACAAGGGGCTCTGAAACTCTGCTAGTAATCCACCAGTTTTAATAGAGAGAGAGGAAAGAGCTCCATGAGGTTCTCGTCTCCAAAATTAATATATATAAATGAAAATTTTAGAGCTCCCGTGTTCCACCAGAAGAGGAACGAATCGATTCTCTGCGAGGTGAGTCACATAATGGAGGGCATTAGGCCAGGTTTAACATGAATAAGATATTGATTCCTCCTTGTTACTTGATTCAACTTTATTCCTTTTGGATTGCCAGTGGCCTCTGCGACAACATAGGCTGTGGCACGGAGGGCAATTGAGAGCTGTATTTTCTGGTCCTTTATTTATTCATTAAAGTTCTGCACTAACCATGTCTGGGTGAATATTAGGATTCAGTAAAAGGCAACAAGGATGCCTGATCCTTTTCAGACTTAATAAAGAGAGTGGACAGGTTACTTCTGAGGCACTGAGCAAAGGGATAAGCCGGCCATTCTTAGCATGATTCATGCTATTTTGGGAGGGGGGGGGTTGGTTTATTTTTTTTTTTCTGTCAAAATTTCATAATTTAAAAATATAGTCCTGTTAGTATTTGATACAACATGAAAAGACTTTGGGGAAAAAGGAAACATCTCCTTTCACCTACCTTCTCCCTCGGGCAATCCTTGTTTCCTGTTGGTAACACTGTTAACACTTAGACATGCATCTGTGCAGTTTTTTTCTGTGCATTTGCACCCATATATACATATATAGGTGTTGTTGTTTTTTTTTTACAAACAATGGAATTACATCATGTGAATTCTTCTAGAACGCGACATGTCTTAAAGCTCTTCCCATGGCAGGAGGTCCCTCACACCATCAGCTATGTAGTATTCTATAACACGGATATTCGTTTACTTATTCAATCATTCTCCCACTGATGAGTTTTCAGAACGGTTTCAGTTTCTGGTTGTTACAGTGATACCACAGAATTCACACACCTTGACCTCACAGGAGGTCTCTGTCACAGGGGCAGCCAGACAAGAAGCAGAGCAGTGATAGCACAGGTCTGGGATAGCAGACATATGTCCTGGGACCATCACCTCTCTTCCTTCAGAAATGGGCTCCAGACAAGATTGGAAAGGGTCCCCTTACTTGACCCCACCCTGCACCCACACGGCTCAAGACAGATGTAGATGAGGCTGTGAGTGAGCTGGCAGACCTGGCTAAGCCTCACAGTTAAGATGAAGGCATAGCAGCGATTAAACTGGTTGGATCCAGTGACCTGATACCAGGAATGGTGTGGGGAATAGACACTGCAGCAACAGACACGGAGCATTTATAGTCAACACAACAAAGAGAAACAGAGACAATAGCAGGATTGAGAGAACAGATACCTGTGGCTAAGGGCCACACCCTGGAGAGAAGGAAAGGAGGGAAAAGTCTCAGTTGCCTGTGTATTTCTCTAAGAGACTGAGTTCACCTGAAGATTAGCAGATTTGCTTTGAATTGGCAAGATTAAGTTTATCACCATCAATGAAAACAAAATATTTGAGAGTTATATTAGTTTCCTAGGGCTGTCATAACAAGGCACCACAAACAGGGTTGCTTAAACAACAGAAATGTACTCTCTCACAATTCTCTCTCTCCCTTTCTCAGTTCTGAAGGTTAGAAAACCAAGATCAAGGTGTCAACATGGTTACTTCCTTCTGAGGGCCAAGAGAGAGAAACTGTCCCATGCCTCCTCACCAGGTTCTGGTCGGTTGCCAGCAATCTTTTGTGTTCCTTGTAGAAGCATCACCCCCATCTCTACCTTTATCTTCAAATGATGTTCTCCCTGTGTGCATGTTTGTGTCTAAATTTCCCCTTGTTGTAAGGACACTAGCCATATTGGATTAGGGCCCACCTTAATGAACTCATTTTAACTTGATTACCTCTGTAAAGACTATCTCCAAATAAGATAAACTGAGAGTCAGAACTCCAACATACCATTTTTGAGGGACAAAATTCAACCATAACAAATTTTAAGTTTAGTTAAAAAGGATTAAAGCTCTACTTTTGCACACTTAAATTATGTAGACTGAAATTTGAGCTCCCAAAACTACTTTGCTTGCATCAAGAAATAAGAAATTTAATGAAGTCGGTCCTTGAAGATGCTTGATCTGTAATCTAGAAAATGTTTTCACACAAGGCTATCTCTAAATTGAGCAGAATTTGCAAATAATCCCCTAAAATCCTATTGCTCACTTCTGCAGAGGCGAGACCCTCGAGGCTCCAGGGAAGACCCCATTGGCCACCAAGTCTATCAGAGATCAGTCCTAGGAGACAGTAGGGTACGTTACCATATCGTGGGTCCAGTACTGCAGAGGTATAAGTGACTAAGAGCTGGGGCCAGTACAGAAGCCAGGAAGCTCCAGTGATGAGCACATCTGGCAGGCAGCCTTCCTAGATACTTTTCATGATTCGGCTTCCCATCCATCCCAGGGAGAGCAGCCTTGAGAGGTGGGCTTCAGTCACCAGCCCCAAGGGATGGTCCAGGTGCTCTTGCCAGCATTTTGAATGGTCAAGTAGAAAGCTGGTAGGAGCCATCTCGAACTCCAACAGGGAGGAGCTTGTCAGAAGTCAGTTCACTCTCCACTCGTCAATATCTGAAATGAGGTCAACAACTTGGCAGACGCAGGTATTTTACAGAGCTTCCAGAGGAGCTTAGTACCTGCCATCTCTCTTGACAATTTCTCCAAGACCTCATCCAGTTAGTGAGTTAGCTATGGAGCTTTGTTCGAGGCTGTTGTTTTCTTGTATGTCAGAAGTTGATGGCTGCTTAGAGAGGGTGGGGGCTGTCAGCACAGCGGTTGAACAGTTGAAGACTGCTGCAGTGCCTTCTGCCTGAGGGGGAGCTTAGAAGGTCTCTTGTGACCAAAGCAGCAGAAACACCGGGACAACCCACAGTGAGTTGATGAGTGGCTCACACCTAATTGCCAGGTTGGGTTTACTCCAAAGAGCACAAGTTACAGGTCATGTGCATTGCAGGCTAGAAGGACTAGAAAAGCAGCCTCAAACAATGGCTGATGGAGTGTGGTTCATAAGCACGTGGGCCCTTCACTTGGACTAGTCAAATTCTAGGCGGTCTTTGTACACTGGCTGTAGGGTTCCCAGGAACATAAACTTCAGTTGCCCAAAGGCGCTTGATAACATCCCTTTGCTGGCTGCCTCCCTTCCCATCTCACTTTCCCCTTCCTCTACTGGCGTTTCCTGGCATCACTTCCCAAGTAAACTGCTAGCACCCAAATCTTTGTCTCAGGGAAGACCCACCCTAGGACAACCACTTGCTGAAATGGCTTGTCCATATTTCACCAAGATGTCACCCAAGATCCAAGTATGGATTGGCTGAAAATCCTACTCTGTTCAGTACTGTGTGGGCTGAGGGGAAATGCGACAGAAGCAGAAGACAACGTCTGGTAGGGCTGCAAGGGGAACTG
The DNA here is from genome assembly GCA_037038555.1 of Rhynchonycteris naso. Classification (NCBI taxonomy): domain Eukaryota; kingdom Metazoa; phylum Chordata; class Mammalia; order Chiroptera; family Emballonuridae; genus Rhynchonycteris; species Rhynchonycteris naso. The sequence continues at coordinate 33,397,962 of CM072999.1, read as the reverse complement.
TGGTTGAAGGTGCGGAGAGAATTGGGTTCACCGATAAAGAGAAGATGGGTCTACAGGGGCTCTTTTCTTCTGCTACGCTTGCATCAGATCTTAAAATCAGAACTTGTGCCTTGTCCCCAATCTCCTACATTCCCTCAATGTCCTATCTGCCAATAAAGGCAGTGTCCTGTGCACCTGACTAGCTCTCATTGGCTCTCTTTCAGATCCAGCCCACCCACAGGCAGCAGGAATCACTACCCACCAGATCTCCTCATGCCTTAAAAGTCTGCCTTCACTACTGTGGAATTTAGCTACCCTGACTGTGATTGGATTGTATATTCAATTCAGATGGGAAAGATTATGCAGTCCATTCTCCCTGGTGTCATCAGAATTCATGTAAGTGAGAGTGACAGCTTGTAGAGTTGATTTTGACTCCCCTCTATTTTATATACTAGTTAAAAAATAAAATCACGCCTGACATGTGGTGGTGCAGTGGATAAAGTGTCGACCTGGGAACACTGAGGTCGCCAGTTCAAAACCCTGCACTGGTCCAGTCAAGGCACATATGGGAGTTGATGCTTCCAGCTCCTCCCCCCTTTCTCTCTTTCTCTCTCTCTCTCTCACACACTCTGTGTCTCCTCTCTAAAATGAATAAAATAAAAATAAAATAAATTTAAAAAAATAAATAAAATCACTTATGAACTTTAGCATTTTATTATTACCAATAGTAAGTTAGTTTGCAGCTGATTGACAGGACAGTCTAAAATGTCAAGTCAGTTGGAACCACTGATTCCCAGAACTTGGTAACTGACTCTAAATGGGATTTGGAAAGGTGCAGTGTGGGGAGAAAGAAGTTGATGTAAATCTGCATGCCTGGATGCATGAGCTATAAGTAACAGATACGGGAAATGCAGCAAGAACAGGGTTTTTGTAGCAAAGGCAGAGAACAGGCACCATCAGCTATGGTGCCTTAAAGTGCACTTAGGAATCCAGACTCTAAAATAGTCACTGGGTATGAAGTGGTATCTCATGTGGTTTTTTATTTTCATTTCCTTAATTACTAATAATGCTGGATTTTTTCATATGCTTGTTGACTATTTGTATGTCTTCTTTGAAGAAACATCTGAGCCATGTTCTCCTGCAGTTGGAATAAGGCAGGTACCACTGAGACTTTTTGGATTCCTCTGCCTCATTCTCAATTAGTTCAGGATCCAGAGGGCAAACATCATGGATAATTGGAACTTTCAAACATCAACAGTCACTAGATATGCTGCTGTAATGATGGAACAATGAGAGGAGGACCCATTCTCTTACTTTGTTGGCAGAAGAGCTGTTTCACTGCTTCATTTGGTGGGCAAAAGGTCAGAGGGTCAACCCAGGAACAAATTGGCGGCAGCAAATGGCAGGAGTCACACAGCTCAACTCCAGCTGCAAACATCTGGCTTCTCTCTGACTCATTCAAAAAAGTTAGTTCTCTTTGCCTCCCCAAACCAGCTGCTTTACAAAGCAGATCTACTTGATTTACAGCATAGGAAGAGAACTACCCCTGTGTCCTTAGCCAAGTCATTTCACTTTCCAGAGCCTCAGAGAACCCGCCCCTTCCTTGTGCCTTCCTCCCAGTTCTGCACTGCTAGATCTCCATCAACATGTTTGCCTCTGCCAAGCCTTTGCCTCCCCACTGATCCTGTGCTGCAGCCAGAGCCCAAAGTGTCTCCCACCCAACCCCATCTCCATTGATTAGATAACCCTACACCCCTCCCAGCTTTAGGACTCCTAAATTCTGTGTGCTGGCTTCCCCCATACACAGAACTGCTTAACACTTAATTCCCCCAGCCTGGGAGTCGCTGGCATACCTGGAAGCTTTGTAACTAACAATAAATTATGCTCAGAAAATCTGCTGCAGAGGCAGGACCATCAAGACTCCAGGTAAGACCCTGCTGGCCACCGAATCCACCAGAGAAGAGCCCTAGGAGGGCAAGTCACCACATGGCGCATCCTACACGACAGAGGATGGAAAGCTGCACACCGTGTCACCAAACGTGGGACAGAGAGGCAGAGGCAGAGGCAGGGGCAGCCCTTTGCTTTGCAGGTGCACTCACTCCACTCTTGCTGGGCTTGTCATAAACTCATTTCTATAGAAAAGATGGCAGTAGGGAGCATGTTCCATCACAGTGAGACCTTGTGAAACAACTATTGCTAAGCCCCAGGCACTGGCATTCATAACTCAAGAGGGCTGGATTTGTGTCAACATCAAGGCAGTTTAGACAGTCATGGCGACTTCCCTGTAATGGGATTTAACCAGAAAGATTTGACCTTTGAGGATCTCTCATTCTCCACAACCCAACACCCCAGGAAAGTTTTCGGGCTTTCCGCTGGCAGATGGGAGGGCCTGGAGCAGAGCAGAAAGGTCAGAATAACTGGAGCCATTCTGAGTTAGGAGAAAGGAAACCAACCAACTGGCCCCTCTCTGTGAAACAGACGCAATTCAATTCAACAGAGCAGACTTTTCCCCTCCGAGGTAAACGTCATAGTGTCATTTATGCTCTCCAGTCCAGATGCCCTTTGACAGTATGGGCAAAAAGGCACATCCCACCTCGGATGGCTCCTGCCACCCTTTCCACCAGGTTGTTCACTAGGCCTGGTACTATACTTAGAATACTATCCTCGGGTGTAACTACTTGTGTTTAGATCCCACCTCCAGCCCAGTGGTGAGAGCCCGGGGCTGAGAGGTAAGAACTGTGGGTCTGGCGTCGGCTCAGCTGTAACAAGCTGGAGATCATGAGGAAACCTTTCACCTGTTCTCAATCCCCCTTTCCTGCTTCAGAAAATAGATGGGTAAACCAGGACCTCTCTGAGTTTCCTCCTACCTCCTAAAATACCTCGACTGTTTTTCACTTTAAAGACACACAGTGGTTTAATTGCCTACATGGACCACATTCAGGAGCCGGCGTGAGGGGGCAGGTGATTGAGAAGGACACCCTTTTAAGACACCATTAAAAAGGAATTTATATTTTAAGGCTTCTTGGAAAGCTTGAAAGAAATTCCTCCTTCTTTTATCTGGTTGCCAGTCAACCTTTTTATTAAGTTCTTTCATTTCCCTTTTCTTTCTTTTTTTTTTTTGAAAAAGAAATATAAATCTGGCTTTAGATACCTGGAGAAGAGTGAAGGCAGACTTCAGGTGTCTTTCAGCAAGAATGTGAATTATGGTTGCTTACCAGTAGTGTGACTGAAATGGCAATAATTTAGGAAGAATGCTTTAAGGCAACTGATGAAACTACAAAACAGTAGATACTGGAGGCTATTGAAAGATTGGTCATTAAATAGTGTGTTTTGCAGGATTCTTTAGTGATTTTTTCTAAAGAATTCTGCAAAAATGTCTTCTCAAATAGTATTTCACCTTCATATTAGCATTTTGAGTAAGAGGGACAGGCAATCCCTTTTTAATTGATGAGCAAATCATACCCAAAAGGATAAATGACTTACCTTAATTTTTATATCTAACTAATGACAAAGACCAGGCCTGCAGTCTCGTCAGCTTGGTGCTTCTCTTCTGGATGAGCTTCTACAATAGACAAAAAAAGGTTGTTTTCATCACTCAGCTTCCATCAGATCAGCAGCCTAAGAAGGGCCAGGACAGAGAAGATGAAAAGGCACACAGGCGGCATAGGCAGTGTGACTACAGACCAGGAAAAGCAGGGTTAATTTTGTAGGAGCAAGAAGAACCTCATTTTCCTCGTCCCAAGTTCCTGTGCAGCCCATAGAGGAACATCCTCTCCTGGGCAACCAGGGCACCTCCCCTTGTCGGGACTCAGCACAATATTTTAGGAGGAAACTGAAAGCAACAGTTGAGACCCTAACATGAGGGTGCATCCAATCCAGCAGAATGAGTTGTTCTGTTTCAGGGCCCTAGGACCAGTCTGCTGGTCTGCAGACATAGTCACATTGTCATCGATTTGGTTATATGTCCATCTTTCTATTAAACTGTAAATCCATTGATGGCAAAGACTGACGACATGTTCAGGGAGGCTTAAATTAGCAGGGAGAAACCACACCCACTTAACCTGGGAGGCGACACTCCTGATTGACTTGGCCAGGGAAGCTCAAGCAGCAGGGCAGCCACCAGAGCAGAAGCAGGGGAAGCTCTTGGCAGTTTCCCTTGATGCCCAAAGCACCTGAGGGGCTGGCTGGGTGTCATGATGCTGCCCATGCCGAATCCTGTCATACCTGAGACTTGCATCCCTGTTCAAGAATGCATGCAGATAATTTATGTCTCTGATAGAAGACATTTCTGGAGGCCCATCATCCTTCTGGTTCTTGAGTCATACCCAGCACCAGCAAGGCCACATCCAGAGGATGAGTAGGGTGAGATGGAAGGGGAAAAAGTAAAAGCAAGTATAGCAGGTCCTCCTCAAATAACATCATTTCATTCTACATCATGTTATAATGCTGATAAGATGCTAGAGGAACTTAACTCTTGTTTATATTAATTAGCCTATGGTAAAACTGGTTTTGTTCTATGGCTCTTTGCTCAAAGTCGCAGAACCTGCCAATGATGTTTAGTAAGGACTTATTGTATCCAGCTCTTCCTGAACAATATCTTGCCTCCAGGTGTCCAGCAGGCTGGGAAGTTCATTTCCTTGCCACTTCTTATTCCTTTTGTTCCCAGTGTATGTAATGATTGGTCCATGATTTACACTTGACATGCATTTTCAAATTGTCTGTGGTAGTGATCTCTTAGGTGGGTTACCATCTAAACGCATTGGCTGTGCCCATCCTAGCTACATACACACAGTATGAGCTTAGTAGATATTTAGTGACTTGAATGTTGACCCAGCTAGTTAGCAGCATAACCCAGATCTACAAGCATTTAATTCCATCATTTTTTCTATTATACCACACAATTCTTCTCCTTCTAAAAACCTATAGCAGTTGCCTTACTTATCTTAGCACCCAGATTTAGATGTCTCTGCTGTCTTTTCACTCAAATGCTTCTTATCTCTCCATCTATCCTCATTTGAATTCAACAAATGGGACTGACTTATGACCTTCACTGAGCTGCGTCTCTGTCTTGCAGTTGGGCAACTGCCCCTTGATATCATCACTTTGAAATACATTTTAGTGAGTCAATTCAGTTGTCTTGAAATTTTATAAATTCTTCAGATCCACTGAAATTTTTCAAAAACCTCCTTAGAATGATGTATATTAAAAGATTTAAGTGAGCCTGACCTGTGGTGGTGCAGTGGATAAAGTGTCAACTGGAATGCTGAGGTTGCCAGTTCAAAACCCTGCACTTGTCTGGTCAAGGCACATATGGGAATTGAAGCTTCTTGCTTCTCCCCCCTTTCTCTCTCTCTCTCTCTCTCTCTATCTCTCTCTCTCTCACTCTCCCTCTCCTCTCTAAGATGAATAAAAGAATGATAATTAAATTTAATTTAAAAAAATATTTAAGTGAAATTGTTATGGACCCTGATTTCCTCTAATACCCAAGATGAAATTACAAAGTTCCCAACTTAAACAATTAGTCTAGACAAACACCAATATCTGATTCTTCCATTCAGACTTTTGTCTCACAATATGATGCTGAAGATAATTTGCACTTCTCAGATGGGAAAAGTCAAAGAAAGATAATAATAGTGAGAATCATAGTAATAACAGACACGTGGAAAACCAAAGGAACCGACACTGTCAGTGAGAAAATAGGACACTTGTATGCTTCCATTTTTAAATCTACAACACTCTAATACAAACAGAATCTTTTTTCCAGAAAAAAAAATTAGATAAATGCATGCTTTACTCTTTAGAGCTATGAAAATGTGTCCTCTGAATTCATTACTATTTCCTATCTATTGACACTATCAGTCCTGAGTGTGCCTTCTAAATACAATTTGCATTCTCATAAATACATGACTTAAAGGTTCCAAGAATTTTGCTGAAGTAAATACACAGCAAAGCTTTTTCCATCATTTGCCATAGAAAAGGGAATGGCACTTGAGAAAGATTTAGTACCTTTAACAGCACATCCGTGCACTAATGTGTGCCCAGCCTGTAAGCGAGGAGGTTATCTTCACGCTTGTGCAAAATACACTCCATTTCCACTCCTTTGTCCTGCTTATAGTTACAGCAGGCTCTGGTAGTCACATTACTGTCACTTTGTGCTATCTCAAAGTTAAATCACAATGAGCTTTGAGATTGTTATTTGTTTCTCTCTTTTTCTTTTTTTTTTTTTCCGTAGAAATGCAGGCTTCCTTTTCATATTTGTAGGATCTAAGTCTCTAGGTTTCTAAGATTGCCTCTCATGATTTCTCTCTCCTTTTATGCTTTTCTCTTTTTTGGCTTAAAAAGCAAGCTCATTACCAAACCAAATGCACAAGCCTCCCACACAAAATCTGGAGGAAAAAGACATGCCATTTAATTCAGAGGGGCCATTTGAGAGCTTAGCTGAAGTCCCCGGCTTCACTGCCCCACAGGACACACCAAATGTAGGCTGACTACAGGACTGCCTCTTCTGGGACTACTCTGTGATCTGAACAAAGTCACTGGTATGGAAAAGGAATGACTTCTCAATGGAGTACCCAATTCCCAAACAGTTTTAATTTAAAAATAAAAACATTTAGCCCTGGCCAGTTGACTCAGCAGTAGGGCATCGGTCCAGCATGTGGAAGTCCTGGGTTTGATTCCCAGTCAGGGTACACAGGAGAAGCAACCATCTGCTTCTCTACCCCTCTCCCTTCACTCTCTCTTTCTTTCTCTTCTCCTCCCTCAGTCATAGCTCAAATGGTTTGAGCAAGTTGGCCCCAGGTGCTGAGGATGGCACCATGGCCTTGCATCAGGTGTTAAAAAATAAAAAAGTTCAGTTACCTAGCAACAGAGCAGCAGCCCCAGATGGGCAGAGCATCACCAGTTAGGGTGCTTGGCAGGTGGATCCAGGTCAGAGTGCATGCGAGATTCACTGCCTCCCAACCTCTCACTTAATAAAAAAGTAAAAACAATTAAAATAACAACAATAATAACAAACACTTATAAAAGCATTAATATGTGTTAGGCACTGGTCAAAACACTTCACATGCATTATCTCATTTACTCCTCTCAACAACCCAATGAGGTAGATGAGTAATGTGAGGTTCAGAAAAGTTAGCAACTTGCACAAGATTACACAGCTAGCAAGTGGCAGATACAAATTAAACTTAATGCTTTTCACCACTATGCTATGCTGCCTCATATTAAAAGAAAAGTAAATTGTAGAAGTGTATGCCTGAAACAAATACTGTTATTAACCAATGTTACTCCAATTAATTTAATTTTTTAAAATAAATAAATAACAAATGTATCTGTTAATGATATTCTTCTTGCCAAAATGTCATGGAATCAATTTTGAAACTGTATAACAGGATAATAAGAAAAATGGTAAAAACAAACATCTACTGAGGGCCTATATGCCAGATACATGAGTTATAAAATAACCTGTGAGGAGGTATTATTACTGATCTTCACTTTCCATATGAGATACTTAGGTTAAGCAATTTTCCCAAAATCACACATCTAGTAATTGTCAGAGTCAGGAATTGAACTCATGCACCCTGACTACTAAATCATCTTGGCATACTTCTCCCTCTTACTTCCATAAACATGAGGAAAACGAGGCACAGAGGGGTGTAGTATGTCATGTAATATATTAGCACAATCTCATTCTTTTCAAAGACAGTGTTTTGAAAGCTTAGACTAAACTCCAAGCCTGCTGAGTCTTAATCATGTGCTTTTCTCATTACTGCTGCCCCTCCATGTACCCTATCAGTGATCACCACTCCTTCCAGTCACCCAGGAGTCCTGGCATCATTTCTGGTTCCTCTATAATGCTCACCACCCTACAGCTAATTCGTCATGATGATCCATTGAGTCCATTACCAACCATGTCTGAATCTATACCTTTGCCTGTAGGAAAAACTCCAAATTCCTTAATATAGCCACTAAGGCCCTTTATAATCTTATTCCAATCTTTTCTTTCTTTTTTAAATTGAGTTTTATTGGGGTGACACTGGTTAACATAATTATACAAATTTCAGGTGCCCTATTTTTACAGCATATCTCTGTGCACTGTATTGTGTGTTCATCCCCCCAAAGTCCAGGCTTTGTCCATCACCATTTATCCCCCTATTTCCTCCTTCACCTCCCCATGCAATCACCATACTGTTATTCATGTCCATGCATTTTTTCGTTTTTTGTGTGTGTCCTTTTTTGCTTTATTCCTCTCCATCTTCTTTGCCAGTACCTCATCACCACCACGATTAACTCTAGCACACACACAGGCACACTCACAAGGTACATTACACTGTAGTCACGCTAAGTTACATGAAAGTTAGGCTCCTTTATACCCATAGCTTTGCAAACTTCTTTTTGCAAGCAATACTGCCTCCCAACCTCTCCATTTTGTAAACTCCTATACAACCTTTAAAGCCTTTCTTTGCTTGTCCAGGCAGTTAGTTACTGCTTCCTTGGAACACCATATCACTTCTAGAGTATGTATCATACTGTTTTGTTATTTCTTTTCAGACTATAAATTCTGAGAGGTCAAAAATTTTACCTAAATTTCTTTGCATCTCAATCACCTAATACTATGCATGCTTCATAACTAAAGAGTCCATAACTAAACGATGAATTAAATTGAACTTCTCTCACACAACACTTGGCCCAATTGGTCTAGCTCCTTATTACTCAAAGTGAAATCCAATAGTAAGGCTCTAGTGCAGCGATTTTCAATCAATGTGCCACAAGAATTTTTAAAACATGTAATATCTGACTATTTAGTCAGGGCACTGACCTCTTTTCCCTTAGAATGTTAAATTTAAAAAAAATGACAGCAGCCAATATAACTATAGCCATCTGGTATGAATGAATTAAAATTATACCTTTTTTTGCCAGTTCAGCAAAAATATATTTTTTGGTGTGCCGCAGAATTTTAATAATTAGTTTATGTGTGCCATGAGATGGAAAGGTTGAAAATTGCTGCTCTAGTGAATATTATTTGACTCTCCCTTAAGCAATTATTACCAATAATCTGGAAAATATTTTACTTTCTCACATAACCAATATAACTTAAATTAATTCTACCAGTCTTCTAAAATGTGGGGGAGTTCACAGATAGGTAAAATTTTGCAGCCAGATATTATTCCTTAGGCTTGTCCAACATCAGATACTATATTAAGGTAACTTTTCCCCTCTCAATATAAAACTAATAAATTCAGAGAAAATTAGAATTATATTGATGAGGATAAAGAAAAATTAAAATGTCTTTCTTAACAATTATAAGAGAAATATAAATACTCCAAGTTAAAAGTTTTAATTGGCCTTACCATTCCAATTAAATCAATACATATATTAAAAATATACACAGTATATTTCCTTATCAGTTTTCAGACACAAAAGATGAATAGCAGAAGGAATGGATAGTGTTTCACATTTAGAGCTTCTAAGGACATAAAAACATTTTTTAATTAGGTTTTCTTTCCAATTCTGGGTGGCAGGACCATATGGCCACTCATTCATTTTAAAGATGAAAAGAATAAAACACAGAGGGTTAAGTGATTTGCTGAAATTATTCAAACTACCACCTTCTGGTGGTAAAATAGTAGCAATCATTTATTAGGGCTTACTGTGTGACAGACAAAATGCTAAGTATTTATATGAATTATTTCATTCCTCACATCAGTACCATCAAGTAGATGCTATCCTATTTCCTCAATTGTAATATCCTACTCTTTTTTTTTACATTTTAAAGTGGGTGATTATGACAATCAATGTTGTATCATAGTTTGATTGGCAACAATGTTTTTTTCTTAGTTTACCTAAAAGAATGGTGACATCTTAGATCTAAGAAAATACAGTATTAGCCTCATTTTTATAGGTGAGGAAACTTAAGCATAGTGAAATGAAGTGGTTTGTCCACAGCTATCAGTTAATGAATGGCAGAGCCAGGATTTGAACCCAGAAAGTTTGACTCTAAGCCCACACACTTAATTTTATCTATGGGACCACCTTTGATAGGCAATTAGCATTCACAGCATCTGGATTGCCAGTATGGTAATGAATGCTCTCCATTGGCCCTAGAAGGCAGCAATCTCCTTGGTTGCCTGAGTCACTGGGAAGAGTGATGAATGACAAATGAATGAAAAATTAAGTTTTCCTTATCAGCTGGCCTTTGAGTTCTTTGGAGCTCCTGCAGTGATACAAAGCATCTATTAGTAGGAAAGACCTCTGGGAAGTGTTCGTTCTTCCCAAAAATTAGAGTTGGGTTGTAATATCTACCAGAAAGTGCCATGGAGCCATTTTAACCCCCATTTTTGTACTCTCTTGCAAATAAAATCAAGCAAGGACCCACCTCTGATTAGATCGTAAATGTCTTGTGAACTTTCTTTATTTCTTAACATAAAAGCCTGACTTTTCTCTAAACTGTGAAAACTAAGGCCATAGTAATGTTCCCATTATTAGTTGGGTTCTAGAAAACAAACTTGGCAAGACTTAAACTTGGCAATAACAAAATAGATAGTATTTTTCATTAATGGGAATTAAGAGGGCAGTTGAATGCTGAAATTGGAAAGTGTCAGCTACTGAGAGAGAAAGAAAAGAAGCAGTTGATTTGGGCAGCAGTGTGACTAATTAGGTTTTCTTTTGTGAAGGAATTGGTTTGTATTGATTTATTTACGTCTGATGTAACTCAGCAGTCCTTCCCCAGCTCAAGAAAGCCTGCCTGGACTGATAAGTGATAAGGTGCTGGCAAAGCAACTCCACTAGCTCAATGGGGGTGTGTGTTATCTCTTGGCTGAATCAAGCGCGCAGGGTGACAGTGACCAGATAGGCTTTGCAAGTGTCTGCTCCCTGCTTGACACACGCCAAACCTGTGAACTATCACTGCTGGCTGGATATGGAAGCCCTACACCAGGGTTACCTTGGAACATCCCTGGAGAGAACTCAGACTGAGCTTCAGAGGACTTGTGCTTTTCTGATTCAATAAACTAAACCAAACAGGGACCCATCTTATTTTGTTTGCTGGGAACAGCTCACTTTCCTTCTGGATACAGGCCTTTTCTATCACTGCCGTCACAGGTACAAGAATCTTTCAAGGACAGAACTTAGCACTAGAGTTAATGTATCAAAACACCATGCAGACAAGGCATCCAAGGCAACTTTCAGTGTAAATAGTGCTTTTCAAAGAGAATTAGGGAGGTTGCATGTCAGATATGGTTTTGTAACTAATTAGCTATATGTCTTTGTCCTAAACTTCTCTGGGCCCATTTCCTAATTTTGTGATATTTTATATACAAGAAAGATGACACCTGTAAATTCATCTTCTCTAGAGCCCATGCAGGGTCTTTTTCTCACAAGAGACTAATAGTTTTGCACCGAGTTATCCACACTCTTCTGCCCAGAAGTCTTTGTCTCACTGCACACCAATTCCAATATACAGATAGCAGTCTGAAACTCTGCAGCCATAAATAGAATTTATTTCTGTAAAAACAGGCTTGGAAATCATGCTGTTCTCAGTTTTTCTTTTTTTCTGATTTACTTATTTCACTCCGTATAATGTTATCAAGGTACATCCATTTTGTTATAAATGATCCGATGTCATTTCTTATGGCTGAGTAGTATTCCATAGTATATATGTACCATAGCTTTTTAATCCACTCGCCTTCTGACGGACACTTGGGCTGTTTCCAGATCTTCGCTATTGGGAACAATGCTGCCACGAACATGGGGGCGCATTTCTTCTTTTCGAACAGTGCTATGGTGTTCTTAGGGTATATTCCTATAAGTGGGATAGCTGGGTCAAAAGGCAGTTCGATTTTTAATTTTCTGAGGAATCTCCAAACTGTTTTCCACAGTGGCTGCACCAGTCTGCATTCCCACCAGCAGTGCAGAAGGGTTCCCTTTTCTCCACATCCTCGCCAGCACTTGTTCTGTGTTGTTTTGCTGATGAGTGCCATTCTGACTGGTGTGAGGTGATATCTCATTGTGGTTTTGATTTGCATTTCTCTAATAATTAGTGATGTTGAGCATTTTTTCATATGTCTTTTGGCCATCTGTATGTCTTCTTTGGAGAAATTTCTATTCATTTCTTTTGCCCATTTTTTGATTGGATTGTTTGTCTTCCTGGTGTTGAGTTTTATAAGTTCTTTATAAATTTTGGTTATTAACCCCTTATCAGACGTGCTGTCGAATATGTTCTCCCATTGTGTAGTTTGTCTTTTTATTCTGTTCTTATTGTCTTTAGCTGTGCAAAAGCTTCTTAGTTTGATGTAGTCCCATTTGTTTATCTTGCCTTTTATTTCATTTGCCCGTGGAGATAAATCGGCAAATAAATTGCTGCTACAGATGTCGGAGAGCTTGCTGCCTATGTTTTCTTCTAAGATGCTTATAGTTTCACGGCTTATGGTTAAGTCCTTTATCCATTTTGAATTTGTTTTTGTGAATGGTGTAAGTTGATGGTCTAGTTTCATTTTTTTGGAGGTAGATGTCCAATTTTCCCAGCACCATTTGTTAAAGAGGCTGTCTTTACTCCCTTGTATGTTCTTTCCTCCTTTGTCAAATATCAGTTGTCCATAAAGCTGTGGGTTTATTTCTGGGTTTTCTGTTCTGTTCCATTGATCACTGTGCCTGTTCTTATGCCAGTACCAGGCAGTCTTGAGTATAATGGCCTTGGAGTAAACCTTGATATCTGGAAGAGTGATGCCTCCTGCTTTATTTTATCTTTTTAAGATTGCTGAGGCTATTCGTGCTCTTTTTTGGTTCCATATAAATTTTTGGAATATGTTTTCTATATCTTTGAAGTATGTCATTGGTATTTTAATTGGTATTGCATTGAATTTATAAATTGCTTTGGGTAATATAGACATTTTAATGATGTTTATTCTTCCTAACCATGAGCACGGTATATGCTTCCACTTATTTGTATCTTCCTTGATTTCTTTTATCAATGCTTTATAATTTTCCGAGTACAAGTCCTTAACCTCCTTGGTTAAATTTACTCCTAGGTATTTTATTTTTTTGGCTGCAATAGTGAAGGGGATTGATTCCTTAATTTCTTTTGCTGACAGTTCATTGTTGGTATATAGAAATGCCTCTGATTTCTGGGTATTAATTTTATATCCTGCCACCTTGCTGAATTCATTTATAAGGTCCAGTAGTTTTTAACTGATACTTTAGGGTTTTCTATGTACAATATCATATCATCTGCAAATAGTGACAGTTTTACTTCTTCTTTTCCAATTTGGATGCCTTTATTTCTTCTTTTTGTCTGATTGCTGTAGCTAGGACTTCCAGAACTATGTTGAATAAAAGTGGTGAAAGTGGGCAACCCTGCCTGGTTCCTGATCTTAAGGGGATTGCTTTTAATTTTTGTCCATTTAGTATGATGTTTGCTGTGGTTTGTCGTAGATGGCCTTTATCATGTTAAGGAATGTTCCTTGTATTCCCACTTTACTGAGAGTTTTAAGCATGAATGGGTGCTGGATTTTATCAAATGCCTTTTCTGCATCTATTGAAATTATCATGTGATTTTTGTCCTTCCTTTTATTTATGTGATGAATCACATTGATTGATTTGCGAATATTGAACCAGCCTTGCCTCTCCAGAATAAATCCCACTTGGTCATGGTGTATGATTTTTTTCATATATTGCTGAATCCGGTTGGCTAATATTTTGTTGAGAATTTTAGCGTCTAAATTCATCAGAGATATAGGCCTATAATTTTCTTTCTTTGTGTTGTCTTTGCCCGGTTTTGGGATCAGAATTATGCTCGCCTCATAAAAGGAGTTTGGAAGTCTTCCTTCCTCTTGAATTTTTTGAAATAGCTTGAGGAGGATAGGAGTTAGTTCTTCTTTGAATTTTTGATAGAATTCACTTGTGAAGCCATCAGGCCCAGGACTTTTCTTTTTTGGGAGTTTTTTGATAACAGTTTCAATCTCCTCTGTTGTAATTGGTCTGTTTAAGTGCTCTGATTCTTCCAGATTGATTTTTGGAAGTTTATACGATTCAAAAAATTTGTCCATTTCATCTAGATTGTCTAATTTTTTGGCATAGAGTTCTTCATAGTATTTTCTTACAATGCTTTGTATCTCTGTTGTATTAGTTGTAATTTCTCCAGTGTCCTTTCTAATTTTATCTATTTGAGACCTCTCTCTTTTTTTCTTGGTGAGTCTAGTTAAGGGTTCATCAGTCTTGTTTACCTTTTCAAAGAACCAGCTTCTGGTTTCATTGATCCTCTGTATTGTTTCCTTAGCCTCTATGTCATTTATTTCTGCTCTGATCTTTATTATTTTCTTCCTTCTACTTGTCGTGGGTTTTATTTGTTGTTGTTTTTCAAGTTCTTTTAGCTGCAGGGTTAAGTTGCTTATATGTTCTTTTTCTAGCTTCTTATGATATGCCTGTAGTGTAATAAACTTCCCTCTCAGAACTGTTTTTGCTGTGTCCCATAGATTTTGAGTTGACGTATGCTCATTATCATTTGTTTCTAGAAACTTTTTTATTTCTTCTTTGATCTCAATGTTAATCCATTCATTATTTAATAACATGCTATTTAGTTTCCAAGAGTTTGAGTATTTTTCAGTTTTTCTTTTGTGGTTAATTTCTAGTTTCATGGCATTGTGATCAGAGAAAATGCTTGATATGATTTCAATCTTCTTAAATTTGTTGAGGCCTTTTTTGTGTCCTAACATGTGGTCTATCCTAGAAAACGTACCATGAGCGCTTGAGAAGAATGTATATTCTACTGCTTTACGGTGAAAAGTTCTGAATATATCTATTAAATCAAGTTGATCTAGTGTATCCTTTAAGTCTGCTGTTTCTTTATTGATTTTCTTTCTTGTGGATCTATCCAGTGTTGTTAGTGGGGTATTGAAATCCCCTACTATGATAGTATTACTGTTAATCTCGCCCTTTATATCCATCAAAGTCTGCTTTATGAATGTCGGGGCTCCTATATTTGGTGCGTAGATATTTATAATAGTTATATCTTCCTGTTGAATTGTTCCCTTTATCATTATGTAGTGTCCTTCTTTATCTCTTACTACAGTCTTTGTTTTAAAGTCCATTTTGTCAGATATAAGTACTGCTACCCCGGCTTTTTTTTCATTTCCATTTGCATGAAATATTTTTTTCCACCCTTTTACCTTCAGTTTATGTGCGTCTTTTGTTTTAAGGTGTGTCTCTTGTAGACAGCATATGTATGGGTCCTGTTTCTTTATCCATGCTGCTACCCTATGTCTTTTGATTGGATCATTTAATCCATTTACATTTAAGCTTATTATTGATATGTAGTTGTTTATTGCCATTTTATTCTTTAAAGCTGTATTTTTTTTTTTTTTTTGCTATATTCTTTTCTCCCTTTGAACTGTTCACACTAGACCCCTTAGAATCTCTTGCAGGATTGGTTTGGTTTTAATGAATTTCTTGAGGTTTTCTTTGTCTGGAAAGCTCTCTATTTCTCCTTCAATTTTAAACGTTAGCCTTGCTGGATAGAGTAGTCTTGGTTGTAGGTTCTTGTTCTGCATTACTTTGATTATATCTTGCCATTCCCTTCTGGCCTCAAGTGTTTCTGTTGAGAAGTCTGATGTCATCCTAATGGGGGCTCCTTTGTAGGTGAGAGTCTTTTTTTCTCTAGCAGCTTTTAAGATTTTTTCTTTATCTATTAGCTTTGGTATTTTAACTATGATGTGTCTTGGTGTAGATCTTTTTGGGTTTCTCTTTAATGGGGTTCTGTGTGCCTCTTGAACATGTGGAATGTTTCCCAGCCTTAATTTAGGGAAGTTTTCGGCTATGATTTGATTGAACAAAGTTTCCATTTCCTGTCCTCTTTCCTCTTCTTCAGGGATCCCTATGATGTGAATATTGTTTCTCTTCATGTTGTCACAGAGCTCCCTTAGAGTTTCCTCACATTTTTTGAATCTCTTTTCCTTTTTTTTCTCTGCTTCTGTAACTATGTTTATTGTGTCCTCTAACTCGCTGATTCGATCCTCAGCGTGATTCATCCTGCTTTTAATTCCTTCCATTGTGGTCTTCAGTTCTGATACTGTATTTGTCATTTCTGTCTGGTTCTTTTTTATTATTTCAATTTCATTTTTTATACTTGTTATCTCTTTATTTAGGTGTTCATAGTGACTATCCATTGTTGCTCTAATTTCTTTGAACATCCTAACTATCATTATTCTAAAGTCTGCTTCTGGTAGTTTGGTTATATCTGGTTCATTCAGGTCCTTCTCTGGGGATTTCTCTTGGTTGATTTGGTTTGCGTTCCTCTGCCTGCCCATTTTATATGAGTGTAAGCAAGTTGTGGCCACTGGAGTCCAGTATGTGTTGCCTTTGTGTTTTCTAGGTGTGGTCTGTCTGCAGGCTTGCCACCCCCTCTGCCGCTGCCTAGGGCGGTTGGGTGTGGGCGTTGCCAGCGCCGGCTCACTGCAGCTATTGCTGTGGTTTCTGCCTCTCCTTTGCGGGAGGGGCTGTCACTCAAGTCACTAGCGTCAGCACCCAGGGCAGAGGTGAGCACCTTTGCTCAGCTGCGGAACCGGCCTTTTTCCGGAAGGCTTACGCCCAGCCCCCTCAGTCAGAGCCTGCTCACCACCGTTTTGTGGGTTGGGCGGGGCTTTTGACGTGCTCTCAGCTGTGAGCCTTTGCCCGTCCAGAATTTAGCCCCACCCTCGATGCCAGGGTCTTCCTGCGCAGGGACTGAAACCGAAAACCGCGGATTATTTGGCTGGGCGTGTTTGCTGGCGTGAGCTCAGGTCGTTCCGGATCCTACCCCGCCCCCACGCTCGGAGCAAGCTTGGGCACGTAGGGTGGTACTCCGCAGTTTCTCCGGCCGGTCAGGGTGAGCAGCATGAGCTCAGCCACGAACTTCCGCTGGTTTCAGTGTCTCCCTCGCCCCCGCCTTAGGAGCCCGCTCACGCACACAGATGGCACACCGCAGTTTCTCCTTCTGGGCGGAGTTGGCAGTGTGAGCTCAGCCTCGGGCCCCTCGCCTGTCCCTGGTCTTAGCCCGGTGCCCACGGTCAGGGCCGGCTAGCGCAGGGTCGCAGGGCTGATCTCTGCCTGTATTTTTCCCCACAAGTGGGGTCACAGGCGGCCCACAGCTGCCGGACAGCTTTTGTGCGTCCCCTCCGCCCCTGCTAGGCTAGCCTGAGCTCACACTGTTCTGCCCACACCGACAGGACCACGTTTCGGCGTCCTGTCCCAACCATAGGCTTCAGCAACCTCAAGGGGCTAGAAGTGCCCTAAGTCTCCACACTATAGGCTTGGGAGCTCCCTCTCTCTAAGCAGCTCTGCTCTAATTGCCGCGGGAGAGGTTGTTTGGCTAGTGTCCTGTCTCCCTTTGCTGGTATTGCTAGTTCCAGGGGAAATATTCATTTTTGATTAGGGAAGTGACTTAGCCCATGGGTCAGGGTGGCTGTCCCTCAGAGTGTCTCCATGCCTTCAGTCCACTCTTTGTTCCCGCTGCTCTGTTCCTCTCCTCTGTCCCAGTTCCCCGGAGCCCCGGGTGTGTGGTTGTGAGAGAGGCTTTCTGAGCTGTCCCTTTAAAAAGATTTTTGGGTCTGAGAAGACTCTCTCTTTTTCACAAATAGTATCCTCACTTGCTTCACAGCTCGATACTGTCCAAACGCCTCTTCTAGGCTCTGGGACTGCAGTCTGGGGCTTGGTTCCTGGGACCCAGGTCCCTCCCTCTCCGCCAAACTCTCCTCCCGCCACGCGGGTCTCTCTGGGCTGCCGTTTGCTCTGGGGAGCTGGGCAGCCCTCTTTGCGTTTTCGCTATTCCTACCAGTCTCAATGTGGCTTCTGCAGTGTTCCTTGGTTGAAGAGTCCACTTAGTTTTGCTCAAAGTTGGTTTATCCAGATGATGGTTCTTAAAATTGAGTTATAATCCACTTTGGTTCTGGGAGTTGGAAGTTGGTACGTCTGCCTACTCCATCGCCATCTTCCCTCCTGTGGCGCAGAAGGGTTCCCCAACTCCTACTCCCTGAATCATCCTCCTCCTCCTCCTCCTCCCTTCCTCTCTCTCTCTCCCTCAGTCTCTGCCCGGTGCGCGTGGAACCCGCCGGCCCGACCAAAAAATGAATTCTTTTTAATAATGTTGTTATGCTGTTGCTAACCAATGATGAATAAAGTACTTCTTTTACCATTAATGCGACTTCTGGTGCTGCTTGGTTTTGCTGATGGCTTTGTAGTCTGTTTGATACCAGTGAGGTTAAGCTTCATGCAGGTGTTGAGACTTCCATTCGTTAAACATGATTGTAGGTTGGTCTTAACGTTTTCTAGAGGTGAGAAAGACTGCTCACATTCATACGTAGAGCCAAACATTGTCAGTACAGCAATACTCACACACTGCAGTGTACGGTATGTGGTGGGAAGCGCATTCCAAGTTTTGACAATCGGCTGGTCCGCAGGTTGAATTTTTTTCATTTGTCCCCACTTGTGTTTGCTCGCCAACTCTGCTTGCTGTCATGCAAGTCTTTCCAAATCTTCATTCAGTGACTTGAACCTATTCACCCACATGTCTGAGGCCTTCAGGTCAGCAGCTTGTAGCTCAAAATCTCTGACGGAGACACCGGGGATGGAACTCAGGTTGGCACTGTCCACTGCACACTCAGGTGAATGGATGATGAACTTAAAAGGACGAGTGCGCTTATGAAATTCTCCAAAGCACGCTTTGAATGACTGCAGGAGATTACATGTGAAGCCCGCTAGGTGCTGGAGATCAAGATGTTGAGCAGGGTCACTTGCTGTGCATGCATCTTTAAACTCTCCCAGTTTCTCAAAGTGTAGGAAACAACCTGTTTCAATGTCAGCGATGAAGAGTTCTAGCTTGTTTTCAAATACAAACACTGCTTGTTGAAGGGATAAGACTGTATTTCCAACGCCTTGCATTTTCACATTAAGCTGGTTCAGATGTTCAGACATGTCCATGAGATAGTAGAACTTCAGAAGCCACTCAGTATTAGCTAACTCAGGATGCTCAATGTTTTTCATTTCAAGAAATATCCGGATTTCACTCAGATAAGCTGCAAAACAGCTGAGCACCTTCCCTCTTGACAACCAATGCACATTGCTGTGCAGAAGCAGACCAGGATAATTATTATCAGCAATATCACCTCACCAAGCTGTTCGCCACACATCTGAGCACAAAGTGCCTCCTGATGTAGGATTCAGTGAAAACTTAGGATGGGTCTCTTTTCATGTTCATGAGGTAGCACTACGAATCCTCTGTTTTTCCCCACCATGCATGGAGCATCATCAGTACACACCAAAATAAGTTTATCCATCGGTAGATTTTATTTTTAGCGAATTCAGTGAAAGACTGGAATAAATCCTCCCCTCTTGTTGTCTCTTTCATAGGCAAAACAGCAAGACTTTCCTCACGTAGTGTGTCACCAACAGTATACCTTGCAATCACGCTGAACTGGGATAAATGGCTTACGTCTGTTGACTCATCCAAAGCGAGAGAAAAGAATGGTGCTGCATTTATGTCCTTCACTTGTGTTGCCTCAATTTGGTTTGCCATCATGATGGCACAATCATGAACAGTTCTTGCCAACAGAGGCATGTCTTTTATTCATTTGATTATCTTGTCTTGAGCCGAAAAGTCATCAAAAAGTTTATTGGCAACATCAAGCATGAATGGTTTGGCATACTCCCCTATGTGAATGGTTTTTCGTTGCTCACAATTGCTAAAGCAACAGCACAGCTAGCCGAATTCTAGTCACCTTGTTGGGTCCAAACACAGAGTTGCTGCTTACTAGCTTGCACTCTGCACAGTATCTCTTGTCATGCTTTCTCTTTGCTGTCCCCCTTCCTGCCGTATATTTCGATACAAATGTAGTATGGCACGTGTCGAAGTGCCGCTTTATATTTGACTGTTTCATCAATGTAATTTTATCATTGCATATTAGACACACTGCAGAACCTGCTCTCTCCACAAAGGTGAATTCCTCTGTCCATTCCTACTGAAAAGTACGATACTCCTCATCTTTTTTTCTTTTAGCCATCTTCTTCGACAAAAGGGTTTCTGCAATTAGCTAGCTCACTTCTTGATTAAAAGGAGGGAAATTTACATCCTGACCTCACAATGACCCATGTACATTATGCATTATCCAACAAAAATTTGGTGTTGTCTGGGAGGACAGCTGTGATTGGCTCCAGCCACCCGCAACCATGAACACAAGCGGTAGGAAATGAATGGATACATGAGAATGTTTTATATTTTTAACGTTATTATTTTTTTTATTAAAGATTTGTCTGCGAGCCAGATGAAGCCATCAAAAGAGCTACATCTGGCTCACAAACCATAGGTTCCTGTCACCTGGAGTATAGGGTCCCATCGTAGCCATCCCACAACAGATCTAAAAGGGCAGATCTGTGCCTTTCCAGGAGCTATACCTGGCATGTTTCAAGGGGCTAGAAGCTGTTCAGAGCTGAAAGAATATCCATACAAGAAAGTAAGCACTCGGGAATGGGAGAAACTTGAAAATCAGCTATTCAGAGGAAAACTGGTAAACATCAGGCCCCGACTGTGTGACAAAATTTCACTTCAGGCAAATGGTCTTCAATATTTCTTGCTATGGTGAGGCCCAAAGAAAACCTCAGTTTGCCAGCCTGGTGCTTCCAGAGACAGAAAGAGTAAGATGTGAGCTGTTTAGGAGTTGGGTAATGGTAAGTCCTGCCAGTGACAATTCAGAGCAAGCTAGAACAATTAGTTCTGTCCATGGAGAGTAGGTGGACCCGAGCCAGATAGGACAGGAAATATCTCTGGGAGCTCCTGGCTGTGCCCCACTACACACACACACACACACACACACACACACACACACACACACACACACACTGGGGGTAAAACCAAGGAAATAGATACTACTATTTCTCCCTATCTTGCTTCAAGGATTAGGTTAGTGTCCTTGGCTTTCAAACTCTCCTCCCTGTGCTTCTTTTATGTAATAGCAAATTTGTTCATAGTCTTATGCTTTTGTATTTTAAAACTTTCATTGCAAAAAATGTAGTGAAAAGAGCATTTCATTTGGTATCAGGGGACTTGTGTTGATGAATCTAGGCTGGTTACATTTTCAGATGCCATTACTGCAGGGTGATTGATGCTCATGGCGAAGAAATGTTCATTCATCTCTCCCTCTCCTTGGCCACTCCCTTTGTCTAGGTCCAGTGCTCCCTTTAAGCTGCTCTCCCTTATAACTAAATTGCATCCATATTTCAGGTCCAACCCAAGTGAAGGCAGTATGGCACAGAAGGAAACTTCTAATTACCTCAATTCCAATCCCAGCTCTAACACTGATGAACTGGAAAACCTTGGACAAATGATTGTACCTCTCTGATGCTTTGTTTCATGATCTGTAAAATGGAGATAATTGTACCTCTCTTTCAAGAAGTCCATGAAATCATTTATGTAGAGAGAAATGCCCACAGTAGGCTCCTGATGGCTCTTCCACAAAACCTTCCCTGTCCAACCCTTTCCAGTAATCTCTCCTTTGCACCCTGCACCTTTGGGCAAATTCTCTGTATAATCCAGATAGTCATCAAATGCTCTGAGATGGTAAAATGTCATTTTTATTCTAACATGTATATCAAAACATCTCCCCCAATGTACTGTTTAAAAAGCTTATTTGACAATGTATGATCTGGCATGCTCCTTTTCTAGGAAATGTCCTGTTGGTTAAACTCTCCCATCAGCATTAAATCCTATGATTTAGCAGCATAAGTAAGATATTCAAAAAGACCACTTTGAATAAGAAGTTTATAACTACATGCCAAAATATACAAATTGTTGCTCTTTTTCCTTTCAATTTAACCCCCAAAGATTCCTCATGCAGATATGCTCTAAATTTCTGAACCTTAGACTAGCACTTTTTCCCTTTCTACCCAGAGTTAGTCCCTTTTCTCTTCCTGCTGTTTGTCCTATCTGTACCATCCACACCTGGCAGTCCCGTGTCCTAGTTGTGCATCTCACCCTCTATGTTTCAGTGGTGTTCAGCACTGGGATTTGTTAACCTAGGAAAAATGCAGAAGTGGGTGGAAATAAGAGCCAGGCTTTGTTAGAAACCCTACCCACTCCTCCTTTTCACACCTCCCCAGGCACCATAGCCCTCCAGAGTTATTGAAGTTGAGTCTCATCTTATTCAATTTCATCAAAAGTCCAGCAACAGATGCTTCGTTTGGGTAAAAATGCAAAGAGTGAGGAAGTTTAGAACCCTAATATGAATTCAGCAAGTACAAATCAGAGACACAATCTGGCTTTAGTGGAAGAGATGAAAGGGCATGGTTGATGGCTTCCCTGGGTGAGAGGGAAATGAAGTCTGAAGGCTGTTTCTGCTGAGTGTACTTATTGTCAGATGTCTGGAAACAGATGTCTAAAAATTGAGCAAGATCAAAGGACTTATCAAAGAACCATTCATCAAAGTTGGAACTCCATGCAGTTCATGTTAGAAACTAGGCCCTCTGTTCACACCCAGGAGAATCTGCACAGGTGGAGACAGTCTTTGCTCCTGCTTATTGGTGCAATTCAAATAATACCACAGATGGGGAGGGGAGAAAATCAAGGTCTGTGAGAGCTCTATGGCATTTTGAAACTCTTAATAAAATCTCTACCTCCTTCATCCTTCTTTTCCTAGGGAGGCTCTAGCTACCATCAAAAATTGGTTTAGGATGGCAACATGGCGATGGAGTAGGAGGACATACCAACTTCCAACTCCTGAAACCTAAGTGGATTATAACTTAATTTTAAGAACCATCATCTAGATAAACCAACTTTGAACTAAACTAAGTGGACTCTTCAACCAAGGAACACTGAAGAAGCCACATTGAGACTGGTAGGAAAAGCAAAAATGTGGAAAGGGCTGCCCAGCTCCCTGGAGTGAACGGCAGACTTGCGTGGTGGGAAGAGAGTTTAGCAGAGAGGGAGGGACCTGGGTCCCAGGAAAAAAGCCCCAGCCTGCCGCCCGAGAGCCTAGAAGAGGTGTTTGGACGGTATTGAGCTGTGAAACAAGTGAGGATACTGTTTGTGAGAAAGAGACAGTTTTCTCAGACCCAGGATTCTTCTTAAAGGGACAGCACAGAAAACCCCTCTCACAACCACTCACCCAGGGCTCTGGGGGACGGGGACAGAGGAGAGGATTGGAGCAGCGGGAAGAGAGTGTGGACTGGAAGGCACAGGTAGAAACACTCTGAGGGACAGCCACCCTAACCCCTGGGCTGAGTCACTTCCCAAATCGAAAATGAATATTTCCCCTGGAACTAGCAATACCAGCAAAGGGAGACAGGACACCAGCCAAAGAAGCTCCCCTGTGGCACTTAGAGCAGAGCTGTTTAGACAGAGAAAGCTTCCAGGACTACAGTATGGAGCGTTAGGGTCTAAGCTGCAGTGCCCCTACCCACACTGCTGAAGGCTTGCTGGAGGGATGGTGGTACCAGGATGCAGAAACACGGTTATGTTGGTGGGGGCAGATGCCCAGCCAGTGTGAGCTTGGTCTAGCCCAGCAGGGGCAGAGGGAAAGCGTAAAAGTGGTCTGGCAGCTGCGGGCCAGCCTGCTGCCCCACCTGCGGGGGAAAAGCAGGAGGCCAGGAACAGGCAGAGATCTGCTGCTGAGCAGGGGCCCATGGGCACACAGCATCACCTGGCCTCTGAGGTTTGCAATCCTGCACGAGCTGGACCTGACCGCAAAGGCGGGGCTAAAACCCGGGACAGGCAGATGCTCACAGCTGAGTGCATGCAGCAGCCCCGCCCGGCCTGAGAAACTGGTTTGCCATCCTGCATGAGACGGCTCTGACTATGAGGGCTGGGCAGAAGCCCGGGAACAGGCGGGGTCCGCAGCTGAGCAAAGGTACTCACCCCTACACTTGGTGCTGAGGCTTGTGGCTTGAGTGCAGTGTGCAACCCCACCTGTGGGGGCGAGGCGAAGGCCCAGACAGGCTGAGGCTTGTAGAGCCAGGCATGAGAACACTGCCCCTCTCATGGAGGAGAGGCGGAAATCACAGCAACAGCCACAGTGGGCCGGCGCCGGAAACACACATACCCAACCGCCCTAGGCAGCAGCAGCGGGGGTGGTGGGCCTGCAGACAGACCACACCTAGGGAACAAAAAGGCAACACCCATTGGACTCCAGTGGCCACACCCTTCTTATACACAGACAAAATGGGCAGGCAGAGAAATGCAACCCAAATGAATCAAGAGAAATCTCCAGAGAAGGACCTGAATGAACGAGATATAACCAAATTACCAGAAGCAGAGTTAAAAATAATGATAGTTAGGATGTTCAAAGAGCTTAGAGCAACAATGGATAGTCATTACGAACACCTAAATAAAGAGATAATAAGTATAAAAAAGGAAATTGAAATAATAAAAAGAATCAGACATAAATGACAAATACAATATCAGAATTGAAGAACACAATGGAAGGAATTAAAAGCAGGATGGATGAAGCTGAGGATCGAATCAGTGAGTTAGAGGACAAAATAAACAAAGGCATAGAAGCAGAGCAGAAAAAAGAAAACAGACTCAAATAATCTGACAAAACTCTAAGGGAGCTCTGTGACAACATGAAGAGAAAACACATCCGCATCATAGGGGTTACCGAAGATGAAGAGTAAGAACAAGGGTAGAAACTTTGTTCAACAAAATCATAACTGAAAACTTCCCTAAATTAAGGCTAGAAAACATTTCACACGTTCAAGAAGCACAGAGAATTCCATTAAAGAGAAACCCAAAGAAATCTACACCAAGACACATAGTTAAAATACCAAAGCTAAGTGATAAAGAGAAAATTTTAAAAGCTGCTAGAGAAAAAAAGGCTATCACCTACAAAGGAGCCCCCATAAGGATGACATCGAACTTCTCAACAGAAACACTTGAGGCCAGAAGGGAATGGCAAGATATATTCAAAGTAATGCAGAACAAGAGCCTACAACCAAGACTACTCTATCCAGCAAGGATAACATTTAAAATTGAAGGAGAAATGGGGAGCTTCCCAGACAAAAAAAATATCAAGAAATTCAGTAAAACCAAACTAATTCTGCAAGAGATGCTAAGGAGCCTATTGTGAACAGTTCAAAGGGGGGAAAAAATATAGCAAAAGAAGAAAACAGCTTTAAAGAATAAAATGGCAATAAACAACTACATATCAATAATAACCTTAAATGTAAATGGATTAAATGATCCAATCAAAAGACATAGGGTAGCCACATGGATAAAGAAACAGGACCCATATATATGTTGTCTACAAGAGACACACCTTTAAACAAAAGATGCACATAGACTGAAGGTAAAAGGATGGAAAAAATACTTTATACAAATGAAAATGAAAAAAAAGCTGGAGGAGCAGTACTTATATCTGACAAAATGGACTTTAAAACAAAGGCTGTAGTAAGAGATAAAGAAGGACACTACATAATGATAAAGGGAACAATTCAACAGAAAGATATAACTATTATAAATGTCTATGCACCAAATATAGGAGCCCCGACATACATAAAGCAGATTTTGATGGATATAAAGGGCGAGATTAACAGCAATACTATCATAGTAGGGGATTTCCATACCCCACTAACATCACTGAATAGATCCTCAAGAAAAAAAATCAATAAAGAAACAGCAGACTTAAAGGATACACTAGATCAACTCGATTTAATAGGTATCTTCAGAACTTTTCACCCAAAAGCAGTAGAATATACATTCTTTTCAAGCGCTCATGGTACATTCTCTAGGATAGACCACATGTTAGGACACAAAAGCGGTCTCAACAAATTTAAGAAGATTGAATCATATCAAGCATTTTCTCTGATTACAATGGCATGAAACTAGAATTAACCACAAAAGAAAAACTGAAAAATACTCAAACACTTGGAAACTAAATAGCATGTTGTTAAATAATGAATGGATTAACAATGAGATCATAGAAGAAATAAAAGAGTTTCTAGAAATGAATGATAATGAGCATACATCAACTCAAAATTTATGGGACACAGCAAAAGCAGTACTAAGAGGGAAGTTCAAAGCACTACAGGCATATCATAAGAAACTAGAAAAAGCTCAAATAAGCAACCTGACCTTGCATCTAAAAGAACTAGAGAAACAACAGCAAATAAAGCCCAGGACTAGTAGAAGGAAGGAAATAATAAAGATCAGAGTGGAAATAAATGGTATAGAGCCTAAAGAAACAATACAGAGGATCAATGAAACCAGAAGCTGGTTCTTTGAAAAGGTAAACAAGATCGATGAACCTTTAAGTAGCCTCACCAAGAAAAAAAGAGAGAGGACTCAAATAAATAAAATTAGAAAAGACAGTGGAGTAATAACAACTGACACAACAGAAATACAAAGTATTGTAAGAAAATACTATGAAGAACTCTATGCCAATAAATTAGACAACCTATGTGAAATGAAAAAATTTCTTGAATCATATTTCTTCCAAAAATCAATCTGGAAGAATCAGAACACCTAAACAGACCAATTACAACAAATGAAATCGAAATAGTTATCAAAAAACTCCAACAAAGAAAAGTCCTGGGCCTGATGACTTCACAAGTGAATTCTACCAAAAATTCAAAGAACTACCTCCTATCCTCCTCAAGCTATTTCAAAAAATTCAAGAGAAAGGTTGACTTCCAAACTACTTGTATGAGGCGAGCATAATTCTTGTCCCGAAACCGGGCAAAGACAACACAAAGAAAGAAAATTATAGGCCAATATTCCTGATGAATTTACATACTATCATTCTCAACAAAATATTAGCCAACTGGATCCAGCAATATATGAAAAAAATCATACACCATGATCAAGTGGGATTTATTCTGGAGAGGCAAGGCTGGTTCAATATTCGCAAATCAATCAATGTGATTCATCACATAAACAAAAGAAAGGACAAAAATCACATGATAATTTCAATAGATGCAGAAAAAGCATTTGAATAAATACAGCACCCATTCATGATCAAAACTCTCTGTAAAGTGGGAATACAGGGAACATTACTTAACATGATAAAGGCCATCTATGACAAACCCACAGCCAACATCATACTAAATGGACAAAAATTAAAAGCAATCCTCTTAAGATCAGGACCCAGGCAGGGGTGCACCCTTTCACCACTCTTATTCAACGTTGTTCTGGAAGTCTTAGTCACAGCAATCAGACATGAGGAAGAAATAAAAGGCATCCAAATTGGAAAAGAAGAAGTAAAACTGTCATTATTTGCAGATGATATGATATTGTATATAGAAAACCCTAAAGTCTCAGTCAAAAAACTACTGGACCCGGAAAATGAATTCAGCAATGTGGCAGGATATAAAATTAATACTCAGAAATCAGAGGCATTTTTATATACCAACAATGAACTGTCAGCAAAAGAAATTAGGGAAACAATCCCCTTCACTATTGCAA
This sequence comes from Rhynchonycteris naso, assembly GCA_037038555.1. Taxonomy (NCBI): domain Eukaryota; kingdom Metazoa; phylum Chordata; class Mammalia; order Chiroptera; family Emballonuridae; genus Rhynchonycteris; species Rhynchonycteris naso. The sequence goes on along the minus strand of CM072999.1, from coordinate 33,370,574 downwards.
CCAATAAAATAAAGTACGTAGGAGTAAATTTAACCAAGGAGGTTAAGAACTTGTACTCGGAAAATTATAAAGCATTGATAAAAGAAATCAAGGAAGATACAAATAAGTGGAAGGATATACCGTACTCATGGTTAGGAAGAATAAACATCATTAAAATGTCTATATTATCCAAAGCAATTTATAAATTCAATGCAATACCAATTAAAATACCAATGACATACTTCAAAGATATAGAACACATATTCCAAAAATGTATATGGAACCATAGAAGATGAATAGCCTCAGCAATCTTAAAAAGAAATAATAAAGCAGGAGGTATCACTCATCCAGATATCAGGGTATACTACAAGGGCATTGTACTCAAGACAGCCTGTTACTGGCATAAGAACAGGCACATAGATCAATGGAACAGAACAGAGAACCCAGAAATAAATCCACACCTTTATGGACAACTGATATTTGACAAAGGAGGAAAGAGCATACAATGGAGTAAAGACAACCTCTTTAACAAATGGTGTTGTGAAAATTGGACATCTACCTGCAAAAAAATGAAACTAGACCATCAACTTACACCATTCACAAAAACAAACTCAAAATGGATAAAAGACTTAAATGTAAGCCGTGAAACCATAAGCATCTTAGAAGAAAACAGAGGCAGTAAGCTCTCCGACATCTGTTGCAGCAATATATTTGCCGATTTATATCTACGGGCTAATGAAATAAAAGGCAGGATAAACAAATGGGACTATATGAAACTAAAAAGTTTTTGCACAGCTAAAGACAATAAGAACAGAATAAAAAGACAAACCACACAATGGGAGAACATATTCGACAATACGTCAGATAAGGGGTTAATAACCAAAATTTATAAAGAACTTATAAAACTCAACACCAGGAAGACAAACAATCCAATCAAAAAATGGGCAAAAGAAATGAATGGAAATTTCTCCAAAGAGGACATACTGTTGGCCAATAGGCATATGAAAAAATGCTCAACATCACTAATCATTAGAGAAATGCAAATCAAAACCACAATGAGATATCACCTCACACCAGTCAGAATGGCGCTCATCAGCAAACAACACAGAATAAGTGCTGGCGAGGATGTGGAGAAAAGGGAACCCTCCTGCACTGCTGGTGGGAATGCAGACTGGTGCAGCCACTGTGGAAAACAGTATGGAGATTCCTCAAATTTTAAAAATCAAACTGCCTTTTGACCTAGCTATCCCACTTTTAGGAATATACCCTAAGAACACCATAGCACCGTTCGAAAAGAAGAAATGCGCCCCCATGTTCGTGGCAGCATTGTTCACAATAGCGAAGATCTGGAAACAGCCCAAGTGTCCGTCAGAGGACGAGTGGATTAAAAAGCTTTGGTACATATATACTATGGAATACTACTCAGCCATAAGAAATGATGACATTGGATCATTTACAACAAATGGATGTACCTTGATAACATTATATGGAGTGAAATAAGTAAAACAGAAAAAAACTGAGAACAGCATGATTTCATACATAGGTGGGACATAAAAATGAGACTATGAGACATGAACAAGAGTGTGGTGGTTACGGGGTGGGGGAAGGGAGGAGAAGGAGGGAGTGGGGGTAGAGGAGGGGCACAAAGAAAATCAGATAGAAGGTGACAGAGGACAATTTGACTTTGCGTGATGGGTATGCAACATAATTGAAAGACAAGATAACCTGAAGATGTTTTCTTTGAACATATATACCCTGATTTATTAATGTCACCCCATTAAAATTAATTTTAAAAAAAGACAAAAAAAATTGGTTTATAGTTCTTACTATTTGTAAAATGGTGACATGTTGAATGCCAGAAATGATATTACACAATATATAATTAGATCCAATCTCTATTCTGTTGGCTCAATTCAAAAACGATAAACTATTGAGGTAGAAATTAGGGAACAAACATGAAGGCCGTCAAGAGAAGTATGTGCATATGTATTTACATATGTTTTCTCAAGTTCTCCACCAAGCTGCAGTACGGTGCATCCAAGGAGTGTCTTGCATGTATTAGGTACTCCAAGAAATGGAAGAAGAGAAATTAACATTTGTTTTAGCTACTTTTTGAATACTAAATGAAAACCGAGGGAGTCTGACCTAGTCACAAATGATAGACAGATAGGCAGAAAGAAAATGCTAGAAGCTACATCTATCCATGATGAACAAAACCATGACTGGCAGACAAAGTTCCCCCTGCCCTTGTTTGGGAAGCTGAATGCATGCTATGAAAAATCAGGTTGGCTGCAGACTCAGCTGCCTCCATATTGCAATTAAGGTTCATGACTTTTACCACATGGTCTGCAAAGCCAAGCTCCAAGTGCAAAGGAACAGTAGATGAAATTTTTCTTCCTAAAAAAGCCTGGCAAAACAACAGATGATGGCTTTTATATATTCAAGGTTATGATTCCAGATGTTATTTATAATAAGGACAGAAAAATAGGGGTCAGTTTGGGACATTGTCAAACCCCAATATAGTCTTAACTAAAAGCATCTAAGAGATGGAATGCTTCTTTACAATGTGGCTTCCCAGTATATTTCACAGAACAAAACCAAATGTTTTAGAGATTGAAGGAATGAAAAATCATACACTCCAATTAAATTTTCAAGGGAGAACTGAGTTCTCTCAAATGAGGTCTTTCTTTTCCTGGGTGGGGGCAGACTGGGACTGACAGATAGGAAGGGAGAGAGATGAGAGCATCAACTCTTTGTTGCGGCACCTTAGTTATTCATTGATTGCTTTCTCACATGTGCCTTCACCAGGGGGCTACAGCAGAGCGAGTGATCCCTTGCTCAAGCCAGCAACTTTGGGCTTCAAGTTAGTGATCTTGGGCTTCAAGCCAGCAAACTTTGGGCTCAAGCCAGCGACCATGGGGTTATTTCTATCTATGATTCCCATGCTCAAGCCAGCGATGCTGTGCTCAAACTGTTGAGCCCACGTTCAAGCCCGATGAGCCCATGCTCAAGCTGGATGAGCCCACATTCAAGTTGGCAACCTCTGGGTTTCGAACCTGGGTCCTCAGCATCCCAGGCCAATGTTCTATCCACTGCACCACTGCCTGGTCAGGCTCAAATGAAGTCTTTTCACAAAAACGGAATCTCCATTTCCTACAATATTTGGAGCTTGGCTACAATTAGCCATTTTATTTCTTATGATTTCTGATCCTCTTCCAGGAAGTAACAGATGAATGCAAAATTAGGATGTGATCTTACTGGGAGGGGAGTCACACCAGGAAGACTGTTCCAGAAAGTAGTCCCTGCGGAAAAGAAATCAACACACCTCAGTGACAACAGTGGGAAATGTTCTCAACAGACTTGATACACAGCCACCACTGGGAGTGGGATGGAGGATGTCATTGCCTGTCAGACACACAGCTTTTACATTGGTTTCTTAGGAAAATGGCACATGCCCTTTCTGCTTCCCACTGAGAGTGAATTACTATTGCCTGCGCTCAAGCAGAGAGAGGCTGACTGGGCTGGGAGCACTCAGCTACAGCCTATTAAACTGAAGTTGCCTTTAAAGTTGGTTAATGACAATAAAACTCTGTGTTTCCATATATCCATATACACAAGCTCAGCTACAAAAGAAAAAATGTCTGTGCAGAAAAACACCCTCATTTTACAAATCTGAATGAATATGTTACTGACTTGACATCTGAAAGCTCTTATTAAAGACATTGAGGTAAAAATAAAAATGCAACTTGAAAATTGTTAAATCTATATTCTATGATAATTCAAATGCATGCATGCACACCCACAAATAAAATGACTTTCCTGGAGGTCAAACTGTACACAGCTTTGTTAGGCAAAGGAGGCAGCCGTACTTTCTCTACCGCTCTATATCATTATCATTGATGTTTAGCATTCCCACAGAAATGCATTTGTGACTGTTCTTTATAAGCATTGCTATCAGCTGGCCATCAGCAGTAACGTATTAGAGGGCATGTCAGAGAATGCCAGTTTGCAAATGAGACTTGTAGAGGCCAAGTTTTTTTCCCAGTATCTCAAATCAAGAAACAATATTTGAGTAGATGTCTTTTAAGCAAGAACTTAAAATAATGTTATATAGCCATCTTATTCTCAATTCCAGTTGTTAATCAGTTAGATCATTTCCACTAGAAAAATTTTCAGGCCAAACTTGTAGCAATTTTATTACTCATTTCCTGGTATTTTTCTCTTATTCACTATTTCAATACAGTATGTGCTTCTAAAATGAATTTTCTTGCATGAAATAGCATTAATATAAAATAACTACATACTTGAGATTATCCTTCCATCAGTCTTAAAAGCCTGGTTTTGTTCTTTATTTGTTTTAATATTCAAAGGCTATATTTATATCTCAATTGTCCAAGTGAGTTGACCTAATTATTAATATCATAATTTTAGCCATTGTTTAATTATTTTAAATAAGTAGACTTGATAATTGTATATGTCCCTGTCATAGTTTTAAAATACAAAGAAACATTTTTGACTTTCAATAATTTAATATTAGCCTTTAAAAGAAAGTAGAAATGGGAAAGAAAAACCAAGGCACACTCAATGTCATGTGCCATAATTTGTCAACTGTAAAGCACCCTACAAATATTTGTTGGTGTTGATGATGATGAGGGAAATGAAGAGGAGGATGAAGAGGAGAATGAAGAGGAGGATGAAGAGGAAGAGGTGGAAAGACAGTTGTCATTTCCATAGAGAGGACTAAGCTTCACTTCTGGTTCTTAGTTTCAGTCACATAGACAATTCCAAATTAGGTTTGAAAATGTTAGAGTTACAGTATGGCTGGGGGCCTGGTCTGGAAGTCTGAGCTTCTAATTGGAGATGAACTTATCACATAACATATGTATTTTGATGAACTGACACGAGCTCAGTCATTTATCTAGTATTTGATCTTGAACTTGTCAAAGGGCAGACTCAAAACTTCATAAAATCTAACTGGAAAAAAATCTGGGACTAACTTGTTCTTTTCTCAAGCAAAGGTCACTGAGAATATCTGGTTCCTTTTCAAAATCAGAACACCCAATGACCCACAGTGATTTTAGCCAGGCACAAAATGTGAATATTTTGAACCCAGGTTGTAACCCATTAAAGATTTCCTATCTGAGATTCTGCAGCGACCATGGAAATAAACACTACTTGATGTACTTTGGATCTAAAGAAAACCAGACAAAAAAGCTGCAAATAGCTAACTCTGGTTTCTTTCTTCGTGCTATTCCCCTGAGGATCTGTACAGATACATAGGCCATAAGTGTCATGCAAAAAGCACCTTCACTCCATTCAGATATCCTCCTTTCTGGGCAACACCATCTCACTATTACCTACAAGTAGTTATTTCCTTAACTCATGCTGCTGACTGCCCCCTAGACACTCCCTCACCCCACCCAATCTTTTGTTATCTAACTCAAGTCAGTGACTCTGAATAACTGCTTAACTGTTTGATTAACCAGCCACTACTGAGACATAGGTAGTTAAACTGTGTAGTGTGGTGAAAGAGGCATAGGCCCCAGTCAGACTTTCTGAGTTCAAATCTCAGCTTTGCCGGTTTCTAGTTACTTGACCTTGGGCAGTGACTGAACCCCTCTGTGTCTCAGCTTCCTACTGTTCATCACAGACATGATAAAATTGCCTCCTCTGTAAGCTGTCATAAGGAGTAAATGAGTGAATACATATAAAGTGTGTGGAGTAGCTCCTAGAATACAATAAGCATTGCATAAGTCTAAGATATTTTTCATTATTAAGAGCAAGTGTTGAACGACCCCACTGATGTCCTAATTCTGAAAAATATTCTGCCTTTTTCTCTGCATAGGTAGGCAGCCCCCTAGACAACATGTGGCCCTTGGCAATTCTCTGACCTTCCTTATACACAACAGATGAGACCACAGCCACCAAGCTACTGCAAGCACTCCCAGAACTCCATTCATCTAGCTGTCACTTATACATCTCCTAATCAATCCCTTTGGCCACCACTCACAAGTGTCCCTAAAATGACTATGGATTTGAGTGAAATTTTCTTGGACAATGAAGAAATAAGATTGCCAGTGTTAGTAAGAGAACTAAAGCAAGGCCTCTTGTCTATCTGCTGTCTGAATACTCCAGAGTGCAAACACCTGAGAACTTTAACAGATCTATGTCCAGGAACACTCTCCCTCCAGCACCGTCCCTTCCATGATTCTGTGTACTCGTTCCGCCCTCTCCTCCGCCTTGGCAGGAACATCTATTCGAGTCTTCTCTAGCCAGACCTTGCTGCTTATTGAGAGGATGGATCTCAACTCTCCCCATTAAGGCTTCTTTCCTCTTTGCAAAGCTCTGAACAGGCCCACTTCTCTCCAACATTTCCTGCAGGTAACAATTTAAAGCCACGTAAGAGGAGGAGGAAACAGAGGCCAGAGGAGGCATTGTGTTAGGCAAGCTGCATTCTCATTTCACCTTACATTTCTGACCAGCCTGTTTCTGAGGGTGCTCACGTCACATTTGCTGCTTGTGCTCTTTCCTCAGAAGGAGCCAGGAGGAAGATAGCGGCTAGGAATGGTAAACGTGGCAGGTTCAATTTGAAATTGGTTTTGGATGACATTTAAAAAAAATAAAAAAGCTGAGTAGAGAGCTGATACCAGCATGCAAAGTGCTAGTGATTTTCCACTTATGAAAAATTGAACAACAGGCTCTAAAGCTTGTTCTTAAATCAGCTACCTATCCTATAATATAGGATACATTATGTTCTAGCATGAGGAGGAAGTAGTAAATAAGTATTTTTTAAATGAGATCTTGGAACCCTCCAGGATCTACAAAGTATCTCATTATATACATTTTTAAAATTTGTGACTTTATGGTAGTTACAGCTTTAAAAATAATGTAAACATTGCTATAGACTGAATATATGCCTCCCCAGAATTCATATGTTGAAATTTGAAATTTAATCCCTAATGTGATGGTATGAGGAGATGGGGCCTTTGGGAGGTGATTAGGTCATGAGGGTGGAGCCCTCAGAAATGGGACTGATGCCCTTATCAAAGAGGCCACAGAGATCTCCCTTTCCTCTCTGGCCATGGGAGGACACAGCGACAAGAATACAGCCTGCATCAGCCATTGAATCTACCGGTGCCTTGATCTTGGATTTCTCAGCCTCCAGAACTGTGAGAAATAAATGCTTGTTGTTTATATGCCACTTAGTTCATGGTATTTTGTTCTAGCAGCCCAACCGGACTAAGATAAACACATTCTGGGCCGCAGGCTTCTGAGGTCTCAAAATCCAGGCTAGAAGGAGAAATCCATGACAACAGTTCACTCTGAACAATGAAATATGGGAAACTGTATAAAACAAACTCAAGACTAACAGATATGGATAAGCAAAATGGAAGCCAAAATAAAAGCATCTTTGAATTGGTTCTCTCAATTTTTCCACAAATATTTAAAACTTTATGTTAGAAAGAGTCACCTCCTCAATCCCTATGCATGATTATTATGAGAAAGGCATTTTCTTTTTCAGATTCAAAGTCAAATTAAATGATTCTAATAAGAGAAGTTTCCAAGGCCCTATCTCCTTACCTCCCGGGCTGGACTGAGGCTGCTAACGCAGGCTCCAGTAGTAGCTGCACCTCTAACTGACATCGAAACCTCTCTGAGACTCAGTTTCCCACTGGTGAAATGAAGATGGTGATTCCGAATAGAAGCTCTTTGTCTACTTTAAAGGAGTAGCTGTCTTCTGAGACAATGCATTGTTCCAAGTGGCACATACAGTTGTAATACAAGTAAATAAGGCAATAATAATAAATACGAAAATAAATCATTTCATGTACTCACAACTGTAGACCTACTTTTGCGCACCCCATATACTGTCTGGAAAGGCTACAAGGATAAATACCGCACTAACGTTTTGTACTTAATTCTGGTTTGAAGTTTCCAGTTCTTGATCCTATCAATTATTTTTGTGAAAGATGTGTCCCTCCCTTCTGCTTGAATCCTTCTAAAAATGGATAATTTTTAGCGAATTTTCAGGGGAGGGAGAAAACTGTTCTTACACAAACATTAACTGAAAAGTTAGGCCAACAAAAAGAGGTATATCCCGGTTGTGAACAGAACTAAGATGCAGAACAAAAGGAAAGGTAATTTCTTTCAGCAGAACCTCCACAATAAATCTCTTCTCTTCTATTCCTTAACTGGCTCAGCCATTTTTTCAACAAATACTGATGGCAATTATAATCACAGTTACTATTCTCTACCCCAGATACCCAGCAGTGACAGACCAAGGCCCTGCTCTCATTGAGTTGACACTCCAGTTGTGGGTGGGGGTAGAAACAGACAAATAAGCATGCCAGACGGTAAGCAGAAAAATAAAACAGCCTTAGGGGGTAGACACGATAGAGGGAGGGAGTGTTGGACAGGATGGTTGTTATGCCTTTCTCGGAAAGTGACATTGCTGCTGAGGCTTAAACACAACAAAGTAGCAAGTCATTTAAATATATGAAAATAGCATATTCCAAATAGAGGGGACAGTAATGAAATCCTGGAAGCTAGAAGGTACTGACATGTTCTAGGAAGAGCCAAGAGGCCAGTGTGCCTGGAGCAGTGAGAACAAGGGGGACAGTGATGGCCCATGAGATCAGGGAGGTGATAGAGGAACAGATAGTGTGGAGTTTCTCAGGCCATGTTAAGAATTTTGTATTCTACTCAGAGCAAGAAGACATGATAGGTTTTAGTAAAAGAAGTGACAGAATCTGATTTATATTTTTAAAAGATTCCTCTGTGGACTATATATTGGGGGAGAGGATGAAGTGTAGAAACAGGGAAAATAACTAGGAGGCTGCTGCAAGTGTCCAAATGAGATGATGATGGCTAGCATTAGCGTGGTAGCAGTGGAGGTGGGAGAAGTGAGAATTCTGATTATGTTGTGAAGATGCTGTCTCTGGAGGTTGCTAATGGACTGGGTGTGCAGCAAATGAGAAAGAGGGGTTAGAGGCAACTACACCAACTGGAAGAATGGGGATGCCATTGTCAGAGAGGGAAGACTATGACAGGAATACATTTGGTAAGAGGAAAGATTTGTTTTGGACATGTCAGGTTTGAGTTGCCTGTTAGAAATTTAAGTGCTAAGGGTATTAAATATGCAAGATTCAGTTTTCCCATCTGTAAAATGTTGAGGAGCGGGATTTAGGTTAAAAATAGAAATTTAAGAGTCATTAGGGGGAAAAAAAACACTGGATGGGTAAGTTTGCCAGACTTAGAAAATTATAGGACTAAAGAATTATTGGTTATCTATCTGAAATTCAAATTTAATTGGGAATCTTGAATTTTACCTGTCAAATCTGTGGATAAGGCTGCTGAGATCACATAGGAAGTAAGTTACTGTGAACAGAAGAGAGAGAAGAAGCCCCAAGGACTGAGCGCTGGGGCAGAGCAATGTTAAGAGGTCAGAACCTGACCTGTGGTGCTGCAGTGGATGGAGCATCGACGTGGAACGCTGGGGTTGCCAGTTTGAGGCCCTGGGCTTGCCTGGTCAAGGCGCATGTGAGAATTGATACTTCCTGCTTCCCCCCTTTATCTCTCTCTCTCTCTCCTCTCTAAAATTAATAAAACAAACAAACAAAAAACAGCTTTAAAAATAAGGTCAGAAAGAGGAGTAGTAGCCAGTGGAGGAAGTAGAAGGAAAACCAGGAAGCACAGTTGTTTAATCACCGTGGGAAGAAAATGTTATGAGAAGGAAGGGTGATTAATTGGTTCATTTGCTTGATTTGACAAAAATGGAGGTGGCATGGGGGAAGGAAAGTCTGATTGGAGTGCGTTAAAAAAAATAGGAGAAGAGAAACCAGAGAGAACAAGAACATATGTAATACTTTTTGCATATGGGGAGTATATATAAGTGGACAGTAGCTAGAGGTTAATTTGGGTCAAAGGATGTGTTGTTTTTTTAAAGATGAAATAGTGGTCAGCAGCTGGGGCAGGTGGCTGAACTGGCATCCTGTCCCCAGAGGGGCCCTGTACTTGACACTTGAGAAGCTGGTACTCTCCTGGTATACAAGCACAGGGCAGGGCAGCCAGGCTGGTTTGGAGGAACCACAGTGGGTCCCGGACCAGGAGTGTCCAAGATGGACACAGTGTGACACCAAATTTGACATAATCCCAGAAAGCACCACTGTCTCTGGGGTGGCAAGTACTGCTACTTTTAAATCCTTGCCCTGAGGGTCTTAAGTGGAACCTGGATAGACCAAGGGTACTACTACTTGTGACTTCTGAAAAATCAGAAATATTTGAAACTATGACTTGTTGTCTTTCCAACGATCAGAGATCTTTTGTGTATGGGGGCAGGCAGGAGAAACAGGCATTATGGAACTGATGTTACATATTTCTATTGTAATGGGGATTTCTACTTCTCAGGTGCTTAGGGCTTCAAAGAGCTAACCCAAAATCCCAGCTATGTCTTTGTAGTATTCAGTGGCAGGTGCAAAGGATGTGACCCAGATGAAGGATGCGGCTGTGGGTGACTGGAGTCCAACAGAAGACAGTCAGCTGCCATTTACAGGGCAGCCAGGTGCCTTCATAAATCATGCGACTAGAAGTTCTAACAGCGTGAGATGAGAGGTGCCAATGAGTCTGTTGACCTGGACTGACAGAGCCAATCCAGCACCATACACCTGCCCCCTATATTCAGAAGTGATGAAATCCAATTTAAGAATATGGAGAAACAGAAGTATTCATTTTCCTTAGGCAATATGTGCACAATTTATTATTGCTCTAAATAGCTTTATATTTAAGAACTTGAACATTATCTTTCTAGTGCTTTGTTGCAAGTTCTAAGCTATCACACTCTAAACTAAATTTAACAATATATCAAAGTTACAAGACTTCCTATGTTGGCTAGAAGTTTGTGGCCCATCATCATTCATTTTATAAATTCTTCCACATAAACCTGGTAATAACTCCTTCCTGCTTTATTTTGGAGTCTATTTTTAAATATAACAATTAACAAAATTTTGCTGAAGCATATTTTATAGAATGTCTGTTTCTGTGTCACTAATTTTGGGCTTTGAAAAAATGTTTTATTCTTCATGGAGGAAAAGTAGCCAGCTTCACGCTTTGTACCTGTCGATATAATATTTTCCCTTATTCAAATGACTGTACATTAATTTGCTTATATAGCTTATGATTGACAACTCTCTTGAAAAATTTGAAAAGATAGGATATTACAACATTCTTGTATGTTCACAATAACGATCAAGTATGGAGGCGGAAAGTGATCGTGCAGGAGATAGAATGTAAAATTGTAGCCATGCTGGCTTTGAGTAATCAGGGCTGCAGAATGTGCAAGTGGAAAGAGGTGCAGGGATAGGTCACCCACTATGTCAATAGCAAGAGCTGGTCTGTGAGAGCAGGTGCAGCCGGTTTGGCTTTTGGTGGTGAGAGCACCTCGAATTTCTCCTCCGATCACTTGTATCCGCTCAGTAAAATAAGAAATTAGGTCACGAGCTGAGAGTGAGGAGTAGGAAGGGAGGGGTGTCAAAGGTTATGAGATGATATTCTAAGAGGGAAGGAGGGAATGAAGTGACTAGGGCAATGCTGCAAGACTGGCTGACCAGCGATGCACATGAGAACAGGGTGGTGGAGAAAGGTATGCAAGATGGTTAAGGAGAAAAGCAAAGATGAGGGGGGATAATGATCAGTGCAAAGCTAATAGGGTCAATGGATTGGAGGTGATGTGCAAGAGCGATTGGAGCACAAATTTAGAAGGAATAAGCTGGAAAAAGAGGAGATGGTGATAGGATATCAGAATGCCTGAATGAGATTATTAAGGGGGTATATTCCCATTAATATTCTCATAATTTGCCATTGTTTTCAATGTTCAATAGAAGTCAGTTTGACATTGCCTAAGAATTCAACATAAATGCTAATAAATGTGGTTCAAAAAATCTTACCCTCCCTCCCTATCTCATTTTTCTTCCCTTTCCTCTCATCTCCCCCTCCCTCCTTCCATTCTTCCTTCTCATAATTCTGAAATGGAATAAAACTGCTCAAATTTGCCTGATGAAAGAGCGTCTTTCCATCACACGGAAGATACAGAAAACAATTTTTAAAAAGAGCATGTTGCTGGCAGAAGCTGAGAGGAAGAACACAAGAAATAGTTGTCTCTGACATTTAAACAAGCCTGATGTTGGGTGTTTTTAGATTTATCCGACTGATAAATAATACAAGAGTCCCTGGAGAGGACAAATCCAAGTGAAAAATAACCAACTGAAAACAGAGGTATGTTCAGTAATCAAACCAAAAAAAAAAAAAAAAAGGCTAAGCCATTTCAAAATCCAAAATATCAGACGATATTTTTTTATTCATAATATTGTACCCATTGCAATTAAGTTGCTTTCAACTGCCTCCTCTCTCTTTCTCCCTCCCTCTCTCTTTGCCCCTCCACCCTAAAAAGTCCTAATGAATTTATATCTCTGTCCAGGCAAATTGAGGTCTCACCTATTAGAAAAGCTCAACTAATATTTTTACATTAATAAGGGTTAATCCTAATATGTTCTTTTATTTAGAAAAGTATTTGTCTAGTTTTCAAAACCTTTTTATTTTTCTTCTCACTCAAATGTTTCAACAAAATTCTTATCTTCGATATGTGGCATTAACAAGCAGTGGAATATTTGGGGAGGGCGGGGGGGATTACTATGTTCTTTTTTCCTGGGAGTGATTTGTTTTCCAAAGTGAAACAAACAAACAAAAAAATCCAGGTCTTGGCCAGCTAACTCAGTTGGTGAGAGCATCTTCCCAATATGCCAAGGTTGTAGGTTCCATCCCCAGTCAGGGCACATATAAGCATCAACCAATGAATGTATATATAAGTGGAACAACAAATTGATGTTTCTCTCTCTCTTTTTCTCTAAAATCAATTTTAAAATATATTTTACCTTTTAAAAAAAGAAAACATCCATTCACTTTTTTACACTAAAAATTAAGCATGTTGACATTCACATTTAACAGAAAATACAAACAGTTAATAAATATATAAAAAGATGCTTGGCCCTGGCTGGTACCAGTTGGCTCAGTGGATAGAGCATCAGCCCAGCATGCAGATGTCCTGGGTTTGATCCCCGGTTGGGGCACACAGGAGAAGCAACCATCTGCTTCTTTTCCCCTTCCACTCCCCTTCTTTCTCTCTTACCCTCCCACAGCCAGTGGCTCAATTGGTTCGAGCGTCAGCCTCAGGTGCTGAGTATAGCTTGGTTGGTCAGAACTTTGGCCCCAGATAGGGATTGCTGGGTGGATCCCCATTGGGGTGCATGCAGGAATCTGACTCACCATCTCTCCTCCTCTCACTTAAAAAAAAAAGATGCTCGATATCACTTGAATGCATTTATTTAACTCAGAGAGAGCTTATTATGTATCAGGCACTGCTCTAAATACCAGATACCATTCTAAATCTTTACAAATATTAACTCAATTAAATCAATAATAATCTTATTTGACAGGTACCATCCTTTATTCCAGTTTTCAATGGGGACAGAGAAGTTACATAACTTGTTGAGGTCACTCAGCTAGTAAGTAACACAGCTAGATAGTTGGACTCTAGGTCCATGCTTTTGGACCATGTCATGCAGTCTTGCCAAAGAAATGCCAATTCAAACAAGATAACAGTTTTTATCCAACAGATTGGCAAAACAATTTTAAATATTGTTAACATCAAGTTCTGGTAAGGATATAGGCAAATGAACACTCAAATATTGTTACATCGTCTTTACAAGGCAATCTGGAAATAGTCACTAAAATTTGAGGTACACAAAACCTTTTACATAACATTCCACTTTGAGAGCTCTGGCCTGCTGAAATAAAAGAATCAGTGTATAAGGCTGAATGTGAAATTGCAGCATTGTTTATGGTGATATCAAAACTGGAAATAGAACAAATACCCATCACAGGGGTTATGGTTGAGTAAATCATGTTGCTTCCATACTGTAGAATATTATGCAGCTGTTAAATCTATATCTATTAATCTGAAATCTATACCTATTAATCCAGAGAAAGTTGTAATAATGTATACAGTTTGATCCCACTTGTTTGGTAAATATTTTTTATAAACATATTTAGCAGTTACCTTGAAAAGTAGGCTAGGAGAAGAGATTATTAACTATTTCTATATATACTTTTGAATTATTTTCACTTTTTATACAAGCTTCGCATTACCACTGCAATTTAAAACTCTAATTAAGTAGAAAAGAATTATAAATGTAACTATAATAATCAACCTAGAAAATGCTTTAGAGCTTCAGCTCCATACAGAAAATCATATAAATAATACAGCTTTTGAAACTGGATGTAAAAGACTCAGATTTATATTTTTGAATACCTCTTATTTACAAGCATTGTAATTTATAGTTCTCAGCAATTGAAGAATAAACATGAATTTTCTTTCATGGGCATTTCTGGCGATAGAAAACAGAGGAAATGGTTTTCTTATGGGTAACTAGGCAGTGGACGGTAATATCATTTTAAGTGTGTGCAAGATCTACAATCTGTTTCTATTCCTTCAGTGTCATACTCAAATGAAAAAAGAACCCACGTTTAAAAGGAAAATGGAGAGGCTGATAGTGTTGGAAGGTTTAATAATGCCTTTTGCTTCTGATAAAGGGAATTAGACAGACATTTCTTGGACTTTACATCCTTCTCCCTATGCCCCAAGCTGTGCAAGGTTGAAAGAAGTAACACTGAAATCTGACGCAGTGGCTAGAAATGTTGGTGGGGGTGTGGAGACAACAATAGGAAACTGCAGAGTCATCTGATTTCTGGTTGTGTTAACCATAGGTTCTTCCAAGTCTGGTGAAATTTAAAGTGCTGCTGCCATCTTCAGGAGTTCCCCACTGTTCTATTTGAGTAAAGTTACAAGTACTTTGGATACAGACTCAAAACCCTCTCCAGGAGTTCGGAATTGCGGCTAGAAAATGGGACACTCCAAGTGGCTGCTAAACTGAAGGCAGGTTCTCATAAAAGCTTAAGATGATTATCTACTAAGACAGCTTCGAGTGTGTTTGTTTAATGTTGTGAAATGGTAAGCTTCTCCCTTTGAGAGGCAATATGAATTAAGTTAGGATTTAGGGTCATAAAAGGGTGTGGCTGAGAAAGAAGCTAAGGCTTTAAAAACCAGGATTGGGTGCGGGACTAAGTTACAGCATTTTGGATGCACCGAATGGCTCCGAAGCCGATTGAGTCAGTCTCCCCGAGGACTATATGCTCAATTAAACTCCAACATTACGTTTAGAGAACATTTGGTCACAAGTAACCTGTGGGCTTCCACTTTTACCTTATTTATTGAGTGGTTTGTTCATTAATTCTGAGTCTTTCTCTTTATTGATTGCTTGAGTTATGGATACTTGGTAGGAAAGGTCAAACTATCTCTCAGTCCTCTTAGCACAAAGCTTCACTTCTTCCTTCCAGAAAGAATTCCACTTCATTATGTTGTGGAGAAAATTATTTGAACCCTAAAATGACAATAAGTCCGTTGCACTATCTTTCTTTGTCACTGTTAGAGGTGTCTGCAAATGGTCTGGAAAGTACATGAGAACACAATGTTCCTGGTGGCTCTCAGGGGACAGTGGTCCAATCCTCAAGCCATGAAACCACAGGGTTGTCTGCAAATGCTCCTTTGGGATGTTGAAGTTTCCCTATAGCCCACTTCACACTGTTTCTTTTTGTTTATCCATCATTTTAAGCAAGCTGAAGTTCTCACCACAAGTTAGACTGTGCCTTATAGAGTCCATTTTGTTTTTGCTTTGTATTATTACAAGGAAAGACTAAACCCCTTTCAATTTACCTTCAGAAATTCACATCATTTCAGGAGTTATCCAAGTTCCCTTTCACCACAAAATTAGCAATTAAAAACTGTATATTGAAAAAAAGGATTACCATACATAGCTAGTGCTGTAATAAATATGATGTCATCAGCATGAAACTTCAGAAATTTGCTGTATTTGGAAGATTATCCATGTCTTCTGACATTTTGCTTTGGAGTTATTCATTTCTTTGGAAAACACTTTCTAAGGATCTATTATATACTAAGTATTCTGGTAGGCACTTCATATGTTATCTCTTCATTCTTCCATTCTTCACAATTATTTGTGGAGACCACATACCCTCATGTAGTAGATGAGGAAACAGATAGAGATAGTTGAAGTAACTTGCCTATGAAGACAGGATAAGAAGAAAGTATGCCTTACTCTTGTGCCTACACTGCTTGCACAATAACATTACCAAAGCTGGCACTTTCCTGCCTACTATAGTTATGAAACAGTCATTCAGTGAATATTTGACTCTTTGCTACAATACAGGCATTGTGAATTTTATAAATAGAGCAGTAAGAAATGAAAAATAAGTCAGGCCTAAAGTTAGACTATAAAACAAGTAAAAGTTATAAAAATGGAAAGTATGACTCAGAGCAGATTGAGCTATTTATGCTCACTGCCACTGGGGGCATTGCTCACTTACAAATAGAAGGAGAACAAGTGAAAAGATTAAGATTGTACACCAGAGAAATCACATAACCTTAAGATAAGTTTGAGCCCATCCACAATGCCATGTAGGAAAAAAATGGTTAAAAATCTCAGACATACCAAAATGTACCTAACCACAATTTGGCAGCTGGGCCATACTATAGATTACAACTTTTACTTCTACTTTACTTTTTATTCCTATTACATCTGACCATTCAAGCCTTGAAATGGGAAAATGAATGATCCCTTGCAAAATGTACCCCATCTTGTTTTACGTGTAATGTTGTTACTTTTCTGGATCTCAGAGCCTATAGCCTTCATTCAATGTTAGGACAAATCGGGCCATGTTCAATTTCACTGCACTCACTACTCTATCTGTTCTTCCTCTAGAGGTCTAAATGGCCCCAGAGTCAGAAGTTGAACAGTGAAGCCATCATCTCAACCCAATGCCCTCAGAAGTCCCTGGTGTCACTACACAGCTGCTTACAGCCTAATGAACCACTGTTTAACGTGCTGCCAAACACGGTTGCAAGAGAGAATCGTCACTGATGGCATCAGCCTTTCACTTGAGGAAAGGAGTTCTCATCACTTAACAGGCTTCACCTGAAGGACAAAAATACCCCCTAGACCTTCACATCTGGGTAACCTGGGAACTCTTGTTGGAGCAGGTGTGACTCTGCCTGCTGATCTGATGTTCTGCTCTAGCAGTTATCACTAATATTAATGCTAAATGGGAAGGAGAGACATTGGGGCCCTCAGGCAGAAAGACAGCACAAAAGGCTGAATGTGAATCAGCCAGGATGGATGGGGCCACACTTAGCACTCATGATGAAAACTTTACATTGCTCAAGTGCTCTTTGAGGAGTTCAGACAAATGCTACCCAGATTCATCCAAAAAGCAGTGAAATCAATAGTCCTATAATGACATTACATGTACTAAAAGTAAAAAGTTAAAGAAATCATATGGATTTCTGTCTTGTGAAGTACACCATAGCCTCTACCCTAGAACTGTTAGGAACATATTTGTCTGAGTCCCTTGATGGAACTACCTCAAACATTATGCATGCTCAAATTTTTCTATCACCTCAACCTCAACATTTATAGAATATCATCTTCAGCATCCCCAGCTTCCTCTGAGGCACACTTGATTCCTCAACAATCCCAGTGTGTCCAGCTTCAAACAGTAGGATCTATACCCCTCCCTTGGCCCCTACTTCCAATGTCATCAGGTCTTCCTTAATGAAGTTCATTTTAGCGTTCTTCCATCTGCCTTTTCTCTTGCCTAGATTCTCATTGTTGCTCTCTGGTCCTACACTACCCCTGACCCTTCAGGGTAGCAGACTATGCCAACGCCAAATATTGTCACTTTGGTATATTGATTATTTTGAGCTACAGGCATTTGGAAAACAGCAAATTCAGGGTGAGGCTTTCTTTGAACTCCCCTTATATACCAAAAGTAAAACCCTTTGAAACTCTCTTGTCATCAATCCCCTACCTGGGAGTTTCATCAACCAGGGAAGATGGGCTCTTATCATAAGTGAGGAGACTGCCGGTTGACACTATACCTAGACACCTTGTCACAAACTATCATTCCTCCCATCTCTTCTTCTGAGGGTCTATTCATGTTTCTTAAAAATCATTTGCTCTTCCGTAAGAGGCCTATATCTCCCTCCCTTTTCCTTATTAAGATGGTATTTAAGCTTGAATTCTAAGTCACCTCAAGGAGTTACTTATTTTTCCCTGGGTATTTTGCATGTATTCTCTTGTTAATCTGTTTCTTATTACATAGATTTCAGCTAAGAACTAAGAAGAGTAGAAGTAAAATTCTTTTCCTCCCCTCCCTGTAACCCATAACCAATCTAGTCTTACAGATTAATGTTCTTAAAGTACCATGCCCCTTCATTGAAACCCCATCTGTGGCTCCCAAGTCTTCATAGTAAAGTTCTGACTCAGTTGTATTTGAGGCCCTCCACAATCACCATGTGTAAGGCTGACTACTTCCCCTCTATGCTCACAGTGCTCCAGTCAAACCATCCTCTTTCTGGCCCTTTAACAGGACATCTGCATATCTGTCTCTGAACTGTGAATGAGGCCATATTGCCTGCCTTTTCTTTCATATAAATCCTACTTCTTTTCAAAGACTTAACTTACATGAACCACTACCACCCTTCTGTGTTCTTTTCTTTTCAACACTATTTATATCACTACTTCCCAAAAGCATTTACAGATAACTCCTGCAGAGATGCTGAATATGCCACTCATTTACCACTTTCCATAATAATAGTAGTCAAAACATATAGTGCTTACTAATGCTAGGCTCTTTATAGTGCTTTACACATATTAACCTGTTTAAAACTCACAACAACCCTATTAGGCAGGTACTATTACTATCCCCTTTTTACAGATCAGACACTGAGAGCTCTCACAATTTGCCAAAGGTTACTCAGCTAGACAAGTGCAGAGCCAGAATTTTGACCCAGGCACTAAGCTCTAGAAACTATGCTCTTCACTATAGTCTTGTAGAGAATCTTTCATTATTCATTAACTTTTTACACCTACTTCTATCTTCCCAACCAGATTCTTTAAGTGTAGTCACTATGTCTCATGGTTTATCTTATCCATTTCATTAACTATTATAGAGTTAGTTCCTTACAACTTGCTGATCTTATGTGCCTCAAAGTAGTCTTAAACCCTTTTGGGGGAAAAAAAAGGGAATATAAACAAATAAAAAGCTATGAACTCTTCTTAAATCCCAGTCCCCCTGAAAAACTTATTACCAGATCCATGAAGAGTTTGGTCATTTCTTTGAATCAGGTATGAGAATCATATAGTCTGGAAATCTGACTTCACAAAATGTATGTATTCTAACAACAAATGCTACACACAAAACCTTGCTGCATCTCTCCATACACACACTGATACCAATATGAATATTTAAAAGTGTTTTCACAGTGGAAACAATTCCAAGAAAATAATTCTCAAATTCATTAAACACAAAATTCTTATTGAAGAACATTTGGGGACAGCAGTCAGACCCTTGAAATTCTGGTTGCATCATTATCCTAAAAGAAGTTTTTGTAGCATTTAGACATTTAGAATTTGTTATTCTAAATGTATAGTAACCTGTGAGGTCAGGAACTTTGTCTGATGTTACATTTATATTGTCTAAGAACTATCAGAGTGATAGACACATATTAGATCTTCACATATTTTCTGTATTGATTTCTTCAACTTTGGGGATTTTGTGTCATCTAATTGCTTTCCCTGTGATATATTAATGTCTCCCAGGCTTATGGATTCCCCTCTTCCTGCTCCTGCAGCTTTCTTCCCTTTGCTCATCCTTTTCTGGGTCATTACATTGTCTACTAGAGTTAGCCTGTAATACTATATTTGCCAGCAGGTGCTGCCATTTGCACAGGATTTGCTCATTTTCAAAATTCCCTAAATCTGAGACTCCAGATTGTGCAAAATAGCACAGTACCTAATTTATCAAAGTGGCAGGTTTAAAATGCTATCAAATCAGTTATTCAAAATGAGTGATACTTGTAATGTGCTGCACAATTTTAATGAGCAGAGCACCATTGCTCAATTAAGACAACAGGAGACCACATTGGGAAAACAAGCCCCAAGGATGTGAGGGTAGGACTAGCAGGGAAACCTGCTTCTTGCCACCAGATCCCAATGGGAACAATATGTTCAACAAAAAATTGGCTTTCTCACTGGCAAGTAATAAGGACTCGTCTTAGTGCCTTTCATATCTTGTCCTTCCCCTCCATTTCCATACAAAGTCAGCCCTTTATTATCTCCTATAAAAATTATTCCCAGGAGCCTTATGTCTTTTCTCCCTTCCCGTAGGCTCATCCCACTCCAAACCATCCTTTGCATTGCTGGAACAGTCTTCCTAAAATGACACTTGCTTAAAAACTTCAGTGATACCCATAATCAAGGCAGCCTTCTTCAGGCTGACATATCAGGCCCTAGAATCAAGTCTCAAGTTGCCTGTCCAATGTTACTTTCTATGATCC
Source organism: Rhynchonycteris naso (assembly GCA_037038555.1). Classification (NCBI taxonomy): domain Eukaryota; kingdom Metazoa; phylum Chordata; class Mammalia; order Chiroptera; family Emballonuridae; genus Rhynchonycteris; species Rhynchonycteris naso. The sequence goes on along the minus strand of CM072999.1, from coordinate 33,350,071 downwards.
TCAGATTCTCCATGTTGACAAAGCAGGGATTTTATTTTTCCCTGGAGATTAAGCTCATTCCCATCTTAGTGCCTTTGCACCTACTAGTCCTCACACACCTAAAATGCCTTCCTTCTTCTCTTAAGCCCTTAGTCAACACTCTTGCTATATTAATTTCCCAGGAGTAATTAAATGCATTGAATATTGCTGGTTAACATAATTCCTTCTCTCAGCATCCCTGGGAACATCTGAAATACAGGATAAGCACTCTATGAAAGAACAATATTAATGAAATACAACACTTTGTGATACTTACATAAAGCATTAAGTCAGCAGACAACATACAGATAATTCTTGGGGGACCTCGGTCAGCATAAGCCCTTCTACTTGCCCATGGTCATTTTTGCATTTCTAGTGATTTTGAAGGAGCTTCCTCACCTTCTCAGGACTTGTCTTGACTGTATAAGTGAATTCTCAGAGGTGAGGAGAACCCTATGCCCCATTTTAAGCACCATCTTTCTTCTTTGCCAGCCCAACCCACATTTTCTTACTCTCCTGACTTTCTGAATGTCACAGACCACATTATGTTGTTATTTGCCCTGCTACTCTGGACCTAATGCACACAAATCATGATATTCACTAGTAGCACCAGAAGGAAGACCAGCACCATAATGTTTCCCCTTTTCAATATTTTCATACTCTGGCCAGAGTCACTTCCCAATTCTAGTTTGTCCTCCAACTCCCTCTCTGCCCACTAAACTGTCTCCTCTATGATATATCCCTGATATACAATGGGGAATCAGAAATCAAGAGGTTTACATTGAAGTTCTAGCTCTGCTACCCTCTAGCCGATGTATTTGAACCTCTGTTTCCTCAGAGGTAAAATGGAAATGATAATATCCATAAATGAAAGTAGTGAGCTAAAAGGGAATAATGCATAAGAAACACACTAAAAACTATAGAGCACTGTGACAGAAGCAAAATGTCATGTATTTATTTCTGCACTCACTTGGCAGCAGTCACAAGCACATAGTTCACCCCATGAGGTAGAAACGATATGAACAAAACTAAAACCCTGCAGGAAACAGAAATTCTCCAGTTCATTTTTGCCCTAGCATCATTAAGCTATAGAAATTAGAATTTGTCCACAAGTTCTATCTGAATGCCATCTAGTGGATACAAAGTTCTCGTGGAAACCGAAGTGCATGAGCCTCTGTCGGTACCATTGACACACAAGCTAAGTTTCAGCCTTAGCAGGAGACAAATGAGTGGCCACCAGTGAGGTATAATATAAGGAATTCTGGGTAAAGTCTTGGTCTTTACTGAATCTATCCCCACCCTGATACTCCCCAAATTTTATCATTAGAGCTCCATTGTTTTCAAGTATTGAAGAATGTTGAGTCTTCAAACATCTTTTATTAAAATTAAAAAACCTGTGGGCAAATAACCCCTTAAACCTCTTTGATCTCATATTTTAGCAGAGTTTAGCTGAAGGTAAAGCAGAGCCAGGTCGGACAAGAAGAGAAATCAAGAGGGGCAGGGAAGATGGGAGGACCTTGGAGAGTCATGAGAATCGAAGAGGAGACCAGGGAAACCAAAGACAAATACCACATTCACATCAGTTTTGCTTGAGCCAGGACTTGTTCATATATGGTGTTTGCTTGACTTTCATTCTCTTTGCATCCTGAAGCTTACAATTAGCTTTAATAGCTGATAAAGCCCATATTCAAGCAAAAGTGGGAAGGAATGTGTATCTTTTTTAAGCTTTAGATATATCTCTGAAGCCATCTTGGCATTCACAGGGGCAAGTTGCGGTGGGGGTGGGAAGAGGGAGACTTGCCTTATGGTTTGAGTTCAAAGCCAATGGGGATTCCCACCAGCAGCCCCAGCTTGGCAGCATGGCATGGGAGGCAGGCCTCTTTGGAAACATATCAGAGCCCTGCTTAGCTGTGTCTACTCCTCCTTAACTAACATGCTTCCTTTTCTATCTACAGAATTTGGAAAGATGAGAGAAAATGCTGCGAAGAACACAGAAGCTTTTGCAAACCATCTCTGGCTTCCTTATGAAAGCTGTTGCTATCAGGGTTGGATTTAGTAACTTGGCATTCACTTGATAGGACCACCCCTGTTCGTGGCCATCTGGAGTCTTTTGGAGAATTTTTAAAGAGGCACTGCTTAGAGAGCATTTTGTAGTGGAGAAAGCACTGGTATTCAAATCAGGAAGCCTGGGTTTTATCCCAGCACCAGTAGCTAAGTGGTATTGGGCAAACCCCTGCACTTTCTTGAACTTCTGTGTCTTCATGAGTTAAGTGATTTGTCAATTTCTTGCAAAATGTAATAGTCTAAGGCAGAAGTTCCCAAAGCATGGTCCCTGGACTAACAGCATCAGTGTCATCTAGGAACTTATTAGAAATGCACATTCTTAACCCCCACTGAGGCCTCCGGAATCGTATACTCTGAGATGAGGGTCCAAGAATCTGTTAAAAAACCCTCCAGGTAATTCAGTCAAAGTTGAGAACCACTGCTGTAGGGTTCTATTATTCTTTCTTCTGCTTCCTCTCTAGGTATGTTAGGGCAACACTGATTTGCAGATGGTCAAAGGTGTGCTGGAGACAAGAGGAGGTGCTCATTTGCAAATGTTGGCTGACCGGGCAACTGGACAAGAATCAAGTGTAAACAGGATTCCAAGGGAAGAGCCCTGCATTATTCTTTAACTTAGTCCCTTCCATGGCTGAAGTTCAAGAAAAATTTGAGACTGTCTGCAGAAAAGACATCTTTCTGGCCATGTTCTCAAAGCACATTTTTACATCAAAAGCAAGAGTGAAAGTGGTTTTTGTTAATGATGCCAACCTCACTTTTGACTATTTTTGTCTCTAATCCCCATAGATACATGTCATTTAGTGCTGAGCCAGAAAATTTACTTTATTTTAGCTGTTTGTTTTTCCCTCTACCTTTTCTGACAGCTCTTCATTTCCTCTAAGTTATCAGGGACAACCTGCAAGTGTTGTTCTGGGTTCCACAAGGGAACGTGGTTTCCTAGCAACAGTCAGAGCCTGCTGGGCCATTCTCTGAGTCACCAGCTCCAGGCAGCTCCTGATAAGCAGTGCTGTTTGCAGAAGAACCTCTGCGGACCCCACAGGAGAGCCTGCCAGCATACACCTCCTTCACAGGGCAACAGGATCTATAGAGAACAGAGCCCTGATAGAGCCTAAAGAATGACACAAATAGGGCTCCCTTTATTCTAAGCTAAATGGATCTTGATATTTCTCTGAGGTACAGAAGAAGGAAAGAGGGAAGGATGTAAGGGCAGACGGAGAAAAAAAGGGAGGGAGGGAAGAAAGAAGAAGTTCTTTTTTTTTTTTTAACGAACATCCCCTGAGCATCTTCAGTATATGGTTTAGCTACATCCTGGAGATGAAAATCAAATAAGACATTTTCCTAGCCCTCAGAAAGCTTATATCCTGAGACACAGCTCAGCAAATCTAATTTGCATTCCATCGTGATAGATTCCATCATATAGGAGAACACGGGTTCCAGGACAGAGTAAAACTGCAGGGTTTCGTAAGCCATACTAAGACCTCTTTCAATTTTGTGGGGGGTTTTTATTTCCCTATAAAAACCAACCTTATTGTTGAGATTTCCCAATGCATTAGGATTAAGTCACATATAGTATGGCTCTTACAATGTGTTTAATCTCTATATCTGTGGTTATATTATATTTCTTATTCTTAAAGCTGTGTACTTCAGTATTTTCTCACTTTTTTTTCTGTGAGGAGGTTGTCCAAGAGTTTGTTTCTCTTACTGATCTTTTTTGAAATAGGTTCTTGGTCAATTTATCAATTCTACTTTTCTTTAAAATGTATTGATTTCTGTTTTTTGTTTTTATTGATTCCTTTCTCTTGCTTTCCTAAAGTTATATTTGTTTTCTTATGTCCTCTTGAGTTGAAGCCATAATTGAATCTATTTCTTTTCATTTTTCTTGTGTATTAATGAAATCACTTAAAGCTTTGTATATCTCTGGTTTCTGGTTTGGCTGCTGCTGTCATATGTCTTAATATGAACTCTTATTGAATGTCCTTATTTACTTTTGTCTGCTTGATCTATCATAGAAATTAGTTTCCTCTATGATTATAGTTCCTATAGATTTTTCCTTGTATTTCTAAAATGTTTATATATATATTTGATGCCATGCTATTTAGCACTTAAAGTTTCAAGGATTCTTCCATCTTTGTTATAAATTGCACCTGTTAGCTATAAAAAAAGAAAGAAAAATCCTTTTTAAAATCTCACTTAATGGCCTGCCTTGAATTCCCTACCATCTGATTAAAATTGTAAGATATAAAATATAATTTTTTTCACCCCTGATTTACTTTTTCTGTCCATACTTTCCTTCACTTTAAAACAGAAGTGTGTTTTGTATTTTAACCAGCATGTTTGGTCCTGGACATGTTTTCCTCTAGTTTATTCCTTGTCTGCCAGCTCTGCATCATAGTGGGGCCCCTTCAAACTGTCAGCTGGCTCTCTGTTGGGTTTGGCCAATGGAGCAAACTGGTGGGAGATGGGGATTAGTAGGATATTCCATTCCTCTTTCCTCTCCTGTGTTTTCTGCAATAGTTGTAGATCCCCTCTGGCTCCAGCTCCTGCTCAGTGGGCCTGTCCCATTCTAGTATCTGCCAAGTGACCCCAGTAATTCTGTCTTCTCCATCTAACACTGAGTGGACAGTGGCTTCCTGAGGTTGCTAATCTCTGCACTGCCTTACTGTCCCCTGCTTAGCTTCTTTACTCTTCTTTCCCCTGTGTAACCAATTTTCTGCATTAAATTCTTTTCATTGTAAATATTCAAAGTAGTTTCTGTTTTCCTGAGTGAACCTTGATATACCCATTTTTTTCATATGAAAATTTAACCTATTCACTTTTGCAGCAAATACTGTGGGTTGACTTACTTAACCCCCATTCCAAACCTCTTTTTTCTTGTCTTCCTGTAGTATAAAGGCTACAAAGCCAAAAAACAAAACTCTTGCAGCAAGCATGGCCATGCAGTGGTACAACGAGAAGCAAATAGAAGTCTACTGAGGATTTCTTTAAAAGTCGTGCTTTCCAAATACAGGTATTGCCCTTTTCTTCTCCAGCCCTTCTTTCTTCTGGTCTGGACAGAGTTTGACAGCTAGAGCTTTAGCAGCCTCTATGGGCTATGGGAATAAGGTAAATAGAAGCACAGTGAACTGGGCCCTTATACCCTTGAGCCACTGCCCTATACCAGCAACCTCCAGATTTCCTGTTACATAAGGAAATAAAAGTGATTATGTGTTCAAACTACTAATAGTAGGATTTTTTTTGTTATACTTAGCAGAATACAATTCCCAATTCAATATTTTCCAAATGGATGTAATTAGCATTTGGGGCTGGTCAGTTCCTTTTGTGTAGGGGCAGACAGGCAAATAGAAGAATATTTAGCATCCCTGGCCCCAGGTTCTAAATGCCAGTAGCACCATTCAAGTATTGTGCATATCTAAATCTACCCTCATCATTTCCAAATGCTTTTGGAAGAAATAAAGTTGTACCCTCTCAAAAAAAAATAATAATGCACAGAGTGCACTCATGAAGTTTTGTTTTTTAAATATCATTTCAGAAATTACATGGATCTGCTCTCTCTCCCTTAGAAACTCATCAGTCTTCTAATGGAATTGTTGTTGTAAGGACATAAGGTTTGATATTTATAACACTTTTGGAGGACTGTGAAAGGTTTTAAAAATAAAGAAACGTACAATAATATAACAAACACCCATGTATACACTATTCAGAATTAACAAATGTTAACATTCTGTCACTTTGCTTCAAATTAAAAGAAGTAAAACATTATAAAGTTGAAGTTCTTTAGTCCAATCCACAATCTCAACACTCTCCATCTCTTCCTCCCTAGAGGAGATCACTATCATGAATCTGACGTGTTTCCATTTAGTTCTTGTTCTTACTATTATTTGCCGTCTATGTAGACATACACAATTTGTAGTCATATGGCTGTGGCTTCAAGTGTTTGTTAAATGTGCATGATGCTAGCATGCTATACATACCATTCTGGAATTTGTTCTTCTGACAAATTTTTAAAAATATTTAGTTAAAACACAAACATAGTTTGTTAATTTTAACTGATGTATAGTATTCAATTGTATGAATTAATCACAGTTTATTTTTCCCACTTTGACAGACATTTAGGTTGTTTTCAATTTTTCACTATTCCAAATGCCTAAAGACCATCCTTGGAATAGTTCATGGGAAACATATTTGCAAGGGTTTCTTTAAGGTTTACATGTAGAAGTGAAATTGCTGAATCATAGGATATGCACATCTTCAAGTTTACTTTATATTTCTAAATTCTCCAAAGTATTAGTACTAATTTAAAGTCCCATCAGCAGACTAAGGGAGGTCTTATTTCCCCACATAGTCACCAATACTTGGTATTGTCAGACATAATGATCTTTGGCAATCAGATTAATAAATGAGAATAGGTATGTCTTTATCATTTTAGTGTACATTTTTCTTATTACCAGTCAGATTTAACTTACTTTTTTTTTTTTTGGCATTTGGCTTTTGTTTTCTTCAAATTGACTACAAATTATGTTTTTGTTTCATCTTTTTATCAAGTAGTCTTCTTATTATTGATTCATGGGAGTTTTAAATTCTAATCAATTATAGTGATTTGTCAGGCTTTTCTTTCACTCATTAAACACTTACTATGTTCCAGGCACCATTCTAAGCCTGGGAATAAGATAGTAAACAAATCAGACAAAATTTATATTCTCACAGAGCCTCTACTTATATCTTCCTCCATACTCACAAGTATATATCTGAATAAGGTATCTTTTTAGATCCAGATTATTATCATTTTAAATATTTTGTGTTAAATTTAATAATGATAAAATTTATCACAGCAATTTATACACATACTAAATTTTACTGGTTTCATTTCATGTAAAAGTTCTGTGATGCTCTGGCTTCCTCCAATTTGAATTATTTGTTTATTTTTTTTCTTGAATTACTAAAGGACTTCTTCAAGAAATTTTTCTCAGCACAAAGAATACTTTTTGTGTTCCTGACCATCTGAGCATAGGTTTTTCTATAGCCTTCACACGTAAACTGAATAATAAATTCTTGGGTAACAATCTTTTTCTTTTTCCTTAAAATTATATATGTGTCATTCCCTGTCTTCCAGCAATTAGTATGTTAGAGAAGTATTGTGCCAAGGCTCTTATTTTTCCCTTTTCTTGATAATTCACTTTGTTTTGTTTGTTGTTTTTGCCTGAATGCAGGAAGGAGCCTGCATTAGGCACCATCTCAGTGTAGAAGTCTGTACACTAATTTTATCTGATTCCTAGAAGATCCTTTCAGTCGGAAGACTCAAATGTTTAAATTTAAGATTTTTTCTATTATTCTTTATTGTTGCTATTTCTCTAGCTGCTGTATGCTTTTAATATTATACCTATGCTAGATCTATTGGATATTTCTTTTGCATACATTATGGTTAAGTTTGTGTATTTTTCCTCCATATTCTAGAAGAATTTCTCAAACTCATTCATCTAATTCACCAATTCATTTTACTTCAGTGTTTAATGTTCTCTATCCTGCTCTTATTTTAAAATTCAATTTAAGGAAAATCGTTTTGATATTATGGTAATATTTTCTAGTCCCAAATTGTTCTGTTTTTATAAATACAGTGTCTTCTCTAATCTTCTTCTTTTTTTTAATCAGGACAGAGAGAGAGAGGGATAGATAGGGACAGACAGACAGGAACAAAGAGAGATGAGAAGCATCAATCATCAGTTTTTCGTTGTGACACCTTAGTTGTTCATTGATTGCTTTTTCATATGTGCCTTGACCAAGAGCCTTTAGCAGACCGAATAACCCCTTGCTCGAGCCAGCAACCTTGGGTCCAAGCTGGTGAGCTTTTTGCTCAAGCCAGATAAACCTGTGCTCAAGCTTGCGACCTCGGGGTCTCAAACCTGGGTCCTCTGCATCCCAGTCTGACGCTCCATCCACTGTGCCACCCCCTGGTCAGGCTGTCTTCTCTAATCTTGTATTGAAATATTAAAAGGAAATAGTGATTCACCTATATCTTTTCTTCTTCCGATTTCTTGGAATGTTTCCATTTCAGAAAGGTCATTTTCTTTTATTGTTCTGACTAGTCTCCCCTGTTTGGATAATTTGAGTAATTATTGAATAGTTTCTCAGGCCTCGTTGTTTTTATGTACTTACCCACCCTTGCAGCATCATGACTGCCCCATGCTCTCTTTTGTCCTGCCTTCCAGTCTTTGCATATGATGCAAACCTCTGAATGAAACTGTCATCCTAGCATAACGCTTGGCACACAGTGGGCGCTCAAAAGAAACTGAGTTTAACGAATGAATGTCTACATGTTTTCTCTTTGAATATTTGAAAGGTGGCTTATCAGAAACTATGAATCTCTGGTCAAATTGTTTAGCTTCAGACAAAGGAGAAAGGGAAATTTTCATATTTTTGTAGCTTCCCTTTTACAAGATTAACAGTCTAGTTTGCACCCAGAAATTAGGAAAGAGCATATGCAAGATAAGTCACTTGCTTAGCCTTCTGTGCTTAGTGGATGCTTGTCCATGTATATTGTCATCCCCTAACCCAGCCCCGTCTCTTACTGTCACAGGTCTCCTCAGGACAAAGCTGCTATGATAATGCCTCCATTTTACTTGACGTGGCAGGTTATGAAAATGGTGCATGCAAGAGCCACCTTCCCAAGGTCATTGGTCGGGTTCAGGTATGTCCACATTTAGTTAAGTCTTTATTAGTTTGAGCTTGGATTTATCTGGGGATCTGCTGAGTCAATCTACCCCTTATTTTCCAGGTGAGTCTTTCCTTCATATGTGTTGAATTGCATTTGGGCCAGTCTTTCCCTAAATCTACTTTTAAAGGTTTTCATTCATGCTTGTATTAGTTTCTTAGGGCTGTCATAAAAATCACCACAAACAGGGTGACTTAAAAACATAGAAATTTGTTTTCTCACAGTTCTGGAGGCTGAAAGTCCAAAATTAAGGCCCTGCTCTCTCTGCAAGCTTTAGGAAAGAATCCTTCCCTGACTCTCTCTAACTTCCGGTGGTGGCTGACACCCTTCCTGCCCCTTACCTTGCAGCTGCACTACTTCCATCTCTGCCCCTATTGTTACATGGCCATCTTCCCTGTGTCCAAAAATTCCTCTCTTATAAAGGCACCAATCATTGGATTGGGGCCCACCCTAATCCAGTATGACCTTGTCTTAGTTTGATTATATCAACAAAGACCTTATTTCCAAATAAGGCCATAGTCAACAGTACTGAGGTTGAGACTAGAACTTATCATTTTCAGGGGCTACAAGTCAAGCCACAACAAACCTTTTTAGAAAAATTAATAAAATAAAGTTGTCTCATTACTATATAGTAAGACCCTAAATCTAGTTTTTTATATGCCATCTTACTGAAATTTCTTAAAATTTCTGGCCTGATGGTGGCATTGTTTTCCATTTACTAGCTCTGCTATAAATGTTACCCAGTCTTTCTTTAGCCATTTCAAATGGAATTGGGGTGGAAAGAGAGTAAAATGTGTGTATACAAACCACCATCGTCAAGTGATATAATGTTATTCATAGACTTTATCAACATCCACTTATTGATAAATATTAAATGGAATTAGCCATGAGCACAATGAGGAAAAATTAGTGTCAAGCTATTAAGGAAATTCAGATAAAATGGTCATTGATGTTAAAAATTTCTTCCCTGAAGAATAATAGACACACAGATCAATGGAACAGAATAGAGAGCCCAGAAATAAAACTACATATATATGGTCAAATCATCTTTGATAAAGGAGCCGAAAACACAACAGAGAAAAGAAAGCCTCTTCAAAAAATGGTGCTGGGAAAATTAGAAAGCCACATGCAAAAGAATGAAACTTGACTACAGTTTGTCTCCTTGCACAAAGATTAATTCAAAATGGATCAAAGACATAAATATAAGATTTGAAACAATAAATTAAATAGAAGAAAACATAGGTACTAAACTCATGGACTTTGGCAGTAGAGAACATTTTATAAATTTGACCCCCAAAACAAGGGAACTAAAGGCAAAGATAAATGTATGGGACTACATCAAACTAAGAAGCTTTTGCATAGCAAAAGAAACTGACAACAAAACAAACAAACAATCAACTAAATAGAAGATGATATTTTCAAACAACAGCTCAGATAAGGGGCTAATATCCAAAATATACAAAGAACTCACAAAACTCAGCAACAAAAAAGCAAACAATTTAATAAAAAAATGGGAGGAGGACATGAACAGACACTTCTCCCAAAAAGAAATACAAATTACCAATAGATATATGAAAAGATGCTCATCTTCATTAGCCATTAAAGAAATGCAAATCAAAACTACAATGAGATACCACCTCACACCTCTTAGATTAGCTATTATCAACAAGACAGGTAATAACAAGTGTTGGAGAGGCTGTGGAGAAAAAGGAACCCTCATTCACTGTTGGTGGGAATGTAAAGGAGTACAACCATTATGGAAGAAAGTATGGTGGTTCCTCAAACAAGAATAGAACTATCATATGACCCAGAGGAGGTTACCACTTGCAGCTGCACCACTCCCATTTAGGGACATATACCCTTTGCTGGGCATATATCCCTAAAACTTTAAAACATGGGTACATAAAGCCACATGCATCCCCATGTTCATCACAGCATTGTTCACAGTGGCCAAGACATGGAAACAACCAAAATGCCCTTTCAATAGAGGATTCGATAAAGAAGTTGTGTACATATATAAAATGGAATACTATTCAGCCATAAGAAATGATGACATAGTATCATTTATGATAACATGGATGGACCTTGATAACATTATACTGAGTGAAATAAGTAAATCTGATAAAACTAAGAACTGTATGATTTCATACATAAGTGGGGCACAAAATTTAAACTCATGGACATAGATAAAAGTGCAGTGTTTACCAGGGGAAGGGGAAGAGAATAGAGGGAGGGGGTGGAGGAGGGGCATAAAGAGAAACAAAATATAGGGTGACAGAGGATGATTTGACTTTGGGGGATGGGTGTACAGCATAATCGACTGTCCAAATGATGTGGAGATGTTTTCTCTGAATCTCTGTACTCTGGTTGACCGGTATCACCCTGTTAAATTTAATTGTCTAAATAAATAAATAAATAAATTTCTGCCCTGAGATTTCACTGAACCATAGCTCAGGGTGCATTCCTTCCCTTCATTGAAGAGTATATTTCCTGCCTGACCAAGCAGTGGTGCAGTGGATAGAGCATCGAACTGGGACACAGAGAACCCAGGTTCCGAACCCCGAGGCCTCTGGCTTGAGTGCAGGCTCATCTGGTTTGAGCACAGCTTACCAGCTTGAACCCAAGGTCACTGGCTTGAGCACGGGGTCACTCAGGCTGCTGTAGCCCCCCCCAGTCAAGGCATATGTGAGAAAGCAATCAATGAACAACTAAGGTGTCGCAACGAAGAACTGATGCTTCTCATCTTTCTCCCTCCCTGTCTATCTGTCCCTCTCTCTGGGATTTTATAAATCCTTCTCTCTCTCTGCCTCTGTTACAAAAAAAAAGAGTAGATTTCCCCCAGAGAAGCTAGGTGCTTAACTTAGAAAATATCTAAGCGTGTTTCTCAAGATGTTTCTAATGTTAGTAAAAATGGAAAGATAATGTGCAGTGACATTTTCTCACTCCTCTAGCTGGAAGGAGACGGGGAGCCTGAGGCACATGTTGGGTTTCGTGAGCCCCGTAGAGCAGGCACCATGGATGCGGCTGGTGGCCAGAGGTAGGCAGAGATGAGGCTCCTTCTCTGCACCCACGTCTGACCAGGCACTGCTCATAGATTAACTCACTGAATCCTCACACAAGTCCAAAGTGAGTGATAGTAACCCTGTTTTTACAGATGAGGAACCAGGCTCAAAGGACTTAATTTGCCCACAGTCATATAACAGTTAAGTAACAGAAGCAAGGGAGAAAGGGTGGGTTGCTAGTGTAGAAGTAAGTGCTAAGCTGAACAATGGGGCAGGGGTGACATACCTCAGACACAGTTTTGAAATCACACTTATTCCAGTCTTGCCTCTGCCAACTACCAATCAAAAAGAGCAGCTTTGAACAAGTTGCTTGCCTTCAACTCATCTGCTAAATAGAGCTAAAGGAGACAAAATATGCAATGCCTGTTTCAGAAGAACATTAATTCCCAACCTAGAAGGGGAAATGTCTGCAAAGGAAGTCTGACCTGATTGATTTTGTTGTATTAACACTTTTTCTCTTCATTCTCAAAGTTCGTTCACATGCTTTATTCTAGTCAGATCTGGTTAGGAAAGTCTAACACCCACTCCACTGCTCTGGCAGATGAAGACACAGTCTCAAAAGCACTGAGAAATCTTCCCAAGGTCATAGAGCTCCAGCTGGAACTGGGCTCCAGATCACCTGATTTCTGGTTACAGCCACACTTAATGGAGCAATCCTGCAGCACCCGCATTTGCTGAATTACAAAGCACGGTAGCTGTACATCAAAGCCAAAAGCTGTAACAAGCTGCTGCGACAGCAATATTGGGTTGAGTTTCTATTGACCTGTTAGCTGTCCACTCTAACTGAGGCATCACCTACCTCACCCGTTCTGTGTACAATGTGGAGCTTCAGTAAAGAGCCAGCTAGGGACCATCCATCAGTGTCACCTGCTCTGTCTAGAGGCCCTCTTGGAGACAGGAGTCTGGGAGAAGCGACACTGCCCACAATCTGTGAGCTGGGAAATAGTTTCGTAGAACATTTGAATTGCTACTCCATGGGGACTCGCCATCACTCCACCTCTCAGACAGAGCCTTATCTAGGAAACAGACATGGAGAATCCTGTCCCCTTAACCCACAAATAAAGCAAGAATAAGAATAATTGTAAATAATGTGAAATCAATAAAAATTATCTGTAAGGCTTACTGTCATTATTTACCTTCAGACTTCTATATCTACTAAATATCTTTCTATCACACACACACACACACACACACACACACACACACACACACACACAGAATCTAACTCAGGTTCAGGTTGTTGGTGTGCATTTATCTTGACTTTCACAGTAAACAAGGCAAATGTTAAATCCTTCTCCCCATAATTTTTGAGAGTTTAAATCCTAGGAGACAAGCTCCAGAGTAATGCTCAGTTAAAATGCTGTACAACCAGCCTCATTTCCATCGCAATATCTTAATCTCCCGATTGTTAAATCTTCTGTGGTGGGAATCCCTTGCTTACTATTCCCCTCATGTGCAGTCTGCACGATTAGCAGCTCAAACATGAGCCATGCTTTATGCCAAGGTGATCTCAGGCTATTTGCACACATTACGCAGACTTTGCATATAAGGGGAATAAATCTCAATAACCCTAAAATCTCTCCCTCATAATCAGTTTTCTTCCCTACAACTGCATCTCTCTGAGGACTGTCTGGGGCTTTACTGCAACAAATAAGTTAATGTATAGGAAAGAAAACAGATGGGCTTGACTGCATTCTGGGATTTTATAAAGCAACTTATTTTGAAAATTGTAAGAGATTTTTTTCTACAAATTCTCCAAAGGCATGAATAAAGAATGAGAATTTTGTTTCCAAAATAACAAGGAAAGACAATAATTACAGTTCTAACCCACACGTGGTCTGAGAATCCAATCAGTAGCACCGAGGTTCCAAATGCTAAGTCCAGGATGGTCACTAACTCACTTTCTGATCTCACACACATTGGTTAACAGTTCTACATTGGTTTGGAGTTTTCATTTGCCTCACAGCTTTGATATAAGAAATATCTATTCAAAGTGAACATGCTTTCTTTATTTTTACTAGCCACAGAATTTTGTGCCTTGTCTTAAATAAAAGTTCAACGTTCAATTTAACAAATCAACAAGTCACTACCAATACTCAGGATTACTCAGAAGGTGATATGCCAAGGGTGAGGTTGGGGTTAGACCTCCCCTTCTTTTGTGAAAACTGTTCCACAGTGGGCCTCTGCATGAGTATGCCATGTCACCATTCTAATTCCACACCTCACTGTCTACCCCCTTCCTGAGCCACAGTGAGCAGAGCAGACACCTAATCCGCAGTGAACCCATCCTGAGATTGAGATGGGCAAGCAGTCACTGTCTCCTAGAGACTTAGAATTAAACCTCACCTGTGGTGGCGCAGTGGATAAAGCATCAACCTGGAATGCAGAGGTCTCTAGTTTGAAACCCTGGACTTGCCCAGTCAAAGCACATATGAGAAGCAACTGCTATGAGTGGATGCTTCCTGCTCCTCTCCCCCTTTCTCTTTCTCTTTTCTCTCTCTAAAATCAACAAATAAAATCCTTTTTAAAAATAATTAAAAGACAGCGGAGCTCATCATATATTGCTGGTAGGAATGTAAAATGATATAGACATTATGAAAAATAGTAAGGTATTTCTTTAAAAAGTTAATCATAGAATTACTGTATGGCCCAGCAATTCTACCCCTAGGTTTATATCTCAGAGAATTGATAACATATGTCCACATAGAAACTTGTGCACAAATGTTTATAGCAGTAGTATTGATAATAGCCATAAAATAGAAACAGCCCAAATGGTCATCAGCTGATGGATATATAAACAAAATGTGGTATACCCATAAACTAGAACATAACTTACCCATAAAAAGTAATGAAACACTGTTACATGTTACAATGTAAATAAAACTTGTAAAGAAATCAGACATAGAAAAGCATATATTATGTCATTGCATTTATATGAAATGTCCATACTAGGCAAATCTATAGAGACAGAAAGTAGAGTAGTGCTTACCAGAAAATGGGGCAAGGGATAATTAGAACTAAGTGCCAATAGGTACAGGGTGATGTGATGGAAATGTTTTCAAATTAGATAGTGGTGATGGTTAGTGAACATAATGAATATATCTAAAAACCACTGAAGTATATACACAATAAAATAGTGACATACTATGTGAAATATATCTCAATTAAAATACCACAGAGTGGGGCAAAAGTAGAATTACAGTTATTCACATAGAAAAAATGTACTTATTAACAAGCAATACAAGAATAAGCTCTGTTTTGTATACTCACAACTGTAAACCTACTTATGTCCCACCTTGTATATTTACAAAAAGCAATGGGATTAAGTCAGATATCTATAGTCTTGACTAGGAAGATCCTATAACTCAGAGTCAGAGGATACCATGTAAGGGCACTTATAATGAGCCATCTACAAGCTAAGCAGAGAAAGTGTGCAGGGGAAACAGAAGCAGGAGATACTCCAGGAGCAACAGAGACAAGGTGCCTGGCAGCCCCCAGGAGTGAGAAGCTCTCCAAGTCCTGGTGTGGACCCCTGTGAGACGCAGCTGAATAGTCTGCCCTTGGGAGATACTGTTTTACCTACTTAATAGATCCCCCACTTCTTCATAGGCTTGTTTGGAGGATTTCTGTTATTTTGAACCAAACAATTCCTGTCTAAGACCAACACCAAGCAAATCCAATAGAGTTAAAGCACTTATCTCCTCCATATGCCAATAAGAAGTTAAAAGCACTTTCCAGGTCTCTCAGAACATGCATAGGAAAGTGGAAATACCTTCATGTACCTAATACCTGATCCTACTGAAGAAAAGAAAAGGCACATGGACATACATCACTTTTATCTTCCTACACCTATAACCACAACAACCCCTCTCTGTGAAAGAACCTGGAGAACCTGACATCAAGACCAAGTTTGTCTCTTTATTTTCAGCCAGGATGTCTGCCGATATTTCTATCCTCTAGGATTAGAAAATGATGATGCCTTCACCTGTCTCCTTCATACAAATCTCTTTCAATATTCAAAGGTACCACTCAAGCAACACAAACACTCCACTCTATGTCTGATTGATGCTAAAGACCAAAGAGGACATGGCAGGGAAGGCAGGAACCAATAAGCTTTCACTTGAAAAGCTGCAAGGACCAAACATAGCAGGAGCTCAGAGTAACATAACATATGTCTAACCCAGGCGACAGGGCACTTGGAGGACACAGCAAATGCTGGACTCACCTGACTCCTCAATCGGTGCTTAAAGGAATCTCCTTTTTTTGGAGCAGCTGCAAACTGGCCAAAGAGCTCCTCTCCAGTTTTCTTCACCCTTCCCTTCTGGAGGGTACCTTCTTTCTCACATAAGGCTAAATGGTAAATGTTGGGGAGGACACTAGGTCAAATATAGTAGAGAAGACTGGACCATTCCAAAGTCAGTCCTTTTCTTTCATCACCTATATAAGATCTTAGGCTTTTCTCCCAAAGTATAAAGTAATATGATATATGGTAGGAGAAAGGCTTGGTGAACACCCTTCTTAATAGCTTCCATGAAAATTAACTTTCATTGATTTGCTATTAAAATTCTACATCCATAACTACTTTGTATAATGACTTACTGGGTAAGGCTGATTTTGAGTCATGAGCTGGCAGGTGCATAGGTACATTTATAGCAGAGAAGGCAATCTTTTTAAGAATGTTAGGAGATACCTAAACTCAGAATCACTATTCACCCCAAGGCTCCTTAAGATTGGAATCTCTCCATCTTCCAGAGACACAGTTTACAGAAACCAGTGCTTGCAAAATCAGAATGTCGCCTGTGAGGTCATTGGACCTTGGTCTAACTCTTATTTGAATAATTACATTTCATTCCATCCTGCATCAATAGAGGCCCCTGATTAATAATCAGCATTTGCTACATGCCAGTGAAGTGCTTGCTGCTATAAATAGAGTTAACAATCTAATTAACTATAGGAACTGGCAAGATGAACACTCCATTCAAGGAGAAAGATAGATGGCAGTATGTTTAAGGTTTGTGAGCATTGAGCTGTCCCTGACCCTAATCCATTAGCAGTTATTGTCAAAGGTCACTCAGTTAACCCTCATTTTTAAAAACTCTTCCCAAAAGATGTCACCTTTTCTTCCTGTCAGTAGGTATTTCAGCAATAAATATTCTACAATGATACATTAGAACCTTGAGTTGCTTAAGGATAAGTCTGGCTAGAGAAACATATATCATTCTAACTAACTGTCATTCTAACTAACACTTCTGTCCACTCATTGTTCACAGCCCTTGAACCTGCTGTCCTCAGTGACCAAGTCCTTACCTCTGGTGGCCAGAGAAGAACAATTCTGTTATTGCGTTTTTCACATCAAAACTTTGACTCTCGTGAATTTGTTTAATGCTTTCTTTTACCCAATTATAATGTAATAAAATTCAGTATAGGACAAGCCACCTGAGAAAAGAGCGCATTCTATTAAGTCAGGGGTCCCCAAATTACGGCCCCGCTGGCCGCATGCTGCCCCCTGAGGCCATTTATCCAGCCCCTGTCGCACTTCCGGAAGGGGTACCTCTTTCATTGGTGGTGAGAGGAGCACAGGATGCATCCACACCCATAGTTCCCACTGAAATACTGGTCAGTTTGTTGATTTAAATGTACTTGTTCTTTATTTTAAATATTGTATTTGTTTCCGTTTTGTTTTTTTACTTTAAAATAAGATATGTGCAGTGTGCATTGGGATTTGTTCATAGTTTTTTTTATAGTCCGGCCCTCCAACAGTCCGAGGGACAGTGAACTGGCCCCCTGTGTAAAATGTTTGGGGACCCCTGTATTAAGTAATTTATAACCTGAAGTTCACAATCTTATTTCCATCTGGGAGTATCTGAATTTAGTCTATTAAATTAAAATAAACTTTTTCTGGCAGTAGGATTTCCTTTTTACTCTCTCATATTTTACTTGATAATGTGTCTCCTTCCCTTGTCTTGATTCCCAGTAGAGGATGCTTGAGCCCTAGAGTACTTGGCCACTTAAGTTGTGACCTCAATCTCTGGCATTTACAGGAGGTTTTAAAGGCAGGATTTTTGTTGTTCACACATTATCTAAATGCCTCTAATATTTTATTGGCTGTAAGTCCAGGGCCTGGGGTGTATCTCCACATTTGACCTTAGACTATATATCTCTCTCCTTCTTACTATCAAACCTTTCTACTAAGTGGTATATAACATAACTGTTGTATTGGGCCTCTGCCTTAACTGCTGTGCTAGATGACGCCAATGGTGACCTAATGACAAAATATCATTCATATAGATTTATTGAAGCATTTGCCACCACTGAGCACCTTTAACATTTCATCTTCACATTCTAGCTAATTCTTCCCTTGGTTCAGCTAACCTTCTTTTGCTTTTCTTTAATCTTGTTGATATGGTTGCCCGATTTATGAAATAAAACTGTGGGATATTCAGTTAATTTTGATTTCAGATAAATATGTACAGGACCTATTTATACTAAAATGTTATTAGTTGTTTACCTGAAATTCAAATTTAACTGGGCATCCTGTATTTTCTGGCAACTCTACTGGGTGATGATCATCCTCTGCCACATTTCAGCCCGGCTTTGGCCTTTGTTCCCATTACTTCCTTCATCTTCATTTGCCACGCTCTGAATTTATATATCTATTTTACTAGGCTCAACCATCATATCCCTTCTAAATCACCTCTCTCTGAACTCCTTAAACTTATTCAGCAACTTAATATGTCTCCCTGTCACATGAAACTCTCCTATTGTCTTAAATTATTATTTGAATCATTCATGTGTTTATTATTTATCTCTTATACTTGATTTTAAACTCCTGCAGGTAAGAATTCTTTGTACCCTAGAGTCTGCAACAAGGTTTCTATGGGTGATCTGTCAGCAAATGTATCAAATTCCTAGCCTTTGGTTTTCACTCATCAAAATAATCTCTTCCATTTTTATAAAGTGCTGCCTGGAAATCCTACCACTACATGTTCTTAATACATTCACTCTCTGGTGCTTCTGAGTGTTACACCTCTTCATAATTCCAGCTCTCCTCCTCCTCACTCTTAACAGATAACATTCAGAGAAAACTTCCATGCCCTCTCACTTGTGTAAAATAACAACTCCTCATGTCTTTGCCCATATATTCCTTCTTCTTCCCTATGACAATAAATCTCTTCTGTGCTTCTTTCCAAAGATACCTTTCCCTTGTTCAGTGGACTTCCTCTTCCTGACTGACTCAGGTCATCACCTCAGCAATTCTCCCTTCTCTCCTCTGTACAATGTTCTCCCTTTTATGGGAACATTACTGTTAACAGGCAATAATATTTCCTCTCTTAATAAGCAAACAAACCTCTTTTTCCCTTGACATCAAATTACTCTCTAGCTACCACAGTATTTTTTGGCCTCCTTTACAACAAAATCTTCTAAGGGGTCTGTATTTTCAGTCTCTACTTCCTCTCCACCCATTTTCTTCTGAATCCACGGCAATTAGGATTTGGTTCCACCTATACCTAAAGTGCTTTTTGTCAAGGTTACCTATTAATTACTTCCAAATTGTCACATTAAATAGTAACAGTTTGGACTCACTCAACTCAACCAGTCAGCAGTTTGTGAACTGAGTTTATTGCTTTAGCAATTGTCCTCTCTCTCCTGTGTAATAAGTTTTGAGACATTCTTGGAATGGCATGGCATCTTCCCTCAGCTTCAATATCACCACTTCCTTTTGGTTTTTTCCTTCTACCTCACTGGCTATTCCTTCTCAAGCTCTTCCACCTATTCCTTTGCATGTTCTGGCCCCCTATAGGAAGGAATATCCCAGGGCTCAAACTCTGAACCTATTCTTTATCTATACTCACTCCCAAGGTGAGCTCACCCAATCTCACTGATTCAAATACTTTCTATATGCTAACAATTCCCAAGACTTTTGTATCTGGGCCTTTTTCCCTGAACTCCAGACTCACATGTCCATTGGGTACACAACGTCTCTACTTGGAAGTCTTCAACGAATCTTACATTAAAATGTCCAAAACTAAACTGGTTTTTCCACACGTACCCCAAACCTGCTTCTACCACAGAAACTGTATTAATAACTCTTAAATCAGTTTTTTAGTCATTCATATTAAAATTATTGAAGTCATCCTTGACACATCATTTCCCCCTACACTCCACATCCAATCCATCATAAAATCCTGTTATTTCTATCCTCCAAATGTATTCAGAATCACACTTTTCTCACTAGCTCCACCCACCCTCTTGTCTGCATTATTAAAACCTTGGTTTGCTTCCACTCTTGCTCTCCAACCATCTAGTCTCCATACAGCAACTATAATGATACTTTAAATCATCCTTTTAAACATATCCTTTTAAAACATAGCTACATCAGGTATTATGCAGAAGGATAGTTAGATTATCTTGTAAAACCCTCCAATGGCTGCCTATTTCAGAGTCAAGGCCAAAATCTCCTGTTGCTGGTCTGCAAGGCCATGTGATCGGCTTTCCCATAACTCTCTGACCTCCAAACCACTCCCTTCCACACTGCCTTCCTTGGTGCTTTTTGAACATTCCAAAGCAAACTACCTGGAATCACTTTTTATTGGTTATTTACTTGGCCTGAAATAGCCATTCCCGAGATACCCACTACTTCTTTTAAAGCTCTGCTCAAAGGTTACCTTATCAGACAGGTCTTCCCTGATGACTTAATATAAAATAACACCCTCTCCTCTCTCCCACTCTGTGATCTCTATTCCTGCTACCCTGCTTAATCTTCTCCATTGCAATTTCATATCAAGATAGAAGTTTCTTTTCTATTTCCCCAACTAGAATGTAAGCTCTATCTGAGTAAAAACTTGGTCTGTTTTGTCATTGCTATATGTCTATACCTAGACCCATGCTCAAAACTAGGTAAACATCCAATGGTGGTTCATTTATTCCTTTATTCATTCAACAAACATATATTGACCATTTACCATGAACCAAAAAAGTCCTGTTCCTAGTATTTATCACCTTTGGCAACTAAATGGCTTCCCTAAACCAATGCATTGATTAAGAGGGTGATCCACCTTTTAGTGTGATTGGAAAAAACAAATAATATTTTTACATGGATATGCTTGTAAACATTCTAGTGCTATGTAAATGTAAATCCTTACTGATGATTCTCATAATAACTTTAGGAAGCAGGTGGGCAGTAATTTTACAGTAGTCCCAAGTTTCTAATCAGTAGTTAGTAGCCAAGCTAGCTATATATCTCACGTCATTAGGCCTAGGTTCTAGCTCTATTTTCCTGGTACTCTTCCTTCCAAATAGTTCAATTCATGTTGTATTTGGTTAATGTAATTTATATTTATGAAGGATTTTAAATGTCTTTAGCAAGAGATTTAGAGCAGTAGCTGTATTAGCCTCCTAGGGCTGCCGTAACTATTACAGAGGCAGTGGATTAACACAACAGAAATGTATTTGCTCACAGTTTTGGAGGATGTAAATCTGAAATCAA
Source organism: Rhynchonycteris naso (assembly GCA_037038555.1). NCBI lineage: Eukaryota > Metazoa > Chordata > Mammalia > Chiroptera > Emballonuridae > Rhynchonycteris > Rhynchonycteris naso. Next base: position 33,328,737 of record CM072999.1, on the reverse strand, counting down.
GGAGTCACCAGGCTGCTGGTTCCCCCTCCTTTAGAAGGCTCCAGGAAACAATCTTTCCTTGCTTCTTTCTATGTTGTGGTATTTGCCTGCAATCCTTAGCTTGCTTCGACTTGTGGAAGCCTCAGTCCAATCTCTTCCTCCATTGTCACATGGCTCTCTCCCATGTATGTGTGTGTTTGTGTCCAAATTCCCTCTTCTTATAAGAACAGAAGTCATTAGACTAGGTCCCATCTGAATCCAGTATGACCTCATCCTAATTGGATAACCTCTTAAAAGACCCTATTTCCAAATAAGGCCACTTACACAAGTACTAGGAGGAAAATGTTTAAACATCTTTTGGGGAAGTATGCATTTCAAACCACAAAGGTATTTAAAGGGCCTAGAAACATTTCTTCAAAGAGCATGCCAGGGAAGAAATTAACACTGTTGGAAGGTGTGCATGACCAAAGACAGTCCAGCTGAACCTGGATCAGACATATACCAGAGTTTCTCTTGCAACTGACAAACAAAAGCAAGGAGAATCAACCTAAAGTCATGAAATTGTCATCCTGGTGGAAAAGGGCTTGGCAACGTGCCCTGGTTACTCTGAGAGGCAGATTGATTCATAAAGTAATCTACCTTAATCAGCGTTATATAATCCCGCAGAAGGCCGTGAGATGGATGCAGCGAGGTGAGCAGGGCCCAGCTCAGGGAGAGATCTTGCCCTACATTGTTACGCAGCGCACTGCGCAGCTGGCACACCTTTCCGCTCGCTCTGCCTCCAGCACCTCGCCCGGCAACTAACCCAATTTAGTCAGACCTTCCAATGTTAAGGGAGGTTCTATATTTAGACAATGTTCCCTGCCTGAGGATGAACTTTACTGGCTGCAGTGTCACACCTTCACACAGCTCTCTTCCTGCCCTTTGTTCTGTTGGGGGAGCCAGCAGCCTTCTCTGACATATGAACCTAAGGTGATTTTAGAGCTAGAGAGACCCCACTTATCTAATTTAACTCTTTTCTTTTTGTGGCATCCATCCAAGTGGAGACTTTGGAGCCACTACCTAGGTTCAAATGGAGGAGTCCCAACAATTCCTACCTGTGAGCTATAGACCAGTTCCTTAACCTCTCTGTGCCTCATTTTTCTAATCTGTAAAACACAGACATTACATAGTAGTATTTATTTAAAAGGGTATTGGAAGAACTAGATCCATGAAAAAACACTTAAAGCAGTACCAGATACAATAAATTTAAAAGAAATTTTAACCATTATGGTTTTCATTGTTTCAGATGAATACATTAAAGCTCAGAGAGACATAATGTGAGTTGCCCAGGTTAACCAGCAATTTAGTACAGTCAGACCAGAATTGGTCTATTGGATAAATACTTCTTATTTGGTTCACAGTTAGCAAACAAAGTAGAAAGTAGCTCCACTGAGATAAATAAAAAAGTTAAGAGCCATATCTCACCAGCTCTGGCTTTAATTTGTTTCCCAGATTACATGATTGTCACTGGAAAAGTCAGGAATCTAGGTGGTAAATAATTAGATGGGCAGGTGTAAAGAAGATGAGATAATAACAGTATGTTGGGCAGATGAAATATATTAGGCTCACTTTGTTAAAGAAGGCGCTGCCCATGTACAAGTTTTAAGAGTAAGCTTTTCCCCACACCCTTGACTGATTGGATAATGTAGGGTGGTACACTCTCATGAGGAATCCTGCCATTATGCCTCAGATAAGTGACTTTGTATCAGAGACTTTCTTGTTTGTAGATTGGATTAAGGGTTTGGATTTCTACACTATAAAGTAGAGTAGAAAAGGAGCTTGCTTTCTTGGTTCCTGAGATTAGTATTAGAGAGGAGAGCAGATTAAGGCCACGTGGAAGAGAGGAGAAGCAGCCAATATGGAGTGCTAAGGAAGAAGCGAGTTTGTGCAGAGTTTGTGCAGAGAGAAGAAGATGGGAAACAGAGGTGAATAAGTCTGGTGAGCTAGAAACATTTGATGCTAGGAAAGTCGGATAAGTCAGTAGCTTTGTGAGCACTGAATGAGTGGGTTTTGGAGCCCAGTGTGTGTTTTTGCTTGCCTGCCAAGTGCAAGCTAGAATTAAAGCTGATGGCTTACCAGTTCTTGGCTCCATTGTTTCATTACCGACTATCTGAATCTAATGCGAACCTGCATGGGTCAGGCTGCTGTGATGGTGGCCTTGGCCACTGGCTTTACACAGTAACAGCAAGTTAGATTGAAGGGGTGTGAGATTAAAGGCAAAGAAATCACTTAGTAGCCATTACAGTAATCTAAGTGGTAAATAATTAGATGGGAAGGTGTAAAGCCAGTAGCCAGGGCCAGCATCAGAGCCGCCCAGCCAGTGCAGGTTCGCATTTGATTCAGATAGTCGGTAATGAAACAACGGAGCCAAGAACTGGTGAGCCATCAGCTTTAATTCTAGCTTGCACCTGGCAGGCAAACAAAAATACACACTGGGCTCCAAAACCCACTCATTCAGTGCTCACAAAGCTACTGACTTATCTGAGTTTCCTAGCATCAAAGGTTTCTAGCTCACCAGACTTATTCACCTCTGTTTCCCATCTCCTTCTCTCTACACAAACTCTGCACAAACTGGCTTCTTCCTCAGCATTCTGCCATCTTGGCTGCTTCCTCTCCTCCACGTGGCCTTAATCTGCTCTCCTTTCTAATACTAACCTCAGGAACTGAGAGAGCAAGCTCCCGGCCTGCCCCACTTTATAGTGCAGAATCCAAACCCTTAATCCAATCTATAAACAAGGAAGTCTCTGATACAAAGTCACTTATCTGAGACATACTGGGAGGATTCCTCATGAGATTGCTCCACCCCACATCATCCAATCAGTCAAGGGTGTGGGGAAAAGCTTACTCTTAAAACTTGCACATGGGCAGCGCCATCTTTAACAAAGTGAGCATAATATATTTTATCTGCCCAACAATCCACCCCTATGCTCACTTTACTACCCACAATCTACACCACCAGCATCCCTGTACAGGGAAATTAGGTACATTATACAAATTACAAATACATGACAAATCATACAATTTTAACAATTACAAAGGTACATTTCACCAGTCTCTGAGCACTTTGCCAAAAGCGCAAAATGTCCTCGGCCTTCTTTCTTGCCATTTGAAAGGCTTCCCTGGGCAGGGGGACAGCCTCCATCAAAGCTGCCCCTACCCCCATCATGGTATTTCACATTGTCTAAAATCCATAAGTCCATTCAACAAAGGAGCCAGTGCTCACTCCAGTCATAGTCCAGGAAATCAGTCCACACACATGGGGTGTTAGCCTCCCCCCTCATTCCTGCCGTGATGGCAGGTCTCACACTGTCCTAAAGTGAAGCATGTGGCAATGACAGTCAGCATTTCCATCTCTGCTCTGGGGAGCATGATGGCATCCACTCCTATGTCCCAAAATCACAGACCTATCAGCAGCTTAGCAGGCACTCCCTGCCATTTCAGTGGCCACTCGGCAATGCATGCCTGGCTCCCAGGAAATCTGTTCATCCTCCCGCCACAGCTGCCACCGTTTACCTTCTGGAGTCTGCAAATCACAACTCTAGCCCAATTCTCCTCATCTTCTGGATAGGAGCTGTAAACACCAGCTCCCACTGCCGGGCTTGAGCTCCGGGCCACCACTGCCTTCTGATCAGCAGGCCCTGCAGCTCCAGCCCCAGCCTCAGCCTCAGCCTCCCACAGCTGCTAGCTCTCCACAATGTTCAGGGCAATCTGCAACTCACAAACCTGTGATTCCTTCTCCCGTGGCTGCTCCATTTCCAAGTAAATCTCACAAACCTGGTCAGCCTCCTCCTCCAGTGCTTCCTCCAGCTCCAGGGTTGGCATCTCTTTCCCCCACATTTCCTCTAGCTCCTTCCACTTCTCGGTTTGCAGGTCCTGGGCAGCCTCTTCCATAGAGCTCTCGGTTTCCTCACGCATGGCCGTAAAAGTCAGCCAGCCAACAGTCCCCCAAAATACAGCCATAGGGAACCATAACAGCAGCCAGTCCTCTACTCCACTGCTCAAAGGTGGTGGTGGCTCCATACCAATCTGTATCGAATCCTGCCACAGACTACACCAAATGTAAAGCCAATAGTCAGCGCCACCATCAGAGCCGCCTGGCCAGTGCAGGTTCACATTGGATTCGAACAGTCGGTAATGAAACAATGGAGCCAAGAACTGGTGGGCCATCATCTTTAATTCTAGCTTGCACCTGGTGGGCAAGCAAAAGCACACACTGGGCTCCAAAACCCACTCATTCAGTGCTCACAAAGCTACCGACTTATCCGAGTTTCCTAGAATCAAAAGGTTTATAGCTCACCAGACTTATTCACCTGTTTCCCATCTCCTTCTCTCTACACAAACTCTGCACAAACTGGCTTCTTCCTCAGCATTCCACCATCTTGGCTGCTTCCTCTCCTCCACATGGCCTTAATCTGCTCTCCTTTCTAATACTAACCTCAGGAACTGAGAGAGCAAGCTCCCGGCCTGCCCACTTTATAGTGTAGAATCCAAACCCTTAATCCAATCTACAAACAAGGAAGTCTCTGATACAAAGTCACTTATCTGAGACATACCAGGAGGATTCCTCATGAGATTGCACCACCCCACATCATCCAATCAGTCAAGGGTGTGGGGAAAAGCTTACTCTTAAAACTTGCACATGGGCAGCGCCATCTTTAACAAAGTAAGCATAATGTATTTTATCTGCCTAACAGAAGGGAAGAAAATATAGGCTAATAAAGTTTATTAAGAAAACATAATAAACTAAGGAGATTTATTATCAGCAAAAATTCAAGGCAAGCAAGTGAATATATAAGGGTCTTCCTGAATAAGACCATGGAGAAGGAGGACTCTGCATAAAAGGCCTGTTTGGTAAGGTAAGAGCTTACAGTCACTTCATCCAGATAGAGGTTAGGAGTAAGTAGAACTGCTGAGGTACCCAGGTGGGATGTCATCAGGTTTCAGCAATTATTTAAATCAAAGTGGGGGGAGGGAGAAGATGCAGAGGGAAAACTGTAGGATTTTCTCTTTCATTTTATCTAAGCAACTGAGGACTGACAACCCTGTGAAAGCACCAGATCTTCACAGGAGAGCCTGATGTGGCACAGAAAAGCAGGGTTTCTTGGGGAAAGCTACAAGTGAATTTTCCACAGGAAAAGAAACTAATATTTTTTTTAAAATATCTCTGAACTCCAAGCATGTTAATTCGTCTAATGAAATTCTTGGGCCCCTCATCAGACCTCAGATGATAAAGGGGTTAAGTAAAGGTATCCTTTTTGTATAGACAGGAGGAAGTACTGGTAGAACCCGGTGGGTGATTGAATATGGGGATAAAGGGAAAGGAGGCTGTTGGGCAGATGAAATATATTATGCTCACTTTGTTAAAGATGGCGCTGCCCATGTGCAAGTTTTAAGAGTAAGCTTTTCCCCACACCCTTGACTGATTGGATGATGTAGGCTGGTGTACTCTCATGAGAATCCTCCCAGTATGTCTCAGATAAGTGACTTTGTATCAGAGACTTCCTTGTTTGTAGATTGAATTAAAGGTTTTGAATCTACGCTATAAAGTGGGGCAGACCAGGAGATTGCTCTCTTGGTTCCTGAGGTTAGTATTAGAAAGGAGAGCAGATTAAGGCCATGTGGAGGAGAGGGGGCAGCCAAGATGGTGGAATGCTGAGGAAGAAGCCAGTTTGTGCGGAGTTTGTGTAAAGAGAAGGAGATGGGAAACAGAGGTGAATAAGTCTGGTGAGCTAGAAACCTTTGATGCTAGGAAACTCAGATAAGTCAGTAGCTTTGTGAGCACTGAATGAGTGGGTTTTGGAGCCCAGTGTATATTTTTGCTTGCCTGCCAGGTGCAAGCTAGAATTAAAGCTGATGACTCACCAGTTCTTAGCTCCGGTGTTTCATTACCGACTGTCCGAATCAAATGCGAACCTGCAGGAGCCAGGCGGCTGTGATGGTGACCCTGTCTTCTGGCTTTACAGAGGCCTTGAGGATGACATTTCAAATGGAGAGCTCTTTCCTGAGTTTGGAATTCACAAGCACTTCCCCATCCACTTCCTATTTCTCCAAAGCAGCTTAAAAGACTAGCAAACACAATAGAAAATATTTGTTTTTTGTAGCTGCTGTCTTATTTAAAAACCTCAAAACATCCCAACTAGGTTGACTTGTTCTTAGCTTTATTTTAGAGATAAAGGTATCGAGGTTCAAAGAGGTCACAGAACTCTGGTGTTCTGATATCACATTAAGAGATTTCAAGTCAGTCAGAGTGATGATAATGAGTTTTGTGGGAAAGGGGAACTGAGGAAGCTACACTAAGAATTTTTGGCTTCAAATACCATATTCTATTAGCAGCAGCAGGTGAACATTCTAGTATCACTACACTAGATTTGTAATTTGTCTAGGTTTGGTGGCCTCAGAATATGGGTCTTAGGAAAATACTGGAACAAAATTTTTCTCTTTCTTTCTTATTTTCTTTCTTCCTTTCTTTCTTTCTTTCTTTCTTTCTTTCTTTCTCTTTCTCTTCATAATCTCTCTCTCTCTCACTTTCCCTCCCTCCCTCTCTTTCTTTTTGTTCATACATTCAGAGATACTTTTCAGTGTCTAGTATTGCAAGCTTGTCCTAAAAGCTGAAGAGTCAATGATGACACAAAGTTTCAGTGCTTTGGCATCTAGCTTATGAGATAATCAACAAGTAAATAAAGTATCTTCATAAAGTGCTACAAAGGAAGTAAATGTGATGCAACTGGTACAGGGGATCTGACATTGGTGGGCCAGAGAGCACAGCCTGGTGTACATATAGATAGCAGCAGAAAGTCTTGTGCTAGAGAGGAGCCAGCTAGCCTTGCTGAGACCTGGGCAAAGCACTTTCCAGGCAAGGAGAAGAACAGACACAAGGCCTGAGGCTGTCAAATCTGGGCTAAGAGAGGTTCAAAGGTAATGAAGCTGGAGAGGTAGACAGGGGTCAGTCTATGCAGGTGTTGGCATCTCAGAAGATTAGATTTTATTCCAAGTTTAAAAGAAAACAATAAAGGATTTCAGGCAAAAAGAGTGATGCTATTTGATTTATGTTTTTAAAAGATTCCTCTATCCGCCATGTGAAGAATGGTTCATAGAACAGCATGAATGACAGACAGAAGGCTAGTTTGAAGAGCACGCTATATAGCCTAACATGAGAGATGAGGTGATTTGGATAGGGGGAAAGCAGTGGAAATGGAGAGAAGTGGATGGATATCACATATTACATATTTTGAGCAGCACTCTAATGGACTATATGTGGAGAATGGCCAGAAAAAAAAGAAAGAACTCAAACAAGAATAATTTACTAAGTTTTTGTTATGTATTCTGGTAAAATAGAGCACCTTTAAGCCGAGGCATAGATGTAGTAAATCGAGGCAACAAAGACAGCACAGAGAATTAGGAAAGACTTAAGCTTTGGCAGCTAAATTAAACTCAAGTTCTGGTTCCACCACTAATAACATTTCCTCATCTATAGAATGGTAATGGTACCTGTCTCCTAGAATTTATACAATTCATGGAAAACACTTAACACAGTAGTAACATACAGTAATTACTCAATAAATGTTAGACTACCATTATTCTTTTTCATTAAGAATTATTGGGAATCCCCGGCCAGATAGCTCCGTTGGTAGAGCATCATCCTGAAGCACAGAGGTTGCTGGTTATATCCCTGATCAGTACATATACAGGAACAGATCTATGTCCCTTTCTCTCTCTCTCTCTCCCCCCCTTCCTCTCTCACTAAAATCAATAAATAATATTTTTAAAAAACCAAATAAAAGTATTGGGGAGTGGAGGAAAATAGAAGGGGATGTTGGGCAGATAAAAAATATATTATGCTCACTTTGTTAAAGAGGGTGCTGCCCACATGGAAGCCCGTCGCCCAGGTGATAATACTAGTTGTTCTTCCTGCTTGGGAATGGGCGTGATTATGTTAATATGTGTTGGGGGAGGGCTTTCGCGCCAAAAGGTTTTAAAGGGAAGAGAGATCAGGTTGTTCTCAGAGAAGAGTGATTACGTTCTTGGAGGAGCCCATGCTGTAGGAGAGCAGAGAGTAAGGTCACAAGGAGGCCAGGAGAAGCAGCCAAGATGGCAGAGTGCTAAAGGAGAAGCCAGTCTGTGCAGAGAGAAGGAGATGGGAAACAGAGGTGAATAAGTCTGGTGAGCTAGAAACCTTTGATTCTAGGAAACTTGGATAAGTCAGTAGCTTTGTGAGCACTGAATGAGTGGGTTTTGGAGCCCAGTGTGCGTTTTTACTTGCCCGCCGGGTGCAAGCTAGGATTAAAGATGATGGCCCATCAGCTTTTGGCTCCATTGTTTCATTACCGACTGACCGAATCAAAGGTAAACCTGCATGGGCCAGGCGGCTGTGATGGTGGCCGCGACTACTGGCTTTACAGAGGAATAGATGGTGATGAATGGAGACTTGACTTGGGGTGGTGTACGGCCAGGAACTGCCATCGTGGCCATTCACATACAGGTTCCCATTGGATTCGGGCAGATGGTAAAGAAATGGCAGAGTCGGAGGATGGTGGGCCATTCTGTTTATTGGTGTCTCACCAAGACAGGAAAGCCACAAGAGAAGACAAGAGAAAAGCAGAAAACCTGCTTTTCCCATGATGGGCAGGGGATCAGGGAGGCCACTGCAATGGTGATAGCAGGAACCAAGAGAGAGCAAGCTCCCAGTCTGCTCCACTTTATAGTATAGAAATTAAAACCTTTAATCCAATATACAAACAAAGAAGTCCCTGATACAAAGTCACTTATCTGAGGCATAATGGGATTCCTCAGGAGAGTGCACCACCCCACATCATCCAATCAGTCAAGGGTGTGGGGAAAAGCTTAGTCTTAAAACTAAGCCTTAGGCTATACCAACCCAGCCTGCTTACAGCTTGTCTCACACACCTAATACAAACTATAAGCTTGCAAACATATATATCATATTTACAAACTTATTTGACCAACAGGTGGTAAACACACAATGCAATATAAAGATGATGTATAGTTTTAAAAAATACAATAATAAAGTATTATTTAACCATCAAAAAAAGAGAAAGAGGATTATTTACAAGGAAACAGCTGTACTTAGCTCTGGGTCTCTCATTTCTTAATGCACACTGAATCACATCATCTTCATTGATCTGAACATAGTATCTCCTTAAGTTGGGTCCACAAAAGAAAGGCAATTGATTGAACACTCTTTGGTGCTCACCTCATGCCAACAGGTACAAGACTGAGTCAGCCCCAGGCATCCTTTCCAGGGACTTCTGGCAGGTAAGACATTTTTATAGGGCACCCCTGACCAACTCTGCTCAAGCCAAGTAAGATTTCCTTGACTATGCTTGATATATACAGAAGCACAACTCAAGTGTTAATGCTACCTAGTATATAATAAAATTTAGTTACTCATGAATGGAGTTATGTTGTGATAAAATTGCATTAGTTATCTACTAGACCAGCATTTTTTAAAATAATTTTTTTTAGCCGTGAGCTATGGTAAAAAATACATCATGACCCAGTAAACAGTGTGTAATGGAAAGAAATCATCATGAAACAGCATTTATTCTTACTGCACATGGTACACTCTGAATATTTTCTGTCCTGTTTCCACCACTGCCTTTTGTTTCAAATTCTGGTCACAACCTATTTAATTCATTTCATGACCTCTTCCTGGGTCCTGACTCAGAGTTTAAAAAGCTGTGCTGGAGGCCACAGCTGATTGTTTTATACAAAGTTCCTGTTTCTCTAGCCTCACCCTATGTGGTTTGTTATGATTTGCATGTGTTTAAACTCTACATCTGTAAAAGTAAGGTGACCAATTGTCCTCCTTAGGAAGGACAGTCCTTCTTTTTTAAGTTCAGTCCTCCCTCAAAAAGTGTCCTCCTACATGGCCTCTTTTTTGATACTGGAAGACTAATCTGTAAATGTCCATATTCAATCGATACAGAGCTGATCCATTGCATGTGATGTGACATTTGTATCTAAATGAGTACTTTTTTTCTTACAATTATTATTAAAAATTAATAGGCACAAATGTAAGCATAATTACAATATAAAATATTACAAATGTTTTTATTATGCATTTATCATATTATAGTATATTATTGTTGCAATGAATAAAATGTTTCTTTTATTTATGATATTGTTTTCTTCAATTTATTTTTGTCCTCCTTTTCATTGTAAAAAAGTTGGTCGCCTTAGTAAAAGATATTTATTGTTTATAATTTTTCAAAGGATGATTATAACTCAAGCGTTAGCCCATCTGTTAAGACCTATTTATTGCTTTTTAAAAGAAAAGGAATTAAAAGCAAATTAGGAATTCCAGGCTTACATTAATTGGGACTTTTAAAATTTTTTATTTTTTTTGTGAAAGCCTTCCATATGTCTGCCCTCTTTTGAACACAACACAAATAGGAGCCTGTCTCTCAGCAAATCAAATGTGGAAACTGTCAAAAAGCTGCCAAAATATCATGCTAGTTGCTTTATTTTTTAAGGATAATTTAAATCAGATTTAACACACAATGAGTTGTTTGTTTTGTTACTTTTCCTTCCATCCATTATAGAAACATGAACCTCAATTTATGGCATGTAATTTTATGCTGTAGCCTTCCAGGGACAGCCCCAAGGTACACTAAAATAAATCTGGACATCACAGCTCCTCTGCAGCAGAGATTAGTGGTGGATAAACAAACCACTGGGGAGATTTAGGGTAGATCGAGAGCTCTAGCTCTGAACCCCATTAGACTAGGAAGCCCATGGAGAGGACAATTATCCCATCTGACTTGTTTTTCTCTCTTCCCCAGAGCCTAGTCCAGAGGAACTCAATACCGCCCAATTCCATTCCCTTGGCAAGTTAATCTTTGACAAATTCTCTTTTTTGACCGAACTTTGAGATTTAAAACAATATCTGTCTAGCTTCTCCTCCAAAGATCTGCTAAAAATAATCAAGAATTAAAAGAGCCATACATAAGTAGATAGAGGGACTGTGAGGTTATTGCCCAGTTATCAGATGTCAGAGCCTGAAGTCTCTTGAGAGCCCACCCTTTCTCCACAGAGTGAGTGGTGTCAGGACTGTAGCCTCAGGACTACAACCTACAAATCTACCACCACCACCTGAGACTGCCACATGTGGAGGGGAGATTGGTGGTATGCAACAGTTAAGAGCAAAGACTCTGAAGTCAGGTAGACCTCTATGTTCAAATTCTGGCACTACCATTTAGATCTATATGATGTTAAACAAATCACATAATCTTTCTAAATCTCAATTTCCTCCTTGCTGGGGAATTAAATGAAAATAAATCATATAGAGAACACTTAGCAAGCAGTAGCAGATAAGAAGCCCACAAATGGCAGATGCTATTATTATTGTCTTTGTTATTGTTATTGCTCTGAAAGGAAGAAACATTACTCAAGTATCTTATAGGTACAGAGCAATCAAAATGTAGAGAAATCTGGGGAAAAGGAGGGAGGGGACATGTGTAAGATGAATATGGTGATAAAAACAAATGCTTAGATTTGAAAAGCAATGACAAAACAAAATAAGGGATGGGTGAAGGTGAAGAATTAAAAGTGGAAAATTATTTTAAATGGAGTATTTAGAAAGAATTGCTTTCCTGAATCAGTTTAATGTCATCATAGTAGTTCCTTATTTAATTATGCATGTATCTTGTTACCTAATCATAGAAGCAGAAGCTTGTTTTTCAATTTCTCTTTACATCATTTTCTTTTTTTAAGTTGGGTTTATTGGGGTGACATTGGTTAACAAAATTATATAGGTTTTAGGTGTACAATTCTGTAATACATTACCTGTCCATTGCACTGTGTTCACCTCCCTTTTCATAATTTTCATCTCTTCTTGTCATTTTCTCATTCTAAAGAATTGTCTTTCACAAGAATGCTAATTTTTGTTTACTCAAAATATGTTTGTATCTTCTCCATGAATCCTTTATTATAGTTCGGTGATGTTCAGTCACCGCTGTGGTTCTCTGATCAATGCACTTCTTGAGTAGTATTTGGGTATTCCATGAATAATATCTGAAATAGAAGTAATTAAAAGGAAGGAAGGAGATCTTCAAGTTTGAAGACCTTAATAGAGTAAAAATAACAGTGACAATATTCTTAGGTGGGTTTTAGCCACAACTATTTACTTGTAGCATAACCTGTTTAGCTGGTCAGCCCATTCATAAACAAGAATCCTGTCTCCAGTTTTCAGTTCAGTATGGTGACTCTCACAATGATATCTTTCAGGGGTCTTTTAAATACAAGACTTCTAAAATATGTTCTCTAACTTCCTAGGCAAGAATACCTTTCCAGTCCACGCCAATGCAGTTCTAGGATACATGTATTTATGGAAAATGGAATATATTTAGCTATACTTTCCTGAGATTTATTTTATGATTCCAGAAATTATTTATCCTCATTTCTGATTGATCAGCATTTGGCAGTGGTTACCCCAGACTCTCCATCAAGTAACTGATGACTAATAATTATGTGCAATGAACATTGTAACTTAAAAGAATTCTGCTATTTAAGAAAACTTACTTGTAAAGTATTACTTTATAACTAATAAGTTTCTAATTTATCTAAATTTATATTCATATTTCTGTAGAGTACTTTTCATAAAGTAAAATCTCAAAGCTGAATAATAGAAGACTAATAAGCCCATATTAAAATTTCAGTAACACCTCTTCTGTGCAGTCTTGGTAAAACATTTAGCTTATCAGAACCTCGGCTCTCTTCTCTGTTAATGGCAGTGATAATATCCACCTTGAACGTTGTGAGGATTAAAAGTGATAAAGTTCTGAAGGACACAAGATGGCAGCGGAGTAGGCAGATGCACAGACTCCCAGCTCACACCACCAAACTGGATTACAAATTAATTTAGAAACATCTAGTGTAAAAAAACCAACTCTGGACTACAAGAACTGCTCTCAAAATCCAATGAGCAAAGAAGAAGCCACACCAAGCCTGGTGGGGAGCACTGAGGAGCAGTGAGCCTCCCCTGCTTACAGGAACAAAGGGGTGGAGGTGAGGCTGAGAACCCAGAAAGGCTCTCAATTTAAGGAAAACAGTAGAAAATATCACTCACAGCCAATTGCCTGGGGACCTGGGAACGAGATGTGTTGAAAGAGCTGGCTTGTTTTCCAAAAGAAAGGGGGAGAGAGAGACAGCCGGCAACAAACAGCAGAATGCACGGGAGGACCTGAGCAGCGGGACTAATCCAGTGACGAAGCAGCCATACCTGGGGGTGGTACTGGAGGCGGCCATTGCAAGGGGATGGATTGATCCTTCCAGAGAATACAAGACTAAAGTGGTTCCAGGTCAATCTTCTCAAGATATCTCTCCAGCTCCAATCAGTACAAAAAAGATACAGCTGAAAACAAGAAGTGGGGAGGAGGGGCAGTAACTCAGGTCTCTATGGAGATTTGAGATATACCTTCCCCTACTGAAGTGGAGAAAGCACCCCGCCACCAGAGAGAGTAACTGGCAGATCAGGTCTTGAGAGTACCAGGTTACACCCACCTCAATCCTGGATACAGTTTAAAATAAGCCCCCTGCTGAAATCAGTAAACAAGACTACCACTGAGTTAAGAAAACTGAGAAGAAAACAAACAAATCAAGACTTCAAAGGGGCTCTATTAGAAAAGCCAAATTCCACAGTGGATTACAAACAACAGCTGAAGCCAACCCAAGAAGACCTAGAAATAACACAACTGAAAATTGGAGGCAGCCAACACCAAGCCTAGACTCAACCAGCTCTATAAACAATATACCCAAACACAGACATAATGAGAAGGCAGAAAAGTGCAATCCAAATGAAACCACAAGAGAATCCTCCAGGAAATGAACTGAGCGATATGAAAATAACCAAACTCCCAGATGCAGAGTTTAGAATAATGATTGTTAGGATGCTTAGGGATCTTAGAACAACAATGGACGGTCATTGTGAACACCTAAATAAAGAGATAGAAAGTATAAAAAAGGACATTGAAATATTAAAAAGAATCAGTCAGAGATGACAAATACAATATCAGAAATGAATACCACAATGGAAGTAATTAAAAGCAGAAAGGATGAAGCTGAGTATCGAATCAGCAAGTTGGAAGACAAGATTAACAAAGGCATGGAAGCAGAGCAGAAAAAAGAAAAGAGACTCAAAAAGTCTGAGGAAACTCTAAGAGAGCTCTGTGACAACATGAAGAGAAATAACATCCGCATAATAGGGGTTCTTGAAGAAGAATTAAAAGAACAAGGGATAGGAACTTTATTCAATCAAATCATAGCTGAAAACTTCCCTAAATTGATGCAAGAAAGAGTCTCACAAGTTCAAGAAGCACAGAGATCTCCATTAAAGAGAAACCTAAAGAAACCTACACCAACACACATCATAATTAAAATACCAAAGCTAAGTGATAAAGAGAAAATTTTAAAAGCTGCTAGAGAAAAAAGGCTATCACCTACAAAGGAACACCCATAAGGATGACATCCGACTTTTCAACAGAAACACTTGAGGCTAGAAGGGAATGGCAAGAAATATGCAAAGTAATGCTGAAGAGCCTACAATCAAGACTACTTTATTCAGCAAGGCTATCATTTAAAATTGAAGGAGAAATAAAAAGCTTCCCAGACAAAAAAAAACAAAAAAACTCAAGAAATTTATTACAATAAAACCAATGCTGCAGGAAATGTTAAGGGGCCTGTTGTAAACAGATCAAAGGGGGAAAAGAATATAGCAAAAGAGGAATACACCTTTAAAATATAAAATGGCAATAAACAACTACATATCAATAACCTTAAATGTAAATGGATTAAATGATCCAATCAAAAGACATAGGGTAGCTGCATGAATAAAACAGGACCCATACATATGCTGTCTACAAGAGACACACCTTAAAACAAAAGATGCACATAGACTGAAGGTAAAAGGATGGAAAAAATATTTCATGCAAATGAAAATGAAAAAAAAGCTGTGTTACCAATACTTATATCAGAAAAAATGGACTTTAAAACCAAGGCTATAGTAAGAGATAAAGAAGGTCACTATATAATGATAAAGGGAGCAATCCATCAGGAAGATATAACCATCATAAATATCTATGCACCTAATATAAGAGCTCCTAAATATATAAAGCAGACTTTGATGGATTTAAATGGCAAGATCAACAACAATACTATAATAGTAGGAGATTTCAATACCCCACATACATCATTAGATAGATCCTCAAGAAAGAAAATTAACAAAGAAACAGCAGACTTAAAGGACACACTAGATCAAATGGATTTAATAGATATCCTTAGAACCTTTCACCCTAAAGCAGCAAAATATACATTCTTTTCAAGTGCTCATGGTACATTCTCCAGGATAGATCACATGTTAGGACATAAAAGCAATCTCAACAAATTTAAGAAGATTGTAATCATATCAAGCATTTTCTCTGATCACAATGGCATGAAACTAGAAATCAATCACAACAGAAAAACTGAAAAATACTCAAACACAGGAAAACTAAATAGCATGTTATTAAATAACGAATGGGTTAACAATGAAATCAAAGAAGAAATAAAAACATTCCTAGAAATGAATGATAATGAACATACAACAACTCAAAATTTATGGGACACAGCTAAAGCAATCCTGAGAGGGAAGTTCATAGCACTACAGGCATGCCTTAAGAAGCTTGAAAAAGCTCAAATGAACAACCTAACCCTTCATCTAAAAGAACTTGAAAAAGAACAGCAAGTAAGGCCCAGAAGTAGTAGAAGAAAGGAAATAATAAAGATCAGAGCAGAAATAAATGACATAGAGGCTAAAGAAACAATAAGAGGATCAATGAAACCAAGAGCTGGTTCTTTTTAAAGGGTAAACAAGATCAATGAACCTGAACCTTTAATAAGACTCACCAGAAAAAGAAGAGAGAGAACTCAAATAAATAAAATTAGAAATGAGAGTGGAGAAATAACAACCGACACAACAGAAATACAAAATATAGTAAGAAAATACTATGAAGAACTGTATGCCGAAAAATTAAACAACCTAGGTGAAATGGACTAATTCCTTGAAACATACAATCTTTCAAAATCAACCTGGAAGAATCAGAAAACCTAAACAGATCAATTACAACAAAAGAGATTGAAACAGTTATAAAAAGCTCCCAAAAAACAAAATCCCTGGGCCCAGTGGATTCACGGGTGAATTCTACCAAATATTCAAAGAAGAACTAATTTCTATCCTTCTCAAGCTATTTTAAAAAATTCAAGAGGAAGGAACACTACCAAGTTCCTTTTATGAGGCGAGCATAATTCTGATTCCAAAACCAGGCAAAGACAACACAAAGAAAAGAAATTATAGGCCAATATCCCTAATAAATTTAGATGCTAAAATCCTCAACAAAATATTAGCAAACCAGATCCAGCAATACATGAAAAAAATCATACATCATGATCAAGTGAGATTTAT
This sequence comes from Rhynchonycteris naso, assembly GCA_037038555.1. Lineage (NCBI taxonomy): Eukaryota > Metazoa > Chordata > Mammalia > Chiroptera > Emballonuridae > Rhynchonycteris > Rhynchonycteris naso. Next base: position 33,312,260 of record CM072999.1, on the reverse strand, counting down.
TCTGGGGAGGCAAGGATGGTACAACATTCGTAAATCAATCAATGTGATTCATCACATAAACAAAAGGAAGGAGAAAAACCACATGATAATTTTAATAGATACAGAAAAAGCATTTGATAAAATCCAGCACCTATTTATGATCAAAACTCTTAGCAAAGTGGAAATACAGAGAACATACCTCAACATGATATAGGCCATTTATGACAAACCCACAGCCAACATCATAATCAATGGACAAAAATTAAAAGCAATTCCTCTAAAATCAGGAACAAGACAGGGGTGTCCCCTTTCACCACTCTTATTCAACATAGTACTGGAAGTCCTAGCTACAGCAATCAGACAAGAAGAAGAAATAAAAGGCATCCAAATTGGAAAAGAAGAAGTAAAACTATCATTATTTGCAGATGATATGATACTGTATATAGAAAACCCTAAAGGCTCAGTCAAAAAACTACTGGACCCAATAAATGAATTCATCAACGTGGCAGGATATAAAATTAACACACAGAAATCACAGGCATTTCTATACAAGTACAATAAAATGTCAGAAAGAGAAATTATTCACTATTGCAACAAAAAAAATAAAGTACCTAGGAGTAAATTTAACGAAGGAGGTTAAAGACTTGTACTCAGAAAATTATAAAACATTGATAAAAGAAATCAAGGAAGACACAAACAAGTGGAAGCATATACCGTGTTCATGGTTAGGAAGAATAAACACCATTAAAATGTCGATATTACTCAAAGCAACTTATAAATTCAATGCAATACCTATTAAAATACCAATGATATACTTCAAATATATAGAACAAGTATTCCAAAAATGTATATGGAACCAAAAAAGAACATGAATAGCCTCAGCAATCCTGAAAAAGAAGAATAAAGTGGGAGGTATCACACATCCTGATATCAAGTTATACTACAAGGCCATTGTACTCAAAACAGCTTGGTACTGGCATAAGAACAGGCACATAGATCAATGGAACAGAACAGAGAACCCAGAGATAAACCCACATCTTTATGGACAATTGATATTTGACAAAGGAGGTAAGAGCATACAGTGGAGTAAAGACAGTCTCTTTAACAAATGGTGTTGGGAAAACTGGACAGCTACCTGCAAAAAAATGAAACTAGACCATCAACTTACACCATGCACAAAAATAAACTCAAAATGGATACAGGACTTAAATGTAAGCCGTGAAACCATAAGCATTCTAGAAGAAAACATACGCAGTAAGCTCTCCGACATCTGTTGCAGCTATATATTTGCCGATTTATCTCCATGAGCAAATGAAATAAAAGACAGGATAAACAAATGGGACTATATGAAACTAAAAAAACTTTTGCACAGGTAAAGACAATAAGAACAGAATAAAAAGACAAACCACACAATGGGAGAACATATCGACAACACATCTGATAATGGGTTAATAACCAAAATTTATAATGAACTTGTAAAACTCAACACCAGGAAGACAATCCAATTAAAAAATGGGAACAAGAAATGAATAGACACTTCTCCAAAGAGGACATACAGATGGCCAATAGGCATATGAAAAAATGCTCAACATCACTAATCATTAGAGAAATGCAAATTAAAACCACAATGAGATACCACCTCACACCAGTCAGAATGGCACTCATCAGCAAAACAACACAGAATAAGTGCTGGCGAGGATGTGCAGAAAGGGGAACCCTCCTGCACTGCTGGTGGGAATGCAGACTGGTGCAGCCACTGTGGAAAACAGTATGGAGATTCATCAAAAAATTAGAAATGGAACTGCCCTTTGATCTTGCTCTCCCACTTTTAGGAATATATCCCAAGGACACCATATCACCAACTAAAAAAAAAGAAATGCACTCTCACGTTTATGGCAGCATTGTTCACAATAGCGAAGAGTTGGAAACAGCCCAAGTGTCCATCAGTGGACAAGTGGATTAATATCGGTGTTACATATATACAATGGAATACTATGGTGCCATGAAAAATAAGGAAATATTATCTTTTGCAACAATATGGAGGGGCCTGGAAACTGTTATGTTGAGTGAAATAAGTCAGGCAGAAAAAGAAAAATATTATATGACCTCACTCATGTGAGGAATCTAAGGAACATTGAGAACTGAAGAAAGGAACTGAGACAGAGGAGGGATCAAAGGGACCAGAGGAAAAGAGGACAGAGGGAAAGGGAATGATAGGATGGGATAAACCTGAAGGGAAGGGGGGATAGCGCTGTAGGAAGGGGGGTAAAGGAGATGTTGAGGGGAATATGGGGGAGGGGAGTAAAGGAGATGTTGAGGGGAATATGGGGGAGGGGAGTAAAGGAGATGTTGAGGGGAATATGGGGGAGGGGAGTAAAGGAGATGTTGAGGGGAATATGGGGGAGGGGGGATGCTGTCGTTGTCACCCTAGAATCTATGTAAACACAATCAATTAATTTTTTTTTAAAAGTGATAAAGTTCCTGGCACATAGCAGGCACTTAATAAAAGCTAGCTATTATTATAAACAGAGTTGCTAAGAGAAAATAAGTAACTGATGAAGCTGTCAAATAAGTCCAGCTGAAAAATATTTTTAAATAGAGTACTCAGAAAGAACTACTTTGGTAAATTGATCAAATCTCTGTGATGCTAACTCACTCAGACTAAGTAGCCAACCATTGTTTATCCACTGGAGTGGCTCTTTGGGAGAAACTCTAAAAGTTTAGATTACTGTCTCATCGAAGAATTGCCACCATGCTGATTTTCTTCTATCATTTAGTAACCAACCTTGCTTGATTTATCCAAGTATTATCTGGCTAAGGCCCTTTATTGGAGATTAGTACTAATGTTTGTTAATGTGATGGTCAAGCAGGATTAAATCAGATAGATAATGCAAGGTAGGTGTCATAAGTGCCCATTTAATATTGCTATTTTCTAGCTGATAAAAATGATTAGACAAGATTATTCCTGAGTTTTCTTCTATTTTTAATATTTCATAATTTAAATCCAAAAGATACTAGCATGATTTACTAAAAACTATGCAAAATTTTTTAATCTTCAAGAAAAAACATGAAGTGCTCCTAAAACTGAACGTTTTTAGAACTCATTTGTCCGAAAACATGACCTGAATGGTTGGGAAGCTATTTTTACTCCTTACATATTTCACTGCAGAAATATTCATGCATTTGATTACAGGGTACTTTCCACAGACCCTGCTAGCTGTTATATAATACACGTGTATTGTGTAATTCCCTTACAGTGGCCTGTAAGTACTATAATCAAGGATCATTTCTGGAGATGCTGAGATTCACCCATCACCAGCTCTGTTTCTACAGAAACCTTGGCACTCTAACTTGCCTAAGGCAACCTTCCTTATTCAATTGATTAGATTCTAATGAAGTATATTCCTGCTTTGCAATTCTTCCTGCAACCCAGGTTTTACTCATTTGATTTGACAAAGATAAAGATGAGAAAAAGAAACAATTAAATCAGTAAATTGGCCTAATTATCAGCTGCTGGAAAAATATTTGATCAAAAAAACTATTAATATTATTGGTTAAAAATATTCCACAAGATTTAGGCACTATGTGGAGATATCTCTCTCTCTCTCTCTCTCTCTCTCTCTCTCTCTCTCTCTCTCTCTCTCACACACACACACACACACACACACCTAAAGAACTTCTACATGTTATTTTTTATGTCCCCCAAAAATCTATGTAGTATTTATAGGAAATATAATGCCAATTTTTACATGTGAGAAAACTGAGACCCAGTACAGGTTTTTAATTACCATGGGCAACATCAATAACAACAAAATTGTCTTTATTTAAAATAGTACAGTAGCCCCCCCCCCATCCACAGGAATACATTTCAAGATCCCTAAGGTAATGTCTGAAATGGCAGGTAGTACCAAACCCCAAATATACTGTTTTTCTGATACATACACACATAACTAAAGTTTAATTTATAAATTAGGCACAGTAGAAGATTAAAGACAGTAACTAATAATAAAATAGAACAATTACAATAAGATATAATAATAAAAGTTATATGAATATGGTCTCTCACTCAAAATATCTTATTGTACTGTACTAACCTTTTCACTTAAAGGAAGCTCTTTACAGCTTCTCTTAGGCACCTCTGAATTGCCAGCATTGTTATTCTTGCACTTTGGGACGATAATTAAAATAAGGGTTATTTGAACACAAGCATTGGGTTACTTCAACAGTCAATATGTTGACCCAGAAGGCTCCTAAGATAACAGGCAGAGAGCATATGAAGCAGGGGTCAGGAACCGTTTTGGCTGAGAGAGCCAAGAACGCCACATATTTTAAAATGTAATTCCGTGAGAGCCATACAATATGTTTAACACTAAATACAAGTAAATGCATTTTGTGTAACACCAACACTTTTAAAGTACAATAAGTCTCTGAATTCTTTTTTATAACATTGTTATGCTGTTACTAACCAATGATGAATAAAGTACTTCTTACCATTAATGAGACTTCTGGTGGTGCATGGTTTTGCTGATGACATTGTAGTCTGTTGATACCAGTGAGGTTAAGCTTCATGCAGGCGTTGAGACTTCCATCCATTAAACGTGATGGTAGGTTGGTCTTAATGTTCTTTAGAGGTGAGAAAGACTGCTCACATGCATACGTAGAGCCAAACATTGGCAGTACAGCAATACTCACACACTGCAGTGTGTGGTATATGACGAGAAGCATGTTCCAATTTTTGACCATCAGCTGGTCCACGGGTTGAAGTTTTTTCATTTCTCCCCACTTGTGTTTGCTTGCCAAACCTGCTTACTATCATGCTAGTCTTTCCAAATCTTCATTCAGTGACTTGAACTTATTCAGCCAAATGTCTGAGGCCTTCAGGTCAGCAGCTTGTAGCTCAAAATCTCTGACGGAGACACCAGGGATGGAACTCAGGTCAGCGCTGTCCACTGCACACTAGTGTGGATGAGTGATAAACATAAAAAGACAAGTGCGCTCACGAAATTCTCTAAAGCGCGCTCCGAATGACTGCAGGAGATTAGATGTGAAGCCAGCTAGCTGCTGGAGATCAAGATGTTGAGCAGGGTCACTTCCTGTGCGTGCATCTATAAACTCTCCCAGTTTCTCAAAGTGTAGTAAACGACCTGTTTCAATGCCAGCGATGAAGAGTTCCAGCTTGTTTTCAAATGCAAACACTGCTTGTTGAAGGGATAAGACTGTATTTCCAATGCCTTGCATTTTCACATTGAGCTGGTTCAGATGTTCAGACATATCCACAAGATAGTAGAACTTCAGGAGCCACTCAGTGTTAGCTAACTCAGGATGCTCGACGTTTTTCATTTCAAGAAAAGTCCAGATTTCGCTCAAACAAGCTGTGAAACAGCTGAGCACTTTCCCTCTTGACAACCAATGCACATTGCTATGCAGAAGCAGTCCAGGATAATCATTACCAATTTCATCCAGCAGTGTTTTAAACTGGTGATCATTTAAAGCTCGGGCAACAATAAAGTTGACCACCCGAATGACCAGCAACATCACCTCACCAAGCTGCTTGCCACACATCTGAGCACAAAGCACATCCTGATGTAGGATGCAGTAAAAACTTAGGATGGGTCTCTTTTCATGTTTATGAAGAAGCTCTATGAATCCTCTGTTTTTCCCCACCATGCACGGAGCACCATCAGTATACATGGAAATAAGTTTATTCATCAGTAAATTTTTTTCTTTAGCAAACTCAGTGAAAGACTTGAATAAATCCACCCTTCTTGTTGTCTCTTTCATAGACAAAACAGCAAGACTTTCCTTAGGTAGCGTGTCACCGACAGCATACCTTGCAATCACGCTGAACTGGGATAAATGGCTTACATCTGTTGACTCATCCAAATCGAGAGAAAAGAATGGTGCTGCATTTATGTCCTTCACATGTGTTTTCTCATTTTGATTTGCCATCATGATGGCACGATCGTGAACAGTTCTTGCCAACAGAGGCATGTCTTTTATTTGTTTGATTATCTTGTCTTTATCTGAAAAGTCATCGAGCAACATCAAGCATGAATGTTTTGGCATACTCCCTGTGAATGGCTTTCCATTTCTCACAATTGCTAAAGCACCAGCAAAGCTAGCTGAATTCCAATCATTTGGTTAGGTCCAAACACGAAGTTCCTGCTGACTGGCTTGCACTCTGCACAGTAGCTCTTGTCATGCTTTCTTCCTGCTGTCCCCCTTTCTGCTGGATATTTTGATGCAAATGTAGTATGGCATGTGTTGAAGTGCTGCTATGTATTTGACCGTTTCATCGAAGCAATTTTATCATTGCATATTAGACACACTGCAGAACCTGCTCTCTCCACAAAGGTGAATACCTCTGTCCATTCCTGCTGAAAAGTACGATATTTCTCATCATTTTTTCTTTAGCCATCTTCTTCGTCAGAAGGGTTTCTGTAATTAGCTAGCTTACTACTTGATTAAAAGGAAGTTTACTTCCTGACCTCATAAAAACCCGTGTATGTTACTAATTATCCAATAAAAATTTGGTGATGTCTGGGAGGACAGCTGTGATTGGCTCCAGCCACCCGCAACCATGAACATGAGAGGTAGGAAATGAATGGATTGTAATACATGAGAATGTGTTTTATATATATATGTTTTTTAACAATTCTTTTTAATTTTTAATTTTAATGGGGCGACATTTATAAATCAGGGTACATATGTTCAGAGAAAACATCAGCAGGTTATTTTGAAATTTGATTATAATGCATACCCATCACCCAAAGTCAAATTGTCTTCCATCACCTTCTATCTGGTTTTATTTGTGCCCCGCCCCTCCCTCTACCCCCTCCAACTCCTCCCCCCTACCACCCCCCATAGCCAGCAAACTCTTGTCCATGTGTCATTTTTATGTCCCATCTGTGTATGAAATTATTTATTCTTAGTTTTTTCTGATTTACTTATTTCACTGAGTATAATTTTATCAAGGTCCATCCATTTTGTTGTAAATGATCTGATGTCATCATTTTTTATGGCTGAGTAGTATTCCATAGTATATATGTACCACAGCTTTTTAATTCACTCGTCCACTGAAGGACACTTGGGCTGTTTCCAGATCTTCGCTATTGTGAACAATGCTGCCACAAACATGGGAGCGCATTTCTTCTTTTCAAACAGTGCTATGGGGTTCTTAGGGTATATTCCTATAAGTGGGATAGCTGGGTCAAAAGGCAGTTCAATTTTTAATTTTTTCAGAAATCTCCATACTGTTTTCCACAGTGGCTGCACCAGTCTGCATTCCCACCAGCTGTGCAGGAGGGTTCCTTGTTCTCCACATCCTCGCCAGCACTTATTATGTGTTGTTTTGTTGATGAGCCTCATTCTGACTGGTGTGAGGTGATATCTCATTGTGGTTTTAGTGTGCATTTCTCTAATGATTAGTGATGTTGAGCATTTTTTCATATGCCTATTGGCCATCTGTATGTCCTCTTTGGAGAAATTTCTATTCATTTCTTTTGCCCATTTTTTGATTGGATCATTTGTCTTCCTGGTGTTGAGTTTTACAAGTTCTTTATAAATTTTGTTTTTAACCCCTTATCAGACAGATTTTTAAATATGTTATCGCATTGTGTAGTTTGTCTTTTTATTGTTCTAATTGTCTTTAGCTGTGCAAAAGTTTTTAGTTTGATATAGTCCTATTTGTTTATCCTGTCTTTTATTTCACTTGCCCGTGGAGATAGGTCGGCAAATATAATGCTCTGAGAGATGTCAGAGAGCTTAGTTCCTATGTTTTCTTCTAAGATGCTTATGGTTTCACGGCTTACATTTAAGTCTTTTATCCATTTTGAGTTTCTTGTTGTGAATGGAGTAAGTTGATGGTCTAGTTTCACTTTTTTGCAATTAGATGTCCAATTTTCCCAACACCATTTGTTAAAGAGGCTGTCTTTACTCCCTTGTATGTTCTTTCCTCCTTTGTCAAATATCAGTTGTCCATAAAGGTGTGGGTTTATTTCTGGGTTCTCTGTTCTGTTCCATTGATCTATGTGCCTGTTCTTATGCCAGTACCAGGTTGTCTTGAGTACAATGGCCTTGTAGTATATCTTGATATCAGGAAGAGTGATACCTCCCACTTTATTCTTCTTTTTCAGGATTGCTGAGGCTATTCGTGTTCTTATTTAGTTCCATATAAATTTTTGGAATACGTGTCCTATTTCTTTGAAGTATGTAATTGGTATTTTAATTGGTATTGCATTGAATTTATACATTGCTTTGGGTAATATAGACATTTTAGTGATGTTTATTCTTCCTAACCATGAGCACAGTATATGCTTCCACTGTTTGTTTCTTCCTTGATTTCTTTTATCAATGCTTTATAGTTTTCCGGGTACAAGTCTTTAATCTCCTTGGTTAAATTTACTCCTACGTACTTTATTTTTTTTGTTTCAATAGTGAAGGGGATTGTTTCCTTAATTTCTCTTTCTGACAGTTCATTGTTGGTGTATAAAAATGTCTCTGATTTCTGAGTATTAATTTTATATCCTTCCACTTTGCTGAATTCATTTATCAGGTTCAGTAGTTTCTTGACTGAGACTTTTGGGTTTTCTATATACAATATCATATCATCTGCAAGTAATGATAGTTTTACTTGTTTTCCAATTTGGATGCCTTTTATTTCTTCTTCTTGTCTGATTGCTGTGGCTAGTACTTCCAGAACTATGTTGAATAAGAGTGGTGATGGGGGCAACCCTGCATTGTAACTGATCTTAAGGGGATTGCTTTTACTTTTTGCCCATTGAGTATGATGTTGGCTGTGGGTTTGTCATAGATGACCTTTGTCATGTTAAGAAATGTCCCCCATATTCCCACTTTACTGAGAGTTTTGATCATGATTTGGCATACAATTCTTCATAGTATTTTCTTACAATATTTGGTATTTCTGTTGTGTCAGTTGTTATTTCTCCACTATCATTTCTAATTTTATTTATTTGAGTCCTCCCTCTTTTTTTCTTGGTGAGTCTAGTTAAACGTTCATTGATCTTGTTTACCTTTACAAAGAACCAGCTCTTGGTTTCATTGATCCTCTGTGTTGTTTCTTTAGGCTCTATGTCATTTATTTCTGCTCTGATCTTAATTATTTTCTTCCTTCTACTACCCGTGGGCTTTATTTGCTGTTTTTTCTCTAGTTCTTTTAGATGCTGGGTCAGGTTGCTTATGTGATCTTTTTCTAGCTTCTTATGGTATGCCTGTAGTGCTATTAACTTCCCTCTCAGTACTACTTTTGCTGTGTCCCATAAATTTTGAGTTGATGTATGCTCATTACATTTGTTTCTGGGAACTTTTTTATTTCTTCTTTGATCTCATTGTTAATCTATTCATTATTTAATAACATGCTATTTAGTTTCCAAGTGTTTGAGTATTTTTCAGGGTTTTTTTGTGGTTAATTTCTAGTTTCATGCCATTGTGATCAGAGAAAATGCTTGATATAATTTCAATCTTCTTAAATTTGTTGAAACTGCTTTTGTTTCCTAAGATGTGGTCTATCCTAGAGAATTTACCATTGGCACTTGAAAAGAATGTATATTCTGCTGCTTTAGGGTGAAAGGTTCTGAAAATACCTATTAAATCCAGTTGATCTAGTGTATCCTTTAAGTCTGCTGTTTCTTTGTTAATTTTCTTTCTTGAGGATCTATCCAGTGAAGTTAGAGGGGTATTGAAATCCTTTACTATTATAGTATTGCTGTTGCTCTCGCCCTTTATATCCATCAAAGTCTGCTTTATGTATTTTGGTGCTCCTATGTTTGGTGCATATTTATAATGGTTATATCTTCCTGTTGAATTGCTCCCTTTATCATTATGTAGTGTCCTTCTTTACCTCTCACTACAGCCTTCGTTTTAAAGTCCATTTTGTCAGAAATAAGTGTTGGTACCCCAGCTTTTTTTTCATTTTCATTTGCATGAAATATTTTTCTCCATCCTCTTACCTTCAGTCTATGTGCATCTTTTGTTTTAAGGTGTGTTTCTTGTAAACAACATATGTATGGGTTCTGTTTTCTTATCCATGCAGCTACACTATGTCTTTTGATTGGATCATTTAAGTTATTATTGATATATAGTTGTTTATTGCCATTTTATTCTTTAAAGCTGTATTCTTCTTTTGCTATATTCTTTTCCCCCTTTGATCTGTTCACAACAGGCCTCTTAGCATCTCCTGCAGGATTGGTTTGGTTTTAATGAATTCCTTGACTTTTTTTTTTTTTTTGTCTGGGAAGCTTTATATTTCTCCTTCAATTTTGAATGTTAGTCTTGCTAGATAAAGTAGTCTTGGTTGTTTGTTCTTGTTCTGCATTTCTTTGAATATGTCTTGCCATATTTTCCAGCCTCAAGTGTTTCTGTTGAGAAGTTGGATATCATCCTTATGGGGGTTGCTTTATAGGTGATAGCCTTTTTTTCTCTACCAGCTTTTAGTATTTTCTCTTTATCACTTAGACCTGGTATTTTAATTATGATGTGTCTTGGTGCAGATATTTTTGGTTTTTTCTTTAATGGAGTTTTCTGTGCTTCTTGAACATGTGAGTTGTTTTCCAGCCTTAATTTAGGAAAGTTTTCAGCTATGATTTGGTTGAATAAAGTTTCTATCCCTTCTTCTTTCTCTTCATCTTCAGAAACCCCTATGATGCAGATGTTATTTCTCTTCATGTTGTCACAGAGCTCCCTTAGAGTTTCCTCAGTCGTTTTGATACTCTTTTCTTTTTTTCTGCTCGACTTCTGTGCTTTCATTTATTTTGTCCTCTATCTCACTGATTCGATCCTCAGCTTCATATATCCTGCTTTTACTTCCTTTCATTGTGTTCTTCAATTCTGATATTGTATTTGTCATTTCTATATGATTCTTTTTTATTATTTCAATTTCCTTATTTTATTATTATTAATTTTAATGGGGTGACACCAATAAATCAGGGTATATATGTACAATGAAAACATCTCCAGATCATCCCATCATTCAATTGTGTTGCACACCCGTCACCCAAAGTCAAATTGTCCACTGTCACCTTCCATCTGGTTTTCCCTGTGCCCCTCCCCTCCTCCCTATCCCAACATCCTCTCCCTCCCTTCACCACGTAACAACCACTCTCTTGTCCATGTCTCATAGTCTCATTTTTATGTCCCACCTATGTATGAAATCATGCTGTTCTCAGTTGTCTTTTTTCTGTTTACTTATTTCACTTCGTATAATGTTATCAAGGTCCATCCATTTTGTTATAAATGATCCGATGTCATCATTTCTAATGGCTGAGTAGTATTCCATAGTATATATGTACCAAAGCTTTTTAATCCACTCGTCCTCTGACAGACACTTGGGCTGGTTCCAGATCTTCGCTATTATGAACAATGCTGCCACGAACATGGGAGAGCATTACTTCTTTTTGAACAGTGCTATGGGGTTCTTAGGGTATATTCCTAAAAGTGGGATAGCCGGGTCAAAAGGCAGTTCGACTTTTAATTTTTTGAGGAATCTCCAAACTGTTTTCCACAGTGGCTGCACCAGCCTGCATTCCCACAGCAGTGCGGGAGGGTTCCCTTTTCTCCACATCCTCGCCAGCACTTATTCCGTGTTGTTTTGCTGATGCGCGCCATTCTGATTGGTGTGAGGTGATATCTCATTGTGGTTTTAATTTGCATTTCTCTAATGATTAGTGATGTTGAGCATTTTTTCATATGCCTATTGGCCATCTGTATGTCCTCTTTGGAGAAATTTCTATTCATTTCTTTTGCCCATTTTTTGATTGGATTGTTTGTCTTCCTGGTGTTGAGTTTTTTAAGTTCTTTATAAATTTTGGTTATTAACCCCTTATCAGACGTGCTGTCAAATATGTTCTCCCATTGTGTGGTTTGTCTTTTTATTCTGTTCTTATTGTCTTTAGCTGTGGAAAAACTTTTTAGTTTGATATAGTCCCATTTGTTTATCTTGCCTTTTATTTCATTTGCCCGTGGAGATAAATCGGCAAATATATTGCTGCTACAGATGTCGGAGAGCTTGCTGCCTATGTTTTCTTCTAAGATGCTAATGGTTTCACGGCTTACGTTTAAGTCTATTATCCATTTTGAGTTTGTTTTTGTGCATGGTGTAAGTTGATGGTCTAGTTTCATTTTTTTGCAAGTAGATGTCCAATTTTCCCAACACCATTTGTTAAAGAGGCTGTCTTTACTCCATTGTATGTTCTTTCCTCCTTTGTCAAATATAATTTGTTCATAAAGGTGTGGGTTTATTTCTGGGTTCTCTGTTCTGTTCCATTGATCTATGTGCCTGTTCATATGCCAGTACCAGGCTGTCTTGAGTATAATGGCCTTGTAGTAAACCTTGATATCTTGATACCTCTGCTTTATTTTATCTTTTTAAGATTGCTGAGGCTATTCGTGTTCTTTTTTGGTTCCATATAAATTTTTGAAATATGTGTTCTATATCTTTGAAGTATGTCATTGGTATTTTAATTGGTATTGCATTGAATTTATAAATTGCTTTGGGTAATATAGACATTTTAATGATGTTTATTCTTCCTAGCCATGAGCACGGGATATGCTTCCACTTGTTTGTATCTTCCTTGATTTCTTTTGTCAATGTTCTATAATTTTCCGAGCACAATTCCTTAACCTCCTTGGTTAAATTTATTCCTAGGTACTTTATTTTTTTTTGGCTGCAATAGTGAAGGGGATTGTTTCCTTAATTTCTTTTGCTGACAGTTCATTGTTTGTATATAAAAATGCCTCTAATTTCTGAGTATTAATTTTATATCCTGCCACCTTGCTGAATTCATTTATAAGGTCCAGTAGTTTTTTTACTGAGACTTTTGGGTTTTCTATATACAATATCATATCATCCGCTAATAATGACCGTTTTACTTCTTCTTTTTCAATTTGGATGCCTTTTATTTCTTCTTCTTGTCTGATTGCTGTAGCTAAGACTTCCAGAACTATGTTAAATAAAAGTGGTGAAGGGGGCACCCCTGTCTGGTTCCTAATCTTAAGGAGATCGCTTTTAATTTTTGTTCATTTAGTATGATGTTTGCTGTGGGTTTTTCGTAGATGGTCTTTATCATGTAAAATGTTCCCACTTTAATGAGAGTTTTGATCATGAATGAGTGCTGGATTTTATCATATGCCTTTTCTGCATCTATTAAAATTATCATGTGATTTTTGTCCTTCCTTTTGTTTATGTGATGAATCACATTGATTGATTTGCGAATATTGAACCAGCCTAGCCTCTCCAGAATGAATCCCACTTGATCATATGATTTTTTTCATATATTGCTGAATCCAGTTGGCTAATATTTAGTTGAGAATTTTAGTGTCTAAATTCATCAGGGATATAGGCCTATAATTTTTTTTCTTTGTGTTGTCTTTTCCCGGTTTTGGGATCAGGCTTATGCTCGCCTCATAAAAGGAGTTTAGAAGTCTTCCTTTCTCTTGAATTTTTTGAAATAGCTTGAGGAGGATAGGAGTTAGTTCTTCTTTGAATTTTTGATAGAATTCAATTGTGAAGCCATCAGGCCCAGGACTTTTCTTTTTTGGGAGTTTTTTGATAACTGTTTCGATCTCATTTGTTGTAATTGGTCTGTTTAGGTGTTCTGATTCTTCCATATTGATTTTTGGAAGGTTATATGATTCAAGAAATTTGTCCATTTCACCTAAATTTTATAATATTTTGGCATAGAGTTCTTCATAGTATTTTCTTACAATGCTTTGTATTTCTGCTGTGTCAGTTGTTATCTCTCCACTGTCCTTTCTAATTTTATTTATTTGAGTCCTCTCTTTTTTTTTCTTGGTAAGTCTAGTTAAAGGTTCATCAATCTTGTTTACCTTTTCAAAGAACCAGCTTCTTGTTTCATTGATCCTCTGTATTGTTTCCTTAGCCCCTATGTCATTTATTTCTGCTCTGATCTTTATTATTTCCTTCCTTCTACTTGTCCTGGGTTATATTTGCTGTTGTTTTTCTAGTTCTTTTAGATGCAGGGTCAGGTTGCTTATTTGAGCTTTTTCTAGCTTCTTATGATATGCCTGTAGTGCAATGAACTTCCCTCTCAGTACTGCTTTTGCTGTGTCCCATAAATTTTGAGTTAATGTATGTTCATTATCATTTGTTTTCAGAAACTTTTTATTTCTTCTTTGATCTCATTGTTAATCCATTCATTATTTAATAACATGCTATTTAGTTTCCAAGTGTTTGAGTATTTTTGAGTTTTTCTTTTGTGGTTAATTTCTAGTTTCATGGCATTGTGATCAGAGAAAATGCTTGATATGATTTCAATCTTCTTAAATTTATTGAGACCATTTTTGTGTCCTAACATGTGGTCTATCCTAGAAAACGTACCATGAGCGCTTGAGAAGAATGTATATTCTACTGCTTTAGGGTGAAAGGTTCTGAAGATATCTATTAAGTCAAGTTGATCTAGTATATACTTTAAGTCTGCTGTTTCTTTATTAATTTTCTTTCTTGAGGATCTATTCAGTGTTGTTAGTGGGGTATTGAAATCCCCTACTATGATAGTATTGCTGTTAATCTCGCCCTTTATATCCATCAAAGTCTGCTTTATGTATGTCGGGCTCCTATATTTGGTGCGTAGATATTTATAATAGTTATATCTTCTTGTTGAATTGTTCCCTTTATCATTATGTAGTGTCCTTCTTTACCTCTTACTACAGCCTTTGTTTTAAAGTCCATTTTGTCCGATATAAGTACTGCTACCCCGGCTTTTTTTTTTCATTTCTATTTGCATGAAACATTTTCTCCATCCTTTTACCTTCAGTCTATGTGCATCTTTTGTTTTAAGGTGTGTCTCCTGTAGACAGCATATGTATGGGTCCTGTTTTTATTATCCACACAGCTACCCTATGTTTTTTGATTGGATAATTTAATCCATTTACATTTAAGGTTATTATTGATATGTAGTTGTTTATTGCCATTTTATTCTTTAAAGCTGTTTTCTTCTTTTGCTATATTCTTTCCTCCCTTTGAACTGTTCACAACAGGCCCCTTAGTTTCTCTTGCAGAATTGGTTTGGTTTAATGAATTCCTTGAGGCTTTCTTTGTCTGGGAAGCTCTTTATTTCTCCTTCAATTTTTAACATTATCCTTTCTGGATAGAGTAGTCTTGGTTGTAGGTTCTTGTTCTGTATTACTTTGATTATATCTTGCCATTCCCTTCTGGCCACAAGTGTTTCTGTTGAGAAGTCCGATGTCATCCTTATGGGGACTCCTTTGTAGGTGATAGCCTTTTTTTCTCTAGCAGCTTTTAAATTTTTCTCTTTATCCATTAGCTTTGGTATTTTAACTATGATGTGTCTTGGTGTAGATTTTTTTGGGTTTCTCTTTAATGGAGTTCTGTGTGCTTCTTGAACGTGTGGAATGTTTCCCAGCCTTAATTTAGGGAAGTTTTCTGCTATGATTTGATTGAACAAAGTTTCCATTTCCTGTCCTCTCTCCTCTTCTTCAGGCACCCCTATGATGCGAATGTTGTTTCTCTTCAGGTTGTCACAGAGCTCCCTTAGAGTTTCCTCACATTTTTTGAATCTCTTTTCCTTTTTCTTCTCTGCTTCTGTGCCTTTGTTTATTGTGAGCTCTAACTCGCTGATTCGATCCTCAGCGTGATTCATCCTGCTTTTAGTTCCTTCCTTTGTGGTCTTCAGTTCTGATACTGTATTTGTCACTTCTGTCTGATTCTTTTTTATTATTTCAATTTTGTTTTTTATACTTGTTATCTCTTTATTTAGGTGTTCATAATGACTATCCATTGTTGCTCTAATTTCTTTGAACATCCTAACTATCATTATTCTAAATTCTGCTTCTGGTAATTTGGTTATATCTGGTTCATTCAGGTCCTTCTCTGGGGATTTCTCTTGATTCATTTGGTTTGCATTCCTCTGCCTGCCCATTTTGCCTGTGTATAAGCCAGTTGTGGCCACTGAAGTGCAGTAGGTGTTGCCTTTGTGTTCTCTAGGTGTGGTCTGTCTGCAGGCCTGCCACCCCCTCTGCCACTGCCTAGGGCGGTTGGGTATGGGCATTACCAGTGCCAGCTCACTGCAGCTGTTGCTGTGATTTCCGCCTCTCCTCCGCAGGAGGGTCTGTCACTCAAGCCACAAGCTCAGCACCAAGGGTAGAGCTGAGCACCTTTGCTCAGCTGCGGACCCAGCCTGTTTCCGGGCTTCCGCCCAGCACCCGTGCTTAGAGCCTGTTCGCCACAGTTTCTCCATTTCCCTTTTTATACTTGTTATCTCTTTATTTAGGTGTTCATAATGACTATCCATTGTTGCTCTAAGCTCTTTGAACATCCTATCATTATTTTAAACTCTGCATCAGGTAGTTTGGTTATATCTGGTTCATTCAGGTTCTTCTCTGAGAATTTCTCTTGATTCATTTGGGTTGCATTTCTCTGCCTGCCCATTTTGCCTGTGTATACAAACGGTGTGGCCACTGGAGTACAATGGGTGTTGCCTCTGTGTTCCCTAGGTGTGGTCTGTCTGCAGGCCTGCCACCCCTTCTGCCGCTGCTTAGGGCAGTTAGGTATGGGCTTTGCTGGTGCTGGCCCACTGTGTCTGTTGCTGCGGTTTTCACCTATCCTCCACAGGCGGGGCTGTGTTCTCCTGCTGGCCTGTCTTGGCCTTCACCCTTTCCCCACGGGTGGTGTTGCGCACACACTCCAGTCACAAGCCTCAGTACCAAGGACTGTAGTGAGCACCTTTGCTCAGCTGTCGTCACAGCCTGTTCCTGGGCTTTCGCCCTGCCCCCGGGATCAGAGCCTGGTCACGCACGAGCTTCTGACAAACCCCCGTGGTCAGGGTAAGCATGCGCAGGATCACAAACCTCCAGGCTGCTGGCGTTCACTCAGGGGCAAGCCTCCCCCTGTCCCAGGCTTTTGCCCCTCCTCCCGGGGGTCAGGGCCAGCTCAAGCAGGGTCGTAAGCCTCAGAGGCCAGGTGATGCTGTGAGCCCACATGCCTGCGCCCCTGCTCAGCAGCAGATCTCTGCCTGTTCTGGGCTCCCTCTTTTCCCCCTGCAGGTGAAGGTGCAGGCGGGCCGCAGCTGCCGGACTGCTTTTGTGCATCGTGCATTCCCTCCACTCCTGTTGGGCTAGACCAAGCTCACGGCCGGCCGACCTGGCCTCTTCCCCTGCCGACAGAACCACGTTTCTGCATCCTGCCGTCACCGTCCCTCCGGTAAGCCCTCAGCAGTGTGGGTGGGGGTACTGCAACTCAGACCCTAACACTCCATACTGTCGTCCTGAAATCTCTCTTCTTCTAAGTGGCAATGCTCTAAGTGCCATGGGAGAGCTTGTTTGGCTGGTATCCTGCCAGCCTTTGCTGGTATTGCTAGTTCCAGGGGAAATATTCATTTTCGATTTGGGAAGTGACTCAGCCCAGGGTTTAGGGTGGCTGTCCCTCAGAGCGTTTCTCCCTGTGCCTTTCAGACCACACTCTCTTCCTGCTGCTCCAGTCTTCTCCTTTCTCTCCATCCCCCCGAGTCCCGGGTGAGTGGTTGTGAGAGAGGTTTTCTGCACCGTCCCTTAAAGGAGAATCCTGGGTCTGAGAAAACTGTCTCTTTCTCACAAACAGTATCCCAACTTGTTTCACAGCTAAATACTGTCCATACGCCTCTTCTAGGCTCTGGGGATGCAGGCTGGGGCTTTGTTCCTGGGACCCAGGTCCCTCCCTCTCCACTAAACTCTCTTCCTGCCACGCGAGTCTCTCCGGGCTGCCATTCGCTCTGGAGAGCTGGGCAGCCCTTTCCATGTTTTTGCTTTTCCTACCAGTCTCAATGTGGCTTCTTCAGTATTCCTTGGTTGAAGAGTCCAGTTAGTTTAGTTCAAAGTTGGTTTATCCAGATGATGGTTCTTAAAATTAAGTTATAACCCACTTTGGTTCCAGGAGTTGAAAGTTGGTACATCCGCCTACTCCATCACCATCTTGCCATCCCCAAAAGTCAGGATTCACTCTTGATGTTGTACATTCCATGGATACTGATAAATGTATACACATGATAGTCTCATACAGAATAGATTCACCACCCTCCTAACCATAGATCTTTGTACTATCTTCATACTTTTTGCCTTTTATCAGGATGTTATAAAGTTGGAATGATATAATATATGATCTTTTCAGGTTGGCATCTTTCATTTAGTAATACTCACTTATGGGCCCTCCATGTATTTCCATAGCTTGATAGCTGATTTCTTTTCAGCTCTGAATAATATTCCACTGTCTTGATGTACTACAGTTTACTTATCCATTCACCTACTGAAGGTTATTTTGATTGCTTCCAAGTATTGACAGGTATAAGTAAAACTGCTATAAACATAAACATGCAATTTTTTTCTGTGAAAATATAAATTTTCAAGTTTTTTTGGTTAATACAATGACACACAATTACTGGATTATATGGTAAGACTGTTTCATTTTCTAAGAAACTTTCAAAGTGTCTGAGACTCAAGGCATTTCTTCTGCAGATATGCAAAGATCTCTTTTTCTGAAGTTCTCACCTTCCCATATTTTTCCCTAAAAATTCTAACCACTTATCTGCTTAAACTTCAATCTCTGTTTCCTCAATTTAGCAGTACTGTTAGTCTCTTTTTGGATTCCTCTTCCCTGTGCTAAATTCTGAAAATTCTCTCCAGATAAATAAGCTGTTATTATTATAGGACTCACCTCATTTATTTTTCTTGTCCTAGGGATCACTGTCCTGTGCTGCCTATTGTCTAATGTCTGAAACCCACTGATTCATCTATTTTGCCCAATTTTATAGTTGTTTAAAGAAGGTGAGAAAATAGGGTCCTTGTTACTCCATCATGACCAGAAATTGTCTGATGCATTCCTTTTAATGCAAGACATTTTAGAAATAAGTGAAAAGATTCATTGAAAATAACCGAATTGCTTTTTGAAGACAAGTGTTTTGTTTAGTTTTCTTGGTTAATAAGCAATTAGCCAAGACATACATTATTGTTTGATTACGCATAGCAGTTCAGTGCATGGACTTTAGAACAAGTTGTCTTAATCTTGGTGCTGCCATTTACAAGCTGTGTGTGGCTGGTCCAAAGTCTCATTTCCTCTTTGCCTCTGCTTTCCCGTCTGTAAAGGTGATAATACCACCTATTTTATGGAGTTGTTATGAACATTAAGTGAGCCGTGTGTTTGCAAGGTACTACATGCATTATCTATTACAGTGGTACCTTGAGATACAAGCTATGACTCGGTCCGTATTTTTGTTTGAGATCCAAGCAAAATTCCAAGGGTCGTGATTGGGGAAGCTGCTGATAGTTGGCGTGTTGGTGCATGGGTCCAGTATCGGCACTTTGATATACAAGTTGACTGACTTACGAGCTCGTTTACAGAACGAAGTAAATTCGTACCTCAAGGTACCACTGTGCTGCATTACAAACTTAAATAACGAAATACTCAAAAACTTAGCGGCTTAAAACAGGAACCATTTCTTTAGCTCAGTTTGTTAGGTCACAATTTTGACTGGGCTTCTCTGGGAAGTTCTGCTAGTCTCTGTAATTTACTTGTGTAATTTACTCAGTCAGTTGCGGGTCAGCTAGTTGACCATGCTCCTGGGGTTCAGTTCTTTGCTGGTTCTCATGATGGGGGTAAATGAACTACATGTCCAGAGGTGAATTAAGGTCGGTTGAGGCCCCAGGCGCAGAAGAAAATAATGGGCCCCTTACATTAGAAAAAAGTGTAAAGTTGAGGTATTGTGGAGCCCTTCAGAAGTCGGGGCCCAGGACATACACCCAGTGTGCCTACCATTAAAGTCACCTCTGCACATGTCCCTCATGCTCCCATACAATAGCCTGGGCTTGTTCACATGACTGTTCAGGGTTCTAAGACCAGCAGCAGTGCATGCTCCATTGCCCAAGCACTTCTCAAGTCTCTGCCTCAATCACATTTTTTATTTTCCCATTAATTAATACAAGCCATATGGCACAGCCCAGTCAATAAATAGAGAAAAGAGGCAAATCTGTGATAGCTTGCCATTTTTGCAATCTATTATAGACACTAATTTTTTATTTAGCTTATTGTAATATATTGTAATAAATACAACAAGCATGTTGTAGTTACTACAAGTAATAGTAATAAGAACCAGGTAGCTGAGGTGTTAACTGTTAAATCTGTCTCATCAGCATACTGTTATAGCTAAAGGAAATACATTTGTCTTGGCTCACCTAATCTTTTCACTGTTCTTCTGTGTAATCATTACAACTTCAGGAGACATCTCTTGCCACCAGTTCTATAGTCACGTTCTGTTGCAAAATTCCTTCTCTCTGCACTCTTCAGCGGGAACAGTTGTATAAATCACCCAGGATGTTGGCAAGAGCAACTTCTGGACTGAGTGCTTTTTGAAAATATCTTCCCTGCTACCCAGAAGTCATTTACATAGCTTAATTCCTATGAGTTAAAATGCATAGCACCCCTTCTGTTGTAGTAACTGTAGGAGAAACTGTCTCTTTGCAGCATCACAGAGGGGTTACTGCTTAATCATTTTATGCAAACATATGTGGACACCTTGGCAACAAAATACTATTTATTGTTCCTGCACATTTAGCTTTGATTAGCCCTCCCTTTCTGGATATGTTACTTTCCTGACACCAAATGATATAATTACGATCCCAGTGAAGTATGGCTTGAATCTTCCTGGATCAAGCACTCATCTGCAAATCATTGCTCAGTCATTCTGTGATCCTACATTCCTAAGCTTGATTCAATCATAAATAGTGTGTGCCTATCCTACAAGTCTTCACTGAACCTCAGTAACCTACAAGTCACCTACTTCTCTGTAGCAGAATGATTCATTGAGATATTAATTTTACCTTGTTCTTGCTGCAGTCAGAGAATACAAAGAATGAAAAGGAAATTTTCCTAATTTACCTCCCTTCCAAGAATAATAATCATGCCACTGTGATCAGCCTACCTTGCTTTGTAGAAGTTATTTTAGTAGTTTCTTTGTTTTTCAGAAAAGACCCTGAAAGTAACACCTCTCTCAACCCCTTACCCCTACCCTGGAACCTCACACCCAGCTCTTTGTTTGGGAAGAAGCTGGTGCTTGGAAAACAGTGATTCATGGTCTGAACCCTGAAAAGAAAGATTCCTATAGAGTGGGAAGTTTTGGGAGGGGGGAAGGTATGGTGTGTTTCAGGTATAGAGAGAAGATTAGGACCTCACTCCCTTGCTATGGCCCCGGAGTGGTCAGACATCTGATGTGGCAACACATGGTACCATGACCTTTGAAATCATGAGCAAGTTTGGTGTAAGGGAGTATTCATATTCAAATGGACCAGATGGTCTTGGACAATGAACATCTTAGTGGCAACTACAGTATAATAAAAACGGTGGCCCTTTCTCCAAGTTTCCTACATTGTGTACTTCTGGTAGGGAAACAGCCCTGTCCCCACTCCCCTGCTTCATGTGCCTGAAATTAGATTTTCCTCTTGTCCTTGCCAGGAAAAACAGCATGTATTACCTTTCTCACAGCTCAGTCAGAGTGCAAAATTACACTGATGTACTCATAAAAATAAAATCTTCATCAACAAGTTCCTGGGAGCTGGCCTTCTAAACTATTTTCCATCCTTGCACATTTTTTAGTTTCAAGCTAGTCACCAGAAATCCCAGGAACAACATGACACAGGAGTTGGGGGGAGTCTAATATGTCAGTGCTAAAATCTCATCTGGATCTGGTACACAATAGCTAGCTGACTGGCACCAGTAGGCCTGTTAGCAGGTGTGAGGTAAAGAGGATTCAAATCCTACCATGGCTCAGAAAGCAATTACACAGAAATGTTCCTACAGGATTTAACATTAAAAACTCTCCATCAGTTCTAGTTGGCTCTATCCACTAGTCCAAAGGCAATTTCCTCCCAAACTTTTAGCATTATAGATTCCCTTTTTCCCCTTGAACCTGAAAATCCAGCTGTGTTCTCTCGCCTCTGACATCAGCATTACTGGCTTTGATACAGCCAACCATCTGGTTGATGAGGCATGAGGCAGAATGAACCCAGCTCGCTGTTCCCTGCTGCTTAAAAACAAACTCTGCAAAACTCACTGGTGTCAACATGAATGGTGAGCTGTGACCCAGACTCATAAGAAATGAATATATGAAATATGTACATCTAATATGGACCATAATTTCTGTTGACCATCACTGATATTTTCAGGTTGTGATTGAGGAGGCTCTTCTTGTGATATCATGGAATTTTGGGGGGATACTCTTAGTCTCCCCAAGTTCACCAGATAATATAAAATCTTCAGTACAGGGGGAAAGCATAGAGATCTAGAATATTGAGAAAAGGAGTTAACATTTCTAGCTATTTCACTATTTCAAAGTATGAAATGTATCTGCTCATTTACTGTTTGAACTCATACTCCTAAAATTGCTTTTTATTTTTTTTATTATTAATTTTAATGGCGTGACATTGATCAATCAGGGTACATAGATTCAGAGAACACATCTCCAGGTTATTTTGACATTTGATTATATTGCATACCCATCACCCAAAGTCAAATTGTCTTCCATCACCTTCTATTTGTTTTTCTTTGTGCCCCTCCCCTCCCCCACCCCCTCCCAAACATACCTCCTCCCCCACTTCCGTAACCACCAAACTCTTGTCCATCTCCCTGAGTCTCAATTTTATGTCCCACCTATGTATGGAATCATATAGTTCTTAGTTTTTTCGGCTTACTTATTTTGCTCAGTATAATGGTATCAAGGTCCATCCATGTTGTTGTAAATGATCCTATGTCATCATTTCTTATGGCTGAGTAGTATTCCATAGTGTGTGTGTGTGTGTGTGTGTGTATCACATCTTCTTTATCCAGTCATCTATTGAAGGGCTTTTTGGTTGTTTCCATGTCTTTGCCACTATGAACAATGCTGCAATGAACATGAGGCTGCATGTATCTTTACGTACCAGTGTTTTTGAGTTTGGGGGGTATATACCCAGTACAGGGATTGCTGGATCATATGGTAGTTCTATTTTTAATTTTTTGAGAAAGCACCATACTTTCTTCCATAAAGGGTTGTACAACTTTACATTTCCACCAACAGTGGATGAGGGTTCCTTTTTCTCCACAGCCTCTCCAACACTTATTATTACTTGTCTTGTTGATAATAGCTAATCTAACAGGTGTGAGGTGGTATCTCATTGTAGTTTTGATTGCATTTCTCTAATAGCTAATGAAGATGAGCATCTTTTCATATATCTGTTGGCCATTTGTATTTCTTCCTGGGAAAAGTATCTGTTCATGTCCTCTTCCCATTTTTTTATTGGATTATTTGTTTGTTTGTTGTTGAGTTTTATGAGTTCTTTGTATATTTTGGATATTAGGCCCTTATCTGAGCTGTTGTTTGAAAATATCATCTTCCATTTAGTTGGCTCTCTGTTTGTTTTATTGTCAATTTCTCTTGCTGTGCTAAAGCTTCTTAGTCTGATGTGGTCCCATTCATTTATCTTTGCCTTCACTTCCCTTGCCTTTGGGGACAAAATCATAAAGTGCTCTTTATAACCAAGGTCCATGAGTTAAGTACCTATGTTCTGTTCTATGTAATTTATTGTTTCATGTCTTATATTTAGGTCTTTGATACATTTTGAATTAAATTTAGTACAAGAGGATAAACTGTAATCGAGTTTCATTCTTTTGCATGTGCCTTTCCAGTTTTCCCAGCACCATTTGTTGAAGAGCCTTTCTTTTTTCCATTGTGTGTTGTTGGCCCCTTTATCAAAAATTATTTGACCATATATATGTGGTTTTATTTCTGGGCTTTTTATTCTGTTCCATTGGTCTGAGCATCTATTTTTCTGCCAGTACCATGCTGCTTTGACTATCATGGCTCTGTAGTATAATTTGCAGTCAGGTATTGTAATGTCCCCAATTTGTTCTTTTTCCTTAGGATTGTTTTGGCTATTTGGTGTTTTTTATAGTTTCATATAAAACTAATGATTTTTTGTTCCATTTCTTTAAAAAATGACATTGGAATTTTGATGGAAACTGCATTAAATTTGTATATCATTTTGGGTAATATAGTCATCCTGACTATATTTATTCTTCCTATCCAAGAACAAAGAATATTTTTCCATTTTATTGTATTTTTTTCGATTTCCCTTAACAATGCTTTGTAGTTCTCATTATAGAAGTCCTTTACATTCTTTGTTATGTTTATTCCTACATATTTTTTGTTGTTGTTGTTGCAATCATAAAGGGGATTATTTTTTTGAGTTCGTTTTCAGATGTTTCATTGTTGGCATATAGAAAGGCAATGGACTTTTGTATATTAATTTTGTATCCTGCAACCTTACTGTATTGGTTTATTGTTTCTAGTAGTCTTTTTTTGTGGAGTCTTTGAGGTTTTCAATGTACAGAATCATACATCTGCAAAAAGTGAATCCTTTTCTTCTCCTTTCCCAAGATGAATGTCTTTTATTTCTTTTTCTTGTCTGATTGCTTTGGTTAAAACTTCCAGCACTACGTTGAATAAGAGCGGAGAGACTGGACAACCTTGTCTTGTTCCTGACTTCAGGGGAAAAGTCCTCAGTTTTATGCCATTTAATATGATGTTAGCTGATGGTTTACCATAAATGGCCTTTATTATATTGAGATATTTTCCTTCTATACCCATTTTGTTGAGTGTTTTAAACATAAAATGGTGTTGTGTTTTATCAAATGCCTTTTCTGCACCTATTGATAGAATCATATGGTTTTTGTTATTTGTTTTGTTGATATGGTGTATTACATTAACTGTTTTACGTATGTTCAACCATCTTTGTGATTTTGGGATGAATCCCACTTGATCATGATGAATAATTCTTTTATTGTGTTGTTGTATTTTATTTGCTAGTATTTTGTCATCTGTATTCATTAGAGATATTGGTCTGTAGTTTTCTTGTGTTGTCCTTGCCAGGTTTTGATATGAGGGTTATGTTGACCTCATAAAATGTGTTTGGGAGTATTGCTTCTTCTTCAATTTTTTGGAAGACTTTGAGTAGAACAGAAACCAAGTCTTCTTTGAATGTCTGATAGAATTCACTAGTATAGCTGTCTGGCCCTGAACTTTTATTTTTTGGGAGGTTTTTGATAGTTGTTTCTGTTTCCTCCCTGCTTATGGGTCTGTTTAGCCTTTCTGCTTCTTCATGATTCAGTCTAGGAAGATGGTATTTTCTAGAAATTCATCCATTTTTCTAGATTGTTAAATTTGGTGGCATATAATTTTTCATAGTATTCTACAATTAATTTTTGTATAGCTATAATATCTAAGATGATTTTTCCACTTTCATTTCGGGTTTTGTTTATATGAGTACTTTCTCTTTTTTCCTTAGTGAGTCTTGGAGGGGTTTGTCAATTTTGTTGATCTTTTCAAAGAACCAGCTCCTTGTTTTATTGATTTTTCTATAGTTTTTTCTGTTCTCTATTTCATTTATTTTTGCTCTGAATCTTATTATTTCCTTCTGCTGGTTTTGGGTTGTCTTTGTTCTTCTTTTTCTAGTTCTTTAAGATGTGAATTTAAGTGGTTTACTTGGGCTCTCTCTTGTTTGTTCATATAGGCTGTAGTGATATGAACATCCCTCTTATTACTGCTTTTGCTGCATCCCAGAGATTCTGATATGTGGTATTGTTATTTTCATTTGTCTGTATGTAACTTTTGATCTTTAATTTTTCTTTGACCCACTCATTTTTTAAAAGTATGTTGTTTCATTTCTACATTTTTGTGAGTTTACCTCTTTTTTGCAGTTGAATTCTAGTTTCAAGGCTTTATGATCAGAGAATATGCTTGGTATAATTTCAATCTTTCTGATTTTGTTGATGTTATTTTTGTGGCCCAACATACGGTCAATTCTTGAGAATGTTCCACGTATACTAGAGAAAAATGTATACTCTGGCACTGGAATGAAATGTCCTGTAGATGTCTATCATATCCAATTGTTCTAGTGTTTTGTTTAAGGCCAATATTTCATTATTGATTTTCTGTTTGTATGAATGATCTAGAGCTGTCAGTGGTGTATTAAAGTATCAGGTATGATTGTACTTTTGTTGGTGTTTGTTTTTAGGTCAGTCAGTAGCTGTCTTATATATTTTGGTGCTCCTTGGTTTGTTGCATATATATTAAAAAGTGTTAAGTCTTCTTGACTCAATGTCGCCTTTATTATTATGAAATGACCATCTTTGTCTCTGATTATCTTTGCTGTCTTATAGTCAGCATTGTTAGATATGAGTATTGCTACACCTGCTTTTTTTTTGGATGTTATTTGCTTGGAGTATTGTTTTCCAACCTTCTCTTTGAATTTGTTTTTATCCTTTTAGCTTATATGTGTTTCTTGTAGGCAGCATACCATTGGATTTTATTTTTTAATCCATTCTGCTACTCTGTGTTTTTTTATTGGTGAGATCAATTCAGTTATATTTAGAGTAATTATTGACACTTGAGGGTATTCTATTGCCATTTTATATATTGCTTTCTGAGAGTTTTGTATCTTTTTTGATTCTTCTCTTTTGTATTCTTATCATTTGTTTTCATTTGGTTGTAATCCATACTTCTTTCCTCTGTTACTTCTTTAAACAAGCCATGTGCTTCTGTGATGTTTTTTTCAGGGGTGGTTACCATTAGTAATGGAAAGAATAGATATCATGTTCATTGTAGTACATTATCTCATGAGTGCTTCTGCATTCCATCCTTCTTTGCTACTGTTAATCTTTGTCCTCTCTACTTTTTCTTGTTGTCACCGATTTAACTTGATGGAGCTTTTACTTGTAGTTTTGCTCTTTGTATCTGGTGGGAAAACCCTTTAGTATTTCCTGAAGTGGGGGTTTTCTGGTCATAAATTCTCTCATCTTTTCTGTGTATGTGAATGTTTTTATTTCTCCTTCATATTTGAAGGATAGCTTTGATGGGCATAGTATTCTTGGCTGGAAGTTCCTCTCTTTCAGAACTTTAAATATTGGGGTCCACTCTCTTCTAGCTTGTAGAGTTTCTGCTGAGAAATCTGATGATAATCTAATGGGCCTTCCTTTATATGTTGTATTCATCTTTCACCTGGCTGCCTTGAGAATTTTTTCATTGTCATTGGTTTCTGCCAATTTCATTATGATGTGCCTTGGAGTAGGTTTGTTTGGATTAAGATAACTCGCTGTTCTGTATGCTTCCTGAATTCGAGGCTTTAGTTCTTTCCACAGGCTTGGGAAGTTCTCATCTATTATTTGTTTGAATATGTTCTCCATTCCATTTTCTCTTTCTTCTCCTTCTGGTATACCCTTTTTTTTTTTTACAGGGACAGAGAGAGAGTCAGAGGGAGGGATAGATAGGGACAGACAGACAGGAACTAAGAGAGATGAGAAGTATCAATCATCAGTTATTTATTGTGATACTTTAGTTGTTCATTGATTGCTTTCTCATATGTTCCTTGACCTCGGGCCTTCAGTAGACTGAGTAACCCCTTGCTCGAGCCAGCGACCTTGGGTCCAAGCTGGTGAGTTTTTTGCTCAAGCCAGATGAGCCTGCACTCAGGTTGGTGACCTTGGGGTCTCAAACCTCCGTCCTTTGCATCCCAATCCAACGCTCTATACACTGTGCCACTGCCTGGTCAGGCTACCCATTGGTCTTATTTTGCTCTTTTTGATGAAGTCAGATAATTCCTGTAGGGCTTTCTCATTTTTTTAAATTTGTGAGTCTCTCTCCTCTTCCCACTGTAGTGCCTCTAGTTGCCTGTCTTTTATGTCACTAATTCTCTCCTCTATTTGACCTGTTCTATTAGCTAAGCTTGCTAGCTCATTTTCCAGTTCATGAATTGAGTCTTTCATCTTTGACTCATTTTCATAATTTCAATTACCTCAGTGATGTGTTCTTTCTGTTTGTTGAATTGTTTTTTGAACTCCCTAAACTGCCTTTCTGTGGTTTCTTGTATATCCCTCAGTATTTTAGAACTTCAATTTTAAATTCTGTCATTTAACTCCAAGGTTTCCAAGCTATTGAAATTATTTTCTATAGATTTTTCCTCATCTATCTGAGCTACATCTGTCTTTTGTATCCATAATATTCTTTTTTTTTCTTAATGGCATTTGAGAGTGGTATTGTTAATACCACTAATAAGAGTTGATAAAAAGAATAAAAGAAAAAAATTTTTTTTCAAAAATGTACAGTGAAAAACTGAAAATTCTGTTGAACTACATAGAACAAAGGGTCTGAGTTGGGAGGAAGTGACAAAGAGGCAAAAAAAAAAAGGTAAGAACCCACAAAATGCTACAAGAAAAAAATTTGGATCAAGAATAAAATAATTTGTTTGTAAATGACAGTCGAATGAGAGATATAGTGAAAAAGAAAAGAAAAATAGAAAAAATAAATATAATACAGTGCAAAATAAAAATTCTATTGCATTAAGTGGAACAAAAACTACATAGAATGAAAAGCCAGATTTGGGGGAAATGCTAATGATATGAAAAGTGAAGTAAAAGGCACACAAAATGCCACAAAGAAAAAATTTCAATCCAGGATAAAATAATTTGTTTTTGAGTGAGGATCTAATGAGAGAAAAGGTGAAAGAGAAAAGAAGAAACCAAAAGAAAGAGATATAAAAAAAAAGAGAAAAGAAAATAATAAAAAAGAAAAAAAAAGGAGAGAGTTAAGGTTTTTGGAATGTAATTCTCATAGAAAAATAAGAATGGAAAATGTAACACCTATGGGCAATGAAGATCAAAATGAAAAGAAAAGACTAAAACAGAAAGAGGATAAAATGACCAAGGTGGAAGAAATAAAATATAAAACAGGAAAGAAAAAAACGATAAAAGTTATAAAGACTGTGAATTTTTCCTGGTTTTGAGAGGTTATATTCTTCCCTTTTCTTCTCTTTCTCTTTTTGGCTGGTGGCACTGTACCCCAGGTTCTGCCCCTGTGGCACTCTTAGGCGGAGATTTACAGTTGATGTTTCACTAAGGTGATGACATAAACTAGGTCTCAGTCCCATTGGTAGGTAGGGCCTGTTAGTGTTTGCAGGCTCTGACAATGGGAGAGTTCGTCTTCCTGGAATCTCTCCCCAGATCTCTCCTTCCTGAACCAGCAGCCTGGGGACTCAGCTGTGAAGTTGCCCCAGCCACTGCCTGGAGAGCAAGAGGCTCAAAGAGCTGCCAAATTCTTCCTCTATCCCCGCTCAAAGCAGGGTTCTGGGTAAGGATTTTCCAGCCAGAGCTGCCAGCATAGTAATCAGGCAGGACTGGGATCTGACTGCTCCTCAGGTGTCTTTCTATGAGCCTTCAGGTATGTCTAATATGCCTCAGCACTCTGCGAGTCTACTCTCCTCAGGCTTTTTGCCCTTTGTAATCTGTATTGACTGGCAGGAAGATGCCCCAGTCACTGCCTGCAGAGCAAGAGGTCTTAAAAGCTGCCAAGTCTCTCTTCCTAGTCTGTTCAAAGCACAGCTCTGGGTGTGAAAGCTTTGTCAACCAGAGCGACCAGCTTAAGCAGGCAGGGGAGTGAGCTGACTTCTGGTCAGGCTCCTTTCTAAGGTTCCCCAGGTATGGCTAGTTAAATTTGCCTCAGCGCTCTGCGGGTCTGTCTCCACAGGCTTATGCTTTGTTGGGAAGCCAACAGCCCAGCCTACTCAACTTCCACAGTGTTCTCTGAGGTCTGTTCTGTGGGACTGTGCTTTTTAACCTGTATCGGCTGGTGGGAAGGTGCCCCAGCCACTGCCTGCAGAGCAAGAGGCCCTAAGAACTATCAAGTCCCTCCTCCAGGTTTGCGTAAATTGCAGGCCTGGGAAAGATGGCTTTGTCAGCCAGAGCTGAGCCGCCAGCGTAAGCTGGCCAGGCAGTGAGCAGACTGTGGGTTAGGCTCCTTTCAGCGTTCTGCGGGTCTTCTCTCCAGAGGCTGCCTGCGCGCCCTGCCCCCCACAACTTCCGCAATTCTCTTCTGTGGGAATATGCTTTGTTAGCCTGTATGGCTGGCAGAGACGCCTCACCCAGACAGGCCCGGGTGTAGGGAAGCCAGCTCTCACATACTTCCCGTGTGCCATTGTTCGGGAAGCGGTGATTATACAGAAACTCTGGCTACCGGCCACGCAGAAGGCCACTGCTGACAGTCTCCGACCCAGACCCTCAGTCTAGGAATGTGGGCACCCTCGCCTGAAGCACCAGATGGAACCACTCACACACTGCCGTGCTCGCCGACTGGGAGACCAGGAGTAAACAAAGCCCGAAGCTGCTCTGGTATCAGTCTGCACAGACAGTCCACTTGGCCACCTCTGCCAGGGTTGCTGCTGGCGTTAGCTCTGTGTCGGCTGAACTGCCGGCACACTCTCTCTTCGGCTTGAATGTCTCTGCCCTAGCCACCTTCTTCCCTCTTCCCTGGCCCTCCCTTCCTTTCAGTTCCAAGTGAAAGCAGCCCTTCCTTGGATCAGTGAGGAAAGTGGAATACTCCGTTCTCCATCTTATCTCCTTCAGAGTGGATTATATATTCAGCCCCCTTTTCGCCCAGTCGTACCTTTTTTTGATGTATGTGTATTTCAGATGCTCCTGGAATTGTTTTTCTGTCTCTAGTTGTTGAATTTGTTGAAATTTCAGGGAGAGGTATTGGGAGCACCCCTCATGGTGCCATTTCTCTGACGTCACCTAATTTATTTTTTTCTACTCCTACAACCACTACAAAAAAACGAGTGAGAATAAGAAGAGGCAGCATGATGGTGGAGACAGATTTTATAATCAGGGAACCTGGATTTAGTCATCATTCTGCAATTGCAACTTACTAAATGATTGATCTATGTGTAACATCATTTAAACTCTCTGCAACTCAGATTCCTAATCTGTAAATTAGAGGGAAAATATGTAGAAAATGATGTAAGGCATGGTCTTTGTAAACTAGCGAGTCCTTATAGATATTATTTGATAAAGAAAAATTGAGTAAAACATTTTGAACTTCATATTAGATCAAAAATAGGAGCAATGAAATGAAAGTTGCTAAAGAGAACTAGTTTTTCCTCATTTCTCCCATGAGCACTGAAGTAGGAACTATACTTGTTTGGTTTAGTGCGTTCATTATGGAGATGAATTCACTGAATAGATTTTCCCTGGCAGGATGAGACTTTCTCTCTCTTTTCTCTGTAGGGAATAAAAATTTAGGATTTAGGAAGCCACACCAGGCCCTCTACCCTTTCATCTGTCTGTGTCCATGGACTGTCCAGTCACCCTTTTCCAGCTCTCCTTTGAAACTAAAATATAAAAAGAAAACGGCCATCCACAGCCTTGTGCAATGTGACTGTGCAAACCTGTTTCATTCTTACTTTGTATTCAAGACACATGCGTTCCTCCTCCTGTAGTATTTGCTGATATACTTTGCACTCCAGCTGCTGCAATATTTAAATCAGTGATTCAGTACACAAACCACATGATGTGCCACTACACTCCAACAAGCAAGGTCTGTCTCTCCGTGGGGACAGAGGATCTAAGCATCTGTCATTCTCCTCCCTTCACTTATAATTAACCACATACTCCTTTACACACATAAATATTTATGTGCAAAAATAAAGCTCCCTGATGCTTTAAGCCAACCTCTCTTCTCCTCAGTGAGCTTTGAAAGTTACCAAAATGAATTTTTTACTTAATTCAAGACTCTACAAGAAACTCCCTGGCGTGAAAAATTTATAACATATAATTATATTCCCCCAAAATTATTATAAAACCTCAGAGTTAGGAGTAGGATGCATGCCAACCTCTAGAATGTAAGCTTCATGAGGGAGCAATCTTTGTATATTTCATTGATGTATCCCAATTGTTTAGAACAATCCCTGGTACATAGTGTGAGATCAGTGACTATTTCTGTTGAATGTTAAATAAATAAATGCACAGGAACCCCAATGACAAGATGTGATTTTGTTGTTTAGAATGAAGAATTTAAAACAAGAACTTCTTGGCAAACATTGTGGATCCTGAAAATACTTTGATGCTAAGTGAGCATAAGCCACAGCGAGAAATAATCATCCACTTATTTGTGTATTCACTAAACAAGTCATTATTAACTATTGTCAAGCATCATGTTAGGTCCTGAAGCAATTACTAAATATAAATTATGTTCTTTACCCTCAAGAAACTCTTGACTTCTATATGATTCTCAAAGGATGGCCCATTGATCTTCTGTCAGTATTTATTAAAAGTGCAGATTCTTAGACCCCATCCCAAACTGACTGAATCAGAATCACTGAGGACGATCCCAAGAATCTTATTTTCAACTTGCTGGGCACAATCATTGTTTGAGAAACTCATCTTATTTCACTGTTTCTCAGCAACTGTGCATCACCTGCTACCATTCAGGTAACATTTCCATTGTCACATACATCCTTTAGACAATTGATGGAATATAATATTAAAGTAACACGACAATTTTATATTTGTTATTTGTATCCTATTGATTGGTCCTCTTTTTAACTAATTTTTACTGGGACTGGTAATTTGAATTAAAAAGACAAACATTTAGGAGGTATAAACTTTCAGAAACAGACCTACACTGAATTTCCTGCATGTTTACTAAGTTCCTAAACTAATGCTAATAGTGTTTGAAACTTGCCTCAGGCCTCATCAATTTCAAATATTCCAGAGTCTCCATTAACCTGTCCTGCTCAGCAATAACCTCTGAATTGACTGATACCTGTACACGTTCTTGAGAAGACTAATTAGGTCCTCAGTGCCCAACATGTAATCAGAATCAACTACCATCTGGCTCAGGATGGTGATGTCTTAACATTCTGAAAGTTTAGCTTAATTATGTATTTCTGGACTTTAATGCAATTTTCTATAGACTACTGACAAACTCCATCTTTAAACAACTTTGCTGACCCCCTGTGCATTGTAAGATCTCAGTTATTCTTCCCATTTAAATATCTCCTTGGACCTAGCTTCAGCAGAAAGAGCCTTTGAATATATAAAATTTTAAATGTCTTACTTGTTTCCCTTCTTTCATATCTCCGCACTGTTCAACTCTGTGATTTCTACGGGCTCATGAATCATGTCCTGTGTGGATCCTGACACCTTTAATAACCATTCTCTTCATTTTTACATACTTGCCAACCCTTCTCCAATTCATCACCAATTCTTTTTGAAATGATTTGTAAATGTTTAATATTTCATTATTTTCCTTCCACTATGCCTTAGAATTGTGTTGTTTGATATCTCACTAAGTATAGAGTTGTACAAATTGAGAATTTGATCACACACGTGTGGTAATTATATATATTAATTCAATGCCAGCCAGAAAAAACGGAAATGATTTGGGAATTGCAAACATAGGTCACTGTGCTAGCTACAAACACCTCCTTAACATTTTGAGAGGAAAAATAAACATATTACTAATAATTTGAGATAACACCCTATAATGTCTTAATGTTAAACTGTGCACATTTGCTGGTAATCAAAAGAATTTTTTCAATTTAGAGTGATGGTACTTAATGTTTGTTAATTATACAAGGAGTTAATCAGTTTGTCCCTTAAATGGATGTTCAACTGATTAAGAGAAGCTAATCAGAAGTCCATATGGTTCTGATGAGTCAGGGATCAAATGCGTTTTGTTTACTTGGGGCCAATAATTCTGTCTACTTATATTCTCCTTATACTATCTCCTATGGTTTTATATCCTTACTTGTGGATTGGAAATTAAACCTAGGTTAAACCATAGTTTATGAATCAAACCAAACCTATGCTACGATACGTTCAATTTCTTATGTAATCCCTAAAGGACAATAACTGGGCAAAGGAATTATATTTTGACATTAAGACTAGATTGTAATGAACAAGTTTAACTCCCCCACATGCTATAAAGAGAATTTAGGTATGCTAATTGTCAATACTTTGAAAAGATCATTTTTCTAATAATATTCATCCATTCAATAAATATTTATTAAGCATTATCAGGTGTCAGGTACTGTGCTATGTTGTTAGTAATCAGGGTTTAATGAAGAGGAGCCGCAGAGGAATGAGGCATTAACAGTGCTAGACACCACATAAAATGTAAATAAGGGTACATGTCACAGTTCCTGACCTTAACAGGCTAATAAAGAAACAAAAAGTAACCACCATGGTTGATCATAAAAGTTCTCATCACAAGAAAAAAATTTTTTTGTAAATAAGTATGGTGATCAATGTTAACTAGACTTATTGTGATGATTATTTTGCAGTATATACAAATATTGAATCATTATGTTGTACACCTGAAACTAATGTAAAGTTATATGTCAATTATACCTCAATTAATTTTTTTTAACTTTCCCATTGATTTTAGGAGAGAGAGAAAGGAAGAGAGAGAGGAGATGGGGGGGGGGTGAGAGAAAGAACCATCAACTCGCTGTACCACTTAGTTGTTCCATTTAGTTGTGTACTCATTGATTGTTTCTCATAGTGCCCTGACTGGAGATCGATCCCAGGACCTTGTTGCACCAGGATGACACTCCATCCACTGAGCCACCAGATGAGAGCCTCAGTTTAAAAAAATTTTAAAACACCCAACATGATAAATAATTAGATACATTTTACTTATGAGTCATTCAGAAATAAATTTTAAAAAAAGAACAAAAAAGAAAGAAAATCAGATTTATATAGCAAAATGGTATAATTTATACATCAGAGATTAACAGGTAGAGAAGCTACCATGTCAGAAAAAAAGTGCAATTCAATGACTTTAAATTTAATGAACTGGCAGCCAGAAAGTTTGGCCTTTAATTCTAGGTTGTAGCTATAACTAATGCCCTTTGGGAGTATTTAAATTCTCGCTGCATTTCAACTTCCTCATCAGCAAAAGAGCAGTGGATTTTTCACCATGTGGTAGGGGTCAATTTCAGATCGTTTGGAGGAAAACCAGGACATCCTCAAGGGCTTCTGTACTTGGAATCCAAATACAAAGTGCATTTAGTCAATCATTCAGTCAGTAAGTATCTATTGATTATCTACTGAGTGCTCTCCATGGTGCCAAGCACTGTAGGGTACACATCGAAGAAGAAATAAAATGACCACTTCCTTCATTAACTGCCAGTCTTTTTTTTTTTTTTTTTTGTGGCAGTGACAGAGAGAGTCAGAGAGAGGAACAGATAGGGACAGACAGACAGGAAGGGAGAGAGATGAGAAACATCAATTCTTCATTGCGGTTCCTTAGTTGTTCATTGATTGATTTCTCATATGTGCCTTGACCAGGGGTGATAGCAGACAAAGTGACTCCTTGCTCGAGCCAGCGACCTTGGGCTCAAGCTGCTGATCCTTGCTCAAACCAGATGAGCCCACGCTCAAGCTGGTGACCTCGGGGTCTCAAACCTGGGTCCTCCACATCCCAGTCTGATGCTGTATCCACTGCACCACCGCCTGGTCATGCCAGCTGCCAGTCTTATTGGAGAGAAAACAATTAATATGCAATAATAATAAATAAGGAAAGTAATATATGATATGCCAGCTACTGTTATGCTTTTTAGACTGTAGGGCTCTTTCACATGATATGTTATTTTAAGACTGAGCAAGTGTATATAATCAAAGGGTAGGCAGTATAGTCTAAGAGCTATAGAAGGTTGGTGGAGAGAGATATCAATTAGTTTGCACTGAAATTAGAGGATTTGAACTGAACCATGAGGTTAAACTATTCAGGAGCAGGTAAAGTTGAATAGAAAGCAGCACATTACAGAGGAAAGGGATCAAACCCAAAGGAGACAAGGAAAAGAACACAGTAATCAGGGTGTATTTATGGGCATATGCTTTTACTGAATCAGAGGCCTTATAGATGGGCATGGTGGGCTGTAAAAGCCTAATTTAAAATTTGCAGGAATGTCAATTTAGAAGAAAGTATATAGGAAGAAAGAAGATATTTGAAATAGGAAGGGGATGAAATTTCTAGGGTAGGAAACACATATGATAAAAGAGATTTAAAGGACTTTGGTCTGGTAATGGCATATTGACTATAACGTATAGCAACTAGGCCATCAGGAAATTGTCTCCTTTGGACCCCATATTTCCAATTTCTACAACACCTAAATCACAGATTTTGCTCTTATCACTTTCAGGATAACATATCACATAGAAATTTTAGATCTGTTATTTGGTTTACTGAACCTGCAGTGACAGATGGCTTATGCAATGTAAAGCACTAATCCAACTTTGTTCAATTTGAGATCTGTCGTGCAAAGATTTCCCCAAAAATAGAACAGTTGTTTATTTACCCAACCTTTATTTCCTCACTGTCTTCCTATTTACCTTTTGGTTCACTGATGAGTTAAAACAAGGTCAGCAAAGTAATAATACCATTCATCCTCTTCTTTCTTTAATTTGCAGGTATGATGTGTGACCGGCAGAGGTGAAATAGGGCTAGGAGTCTAGTGGGGTTCTCAAAGCTTTTCCTGGGACAAGAAGTCAGAGGTCAAAGACAGAGAGAATAAACATGAGAGCTGCCACAGCAACTGTTCTTTCTCTGCATACTCTCTGCATGCTGGCCAAAAAGAGCTCAGAAAGAAGAATGGAGGAGCAGTAAGTAGGAAGAAGAAAGCAGAAATAAAATAGGCATGATGAGGCTGTAACCTCTACTCCAAACTCAACCTATTTTCAAGTCTAGGAGAGGAGCCATGAGACCAGTTCAAGACACAAGTTTAATTTTGCAATTGCCTGGAGCATCTAAGGAAATTCCCTCTGCAGCCCTCAGCAGAAACATTCACCTTCTGTCCCTCCTTCTCTGGTTTCCCCCTCTATATATACCTCCATCCTACAAGCCCCTCCTCAGTCAGAACCACTCTTTTTTTTTTAATGTTGATCCACCTCAACTGTTCAAAGGAGAGAAGGGAGGAGTTCTTTTGGCTGCACACAGGATGGGGTGACATTTGATTTTTATACTGCATATATTTTTATTATTAGTTATGCTTCATGCCTGTGTGTCTCTCTCATCTATCTAAATATATATATTAACCAGTTACCCTTTTATAAGCAGAGCCTTGAGGAATCCTGATTTCATGGCCTATCTGGAATCCTCACAAGTGTTTTATACTACCTTACTTTGTCCCTTTCTTCTTCCCAGTTCTGCTCTCACTGCCTTTTCCTATTCTCCCATTCATGGCAGAAAAACACACAAAGCAAGAGAAAATATGGAAACTTTTCTGAAGAAACGTTACTCTACTAGGGAGACTCCCTTTCTGGAAAAGATGTTCTGTGCAGGGGAACCTTCAACAGCACACTCTTCTTTCTTTGTCATTTCTGTCCACATCCAAAGGATTTCCCTCTTTCCTACATTGGTGGATCTGAAATTGTGTCACATTAACCAAGGCACTATTCATCAAGGCTCCAGGAATCACTATGCTGCAGCCCTCATGCTGCCATCTTGCCTCTCCCCAAAACCCCAGTAGGGATGAGATACCCTCCTCACCAGAGGAGCTTTAGGGCTCAGGCCTAGGCTTCTGGCCACTGAACACGCACAGAAATGCTGAGATGTCCCTCTTTGTTGGAGAGTCAGAGGAGATGATCATCTAGACTAGAGTTTGTATGGAACTTTCTGAACCCTTTCAAGATTCTGTTTTCTTTATTTTTAAAATCAAACATACTCTTATCATTTCTAATTTTTTGTTCTCCTCCTTACCTCTCTTTGCCCTCTCTCTTACACATACACATACAAATGTTCCACATTATTCTTTTTTACGACAAAGAAGTTCTATCTAGTTCCCTATGTTTTCCTCCATTTCAACTGCATGTAAAAACCATAAAGTTTATGATTTGGAAATATTATAGTCTAATTAGGTAATAGTGCACAGAGCATCTGTACACTGTTTCAGATCAAGTTATGATTACTACATTTCCATAGTGCCCTAATCCTACTCTGTGGCCATTTTGTAATAGTAAATGGGTGTTAATAAATATTATTCAAGTTCACCCATTCTGAACTAGTTTCCAGATTGTTGGTCCTTAGCTTTTCAATCACAGGTACTCCTAAAGAAATAATTCTCCATTGCTAATCAATAATAATTTTCCATTACCTAATCAATGAGCTTCATTATAAGAACTTTCACAAGCATCTGAATATTAAAATAGATGAATGGAATGAGGTAGAGAAATCACCATTTTTTTATAGGCTATAGTATCAGGTGTAAATTTTATTCTTCATCTCCTTGTGATGATTTGAAAACTGAATAAGACACTGATACCAAAGTTTTAATGTTTTAAAAACATACTGGCTCTATTTTCCCTGTAAGTCTGACAAAGATTTATTTCCATGATTTTTCTTCTAATGCAGTAATATAGTATCTGCCTGCTATATTAAATGATCTCATTCCACTTTAGCCTATTTAATTTTTTAAATTAAAATACTTTTTGACTCTTCTTGTCTCAGAATGTTTCAGACACATGCTGCTACATCAGACACACTTTACACCCACATTAATCAAAGCACAGAGAAGTTATTATTAAAGATGTGAGATTGATAACACTGTCGTTTTAGAAATCTAAAGCAAATACTATATTGCACAGAAGATAATATTCCACCCACACTCCCATCTGCCCTCCTACTTCTCAACGGGTCCTTAGTTTGTATTTATAAGCCAAATAAGCCACCACTCAAGATGAGGAAAATTGTTGAAATCTTCTTTACAATCTGATCTGTTCTTAAATATAGGACAAAATAATATGAATAAAAGTAATGCTGAAGCCTGTCTTATTCTAGTAATAAGTAATATCATCTATGAATACATTAACTAAATAGGAGGAAAAAGCCTATCCACAAAATTAATAGAAGCATTTCCAAAATAATTAGTTACACATAAAATTATTTATATAATATGTTTTTGTCAACTGCATACTACTAGTCATTATAATGCTAATGCAACTCTAAAGAAATTTTAACTCTAAGCACCTTAAGGTCACTGAAAAAAATTAGTTTCAGTGTACATACACAACATATATTGCATTTGCATAATATTCTGCTATGGCTGGTTGGCTCAGTGGATAAAGTGTCAGCCTTACAAGCAGACATCCTGGCTTCAATCTTCACTCAAGGCACATATGAGAAGCAACCATCCGTTCCTCTACCCATCCCTCACCCCCCTTCTCTCTCTCTCTTCTCCTCTCATAGTCAGTGGCTTGATTGATTCCAGCATCCGCCCCAGGCACTGAGGATGGCTCAGCTGATTTGCACAGCAGTTCCAGATAGGGGTTGCAGGGTGGATCCTGATCAGGGTGCACGCGGGAATCAGTCTCACTATTCCCACCCCCCCAAACACCCACACACATGTAAAAAGAATAAATATCCTGTGGGTGAAAGTGGGATGCAAACGCCAACCAGTTCAAGGAAAAAAAGAGAAAATGTAAAAATTCTGATTGTTAAAGAGTAGTTTGTTCATGTCATTAGATTTTATTGGATATGGGTGTTTTAAATTGATTGTATACATTTTAAAGTGATATAAAAGATTTATTTGAAAATGTAATGGTAAAATAAACCAAAAATTATGTTTCTGCAACTACTTAAACTTACTAAGAACTGTTAGATGTCAACCTAAAAATGTGATATGTACCTAGTTTTTCAAAATTCTTTCAGAAATATACAAGCAAAACCAAAATAAAAAGTCTAAGGCCATGGCTCTGGGGCAGTGGTTCTCAGCTCTGGTGTATTTAAGAATTCCCTTGGGAGACCTGTAAAAGCTACAGATTTCCAGGCTCATCCCCCCGAGAGCCATATCTGTACATCTGGAGGATGTACAGCTTTAATGAGCGCTCCCAGGTGATTCTCATGTGTGATATATGGGCTGGCCTTTGAAAAATACCACTACAAGTGTTCTTCTCCAATCATAGAACATCAACAGAAAGCTGCTTACTTGAATTGTTTTTTTCTGGGCCATCTGTGGAACTGCCTCCTCAGAGTCATATTTTGTATCACACCTTTACCTTTCACTTGGGACGCCCTGAGAAAATTTTGTGAAAGCTTCCTGCATTTGTAAAGAAAATTATCCCAGACATCATTTCATCACTAGCTCCCCCAGCCACCGTCGCTGCTCACAGGTGACCACGCATCATATTTCTCTTTTAGAATTTGGGAGTAAAGAAAGTGTTGCTTCTCTGAGGAAATGCTGGCACTTTTTTAGGGCTAAAGCAGTAAACCAGTTTTGTTTTTTTTTTCTTCTGGTTTACTAGGAATCTCAGAGATAATTTTGTGACTTTGGGCATTTGGGTTCTAACTCCTGCTTATGACCTTCTAACATAGTTAATATTATTCTTGGTCCTGATTTTTTAAGTAGGTTTTCTCTTTTTTATTATTTTAATAAATCACCTCATGCCCTTTCTAGAGAACTATAAGAAAAC
Source organism: Rhynchonycteris naso (assembly GCA_037038555.1). Lineage (NCBI taxonomy): Eukaryota > Metazoa > Chordata > Mammalia > Chiroptera > Emballonuridae > Rhynchonycteris > Rhynchonycteris naso. The sequence continues at coordinate 33,271,993 of CM072999.1, read as the reverse complement.
AAGCAAAAATTATTCTTTATATACATATTTTAAATATAGAGAAACAGTGGATTGGAAACAAAAGCATTTTCTCATTTTATTTATCTCTGTGTGTATGTGTATGTGCACGTGTGTTTTTTTGTGTGTGTGCATCTATAAAAGAAGTTTCCTTTGCTGTGAAAGTATAGAATGAACTAATGAAATTTACTTAGATTTTGAGTTTGGGGTGTACTCAGTTGTAAGGCATATTGGGATTTCAGAAGCACAACTGGTCAAATGGGGCATAGAACAGGGTAGATGGACTTGAGCAGCCACCTCGGTGCCCAGGTTCAATTTCAGTAGGGACCTGTAGTACATGGCAAACAAGAAAAATAGAATCTCTTAACACAGAATAACCAGGCAATAAGGAGATACAAGGTCCACAGAATTCACCCGCAAGAAGGTCAAGGTCCCACAGGCTGATGACTACAAAAGTGCCAGTATTCCTCCAATTATACCTTATGTTTTTTGAGAGTCCTTGAAAATAATGTTTGGTAGAGGGGAGAAAGTAGAAATACATATGCAAGAATCATTTATTTGTCCTATCTTTAAAAAACCCTATTGTATAGTTTAGACCTGCCCAACCTCAAGGTTGCAAAGACAAATGAGACAAATAAGAAAATTCTTGCTCATAGAACTTTCCAGGCATAGACCAGGAAATGCAAGGGCTACTAGCTACAGGTCTCCTTTAGGAAATTAGAAGGAGTTTCCTCTGGGCAGTAAGGGCCCTCAGGTGCAAGGCCTGGCAAGGGGAGGAGATGAGGGCAACCTCGATTTGCCTCCTTGGTGAGAGTCCTTCCCGGGGGCACACCTGCATGACCACATGCCTTATATGAGAGGAGCTGGCAGGGTACAGATGCTGAGTGTAAACGTGGAGCTCCCTGCATGATGGGCACTGTGCAGGGATAGAGGGTGCCTGACCCTAGTCTACAGTGGGGTGTGGGATGGGAGTCACCACTCAGCTCCAGCTGAAAATTCAGACCCAATCCTGACAATTCTGAATGACTTTCAAGAGAAAATGGAAATCTGGGTTTTAATGTGACCTCTTGACTTTGAAACACTGCATGGACCCAATTACATATTTGTGGACTTCATTTGGCCTTCCAACTGACATTTTGAAACCTCAATTCAAGATAAATCAATCCATTTTTTCACTGTGCTTTCTAAGTTTTTTTTCCTGCATTGAAAGGATTATTTTTAAAGAAGGTATTTAAATCCAGATAATTCAAGCAGTGTTTTACTAAAATTATATAAAATGTCAATTTGATAGATTTAGATTCAGTATGTCAGAGAATGAATGACAGAGGTAACACTTTTTAAAATAAAATGAAAACCAAAATCGTCCCCAAAACATATATTTTGACATCTGTTGGTAAGGATTATAGGGGGCATAAAAATATTGTACAGATAAAATATAAAATTTGTAGAAGATGTGGGGTGTATCATGCATCTTTAATTAGACAATCTGGTCATGTTGCATAGCCTGAATCAGAAGTAGGCTCAGCAATCTGAACTGAGCAGAGAATTTTCTAATTCTGGTTTAGCTGTTCATTTCGGCTCATATGCTACTTCAGTTAAAAAACTAAACAACTTAAAACATTCCTTTGTAATTTTTTTATTTAATAATAATCATGTACAATTTTAGTCATTCCAAAATAAAAATAAATACCATATTATGTACCCTTTCACTTATATGGCTTCAAGATCAAATACTAAATATAAGACATGACATTTGTCATATTACCAAGCTTTTTTCTGCATAGCAAAAGTTTTTCTGTTTTTTTTTCCAATTGCACTCACAAATACATTTTTAGTGGAGTAATAATGATAATTAGGAAAATATAAAGAATCAAAGTCTGAATAGGTATTGCATTTATTTTTATTTTTATTTTATTCACTTTAGAGAGTAGACACAGAGTGTGAGAAAGAGAGAGAGAGAGAGAGAGAGAGAGAGAAAGAAAGAGAGAAAGGGGGGAGGAGCTGGAAGCATCAACTCCCATATGTGCCTTGACCAGACCAGTGCAGTGTTTTGAACTGGCGACCTCAGTGTTCCCAGGTCGACGCTTTATCCACTGCGCCACCACAGGTCAGGCGGTATTGCATTTTTAAATGTGTATTCCAGGGCAACAAAGTTGAAAATCTCCTGGCTTTATAAACTGCAATTTTTCATGCACAAAAAGTGTTTACTCAGAGACTTGCTTAATATACCAAATCAAACTACTTTTCCATTTTCGGTTTGAGTTCACTGTAGCACATTTTTGAATGTTATAAAACAAGGCATCAAATAAAACATTATTTCTGAACTACAGAATCATTTAAATAAATGAATTGTTATTACATGGATATATGTATTATGAACTAATCTATAAACTAAGCAGCATTACTAATAAACATAATGAAGCATATGAATAGTAACTTCGTAACAGTAAACGTCTAAAATTAGGCTGTAATCAAAATTTTAATTTACTAAGGACTATTTACACCTAAATGGTCACAAAGTTTGATTTAAGAGGTTCACATTAATTGAGTAAAATTTCTTTGGAAGTAAAGGTATATTATGGATTCACATCTAAAAATAATATTGCCCCAAGAATATAAGAAATCTAAAAAGGTTAAGTGTTTTAATGGCTGTTCTGGGAAGTCCTCTATAAAGCTACTCTTGGGTGTGTAATCATGATGAAAGAGAGATAAATTCTTTTCTCTTGCTCACTGAACAGGTTCAAAAATTATCAAATTCCATTGAAATTGATAGTTATTATTCTTGTATAATATTATACACATCAGCATTTTTCAACTTGAAAACTTTTTGGTGTAGCAGACACCATCTTTTGCCTGTATCAGTACTGCTTCCTCTTTCTTCTTTGTGTCCATTCCTAGGGCTGAAATCACAACTGGTCTAAAACAACTGGTCAATTCAGATCCTGTTTGCTAGTGATATGGCTAAGTATGAACATGCGATTCAGTCCTGACTAATGAAATATAAGGGGAAGACTGCTGGAGTTTCTGGGAAAAGTTTTTTCTCTCTAATAAAAAGAGGGAAAAAAAAACAAGGAAAAAGTATATTTACTTTCTACCATTTCCCCCCCTACTTTGGACACTCCTACAATAGAAAACTTGGAGGTACTTACTGTAGCCATTTTGCAACAATGAGGTGGCTGGTCCAGATAATGATAAGGAAACTAACCCAACACCCTGACATAGTAGTGCTGCTGAAATAACCTTTGAACCACCTGCCTCCAGACTTTTTGATATGTTAAAAAATTAAATGTCTTTATTGTTTAAGCCACTGATAATAGGGTTTTCTATTACTTGCAGCTTAATGCATTCTACCTGGAACACCAGGCCAGTGGCCAAATTCACGCTAGCTTGTGAGAGAATTGTGACTCTCTCTTCCCAATTCTGCTTTCAGTGATTTCAGGATGGTAGCTTTAAATCACTAGTAGGGAATGATACGTATCAGAGCTCTGTACCTCAGAGAGCTGGTTTTTAACCATTTATCACCAGGACACAACAGGGGACTGAGTTTACTTCTGCAGATACTGTAATAATGATTACTATGCTATCTATCATTTTTCAAAGTGTATGTATAATAACAAAAGGGTAATAAATTATATCAAGACATTTCTAAGTTGTAAAATTTTAGCACTAAAGGGGATTTTTATTAATGTAAGAACAAAATTAGATCTTGAGTGATTTTAAAATGAACCAAACTTTACATAAATGGTTAATAGCATGGTCAAATCCACACTTTGACCATTCATGATTATTTTAGTGATATTTCCAGTACACCATAGAGCCATTATAATATTATACAATAACTTTTTTTTTTTACAGAGACAGAGAGACAGTCAGAGAGAGGGACAGACAGAAATGGAGAGAAATGAGAAGCATCAATTATCAGTTTTTCGTTGCAACACCTTAGTTGTTCATTGATTGCTTTCTCATATGTGCCTTGACTGTGGGGCTACAGCAGACTGAGTAACCCCTTGCTCAAACCAGTGACCTTGGGTCCCGGCTGGTGAGCTTTGCTCAAACCAGATGAGCCCGCGCTCAAGCTGGCGACCTCGGGGTCTCGAACCTGGGTCCTCCGCATCCCAGTCCAATGCTTCATTCACTGCGCCACTGCCTGGTCAGGCAAGAATAATAATTCTTGAATTTATGTTCCACTTAGTTGTGTACTCATTGATTGCTTCTTGTATGTGCCCTGACAGAAGATCAAGTCTGAGATCTTGGTATGCCTAAACAATGCTTTATCCTCTGAGCCACCCAGCCAGGGTTCAACTAGTTTTGACCATGCATATATAACTTATGTTTAATGATATAATCTAAATTTTAGTCTGCTCAGCAAAGATGCAGAACTTGGAAAAGAATAATACATGAAACTGTTAGCATGAGATTAAAAGCTGCCAACAGCCTTCAATCATCATTACTCACAGTAAATCCTGATGAGTAATGGGATGACCAGTTGGCTTGGGCTCCCCCAGCACACCAAGGATGCTCTCATTGAGACAGAGCTGCTGCCCACATCCATTCTGCTCTCATTGAGATGGAGATGCTGCCCACATTCATTCTCCAGAGGCTGAAGGGCTGACCTCCTCTGATTAATTGAAGATAGGTAGACCATCTTGCAAAACAGAAACTACACTGTGGATTGAAATTATTCTCAAAGGATCTGGATTGGACTCATTGGACAAAACAATGCCATAGTCTGACAACTTCAGTGAAATAGCTGACCAAAATTAACCAGCAAAGATTAGATATTAAAAATACTCAATACTGGCTGAAGCACTTGCAGGAACTTCACAGTGTTGGTGAAAGTGCAAACTGGTACATTTCTGGGAAGCAATTAGATAATATACTGCATATCAATAACTTTAAAAATAAAGATGTTAAAAATCCTCATTAATTCTAATTGGCAACCTTGCCCAGCAATATCACGGCAAACCTCTTGTTGAAAGTTTCACAATAATAAGATATTATGTGAGAGTCTGGAGAAATTCCTGTTGAATTTTGAACTTACATTTATGTCTATGCGATAGCTTGAAATCTTGGGTTAATTTATAGCATTTATTAGAAATATATATAATAATGCTATTATTTTGAACTATTAAGCACTACTTATAAATTATTGAAAATATTTCATACTATTTTAATTTTACTTAACATAATAATCAGAAATATTTCTATAACTTTTGTTTAGTTGCAGTAAAAGTATGGAAGAACCAATCAGAATGGGAAAGATGAGAGTCTCCTGTTTCTGGTTTTGGCACTAGTGCTGGTATAATGAATGAGAGACACATAGTAAATTAAACCAATAAGAAATAAGGAAGTTTTTTCAGCCATCATTGCTGTAGTTCAACACTCACTGAGGAAGCTGTACTTGGAAGTAAGACTGGACTTCCTAAATAATAAGGCTCCAGTGCCACTCTGATTCGATTTGATCATAGCCATGGGGATTTTGTGCATCATTTATATTTTAACACCTGAACTGCTTTTTGGTCTGAGGTCATGGAAAGAGAAGTTTGCATAACCACAAATATATGAAGTATAGTCATTAAGCCTAGACTCTAGGGATTCAGTCATGAAAGAAGACTGACAAGATTGATCCCTCTTTTCATGAGGCTCTCATTCTACTGGGGCAAGACTGACATGGAAGAGAAAGAATAATCAGAAGAATTGTTGGTTCGTTTGCTCACTCATTCAATTATTTCATTTAGTTAACATGTACTAAAAATACCTATTATGTGCTAGACATTCTAAGTACTTTCACATAGATTGTCTCATTTAATTTATTGCATTAACTCGGCACAAAGTATATTACTACCTGTTCTTTAGAAACATAAATGGTATAGTTTATTGTCATAATATAAGAGAAGAAGCAATAAATTTGTGTAATATATGAGATTTTCTATGTAGATTGCAATAATTTGTTCAATAAAATATATATTATGCAGTTATTTTTATGCAGTTATTTTTATGCAGCTATTATGAAGAGCTCCATGTGCTGATATGGAAAGCTGCCCAAGATACAGTATTAACTTTTTTTAAAAAGGCAAAATACAGGACAGGGTTTAAAATCATTTGTTCTTGTTAAAAAAGATATTTATAGTCCTATGATTGTATAGGAAAAGTATATGAAATACTACAAGAATAATTCAATAATGATAACTTCTGGGGAAGGGGACTGATAAGTTGGGATAAAAGGAATATTTAATGGTGTATCCATCCTTTGGAAAGTCAGAAATGTTGACCATATACATGAAATACTTTTAGGTTAAACTTGTTCATTTTTTTTTAGGAAAATGTTGACTGGACTTTGGGACTTCAATTATATGATTGGCTTGCTCACAGTCATAGAAACTTAGTTTCTAGGTTCTCAATTTAGAAACAAATATAGGTAAATGTCATGTAAAGGAAAACAACATGAACTTGCATACTTGTAGGTAAATGTTGTGTGTGCCTGTGCACGTATGTGTGTGTGCTGAAAGACAGGTGGAGTTCTGAACCAAAACTGAGGGGCCCAAGGTAAGCTGGATGATTTAGAACACCTGTTAATGTTTCATCCTTACATTCACAGTACCTAATATACTGCTTGGCACTGGTGGATAATTAATATTTATTAAAAGTCGGTGAGATTATCTGAGGATTTTGAGAGTGAGAATGCAATGAGGTGATTTCTATGAAGTCAGAGAAGCTCCTGGAGTTCATAACATGGCTTGATCATTCCGGCTGGATGGAGGTACAAGAAAATGTGGTTCAGAATATAAATTACTCAGTTCCTTTTCATATCCAGTAGAAGGCATGTCCTCCAAGTTTGCTGATTTGGAAAATCCTTATTTTTTGCAAGGACTAAATTCCCTTGCTTGCTATTAATCAGCATTCTGCTGACCAGTCTTGTTCCTTCTCTGTTCTTAGCCCCTTTTTGTTTTTCTTGTTAAAAGATATATTTAAAACAAAAATGTAGTTCAGTAGCCCAACTATTTCAAGATCTCATTTCATCTCATTCATCATTTATTAATGGGCCTATTTTCTTTTCAGTGTTTTTTTTAGCCCCCACATATATTTGAGGAAACTCTTTTTAAATCCCTCAGGCTATTATTACATCACACTAATACTTTTTTTTTTTTACTGCCTTTATAAAAAAATCGGACTCAGATTTTTAAATCAGTCATATATTACTCCTCTACCCCCTTTTCTATTTCAAGTACTTTTTTCCTCTTCTAAATCTAGTACTCTGAAAAATTCCTTGTGAGTCTAAGCTAGATGCATTTTTGTTTTGAGAGATTATCAGTTGAATTATAATTTATTCTGTCTACCTCTAGGTTATTTAAGGACAGTCTGGTCTTTTTCTAGCTAACAATTCCCTGTATCTTCTGTCATCATAAAACACAAAGATGCAGCTCATTATGTGGGTATTTAATAATTCCCCTAAATTTGATTTGCAATTGAATCCTTAATCTTAAAAACAGATTTTTTATAAGCCATTTTTAATAAACCCTGCCTTCTAAACATGTCTCTCATCTGTGTCCAATCCGATGCGCCATTTTAATGTTCTTTTCCATCCTAATGTTCACTGAATAGCAGACTCAAGAGAAGAAAAAAGCCTTTGCTATTAGAAGGATCATAGGTAAAATATTAGGTTCAGAGCTAAGGGTTCACTGGTAACCTTTCTGTTTCATACTTATTACTTATTTTTCTTTTTTAATTTTAATATTTACTTATTTTATTTTTGAGAGAGAGAGTGAGAGAGACAGGAAGGGAGAGAGAGGGTGAAAAACATCAACTCATAATTGCTTTCACGTTAGTTGTGCATTGATTGCTTTGTGTATGTGTCTTGAATGGGGTTGAGTCAGGGTCCCTTTTTCAAGTCAGTGACATTGGGCTTTTCTAGCCTGTGACTTTTGAGCTTAAGCTGGTGAGCTCTGGTACTATGTGGATGATCCACCACTCAACCCAGAGACCCCATACTGACAAGCCTGTGCTCAGATCCAGCAACCTTGGGGCTTCAAACTGTGTCAACGTTTATCTACTGCGCCACCACAGGTCAAGCTCACACCTCTTTTCTTTTGGATTAAAGTTTTGCCTGTCTCTCTTTGGCATCTAGAACCAATCATCTCTCCTGCCCTTCTTACCTAATATTGAGAAAATGCATAAGAAATTTTGCAAAGCACTACGAATGCCTGTGAAAAAAAGACATTATGTAAATGTCAGTATTATTATGCTGGAATTTTGCCATTATGCTGTCTGCAAATGAATAAGATTTAGAATAATTTTATCTCCTTTCGATGTACTGTCTAAGGAGGTTCAGTTACCAAAATACCAAGAGAATGGTTCTTATATGGTAGGCCAATAGCAAAGTTCCAGGACACTACAATTATGCTGTTGTTGGTTTTTTGTTTTTTTTACAGTGATTACTGTCATTATTATGTTTACTTTCTTGGGAGAAACGTGGCAATGAAGAGAATTGAGGGCAGGGTGTGCTGCTTTGCTTATTTTGCTTAGACGAGGGAAAAGACAACAAAAGATTGGGTCTTGGCTGTAGTCCAAATGGTTCAAATAGCTCCGTTTCCACGTGAAAGGGGTGAAAATGATGTTTCCTAAAGTAAATGAAGTTTGGTTAAATGGTGACACTGTGTACATAAGGTATAAGGGTATGTTGTGTCTCTGGAGCCAGTATAAGGTACAAGGCTATACTATACATTATGTCTAATAAAGATTAGTATCCTACATGGGATCACTTAAGAGCATAGAAAAGCTCAATCAGTTTCAGAATACCTATTTCCTGGATGTTACAGTATGAAGTCTTCACAATGAGACATTATCCATTGGGTTGCATTATCAGTCAATTATTCTATTTGAAGGCCCCCTGTGTAAGGACTAGGTGCTTATGCTTAATGCAGCTAACAACTAACCTGCTGTAAGTATGCAAAAGATTGGGTCTCAATCTTCATTGAAAAGATGACTTATGGTTGGGAGGAAGGTCTTGAAGGGTAAATAGGGGATCATAAACTCATGTGTTTTGTACAATTAACATTAACTGTTAAGTCGACCCGATACAACACAATGAGTACTCAGCTGCATGTGTTGCTGGGTAAGAACAACATGTGCTTTATCACCTATTGTAGGCCCAATGAAATGGGCAAGCATAACATATTAGGGCCCCATAGATAGCTTAGGCCACCAGTCTGAGACCTCTGATTTGCATATTTGGAGGAAGGATAGTGAAGAATTACAGACTGAAGAAGTAATATGATAAAAAATTACCAAGGCTTGCACGTTATCTGAGAGCTCTAGTGGCACTAATTTATCACAGGGCTTGGCAATATTTTAGAATTAACAATAGAAGAAATGATCTCTCTTCTTTTGAAGAAATAAAACTGGTGTCATATGCTCTGGCAGCCTAGAATGAGCAAAGGACACCTTAATGGGTTCATCTTAAAGGGCTCAGAAATATTTTCCATAAATATCACACTATTTATATTAACAGTCTTTTAAAAATGCTGGTGTCAGTCAGAAAATTCTAAATCAGATTACCTTGTATAACCCTAGCTCAGATTAACCTCAAAGAGAGAATAAAAAAGTGATATAGGGAGAGACAGGAAAGTTTAGAGTTTGAGGCTTGGGTGCAAGACAAAATCATAGGTGGGTGTGAGAGCTCTGGCAGGCTGAAGGCAGCTGAGGAACCCTGCAGGCATGGGGGTGGGCACTGCAGGGGAGGGAGGAGGAAAGCTTTGCCTACTGTGCAATTTTGCCTAGGGCAGTTAATTGCTGTGCCCAGAAAATTGCCTCTGGAAGCCTTGGGCAATATGCAGTAGTTTTTCCCTAATGCCTTGTTTATCAGGTTAAGTTAAAATTTGGTAGGGAGGAGAGGAAGGGAATGATGAGCTGAAAGAATTCCTGAGATGAACAAACCTTCAAAGGTCACCAACTTTTTCAACCAAGTATCTTTAATGACAAAAAGAGGGAAACTCAAACCTACTGGAACTGTACCCTAGCCCCAAGTAACCCACCACAGATGGAAATGTCATTGGGTACTATGGGAAATGGAAGGGGCCTCACTTTATTTATTTTTTAGGATTGACTCTGATATGAGAAATATGTAAAGGAAAAGAAAGGTCCTAACATTCATTGGACCTTTGTTATGTGCCTATACCGTGTACAGGGCATATTATATAGCATTTATTATCTCATTTAATTTTCATAGCAATTGTGGAACAAGTTATCACTATCATATAATACAAGATTAACAAATTCTGACATTAACAATTTTACCTATGGCAGCTCAGCTGTAAGATGTAGTCAGTGTTGGGCAGATAAAATATATTATGCTCACTTTGTTAAAGATGGCGCTGCCCACGTGCAAGTTTTAAGAGTAAGCTTTTCCCCACACCCTTGACTGATTGGATGATGTGGGGTGATGCACTCTCATGAGGAATCCTGAGGTTAGTATTAGAAAGGAGAGCAGATTAAGGCCACGGGGAGGAGAGGAAGCAGCCAAGATGGCGGAATGCTGAGGAAGAAGCCAGTTTGTGCCAAGTTTGTGTAGAGAGAAGGAGATGGGAAACAGAGGTGAATAAGTCTGGTGATCTAGAAACCTTTTGATTCTAGGAAACTTGGATAAGTCAGTAGCTTTGTGAGCACTGAATGAGTGGGTTTTGGAGCCCAATGTGTGTTTTTGCTTGCCCACCAGGTGCAAGCTAGAATTAAAGCTGATGGCTCACCAGTTCTTGGCTTCGTTGTTTCATTACGGACTGTCCGAATCTAATACAAACCTGCATGAGCCAGGCAGCTGTGATAATGGCCGTGAATACTGGCTTTACAATCAGAATTTGAATTCAGAGGTGTCCGACTAGGCCACACTATCTCTTTTCCATAGACAGTTGTGGACAAAATAAAAAGAGCAAGAAAAAATTTTTTTAGTTTGGGGCCACAAACTAAACCTGACAAGCTCAGAGAAAGCCTGCACAATGGCCTTGCAAACTCAAAGACCTAAAGTAAACACTCAGGATGGTCTAAATTAAACCTTTAGTGCTATAAGCAGTTTATAGGAAGTAATCATGTCCTAGGGTCTTTTGCATCTACAATAATGTACCTAATAACATGCCTTTGGAATGTGAGGTCATCTTTTTCGATCAGGCCAGACATCCCACCAGAGCAGGAGCCAACAGACCCCCTCATTATTACTGTTATGTGAACCATTAACTGTTAACTGTCTTGCTTCTGCCTACGTAAAAGTTTCAACAACAGTATACATTTTCATTTTTTATGCAATCCTGTAGATTTCGCTGCTTTGCTTTTTCCCACCTCCCTAATCTATCACCAATCAATTTCATGTAACCCCCTTACATCTTCCCCTTTAATTTTAATGTATAAAATAAGTGGTGAAACCACCATCTTCCAGAACATTTTCTCAATTTGTTGAGACTGTTTCCTGGCAATTGTCGACAGTTTGGTTCAAATAAGCTCCTAATAAACGTCTTACAGGTTTGGAAGTTTTTTACATTAACACAGTTATTAAATGCCTGCTATATGCAAGGTACTATGCTAGGTGCTCCACAAATATAAACATGGAGCCGATTCTCTTTTTATTCTCAGAGTTGATAGTCTAAAGAAGGAAGCCCTTAATTAATTTATTCATCATCTTAGCATTCTATTTAACATTCCGATCTTATTTTTAAAGAAGTGGGGAAATTACTCATAGCCTCATATATCAAAAGATATTCTCAATGTTCATAGAACCTTTTAAAAAATTAGGTGAGATGACACATGTGCCCCAACTTTTTTTATTAATCCTTTATAGTTTTTCATGGCATATAGAACAATGCTCCCAAACAGTCCTATAATATTAATACAGTCAGCAAAAACATAACAAAACTCAAAACCTCGTGTTAGCAATATTTTCCTCAAAAATACATTTCAAAACTGTATGTAAGTGACCTGACCTGTGGCGGCGCAGTGGATAAAGTGTCAACCTGAAATGCTGAGGTCACTGGTTTGAAATCCGGGCTTGCTGGGTCAAGACATATAAAAGAAGCAACTACTATGAGTTTATACTTCCCGCTCCTCCCCCACCTTCTTGTTCTCTTTCTCTCTTTTCTCTCTAAAACCAATAAGTAAAATCTTTAAAAGAACAAACAAAAAAACTATATGTAAGAAAAATACTAAGCACATTTCTGTTGCTCTTAATATGCAAATATCTGTCTTAGGAAATGATGGGCAATTCTAAGAGAAAATAAATTCACATATGTCACCTGAAGGATAATTCACTGGTGCTCTATTTGTTAGTAAATACAGAGTCATATTTAACTATCTTAACAACTTAATCTAAACACTAATGTATGCAAATTACATTATTACACTATTCCATGATCTTCAGCCTGTATTATGCATATTTGAAATATGGATAAAATTTTTATTATGTTTAATAGCAATTACATATTCTTTGAGATCACTTTTTTACGGTCTTCTTTAATCCAGATGCCTATATTTTATGAGCTCAATGTTGACTTTTCATCACCCCATTATAATGAGGTCAAACAAGTTTGGGAAATACTTATGTAGAACTTGCTGCCAAGTTTGTATCATGCTCGGATTGCCAGTTTCTGAGCATGGTAGGCTGGTCTTCTTGGTTTCCTACTTTTTCCTACATTTTGTTACTTCATTAGGTAGAGCTACAGTGTCCAATGCACATAGGTCTACAGTATTAAAAGCACATAGATTTAACACTTTCTTTACACACTTAATGACAAAAACATATAACCAGAATAATTAAAATAGTAAATTTTATGTTAAAAGCATTTTACCACAATTTTTTAAAATGCATCAGGGGTCATGATAGTTCATAAGTAAGAATATAAACTTACACATTGCAAAAACTATTTCAGTGTAATAATCATATATAAAGTAATAAATAATTACACTTCATTAGTGTGAGATAAAACATAAACAGGAGCTAAATATCTACTCAAATTTAAACAAGAAATATGCTCATGAGAGTTTATGTAGCATTAAATAAAAAGTTGGATCATAAGGGGAAATTGTTCATTGGTGTGTTTGTTCTCAGCACTTGGCATAGTGCCTGGAACAAAGTATGTGTTCAGCAAATATTTGTTGAATGGATAACAAGATTATTGCAGCTTTGGGGCTCCTTCCTTGGTTGCCCGTTTAATCTGTTTATTTCCTAGGGCAAGTTGCATAACTTTTACTAAATATTTCCATGTTCCTGGTTCCCTTAGATTACAGTGGTAGTCAACCTGGTCCCTACCACCCACTAGTGGGTGTTCCAGCTTTCATGGTGGGTGGTAGCAGAGCAACCAAAGTATAAAAAAAAGATAGACTTAACTATAGTAAGTTGTTTTATAAAGATTTATTCTGCCAAACTTAGCAAAAATCTGACATAAAGTACTTAGTAAGTAATTATTATTATATGCTTTAACTTGCTGTAACTCTGCCTTCTAACTGGTGGGCGGTTAGAAAATTTTACTACTAACATAGATACAAAAGTGGGCGGTAGGTATAAAAAGGTTGACTACCCCTTAGAACATAGTGAGCCTGAACAAGTGTGATTATAACACTGTCTAAAGGAAACTTCAAATTAAAAAAAAAGAGACAAACTAATAGAAAACAAAACAAAACAAAACCGTTGTCTGTAACAAATATATCTGGAAAAAATAATTGTTTAAAAATATTTTTAGAAGGCTTTCTTTAAAAACATTAAAAACATTTATATATCTTTATTACAGCATTAGGTATATATAACATAAGAAATTGTCATTTTTATGTTGTTGGTGGTCAAATATTGGCAATTTAATATGGTTTGATTTTAATTTATAAATTACTAGCTGGTTTATGCCTACAGTTTCAAGTGATGGAAAAACTGAAGGTTGGAAAGAATATACTTTAATGTTCATTAAAATAGCCTTTATTTTTGCTTTCAATGCCAGAAAATGAAAAGTGGCCTAAAAAATCAGAAAAACTTTTCTAGTACTTTCATTAAAATATTTGAAGTTGACACCTTTACTACTAACTTTTATGGTTGATCACAAATCTTCTACTAGAAACTGTGGAATGACCATCTGAATGTATTATAAGATTTAATGATCTTAGGTATTGATTACTTTAACACATAGCAGTCTCTTTTGTTTCTGAGGTTAAGAGAGTAGGGGTTTATTTTGTTTTGTTTTTGTGAGAGAGAAACATCGATTTGTTGATCCTCACTGGTTAATTCTTGTATGTGCCATTATCAGGAATTGAACTCACAAACCTAGGTGGGTCAGGATGATGCTCTAACCAACTATCTAGCCAGGGCAAAAACAAGCATTCTTGATTATTACAGTTAATAAGGATAAAAAAGTCATGCATTTTATAGTTAAGAATTTGATAATAAAGTGGGTCTATGATTTCTATTTATTTTTTATTTTTTTATTTTTCCAAAGTTAAAAGCGGGAGGCAGTCAGACAGATTCCCACATGCACCTGACTGGGATCCACCTGGCATGTCCACCAGGGGGCAATGCTCTGCCCATCTGGGGCATTGCTCCATTTCTGCCTGAGCCATTCTAGTGCCTGAGGCAGAGGCCATGGAGCCATCCTCAGTGCCTGGGCCAACTTTGCTCCAATGGAGCCTTGGCTGTGGGAGGGGAAGAGAGAAATAGAAAAGAAGGAGAGGGGAAAGGGTAGAGAAGAAGATGGGTGCTTCTCCTGTGTACCCTGACCAGGAATCAAACCCAGGAGTTCTACACACTGGGCCAGCGCTCTCCCACTGAGCCAAACAGCCAGGGTCTGTGATTTCTATTTTTTAATGCCCCCAATAATAATAAAAGAAAATATAATTTTGATTATTCACTATTTGAACAATTTTAAATTCCTAAATGATCATAGTGATTTGAATGGTCTATGTCAGGGCTAAGACAATGGTCCCAGAACCATGGCAGTGACCATGGGCAAAGTCCTACACAACTCTTTGCTTCTGTGCTCATACATGACTCCCTTAGCTACTTATGGACACTGTCACAGAAGACACCTCAGGTGAGAGAAAAAATCATCAAAACTGAGAAGTGTAAGGGGAGAATTAAAAGGATGCAAACTGCTACTCCTACTTCTAGTTGTAAACAATGTGTCCCCTTTCTCTTCCCAGTCTTTGCTTAGCAAAAGAAAGGTTAAGCTGAGTTTATACAAGAATGGCCAATTTTCTAGACTTGCTAGTAGACCATACTAATGTTAATGGGAGGAGTGAGTAATGTACTACATTTACTGATTAAAACTCTCCAGATGTTTTCTATACTTATATTTACATTTTTAAAAATTGTATCATATAGCACATGCTAAATTGCAGTCTGCTGTTTTAAAATGGAACACAGTCTTGGCTGGATAGCATGGTTGGTTAAGCGTCATCCTGAAGTGCAGAGATTGCCAGTTTGATCCTGGGTCAGGGTACATACAGGAATAGATCAATGGTCCTTTCTCTCCTTTCCTCTCTTGCTAAAATAAATAGATTAATTAATTTTAAAAAATGTGAAAATATATATTTTGAACTTCATTTTCTGTCATTCATTATTTTTATATAACATTCTTTTTAGAGTAGCTTAAAATTCTATTGTGTGTGTGGTGCTCCACAATTTATCCAACCAATCTCCTATTGTTGTTCACTAAGTTTTCCTGAATTTATTTCTTCTCTGTTAGTAAACAATATTGCAGCTAATCTGAGTATAAATTCTTAATTTTTTTAAAGATAAATTTAGTAAATTCTAGAAGTAGCATTTTCTGGTTGACAATGAGGATTCTGTATGATTTCCTGGAGAAAAATTTAACTCCCAAGAGCCGAGATAAGAGAAAAGAAGCAGTTGGGTGGCTCCTTCCGTACTGGGGGAGCTTCTGAAGAGATTCTAGTCTAGCCAGTTCAGAAATATGGAACTCACCTTAATTATTTCAGACTCAGGGCAGAAAGACAGGCAGGTGGAGGAAATCAGAAAGCGGTTAATATTTTGTGAGTGTTTTATCATGTGCTAGGCAGTGTTCTAAGCATTTTCAGTGTATTATCTGCTTTTATTCTGACCATAACTCTAAGAGGTAGGTAAGAAATGGAGGCAAGAGAAGTTAAGTAACTTTCTATATCTAGTACATGGCAGAGCCATCTGTGCTTTTAATAACTGTGCATTATTGCTTGCTTTCCAACACAACAAGCTACTTAAGCTGACAAGCCATAAAAGCCCCCAAATAAGAGTTTATAGTGGATAACTGTTATCTTTCTAAATCTCCCCCTTCTCTCTTTCCAAAGTTTGAATTTTCTACGAATCTACATTCTCTCTTGGTAGTAAATAAAATGACAATAACCTTAAGTATTTCACTATTTGTCATTAATTATGGGTGGCATTTAAAAAATTGATCTGTGTTAATAATAAGGTGCTGTAGCCTGATCAAGCAGTGGTGCAGTGGACAGAGTGTCAGCCTGGGATGCTGCCACCCATGTTTGAAACCCTGAGGTTTCCAGTTTGAGTGTGGGTTCGCCCGGCTTGAACACGAGGTTGCTGGCTTGAGCATGGGATCAGACCCCATGGTTGCTCGCTTGAGCTCAAAAGTTGCTGGCTTGAAGCCCATGGTCGCTGGCTTGAGCAAGGGGTCACTGGTTCACCTGGAGCTCCCCAGTCAAGGAACATATGATGAGAGAGTAATCAATGAACAACTGAAGTGCTGCAACAAGAACTTGATGCTTCTCCTTCTCTCTCCCTTCCTATCTGTCCCTCTCTCTCTCCTCTTTCTCACTAAATAATAATAATATGCTACATCAACTGTTGCTAGTTTAATTACTAGATTTTGATAGTTGGTATAAATAAAAATTATTTTTGTATGATTGCATGTGGTCAGAACGTTGCTGAATTCTCATTGGATGTATTCTTTATGTTATAGTTAGCTTGGAAATGAATCAGGGATACACAGACACAACAGGAAAGGATGTAGGAACTCTCCTTCCCAGGAGGCAATGCTGCACAGGTTTTGAATCTCACATAGTACATAAAAAATTTTTTTATAAGTAAATTTCTGACAGTGTACAAGTCAACATGTTTTGCATAAAACATGTACTCCCGTAACTTTGTCTCCCTTAAAATGGCTGAAGATATGCATACACTGATATTGAAATGTAATTTAAAGCACACGTAAGTAAATAAATGAAGATTACATTTTCATTCAGGTAATGGATGTTTTCCTTGTCCCCACTGCTGCTTCCTCCATCATTCAAAATTCTTAGTTCCTTTTAAGTGCTACTGAGTATTACAGCAAAGGGGTTAAATGTGTGGATTCTAGAGCCAGACTACTGGGGAAAGTTCCTTTTCTTCTCTGTGCCTTAGTGTCTAAATCAAATCTCCAAACCTACACCTCCAGATTGGCTACTCGTCAGAACTGTAGATTTGTATGTGTAATCGCCGGGCTAGTATCTCAGTTTGGTTGTCTAGAGGAATATCAAATTTAACATCACCAAACAGAACCTATCTCATTCCTGTTCTGTCCTGGCATACAAATGGCAACCCACCTTTTATTCAAACCCCAAATCTAGGAATTTTCTTTGGTTCTTCCTTTTCCCTCATTCCCATTCCTAACCGATCAGTTAATTCCATCCCCTTTACCTCCAAAACATATCTCAAATCTGCCTACTTTTTCCACTTTATTTGTTCACTTCTTCCATTTTTTTACCAGCATTGTTTTATCCAAGCCACTGCCATCTCCTGTCTGGACTCTTGCAGTGGTTTCTTTACTGGTCTCCATTCTTCTACTTTTCTCTAAAATCCATTTCCCTTAAATCAGAATGACTTTTTAAAAGCATACAACACTCCTTTACTCCAAATCCTCCAGTGGCTTTCATCACATTTAGAAGAAAAGACAAACGCCTTAATCTGGCTTTCAAAGTCTTACAGAGTCAGTGCTGTAGCAGGCTAAATACATAAATAGTACTCCACCCCCAGTTAATGTCTACTAGGAGCCTCAGAATAAAACTTTATTTGGAAATAGGGTTTTGAAGATATAATTAAGATGAGGTCCTATGCACAGACAAAAGTGTGGTGGTTGGGGGGGAGGAAGGAGAGGGAGGGGGTCAGGGAGGGGAGAAGCACAAAGAAAACCAGAGAGAAGGTGACGGAGGACAATTTGACTTTGGGTGATGGGTATGCAACATAATCAAATGTCAAAATAACTTGGAGATGTTTTCTCTGAACGTATGTACCCTGATTTATCAATGTCACCTCATTTAAATTAATAAAAAAAAGAAAAAAGAATTGTATCCTTCATAAAATAAATTAAAAAAAAAGATGAGGTTTTATGGGTTTAGGATATGCCCTAAATCCAATGAGTGGTGCCTTTATAATAACAGGAGAGGGCAGAGGACACAGAAACAGAGGAGATATGGAGAAGGCCATGTGAAGACAAAGGCAAAGATCAGAGCGATGCAGCTACAAAGCAAGGAATACCAACAATTGCTGAGAAAAGCAGAAGCTGGAAAGAGGCAAGCAAAAATTCTCCCCTGGTGCCCAGAGCCTTTGGAGGAATTATTTCAGAATAAAGTCAGAAAGACAGGAAGGTTGAAGAAATCTGAAAATCATTAAGATTTTTTGAGTGTTTATCATGTGCCAGGCAGTACCCTAGATTTCAAACTTCTAGGCTCCAGAACTGTGACAGAATATAATTTATGTTCTTTCAAGCCACCAAGTTTGTGGAATTTTGTTATGGTAGCTTTAGGTCACGAATACAGGAGCATTTAAATTTCAGCTTAAATTCTGTTGCCTTCACTTGCTGTCTATCCTCCATTCACACTGCTTTCCTTTCTGTCCTTGGTGTTGGAACACCTTGCTGGTACCCACCCCAGGGCTTTTCATTACGTGTTTCCTCTACTTGGGATGTTCAACGCTTGATCTTTGGCATGGATCCTTCTTATCATTTTGATCTCAGTTTAAAGGTTCATCTATCAGATTACTTCCTCAGCTACCCATTCTAACATAGCCTCCCCAACACTTTTGATCATGTCATCCTGTTTTACTTATTTTATTTTATTTCTTTACAGGAACAGAGAAAGAGAGAGTCAGAGAGAGGGATAGATAGGGACAGACAGACAGGGACAGAGAGAGGTGAGAAGCATCAATCATCAGTTTTTCGTTGTGACACCATAGTTGTTCATTGATTGCTTTCTCATATATGCCTTAACCGCGGGCCTTCAGCAGACCGAGTAACCCCTTGCTTGAGCCAGCGACCTTGGGTCCAAGGTGGTGAGTATTTTGCTCAAGCCAGATGAGCCTGCGCTCAAGCTGGCGACCTCCGGGTTTCGAACCTGGGTCCTGACATTTCTTTTACATTTATGTATTAGCAAGTCTGTCAGTACCCCCTCAACACACACACACACACTCACACACACACACCACACTCATGCATCCACTAAAGTGGACTGTCCAGTATATTAATAACTAGCTACATGTGGCTATCTAACTATAAATTTAAATTAATTAAAGCTAAGTAAAATTAAAAATATAATTTCCAAACAGTGTTAACTACATTTCAGGTTCCTGATAGGTACAAATAGCTAGTGGCTACCTTATTGGAAAGCATAGATAAAGAACATTTCCATCATTACAGAATATTCTATTATACAATGCTATTCTAGAATATAAGCTCCAGGAAAAGAGGATCTTGTATTCTCAGTAGTTTGAATCTGTGTGGAATATAATAGATGCCAAATAAATATTTTTTGAATGAAATATGAACACACTTTCAGGAAAAACATTGCTGAGCTTTGATGTGAATGAGCTTTATAAAAACAAATGGCAACATTATTGCTAATAGAAAGCAATATGGCTTTCAGGGAAAGATAACATCTGTTCTCCTTGTCTTTTTACCTGGGTAGAGCTTCTATAACCACCTCTGCCACTGATTATTACTTTTGTTTGTTTTGTTAGTCTACTCAATAAATTTACGGTAATCACTGTAAGGGAAAAAAAGGCATAATTATAGTGTTCTGGAGCTTTGCTAGTGGCCTACCATATAAGAACCATTCTCTTGGTATTTTGGTAACTAAACCTCCTTGGACTGTAGGTCGAAAAGAGATATTATTCTAAATCTTATTCGTTTGCAGACAGTATAATGGCAAAATTCCAGCATAATAATACTGACATTTACATAATGTCTTTTTTTCACAGGTATTCATAGTGCTTTGCAAAATTTCTATACATTTTCTCAATATTAGATAAGAAGAGGGGGAAAATGGTTGTCCTAGATGCCAAAGAGGGATAGGTAAAGCTTAAATCAAAAGGAACAGAAAGAAAAGAGGAGTGAGCCTGACCAATGTTGGTGCAGTGGATAAAAGGCTGACCCAGCATGCTGGGGTTGCTGGTTTGAAGCTCTGAGGTCGCAGGCTCTGAGCATAGGGACACTGGCTTGAGTGGTGGATTACTCACATAAAACCCAAAGCTCACCAGCTTAAACTCAAAGATTACAGGTTAGAAAAGCCCAAGGTCACTGGCTTAAACAAGTGGACACTGGTCCAGGCATGTATGTGAAGTATTCAACACACAGCTAAAGTGAAATCAACTGTGAGTTGATACTTCTCACCTCTCTCTCCCTCCCTTCCTGTCTCTATCTCTCTCTCTCAAAAATAAGTAAATAAAAAAAGAAAGTGTGAAACAGAAAGCTTAATGGTGAATTCCTAACTCTGAACCTAATGTTTTATCTACGATCCTTCTAATAGCAAAGGCTTTTTCTTCTCTTGAGTCTGCTATTCAGTAACACCAAGTGAACATTAGAATGGAAAAGAAGAACATTAAAATGGCCCTTCGAATTGGACATAGATGAGAGACATGTTTAGAAGTCAGGGTTTATTAAAAGTGGCTTACAAATAAGCCTATTTTTAAGATTACAAATCAAGTTGCAAATCAAAATTAAGGGAATTATTAAATACCCACCTGCATCTTTGTGTTTTCTGATGACAGAAGATACAGGCAACTGTTAGCTAGAAAAAAACCAGACTATCCTTAAATAACCTAGAGGTAAGCAGAATAAATTATAATTTAACTGATAAAACTAAAAGCAGCCTGACCTGTGGTGGCACAGTGGATAAAGCATCAACCTGGAACACCGAGGTTGCTGGTTCGAAACCTTGGGATTGCCTGGTCAAGGCACATATGGGAGTTGATGCTTCCTGCTCCCCCCCCTTCTCTGTCTTTCTCTCTCTCTCTCTACTCATTCTTTCCTTTCTAAAATGAATAAATAATGTCTTTTAAAAAGAAAAAAAGAATGTGGATTAAAAAAACTCAAAACATAAATACATTCAGCTTGGACTTATGAGGAATTTTTCAGAGTATTAGATTTAGAAGAGAAAAAAAGTACTTGAAATAGAAAAGGGGTAGGGGAGTAATATAAGAATGATTTAAAAGTCTAAGTCTAATCTTCCTTTTTAAAGGCACTAAATAAAAAAGGTAGTAGTGAGATGTAATAATAGCCCAAGGGATTTAAAAAGAGTTTCCTCAAATATATCTGGGGGCTAAAAAACACTGAAAAGAAAATAATCTCATTAATAAATAACGAATGAGATGAATGAGATCTTGAAATAGTTGGGCTACTGAACTGCTTTCTTTGTTTTAAATATATCTTTTAACAAGAAAAACAAAAAGGGGGCTAAGAACAGAGAAGGAACAAGACTGGTCAGCAGAATGCTGATTAATAGCAAGCAAGGGAATTCAGTCCTTGCAAAAAATAAGGATTTTCCAAATCAGCAAACTTGGAGGACATGCCTTCTACTGGATATGAAAAGGAACTGAGTAATTTATATTCTGAACCACATTTTCTTGTACCTCCATCCAGCTGGAATGATCAAGCCATGTTATGAACTCCAGGAGCTTCTCTGACTTCATAGAAATCACCTCATTGCATTCTCACTCTCAAAATCCTCAGATAATCTCACCGACTTTTAATAAATATTAATTATCCACCAGTGCCAAGCAGTATATTAGGTACTGTGAATGTAAAGATGAAACATTAACAGATTTTCTAAATCATCCAGCTTACCTTGGGCCCCTCAGTTTTGGTTCAGAACTCCACCTGTCTTTCAGCACACACACATACGTGCACAGGCACACACAACATTTACCTACAAGTATGCAAGTTCATGTTGTTTTCCTTTACATGACATTTACCTATATTTGTTTCTAAATTGAGGACCTAGAAACTAAATTTCTATGACCTTGAGGAAACCAATCATATCCATCAAGTCCCAGAAATCCAATCAACATTCTCCTAAAAAAATTGACTGTTTTAATCTAAAGTGTAATTAATGTATATGGTTAATATTTCTGATTTTCAAAAGGATAAATACACCATTAAAAGTAAGTATTCCTCTTATCCTAAATTATCAGTCCCATCCCCAGAATTGATCATTATTGAATTATTTATGTAGTCTTTCATATACTTTTCCTATACAAACACAAGTGTATAAATACCTTTTAAAAAAAAGCTGATTTTAAACCCTGTTCTGTATTTTGCCCTTTTTTAAAGTTAATAGTGTATCTTGGGCAGCTTTCCATATCAGCACATGAAATCTTTATAATAGTTGCATAAAAATACCTGCATAATATATTTTTATAGAACAAATTACTGTAGTTTACATAGCAAATCTCATATATTGCATAAATTTATTGTTTCCTCTCTCATATTATGACAAAAAACTATGCCATTTATGCATCTAAAGAACAGGTAATAATACACTTTTGTGCTGAGTTAATGCACAAATTAAATGAGACGATCTATGTGAAAGCATTTAGAATGCCTAGCACATAACAGGTATTTTTAGTATGTGTTAACTAAATAAAATAATTGAATGAGTGAGCAAAGGAACCAACAATTCTGATTTTGCTTTCTCTTCCATGTCAGTCTCCCCCCAGTAGAATGAGAACCTCATGAAAGAAGAGATCAATCTTGTCTGTCTCCTTTCACCGCTGAATTCCTAGAGCTTAGAACAGTACCTCTATATAGTAAATGTTTTAATAATTGATTAGTTAACAAATGAGTAAATATCATCATTTATCAGTTCTACTTTCCTCTGACCAATAGGTAAAAGGGCCTGTTTAAGATGAAACACCATTTAGCCTTCTTTCAAGTGAGATTATTTGCAATTCGTTTCTCAGAAATGTTAAAAAGCAAAGCTACTCCCAGATGGATATTGGACCCTGGCAATATAACCTGTCCTGCCTGCCCAAAATAATCTCACTTGAGAGGAGGTTGCACCATCAACATCTTTCATAAACTTCTTGGGATTGCATTCTAGTCAAGATTTTTGAAAGTGATTTTAATTACATTCAGAAAAGAGGAATAAGCTACAACACCTACATGGCTCTGACTTAAAATATGAGGCTGAGGGTGCTAAACCAAGGGGCCCTGCCTAAGAGATGAGCCTGTTAAAGACAGCCAAAGTTTGTGCATTAATCACTATTTTCTAATATAGCTCAAAGTACAGCCAAGGATTTCTTTATAATAACATTATGCTCAGTAGCATTACTTTTTAAAATTTGGATAGAAAGAATTGGAGTTAGAGAAATATCTCTTAACCCTGGGTGCATCAAGGGAATACATTCTATATAGGAATGCCATCTGTCTTGTGTATTACCAAAGAAAAGTAGTTGACAACCACTGGGCTAATTTAGGGCTTTTCGGGTCACGTGAGGAAGTTGGTCAGATTTCTAGGGCATGTAATTGCATATCTGGGACAACCAGTTTGGGGGTGATGGTATAACTCTTAAATTTTGAGATGATGGTATAACTCAAATTAATTGTGTTGGGTCTCACTTGCCTCACTCACAAGTTGTTCTCATATTCAAAAAGACATGGTTGGGAAGTCACAAAGCAATTATTAGTACTATATTCTTCTCACTCTATTACTTGAGTGGAAAAATATACACCTCAAAGTAGAGTACATTCTGAATGCAGAGCAAGAATCCTTTAAATTGTTTTCTGATTGCCGTACTTCTCAGTAGCCTCACACAGATGGCAGCTGCTCCCCAAAATATTCACTCTCAACTTTCAACATCTCTAAAACTTTACCCCATACTCTGCCAATGGGTCTATCTTTCTCCTTCCTCACCTCCTGAAAGCATTATTAATCAATCTGCTTTGACCCTTACTCTCTGGATGAATGAATTGGGAACATTATTTTCCTATCTAGACTTCAATGCTGATTGAGATGGATAACCTTTATTATCAGAACTACCCCCAAGTGACTGGAAGGACTTTAGTTTATTCTGTTTTTTAATTTTATATTATTTTTCCTCAAGATAGATGTTTCAATATTTTCTTTCCTTTTTAATTTTTAAATTAGCAGGGTCAGCTATTTCACCAAAGTTGTCAGAATCTGGCATTGCATTGTCCCACTAGTCCAGTCCAGATCCTTTGAGAATCATTTCATCCCACATTGTAGTTTCTATTTTGCAAGATTGTCTATGTATATTCAATTAAGCAGAGAAGGTCAAAATTTAACCGACAGTCCTTCAGCCTCTGGATAGTGGATGTGGGCAGCAACTCCCTCTCCATGAGAGTATCCTTGGTGTACTCAGGGAGCCCAAGTCCAACTGATCATCTCATTACTCATCAGGATTTACTGTGAGTGATGATGACTGAAGGTTGTTGGCAGCTTTTATTCTCATGCTAACAGTTTCCATATGTCATTCTTCTTCAAGTTCTGCATATTTGCTGAGTAGACTAAAATTTAGAACATGTAATTAAACATGGAATATTATATGCATCACTAAAACTAGTTGGGCCCTGGCTCGATGGATAAAGTGTCACCCTGGCACACTGAGGTGTTAGGTTTGATCCCTGGTAAGGGCATTCACAAGAAGCAATCAGTAAGTACACAACTAAGTAGAATAACAATTGATGCCTCTCTCTCTGTCCTCTCTCTCTCTAATAGAAAAATTAAAAAATAAAAAAATTAGGTTGGTCTTTTTATAGAGAAATTAAGTATCTCACTGGCTTAATATTTTTATTTGAGGCTAGATGTTGACAAAGAATTAGTATTCTTGTATAATATTATAATGGCTCTATGGTGTACTGGAAATGTCACTAAGATAGGCATAAATGGTCTAAGTGTGGATTTGACCATGCTATTAACCAGTTTTATAATGTTATGTTCATTTCAAAACCACTCAAGATTTAACTTTGCTCTTCTTAAATCTACTAAAATCCTTTTTAGTGCTAAAATTCTGCAACTTATAAATGTCTTGATATAATTTATTACCCATTTGCTATTATAAAAGCACTTTGAAAAATGATAGATAGCACAGTAATTGTTATTACAGTATCTGTAGGAGTATAGTCAGCTCCCCTGTTGTGTGCTGGGATACAGAGCTCAGATATGTATCATTGTCGTAGTTCCATAGTGAACATACACCCACTATAGGGGAGTTAAAGCTACCATCCTGAAATCACTGAAAGCAGAATTGGGAAGAGAGAGAGGCACAGTTCTCTCATAAGCTAGTGTGAATTGGCTTTGGCACACCACTGGCCTGGTGTTCTAGGTAGAATGCATTAAGCTGCAAGTAATAGAAAATCCAACTGGCAGTGGCTTAAACAATAAAGGTATTTAGTTTTTTAATGTATCAAAAAGTCTGGAGGCAGATGGTTGGTTCAAAGGTTGTTTTAGCAATTTTACCATGTCAGGGTGCTGGGTTAGTTTCTTTATCATTCTTTTGACTATCTACCTCATTGTTGCAAAATGGCTACAGTAAGTACCTTCAAGCTTTCTATTCTTATAGGACATGATTACATACCCAAGAGTGGCTTTACCCGAGTGGCTTTATAGAGGACTTTCCAGGACAGCCATTAGAACACTCAACCTTTTTGAAAAAAAAAAACAAAACTTCATATTCTTGGGACAGTATTACTATTATTTATTTATTTAAAATATTTTGTTTATTAAGTTAGTGAGAGAAGAAGGGGGAGATTGAGAGAAAGAAAGAGAAAGAAAGAGAGAGAGAGAGAGAGAGAGAAACATTGATCTGTTCCTATGTGTGCCCTGACTGGGGATTGAACTGGCAACCTCTGTACTTCGGGACAATGCTCTAACTAGCCAAGTGGTCCAGACTGGGCAGGGCGCTATTATTTTTAAATGTCAATCCATATTATACTTTAACTTCCAAATAAATTATACTGAATTAATGTGAACCTCTTAAATCAAGCTTTGTGACCATTTAGATACAGATATAAATAATCCTTAGTGAATTAAAAATATTTAGGTAGAGACTAATTCAGGTCTTATTACTGTTATGAAAAGCTACTATTCAGAAGCTTAATTTTGTTTAGTAGTACATACTGCTTGGTTTATAGATTAGTTTATAATACACATACCCAACTAATAACACTTCATTTATTTAAAATGACTCTGTAGTTCAGAAGTGTTTTATTTGATGACTTGTTTTATAACATTCAGGAATGCACTACAGTGAACTCAACAAAAATTGGAGAGGGAGTCTGATTTGGTATATTAAGCAAGTCTCTGAGTAAAAATTTTTTGTGCATGAAAAAGAGCAGTTTATAAAGCCAGGAGATTCCCAACTTTGTCGCTCAGGACTACACAGCTTTTAAAAATGTAATCCCTGCTCAGAAAAGCTTGGTGCTATAACAAATGCCATCTCTTATTTTCAGTATTTGATCATTGCAGTCATATATTGATAGATGACAAGGGTACATAATTTGGTATTGATTTTCATTTTGGAGTGCCTAAAATTATGCATGGCTATTATTAAATACAAATATTATAGTAGAGGAATGTTTTAGGTTGCTTAGTTTTTCAACAGAGGTAGCATATGAGCCTATATAAACAGCTAAAGCAGAATTAGAAAATTCTTTGCTCAGTTCAGAGGGCTGAGCCTACTTTTGATTCTGGCTATGCAATATAACCAGATTGTCTAATTTAAGATGCATTATATATCCCAAACCCTTTAATAATTTTACATTTTATCTATGTAATATTTTTCCCTAAATTGCTTACCAACAGATGACAAAAAGTATCTGTTCTTCTGGGATTTTGGTTTTCATATTATTTTTAGAAATGTAACCTCTGTCATTCATTCTCTGACATGCTGAATCTAAATCTATCAATTATATATAATTTCAGCAAAACACTTCTTGAAGTATCTGGATTTAAATGCCTTCTTTAAAAATAATCACTACAATGCAAAAAAAAAAACTTAGAAAGCACAGAAAATAAATGTATTGATTTATCTTTTTAAAGAAGTATTTGTTTATTGATTTTAGCAACAGAGGAAGGGAGAGAAACAGGAACACTGATCTATTCCTGTATGTGCCCTGACTGGGGATCGAACTGTGAGCTTTGGGATGATGATCTAGCCAACAGAGCTATCCAGCAAGGACAAGGATTGATTTACTTTGAATTGAGGTTCCAAAATGTCAGTTGGAAGGCCAAATGAAGCCCACAAATACGTAATTGGGTCCATGCAGTGTTTCAAAGTCAAGAGGTCACATTAAAACCCAGATTTCCATTTTCTCTTGAAAGTCATTCAGAATTGTCAGGATTGGGTCTGAATTTTCAGCTGGAGCTGAGTGGTGACTCCCATCCCACACCCCACTGTAGACTAGGGTCAGGCACCCTCTATCCCTGCACAGTGCCCATCATGCAGGGAGCTCCACGTTTACACTCAGCATCTGTACCCTGCCAGCTCCTCTCATATAAGGCATGTGGTCATGCAGGTGTGCCCCGGGAAGGACTCTCACCAAGGAGGCAAATCGAGGTTGCCCTCATCTCCTCCCCTTGCCAGGCCTTGCACCTGAGGGCCCTTACTGCCCAGAGGAAACTCCTTCTAATTTCCTAAAGGAGACCTGTAGCTAGTAGCCCTTGCATTTCCTGGTCTATGCCTGGAAAGTTCTATGAGCAAGAATTTTCTTATTTGTCTCATTTGTCTTTGCAACCTTGAGGTTGGGCAGGTCTAAACTATACAATAGGGTTTTTTAAAGATAGGACAAATAAATGATTCTTGCATATGTATTTCTACTTTCTCCCCTCTACCAAACATTATTTTCAAGGACTCTCAAAAAACATAAGGTATAATTGGAGGAATACTGGCACTTTTGTAGTCATCAGCCTGTGGGACCTTGACCTTCTTGCGGGTGAATTCTGTGGACCTTGTATCTCCTTATTGCCTGGTTAGAGTATTCTGTGTTAAGAGATTCTATTTTTCTTGTTTGCCATGTACTACAGGTCCCTACTGAAATTGAACCTGGGCACCGAGGTGGCTGCTCAAGTCCATCTACCCTGTCCTATGCCCCATTTGACCAGTTGTGCTTCTGAAATCCCAATATGCCTTACAACTGAGTACACCCCAAACTCAAAATCTAAGTAAATTTCATTAGTTCATTCTATACTTTCACAGCAAAGGAAACTTCTTTTATAGATGCACACACACAAAAAAACACACGTGCACATACACATACACACAGAGATAAATAAAACGAGAAAATGCTTTTGTTTCCAATCCACTGTTTCTCTATATTTAAAATATGTATATAAAGAATAATTTTTGCTTGTTTTCTTATAGTTCTCTAGAAAGGGCATGAGGTGATTTATTAAAATAATAAAAAAGAGAAAACCTACTTAAAAAATCAGGACCAAGAATAATATTAACTATGTTAGAAGGTCATAAGCAGGAGTTAGATCCCAAATGCCCAAAGTCACAAAATTATCTCTGAGATTCCTAGTAAACCAGAAGAAAAAAAAAACAAAACTGGTTTACTGCTTTAGCCCTAAAAAAGTGCCAGCATTTCCTCAGAGAAGCAACACTTTCTTTACTCCCAAATTCTAAAAGAGAAATATGATGCGTGGTCACCTGTGAGCAGCGACGGTGGCTGGGGGAGCTAGTGATGAAATGATATCTGGGATAATTTTCTTTACAAATGTAGGAAGCTTTCACAAAATTTTCTCAGGGTGTCCCAAGTGAAAGGTAAAGTGTGATACAAAATATGACTCTGAGGAGGCAGTTCCACAGATGGCCCAGAAAAAACCAATTCAAGTAAGCAGCTTTCTGTTGATGTTCTGTGATTGGAGAAGAACACTTGTAGTGGTATTTTTCAAAGGCCAGCCCATATATCACACATGAGAATCACCTGGGAGCGCTCATTAAAGCTGCACATCCTCCAGATGTACAGATATGGCTCTCGGGGGGATGAGCCTGGAAATCTGTAGCTTTTACAGGTCTCCCAAGGGAATTCTTAAATACACCAGAGCTGAGAACCACTGCCCCAGAGCCATGGCCTTAGACTTTTTATTTTTGGTTTTGCTTGTATATTTCTGAAAGAATTTTGAAAAACTAGGTATCATTTCACATTTTTAGGTTGACATCTAACAGTTTTTAGTAAGTTTAAGTAGTTACAAAAACATAATTTTTGGTTCTTTGTACTATTGATTCTTTCAAATAAATCTTTTATATCACTTTAAAATGTATTGAATCAATTTAAAAAACCTATACCCAATGAAATCTAACGACATGAACTACTCTTTAACAATTAGAATTTTTACATTTTTCTCTTTGAATTGGTGTTTGCATTTTACTCCCCTCCATAGAATTTTATTCAAATGCAATGTATGTTATCCTTGGAAGTTTTTTTAAACAAGTCTCAGTGTATATGTACATTGAAATTTAATTTTTTACAGTGATCTTAAGTGCTAAGTGTTAAAATTTCATCAAAATTGCATTAGCATTATAATCAGTAGTATGCAATTGACAAATATATATTTCATAAATATATTTTATGTAGAGCTTATTACTTGGAAATGCTTCTATTAATTTTATGGATAGATTTTTTTCCTCCTATTTAGTTTATATATTCATAGATGAATATTATGACTAGACTAAGACAGTCTTCTGCATTGTTTCCTTTTTTAAATTTAATTTGTTTTATTTATCCATTTTAAAGAGGAGAGAGAAGAGAGAAAGAAAGAGAGAGAAAGAAGGGGGAGGAGCTAGAAACATCAACTCCCATATGTGCCTTGACCAGGCAAGCTCAGGATTTCAAACCAGCGACCTCAGGGTTCCAGGTTGACGCTTTATTCACTGTACCACCACAGATCTGGCTATTCACATTTTTTTTTTGCTTTACATACAATACTCACTGAGAAAACTTTTTATGCAAATAAGTAAACAGAGATAGAAAGTGTTTGTTATAACAGTGTCACTCAAATATTTTAATTCCTTCTGAATAATATGCCAAAAAACATATAGTAATTTATCATCAAAGTATCTTTTCAATAAGTTTAAGCTGACAATTTGATTAGGCCACATTTCAGTTTTGTTGAAAGTAAAGAACTGGAAACTACCTAACCTGCAAATGAATTTGCAGATTAGTCATTAACAATCACGGTTTAAATCCAACAGCAACATTTTGAATTGTGGTTAGTTTAATGCCCTAGAGGTTTTATACACCCCTAAAGCAAATCACTGAAATAAGATAAATTATTGAAGTAGGATTTCAGATGGTTGAAAGGTATTATACTTTACCAAGTGGGAAAAGTGTGTGTAGGAAAGGGGAGATAGAAAAAGAGGCCAAGGAGCATTTTCAGGCCAACCTATTTTAGCAAAACATACTTAAGGAAATTTAGGATCCATCTAAAGATTCCCTGAGAACTACCCTTATTTCCACATTTCTTAAAACGGCTTTGTAAAAAGTCACATACCTCAGTTTGAAGACCATTATACTAGTATCAGGACACACACAGAATGCATTATTTCCAAAAATTTATTTCAATCTTTTTTTTTTTTTTTTAGCTTTTTTTTTTAAATTTTGTTTTTATTTTATTCATTTTAGAGAGGAGACACAGAGTGAGAGAGAGAGAGAGAGAAAGAGAGAGAAAGGGGGGAGGAGCTGGAAGCATCAACTCCGATGTGTGCCTTGACCAGACCAGTGCAGGGTTTTGAACTGGCGACCTCAGTGTTCCCAGGTCGACGCTTTATCCACTGCGCCACCACAGGTCAGGCCTTCAATCTTCTTAACAACCCAGCTTCACTCCAAATGTAGATGCAACCTAGCTTGAGATAGGTATAGTAAGGGTTAAGGTGAAAGAGATAACAAAATGGTCATAAAGCACAAAGAGATGTGGTTGATCATTAAGAGCCTACAAATTTTGCTATTATAATATTGCCAGCATTCCCACCTTATTTCAGTTAGTAGAATTCTTAGAATTTCCTCAAGAGCTGAACTGGCTCGAGTCAGAAAGGACCAGAAGGTCCTTATTCTGTAATTTTGTTGCGACAATCAAAGATGGGGGGAGGTGAAGACAGGGAAGCTCCCCCTGCCCTTTGCTTTAATAAGAAAATAATTGCTTCTACTCTTGGACTCTTGGAGACCTGGCTTAATTAGACTAATCTTATTTTCTACTAGTAAAGCTAACATTAAAATGCTACTGCTCTGAGTCCTCTAATTATAGAGCAATCACACTTTTTTCTTAACAGATACTAAAATCAAATGCTATAATGTTGGATGAGGTCATTGAGAATAGCTTGTTATAAGGCCTATTTTGAGATACCACATGAATTTCAGTGATGATTATGCAGTGACAGAAAGCAACAGAAAGTTTACTGCAGAAAACAAAAAATGAATTGCTACTACAATTAATCTAAACAGATGAGGTTCCACAAGTTATTTCCTAAGATGTTCACTAACTATAACCACCTTTTCTTCCATCTCAAAGTCCTTACACTCAATCCCGTCCTGATTTTCCCTCTTAGCTACCTACCCCCTTCATCATTTTCCTCCCTGTATAGTCCGAATGCAACATTCAACCTTTTGACGGATACTCTCACCAGCACTCTCAGTCCCCTTACTCCCTTAAACTTCTGCCTATCCATTCTGCCAAGTCACAGCTCAGAGTCAAACTACCATCTGTTCTCTCTACTACCACTTCTAGTTTGCCAAGCACTGCTGGAGAAATTGTATAACTGCTGATTCATGCGTCATAAATCTGCAGTTCCCAAACTCACCTTGACCTTTAGCACTACTTGGCAATCCTTTCCCTCTTGCTTGGTTGGCTTCCTTTGCCACTGGTCAGATACTATTCCAAACCTCAGGTCATTACTCTTTCAAAGTTTCCTACCATGCTTCCTCAATTAACAGATGACCTAACTTTTATTGCAGGTAGTGTTGAACTTCCCTTCTTACTACTTCTCTAGGTCAACTATGGCTTCACTCTCCCTACCTTTGTCTAAGAGTTAATGTAGTGTATCAATGATGCCCTTTTAATACCTTTTTCTTGTTTTACTCTTGAAGTCTGTATACATTATTAACAGACAATGCCCTTTTTAAAGTCATATTCCAGGTTGAATGGCCATCAGAATGTTAGGAAATAAAAGAAGCTGATTGGCTATAGCAAAGAGCACATCAGAATAGCAAGTGTTCTTCCACTTTCAATCATTCATAAGCAAGGACAGAAAGGAAGGTGAGTTGGGATGCTGCCTGCCTATTAAATGTTTTAAAATTCTAACATATTTCTGCCAACTAAATGTCACAACATGAAATTTAAAGAGGCAGTGCTTTAGTGATCGATATAATTTTTGTCCTCTGCCATTTCCTATGACCTTCCACATTTGCAGTCTAAAAAGCTACTACTAATAATAATTAGTCCACTTAGTTTCTTCTTTTAACTGTGTGGAATTGGCTCACCCTCAATCAATCCAAACTTTTTGTGGACATTCCCTAGGGCAACCAATGTGAATTACATTAGGCTTTACCTGACATGGTTGTTCTAACTTAATGTTGTATTGTACTAGCTATCATACAAAACTTACAAGTGACACATACATGACATGCTTTAGAAAAAGTATTTTTAGAGACTGCCTAATGAGAAGTTTTGATGTAGAAAATACTTAGAAATATTATCATATTAAACCAGGGGCAGATCCAAGTTTCATGAGACACTGAAGTATATATAATTTGGGGAATTTCCTCCAGAAAAAATACAAAATTATGACTACAAAATGAGGTTAAAGGCCTTTGGTAAGGGTCTGTGAAAATGAAGGGCTCTAAAGCTTAAGCTTAATTAGTTTCAAATCAGATTTTATTATATTTGACTGCTTACTTATAGGGAATTAAACAATCCCTAAACCCAAATAAACCAAAAATGCACTAAAATATAAACATCTGAGATGAGTCAGGAACTTGACATAATACTACATTTTATTCTCATAATAAACCTTTTTATTTTCCATATCATTTTTACTAAAGTAGGATCTGAGGCTCAGTAAATTTAGTAATTTACACCTCATGGCTCAGAGTGAAGATGAGATTCAAACCAAGATCTGATTAACTGAATCTTGTGTTATTTCCACTGCAATAATCTGCCTTTAGTTTCCCAGGCCCTGGCCAGTTGGCTCAGTAGTAGAGCATCAACCAGGTATATGAAAGTTCTGGGTTCAATTCCCATTCAGGGCACACAGCAGAAGAAAATATCTGCTTCTCCCACCACCCCCTTCTCCCTTCTAGTCCTGCAGCCATGGCTTAATTGATTTGAGAACGCTAGCCCTGGTGCTGACGATGACTCTGTGGAACGTTCCCTCCACCTTAGGCACTAAAAATAGTTCAGTTGCAAGCATTGGCCCTAAATGGGCAGAACATTGGCCCCAAACAGGGGTCACCAGGTGGATCCCAGTCGGGGTACATGCGGGATTCTGTCTCTTTATTTACCCTCTTCTCACTTAAAAGAAAAAGTTTCCAAAAAGTTAACAAAGCTTTAAATTAATTTGGAGACTGTCCCTAGAAAATGCTTGAAAATGCTCAGTTAATTCTTGAAATCAACAGGACTTAATTCACATTTGAGAATATCATGAAAATTACGGTCCTAAAACTGTATATAAAGGGCATGAAGAAACAAATGTATAACTCTTTGGGTTATCTTCTGCTCATTGACATAGAGGAAGACAGGAAATCATAGGGTCTGGGACAGTGGTTCTTAACCTGGGTTCTAACGAACCCTAGGGGTTCGATGAGTTGGTCTCAGGGGTTTGGAGAAGCCTCTGGCGCGGAGCCCAGAATAAAGTAATACCGTAATTTGTTGTGAGTTCATGCACTTTGTTGGTTTTGTTCTTTGAGCAAGGTGACGTTCATGCACGGCTCATTTTGTGCACCAGTAAAAAAACATATACCTATGTCTTGAATTTGGAAAAGAAAATCATATTTTATTTATCACTAAAGAAGGGTTCGGTGAATGCGCATATGAAACTGGTGGGTTTGGTACCTCAGAAAAGGTTAAGAACCACTGGTCTAGGAGAAATGTGGTTCTAATAAGGAGAGGAAAATGGAGGCAGAACAGAATCTGGATGTAAGTCTACAATTACAGCCTCTCAGGAAAAATCCTGGCTGTGGAAGGACATACTGATGTATGGTTCTTTCACAAATTATATCCTGTTGCTACATGTCAGATATTAGTCTACCTTCCCATTGAGATATGTCAAGTTTTAAAAATAGGAAAATAATGATATTTGCCACATATTTAATACTACTTATTACTATATCTATACCTTATAATTGCCAGTTTGGCCTCTATTTTTTTAATGTCTCTTAGAGGTATCTTCTCCTTCTCCTTAAGACCCCCCAGAAGGAGGATACTTTGTCTTTATTGTTTCTTTACTCACAGAGTCCAGCGCTGTGCCTTACAGATAGATAGTAGGCTATATTTCATTGAGATTAATTGCTACAGAAGATAGTGTTGATGAGTTATTTTTGATACGTCACCATTTTCTACTACAATAGGAATCCCATAATACAGATGTTCTGTTTACAGTTCAATCAAAGACTTCAGAATAAAACTTTTGGTGTTGGCTAAAGCTAAGAACTTATAAGATGTAGTTAATAGCACTTTTAGTCAACAAACTGTCATTGATGTTGAAGTTATTAAAAGACCTGTTGATTCTGTGTCTTAGGGCCATTGTGACCTCAAGCTGCAGCTAAAATCAGTCCAATGCAACAGGAGTTTCAAGAACAGCAGCACAAAAATGATGACAACTGAATGGAACAAGAAGGCAAATATTTTCCAGAAAAGCTCTTCATTCTTAAAATAGAAGTTTCCTTTCAAGATGACAAGTAGTTCAAACTCTCAAAGTTGTCACTTGCCCTCAAAGACAAGGTGAGTCTTTGACAGAAGATGCTAGCTGGCAGCTAGCCAGGAAGAAAAAAGAGGGTCTCTATTAACCCAGACTAAAGGTAGATATTATGTGTCTCTTCCTGCAGAAGTTCTAAAATAGACTACAACTACTTGAAGGAATTGAACGAGGACTTAAAACTAAGAAAGCTGGAACTGCTAGAGATGCTAAAACCACTTGAAGATAAGAACAACCTCTTATTCCAGAAGTTAATGTCCAATTTAGATGAAAAACAAAGAAGGTAATGGCTCCTTACTCAGCAGTTCCTAAAGGGAGAAAACCTGGAGAACCTTAATCCACAGGATTAGCAATGATTATTTACATTAAAAGAAAGATTTAAACATTCTGCTATAGTCAGTAAAGAATTTGTAGCCACAAAATCAGAATGGCAAAGAATACTTTTTATTTTTCCTAAGAGAGAGAGAGAGAGAGAGAGAGAGAGAAGAGAGGGAGGGAAAGGGACAGATAGGCAGGAAGGGAGAGATGAGAAGTATCAGTTCATAGTTGTGGCACTTTAGTTGTTCAATGATTGCTTTCTCATATGTGCCTTCACTGGGGGGCTCCAGCCAAGCCAGTGACCTTTAGACTCAAGCAAGCAACCACAGGGTTATGTCTATGATCCCATGCTCAAGCCAGCGACCCTGCGCTCAAGCTGGTGAGCCCATACTCAAGCCAGATGAGCCCATGTTCAAGCCAGCGGCCTTGGAGTTTCTAACCTGGCTTCGCATTGTCCCAGGCTGATGCTCTCTATCCACGGCGTCACTTCCTAGTCAGGCTCCTTTATTTTTTTAAAATACAATTAAATATGACTCAGCCCTCATCTCATAGGGTTACATTGTTACTCTTCTTCCCCAGGGTATCTACCCAAGAAATAGATAAGATCCTTTAATACCTTCAGTTTATCATGGTTACACTGATCGCTCCTTATTCACATTTGTGAAATCACTTTAGGATAGATGACTCTGCTCTTCCCATGCCAAGCATTGAAATGGCTTTTCAAAGCCTAGGGTCTGGTTTCTCTAAGCATTCTAGGCAGCTGAGGTCTTAGTGGTTCACTAAGATACTCACTGTCCTTAAGATCTACCTCCTCTCAGTTTCCTTTCTAGCCTCAGGCAATCTCAGCTTCGTGGTTCTACCTTCATTCTGAATCTATCCTTAACTATAAGCATCTCAGAGTTCAGATTTTTGGAGAACAAATGCCAGGCAGAAAGTTGTGATCAAGCAAAACCCCGAAACTCAGACTTTTCTTGGGGCAGAACACAGTCTTACTTCTTTGCTTTAATTGGAAAGGAAATAGTATAGTGCATATAAACATTATTGAAGGATCTCTTCTCTCACAGTCAAAGACTTGCTATTCATTCAGATTTTATTAGAAACTTCCTGATAGCTTGATTCTCTGGGTGGTACTATAAAGATATAAGTGCTTTCCCCAACTAACTTAAATGTCTTTATGTGGAGATAGAGGCAAGGTGGGGAGATTGACAAGACAGGGTAGGAAATAATTCTGGAACTTATTCTGAAGACAGCAGGTTCTCTAACCTCCTTCGTCACAGGAGCAAAAGTGCCCCTTTCAAGTCCAAAAGTTATACACCAAAACATTCTTCTGACAGGGTGGAGAGAGGTCTCACTGGCTGCTGAAGACCTAAGTTTTGAGCAGTATAGAGCATACAGCTAAGGTAAATGTCAATTAGGAACAGAGTCATCCTATAAAAACCTGCTATGTCAAGAAGGACTTCCATAACTCCCATGATTTCAGCCCCCATCTCATTTCCATAGTACTTTCTAACCAAATGCAAAACATTTGTAAGTATTGTGTTTTATGATGTCCCTCTCTTCCTTCCAGTCTGCAGATCATGAGGCAGATCATGGCAGGTAAGGGGAGTGAAGATTCCTCAGTGATGGAGCTCATTAGGGAAGCAGAGGAGATGAAGCAGAATCTGGTAAGAGGTCGATGGGCACTCCAGGGCATGGCCTCCTAAATAGGGATCAACGCCATTGCTGTCATCAGATGTGGAAGACAGATTGCTCACCTGTAGTGTTGATGCTCCAACATTTCTATTTCCCTGATCTGGCAAGTCCAGGATTCCAGATCATTCAAAGGCAATGAGAAAAAAATGTTGGGAAAAATGAGGATGAGTAACCAGCAAAAATTCTATTTCTTTGACTTTTAAAAAAACTTTTCATCCAGTGGTTAATGAACAGAAGCATATTAACCCTTCACATTTCAGAAGGATTAGAAAATGCCCACGCAAATAAAAAATATTTACTCTGAAAGAGTCTTATAAAATTTTTAAAAATCAGCAATGTAAAGGATCTTAAAAACTAAAACTTAGCGGTCTAAGCCGCAGGCATCGCCACATGATCAGAACAACTTAAGTATTGTAAGTGTGAAGAACTCATTTGTATTGCTCTCATACCCCAATTACCATAATTAAAGTTATTGAAAATTTTTATTACTTTCCTATTTTCATTACCATCATCAAACTTAACTCTGTGTTCCTGAATTTTGGGCTAGGCTCATTTATTGCTTTCCTCTGTCACTGACTATGTCCCTGCACTCCTTCTCCTCTATTACTTAATAATTTCTTCCAATTTCACTTCAATAATGGGACAAACACATGTTTCTGCTTGTTTGGTCCCCGTCCCCCAACAGGAAAGGAAAAACAAGATGCTTCGGAAGGAAATGGAGATGCTATGGAACAAGGTGTGCCTCTTGGGATCTCTTGAAAATATTGTCTTACAGACCGTAACACAAAAGAGTTCCCTTTCCTCTGGTCCCTAGCCTCATTTCTTTCATGTTCTGTTTCCACTCATGCCTCATTCAGTTCATTCTTTGCACAGTAGCCAAAGTGATATTTTTTAAACAATAAAATTACATTGCTGTTCTTATGAAAACCCTTTACAGATGCTTTTTAAAAAGAGACTTTATTTATTCATTTTAGAAAGGAGAGAAAAAGAGAGAGAGAAGGGGGGAGAAACAGAAAGCATCCAACTCCCATATGTGTCTTGACCGGGCAAACCAAGAATTTCAAACCGGCAACCTCACCGTTTCAGGTCGACACTTGATCCACTGTGCCATCACGTCAGGCTACAGATGCTTCTTATTGTGGCAAAAGATGGCTCTTGTCTATTTCTCTAGTCTTCTCTCATAGAAGTCTTCTCTCTCTCTCTTTTTTTAAATTCAGTGAGAGGAGGGGACACAGAGAGACAGACTACTGCATGCACCCTGACCAGGATCCACCTGGCAAGGCCACTAGGGGGAATGCTCTGCCCAACTAGGGCCTTGCTCTGTAGCTCAGCAACAGAGCTCTTCTTGGAACCTGAGGCAGAGGTCATGGAGCCATCCTCAGCATCCAGGGCCATATCACACTAATCGAGCCATGGCTGCAGGAGGGGAAGAGCGAGAGAGAGAAGCGAGATGGGGAAGGGTGGAGCAGATGTGGGCTTCTCCTGTGTGCCGACTGGAAATCGAACCCAGGATATCCACATGGCAGGCCAATGCTCTACCACTGAGCCAACCGGCCAAAGCTAAAATAAATTTTAAAAGGAAGTAATTTCCTCCCATACTGGCCTCCTTGTGGTTTCTCAAACATGCCAAGAGTTTTTCTATCTCAAGGCTTTTATTCTTGCTTTATCCCTGGCCTGTAATGGTATTTTCTTATGGTTGGCTCATTCTCATCCTTCAGGTGTCTTTTTAAATGTCACCTTCTTAGGGAGGCCCTCCTTGTTCACTCCATCTAAAATACGGCAATCCCCCCTACTTTCTACTGTACAATTCTATTCGTGTCCTCCATAACACTTTTTGTACTCTTCCTGCATCCCTGTGGATACGAGCTCCTTCAGTATTTTGATTGCTTTGTTCACCTCTGAATCCCTAGCACACAGCATAATGCTTGGAACATAGTAGACAATTAATAAATGTAAATTGAATGAATACCTAATTCTAATTCCCATATAATTTTGCAACAATCATAGCC
Source organism: Rhynchonycteris naso (assembly GCA_037038555.1). Lineage (NCBI taxonomy): Eukaryota > Metazoa > Chordata > Mammalia > Chiroptera > Emballonuridae > Rhynchonycteris > Rhynchonycteris naso. The sequence continues at coordinate 33,232,837 of CM072999.1, read as the reverse complement.
TGTCTGTGAAACCAGGCAGGGATAGAAATTTCTTAGTGGACAAAAGTCCTTAGTATCTGAATGCTTTTTCACAGACTATGAGACTGGAAGAGCAGATTGTGTCTTATGATAAAAACAGGTGTGTCATGTAATTTATGACTGCTTCCTTTCACCTCACCTTTCCATAAATAATCAGGATACCATCAAGCCTTGCATTCTTATGCTAAGATCTGCTCCTAGTTCTCAGTGGCAGCTACACCAGTAAGTTTTAGTTCCTGAGTCCTTGTGACAGAAAATGTGCCAGCACAATTCCTCTATCAAAATTTAGCTTTTTCTATAGCTCTCAAAAGACTTTTTAGAAGGGATGTCTGTATGACTTAGCTTGCGATTAACTTTCTTTACCCATATTATTTAGATAGTGAGAAATGGAGGGAGAACAGTATGCCTAATGGTTAAAAATACAGGCTTCAGAGTCTGAGAAAGCTGGTTCAAATTCCAATTCTGTACTTTCCTGTACAACCCCAAACAAATGACTTAGACTCTCCAAATCTCAGTTTTCTCCTCTGTATACTGAAAAGAAAAATAGTCCTGTGAGGATTAAATAAGGATGTTTTCAATGTAGTAGAGCATTAAATAATTTGCTTATAGTAATGATTAGCATATAGGGGTTCTGTTAATAGTTATTATTATTATAAGGTATACTCAAGGGACCAAATAAAAGGGTCTGTTCCATTTTGAGCCCCCTTTGCTAGTTCATTTTTCATGCTGGGCCCTGAGAGGTTGCTGACGGGCAGGAGCCATAAGCCTTGACCCATTTTGGCTTTCCACTTCCTTTACTAACTATGGCTAATTTAAAAACTCTGCCAAAATGTCTCTCTATAGACATTCAACACAGAAGAACTCAGTGATCAACAAAAAGCACCACAGATAAAAAGCAAAGCAAACTCGCAGGATGGAAAGGCAAGTAGAATTCATGGTACTTAGAATTTAAAAATTATTGAAGCCACACAACTGAAAATGACCTGTTGACAATCAGGGCTACTGTGGGTAAGCAGATAGGTAGGATCTGGGCCTTAAGGATATACTGGATTAACTGTCTGCTGAGACATTGCACTTTTTTCCTGGGACCTCCTATTCATTTAGCTCTCTTCTTCCATACCAGGTTCCCCAAACTGCCTCACTGCCTCAGAAGACCATGAATGAATGGGAGACATCATATACAGAGAAAGTGAAGGAGATAAGAAAGGTAGTACAAATTTCTGAATGGCACTGGCTTTTAGAGCTGATAGGTTAGGTATCTTTAATGTAGTAATATGCCTATTCCAGTGGTTCTTAACCTTTTTTGAGGTACCGAACCCACCAGTTTCATATGCGCATTCACCGAACCCTTCTTTAGTGATAAATAAAATATGATTTTCTTTTCCAAATTCAAGACATAGGTATATGTTTTTTTACTGGTGCACAAAATGAGCTGTGCATGAACAACACCTTGCTCAAAGAACAAAACCAACAAAGTGCATGAACTCACAACAAATTACGGTATTACTTTATTCTGGCCTCCACGGCAGAGGCTTCTCAGAACCCCTGAGACCAACTCATCGAACCCCTAGGGTTCGATAGAACCCAGGTTAAGAACCACTGGCCTATACTATAGTGTGCTCCAGAGCTGATGCAAAAATTTATAGGAGATCTGACTCCCTTGTGATATATTTGAGTCAGGGTGACACTGCAAGTTTCCTGGAAATCGTGTTGGCCAGGGCAAAGTGGGAGAAGCTGTGCCAACAATGACAACTTCGCAATAGCTATGTTACATCAAAACACTTGTTAATTTGTTTTTGAACATTTATTTAGAGGTATTATGTTGTATCTAATCTCTCAGCCAATTCATTCATAGAAAATGATACTATTTATTTAGATTTTAACTTTTGGAGAGTGGATTGTACAGGTGAGGCCAATTAAAAGGACTGTGCAGTTGAAAGCGATTTATTAGTGAATCTATGACACCATAATGTTGCTACATAGTCTTTGTGGTATATTGAAAGAACTGATTTCTGATCTCAATTTACTTTGTCACCCAGAGGCTCTTTCTTCCACCAGGAAAAGCAACAGAGGAAAATAGAATGGGTCAGGTATCAGGAGCAAGCCAACAACCTTCAGGTATTAATGTCTTCCCAGGGTAGACTTAGGGTACAATTTCATTCATATAATATAACAGCTTTTAGTTTCATAATGCTAACCCTGATCTTCACCTCAATTACTAATTGTCCTTCTAAAAGCAATGTTTCACGGGGAGACGGCTGGAAAGAACTATCTCCAGCTTCACCTTGGGTAACTTGGGACACATAGCATTCTTTTCCTATGGTCCTGACTTTGTTTTATTTGAAATGAGAAAGAAAATCACAAATGCTCTCTCCCCAACTTTTAAAAACTAAGCATAATGAGATCATTTTAAACTTCTGAGCAAATAAGGATTCAAGTTACAGGGGTTTTAGAGAGGCCAATAGTATATGTATAGTTTTGAAAAATGTTCTCTTGTAGAATGACTTTAATGGAAAAGTGATTGAGATCCGAATTGAAGCCCTAAAGAACTACCAGAAGGCCAGTGACCTGATATTATCACTATACTTACAGCGGAATTTTGAGCCAAAGCAAGCATTTTTTAAATCTTCCTGGGTTCCAAGAAGGTAGGTGGAGTTCCACAGGTACACAGTTTAAGGTTTTGTTTTATTTTACATTAGAGATCCCATTACATGTAAAGTGATCAACACAATGTCTCGCACATGGTGTTAGCAGAGTTACATACTAGCTCTCATAACAAGGTAAGAATTCCTCTGGAGCAAATGACATTTTCTGTTGTAAAAGCTGATATATTATGTACTTAGTATATGTAGTTGGTACATAGTTGGCACTTGATAAAATATTAGTCTCCTCTCTACCCTCTCCCTTCTCCACAGAATTAAAGTGGTTTGATTTCATGAATCTTGTTGGAATAGGCTCTGCTACTTCAGAACTGAAGGCTAAAGAGATAGACATCTGACAATGGGTGTCAGTTTCATCAATCCGGATATTCCTTTGAAAATTTCAGCATTTCCTTCCAAAAATTTATGGCATCCTTAGAGGAAATCATAGTTTACCATAAAAAAAGAAAAGAGAGAGAGAGAGAGAATAAAGAAATGGTTTCTGAGGGCAGAAGAAAAGAGTTCTTAAATTTTTAGGGATCTGCCTGACCTGTGGTGGCACAGTGGATAAAGCATCAACCTGGAACACTGAGGTCACCAGTCCGAAACCCTGGACTTGCCTGATCATATGGGAGTTGATGCTTCCTGCTCCTCTCTCCCTTCTCTTTCTTTCTTTCTCTCTCTCCTCTCTAAAATGAATAAATAAAATCTTAAAAAAAATTTCCAGTGATCTATGAATCTGCACTCTGTATTTTAAAAAAGAGACAGAGAATGAGAAATCATGACGTTTTATCAGTATCAGTAATGTGTATCTCTAATTTCTTCACAATCCTATTCCATAAAGGGCTTGAACAGTTTACAGAATCACATACAGCACACAGGATTAAATAAATAGACAAATAAATCAATGCAAAGGGAAAATAATTTGAAGCCAGGTAAATACATGAAAATGTATAATAGTAGAACTATGTAGCTGGTAGAGGCAGGCTTCAAACTCGATTCTGAATTCTCAGAAAAGAAACACGAATTTATGTTGTCCACAAAATAACAATCACCAATTGCTCAGGAGAACCATAGCTTTTATTGGTACTGAGACCAGAGAGTAATTTCTTTCCAAGTCCTTATCATGGAGACAGGACACTCTATGTGTATTAAATATAGTTGCTAGTCTAGTGTTCTCAACAATATTTATAAAATGAATTCAGAATCTAAATTTCTTAGGCTGTTTCTTATCTATTCCTTGGCACAATCTGATAATAAATTATTAATTTGAATGAAAAAAATATTGAATCAGCTCAAGATAATTTGGTTCAGGTATATAGCACACTGTTGGCCTGACTTGATCCATAAATAAAATTTAGAACATCTAGAAGACTGGATGGATTACCTATCCCTATTAAAAAAATTCATGTTTTTCTCTTGTTTTGATAAGACTTAGATGTAGAAAGCTTGGTAAGAACTTGGAATGCAATAATATGTAGTATAAAGTCATTGAGATATGAATAAAAATGATAGAGGAAAAGGTTACAAGAAGGACAGATCCTTGTTTTATTTCATTTAAAATTAGCTGAAGGTCATCTTGAGGGAATCCATAAAGTAAAGGGCCAAAGTTCTCTTAGTTCCAGATTCAAATCAAGCCAAAATTAGTAAAAATGAAAGATTGCATTCAACTTGATAACTTGAGTTTTTCTTTTTGCTTGTTTGGAGAACTTTGGGTCTTTGAGCTTGAGCTAGGAAAGCCCACAGATCAATACCCTCTTTTCTCTTCTCTTATGCTTCCAGAGAACTAAGTGAAAGGGCACCAAACTGTTTAGTTATATAAATGACTGTAGTCACAGACATCAGCAACCTATTGCTCCTGTGTTTTACTGATTGTGTATTCACTGAGCATGGATTATAGGCCAGTTTCATTTTCTAATACACAAATATATAAAATCTTTAGGTTTGTTTGAGCCCAAGTAGATCTGAAATCTAAGTTTTAGAGTTTAGTTATATTGACCTATTTATAACCTAGTATTTAATTATTGAAAAGTAAACAAAAGAAACATTTTCTCTATAGAGAGAATTTTAAAGTAATTAAGTTAAGATTATTACCCACAGTGATATAATATGAAGGTGGTTTGGTGGTGCTCACTGTTTCCCAACTTTAGTGTCCCTTGGACTATTGTTTATTCAATATTTTCTGTTGAGATTGCCTCCTTTAATTTCTTAAATGCATTACTTGAAAATTTGTATTATTGTTTTAAATGAAATTCTAGTGTAGTTATTTATAATGGAAACTAAACTTAATAAGTATAGAGAAAACAAAATTTTAATATACTAACAAGATGTTGAAGCCTGAGGTGTTTTATCTTTACTAGAAAATGAAATTAACAAGATGTAGAAAGTTTTAAAGAAATCCAGCAACAAATTGAAACTTTTTCCTTGATACCATCAAGTTTGAGAGAATTGAAAAGGGAATAATTTTTCCACTGTGCTTTAGAGTACTTAATGTGTCTAGTAGCTCCTAGATTTATCTCAGTTGCCACCTAAAATCATCTCACCATTAAATTTTAGGTAGTAGTTTAATGTAAAAAACATTAGGTTTAGAATCATATCTGATTGAAGGCCTTACTCTGAGGCTAAATAACTTGGGCAAGACACTTAGTTTCAGTTTTTCCTTTATCTAAAACAACCATAACATATTACAGAGCATTTAAAAAACATATGGTTTCATTTAATCCTCAAAATGACTCTGTGGGGCAGTTATTATAGAACAAGAAACAATGTCAGAGAAGTCAGACTTCTGACTCCATATCTGAAATCTCCTAGAATATGCTATAAAATGGCAGTATTAAAGTATGTGATTTCTCATGACTCTTCCGTTTCGATAGGCTATGTATGACCTGAATTCAAAATTATCACTTGTTTAATGTCTAATCTTACAAATGAAGAATCATACTCCCTAAGATTAATTTGTTCAGTAATAAATTGGTTCTTTAACAGATTGACAGATTTGTAATTCTGCATTTATCCCAGTAGGTGGCACCAATCACATCCAGGCTTCTAGTCCATAAATGGTGGTAATTCAGGAAACACTGTGGGAGAGATTGGCCTTGTATTATTACCCTTAGGACAAAATGTGCTAAATTAAAAAGGGGGAAAAAAGTGTTACATTTACATATGAAATAAAAATAAAAGAAATAAAACTATTTGTTTTCTGCCAGGCTCTGTGGCATTAAACTTGGTATTCAGCTTCACAATCCTTACCTATTATTCTACTCCTTCCATTCCAAAAAAGTCACTCTCCACTTCTTCCACAATCCCAATCCCTATCTAACAGTTTCTTTCTACTATTGATAAATCCGGCAATTGGGACACTGAATTAAAACATCAGTGAGGCAATGGCATAAGGTGCAGTGATTTTTTTTTTTTTGAAGATTAAGTACTAAAAGAGTGTTCCTGCATAATGTTGCTTTTCCTCTACTTTCAAAAGAATTGAATTTCACAAATCTGCCTTAAGGAAAGGGTGGAATGTAATTTTGGACACACTTCTCAGAAAATCAGGATACACTCCCTTCTGTTCTAGGCATTTTCAAGTATAAGGAGGGTATCTCCCTCTGCTCTTGGCCAAGAATTCCTCCTCCCACATCAACTGTCCTGTGTGCTGGTTGGCCGTGACACAGTGGTATGACCTATTTAGTTGGCAAGATACAATCCTGTGTTAATATTACTGACTGTTACACTTCAATCACTTCTTGCAAATTCCCATGAGGCCCAGTTTGTAGTATAACCCTTGTCAGTCTTATTTGTTTAATTAGCATACTGCATCACCTACCCTTACAGAAGAGAAAACATTTTATGTGTAAGGTAAAGTCCAGAGATGGGTCACATTTGAAGAAATTTACTTCCCCACCAGTGCAAAATTACAATTTGACCCCGGGTCTATGGCAGCCCTTCTCTGGCTTCAGTACAGTTGACAGCGTAGGCATGAAACAATCTTGAAATTCAGCTAAATTTTCCATCATGCCTACTGGTGTTTAAAAAAGAGATTTCTCTTTAATAATAGTAGAGTGGTGATAAGACATTTGATTCTGACAGCCTTGCTTTTCTCTCCTTCAACCCTCCCCAAACTCTTAGCATTTCCTTGAGCTCTTTTGAGAAGCTGAAGGTTGAATGTGAATACTTTGCTACATTTATAAATTCTGATGAAAGTCCAGTGAGGTGGGAAATGAATACTCTTGAGATGTTATTTATTCTGTAACTCCCTGTTCTGACCGCAAGTCATTCTTCCTGGCTTTAACCTTTACTTCACTTTAGCATTACTCCTCCTGATAACTGAAATTCACTCCAGCAGGTACTGCTGAAAGGAAAATAGTAGTGTTAAGTTAAAATGTTGAAAGGCAGGGGCAGAAACCCACAGCTAGCTCAAATCTGGGTCCTTGATAAATAGTACTGCTTAAAAACACAGGCTTTTAAAGCTTTGAGGCAACTTGATGTCAAGGTTAGGTTTATGGTATTAATTAGTAGGTTATGAAGTTAATTTCTAAGCAAGAACTTCCTTTCACTTTATATAAAACCCCGCAGAATTCAAGGAGGAGAATAAAAGGCTTCTTTCCAAAATATAAATGTTAAAGTTTTTTTTTAAAAAAGTAAACTATCTTTATTAATATTATGTTTATTTCAATGAGTGACAATAGTTTCCAATTTTTTTTTCTTGCATCACACACTCAGGAGAGCAGCAGGATTTCTAGGATAGGGTTGTCATATTTAGCAAATAAGAAGAGGATGCCTGCTGGTGTTTAAAGAAGAGGTTTACCTTGAATAATAATAGAAGGGATGATAAGACATTTGACTTAATTGGATGCCCAGTTAAAATTGAATTGCAGGTAAACAATACCTTTTTAGTATAAATAAGTCTCAAATATTGTATGGGACACACTTACATTAAAAATTATTTGTTTATTGAAACCCAAATTCAACTGGACATCCTATATTTTAGTCTGGCAACACTAACCTAGAACAGATTCACCAAATTTAAAATTTAGCCTATTTAGCACCCTACAATTCTCCCTTTTTTTTTCTCACCTTTTTATTGCCTCCCTTCTCCCACTCTCTCAGCCTCTCTTTCTCTCTACCGCCTCTTTCCCTTCCCTACCCCCACCTTAATCTTCGGTTTGTTCTTCACTATCCACAGTTAGCCATTTTTTTTGGTGGAATACATATCTGGGGTATCTGAGGTATAAACATAAATATATATATATATTATAATATAAATTACCATCACATTTCTTTATTGAAAAGATGTTCTAGAAGGACATTTTGTAGCCTCTCAAATTATTTTTATTTGCATGTAATAGTCAATGATTATTTTTTTCCTGTGGGACATGAGCTCTTAGCAACAACAAAAAGTTTGTCACTCCAGTTTTAAAAATACTGTTTGAGAAACTTATTTTATAAAACAGCAATTAAAAAATCCACATTAATACTAATACTAGAGTCAGTCCTACAGGCATACAATGACTGTTAAGAGCCTTGCAAATCAAATTAAAACTAGTTTTTTATTTTATTTTTTTCTCAAAGGAAAACATATTTCTCATTTCCCTTCAGGTACTGTGGGCACTACAACTATGGCAGAGCAATGACGGGCAAAAATGAACCTAATGTGGTGAGAACTACGTTCATTTCAAAAATCATTTTTAAGTCTTGAAAAGTTGTAGAGTTTTGGAATGCATTTGTTAAAGTACATTATAATTTAATTTATTTCCCCTCCTTCCCTTCCTCTCCTTTCTCCCTCTCCTTTTCTTTTCTTTCTTCTTTCTGTTTTAGACTCCTGGGATCAAAGACCAACCCAGAACAACAAGGACCTAAAGGAAGTCAGTATGATGATGCAGGACGGAGGCTCTTTTTTCTGAGGTCACTGCCTGATGAATCTCTGAAGGATTAAAAGGCTTTCACTCCACTTGCTTGGACAGATAGGCACAACCCTTTGTGTTCATTAAAATCCATCAAACTGGGTGGAAATACCAGTAATATGCTCGGACTTAAGCACATTAGTTTAGTCCTTTAGGGATTGTTGATAGCTTTTGATTCTGAAATGACTTGATCCAATCACATTGCATATTGTTAAGTCCATAAAAAGCAGCTCCTCTCCACCTCTGAAATATTTAATTTTGGGCAGACCCACCACTGGCAAATGAATAAAAGTAGGTACAAAATAAAAATTATATTCCATAGACTCCTTTTATTCTCCCACCAACCACATAAAACTGCCCAGTTCATTCTGCCCCCTAATTATATATTCCTTGAGTATCTTCTCTTAGTACCACTGTTTTAGTTCAGGTCCTATTTCCTGCCTGAATTACCACAGCCTTTTAATTGGTTTCCCTGCTTCCAGTCCTTCTATCTTCTATAGCACCACTGAAACTACCTTTTCTAAAATAGAAATGAGATCATGTCACTTCCCTATGAGTTTCCCCTTGACTTTAGTGTAAAGTCCAAACTCATTCACAGACCATATAATAATTATCTGCCTCCTGCCTACATCCCCAGGCTCATCATTCACTATACCCTTCTTCCCTCATATATTCTACATTTAGATCTGCAGAACTATTTGCAGTTTCCCTAATGCACTGTATTATTATCTCCATGCCTTCACATAAATCTGTTCCTCAGCCTGAAAGAGTCTTCTTTCCTTGTCTGTCTGACCAATGTCTATTTGTACTAAGGGCTGAGTTTGGTGCCCATCTTTTATTCCAGTAATTTTCAACCCAAGTTGTATACAGAATCTCTTTGGGAGCTTTTAAGAATACCAATTCATTGGGGCCCTCTCCAGATCATTAAAATCATAATCTCCGACAAACAGGGCAAGAGCATCTGTATTTTTTAAAACCTCCTAGGAAATTCTTAAGTGCAGCCAGGTTAGAGAATCACTGTTCAAGGTTCTCTGACCTCTGTCATAACACTTAATGAACCATATTGCAATTATTTGTTTACCCAGTTATCTCCTTCACCAAAAATGTTAAGCTTTTTGAAGCCCAAAACTATATTTTGTTCATTTTTTCATTTTGATCACCTAACACAGTGTCTGAGATTTGCTAGAGGTTCAGATATTGTAGAAGGCCACAGAAAGTTAACTGCAAAGACCCAGGTCCCTTGACACCAGTCTTGCGTCAACATGATACTACTTACTAGATCATATGGTAGTCCCTGAGATCTTCTCTCTATTCTGCGTAGGTATCATTAAATTTCTATCTCATCTCAATACAGGGAAAGTTGATTTGGGACGAAACACTTCATCTCCTATAGGAATCCTTTAAAATTCCAGTAATGGGCAAAGTAAGCCAACCAACTGAAAATCTTATTTCTCCCAAAGTCAATTTAAATTTTTAAAGGTGTATTTTAAATTACATTTTTAAAATGTATATTTATGGACTAGAAAAAGTTTACACAAAATCACAGAATTTGGACTTTAGAAGGGATTTTAAGTAAGCATATAGTTTCTTCATTTCACAAAAGAGGAAAACTGGAGTTAGATATGTTGAAAGGCTATCCAAAGTTCCAGTTAACTGGGGCTGTTAACAATTAAGCTGATTACCAAAGCTCATTCCACTCTAACTCATATTTTGCCTCCCTTGACCACAAAAATAAGAGGCTCTGCAGTCCTGAGATAGTTTCATGTTCTACCAACTGAGTTAGCTGAGTGTGCAATCTTCATTCTGTTTTAAGAAAGTCAGCAGTCTTGAGATCTTCTAAATCAATTGGATTATAAGAACACAAATCAGGAATATAAAATCTGACTGTATCATTACCTGAACAAATCATTTAATATTAGGACCTTAGATTCCCAATCTAAAAATTGATTAAAAGAGCACATTTTGAATGTCTTAAAATTGTATGTTGTTGTTGCTGTTTTATCCCTTCAATGGGTATAGATGAATATATGACTTTTCCCCCTTACTTTTTGAACTATATTGCAATTATTTGTTATTGTTCATTATTCATTAACTAAGGCATAAAATAAGCTAGTCTACTTGCTAGCAGAGACTTCTTGAAAAATGAATCATCTACCATCTTCAAAGTGTTGGAATAGTACTAATAATGTTCATTATCAGTCAGGATTATTACTTTTCTTCTAATGCTCTAAATCTTTCAATTTCTTTAAAAACCCAAAGCTGAAATATTGTAGCTCTTAATTCTAGTTTGTTTTTAAGATTTTACTTTGGACTCTGACTTCCATTATATGATAGTGCAGTTATCAGTTGGGTAGGCTGGCTACTCATGGGTGTCTGTATTTTGATAAAACCAGTTTTACTGATCTCAGATTTGTGTGTACAAATTTGTTTGGTTTACTTACCCAGCAGATCAGAGACTCATTCAAGCTACTCAAACTCCTAAGAGATTCACTGACAAATGAAATATTACTTTAAATTATAGAGAGGGCTATACATTCCTATGCAGTTAGAATATATCTCTTCTATCTCTGAATCAAATTATCAGGGAAACTGAATTAGCAGTAGGAAATATTTGTAGAATTAAAACACCATTATTACAGTTTTATTTATTCTCATAATATTCTAATTTTGTTTCTCTGAGAATAAAACTGCCACTAGCCCTGACTGTATTTGGGAAGATACTTTTCAAGTTCAAATGAGGATAAACTCTGTCCCATCAGCAATACATTTACAAACAGGAATGTTGGGTAGTTTTATTTTTGTGGTTTATCTCATTTATTTTACCTTGACTTTCTAGTTATTTACAAAATATTTGCTTACATTTCACCCCACAAAGTTACCTTTTTGCAATGACCTCAAGGTGATCAATAACGTTTGTCACACACTTCTTCCCTAAATGAAATAAAGCCAACAATAGCTTGATACTTTCAGTTTTAGTCTAGAATTGCAGGCATCTAAAAGGACAGGACAGTATGTAATATTAGGCCTTACACTTTTAGATTGAGGCAGAAAATCCAGCTTTAGTATTGTGTGAGTGATCTCTGGCCACCTTAGGTGGCATCTCTTTTTACAAGCAAAGGCTTCTGCAATCTCTTACAAGTTAGGGCATATTTCTAACAGCCCCTCTGGCTCTTTGGGAGGTACCTGCATTGCTAGCAATTCCAGGTCCCCATTGCTTCATATGTTCTGGATTTAGCAATGAAATATTAGGAAATGGGAGGAGCACAAGGTCCTGCGACTGAGAGGGATACTTGCTCTGCAATCAATCAATACCACAGGAGCTATAAAAGCTGACAAATATAAAATGTAAGTAATTATTACAAATAAAATGAGACTTTTTTGAACTGCTTCCTTCACAAATTCATTATGTTTCCTAACATTTCAAACTTAAAAATTCATTTCAAGCTAAAATACTGTATAAACATTCCTATAAACCATATTTCCTTCAGTTATTAGTCAACCTGAGAGAAAATATTATTTAGGTGAACAAATTAATTTTTTCTTTGTATACTGCTTTTATAGAGACAAAAATATTTTTTCTAGGATAGCGAGGCTTTATACTGTTTGATGAGCTAGAAACTAAGTAATAGTAATTTAAGAGAAGGCTGACACTTTGATTTTTTTTAAAAAGTTCACATAACTTTCATTCATGTCAGTTGTTAAATCTAGGACTATCTTTTCTTGACGTGTGTCTACTGAACACTAAGAAATGCCAGCCTTGTAAACAGAGCCCTTATGAGAAATCAAATGGCTTCTGGGCACTTAATGTTACTTTTCCATAGCAAATCTCACCTTCCTTTTCTTATCTAAAAATTCTTTCCTTCTCTAGCAAATTCTGTCCTCCTTCCTTCTAGTCCATCCTTTCTTTGGATTTAGGGGGGAGAAATATCACTGCTTTTTTAAGAAATCAAATTATATTTTTTGTTCCTGGTTTTCTTCCTTTATCAGATAAGCAGCCATATAAATAAGTAGTGACCTTGTACATTTGTAAATTGTCAGAACACATATGGAAGAGTTTCTTTATCTTGTGAATATTAACACGAAATGATGCAGATGGTATTAAAGGTATAAATTAGAGCCCTCAGAAAAGAACAAAATCTGTATTAATGGTGGAGAGATAGGACTCTGTGAGAAGAGTTGAACTAACTAGCTATAACCTATCAAGGCACTAGCTTTACATATGGTACCCAAATCCATCCTCCCTTGATCTTAGTCCACTGAGTAGAGGAACAGCCAGTGGTGAAATTCAAATATAGTAATTTAACAACTGGTTCTCTGCCCTAATGACCATTTTAAGTATAAAAAAATAATATAGTGAGCAGTAGTTTATTATTTCATGCATTTAATACTTAAATATGAATAAAAGAGGTACACAAAACTAGATAAGTTTTAAAATATTAATGAAAAATATTAAATAATACATGACAAAAAACAATAAAACTGTTATTTAAGATATTTCTATATTGCTTCTTGCTTGGCATCCTCACTTGCAACTTTTTTTCACCTATGGAGGGAATGAACATTACTACTGCTGCTTAGAATACACTGTTGCACAGATAAATGTTAAAAAAGAGTAAGGAATGTAAATTTGTAATATCCATATTGGGTGGCTGCCCAGGTGCCCATCTTATAGAGAACCCTGATTACAAGTGCCATTTTAACAAATGATTCGCTGAACTCAAGAAAAAACTAGGTACCAGTTCCGCTGAACAGGTGCCAACTGGCTGAATTCCACCACTTGGGACAGCTGATCTCCATCCTCTGGGTGAGTACATGATCAAGGCCAAACCAATCAAAAAATGCCACTCCCCTTGCTTTAGTAAGTGCTTTGAGGGTAGGCACATGACCTAAATCTATGGTTCTCAAGATTTTGTTTCAGGATCCTTCTTCACTTTAAAAATTATTGAGGATTCAACAGAGGTTTTGTTTATGCAGGTTATATCTATTGATATTTATATATTATTATTATTTTTTGATTCAGTGAGAGGAGGGGAGGCAGAGAGACAGACCCACATGCACCCCAGCCCATTAGGGGCGATATACTCTGCCCATCTGGGGCGTTGCTCCATTGCTCAGCAACTGAGTTCTTAGTGCCTGAAATGGAGGCCATGGAGTCATCCTCAGTCCCCGGGGCCAACTTACTCCAAATGAGCCACAGCTGCAGGAGGAAAAGAGAGAGAAAGAGAAAGAGAAAAAGAGAAAGAGAGAGAAACAAGAGGGGGAGGGGTGGAGAAGCAGATGGTCACTTCTTCTGTGTGCCCTGACCGGGACTCAAACCTGGGACATCCACATGCCAGGCTGACACTCTACCACTGGGGCCAACGGGCCAAGGCCTATATATATATTTTTTAATATAAGAATATACAAACACATTCCATTGGCCATCAGAGTGATAATATTATACATCACATAGCTTCTGGAAAATTCCACTATATCTAATGAGAAAATGAGAGTGAAAGAAAAAGAATATCTTAGTATTAGTATGAAAATATTTTTGAGCTTGCAGACCCCCCTGAAAGGGTCCTGGGAATCTCCAAGTGCCCCAGATGAACTAAAAAATTACTGATTTAAATTATAGCCTACAAAAGCTAATACCATTTTTGCTACCATGTACAAAGAGCCAATGTAAAAAGTCAACAAAGAACAAAGCATAGATGAAAGATGGCATCTTGATGACATGCTCTCAGATCCTGAAGGTTAGCCAATCCTGAAGCTACACATATGTCTGGACTTCTTAGCTGCATGGGCCAAAAATTCCTTTGGCTTAAACTATGATCAATTACTTGTAACCAAAAACATCCTCATATATCTGGATTTCCAGATGGGGACTTCAGAGGAAGAGAGTAAGCATGGAAAACATACAAAGAATCAGGGCACAAAATAATTATTCATGCAGGAATCTTCACAGAACAAATACAATATCAAAAGTGCACGGAAAAGTTCAACTTTACCTTAATAATAGATAACATTGGAAAACACTGTCTCACTTATTCCAAAATCAGTGCCATCAAACTCCATGGGATACTAAGGTGGCTCAGTCTCACTTTCCTAGAAGATAACAAGGGCATAGAACTAAAAGCAAAAATGTCAATTTCATTAATAGGAATGAATAAATTTATCTCACCAGACTTTGGAAAATTCTAATTTAGAAAACTACTACCAGAGGAAAAGCATAGAGGCTACTTAGGCCAAGTATTAAAAATTTCTCCAGTATTCTCTAGTCTACAGACACACACACAGGAAGGGAGAGTAATGAGAAGCATCAACTTGTAGTTTTGTCACTTTAGTTGTTCACTGATTGGTTTCTCCTATGTGCCTTAATGGGGGTAGGGAGAACTCCAGCTGAGTCAGAGACCCCTTGCTCAAGCCAGCAACCTTGGGTTTCAAGTCAGTAACCTTTTGGCTTAAGCCAGCGACCATGGGGTCATGTCTATGAACCAATGCTCAAGCGGGTGACCCTGTGCTCAAGCCAGTGAACCCATGGCTCAAACCAGTGATGTCAGAATTTCGAACCTGGGTCCTCAGCATCACAGGTCCACACTCTATTCACTGCACCACCACCTGCAGGCTTTAGCACTATATTTTCGTTAAGAGTATATCTAATTTCTAAATCCCAGGTATTTAAAAAAATTATTGATTTTTATTTATTGACTTTTAGAGCGGAAGGGAGGGGGAGAGAGACAGAGCAAAACATGGATTTGTTGTTCTACTTATTTATATATTCATTGGTTAATTCTTGTATGTGCTCTGACCAGGATCAAGCCCACCTTAGTGCATCAGGATGACGCTCTAACCAAATGAACTACTGGTAAATCCTAGTTTTTATAGATACCTCTGAACCTTCATTACTGATAGGCTGGATTTCTAATTTACATGTTTTCATGGCTATACACAGTAATATAATCTATCACCACCTATATTGGGTTGAATAGTGTCCTCAAAATCTCATGCCCACTCAGAACCTCAAAATGTGACCTATTTGGAAATAGGGTCTTTGTAGATGTAATTAGTTAAATGGGGTAATACTGGACTACAGTGATCCCTGAATTCAATGACTGGTATCCATATATGAAGGGCAAGTGAAAATACACGTAGAGAATAAGGTCATGTGAAGATGGAAGCGAAGATTGGAGTGATGCAGATATAAGCCAAGGAATGCTGAGAATTGCTGGAAACCACTAGAAGCTAGAATGAGACAAGAAAGAATTTTTCCCTAGAGCTTACAGAGGAAGCATGGTTTGCAATAAATAGCCTGTCCTCCAGATATGTGAGAGAATAAATTTCTATTGTTTGTGTTACTAAGTTAGAGCAGCCCTAGGAACTTAATACACTAATTCAGCCAGCCTAAAATTGATCTTGGCTATAACCAAGCTTTTCTGGGGAAAATATTAGGTTAAAATCAACTAGAGCTTCACCTTGCACCCATTTTTTATTGTGCTAAATACATGCAACAAAATTTATCATTTTAAGGTGTACAATTCAGTGGCATTAAGTATTACATTCAAAATGTTGCCAGCACCCATTTTTAACTGACTCAGTTTTAGTTATGGTCATTAGCCAAAGAGGAAAGAAGAATGAGTGAAATGAGCCTTAGAAACAGAATAACCATTAGCATATTCGTTCTTGCTCACATTTAGTGCTAATGAGGAGAGTCTGGCCACAGAAAAGCAAGTTAGCTTTTGCCTTATTTATATTGAAATTGTGATTAACCACAGGGAAGCTAAAGTACCAGAGGGCTAAGTGTAAATATACCATTACTGGAAAAAACCTCAAAGTTTATTCATTCATTACTTCATTTCTACTGATAAAAGTTCCATCTTCATAATGAAAATCATTATGAACGCCAGATGTTTACCTTTTACGTTAACTCTTACGTTCATATGAACTCCTATAGTTTCCATTATTAAAACCTTAAAAATGGAGAATAAGTCCCTGTGTGCTTTGAATTCTTTACATACCAACTCTAATACTTTCACTTTGGTTCTCACTCCGACCATATTCCTGAGACATTTGTCAGTATTGAGAAATGCTACTCTCTTCCTACCTTCCAGAAAATTTGCTTTGTTGTAACACCTAATTCAGGATGAATTTTGAAGAAACGCCACATTGTAAGAGGAGTAAAAAACCATGTGTCTACTGCCATTTTCATTCAACAACCAGCAGTTAAAAAAATGTCATATTAGACAGTAAGGCCACTGTTTTTTTTCCTGTGTAAATTTTGTTACTGTTCACTAAATTAGGCAGAGATAAATACACTTGAGGAAAATTATTGGAAGACAAAAACATCCATTATAATTGTCCAATTTAGTTCTACTAATATTACTTTTTCCAGCAATTTAGTAGTTTTAGCAAACAAACCTCCAAATACTTTATAAGGTTTAATTCATATTCACCCTTTCCAATTAAATTCTAATGAAGCTTAACATTACTTTTATACAGAAAGCTCCTTGTTTTTTATTTACTGAAACAAATTTAGTGAAACAAAAGTGTCAGTTTCCTTCCATGAATAATTAATTTATAAGTTGAAAGGATGCTTAGTCAACTACCTTATTTGAAGAAGAAAGAGGTCCTAATTTGTTTAAGATTACAGAAACTATTAGTGGGCAGGTTTGAAATTTCTCTCTAGAAGTTTGACTTTTAATCATTGAAATTTGAAGTAACTGTAGAGAATAAAGCTAGAGTAGGAAGGTAATGTAATCAACTGTTCTTCATCTTTAAAGATAAAGGAAACTTCTGTTGGACATTCTTTTCCATATACTACACTGGGGAACAATTTTTTTTTTCATTTTCTGTTGCATGAGGTTTTAGAACTTTTTCTATATACTTCTGCATCGCTGATTCTAAATCTGAAATCCATCTTTTGGTGCATGCTCTAGTTTCTATGCAATTATAATTTCTTTTTGTTAAAGTTAATGGCATGCTTTGGTTTTTAAATTGGAGTTAAAGGGCAATGACTCTTGGATTGAACATAACCACAAGGCAATTAATGTTTTACAAACATCACTTTGACATAATTGTAGTTGTTTTTAAATGTAAAAAATTATTGTCTGATAAAAACAACCTCTTGTTTTAAGATTGAATCATGGCTTCTTTGAGTAGGCGTAATGCAAGAATAGTCCTGACACCTTCCGTTATATATGTGGCTGTTACACACTTCAATGTCAAAGGTGCAATATGTCATCATTTTTGACATGTGCATACATTCCCTATTTTCAAGTTCCCCTGGGCGATCAAGACAAGAATTGGGATTCTCACATTGTGTGTCATAATTGTGAGGAAATGCTTCGTGACTGGACAAAAGGAAAATGCAAAGGAATGCCTTTTAGTATTCCCACGGTTTGGCGTGAACCTCAGGACCACAGCAGTGACTGTTATTTCTGTCTGATCCATACAAAGGGCATCGGCAAGAAAAAAACGGCATATGATCGCATATCCTAATAATCTTTCAGCAATACTGCACTCTGAGACATTCTCAATTCCAGTTTTCAATGGTTTTATTTCTTCTAAGGACGAAGAAAGTGAACGTGGTGATCAAGTGTATTTTGATAAGATGCATGAGGAAATGGTTGTAGAATCTTAAGGGTCTTCTTCTGATGCCAAGCAGTCATTAACCCCTCAGCAGTTTAGCCAACTCAAATTAAATGACTTAATAAGAGATTTGGGCCTATCAAAGAAAGCAGCTGAGTTCTTAGCCTCCAGCCTTCAAGAAAACAATGTACTTCACCTGTCAGCTAAAGTATCCCATTTCAGGAAATGTGAACAAATTTTTGTGGACTTCCCTCCCCCCCCCCCCCCGAAGACAAACACTTTGTTTACTGTCATATCGGTGGTCTTCTCAGCCAGCTAGGTGTTACCATTTACAGTCCAACAGAATGGCAGCTATTTCTTGACAGCTCTAAATGGAGTCTGAAATGTGTTCTCCTACACAACAGTAATGTTTATGCAGCGGTTCCAATTGGTTATTCAACTCATCTGCGAGATTATAATGATATAAAAATTGTCCTCGAATTTCTGAAGTATGAGGAGCATAACTGGATCATTTGTGTGGATCTTAAAATGGTAAATTTCCTGCTAGGACAACAGAGAGGTTTCACAAAGTATCCTTGCTTTCTGTGTTTGTGGGACAGCCGAGCTTTGGAGAAACACTGGACACACAAGGAGCGGCCGAAACGTGAAGCTCTGGAAGTTGGGATGCAAAATATTTGTGAATGAATCTGTAGTTAATCCAGACAGGATCATTTTTCCCCCACTTCACATCAAACTTAGCTTACTGAAGCAGTTTGTTCAGGCTTTGAATAGAGAAGGTGAATGCTTTCAACATTTTATTTCTGCTTTTCCTGCCTTGTCTTTCGAGAAGATGAAAAGCAGGTGTATTCGACGGACCTCCAATTTAAACCCTCATCTGTGACAAAGAATTTGCCAGGAAGATGAATAAGGAGGAGAATAAGGAGCAGTCTTTTGTGGCAGTTACAAAGAACTTCCTTGGCAACAAAAAAGCAGAAAACTATGAACTTCTGGTTCAAAGGATGCTGTTGGCTTCCCACTACATTGGATAAAACATGAACGTTAAGATTCACTTCCTGAACAGTCACTTTGGTAAGTTTCCCAAAAATCTTGGAGCTGTTAGTGATGAGCAGACTATTGCTGGAGCATCAAACAAGATTGTCCTCAACTAGTACACAAACGCAAATTTTTGCCTGAATAAAATTTAAATAAGTCTTGTGCAAATTTTATGATTAAAATGTGTTTTAATGTTTTATTTTGATATTGTAGACAAATTCTGATGCAATCCTATCTTTTAGTATATTACTGTATTTACTGCATTATATAAATTATATTTTCACAAAGATGATGCCCAAGAAGACATTCTACTTCATTATGTTAAAATAAACGTTGAAAATTTTACAAGATGAAAACCTAAAATCTTGAATTGCAACAAAACTGGAACTTACAGAGAAAAACTAATGTCAGATTTTAGATCAGCACACTTGAATTAGGTAAGAACAAGTGTTTTTGTGGAAACAACAAAAATTTTGTTCCCATCCTATAGGTATATATAGCTCATCTGAAACTAGTTAAGAATCTCTTGGCCACAAGGTTTCACAGTGATAATTACAGAAAGTGGGTTTGTGATCTGGTTTCAATTTTTAATCCTTTGTCAAAAATACTAGCAATACACATACTCAAAAAAAATTTATTAATTTATTTTGTTCCACTTCAATTCCACCCAACATCTCCTTTGTACTCCCATTATTTAAATGAAATACATAACAATCTGAATGTTCCAACTGGAATGATAAAAAACTCAGTCATCAAATTGATTGGTATTTTGTGTACAAATGTTGACAATACATTTTTGACACTCTGCTTTTCATTTTTAAGCTTTTCAGGCTTTACCAAGGCTGAGAATCAAAGAAAAGAATATGTACATATGTGTGCATGTAGCTTTTTAATTCAGAGGTTGAAAGGACTAAAATAATGAAACTGAGAAACTGACACGAAATAGCCACAGGTGATTATAACACATTTTACGAAAAACGTCCGAAAAAAAGTGGCCACAAAAGCTGTTTTCACGGTCATCGCATATAACACAAATACTGAAATGAAACTCAATTGCCATGGCCCGAGTATAACTATTTCCACTTTTGTGACTGACACAGTTCAGGTAGGAGGAACACCTTCTAAGATTGGTGCTTTTCATTTAAAAGCAGAGACCATGGCGATGAAGACACAAAACCACAAGACAGGAAGCAGGAGGAAGAGAAAGAAGCTTTGCTGCAGACTCCTAAGCTTCTTAAGATCGCCAAGTAGATACTTGGAGCTGGGAGCCGACTGGGGAAGCCCGCGGGAAGACGAGGCAGGGGAGGATACCTCCTTCAAGGCCCACGGCCGACTCTTGGTAGCAGCCGCCGTTCCGCAACCCACGCAGCTTTCTAAGCTACCACTAGGTTCCCCGGTGCGCTCATGGGTCTCCGGCAGATCCTAGGGGTGGCGAGGAGTGGCCCCTCGTGCTAAGCCCCTTCCTCATCTGTCCAGGAGAGCCGCTCCGCAGCCCAGAGACCCGGCCGGAGGCTCCGCAAACGACGAGGCGCCCGGCTCGGCAGGGGATTGCTTCTGTCTGGCGCTCCGCGGAGGCAGCGTTCGGGTCTCGCGCGCACCTTGCTCCGTGTTCTCCCGGCCAATCCAGGGCTACTCGCACGCCCCGAAGCGTTCCCCGGTCTTCCCCGGGCTGGGCCGGCTTCGTACCGCTCCCACTACTCCGCCAGCGAGATCTCACTCCTCCCTCACTCTCCACGAGTTCCACGCCTCGCGGTGTAGCTCCGCCCCGTTCCCGATCCGCCCCCACAACCTACCGAGCGTGTGCTTTCCTTTCCCCTCGGTCTCTTGCTGTCTAGCCGCCTTGCCTCTAGCGCTCTGCAGACCGGCCTGGGTCTCCGGCCCCGGACGAACACCTCTGCGCGTTCCCCTCCACCGGCCACAGCGCTTACCGCTCGGCAACTCGCTGTCTCGGACCGGCACTCGGGGTCGCGCGCCCTGACTCCGCCCCCTCCCGCGGACTCGCGCGCTCCCGCGCGGCCTCTCCCCAGCGAGTCCGACCCGCGCCCGGCCGCCTCCTCCCCCCCCCCCCCCCGCCTTTCCCGCTCACCTCGCGCGTTCGCTCTCGCGCTGTCCAAGGCGAGCGCGCTCCCGGCCGGCGCGCTCCGAGCTCCGGCTTCTCCCGGCTCCTGTCAGTGCGGTGACTGCGCTGGGAAACATGGCGACCGAGGGAATGATCCTCACTAACCACGACCATCAAATTCGTGTCGGAGTCCTCACAGGTAACCGGGAAGGAGATCTGGGACCGCTACCGCCCCTGTCCCCGACTTGCCTCAGGCTTCTTGCCTGTGGTGACCATTCTCTGAGGCCTTGGGTGGAGGGAAGGCTGAGGAGGGGGGACGGGAAAGGGGGGCGTTTTACAATCGCTGAGAGCTGCTGTAGGTTGGGGTGTTCCCATGGGACGCCCCCCCCGGGAGCAGGAGCCGGTCCCGTGGGATGTCAGGCCCCAGCGCCTTCGCAGCCGAAGTCCCTGGCCCCCGGGGACCGAGGGGCCGGTGCGGCGGGCGCTGCGGGCTCCTTGTTGCCGGTGCAGGCGGCGGGATCCCGGCTCCGCAGTCTGAAGCACGCCGCTCTCGGCTGGCCCGCGCGCTTCCTCGGCTAACGCAAGTCCGAGAGATGGGGGAATCCCGTTTCCACCCCCTCACCACCCTCCCCCTCCCCCACTAGAGTGGCCCCACGCCGCTTCTGCTGTGCTTGCGGGGGGTACGGGCCGGACACGACTTAGGTGTTCAGCAGGCGGAACTCTGCTTTCGCCTCGGGCTGCCCCTCGCGAGCAGGGCTTCCCCTCCGCCACCCATGGGACACCCCTCGTCTCTCCCGAGAGGTGGGGGATCGGCTTACAACCGGACCTCGCAAAGTGTCTGCATTCCGCCTTCCGAGCTAAGGGCCCTCTGCCCGCCTCATGGTTTCCTTAGAGGGACGGGCTGAGTCTGCGGCTGGGATTCAGCCCCTTTCACTTGAGAGGGAAGGATTCCCCGACTTAGGCTCCTCTGTCCTCCTCCCCTATGGGACCCCCCGCGCCCCCCGACACGGTCCCGAGGCTGGTGAGGAGCGCACTTTCCCGGGTCGCGTTTCCCTCCCTCGCGGAAACCGTGTGTGCCCTGCATGTCTGATTCCGTTGCGTTGTATTTGGGTAATATCCCTCAGTTCGGCGATAGGCAGTCGCTGCAGGGCATGACTTCCGAGATGAATAGCAAGCCAGTCTGTAGGGGTTTCTGCTGTGGTTCTGTAGTTGGCAAGGCGGGGATTAAATAACTATATTTAGTTTGAAGTGAAGTGAAGGAAATCCGAGATTTACTGTTGTGATTTCGGAGAAAGAAGTGATGTAGACGGGAATCCTAGTGTCCCCCACCCCACCCCACCCCTCAAATTATTTTTAATTTTTTTCCCCCTGTCTAATTCTGACAGGTTGAGACGGTGCCCGAGAAGGGACTAAATTGACTTGCTTTTAATATTAGGTAGGAAAAAATTCTCTGCGGTAGATATTGAGTGCAAGCTTAATCTGGCTGCTGAGTTTTATGAAAAGGAGATATCCATGACACTCCTTCCACTCTTAAGTAAATGTGTTGCCCTTTCCTTTCCTGGTTTTCATTTCAGATATTAATGGCGATTTATTGAATTTTCCTATTCGAAAGGCTCTTGGATAGAGAAACTAGTCTAAACCAATTCTGGGAAGGGAATCCCCCCAAAATATGAGCTGGTGTGTGTGTGTGTGTGTGTGTGTGTGTGTGTGTGTGTGTGTGTGTGTGTTTTGAATCTGTTGCCATGCACAAAGATTCAGTTATATCTCAGAATTGTAAGAACTGGCATTGCTGATTTTCAAAAAATCTAATCATGGGTGTAAGAGTATATTCCCGAGATCAACCCTCAACTTACATTTTAAATTCTAGCCGTGTTTTGAAAATTAGTAGAGTAGTAAGGGTGAAGCTTAGTAAAAACTAAAGTGTGTCCGCTGACAATGGAAATGAAAAATCATGGATGTTTTCAAGTTAAACTACAGAGATTTAAAAAAAAATTTTGTTTATTTAAACTTTCCCTAATAGTTTTATTTAGTGAATTATCTTATTTGGGTCAAGTGACATGGTTGTACAGAACGCTTTGAACAGTGCAGCCCTTATCTGTATCCCTATAGTCAAATAGGGATAATACTAATAGGCAAACAACTGAAGGGGCAGTTTGTGTCATTATTTTGTTAAAATTGTCTAAATAAATTACTTGTGCATTTGAAGACACAAGTAAAAGAAATTCCATATTCAGAATGATAAGGAGCAAATGTGAATGCCTGAAGGCAGAATTTAGTACATTTATCAGAGGTTAAGAAGAAAGTGACATAAAAAAAATTTATTGATTGATTTTAGAGAGAGGATAGAAAGAGAAAGTCAGGGGAGGAGCAGGAAGCATCATCTCACAATAGTTGCTTCTCCTATGTTCCTTGACTGGAGAAGCTCAGGGTTTAGAACTGGTGACCTTAGCATTCCACATAGAGGCTTTATCCACTGCTCCACTACAGGTCAGGCAAAACTGGCATTTTTAAGGGTACTGAAATTCAAAGTTAGTGGCCACCTTATGAATGAAAATGTTGGTGATGATGAGGTTCTTGAACCCCCAAAAATGTAATGTGAAGGTCTTGGAAAGCCCAAATGGGTTAGATAGGTGCCATAAGCAAAATGTAAAGGAGAGAAGAGAACTTTGCCAGTGGAATTAAAGATGATCTGAAGAATGAGGTACAGCAGTTTTGGGGGAAAGTCTAGGGTCAGAAATAAGGATGTAGCTGAAGGAATGAAGAGGAAGTTGCAGCTTTGGTAGAAGTAGTAACATAGAGAGATAGGATTTCATGATAAAAATGGACTTTTGAGCCCTGGCTGTTGTCTCGGTGGATAAAGCATCGTCCTGGCACACCAAAGTCGCTGGTTCAGTCCCTATTCAGGGGAGAAGCAATCAGTAAGTACACAACTAAGTGGAACGAGTTGATGTTTCTCTCTCTCAAATCAGTAGAATATTTTTAATTGTAAAAAAAATGGATATTTGAAGTCAGAAATAACTGAGATTTTTAGTTGAAAAGTTACTTGTATAAATATTGTCTACTGTGATGGATATATGGAGAAGAATCAGAGAAAGAGCACCATCCCTCAGTCTGCAAGTAATGGATTTTATTAAAAACAGGTTAATGTTTATGCTCTTGACATTCCATTGATTCCCCCCCCCCGCCCCCACTATAACTCAGTTGGTTCAAGTGTTGTTCAGATATGCCAAGATTGCAGGTTTGATCCTGGGTTAGGACAAATAAAAGAATCAACCAATAAATGCACAGTTAAGTGGAACAACAAATTGATGTTTCTCTCTCTTCTTCCCTCTCTAAAATCAATCAATAAAAAATTTTTTTAAAAACACCTATGAAAATGAAGCTATATTGTACAATTTTGTGTCTTATTGAATCTCAAGTGTTGCAGGTTCACTATGTGAAATTATTCTTTTCTGAACTTAAGTATTATGATTTTATACTTAAGACTAAGTTAAGAGGTTGCACTTAAAACTGATTTTATGAGTTGTAATTTATGACTCTCTTTAAAAATGAAGGTCTTATTTTGTAAAATATTCTCTGCATGCTTCATAATAGGCATTTTAAGCATTTTAGCTAAATCTGTTTTACAGTGGTAGTGGAAAGTACTGTCTACCTGTGCAAAACATTTTACAATGTGATAGTATTTTTGTGAAACTGTATTGTCATTTCTAAATTTCTAATTGGTTTCTTTGTGACATTTATTTTGTTGCAAGATAATATATTTTTTTACATTTTTTCATTGATTTAAGAGAGAGAAGAATGGGGAGATATAGAGAGAGAAGTGTAAACTTGTTGCTCCACTTAGTTGTGCACTCATTGGTTACTTCTAATATATTCCTTGACCCGGGATCAATCCCAGGACCTGACCTCCTCTGTGCTCTGGGACAGCTCTGTATCCATGTAGATACCTGGCCAGGGCCCCAAGATAATATGCTTTGAAATTTTTCATCTTCTCGATGTTTTTCTAGTCTTCAGTTCACCTATGAAATTGGCAACTATAGTATTAGTCTATTGAAATTTCTTATCAGATGAATTTAACTATTAGAATTTTTTTTAACTATTAGAAATTTGAAAGAATAGTGGGTAGAAAGGAAAATATTTAGTAAAGGCATATTTTTCTTACTTGATAGCTTGAATTATTTAGGGCTTGGAAATCAGATTATGTTAATATAACATGGCATTGTAGTTACACTAGTTATTTTTTATCAGGAAAATTGGGAACTTTTTTGTATATAAAATAGGTTATGGAAACATTTTACATTGAACATTGTCCATCTCTAGGAACAGTATTTTTGTCAGTAACGCTCTTATGTTGATTTGCTATAAATGAAATATTATAGGTCTTTGTTACACAAATAAGATCTAGTTTTTAATTTATCTGTTTATGTTCCCTACTTCTGTTGCTATTTATAACAGTGACAAAAGATAATATGATGATGAATAACATGATGCAAACAAACAAGTATCTACAGTTTTGAAATTAGAAATAAGATGTGAGGCAGATGTAGGATATATTTTTTTATACCTTCAGTAGTAATTATACTTAAGTGAGTTTTAATAATTACATAGCTAGGTAACTATATTTCAAATGTGTCACTTTTTTCAAGTTTTTCTATTTTTTATTGTTATTATTGATTTTGAGAGAGAGAGAGAGGAAGAAAACATTGATTTGTTGTTCCACTTATTTATACATTTATTGGTTGATTCTTTTTTTTTCTTTTTCAAAGTGAGAGGAGGGAACATAGACAGACTCCCACATGCACCTGGACCAACCAGGATCTGCCTGGCAACCTCAGTCTGGGTCAATGCTGTGACCTACCGAGCTATCCTCAACATTTTGCTGATGTTTGAACCAATCCAGTCACTGGCTGTGAGAGGGGAAGAGAAAAAAGGGGAGTGGGAGGGGAAGAAAATCTGATGGTCACTTCTCATGTGTTCTCTGATCTGAGTGAGATCCAATCTCTGATGTTTGCAAGCCCGGTCTATGCTCTATATGCTTAGCCAACTCGCCAGAACAATTGGTTGATTCTTGTGTGTGCCCAGACCTAAGATCCAACCCACAACCCTGGCTATTGGAAGGATGTACTAACCAACTGAGCTACTGGGCTATAAAAGTTCTACTGCTATAAAAGATTCTCTGAGATATCAGGAAAAATAATGAATACATGCATGAATAATATAGAATAAGATAGATTGTGTTCCACTGGGTAATTAATATCGTATTAGGTAGCCACGGCTAATGTTTGATATCAAAGTACATAGCTAAAGATGATAATTCATTAGCTAAATTTTCACTAACAGTGGCATGGATGAGAAATGATGCAAATATTTAGAAAAGGAAGTTTTAAAAATCATACTTTTGCTCTAGTAATATATGTTTTTATTACACTAACTGTAGATTTGTAATCAATAAGAAATGTTAGAACAGGACATAAAGCTAGATGATAGGAAGAAAAGACTAATTGTAAATGAGAACACCTAAAATACTAGTTACATGTAGGTAGCAGTTTAATCATTAAAAATATTAAAAAACTAAAAATTCTAAGCCAAGAGGATGATAATTCTGTAACTCTGGATTTGTTCAAGCATTTTTTTATTTCATTACTTAAGCTTATCCATGTGCATTATAACTGTCAATATTATATTCTGAAAAGCCCATTTATCGATGTGGATATATAAATATATCTTTTTTTTCTTTTTTTTACAGGGACAGAGAGAGAGGGATAGATAGGGACAGACAGACAGGAACGGAGAGAAATGAGAAGCATCAATCATCAGTTTTTCATTGCTGTTGTGACACCTTAATTGTTCTTTGATTGCTTTCTCACATGTGCCTTGACCGCGGGCCTTCAGCAGACCGAGCAACCCCTTGCTGGAGCCAGTGACATTGGGTCCAAGCTGGCGAGCTTGGAGTCTCGAACCTGGGTCTTCTGCATCCCAGTCTGACGCTCTATCCACTGCGCCACCGCCTGGTCAGGCAATATATCTTTGTTTTGAGAATAGAAGTTTTCATTAAGTATCCAAATCACTATTGCAAACAAAACCTAAAGCCTACCAGCCCTGGCAGGGTGGCTCCGTGAATAGAGCATCGTTCTGGGGCGTGGAGGTTGCAGATTCAGTTGGATCCCAGGTCAGGGTGTAAGGAAAACAACTGATGAGGGAACAACTAAGTGGAACAATGAGTTGATGCTTCTCTCTCTCTCTTTATCTCATATCAGTGGAAAAATTAAAAAACCAAACAAAACACCCCTTAATTCCCACCAAATGGAATTGTGATTCTGGCAGACATACCAACATTGATCTGTATGACTTTTGCTCAAAGGAAGCCTATTTTTTTTTTTTCTGTTTAAAGAAAATATCATGTGTGTTAATACCAATTGCTTTTTTTACCTTACACAACTCTTAACAACAGCAAACATAAGAAATGGTTCAGGGTCAAATACGTTTTTCATAATGTATAACTTATGCATATCATTGTCTCTTCACTGCCTGAAGCATCAAATCGAGACTCCTTTGAGTGATAAATAAGGCTCACTATAATTGTTCCCTCCTGTCTCTCTGACCCTGGCTCAAACCATTTCCCCAGCAGTCCCCTGAATAGAGCCAAGGGCAGTAAGCTTGTAAAATGGGTATGTGTTCTCAGACTTTTTTTTCACCTAGAATCCCCTTTCCCACCTCATCTTTCTCTGCTAAACTCCTACTTACCTTTTATGATACAGCTTGAATTTCATTTCTTCCTACTCAGATCCTTCTCTTTCTTCATCTTTCTAATTTAGCTGCTGCAAAATGTACCCAACTCTATCATAAGTCCTTAAAATGTATTACAGTATTCTGCTGTGATCCTCTCCCTGCATAAACTCTGAGCTCCTGAGGGGCAGAGAGAGTATTTTTCATCACTGTCCCCTCAAGGGTGCTGGTGTATGAGGAAGCCTATTTCTTAAAATAGGTGGTTCTTTCTTTCATGAATTTTTGGTTAGAAGCAATATAATAGAGAATTAAAATTTTAAAGTAGAAAATCATTAAATAATTTCTAATGAATATACTTAATACTATCATCACTTGTCAAATACTTTATAAGCTATTAGTACACTGGTTTTTAAATATTAAGAGATTGAACTTTGTTAAAAACACTAAGACTAATTCATTTTAACTGAGATTTATGATGGAGAAGCAGCAATACATTACTGAGGAGGAAATGATGTATGAGTCTGTTTTTACTCTTACCGGTGATAGATTCCTGGTTAAGTTGAATAGGGTGCCTTTTTGAAACAGTGCATAAAAACAGGTAAAATTTATATGTTGCTACTGGAAATGGGATTGAAGAACAACAAAGCATATTTGGAATCTGAAATGTTAAAAAAAAACCACTAAAAAAGAAAGTAATGAAACCACAGGGATTTCTTTTATATTTGGGTAGAGAAAATAAATTAGGAAGAAGAAAAGATTATTTAACCTCCTTAAAAGTAATTGGGACTGTAGTTAATATGAATAGCATGCAATTCTTACTTAATTTTTGAGTGACTGCTCAAAAAGCAAATACCTAATGAAGTATTGTCATGTAGCTCTGTCCAGTTTGTTTAGTGAGTCCATAAGTTGTATTTAATTAATTGATTTTAACCAAGTAAGTAGAACTTTTTGAAACTTTTATAATTAAAATAAACAACCCAAATAACTTACAGTAGTTTTACAGTAACTATACTTTTTAAAAGAATGGAATAAAATTTACTATGTTTTTAAAAATTTACTAATATGAAAAATAAAGAAGCAGGGAGATGAGATCTGGTGAAAGATGCATTCCACAATTTGTGTCCTAGTTTTCAAATTGGGGTATATGACATTGTGTTAAGGGATACTCTAAGGATTATAAACCTTAGAATCTAAGGTATGGCAACAAACAATTATTTTAAATTTTTATTTTTTAAATATTACACTTACTGGGTTGACATGGTTAATAAAATCAAACATAATACTTGAAGTAACTATTTTACTTAAAACCATGTAATTGAAACCACTTTAATATTAGTTAAGTATGAGTAAATTAGGCACAGAATGTAGAATTCTCATGAGCTTTTAAGATAAAATCTGAATCTTCAAAGAGATTTCAAGTGAGGCCATTATATAACTCCAGACTTCATCATTCTTCTGTTGTTGGTACTTTGGCAAAAAAACATTTAAGGAACACTAGGTCACCAAACACTAGAAGGCTCATTTTCTAACGCTAATCTGGTCAGTAACTTTTTATAACCATGAGCAATATTACTTAACTCTCTCAACTTTTCTCTTTCTCTTTTTTTTTTGTCTTTACAATGGAAATGATTATGGAGAAGAGGTAAATTATACATAAAAAAATCAGGAGAATATAAAATGAAAGAAAAGATAAAATTTCAGAGAGCAGGTGTTATCAGAATAAATTGAAGGAAAAATTTTAGATTATTTTCAATTTAGAAATTTTTGTGGCATTAACCATTTTTCTGTTACCAGTAGTTTCAGTCTTACATTTCATTTCAAACTCAGGTCAAACATCACTTCCTTAACAAAATTCTTCCTAGGACTTATTCTCTACAATGATATTTTTCTTTGTTTTCCTTTAGTGTTTATAAATTGTTATTTATAACCTGTAATGTACATGTGGGAGGCTGCAAGTTGTAGGTTGTTTTCTTTTTAAAGAACTTTGTAGTCACAGACTTAGATATTTCAAACTCTGGTTTGTCCTTGACATTGGGAAGTCATTTAACCTCTGAATTTGTTTCCTCCTTCAAAATGAAGATGGCAATACTTACTTCACAGAGTTTTAAAGAAGTAGCTGGCCCCGGCTGGTTAGCTCAGTGGTAGAGTATCGACCCAGCATTGGAAGTCCCAGGTTTGATTCCCCGTCAGGGCACACAGGAGAAATAAAACCGTCTGTGTCTCCTCACCTCCTCCTCCCCACTTCTCTCTCTCTCTACCTTAACCACAGACATGCCTCGATTGATTCGAGCTTGTTGCCCCTGGTGCTGAGGATGGCTCTGTAGAGCCTTCACCTCAGGTGCTAGAAATACCTTAGTTGCAAGCATCGACTCCAGATTGGCAGAGCATCCTCTCCAAGCGGGGATTTCAGGTTGGATCCCAGTCGGGGCTCATGTGGAAGTCTGTCTCACTACCTCCTCTTGTCTCACTTAAAAAAAAGAAAGAAAGAAACTGAGGTAATGTATGTGAAAATGCTTACCATGTGTGTCTGACTTGGAGTATATACTCAATCTTTACTACTTTAACCTTTTCATATGTTGCTGCTTTGGTGCAATTTGCTAACAGCTTCATGTATAAGCATCTTATTCAAAATAGATTTTAAAGTCCTTGAAAAGGGTGATTTGTTTTTTACTTCTTTTGCCTTTTTTCATAGCAACTGTTAATGAAGTAGTTGCATAGAAGATGGTTTAATGAAAAAATTGAGTGGTGTAACATTTACATGGTATCTTAGGAAGCAGCTACCCAGAAATATTTAGGTATATCAGAACTTCACTGTTATTAATGAAAAGATAGTTCAGTGTAGGTGGTTTAATATTTTATATATTTATAACTGGTAAAAGGATGATATTAATAATATGTATTGGAGACATTTTATACTATCAAATTTAATATATTGCCTCCTAGTTGATGGTTATAGTCTGTATGAGGATTATTTTAGGGTAATTTTACAGCAATTTTTAAAAATGTCATCTTACAAAATAAAAAATTTTAAATTATAGGTAAAATTAGAAATTCTGAAAATGCTGTCATTTATTTTGATGTTTAACTGTGTTGATCAAAATAGCAAAACAGCACCTGACCTGTGGTGGCACAGTGGATAAAGCATTGAGTTGGAATGCTGAGGTTGCTGGTCCGAAATCCTGGGCTTGCCTGTTCAAGGCACATATGGGAGTTGATGCTTTCTGCTCCTCCCCCCTTCTCTCTCTCTCTCTTCTTTTCTCTCTCCTATCTTAAAAAAAAAAAGAAAGAAAAAACAAAAACAGCATAAAATAGGAGTCAAAAGTTGTACCTCTTTTTATCATGTCAAGACACTTAACCACAGTTTCCCTTTTCCTTAGTTTTGAATGGGAGTGACTATGCTTACCTTCTAGGGTTAATGTGAGGTACAAAGGTTCTGTGCTCAAGTGAGGGATAAGATAGTGAATAAGACCGATAAAAGACTTTATCTTCTTGGAACTTATATTTTAGCCATAACATGAACACAGTATTTAATCAAGTTTGATATTGACAAATTCAGGTTTAATTTATGTTGTATTTCAAGGAATAAAGAGCTTCCATATTTTATTTTTGATGTGGGTAAGTATAAGCACCAAAATTGTTTTCAAGCCACATTTCACACACATTTTTAAAACATTACAAATTTCCTGCTTTCTAAGATAGAAAATATTGAATGAATATAATACAATTGTTTTTTTCAATAAGGTCCAACTTATTATTGCTAACATGTATGGGGCTTATATATATATATAGTATAACCATGTTCTGTTTGTTCTAATCACTTTGCATATGTTATTCAGTCTTTCCTCTTATACTGCCTGAGAAATAGAGTTTAAGTAACTTGCTCAAGACTACACCAGTGGCAGTGCCAAAATTCAAGCACAGGTGTGGCTGTACTCTTAGCAATTATATTTCTATATCCTATTATGAATATCTATTATTATGGAGTTTGGCAGTATGGTTCTTTACTGTATTTGCTTTTCAGTTGTGACTTTACATACTTATCCTTTCCCTTATATTTGTAGTCTGCTATAGCCTTGGGATGCACATAAACAACCTTGCTAAGAATTATATATGATCTCACATTCAGTTAGACTTGAAGTGCAGCCTAAAGTGTAAGTATTTTCACTTTTGGGTTGAGGGCATCAGAGGATAAATTGTTTATAACTTATAGTTATTTTTTTGTACTTTAAGATTTCAGAATTATGGTTAATTTGATCTGCCTAATGCTGAAAATGTTAATAAAATTCAGAAACTTGTGAAAGAAAGAGCAAGTACAGTATGAGTACTAAGTAGAAATGAAATGTTTCCTCTTTTTTTTTTTTTTTTTACAGGGACAGAGAGAGGGATAGATAGGGACAGACAGACAGGAACGGAGAGAGGTGAGAAGCATCAATCATTAGTTTCTCGTTGCCCTTGTGACACCATAGTTGTTCATTGATTGCTTTCTCACATTTGCCTTGACAGTAGGCCTTCAGCAGACCGAGCAACCCCTTGCTGGAGCCATTGACCTTGGGTCCAAGCTGGCGAGCTTTTGCTCAAGCCAGATGGACCCGAGCTCAAGCTGGAGACCTCGGGGTCTCGAACCTGGGTCTTCTGCATCCCAGTCCGATGCTCTATCCACTGCGCCACCGCCTAGTCAGGTGAAATGTTTTCTTTAATTCTCTGTGTTCTGTTAAGTTGTTTTTTAAAAGAATATTAAGAAAAAAGTACATTTGAACTGAACAGTCATTAAAGTCTAATTCAGGTTAAGAATTTCTGGATATCTTGGAAATAAGGAGTTGAATATTAAAAAAAGAGATGAATCATTTAAAAAAGTGATCACCTTTTTCCTTTCACACAACAGTCAATACTGATGCCCTGGCTGGGTAGGTAGGTTGGTTAGAGCATTGTCGCCCATATTTGATCCCTGGTGAGAGCACATACAAGAATCAACCAATGAATGCATAAATAAGTGGAACAACAAATTCAGTTTGTTTTTTTTTGTCTCCCTTCCTCTCTCAAAAAAAAATTAATAATAAAAAAGTCAATACTGAACATTTTTATTCTAATGCAAATTTTAAGAATTATGCTTTATAAAATTAATATCCATACAGTAAGGTTACATTTGAATTCAGTTGCAACTGGGAGAGCTCCTAAATTAAATCATATTTTATTTTATTTTTATTTTATTCTTTTTTTTTTTTTTTTTTTTTTTTAGAGAGAAGACAGAGAGAGAGAGAGAGAGAGAGAGAGAGAGAGAGAGAGAAAGGGGGGAGGAGCTGGAAGCATCAACTCCCATATGTGCCTTGACCGAACCAGTGCAGGGTTTTGAACTGGCGACCTCAGTGTTCCCAGGTCGACGCTTTATCCACTGCGCCACCACAGGTCAGGCTAAATCATATTTTAAATTAGTTTAAAAAACTTATTAGAATGTATTTGTGCTTTGTAAAAAATGTTACAATACAGAACGGTAAAGTGTGAAATTAAGCCCTACTACCTTATTTCCCCGTCCCTCTACTGTTAACCACTTTTATGTTTTTTGTTTTTGTCTATTCTTCTGTATACAAGTATATATTTAATTATGTACATATGAAATCATACATTATATCAGAATTTGCAAATTGGCAGACCACTGGCTATAACTGACTACTCAGCATGTTTCATTAGGTCCATATTATGTTTTTACAAAAAAATATGTTTCTAACACTTAACAAAAGATAAATGCATAAATAAGTGCAATTATATATTCCATATAAACCAATATTTTTAGTTTTTTAAGCTTCAGTAACACTGTAATCTCTATCTCATATGACAGTAGTTGGTTAGAGTGGCTGTCCCCTAAAGAAAAGGGCCTGGATTGTCCAGTTTTCTATGATTTCCACTTAACCTAAGTATGTTAATCTGCCTCACTACATAGGCATTTGAGTTTGTGATCTTTGCTAAAGCTTAACATGATATTCTGAACTTCCCTGTCTCTATAGCCTGTCTTGGACATCTTTTCATATCAGTGAAAATAATAATAGTTAACCTTATTGAGAGTTTACCAAGTATAAAATGCTCTTCTAGAGCCTATTACATTTAATCCTCACAATAGTATCACTATTTTACAGTTGAAATTATAGTAAAGATTAAGTAATTTGCTCAAATTACTAAGTCAAAAGGCCAAGCTGCCTATTAAACTCATGTAGTCTGTTCTCAGAGTATAAGCTCTTATTCATGACATTATACTCCTTGGCATTTAATAATTAGCTCATATATCCTGACCAGGCGGTGGCGCAGTGGATAGAGCATCAGACTAGGATGCAGAGGACCCAAGTTCGAAACCCAGAGGTCGCTGGCTTGAGCGCGACCTCATCTGGTTTGAGCACAGCTCACCAGCTTGAACCCAAGGTCATGGGCTTGAGCAAGGGATCACTTGGTCTGCTGTAGCTCCCTCTCCATCAAGACACATATGAGCCTGACCAGGCAATGGCGCAGTGGATAGAGTGTCGGACTGGGATGCAGAAGACCCAGGTTCAAGACCCCGAGCTCGCCAGCTTGAGCACGGGCTCATCTGGTTTGAGCAAAAGCTCACCAGCTTGGACTCAAGGTCGTTGGCTCCAGCAAGGGGTTGCTCAGTCTGCTGAAGGCCCGCTGTCAAGGCACATGTGAGAAAGCAATCAATGAGCAACTAAGGTGTTGCAACAGCAATGAAAAACTAATGATTGGTACTTCTCACCTCTCTCTGCTCCTGTCTCTCTGTCCCTATCTATCCCTCTCTCTGACTCTCTCTGTCACTGTACAAAAACAACAACAACAACAACAAAAGACACATATAAGAAGGCAATCAATGAGCAATTAAGGTGCAACAACAAAGAATTGATGCTTCTTATCTCTCTCCCCTCCTGTCTGTCCCTATATGTCTCACTCTCTGTCTCTGTCACGAAAACAACAACAAAATAAAAACAATTAGCTCATATAGACATACAGCTTTCTTTTTGATGGCTCTATTATAACTATATTATAGGTTGTGATTTAATCAATCCTCAATTGGTAGACATTGAGGTTTCTAATTTTTTAATGTGACAAATGTAG
Organism: Rhynchonycteris naso; assembly: GCA_037038555.1. Taxonomy (NCBI): domain Eukaryota; kingdom Metazoa; phylum Chordata; class Mammalia; order Chiroptera; family Emballonuridae; genus Rhynchonycteris; species Rhynchonycteris naso. The sequence goes on along the minus strand of CM072999.1, from coordinate 33,197,810 downwards.
GTATTACATTTGTACATTTGTCATTATATATTTATGAGGCTTTTTTAAGGTGTAAGATTATAATTAATAAATTTTTGGGTCAATGGTATATGAATTTTAAAATATTGATAGAATGCACTTATTTATGCCTTCAACAAAGGAATTACTGATTGCAGTTAATATTCTCACCTTCATTTGGTGTTATCTTTTTAATCTTTACAAGTTCTTTTGAGATATATCTCTTTTTTTGAGTTATATACTTGGATCAGGACTTTTTTATTGCAAGAGACAGATAGCACTGGGGAACAAAATTTTTGTTGCATCCACAAAAACACTTGTTCTTACCTAATTCCAGTGTGCTGATCTCAAAACTGATATTAGTTTTTCTCTGTAAGCTACAGTTTTTTTTGCAATTCAAGATTTTAGGTTTTCATCTTATTGTAAAATTTTCAACATTTAGTTTAACATAATGAAGTAGATAGAATGTCTTCTTGGGCATAATCTTTGTGAAAATATAATAATTTATATAATGCAGTAAAAATACTAATAAACTAAATGATACGATTGCATCAGAATTTGTCTACAATTTCTAAATAGGACATATTAAAACACTTATTTTAATCATAAAATTTGCACAAAACTTATTTAAATTCAGGCAAAAATTTGTGTTTGTAGCTCTTGCGTATGTGTACTTGTTGAGGACATTCTCGTTTGATGCTCCAGTAGTAGTCTGCCATCATATTTCTGTCTCATCATCCCTGATAATGCTCTTTCGTCGTCTGCAGATCTTGATGAAAGCGTTCTCAATCTTAACACTCATGTTAAATCCAATGTTGCGGAAAGCCAACAGCATCCTTTGAACCAGAAGTTCATAGTTTTCTGCTTTTTGTTGCAAAGGAAGTTCTTTGTAACTGTCACAAAAGACTCCCATGCTGCTTTCTCCTTCTTATTCATCTTCCTGGCAAATTCTTCGTCATGTATGAGGGTTCGAATTTGAGGTCCATAGAATACACCTGCTTTTATCTTCTCGAAAGACAAGGCAGGAAAAGCAGAAATAATATGTTGAAAGCATTCACTTTCTCTATTCAAAGCCTGAACTAACTTCTTCAGTAAGCCTAGTTTGATGTGATGTGGGGGAAAAATGATCCTGTCTTGATTAACTACAGGTTCATTCACAATATTTTGCATCCCTACTTCCAGAGCTTCACATTTTGGCCACTCCTTGTGTGTCCAGTGTTTCTCCAAAGCTCGGCTCTCCCACAAACACAGAAAGCAAGATACTTTGTGAAACCTCTCTGTTGTCCTAGCAGGAAATTTACCATTTTAAGATCCACACAAATGATCCAGTTATGCTCCTCATACTTCAGAAAGTCGAGGACAATTCTTATGTCATTATAATCTTCTCGCAGATGAGTTGAATAACCAATTGGAACCACTCCATAAATATAACTGTTGTATAGAACACATTTCAGACTCCATTTAAAGCTGTCAAGAAATAGCCGCCATTCTCTCAGTGATAACACCTAGCTGGCTGAGAAGACTACTGATATCATGACAGTAAACAAAGTGTTTGTCTTCAGAAAAAATGTCCACAAAAATTTGTTCACACTTCCTGAAATGGGATACTTTAGCTGACAGGTGAAATACATTGTTTTCTTGAAGGCTGGAGGCTAAGAACTCAGCTGCTTTCTTTGATAAGGACAAATCTCTTACTAAGTCATTCGATTCGGGTTGGCTAAACTGCTGAGGGGTTAATGACTGCTTGGCATCAGAAGAAGACCCTTCAGATTCTACAAGCATTTCTTCATGCATCTTACCAAAATGCACTTGATCACCACGTTCACTTTCTTCGTCCTTAGAAAAAATAAAACCATTGAAAACTGGAACCGGGAGTGTCTCAGAGTGTGGGATAGATCATATAACTGAAGGAATATTAGGGTATGCGATCATATGCCGTTTTTTCTTGCAGATTCCCTTTGTATGGATCAGACAGAAATAACAGTCACTGCTGTGGTCCTTTGGTCCTTCCAAACCATGGGAATACCAAAAGGCATTCCTTTGCATTTGCCTTTTGTCCAGTCACGAAACATTTTTTCACAATAATGACACACAATATGAGGAGCCCAATTCTTGTTTTGATCGTCCAGGGGAACTTGAAAATAGGCAATATATGCATGTGTCACAAATGATCAAATATTGTGCCTTTGATGTTGAAGTGTGTAACAGCCACATATATAACAGAAGGTGTCAGGACTACGCTTACATTTATGCCTACTTGAAGAAGCCATGATTCAATCTTAAAACAAAGTAAGAGGGTGTTTTTATCAGATAGTAATTTTTTACATTTAAAAACAACTACAATTATGTCAAAGTGATGTTTGTAAAACATTAATTGCCTTGTGGTTATGTTCAATCCAAGATTCGTTGTCCTTTAACTTCAATTTAAAAACCAATGCATGCCATTAACTGTAACAAAAAGAAATTAAATTTGCATGAAAACTAGATCATGCACCAAGAAAACGCAATTCAGATTTGGAATTAGTGATGCAGAAATATATAGAAAAAGTTCTAAAACCTCATGCAACAGAAAATGAAAAAAAGATTGTTCCCTAGTATAATCAGTTCAAAATTAGTGTATTAGAAAGGGGGAATCTATTAGTTTATTTAGCCACAGAGTACAGAGGAGAGACTCTGTTTAGGGACTTAAGCAATGTGATCAAGTAATTAATATGTTCACAGACTCTTATTTTCCACTTCAGAGATTTGATTTTTTGAGTATATTTTAGGCTTGCCTCCTTTATGTAGCCATAATTTAGGAAGAGGGGTACATTTGGAGATAAAGTAATAGACAACTTCAGGCTTCCCCTTCCCAACTAGTGAATCCACAGGAAAGATGTTCTTTCTTGTGGCATTTGTATGTACATTTCCAGAATGCTCCCTCATCTGTCTCAGATGTCCATTTTTGGGATCAATCATTGTGACTAGGAGAGTGAAGGTTTTGATTGGCCAATTCTTTTTCACATGCCTATCTTGGGAGGGAGACACTACATAGGCAGCCTCACTATTTCTGCCACTAGAAGGAGAAAAAGGGTGCTGAGTGGATAACTCTAGAGGTTCCCTGCAGTCATGAGGTCTTGCTTTCTTCTTTTTTTCTCTAAGAATATAGTTTATTATATCTGCCCCATTTCTTCTTTCTCTGATTCCATAAAATTGTCCCTCTGTCAGATACTTGTAGTTCTAAATTAGAACTGGAGTAAGTTAAGGTCTAATAATTAGTGAGTGGGTTAAACACAGGGCCTCCTAATATTAAGAGTGGTTATCAGGATTGTTTACAATGACTTCCACTTGTTCATACTCTACATAGGAGTGGTTATTTAAGAACATTTTTTTTATTATTATTAATTTTAATGGGGTGACACCAATAAATCAGGGTACATATGTACAATGAAAACATCTCCAGGTTATCTTATCATTCAATTGTGTTGCATACCCGTCACCCAAAGTCAAATTGTTCTCTGTCACCTTCTATCTCGTTTTCCCTGTACCCCTACCCTCCTCCCTATTTCACCCTCCCCTCCCTCCCCCACCCCGTAACCACCAATCTCTTGTCCATGTCTCATATTCTCACTTTTATGTCCCACCTATGTATGAAATCATGCTGTTCTCAGTTCTTTTTTTTCTGATTTACTTATTTCACTCCGTATAATGTTATCAAGGTACATCCCTTTTGTTGTAAATGATCCGATGTCCTCATTTCTTATGGCTGAGTAGTATTCCGTAGTATATATGTACCATAGCTTTTTAATCCACTCATCTTCTGACAGACACTTGGGCTGTTTCCAGATCTTGGCTATTGTGAACAATGCTGTCCCGAACATGGGGGCGCATTTCTTCTTTTCGAACAGTGCTATGGTGTTCTTAGGGTATATTCCTATAAGTGTGATAGCTGGGTCAAAAGGCAGTTCGACTTTTACTTTTTTGAGGAATCTCGAAACTGTTTTCCACAGTGGCTGCACCAGTCTGCATTCCCACCAGCAGTGCAGGAGAGTTCCCTTTTATCTACTTCCTACTCAGCACTTATTTTGTGTTGTTTTGCTGATGAGTGCCATTCTGACTGGTGTGAGGTGATATCTCATTGTGGTTTTAATTTGCATTTCTCTAATGATTAGTGATGTTGAGCATTTTTTCATATGCTAATTGGCCAACAGTATGTCCTCTTTGGAGAAATTTCCATTCATTTCTTTTGCCCATTTTTTGATTGGATTGTTTGTCTTCCTGGTGTTGAGTTTTATAAGTTCTTTATAAATTTTGGTTATTAACCCCTTATCAGATGTGCTGTCAAATATGTTCTCCCATTGTGTGGTTTGTCTTTTTATTCTGTTCTTATTGTCGTTAGCTGTGCAAAAACCTTTTAGCGTGATATAGTCCCATTTGTTTATCTTGCCTTTTATTTCATTTGCCCGTGGAGATAAATCGGCAAATATATTATTGCTACAGATGTCCGAGAGCTTGCTGCCTGTTTTCTTCTAAGATGCTTATGGTTTCACGGCTTACTTTGAAGTCTTTTATTCATTTTGAGTTTGTTTTTGTGAATGGTGTAAGTTGATGGTCTAGTTTCATTTTTTTGCAGGTAGATGTCCAATTTTCCCAACACCATTTGTTACAGAGGCTGTCTTTACTCCACTGTATGTTCTTTCCTCCTTTGTCAAATATCAGTTGTCCATAAAGGTGTGGGTTTATTTCTGGGTTCTCTGTTCTGTTCCATTGATCTATGTGCCTGTTCTTATGCCAGTACCAGGCTGTCTTGGGTATAATGGCCTTGTAGTAAACCTTGGTATCCGGAAGAGTGATACCTCCTGCTTTATTTTTTCTTTTTAAGATTGCTGAGGCTATTCGTGTTCTTTTATGGTTCCATATAAAGTTTTGGAATATGTGTTCTATATCTTTGAAGTATGTCATTTGTATTTTAATTGGTATTGCATTGAATTTATAAATCTCTTTGGGTAATATAGACATTTTAATGATGTTTATTCTTCCTAGCCACGAGAACAGTATATGCTTCCACTTGTATGTATCTTCCTTGATTTCTTTTATCAATGTTTTATAATTTTCCGAGTACAAGTTTAATCTCCTTGGTTAAATTTACTCCTAGGTACTTTATTTTTTTGACTGCAAGAGTGAAGGGGATTGTTTCCTTAATTTCTTTTACTGACAGTTCATTGTTTTTATATAGAAATGCCTCTGATTTCTGAATATTAATTTTATATCCTGCCAACTTGCTGAATTCATTTATAGGGTCCAGTAGTTTTTTGACTGAGACTTTAGGGTTTTCTATACAAAATATCATATCATCTGCCAATAATGACAGTTTTACTTCTTCTTTTCCAATTAGGATGCCTTTTATTTCTTCTTGTTGTCTGATTGCTGTAGCTAGGACTTCCAAAACTATGTTGAATAAAAGTGGTGAAAGGGGGCACCCCTGTCTGGTTCCTGATCTTAAGGGATTGCTTTTAATTTTTGTCCATTTAGTATGATGTTTGCTGTGGGTTTGTCGTAGATGGCCTTTATCATGTTAAGGAATGTTCCCTGTATTCCCACTTTACTGAGAGTTTTGATCATGAATGGGTGCTGGATTTTATCAAATGCCTTTTCTGCATCTATTGAAATTATCATGTGATTTTTGTCCTTCCTTTTTTTATGTGATGAATCACATTGATTGATTTGCGAATATTGAACTAGCCTTGCCTCTCAAGAATAAATCCTACTTGATCATGGTGTATGATTTTTTTCATATATTGCTGGATCCGGTTGGCTAATATTTTGTTGAGAATTTTAGCATCTAAATTCATCAGAGATATAGGCCTATAATTTTCTTTCTTTGTGTTGTCTTTCCCCGGTTTTGGGATCAGAATTATGCTCGCCTCATAAAAGGAGTTTGAGAGTCTTCCTTCCTCTTGCCTTTTTTGAAATAGCTTGAGGAGGATAGGAGTTAGTTCTTCTTTGAATTTTTAATAGAATTCACTTGTTAAGCCATCAGGCCCAGGACATTTCTTTGTTGGGAGCTTTTTGATAACTGTTTCGAACTCATTTGTTGTGATTGGTCTGTTTAGGTGTTCTGATTCTTTCAGATTGATTTTTGGAAGATTATATGATTCAAGAAATTTGTCCATTTCACCTAGGTTGTCTAATTTATTGGCATAGAGTTCTTCATAGTATTTTCTTACAATGCTTTGTATCTGTTGTGTCAGTTGTTATTTCTCCACTGTCTTTTCTAATTTCATTTATTTGAGTCCTCTCTTTTTCGTGGTGAGTCTAGTTAAAGGTTCATCAATCTTGTTTACCTTTTCAAAGAACCAGCTTCTGGTTTCATTGATCCTCTGTATTGTTTTGTTAGCCTCTATGTCATTATTTCTGCTCTGATCTTTATTATTTCCTTCCTTCTACTGTTCCTGGGTTTTATATGCTGTTGTTTTTCTAGTTCTTTTAGATGCAGGGTCATGTTGCTTATTTGAGCTTTTTCTAGCTTCTTATGATATGCCTGTAGTGCAATGAACTTCCCTCTCAGAACTGCTTTTGCTGTGTCCCATAAATGTTGAGTTGAGGTTTGCTCATTATCATTTGTTTCTAGAAACGTTTTTATTTCTTCTTTCATCTCATTGTTAATCTATTCATTATTTAATATCATGCTATTTAGTTTCCAAGTGTTTGAGTATTTTTCAGTTTTTGTTTTGTGATTAATTTCTAGTTTCATGGCATTGTTATCAGAGAAAATGCTGGATATGATTTCAGTTTTCTTAAATTTATTGAGACCATTTTTGTGTCCTAACATGTGGTCTATCCTAGAAAACGAACAATGAGCGCTTGAGAAGAATGTATATTCTACTGCTTTAGGGTGAAAAGTTCTGAAGATATTTGTTAAATCAATTTGATCTAGTGTATCCTTTAAGTCTGCTGTTTCTTTAATAATTTTCTTTCTTGAGGATCTATCCAGTGATGTTAGTGGGGTGTTGAAATCCCCTCTATTATAGTATCGCTGTTAATCTCACCCTTTATATCCATCAAAGTCTTCTTTATGTATGTCGGGGCTCCTATATTTGGTGCGTAGATATTTATAATAGTTATATCTTCCTGTTGAAGTGTTCCTTTTATCATTATGTAGTGTCCTTCTTTATCTCTTACTACAGCCTTTGTTTTAAAGTCCATTTTGTCCGATATAAGTACTGCTACCCCGGCTTTTTTTTTCATTTCCATTTGCATGAAATATTTTTTTCCATCCTTTTACCTTCAGTGTATGTGCATCTTTTGTTTTAAGGTGTTTCTCTTGTAGAGAGCACATGTATGGGTCCTATTTCTTTATCCACGCAGCTACTCTATGTCTTTTGTTTGGATCATTTAATCCATTTACATTTAAGGTTATTATTGATATGTAGTTGTTTATTGCCATTTTATTCTTTAAAGCTGTATTTTTCTTTTGCTATATTTTTTCCTCCCTTTGAACTGTTCACAACAGGCCCCTTAATATCTCTTGCAGAATTGGTTTGGTTTTAATGAATTCCTTGAGGCTTTCTTTGTCTGGGAAGCTCTATATTTCTCCTTCAATTTTTTTTTTTATTAACTGTAATGGGGTGACACCAATAAATCAGGGTACATATGTACAATGAAAACATCTCCAGATTATCTTATCATTCATTTGTGCTGCATACCCTTTACCCAAAGTCAAATTGTCCTCTGTCACCTTCTATCTGGTTTACCCTGTGCCCCTCCTCTTCTCCCTATCCCACCCTCCCCTCCCTCCCCCCATCCCGTAACCACCACACTCTTGTCCATGTCTCATAGTCTCACTTTAATGTCCCACCTATGTATGAAATCATGCTGTTCTAAGTTTTTCTTTTTTTCTGATTTACTTATTTCACTCCGTATAATGTTATCAAGGTACATCCATTTTGTTGTAAATGATCCGATGTCATCATTTCTTATGGCTGAATATTGTTCCATAGTATATATATACCAAAGCTTTTTAATCCACTCGTCTTCTGACGGACACTTGGGCTGTTTCCAGCTCTTCGCTATTGTGAACAATGCTGCCACAAACATGGGGGCGCATTTCTTCTTTTCGAACAGTGTTATGGTGTTCTTAGGGTATATTCCTAAAAGTGGGATAGCTGGGTCAAAAGGCAGTTCGACTTTTAATTTTTTGAGGAATCTCCAAACTGTTTTCCACAGTGACTGCACCAGTCTGTATTCCCACCAGCAGTGCAGAAGGGTTCCCTTTTTCTCCCCATCCTCACCAGCACTCATTCTGTGTTGTTTTGCTGATGAGCGCCATTCTGACTGGTGTGAGGTGATATCTCATTGTGGTTTTAATTTGCATTTCTCTAATAATTAGTGATGTTGAGCATTTTTTCATATGTCTTTTGGCCATCTGTATGTCTTCTTTGGTAAAATTTCTATTCATTTCTTTTGCCCATTTTTTGATTGGATTGTTTGTCTTCCTGGTGTTGAGTTTTATAAGTTCTTTATAAATTTTGGTTATTAACCCCTTATCAGACGTGCTGTCGAATATGTTCTCCCATTGTGTAGTTTGTCTTTTTATTCTGTTCTTATTGTCTTTAGCTGTGCAAAAGCTTTTTAGTTTGATGTAGTCCCATTTGTTTACCTTGCCTTTTATTTCATTTGCCCGTGGAGATAAATCGGCAAATAAATTGCTGCTACAGATGTGGGAGAGCTTGCTGCCTATGTTTTCTTCTAAGATGCTTATAGTTTCACGGCTTATGTTTAAGTCCTTTATCCATTTTGAATTTGTTTTTGTGCATGGTGTAAGTTGATGGTCTAGTTTCATTTTTTTGCAGGTAGATGTCCAATTTTCCCAGCACCCTTTGTTAAAGAGGCTGTCTTTACTCCATTGTATGTTCTTTCCTCCTTTGTCAAATATCAGTTGTCCATAAAGCTGTGGGTTTATTTCTGGGTTCTCTGTTCTGTTCCATTGATCACTGTGCCTGTTCTTATGCCAGTACCAGGCAGTCTTGAGTATAATGGCCTTGTAGTAAACCTTGATATCCGGAAGAGTGATGCCTCCTGCTTTATTTTTTCTTTTTAAGATTGCTGAGGCTATTCGTGTTCTTTTTTGGTTCCATATAAATTTTTGGAAAATGTTTTCTATATCTTTGAAGTAAGTCATTGGTATTTTAATAGGTATTGCATTGAATTTATAAATTGCTTTGGGTAATATAGACATTTTAATGATGTTTATTCTTCCTAGCCATGAGCACGGTATATGCTTCCACTTGTTTGTATCTTCCTTGATTTCTTTTATCAATGTTTTATAATTTTCCGAATACAAGTCCTTAACCTCCTAGGTTAAATTTACTCCTAGGTATTTTATTTTTTTGGCTGCAATAGTGAAGGAGATTGATTTCTTAATTTCTTTTGCTGACAGTTCATTGTTTGTATATAGAAATGCCTCTGATTTCTGGGTATTAATTTTATATCCTGCCACCTTGCTGAATTCATTTATAAGGTCCAGTAGTTTTTTAACTGAGACTTTAGGGTTTTCTATATACAATATCATATCATCTGCAAATAGTGACAGTTTTACTTCTTCTTTTCCAATTTGGATGCCTTTTATTTCTTCTTTTTGTCTGATTGCTGTAGCTAGGACTTCCAGAACTATGTTTTATAAAAGTGGTGAAAGTGGGCAACCCTGCCTGGTTCCTGATCTTAAGGGGATTGCTTTTAATTTTTGTCCATTTAGTATGATGTTTGCTGTGGGTTTGTCGTAGATGGCCTTTATCATGTTAAGGAATGTTCCTTGTATTCCCACTTTATTGAGAGTTTTAAGCATGAACGGGTGCTGGATTTTATCAAATGCCTTTTCTGCATCTATTGAGATTATCATGTGATTTTTGTCCTTCCTTTTGTATGTGATGAATCACATTGATTGATTTGCGAATATTGAACCAGCCTTGCCTCTCCAGAATAAATCCCACTTGGTCATGGTGTACGATTTTTTCCATATATTGCTGGATCCGGTTGGCTAATATTTTGTTGTGAATTTTAGCGTCTAAATTCATCAGGGATATAGGCCTATAATTTTCTTTCTTTGTGTTGTCTTTGCCCGGTTTGGGGATCAGAATTATGCTCACCTCATAAAAGGAGTTTGGAAGTCTGCCTTCCTCTTGAATTTTTTGAAATAGCTTGAGGAGGATAGGAGTTAGTTCTTCTTTGAATTTTTGATAGAATTCACTTGTGAAGCCATCAGGCCCAGGACTTTTCTTTTTTGGGAGTTTTTTGATAACTGTTTCAATCTCCTCTGTTGTAATTGGTTCGTTTAGGTGCTCTGATTCTTCCAGATTGATTTTTGGAAGTTTATATGATTCAAGAAATTTGTCCATTTCATCTAGATTGTCTAAATTTTTGGCATAGAGTTCTTCATAGTATTTTCTTACAATGCTGTGTATCTCTGTTGTATTAGTTGTAATTTCTCCACTGTCCTTTCTAATTTTATCTATTTGAGACCTCTCTTTTTTTCTTGGTGAGTCTAGTTAAGGGTTCATCAATCTTGTTTACCTTTTCAAAGAACCAGCTTCTGGTTTCATTGATCCTCTGTATTGTTTCCTTAGCCTCTATGTCATTTTTTTCTGCTCTCATCTTTATTATTTCCTTCCTTCTACTTGTCCTGCATTTTATTTGTTGTTGTTTTTCAAGTTCTTATAGCTGCAGGGTTAAGTTGCTTATATGTTCTTTTTCTAGCTTCTTATGATATGCCTGTAGTGCAATAAACTTCCCTCTCAGAACTGCTTTTGCTGTGTCCCATAGATTTTGAGTTGACGTATGCTCATTATCATTTGTTTCTAGAAATTTTTTTATTTCTTCTTTGATCTCAATGTTAATCCATTCATTATTTAATAACATGCTATTTAGTTTCCAAGTGTTTGAGTATTTTTCAGTTTTTCTTTTGTGGTTAATTTCTAGTTTCATGGCATTGTGATCAGAGAAAATTCTTGATATAATTTCAATCTTCTTAAATTTGTTGAGGCCTTTTTTGTGTCCTAACATGTGGTCTATCCTAGAAAACGTACCATGAGCGCTTGAGAAGAATATATATTCTACTTCTTTAGGGTGAAAAATTCTGAATATATCTATTAAATCAAGTTGATCTAGTGTATCCTTTAAGTCTGCTGTTTCTTTATTGATTTTCTTTCTTGTGAATCTATCCAGTGTTGTTAGTGGGGTATTGAAATCCCCTACTATGATAGTATTACTGTTAATCTCGCCCTTAATGTCCATCAAAGTCTGCTTTATGAATGTCGGGGCTCCTATATTTGGTGCGTAGATATTTATAATAGTTATATCTTCCTGTTGAATTGTTCCCTTTATCATTATGTAGTGTCCTTCTTTATCTCTTACTACAGTCTTTGTTTTAAAGTCCATTTTGTCCGATATAAGTACTGCTACCCCGGCTTTTTTTTCATTTCCATTTGCATGAAATATTTTTTTCCACCCTTTTACCTTCAGTTTATGTGCATCTTTTGTTTTAAGGTGTTTCTCTTGTAGACAGCATATGTATGGGTCCTGTTTCTTTTTCCACGCTGCTACCCTATGTCTTTTGATTGGATCATTTAATCCATTTACATTTAAGGTTATTATTGATATGTAGTTGTTTATTGCCATTTTATTCTTTAAAGCTGTATTTTTCTTTTGCTATATTTTTTCTTCCCTTTGAACTGTTCACAACAGGCCCCTTAATATCTCTTGCAGAATTGGTTTGGTTTTAATGAATTCCTTGAAGCTTTCTTTGTCTGGGAAGCTCTATATTTCTCCTTCAATTTTAAACGTTAGCCTTGCTGGATAGAGTAGTCTTGGTTGTAGGTGCTTGTTCTACATTACTTTGAATATATCTTGCCATTCCCTTCTGGCCTCAAGTGTTTCTTTTGAGAAGTCCGATGTCATCCTTATGGAGACTCCTTTGTAGGTGATAGCCTTTTTTTCTCTCTAGCAGCTTTTAAAATTTTCTCTTTATCCATTAGCTTTGGTATTTTAACTATGATGTATTTTGGTGTAGATCTTTTTGGATTTCTCTTTAATGGAGTTCTGTGTGCTTCTTGAACATGTAGAATGTTTCCCAGCCTTAGTTTAGGGAAGTTTTCTGCTATGATTTGATTGAACATAGTTTCCATTTCCTGTCCTCTCTACTTTTCTTCAGGAACCCCTATGATGCGAATGTTGTTTCTCTTCATGTTGTCACAGAGCTCCCTTAGAGTTTCCTCACATTTTTTGAGTCTCTTTTCCTTTTTCTTCTCTGCTTCTGTGCCTTTGTTTATTGTGTTCTCTAACACGCTGATCGATCCTCAGCGTGATTCATCCTGCTTTTATTTCCTTCCATTGTGGTCTTCAGTTCTGATACTGTATTTGTCATTTCTGTCTGATTCTTTTTTATTATTTCAATTTTGTTTTTTATACTTGTTATCTCTTTATTTAGGTGTTCATAATGACTATCCATTGTTGCTCTAATTTCTTTGAACATCCTAACTATCATTATTCAAATTCTGCTTCTGGTAACTTGGTTATATCTGGTTCATTCAGGTCCTTCTCTGGGGATTTCTCTTGATTCATTTGGTTTGCATTCTTCTGCCTCCCCATTTTGTCTGTGTATAAGCTAGTTGTGGTACTGGAGTCCAGTAGGTGTTGCCTTTGTGTTCTCTAGGTGTGGTCTGTCTGCAGGCCCTCCACCACCCCCTGCTGCTGCCTAGGGCGGTTGGGTATGGGCATTTCCAGCGCCGGCCCACTGCAGCTGTTGCTGTGATTTCCGCCTCTCCTCCACGGGAGGGGCTGTCACTCAAGCCATAAGCCTCAGCACCGAGGGTAGAGGTGAGCACCTTTGCTCAGCTGCGGACCCAGCCTGTTTCCGGGCTTCCGCCCTGAACCTGCAGTCAGAGCCTGCTCGCCACAGTTTTGAGGGTTGGGCAGGGCTTTTGACGTGCTCTCAGCTGTGAGCCTTTGTTCGTCTGGAGCTTTAGCTCCGCCCTCGAGTCCAGGGCCCTCCTGCGCAGGTTCGCAAACCCAGGTTTATTGGGTCGGGTGTGTTTGCTGGCATGAGCTCACCTGTGAGCTTCTGCTGGTCCTGGGCTCTACCCCGCCCCCACGTTCGGAGCCTATTCGCGCACGCAGGATGGCACACCGTTGTTTTTTCGTCCGGGCAGGGCTGGTGGCGTGAGCTTTTCTCCGAACCCCCGCCCCATCCCTGGTCCTAGCCCCGTCCCCGCGGTCAGGGCTGGCTTGCGCGGGTTGCAGAGCAGATCTCTGCCTTTTCCTGGGCTCCCAGTTTTCCCCTGCCGGTGGGGCTACAGGCGGGCCCGCAGCTGCAGGACCACTTTAGTGCGTCCCCTTCGCCCCTACTGGGCTAGACCGAGCTCACACCGGCTGGGCTTCCGCCCACGCTGACAGAATCACGTTTCAGCGTCCTGCCACCACCCTCCCTTCAGTAACTCTCAGCAGAGTAGGAAGGGCCCTAAGTCTCGATACTGTAGTCCTGGGAGCTCCCTCCCTCTAAGCAGCTCTGCTCTAATTGCCGCGGGAGAGCTTGTTTGGCTAGCGTTCTGTCTCCCTTTGCTGGTATTGCTAGTTCCAGGGGAAATATTCATTTTCGATTGGGCAAGTGACTTAGCCCAGGGGTTAGGGTGGCTGTCTCTCAGAGTGTTTGTCCCTGTGTCTTCAGTCTACACTCTCTTCCCGCTGCTCTGGTCCTCTCCTCTGTCCCCGTTCCCCGGAGCCCCGAGTGTGTGGTTGTGAGAGAGGTTTTCTGCGCTGTCCCTTTAAAAGGGCTTGGGTCTGAGAGAACTTTCTCTCTCACAAACAGTATCCTCACTTGTTTCACAGCTCAATACTGTCCAAACGCCTCTTCTAGGCTCTGGGACTACAGGCTGAGGCTTGGTTCCTGGGACCCAGGTCCCTCCCTCTCCACCAAACTCTCCTCCCGCCACGCGGGTCTCTCCGGGCTGCCGTTTGCTCCGGGGAGCTGGGCAGCCCTCTTCATGTTTTCACTATTCCTACCAGTCTCAATGTGGCTTCTTCTGTGTTCCTTGGTGAAGAGTCCACTTAGTTTAGTTCAAAGTTGGTTTATCCAGATGATGGTTCTTAAAATTGAGTTATAATCCACTTTGGTTCTGGGAGTTGGAAGTTTGTACATCCGCCTACTCCATCGCCATCTTCGAACTCCAAGAACATTTTGAAATAGTAGTATATCGCTAATACCAGAGTAAAATTTTACTAGTTTTTACAACGGTCCTTTTATGTTGCTTTATTTTAATTTTATGATCAGCTACGGGTGTTTAGTCTCTTTTTCATTCTACAAATAATTCCTCCCAGTGTTTCCTAAATTTTGTGCTAGCAATACTTTTCTGGGAGATGTTATAATAGGTATGGTAGGAAGAGGTTTTTACATGGTCAAGTAAATTTGGAAAGTGCTATATAATATATCTCTTCTTTTGGAGTTTCACAGTCTATTAAAGCATGTTAAGGATGTGAGTAATACAATTTTGAATCCTGTTGAACTTTATTTAGTCTAGTGTTTTCAAAACTTTTTGATAAGGAGGTACTTCTTTAAGGCATACCAGAGTTCTATTCAATACCTCTTTGGGAAATAGTGATCTTTCCTCTGCAAGTGGGCTTTTGGAAGTTTATGATCTTATGGAAGTTTATTCTTTAACTTTTTGATGTGGAAATATTGGTTTAATATTAAAATACTAGCTGAATATATTATTATCTTACTCAGAACATCTATTACAACAAAGACTAGAAAGACTAATCTTGATTTTATTGCTATTATGTAGGGAAAGAACACTAGATCAATTTCTATTTTGATTTTTTCCAGTTGGAGTTTGGTATCATTATCAGTAATATGTAAAGGGCAGTAGATGCTCTCTCAGATCTCATTTAGTTTTCTAATTTTATTAATCCCAGTCTCAGGAGCATACCTTATGTTTACAATTCTCTCATTGCTTGTTATGTTATTGATGTTATCTACAATCTATTAAAGAAAGTAAAATTAGTGATCTGAAATGCTTTCCTTCAAACAAGATAAATTGCTAGGAAAAGACACCAACATTTATGCCAAGTAAAAATGGAAATAAATGGCTGTTATTTCCAATGCGTAATATTTGCAGTTTTATTTCATTCAATATCACATGCTACAGAGTTCAAATTTCAAAATGCTTAAGACTTAGAATAAAAAATAACATACATGTAAATATAGTAACTGATTCACATAATCAAACTTGGAAGAATAATAGTGGTTTAGAGGTATTTGAGTTATTATCATTTTCTTTTAAAATTTTAATGGTGGTAATATGCCAGAGATCTGGAAAGCAATGTTAGCACTCGTTCCAAAAAAGTTATGATTATTTTGCTATACATATTTAAAATAAGGCTATTATAAAAGTAATACATATACCATTATTAAACAATATTATATTTTAGGTTCACACAGATATAGCAGGTCCTCCAATTACATCGTTTTGTTTAACATGTTTTATTAAAACGTTGATGAGAAAAAATAAAATCAATTCCAGGCTGAGACCACTATGTGTGGAGTTTACAGATCTCCTCATCTCCATGTGGGTTTTCTGCAGGTATTCTCTCCTCACATGTCACAAAGATGTGCGCATTAGATGAACTGGTGTGTCTGAATTGTCCTGGTCTGAGTAAATGTGGGGGGGGTGTGATGTACCCTGTGATGGAAGGGCATCCTATCCAGGGTTGGGACACTCCTTGCGCCCTGAGATATTGGGACAGGTTTCAGCCACCTTCTTCAAATGGTAGAGGTAGGTTGGAAAAAATAAGTATCTTCTTGTTTTTATTAGTCTTTCTTAAATGTATGTATGACTCACATTTGTTTCAGTTTTTAATATTAGAAATGTGTGGGGTCTTTATTTAGAATTTTGGTGATGTTTTTGTTACCAAAAGTATGCTATAGGAACTTAACTCTAGTTTATTATATCAATGAGTCTATGGTAAAGTTGATTTTGTTATATGTCATTTGATTAAAGTCATAGATTCCAAGAATCTATACATGATAAGTGGATCTTACAGTATCCAGAATAATAGGGGGGCTCTGGATTAGACTGCCTGAGTTTATACATAAGTGACATTAAGTTTTTAGAGTTACTTTACTTCTCTAAACTTTAGTTTTTTCATTTGTGAAATTGGGAATACCAGTGACTACCTTAGATCATTTTTAGCAGGAAAGTTTGGCAATCATTGACTTAGGTTAATATAGACTTGAATTTTCCAGTTTTCTTCTGCAGCTGGGTCAGTGAAGGAATATTAATTTTTAAAATCATCAATTATACATCATAATAAAACATTTATTCCTTTCTGATTCTAATGCAATTCAGAAGTGAGTCATATCTTATATGTGAGAGACTTGAAATAAAGATACCCCTACTCCAATAGTAGGAATTTTTAAGCAGCTTTTAGGTGTAGATCTGATTCTGTTATTTAGTTGTTTTCCTGTCCATCATTAATATATTAGTCTGACCATAGCCTCACTTGTTAAAAACAGTACAACCCAGTTCAGTATTGTCTTAGTTTATTTTGGTTGCTGTAACGAAGTGCTGTAGACTGGGTAACTAATAAACAAAAGAAATTTATTTTTCTCAGTTCTGAAGGCTGAGATTTTCAAGATCAAGGTGCCAGCAGATTCAGTGTCCAGTGAGTGAGTACCCTCTTCCGTAAGACAATTCTTTTTTATCTGTCTCCTCATATGGTGAAAGAGGGGAGGAAACTCTCTGGGGCTTCTGCCTCATGACTAACCTCCCCTCCCCCACACACTGCAAGCCATCACACTGGGGAAATAGGTTTCAGCATATGCATTTTGGAGAGGTGGGACACAAACATTTAGTTTATGTCAAGTGTTTTTGACATGCTTTGCATTGTGGTGGGCTACAACCAAGACAGGCATACCTTAGAGATATTGCAGTTTTGGTTCTACACCACTGCAATAAAGTGATTTTATTGGTTCCTCAGTACATAGAATAGTCATATTTACACTATACTATAGCATATTAAGTGTACAGTAGCATTATATTAAAAAGAAACAATGTAAATGCCTTAAAAATACCTTATTGCTAAAAGAATATCATTGGAATTACAATCTTTTTGCTGGTGTAGTCTTACTTTCAATTGGTGGAAAAAATGCAGTACTGTATCTGGAAAGCACAATAAATCGAAGTGCAATAAAACAAGATATGCCTATAAATATTTATAGGATCAATCTTTAAATGTGAAGAATTGGCTGTAAAGTAGGTTGACGTGTTAAGTCATTTGTATATTAAAACACTTGCCAACTACTGTATGATTGAGTTTACCAAACTGTTTCTGTAAAGGGTCAGGTAGTAAATATTTTAGGCTTTGTGGGCAATGTGATTTCTGTCACAGGTAGTAGTACTCAGCTCTGTCCTTGTAGCATGAAAGCAGTCATAGACAACATGTAAATAAAATATATTCCAATAAAACTTTATTTGCAAAAACATGGTGGGCCAGAATCCCAAAATCTAAAATAATAGTTCGTGTTAGGAAAGTATAATTCCAAGTTACCTACATATGAATGAACTTTTATATTCATTAAAATGTACATTGAAAACCACTACAAAATTTAGTGGCTTAAAACTATAACCTAATGTCTTTTACATATCTATGAATTAACTTAGTGGTTCTGCTTTAGGTGGCATTGGTTGGGTGCTGCTTATAGCTGTAGTCAGCTGGGGCTTGACTAGGACTGTTGTACAGTCTTGATTCTTCTATATGTGGGTTTCTCCACATGGTGGATTCATTAACCTCATGGTATGATGGTAGGGTTTCAAGAAGTATTTCAAAAGTAAGCACTGTGTTAGCAAGGAAGCAGAAGCTGCCAGGCCAATTAAGGTTTAGACCTGAAACTAGTACAGATTCACTTTGCCATTATTATATTGCTCAAAGTAGTCACAGGCCCAGCCCAGAGTAGTGGTCAGAGACTAGGAATACTGGGAAGCATGGTTAATTGAGGGTCATCAAAATAACAGTTTATCACAGGATTGTTTTTGTTTTAAGTACAGCTCAAACTAGTTTTAGTAAAGGGAAAACTTATAAGAATAATGAGATGTCCATCTCATAAAACCTGAATAGAGGATGAGTCCTCAGGAATATTGGACTCAGGGTTTGAAGGTCCTCAGGACTTTCTTAGGTTGGCTTTACTCTGTAAGCTTCATTTACTATTATCATAGATCTGCTTTTCCACAATGGAAGAAACTGCCACTGACAGCTCCTGTGTTTTTTTATATCTTCCCATTTTAGCTATTCAAAGAAGAACTGACTTTATTTTTGCAGTTTTGTTTCTAAAAATTTTGAGGAAGAACTTTGTCCTGGACCAATTATTTGTGATCAGGGGAAAAAAATTATGTAATCCCAACCATGTGGATAGGAGCAGTGTCAATTAACAGAAAAGTGTGTTGAATATATAATTCCCAAGTAATTCACTTGCCCTCTCCTTAACCATCTATGTATGAACATAAAATAATTTATTTTCTCATTCCAGGCCTAATTTACTTCTTTCTTCAATTCTCTGTCTTTGTTGCATTGTTTTACTGGAGAGTAGGCTAAAGTAAGGACTAGAATTAGTTTAGTATCTTTTTTTTTACAGAGACAGAGAGAGGGATAGATAGGGACAGACAGGAATGGAGAAAGATGAGAAGCATCAATCATCAGTTTTTCATTGTGGCATTTAGTTGTTCATTGATTGCTTTCTCATATGTGCCTTGACTGCGGGCCTTCAGCAGACTGAGTAACCCCTTGCTAGAGCCAGCAATCTTGGGTCCAAGCTGGTGAGCTTTAGCTGGAACTAGATGAGCCCGCGCTAAAGCTGGTAACCTCGGGGTATTGAACCTGGGTCCTTCTGCATCCCAGTTCAATTCTCTATCCACTGCGCCACTGCCAGTGGTCAGGCTAGTTTAGTATCTTGAATATTAATTATAATCTTTTCTTGCTTTGAGTAGGGGATTGCAACATTGGTATCTATTTTATCTTGCCACCATTAACATAGAATCAGATACAAAGTTGATCTTACTCTGTGGTTATTCACTTTTTTTCCAGAGTTCATTTGGCTGATCCGGCTGGCGGAGAGGGTATATCCTTCCTCTGGAAAGGGCCAACTTGCATACACAAAAGCAAGTAACTATAATACAGAATGAAGTAAGAGCTGTAATAGAAGTGCAAGCAATATATTGTGGGTGTACAGAGAAAGGAACAATTAATTTTGACTGAATGGCTGTAGGAGGGATGGTATTTTAAATAAGATAGTGTTTGAGCAGGGCCTGCAAGAATGAATACTCATCCTTAGAAAAGAAAGGTAATCTGGCTGTCAGGTTTCTTGACTGCTGAAGGGGTGGCAACAGAATGTCTAGGCTAAAGTAGATGAGCTTAAATATAGATACTGGGAATTCAGGATAAACAGCAGCATGCACTTATCTGACTTCAACCTTCTTCAATTAGCATTACAAGAGCTAACATGATTTTGCTACATTCAAGCCTTAGATGACTATATGGTAATTTGAGAATTTGATTTTTCAGTTAATCAGTTTATCTCAGAGATTCAGATATTTGAATATAGAAAGAACTTTAAAGATTATCTGCACTAACCCCCTTTAGTAGGTAAAGAAACTAAGATCCAGCTAAATGACTTATTCGTTTACACATCTAAATGATAGACATAGGTCTAACACCTAGGCCATCTTTTTCCTGGTCTTTGGATATTTATTAAAAATTAGTGTATTCTCTGTAGTAAGAATATTTATTAAAAATATACATCCATTTGATTTACCTTCTGTAACAGTTTTTATTATTTGTTTATTTTTTTAAGATTTTATTTATTGATTTTAGAGAGAGGAAAGAGAGAAAGGGTGGGGAGGAAGCATCAACTCATAGTAGTTGCTTCTTGTATGTGACTTGACCAGGCAAGCCTGGGGTTTCAAACCAGCAACCTCAGCATTCCAGGCTGACGCTTTATCCACTGCGCCACCACAGGTCAGGTGGTAACAGTTTTTAAATTTGAAGTATAACATGCATACAGTAAAGTACACACATGTTAATTGTAGGTCATGATGAATTTTTCATGTTTAGTATCTTGAATATTTATTACAATCTTTTGGTACTTTGTAAGTACCACCCAGATCAAGATGTAGAACATTTGCAGCACTCCAGAATCATCCTGCATACCTTTTACTAGTCAGTATTGACTTCCCCTGCTGCCCCCAATAATCACGGTTCTGATTTTATCATCAAGGATTAAATTAGCCTGTTCTATAAATAGAATGACTTTTGTCATTCATCATTATTTCTGTGAATTTGTGATATTTATTCATGTTGTGTTTAGCAGTTATTCTTTTTATTGCTATATGATATTACATTGAATGAAATGTATCATTATTTTTTCTTCCATTAGCAGACATTTGAATTGCTTCCAGTTTTTTTTTTTTTTTCTTTTATAGGGACAGAGAGACAGGAACAGAGAGAGGTGAGAAGCATCAATCATTAGTTTTTCATTGCTGTTGCAACACCTTAGTTATTCATTGATTGCTTTCTCACATGTGCCTTGACCACGGGCCTTCAGCAGACCGAGCCACCCCTTGCTGGAGCCAGTGACCTTGGGTCCAAGCTGGTGAGCTTTTTGCTCAAGCCAGTTGGTCCTGCGTTCAAGCTGGCGAGCTTGGGGTCTCAAACCTGGATCCTCCACATCCCAGTCCGCCGCTCTATCCACTGCGCCACTGCCCGGTCAGACTGCTTCCAGTTTTTGACTATTGTGAATAGTCTCATATATATCTTTTGATGAATACAGTGTGTCCGTAAAGTCATGGTGCACTTTTGAACTGACAGGTCAAAAGTGCACCATGACTTTACGGACACACTGTATATTGTCTCATTTCTAGCTGTAGAATTGCTGAGTTGTACCATATTCTGTCTCTTCCAGCAATGGAGGAGAGTTTTAGTTGCTCTACATTCTTGTCAAAATTTGGTATTGTCATTCTTTTTCATTTTAATCATTCTACTATGTGTGTAGTGGCTTCTGATTTACATTTCCCAGATGAGTAATGATGTTTTGCATCTTTTAATATTTTAATTTTTAGTGTTTTGTTTTGTTTTTACAGGGACAGAGAGAGAGTCAGAGAGAGGGATAGACAGGGACAGAGAGAGATGAGAAGCATCAGTCATCAATCAGTTTTTCGTTGCCGTTGCAACACCTTAGTGCTTAGTTGTTCATTGATTGCTTTCTCATGTGTGCCTTGACTGCGGGCCTTCAGCAGACCGAGCACCCCCTTGCTGCCTTGCTGGAGCCAGCGACCCTGGGTTCAAGCTGGCGAGATTTTGCTCAAGCCAGATGGTCCCGTGCTCAAGCTGGTTACCTCAGGGTCTCGAACTTGGGTTTTCCGCATCCCAGTTCATCACTCTATCCACTGCGCCACTGCCTGGTCAGGCCAATTTTTAGTGTATTTTTATATGACTGTCTTTGTCTTATGGATTGTAGAAATTCTTCATAATTCTGAATAAAAGAACCTTGGACTTTTGTATGGCAGGTATTATCTCTCAGTCTGTGGCTAGTCTTTTTACTCTCTTATTAGTGTCTTTTAGTAGGTATTCTTATTTTAGAAATTTTATCTATATTTTAGGGAGTGAAAGAAAGACAGGAAGGGAGAGAGATAAGAAACATCAACTTATAGTTGTGACCCTTTAGTTGTTCACTGATTGCTTCTCATTTGTGCCTTGACTGGGGCTCCAGCCAAGTCAGTGACCCCTTGCTAAAGCTAAAGCCCTTGGTCTTAAGTCAGCGACCTTGGGTTTAAAGTCAGCAACCTTTGGGCTCAAGCCAGTGACCATGGATTCATGACGCTGATCCCACACTTAAGCCAGTGACCTTGAGTTATCCAACCTGGGACCTCAGTGTTTCAGTTTGAGGCTCTATCCACTGTGCCACCACTGGTCAGGCTCAGGCTAATTAAAAATTATTAGTATTATGGAAGTTCAGTTTATTAATTTTTTAAGTATTTAGTGTGTGTGTCTTAAGAAATTGTTGTCTATGCAGAGTTATGAAATTGTTCTCCAAAATTTTCTTGTAGAAGCTTTTTTGCTTTTCCTTTTACTTGAAGCTCTAGGACACATTTCAAATTAATTTGTACTAATAATATAAGGTAGAGACTAAGATTAGTTTTTAAACATGTGGATATTCAGTTGATTTAGCACCCTTTTTTGAAAATAACTATCCTCACTGGATTTTAGGGTACCTAAATCAGATGGATTTGTTTCTAGAGTATATATATCTATACCAGGGGTCAGGAACCTTTTTGGCTGAGAGAGTCATGAATGCCACATATTTTAAAATGTAATTCCATGAGAGCCATACAACGGTCCATGTATGTTACACATTATCCACTAAAAATTTGGTGTTGTCCCAGAGGACAGCTGTGATTGGCTCCAGCCACCTGCAACCATGAACATGAGCGGTAGGAAATGAATGGATTGTAATACATGAGAATGTTTTATATTTTTAATGTTATTATTCTTTTAATTAAAGATTTGTCTGTGCGCCAGATGCAGCCATCAAAAGAACCACATCTGGCTCGCAAGCCATAGGTACCCGACCTCTGTTCTATACAGTGGTCTATTTGTCTATCCGTGCACCAGTATTGCAGTCTTGATTATAATAGCTTTATACTGAGTCTTGATATCTAGTAATGTGATTTCTCTAACTTTTTAACCTTTTTTTGAAGGGGGTAAGGAGCTATACTACATCCTCTGTGTGTAGTCATATACATTTATAATCAGATAATAATGAAAAAAATCTGTTGGTATTATGATTGGAATTATATTGAAACTGTTGATCATTTTGGAGAGAATTGGCATCTAAACAATAGAGTATTCTATTCACTGAACATGGATTATTTATCCATTTACTTATGTCTTCTCTTGACAGTGTTTTATGGTGTCCAAGGTAGACATCTTGCTTGCATTTTGTTAGTTTTATGGCTAGGTATTTGATGTTTTAAATGTGCTGTTGTAAGTTGTATTATTTAAATTTAATTTTCTAGTTGTTTCATATTAATACACAGAAATAAAATTGACTTTTGTAATTTGGTCTTGCTAAATTACCTTATTTTAAATATTTAATAGTTTGTGGATTCTTTTCTATTTCCTACATGTACAGCCATATTATCTGAAAATAATGATAATATTACTTATTTCTTTCCAGTTTTTATACTTTCTTTTTATTTTTTCTTATTGCAATGGCCAACACTTCCAGAACAACATGTAATAGAAATAGTGATAGTTTTATTCCTGAACTTAGGCGGAAAATGTTTAGTATTTCACCATTATTATGTTAGCTATAGGTTTTGGTGGATCCCCTTTATCATAGTAAAGAAGTTCTCATCTATTTCTAGTTTTCTAAATTATTAGTGGCTGTTAAATTTTATCAAATAGTTTTTTTCTTTTATTGAGATAAGTCATTTGGTCTGTGTCCTTCATTCTTTAATATGGTGAATTACACTGATGGATTTCACTGTTCAACTAACCTTTCACTCCTGGGATAAGTTCCACTGTGTCATGATGTATTTTATCACTGACTAAATTTATTAATATTTTGTTTAGGATTTTTATATCTGTTTTTAGGAGAGATTGACCTGTAATTTTTTTTTCTGGCAAAATTTTTCAGATTTTGCTATTAAGCTTTGCTACCTTCATAAACTATAGTGTAGGGAGTATTCTCTCTTTTTTATTCCCTGAAGGAGTTTGTAATAGATTGGTACATTGCATCTGGAGTAGGAAAAAATGTTCATTCTACAGTTTGTTGATGTTAGGGTTATGTGTTCATATGGTCAAATTGATTAATCATGTTCAAATCTTTTAAGAATTATGCTCTTTTCCCGTTTTTATCAGTTATGATAGATTTTTTAAATCACCAACTTTGTACATTTGTCTTTTTTTTCATTCAGTTCTTTTTATCTTTTCCTTTATGTAGTATGAGTCTGGAGTTCTTATTGGGTGTATAAAATGTTAGGATTGTTATAATTTATGGTTCAACCATTATGTCATTATGAAATGTCCTTTATCCAAATAGTATTTCTTGTCTTGAAGTCTACTTTAAATTTCTATTAATATAATTACTCTACCTTTTCATCAATATTTCTATAATTTATTTTTCTTTATTTTATTTCAACCTATCTGTACTTTTATCTTTAAGGTGTGCTTTTTGGATATAGCATGTTATTGGTTTATTTGTTTCTCTGATCCAGTTTGCCAGTCTTTGCATTTTAATTGGAATGTCTATTCTGTTTACATTTAATGTATTTACTATTATTGTTAGATAGAAAACGATTATATCACTAGGTCTTGTCTTTCTATTTCATTTTTTGTTTTGTATGTTTTTTATAATCTTTCCTTTCTTGCCTATTTTTTGATTTGTCAGATTTTATAACTTATTTTTACTAGCTTCTCTCTGTATATTATTCTATAAATATAATTTTAGTCATCCTAGAGGTTCTAATTTATTAATATATTATAAATGAATGCTTTTGCCATTTCCCAAACAATGGGAAACCTGGGACAGTATAACTTCATTTGCTTTTTTCTGGTTTTGTGCTAGTTTTTCATATATTTTACTTCAACATATGTTATAAACCACATAGATACTGGGATTTTTTTGGTAAATATATTTTTTACTTATCTAAATATACTTTTTCTACTATTCATTTATTTTTGCAGTTATTTGCTACCATCCAGAATAATTTTTCTTTAGCCTGAAGAGATTCTTTTAATATTTCTTGTAGTACTGATTGTCTAGAGGCAGATTTTTTTAGCTTTTTGTTTGTATGTAAACATCTTTATATTGACTTTAAAAAATCATTTAAAATATTTTCCCATTACAGTTGATATACATTATTGTATTAGTTTAATGTGTACACCCAGCAAGTATCACTAAGTGATCAACCTGATCAATCTTGTACCCATCAGACACCATACAGTTATTAGAATATTATTGACTATATTCTCTGTGCTGTACTTTATATCTCCATGACTATTTGGTAACAACTAATTTGTACTTCTTAGTCACTTCACCTTTTTGCCCATCCCTCAACCCCCTCTAATCTGTCAGCTGTCAAAACTCTTTATCTCAGTCTGTTTCTATTCTGCTGGCTCATTTATTTATTTATTTATTTATTTGATTCATTTGTTAATAGATGTGTTTATTGCCATTTTATTGTTCACATTTTCCTTCATAATGCTTAAAGAAGACCCTTTAACATTTCATGGAATACTGTTTGGTGGTGATGAACTCCTTTAGTTTTTGTCTGGGAAGTTCTTTATCTCTTCTTTGATTCTAAATGATAGCTTTGCTCTTTGCTGGGTAGAGTAATCTTGGTTGTACTTTTCCTCCATTTCCCTCCCCTTCCCTCTTTCTCTCCTGTAGCCTATGGCTCAGTTGGTTTGAGCATGGCCCTGGGCAGTGAGGTGCATTAGCTCAGGTGCTAAAAATAGCTTGCTACTCAAGCATTGGCCGAAGATGGAGTTGCCTGGTGAATCCTGGTTAGGAGGCATGTGGGAGTCTTTTTCACTATTTCTGCTCCTCACTTAAAAAAAAAAAGAAAAAAAGGAACAATGGCCTCTGCCAGCACTTTTGTCTAGGAGAAAGCTGCCCTCCTAGCTCTTGCTTGATGCCAGTTAATTAACTTCCTCCCATGTGACTCTGGTGCCTTTCAAGCTGCTGCCCCAGCAATGGAACTTAGAGGGAGTGAGTCTGAATAAGTTAATAATATGGGCCCTTTAAAAGTAATTAACTGGTATTCCAACAGCCCTCAATCTCTCTCATGGGGACTTCTTTTCCTCAAACTGTAACCCTGGGTTGGGGGTTCTGCTATGGGGCTGGGACCCCCTGCTTCACAGAGGGGACCTCTGCAGCTGAGATAGCCCTTCCAGTTTTTATCTGCCACACGTGGGTGTGAGAACTGCCTGTTTTGCATCTCCACCCTTCCTGCCAGTCTGATGCGCCTTCTTCTTTAATTCCCTATTTGTATGACTTCCATTCAGCCAGATTTCAGGTGGTTCTGAATGATGGTGGTGCTGTAGTTTAGTTGTAACTTTGATATTGTGGGAGGAAGCAAGTACCACATTTACCTACAGTGCCATCTTGACTAGAAGTTAGGCTGCTCTTTTTGAAGGAAAAAATTTCTGGTGCAGAATTTTAGGTTGGCATCTTTTATATTTTTAACACTACAAATTGTCATTTCTTTCTTTTCTGACTGCCATAATTATGTTGAAAAGTCAGCCATCAGTCTAATAGTAGCTGCTTTACAGATAATATGTATTTCTTTGCTGCTTTAAGAGTTTATTTTTGCTTTTAGTTTTTAACAGTTTGACTGACTACATGGTGTGTAAAAATGATTTTCTTTGCATTCATCCTGTTTGGGGTTTGCTGAATTGATGTTTTTCACCACTTTTAGAAAAATATTTGGCTTTTATATCTTTAAATACTTCTATTATAATCTCTCTCTCCTCTCTCCAACCTTGTGAGATGTTTTGGCTGTATCTCTTAATCTCTTGTGTTTGTTCTGTCTACATTTTTCTCTGTGTGGGTCAATTGGGTATTTTCAACTGACCTATTTTTTTAAGCTTACTAGTTCTCTCTTTTCCTGTGTTCAGCCTAATATTAAACCCACTTAGTGAATTTAATTTCAAATACCCTATTTTTTTCAATTCTAGGAAGACTCTTTGATTCTTTTTTAATAGATTCCCATTTGTGTTGACTGTCTCCATCCTTTCAAATATTTTCTTTACTTTTTTTGTGAACATTAGTGCGTATGGTTTTAAAGTTTTTTACTCTACCCTCTGCATCATATGTGACTCTGCTTCTATTTTCTGCTTTTTGACTTGGTTACAGGTCTCTTTTTCTTGTCTTCTCACATATGTTGTGAAGTAAGGAAGAAATATACCATAAAAATATTGATGAAAAGAATGAGTGATTATATTAATGTAAGTTCAGTTTTTTAATTATATACTGTATATTGTATATAATTTAATTTCATAGAGGCTATTGAAGGTAACCTCCAGAATGGTTCTTCTTTTTAACTATTAGACCAAATGGATAAGGTGCTGACACCTCAATTTAATTAAGACTTGGATTTAATTAGGGTAAGTCAAGATTTTCAGTTCCAATAAGATTTAGTCTTTCGTTTGCCAACCTTCCATGACTAGTGGTTTTTAACTGAGAGATTGTCAGGTTTCCTCCTCACAGTCCTGAACAACTACAGGAGATTCAATTTCTTTCTTCGAATGTTTTGAGATTGGCCCTTTGATCTTTGCTTCACACTGAGACCAAAAGGGATTTTACTCTGCTATTCTAGTTCATTTTCTACAGACTCCTACCTCACCACAGAACTCAGCAAATGTTCCTTTTAGTCTAGCATTTGAATGTTTTCAGCCCACTACACTGAAAAACTGTGCTGCTTTTTGTTTTCACCAATCCTTCTACCTGGGCCAATCTCAGTTCTCAATCTATGCCCAGAATCTTTAAATGATTCTAAGGAAGAAATAGCACATGATTGTCAGCTCACCTAGGAAGGGCTCTTCTCTTTTTGGAATTTTGGTTTATCTCTATCTTGTTACTTCATAAACTCTCTCATGTTGTAAAAATATGATTGCAATTCATTCATATTTTTCCTAGTTGTTGAAGTATAATAATAACTGCTGTCCTTAAAGACTGAAACAGTGAAATCTATTTTGTTCTGGTTATAAAAATAACTCATGCTATATTAACTTCTGCTAACTTACACTGCATAACAAATGTTCCCAATAATTCATTGTCTTACAACCACAAAGGTTTATTTTTTTGCTCTCGCTATTATGTTCGCTGAAGGTAGGTACTGGCTCTGTTCTTGCTCCATGTATCTTCTAATTCTGAGATTCAGGCCAGAGACCAACTATTTGGGCCACATTGTTCTTATAACAGGAAAAAAAAAGGTATTTGGCAAAATGCAAATAAGACCTTTGTATTTTCAAATATTTACTCATAATTACAGAAAAGCCCTAGAATTGGCCCCATTTAGTCCTACTTTGCCACATAGTCCCAAATATAAAATATATTGAACACAAGTTTGATCCATGACATATAGTGTTATCACTTCCTATTCTCTGAGAGAAAATAAAAATGAGAGTGGATTAACCAGGCTTTCTATTAGGATGAGAATACCCATGAAGAGGGTTAAGTTTATTTAGCCATTAATTCATAGTTATTTTTCTACTCAGAACAACTCTTAGTGGTTCAGATTTTCATGAAGAGGGTCCATCTATAGGGGAAAGTAATAATAATTTTGTATAAATTGGGGGAGAGTGAGACTTACTTTTGAATTTGGACACTAAGGGCATTTGGGACATGGAAGAAGACAGAGATAAAAGAGGCCAGGAAAATATTCTCTACTTTGTAATTTTGCCTTAGGTTCAACCTGGTGAAGGTTGGCATACCAGTGAAAATCAAACTTGCAAGACAGCTTGGTGCTGCAGATTCTATTCTAGTTATATCACTGAAAAGTTGTATGATTTGGGCAACTTAAGTCTTATTTATAAAATAGAGATAATAATTGACTAATTGATCCTGCCATCTTTTAATTATTCCTTGATCTCCTGAATCCTCACCTCTTTTAGCCAACCTAAATTTTAGTTTTTTATCCTCAACTCATATATACCCTTAACTATCTTATCTCTCTTAGTCATACTCATTCTGAAAAACTGTAGCCCAGATTAATCCAATTATTTTTCACCTTCAGTTTTGTACTTATGGAATTGCATGGTTTTAGAGAAAAATGTAAAATCATGCTAATTTTACTTTAAATTCATGGTCACAACAATCAGCTGAGTCTTTAATACTATCTGGTATTTATATCATATTTTCCTAAATCATTTATTTTTCTATTTTCTTAAGCTTATTTTATGTTTTCTGTCATCAGACATTCCAACAGTATCTCTTCCTCAATCTTGAACTCATCTGATGATTTTGCTTCCTAGCTCACTGAAAAAAATTGAAGCAATCAGAAGAAGAGATCTTACATAAATTCCTTTGCCTGGCATTTACTTACCTACATCTCCAATTTCTATACTGTATAGTCTCACTTATTTTCTACCTTTCTGAAGCCAAATTCCGCCATTGTACATTTGATTCTATTTTTTAATTACTACTTAAGGACATTGCTTCAGGAAGTCTTTACTCTTATTTTGTCATAAAGGTTTTTCAGTACTGCCTCACTGCCATAAGAAGACAAAACTTACTGCTGTGTCTATCATTCAAACATCTTTTACTTGGCCCCACTTTCCTTACCAGGCAGTACAGCGATGGGCAATCTTTTGAGCTTGGTGTGTCAAAATTCGCAAAAAGCCGAGCATAACTTGGGTGGTGTGTCACTTCGAGAAAAACAGCCTAACCGGAAGTCCCAGAACTAGACGCTCTGTGTCGGAGTTCTGTTGTTTTGGCCTACAGACCTCCGGCACAGAGTGTCTACACTACAGCAAATGTTTTATCCTTGGCTACTGCACCTGGCCGCGCAGGAGAAGAGGATGAAACATCCTTCTCGGCATGCGGCCCCATACTTCTCTGGTATGCGGCCACATGTCATCAAATATGGCTACGCGTGTCAGTGCGGACATGTGTGTCATAGGTTTGCCATCATGGAGGTAGCACTTTATTTGATCCCCGTGTACTATAAATTCCTTTTAAGAGTTGTCTATGCTCACTGTGTTCAATTCCAGTCTTGTTTCCTCTAAATCTATATAATACAGTTAGGCATTTGTCATTGTCATTGAATTGAAACTACCCTTGATAAGATTACCAGTGACCTTCATATTGCTAAATTTCAAGTTACTTTCTCAATACTTTCCTTCCTTGACTTAGTAGCAACATTTGATTTAGGTGATCATTCCCTCTAACATACACTTTCTTCACTGGCTTTCAGGAAATTCTGCTTTTAAAAAATTCTTCCTCCTGTATCACTTTTTCTCCTTTTATCCTCAGTCTCTTAAAAGTTGGAGTATCTGTCTTTGGTTCTCTTTATCTACACTACTTCTTTGATGACCATGGCTCTAAATTCCAACTATATCTTGACAACTCCCAAATTTATATACCCATTTAAGACCCCTTTCTTGAATTCCAGACAAACATATATACCCATATATGTACATATAGCCATTTAGTTATCTAATATCTTATAATTAATTTGTCTCAAACCAAATTAATGATTTCTTGCTCAAAACTTGCTCTTCTCACAGTATTTGTCAGCTCAGTAAATGCCTGCTTCATTTTTCCAGTTGAAATCACCTTTGATTCTTCTCTTTCTTATTCCCACAACCAATTTGTAATCAAAATTTTATGAAGCCCTACTTTGAAAATATTAAAATATATTAAAAATATGTCTATTCTCACTACGTCTACTGCTATCATCCTGGTCTAAACCACATTACCCCTCAGTTGAATTACTTCAGTAACCTCATAACTTGTCTCTCAGTTGCTCTCTTACAGTCTTTTCTCAACATAGTAGCTGATTGAGCCCTTCAAAAAGTTAGTAAAATATTTGAATTCTCTGCTCAAGAACTGTCCAGTGCGCCCCTAGGAAGTACACAACTTCCTTAAATGCCATGTTCTCAAACCACTGTAATTAAAATTACAACCTCCTCTCTTTTTCACATATACTCTTTTCCTAACACTCCTACTTGCTTTTTTTAAAAAAAAAACAACATTTATTGCCATTTAACATTTGTATTTGCATATTAATTGTTTTTGGTCTTTTCTCCTCTTGTTAGAATAAGCCTCACCAGGGCAGGATCTTTATCTATTTGTTTTGTTTACTGTTATATTCAAGTACCTGAAACATTGCCTAGCACATAGTTAGTGCCCAGTAAATATTTGTTGAGTGAAGAAAGAATGCCTGCCTCTCAAGATTGTATAGATATTACATGTGATAATGTACTTATATGAACCTCAAACGATAACTGGCAAGCTATACATGGTTAGTAATTTTGTTTTCTTTCTTTCTTGTTTCTTAGTTACTAATTCTTTGTGTAGAATATCTGAAAATGTTATGTAGACTTCTAGATACCATATTTTATCCCATTCTTCCTGGTATAGTCTTTGCAACTGAATCCAGCTTTTCCTCATTTTTCTTTTTGCTCTCTTCTTCCATCCAACAGAGGAAATGGAAGGAGTTAGAATTAAAGTAATAGAAAGAAAGAGAAAGAAAAATGTCTCTTAAATTCTTGTAGATGTGAGAAAAATTGATCAGACCTCTAATGATTTTTTCTCTTGATTTTCCATATATTATTTTCTGGTTCAAAGTTCCTGGCATGTACTTGATGCTCAACAAATTTTTGAATGACTGTATTTCCTTGTTCAATGAAATTGACCTTTCCAAATACAGGTCTCTTCTATGGATTAAAAGAAGCAAAGAGTCTGAGGTCTAGGTGGTTAATTCATCACAGTGAGTAAAAAGGTGATATAGTCCTATGCTCCGTGGGCCAAGAGAAGAAAGTAGAGGTATGCAGTGAGTCAGAATAAACAGGTTTATTACAAGAACAAGGTGCTGATAAAAGTATAGCCCCTTAGATTGTATAGAGTGTTTCTGTTGTTTTATTCTTACAAAACTTCTTGTTATCATATTATTAGAAATGGGGAAGCTGAGTTGCAGAGTGGTGATATATCTTGCACAAGTTCAAATAACAAGTATAAGAGTTGATGCTCAAAATTATTAGGTTCTCTGGATAACTAATTTCATGCTCATTCTAGTAAAACAAGGAAAGAATAAGGAATAACACAAAAAATACTCTGAGGCATTTATCCTAGGTTTATGTCCTGGCTCTGCATATTATAAGTCAAATCACATTCTTTCTCTGAACCCGATAACCTTTTACAGGGTGATAGTTATGAGACTCAAATGGGAGAGTGAATGTAAAAATACTATAAAAATGTGTTGGTAGAGTTATTATTCCATCATAGGGTGGCAGACCATGACTGGATTGAGATTATAGATAATGGTTTGACTGAGTAGAGGCAAGTAAGAATACAGTTATATCAAGCCAATAGGAAAATTTCACCAGAGATAAATAAGAAATAATGAGATGATGAATTTGAAAAAAAATTAGTAAATATTAAAATGAATGAAAGAAATGAGAAGTTAAGGGTCAAGGAAATAATTTCACAATGATCAGGGGAAATATGAACTCCCATTTAATGAGAAGTACCTATAGATTTTCTCCTTAACACATTTAACATAATCAGAGATTCTCAAACTGAATGACACCTTAGAGTCCATCATTTTACAGGCAAGGAAATGGAGGAGGCACAGGGAAGTCAAGTGAAGTGCTCAAACATGTAATGAGTAGCAGAATTAGAATTTAAGCCCCAATCCAGGGCTTTTTCTATATAACAGGAGAAAAACTTTAAAGAATCATGGTTAACACTTATATCATGCTTACTATCTATCAGGCTCTGTACAGAACACTTTACATGTATTGACTCAGTTAAAATTAATTATAAACAGATGAGATAATATAGGCTATTATTGTGATTTTACTATGAGGAAATTGAGGCACAGAGAAGTGATGTGATATGTCTAAGTCACATAGCTTACTGGTAGAGCTAGAATTTCAACCTGTGTTGTTTGTGTTGTCCATATTCTTAACCCCACTATGTTATATTACACTACAATTTTATTTCTTTGAGATAAATGGCTTAAAGATAACATAATTAGATCTTTGAATGTGTTTTTGAGTGAGGGAATTAAAGTATATTTTAAAATATGATATTCAATGATATATACTTAATAGAAGTAATAGAAATCTATTTGCTTAATTAGCAAAGTAAACTCTTGTTTGTACTTTTCAAAATAATGCAAAATTATTCAGGTATCTATCAATAGTTTTTAAGCTACTATATTCAGTTAAGATACAGCTGTTACTTTGATTTTTTTGGCTTATTTATGATCAAGTGATAATAATTTTAAATGTTTTGGTATAATTGAAGTCGAAAGGAAAATGGCATTGAAATATCTTCTTTTTCAGTGAATGTGCTGAAGTTGCCTGTCTTTTCTAAAATAAATATTATCAATATGAATTAATGTAAAAGAAATGTAGAAATAATATATTGATACAAAATAATGCTAAAGTGAGCATGCTAATATTAAACTTTGGTAGCATTATGTGAAGTCCTTGCTCAAGTTAGCTTAAAAAAGCCCGGTTTTATTATTTATTTACTTATTCACATGCGTGTGTGTATGTGTGCGAGAGAGAGAGCGAGAGATTGAGGGACAGACAGGGGCAGACAGGCAGAGAGATGAGAATCATCAACTCATAGCTGTGCCACCTTAGTTGTTCATTGATTGCTTTCTCATTTCTGCCTTGATGGGGTGGGGGGAGGTGGCTCAACCCAGCAACCTTTGAATTCAAGCCAGCAACCATGGGATTATGTCTATGACCCCATGCTCAAGCCAGTGACCTCGTGCTCAAGACGGATGAGCCCATGCTCAAGCCGGCGACCTTGGGGTTTTGAACCTGGGTCCTCAGTATCCCAGGCCGACATTCTATCTACTGTGCTACTGCCTGGTCAGGCCAGATTTTATTTTTAAAATGGCGGGTTTGACAACCCCATTGAGGCTTATTCATGGTAACTATTTCAGAAGTAAGTATAGATTATATGTTATTTCCATGGCCCTGCTCTTTTAAAGAAATCCTCATCAAGTCTATTTCTGTGTTTCTTTGGTGGTTATTTGGTACCTAATTCACAGTTCTATTCTGTCAACTTCATTTTTATTTCAGTGACCATGAACTCTTCACTGTTAAGGAAGCTGCCTCTTTTCTCTATGAAATGTGCTGTGGTAAATTGCAAAAATGGCCAGTTTTTTTGCATCTCCTACTATTGTGAGGTAGGGCCCTTTATCTCACCCGTTGAATCTGGTCTTATCATTTGCTTTGACCAATTGAATTTGACTAAGGGCTATTTCACAAGTCCTGAACCTAAACCTCAAGAGAGATCTTATAGCTTTATTATTTGCTGATTTAGAAGCCTCTCGGCTCCTGCTGTGTACAGAAGCCTGGATTAGCTTCCAGCATGATGAGATACACATATGACCTAGTCACTCCTATTGTCCTGACTGAAAGGCTAATAATCACTGACAGATATGTCAGTGCAGTCACCATCCAGATATTAGCTGATACATCAGCTGATGTGTAAGCAAGCCCAGTAGAGGTTAGCTGAATTGGGTAACTTTTCCTATAATTTTTACCTTAATTATCCAGTTGATCCACAGAGTTATCAGCTAAATAAATGGTTTTCTGTTACTTTGTTTCTGAGAGACAGAGACAGGAAGGGAGAGAGGTGAGAAGCATCAACTCATAGTTGCAGACCTTTAGTTGTTCATTGATTGCTTCTCTCACGTGCCTTGACTGGGGGACCCCTTGCTCAAACCAGTGACTCCTTCCTCAAGCCAGTGACCTTGGGCTTCGAGACAAAGACCATTGGGCTCAAGCCAGCGACCATGAGATCACATTGATTATTCCATGCTCAAGCTGGCGACCCTGTAATCAAGCTGGTGATCCTGAGCTCAAGCTGATGAACCCACAGTCAAGCTGGCGACCTGAGGGTTTCAAACCTGGGACTTCAGTGTCTCGATGGTCTATCCACTGCGCCATCACCAGTCAGGCAATAAATGGACTTTTAGACTAGTATATTACATAGCAAAAGATAACAGATATACATGCTCATGTTTTTCCTATCTTGTCAAAACTCTTCCTAGATTCAATGCTTCATCTCTGACTAATTTTAAGGTTGTCTCTTTTTCTACTCATAGGTGAGCCACCCAGTTTCCATGTCCTGTCTGAGGCCAATGAGCAGTGTTTGTTTAGTTCTTCTTAAAAAGGGATAGCTTCTTTCTGACTTTTGACTCTGTGCAAGAAAGCCAGTGCTAGCTGTTCTCCAACTGCCTTTCCTTTGGGAGTATGTATTAAAACCTTAGCCTGTAAGATGTATATATGGGCTTTATATCTACAGGGGCTGCTGAGTGTGAGTCCTACTTACTACTATGGATTTGAGTTTCATTTTTGTTTCTGGAAAATATAATTTTCTTTTTTGTGCTTTCACATTCAAGTACTTACCTTTATTTAAAGTCTCCCAGGATTGGATTAGCTGATCAAACAATTCGTTCTTTAAATTCCTGTACCCTTTATTTCAGTGATCCTACTATTTCCTTATCACTTATTTCTTAATAGCTACTTCTCATTATTTAAGGTTTTTCCCCCCTTTGATTTAAATATCTGCTTTTATTGGAGCTCTGTCTTTGGTCCTTAACCCACCTTACTCATTTTTTGGTAAACTTTCCTGCATTTACTACCTAAACTACCTCTTTTATGTTCTAGCTTCCTATATATGTCTTAAGCTAGAAAATTTATTGCCCTCCAGATTCTTACATTATATTTTCTAACCTCTTGTCCACTTGGCTATCTATCCTCTAGGCCCCTTTATGTACCCAACAGAACTTAAAGCTTTTATTCTTGACATCTTTAACTGTTGCTCCCAGTGTGGTGAAGGGAGACTGATAGCTCTATAATCCAGAAAACTTGAAGTTATTTTAGACATCTCTCTTTCATTCTTTTCAACATCTATTCACTCATGAATGCCTGTATCCCTAGTATATTTGAAAAGCCATTTACTTTACTTATTTTTTTTTCATATAACCACCACCACAAGCAGGATAGTATTTTTATGTCCTTAGAAAGTTATCATACATTTCACAATTGACACTTCTACATCACTCTATCTCTGTCTCATTTTCCACCTGACCGACCCTGCTTCTGGGTTCAAATTTCCAATGTTGGGCCTTAGAACAATATAATTCTTTTTCTTGCCCCTTTTCTTGGTGTGATTTTCATTATATATATTACTTCTATGCATATTACAAATCCCACCTTACAGTGAGTGATGTTATATTTTGTATTAGTTATTTGACTTTTACGTGAATTATGAGGGAAAAATAAGTCTTTGTATTTAACCACTTACTACTATTGATTGGTACTCTTTGTTCCTTCCCGTAGATCTAAGAATCCATTTGGTATCCTTTCTCTTTGGCCTGAAAGACATCCTTTAGCATTTCTTACAGTGCTAATTGACTAGTAAACATTCTCTCAACTTTTATTTAGCTAAAAATGTCTGTGTTTCACAATCATTTTGAAGGATACTTTTGCTGAATATAAAATTTTAGGTTGCTACCTTCTCTCCACCCCTACTGTCTTCTGACCTTCAATGAGAAGTTGGTAGTCATTCTTACCCTTGTTTCTCTTGTATTTGATGTATCATTTTTCCCCTTTTCTGGCTGCTTTCAATATTTTTTCCTTCAGTTTTTATCAATTTGACTATGGTTTGTATATATGTAGTTCTTTTTATATTTATCCTGCTTGGGATTGGCTAAACTTCTTGAAAGTTGGTGCTTTTTATCATATTTGGGAATTTTTAAGCCATTAATTTTCAGATAATTTTTATGTTCCAGTCTCATTCTCTTCTCCGCTGGTACAACAATCACACATATTTTAGATTATCTGATATTGTTCCATAGTTCCCTGAAGCCTTTTTCTTTTCTTCAGTCTTCTTTCTCTCTGCCAGGTTGGATAATTTTGACTGATTGGTCTTTAGCTTCATTTTCTTCTACCATCTTCAATATATTATTAAGCCTCTCCAGTAAATTTTAAGTTTAAAATATAATACTTTAAACTTCTAGAATTTCCTTTTGG
This sequence comes from Rhynchonycteris naso, assembly GCA_037038555.1. Classification (NCBI taxonomy): domain Eukaryota; kingdom Metazoa; phylum Chordata; class Mammalia; order Chiroptera; family Emballonuridae; genus Rhynchonycteris; species Rhynchonycteris naso. The sequence goes on along the minus strand of CM072999.1, from coordinate 33,161,003 downwards.
TCCTTTATGGTTTCCATTTAGTAACTTCTCAGTTAAACTATATTATTTGGTTTTTAATATGAATAGTCCCTTGTCTTATTTTCCTTTTGTTTAATTTTTTCAAAAAGCCCTATTATTTTATTTGATCTTGATTATGAAGGCACTATAAATATGATTTAGTGCAAATTAAAAATATTTGACTAATTATCTAGAAGCTTGCTTTTTGGAATAATTTAATTTCCTGAACTTTTTGAGATTTTAATGTTTGAAATCCACAGGGGCTTATGTTTTATGCCAGGGTGGGTATGCAATCAAGGGCAGAGATGGCCACAGAAATGAGAATAAGGTTATATTCTACAGAATGGCTAATCTAACAAGTATGACTATAGCTTTAATGATGTCTTAAATTAGGTGCAGATCTCAATAGATTATTGGATTTTACCTGTGTTTTGCTATCATATTGTCAATTATATAGTTAGGAAATTATAGACTTTTAGTGCCTGAACAGACTTAAAAAGTGATTCTTATAATCTCTTTTCATTCTTTTGAAATGGGTACACAAAGATTTCATTTACACTGAGTTGAACAGATAGGTGATAGAGAACTTCCAATGCAAAATGTTATGCAAGAATACATAATACATACCTGCTGCAGTATTTCAATACTTCTTAGTCAGTATGTGAGAGATAATATTAATGTATAGAATTAAATTATTGGAATAAAAGTGGGTTCAGAATTTGAGAGATAAACAAGTCACTGGTTAAAATAGAAAACAAAAAGCAAAAGATTATAGTAGCATAAGCACTGAATGTCTCTTTATTTTGTCACAGAACAAAATCTCTGCACCAGATCCTGAACATATGGTAGATTACTTAGAATGATACATTACACATATGGTATTATTTCAAATATATATGCACATTTATTTATGTGCACACATTGTCTAAATGGTACTGAATTCTATAATATTACCAACTAATAAGTTTTTCTTTTTTCTTATATTAATACAGAATTCATAAGTGTAGGGGACTGAAGTGACTATTTTGCAAATGTCTATGTTGTTTATCACTCTATCTCCCTAGCATCAATCACAGTGTCTGGCATATGATAGATGCTTAATAAATATTTATTGAGTTAGTAAATTAATGTATCCTATTTTTAAAAAGAATCATTCTTTTGAAAAAGTGCACAGAGAGATGAATTTCCATTTCATTTATTTTTATTTTTATTGGATTTTATTTTTATACTGACTGCAGTACCAAATACATTATCATTATGTAATTAGGAATAAACCCACACAAATACTCTGAAATAGAGCTGTTATCCTCATAATTTGGGTTTGTTTTTCTTTAGTATGTGGGGTTTCTTCTGCATCTTTTTCAGTGGACATTAACTTTTCTGTTAATGAACAGTTAAGTAACAAGTAAAGTGTTTTTATGTGATGACTATCTAAAATTATTGAGACTTTTTATTTATCCTCACTTTCAGTAGTTTTCATTCATTTTGGTATTTAATCACCTTCTATTTTGTTTTATTTGTTTCATATACACGAATATTATACAACTAGATTGCATACTTCTTATGTATAAGGACCCTGTTTTTTTTTTTTTTATTAACTTTAATGGGGTGACACCAATAAATCCGGGTACATATGTACAATGAAAACATCTCCAGATTATCTTATCATTCAATTGTGCTGTATACCCATTATCCAAAGTCAAATTGTCCTCTGTCACCTTCTATCTGGTTTTCCCTGTACCTCTCCCGTTCTCCCTATTCCACCCTCCTTTCCCTCCCCCCATCCCGTGACTACCACACTCTTGTCCATGTCTCATAGTCTCACTTTAATGTCCCACCTATGTATGAAATCATGCTGTTCATCAGCAAAACAACACAGAACAAGTGCTGGCGAGGATGTGGAGAAAAGGGAACCCTTCTGCACTGCTGGTGGGAATGCAGACTGGTGCAGACACTGTGGAAAACAGTTTGGAGATTCCTCAAAAAATTAAAAGTCGAACTGCCTTTTGACCCGGCTATCCCACTTTTAGGAATATACCCTAAGAACACTATAACACTGTTCGAAAAGGACCCTGTTTTATACAATTATTTGTCACTAGCTGTACCTGGCCACGTGTTTCTGTGGCTCAGACTGGTTAAATGCAAAAGAAAGAAAAGAGAAAGCGCATGATTCTAATATGTTTAATTTCACAATGCTTGTGGGTATACATTATTTTTTGTTGTTCCATTGTCTGTGCAGATATAGAGATTTTCTGGTTTGCTGAGTCTAGAACACGCAACATATAATTTTCCACGTGAGAAGCAATCTGTGTCTAGATCTAAAGCACACAATTCTAAAGATTGGCCCTGAGCTTTGTTGATGGTGATTGCAAACGCCAATTGAATTGGGAATTGCAATCTCTTAAACTGAAATGGCATATCTGTTGGAATCATAGGAATGCGAGGAATGAGAACATCTTCACCTTTGAAAGGTCCTGTCAAGATTGTTGTTTCTACGACGTTGCTCATTAACTTTTTACAGTGCACAGACCCAAACACTTCATGTTTTACTCTGAAATCCATCAGTAATTTCAGCTTGTCTGAAAACACGTGCTGTGATGTCATGCCTATCCACCGATGATTGGCCAGGAAGTGTTGTATATCGTCCTAGGCTGGATTACATATGAATGTAATGAATAGGTCTGGACGCCCGTAGTGATGAACATATGCAATTGCATCTTGAGCATACTCATGCATATGACGTGGACTGCCTGTATATGAAGATGGCAAAATCGTTAGTCTTCCAATGTTAGTTGCATTACCGTCATTTACAACTGCATCTCACAAATGAATGTATTTTTCTGAGCGAAGCTTGGTCTCATTCAAATGGATGAATATCAAATGTTCTGATTTGATTTTTGCATACATATCTACGATGTATTGGTGAAACTATTGACAGCATTTCAAAATGTGATTGTCTTCATTCTCTCAAATCATTAATTGGTATGAATAATAGTTCATTGTGCTGCATTTCATATTTGTTTCTTTGCCACTGACTGGTTTTATCATCTTAAGGTTGAAGTGATATCCATCAGCACTATCCCAAAAATGATTGGTAAACATCTATGCTCTGATTCCAGTGGGGTGTGCTCCATGGAGCTGTGAGAGTTGCCAGACATCAAGAGGAAAGGAATAGGTGAAAGATCATGACTAATCATTTAGTAAATTGCTATATTGCAGGGCATCGTAGCATCGATGAGTTTCTGCAACTTTTGTCAATTGATCTTTTCTCCAATGAAGAATAATATCTCTAGGTTGGAATTGATCTCTGACTATAACAATTGCCACTTCATCTATAGTTGGAGCATTGAATCTTCGCACATGTTCTCCAGCAGCCATTTTGTCATCATGAATAACAATCTTGTGTGTATCAGATGGCATCATGTCAATTGCTGTTTTGAACATATGCACTAAATTTTTTTTTTTGTGAAGAAGCTCTTGCAGTTGGGAAACGATGGACCTTTTAATGCCGGTAGAAATTCTGCAGCATGCATTCAATTCATCATTGCCAACACCGATGAAATACATTTGTAGGAATTTATGTTGACCATCTGAGAACGGAAGCAGGGAGTCAGCTTTATGAAAAATTTGTCCTTTTACTTTGAAAGTTGACATGAATTGAGCTGTTAAGATTTCTGCACCAAACGACGTCATTTGGAAGCATGAATTCTATTTCCTGATGTTAGATAGAAAATGCTTTGCTTCGGCGGTATATCCAGCAAGCAAAGTTTTAAATGGCTCTGGCAGTTCTCCAAGTTGAGGCAGTTTAATTTTTCCAGTGCCGTAATACATTCCTTTAGTTTCTCCTTTAAATTTCAGAGCCTTGCAATAAGGACACATTCAGTCATAGTGCCAATGAGAACATGCCGGCTCAAACTATAATCATTACCTGGGTTGAACTGGAATGCAAGGCAATTGTAGTCGCGTGATTGCTGAGCACAGAGTTGTGTTTGGCGATTATCTGTTGTTTCTCATTGACGTCTTTCAGCCACTTTCAGCCTGTTGCATTCATTCTGTTGAGAACAAAGCAGATCTGAAGCTGCAGAATGCGATCGCCATGCTCGCAACCATGCATCCTCAAACCTGGCTGCACATAAATGGATTGTAAATTGGAAACATTGAAATGGAATTGTAAAACATTTAGTATAGTGTGTGTTGCTTTTACGTCCAAAAGATTACGCTGTTTTTCAAAAATAAGCATGCTTTTACCTGTCACAGGTGTGACATCTATATCTATATAATAGTGCATATATAAAAAAGAGCGCGTATTTGAATACACCGTTGTTTCAAAATTTCAAAGCAATCAGTGAAAAACTTTCGGAGATTTCAGATTTTGAACAAACAAACATTTACATTTTTATTTATATAGATGTTGCATAATATTGTTCATGTAACTGATGGTCAATACATATTAAAAGATTTAAGGGAGGTTTCAGAGCACAAGTGTTATGTTTACAGATACTGTTAATTGCCTTTCCACCCATATATCTTTCTAAGGCAAACAGCTATTGTACTGTAGACCTCTACCAAAGAGGCATGCCCAGGCATATGTACATTTTGTATTTCTATATCATTCTTTGCAACCATAGCTGTTGAGATTTAGGAGCAAATGCCTGATTCAAGGGAAGCCCAATACATAGACAGGCCTGGTTATATTCTTGTGTAAAATAAAGATTTTATTTAATCTGATTGGACTATAGGATAGTAATACATATATATGTATGTATATATGTGTGTATGTGTATGTATGTGTGTATATATATATATATATATATATATATATATATTATTTTTAAGATTAATATTGAGTAAAACTGACTTTTTGGGGGTATAGTTCTATAAATTTAAGACATATTTGCATTCATATAACCAAACCCAGAGACAGGATGCAGAACAATCCCATCACACCAAAAACTTTGCTTTACTCTCTTATTTTATTCATAATTGATCCTCATCCATAACCTTTAGCAACCACTGATATGTTCTTTGTTACTATAGTTTTATCTTTTAAGAATGTCCTAGCAATCCCGTCCACCCTAGGAGGTAGAGGGAGCCCAGACGACAGTGGAGACAGTCCAAGCGGCTGTGCCAGGGCCCGCTCACAGAGGCAAAGGTTGCGGTGGCTGCTGCTGAGATCTGGGATCGAATGCAATCATGCCTGAGGAGTGGGCCTGCCCCTGGTGGTGGCTGGGGCCCAAGCAACTGCAGAAGCTATCCGAGTGCTGTGTGCAGGCCCTCCTGCGAAGGCAGAGGCCATGGCGGTTGCCGCGGAGGTTGGGGCTCACTAGCAATCATGCCTGTGGTGTGGGCCTGTCCCTGGCAGTGGCTGGGGCCAGGGCGACAGCAGAAGTGATCCAAATGGACATGCATAGTCTACCTACGGTGGCAAAAGCCACAGCAAGCCACTTCAGAGGTACGAGCTCACACACAATCCTGCCCGTGGCCTGAGCCTGCCCTTGGCAGTGGCTGAGGCCAGGGCAACCTCAGGTTAGTCCAGGCAAGCGTGCACAGGCCCACCAGGGACAGCGCAAGCTGCGGCAGCCACAGAGAGAGGCTGGCACTGGCAGCACCCGAACTCAAACGCCCAACACGCCCCATGCGACAACAGTGGTGGCGGGGGGCCAGGTGACAGACCACACAATGGGAGCACAGAGGCCACACCCACTGGTCCCCTGAGAAGACACCTTTCTGAGTGCTTCAAATGAAGAAAAGAAACAAAACAATATAAAATAAATAAAAAGTTTGGATAGAAAGACATCTGAGGCTAAGGGGCAAGCCACATCCAATACTGTACCTAATAACTGAATTACAGTACTGAGCCCAACAAGTAGCCAGCAATAAGAGGCAGCAGAAAGCAGATATCAGGGGAACTAGAACTTTCAAAGGAACTTCCCTCAGACCAAGAGTAGATAAAAGCTAGCCTAGGAGTGCAGCTGATATTTACGACACCTGGGCCCAGCAGAGGCAGCCACAAGATATGGATCACCTGTAGCTCTATAAAGATAGATAAAAGCCAATCTTAAGCAGTGATCCCCCACCAATCTGCATCAGGTTCTAGCCAGGGAGGTCCAGGGCAGGCACATCCAGCAGCTAGATACGTAGAGCATCAGTTCAAGACCTAACAACTGAACTAGGTAGCTTATTAGAGTGGTAGCTTAAGGAAGGGCTTCTCACACCTGACCCAGCTAAGATATAAAATGCTGACACAAATAGCAAAAAGAATAGTGATAGCAGATAAGCAGTCCACATCATATTACAAACAACAGCTGATGCCAATCCAAGAAGACCTAGAAACAACACAACTGAAAATTGGAGGCAGACAATACCAACTCTAGACTCAGCTAGCTACACAGACAACACACCAAAAGGAAGAGTGTATACACAGACAAAATGGAAAGACAAAGAAATGCAATCCAAATGAATCAACAAGAGAAATCCCCAGAATAAAACTGAGTGAGATGGAAATAACCAAATTACTGGATGCAGATTTTAAAATAGTGATTGTTGGGGTGCTCAAAGAACTTACAGAAATAATGGATAGACATAAAGAACAACTAAATAGAGAGATAACAAGTATTAAAAAGGACATTGAAATCATAAAAAAGAACCAGACAGAAATGACAAACACATTATCAGAAATGATACTATACTGGAAGGAATTAAAAGCAGACTGGATGTAGCTGAGGATCGAATCAGTGACTTAGAGGACAAGATAAGCAAAAGCACAGAAGCAGAACAGAAAAAAAATGGATCAAAAAGTCTGAGGAAACTCTAAGAGAGCTCTGTGACAACATGAAGAGAAACAATATCTGCATAATAAGGGTTCCTGAAGGAGAAGAGGAAAAGCAAAGAATACAGAACTTGTTTAAAGAAATTATACTGAAAATTTCCCTGCACTGATGCAGGAAAGAGTCACACAGGTTCAAGAAGTAGAGAAAACCCCATTAAGAAAGAACCCAAAGACACCCTCACCAAGACATTTCATAATCAAAATACCAAAGCTCAGAGATAAAGAAAAAATACTAAAACAGTATATCACCTACAAAGGAACCCCCATTAGGATGACATTCGATTTCTCAACAGAAACACTTGAGGCCAGAAGGGAATGGCAAGAAATATTCTAAGTAATGCAGAACAAGAAACTACTACCAAGACTTGTTTATCCAGCAAGGCTATACTGTAGTTTAAGATAGGAGGAGAAATAAAAAGCTTCCCAGACAAAAACAAAACTCAAGGAATTCATCACAACCAAACCAATGCTGCAAGAAATGTTAAGGGGCCTACTGTAGACAGAACAAAGGGGGTGGGGTGGAACTAGTAAAAGAGGAATATAGATTTAAATTAAAAAATGGCAATAAACACCTATATATCAATAATAACCTTAAATGTAAATCAATTAAATGCTCCAATCAAAAGACATAGGGTAGCTGAATAGATAAGAAAACAGGACCCATACATATGCTGTCTACAAGACACCCACCTCAAAACAAAAGATACATATAGACTGAAAGTAAAAGAATGGAAAGAAATATTTCATGGAAATGGAAATGAAAAAAAAGCTGGGGTAGCAATACTTACTATGACAAAATAGACTTTAAAACAAAGACTATAGTAAGGGATAAAGAAGGTCACTACATAATGGTAAAGGAAACAATCCAACAGGAAGAGATAACCATTCTAAATATCTATGCACTAATATAGGAGCACCTAAATATATAAAGCAGATTTTGATGGACATAAAGGGAGAGATCAACAGCAATACTATAATAGTAGGCGATTTCAATACCCCACGAACATCACTAGATAGATCCTCAAGAAAGAAAATTAACAAAGAAACAGCAGAATTAAGGGACACACTAGATCAACTCAATTTAATAGATATCTTTGAACGTTTCACCCTAAAGCAGCAGAATATACATTCTTTTCAAGTGCTCATGGTACATTCTCTAGGATAGACCACATATTAGGGCATAAAATGAGTCTCAGCAAATCTCAGAAGATTGAAATATCAAACATCTTCTCTGATCACAATGGCATGAAACTAGAAATCAACTACAATAGAAAAACTTAAAAACACTCAAACACTTGGAAACTAAACAGCATGTTATTAAATAACAAATGGTTTTGTCAACAATTAGATCAAGGAAGAAATCAAAAATTTCCTTGAAACAAATGAAAATGAGCATACAACAACTCACAATCTATGGTACACAGCAAACGCAGTACTGAGAGGGAAGTTCATACCACTACAGGCATACCTTAAGAAGCTAGAAAAAGCTCAAATAAACAACTTAACCCTGCATCTAAAAGAATTAGAAAAAGAATGGCAAGGAAAGCCCAGAGAAAATAAAAGGAAGGAAATAATAAAGATCAGAGTGGAAAAAATGATATAGAGACTAAAAAGAAAATACAGAGGATCAATGAAATCAAGAGCGGGTTCTTTGAAAAGATAAACAAGATCCATGAACCCTTAGCCAGACTCACCAAGAAAAAAAGAGAGAGGACTCAAATAAATAAAATTAGAGAGTAGAGAAGTAAAAACTGACAGAACAAAAATACAAAGGATTGTAAGCAAATACAGTGTGTCTGTAAAGTCATGGTGCACTTTTGACCGGTCACAGGAAAGCAACAAAAAACGATAGAAATGTGAAATCTGCACCAAATAAAAGGAAAACCCTCTCAGTTTCTGTAGGATGATGTGGCAGTATGTGCGCATGCGCAGATGATGACATAACACCATGTATACAGCGGAGCAGCCCACGGCCATGCCAGTCAAGATGTGGACGGTACAGAGGAAAGTTCAGTGTGTTCTGTGGCTCACTAAATTCGAATCCGTGACCAAAGTGCAACGTGAATATTGGCATGTTTATAACGAAGTGCCACCACATAGGAATATCATTACTCGGTGGGATAGGCATTTGAAGGAAACCAGCAGTTTGGTGGAGAAAACCTGTTCTGGTAGGCCATCAGTCAGTGACGAGTCTGTAGAGACTATATGGGATAGCTACCTAAGGAGCCCTAAAAAATCTGTGTGTGCGTGTGCTCCACAATTACACCTAAGCAAGGCTATAGTTCATAAGGTGTTAAAGAAACATCTCTGTTTTACGGGGTACAAATTGCGGCTGTTGCACGCTATCAAGCCAGCGGATAGACCCACATGATGCACGTTTGCTACAGATATGCTTCATGAGATCGACAATGATGCAAGATTTTTGCAGAAGATTGTGTTTAGCGATGAGGCGACCTTCCATATCTGTGGACATGTTCATCGCCATACGTCCAAATATGGGCTGCTGAACATCCTCATGCCTACGCTGAGTACGAACGGAACATCCCTAAAGTGAACGTGTGGTGTGGCCTGATGCGTGATAAGGTCATAGGCCCATTTTTTGTGTGTGGAGCAGTCTGTGATGGCAAACACCTATCTTAACATGTTGGAATTGTATGCAGTGCCACAATTTCCAGAGGGTGTCATCTTTTAACAGGACAGTGCTCCTCCACACTACGCCAACCTTGTTTGTGAGTTTCTGCAATGGATATAACATTCCACCAGCGATGGAAGGACAGGGGTTCTGTCAAGCCATGACCACCACGATTCCCAGGTCTGATGACCTTAGACTTTTACTTTTGGGGTTATGTGAAGCAACATGTGTACATTGAACGTATTAACGACATTAATTGCTTAAAACAGAGAATCACAGACGTTATTCACTCTGTTACACCAGACGTCCTTATCTGTGTGTGGCAAGAGCTTCACTATTGTTTGGATGTGTGTAGGGCAACAAATGGAGTCCACATCAAACTGCATTGAATAGGTATGAGACTGGGAGAGTTTTCCTTTTATTTGGTGCAAATTTCACATTTCTATCATCTTTTGTGCTTTCCTGTGACCGGTCAAAAGTGCATCATGACTTTACAGACACACTGTACTATGAAGAACTTTATGCCAAAATATTAGACAACATAGGTGAAATGTTTCAAGGAAACATTCCTTGAAAAATATAATCATTCAATATCAATCTGGAAGAATCAGAAAACCTAAATAGGCCGATTACAACAAATGAGATAGAAACAGTTATCAAAATACTAACAAATAAAAGCCCTAGGCCAGATGGCTTCACAGGCGAATTCTACCAATCATTCAAAGAGGAACTAACTCCTGTCCTTCTCTAGCTATTTCAAAAAATTCAAGAGGAGGGAAAACTTCCAAGCTCCTTTTATGATGCGAGCATAATTCGGATTCCAAAACCAGGCAAAGACAACACAAAGAAAGAAAACTATAGGCCAATATCCCTGATGAGTTTAGATGCTAAAATTCTCAACAAAATATTTGCCAACCAGATCCAGCAATATATGAAAAAAATCATACACCATGATCAAGTGGGATTTATTCTGGAGAGGCAAAGCTGGTACAACATTTGCAAATTATTCAATGTGATTCATCACATAAACAAAAGAAAGTAGAAAAACCACATGATAATATCAACAAATGCAGAAAAAGCATTTGGTAATATCCAGCACCCATTTATGATCAAAACTCTCAGCAAAGTGGGAACATAGGGAACATACCTCAAGATGATAAAGGCCATCTATGAAAGCCCCACATCCAACATCATCCTCAATGGGCAAAGATTAAAAGCAATACCCTTAAGATCAGGAACAAGGCAGGGGTGCCCCTTATCACCACTCTTATTCAACATAGTTCTGGAAGTCCTAGCCACAGCAATCAGACAAGAAGAAGAAATAAAAGGCATCCAAATTGGAAAAGAAGTAGTAATACTATCATTATTTGCTGATGATAATGATACTGTACATCGAAAACTCTGAAGTTGCAGGAAAAGGTTACTAGACCTGTTAAATTAATTCAACAAGGTGGCAGAATATAAAATTAATACTCAGAAATCAGAAGCCTTTTTATATACCAACAATGATCTGTCTGAAAAAGAAATTAAGAAAATAATCCCCTTCACTATTGCAACAACAAAAAAATAAAGTACCTAGGAGTAAATTTAACCAAGGCGGTTAAACACTTATACTCGGAAAGTTATAAAACATTGATAAAAGAAATTAAGGAAGAGACAAACAAGTGGAAGCGTATACTGTGTTCGTGGTTAGGAAGAATAAACCATTAAAACGTCTATATTACCCAAAACAATTTATAAATTTAATACAATTCCTATTAAAATATCAATGACATACTTCAAAGATATAGAACAAATATTAAAAAAATTCATATGGAACCAGAAAAGAACACGAATAGCCTCAGCAATCTTGAAAAAGAAGAATAAAGTGGGTGGTATCACACTTTTTGATATCAAGTTATTCTACGAGGCCATTGTACTCAAAACAGCTTTGTACTGGCATGAGAACAGGCACATAGATCAATGGAACAGAACAGAGAACCCAGAAATAAACCCACACCTTTATGGACAATTGATATTTGACAAAGGCGGTTATAGCATACAATGGACTAAAGACAGTCTCTTTAACAAACGGTGTTGGGAAAATTGGACAGCTACCTGCAAAATAATGAAACTAGACCACCAACTTACACCATTCTCAAAAAGAAACTCAAAATTGATTAAAGACTTAAATGTAAGTTTTGAAACCATAGGCATCCTATAGGAAAACATAGGAAATAATCTCTCCGACATCACTTGCAGCAATATTTTTGCTGATTTTTCTCCATGTACAAGGGAAATAAAGGGCAGGATAAACAAATGGGACTATATCAAACTAAAAAGCTTTTGCACAGCTGAAGACAATGTGAGCAAAATAAAAAGGGAAACCACACAATGGGAGAACATATTCGACAACACGTCTGATAAGGGGTTAGTAACCAAAATTTATATAGAACTTGTAAAACTCAACACCAGGGTGATAAACAATCCAATCAAAAAATGGGCAAAAGAAACGAATAGACACTTCTCCAAAGAAGACATACAGATGGCCAGTAGGCAGATGACAAAATGTTCAAAATCACTATTCATTAGAGAAATGCAAATTAAAACCACAATGCGATATCACCTCACACTAGTCAGAATGGTGCTCATCAACAAAACAACACAGAATAAGTGTTGGTGAGGATATGGAGAAAAGGAATCTGTCCTGCACTGCTGGTGGGAATGCAGACTGGTGCAGCCACTGTGGAACAAAGTATGGAGATTCCTCAAAAAATTAAAAATGGATCTGCCTTTTGACCCAGCCATCCCAGTTTTATGAATATATCCCAAGAACCTCACATCAATGATTCACAAGGAGAAATGCACCCCCATGTTATGGCAGCATTGTTTACAATAGCCGAGACCTGGAAACAGTCCAAGTGTCTATCAGTGGACGAGTGGATTAAAAAGTGGTGGTATATATACACAATGGAATACTGTGCGACCATGAAAAAGAAGGAAATCTTACTTTTTGCGACAACATGGATGGACTTGGAAACAGTTTTGTTAAGCCAGGCAGATAAAGAGAAATACCACATGACTTGACTCATTTGAGGAATCCAATGAACAATATGAACTGAGGAATGGAATAGAGACAGAGGCAGGATTAAAGGTCCCAGAGGAAAAGCAGACAGAGGGAAAGGAGATAATAGGATTGGTTGAGAGCAGAAAAACAAAACGGGGGAGAGGGTGTTGCGGTGAGGAGGTTGAGGGTATGTGGTGGGAAACAAGGAGGATGAGGGGTGGTATTCAGGGGGACATCAGAATGTATGTAGACCCAATAAATTAAAATAAAATTAATAAAAGAATGTCCTAGCAATAGAATCATACAGTGTTTAACCTTTTGTGAGACTTGTTTTTTTCATTCTGCTGTATGTCTTTGAGATTAATTCAAATTGTTGCATGTGTAATAGGTCTTTTATTATTATTATTGCTGAGTAGTATGCCATTGTACAGATATATCACAATTTATTCATTCACCAGTTGAAGAACATTTGGATGCTCTTTTAAAAGAAATTTTCATTTTTAGATTTTGAACAGAGCTGCTATACACTCTGATGTATTATAAAGTTTTTCTGTGAACATTCATTTTCATTTCTTCAGGGTAAATACCTAGAATTGGGATTGTGGGTCCTATGGTAAGTGTATGTTTAACTTTCTTTTTTTTATTTTATATATATATTTTATTATTATTAATTCTAATGGGGTGACACCAATAAATCAGGGTACATATGTACAATGAAAACATCTCCAGATTATCTTATCATTCAATTGTGTTGCATACCCATCACCAAAAGTCAAATTGTCCTCTGTCACCTTCTATCTGGTTTTCCCTGTGTCCCTCTCCTCCTCCCTATCCCACTCTTCCCTCCCTCCCCCCATCCCGTAACCACCACTCTCTTGTCCATGTCTCATATTCTCACTTTTATGTCCCACCTATGTATGAAATCATGCTGTTCTCAGTTTTTCTTTTTTTCTGATTTACTTATTTCACTCCGTATAATGTTATCAAGGTACATCCATTTTGTTATAAATGATCCGATGTCATCATTTCTTATGGCTGAGTAGTATTCCATAGTATATATGTACCATAGCTTTTTAATCCACTCGTCTTCTGACGGACACTTGGGCTGTTTCCAGATCTTCGCTATTGTGAACAATGCTGTCCCGAACATGGGGGCGCATTTCTTCTTTTCGAACAGTGCTATGGTGTTCTTAGGGTATATTCCTATAAGTGGGATAGCTGGGTCAAAAGGCAGTTCGATTTTTAATTTTCTGAGGAATCTCCATACTGTTTTCCACAGTGGCTGCACCAGTCTGCATTCCCACCAGCAGTGCAGAAGGGTTCCCTTTTCTCCACATCCTCGCCAGCACTTATTCTGTGCTGTTTTGCTGATGAGCGCCATTCTGACTAGTGTGAGGTGATATCTCATTGTGGTTTTAATTTGCATTTCTCTAATGATTAGTGATGTTGAGCATTTTTTCATATGCCTATTGGCCATCTGTATGTCCTCTTTGGAGAAATTTCTATTCATTTCTTTTGCCCATTTTTTGATTGGGTTGTTTGTCTTCCTGGTGTTGAGTTTTATAAGTTCTTTATAGATTTTAGTTATTAACCCCTTATCAGATGTGCTGTCGAATATGTTCTCCCATTGTGTGGTTTGTCTTTTTATTCTGTTCTTATTGTCTTTAGCTGTGCAAAAACTTTTTAATTTGATATAGTCCCATTTGTTTATCTTGCCTTTTATTTCATTTGCCTGTGGAGATAAATGTATATTTAACTTTTTAAGAAACTACCAAACTGTTTTTCTGAAGTTGTGCCATTTTGCATCCCCCAACAATGTATGAGAGTTGTAGTTGCTCCACTTCCTTAGCACTTGTTATTATCAGTATATTTTATTTTAGTCATTCTGATAGGTATATACTGATATGACATGGAGATTTGCATTTCTCTACTGGATAACAATGTTGAATATTTTTACATGTGCTTATTTGCCATCTGTGTATCTTATTTCATGAAAGGTCTATTCAAGTCTTTTGCCCTCTACTGAGTTGTAATATATATATATATATCTTTTAAACCTCACTAAATATTATTGTCCCTCACCAATTTTTTCCCTCTTTTTTCTCTCATTTCTATGTTTTTGTAGCTAACAGGATGAAACTCTTTAAACTCACTATTTCATTTTGATAGAAAGTTCAGGGAGAATATTTTTGAAGTCAGAATTTTTATTTTGAGGAGATTGCTAAAAAACTATGGGAATAGAAAGGAAAGTACATAATTTGGAAGATCTAAATAATTTCACTGGCTATTCCTTTTTATGTACATGTTCTGATCTAGAAAATTAAATGGAATTAGTTTATATTAAGATCAACAGATTTTGACAGATTAGTGTAAGCCTAATTTTGGTCACAAAATTATAAATGCCTGTATTTACAAACTAGTTTTAAAATTATGTTTATATAGTTTTATATTAAATATATTGAACATTTAACATTGAATTATTGAAGGTTTACAGAAGTACTTTATATTGACATATGTTTTATTTTATTAGCATTTTAAATTGGAATTCCTTCATAGCAGTTGTCATATTATTTTGGGTGCTAGACTATATAAAAGTTTCTACTGCATTTGTTACATGTCCTAATTTTAAAAAAAGCTAATAATGTTTAATAAGTACTAAGATATTAAAATGTTTTCCCAAGCTTTGTTGATAATATAATTATAAAATGATGGTTTTAATGCAAAGCAACTTGTAATTACCACTTTAAAGTAAAAGACATGTCATCACTGACTGTAGGGAAAGTAACTGAAATACTTAGGGCTTATAAATAGAATGACTGAATGACTGCTGATGTAAATTACATCATATCATTAGGAATTTTCTTCAGTTTAATTGGCAGAGTTATGATGATTTTAAGGGGAATATAAGAAAAGATTTTTTTTACATCAAATCATAAGGTAGATTAAAAAATCGTAAGGTGGAACATACTAGTTTTTGAAAACAGTGTATAATTTATTCCGAAAACCTCCATGTTTCTCATGAAATAAGACCGAAATATTAAGTTACAAGGAATGTAATTGAGGTTTCAGTGTCAGATTATCTTTTTGTTCTCTTCTGAATTCTGTGGACTTCAATTGTGTTTAAACAAGGCAGTCATTAAAAATCATCTTGACTTTAAAAAGTGTGTCCTACTTCAGAATTATGTTTGGAATAAATCTCTTAAAACTGAATTATTTTGTAGTTTTGTGAGTTATTACTTACTATATCTGGTAGTTGTATAATTCAAAACTGTGATAATCATTTTGCCCTTGATTTTTATTTTGGTTTGAGAATTTTCTTTGAGCTGGTTTGAATTTATAGTATGGCACTAATTACTATCTACTAGAAGCATTTAACAATCTTAAGTAGATAATCATTATTTTAGGAGTCGTTTAATAATTCATTTAAAAAATTACTAAGAGCCTTCACAATAAAAATATTTTCTCTTAAAAACCAGAAAAAAAATGTCTCCCCCCCCTCCCCATGAAATCTTTCAAAACAAAGCAGGGTAGATTTCCAGTGGAAGAGTTTTGGTAACCTTTACGACATGTGCTATCAAGCATCACTACATAGGACTGATGGTTTATATCTTTCTGAAGAAGTACAGTATCATTTTATATATATATATATATATATATATATATATATATATATATATACCCACTCAGAATTTATTTTAATAAATGACATAAACACCTTGTTATAATTGATCTTCTGTGCAAAAGGTATTGAAATACACTGAGGAAAATACACAAAGAACATAACATTTCATCTCTGAAGTTCAAAAACAATTTTTCTGTGAAATTCTCTAAACAATAAGAGAGAAGATGTTAAAAGGAGTGAAAAATAATCTGATTTACTCTCTGTACCTCAGATAGTGATATTCATCAGACCCCTATTTTTTTATATCATAGGCTTCCTTTAAAGAAATCTTTTGTTCTAAACCTTGAAATGTGATCCTTAAACGCTTTGTTGCTCATACTAAGTCATTCTTAATTTTAATAGGAAGTTCAGTAGAATATTTTTGAAGCCAGAATATTTTATATGAAGAAAAAACAAAAAATTATAGGAATGGAAATGAAAAGACATAATTAGGAATGTCTACATAATCTCATTGAGTATTCTTTTTTAGGTACGTATCATTTAGTATAAAATTCAAGATTATAAATGGAATTATCTAATGCTACTCTCATAAACATAATCTTGAATTAATAGCTATTTCTATATTCTGTTAATCCTGAGGTTTCTTGAGTCTAAGATAATATTGACTCTAATTTCTGTTCCTGGTTTATTACATAGCAATTGCTTTATGAATTTCATTTTACAGATGAGGAAATTGGAGTCCTAATGGGGAAGAAAAAGTTTACCCAAGGTCATACAAATATTTAATTATTAGACTGTAACTAGAATACAGGTTATCTTATTTTTAGTTTAATGTTTTTGTCTACATATATGTTTATATTGTTTTTAAAATTAGTAAATTGAAATTAATATCAATTTATAAAACTAAAGTTACTTATAGAATATACATGTATACTACATTAGTTTTCTATTGCTGCTGTAACAAATAACCACAAACTTAAGATGGCTTAAGCAAAGGAAATTTATCATTAGGGTTTTGTAAGTCAAAAGACCAACACAGATTTCGAAGGGCTAAAAATTGCTGTGTTGGTAGGGCTCCATTTCTTTTTGGAAGCTATAGGAAAGAATGTGATCCTTTGCCTTTTCCATCTTCTAGAGCAGGGGTTCTCAATACATCGATCGTGATCTACTGGTCGATCGCAAAGGAAGTGTGGGTAGATGGCATGACATTAAAAAGACATTTGTCTTTTGATTGGCATACTGGGTAGCCAATCTGACGTCTGAACTTTTGACAACCTACGCATGCGCATTAAACCGTGCTAACTTGTTCAGTTATATTGCTGCATAGTTAGCCTTCAATTTATTTAAACTAAAGACAACAAGGGGTATAAAAATGAGTGCCATAGCTGGACTGAGTAAGCAGCCTAAAACCTTCCACTTTCATACAGATTGGGATGGGATTTTTTTCACTATGTCATATTATAAGTGTGTTTGCCTCATCTGTCTGTGTGTCATTGCTATTCCAAAGAAGGGAAATGTGGAGCGGCTTTTTCGGACTGTTCATAAAAACTATGACATTGACTTTCCTCTGAAAAGAGAGCTGAGAAGGAGAAAGGTGAAAGAAGAATACACAATATTAAATAATAATAGTAACTTAAATAATGATAATGTAGAAAAAATAAATTTATGTTTTGCATTTTTATTGTAGGTAGATCATTTTGACTTGGTCATCTTATAAGTAGCTCACAAGCTGAAAAAGTATGGGCACCCCTGTTCTACAAAATAATTCAAGGAATGCCTGCATTCCTTGGCTTAAGGCCTCCTTCTATCCTGAGACTCAACAAGGATGGGATGAGTCCTTCTCACTGTTATTTGGCTGGTTATTTCCTTTCTTTCTGTATTTTTCTTAAGTAAGAAGCAGGAAGGCAGAGAAACAGACTCCCACATGTGCCCAGCTGGACTAGGGGGTGATGCTCTGCCCATCTGGGGCCATTGCTCCATTGTAACCAGAACCATTTTAGTGCCTGCAGCGAGGCCATGGTGCCATCCTCAGCGCGCAGGCCAAATTGCTCCCATGGAACCTTAGCTGTAGGAGGGGAAGAGAGAGATAGAGAGAAGGAGGAAGGGGGAAGAAGCCAGTGGTCGCTTCTCCTTTGTGCCCTGACCGGGAGTCGAACCCGGAACATCCACATGCCAGGCCAACTCTCTACCACTGAGCCAACTAGCCAGGGCCTGGTTCTTGTCTTAGAGAACAGCCTGTCCAGGCAATGGTGCAGTAGATAGAGGATTGAACTGCTATGCAGAGGACCCAGGTTCAAAACCTAAAGGTCACCAACTTGAGCGCAGGGTCGCTGGCTTGAAGCCCAAGTTTACTGATTTGAGCAAGGGGTCACTGGCTCGGCTGGAGGCCCCCAGTCAAGATACATATGAGAAGCAATCAGTGAACAACTAAGAGGCCGCAACAAAGAATTGATGCTTCTCATCTCTCTCCCTTACTGTCTGTCTGTCCCTCTCTCTCACTAAAACAAAACAAAACAGAAAACAACTGAGAAAGATTTAATCTTTTAAGAACTCAAATGATTAGATTAGGCCAACTCAGTTGACCCAGGATACTCTTCCCATCTCATGGTTCATAATCTTAATTATATTTGCAGAGTCCCTTTTGCCATGTAAGAGAATTTACTCACAGGTTCTGGGGATTAGGATGTGGATAGCTTTTAGTGGGGAGGCAAATATTAAATCCTTTTTTTTTTCTTATGGGATTTTGTTGATTTAAATATATAATCTGTAAAAGACTTCTTATTAAACAAAATGTAAAGCCGCAACCCTCTCTAAGAATCATAACATTTTAGTTATAAGATTCATAAACTTAGTTTCTTGAATGCGACAAATACAATTTTAAAGAATAATACAGGGTGTAACATCTAGGGTGGCAAATTTTTAAAATGTAATAATAAATTAATGTAATTTAAACCTCCTGCTACGTATATACATGGGTTGGATTCATAGTAAGTTCATATATATATATATATATATATATATTACTAATTCTTTGCTCATTTTACTTATGTATGATTTCTGAATACTAGAGTTCACTTAAATGACTTCACCCTTTTTTCTTTTAGTTCTTTAAATATTTTATCTAATGCTGTTTAATGCTATTTGAGAGTGCATCCGAACCTTAATATTGGACCAACCTCTTTTGTGTTAAAGAAAATGTAAGCATTCCTAAATGAGTAACTAAACTAGTTATATTTTTAGTTTACAGCCCAGTTCTAAAATCTTTATTTTTTATGGCAACTCTTTTTTAGTCCTTTGGTTTCAGTAATAGGTATCCTGATTCATTTCTTTGTATATAAAGAACTTTTGCTCCTAAGACCTCAACCCCTTGAGTAGGTTTTGATATTTTGGCCAACTCATCTGGAAATTCTGTTTAACTACTAGCATCTTCCATTCACTGGATGCTTATATGTCTCTCTCTAATCTCAAGTGTTGGTAATTTCTAGTCTAGCATTTTTTGCACACTGACAAAAATCTTGGTTCTTCTCTTGAGAGTTCAAGTGAAGTCATAGCAAGTTTTTATTACTTTAATGCACTGATTTTCAACCATTGTGCCACGAGAATTTTTAATTCATAGTAGTTGCTTGCTTTTTTTTTTTTTTTTTTTATGTGTCTTGACCAGGCGAGCCCAGGGTTTTGAACCTGCGACTTCAGGAGAATTTTTAAAACATGCAATACCTGACTAGTAAGGAGCACTGCCCTCTTTCCCCTTTACATCGTCAAATAAAAGAATGACAGTGGCTAATAACACAATAGCCATTTGGTGTGAATGAATCAAACTTATACCTATTTTTTTGTCAGATCAGCAAAAAATATATTTTTTTCACAGAATTTTTATAATTAGTTTATGCCTGCTATTAGATGAAAAAAGTTGAAAATTGCTGCCTTACTGTTTGACATTACTAACATGGTAGTTACACAGTAAGTGCTTGATGAATAAATTAATTTTATGTTCTCTTTGAAGCATTTAGAGGGCATGAACATATATTCTTAATGATTTCCTAATGATTTCTAAAGTTCCTATTCATCTTTGTACCTCTGGGGAAATAGATAGTGATCTCTGTGTAAATGTGGTTCCTCATTAAATTGCAGGGAGAGTTAAACTTTCCATTAGACTAAAAAATAACTATGTTTAGATTTATTTTATTGGTTCCTAAATTTTTAGATTTTATTGACTAGTAAAATGTATTAAAAAGTGTGCAGGATGGACAAAGAACCAACTTTTTACTTTTCTAATAGCATAACAGTTATCAGCTGTCACCATTGAAACATTTGAACTAAAAAAGTAGGAAGAACAAAGGTATTGAAGGAAAAGTCCCTTAAATTCAGTAACTAACTTTTTGGAAAAAAAATCAATACATTATCATTTACTTTTCTCAGTTTACTAAGAATGACCAAAACTTTTTGAAAAATTGTTGTTAGGTACCAAATTAGTTATCCTTTTTTGTTTTATTTAAATGTGGTTTTCTTCAGCCCTAAAACTAGCAAATGGTTGAAAGCGAGGACTAGGATGAATTTAGAAGCAGTAGTCTTTCTTAAGATGACTTTCTTTATTCACAAATTCAACATTTTGATATAATAAGTAAATATTTACCTTTTCTGCCTACCCTATACTTCATTTTTTAAAAATAGAAATAACATATTCTCTCACCTTAAAGGGAGAGTACTATCCAGTTCTCTCTGCTTTCCATACCTTTGAGCCTTACACATGATACATATATGATATACATGATATATTCAGTATAGCACTGAAATGTTTAAAATAAAAAATTATTTCTCAATATCAACTCCTTATTCTTGTAATTAAAGATAATCACTGTAAATTTCTAGTATATCCCTTTAAAAAACACTTTATGCTTATACCAGTAGCTGTCTATATTTAAATTTGTCTTCTAATAAATACATCTATTGAAACATACACAAATTGGTTTACACAATTGATACATTTAGCCTATTCTTGAATCTTCTTTGGCCTTACACTGTTTTACATTTTTAAAAGATTTTATGTTTAATTTATGTTGTTTTATCACTTTTTTTTTAATTTTTTTTTAATTTTATTCATTTTAGAGAGGAGACACAGAGTGAGAGAGAGAGAGAGAGAGAGAGAGAGAAAGGGGGGAGGAGCTGGAAGCATCAACTCCCATATATGCCTTGACCAGACCAGTGCAGGGTTTTGAACTGGCGACCTCAGTGTTCCCAGGTCGACGCTTTATCCACTGCGCTACCAAAGGTCAGGCGTTTTATCACATTTTTAAATATACTTGTACCTGGTACAAGTAAGATACAAACTAATAAATGGTACGTTTTTATTTTTAGTATGCTATAATTCTGTCTTTATAAGGGTTAACATGATTATAAGTCAAGAATTTTTTTAACAATTAAAAGTATTACAAAGACAATTTCTTGGCATGTATATCATTAAATCTTTTCCTCAAATTTTATAGCACCATGATGTTTAAAAAGTAAAATTTGTTTTTTCTAGTTAGCTATTTTGTTGGTTGAGTCATTTGTAAGATCGAGAAGAAGAAGGTACATATGTCAGATTTTGGTTAATTTAGAGGATTTGAAATAAATTATCACAAGAGGAAGGTGTATTGTATGCCAGTGACTATGCCCGTTCCTAAAAATGCAATTTATCTCAGCAACTACAGTATAAAGCATTTTTTAAATTGTAAATGTATTGCCTGACATGTGGTGGCGCAGTGGATAAAGTGTCGACCTGGGAACACTGAGGTCGCCAGTTCAAAACCCTGCACTGGTCTGGTCAAGGCACGTATGGGAGTTGAGCTTCCAGCTCCTCCCCCCTTTCTCTCTCTCTCTCACTCTATGTCTCCTCTCTAAAATGAATAAAATAAAAATAAAAAAAATATTAAAAAAAATATTGTTTAAATTGTAAATGTATTGTATGTTCCTTTTGCTGATGTTCTACAGCTAACTGTTGTGTACTTCTTTGATTACATTTTCTTTCATAATTTAGGCAAATTACTAAACTGTATGTAGGCTGAGAATCCTTCTCTTTGATGACAATAGACAACTTCCAGAATAGGGTAGTATTTTGAGCTTCAGAGGTCCATTTTACCTAGACTTGAAAGGTTTCTTCTTAGACTGTGAATTTGGTGTCTTGACAAAAGCAATCTGCTAACCTAGTGTAAGATGCATGCTATTTTTGCTATGCTGTTTCTTGCTGTGTTTAGTTTAATTTAGATATGCCATTTATAATAAAAGTCACTTCTTAGAAGTAATGAATATGAGATTTTATGCTGGGTGTTTGAACTTTTGAAATTAAGTCACTTTTTTTACCTAACATTAAGTTAGGTAAAAAAATAATTTTTCTATTCATAAATTGGATAATCCTGAATGATTACACAAAGTGGATAAACTTAATGTTCACAAAATCTATGTAATTCTGTATTATACAATCCAAATAATTCTGGATGAGTTGGTTACATGATGTGGTTCACAAATTTGGAATACTATTTCTCACTTTTAAGGCTTGCCTGATGTATTTTCTACATAACTGTAAATATAATTATTTGTTAAGGTTATCTAGCATGAATACAGATTGTCAAATTCCTTTTGTTTTCTGAAATTTTTGATTGTCTTCATTACAGAATCAATGTGATTATGATGATAATGATCATTGATATGTTTAAAGTGATATATCGCTTGAGTTTATGATATTCAGAGTTAGGTAGGGAGTTTCTGCTTTTGTAATGGTATGGGAAGATAAAATTAATTTATTGTCAGAAGGACCTAAATAGGTACTTCTCTCATGAAGACATGCAAACAATAAATAGATACATGGAAAGATGCTCATCTTTGCTAGCTATTAGAGAAATGCAAATCAAAACTACAAGGAGCTACCACCTCACACATATTAAATTGACTATTATCAACATGTCAGGCAATAACAAATGTTAGAGTGTTGGAGGGGCTGTGGGGAAAAACGAATGCTCATTCACTGCTGGTGGGAATGGAAACTAGTACAACTATTTTGGAAGACAGTATGGCAGTTCCTCCAAAAATTAAGAATAGAGCTATCATATGACCCAGCAATCCCCCTATAAGGTATTTACCCAAAAATCTAGACAACATTGCTACAGAAAGACACATGCACCTCCATGTTCATTAATTACATCATTATTCATGGTGGCCAAGACAAGGAAAGAACCAAAGTGTCACTTGCAAGAGGATTGGATAAAGAAGATGTGGTACATGCATAGAATGGAATACTACTCAGCCATAAGAAATGACATTTTGCCATTTATGACAACATGGATGGACCTTGAGAACATTATACTAAGTGAAATAAGTAAATCAGAAAAAGCTAAGAACTATATGATCTCACACATAGGTGGGACATAAACTGAGATTTATGGACATAGATAAAAGTGAAGTGGTTACCAGGGGGATGGGAGTAAAGAGGGACAAATATATAGTGATGGAAAATGATTTGACTTTGGGTGTTGGGCACAAAACACAAGCAACAGTTCAAACTATAGAAATGTTTACCTGAAACCTATGTGCTCTTATTGACCAATGTCACCCCATTAAATTAATTTTTTTTTTTTTTTTGAGAAGAGAGAGGGAGAGGGACAGACAGGAAAGGAGAGAGATGAGAAGCATCAACTCATAGTTGTGGCACCTTAGTTGTTCAATGATTGTTTTCTCATATGTGCCTTGTTTGGGAGGCTCCAGCAGAGCCAGCAACCTTGAGCTTAAGCCAGCGACCTTGGGTTTCAAGCCAGAGACCTTTGGGCTCAAGTCAGTGACCATGGGGTCATGTCTATGATCCCACACTCAAGTCAACAACCCTGCTCTCAAGCTGGTTAAGCTCGTGCTCAAGCCAGTGACCTTGGGGTTTCAAACCTGGGTCCTCAGCGTCTCAGGCCAACACTCTATTCACTGCACCAACGCCTGGTCAGGCTAAATTAAATTTCTAAATAGAATATTTATTGTCAGGGAATGGAACTTACATAATAACTAGTTTTTTGTTTTTGATCTTAAACTTTTTGAACAAATTTTTAAATGGGCTAGCAAGTTTGATTATTGTATTCAGTGGACTAGGACACAGGGGTCGGAAAAAGCAGGTTTACAATTTGTATGGAATAAGACATGCAGGTTATAATTATTATAATAGCTTTATTAACTCAAAAGAATCTCACTATAAATTATAAGCAAAGATATGAAATAAGAATACAAATAAATAATACAGTAAATGATAATACAGGAGTAAACTATGTGTTTTGTGTACTCACAACTGTAACCCACATTTATCTACCCCTGTATTATATTCATCAGCAAAGAAGTTAACTTGGAGTTCAACCCTGACTCAGCCATTATTTATATGTGAGACTTTAGTAAAATTCCTATTGGCTTTAGTTTCCTCAGATTTTAAATAGTGGATTTGAATTCCTAATTTGTATCTGAAATCTAGCCTACTTCTAAAATTTGGTGACATTTTATGTTTCTTTCTGTCCCCCCACTGCAGGCCAAAATAGTTTTAAGTTGTATTTAAATTTATTGTTTTCTAAGTATAAACATGGTTTAGGACTCAGAAATTGAGAGGGGGGCAAGTTCTAAATGAGACAAAATTTTACTAATAATCTCTTAACTGACCAAATGTATAATCTAATGAAGGAATGAAAGAATCAGGGATTCTAGGCTAATGTGAGGTGAAGATAGAAAGATTGTGTGTGTGTGTGTGTGTGTGTGTGTGTATTTCCTAGTATCAAATATTGTTATCATTAAGCTTCAGTTTTAGTCAGGCATTTGTGAACCTGGGTGTCGGGATTATGGTCTTTACAAATGTTCTCATCTCTCTTCCAATTAGAATGCTGGAACTAACATGTATTCCTGCTTCTCCCCAAGAGTAGAGTCACCCTTCTTTTCATGTTTCCCTATCCAAGCAGCAGTGAGTTTCTACCAGTCTACTGTGTTATACTTCTCCCTACATATAAAGGATTTTGCTCTTTAGGGGAGATAAACCAAATGCATATGGTCAAAGTTTCCCACCTACATCAACTGGAATTGCACTGGTATTCTTGAGTGCATTTGTGGATTAAAGTGCTTTTGTATGAGAGGTAGGATAGGCTAGACCAGTGGTTCTTAACCTGGGTTCTGTCGAACCCTAGGGGTTCGATGAGTCGGTCTCAGGGGTTCGGAGAAGCCTCTGCCACGGAGGCCAGAATAAAGTAATACCGTAATTTGTTGTGAGTTCATGCACTTTGTTGGTTTTGTTCTTTGAGCAAAGTGATGTTCATGCACGGCTCATTTTGTGCACCAGTAAAAAACATATACCTATGTCTTGAATTTGGAAATAAAATCATATTTTATTTATCACTAAAGAAGGGTTCGGTGAATGTGCATATGAAACTGGTGGGTTCGGTACCTCAGAAAAGGTTAAGAACCACTGGGCTAGACGGTTCTGGGTGGAGTTTTTTTATATATATATATATTTTATTATTATTAATTTTAATGGGGTGACACCAATAAATCAGAGTACATATGTACAATGAAAACATCTCCAGGTTATTTTATCATTCAGTTGTGTTGCATACCCGTCACCCAAAGTCAAATTGTCCTCTGTCACCTTCTATCTGGTTTTCCCTGTGTCCCTCCCCTCCTCCCTATCCCAGCTTTCCCTCCCTCCCCCTACCCCGTAACCACTACTCTCTTGTCCATGTCTCATAGTCTCACTTTTATGTCCCACCTATGTATGAAATCATGCTGTTCTCAGTTTTTCTTTTTTTCTGATTTACTTATTTCACTCCGTATAATGTTATCAAGGGTAGCAGTACTTATATCTGGGTGGAGTTTTAAATTGTTTATTATTCTCCCTTAGCAGTGGGGATCTTACTTGAGATTCTTTCTCGTCTGTATTCCTAATGGGATTCTAGGAAGAAAAGTGTGCAAGAAGGTGTATATAAAGGAAAAACACACTTCTGTGTTCCTCCTCTACCTCAGTACTCTACCCACATTTAGACCATTCTAGTTCACAACACCTCTACACCATGTGTGGATTTTCCACACACAAAGCAGTTTTGTGACACCCGCTGGTTGTCTTGCAATTTAACTCAGTTCTTACACTATCTACCTGGAGTTAAGGATTCAGTCCTACAAAACTGCTTCCTACCAACTTCATGTGCCAGTGGCAAGTTCAATTATTACCTGTACTTCTGATGATGTAATATAAATTGGAAGTCCACATGACCCCTTCCTCAGATTCAATTAATTTATTAGAGTGGCTCACAGAACTGAGTTAAATGATTTACTCATTAGATTACCACTGTATTGTAAAGGATGTAACTCAGGATCAGCCAGATGGAAGAAATGTATAGGGCAAGTTATATGGGAAGAGCTGTGGGGCTTCCATGCTTTCTCCAAGTGCAATAACCCCCTGGCATCTCCAAAGTGTTTGTCAACCAGGAAACTCTGGACCCTGTCCTTTTAGTTTTTATGGAAGCTTCATTACGTTGCCATGATTGATTAAATAATTGGTTATTGGTAATTGACGTCAATTTCCAGCCTCTCCCCTCCTCAGAGTGGGGGGTGGGTGGGAGCTGAAAGTTTCAACCATCTAATCACTTCCTTGGTTACCCTGGCAGCTAATCCTCATTCTTAGTTTATCTGGATGCTTTCCAAATGTCACCTCATAATATGGTTGAAAGGAGCTTGTTATGAAGAACAAAAGACACCTGTATTCCTCTCATTGCTTAGGAAATCCCAAGGGTTTTAGTAGCTCTGCCAAGAATGGGGAGGAAGAACAAATATATAGTTATTATAAATCACAATATCACAGTATGCAATACCCCTATGTCTGTAACTCCTAGGGTTTCACACTCTCTTGATAGCTCACAGTCAGCCTTTAACAGTTCATTTATAATTTCTAGTTTAAATTTCTTGGCAGCTTATGTAGTGTTCATTGGCATGTGTCCAAGGTTAGGAAAACCTCAGGCCCTGTTTCACGACTAGGTGCCTTTCTTCAGATAATCAGTTTAGTTGTTTGACCCGTCGCCTCAGTTCTCTGCTGGGTATAGGAAAAGTCATTAATTTGCAGTTTTCCAGATTATTTTTCTTCTATTGGTGTAAGTGACATACTTTTCCATTCTTTGCATCTCTGGACTTAAACTGAAAATTCTTTTGCTTTAAAAAAAAATTTTTTCCCTTTTATGCTGCTATTATCCACCCATTAACTCATTCTCTTTCCTTTATGTCTTAAACATATTTATGATAACTGATTTAATATTCCTTTATATCCTATTCTGTATATATTGTCAGATTTTTTAAATTTATTATTTTTTTATTTTAATGGGGTGACATTGATAATACAGGGCACATATGTTCAGAGAAAATATTTCCAGGTTATTTTGACATTTGATTATATTGCATACCCCTCACCCAAAGTCAAATTGTCCTCCATTACCTTCTATCTGGTTTTATTTGTGCCCCTCCCCTCACCCTGCCTCCTCCCTCACCTCCCCCTCCCCCCGGGTAGCCAGTACACTCTTGTCCATGTCTCTGAGTCTCATCTTTATGTCCCATCTATGTATGGATTCATATAGTCCTTAGTTTTTTCTGATTTACTTACTTCACTCAGTATAATGTTATCAAGGTCCATCCATGTTGTTACAAATGATCGGATGTCATCATTTCTTATGGCTGAGTAGTATTCCATAGTATATATGTACCAAAGCTTTTTAATCCACTCGTCCTCTGATGGACCTTGGGCTGTTTCCAGATCTTCGCTATTGTGAACAATGCTGCCATGAACATGGGGGCGCATTTCTTCTTTTCAAACAGTGCTATGGTGTTCTTAGGGTATATTCCTAAAAGTGGGATAGCTGGGTCAAAAGGCAGTTTGATTTTTAAATTTTTGAGGAATCTCCATACTGTTTTCCACAGTGGCTGCATCACCAGCAGTCAGGAGGGTTCCCTTACCTCCAAATCCTTGCCAGCACTTATTCTGTGTTGTTTTGCTGATGAGTGCCATTCTGACTGGTGTGAGGGGATATCTCATTGTGGTTTTAATTTGCATTTCTCTAATGATTAGTGATGTTGAGCATTTTTTCATATGCCTGTTGGCCATCTGTATGTCCTCTTTGGAGAAATTTCTATTCATTTCTTTTGCCCATTTTTTGATTGGATTGTTTGTCTTCCTGGTGTTGAGTTTTATAAGTTCTTTATAAATTTTGGTTATTAACCCCTTATCAGACGTGTTGTCAAATATGTTCTCCCATTGTGTGGTTTGTCTTTTTATTCTGTTCTTATTGTCTTTAGCTGTGCAAACTCTTTTCAGTTTGATATAGTCCCATTTGTTTATCCTGCCTTTTATTTCATTTGCCCATGGAGATAAATCGGCAAATATATTGCTGCAACAGATGTCGGAGAGCTTACTGCCTATGTTTTCTTCTAAGATGCTTATGGTTTCACGGCTTACATTTAAGTTTTTTATCCATTTTGAGTTTGTTTTTGTGAATGGTGTAAGTTGATGGTCTAGTTTCTTTTTTTTGCAGGTAGATGTCCAATTTTCCCAACACCATTTGTTAAAGAGGCTGTCTTTACTCCATGGTATGTTCTTTCCTCCTTTGTCAAATATCAGTTGTCCATAAAAGTGTGGGTTTATTTCTGGGTCTTCTGTTCTCTTCCATTGATCTATGTGCCTGTTCTTATGCCAGTACCAGGCTGTCTTGAATACAATGTCCTTGTAGCAGTGGTTCTTAACCTTTTTTGAGGTACCGAACCCACCAGTTTCATATGCGCATTCACTGAACCCTTCTTTAGTGATAAATAAAATATGAATTTTTTTCCAAATTCAAGACATAGGTATATGTATTTTTACTGGTGCATTCACCGAACCCTTCTTTAGTGATAAATAAAATATGATTTTTTTTTCCAAATTGAAGACATAGGTATATGTATTTTTACTGGTGCACAAAATGAGCCGTGCATGAACATCACCTTGCTCAAAGAACAAAACCTACAAAGTGCATGAACTCACAACAAATTACGGTATTCCTTTATTCTGGCCTCCGGGGCAGAGGCTTCTCGGAATCCCTGAGACCGACTCTTCAAACCCCTAGGGTTCAATAGAACCCAGGTTAAGAACCACTGCCTAGTAGTATACCTTCATATCCGGAAGAGTGAAACCTCCTGCTTTATTTTTCTTTTTAAGATTGCTGTGACTATTCGTGTTCTTTTTTGGTTCCATATAAATTTTTGGAATATGTGTTCTATATCTTTGAAGTATGTCATTGGTATTTTAATTGGTATTGCATTGAATTTAAATTGCTTTGGGTAATATAGACATTTTAATGATGTTTATTCTTCCTAACCATGAATATGGTATCTGCTTCCACTTGTTTGTATCTTCATTGATTTTTTTTTATCAATGTTTTATAATTTTCCAAGTACAAGTAAGTCCTTAACCTTCTTGATTAAATTTACTCCTATGTACTTTATTTTTTTGGTTGCAATAGCGAAGGGGATTGTTTCCTTAATTTCTTTTGCTGAAAGTTCATTGTCGGTATATAAAAATGCCTCTGATTTCTGAGTATTAATTTTATATTCTGCCACCTTGCTGAATTCATTTATCAGGTCCAGTAGTTTTTTTACTGAGACTTTAGGGTTTTCTATATACAATATCATATCATCTGCAAATAATGACAGTTTTACTTCTTCTTTTCCAATTTGGATGCCTTTTATTTCTTCTTCTTCTCTGATTGCTGTGGCTAAGACTTGCAGAACTGTGTTGAATACGAGTGGTGAAAGGGGGCACCCCTGTCTGGTTCCTGATCTTAAGGGGTTTGCTTCTTAATTTTTGCCCATTTAGTACGATGTTTGCTGTGGGTTTGTCACAGATGGCCTTTATCATGTTAAGGTATGTTCCCTGTATTCCCACTTTACTGAGAGTTTTGATCATGAATGGGTGCTGGATTTTATCAAATGCTTTTTCTGCATCTATTGAAATTATCATGTGATTTTTGTCCTTACTTTTGTTTATGTGATGAATCACCTTGATAGATTTGCGAATGCTGAACCAGCGTTGCCTCTCCAACATTGATCATGGTGTATGATTTTTTTCATATAATGCTGGATCCTTTGGCTAATATTTTGTTGAGAATGATAGTATGTAAATTCATCAGGGATATTGGCCTAAAATTTTCTTTCTTTGTGTTGTCTTTGTCCTGTTTCGAGATCAGAATTATGCTCGCCTCCTAAATGGAATTTGGAAGTCTTCCTTCCTCTTGAATTTTTTGAAATAGCTTGAGAAGGATAGGAGTTAGTTCTTCTTTGAGTTTTTGGTAGAATTCACTTGTGAAGCCATCAGGCCCAGGACATTTCTTTTTTGGGAGTTTTTTGATAACTGTTTTGATCTCATTTGTTGTAATTGGTCTGTCTAGGTGTTCTGATTCTTCCAGATTGATTTTTGGAAGATTATATGATGCAAGAAATTTGTCCATTTTACTTAGGTTGTCTAATTTTTTGGCATAGAGTTCTTCTTTGTATTTTCTTACAATCCTTTGTATTATGTTGTGTCAGTTATTTCTCCACTCTCATTTCTAATTTTATTTATTTGAGTCCTCTCCTTTTTTCTTGGTGAGTCTAGTTAAAGTTTCATCGATCTTGTTTACCATTTCAAAGAACCAGCTCCCGGTTTCATTGATTCTCTGTATTGTTTTTTTAGCCTCTATGTCATTTATTTCTTCTCTGATCTTTATTATTTCCTTCCTTCTACTAGTCCTGGACTTTATTTGCTGTTGTTTTTCTAGTTCTTTTAGATGCAGGGTCAGGTTGCTTACTTGAGCTTTTTCTAGCTTCTTTTGGTATCCCTGTAGTGTTATAAACTTCCCTCTCAGTATTGCTTTTGCTGTTACCCATAAATTTAGAGTTGATGTATGCTCATTACATATGTTTCTAGGAACTTTTTTATTTCTTCTTTGATCTCATTGTTAATCCATTCATTATTTAATAACCTGCTATTTAGTTTCCAAGTGTTTGAGTATATTTCAATTTTTCTTTTGTGGTTAATTTCTAGTTTCATGCCATTGTGATCAGAGAAAATGCTTGATAAGATTTCAATATTCCTAAATTTGTTGAGACCACTTTTGTGTCCTAACATGTGGTCTATCCTAGAGAATGAATCATGAGCGCTTGAAAAGAATGTATATTCTACGGCTTTTGGGTGAAAAGTTCTGAAGATATCTATTAAATCGAGTTGATCTAGTGTGTCCTCTAAGTCTGCTGTTTCTTTGTTAATTTTCTTTCTTGAGGATCTATCCAGTGTTGTTAGTGGGGTATGGAAATCCCCTACTATTATAGTATTGCTGTTAATCTCGCCCTTTATATTCATGAAAGTCTTCTTTATGTATGTCAAAGTTCCTATGTTCGGTGCGTAGATATTTATAATGGTTATATCTTCCTGTTGAATTGTTCTTTTTATCATTATGTAGTGTCCCCCTTTATCTCTTACTACAGCCTTTGTTTTTAAAGTCCTTTTTGTCAGATATAAGTATTGCTATCCTGGCTTTTTTTTCATTTCCATTTGCATGAAATATTTTTTTTCATCCTTTCACCTTCAGTCTATGTGCATCTTTTGTTTTAAGGTGTCTCTTGTAGACAGCATATGTATGGGTCCTGTTTCTTTATCCACGCAGCTACATTATGTCTTTTGATTGGATCATTTAATCCATTTACATTTAAGGTTATTATTAATATTTAGTTGTTCATTGCCATTTTATTCTTTAAAGCTGTATTCTTATTCTGCTATATTCTTTTCCCCCTTTGAACTGTTCACAACAGGCCCTTTAGCATCTCTTGCAGAATTGGTTTGGTTTTAATGAATTCCTTGAGGGGTTTTTTGTCTGGGAAGCTCTTTATTTCTCCTTCAGTTTTATACATTAGCCTTACTGGATACAGTAGTCTTGGTTGTAGGTGCTTGTTCTGCATTACTTTGAATATATCTTGCCATTCCGTTCTGGCCTCAAGTGTTTCTTTTGAGAAGTCAGATGTGAGCCTTGTTGGGGCTCCTTCGTAGGTGATAGCCTTTTTTTCTCTCTAGCAGCTTTTGACTTTTTCTCTTTATCACTTAGGTTTGGTATTTTAACTATGATGTTTCTTGGTGTAGATTTCTTTGTGTTTCTCTTTAAAGGAGTTCTGTGTGCTTCTTGAACGTGTGAAACGTTTTTCAGTCTTAATTTAGGGAAGATTTCAGCTATGATTTGATTGAATAAAGTTTCTATCCCTTGTTTTTTCTCTTCTTCTTCAGGAACCTCTATGATGCCGATGTTATTTCTCTTCATGTTTTCACAGAGCTCCCTTAGAGTATCCTCAGATTTTTTGAGTCTCTTTTCTTTTTTCTGCTCTGCTTCTGTGCCTTTGTTTATTTTGTCCTCTAACTCTCTAATTCGATCCTCAGCTTCATCAATCCTGCTTTTAATTCCTTCCATTGTGGTCTTCAGTTCTGATACTGTATTTGTCTTTTCTGATTCTTTTTTATTATTTCAATTTCCTTTTTTATACTCGCTATCTCTTTATTTAGGTGTTCGTAATGACTATCCATTGTTGCTCTAAGCTCTTTGAACATCCTAACTATCATTATTTTACACTCTGCATCAGGTAGTTTGGTTATATCTGATTCATTCAGGTCCTTCTCTGGGGATTTCTCTTGATTCATTTGGGTTGCATTTTTCTGCCTGCCCATTTTGTCTGTATGTAAGAAGGGTTTGGCTACTGGAGTCCAATGGGTGTTGCCTCTATGTTCCCTAGGTGTGGTCTGTCTGCAGGCCCACTACTCCCTCTGCCGCTGCCTAGGGTGGTTGGGTATTGGTGTTGCTGGGGCCAGCCGCTGCTGTGGTTTCAGCCTCGCCTCTGCAAGAGGGGCTGTGTTCTCGTGCCAGGCTCTATAAGCCTCAGCCAGTCTCGGCCTTCACCCCTCTCACACGGGTGGGATTTGGCCCTACACTCGGGCCACAAGCCTGGGAACCAAGGGCAAGGGTGAGCACTTTTGCTCAGCTGCGGGTCTCTGTCAGCCACTTCCTCTGGCAGGGAGGGGCTTCTCATGCTCGCTCAGCTGTGAGCCAGGGTTTGGCCCCGCCCCTGTCAACCTCTGCTCCTTGGCCAGGCTTCTGATGCGTGCTCAACTGTCATCCCTGGATTTCGCCCCACCTCCCCGGGCTAAGCCGGTTTGTGCAGGGCTTCAAGCCTCGGAGGGCGGTTGAGGCTGCAAGCCCTCTCGCCCCTGCCCAGCGGCAGATGACCGTTCAGGGCTCCTGCTTTCCCCCCACAGGTGGGGTCATAGACGGGCCTGCAACCGCTGGACCACTTTCGCGCGTCCCCATCACTCCCACTGGGCTAGACCGAGTTCACGCCAGCCAGCTGGGCCTCTCCCCCGTCCACACAACTGGGCTTTCGCTCCCACCGCAGCCCCACCCTCTTGCAAGCCCTCAGCAGTATGGGTGGGGGCGCTGCAGCTCAGACCCTAACACTCCATACTGTAGTCCTGAAAGCTCCTTGCTTCTAAGTGATAATTGCCTGTTTGGCTAGTGTCCTGCTTCCCCTTGCTGGTTCCAGGGGGAATATTGTTTTAGATTTGTGGAGTGACTCAGCCCAGGGTGGCTGTCCCTCAAAGCTTTTCTCCCTGTGCCTTCCAGACCACACTGTCTTCCGGCTGCTCTTGTCCTCTCCTCTCTCCCTGTCTCCCAGAGTCCCGGGTGAGTGGTTGTTTAGAGAGGTTTTCTGCGCTATTTCAGAAGAATCCTGGGTCTGCGACAACTGTCTCTTTCTTACAAACAGTATCCTAACCTGTTTCCCAGCTAAATACTGTCCATAGGCCTCTTCTAGGCTCTGGGGCTGTAGGCTGGGGCTTTGTTCCTGGGACCCAGGTCCCTACCCTTCTGCTAGCCTCTCTTCCCACCACATAAGTCTCTCCGGACTGCCTTTCGCTCTGGGGAGCTGGGCAGCCCTTTCCGCATTTTCGCTTTTCCTACAAGTCTCAATGTTGCTTCTTCAGTGTTCCCTGGTTGAAGAGTCCTCTCAGT
The DNA here is from genome assembly GCA_037038555.1 of Rhynchonycteris naso. Lineage (NCBI taxonomy): Eukaryota > Metazoa > Chordata > Mammalia > Chiroptera > Emballonuridae > Rhynchonycteris > Rhynchonycteris naso. The sequence goes on along the minus strand of CM072999.1, from coordinate 33,126,800 downwards.
CCAGTTCCACGTTGGTTTATCCAGATGATGGTTCTTAAAACCAAATTATAATCCACTTTGGTTCTGGGAGTTGGAAGTTGGTACGTCTGCCTACTCTATCACCATCTTGCCCTCTCCAGGTTTTTTGTTGTTGTTGGTTTGTTTTTATGAATCACTCTTTCATGCCCCTTTGAATTTCTAATAATTTTTATTTTAAAATATGAGCATCACAGGTGCTCTTTTGTTAGTGTGATCATTTTAATTTTATCTTTTTTTTTCTTTATTCATTTTAGAGAGGAGACACAGAGTGAGTGAGAGAGAGAGAGAGAGAGAGAGAGAAAGGGGGGAGGAGCTAGAAGCATCAACTCCCATATGTGCCTTGACCAGACCAGTGCAGGGTTTTGAACTGGCGACCTCAGTGTTCCCAGGTCGACGCTTTATCCACTGCACCACCACAGGTCAGGCATAGTGTGATCATTTTAAAGCTTTGTTAGGGAGGCCTAGAGTAACTGTACTAAGAAGTAGTCTTTCTGGGATCTTATTTGAATGCCTGGAGTGTTCAGTGACTTTGCCCTACTCTGGTTGGTCAGGACTCCTGTGTTATACAGCACTGTGATTTCTGAAACAGCAGTTTAGCTCAAGCTTCCTGGTGCTATAGTCTGCCAGATATCATAGAATCTCACCCTGTGCATGCAGTTTGAATTTACCAAAGCATTAGGCAATTTTGCAGATTCTGGAGCTACTTCCCTATAAAGCTGCCTACTTTTTGTAAACTGCCCTGCAAATATATTTACATCTAAATCCCTAAACTTTTTTATCTTGTCTCCTGCTCTGCTTGGGCTCTACCTCCCAGCAGGGTCGTTTGGATTATGCCTCTAGGCAGAAAGCCTTGACTGATATGAGGCTTATCCTGTGTTTTTCTTCTGTTATGGATATCAGTCCTGGGCTGCCTCTTGCTCAGTGTCTCAAAACAGATGTTGTTCTATACGTTGTTTCAATTTTATAAATTGTATGTTATTCTGACAGGTATTGGTTATTCTGACATATAAATCCTGTTATTTATTCTCTTTCTATTGAGTAAATTCTGTTTGTCAATCACCTTGTTAAACTCTACATTTTATTTAATCTTTGTTTAATTTTTTTAAAAAGCCCATTTTGTTACAATTATTTGTAGTAACTAATTATTATTACCATTTCATAGATGAAAAACCTATAGGAAGGTCCATCAACTTTCTAGTGGAATAAATCCTAGTAATTAATTAACATAGACAGATACTAATTAGTTTAAACATGTCTTTGTGATTTTTTAAACCTTTTATATAAGATTGTTGGACTTTTTAACGTTTTTAAAAAATCTAGTTTTTTAAGTTTATTATTTGATTTTAATATAGACAATAGAACCTAATCAATTATATCAAGGGTTGGCAATTGTTTTCTTACAGGGCCACTAGTAGTACATAACTTAGGCTTGTGAGCCAAATGGATTCTTACTACTACTCAGTTCTGCTATCATAGCTCAAAGGTAGCTATAGACAATATATATGGCTCAGTTCCAATATAATTTTATAAGAAGACATAATCGGTTAGTGGGGCCATGGTTTGTGTACTGCTAAGTTAAATTGGGTGCTCTTGTGGTTTGACCTTTAGATTTACATATATTTTTCTACTTTTTAAAAAAATACCATCTTAAGTTTTTTAACTTTATTTTATTGATTTTAGAGGGAGAGAAAGGAAGAGAGACAGACACATCAATCTCTTTCTATGTATTTTCTACTTTTTAATATTAATGTTTAGAAAACTTAGCATCTTTGTGGTGATATAATAAAGATAATTTTTAAATTTGTTTTTTTTTAAATAAAAGCATAAAATACTTAATTGAGAAATTGCTTCATCTCTGTAACAAAGTCCTAATTCTTACATATTTTTCTCTTTGCAGTAGGATGCATATTTTTTCTGACAGTTTAACTTCTAACAATAAATAAGTGGGTTCATTGGAAACAGCTAAATTACCAGCAGCAGACTATTTTCTCACTTGCTATATTCTCAGTGGCTAGCATAATACATCATATAAGTAGATAATTAGTAAATAGTTTTGAATAAGTTATGAAAAAGCAAAAGAAAATTTTTAAAATTTATTTTTAAAGATAGTTGAAGTATAATATATTAGTTTCAGGTGTACAGCATCATGTTTCAACATTTCATATACCTTTCAAAGTGATCACTACAATGTCTAGTAACCATCTGTCACCATATATACTTATGATATTATTGACATATTTTCTGTGTTGTACATTATATCCCCATTGTTTATTTTATGATTGGAAGTTTGTACTTCTTAATTTCTTTCCCCTTTTCCACCCATCCTTGAATCACCTAACCTATGGTAATCATCAATTTGTTCTCTATCTGAAGTTTGTTTCTGTTTTCATTCTGTTTATCTGTCTTATTTTTTAGATTATACATATAAGTGAAAGCATATGGTACTTGTCTTTCTCTGTCCGACTTATTTCACTTAACATAATACTCTCTAGATCCATCCATGTTATTATAAATGTCAAGATTTCATTATTTTTCTGGCTGAGTAATATTCCATTGTATAAAATACCACATCTTCCTTATCTGTTCCTATGGATGGACACCTACGTTGCTTCCATATCTTGGCTATTGTAAACAGTGCTGCAGTGAACATAGGGTTGTATATATATTTTTGAATTATTGTTTTTGTTTTCTTCAGATTCTCAGAAGTGAAATTGCTAGATCATATGGTAGTTCTGTTTTTAATTTTTTGAGGAGTCTGCATACTCTTTCCCACAATAGCAGCACTAGTTTACAATCTCACCAGCTGTGTGTGAGAGTGCCCTTACCTGTACATTAGGGGTCGGGAACGTTTTTTGGCTGAGAGAGCCATGAATGCCACATATTTTAAAATGTAATTCCGTGAGAGCCATACAATATGTTTAACACTAAATACAAATAAATGTGTGCATTTTATGTAAGACCAACACTTTTAAAGTACAATAAGTCTCTAAATTCTTTTTAATAACGTTGTTATGCTGTTACTAACCAATGAAAAATAAAGTACTTACCATTAATGTGGCTTCTGGTGCTGCATGGTTTTGCTGATGGCTTTGTAGTCTGGTTGATATGTGGTGGGTGAGGTTAAGATTCATGCAGGCATTGAGACTTCCATCCGTTAAACGTGATCGTAGGTTGGTCTTAACGTTCTTTAGATGTGAGAAAGACTGCTCACATGCATACGTAGAGCCAAACATTGTCAGTACAGCAATACTCACACGCTGCAGTGTATGGTATGTGACAGGAAGCGCATTCCAAGTTTTGACAATCAGCTGGTCCACGGGTTGAAGTTTTTTCATTTCTCCCCACTTGTGTTTGCTTGCCAACTCTGCTTGCTGTCATGCAAGTCTTTCCAAATCTTCATTCAGTGACTTGAACTTATTCAGCCACATGTCTGAGGCCTTCAGGTCAGCAGCTTGTAGCTCAAAATCTCTCATGGAGACACTGGGGATGGAACTCAGGTCAGCGTTGTTCACTGCACACTTGTGTGGATGGGTGATGAACATAAAAAGACAAGTGCGCTCACGAAATTCTCCAAAGTGCACTTTGAATGATGGCAGGAGATTAGATGTGAAGGCCACTAGCTGCTGGAGATGAAGATGTTGAGCAGGGTCACTTGCTGTGCATGCATTTTTAAACGATACCAGGTTTTCAAAGTGTAGTAAACGACCTGTTTCAATGTTGGCAATAAAGAGTTCCAGCTTGTTTTTAAATGCAAACACTGGTAGTTGAAGGGATAAGACTGTAATTTCCAACGCCTTGTATTTTCACATTGAGCTGGATCAGATATTCAGTCATGTCTACGAGATAGTAGAATGTCAGGAGCCACTCAGTGTTAGCTAACTCAGGATGCTTGACGTTTTTCATTTCAAGAAAATTCCAGATTTCGTTCAGACAAGCCACAAAACGGCTGAGCACCTTCCCTGTTGACAACCAATGCACATTGCAGAAGCAGACCAGGATAATTATTACCAACTTCATCCAGCAGTGTTTTAAACTGGCGATCATTTAAAGCTCAGGCAGCAATAAAGTTGACCACCCAAATGACCAGCGACATCACCTCACCAAGCTGCTTGCCACACATCTGAGCACAGAGCACCTCCTGATATAGGATGCAGTGAAAACTTAGGATGGGTCTCTTTTCATGTTCACGAAGAAGCGCTATGAGTCCTCTGTTTTTCCCCACCATGCACAGAGCACTATCAGTACACACCAAAATAAGTTTATCCATCGGTAGATTTTTTTCTTTAGTGAATTCAGTGAAAGACTTGCATAAATCCTCCTTTCTTGTTGTCTCTTTCATAGGCAAAACAGCAAGACTTTCCTCACGTAGTGTGTCACCGGCAGCTTACCTTGCAATCACGCTGAACTGGGATAAATGGCTTACATCTGTTGACTCATCCAAAGCGAGAGAAAAGAATGGTGCTGCATTTATGTCCTTCACTTGTGTTGCCTCAATTTGATTTGCCATCATGATGGTACGATCGTGAACAATACTTGCCGACAGAGGCATGTGTTTTATTCCTTTGATTATCTTGTCTTTATCTGAAAAGTCATCAAAAAGTTCATTGGCAACATCAAGCATGAATGTTTTGGCATACTCCCCATCTGTGAATGGCTTCCCGTTTCTCACAATTGCTAAAGCACCAGCAAAGCTAGCTGAATTCTAGTCACCTTCTTGAGTCCAAACACAGAGTTGCTGCTTACTAGCTTGCACTCTGCACAGTAGCTCTTGACATGCTTTCTTCCTGCTGTCCCCCTTCCTGCTGGATATTTTGATGCAAATGTAGTATGGCGTGTGTCGAAGTGCTTTATATTGACTGTTTCATCGATACAATTTTATCATTGCATATTAGACATACTGCAGAACCTGCTCTCTCCACAAAGGCAAATTTCTCTGTCCATTTCTGCTGAAAAGTATGATACTCCTCATCTTCTTTTCTTTTAGCCATGTTCTTTGTCAAAAGGGTTCTGCAATTAGCTAGCTGACTACTTGATTAAAAGGAGGGAAGTTTACTTCCTGACCTCACAACAACCTGTGTATGTTACGCATTATCCAATTAAAATTTGGTGTTGTCCCGGAGGATAGCTGTGATTGGCTCCAGCCACCTGCAACCATGAACATGAGCAGTAGGAAATGAATGGATTCTAATACATGAGAATGTTTTATATTTTTAACATTATTTTTTTATTAAAGATTTGTCTGCGAGCCAGATGCAGCCATCAAAAGAACCACATCTGGTTCACGAGTCATAGGTTCCTGACCCCTGCTCTACATCATTGCCATCCCTTATTATTTGTTGTCTTTAGAATAAGAGCCATTCTGAAAGAAGTGAGGTGGTATCTCATTGTGGTTTGGATTTGAATTTTTCTGATGATTAGTGATGTGATGTTGAACCTTTTTCATGGGTTTGTTGGCCATTTGTATGTCTTTGGAGAAATGTCTACTCACATCTTCTGACCATTTTTTAAATTGTATTATTTGATTCTTGATGTTGATTTATATTAGTTCTTTATATATTTTGGATATTAACACCTAATCATATATATCATTTTCAAGTATCTTCTCCCATTCGGTAGATTTTCTTTTTACCTGATGATGGTTTCCTGTGTTATGCAGAAGTTTTTAGTTTGATGTAGTCTTGTTTATTTTTTTATTTTTGTTTCCTTTGCCTGAAGAGACATATCTGAAAACAATATTGCTAAGACTGATGTCAAAGAGTTTATTGCCTATATTTTCATCTGTGGTTTCAGGTCTTATATTTAAGTTTTCTGATTCATTTTGAGTTTATTTTTGTATATGGTATAAGAAGGAAGTGGCCTAGTCTCTTTTGCATGCGTATGTTTTTGTGTATCTGTCCAGTTTTCCCAATACTATTTATTGAAGTGACTGTCATTTTTAAATTGTTTATTCTTGCCTCCTTTGTCATAGATTTATTGGCCATATAAGAAGCATGGGTTTATTTCTGAGTTCTCTATCTGTTTCATTGATCTGGGTGTTTGTTTTTGTGTCAGTACCATACTGCTTTGATTACTATAGCTTTGTAGTATAGTTTGAAATCAGCGAATGTGGTAGTTACAACTTTGTTGTTCTTTTTTAACATTATTGTGGCTAATTGGGGTCTTTTGTGGTTCCATATAAATTTTAGGATTATTTCTTTTGATTCGGTGAAGAATGCTGGTGGTATTTTGATAGGGTTTATATTGAGTCTATAGATTCATTTGGGTAGCACGGACACTTAAATGATAATAATTTTTTCAGTCTATGAACTTGATATATTCTTCCATTTATTTGTGTCATCTTTAATTTCTTTCATCAGTGTCCTAAAGTTTCAGAGTACAGGGCTTTTACGTTCTTGGTTAAATTTGTTTTATTCTTATTGATGTAACTATAAAGAGATTTAAAAATAATTTCTCTTTCTGATAGTTTGTTATTTGAGTATAGAAACACAGCATATATTTAATATTAATTTTGTATCCTGAAACTTTACTGAATTTACTTTTTGGGTGGATTCTTTTCATAATAGTGTCATCTGCAAATAGTGACTGTTTTACTTTTTCTTTACAATTGGGATCCTTTTATTTTATTTTGTTGTCTGATTGCTGTGGCTTGGACTTCCAATACTATGTTCAGTAATAGTGGTGAGATTGGATATTCTTGTCTGAGAGTAATAGCTTTCAGCTTTTCACTATTGAGTATGGTATTAAAGCTGTGGATTTCTTATATAAGACCTTAATTATGATGGGGGGTTGTTTTTTGTTTGGTTTTGTTTTTTTTTTAGTGAGAGAGGAACAGACAGGGACAGAAAGACAGGAATGGAGATGAGAAGCATCAACTCATAGTTGCGGCACGTTAGTTGTTCATTGATTGCTTTCTCATACATGCCTTAACGTGGCGGCTCAAGTCGAGCCAGTGACCCCATCCGTGCTCATGCCAATGATCTTGGGTTCAAGTCAGTGACGTTGGGGTCATGTCTGTGATCCCACACTCAAGCCAACGACCCTGTGCTCAAGCTGGATAAGCCTGTGCTCAAGCCAATAACCTCTGGGTTTCAAACCTGGATCCTCAGTGTCCCAGGCAAACACTCTATTCACTGTGCCACTACCTGGTCAGGCTAAAACCTTAATTATGTTAAGGTACCAATTTTGTATATCTACTTTTTTGAGATTTCTCAAGTCATAAATGGATGTTGAATTTTGTCAATTGGTTTTTTTGTTTATTGTGATGATCATATGATTTTAGCCTTTATTTTGTTTATGTGTTGTATAATGTTGATTGATTTGCAGATATTGAACCTACCTTACATTTCTGGAATAAATCCCACTAAATCATGGTGTGTGGTATCTTAAATATATTGCTAAATTTTGTTTGCTAATATATTGTTGAGGATTTTTGCATCTATATTCAGCAGGGATATTAGTCTGTAATTTTTAAATGTTTTATAGTGTCTTTTTCTGGTTTTGATATCAGGTTAATGGTGGTCTTGTAGAATAAGTTTAGAAGCTTTTCTTTTTCTTCAATTTTTTGGGATAATTTGAGAAGAACAGTTATTAATTTTTCTTTGAATGCTTGGTAGAATTCACCTTTGAAACTGGGTAGTTCTAGAGGCAAGGCACACCAGTCTGCCTTGGCAGGCTGGTTGAAAATTGGACTGAACAGGCTGTAGAGAGACCCAGCTGTAAGCTGCACAAGGGTCTGAGCTGTAGTTGAAGAAGGTACAGGCAGCAGGAAGTCCTAGGAACAAGCCTTGGAGCTAGTGTGGGCCTAGAGCCTGGGTGCAATGGGATGGCTTTCACTGTCTGGCTAGAGCACCCAGAATGTACTCCTGCCCATGTGATCCAGGTGGAGGAGGAGTGCAACAAATTTTAAACTTTTTTATTCATAATCCCTCAAAATTTCAATTTGTCAAACCTCTAAAGCAGTTGTTTTCAATGCTGTGTTTAAATAATTTATTGATTAATAATTTTATTCCAAGTTGTGTTTGGATTACCATATTATTTTTTGACCTCTTAACTCCCTCATTCTGTAGGTTAATGCTGAAACATATTTGTTCTTGGGACTGACAGTTTTAGGGATGCTGGAACAACCTTTCTCTGGACTAGATGTACTTTGGTTCTTTTGATCATAATGAGATGAAAATTTCAGTAGACTAGGATAAAGAAACTAAAAAAAAGAATTTTTCACACCATTTATTTCCTATCCAATGGAATGCAAAGAATCCTTGTACTTTTCTATTCTTCCACTTGAAGGTGGGTCTCCTCAATTGTCCAAGAAGTCCTTGTACTCAGAACTAGCTTTCTTTCCTCAGTAATTCTAGATTTGCCAGTAGAAGAGTTTTGCCAGTCTGTGTGTAGGCATCTAGATACGATCAAATGACTGATCCAGCAAAAGAAGGCATGTTCTGATTCATCATATTTCTTTATTCTAGAAATTGTGTTATTTGGTGACAACTTCTTTTTGTCTTCTTTGGTAATGTCCTTAATTTATTTATTAGTACAAACGCATCAAGCATAATAAAGGACAATAAGAAATTTTTAAACAGGGCATTTGGAGAAGTTATATCTTTTCTCTCAGAGAAAAAATGTAATCCATTTTGTAGGAAAGGGTACAGTGACTTTTCATAACTTGTCTAGGAGTAAGGGTCATGATGGTATAAGGAGTCTTAGACCCTTTTGGGGGTTGATTATTGTTTATAATAGTGTCATATATTTATCTGATTGCTGTGGTATGGTAGGAAAAGCATTGGAATTGGTACCAGGAATTTAAATTTAAATTTAACTTTACAGTTCATTTATTTTCTTTTAGCCTCAGTTTCCTTATCAATAAAATTAAGATGATAAACCTACCAGAAAGGTTATTTTGAAGATTAATTTAATAGCTTATATGATAAATATGCTAAATTATATAGTGCTGTTTATACAAATACAAATTCATATTCTTTTAAAAATTATACTTAAAATTATTGATACTTCTAAATCAATATAAAGTTAATTTTGATGAAAATTCATAGGTCATAGGAAATGAATAGATATCATGTGGTCCAGAATAAAATATAAGTGTTATTTCTTTTTTTGTGTTTGTGTTTGACAGTCAGACAGAGGGACAGATAGGGACAGACAGACAGGAAGGGAGAGAGATGAGAAGCATCAATTCTTCGTTGCAGCACCTTGATTGTTCATTGATTATTTTCTCATATGTTCCTTGACTGGGGGTGCTACAGCAGACCGAGTGACTCTTTGCTTGAGCCAGCGACCTTGGGCTCAAGCTGGTGAGCCTTGCTCAAACCAGATGAGCCTGCGCTCAAGCTGTTGACCTCGGGGACTTGAACCTGGGTCTTCTTTATCCCAGTCCAACGCTCTATCCACTGTGCCACCGCCTGATCAGGCTGTTATTTCTTAATTAATATAAAACTATAGGGCTGAAAAAATTGAGAATAATTTTGTTTACATATTTAAGATGGGATTACGAGGATTTAATAATTTATTTTCTTCCTTTCATTTGGTAAAGGAAGACTGATTAGAATGAGGAAATGTTTCTCCTGGATTTTTACAGTAAATCATATAGTTCTAATTAAAATAAGACAAGGCTTTGTTTAAACTGTAGTTTGAGAGGGACAAAACACTGATATGAGTTGTTAAGTAATCTTATGACTACTGTGTTAATAGTTTACAGATAAGTTTGTCTTAAGTTTCAAAGCATAAGGTAAAGTTTGCTTTACTGTTGTAACACTGGCATGTTCTTACCTATAATATCTTGGTGTTTAATTGTAGAGAATTAACCTTTGTTTTTTGAAGTATATGATTACTGGAAATAAATGGAAGATAAGGATGACAGTGATTTTGTACTAGTTTCTGATCTGTTCTGTTGTCAAAAGTTTGCTCTCTTGGTCCAGATGCAAATTTATTTAAGTTAAATGTTAAGAAATATTTCCAATGTAAGAAAAAGAGCATACATTTCTCTGGTATGTCATTTCTAGTACTGAGAGACAAAGCTTGAAACACTACAGTCATAAGATGTTAGGACTCATAAGGGCTGTAGAGATTATTCACTCCAACAACTCCTCTTTTCAAATTTTGATCTTTGTATTTCAATCTTTTGAGTCTTGGTTTACTTTTATATAGTTTGTTAACAGATTTGTTGAACCTCTGTGATTGCTAGGATTAAACTAATTAATGTAAAAAGATAATATTATAAAATGTTCATGCTTATTAATATATTCAAAGGTATTACTACCCTAATTTTTAAAATCAAGAAAAGCAGTAGCAAAATATATCACATATAAAAATACAAAACACAAGTAACCATTGAATTGAAAATATTGTTTCTAAACTTCTGCCATTATGTGTAAACTAATAGATATTAACTTATGTTTCTGCACTTTTAATTTTATCTTTGTCATTTTTATCATACTGCTACATAAATAATCTGCGATTTAAGGTAAATAAGAAAACACTGAAAACATGAAAATAAAAGACAGTGTCAGATTAGAAAAAATTTTACAAGACATTTAGGAAAAGTAGAAACAATAAAAGGGAAAAACCTAAACAAAAGCAAAAAATAATATTATTCTTTTGACTATTTATTTTAAGATCTTTTCCTTTTTCTTATATCATCAGTGTACCTATCCCAAAGATTCTTCTTGTCTTCATTTAAGTGATAAGTTTAACACCCACAAAATACATACCACCATCTTATATTGTTTTTAAAAGTCTCTCTCCATTATTCTGCCTTTAAATTTTACATGATGGCAATTCAGTTAATTCATTATCTATCATTAACCCTAAACTTAAAGCTTTCTTGACATTTGACTATCCTATGTACTAATTTTTTTTAAATCTCTGAGAATAGTCGTAACCTGGTAGAGCATTGTCCTGATGTGGGTTCGATCCCCAGTCAGGGCACATGCAAGAATTAATCAATGACTGCATAAATAAATGGAACAACAAATTGATGTTTTTCTCTCTATCCCCCTCTCCCTTCTTTTCTCCCTCTAAAAATAAATAAATAAATATATTTTTTTAACTCAGGAGAGATTCCATCATTTCATTGTAATCTGTTCGAGTATTTAATAGCTTTTATTGAAGAGATATTTCTATTTAACCAAATAGGTAGGCATATGAAAGACAAACCCTTATCTCTTGAGAATTTTCTTTATTTTATAGCTGACTTTAGAAGACAACTAGGTTGTTTTATGAAGGAATAAATATACTAAGGAATTGTATTGACTGTCTGTGATACATAGGATGCAGCTGGTAAATATTTTTTTATTGTGTACTTTTTTTCTAGTCTAGGTTGTATCCATTCCCAAGCTATTCTTACTGTTAACTTAATGGAAGACTTTTAGCCCGATTAGACTGAGCTCTTTGAGGAACGGAGTTTTTTCTTCTTCATTTGTAAGATCTTTAATTAGGCTTAGCACTGGCATGTAATCAGTTAATTTTTTTGTTGTTGTTGATTTGTTTTCTGTACTAGAGATATTTTGAGTTTTAGAGGCTTAAGAGTGTGTATAGACTTCTAAATATTTTGCAGAATAAAGCTGATGAATGGCTATTGACAGATAATAATGAGCCTGGGACTTAACAGAGGCCTATCCTCTTTGGAACTTTGCTGAATAGATTTGGCTGTAGATGCTGATTTTGGGAATTGAACTATATAGGTAAGAATAATCATAAGGTGTGGTAGACTAGGTCATCTTTAAAACAGTTACTGGTGCTAAGTACTCAAATGGAGCTGGTGCTAATCAGGCAGTCAAGAGCATATCAGGAAATACAATAGAGTTCTCAAAAAATACTTGTTGAATGACTAAATAAGGATTGTTGCTCAGATGTAATAGAGCAGTTAAATATGACCTAGTTTAAGTTATGTGGACTATTTACTCTACGTGATTGTGGAAATAAAGAAACTGATCACTTTAGAACTTAAATATAACATCTCCAGGTTAAATTACCAGTCTGGGTATAGGTTTTATTGGTTTCACTTTTGTTGCTTTTGTTCACTGATATATATCCCACTCATTAAATTATTTAATACACTTTGTTTGATGAATGTTAACTTTATTTTGTGCCTTTGTTAAATAGGTATTTCTTAGGGTCATCCTGGGTATGTTTGTACTATACACTGTGGGATCTATACAAATAAGTAAGATCTATTTCTTGTCAATAATGAGCTTAATTTAGGATAGGTAACTCACAAAAAGTTAGGCAGTTATGCCATTCAGTAGTAAAGAGTGTGATGAATGATGTTAAAGAAGAAAATATTTATAACTGTACACTTAAAACTGGATAGTGACATCCTAGCTAGTATTTTGAAAATATTATTCTCTAATATTTTTTTATTTTTAATAGGGCATTGTTAAAATATATAGAAAGTACTGTTTTGGGGGGTTGTTATTGTTGTTGTTTTGTTTTAAGTGAGAGGAGGGGAGATAGTAATATAGACTCCTGCATGTGCCCCAACTGGGATTCACCCAGCAACCCCTGTCTAGGGCTGATGTTCCAATCAACAGAGCTATTCTCAGTGCCTACGGTCAATGCTCAAACTAGTTGAGCCACTGTCTGTGAGAGAGGAAAAGAGAGAGAAGGGGGAGAAGAAGGGGAAGAGAAGCAGATAGTTGCTTCTCACGTGTGTGCTAAGGATTGAACCTGGGACATGCGTATGGGGGCTGATGCTTTAGCCACTGAGCCAACTGGCTAGGGCAAAAAGTACTGTTATTTTACATTTTAATTAGAGGAAAGAGAACTGATTTTGTTTTGGGGTTTTTTTTGTATTTTTCTGAGGTGAGAAGCAGGGAGGCAGAGAGAAAGACTCCGGCATGCTCCCAACTGGATCCACCCGGCATGCCCACCAGGGGGCAATCAATGCACTGCCCCTCTGGGTCGTTGCTCCTCTGCAGCTGGAGTCATTCTAGTGCCTGAGGCAGAAGCCATGGAACTTTCCTCAGGCCAACTTTGCTCCAATGGAGCCTTGGCTGCAGGAGGGGAAGAGAGAGACAGAGAGAAAATAGAGGGGGAAGGGTGGAGAAGCAAATGGGTGCTTCTCCTGTGTGCCCTGGCTAGGAATCAAACCCGGAACTTCCACGGGGCTGACACTCTACCACTGAGCTAGCCGGCCAGGGCTGATTTATTTTTTAATAGAGGTGTTATTATATCATTTATTTATATTTACAAATAAAATTTATAGAATTCTAGTTAAGCTGCAGTAGAAAATATGTAAATGTTTTATAAATAATCATTCACCAGTTTAAGATTTGATTGGTTCAGTTCATTGATTTATAACATATTCAAGATATTGTTTTATATTTTTGGTAAAAGCACATTAGTGTTCTAAGAAACATACCGTTTCTTGTTATGAAATTTCAACCAGATTATTAGATCCATTTTTATTTAATGGGAATAGTGCCATCTACTGAGTCACCAACATGGTATAACATCTATATTTTCCAGGAGAAAATAAAGGGGGGGGATATATATTTATTCAGTTATTTTTGTTTCTAAATTTATTTTAAAATCTTATTTGTTATTCAGTCTCAAAAGAAATTTTAACAAAAGAATATGAGTAAATAGGTGCCTTGAGTCTAAAAATTCGTTGGTTGGAAATAGCTGTTAAATTTGAACTTTAAATACATTTTCTTTCTAGGACATTAAACAGATTGAATACTATCAAAAGCCTACTTGAACTACTTATAGAATATATCACTTTATCCATCATTATCCTATGTTTCTTTCTTTTATATTCCCCATTTCACAAGTATATGTTTTCTGCTTCCTAAGTCAAAGTGTTTTTAATAATGAATTGGATCTTCTCTTTTCAGCTCAGTGGAGTAATTCAGAGAATTGTGAAAATTATTTTGATATTCCATTATTACATAAATTCATAGCATATTTATAAACATTTAGTGTTGAAAAGATATAGGAAATACCTATTTCCAAGAATAAAAAGGCATGTTGAAGAAAACATTGTGCTGTATATTGTAGCTAAATTCAAATCATTTTAAACAAAGGAAATAGTACATGATATATAATATAATATACAGTGTGTCCTGTCTGGTCACAGGAAAGCAACAAAAGATGATAGAAATGTGAAATCTGCACCAAATAAAAGGAAAACCCTCCCAGTTTCTGTAGGATGATATGGCGCCTGTGCAGATGATGACATAACACCGTGTATACAGCGGAGCAACCCATGGCCATGCCAGTCGAGATGTGGATGGTACAGAGGAAAGATCAGTGTGTTCTGTGGCTTGCTAAATTCTAATCGGTGACCAAAGTGCAACGTGAATATCGGCACGTTTATAACGAAGCGCCACCACATAGGAATAACATTACCGGTGGGATAAGCAGTTGAAGGAAACCAGCAGTTTGGTGGAGAAACCCTGTTCTGGTTTCAGTGATGAGTCTGTAGAGGCCACAATTTCCAGAAGGTGTCATCTTTCCAACAGGATGATGCTCCTCCACACTACGCCACCATTGTTCGTGAGTTTCTGGATAGAACATTTCCCCAGCGGTGGATAGGCAGGGCTTCTGTCAAGCCATGGCAACCACGATCCCCGGATCTGACGCCCTTAGACTTTTACTTTTGGAGTTATGTGAAGCAACATGTGTACATTGAACATATTAACAACATTAATCACTTAAAACAGAGAATCACAGACGTTATTCACTCTGTTACACCAGATGTCCTTATCCGTGTGTGGCAAGAACTTCACTATCGTTTGGATGTGTGTAGGGCAACAAATGGAGCCCACATCGAACTGCACTGAATAGGTATGAAACTGGGAGAGTTTTCCTTTTATTTGGTGCAGATTTCACATTTCTATTGTCTTTTGTTGCTTTCCTGTGACCAGTCAAAAGTGCACCATGACTTTACGGACACACTGTATATAATAAATATATATATTTAGTTCATTAATACCGAGTGGTGGCCTGTGTTTAAACACTTCTGTTGATAGTTATAAACCTTAACTAATGAAGGTGTTCCTCCTCAAGAACTAACCAAGCATATTTCCCCATGCACCAGTAAATTTTTTGGTATCTTGGGGAATTGATTATATACAACAGAAAGGGAAAATTTTGCTATCATTGTAAAATTGAATTGAAATATGGTAGGTATTATATTCCCTGTCCTGAATACATTTCTAATTTCTGTTAACAGACCACACTTTTTCCCCAACGCATACCATATGCTTTTGTTGGAACTATACCAAACATAATATTCTACCCTTGGTTATTAGGCTGGGGAGTTAACCCAGATATAGACAATCATAATGCTGTACTCCACTGGCTATAGTAATATATCCAGGGGTGAACAAGAGTTCCAGCCTGCCACATGTCATGCCCACCCTTCTATCTCCCATACCATACAGATAGGTAACCTAGTTTATTTGGAGAGAATGAGATCAACTCACGGAGAAACGGTGACCCAATTGCTGAAGAAGCAGAGAGAATCCTGATGGTATGATTGATTCCCAGGTTTTAGTTCTCCATGTCCCTGAAGTGGCCCTGAATCTGGCCTGTTTTTTATATACTCTAGATATCATATAGTAACCCTAAGCACTTCCCCTTTTACAAGTTAAATTATATCATTTACAAATAAAATAACTATTTTTTATGCATAGTAATGTTGCCAGTTCATTATTTAAACTTATCTTCTGAGGAAGCTGACTCTACTTTAGTCCTCAAGAACTATTTTCTATGGGCTAGAAAATATTATTATTAAATCAGGGGTTTAGGGACAAATTTTTCAGTTCAAGGGTTACTTATTATTTCTTCCTCTTCTTCTTCTTCTTCTTCTTCTTTCTTCCTTCTTCCTTCTTCTTCCTCCTCTTCCTCCTCCTCCTCCTTCTCCTCCTTCTCCTCCCCCTTCTCCTCCTTCTCTTCTTTCTCCTCCTTCTCCTACTTCTCCTTCTTCTTTCTTCTTTTTCAAAATGAGAGGAGGGGAGATGGAGACTCCGACTGGGATCCACCCAGCAAACCCATCTGGGGCAGATGATCTGCCCATCTGGAGCCATGCTTGCAATTAAGCTATTTTTTTAGCACCATGGAGGATCCACGGAGCCATCCTTAGCACCCAGGGCTGATGCACTGAAACCAATTGAGCCATGGCTGTGCAAGGAGAAGAAAGAGAGAGAAAGAAGAGGGAGGAGAAGCAGACGGTCACTTCTTTGTACCCTGACCGGGAATTGAACCCAGGACATCCACATGCCAGTCTGATGCTCTACCACTGAACCAGCTGACCAAAGCCTTATTTGGTATTTTTACTGTCATTCTTTTGTACTTCTAGTCGGTTTAGGATTGAAGTTTGGAGTTGGGAGGAAATCAGTGGAGTTAACAAATGTTTGAGATTACAGGCATGGGACAATTTTTACAGTGATAAAAGAAGTTTAGAAAATTCTCACTAAGGCATAGACACAACCACCCCCCTGAAAGGATCCTCTGCCTCTCTATTCTTTAACCTGGGAGAATCTTTGAAATATGGGTAGAATTCTGGCTGGGTATCTTTTTCAGCCTAAGATTTCTTCTTGTGGAGCATCTTTTAGCAAGTTATCTCTCGCGATGTGTGTGACACTTTCCTTCTCCCTTCTCCAACCTATTATCCTTCTGACCCTAAATAAAATTTTAATAGAATTGATTTGCTTTAAGCCATTCATTTGACATCTGCCTTCATAGAGCTGTAAGACTGAGAACTAAGAAACCCCAGTGTCCCTAAAAACAATTCTGATAATCAGGCTAGTCACTCGTCTTTGATCTTTAACATTCACATCTTTAAATGAGTATGTTAGAATAATAGGTGATCTCTGAAGCTTTTCAGCTCTAAGAATTCAGCATTTCTAAATAAATTGCCTAGTTTAATGACTTATTTTTTCAGTTCACTTATCATTAAGTATCTATTGTGTACCAGTTATTGGACTAGGTGCTCTTGAGAATTAAATATAAGATTTATTTTCTATTGATAGAATTTAAACTGTGGGGAGAAATATTTCTAGAGAAAATATCAACCCTTTGAGTAGTACAAATGTTCAAGTACAACCTCGTGTCTTCTGACCATCCAAGGGTACAATTGATTTATTTTTAAAATATGTAAAGCAACATTAAAAAACGGCAAATGTATGTTCTTGTTTCCATAAATTGGTTATCAAACAAACATGATTTAAAGTTAAAAAAACAAACTGAAACTAATATTATTTTTTGAAAAAAAAAAAACTCACTCCCAGGGTCAGCGAGCATGAAAAAAAAAAACTTACTACTCAAAGAGTTAAGCAACAACATGGTATATATATATATATATATATATATATATATATATATATATATATATATATATATATATATATAGTATTTCTCAAAGTGTCACATTCAGATGCTTGGGATGATATTAGGGATGTTAGGGACAGAGCATTAAATAATACTAAATCACATAAAAAGCTTTACCCTTTTTAATTCTTTTTTAGTTCTTTTGTATATGTATAAATATAAGTTCTTGACACCTTTAAAACACTTACCTTTTTCCCTTTTTAACAAAGAGGGGTTTATGCTCAGAACATTCTATAAGGAACATTTTCTAGTGGAATTTAATAAAATAGATATGTACTATTATCTTTTATTTATGGCAAGTCACTTTTCCTTATTTGTGGTAATTATAAAAGATTTGTTTAAGAAGTGAGTTAATTAAAAATGGCTAACACTGTTATACTATTTTTAGAACTATCAAAATTAATGATGACTTTCTTCTCTTGCCTCCTCTGTTTTAATATATTTTCAAATCACAATAAAAAAGAAATTTTAGGAGATATGGGTAAAAGAGACTCACTTTTTATTTCTTATTAGATGCAATGTTCATTTAGTCATAATTTATTATAATTCTGTCCATAGTGAAATCTCATTAGACTTCTTCTCAGGAAAAATCCTTTTAGTTATTTCTTTTGCTTTATTTGGTAATCAAATGGACAAATCTCTCCCTAAAATATCTCAGAAAGAAAGAGACCAGTCAAAACAGAGCAGAATTTTTAGATTTCTGAAGGATGATTTTCATGTTATTTTCCCTTAGTGTAGATGTACAAATATCATTTAGACATTGATTGGAAAGTCTTGTCATACAATAACACTGTGGGTTACATGAAAAAGGAACAATTGAGTTTTCAGGCTTTCTAAATAAATTTACTGGAGTGTGTCCAATAATTATACATAAATATCTGAAGTTCGAGAAGCACTGAGGTAGTGGAAAGTGCATAGAATATAGAAATAAGTTGAATTTTCTATTACTAGCTATAGTGACTTTTATCAAGACCCTTGAATTCTCTGTTATTATTCTCATCTTTAAAACAGAGGATACTTGTGTTTGTAGATGGATTATAAATTTTACGAAGTAACTTTCCAGCTCTAAAATTTTGTAATAACCTGTTATATACTCTATTATAAATCTCTTGCTACTCTAAATGTGGTCTTTAGACTAGTAACAGCATCATCAGGGAGTTGATTAGAAATGCAGTTTCAGGTCCCAACCCTAGGCATATTGAATCAGAATCTGCATTTTAAGATTTCTGGGTGATTATGTGGAAATTAAATCAGAAGCACTGCTATAGACTACTTTATTTCAATTGTTTCTTGAATGTCCAGTTGCTCATCAGAACAGAGGTTAAATGGGTGGGGGGCAGTCCAAGATGGCAGCACAGAAAATTATTGTCCTCCCACAGACACACCAAATCAAGATGGAACAATTCCCTTTGAAAAATTCCTAAAAACTAGCTGAATAGCTCCTTCATAGTAAATGATAAAAGGGCCACATTTAGACAGGTAGGAGAGGCAGAGACAGGGTCTCACCAAATGCCCCCCACCCAGGTGTGATGACCCACAATCAGGAGAGATCACACAAATCTGGAACTGCTTCCTAAAGGATTGAGGTGTTTATGTCCCATGTCAGGCACCCTAACCCTTGGGACTTGCACTGAAAAGATGAGCTCCCAAAACGTCTGGCTCTGAAAACCAGTGTTGCTTATATATCCAGAATCCCCAAAGGGCTTTAGGAAACTGAAACACTGCTCTCTTCAAGGGCTTGTGCATAGACATACTCACTCTGGGGCCCAGTGGAAAAGCTGCAGTTTTTAAAGCACCTAGACTATATTATATGTGAAAGAGATTAATTTCCTAATCTTAAAGCATCTGCTGGAAGGGCAGGGGTCTTTTGGAACTCATTTTGTGGATGGAGGTTCCAGGAGTACTATTTTTGTAGTCTGTGCTCTCCCACTGCCTCACTAAAGCTGGCAGGTATGCACAGTCCACAGAAGGGACACTCTCATCTGGCTCTGGTGGCCAAGGGAGAATGTGTTCATGGTTCCCATGGGACTGTAACAATCAGACAATTTTTGACAGGCTACCACCTCTTGGGCACTACACAGGCAGCAGACTCCCAGTCTTGCTATAAAAAAGATCTATCAGTGGACATCTCATTCACCTCTGCCATTTTTGTGGTCTTTAGCTGAACACTGTAATAGTTTGGGAAAGAAGGCCATTTAGTATAGTTTTCAATACATTGAGCTTAAGATAGTTTTGCAATGTTGATCTTTGATAGTTTTCTTACTCTCAAGCATAAAATATCCTTAGCTCATTTTGTGCATTTTCTTCTCTTACCTGGAAGAAAATCAATTTAGTGAAGGTGGTATTAAGGAATTTAATCTGCTAGGGATGTTCATTGTAATCATTGTTTTTAAAGCTTTTTATTAGATGGAAGTAGTACATACACATTTTTGGATACAAAAACGTAATTTCAAGTTTACCATAATTCTGACTTAAGGTGAAGATTTTCAGACTTTTATTGACCTCATTTTTCTTACCTTTTTTTTTTTTTGTCTTTTTTTTTTTTTTTTTTTACAGAGACAGAGAGAGAGTCAGAAAGAGGGATAGATAGGGACAGACAGACAGGAACAGAGAGAGGTGAGAAGCATCAATCATCAGTTTTTCATTGCGACACCTTAGTTGTTCATTGACTGCTTTCTCACATGTGCCTTGACCGCGGGCCTTCAGCAGACCGAGTAACCCCTTGCTCGAGCCAGCGACCTTGGGTCCAAGCTGGTGAGCTTGGCTCAAATGAGATGAGCCCATGCTCAAGCTGGTGACCTCGGGGTCTCGAACCTGGGCCCTTCCACATCCCAGTCCAATGCTCTATCCACTGCACCACTGCCTGGTCAGGCTTTTTTTTGTTTTTTGTCTTATGGATTTTTTTATTCTTTATTCTGATTTCCCATATTTCTCTTCTTTGCATATCCCTTGCAGTTTAATTTTATTATTTTCATTATAGTCAGAGTTTTCTATTATTTTAATCTAAGTATTTTGAGGGGAGGGAATATATGAAATTACTTTCTATATGTTAATTTTTCACCTTTTGTACTAATTATCTTGTGATTTGTTATTTTTATTGATATTTTTGTATTTTTAAGATATGAGAAATTACATTATAAATATAGATTGCTTTAAATAAAGGTTTCTTTGTCTCTTTTTCCTCCCCTGTCTTTGGTCTCTAATGTTTTCTCTAATTATGTCATTTAATTTTACCAATAAATGGTAAATAATGAAGGTGATAATGAATATCTTTGTCTTGTTCTTTATTTTTGAGAAAATATCTAGTGTTTCCCATTAAGATGCTGGTTATTTAAGCATGCACAAACATGGACATATGTTGTTAAGGTTAAGAAAATATCTCTTAAACTTAAATATCTTTTAAACTTAAAAATACATGTATATATTGATATATGTATGATATTCTCTCTTGGTTTTGTTGATATAATTATTTTTATTAATGAATTTTGAATATTAAAATACCTTGAATTTCTGGAATATAACTCAGTTTTTCATAGTTTTATCATATTGTTTTGATTCTTTTAAATAGTATAATATTTTTACATTGTTATTCATAAGTGTGATTGATCTGTAGTTTTCTTTCTGTGTGCAGTTTTTGTCAAGTTTAGGAGTTAATGTCCTATCTGTTTTATAAAATAATTTGGATATTTTCTTTTTTAAAACATTTACTTATCCATTTTTAGAGAGAGAGAAGGCAAAGGAGAGAGGAAAATATTGATTTGTGTGTTCATTGGTTGATTTTTGTATGTGCACTGACTGGGGATTGAACCTTCAACTATGGTGTATCAGACGATGCTCCAACCAACTAAGCTACCCAGCCAGGGCTATTTGGAGTATTTTGTGGCAAATGTGGAATCCTTGCTTATGCTTCTATAGTGTTCCATAACAAGGTTATTTAAAATCAACATACAAAACCGAAATTCCAGCATTACTTGGATTGACACTTTTAGTTGTAATTTAACACTTCCAGTTGTAAATCTTAAGGAATTGGCATTAGACTTCAACAAATTCTGTTTTTAGTAGGTTAGTGTTCTCAGTACTTTATTGTGCTAAGGAGAAGAATCTCAGTGCTTAAACATCTTCAAAGCTACATAACTTGATATTTGCTCCCTTTTTAAATCTTAGCCATCAATTACCAACTCAAATACCTGTGTCCTTGGCTCTCTAATCTCCCTATCATTGCCTTGCTAGAGCATTATTATATCTTAATAGGGGCATTTTGTTGTTTTCATACTATTCTTCATATTATTGTTTGATTAGGTCTGATCCTGTCATTCCCAAACTTGAATGTGAAGAATGATTCCCTGTTACTCAATGTGTTTTCTTTGGCCTAACATTTCAGGCTTTTTTTGTGACTTCAGCTTACATCTATATTTTGTGGTTTATATTCCATATACTTAAGCCAATTTGTTCTCTATCAAACCAATAATACTTTTATGAATTGTTTAATAATGTCTTCAGACAAGATTTGGCATATTCAGGGTAGTATGGTGGTAGACCATACTGTTTTCTTTTTATGAAGTGGCCTTTCCTTGCCTTTGCATGTCCAAAATATACCAAATATGCCCAATTCTAATGACTCTTATATGTAGACTTCAAACTAAGTTATTACTTTAACTTTTCTCTTTAAATCTCATTTACTCTCTTGTAGTTCCTCTATGTATTTCTTACTATTATTTTTTCCTTTTGGAAAACTTAAGGAATATACAAAGTCAACAGTATGGTACCCCCATGTGTATCCACCACCCAGTTATCATTATGACATTGTTTTGTTTATATCTCCCCCAACTTTTTAACTTCCACTCAATTATTGTCAATTCTTTGAGGTAAAATTTACATATATTAAAATTTACAAGTGTTAGCTGTATAATAGTGACAATTAAGTGCACACATGAAACCCCTTCCCCTATCATAATATAGAATGTTTCCATCTCTTCAGAAAGTTTCTCATGCCCCTTTCCAGTTGGTCTTCCCACCCTGAGAAAAGTACTATTTAATTTTTTTCACCTTATATTTGTTACACCCTCTTATTCTTTACATGTAAATGGAATTATACTCTTTGTACAAGGCTTCTTTCTCTTGGTATAATATTTTTTATATTTATCTTTTGTTATTGCTTATTATTCCATTTTATTGTTGAGCCTTTGTATGACTATTTCACAGTTTATTTATTCATTCAGTTAATGGACTTTTGGGACATTTTCAGTTTTTGGTGGTTGTGACTACAGCTGTTATGGATATGTACATATGTCCTTTTGTGAATACAATTGATTCTCATTATTTACGGGAGTTATGTTCTATAAAGTCCCTGTGAACATTGAATTAGTTAATATTGAACCATTCGTTCTAGGGGAAGTACAGGATTAGGATCCTATGAACCTCTGATCACAATATTTATTGTCAACTGATCAAAACATAAGCTTTTATGTATAGTTTTGTTTAAAGACACCTCATTTAATATGTATTGTTGAGTCATTAACATTGAATTCATGTTCAGTAGCACTATAACTCATGACTGAATAAAACTTATCTAACACTCATATATTCTCCTTAAGGCACATCATAGCCTTCTTGCACTTAGAAATACTAGATGGCACTTCAGCACTGTGCTACTGGACCATTCTAAACAGCGATATCACCAGCTGAAAGTACAATAGCATAAAAAACATGTCACTAAAAAGACTACAAAAAGGACTCTAATTTACATTATGAGGGTTCTACAAGATAGAATGTTCAAGTTTAGCTGAGAATGTACATTTCAAAGAATTCACATATTTCTGTGCATGTCCACAAATTATTGTGAAAGCCTTTGAATATTGATTATTTGGTTACAAATGAATTTTAGCAAGCAAGTGAATTCACAAAAATGTATTCTGCCTGACCAGGCGGTGGCGCGCAGTAGATACAGCATCTGATTGGGATGATGAGGACCCAGGTTCAAAACTCTGAGGTCGCCAGCTTGAGTGTGGGCTCATTTGGTTTGAGCAAGGCTCACTAGCTTGAGCCCAAGGTTGCTGGCTTGAACAAGGAGTCATTGGTCTGCGATAGCACCCTGGTCAAAGCACATATGAGAAAGGAATCAATGAACAACTAAGGTGCTGCAAAGAAGAATTGATGTTTCTCATCTCTCTCCCTTCCTATCTGTCTGTTCCTTTCTATCTGTCACATACACACACACTCACACACACACACACACACACACACACACACAGATGTATTCTTTGAGTAGTGAATATCTACTGCATATGTTTTCACTGGTTTTGGATATATATTTATAAGTAGCATCACTGGGTCAAATAGTATGTTTAATTTTATACAATACTGCCAAACCTTTTTCCAAAGTAGTTTTATCATTTTTAATTCCAACCAGCAATGCATAAAAGTTCCACTTATTTGAAATACTCATGTTTGATATTTCAGTTCTTAATTTTAACCCTTATAGTGCTCATTTCATTTTTATTTGCTATAGTTATTAGTTCATGTTTTTAAAATTTATTTTTTATTAATTTTAATGGAATGACATTGATCAATCAGGATACATAGATTCAGAGAAAACATCTCCGGGTTATTTTGACATTTGATTATGTTGCATACCCATCACCCATACTCATATAGTCTTCCGTCACCTTCTATCTGGTTTTCTTTGTGCCCCTCCTCTCCCCCTCCTACCACTCCCCCCTCCTGGTGACCACCACACTCTTGTCCATGTCCCTGTTTCATTTTTATGTCCCACTTATGTATGAAATCATATAGTTCTTAGTTTTTTCTGATTTACTTATTTCACTCAGTATAATGTTATCAAGGTCCATCCATGTTGTTGTAAATGATCCGATGTCATCATTTCTTATGGCTTTTTGGTTGTTTCCATGTCTTGGAACTGTAAACAATGCTGCAAATGAACATGGGGCTGCATGTGTCTTTACGTACCAGGTTTTTGAGTTATAGGGGTATATTCCCAGTGGAGGGATTGCTGGGTCATATGGTAGTTCTATTCTTAATTTTTTGAGGAACCACCATACTTTCTTCCATAATGGTTGTACTATTTTACATTCCCACCAAGAGTGGATAAGGGTTCCTTTTTCTCCACAGCCTCTCTAACACTTGTTATTACCTATCTTGTTGATAATAGCTAATCTAACAGGTGTGAGGTGGTATCACATTGTAGTTTGATTTGCATTTCTCTAATAGCTAATGAAGATGAGCATCTTTTCATATATCTATTGGCCATTTGTATTTCTTCCTGGGAGAAGTGTCTGTTCATATTCTCTTCCCATTTTTTTTATTGGATTGTTTGCTTGTTTGTTGTTGAGTTTTATGAGTTCTTTGTATATTGCCTTCCTATATGCCAACAATGAAACATCAGAAAACGAGCTCAAAAAAACAATCCCCTTCATGGTTGCAACAACAAAAAATAAAATACCTAGGAATAAACATAACAAAGAATGTGAAGGGCCTATATAATGAAAACTACAAAGCATTGTTAAGGGAAATCGAAAAAGATATATGAAATGGAAAAATATTCCTTGTTCTTGGATAGGAAGAATAAATATAGTCAAAATGACTATATTACCCAAAGCGATATATACAAATTTAATGCAATACCCATCAAAATTCCAATGTCATTTTTTAAAGAAATGGAACAGAAAATCATTAGGTTTATATGGAACTATAAAAAACCCTGAATAGCCAGAGCAATGCTAAGGAAAAAGAACGAAGCTGGGGGCATTACAATACCTGACTTCAAATTATATTATAGAGCCACAATAATTCAAACAGCATGGTATTGACAGAAAAATAGACACTCAGACCAGTGGAATAGAATAGAAAGCCCAGAAATAAAACCATATGTATATGGTCAAATAATTTTTGATCAAGGGGCCAAGAACACACAATGGAGAAAAGAAAGCCTCTTCAACAAATGGTGCTGGGAAAACTGGAAAGCCACATGCAAAAGAATGAAACTTGACTACATTTTGTCCCCTTATACTAAAATTAATTCAAAATGGATCAAAGACCTAAATATAAGACCTGAAATAATAAATTACATAGAAGAAAACATAGGTACCAAAATCATGGACCTTGGTTATAAAGAGCACTTTATGAATTTGTCCCCAAAGACAAGGGAAGTGAAGGCAATGATAAGTGAATGGGACTACATCAGACTAAGAAGCTTTTGCACAGCAAGAGAAACTGACAAAACAAACAGACAGCCAACTAAATGAGAGATAGTATTTTCAAACAACAGTTCATGTTTTATCTTTCCTTCCTCTCCAAACTGGAAATTTTTTGATGACAGCATATGATTCACCTTTTGTATTTGTTAAATTGATATGTTTAAGAGGTACTGTTTTAGCCTTGGAGGTTAAGTGCCCAAACTTTGTTGCCAGGTTGCCTAGATTTAAAGCTTAGCTCTTCCACTTGAAAGTTTTGAGACCTTGGACTATAAAAATAACATAGTGGTAAATAAACTTTTCATGATTAATTATTTTGGTTTCCCAACAAAAAATCTAGCTTTTTTGAGGTTAAGTAACTGATTCCATATCAAATGAGTAGAAAGTAATAGAACATAGTTTTAAACCCAGACATATCTAACTTCTGTGCTCTTAACACTATATAACATAGTACTGCCACCTGAATCTGCTTTAAAACCTACTGTATTTTATTAAGTTTCTGTTTACTATCCTCAGTTACGATGTAAATGAATGAAGGTGCATCTTTAAATATTGAGCTTTCCAATCTATGAATTTGATATATCTCTCCATTTATATAGATATTTTAATTGTTCTGAATAAAAGTGTACAATTTTCAATGTGGAGATTTAGCATGTCTTCTTTTAGACATATTACTGGTTATGTGATATATTTGTATGCCTTTGTTAGTGGTATCATTTTGTAAATCTTTATTTCTACTTGCTTTATGCAACTAATTTTTATATTGATTTTATATCTTTCAACCTTGCTAAATGTACTTATTAAGTCTAGTAGTTTATTTATCATTTGTAATTTTTTTTGCCTTATTGCCCTTCCTAGCACCACCAGTTTATTTTTAATAGAAGTATAATAGTGATACAGTACTTGTGTATCGTTCCCCATTTGAAAGGGAAAGTTTTTAACATTTCACCATTACATGTAATGATGAGGCTGATAAAGGGACACAGACTCTGCCTTTTTACTGCCAGCTTGTGATAGAAGTTAAGTTCTCCATTTGGCTTCTTTGATACTCGAGGTAGGGACTCCATGGTACTCCATGGTACTGCTGAATGGACATGATAGTTCTGGTTCCCCACTGAGTCTTTACTGATCTCTCACTGTTTAGAATTTGAAGAATAACTTATATGGGGATCGATGAGATATTTGGAAGTTTTCTCAGTAGCTTGAGTTTTGATATGGGCTTTATACAAAGATAAAAAGGAATAGAAAAGAGTGTTTATTCTGTTAGCACCTTCTGTACAAAGTCATCAGCATGTATTATACCAATATTATCATGGGCCATGAATTACAACATCCACTAGCTCTCTATAGTACATGGTAATCTTATTTAATTCTGTAAACTGGGGTCAGTAAACTTTATCCATAAAGGGCAGAAAGTAAAAATTCTAGTTTTTGTAGGTCAAGAGGTAAAATGAGAATATTGTGTGTTCGCCAATATAAGAAAAAAGAAAAATTTTCACAATTTTATAAATTTATTAAATCTAAATCTAATAATAGAGTGCAATATTTGTAATATATGTTTAATACATATTTACCAATTTAAAGAATGGAATTGGGGGATAATTGGAGTTTATAGTTACTATTTCCTGTCATCAAAATCAATTGCAAATAATTAGCTATTAATGCTGATTTGTTTTAAGTTTTTTAGCTTTGCAGGTGTCTTTTCACAAAGATAGTGATTGGCAAATACTGATATCAGTCCATGAAGATATGATTTTAATTGAGCACATTCATTATTTAGAATGTATTTTTAGAATTCTATTAGATTTTCTTGTCTTTTAGCATGTCGTTAGATTTCAGAATAATCATTTTCAATTGAAGATAAGGTGGCAGCTCCTGAGCTGCAGCAGAGTTAAATGGATTCTTTTTTTTAAATATGAAAATTTTGTTTTCACTTGCATTAGATCCAAAAATGATGTAGGAACTGTAGTTTAAACTCAGAAATCATATCTGTTGCAAAATTATTGGGAAGGAAATTTTCCATCCTGTTTTAACTCTTTTAATGGGAATATGTTACCCTAGAAAGCACACCAAGTCCATAAAATCTAGAAATTACTTAAAATTAAAACAACATTGGTAGTTGTGAAAATACTATCAGTGTATAAATTGTACATATAAGCATTCTTTTGGCTTGTAATATTATGTTGAATGCATTAAGACAGTTACCAAATTTTCGTGGGTGTTTTTTGTTCTCTTTTGTTTTTTAAAGTGAGAGGAGGAGAAATAGTGAGACAGACTCCCTCCTGTGCCCCCACTAGGATCCACCCAGCAACTCCAATCTTGGGCTGATGCTCAAATCAACCAAGCTATCCTCAGCGCCTAAGGCCGATGCTCAGACCAATCAAACTATCCTCAGTGAATGCTGCGAAACATGAACCAATTGAGCTATTCTCAGGGCCTAGGGCTGATGCTTGAACCAATCTAGCCACTGCTGCAAGAGGGAAAGAGAGAGAGAAGAGGAAGAGGGAGGGGGAGAGAAGCAGATGGTCACTTCTCATGTGTGCACTGACCAGGGATTGAACCCAGGACATTCGCACATCAGGCCGACATTCTATCTACTGAGCCAACTGGCCAGAGACTACCAGATTTTCATCGTGACATTTTAACCTTCTTTTATTCACATATCTCATTCAGTTGATCAGTCAGAGTTTTTTGTTTTTAGTTTGCATCCTTTTTTAGAAAAAAAAATCCAGGAATTTTTCTCTTAGCAAGTAGAAAATGGTAGGACTTAGCATATAAAGAAATATAATATGGTATTTGAGGATAGATAATAAATGGTAACATAAAAATGTGTCTTAAAGTTAATCTACTTAAAATGGGGTCCATAATTTGGTGTAAAAAATGGGTTAAAATGTTAATATTCATAAGGAATTGCAAGGGATGCTTAGTAGATAAAAATATTTTGAAAAAGAATAACAAAATTGGGTGACTCAAAATTTCATATTTGAAAACTTACTACAAAGCTACAGTAATCAAAACATAGTGCTATTAGCATATGGGTAGACATATAGATTAATGGAATAGAATCAAGTCCAGAAATAGCCATATGTTTATGGTTAATTATTTTTCAAAAGAGTACCCAGGCCATTTAGTGGGGGAAAGCAGCTTCTTTAACAAATGATGCTGTAAGAAATAGATCACTCATTTGAGAAATCCAAGGAACAATGAGAACGGAGGAACGGAAGTGAGACAAAGGAGAGGTCAAAGGAACCAGAGAAAAGAGGACAGAGGGAAAGGGGATGATAGGATGGGATAAATCTGAAGGAAAAGGGGGAGGGGACTGTCGGGGGGGAGACAAGGGAGATGTTGAGGGGAATATGGGGGAGGAGGGGATGCATTCAGGGTGACCCTAGAATCTATGTAAACACAATTAATTAAATGAAACAATTAAAAAAATAGATATGCACAATCTAAAAGAACCAAATTAGATTTTTACTTCATACCATGTATAAACATTTATTCAAAATGAATAAAAGACCTAATATAATATAAGAGTTAAAAATATAAAATTGTTATAAGAAAACATAGAGGAAATTTCTTATATCCTTGGATTTGGAAATGGTTTCTTAAATATGACAACCAAAGTACAAGGTACCAAAGAGAAAAATAGACAAACTTGATCAAAATGAAAAACTTTTGTATATTAGAGGACACTATCAAAAGAGCACAAAGCCAAACCTATAGATGGGAGAAAATATTTGCAAATCATATGTCTCAGTCTAGTATCTAGAATGTAAAAGATGTCTTACAACTCAACAACAGAAAGATAAACAACCCAATTCAAAAGAGTTCAAAGGACCTGAAATAGACATTTCTCCAAAGAAGATATACAAATGGCCAATAAGCATATGAAAAAATGCTCAGTATCTTTTGCCAATAGGGAAATGTAATCAAAACCACTATGAGATAATACTTCATACCCTATTATTCTGACTAAATAAATAAAAAAGAAAAGACAAGACTATAGCAACTCTAGATGTGGGAAAATGGACCCCATGTACATTGCTGGTGGAATATAAAATATTGCAACTGCAATTTGGTAGCTCCTCAAAAAAGTTAAACACTGAATTACCATATAATCCAGCAATTCATTTCTGGTTATATATCCCAAATAATTGAAAACAGGAGCTCAAACAGGTACTTCTACAATGCTTATTTAGCACTATTCACAATAGTCAAAAGGTAGAAACAGCCCAATGGCCATCAAAGTGACTGGCTAAACAAAAGTAACAGTTATACACAGTGGAATATTATTCAGCCATAAAGAGCAATGAAATAATCATACATGTTGCAACATGAATGAACTGTGAAATCATATGCTAAGTGAAAAATCCAGACACAAATAGTCACATTTTGTGCCTCTATTTGTATGAAATATCCTAAATAGTTATTTATAGAGACAGAAAGCAGATTGGTGATTGCCAGGGTTTGGAGGAAGGGAGGATTGAGGACTCACTGCTTAATGGGTACTGGATTATCCTCTTGGGTTATGAAAATGTTTGTAAATAGGTAGAGAGAGAGGGTGGTTGCACAACATTGTGAAAGTGCTGAATGTCACTGAATTGTGCACTTTAAAATGGTTAATTTTGTGTTGTCTTGAAAATCAAAACAAGAAATATGGAGTCAATCTGATTTTTCTAATATCAGGTGTTAAGTTATCTGAAATACTAGTTTCGGGATAGAATAAAACCAATCAAGTATTTAATTTTTTGGCTCTGTTTTAAAATTACAGCATGGTGATGTTTTTTACTAAGCATATAACTTTTCATCCTATGATCACAGAGAAGGATATTTTTGGAAATGTATGTAATGTCCTCAAGCTTTTAACTTTTTGATATTCAAATACTTGTCTTTTGAAATGCTTATATCAATAT
Source organism: Rhynchonycteris naso (assembly GCA_037038555.1). NCBI lineage: Eukaryota > Metazoa > Chordata > Mammalia > Chiroptera > Emballonuridae > Rhynchonycteris > Rhynchonycteris naso. The sequence goes on along the minus strand of CM072999.1, from coordinate 33,096,313 downwards.
CCTTATCCTTTTCTCTGCATGAAAACTATTGTCTCATTGTCTAGTCAAACTTTGAAAGAATTATTTGGAATTTGTCTATAACATTTCTTTCATTTTAATTATCAATTGTTTTCACAGGACCATTCCTTACTTTGAGATTTAATTTCACTGGGTATTTAGAAAGGGAATGAATGAGTTTTATTTTTAATTTCTTTTTATTTTATTCATTTTAGAGAGGAGATACAGAGTGAGAGAGAGGGAGAGAGAGAGAGAGGGAAAGAGAGAAAGGGGGGAGGAGCTGGAAGCATCAACTCCCATATGTGCCTTGACCAGACCAGCGCAGGGTGTTGAACTGGCAACCTCAGTGTTCCCAGGTCGACGCTTTATCCACTGCGCCACCACAGGTCAGGCGAGAATGAATGAGTTTTGAAATTGAATCTGTTTTGACTGTTTTGTTTTCTTTAAGGAATTTTTAAATGGTGCTTTATTTTCATGTTCTTAAACATGGGACAACACAGTCAATTTTATAAATACTGAATTCCTCCCGTGCTATATTTTAAACATGATACTTTGAGGCTATTTTCTTGTTATAGGCAAATTCTTCCTGACCAGAGCAAGATAAAATGTAAATGTCATCCTTGAAGTAAGAAAGAAATATCTGTCTTTTATAACATAGTTCCTAATAGCTATAGGAAATAATCCAAATAAAATAGGATTTAGAAAATACATTATTAAGATTCTATCAAGGATTATATTGATTATATAATACTATATTGTACTTGTTATAAGTGAGAAAATGAATGTGAAATGCTTAACACATAATGAATGTCAATTATAATATTATCTTGATTTTTGACCAGAAAGATTAATAAATACAGAAATAAGGTACTAACGATGAACTAAGAACCCTAAGGGTCCATTTTACAAATATTTTAAGTTTATACTCAGTTTGAATACTGACTTGCTGACTGTAGCAAATTGTGATTCTCACCTATAAAATAATGAAGAGTAGAACTAGTATTATTTTAAGCTATGTGTGTATTTCAGCTTTTTTTTTTTTAAATTCTTTTTATTTATTCATTTTAGAGAGGAGACACAGAGTGAGAGAGAGAGAGAGAAAGAAAGAGAGAAAGGGGGGAGGAGCTGGAAGCATCAACTCCCATATGTGCCTTGACCAGACCAGTGCAGGGTTTTGAACTGGCGACCTCAGTGTTCCCAGGTCGACGCTTTATCCACTGCGCCACCACAGGTCAGGCCTATTTCAGCTTCTATAACAAATTTTTTAGCAAAATTTCTTCACATGTAATTTTGAAGCAATATAACATAAAAAAAAGAACTCTTTAGCTGAAAGAGGAAAAGGATGTCATTGATTTGAGATACCACCATAGAACCCATGAGATATAAAGCACAATTAACTTACCTCTTCAATAGAAGTTCCCTAATGTTTCATTCAACTTTTAAAAACTAGTTTTTAATAATACTTTGAGTGGTATTTATTAGCTCATAATTAATTTTAATTGCTTGACTTTTACTTGTTTTAAAGTTATGGGAAGTTTTTCATATACTCTGCATGAGAATGGAGAATATATGAGGAATCAGTGAGAACTGTGGTCACTATGACATAGTTGTTAAGAGTGTAGGCTCTGGAGTTCCAGGGTCGAGATTTTCCCTGTACTGCTATTTATTAGATATATGATCTCTAGCAGGATGCTTAATCTTTCTTTGCTTATGCTTCCTCATCTGTAAAAGGGGGATATCAAATAATAGGTATATCACTGGATGATTGTGAAGATTAAGTGAAAATATTGAATATGAAATGCTTAACACACAATGAGTATAAATTATCTTGATTATAGATCCAAAGATTAACATTTACAGGAAAGTATGCATATGGTTGAATAAGAACTGCTAACAAGTGCATTTTACAAACATTTCTAATTAATTTTTGTTTGTTTTCCTCCAAGTTGTTATATTAATATAAACCAGATTGATATGCAAGTTTATAATTTTCATGTTACTGCCATAAAGTTTCAATACATGTTCCTATTGTAATTTCTTTTGTTTTATCTGACTTTTGTAATGACGTGTTGAAGAATTCTTATTAATTATTGAAACAGAGAACATAGTAATTCCTTTAGTTGGCAATATGCTGGAGGGGAGACAACAAAAATATATGACCAAAACTGATTTATTTTTTGATTTACAAATGAAAAAATATGTTCACTAGCTAATTAAAATGTACTATATCTTATTTATAGTGCAGAAACAATAGTTGCATTGGTGAAGAAATATTAACTAAAAATGAATTTATGAGGAAGCTAAAGTTTCACAATTTTTCTTAAATTGTTTCTTTGTATTTCTTGCTGTCTTTAACTTAAAATTTGAGTTGGTCATGAATTTTAGAAAAGTGCCTTTATTTATTTTTTAATTTATTTTAAGCAAAACTCATTTCACAGATAGCAGATTAGCAAGCCTTTAAAGGAGCAAAGGTTTATTCCATTTTAATTAAGCCTCCCAAACTTTCAAGCTCTTGAAGTTTACAACTAAGCACTCATATTTGCCAAATTGGACAAGAAACATTATGAGAACAGATTTTATGATAAAATGTATTATACTTTTAATTTTAGTTCAGCTCAGTTGGAAACCAACTTTTCTTAAAGTGTGCCAACATTTCTTTTTCTTTTTGGCCCTACTCAGGAAATAGTATAATAAAGAACATTTGTGTTAAAATTTTAAAAAGCATAAAATTTGTCTCAAATCAATAGGTTGAGATCAGTGTCTGAACTATGGTATAAAAATTATATATTAATCAAAATCACTCCACTCATTGCAAAAAAAAGTGGGGATATCTTTTTGGAGTTAGTAAAGAATTCAAACTTTTTCAACTTCAGATTTTTTTTTTAAATTAAGTGAGAGGCAGGGAGGCAGACAGACAGACTCCTGCATGTACCCTGACCAGGACCCACCTGGCAAGCCCCCTAACAAGCAATGCTCTGCACATCTGGGGCTGCTGCTCTGTTGCTCAGCAACCAATCTATTTTAGCACCTGAGGTGAGGCCATGGAGCCATCCTCAATGCCCAGGGCCACTTGCTCAAACCATTCGAGCCATGGCTGCAGGAGGGAAAGAGAGAGAGAGAGAAAAGGAGGAGTTTGAGGGGTGGAGAAGCAGATAGTTGCAACTTTTCCTGTGTGCCCTGACCGGGAACCGAACCTCCGACCTCCACATGCCTGGCCAATGCTCTACCTCTGAATCAACTAGCCAGGACCCAACTTCAGATATTTTTAATGTATAATTGTTTGTGTGTATTAATCATTTGTATGTCCAGACTTGGGGAGATTAAAGCTTTTAATTTTAAAGGACTTGCAGTATGAAAAGATAATATGACATTCAAATAAAAATTAGTATCTTTGAAAGAAACAAGGCAAGTGTTATATTCTTCTTGGTTTTTATGCAGCTTATAAATACACATATATACTGATACTGTTAAATAGAAAATAATCAACCACTTAATATTTATGCTAACAAATATAAAAATATTATATAAAATTTTACTTTAATTTTAGAATTAATATTTTATCAAGGTATAGACTTTTAGGTTCTTAGATTCTCCCCTCCTTCAACATTTTAAACATGTCATCCCATTGTCTTCTGGATTTCATAGTTTATGTTGAATACTCATCTGTAAGTTTTGTTTTTCTTTTGATGATGATTTGTCCTTTTTCTCCTCTGGCTGTATTTAAGATTTTCTTGTTATATTTAATTTTCTGCCATTTGACTCCTGGATGTGACTTTTTCACTTTTTCCAGTGTTGGGTTGGTTATACTTCCTGAGTCAGTGAATGAATGTATTGTATCAGTTTTGGTATATTCTTAGCTGTTTTTATTTTCTTTTTCCTAAAATTGTTGTTTCATTCTTATTTTCTCTTCTACTCAATTTCAGTTACATTGGGCTGTTTGATTCCCACATGTGTGTTATGTTTTACTTTTTACATTTGTTTTTTCTCTATTTGCTTTGTTGGATATTTTCTGCTGATCTCTTCAAGTTCACTTGCCTGTGTTTTGCTGTGTTTAGTCAGCTGTGAAACTTACCCACTGACTTCTAGAATTTACACATTGTATTTTTCAATTTTAAGTGACTATTTGATTCTTTTTCATAGATTTAAATTACCTGTTCAAATTTTCTTCTTTTCATCTACTCTGAAACATTTTTCTCTGCCTTCTTTAACTTTCGTTAAATAGTTTTCTTAAAGTCTTTGTCTTCTAAATCTGTATCATCTGTGATATAACTTACAGATATATTTATATTATTTTGTTGGTTATTGGTCACATTTTGTGGCCCTTTCCATCCTTCATAATTATCATTGTATATTAAATATTGTTTATTATAGATTTATGTAAATGTTATTTTCTCTCTGATATTAGAAAGAAATGATGAAATGCTAATCACCTCAACTCAGCCATGACTTGAGCTGTGTGATATCAGTGTTAGCTTTAGTTATACCTTGTCTAATTCTGGTTGTGTTGCAGGTATTTTTGTTTAGTTGGACTTTGAACTTAATGAACTTTGAAATTGTGAGAGATTTTACTCTACCTTTTGGGATTTTCCTCTTTTTTTCTCATCCACCCTCTCAAAGTTGGGTGCTTTTGGTTGAGAGAAAATATCTTTAGGGGAGACCTGCTGAAATTCTACACTAAAGTGGTAAATGCCACCTGTTGAAGTGTGAGTTTGACTCCTAATCATCTTAACACTATAGAGAACATTATTTCCCTCCAACTCGATCTCTTTCTTTCCTAGTCCACTCATGCAGTCCCGACCCTCAGTAAATCTTCCAGGAGTAAACCTTCTGTTGGGGGATTCCATAAGATTCCAGTCTGTCATACCAATGTATGAACCATAAAGATCTATGCAGTTGTCCTTTTTCCTTGGTAGTATCACTCTTATTCTTAGCTTGTATCTAAGTGGCATATTTTCTAGAGATGAAAACAACAAGGAGGCTCAGTTTATGTGAGAATAGATAACATTTTTATTCATTTTGCTTCCATTGCTCTCCAGTATATTTAAAAATATGTTTTTGGGGAATAATCTATCTTTTTTTTCTAGTTGTGGAAGCAGTTACTTGCCACTATATGCTGGTAAGTTAGTTTTCTAAAAATAAGAGCAAAATTTAGACCCACATATTTACTCTCTTATATATTGCATTTGTGTGCTTAGCTTATTGGTTTGTTATTGAATATTAATATTTGTTGCTAGATTTACTAGGCTCCAAAATGATCAATATTAATGTTTGGAAAAACTGTATCCCGAGAGCCAATTTTAATTTCAAAATTCATTTTGGTCAGCAGTAATTTAAGTGAAATGTAAACAAAAATTAATTTTCTTTTTCTTTCCCCCTTTCCTATATAGTGAGTGATAGTTGCTTCAGGAATCTTGCAGAAGATCGCAGTGGAATAAATCTCAAAGATCTCGTTCAAGATCCTTCTTTGTGAGTATTAGGTTTTCAGTATTAATTATAATTAAGTTTGTGTAACTATTTTTCAAAAGAGATGTAACTAAGAACTTATTTAAGGTTGATCAATTTTTTATTTTCTAATAATTTGTTTTACATATAATGAAGCACGTGGAACAGTTAAACAGAGGAGAAGCTATGGGACAGTTACTTTATAAAATGTAAAAGATTTTAGAAGAGGGGTAGTATTATAACTAATGATTGACTTTTAAGAGGTAGGGCTAATGGTTGATATCGTTGCCAATATGGTAGTAGATACCAAGCAGGGAAGATGGTTAGTAGTTTATTTGTTTGGGAAGGAGAGATTGAACATCTATACATGAATTTTAAGTTCTTTTTTTAATAATTTAATATTATTTGTAAACATAATTACAAATATAAAGTAATAATTTGAAAAAATATATTGAATATATTTTTAATGTTTTACATTAGAGTGCTATACACAGCACAAGATTTTTGAAGAATTTTATAGGTTTCAATTTTTAATGTTCTTGCTTATGAGTCAATCCCATTCTTTATAAGCATGTACTTTAATATGATGTCACTTCCTATTTCATGATTCAGTTCTCGCAGTTGTATATTTACTGGAAATTATGCATGCTATCTTTTTTTAAAATTTATATATTGAGATGATGCGAGGCAGAGAGACAGATCCCTACATGTGCCCCAACTGGGATCCACCTGGCAAACCCACTAGGGGCGGCAATGCTCAGCTCATCTGTGGTGTTGCTTTGTGAGTAGCGGAGCTCTTCTTAGTGCCTGATGTGGAGGTTATGGAGCCATCTCAGCACCAGGGGCCAACTCGTTCCAGTCAAGCGTGGATGCAGGAGGGGAGGACAGAAAGAAAGAGAAAGAGAAAAAGAGGTAGAAGTTAGAAGGGGACAGGTGGAGAAGTAGATGGTCATTTCTCCTGCATGTCCTGACCTGGAATGAACCTGGGACATCCACATTACAGGCCGATGCTCTACCACTGAGCCAACCGACCAGGACCATGTACTATCTTCTACATGAACATATCCTCCCAGGAAGATTACCTCTATTGAAGAAAAATAAAAACAACATCCGAACTAGTAAAACCCTGGGCAGCAGAAAAAAAGAAAATTGAGTGCTGGCAGTGCTTTCTTTAATGGGGTATAATGCATTCAGTATCTACCTGGCATGTGGAAGTCCTGGGTTCGATTCCTGGTCAGGGCACACAGGAGAAGTGACTATCTGCTTTTCCTCCCCTCCCCTTCTGCCTTTTCTCTCTCTGTATTTTTCTCCTGAAATCATGGCTTGATTGATTTGAGCATGTTAGCTCTAGACACTGAGGATGGCTTCATAGAGCCTCTGCCTCAGGTGCTAAAAATGGTTCAATTGTGAGCATTGGTCCTAAATGGGCAGAGTATCAGCCCCAGACTGGTATCACCAGGTAGATCTGTCTCTCTACTTCCCTTCTTCTTACTTAAGATTTAAAAGAAAGAAAGAGAGGGAGAAAAGGAAGAGAGAAGAAAGGAGGGAGAGAGTGAAAGAGGGATTGAGAGAGGGAGCAAAAAAAAAGAAAGAAAGAAAACCAATATGATAAAACGACAGAAAACTTCTCTAACCTGGTGAAGAATATAGACATACAAGTCCAGGAAGCACAGAGTCCTAAACCAAATGACCCCAAAGAGACCCACACCAAGACATATCATAATTTTAATGCAAAAGTTTAAAGAGAGAGAAAAGCAGCAAGAGAAAAATGGTTAGTTGCCTATATGGGAGCTCCCATCAGGCTGTCAGCTGATTTCTCAACAGAAATTTTACAGGCTAGAAAGGATTGACATGAAATATTCAAAGTGATGCAAAGCAAGGACCTAAAACCAAGATTACTCCACCCAACAAAGCTATCATTTAGAATAAAAGGACAGATAAAGAGCTTCCCAGACAAGAAAAAGCTAAAGGAGTTCATCACCACCAAACCTGTATTACACGGAATGTTACAGGGTCTTCTTTGAGAAGAAAAGAAAGATGCCATCTTTTTATTCATTCATCCTTCAGTGGACACACAATTGCTTCTACCTTTTGGCTATTGTGAATAATGTTGCTATGAACCTACTAATGGCTGTCATATGGCAATTCTGCTTTTAATTTGTTTTGAAGAACTACCATATTATTTTTCCTAATGTCTATACTGTTCTTTAGTCCCACCAGCAATACACAAGGGTTCTAATTTCTCCACTTCACCAACAGTCATTATTTTCTTTTTACTTGTTTTTTGTTTGTTTATTTGTTTTTATAAGAGCCATCCTAATGAGTTTAAGGTGATATGTTCTTGCTTTTTTTTAAAATTTCATTATTGATTTTAGAGAGAAGGAAGGAGGGAGAGAGAGACATTTATTTGTTGTTCCACTTATTTATGCATTTATTGGTTGATTCTTATATGTAGGTGCCCTGAGTAGGGATTAAACCTGCAATTTTGGTGTATTGGGACGATGCTCCAACCAAATGAGCTGTCGGCCAGGGCTTGGTATTTTTAAATAAAGTTTACTTCTTCACATCTTGTCTTCGATAATGATTTTGATGCAACTCATCTACAGAATAAAGAAAAAGAAAACATATTGTCTATGTTTCATTATTATGATACTTTGGTATATTGTGATGTAAACTGTATAAACCTATGGTACTTATTTAGTAAAACAGAAACTATTTTCACTATTATTGTGAAGTTTATAAATAAATAGGTCCACAGTAGTTTTGTAACAATATCATTTTAATTAATTAATTTTCCTTAATTTGCATATTACTTGCTTTATTACTACTGCTCTTGTATCTCATCTAAAGGATTACTTTCAGGTAAAAAAAAAATCTTTTTAAATTAGAAGATGACGGATTGGAAATGCAGCATACTTTTAAAAAACAACAACTTGCTAGTTTACATGTTTTTTGATACTATAGATCATTAGTGCTTGATAATAGTGTTTCATCTTTAAAAACAAGATAAAATTGATCAAAATAGTTGTATCTGATTCTAAATTTCTTAGTCATTAACATTTTACTTACCTTTATGTAATTTTTTTACCATTTTTGGTGAAAACTATTCTTTTCATGGTTCTCAAACACAGCTTTATGCGCTTTAGTATACTTGGCTTCACACTACAATCTGAATGATATTTTGGTTCCTTGGATCATGGCATTAAATATGAAGGAAGACAGGATTGTCATCTGGAAAGCAATCATATCTAAATATAGCTTGTACTTATCTGCTGGTATTAAAACAGGTTGCTATGGTGAATTGAATTTCTTAAAAATGCCAGTCAGCAGAGGATAAACAGTGGTTTTTGAAGTGGTATTTCCCATAGAGCTATACATTCTCATACTACATTTTCAGGTAGATGAATTTAGTTAAATTTTTAATCGTCCATTTATTAAATTTAAATTGAGTATTTTTGAGACCTTTCTTATTTATTGAACAAAATATAAGAGTTCTTTTTATATTGTTATATTTTGTTATTCTGTAAATAAGTTGTATTTGGTGTGGAAATGCATTTTTCTAATGGCAGCATTTTAAACATTACTGACCATTCATTTCTCTCTGTTGCTAATAGTACAGCTAAATCTAAGACAGATATGAAAGTTGTCTTGTAAATAGTAATATCTCTACTTTTTTATCATTTTTATTCAGGTTCATTTTTAGTTTATATATTTATTGGTTTATAAAATGTATTTTGGGACAATGTAGCTTAATGTAGACTGGTGTTATTGTACTATGGTATTATTGTACTATGTTCTGTTTTAGAACTGCAAATTCAAACACTTCAAATTTTATTTTACTTTTAGAAGATCTTCCTCATTTCTGTCATTGCATACATTCCTAAGAATGGATGTGTAATTTTTTTGAGAGTTTATTTGTTTTTTAATTTATTTAATTGAAAATCTGTAGTAGATACTTATCTGAAGTTTTTCAGCATTTAAGTTTAACAGACATTATTCTTAAAATCAAGGAACATGATTGAAGATGGACAGTATCTAAGTTGTCCACTTGAGGTATATAGGTGACCAATCCAGTATTAAAATTTTTAAATGAAATAAATAATGTATTATTTTAATTAGTTGATTCTTACATTTTCAGAATACAGAAACCTAAGTCAAATTAGCTTAAACAGCACCATGAAACTTGATTGGCTTATGTAACTAAGTAGTACCTCTCATGCAAAATTTTCTCATCATGAAAGAACATTAGAAACCAGGACAGGATTAGGAACCTCAAAGAATAGAATTAGGGAGTTTGTGTAACTGCTATTATCTTCTTGGTCTGTTTTTGGCTTTAGTCTCACTTATTGCAATCAAGCTGTATCCATGAAACCAAGATAATGACTAATTTACTCTAATTTCCTTTCTTCTAGCTCCCTGGTTTCTGTTCACTTTCCCAGCTCTAAAACATATAATCCCTTGAAAGGGTTCTAACTTAGGAAATCAGTCATGTGCTCACACCAATGCCAATCACTGTGTCCAGGGGTATAGGCTATATTAATTGAATAGTCATAGGACAAATGCCTGTTTCTAGAATAGTAAAATACCTTAATTAAATGAGGGAGGAGGTAGTCCCAAAAAAAGAATGATAAAACCAAGAAATGTATGCTGTACTGATGATTCTCACTTGTTAAGTTAAGGAAGAACTAATAATTGTCAAGAAATGTTATTACTTTAATGTAGAACATTTTGCTTGCCTGAGCATAGTATCTCAATTAGATTGGTATTGGTAGTAATATCTGTATTAATTTTAAAGAACTATGGAATTAAATTAATTGATAATAGTTGTTCCCTACTTGATGATATTATTTATTGATTGTATAACATACACACATAAATGTGAAAAGACTGAGATGAATTTATTTCTTTAATTTCATTTAGATAGACAGCAAGTGGAAAGTTATTTCTGTTTTCCATCTTTCTAAGTATAACCATAAGTTTAAGGCATCCATCTTTCTTAAAAAGAGGAACTTCACCATTATAAATCATGAAGGGAAATGGAGTCAAAGTTTCTCATTTACCATTCCATTATGATACCTTCCCTGAAGAGTATTATTATAGGGGCATATAAAAGTTTAATGGGAACACTGATGAAGTATTTCAAGAAAAGGTGATCCTTGAAATGAAGCTTTTGTTAAAAAAAAAAAAGTGAAGGAGGAAAGAAAGAGAGAGATTGAGAGATTAAGAGGAGAATGAAAACTCCTAAGTATGTTATATGGTTTAGAAATCCAGTTTAGCTGAAGATGAATAAGCATCTAGGAGATTAAAACTGATTAAAACAAAATTTTGATATCCATGTAATTCATTAATCCAAAATACATTGACATACCTGACATTGATGCTCAGAGTCAAAAATGGTGATTTTATTGTTTACTTATATTAGTTTTAGAATGCTATGCTACATATCTCCAGAAATTTACTGAATTAAAGAAACACACATTTATTACCTTATGGTTTCCATGATTCAGGATTTGGGGCACAGTTTAACTGGATCCTCTGCTCAGTCTTCCAAGATTCCAATCTAGATATTGACTGGGTTGTATTTTTATCTGGAGTCTTGACTGGGTGTAAAGCCAGTAGCCACAGCCACCATCACAGCTGCCTGGCCCATGCAGGTTCGCATTTGATTCGGACAGTCGGTAATGAAACAACGGAGCCAAGAACTGGTGGGCCATTACATTTAATCCTAGCTCGCACCAGGTGGGCGAGAAATACACACAATGGGAAAACACTTCCCTTTCCATTCAGGGCTCCCAAAGCCACTGACTCATCCAAGTTTCCTAGAACCAAAGGTTTTCACCTCACCAGCCTTATTCACCTCTGTTCTCCATCTCCTTTTCTCTGCACAAACTCTGGACAAACTGGCTTCTCCTTCAGCACTTCACCATCTTGGCTGCCTCTCTCCTGCAATGCTAATTTCAGGAACTGAGAGAGAGAGAGAGATCCCTAGTCTGCCCCATTTTATAGTGTAGAAATTAAAACCTTTAAGCCAATATACAAATAAGGAAGTCTCTGATACAAAGTCACTTATCTGAGGCATAAATGGGATTCCTCATAAGAGTGCACCACCCCACATCATGCAACAGTCAAAGGTGTGGGGAAAAGCTTAGTTTTGAAAAGATTTTAGTATTAAAAGGGCGGGAAAGGCTTAGTCTTAAAACTAAGCCTTAGGCTATAATGACTTTGCTGGTTTACAGCCTGTCTCCCACACCCAATGCAAACTATAAGTGAGCAAGCATATACAGCATATTTACAAACTTATTAGACTGACACTGGGGAAGAATTGTTTCAAACTAATTGAAGTTGTTAAATACCCTGTTTTTGCTGGGTTTTGGCTGGTTTCTACCCACTGTTCCCATCATCTTTGCCATATAATGTCACCTAATCATGGAAGTAAACTTTTGGTTAGAAACTAGTCACAGATTACACCCACATTCAAGCAGATTACACAAAAGTGTGAACAGTGTGGGGCAAACAGCTGTGTTAGGCTTGCTTGCTTGCACTTTGCATGATTAGTGCATGAGCATGTGGCAAAGCCACATGTATTTGCTGTAGCCTATAGAAAGCTACAGGTACTTTCCCTCAGCGTGGATCTCTTGCTTGCCACTGTGAGGGGCGGTTTTCCCATCTGCTTGACCACTATTGTGAGAATCTAATAAATGGGAATGGCCCAACTCATTTTGGCTTCACAGTTCCTCTATCGTCTGCCCCAATCCAATGTGAACCTGCATGGCCTCGACCACTGGCATTACACCCAGGATGTGGGAATTGTTGGGGATCACCTCAGGATCTATCAGTCACAACACTTTTGTAATGTTCCTTCCTAATAGGAAGTTATATTCAATTATGTAGTTTAATCCTATCAATTTAGAGATATAAACACTAAAGTTCAACTAAGTTTGATTTATCTAAAGTAATAGGCTACCTAACAACCAGGTTTTGTGCTCTTTCCGTTTATACCTCAGCTCTGACTTCCTTGGTTTTGATGTCACATTTACTGGTTTTTAAATTTAAAAAATTCTTTTTTCAGTTTAATCGACATATAATTGATATACATCACTGTATAAATTTAAGATGTCCAGTACAATGACTTCACATTTGGTTTCAATTTGTGTTACAAAGTTTATTTAAAAATATGATGACTTATCTTAGCACTGGCCACCTAGGTGCTGACATTAAAATGTTTGAAAGTATTTTTTTCTGTACGGCCAATAGGAGTATGATTTATGATTATTTAATTGTTCTCTCACCATATATATTTTATTTTCTCAGTTTTCAGTTTTTGTGAGGTGGAGGTAAAATAGAATTTTTGTTACCTTTGGTTTTGTTTTATGTTGTTACTTGAGGAGTGAGACTACAGAAACTAAAAGTGAGACTGAAAGTGAAATTTAACACCTGCAAAAAGAAAAGCCTCAACTGAGTCCTCTCTGAATGCTTCTGTGGGTTATATTGGTAGAGAATTGCTGGCTGTGGATTAGGAAAACAATCAAATAGGCAGGTAAAGAAGTTTGCTAAGTATGCTTCCCTAATGAGCTTTTTATGAAACACCTGCTTATGACTCAGCCCAATTAGAAAGAAAATGACAACAGAAAAGCTAGGGGACACTATTTGTTTCTTTTTTAGATGTTTTGAAAGTTTAAAAATTCTAAAATACTATTTTTTTGAGGGATTATGCAGAATTAAATTACCTCTACTCACCTGGGACAATTTCCTTAATATTAGACTTTTGGCCAGCCATTTCAAGGAAGCCAGCCACCCAGCTCCTTCTTTTCCCTCCTGCCTAAATAGTGTCATAAATGATAATTACCCTAATATTTTTTTTTGCCCTCTAAGATAAATGCAAATGAAGTTTAGGAGGAAGCCTAATTTTTAAGTTTAGGGTAATCCATTTAGGAAGGAAGGTTGGTTGAGTGTGAGTGTTTTCCTCCTGGAGCCCTCTTATGATCCTATGTGCTCCTATGTATTAGCTCAGCACCTGTCATAGCTTTTATCTATATTATCATTGTCTCTGTACTGTCTATAATTCTCAATGGAACATAGCCTCCATAAGGGCAGAGACTAAGTTCATTTTTAATGTAGCATCACTCCTATTCACCCTAGTACTTAATACTTAGTAGGCTGTTGGGAAAACAGCTGTGTTAGGCTTGCTTACTAGCACTTTGCATGATTAGTACATGAGCATGTGGCAAAGCCACATGTGTATAGCCTATGTAAGACTATGAGTTCTTTCCCTTGGCATGATTGCTTGCCCACAACTGCAAAGGGCCGTTTTGGTGGATGGCCTGCCTACCACCACAAGGGGCAGTTTTCTGGTTTGCTCGCCCCCTGCTGTGAGGAAAGGTTTTCCCCTGCCTGTTTGCTTGCCTGCCATTGTGATACTTTAATAAATAGGAATGGCCCAATGCTTTCTGGCTCTGCAGTTCCTCTACCATTTGTCTGAATTCAATGTGAACCTGCCTGGCCTCAGCACCAGCATTACCTAGGCCCACCAGAAATATTCCTAAAAAAGATGAATGAATGGTTCATTCACATGTGGTTTAGTGACTGAATATGCATTTGGGTAACGGAGCAAGTAAGAGAGTAACAAACTCAATGTATAGTGAACATACATTGGCAAAACCTGCCTTTTTCCCTACTCTTCACACAATTCGGATTCTAATATTCAGCCTTTGTTGGAATTGTTCAATACAAAAATTTACTCTCAAGTAACTCAATGATTGTATTTAAACGTTGATCAACACAGGTTCTGTATGCAGCCTCAGCGTCTTTGTGTGTATGAGATAATGGGAGACCTAACTCCAGGAGCAAAATGAAATGGTGACCTAACTAATCCCCATGGGTTTTATTTATATGTACTTACTGCTCAGAATACTGAGAACAGATATAACCAAGAAAGGATTCCATTATTTCCTAATGAAATCAAGGAAGACCCCTGAAAACATTTTTAAAGTATATTTTTCTGAGCAGTTCACTTTCAGAAAAACTTTTATAGCATAATTTTGGTGGAGGAAAAAATATTTTGAGTAATTCAGTCCTAAATTATTTTCTTTCTTAAAGACAGTAATTTAAAGTTAAGATAATGATATTTTCTTTTTCCTCTTTAAAGTTCTATCTTATCTCTTCTTCTTTTATAAACCATTAAGAGCATGGTCTGACTGGAAAAATAAATGAGTTGTTGGGTATGGGATGAGATGACATTGGTATTCTAGTCAGAATTTCACTTAGCCACCTGGCATTGAATAAAAATTCTTACAGTTTAGTTTGGAAGTAACATAATATTAAGTCTTGATGTTTTTTAAAATCCTAAATAAATTAAATGTAATTAGGATACTTTAAAATGCTTAGTTTAAAACCTTCTCTTTTACTCTGTCATTAGGCCATGAGTTTAGGAAAAAAACCAGCCAGTGTATATGTGAGTACCTACTGTGTCTCACTTAATATGGTAGGACCCGCAAAATAATGGTGAATAAAGTACGCATAGTCCTTGTAATAATTTTTGTGATCATGGAATTCAGTTTACTCTTTTTGCTACCAAGATAGATCTGTAAAAGTGTTTTAGATTTGACCTGGCTGTCACTAAGGAGATTGAAACTAGCTCAAATTATGTTTGTTATTCAGTGGTCGGCAAACTGTGGCTCGTGAGCCAAATGTGACTCTTTGGCCCCTTGAGTGCGGCTCTTTGGCCAGCTTAGGAGTACCCTAATTAAGTTAATAACAATGTACCTACCTATATAGTTTAAGTTTAACAAATTTGGCTCTCAAAAGAAATTTCAATCGTTATACTGTTGATATTTGGCTCTGTTGACTAATGAGTTTGCTGACCACTGTTAAATTCTTTGTGAATTTTATCTTTTAGGGAAGCATGGGGTGAATAGGTAGCTGGATCAGATATATTACCCTCCTTTCATAGGGATCTTTTAAAATTCTTTTTAAAGTTTTAATTTTTATTGAGATGTAAATCACATACTATACAGTATATCCATTTAAAGTGTACACTTCAGTAGTTTTTAGTATATTCACTATATTCACAAACTTGTCCAATAAACATTATCAATTCAGCATATTTAATTGCCCTAGAAAAAAACTGAATTGTTAGCAGCCACTCCCCATTTTCTCCCATCTTCCCTCTCCTAAGCCACCATTAATCTACTTACTCATTGTGTCTATGTAGCTGCCTATTTTGATATTTTGCAAAAATAAAATTATTCAAAGTATATTCTTTTGTGACTGGTTTCTTTCACTGAGCAAAGTATTTTCAAAGTTCATTCATATTGTAGGCATATATCAGTATTTTGTTATTTTTTATTGCCAAAGAGTATTCCATTGTGTGGATATACTGTATTTGTTTATCCATTCATCCATTAACAGGCATTTGGGTTTTCCCACTTTTTTGATATTATAAATAATACTGCTGTGAGCATTCTTTTTTATTTTTATTTTTTGAAAGAAAGGAAGGGGCGAAGGGAAGGAGAAAGAGAAAAGAGAAAGTGTCAACTCATTTTTTCACTTAGTTTGTATCCCATTGATTGTTTCTCATATGTGCCCTTACCCGGTCTCGAATCAGTGACTGTGGGGTCACAACAGTGCTCTCAGGATCAAACTGGTGCCTTTGGAAATGAGCCGGCATCCTTGGCATGGGTGACCCTGGGCTTGAGCTAGGTGACCCTAGAATCCAGCTGGTGACTCCAGGATCCAGCCAGCAACCCTGGGATTGAATTGGTGAACTCAGTGCTCTAGGAGGATGCTCTATTTACTGTGCCCGTGGCCAGAGCTGTGAGCATTCTTTTAAAGTTTATGTATGGAAGTATGTTTTATTTATTTATTTACTTTGATATATTGCAAAGGGTGGAATTTTTGGTCATGTGGTAACTTAATATTTACTATTTTAAGGAAGGGCCAAAATGTTTTCTGAAGTGGCTGATCCCTCTTTTTTCCCCTAATTTTTTAATACATAATTTAAAATGTACTATCTTAATATTTTAGTGTATATTTCAGTGATAAGTACATTCTTATTGTTGTGAAACTATCACCATCATCAACCCCAGAATGTTTTCATCTTCCCCAAATGAAAACTGTACTTGTTAAACACTAACTCCTATTCTGTGCTCCTCTCCAGTTCCCAGAAATTGCTCCTGGTAAATACTTACTTTCTGTCTCTATGAATTTGACTACTCTAGAAACCTTATATAAGTAAAACCATATGATTGTTGGTTTTTTTAACTAGTTTATTTCATTTAGCCTATTGTCTTTAGAGTTCATCTGTGTTGTAGCATATGTCAATTTTTTCATTTCAGAGCTAAATAATATTACATTGTATGTATATACTACATTTTGTTTGTTAATTCATCTGTTTATGGACAAGGGTTTCTTTCACATTTAGCTGTTGTGAATAAAGTGGCTATGAGCATTGGTGTACAAATATCTCTTAAAGACCCTGTTTTCAATTTATGTGGATATGTACCTAGAATTAAAAATGCTGATCCTATAGTAATTCTTTATTTAAATTTTGAGGACCCACCATAGTGTTTTCCACAGTGGATGTAAGCTTGAAGAAATTCCTTTAACATTTCTTGTGAGTCACTCTGGTAGAGATAAACTCCTTCATTTGGTTTGTCTGGAAAACCCTTTATCTCTACTTCAATTCTGAATGTCTGGCTGGGTGGAGTATTCTTGGTTGGCAGTTTCTTTCTTTCCTCACTTTGAGTATATTATGCCACTCCCTTCTGACCTGCAAAGTTTCTGTTAAAAATCTGCTCATAGTCCTATAGGTTTTTCTTGTATATGAAAAGTTCTTTTTCTATTGCTGTTTTTAAGAGTCTCTTCTTTAAGTTTTGACAGTATAATTATAATCAGTCTTGGTGTAGATCTCTTTGGAAGTATTTGGGCATCCTGGTCTACATTTTTTTTTTTTTCTCAATGTTGGGGAAGTGTTCAGTCATTATTTCTTTTAATAAGCTTTCTTCCCTTTTCTCTTCTCCTTCTGGGATCTCTATTATACATATATGGTATGATTGTTGGTGTCTCATAAATCTCTTAAGCTATCTTTATTCTTTTTCTTTTTACTCCTTTGATTGGTTCAATGAATTCCACTGCGTAATCTTCAAGTATGCTTATCCTTTCTTCCACCTTCTATATTCTGATGTTGAACCTAGATGTAGAATTTTTCAGTTCAGTTTTTTTATTCAACTCTGTTATATTTTCTTTTTGTTAAAAGTTTTACTTTGTTCATGCATTGTTCTCCTCACCTCACTGAGCATCTTTATGACCATGATTTTGAACTCTTTATTAGGTTAATCACTTTTCTACATTTTATTAGTCTGTTTCTAGAGTTTTATCTCACTCTTTTGTTTGGAATATATTCTTTTGTATCTTCATTTTTCTTGATTCTCTGTGTTGGTTCAAATAAAGTAGATAAAATAGCTACCTCTCCTATTTGATAGAGTGGTCTTACTGGAAATGAACTTTTTCAGTTGGGCCAGTGTGAGCCTTTTCTCTTAAACCTTTATGATTGTTTAAGCCACCATCTCCATTTTTAGTGGCTTCCATTAGTTGAGGGTGTCTATTTTTCTTTAGAGGAAAAAGTGAGAGAATGAGATGATTGAATGAATGTAACTGTAAGCTTTTGAAGAGAAACACTTAGCCATCATAAATCCAACTAATATTTTAATTTTTGCCACAAATACTAGACTTCCACATAGGACGAGAAATTAAATTTTTACAACTAAGATTCAATGAAAGAATTATATTTGTAATTAAGATTTAGGGGGGAAATCTGACAGTAATATGTGTAGGCATATTGTGATCTTATTGTTTTGATTGCATTTCTTTATAATCTGGTTTTTATATATATTTTTGTATTTACTAAATTATTGCTCTTGGACAGTTCTGTTAGATCAGGGGTCCCGAAACTACAGCCTAAGGTTCACATTCAGCCCCCTGAGGCCATTTATCCGGCCCCCGCCGCACTTCCGGGAGGGGCACCTCTTTCATTGGTGGTCAGTGAGAGGAGCATAGGATGCATCCGCACCCATAGTTCCCATTGAAATACTGGTCAGTTTGTTGATTTAAATTTACTTGTTCTTTATTTTAAATATTGTATTTGTTCCTGTTTTGTTTTTTTACTTTAAAGTAAGATATGTGCAGTGTGCATAGGGGTTTGTTCATAGTTTTTTTTATAGTCCGGCCCTCCAATGGTCTGAGGGATAGTGAACTGGTCCCCTGTGTATAAAGTTTGGGGACCCCTGTGTTAGATTCTTGTGAGCTTGAAGTTTCTTACATCTTTTTCTAAATTTGTACTTCTGCAAATTCTTACATTTAATTGTTCATTTTAGGGGGGAAAAGAAACAAAGGTCCACTTAAATATATTTATTTTCCTCATGTATTTTAATTTCAGTTTTTTATAGTATAAAATATGTGATCATGAAGCTACGAAATGGTACACACACACACAAGGACTCTGCCCTACCCTCTCCAGCTAGCAAATATGAATGTGCATGCACACACAAGCAAATGTGAATGTATGGGTACATACACACATGTGTATATCTTTATAATTATATATATGTATGT
Source organism: Rhynchonycteris naso (assembly GCA_037038555.1). NCBI lineage: Eukaryota > Metazoa > Chordata > Mammalia > Chiroptera > Emballonuridae > Rhynchonycteris > Rhynchonycteris naso. The sequence goes on along the minus strand of CM072999.1, from coordinate 33,077,266 downwards.
ATATATGTGTGTTTACATGTACTTAATATACATTTGAGTAAAAATACACACATTTATTAACCTTTTGAGTAATGAGGTTTTTTCATGCTTGTTGACCCCTGAGAGTGAGTTCTTTTTCAAAAAATGAAATTAGTTCCAGTTACCATTTTATTAACTTAAAATCATGTTTGTTTGATAACCAATTTATGGAAACAAGAAGAACATACATTTGCCTTTTTTTAATGTTGCCTTACACATGTATGATCATACTCTGGATGGTCAGGAGGCACGAGGACGTACATGAACGTTTGTACTACTCAAAGGGTTAATAAATGTATACTTTAACGCAAGTTTTTTTAACATATCTCAAAGATCTTTTAGTATTAGCATAAACAGACCTATCTTTCGTTAACAGCTGCATTGCATTTTGTTCTATTGACGTGCTATATAATTCAATTAATCCTTTGGATATCCAAATAACTGAGGGTCATTTGAATATGTTCAATCTTTGCTACTCAGATATTGATATAATAAAATGCTTGTCCTCATGCCATATTTTTCACATGTGCAAGTATGGAACTTTAAGGAGGTATTCCTGAAAGTAGTTTGTGATTAAGGAATTTGTAATCAAAGTGTACTTTGAAGTGTTAATAAGATTACAGTTGAATCCTTTACCAGAATTTTAGTTTTTCCTGCAGTTCATCTCAGAAGGTTCATAATGTTGATTCTTGGAAGGCAACATTTTATGCAGTCTTAAGCCAGTTTTGTTCTATTTACCATAAACTCCAGCAGTGTAATTTTGGACTCCACCTTTGTCTAGGTGGTTAGTGAACTGCAGTAAAGTAGGTGCCAGACACTTTATTGGTACTCTAAACATAAAATTAATATATCATTTCTAACAATTTTATGTTTAACAGAGAAATGAGATATTAAAGCAAAACTGTATGGTTTGAAATATTATTGACTAGAAAATTAGATGTGTATTGGTGAGCCCCATAAAACCAGTCTACTGAAAAACTTCTAAAATAAAATCATGTCTTAAAAAATAAATAAGAATGTGCTTGAAATTAAACTAAACATTTTTTTAAGTGAGAGGAAGGCAGAGTGCTCGCTTCGGCAGCACATATACTAAAATTGGAGAGGAAGGCAGAGATGGGTTTCCACCTGCACCACAACCAGTATCTACCCGGCAACCCCTGTGTGGGCCCAATGCTCTAATCAACCGAGCTATCCTCAGTGATTGAGGCTGACACTCAGACTGACTGAGCTGTCCTCAGCGCCTAGGGCCAATGCTTGAACTAGTGGAGCCACTGGCTGTGGGAAGAGAAGGGGGAAATAAGGGGGGGAGGGTGGGGGAAGAAAAGCAGACAGCCGCTTCTTTTGTGTGCCCTGACCAGAATCGAACCTGGGATGTCCATATGCCAGGCTAATGCTCTATTCCCTGAGCCAACAATTAGCCAATACCTAAATATTTTATATATACTCTCTTAAGATAATAAAAGGTGACAGAAGCAGAAAAATTATTTTTTGTACATATACACATGCTTTAAACAGTTTTTAGCCACATTAAAAGTGTAATTTCAAAATAGCTTCTTTATTTTTTAAAAATAAATTGCCTATAATCTTCTTCAAACAGTATTGAAATGTTTAAATATTTTAGCAAACAGTATTGAAATGTTTAAATATTTTAGCTTAAATACTTTTATAGGTGGTATCTTCTTTTTGCTTTATTCAGAATTTCTTCCTTTCACCTTCAGTTTTTAAACTCTTTAAAATTAACTTGTGTCTATAGTTCTTTGAAATGTTTCACCATAGTAAGGTGTTGGAAAATGTAGGCCTTCTCAATTTCATTCAGTTTTGTGCAAATTATAAATATATTCATCTCATTTGAAAATGGGATAAGCATATAATGGTGTTTAATCTTTAAAGTTTTGGAAATATTTTGAGAGAACATACAGTAGTGTAATATTACCTCATTATATATCTGAAAATTCTGTTATTTTAATACCTCCTTCCTGTAGTTCACACGCATTGAACCACATTCAGAAGCAGTCATCAACATTTTCTTGGACACTAATTTATAGGAGAAAATAACTCCCTTTAAAAGAAACAAATGTTTTACATGTTTAATACTTTTAATATGTAACAACATATAAATGAATATAAATAAATTTAAATATTTTGTAATTTACTGTGTTGGAAGTAAGTCTTTTCTGCTACCTTCTTAATTTAATACTTGAGGACTGGTGAATTAAACTGGCAGAGATTAGTGAGGAAAAACAGCTTTAATCATATATGTATATACAGGATTCATAAAAAATGTGACTACTGAAACTGGTGTTAGAATTTGTGGGGTTTATATACCATCTCAATAGGGAAAAGGGAGGGAAAGAAGAGAGAGGAAACAAATGACTTTTAGAAGATGAGGATCAAGGTCATTCATAGGATAACATATGACTTTCTGGAAAGATAAACTGACCCTTACGAGACTAGGTGGGAGATAGGACTGTTTTGTGACAATGTCTGTTTTGGAGTGCTGCCACCTCCTTCTCTGAGAAGATTAGAGTTGTTCCCTAAGAGATTTATGACAGTTGAGGGTTTTTTAGCCTCTTTTTAGAGATTCTCATTTTAGGCAGAGAAGTGATTTCCCATATAAAAGAAAGTAATGGGAAACTGTTGGAGGAAGGGACTTTGAATGAAAAAGGAGGAAAATGTTTGAGCCAGAAAGGCATGTTTAGAGTTGTCATTTATTATAAGGATGATTGAAAGTAGTGTGTATGAAATAGACTGGGTCAGAAAAACATGGAAATTATAATGCAATTGTATATACTTTACATACTACTCCCATAAATCACCCTGGGTTCTAAGTTACTCTTATTTCAAAAGTTAATTGATAACTTTATATTAAATTGTTGAAATGCTAAAATTACTAATACAACTACAAATATATGCCACACAGATTCCAGTTGTCAGTCATTTAATAAGTTGTTCCTCTTTGTTTATAAATCCAGAATGTATTCAGGGTTTGAAGTCTGAGAAGTCTCTTTTCCAAAACACTTTACATATTGTATGAGCTGTGTTTAAGTGAGTCTAATCCTAGTGTGTGCATCATCACATTTCAGAAGCTGTTAGGTCGTGATATGTTATTTTCACATATAGATGAGTATAAAAATAGCACTTATATGTATAAGTTTTCTTTTTGAGGCGTTTAACAAATATTATTTCTCCCTATATTTTATGCTCCCTTTATTTTATTTTATATACTTACAATATTTTATTATCATACTTTATTTTTTACTGTTTTAGTTTTTCCATAGCCAACTTAATCAGATCTCCCCTCTGCCCTCAGGTAGAACATTTATTAAGGAAATGAATGATAAGTGGTGGAGTAGTATCTGGGAAAATAACTGACATATGGAGGCAGTCTAATACAAAAGTTAAGAGCTCAGATCCTAACTTAAGCTGGATTGAAATAGTATGTTTTTTACTTAACAGGGCTTCTTAACCACTGTTCTCAGCTTCCACAACTGTAAAATTGAGATGATATTCTTACCTACCACATTATTTAGGGTTTATTGTAAAGCTTCAGTGAGATAATACAAGTGAAACTCTTATAGCAGTTCTGTTAAATAGAAAGCACTCAATAACTTCTAATAATCATTGTTTTATCTCACGATTTTTAAATAATCTGAGAAAGCACTATACATACTTTAATAGACTAGTTCTCAAACTTTATTGGGAAAGTTTTATTATACACATGCTAATAATTTGTTAAGTTATATATTGATAGGTCATAGCTGAGAGAGTCTGATTATTAAAATAGGGATATAATGCAGAAATTTGCATTTAAAGAATTGTCTCAAGTAAACCTGTTATAGGATACATTTTCTGAAAATTTTCTTAAGTTTCAGAAAATGTAACAATCATACTATTGTAAAATTGATGGATATTACTAGTTATCATGTAAACCAACTTTTGAAATAAATTTGATATTTCTGTGAAAAGTTATAAAAATGTTTTATGATTTAATTTGAAAATTCCATTATTGAGCATTATTCCTAAGGAAATAATCTAAAAAATTATATTAATTTACCTTTATTTCTAAAAATTTGATGTCAGATATGACAATATGTAAGTAGAGATCACTATCTAATTTGTTTTTTATCTGTTAGGTGGATCATTACATAATCATTACAATTTATAATTACAAATATTACAGTATCAGTGAAATATATAGAAAACTAAAAAGCATAGTTTCTTTATATAAAACTATATAAAAATTTTATTTTTCTGATTACTACATTTGCAATTCTTTAAAAAGATAGCTAGCAAGTATAGAAAGAATGAAAGAATTGTGTTTAAATTTAAAATCATTGGCCTAGGATTAATTAAAAAGGGAGAAGCTGCCTGACCAGGCGGTGGCGCAGTGGATAGAGTGTCGGACTGGGATGCGGAAGACCCAGATTCAAGACCCCAAGGTCGCCAGCTTGAGCACAGGCCCATCTGGCTTGAGCAAAAGCTCACCAGCTTGGACCCAAGGTTGCTGGCTTGAGCAAGGGGTTACTTGGTCTGCTGAAGGCCCGTGGTCAAGGCACATATGAACAACTAAAGTGACACAACAAAAAACTGGTGACTGATGCTTCTCATCTCTCTCCGTTCCTGTCTGTCTGTCCCTATCTATCCCTCTCTCTGACTCTCTCTCTGTCCCTGTTGTGTGCATCCACAACAGGGAGAAGCTACCGGTTTGAAACTCTGGGTTTGCCTGGTCAAGGCACACAAGGGAGTTGATGCTTCTTGTTCCTCCCCCCCTCCTCTCTCTCTCCTCTCTCTCTTTCTCTTTAAAATGAATAAATAAAATCCTTTTTATAAAGGGAGAAACTATACATATGAACCTATTATAACCTATTTGCATAATGTATGAATTAAATTTAATTATTTACCCTTTTAGATTCACCTTTCTTTGTATTATATAGCATCTCTCAAGACAAACCAAAACAAAACAGAACTTTACAAGTTTTACTGTAAACCAGTCTTCTGACAAATTTAGGAGAGTTGGATCCTTTCTAGTCTATTTGTTGAGTAGAGCCCTGACTCCAGGGACCCTTCTGAGTCTCACAGAAAAAAATGTATTAATTATCAATGTAATTCTAGTATATGTGCTGCTGAAGTGAGCACACAACACAATTCTAGAACATTTTAGTAAGGGTTAGTAGCAATTGCTTTCTGCTTGTCTGCTGGCATATTAAAAGAGAGATGTCAGGCATTAATCAAGGATATAACATTATATCAGTGGTTCTTAACCTGGGTTCTATTGAACCCTAGGGGTTTAATGAGTCGGTCTCAGGTTCGGAGAAGCCTCTGCCGCGGAGGCCAGAATAAAGTAATACCGTAATTTGTTGTGAGTTCATGCACTTTGTTGGTTTTGTTCTTTGAGCAAGGTGATGTTCATGCACGGCTCATTTTGTGCACCAGTAAAAAAACATATACCTATGTCTTGAATTTGGAAAACAAAATCATATTTTATTTATCACTAAAGAAGGGTTCGGTGAATGCGCATATGAAACTGGTGGGTTCGGTACCTCAAAAAAGGTTAAGAACCACTGCATTATATATATATGCATACATATATACATACATATGTACCATAAACCAACATACAGCCAGTAAGTTTAAATCTGGTGCTCTGACTCCTTGCTGATATCTTTTAGTAGAAAATTAATCAATCAATTAAATGAGAATTTTTATGACAAATAATAAAACAGAAAATAGGGTACTGCATAATAAAAGAAAGGTTCTGCTTTCTGTCAGTGAGGTTGTTTTTGTTACTCTTGTGTGTGATAGTTTGTCTTAAGGTTTTTCTAGATTATCATTGCAAGAAAAAGCTTTCTATTAAAGTAGGTTTTTATCATTTAAGAAACAACAGAAAATACAACTCACGTTGTCTTTAACAATAAAAGGGAATATATTGGTTTACATAATTTAACAAGTTTATAGGTAGGATTCAAATATGGTTTAATCAAAGCTTCAGCTCTTTTGGTTTGTTTTTAATTGAATTTATGAGAAAACTTCTGTATCTCTGAATTCCCAATGAAAGATTGTAGATATACTCTGATTGTATTGGCTGGCTTAAATCATATACCTGAAATGATCCCTGTCCTGATTGGTTTAATCCATTCATTGAAGTTATAAGGTGTAGATCAGGATACCATGTGAGGGAACAGGAGAAGGTGGCCAGGCAAGCCAGGAAGAGAGCTGTCAGCAGAAGCCCGTATGTTGGTACCCTGATCTCAGGCTTCATCTGCAGAATTTTAAGAAAACCAATTTCTGTTGTTTAAGGCATCTAATCTGGTATTTTGTCAAGGCACATGAACTGGTTATGATATTTGGAAAGCCTAATGTTGTACAGCTACCAAGTTAAAAGTGTATGTAATTACTTTCTTGGGTTTTGATTTAGTTGAGTAGTTCTAATCTTTTCTCTTCATATTCCCTGCCTTCACTGGAAAACAATATGCTTTGTATTGTGGCAGTCTGTCCTTGTAAATAATACTTTTATGTGCAGAAAGGACAGATAATTTTACTTATTTTTTAATTGAATTTTTGGGGTGATATTGGTTAATAAAATTATATAGGTTTCTGGTGTACCTTTCTATGTATAGGACAGATCATTTTAATTGTCCCATTTCTGCGTGATTTTATAAATACAGAATATTGAATCCAGTGTTTTTATGTTAAAACATTTATTTCAGCTTTTTCATAAGAAGATATTTCAGTTTTTAATGTTTGGCATAAACTCATAAAATGGTCATGCAATTCAAACATGGTACTGAATAGGTCAATAAAGACCTTCTGACACCTTACTATCAAAATTGTGACTCTTCTTTGACATTTATAATGCACCATGATGATAAATCTGCTCTTTAGCATAATTATTGCTATTTTTGTTATCAGCACTAAATCAGTTTCTTCTGGGTTCTTGATCAAAGAGATGAAATAAAGACTGATACTGTTTTCGCTGAAAGATTCACAGATACTGCTAAAGCTTTTTAAAATTAGAAAGCATAAATTATCAAACTAGTATCACAAAGGAATCACTTCTTTGGAAGAAAAATCAAATCAGCCTTATTTACTCTCTGTTAAATTAATAAAAGCACACTATTCTTAAACATATACTACAGTACTTTCTTTTTAGTTTTATTCTAGAAAAATCTGGACTAATTAATTAGCACTACAAGTTTTTAAGATGGTGTCTGTCTGTCAGAAGCATAACAGCAGAAGTAGAAGTATTTTGAAATTCATAAAAGAGAAAAACTTAAGTTCACAAATTATAATTAGAAGATGGTAGTGTTATAAAGATGAGTTCTGATGAAGACCTAGCATATTTTTTACTATCAGTGTTGAGCAAATCAACCCGGAATTGAGTGAATCCTTTTTTATATTATCTACATTTAGTTGCACTTGCTGAACTGACTTTTCCAGAGATGTTATGGAATCCCTTAGTTATTTGGCTGGAGAATGGATAGTCAAAGTGCTGGTTGATGATATGACGATTTTATGTTATTACTAGGTTGCATTTGTATAGTATATTTCCTTCTATTAGGTCAGATATTTCATAAAGGTTAGTCAGAAAACTCCTCTGAACACAAGAGAAATGCATATAGATACAAGAAAATCCCTACTGGTTCACAGGCTACTAGAAACTATTTCCTGATCCATCTGTTAAAAATATATGAATGAATATCTGGTTTGTGTGTAGAAAGTTTTACTCTCACCTTAAAAAACAAAACAACGTTGGCCAGGTAGCTCAGTTGGTTAGAGCATCATCCTCAGTATGCCAAGGTTGCAGGTTCAATCCCTGGTCAGGGCACATACAAGTGAGTGCATAGATAAGTATAAGTGGAATGGCAAGTCAATGTTTCTCTCTCCCCTTCCCCCCCCACTTCTCTCTTTCACACCCCCTTCCCCTCACTCTAAAATCAATCAATGCAAAAATTAAAAAAACAAACCAAGGCCCTAGCTGGTTGGCTCAGCGATAGAGCGTCGACCAGACATGTGGAAGTCCTGGGTTCAATTCCTGGCCAGGGCACACAGGAGAAGCGCCCATCTGCTTCTCCACCCTTCCCCCTCTCCTTTCTCTCTACTCTCTCTACCCCTCCCACAGCCAAGGCTTTCTTGGGGCAAAGTTGGCCTGGGTACTGAAGATGGCTCCATGGCCTCCCTTCAGGGGCTAGAATGGCTCCGATTGCAGCGGAGCAACACCCCAGATGGGCCGAGCATCGCCCCCTGGTGGGCATGCTGGGTGGATTCCTGTTGGGCGCATGCGGGAGTCTGTCTTCCCTTGACCCCCACTGCTTCTCACTTTGGAAAAATCCAAAAGTTGAATAAATTATATAATTTAAGGTTATACAGATGTGAAAGAAATTGCCTGGGGGAGAGGATGTTTACTGGGAAGGGTCATGTGGAAATATTCTGGGGTGATGGAAATATTCTATATCTTGTTTGGATAGCATTTTCCCAAGTATGTCAAGTATATAAAATTGTCAAAACTCATTGAATACCACACAAAATATTTTTGTGTATGTGTGTTAACCTCATCTGAGCATTTGAGTAAGGGTATAATATGACTAAATTTGCATTTAAGGTCAATTTAGCAATGGCAAAAGAGATGAAATATATGTAAAATAAAGATTATGTCTTCTGGGCATTAATCAGTGGTTGTCAGAAAGAAAATTGACAATGACTTTTTTTTTTTATATTGAACAAGAGTTTCTGGTAGAAAATTTTCTTATATACACTGCAATTCTGGTTTGATATCTTACCAAGATTGTATAAAGCAGTAAAACTCATTCAACTTTCTGCCAGGAATTTCTTTTTATTAAGATACATACACCAGCTGGTGATCACCAGGGCTATCATGTACTGTATTCACTCCAGGTTTAGTTAATTTAAAAACTTTTAATATTAATAAGCCTGTAAACAATATAATATTGATTGCTGCAGCAAGGGAGGATGGACACCAGAAGAATGAGGGTTCTGTGATAAGATGGACTTAATAAGGATTTATAAGATTTAGGCTTATTCCTAAATATGGTTCTTTTGTATTCAATCTCCTCGACCTAGAATTGGTGGGGCTCCACCTGGGTTCCTACTATGCCAGCCACCTGGAAATTTGCTCAGGCCTTTAAAATGGAGATGATTGCATAGGATAATTGTTTCCCATCTTTCTTGGGAACACTGGCCTTCACTGCCTGAGTTCTATTGTTTGAATGCCTTAATTTTATATATTTTGCATGACTTTTTTAGTTGTTTTAAGTTATAGGGGAAATTCATTATTCCATCTTAGAATTAGAAGTTTTGGTATTGTTTTTAAAAGAAAATATTGGGGAAGGATGATGTGTGGTTAGATAAAATGTTACTATGTCAGTGCTTATTTGGAAGATAGGAAAGGCCACAAAGCTTAAATTACAGAAGAAAAGAAATGTTAAAATATCTGTAAGTAGTTTTTAAAACTAATTACAGAAATAGTTTTTGAGCTATAGAGAGGGATGCATTTTAACTAATTTATACTGAATAGTATTGGTTAATATGTACTAAATAATAAGTGCATATCAATTAATTACAAGCTCCTTGAAAGGAATATATAATAATGTAATTTTGAACACCTTGAATATTTTGTTACATACTCAGTAAATGTTGAATAAATGTTTGTATGATCAGAGACCTAGCATTCCTTACAGAATTCATAATATTTATGTCCTCAAAGAGCTTAATTAAAATCAATTCTCATGTAAGATGAGAACTAATTTATAGGTGAAGAGATTAAGCAAAGGGAAAAAATTATTATAGACACAGACAACAGTATGGGGACTGCAGGAGGGAAAAGGGGTGGGAGATGGTGGAGGAGAGGAAAGTGGGGATAGATGATGATGGAGGGAGATTTAACTTGGGGTGGTGAGCACACAAATCAATGTGCAGATGATATATTATAGAATTGGACACCTGGACCTGTATAATTTTATTCACCAGTGTCACTCCAATAAATGCAATAAAAACTTTAAAAGACAAGTCTATTAAAATGTATGATTTTATATATGTTTTAAATTTTACTCAATTTTTAAAGTATATTCCTTATAGTCTCTATTGTATTATTGTGAATCTACTAATTATCACCTTTATATCTGAGTATTCAGTCATTTACTTATTCACAAAACATTCTGAGCGCTTTAGTGATAAAAAAATAACATGATTCTTAGTCTCTTGAACCTTATAGACTAATAGGAAAGGCAAATATTAATCATATAATCACTCCAACTTCTTAATAACTGCAGACTGAGATAACTATATCAGACTTAAGGATAAACTTTTGTTAAGATTGAAATCTATTCTCATATATAGAAGAGAAGGTACCAGTCAGGGTGATGTGGGAGTCTGTCTCTCTGACTCCCCTCTTCTTACTGAATAATAAAAAAAAGTTAAAAAAAATTATATTGACTACTATTTTTAGTCTTATCTGATTCCTGTCTTTCTCTGAAATCTTATTTTATTGCCATTTTTTCTCTCTTTTCACACATGATATGTTGACTTCCTTTTATATTGAAAAAATTTTCTTTTCATTCTAAGCCTTTTTCTGTTTTGGTACCCTTCACTTGTTGCTGTTCTCTATCTTTTTATAGGGATGCCTTGTGGATATTAACTCATCACCTCCTCAGACAGTTTCTCAAATAAAGTTGCCTAATGTAATCTCTCACTGTAACTTTACATTGACCTGAAGTTATCCTCTTTGTTTTCTTACTCAGTTTTTAATCTGCCTACGTTCTGTGAGAACTGCAGTTTCATTATGTTTATATTTGTTTTAGCCAGAAGAACAGTTGGTACTTAAGTGCTCAATAAATATATTTCTCACCTGGGTATTTCACCATCTTCTGAGTAAAGTTTGAACTGTAATGTAGGCTCATAACCACAGGAAATAGTATACTAGCATCCATGTAAATTAATATTGATAACTGATGACTTCTGAAAATTATAACCCATGTTGACAGTTTAAATTAATGAACATTTTGGATTATAGTTGAAAAGTAATAATGTAAATTTTAATTTTCAGAGGAATAAAGTAAAAGGTAAGAATTAGTATACATTCATAAGTATAAAGTTATTACTAATTTAAATTCAGTGTTTACTTTGTTCAGCATTGTGTTAGATAAGCTATCTTGCCTAGTTAAGGAAGAATAAATGTTGTCAGCATGCACTCTAAATATGGCAGGTAATTGAGGGTCTGGTGTAGAAACTGGGTGAAACTCACCAGAATTCTGAAATCAACTACTTTTAGTAGTTATTTTCTACAAGAAGTCACCCATAATTACCAAACTGTACCAGGATGCCTCAGGTTGCTGTGATAGCAAACTCTTAGGGGCACTATGCAGAATAGTTAAAAATTTTGAGGGAAACCTAACTAGACAGAGTACTTGCTCAAGATAGTTCACAATTTCAACATGAAAGTGTACTTTTTTGATGATGCCATATCTTTGTGATGATACCAGTGGTTACTGTGGTATAAAGCAGATACTAAAAGAAAATCACCATAGAACAAGAAATGAGGGCAGCAGTGTCTTTTATGATTTTAAGGTATTAGAATATGTGCAGGTCCTAGTAGGTGCACCCGTTCCATTGATAAGTAATTGTGGTTATTCAATGAAGAAATTAAAATATTAGTTTCAGTTGTTTTGTTTATGAATAGCTACTAAGCTATTAGTACATAAAAACATATTAAGTTGTTGGGACCTAACTATTTAATACACAGAACTGTAGTTCTTTTTACTTGGGAATATCATGAAAAAGATTGAGACATTAAGAGCATCTTGAACTGAGAAAATTTGGGAACTACTCTAGAAGATATTTGTGTTTAAAACTAGTATATAGAGTACTATGAAAGCTTACTATGTTACAGACATTATATTTTAATCTTAGGACATTTGCAACATGGAGGGACCTTGAAAACATTATACTGAGTGAAATAGTAAAACAGAAAAACCTAAAACTGTATAATTTCACATAGGTGGGATATAATTGAGACTAACAGAAATAAATAAAAGTGAAGTGGTTACCAGGAGGAGGGGGTACACAGCAATCCTGAGACATGAGTGATATTATTCCTGTTTTATAGGCAAGAAACCAAAGGTCAAAAATTAAATATTTTGCTCAAGGCCACACAGATAAATGGGTGAAGCTGGTACTTAAATGTAGTTCCCGCCTGACCAGGTGCTGGTGCAGTGGATAGAGCATCAGATTGGGACATAGAGGACGGAGGTCCTCCAAGGTCGCTGGCTTGACCAAGGGGTCACTTGGTCTGCTGTAGCCTCCCCCATCAAGGCACATATGAGAAAGCAATCAATGAACAATCAAGGTGCCACAAAGAAGAATTGATACTTCTCATCTCTCTTCCTGTCTGTCTGTCTCTATCTGTCCCTTTCTCTGTCACATACATACATACATACATACATACATACATACATACATAATACATACATACATAAATGTAGTTCCAGAGCTTAAGCTATTTTTATGAAGGAAGACAAGTAATTTTTTTGTTTATGGGAACCCTATAATGAAGGCTTTTTGAAGTGATACTGAACATATTACTGTATTTTCAATTTAGGGTGATTGTGTGGAATGTCAACGAAACAAAGATTTATGTTGTAGATTTGAGGATTGGAAGTAAACACTAAATTTTTACTTAGATTTTTATTTTAGTTCTTCATCCCTATTATATATGTTGGGTATTTTGTTGTTGTTTGTATCATTTTCTGAATTATAGATTTGTTAGTGTATTTAGCAGCCTTATTATTATAATAGACAACCAATAAATATTATTTTAGAGTACACAGTTAAGTTTGATCGTTTATAGTTTAATAGTTCATAGAAGTCAAGTACTACAGAGTTAGCTTTTCACTATGAATTTTTCATTTTGAATATGTTTTTCGCCTTTGTGCTTTCAGAGCATAAAAACATTACTGGAGCCCGTAAAAAAGCCTTTTGTTTTTTGTTCTCTATTATCTCATTCTGTAGCTTCTATAGTGTTTTGAATTATCTTGACCATTCTCTATATCTTTTATTTATTTTTCCACTTAGTTCCATTTAATTTTTAAAATTTGTATTTATTAAGTTTTTTTAAGATTATATTTAGAAAATTAACTTTAACAAGGAGACATTGATCAATAAAAGTACAAAGGTTTCAGGTATACATTTCTATAGCATTTTAACTGTTGATTATGTTATATACCAATCACCCAAAATCAAATCATTTTCTGTCACCTTATATTTGTCCCTCTTTGCATTGCACCCTTCCCTACCCCATAATCCCTTCCCCATGGTAACACCTTCACTTTTATCTATGTCTGTTAGTTTCCATTTTATATCCCTTCTATGTGAAATCATACAGTCTTAGCTTTTTCTGGTTTACTTACTTCACTCAGTATAATGTTCTCAAGGTCCATACGTGTTGTTGTAAAAGTCACTATGTCATCATTTCTTATGGCTGAGTAGTATTCCAGTGTGTGTGTGTCTATGTGTGTGTGTGTGTGTGTGTGTGTGTGTGTGTGTATAAATATTCATTATCCAATCCTCTATCAAGGGAAACTTTGGATGTTTCAATGTTTTGGCCACTGTGAACAATGCTGTGATGAACATGGGGGTGCATGTGTCTTTATGTACCAGAGTTTTTGAGTTTTGGGGGTAGAGACCCAGTGAAGGGATTGCTGGGTCATATGTAATTCTATTCTTAATTTTTGGAGGAAATACTATAATTTCTTCCGTAATGGTTATACTAATTTGCATTGCCACCAGCAGTAAATGAGGGTTTTTTTTTCTCCACAACATCTCCAACACTTGTTGTTACCTGTCTTGTTGATAATAGCTAATCTAACAGGTGTGAGGTGGTATCTCATTGTAGTTTTAATTTTCATGTCTCAAATAGCTAGTGAAGATGAGCATCTGTTGCCCATTTGTATATCCTCTTGGGAGAAGTGTCTGTTCAGGTCCTCTCCCCATTCTTTAATTGGATTATTTGCTTGTTTGTTGCTGAACTTCGTGAGTTCTTTATATATTTTAGATATTAAGCCCTTATCATAGCTGTTGTTTGAAAATATCATCTCCCATTTAGTTCACTGCCTGTTTATTTTGTTGTCAGGGTTTTTTTCTTTGCTGTACAGAAGGTTTTTAGTTTTATATAGTCCCATTCATTTATTTTTGCCTTCCCTTTGGAGTCAAATTCATAAATTATTCTCTATGGCCAAGGTCCATGAGCTTAGTACCTATGTATTCTTCTATGTAATTTATTGTTTTAGTTCTTATATTTAAGTCTTTGATCCATTTTGAATTAATTTTTGTGCATGGGGACAAACGGTAGTCAAAAACACACAATGGAGAAAAGAAAGCCTTGTCAATAAATGGTGCTTGGGAAAATTGGAAAGTCACATGCAATAGAATGGAACTTGACTACAATTTGTCTCCATATCTTTTAATCTTTGCTTTTTATTGTTCATATTTTGACTCCTGTTTGCTGCATTGTCATTTCTTGAGACCTGTCTTCAGTATTAATTCTCTTTTTAATTCTGATCTCCTACGGTCTCCTTAGTTTCTCCCTAGTCCCAAAATATTTGTTATGTTTCATTCATGGATGTCTGATTGGTCTGCCTAGTTTCCTTACATTTAGTACTTTGTCTAGGCATATCAATCCTTAATCTAATAATTTTAATACTATAATATTTTCATGTCAGATTCTATAGCTTGTTGTTTCTATATATACTTCTTGTGGTAGTTTCTTGTTTGTTTTAAATTTATTTGTTGACTTAGGAATGTGTGAAGTTCATTCCTTTATGAGAAATGTGATTCTCCCATGCACATGGAGATAGGACCAATCTGGAACCACTTTAAATTTTTGGGTAGTGTGAATTGAGGCTGTAAACCTTCATTGGTGTGGGTTTGTACTTATTAATTCTCAGAGGACCTTTATTTTTTAATCCTTTTTCTGTTTTACCCAGATCAAAGGCAGATGGGCCTTTGTCAGTGTCAACAATTTGTTTGGGGTTTTATTTGTTTGTTTTTCATGGTTTATAATTTGGAGATTCTTGACTGTATAGAATTCATTTACGGACACATTGGTGATAATATCCAGCAACCATGAGTTTATTTTGTTTGCTTGTTTTTACTGGCTAGTATCCCATCCTCTCTTAGAATTCATTTACAGATGCATTGGTGATAATATCCAGCAACCATGACAGTGTCCTGAGATTGAAGAAATGTGTGGTAGGTAGTTCAAACCATGCTGTACCAATAAAATAATATGACCATTTTTTTCTGCTGCCTTTGGAATTGATTTTGTTTCTACTTACCTTCAAAGCCTGGTTTTCTGGTCTTCATTTGGTTTTCTACCCTTCTATTTCTTGAGTTTATTCCTTTTTTTCTTAATAAAGCTGGAGTTAAGGCTTTTAGTTTGTTTCCAACCAATTATTCTGATACATCCCCCTGCCTTCACTTTGGAAGGACCCTGCACATTGCTTCAATTGTTCATGCCTTATGCACACACACACTAGGGGGACTTGCCTCTCTTCACAAGTTCTCTTATGTAAAAAGGGTTAAGAAATTGCTACAATTTAGATGTGGTTGATTTTTAACCTCTGTTTTCCTTCAGAGCTTCAGTGGGTCTCACTATCAGTTTAAATATTGACAGTGCTCTAGTCTCTATTCAAACACTTAGAAAGAAAATTTATTTCTTTCAAGGTAACATTCTATTTTATTTTAAATAAAATAACTGCAATGTATTGAGTAACCTCTCTTATACTTAGTGCCAGTATGTCTTGTTGTTGGTTCTAATTACCTTTACTGGAGTACCCAGAAAACCTAACTCACCGTTCTATACAAAAGTACTTTAATTTCTAAATGACTTCTAAATTGTGGAAAAGCAAATAAAACAAACATCAAGCCTGACCAGGCAGTGATATAGTGGACAGAGTGTTGGACGGGGATGCGGGTGATGCGGAAGATCCAGATTCAAAACCCCCGGGGTCACCAGCTTGAGTACGGAACTCATCCTGCTTGAGCGTGGGGTCACTGGCTTGAGTATGGAATCATAGACTTGACCCCATGGTTGGTGGCTTAAGCCCAAAGGTCACTGGCTTGAAGCCCAAGGTCGCTGGCTTGACCAAGGGGTCACTCGCTCTGCTGTACCCCCAACCCCCATCAAGGCACATGTGAGAAAGCAGTCATTGAACAACTAAGGTGCCGCAATGAAGAATTCTTTTTTATTTTTATTTATTATTTATTTATTTTTATAGGAACAGAGAGAGTCAGAGAGAGGGATAGATAGGGACAGACAGACAAGAACGGAGAGAGATGAGAAGCATCAATCATCAGTTTTTCATTGCGACACCTTAGTTTATTGATTGCTTTCTCATATGTGCCTTGATCGTGGGCCTTCAGCAGACCGAGTAACCCCTTGCTCAATCTAGTGTAGTGACCTTGGGTCCAAGCTAGTGAGTGTTTTTTTTGTTTTTATTTGTTCAAGCCAGATGAGCCCGCGCTCAAGCTGGCGACCTCGGGGTTTCGAACCTGGGTCCTCCGCATCCCAGACCGACGCTCTATCCACTGCGCCACCACCTGATCAGGCAAGAATTGATTCTTTTCATCTCTCTCCCTTCCTGTCTGTCTGTCCTTGCTGTCTGTCTGTCTGTCTCTCTCTCTCTGTCAAAAAATATTTTTTTAAAAATCAGGCTTTTTTTGTGATCATTGTTATTTGTACCTTTCACATAAGATAAAATTTGTGGAACGTATAACTAGAACATTTTAAGAAGAAATTGATTTCAAATGCAATACTCATTACTTTATTCATTCTACAAAAATTTAATGAAACTAACTCATGGCCTGGGACTATAGATATGAAAATGAACAATATTTGCAGAGCTTCTCTAGAAGGGGGTAACATATGAGACAGACATTTATAGTACATAGTAAAAATACTATGATCACAAATACAAAGAGAACCCATAATTTCTCTTTTAAAAGTAATTTACCATTTTTTTTTAAGTACAGGAGGGGAGACAATGAGATAGACTCCCACATGCACCCCAACCAGGATCCACTCAACAACCCTGTGTGGGGCTGATGCTCAAGTACCAAGCTATTTTTAGCACCTGAGGCTGATACTTGGACCAACCAAGCTATCCTCAATGCCCAAGGCTACACTTGAACCAGTCAAGCCACTGACTGTGGGAAGAGAAGAGGGAGAGAAAAGGAAGGGGGAAAGAAGCAGATGGTCATTTCTCCTATGTGCCCTGTCTGGGATTTGTACCTAGGATGTCCATATGCTGGGCTGACAATCTATCCACTGAGCCACTGTCCAGGGCTACCATTTATTCTTTAAGATGGAACTTTTAAGAATTTGGGGAATATGTTAGCATTAAATATACATTAATTTATATATGTTAATAGCTGAATATTTGTTAAAATAATTATATAAATTAAATAAATAATTGGCCTAGCAGGTATTTTTGTAAATGAAGCCATACAATTGTTCTCTCAAGACTTCAAATGCCACATTATTTACTGAGGTAGTGAACTATAATCTTAATATAAATAAACAATTTCAAGCTCCTTAGTTGACAGACTGGAAAAAAGAAGTTCATAGTCTTTTCTAAAATTTCTTCTGTCAGGATAAATATCTTATTTCAGTGTGTATATTTCCTATGTATTTTTATTTTTTATTTGTTAGATTTATTCATATGACATTGGTTTATAAAATTATATAGGTTTAAAGTATCCAATTCTGTAATACATCATCTGTGTATTACATTGTGTGTTCACCACCCAAAATTAAATCTTCTTCTGTCACCATATATTTGACCCCCTACACTATCTCCCCCCACAGTCCTTAGTCTCTGGTAACTACCATACTGTTGTCCATATCACTGAGTTTTTGTTTATTTGTCTTGTTTGTTTGTCTATTGTTTTCAGTTTTGTATCCCACATATGAGTTAAATCATATGGTTCTTGAAAGTTTTCTATCTGACTTATTTCACTTAGTGTGATATTTTCAAAACTCATCCATGTTGTCACAAATGTATTTCATTTATTCTTATGGCCATTGTGTATATGTACTACATCTTCTTCAATCTTCTATCAAAAGAAACTTTGGTTGTTTCTATGTCTTAGCCACCGTGAATAATACTGCAATGAACATAGGGGTACATGATATCTTTAAGAATAAATGTTTTCAAATTTTCAGATAGATACCCAAAAGAAGGGTTGCTGGATCACATGGTAACCCTGTTCTTAATTTTAAAAAAGAATTTACTTACATTGACTATTTTATAGAGCAGACTATATTTTGTTATATCAAAGATTATTGGTATGAACCATAACACTTGATTGTGGCTCTCTGTCAGTTCTGAATTACATCCTTATTGAGCCTAAAAACTATTAAAATGGAGAGAAAATGGTTTGACTATTTAGTGCCCACTAGTAGGTATGTCATAGACACAGCAGTAAAAATGAGAGAAACAAATATATGTTGTATCTATAGTAGTATTGAGCTATAGAGAGATTTTGAAAAATGAAGATCTTAAACTCCAGGAAGAAGTAAAGTTAAACTAATAAAGATTCAAGCATTGAAGTCATCATGTATTCTTAATTTTTTGAGGAACCTCCATACTCTTTTCCATAATGACTATACCAGTTTACATTCTCACCAGCAGTGAATGATGATTTCTTTTTCTCTCCAACCTCTCTAACATGTATTCTTACTTGCCTTGTTGATGATAGCCATGCTAACAGGTGTGAGGTGGTATCTCATTGTAGTTTTGATTTGTATTTCCCTAACAGCTAGTGAAGTTGAACATGTTTTTCTTATCTGTTGGCCATTGTATGTCTTCTTGGGAGAAGTGTCTGTTCAGGTCCTCTACCCTTTTGTTTTTTTAATCCCAGTCTCCCACCCTCTGAGGAAAAAGCAATCACTTAAACTAGAGAGCATGTTCCAGCTTTCATTTAAATATTTATTTTTCTGGCAAAGCACTCTAAAAAGGTGGGCTAGGAATCAATTTTTTCTCCCGACCAAATAGAAAGCAAATACTTCCTTATTGGAATATAGTATTTTATTTAAACAAACAATAACATAGTTTTAACAAATTCATTGTCCCCCCAAAGAAAGAAAGCCAAGCCCTGCCTGGCCTTGTCCCAAAGTGAAGAGGTTGCCAGTTCGATCCCTGGTCAAGACAATACAGGAACACATTGATGTTCTTGTCTCTCTCTCTGTCTTTCTTTTTCTCTTCCTCCCTCTCTCTCTAAAATCAATGAATTTATCAATCAATCAATAAATAAAATAAAAAAAGAACCAAATGTGACCTCCTTAGCTCTGGAGAGTTCTGCAGCAGAATGGCAATGGGAGCAGCAGCCTGGTGACCAAAGGTACTTTGGGGAGTTGTAAAACTTGAATTTGTGACCAAAAGGTGGAAAGTGGCGGCAAGGCAGCACAGGATTGTGTGGGCATGGATTGGTACCAGGGCCTTCGTTCCTGCCCCTCTGCCCATTTTTTTAAATTGGATTTTTTTTGTTGTCATTGAGTTGTATGAATTCTCTATATGTTTTGGATGTTAACTCTTTATCAGAAGTGTTTACGAATATTTTCTCCCATTTTGTTAGTTTCCTTTTTGTTTTGTTGATAGTTTCTTCTGCTGCACAAAAGCTTTTAAGTTTGATATAATCCCATTCATTTATTTTTGCTTTTGCTTCCCTTGACTTTGAAGTCAAATTTATAAAATCCTCTCCAAATCCAAGGTCCATAAGTTTAGTACTCATGTTTTTTTTCTATGTAATTTATTGTTTTAGGTCTTTTAGGTCTTTGATCCATTTTGAATTAATTTTTGTGTATGATGACAGCACTCTAGTTCCATTCTTTTGCATGTGGCTTTCCAATTTCTCAGCACTACTTATTGAAGAGGGTTTCTTTTCTACATTGTGTGTTTTGGGCTCATTTGTCAAAGATTCTTTTCCCATATATGTATGGGTTTACTTCTGTGCTCTTTATTCTCTTTATTATTCTGTATGTCTTTTCCTTGTCAATCCTATACTGTTTTGATTTTTGTCACTTTGTATAGTAAAATTTGAAGTCAAAGAGTGTGATACGTCTGGCTTTGTTCTTTTTTCGTCAGGATGACTTTAGCTGTTTGGAGTTGTTTGTGGTCCATACAAATCTGATGCTTTTTTGTTTATTTCTTAAACAGAAATGCCATTTGAATTTTGATGGGAATTGCATCAATCTGTATATTGGTGTGGATATTATGGCCATTTTAACTATGTTGATTCTTCCAGTTCATGAACACAGAATATCTTTCTATTTCTTTGTGTCTTCTTCAATTTTTTTTAAATAATGTCTTATAGGTTTCTGTATATAGGTCTTCCACATCTTTTTAAGTTTATTTCTAGGCGTTTTTATTGCAATTTCAAAAGGATTTTTTTTTCATTTTTTTCTGGAATTTCATTGTTATTATATAGGAATACAATGGAGTTTTGTATGTTGATATTTTAATCCTACAACTTGACTATATTTGTTTATTGTTTCTAATGACTTTTTGGTGGAGTCTTTAGGGTATTTTATATAAACAATCATGTTATCTTGAAAAAGTGAACATATTACTATTTTTTCCAATTTGGATGCCTTTTATTTCTTTCTCTTGCCTAATTGTTCTGGGTAGGACTTCCCATACTACATACTGAATAAGAGTGGTGAGAGTAGGCAACCAGACACTAATGGCAGTGTATCCTTGATGGGTGATGGGGGCAAGGTAAGTGGGAGAGACTGGCTGGTGCCTTTCTGAGATTATCTCCTCAGTTCTGGTGACTGCCAGACCTCAGCCACTTTACCTCAGTACCTCTACACTACCCCCCTTTCACTGGGATCAGCCATAACTGTGCCCACTGCTCAGAGGGAAAAATGCCTCCATTGTTCCAATTTGTGTTGCAAACAATGTGTTCTGTAGCCCAGCAGTCACCATTGTAGCCTTCCTTGGGCCAGCTTCTTGCTCTGGGCAGTGGGGTCGGCAAGCTCTGGAAGATTTTGTTATTCTGCCTAGAAATGGTGGCCTTCAGACAACTGCAGTCACACATCTCTGCTCTGTCTCTACCCCACTATGTGCTCTGTATCTGACCCCGTCACTGAACTCAGTCTCAGCACCACTGATCAGAGCTCACAGGATCTTCCTGCTACTCTGGCTGAGGGAGTGCGGGCGACAACCTGATTCCTCCCTTTTTCCAAGATCCAAAGTGAATTCTGGACACAATCTGTCCGTGGCACCCATCTTTATTCTTCTCCCTTTTCTCTACCCCAGCTTGCTCGTACTCGCCCACCTTTAGGTGTTTCATTTCAGTGAACAGATTTCTCCATTCATTGTGTGTTGATCAGGGAATTCTTTGTGGAACTACAGCTGTTTAAATTGTTATAACTTAAAGAATATAAAGCTAAATAGCTTTATATCCAGTCCTTAAGAAGCCAAATTAATCATAAGACATTTTCACAAATCAGTATTTGGATGTAGAATAGATAAACCAAATTTTGAACTTGAACTAAAATATCATTAGTTTATAGACTTTAAAAATTGTTCTAGACCTGCCAAATGTGATATATTACTAATGATATTTTAAATTCTATATTAAAAATTAAGTTAAATAATGAGTTTGGAATTTGGTGGCTTTGGCTAAGAACATTCATCATGTCCTTACATAGTTACCTTCTTTTCTCAGGGCCATTTCCCCCAGTATTATTTCTTGACTATACTTTATTGCATCTACTACTCAGAATGCAGTTTCTACTATTTCTGACTTAAGGAATTTCTCTATATCAGGATATTTCTATTTCATATAACAGGATATGGATATTCTTATAATTTTGTAAAGGAAAATTAATGAGAAATTTAGACAATTTGATGAGTTATTGAGAGGCCTCTCTCTTTTATTTTTGCAGTTAGCATACATAAAACTCCTCCTGTAGTCAGGTATATTTCTTGGCTTTGGAGAAATAAAATAGTTCCTGATCTTAAAGGCCTTATGTGGTAATGTAGAAAGCCATCATAACAAAATCAATGAAATAAAACAAATGGCAAAATATAAGGAATACAAGTATAATACATGCACATTTAATTGACTTCCCATTAACCAGTGCACTTAGATTAATTTTTTTTCTCACTTGCTTCTGTAAAACACAGGGACAAGACCCTGTCTAGTTAGCTCAGTCAGACCATCATCCCAAAGCACCAAGTTGCAGTTTGATCCCTGATCAGGGCACATATGGGAAGCAACCAATGAATGCACAACTAAGTGGGACAATGAATAGATGCTTTTCTCTCTCTTTCTCTCTTTTTCTCCCTACCTCCCTCTCCCCTCCTTCCTCTCATTGTCTCTCTAAAATCAATTAAAGAAAACAGGGTCAGATGTTTCTAATATACTAAACCTTTACAGTTAGAGTAATAGGCTACTCTCTAGCATAGCTGTATACTTCTATTCCCAGTAATTGAAATTTATACTTCCAAGAATCAGTTGTATTTATCCCAAACTAGTTTATACCAATAGAGCTTTTATTGTAATTATCAAATAAAATATTAAAAACTGTTGGAATAAGAGAGAGTAAAAATCATATGGATTATTTATGGGATAAAAACATAAAGATATCTAATGATGGTTACATAAGTAATTATAGATAATTAATTATTGGTATGTCTAATGAAAGAAACCTGATGCTAACGTCAATAAGAAGACCCATACTTAGAGGAAAAGCCTCAGCTTTACATCAAAGGATGGATCAGTAGATATTTATTTATATTTAAGGTAAAGTAAAATGTATAAGGAATTTATTGTATTTATGTTTTCTTAACTAACGGTATTGATTAATCACCCATCACACATGTTGGAATAGACAGCTTTCATTGTCAATAAAATAATCTTTTTTCTAATGACTTTTGCCTTAATTACTGTGTGAAACATCAGAAAAGATTTTGAATATTAAGCAACTGTAAGAATTTTTCTTATAATACTAGTCCTACTTTCCCCTCCTTTACCCTTTAGTTTATGTCTTCTTAGTCCATATGCCTTCTACACAGTGAATACTGGGATCTCTTTAGAGCCAAAGTCTGGTGATTCCTTCTACAATCCAGAAACATTAACATACAACCCAATTACTTTGTTCATTCTTTTATGAACAATTTATGTCTATAACTGTGTCTATATGAGTATAAATTTATATCTATAAATGCAAGTTAGAATATGTCCAGTCTTAGCTCTCAGATTTGATGTCTATTTTACATTTCATCTAATGAGGTAACATAAGCATTATGTTGAAGTAGAATACTGGAATAGGAACCAAGAGGTATGGTTTCTATGACTGGATGAAATATTTGTGGGGATGACATTGGACAAACTACTTATTTATGTGTGTGTGTTTTTCAATAGAGTTACTTCTTAAATATTTTGCTTTTATAAAACCTAAACAAAATAATCCAAACAAATTCAATTATCTTATAATATGAGTTCTTTCAGAAGGCTGGTGTTTTTGTTGTTGTTGTTTTTATTTTATTTTATTTTTACAGGGACAGAGAGAGAGTCAGAGAGAGGGATAGACAGGGACAGACAGACAGGAACGGAGAGAGATGAGAAGCATCAATCATCAGTTTTTCGTTGGGACATCTTAGTTGTTCATTGATTGCTTTCTCATATGTGCCTTGATCACGGGCCTTCAGCAGACCGAGCAACCCCTTGCTGGAGCCAGGGACCTTGGGTCCAAGCTGGCGAGCTTTTGCTCAAGCCAAATGGGCCCGCGCTCAAGTTGGTGACCTCGGAGTCTCGAACCTGGGTCCTTTGTGTCCCAGTCCGACGCTCTATCTACTGTGCCACTGCCTTGGTCAGGCAGAAGGCTGGTATTCTGATACTTGACTGCAAGTATCACTTCTCTGATTCTAAATCAGACTTGTAAAAGCTCTCATTTTCAAATCTGAAAATATAGAGAGGATTAGCACAAAAGAAGTAACCATAATCTTGGAAAACACATTAATTTGGGTAGGGGGGAGTAGGGAGGATAGTTTCAGTGCCTTTTTTTTAAAACAGAGATAAGGTTGATTTATAATAATGTCAATATGTACTACTTCTTTTGGTAACAGGAACAAAATAAGTTAGAGCTTAACAAGGTTAAGTAAAATACTAAATGTCATTGGCCTTCTTGTATTTTATTCATGTAGAAAATCTCATGATTAATTCCACATAGAATTGAATTTGAGATGGAGCTGAACATTTCATAAGACTTCATCATTTTGATCCTTTTTACTTCCTTCCCCATGTTACTAGTACTCCTAATTGTGCTAGACAGTGTTGGCTTCGATTCCAGCAAGCCAGGCAAGCTGGAACAATTGTCCTGAAAATAAAGTTTTTGTATTACTGGTTTATCTTTTGGCTGATATTTTCATTTTCTTGGCCTTGGAACAGAATTATTTAAGTCTTACTTTGGTGTCAGTGTCAGATCCATATTTATAGTATTATTTTTTTCCCTAGAAGTTGTATAATTAACAAACAAATAGCAAAAAAACCCAGTAAATTCTATTGAAAAATTTGTGGCACTCATATTTTGGTCATGATCTTCTCAAGGCTCTTTAAAAAAGCATAGTTCTATAGTAGACTGGTCTTTTTTTCTTTCATCTTATTTTCTTTTCATACTAAAAACAAACTCTGATTAGAGGAGAGTTTAGTGCTCCTGTCAGCTATTGCATGTTTTTTAAAAAAATTCTTGTGGCACACCAGTGTGCCTTTCGCAGCACACAGGTTGAAAATCACTGATCTAGATCTACACCAGTGGTTCTTAACCTTTTTTGAGGTACCAAACCCACCAGTTTCATATGCGCATTCACCGAACCCTTCTTTAGTGATGGTTTTGTTTTCCAAATTCAAGACATAGGTATATGTTTATTTACTGGTGCACAAAATGAGCTGTGCATGAACATCACCTTGCTCAAAGAACAAAACCAACAAAGTGCATGAACTCACAACAAATTATGGTATTACTTTATTCTGGCCTTTGCGGCAGAGGCTTCTCCGAACCCCTGAGACCGACTCATCGAACCCCTAGGGTTCGATAAAACCCAGGTTAAGAACCACTGATCTACACTGTTCAGTACACAAACCACTAGCCACATGTTGTTAGTAAGCAGTTGGAAAGTGGCCTGTTCAGACTGGGATATAAGGATAAAAATACACATTTTGAAGACTTCCATAAAAAAGAATGTAAAATATCTCAGCAATAATTACCGTATTTTCCCATGTGTAAGATGCTCCCAAGTAGAAGATGCACCTTAATTTTGGGGCCCAAAATTAAAAAAAAAAAAAGTGTATTACATAAAGTTATTGAACTCAAGGTTTTTGTTTTGTTTTGGTTTTGTTTTTGTGTGTGTGACAGAGACAAAGAGAAATAGAGAGAGGGACAGATAAGAACAGACAGACAGGAAGGGAGAGAGATGAGAAGCATTTATTCTTTGTTGCAGCACCTTAGTTATTCTTTGAATGCTTTCTCATATGGGCCTTGACTGGGTGGCTACAGCAGATCAAGTGACCCCTTGCTCAAGCCAGTGACCTTGGGCGTAAGCTGGCAACCTCGGGGTATTGAACCTGGGTCCTCCGCATCCCAGTCCAATTCTCTATCTACTGTGCCACCACTTGGTCAGGCTCAATTATTATTCATCATAAAATTCATATAACTCCTCATCACTGTCAAATGCAAGTAAAAAATCTACAACCACTGTATAAGATGCACCCAGTTTTTAGACCCCAAATTTTTTTATAAAGAGTGCGTCTTATACATGGGGAAATATGGTATTTATGTTTATTGCTGAAATCATAATTTTTGATTATGTTAAATAAAATACATTAAAAAATTTAATTTAACAGTAGCATGCTTTTCATACTTTTATTCACTTTAAATTTTTTTTTATATAGTTCATAGATAATGTCCTATATTTTTACATTTATAATTCCCCTTTAAAAAATGTTGCACAGCATTCCATGTATGAAATATTAAAATTGAATGTGTTTTCTTAACGATGGACATTGGTACTGTTTTCAGTTTTTTGTTATTATAAACAAAGCTTCATGAATATCCATGTTATGTCTTTCATGCATATGCAAATACAAAATAAATTATACGTTAATAATAGTGGGATCACTGTGGCAAAGATACATGTATACTTTAATTTTTTTAAGTGAGAGGAGGGGAGATAGAGAGACAGACTCTCGCTTGTTCCCCAACTGGAATCCACCTGGCCTTTCCCATCTGAGGCTGATGCTCAAATAAGCCAAGCTATCCAAGCCTGAGGTCACTGGCTGCGAGAGGGGAAGAAAAAGAGAAGGGAGAGAGGGGGGAAGAGAAGCAGGTGGTCGCTTCTCAGGTGTGTCCTAATGGGGAATCAAACCTGGGACGTCTGCACACCAGGCTGACCCTCCATCCACTGAGCCAATGGACCAGGGCCGAAAGATACATGTATGCTTAATAGCTCTCAACTAATTTCCTACATCTATACAATTTATAATCTCAATGATAAATCACTATAGAGCCTGCTTACCCACATCCTTGTTAATACACCCTTAGGAAAGATGTTTTCTTTGTTGACCTTAGATGTTTCATTCTGTTCATTTGCTTTGCTCTTAGTAGGGGTGAGATTGATAATAATTTCATAATTTAAAAGCCATTTTTATTTCCTGTCTATTCCTAACCTTTGCCCATTTTTCCATAGAGTTTATTTTCCCTTATTGATTAACAGAAACTATTTCAGCATTAATCCTTTACCTACCAGTGTATTGAGATAGTATTTTTAAGTTTCTCATTTATCTTGTGACTTTCTAAAGGTATCTCTTCTATACTATATGCTTTTTAAAGTATAATTAGCATACAATGTTCTTTTAGTTTCAGGTGTATGTTATAATGATTTGATATTTATATACATTATTAATCACCACAGTAAGTCTGGTTACCATCTGTCACTGTATAAAGTTATTACATTGTTATTGACTACATTCTCTATACTGTATGTTATATCCCCATTACTTATTTTATGATGAGAAGTTTGTACCTCTTAATTCCCTTTCCTATATACACCTGCCCTCCTCCCCATCCCAACTGTGAACTGTGGTAACCATCTCTTTGTTTCCTGTATCTATGAGTATGTTCTGTTTTGTTTGGGGTTTTTTATTTGTTTTTTAAATTTCACATATAAGTGACATTATATGGGACATTTGCCTTTCTCTGATTTATTTCTCTTAGCAACTATCCTCTATGTTCATTTGTTTTGTCACAAACAGGAATATTTTATTCTTTTTTATACTTTTCTTTTTTTATTTTTATTAATTTAATTTATTGTGTTAATATGGATTCAAGCATCCCACTTAATGTAACACACACACTCCACCCCCGTAACCTCCATTACACGGTCTTTGTCCCCCTTCCTCCCCTTCCCTCTTTGATTTGCTGTCTGGTTATCTGTATCTATGTGTTATGTATATATAATTTCACTAATCCCTTCACCTTCTCTGATCCCATCCATCATCTCCCTTCCCACAGACAGCTGTTCCTCTGCTCCCTGTGATCCCACTTCTGCCTCTATTCCTTTCCTCAGTTCACTTTGTTCATTAGATTCCACATATAAATGAGATCATATATTTTTTTTTTCTGCCTGGCTTATTTCATTTAGCATAATATTTTATTCTTTTTAATGTCTGAGTAATATTTCATTGTGTACATATCACATGTTTTTTATTCATTCATCTATCAGTGGTCATATGTTACTTCCATATCTTGGTTATTGTAAACAGTGCTGCAGTGAACATAGGGTAGCATAAGTTTTTTCTTTAATTATTGTTTTTATTTTCTTCAGATATATACCCAGAAATGGAATTGCAGGGTCATATAGTAGTTCTGCTGTTAATTTTCTTTTTAAAGTTTTTTTATTATTAATTTATTGTGTTTACATAGATTCTAATGTCACCCATGTTCTCCAGTACATCCCCCTGTCTCCCTCCCCATAACGCCCTCGCCCCTTCCCTCCAGGATTTGCTTTTCTGCTCTCGTCCCATCCTGTCACCCTTTTATCCCCTTTCTCTCTGTCTGTATTCCTTCTGGACCCTTTGATCCCACCTCTGTCTCTATTCCGCTGCTCAGTTCATATTGTTCATCAGATTCCTCGTATGAGTGAGGTCATATGATATTTTTCTTTCTCTGCCTGGCTTATTTCACTTAACATAAGAGTTTCCAGGTCCATCCATGTTGTCGCAGAAAAGAATATTTCCTTCTTTTTCATGGCCCCATAGTATTACATTGTGTATGTCAGGGGTCCCAAAACTTTTACACAGGGGGCCAGTTCACTGTCCCTCAGACTTTTGGAGGGCTAGACTATAAAAAAAAACTATGAACAAATCCCTATGCACTCTGCACATACCTTATTTTAAAGTAAAAAAACAAAATGGGAACAAATACAGTATTTAAAATAAAGAACAAGTAAATTTAAATCAACAAACTGACTAGTATTTCAATGGAAACGATGGGTGCGGATGCATCCTGTGCTTCTCTCACTGACCACCAATGAAAGAGGTGCCCCTTCCAGAAGTACGGTGGGGGCTGGATAAATGGCTTCGGCCTGCGGGCCTTAGTTTGGGGACCCCTGGTGTATGTGTACCACATAGCTTTTTAATCCACTCGTCCACTGATGGACACTTGGGCTGTTTCCAGATCTTGGCTATTGTAAACAATGCTGCCATGAACATGGGGTGCATTTCTCCTTTTCAAACTGTGCTATGGTATTCTTGGGGTATATTCCTAAAATTGGGATGGCTGGGTAAAAGGCAGTTCGATTTTTAATTTTCTGAGGAATCTCCATACTGTTTTCCACAGTGGCTGCACCAGTCTGCATTCTCACCAGCAGTGCAGGAGGGTTCCCTTTTCTCCACTTCCTTGCCAGCACTTGTTCTGTGTTGTTTTGCTGATGAGCGCCATTCTGACTGGTGTGAGGTGATATCTCATTGTAGTTTTTAATTTGCATTTCTCTAATGATTAATGATGTTGAGCATTTTTTCATCTGCCTATTGGCCATCTGTATGTACTCTTTGGAGAAGGATGTATTCATCTCTTTTGCCCATTTTTTTTATTGGACTGTTTATCTTTCTGGTGTTGAGTTTTACAAGTTCTTTATAAATTTAGTTTATTAACCCCTTATCGGACGTATTGTCGAATATGTTTTCCCACTGTGTGGTTTGCCTTTTACTTTTATTCATATTGTCTTTAGCTGTGCAAAAGCTTTTTAGTTTGATATAGTCCCACTTGTTTATCCTGTCCTTTATTTCCCTTGCGCATGGAGATAAATCATCAAATATATTGCTGCGAGTGATGTCGGAGAGCTTATTGCCTATGTTTTCCACTAGGATGCTCATGGTTTCATGACTTACATTTAAGTCTTTTATTCATTTTGAGTTTATTTTTGTAAATGGTGTGAGTTCGTGGTCTAGTTTCATTATTTTGCAGGTAGCTGACCAATTTCCCCAACACCATTTGTTAAAGAGACTGTCTTTACTCCATTGTATGCTATCATCACCCTTGTCAAATATCAATTGTCCATAAAGGTGCGGGTTTATTTCTTGGTTCTCTGTTCTGTTCCATTGCTCTATATGCCTGTTCTTACGCCAGTACCAAGCTTTCTTGAGTACAGTGGCCTTGTAGTATGACTTGATGTCCTGAAGTGTGATACCACCCACTTTATTCTTCTTTTTCAAGATTGCTAAGGCTATTTGTGTTCGTTTTTGGTTCCATATGAATTTTTGGAATATTTGTTCTACATCTTTTAAGTATGTCCTTGGTATTTTAATAGGAATTGCATTGACTATAAATTGCTTTGGGTAATATGGACATTTTAATTATATTTATTCTTTCTAGCCATGAACATGATATATGCTTCCACTTGTTTGTATCTTCCTTGATTTCTTTTATCAATTATTTATAATTTTGCAAGGACAAATCTTTAACCTCTTTGGTTAAATTTACTCCTAGTTATTTTACTATTTTTGTTGCAATAGTGAAGGGGATTGTTTTCTTAATTTCTCTTTCACAGAGATCATTGATTGTTGGTGTATAAAAATACCTCTGATTTCTGTGTATTAATTTTATATCCTGCCACCTTGCTGAATTCATTTATCAGGTCCAGTAATTTTTTGACTGTGACTTTAGGGTTTTCTAGGTACAGTATCATATCATCAGCAAATATTGATAGTTTTACTTCTTCTTTTCCAATTTGGATGCCTTTTATTTCTTCTTCTTGTCTGATTGCTATGGCTAAAACTTCTAGAACTATATTGAATAAGAGTGGTTAAAGGGAGCACCCCTACCTTGTTCCTGATCTTAAGGGGATTGCTTTTAACTTTTGCCCATTGAATGTTATGTTGGCTGTGGGCCTGTCATAGATGGCCTTTATCATGTTGAGGTATGTTTCTTGTATTCCCACTTTGCTGAGAGTTTTGATCATAAATCGTTGCTGGATTTTATCGAACGCCTTTTCTGCATCTATTGATATTATCATGTGGTTTTTCTCATTCCTTTTGTTTATGTGATGAATCACATTGATTAATTTGTGAATATTGTACAAGCCTTGCCTCCCCAAAATAAATCCCACTTGTCATGATGTATGATTTTTTTCATGTATTGCTGGATCCGGTTGGCTAATATTTTGTTGAGAATTTTAGCATCTAAATTCATCAGATATATTAGCCTATAGTTTTCTTTCTTTGTGTTGTCTTTGCCTGGTTTTGGAATCAGAATTATGCTCGTCTCATAAAAGGAGCTCAAAAGTTTTCTCTTCTCTTGAATTTTTTGATATAGCTAGAGAAGGATAGGAGTTAGTTCTTCCTTGAATGTTTGGTAGAATTTGCTTGTGAAACCATCTGGCCCAAGGCTTTTGTTTGTTAGGAGTTTATTGATAACTGTTTCTATCTCATTTGTTGTAACCAGTTTATTTAGGTTTTCTGCTTCTTGCAGATTGATTTTTAAAACATTATATTTTCTGTTGTGTCAGTTGTTATTTCTCCACTCTCATTTCTAATTTTATTTATTTGAGTCCTCTCTCTTTTTTTCTTGGTGAGTCTAGTTAAAGGTTCATCAGTCTTGTTTACCTTTTCAAAGAACCAGGTCCTGGTTTCATTGATCCTCTGTATTGTTTCCTTAGCCTCTATGTCATTTATTTCTGCTCTGATCTTTATTATTTCCTTTCTTCTACTGGTCCTGGGCTTTATTTGCTGTTGTTTTTCTAGTTCTTTTAGATGCAGGGTCAGGTTGCTTATTTGAGCTTTTTCTAGTTTCTTTTGGTATTCCTGTAGTGCAATGAACTTCCCTCTCAGTACTGCTTTTGCTGTGTCCCATAAATTTTGAGTTGATGTATGTTCATTATCATTGGTTTCTAGAAACTTTTTATTTTTTCTTTGATCTCATTGTTAATCCATTCATTATTTAATAACATGCTATTTAGTTTGCAAGTGTTTGAGTATTTTTCAGTTTTTCTTTTGTGGTTAATTTCTATTTTCATGGCATTGTGATTAGAGAAAATGCTTGATATGATTTCAATCTTCTTAAATTTATTGAGACCACTTTTGTGTCCTAACATGTGGTCTATCTTAGAAAATCTACCATGAGTGCTTGAGAAGAATGTATATTCTACTGCTTTAGGGTTAAAAGTTCTGAAGATATCTATTAAATCAAGTTGATCTGGTGTATCCTTTAAGTCTGCTGTTTCTTTATTAATTTTCTTTCTTGAGGATCTATCCAGTGATGTTAGTGGGGTGTTGAAATCCCCTACTATTATAGTATCGCTGTTAATCTCGCCCTTTATATCCATCAAAGTCTTCTTTATGTATGTCGGGGCTCCTATATTTGGTGCGTAGATATTTATAATAGTTATATCTTCCTGTTGAATTGTTCCCTTTATCATTATGTAGTGTCCTTCTTTATCTCTTACTACAGCCTTTGTTTCAAAGTCTATTTTGTCAGATATAAAGTAGTGCTACCCCAACATAGTTTTCGTTTCCATTTGCATGAAATATTTTTTTCCATCCGTTTACTTTCAGTTTATGTGTATCTTTAGTTTTGAGGTGCATCTTCTATAGACAGCATATATATAGGTCCTGTTTTCTTATTCATTCAGCTACCCTATGTCTTTTGATTGGAGCTTTTAATTCATTTACATTTAAGGTTATTATTGATATGTAGTTGTTTATTGCCATTTTATTCTTTAAAGTTATATTCCTCCTTTACTATATTCTTTTCCCTTTGTTTTGTTAATAACAGGTCCCTTAACATTTCTGCAGCATTGGTTTGGTTGTAAGGAATTCCTTGAGTTAATTTTGTTTGTTTGTTTGTTTGTTTTTTCTTTTTTGTGTCTGGAAAGCTTTTTATTTCTCCTTCAATTTTAAATGATAGCCTTGCTGGATAAAGAAGTCTTGGTTGTAGTCTCTTGTTCTGCATTATTTTGAATAGGTCTTGCCATTTCCTTCTGGTTTCAAGTGTTTCTGTTGAGAAGTCAGATTTCATCCTTATGGAGGCTCCTTTGTAGGTTATGGCCTTTTTTTCTCTAGCAACTTTTAATATTTTCTCTTTATCTCTTAGCTTTGGTATTTTAATTATGATGTATTGGTGTAAATTGTTTTGGGTTTCTCTTTAATGGAATTCTCTGTGCTTCTTTAACTTGTGTGCCTTTTTTCTGCATCAGTTTAGGGAAGTTTTCCCGCTATGATTTCATTGAACAAGGTCTCTAACCCTTTTCTTTCTCTTCTTCTTCAGGAAACCCTATGATATGGATGTTGTTTCTCTTTAGGTTGTCACAGAGCTTTCTTAGAGTTTCCTCAGATTTTTTTAGTCTCTTTTCTTTTTGCAGCTTCGCTTCCATGCTTTCATTTATCTTTTCCTCTTAATCGCTGATTTGATCCTCTGCTTCATCCAGCCTGCTTTTAATTCCTTCTGGTGTAGTCTTCATTTCTGATATTGTGTTAGTCATTTCTGTCTGGTTCTTCTTTATGATTTCTGTGTCCTTTTTGATGCTTTCCATTTCTTTATTGAAGTGTTCAGTAAGTTTATCCATTGTAGCTTTGAGATCTTTAAGTATCCTAAAATCATTATTTTATACTCTGCATTCAGTAATTTGATTACTTACTATTTGTTTAAGTCTTTATCAGAGGATTTATCTTGTTGGAGCATATGACTTATGTTTTTATGCCTACCCATTATTCTCTATGACTTGTAGGCTTCTTCCAGCTGTGATCTCCTTGCCTAGTAGAGCCTCTTTGAAATCTTGATTTGTTTGTTCTCTTCTTAATTTTCTTAACTGGGTGGTAGTCTTGTTTACAGATCTCAGCAGGGGGCTTATTTAAAGCTGTATTCAGGAATGTGTTGGGTATCACCTGAGACTCTGAAGACCCAATCTGCCAGCTTCTCTCCAGGGTTGTGATGCTTTCTTCGTTTCAGTAGGGGGAGGTGTATCTCAGATTTCCATGGAGACCTGAGTTATTTCCCCTTCACCCCACTTCCTGCTTTCAGCTTTGTCTTGATGCTCTGATTGAGCTGCAGAGCTTTCTGGAGGTGGGTCACCTGAAACCACTTTAGGCTTGTGCTTTGTTGAGGGTTCAACCCCTCCCCCAGCTATGGCTGCCTCCGCACTGGATGAGTAAGCTTCTCAGGTCATTCCATGCATTCCTCTGCCCATCACTGTCTGTCTCTTTCTCCCCACTTTCCTTTTGGAAGACAAGCCAGCCCTCTCAGCACACCTCATTCTCAGGTCCCCAGGCAAGTGGCTGTGGGCGATATTTTCTGCTCTTCTCCTTGTAATGAGAGTTCTTCTAGGCTCTCAGTCTCACCCCACCTTGACTCCTGGAAGCAGGGGATCCCCCCACCATGGCTCGGAGCTTCCTATCAGGCTCAATGTGGCTTTTTCTTTGCTCCTTAATTTTTGAGACCGATTCTTTTAATCCAAAGTTGGTTTATCACGCTGATTTTTCCTAAATTAATTTGTAATCCAGTTTGGTGGTGTGAGCTGGGAGTGTGTGTGTCTGCCCACTCCGCTGCCATCTTGGTCTCTGCTCTTAATTTTTGAAATATTTTCATGCTGTTTTCCATAATGGCTGCACTCGTTTATATCCCACCAACATTGCACGTGTTTTCTCTACATCATGGGAAACACTTGTAATTTGTTGTCTTTTTTTACAACAGCCATTCTGACAGATGTGAGGTGATATCTCATTGTGGTTTGATTTGTATTTCTCTATTAGTGATGTTGAGCATCTTTTTATGTGTCTCTTTGCCATCTAAATGTCTTTGAAGAAATGCCTGTTCAGGCCTTCTGCCCATTTTTAATTGGATTATTTGTCTTTTTGATATTAAATTGAATTAGTTATTTATATATTTTGGATATTAACCCTTTATTGGATATATTACTTGCAAATATCATTTCCCATTCTGTAGGTTTCCCTTTTGCCTTGTTGATGGTTTCTTATACTATACAAAGGCTTTTTAGCTTGATGTAATTTCTTTGTTTATTTTTCTTTTGTTGTCCTTGCCTGAGGAGACTGGTTCAAGAAAATATTGCTAAAACTTATGTCAAATTGCTCACTGCCTGTGTTTTTTCCTAGGAGTTTTGTGTATTCAGGTTTTACATTTAAGACTTTAATCCATTTTGAATATGTTTTATAGATGGTGTAAGATAGTGGTCTTTTTATTCTTTTGCACATAGCTATTCAATTTTCCCAAAACTGTTTATTGAGGAAACTATAATCCCTGTTGTATATTCTTGCCTTTTCTGTCATAGATAGTTGACCATATATGTGTCCACTTATTTCTGGACTCTCTATTATATTTCCTTGATCTATATATCTATTTTTGTGCCAGGACCATAATGTTTTTATTACTATAGCTGTGTAGTATAGTTTGAAGTCAGGGAGCATGATACCTCCAATTTAGTATTCTTTCTCAAGATTGTTTTAGTTATTCAGAGGTTTTGTGATTCCATACAAATATTAGCATTCTTCTAATTCTGTGAAAAATGCCATGGGAATTTTGGTGTAGATTGTATTGTATCTGTATATTACATTGGTTTACTCATGTCTTTTTACTTTTTAAGTTGTGGTTCTAGAAAAGTTTTAATTACAATTAAACTGGCATAGATTTTCTTTGGACTGTGCTAATCTAGAGTTTATAAGCACTGACTTGGGAATTAAAAGCTCTCAATTTCCCACACAGTTCTTCTTATTCTTTACTTTTTCATCCATCCATATAATGAAGATGGCACATATCTTATTTATAGTTAGTATATAGCTGAAGTCTGAACTGACAATTTTTGTCATTGTGAGAGGTTAAGTTAATGAGAAGAACTATTGATTTTAAGAGCATGCTAAGAAACTTTTAAGTACTACTGAACTTAAATGTGTTTATCTTTTATCATGTTTCTCTGGGTATAGGTGAAAAATCATTGCAAATTTGAACTTAAATTTAGATTTTTACTAAACACTTGTGATACAGTCAAATGAAAGCTAAGAGAATTCCTTTTAACACTTAAATCTGCTAATTGCAATAACATTCATATATAATTGCTTGTTTGTAATTTATAGTTAGAATAGTTCAATGGGTTTTTTAAAAATGCTGTTTGTCTAATTTTAATATCATGTGCCACTATGGTGTCTCTGAAGTGGGATTTACTGATTTGTCACAAATATAGATGAATTCATATATACAGTACTTTTTATTTAGATACAGATACAACTTAAATTTTTAAAAACTGATTTGAACATTTTTACTTAGTGTATTTTCACTGGAAATATAATTTTAAAATAAAAGTAGTGATTTTGTCTTAATTTTATGTTGAATCTCAAAGTATAGAATTTCTTATACATAGTAATAGCGATTAAGCCTACAGAATGTAGAGTTGATTTCTGTTTGCTTTTTAAGGTGTAATCCTTGGCATCACCTAGGACCTTGTAAATTATGCAGTAATTCAGGTTCCACACCACATCTCTCTTCCCACATCCAGCCCTATACAGGTTCCCTAGAGACAGTCACTTTTTTTTTGGTTTAGAAATTAAATTAAATGGAGTGACACTGATCAATAAGAGGCATAGGTTTCAGGGGAACATCTCTATAGCATTTGAATTGTTGATTGTGTTGTGTGCCCATCATTCAAAGTCAAATCATTTTTCGTTACATGTATTTGTCCCTCTTTACTTCTCTCCCCCTGGTAACTACTTTACTTTTATCTGTGTCCATGAGTTTTAGTTTCATATTTCACCTATATGGGGTATATATTTGTCTCTTTTTACTCCCCTCCCTCTTGTAACCACTTCACTTTCATTAATGTCCATGAGTCTTAATTTTATATCTCATCTCTGTGTGAAATCATATAGTTCTTAGCTTTTTCTGATATACTTATTTCACTTAGTATAATGTTCTCAAGGTTCATCCACATTGCCATAAATGGCAATATATCATCATTTCTTATGGCTGAATAGTATTCCATTGTATATATGTACCACATATTTATCCAATCCTCTATTGAGGGACACTTTGGTTGTCTCCATGTCTTAGCCACCGTGAACAATGCTGCAATGAACATGGTAGTGCGTGTGTTATAGTCACTTTTAACTATTTCTGATTTTATTTGTTCTTGTGTTTACTTTCATAACTAAAGATTATAGTCCTATTCTTTTGTTGCTAATTCTGTCAAATTTAGACAATATTATGGACTTCCTGCTGTAAAGGTGAAGAATTGACTCACTATCCCATCTCTCCCTGCCTCCCTTTTAAAAATAATTATATTGATTTAGTTCTTTAATGAATTAGTCTTTTCTCTTCACATAATGTCCATTCATTTTCAATATAAAGTTTAGACAGCTCCTTTTAACAGAATAAATTATTCTAATCTTATATAAAATCTATAAAGAATTAAAACAAAGGATGGTTGGGAGGAAAGAAATAAAACACTTCCAAATTCATTCAGTTATACTATTCATTCAGTAAAACCTTGATACTGAAACCAAAACCAGCAAGAGAAGAACAGATATTAATTACAGTCCAACATCACTCCTACAGAAAGATTGAAACACTCAAATGAAGTAAAAGCAAGGTAACAACGTATAAAATGCATAGAAAGATAAAAGCACCAATTGACTAGGAGTTCCAGGAATAGTGTGTTGTTAGTCTCTAAAAAGGGTAAAAAGAATAGTTTAAAAGAAAACCTTTCTGAATGGTACCAAACAATATTTTAGTTGCTGAATGAGAAAGAGAAATACAGGGTTGTACATGGCAGAGCTTATTCTAGGTCCTGAATTTGAAGAATTTCTTCCTACCAACTCATCACAATTATAATTAATTAAATTTCTGTAATTATTTGTTAAATATCTTTCTTTATTATAAATTGTATGAGTACCATTACTGTATTTTTTCTTTATACCCAATCCCACACATTGTCTAGCATATGACATTATTTCTCAAAACAGTATTGTTAAATATATTTATAAGTTTGAGTATGTAACTTAAAATTAACTTAAAAAGTTACAACAGGTTACAACACAGTTCCGTTCCTGTGACAGTGACATAACCTGAATTTTGGTGTTAAGTTGAAACATACCCTAGCCTGAGTCACTTACTTATCCTAACACAGTTTTAAAATCATAATCTAGAACATAAAATCACAACTAAGCCACTGGAAAGGAAAAGGATATAAATGTACTGTACTTGTACTGTAGTAACAGAAAAATGACCAAAAAAATGAGTGTAAAAAAAATACAATGCTAACAGCGTAAGCTGAAACACATCTCAATTTTCTTAAATATTTATAGGAGTGAGTGTTGTAAACTCAAAACATCGTATGTGAAGACTGTTGTAACCTGAGGAGCCCCTGTACTTATGGAGAGCTTGTAGCTTTATTCATGTAATATGAATACTAATTGAATGTTTATATGGCAATATAACCATTTATTTAATGCTTATTTAAAGTTTGCAAAACGCCTTAACACTTTATTATTTGTTGTCACAGTAATCCTCTGAGGCAGATGATGGTATTATTCTGTTTTACAAGTAAGTATTGGGGAGTTTAGATACATTATTTCCTGCCAGGATTTATAAGTGACAGATCCTGGACTTGAACCATTTGTTTTTACTATTTCTTAAATTCTTATATAAACTTTTATCACATACTCAGTTCTTTACTGACTAAGGGATGTTTGCAAAATTAAGGTATATATAATTGAGGTATAATTATCACTAAGATATACAGTAAATAAATGAGTACTTTTGATTGTTTCACGTGTGCTGACAATAGTAGTCATCTTTGATAATGAGCATGAAATTTCATAGATCTAGGTTGTGTTCATTTAACTCTGAATCACATAAACAAAAACAGCAGTCGTATTTCTAAATCAGTTTTTAAAAGCAAGAATAGAAACCCATAGCATTTATGAAGAAGTAACACATAGTGGTTTTTGAATTACCTAAATTAGTTATATTCTTATTTGCCCTACAAGTACATGAATTCAGCTCATTAAATTTTCTACTATTTCTTTAAAATGAATACCATTGGAGGTAATACAAGATGAAAACTGAGTAGAGCAAGATATTTTAGTTGAGAAGGGTGTGTCTGAGATAGAGGTGGGATATGTGGGAAAAACAATGAGAATATGAAAACATAAAACTTAGTGGTATATGTTTTTTGTTGATAGAATCTCCAAGACTAAAGGTATTTATTACCTAAAAGCATATTTTTTGAAAAAAATATGAAAATATTATCTAAATGACTAATGAAGTATACAAAGTGTGTGCACTTGTGTAAAAAAAGGAGTATCTACAGTGTGTCCGTAAAGTCATGGTCAAAAGTGCACCATGACTTTACAGACACACTGTATTTCTACATCTATATATGCCATTGCTTTTATATGCATTGAGGGACACAAAAGAAACTTTTATCATGGTATGGAGGAATACTTTTCCCTAAATTTGGGGATTTTTTACCATGCAAGTGTGTTACTTATTCCAAAAAGAAACAAATGAAAAAAATAATGATGTCTTAACATGACAGGAGGAAACTGTAATCATATTGATTTTATGATTTTCAATCAGATTTTCTCTAAAAGTTTTATTTTTTAATTGGTTCTTAACAATTTGATATAACCATGATGTTTTTAGATTGGTTGTGATCCACTTGATAGTAATAAAATTATGAAATAAGTTATAGAATATTTTACCTATATTGAGGTATAATTGACATACAAAAATTCTATACATTTATTGCATACATTTTGATGAGTTTGGATTTTTGCATGCACCCATGCTACCATCACCATAATCAAGGTACTAGATATATTCATCACCTCCAAATATTTCCTTGTATTATTTTGTGTTCTTCTTGTTCTTTGATAAGGAACACTTAACATAAAATCTATCTTCTTAAGTTTTGAAGTACACAATACCATATTGTTAACTATAGTTACTATATTTGTAGTAGGTCTCTAGCACTTATTTATCTTGTATAACAGAAACTTTATACCTATTGAAAAACAATTTCTCATTTTCCCTTTCCCCAGCCTGTGGCAGCCACCATTTACTCTCTGCTTCTATGACATTTGACTATTTTAGATATTTCATAAAATGGAATCATGTACTATTTGTCCTTTCATGACTAGCTGTTTCACTTAGTATAAGATCCTTTAAATTCAGCCATGTTTTTGCAAATGTCAGGAATTTTTTTATTTTTAAACCTAAATAATACTCTTTTGTAGGTATATACTATATTTGAGGTTGATGGGACATTTAGGTTATTTCTATATCTTGTCTATTGTGAATAGTGCTGCAATGAACATGGTGCAGGTATCCCTTTTCAATCCTGATTTCAGTTCTTTAGGATATATACCCAGAAGTGGGATTGCTCAGGATATTGGAGTTTATTTTTAATATTTTAAAGAACCTCCATACTATTTTCCATAGTGGCCATACCATTCTGCATTTCCACAAACACTATATAAGGATTTCTTTTTTTCCACATCTACCCAACGCTTACTGGTTTTTGTTGTTTTGTTTTGTTTGGCCATAGTCCTCCTAACAGGTATGAAATGATATCTCATTATGATTTTCTTTTCTGTATTTCCCTGATCATGAGTGATGTTGAACATCATTAGTAATAATGAGTGCCTTTTCATATACCAGGTAGCCACTTGTTTGTCTTCTTTGGGGATAGTCTATTCATGTCCTTTTCCTATTTTTTCATTAGATAAGTATTATTATCATCATCAGTATTTTGCTGTTGGGTTATAGGAGATTCTTAAATATTTTGAATACTAACTTTATACCTAATAAATGGTTTGCAGATACTTTCACTTATTCTGTAGGATGTCTTTTCACTTTGGTTTTTTTTCTTTGCTGTGTAGAATCTTTTTAGTTTGGTGTAGTCCTACTTGTCTATTTTGTTTTTGTTACCTCTGCTTTTGATTCAAAATCCAAGAGATCATTGCCAAGACCAATGTTAATCACTATTTTCTTTTAGGGGTTTTACAGTTTTAGATCTTATATTTAAGTCTCTAGGCATTTTAAGTTATTTTTCTTTATTTTAAATGGTATAAGACAGGAGTCTAATTTTATTTTTTTTGCATGTATATATCTAGTTTTCCTAACATTATATTTTGAAGAATCTATCCTTTACCCATTTTATATTATTGGCAACATGTTGAAGATCATTTGATTGTATAAACATTGATTTATTTCTGGAGTCTCTATTCTGTTCCATTGATATATGTCTGTTTTTATGCCAGTGCCATAGTGTTTCAATTAGTGTAGCTTTGTAATATATTTTGAAATCAGGAAGTGTGATGCCTATAGCTCTGTTCTTATTTCCTGCAATTTCTTGATTTATTTGAGGTCTTTTGTGGTTCTATATTAATTTTAGGATTGTTTTTTCTATTTCTATTAAAAATTTCAATCTAGTAAAAATTGGGATTTTGATAGGGATTGCATTAATTTAATTCTATAGATTTCTTTGGATAATATGGACTTTTAAACAATATTCAATCTTCCAATACATAAACACATGGTGTCTATTATTTATTTCTATTATTTTAATTTGTTTTAGCCATGTTTTAAGGTTTTCACTGTACAAATCAGTTGCCTCTTTGGTGAAGTTTATTTCTAAATAATTTATTCTTTTTGGTACAATTCTTCATGGGATTATTTTCTAAATATCCCTTTTACATTGTAGTTTGTTTTTAGTATATAGAAATGTACCTGATTTTTATTTGTTAATTTTGTATCCTGCAACTTTGCTGAATTTGTTATTTAGTTCTACTTTTTTATATGTATGGATTCTGTAGCATTTATTATGTATAAAATTACATCATCTACAAAAGACACATGTTACTTATTCTTTTCCAATTTGAAAGCCTTTTATTTCTTTTTCTTGCCTAATTTCTCCGGCTTGATTTTCAATACTATGTTGAAAAAGAAGTAGTGAGAGTAAACATCCTTGTCTTGTTCCTGATCTTGGAGAAAAAGCTTTCAGTTTTTCACTGTTAAGTATGATATTAGCTGTGGACTTTTTTTTTTTTTTTTTTTGGTGACAGAGAGAGACAGATAGGGACAGACAGACAGGTAGGAGAGAGATGAGAAACATCAATTCTTCATTGCGTCACCTTAGTTGTTCATTGACTACTTTCACATATGTGCTTTGACAGGGGTGGGGGACTACAGCAGATCGAGTGACCCCTTGCTCAAGCCAGCAACCTTGGACTTCAAGCTAACAACCTTTGAACTCAAGCCAGTGACCATGGGATCATGTCTATGATCCCACACTAAAGCCAGCGACCCTGTGCTGAAGCTGGTGAGCCTGTGCTCAAGCCTGCTGCCTCTGGGTTTCTAACCTGGGTCCTCTGTGTCCCAGTTCAGTGCTCTACCCACTGTGCCACTGCATGCTCAGGCAGCTGTGGGCTTTTTATGTTGAAGTACATTCCTTCTCTACTGAATTTTTTGAGTGCTTTCATGATGGAAAGATGTTGAATTTTGTCAAATACTTGTTATGAATCTTCTGAGATGATTATAAATTTTATCCTTCATTTTGTTAATGTGGTACATCACATTCATTTGGACATTTTGCACCTGGGATAAATTCTACTTCATCATTATGTATGATCCTTTAAATGTGTTGATGAATTCAATTTGCTAGAATTTTTTTGATGATTTCTGCATCTATATTTTTTCATATCTTTTTGGTCTGAACTTCTGCTGGCTTACAACACTACCAAATCACTTATTTTTTGGAATATTTCACTGTCCTCCTGACTTCTCTGTATTTACTCTTACTAGTTGAATCATTTTGTGTGCTATTTTTGTAAAAATTATTTTCATCTTAGTCAAAAGTGCATAGTGTATTTTCACAACTTATTCCCTCCTTATTTGCATTCATTTATATTTTACTGAATTTCACCAAAGTGCCCTCTGTCTACTACATGTACTATTTTAATTTCTATCTTCATGCTTCTGTTCATACTCACCTTCCATTCAGGATTGTATTTTCCTTTATCTCCATATAATCATATGACATAAATATTTAAAATGTTTACAATGGCTGGACCTGTGGTGGCACAGTGGATAAAGTGTAGACTGGAACACTGAGGTTGCCAGTTCAAAACCCTGGACTTGCCTGGTCAAGGTTCATATGGGATCTGATGGTTCCTGCTCTTCTCCCCCTTCTCTCTCTTTCACTCTCTCTCTTTTCACTAAAATGAATAAAGTCTTAAAATAAAAGTTAAAAATAGCTGTTTACAATGTTTTATACTCTTTATATTTCTTAACTCTCTTTTTGGATAAAATATATAGAGGCAAGTTGGACAACTAATGATGTTGAGCATCGTTTCATAAGTCTATTGGCCTCTGTATGTCATCTTTGGAGAAGTATGTGTTCAAGTCCTTTGCCCATAATTTTTAATTGGATTTGTTTGAAGTTTTGTTTTGTTTTTAGTGTTGAGTAATATTACTTCTTTATAAATTTTGGATATTCCTTATCAGATGTATCATTAGCAAATATGTTCTCTGATTTAGTAGGTTGTCTCTTTGTCTTGTTGATGGTTTCCTTTTCTGTGCAAAAACTTTTTAGTTTGATGTAGTCCCATTATTTATCTTTTCTTATTTCCTTTGCCTGAGGAGATTTACCTGAAAAAATATTACTACAAGAAATATCTGAGATTTTACTGACTTTTTGTTTTCTTCTAAGATTTTTATAGTATTGAGTCTTATATGTAAGTCTTTAATCCATTTTGACTTTATTATTGTATGTGGTATATGAAGATGGTCTAGTTTATTTTTTTGTATGTATCTGTCCAAATTTCCCAGCATCGCTTATTGAATAAACTGTCTTAATACTGTTTTAATACTTAAAATGTGTAAGCTATGTAGTTATCTTGCATGTTATGTATGCATTTTGTTCTAACACAAATTTGCTTTAAAATCTCCCTAAAGTCATTCAGAAGTCAATAAACCAACAAATATTTATTAAACACTTATTTCCTAGCAGTTGTGTTATTTTCTGTGGAAACTATAAAAATTACTACACTTTTATGTCCAGGCAGGTATTATAAGTATGCTAAATGTCTTGATGTTAAATAATAGAGGAGTTAAGACCTGTGTTAACTTAGTTAATTCCCTGATTAAAGGCATTCACATAAACAAACTTATGTATATATAGATATCCAAAGAAATTACCTTAAAAGATTGAATTTAGCATACCTTTAAGTTTGGTAACTTAACCCTGACATTGGGGATCAATCTTCAGGTATCTGGAATAACTCTGAACTTGAAAGAAGTGCCTTCACAAAAATATAGATGCTAGTGGACACACATACAACGAGCTTATTTTTGGTGAAAAGGCAGATTTTTCAAATTTCTTATTAGGTT
Source organism: Rhynchonycteris naso (assembly GCA_037038555.1). Taxonomy (NCBI): domain Eukaryota; kingdom Metazoa; phylum Chordata; class Mammalia; order Chiroptera; family Emballonuridae; genus Rhynchonycteris; species Rhynchonycteris naso. The sequence continues at coordinate 33,033,282 of CM072999.1, read as the reverse complement.
TATTTCTAGGTTGTGTGTTTCAGTGTGTGTGTATGTGCATGTGTATTTCCTGTGGTGAACATAGTCCTTTTTAATTCTCTCTTACATTTTATAATTTGATCATTGATATTTTGAGTTTTACTTATTAATCTAATAATGTCCACCCAACATATTGAACTCTTATTTGTTGTAGTAAGCCTTTTAATATGAGTTTATTTAAAACTGAAGGTACTTTGCTTTCTTGCCTTATACCTATTTTAGTGATAACACTTTTAATTTTTCACCATTTAATGTGATGTTACATTTTATTTCTTGTATCTCCCCTTAATCAGGTCAAAGAAATTTCCTTCTATTTCTACTTTACCTGGAGCTTTAGTTTTTGTTTATTTAAATCAGGAGTAGACATATATCATTATCAGGACATTTTCATTCAGATAATCTTACCATTTTTCTCTTATTTGTATATGATATGTTATTTATGTAATACACTGCTAGAATCTATTTAGGAATTTTGCATCTACATTATTAAAAGACGTTAATCTGGTTTTGATACTGAGTTGAAGAAAGCTTTATAGAATATGCTGGGAAGCTTTTATCTTTTTTAAGTTCTGAAATTGTTTATACAACATAGGCACTATCTGTTGATTTACTGTTTTATAGGACTAACCTGTAAAAACCATTTAGTTTCTGCTCACAATGTCTTTTTAAAAGTGGATTCTTTCTGCTTTTTAAATTTCCTCTTTCTTTTGAGCCTTTAAAAAAACTTTTATTTTGCCTCTTGTATCAGTTTTTTAAATTATATTTTCATGAGAAACCTTTACTTCCCTTTATTTCTTTTAAATTGGGGCATAATTTACTATAGATTATTGAATAACCTCATAGTGTGTCTTTTTAATATCTCATTTTTTATATTATTAATGATCTTTAAATTTTTTATTTTTAATATATTACCTATGCATACCATAATTTATATAACTAATTATATATATATTTTTTATTTAGACAATTAAATTTAACAGGGTGATATTGGTCAACCAGAGTACATAGATATTTAAAGAAAACATCTCCACATCATTTGGACAATAATTATGCTGTATATCCATCACCCAAAGTCAAATCATCTTCTGTCACCCTATATTTTGTTTATCTTTAAGCCTCTCCTTCCCCCTAATCCCCTCCCTCTCCACCCTTACCTTCCCCTGGTAAGCACTGCACTTTTATCTATGTCCATGAGTCTCAATTTTGTGTCCCACCTATATATGGAATCATACAGTTCTTAGCTTTTTCTGATTTACTTATTTCACTCAGTATAATCTTATCAAAGTCCATCCATGTTGTCATAAATGATACTATGTCATCATTTCTTATGGCTGAGTACTATTCCATAGTATATATGTACCATCTCTTCTTTATCCAATCCTCTATTGAAGGGCTTTTCGGTTGCTTCCATGTCTTGGCCACCGTGAACAATGTTGCAATGAACATGGGACTGCATGTGTCTTTATGTACCCATGTTTTCGAGTTTTGGGGTTATATACACAGTAGAGAGATTGCTGGGTCATATGATAGTTCTATTTTAATTTTTTGATGAACCTCCATATTTCCTTTCATAATGGTTGTATTCCTTTACATTCCCACCAACAATGAACGAGGGTCCCTTTTTCTCCACAGCCTCTCCAGTACTTGTTATTACCTGTCTTGTTGATAATAGCTAATCTAAGATTTGTGAGGTGGTATCTCATTGTAGTTTTGATTTGCATTTCTCAAATAGCTAGTGATGATGAGCATTTTTTTTTTTTACAGAGACAGAGAGAGAGTCAGAGAGAGGGATAGATAGGGACAGACACAGGAACGGAGAGAGATGAGGAGCATCAATCATCAGTTTTTCGTTGCGACACCTTAGTTGTTCATTAATTGCTTTCTTATATGTGCCTTGACCACGGGCCTTCAGCAGACCGAGTAACCCCTTGCTCGAGCCAGCGACCTTGGGTCTAAGCTGGTGAGCTTTGCTCAAACCAGATGAACCTGCGCTCAAGCTGGCGACTTTGGGGTCTTGAACCTGGGTCTTCCGCATCCCAGTCCGACGCTCTATTCACTGTGCCACTGCCTGGTCAGGCTTGATGAGCATTTTTTTTGTATCTGTTGGACATTTATATGTCTTCCTGGGAGAAATGTCTGTTCATGTCCTCTTCCCATTTTTTTATTGGATTGTTTGTTTGTTACTGAGTTTTGGGTGTTCTTTATATACAGCGTGTCCGTAAACTCATGGTGCACTTTTGACCGGTCAACCAGTCAAAAGTGCACCATAAGTTTATGGACATACTGTATTTTGGATATTAGCCACTTATCTGAGTTGTTGTTTGAAAATATCATCTCCCATTTAGTTGGCTATTTGTTTTGTTGACAGTTTCTTTTGCTGTGTAGAAGCTTCTTAGTCTGATGTAGTCCCATTCATTTATCTTTGCTTTTAGTTCCCTTCCCTTTGGGGTCAAATTTATAAAATATTCTCTCCAGCCAAGGACCATGAGTTTAGTACCTATGTTTTCTTCTATGTAATTTATTGTTTCAGATCTTATATTTAGGTCTTTGATCCACTTTGAATTAATTTTTGTGCAAGGAGACAAACTGTAGTCAAGTTTCATTCTGTTTCATGTGGCTTTCCAATTTTCCCAGCACCATTTATTGAAGAGGCTTCCTTTTCTTCATTGTGTGTTTTTGGCTCCTTTATCAAAGATGATTTGAGTGACATCAGAGAAATGGCACCGTGAGGGGTGCTCCCAATATCTCCCCCTGAAATTTCAACAAATTCAACAACTAGAGACAGAAAAACAATCTCCGGAGCACCTGAAATACACATACACAAAACAAAGGTATGATTGGGCAAAAAGGTGGCTGAATATATAATCCAATCTGAAGGAAATAAGACAGCAAACGAGGTATTTCACTTTCCTCACTGATCTGAGAAAGAGCACTTTACTCTGAAGCTGAGCTAAGCAGAGGGTTGGAGGCAGATGGAGAAAGTTGGGTTAGGGTGGATAATCAAGCAGAAGAAAGAACAAGCCATTTCTGCGGGAGATCGCACACCAGGGGCAGGCACGGGTGGCAAACTCGGACAAAGGTTACCATTTAGTATGATGTTAGCTGATGGTTTGTCATAAATGACCTTTATTATGTTGAGTTATTATCCTTCTATACTCATTTTGTTGAGTGTTTAAAACATAAAAGAATGTTGTATTTTATTGAATGCCTTTTCTGCATCTATTGATAAAATCAAATGGTTTTTCTTCTTTGTTTTGTTGATATGTTGTATTATGTTAATTGTTTTACGTACGTTGAACTATCCTTGTGTTTCTGGGATGAATCCCACTTGATCATGATGAATTATTTTGTTGATGTGTTGTTGTATTTGATTTGCTAGTATTTTGTTTAGGATTTTAGCATCTGTATTCATTAGAGATATTGGTCTGTAGTTTTCTTCTTTTGTGTGTTGTCCTTGCCAGGTTTTGATACGAGGGTTATGTTGGCCACATCAAATGTGTTTGAAAGTATTGCTTCTTCTTCAAAATGTTTTGGAGACTTTGAGAAGGATAGGAACCAATTCTTTTTTGAATGTTTGATAGAATTCACTAGTTTATACATCTGGCTCTGGACTTTTATTTTTTGGGAGTTTTTTGATAGTTATTTCTATTTCCTCCCTTCTTATTGGTCTATTTAGGCTTTCTACTTCTTCGTGATTTAGTCTAGGAAGATTGTATTGTTCTAGGAGTTTATACATTTCTTCTAGATTGTTGAATTTGGTGTCATATAATTTTTCATAGTATTCTGCAATAATCCTTTGTATATCTATAATATCTGTGGTTATTTCCCCTCTTTCATTTTGGATTTTGTTTATATGAGACTCCTCTCTTTTTTCTATTAGTGAGTCTTGCCAGGGATTTGTCGATTTTATTGATCTTTTCAAAGATCCAGCTCTTTGTTGTATTATTTTTTCTATAGTTTTTCTGTTCTTTATTTTATTTATTTCTGCTTTAATATTTATTATTTCCTTTCTTTTGCTGGTTTTGATTTGCCTTTGTTCTTATTTTCCTAATTCCTTAAAATGTGATGTTCAGTTATTTACTTGGGCTCTCTCTTGCTTTTTTATATAAGCATGTAATGATTATGAGCTTTCCTCTTATTACTGCTTTTGCTGCATCCTAGAGATCTGATATGTCGTATTGTCATTTTCATTTGTCTGTATATATCTTGATCTCTTCTCTTATTTCTTCTTTAACCCAGTCATTTTTTTAGAAGTATGTTGTTTAATTTCCACACTTTTGTGGGTGGGTTTACTTCTTTTTTGTAGTTGTATTCTAGTTTCAAAGACTTACGGTCAGAGAATATGCTTGGTATAATTTCAGTCTTTCTGAATTTGTTTGTGTTAGTTTTGTGGCCCAGCATATGATCTACTCTTGAGAATGTTCCATGTATACTGGGAAAAATGTATACTCTGGCATTTTAGGATGAAATGCCCTGTAGATGTCTATTATGTCCATTTGGTCTAGTGCAGGGGTCCCCAAACTTTTTACACAGGGGGCCAGTTCACTGTCCCTCAGATTGTTGGAGGGCTGGACTATAAAAAAAACTATGAACAAATCCCTATGCACACTGCACATATCTTATTTTAAAGAAAAAAACAAAATGGGAACAAATACAATATTTAATATAAAGAACAAGTAAATTTAAACCAACAAACTGACCAGTATTTCAATGGGAACTATGGGTGAGGATGCATCCTGTGCTCCTCTCACTGACCACCAATGAAAGAGGTGCCTCTTCCAGAAGTGCGGTGGGGGGACCAGATAAATGGCCTCAGGGGGCTGCATGCGGCCCGCGGACCGTAGTTTGAGGATCCCTGTTCTAGTGTTTCATTTAAGGCCAATATTTTTTTATTGATTTTCTCTTTGGATGAACAATCTAAAGCTATCAATGGAGTATTGAGGTCTCCAAGTATGATTATGTTTTTTTCAGTTTCTACTTTTAGATCAGTTAGTAGTTGTCTTATATATTTTAGTGCTGGTACATATATATTAAGGAGTGTTTTGTCTTCTTGATACAATGCCCCCTTTATCATTATGAAATGTCCATTTTTGTCTCTTTTTACCTTGATTGTCTTGCAGTCAACATTGTCAGATATGAGTATGGCTACTTCTACTTTTCTTTGGGTATTATTTGCTTGGAGAATCATTTTCCAACCTTTCACTTTGAATCTCTTTTTATCCTTGTAACTTAAATGTGTTTCTTAAAAGCAGCATACTGGCGGGTTTTGCTTCTTGGTCCAATCTGCTACTCTGTGCCTCTTTATTGGTGAGTTCAATCCATTTACATTTAGTGTAATTATTGACACTTGAGGATTTCGTATTGCTATTTTATATACTGCTTTCTGATAGCTTTGTGTCTTGTTTTATTCTTTGGAATTTTTATCTTTCATTTGTTTTTGTTTGGTGGCATTCCATACTTCTATCTTCTGTTTCTTCTTTTTTTTAAGCTATTTGTTTCAGTAGTGGCATTTTTAGGAGTGGTTACTATTAGGTTATGAAAAGAAAAATTATATTTATTAGAGTCCATTATCTCATGAGTGCTTCTGCACTTCATCATCCTTTGTTACTGCTGATTTTTGTCCTCTTTTCTTTTATGTTATTGTTGTCACAGATTACACTTGTTTTTATTGTGGTTTTGTTAAAATTTTTTACTTGTAATTTTGTCTTGTTTTGTTCGTTGTATCTGGTTGAATAACCCCCTTTAGTATTTTCTGTAGTGGGCGTTTTCTGGTGATAAATTCCCTCAGTTTCTGTATGTCTATAAATGTTTTCATTTCTCCTTCATATTTGAAGGGTAGCTTTGATGGATATAGTATTCTTGGTTGGTAGTTCCTGTCTTTCAGTACTGTAAAAGTTGGGGTCCACTGTCTTCTGGCTTGTAGAGTTTCTGCTGAGAAATCTGATGGTAACCTAATGAGCCTTCCTTTATATGTTATATTCTTCTTCTCCCTAGCTGCCTTGAAGATTCTTTCTTTGTCATTGATTTGTGATAATTTCATTATGATGTGCCTTGGAGTAGGTCTGTTAGGATTGAGGTTACTCGGAGTTCTGTTTGCTTCTTGGATTCAAGGTTTAACTCTTTCCACAGTCTTGGGAAGTTCTCATTGATTATTTGTTTCAATGTGTTCTCCATTCCCTTTTCCTCTCTTCCTCTTCTAATATACTCATTGTGTTATATTGCTCTTCCTGATGGAGTCAGACAAGTCTTGTAGGGCTTTCTCATTTTTTTTTAATTCATGAATATCTTTCTTCTTCTCTCTATAGTATGTCTAGTTGCTTTCAATGTCACTGATTCTCTCCTCTATCTGGCCTAGTCTATTGACTAAAATTGTTACCTAATTTTTTAGTTCATGTATTGAGTTTCTAATATGTTCGGTTCTTTTTTATAGTTTGAATTTCCTTGATGAAGTACTCTTTTTGTTCATTAATTTGTTTATTGAGCTCAGTAAATTGCTTTTTAGTGTATTCTTGTATCTTACTGAGTATTTTTAGAGCTTTAATTTTGAATTCTCTGTCATTAAGTTCCAAGGTTTCTATGTAATTGAGATTTTTTCCCTGAGATTTTTCATCATTTATCTGAGCTATATCTCTGTCTTGTTTATTCATATTTGAATTCTTTTTCCTTGATGGCATTTGTGAGTAGTATTGTTAATAACCGCAGCAAGAGATCATTATTTCTTTTTCTGGTAGGAAGTACTATACTACAAGATTTAGCCTCTGTGAGATTCTTGGGTGTTCTGCTAAGGCTTAACTGTCACCTTTGTAATGATGCAGGCAGGGTCATCACATTGGTAGGAGGTACTTGTTGTTAGGGCTTTGCAATTTTATGGCACTGGCTATGGCCAACCAAGAGTCCTCCAGGGCCCTCCCCCCCTCCCCCCGTCCCAACAGAGCAGGGGGTCAAGTATCCAGGTGCCCCCACCTCTCGCAGGAGAGAACAGTCTGTGGACCTAGTGGAGGTGGGTTCGACGCCATCACTGTTCTCACAGCAAGGGTTGCAGTGGGGTTCTGGGAGGCTGAGGTGACACAATCCAGTTCTTCCGATACCACTGTAAGCACTCCAAGCACAGCACTGGGCAGAGCAGGGGCTGCACGCCTCAAGCCCGTGTCCCTGAGCTTTGGGAGCAGTTGCGGCAGAGATCACACATCAGGGCTTCCTGCCCACATATGCTAAACTCCCTCTGGCAAGCCAGTGCCCGAGCTTCAGAGCCAGTGGCACACAGATCCCAAATCAAGCACATCTGGTGCCACAAGACTAAACTGTGTGGGTTGGGCAGGCAGATCAAGCATGGCCCGGTGTCCTGTGGGCCGATCTCCACAAGCTATTCACCCTCAGTTCTTGGGAGTGCGCCACTGGCTTCTTGTGCACCCCACACCTGTAATTTCCCAGTCCTGTAATCACGGGTGCGGCAGAAGCCAGGAAATGGCTCTGCTCCCGATTCTTGGTCATCACCCCTGTCTCAGCTCCTTCCCCCTTCCCCCAACTCTCCTGTTCTCCTGGTGTCTCCAGGTCTGAGACAAATCCTGCACCAACAGTGCCTCCCTCCCTCAGGTCCGTGAGGAGAGAGACTCTGTCCTCTGGTATTTTTTTCTTCTTCTGTGCTTTGGCCCACTTTTTTGCACAATCATACCTTTGTCTATCTAGTGTGTGTATGTTTCAGGTTCATCTGGGTTTTTTTCTTGGCATATAGTTGTAGAATTTGTTGAAATCTCAAGGAGAGAAGTCAGGAGTATTTCTCACACTGCCATTTCTCTACTATATTTTTTAGACATTTAGGTTGTTTCCAATTCATTACAAAATCACCTGAATTTATATAACAGTTAGAAATAAAGCTCATCAGATGACTTCTAAGTCAATGAATGCTCTTCCCATTATACTATAGTATTGTCATGTTATGTTTTTATAAATCTATAGTAAGAAAAGACACAATTTAAAGTCATTTTTGTATTCAGAAATTTATACAACAGACTAAATATAGAAAATAAACTATAGCTATTTAGCAAAGTAAAATATACAAAATTCTGTAGTTAGAGTTTTAGTATCTAATCATTTTACATTAAAAAATACATAATTTTTACTTACTTTAAGATCATCATATCTTAGTAAGCCCCTATTTATTATAATTTTAAAAGTTATCAGATATTGTCTACCTTTTCTTACATTAAATAACAATAATAATGTTTCTATTGCATTTAAACTTTATATGTGTCAACATAAAATAAAAACATATAAACCTGTAGAGAATTTTTGTAAGAGTTTATTTGAACCAAACTGACAACATATGCTGGGGAGCAAGATCTGAAATGCTCCTGAGAATAACAGCTTGGAGTTTATTTTATACTTTTGAGATTAAGGAAGATATTTAAAGATTACATGAAGGTAGGAGAAAGCAAGATGGAGATTGGATTAAAGGATAGTTAAGAATATGTGCTTTTGCAAGGGTATTCTGCTTTAGGAGGGTCTGAAAAAGAGATATTTTAAAGATGTGTTAACCTACATGCTCAGAAACGATGGATAGAGCTTGCTTAAAGCAAGATAGGCCTTTTACTAAAGAAGTTGTATGCCTGGTCATAACAACCTACTATGACCTCCCAGTTAGGAATTTATGATTTACGTTAGCATCTCTATTTTTGTCCACCTGAGGCATATTCATATATATTATTTAAGTTGCTTCTGGCAACAAAGGTATGAGATACTCAGGTTGGTTACGATTTTGTTCATTTTACTGATAATAAAATCTGGCTGTCAGGGAGATTAAGCAATTTACTAAAGTCTTGTATCTCATTGTTAGTAATAAAGCTATTATGCTAGCAATTTTTTTATTCTCTGCCTAGTGTTTTGTAGACATGTCTAAAATACGCATTCCAAACTTCCTTTAAACTATTAGATGTTTAAAGGAATGTTTACTCTTCATTTTTTAAAAACAAAGTCTTGATTTTCTTTGCTTTAAATTCCCTGCTTCTCTCTATTCTTTTCTTCATTATCACATATTTGAATTATTGCAGTTATCCCTTTTCTTTTTTTTAACTTTTCAATCACAAATACAGCTACATTGAACACTATTTTATATTAATTTCACATATCCAATATAGTGGCCAATCATATACTTTACACAGTGATTCTCCCAATTTTCAAATACCCATCTGGCATCATGCATAGTTACTAAATATTATTGACCATACTCCTCATGCTATACTTTACATTCCCATAACTGTTTTGTAAATACTAATTAGTACTTCTTAATCCCTTCACCTTTTTCAGCTGGTTCCCCAACCCTCTTCCCCTCTGGCAACTGTCAGTCTGTTCTCTGTGAGATTGTTTCTGTTTTGTTTTGTTTTTCTGTTCATTTACTTTGTTCTTTACATTCCACATATGAGTGAAATTATATGCAATTTATCTTTGTCTGACTTGTTTCTTTTAACATAATACCTTCTACATCTATTCATGCTGTCGTATATGGTAAGGTTTCCTTCTTTTTTATGGCCAAGTATGTATGTGCTGCACCTATTTTATTCACTTGTCTATTTGCACACTTGGGTTGCTTCCATATCTTGGCTCTTGTAACAGTACAGAGAACATATGGGTACATATATATATTATTGAATCTATGTTTTGGGTTTCCTCAGATGTATATTTAATACTGTTTTTCATAGAGTCCGTAAAAATTTACAAACCCACCAACAGTGCAAGAGTGTTCTCTTTTCTCCAAGTCCTTGCCAACATTTGTCATTTGTTGATTTATTGATGATAGTCATTTTGATAGCTGTGAGGTGATTTTTCATTGTGGGTTTAATTTGTATTTATCTGATGATTAGTGATTTTAAGCATCTTTTCACGTGCCTGTGCATCCTGTGCCCATTTTATTAATTGGACTGCTTGGGGCTTTTTTGGTATTGAGTTATATGAGTTCCTTATAAATTTTGGATATTAACCCCTTATCAGATATCTTATTGGCGAATATCTTCTTCCATTCAATATGTATTTTGTTATTGTTATTTTGCTTTTTTTTTGTTGATGATTTCCTTTTCAAACTAAAAGCTTTTGTCAGAAAAATATATTGCTAAGAGAAATGTCAGAGATTTACTGCCTATGTTTTTTTCTCATACAGTTATCCCTTTCTGATGTTTCTGTCAGTACTGCCTTTCTCATGCTACAGTATTTTGTCCAAACTAATCTTTGTGTGATGGTTAATTGATTGTAAAACATTAGCATTTGATTCAGTAGACTGAGTGAAAAGTCTCACCAATGTGGGAAGGCATCATCCAGTTCACATGGTGCTTACATGAAACAAAAAGATCAAGGAAGGATGAATTCTCTTTCTCTTCTTGAGTTGGGACATCCATATTCTCCTGCCCTTGAGCATTGGAGCTCCTGATTCTAGAACCTTGGAAATACAGATTTACACCAGTGGCTTCCTGATTCTCAGGCCTTCAGACTCAGAATGAATTATACCATCTACTTTCCTGTGCTCCAGCTTTTAAATGGCTGATTGTTGGACATCTTGGACTCCATAACCCTGTGTGCCAATTGTAAATCTCCTTATATAGTGGCACCTTGAGATACGAATTTAATTAGTTCTGTAACCGAACTCATAAGTCAGTCAACTCGTATATCAAACTGCGGATACTGGACCAGTGCACCTACACGCCAACTAGCGGAATTCACAACTCGTATCTTGGAATTTCGCTTGGATCTCAAACAAAAATATGGACCGAGCCGCAGATCATATCTTAAAAAATTTGTATGTTGGTCTGTTCGTATCTCAAGGTACCACTGTATATGTATAGCTATATATATAATTATGTTCATATTCACAATCCATATCCTATTTGGTCTGTTTCTCTGGAGAACCATGACTAATACACTTTCTAATTCTGCTTTCATAAGTTGTTTCCCTTAAGTTCAGTAGCTCCTCATTAACTTCATAATAACAACTGTTTCTCAGCCTAACATTTAAGATATCCTTGGTTCTCAGTTGAACATCTCACTTTTGCTCTAGATATTTGTAGCTCCTTGTTATCTTAATTCATACTGTGCTTCTCACATGAAGTACATTTTGTCTTTATCTCTACCTATCTAAATTCAATCCATGTAAGGTCCTATATAAGTTTCATTTTTTTCTTAAGTAACCATTCTAATCCATCCTGATTTCTGTATTCTATGCTATACTGTGTGATAGTTCTAAATGTATTTATCATTTATTTTAAGTTTGTTTATTTTTCATTTCCTTAATTATATCACATTTTTGTAACCATATTGTTAGTTCATGATAGATCAGGATAATGACTTAAACTACTTTGTATTTTTTTAATTTATTGAATTTTAGAGAGAAACAAAGGGAGAGAGAGAAAAAATAACAGAGAGAAACATTAATTTTTTGTTCCACTTATTTATGCATTCATCCATTGATTCTTGTATATGCCCTGACCAGGGATCAAACCCACAATCTTGATGTATTGGGAGAGTGCTCTAACCAGCTGAGCTAATAGGCCAAAGCTAAAGTTTCTTGTATTCTCAAGTTTTTTCTTTGTATTTTCAGTGCATAACACAGTGCTTTGTATATTCCACATGCTCATTAAATTTATCTGAATTAAATAAACTACATAGTTATTATTATTATTAAATTAGTATGTTGGAAAGACAGGTTGGGGCAGAACTAGTGGACCTTAATCTGTATCATATCCATGATATATTAATTGTGGATATTTCTAGAAAAACGTTTTTATGTTTTGTATTTGACCTCTACATTCCTTTAATGCAAGGTTTCTCACTGTCAGTATTATTGACATTTTAGGCCAGATAATTGTTTTGGTAAGCTCTCCTATGCATTGTAAAATACTAAACAGCATCTCTGGCCTCTACCCACTAGATACCAGTAGCACCATCCAAACTGTAACTAATAAAAATGTGTCCATACATTGCCAGTTGCTCCCTGGGAGCAAAATTTTTGCCAATTGAAAAGCCACTCTTGTGGTGTTAGCCAATTATTTTTTTCTTTAACTGAGCATAAGTACATAGAGAAAGCAATTAAAAATTATACACTTATTGAAAGTGCCTTTTCTTTTTCAGTTTTTTTTTATTGAATTTCTATGCTATTACAAATGCACATTGCTGGACTATAAAAACTGCTATAAGGATATGTTCATTCAGTACCATTCAAATTTATAACTTTAGTATTTTTATTATATCTAAGGTAAATTGTTAGAATGTTAAATCAGCTTTGGCAGGAAGCCTGGATGAACCACTTAGTAGGAAACAGAGAAAATAAAAATAGGGAATGAACAATGTACATCCTTGTTTTTCTTCCTGCTCAATGTAAAACATCTTCATAATATTTATTCAACAGTTATATATAAAGTGTCTTATATATGCATATAAGAATAGTAAACATTTAGTAGACTCTCTTTTTAAAAAAAGTTAAGAACTGTTTCTGTTTCTTAGTCATTTATAATGTATTGTGAAAATACACACATATATACACAGATATAAACATACACATCAGAAACAATAATAAAAACAAGGCAGTGTATGTGATTACATACCAAATGAATTGGGATAACCGATGTGTGTTCAAAGTCTGTAGAAAGAATAGATCATATTGTCTTGATATGGTTATTTTCCAAGCAGTTTTTATTAGAAACATCTTGTATTTACTCTGTTCTTTCTCTAAAAATCAGGTTATCTTTGTCTTGTTACACTCTTCACTTAAATTTTTACCAGGATTTAGAGCTCATTTTATGGACCTGAAGTTGGGGGATATTCTCCAGACACACATCTCTCTACCTGCAAGTTTCCAATCAATAGTGTGGGACAATTCAATAATAAGTTCTACTAACCTCTCTGCAATTAACTTAGAAGTGAAAATAAACTATTTTACTATTAAAAGTCATGATTAGAAAACCTTTTCTTCCTGTTAGTTATATTGTTCTATAATGTTAAAGTTTGAGAAGCAAGAATAGGTATATTTTGGGTGAGATGCAAAGAAAAGTTTGAAAGACTATTGCTGGTTAATGTTAAAAATAAATAAGTGATCGCTGATTCCTCCACTCTCCTGAGAACATTAGAAGAGCAACCAGATTTTTCTACCAAATAAACAAACTCCTTGATCTTTTTCATTAACTTAATTCTTGTTTTTCATTGAAGTAAGGCATTCCCATGTTCTATAACGTCAAATGATGCTAAAATAGTTCATAACAATAAAATCCAGCTGTTTTTCCTGTGCTTCCAGAGCACTTTTTTTAGTTACTTTTCTAATATTTACATTCTTATTTAATACTGTTTCCTTTGCTTTATCAATTTTAGAGGTCATATGTTTGCTTTTGTACTAGTTTTCTATAGCTACCATACCAAATTATCACAAACATAATGGCTTAAAGCAAAAATTTGTTACCTTATATTTTTATAGTTCAGAAGTCATGTACAGGATCTTCTTTAGGCTAATATCAAGATATGGGCAAGGTTGCATCATTTTTGAAGGCTCTAGGAAAAATTCCATTTTCTTTCTTTTTCTAGCTTCTAGTGGCCAAATACCTGGATTCATGGGCCCCTTCTTTCATTTTAAAAGTGAACATATTAGGCAGAACTAGTCTTCACACTGCCATCTATGGAATTACATTTGGAATGAAAGATAATCCAGAATAAATGCCTTTTTATCAGGTTAGCTGATTAGGAACTGTAATTCCATCAGCAATTTCATTCCACTTTACCATGTAACCTAACATATTAACAAGTATTATATCAGATGAATAGTACAGAATTATTTTTAAATTTTTTGGATGTTCAGTAGGCATTTTTTTTCAATGTATTTATTCCCTAGAGTATGAGGCAAGAGTTTTGTATCTGTAGTGCCCTTAGTTGGTCATAGGTCACTAAGTTCCTCTTATAATGTCAGCATCTGACCAGATTTAGTGGGAGTAATTATATATTTTAAAATACATGTACAAGAGACTTTGTTCAATCAAATCATAGCTGAAAACTTTCATAAATTTATGCAGGAAAAAGTCACACATTTCAAGAAGCACAGAGAATTCCAATAAAGAGAAATCCAAAACATTCCACACCAAGACACATAATTAAAATACCAAAGCGAAGAGATAAAGAGAAAATATTAAAAGCTGCTAGAAAAAAAGGCTATCACCTACAAAGGAGCCCACATAAGGATGACATCCGACTTCTCAATGGAAACACTTGAGGCCAGAAGGGAATGGCAAGAAATATTCTAAATAATGAAGAACAAAGCCTACAACCAAGACTACTCATCCAGCAAGGCTATCATGTAAAATTGAAGGAGGAATAAAAAGCTTCTCAGACAAAAAGAAAACACAAGGAATTCATTACAACCAAACTAATTCAGCAAGAAATGTTAAGGGGCCTGTTGTAAACAGATCAAAAGGGGAAAGAATATAGCAAAAGAGGAATACAGCCTTAAAGAATAAAATGGCAAGAAACAACCACATATAAATAATAACCTTAAATGTAAATGGATTAAATTATCCAACCAAAAGACATAAGGTAATTGCATGGATAAGAAAACAGGGCCCATACATATGCTGTCTACAAGAGACATACCTCAAAACAAAGATGCACATAAACTGAAGGTAAAAGGATGGAATAAATATTTCATGCAAATGGAAATGAAAAAAAAGCTGGGGTAGCAATATTTATATCAGACAAAATGGACTTTACAATAAAGGCTATAGTAAAAGATAAAGAAGGTCACTATATAATGATAAAGGGAGCAATCCAACAGGAAGATATAACCATTATAAATATCTACGCACCTAAATATATAAAGCAGACTTTGATGGATATAAAGGGCGAGATCAACAGCAATACTATATAATAGTAGGGGATTTCAATACCCCACTAACATCACTAGATAGATCCTCAAGAAAGAAAATTAACAAAGAAACAGCAGACTTTAAGGACACACTACATCAACCGGATCTAAAAGATATCTTCAGCCTGACCTGTGGTGGCACAGTGGATAAAGCGTCGACCTGGGAACACTGAGGTCGCCAGTTCAAAACCCTGCACTGGTCTGGTCAAGGCACATATGGGAGTTGATGCTTCCAGCTCCTCCCCCCTTTCTCTCTCTCTCTCTCTCTCTCTCTCTCTCTTTCTCTGTGTCTCCTCTCTAAAAATGAATAAAATAAAAATAAAAATAAAAAACTTTAAAAAAAAAGATATCTTCAGAACCTGCCACCCTAAGGCAGCAGAATATACATTCTTTTCAAGCACTCATGGTACATTCTGTAGGATAGACCACATGTTAGGGCACAAAAGCAGTCTCAAAAAGTTTAAGAAGATTGAAATCATATCAAGCATTTTCTCTGAAAACAATAGCATAGCAATGAAACTAGAAATGAACCACAACAGAAAAACTGAAAAATACTCAAAACTTGCAAACTAAATTGCATTTTATTAAATAATTAATGGGTTAACGAGATCAAAGAAGAAATAAAAAAAATTCCTAGAAACGAATGATAATGAGCATACAACAACTCAAAATTTATGGGACACAGCAAAAGCAGTTCTGAAAGGGAAGGTCATAGCATTACAGGCATACCGTAAGAAGGTAGAAAAAGATCAAATAAACAACCCTGCATCTAAAAGAATTAGAAAAAAAAAAACAGCAAGTACAGTCCAGAGGTAGTAGAAGGAAGGAAATAATAAAGATTAGAGCAGAAATAAATGACATAGAGGCTAAAGAAACAATAGAGAGGATCAATAAAACCAGGAGCTGGTTCTTTGAAAAAGTAAACAAGATTAATGAATCTGTAGCCAGACTCACCAAGAAAAAAAGAAAGAGGACTCAAATTAGAAATGAGTTGGAGAAATACCAACTGACACAACAGAAATACAAAAGATTGTAAGAAAATACTGTGAAGAGCTGTATGCCAAAAATTAGAAAACCTTGATGAAATGGACAAGTTTCTTGAAACATAATTTAAAAAAAAATCAATCGGGATGAATCAGAAAACCTAAACAGACTGATTACAACAAATAAAATCGAAACAGTTATCAAAAAACTCTCAACAAATAAAAGCCCAGGGACAGATGGCTTCACAAGTGAATTCTACCAAATATTCAAAGAAGAACTAACTCCTATCCTTCTCAAGGTATTTCAAAAAATACAAGTGAAAGGGAGACTTCCAAGCTCCCTTTATGAGGTGAGCATTATTCTGATTCCAAAACCAGGCAAAGACAACACAAAGAAAGAAAATTATAGGCCAATATCTCTGCTGAATTTAATGCTAAAATTCTCAACAAAATATTAGCAAACCAGATACAGCAATATATGAAAGAAATCATACACCATGATCAAGTGGTATTTATTCTGGGGAGGTAAGGCTGGTTCAATATTTGTAAATCAATCAATGTGATTCATCACAAACAAAAGGAAGGGGAAAAACCACATGATAATTTCAATAGATGCAAAAAAAGCATTTGATAAAATCCAGCACCCATTCATGACTAAACTCTCAATAAAATGGGAATACATGGAACATACCTTAACATGATAAAGGCCATCTATGACACACCTATGGCCAACATCATACTCAATGGGCAAAAGTTAAAAACAATCCCCTTAAGATCAGGAACAAAGCAGGTGTTCTCCCTTTTACCACTCTTATTCAACATAGTTCTGGAAGTCCTAGCCACAGCAATCAGACAAGAAGAAGAAATAAAAGGCATCCAAATTGGAAAAGAAGAAGTAAAACTGTCATTATTTGCAGATGATATGATATTGTATATAGAAAACCCAATAGTCTCAGTAAAAAAACTACTAGACCTGAAAAATGAATTCAGCAAGGTGGCAGGATATAAAATTAATACTCAGAAATCAGAGGCATTTTTATATACCAACAATGAACTGTCAGAAAGAGAAATTAAGGAAACAATCTCCTTCACTATTGCAACCAAAAAAAAAAAGGACCTAGGAGTAAATTTAACCAAGCAGATTAAAGACTTGTACTTGGAAAATTATAAAACATTGATAAAAGAAATCAAGGAAGATACAAACAAGTGGAAGCATATACCGTGCTCATGGTTAGGAAGAATAAACATCATTAAAATGTCTGTATTACCTAAAGCAATTTATAAATTCAATGCAATACCAATTAAAATACCAATGACTTACTTCAAAGATATAGAAAACATTTTCCAAAAATTTATATGGAACCAAAAAAGAACACGAATAGCCTCAGCAATCTTAAAAAGAAAAAATAAAGCAGGAGGCATCACTCTTCCGGATATCAAGGTTTACTACAAGGCCATTATACTCAAGACTGCCTGGTACTGGCATAAGAACAGGCACACTGATCAATGGAACAGAACAGAAAACCCAGAAATAAACCCGCAGCTTTATGGACAACTGATATTTGACAAAGGAGGAAAGAACATACAATGGCGTAAAGACCATCTGTTTTACAAATGGTGTTGGGGTAATTGGACAGGCACATGCAAAAAAATGAAACTAGACCACCAACTTACACCATTCTCGAAAATAGACTCAAAATGGATAAAAGACTTAAATGGAAGCCGTGAAACCATAAGCATCTTCGAAGAAAACATAGGTTGTAAGCTGTCCAACATCTCTTGCAGAAATATATTTGCTCATTTATCTCTTCAGGCAAGTGAAGTAATAGACAGGATAAACAAATGCGACTATATCAAACTAAAAAGCTTTTGCACATCTAAAGACAATATGAGCAGAATAAAAAGACAAACCACACAATGGTAGAACATATTCATCAATATGTCTGATAAGGGGTTAATAACCAATATTTATAAAGAACTTGTAAAACTCAACACCAGGAAGGTAAACAAATCCAATCAAAAAATGGGCAAAAGAAATGAATAGAACTTCTCCAAAGAGGACATACAGATGGCCAATAGGCATATGAAAAAATGTTTAACATTACTAATCATTAGAGAAATGCAAGTTAAAACCACAATGAGATATCACCTCACACTAGTCAGAATGGTGCTCATCAAGAAAACAACACATGATAGGTGCTGGCGAGGATGTGGAGAAAAGGGAACCCTCCTGCACTGCTGGTGGGAATGCAGACTGGTGCAGCCACTGTGGAAAACAGTAGGGAGATTCCTCAAAAAATTAAAAATCGAACTGCCTTTTGACCCAGCCACTCCACTTTTAGGAATATACCCCAAGAACACCATAGCACTGTTTCAAAAGGAGACATGCACCCCCATGTTTATGGCTGCATTGTTTAAAATAGCCCAGATCTGGAAACAGCCCAAGTGTCTGTTAGTGGACGAGTGGATTAAAAAGCAATGGTACATATATATACACAGTGGAATACTATTGGGCCATGAAAAAGAAGGAAATCTTACCTTTTGTGACAACATGGATGGACCTGGAAACTATTATGTTAAGTGAAATAAGCCAGGCAGAAAAAGAAAAATATCATATGACCTCATTCATTTGAGGAATCCAATGAACAGTTGAAGTCAGGAACGGAATTGAGACAGAGGAGAAATCAAAGGGACCAGAGGAAAAGAGGACAGAGGAAAAGGGAATGATCAGATGGATAAACCTGAAGGGATGGGGGAGGGCATTATGGGGCGGGGGAGCAAAGGAGATGTTGAGAGGAATACGTGGGAGGGGTGATGCATTCGGGGCAACACTAGAATTTATGTAAACACAATAAATTAAAATCAATTAAAATTAAAATCAATGAACATACAATAGAACCTCTAAACTTAAAACTAGCTGCTTTATCCTTGGCTCAATTTAAAAAAATAGTCTGTTCTGATTCCAAAATAAATCCATCTGTTGTAGTTATAAGATGGATAAATTTTGAAATAGATAGTAAATATGTTGTCACATCATTGTGATTGTAATTAATGTCATGTGTAATTAATTGTATGCTTAAAATGGTTAAAATTCAAATTTATTAAATATATTTACCGCATTAAAATGAAAAAACAAAAACTAGTTGACTATAAATGAGACATTTATTTCTGTAGTTTTAGTTATATTCTATTACTTTATGTCTATCCTTATGCCAGTACCATATTGTTTGATTTACCAAAGCTTTGTAGTAACTTGAAATCAGGAAGTGGGAAGCCTCCAACTTTCTTCTTTTTAAGATTTACTATTCTGTGTTCTTTTTATTTCCATATGAATTTTAGAATTTGTTTATCAGTTTTTGGAGCTGCGTCCTTTTTTTTTATAAGTGAGAGGAGTGACAGATTTCAGCTTGCACCCCGACCAGGATTTCTCTGGCAACCTACCCCACCCCCTTGCTCTAATCAACTGAGCTATCTTCAGTGCCTGATGCTGTCGCTCAGACCAGCCTAGCTATCCTCAGTGCCCAGGGCTGACGCTCCAACCAATTGAGCCACTGGCTGTGAGAGGAGAAGATGGAGAGAAGGGGGAATGGGAGGGAGAGAGAAGCAGAATGGTCACTTCTCATGTGTGCCCTGACCAGGGATCGAACTCAAGATGTCTGCACTCCAACCAACACTCTATTCTGAACCAACAGGCCAGGGCCAGAACTGAGTTCTTAAGCCCAACTCTGTTACTCTTAGTTGTGAGACCTTTGAAAAATTGCTTGTCTCATTTTTTTCTTAATTATTATAAGAGTTAAATGAGAAAACACAAGTAAAGCCTGATATGCTTGGCATATAGTAAATGTTCAATATACTACTAATAGTAAGGCTACTTTTAGTACTATTGTTACTGCCAATCTAATAACATGTATATATAGTGACTACAGTAAAATAGAACTTTGCCACTAGTGTATTCTTTCTTTTACAATGAGAACAGTGTGTTGTAATGGAAAGAATATGAAATTTGGAATGAATTCTACCTAAAAACAGTAACTATGGAATAGTGAGATAGTATATTAAATGTATAGGTATTTTAAATCAGTCTGTGTTTCATGACACCATGAAAATAGAAATGTCATTTTCAGAAGTCAGTTCAAAGGTCAAACTTAATTGTTGCTAAAATTACTATTAGTTTGGTCATAGGGAATAGAAAAAAAAAAGATGTGTTGAAGTAAGTTTATTCTTGGTTCTTTTTTAAAAATAATGCTTATGACTCAATTTTCTTTCACTGCTTCTAGATTGTTTCTTTTCTTTGGATTTTTTCTGGTGTTTCTATCAGCTTTAATCTTCTTTCTCATTTCTTTATTTAGCATAATATGGATGCCCTTCAACTTTCTTGCATTTTTAACCACTTGATCATATAATTATTTTACTGTTTTGTCAATACAGGCTGTCCCTGGGCTATGAACAAGATAGGTTCTGTAGGTTTGTTCTTATATTGAATTTCTATGTAAGTAGGAACAGGTACATTTACCTAGTAAATGCAACTTATTTATTTTTACCTTTCTGTGCACATAAACGTTTTAACATTTTCAAATACAACTTAAACAATCTTTGATGATGCAGAAGATGATGGGCTTGTTGGAGAGGATGGGACTGATGTTAGAGTCAGGGTTTGATTCTGCTGCTGGAGTCAGTTTCTTGAAGTAGGTAGGCATCAAGGGAGGTTTGTACAGAGCTTTTCTTTTTCTCCTTTGAAGTGACCCTGTAGCATCTCAGGCCTTCTGTAACTGTGCAGTAAACTTTGGTTAACCTCTCTGTATCAGAATCTTGCTCCTCTAACTTTGCCATTCCTGCTTCTATGAAATGAAAAGCATCAGCAAACTCATATTGAAACTTTTTCAGTTCTGGAATTTCTAGGTCCCTGTTTTCTTCCCTAAATACTGTCTGTCAGCTCCTGCTCTAATTCCATAAGGTCTTCACTGGTTAGTTCTTTCTCATGGGAGTTGAGTAACTCTATATTATTTTCACTGATGTCCAAGTGCAGTTAATTACCAATAGCCCTTATGGTGCTCTGTTTATAAGTACAAGCTGTATGTAAGTCAGATGTTGTAACTTGGGGACTTGACAAAATATCATTCATTTGTATAATGTTTATATGTCATATGTCCATTTTAATTCAAGTATAAATATGTTAAGTTATATAGGTTTTAGGTGAACAGCTCTAATATACATCATCTGTATAATGTATTTTGTGTTTACCATCCCAAGTCAAGTCTCCTTTCATCACCCTTTTTCTCCTCTTTACCCTCTTCTACCTCCCCCATCTCCCTTACCTGTCTTTTTAACAATCAAAATCATTATGACTGGTTTGAAATTGATGTAGGAATACTAACCTGGAAGCTTAACTTCCCTGGGTAGGGATTCTAAGAAAAGCTATATTTAGGCTATATTAGTCATCATTAATCAAAAGAAAAATAAGTTGTTTTTTGAAGTAGAATTGAAGTTTATCATAGCAACTTTGTTTTTATTTTTCTTCTAGAATTCAAACATCACCATGGCATCTTTGAACATTATTGTACTAACAAATTGAAACTATTTCTGTAATTTATGCCATTTATTTTTTAGGTGTTATAGACTTCTTATATTATAACCAGTCTATTTTACAATGATAGGTGCTTTTAAATTTTATTTTGAAATAATTTCAAATTTTCAACTTCTGGTATATTATATTACAGATATTTTTGTACCCATCTGTTTCCCTACAAAATTATGATATCTTTGCATCCTCATTCTCTGGATTGTATCCATCACATAATATGAACTCAATGAATAAAATGTTGAGCTTATTATTTGCTATAAATTGAAGTCCTCAGTTTTCAGTAGTATTTTTGCTCTAATGTCTTATATCTCAACAATCTCAACTTCTAATTGAATAACTTTAAAAATTGACAATCAAAATGTTTTTAAATAGCTACTTCAAACTTCCTACAGTCATGTAATTTTTCATTTTAGTAACATCTAGTACTGTTCTAGTTGTTTCACTATAGTCTTATTTAGTATGTCACTTATGTATTTTATATAATACAATTTAATTAAATTTTATTAGTATTTTCTTCAGTCATGACACTTTAAGTCTAGTAAATCTCAAGTCAAGATTTAAACACTAGTTCCATTAGCAAAGACAAATGGTAATATTAATGAGTTTAAAAGCAGAATTTTCAATAAAGATAATTTGGTTAGATTAAGTTATTTTTTAATAGGAATGAGAGTATCATTTATTAATTTACATATGAGACAAGTGATATATCCTAAGTATCTAGAATATATAAGTGCCTTATTTATTATGCTTTTCTTTATATTGAGTACTTACAAAGTCAAATAAGTTATCAGAAAGTTTCTCTTTTAAGCACCGAATTAAAGCAGTAGGTATCTTGGAATTTAAGAACCTAGAACACCTGACTGATAGAGATATGATAATAGCCACAAATGTAAGTCATATATGTAATTTAAAATTTTTAGTAGCACATTTTAAAAACTAAACAGAAGCAAATGAATTTAACTTTAATAATATAGCTTATTTAATTCTATATATCTACAATGTTATTTTACATGTAATCAATATTTTAAAATTAACCATTTTTATACTAAATATTAAAAATCTGTTATGTATTTTACACATAATATACATCTCAATTAGCACCTTTACTAGCTCCTTCTGTTACTTAAAATTGCTGAATATTTCTGTCTTAATTTCCCCATTTTTACAATGGAGACAGTTATAACAGTTAAATTAGATAATATATAACATGCCAGCAAATGGTCTTACATAAATAAATCTTAGCTGATTTCCAAAAACTATTTCAGACAAACATGACATGTAATGACATTACTGCCACTAGGCAAAGATCATATCTTAGGCATTAAATTTGTAACCCTCATGTTTTTCCATTGGTCAGTGCTGGATACACACATCTCTGGACCATTGTTTAAATTATTTTTTAAAAGAGACCAAATCAGTATTAGTTTATCAGTTATAACAAATGTACCACATTAATGCAAGATGTTAAAGGAGAAAACTGTGATGGGAGAACCTGTGAAATAAATTTTTTAACTTTCTGCTTAAATTCTCTGTAAACCTAAAAATACTGTAAAAAAGTAGTCTGTTATAATAACAAACAAAAAAGCAAACACCAGATCTTCTCTTGACTCTTGATATATCTTTGTTGTGAAACAATTCATCAGTAAAAGTGACAGTTTCAGTACCATTAAAACCATCAATCAGAGAAATTTAGTTCTGGTTTAAAATCTAACTTAATGTTTCCTCTTCTAGTAGTCATTCATTATCTACTTCTTTTTAACTAATATATGGGCAATTAATCACAAAATGGTTATTTTTCCTCCATGTTAATGGGGTGGGTAACAGGCATTATTGGTGGCACTCTGATGCAAATAGAAGAAATAGTCCTGTTTTTGAATACACTATTGCCGGTTTTGAGAATATTTTCTTCTCCTGATTTCAGGTTAGGTGGGACTATATCAGCATACAAGATAGTACCAGATGAAATAGAAGAAATCAAGGTACAGTATGGCATCTTTCAACTCCATAAAGACTTAGCATCTTGGTGGAAAGTGGGGCAACAAGAATTGCTTATTTTTTATGCTACATTTAATTCCCAGTTACCCTATTTGAATATATATTTAAAATATATAAAATTTGATGGTAGTTATCAGATACACACACGCATCATTATCAATGCATTTCTTTCTTTTTTTTTTTTTGACAGCGACAGAGTCAGAGAGAGGGACAGATAGGGACAGACAGAGAAGAAGGGAGTGATGAGAAGCATCAATTCTTTGTTGTGGCACCTTAGTTGTTTATTGATTGCTTTCTCATATGATCCTTGACCTGGAGGCTTCAACAGAGTGAGTGACCCCTTGCTCAAGCCAGCGAAGCAACCATGGGGTCATGTCTATGATCCCATGCTTAAGCTAGCAACCCCATGCTCAAGCTGGTGAGCCTATGCTCAAGCCGTATTAACCCATGCTCAAGCTGGCCACCTCAGGGTTTCAAACCGGGGACCTCTGTGTCTCAGTCTGGACACTCTATTTACTGTGCCACCACCTGGTCAGGCCTAAGAAAAATATTAGGAGAATCAAAAAGGAACCTTTTCTTATGAAATTCATTTGAAAATTTACTTAAGAAAGCATTGCATATAAGCATTAGTGTGCATAATGGATTATCTTTTTATCTTGTTTTAATTTCTTTTGTGATATGCTTTCCCAAATTATAAATAGTGTCAGTCTAGTTGTAAATATTTCCTGATTCCTTTGAAGACAGTATGCCTATTTCAGTTTAAAATTTACAGCACAATAAATGAAAATTTGGCCTTTTTGAAGATTTATAGCAATACTACAATATCCGTCTCTTAACATTTTACTAAATCCTATGGACTATTACTCTTCTACCTGTGGCCCTTGTTTAAAAGCAATGTACAATATAACAAAAACTGAACTTACTACCTATCCCATAAATAAAATTTAACAATTGGATAGCAGTAATCAAGGGTAAACAATACTGAATTAAGTTGTTAAGAATGACATGTAAAGTTATCAACAAATCATTAAGCTTGATTTGATCAACTTTTTAAAATCAAGTTTAGTAAATTTATATCTTAATAAATCTTTAATACGTTTACCTTATTTTTAAGTTAGTTGAACTCATTCATATTATGTAACATACTATTAGTTTCAGTATGTCAGGTTTTATGTGTAGTCAACATCAGAAATTGATGCCATGACTATATTCTAGTATTAAAAATAAACAAGAGTGTCAAGATTTATTCAAAGTTGATATAAATTCTCAAAATAGTTGGTTGGGAGGAACAATTGATATAATCCAGATCTCTAATTTTTCAAAAGAGAAAATGGGAATTAATGAAGGTGAACTTATTAAAATTGTTTGAACTCCAGTAACTACTTCCAAAATTATAATCAAGAGTTTAATGGGTCAGAATAATATAAGCATATTACTTCCTGAAATATATAAAACTTAGACTGTAGAAACTTTAAGTAATCAATACATGCATATATAAGTAATTAAGCAACATTTATATAAAGGGTACAGAGGTGAAATCCATCTCTCTAAAGGGTGTTCTGTCTTATTTACAATTATAATATATTAAGTGACTAAGGTAAACAAAGTGTTATATGAACTGAGCAAATTGGAGTTTTATACAGTTTTGTATTCTGTGAGAGCATAAATATGAGATAATATGGCAACAGATCATAGGTTCTAAAATAAAACCTGTTGAGATTATAGGAATGTCAGTGGACCTTTATTCCATGTTAAGAAATTTAGATTTTATACTGAAAACTATGGGATGCCATTATGTGGTTTTAAGAAAGAAAATAACATAATCAGCTTGTTGCACTTAGGTTTTACTATGATGAGTAAGAAAAATGATTTCAGTGAAGAAGGGGTTCTATCTATAACAGAAGACACCACATGGCAGGAATATAGGCAAAAATGACTAAAACCTGAGCTAAAGTGGTAGCAGTAAAGCTGAAGAGAAGACTCAGATTCAAGAAATTATTATTTAAGTAGAATTAAAAAATACAGAAGAAGGAAAGATTGCTCAAGTTTCTGCCTTAAGAAACTGAGTAGATTGTGTTATCTGTTAACTTAAAGAGGAGATACAAGAAAAGGACTAAGTTTGAGAGGAAAGAGGGTAAGTTTTGTACTTATTTAATTTGTTATTATATATCCCTCTGAAATAACCAGATATCCACTAATTCCTTGGATAATTCAGCCTGGAACACAGAAAACATAATACTGTCTTTTGATTGATATTGGGATTTGTCATTTTGCATGTTAGTTGAAGCCATGCAATTGCCTAAAAAAGCTTTATCAGGTAGTAATGATGGACCAAAACTGTTGCTCTGGGGAAGGTCCATCTAGAACCAGAGGATTAATAAATTATTTTTTTAATTTAACTAAGTGCAAAAATGTTGCCTACTTTTTTAGTGTCTTTTCTCTAAAGAAAGAGTTCTTTTCATTTAGTTTTTTTGAAATTTCAGATTTATAAGAATTATTTCCCAAGAGATATTTTTGGGAAAAAAACCCATGATTCATGGATATGTGATTTTTCTATCAATTACTAAAATTATATCTAAAACAATTTCAGTGAATTTGAGGCTTGAGGCTTAAAATATATGAAATTGATTCTTGCATTCAGAAGTGTTGGAAGGAAAACTGTTATAAATTATTTTACCAACGTATGATGGTACCATTAACATTTTCAGCTGAAATCAGATAGTATAATTTTTGTTTTGATTGGATGAAATGTGAAACATCTGGTTGTAATGTTCATTTTAGTTGATAGTATCTGAGTAATTTAAAATTATTTAGATAGTACAGTTGAGTTTAAATTTTAACTATACTGTCTGCAATTAACTCTTTAATCTATCTGTTATTTATATTGGTATAAATTTATTTTTATTTCTATGTGGGATGACTTACACATTAGTCAATTTATTGAAAAATCTCTCCCTGCCTGACCAGGTGGTGGCACAGTGGATAGAGCATCAGGCTGGGATGCTGAGGACCCACATTTGAAACCCCAAAGTTTCTAACTTGAGCGCAGGTTCACTAGCTTGAGTGCATGGTCTCTGACGAACATGGGATCATAGACACGACCCCGTGGTCGCTGGCTTGATCCCAAGGTTGCTGGCTTGAGCAAGGGGTCATTGGCTTGGCTGGATTCGCCTCCCCCATCAAGGCACATATGAGAAAGCAATCAATGAATGACTAAGGTGCCACAACTATGAGTTGATGCTTCTCATCTCTCTCCCTTCCTGTCTGTTTCTCTCGCATGCATGTGTTAAAAAAAGAAAAACCTATCCCCAATTTGAATTGTCTTGTATCTCATATACTAAATTTTTATATGCCTAGACATACGAATACACTATGTAAGTTGCCTTTTCCTGAACTTTTGTTTTATTGGCCAATTTTTCTATTTTTTTGCTAGTACCATACATTGAGGGGTTTGACGGTTATAATACCAGAAGGAAGTGACACAACATTTTTCAAGTGATGATAAAAGGAACTGATAACCACTAAATCTATATACAGTGAAGTTCTTTAGGAATGAATAGGGGATAAGGACATACTCAGACAAAAGAAAACTTAAAAATTTGTCACTAGAAAACCTACCTTGTAAGAATGGCTAAATAAATTCTCTAAAGGGAAAGAAAATTATAAACAGAAAAAGGTTTGAAACTTCAGAAAGGAAAGAAGAAAATCAGAATAAATATAGTAAAATATTTTTAAATGATTTTCTTAAATCACATTTGAAGGTTCAAACAAAAATTATAACACCATTTAATGTGATATACATCGTAAATAATGAACAATGATATTTAAAATGTGGGAGGGTAAGGGTGCCTAAGTGGAAGCAAAATTTCTGCATTTCACTTGAAATGTTAAAATTTCTATACCAATAGACTGTGATAAATTTCATTTCTATAATACTCAGAGCAACCACTAAAAGAAGTATATAAAACAATATACAGTGTGTCCGTAAAGTCATGGTGCACTTTTGACAGGTCAAAAGTCAAAAGTGTATACAAAAATGCTATAGTAAAATATAGTATACAAAAATACTATAAAATACACACTGTATACAAAAATACTATAAAATAAGATAAAATCCTAAAAGGTTTTCAAGTAGTCAACAGTAAGGCATGAAAAAACAGAAATGAGAAATAGAAGACACAAACAGATTGATGTCCTAAGACAGTGATGAGCAATCTTTTGAGCATGGTGTGTCAAAATTCGCCAAAAAACCGAGTATAACTTGGGTGGTGTGTCACTTTGAGAAAAACGGCCTAACTGGAAGTCCCACAACCAGATGCTCTGTGCCGGAGCTCTGTTGTTTTGGCCTACAGACCTCCAGCACAGAGTGTCTACACTACAGCAAATGTTTTATCCTTGGCTACTGCACCTGGCCGTGCAGGAGCCGAGGATGAAACGTCCTTCTTGGCATGTGGCCCCATACTTCTCTGGTATGCGGCCACATGTGGCTGCATGTCATCGAAAATGGCTACGCATGTCAGTACTGACACATATGTCATAGGTTCACCATCACGGTCCTAAGATATAAGTAATTACCTTAAATATAAATAATCTAAATGTACCATTAAAAGACAGATTGCCATAATGGATTTTTAGAAATGATCCAATATATGCTGTTCTAAAATATATATATAAATAGATAGATATATACACACACACATATACACATACACATATATACACACACACACACACATATATATATATACATCAAAACAATGACAAGAGAGGTTGAAAGTAAAAGGAAAGAAAAATATATAACATATAAATATCTTTAGAGAAAAAGAAAGTTCTCATATCAATAATATGTTTCTTCCTCAAGAAACTGAAATAAGTGCCAGATATAGTCAAAACCAGAAGACAAGAAATACTTAAGAGTTGGTAATCAATGACATTGAAAACAGGAAAACAATAGGGAAGAATCAATGAAATATAAAGCTGATTCTTTTAAAAACTCAATAAAATTGATAAAACTCTTACTAGACTAACAAAGATAAAGGAAAGAAGATATAATAATCAATATCAGGAGTGAATAAATACTATTAATACAGCTTTTTCATCCATTAAAAGAATAATTAGAGAATATTGTGAAAATTTTTATTGTCAGAATTTGAATAACTTAGAAAAAATGGACCAGTTCCTAAAATCTCACTGTTACCAAAACTAACCAGGACAATCTGTAATCTTATAACCTTAAAAACCACCTAAAAGAGAAATCTCTAGGTCCAGGTGGTTTTACTAGAGAAGTCTACAAAACATCAAAGAAGAATTAACATCAATTTTACTCAGTATTTTCCAGAAAATAAAAGAGGAGGAATGTTTTCCAACTTATTTTATTAGGGTAGTATTACACTGATACCAAAATCAGAGAATGACAATAGAAAGAAAGAGAGAGAAAGAAAGCTGCCAACCAATATCTCTCATGAACTTAAAACCCTCTACTAAATATTGCCACATTGAATGCAACAATGGATAAAGAGATTTATAAACCACTGTCAAGTAGGATTTTTAGAGCTATGCAAAATTTGTTGAACATTAGAAAAACAATCAATATATTTCAGTATATCAACAAGCTAAAGAAGAAAAACTATATAATCATATCAATCAATACAGAAAAACAGTTTGAAAAACTTTAAAACCCATTTATGATAAAAACTCTCAGCAAACTAGAAATAGAAGATAATGTCTAGAACTTGAAAGAAAACATCTATAAAAAACTTATAGTTAACATCATACTTGATGGTGAAAAAATGAATACTTTCATCCTAAGATCAGGAAGAAAGCAAGATTGTCTGCTCTCATTGCTTTTATTCAGTTGAAAACTATAATTTATAAGCAGCACAATAATGCATGAAAAATATTAAAAGGCACAAGATTGGAAACTAAGAAATAAAGCTCCCTATTTGCAAATTACGTGAGAGTATATGTAGAAAAAAATTGCCTGCAGAAAAATTTCTACAACTAGCAAGCAGTTCAGTTAAGTTGGGACATATAAGATCAACGCCCTGATCCCCCAAAATTAGTTTTTTGGTTTTTTTTCCAGGGACAGAGAGAGAGAGAGTCAGAGAGAGGGATAGATAGGGACAGACAGACAGGAACGGAGAGAGATGAGAAGCATCAATCATTAGTTTCGTTGCCATTGTGACACCATAGTTGTTCATTGACTGCTTTCTCACACATGCCTTAACCGCGGGCCTTCAGCAGACTGAGCAACCCCTTGCTGGAGCCAGCGACCTTGGGTCCAAGCTGACGAGCTTTTGCTCAAGCCAGATGGGCCCACGCTCAAGCTGGCGAGCTCAGGGTCTTGAACATGGGTCTTCTGCATCCCAGTCCGACGCTCTATCCACAGCGCCACCGCCTGGTCAGGCTAGTTATGTTTTTATATACTGAAAACAGTTGGAAACTGAATTTTAAAACAATACTATTCACAGTTACTCCAATGAAAATTAAGTACTTAATACACTTGAGAACACACAAATGTATCTATGCTGAAAATTACAAAATGCTGAAGAAGTAAAAGAACATTTAAAGAAATGGAGAGATATACCATACTTGTGGATTGAAAGATTCAACATAGTAAAGATATCAGTTCTCCCCAAAAAGATTTGTGTGATTCCTATTGAAAACCATCAAATTTTTAGTAGATATATTATATAAATTTATTCTAAAATTGTATAGAAAGAGATATCATTTTGGTTTTAATTTGCATTTCTCTGATGATTAGTGATGTTGAGCATCTTTTCATATCATGGTCTATTGGCCATATGTATGTCCTCTTTAGAAAAATATCTATTCAGATTCTTTGCCCATTTTTAATTGTATTGTTTCTTTTTTTGGTGTTGAGTTTTAAAAGTTCTTTATAAATTTTGCATATTAATTTCTTTTCAGGTATGTCAGCAAATACAATATGTTCTACCATTCAGTGGATTGTCTTTTCATTTTGTTGATCATTTCCTTAGCTGTGCAAAAGCTTTTTGTTTGATGTAGTCCCATTTGTTTACCTTTTCTCATTTCCCTTGCCCAAAGAGATATATCTAAAAAAATTGCTATGAGATATGTCTGAGATTCTACTGCCTATGCTATGGAAAGTAGTATGGAGTTATGTCAAAAATTAAAAATGGAACTGCCTTTTGAGCCAGTGATCCCACTTCTGGGAATATATTCAGAGAATCCCATGACACTAATTCAAAAGAATATATACACCCTATGTTTATTGCATCATTATTTACAATACCCACGATCAAAATACAGCCCAAGTGCCATTCAGTAGATGAGTGGATGAAAAAGCTGTGGTACATTTACACAATGGAATGCTACATGGCTATAAAAAAAGGAAAAAACCTTACCTTTTGCAACAGTGTGGATGGACGTGAAGATTATTGTGCTAAGTGAAAGAAATCAGTCAGAGAAAGCAAATACCATATGATTTTACTCATATGTAAACGCTAATGAACAAAAATGAACATACAAGCGAAATAGAAACAGATTTCATACATAGAGATTAGGCTGACAGCCTTTGGACAGGTTGGATGTAGGAGGTAGGAAGGTAGAGCAGAAAAGGACAAAAAAGAAACTTATGGACACTGACACCAGTGTGGAGATTGCTGGGGGTGGGAGGAGGTGGAGAAGGGAATAGGGGTGATAAATGGTGATGAATGAAGACGTGACTTGGGGGAATTAACACAATATAGTGCACAGAAATGTGTTGTATACTGGTTACCTGTAACCTATGTAATTATCCAAATAAATAAAGTAATATCATATGGAAAGACATAGGTCCTAAACAGCTAAAACAATTTTAAAAAAGAACAAAGCAAAAAAGAACTGTCTCTATCTAATAATAAGGTTTATTATTAGCTGCAGTAATGAAGACACTGTAGAATTGGCCAAAAGGAAAACACAGATATAGATGGAACCAATAAGTAGACTCAAACAAAAATGTTCAGTCGATTTTTAATAAAGCTTCAAAAGCAATTCAGTTGGTAATCTTTTCATCAAATGATGGTAGAAGAATTGGACACCCATTAGCAAAAAAGAAAAAAAGACAATGAACTTCATCTAAACCTTACTTATACTTTATGCAAAAATTAACTCAAAATGGATAATAGGCTTAAATGTTAAAACATAAAGCTGTTAGAGAATAAAAGGGGAAATGATGAGGACCTATGCTTAAGCAGAGTTTTCAGACTCAACATTAAAAGCACAATTTAGAAAAGGAAAAAAATTTCCTATGATAAAGAACCTGTAAGTGAAAATACAAGCTGAACACTGGGAGAAATTATTTGTAAATTACATATCCAACAAAGGGATACTATGTAGAAAATATTAAATATTCAAACTCAACAGTAACAAAAATGTTTTTATTAAAGTGGGAAAGAAAATGAGACAAAATAGCTTTTTTGAAAAATATTTCTACAAGAATTTAGATGAAAGTTTATTAACTTTACAGGTATTTTGAGAAGCAAATACAGTCCTGTGCCACTGAATGACAGGATACATTCTGTGAAATACATTATTAGATGTTTTCATTGTCATGTGAACATCATGGAGTGTCCTTATACAGACTTAAATGGTCCAACCTACTATATGCCTAAGCTCTATAGTTCCTAGTCTACAAGCCTGAACAGCAGGTGCTATACAAAACATTTTCTCAAGCAGAAGAAGAAATATAATTGGTAGACACAGTAAACAGAAGATATATGAGGCTGCTGCCAGCATAACACAGTCTTCTGTTTTACAGCATACGTTTATTTTTATGAGTAGAAAGAGTATACTCTAAAATAATGATTAAAAGTATAATAAATACATAAACCAGAAATATAGTCAAGTATTATGTACTATATATAATTGTATGTGCTATACTTTATACTACTGACTATGCAGCAGTTTTATTGATACTAGCATCATAACAAACATGTGAGTAATACACCATGATTAGTGCCAATTAGGCAAGAAAATTTTTTAGCTCTAATATAAACTAGGAACACTGTCTTATAATGTATATGGTTATCATTGACCCAAAGGTTATTTGTCACATGACTGTATGTCTTTTTAATACTGAGGATTCACATTTAGAAATGTAACATGTCTGTAAGTAAAGTCATCTTAGTCTTGTTCATATAGACCTTTGTACTTTATATTTTATTTTTTATTTCTCTTAGCCAGAGAGAAAGAGACAGACCGACAGGAACATATAGACAGGAAAGGAGAGAAATGAGAAGCATTGATTCTTCCTTGCAGCACCTTAGTTGTTCATTGATTACTTTCTCGTATGTGCCTTGACCTGGGGAGAGAGGGGGGCTTCAGCTGGTTCAGTGACCCCTGGCTCAAGCCAGTGACCTTGGGCTCAAGCCAGCAACCATAGGGTTATGTCTATGATCCCACAATCAAGCTGGTGACCCCATGTCAAGCTGGATGAGCCTTGCTCAAGATTGCGACCTCGGGGTTCAAACCTGGGTCCTCAGCCTCCCAGGCCAACATTCTGTTCACTGTGCCACCACCACCTGGTCAGGCTTAAAAATTTTTTTTAGTTATGTCCTATTTTATTTCTTACTACAAACATAATATCTTTTCTATATAGTTTTATTTTAATATTATTGATATATTTTAATATAATTGAGGCATAATGTATCTTTAAAAATTGGAGTATTGCCAAATCCACTTCTGCAAATCATGAATGAGAACTTCTGTTGGACCCATTCTCCTGTGAATCAAACATGTCTGGTAAAAATGATAAACTACCATTTAAAGTACCTAGATATTGTTTTTTATTATTATTATTAATTTTAATGGGATGACATTAATAAATCAGGGTACATATGTGCAAAGAACACATCTCCAGGTTATCTTGTCATTCAATTATGTTGCATACCCATCACCCTAAGTCAAATTGTCCTCCTTCACCTTCTATGTGGTTTTCTTTGTGCCCCTCCGCTCCCCTCTCTCTCCTCCTCCCCTCCCTCCCCCCACTCCGTAACCACCACACTCTTGTCCATATCTCATAGTCTTGTTTTTATGTCCCACCTATGTATGAAATCATGCAGTTTTCAGTTTTTTTCTGTTTTACTTATTTCACTCCGTATAATGTTATCAAGGTCCACCCATTTTGTTGTAAATGATCCAATGTCATCATTTCTTATGGCTGAGTAGTATTCCATAGTATATATGTACCACAGCTTTTTAATCCACTCGTCCTCTGACGGACACTTGGGCTGTTTCCAGATCTTCGCTATTGTGAACAATGCTGCTTCGAACATGGGGGCGCATTTCTTCTTTTCGAACAGTGCTATGGTGTTCTTAGGGTATATTCCTATTAAGTGGGATAGCTGGGTCAAAAGGCAGTTCGATTTTTAATTTTCTGAGGAATCTCCATACTGTTTTCCACAGTGGCTGCACCAGTCTGCATTCCCACCAGCAGTGCAGAAGGGTTCCCTTTTCTCCACATCCTCGCCAGCACTTGTTCTGTGTTGTTTTGCTGATGAGCGCCATTCTGACTAGTGTGAGGTGATATCTCATTGTGGTTTTAATTTGCATTTCTCTAATGATTAGTGATGTTGAACATTTTTTCATATGTCTGTTGGCCATCTGTATGTCCTCTTTGGAGAAATTTCTGTTCATTTCTTTTGCCCATTTTTTGATTGGGTTTTTTGTCTTCCTGGTGTTGTTTTATAAGTTCTTTATAAATTTTGGTTATTAACCCCTTATCAGACGTATTGTCGAATATGTTCTCCCATTGTGTGGTTTGTCTTTTTATTCTGTTCTTATTGTTTTTAGCTGTGAATATTGTTTTAAGCACAATAACAAATAAGGAAACATTCAAGTAAATCTCAATACCAGGTGAAACAGTATATCTGTGGCACTTAGCCATAATGCTATCCCTTCCTTAACTCTCTTAAGATTGATAGAAATGTCAGTTTAGTATGGCTTCAAGTATGGGGCTTCTTCTCCCCTCAGATCCCAGCTAAGAGATACAGTATTTCTCTAAGGTGGACAGAACTTCATCACTTCTTATGCCTCCAACTCTGTCTTGTAGAGGTCAAATTCCTGATGAATACCACTGAAGGTCAGGGACTCAACTCCCTTCCTTCACTTAGTACTCATTCATAGGATGGAAGCTCTGGACCAGGTGCAGCAGGATGAGATTACTGGGGACCTAATCACCCTCTACTTAGCTTGTTCACTGGGCAGAGAATATCCACATAGGTAAAGCAAGTCAGAAAGACCAAAGACTACCAACCCTACACAGCACTTAAAACAGTGGCTTAAAGATTTTATCTAGCCAGTTCAGAGGAACATATTGCTCTGAAGCTCTTCCCAAAGGAATGGCCTTATTTGAAATGGAATGTAGAGAAGTTCAAGCTTAAAGTCAATCTGAAAAACAATTGAGATTTTGGTGGCAAACCATTAAGAAGAAGCTGATGGTTGCTCTACAAGGGCAAGAAGATAGATCAATTAGTTTATCATTAAGACCCTGGGAAAGAGCTAAAAAAATCCTCATTTGAGTCAGAATAAATCTCAAAGAATAGTCTGAAAAACTATCTTACCTGAATTTAATTGGATCAGACTATAAAGTAATCTATGTTCTGAGCATTATTTATGACAAAAATGCAATTAGCTGAAAATCAATGGATCATGACAGCTGGGTGTGATAGCAAAGAGACAAATAGCTTAACAGAGAGATCAATGAAAAGAAAGAGACAGAGAATTTTACTAAAACCAATGTCATCCAAGGGGATTTGGTGCTTGCCGTGGCTGAGGAGCAGTATCAGAAGTTTCACACTGGTTGGAAATAGGCTTTACTAAAGTAGCCTAGCCCATTCACTAAACAAACAAACAACAATGAAGCCCCAAAGAGGGGTGAAAAAAGCATCCAGAGTTGCTAAGATATATAAGATGTCCAGTTTTCAATAAATATCACAAGACTTGCAATGAATAGGAGAGTGTAAACCGTACACAGGAAACAAAGCAGACAACAGAAACTGCCTATAAGAGGTTCTAACTGTTTAACTGATTTCAAAGCATTGCATCTTAGTATGATTTTTTTTAAAGGAAAAGTTATAGGACACCATTCTGAAAGAAGTAAAGAAAGCAAAAATGCAAATTCTGTACTTGCAAGTATAGTAATCAAAATGGAAGAGTCACTAAAGGGGCTCACTCACCAACAGTTCTGAGTTGGCAGAAGAAAGAATCAGTGGATTTACAGAGGGATCAGTAGAGATTATGCAAGATTAATAACAGAAGGAAATAAATAACACCTCAGAGAAATGTAAGACTTAAAGCATACCAACATATAGATATGGGAGTATAAGGAGAAAAAGTGAGAAAAAAATTATTACAAGAAAAAATGTCTGAAGACTTGCCAAATTTAATTACAGACATTAATCTACATGTCCAAGAAGCTCTATCAATTCCAGAGAGGACAAACACAAACAGGTTCACACCTACACACATAGTCTTAGTCAATTCAAGCAGCAGAATACCTGTAGACTGGGTGACTCATAAATAACAGGATTTATTTCTCATAGTTCTGAGACTGGATGTTCGAGATCAGAGTTGACATCATAGTCAGATTTTTGTGAGGATCCCCTTAGAGTTGCAGATAGTGGACTTCATGTTATATCTTTACATGGCAGAAAGAGAGCTAGCTAGTTCCTTGGCCTCTTCTTTCTAAGGGCACTTATCCCATTTATAATCCAAATACCATCACATTTGCATTAGGTTATCAACATGAATTTTGATGAGACAATAATTTCCATTTTATACGTGCCATCGTAATAAAAGTGCCAAAAGACAAAGACAGAGAAAAAAATTTAAAGCAGTACGAGAAAAATGACTCATCACACACTAGTGAATTAAAATAAAATTAACATGACTTATTATCAGAAGAAATGGATACTAAAAGGAATATTCAATACTGAAAGAAAAGAAAACTGTCTACAAACTAAGAATCTTTTATCTAGGAAAACTTTCTTTCAAAATTGAAGATGAAATTAATTCCCAAATAATCAAAAACTGAAATAATTTGTTCCTAGCAGATCCACCTTGTAAGAAATACTTATTTCAGGCTGAAAGCAAGTGACCACAGACAGTAATTACAATACACACACACACACACACACAAGAAACCTGGTCAAGGTAATTACATACTTATAAAAGACAGTATAAATACACCAGATTGTATTTCTAATCCAGAAGAACAAAATAGGAGAAACAGAAACAGTAAATAAGAAGGTTAATGTAACAGACTCTATAAATATATACTTGTCTTCTTTATTTTCTCAGCTTCCTTATTATTTTTAATTATAGCAATATATCATTGTACTTGCTATATGTAAGTGTGTACAAAATATATGTTACATGGATAACAATAATAGCACAAAAAGGAAGAATAGAGAATAGAACTATATGGGAGTAATGTTTCTATATCTCATGAATTAAGTTAATATAAATCTTAAGTAGATTCTGGTAAGATATACATGGTAATCTCTAGAGCAACCACTAAGACAATAGCTTCAGTAAAAATAGTGAAAAAATTATTAAAGTAATTAAAATGTTTCATTAGAAAATGTTCACTCCATGCAAAAGGAAACAGTGATGGTGTAATAGAGGAATGAATAAAAGATAAGAGACAAATAGAACACATAATGTAAAATGTCAGATATAAATTTAGCCATATCAATAACATTAAATGCAAATGGATTTAACAGTCTAATCAAAAGGTACACGCTGTCAAAATTGATAAAAATATTTTGTAAGGACCCAACTCTGTTATCTACCATATAGATATTGTATATTGAAATATGCATATAGGTTGTAATTAAAAGGATATAAAACAATATATCATGCAAACAACAATAAAAATGACAGAATTAAAATTATTTAACTAGAATACATTTTTAGAAATGTTTCATTTTATCTACTATTTAGTTTTGCAGTGACACAGTTTATAGGGCTTGATTCTGTCACTCTGATTGCAGTTTATCAAAACTTGATGAGACATTCTGCAGTGAGTTGGATTTAGTATTACATATACATGGTGAAAATATAGACATCTTCTCTAATAAAGTAGCTTTTATTCAGTATTTTCCTTTTATTAATTTGTTAGCTATATATACTAAGAGTGTGTTTTGTTTTGGGTTTGTGTATGTGTATGTGGGGTGTGTGTGATTTATCCCAGGGTGTAGTACAACATGCATCTGTTACCTTTTTTAATACTAATAATTATTTTTATCATTTGTAATAGTGATAATTGCTTTTTTGATATCTTTCATCAATTTGGGGAAATTTTTAAACATTGTTTTTACCCTGGCTGGTTGGCTCAGCAGTAGAACATTGGCCCCACATGTGGATATCCCAGGTTCAATTCCTGATCAGGGCACACAGAAGAAGCGACCATCTGCTTCTCCACCCTTCCCATCCCCTTCCCCCTTCTCTATCTCTTCTTCTCCCTCAGCCATGGCTCAACTGATTTGAGCATGTTGGCCCTGAGCACTGAGGATGGTTCTGTGGTCTACCTCAGGCACTAAAAATAGCTTGATTGCCAGCCACCACAGATGAGCAAAGCATCAGTCCCAGACAGGGTTGCCAGGTGGATCCCAGTGAGGGTACATGTGGGAGCCTGGCTCTGAATCTCCTCTACTCTCACTTAAAAAATTTTTTTTAAAAAACATTGTCTTTTACTATTGCTTCTTCCCATTTTGTCTTTCTTCTCCTTTTAGTATCTAATTCTACATAAATTAGACCTTTTGAGTATGTCTCATATTTGTCATGTTCTGTTTGTTTATTCTTTCTACTTTCTCTGTATTTGTACTTTTTTTTTAACTTGTCTTTGAGTTTAATATCCCTGTGTTCTGCTGCATTTTTAAATCTGTGTTTACATTCTTTAATTTTGATAAACCTATTTACTTAGACCTGAATTTCAGATATTGGAATTTTATGTCCTATTATCTTGTTTTAATTTTTTTCTATTTTCCAATTTTCTGGTGAAATTCTTCATTTCATCTGTTTTGTTTATCTTCTATTTTTTAAATATATTAACCATATTTTACTTTAAAATTCTTTGCTGCAAACTCCCCATACATCTGTTGTAGGGTTTTTTAAATCTTTGTTTTAGTGTTTTTAAGTGAGAGGAGGGGAGGTAGAGAGACAGACTTCAGCATGCACCCCGACCAGGATCCACCTGGCAAGCCCCATCTGGGGCAGATGCTTGAATCCATCAAACTATCCTCACTCAGTTTCTAAGGCAACACTCAAACCAATCAACCCACTTGCTGTGAGAGGGGGAGAGAGAGAGAAGGGGTAGAAGGAGGGGAAGAGAAGCAGATGGTCGCTTCTCCTGTGTTCCCTGACCAGATTGCATGCTGGGCCAATTCTCTATCCACTGAGTCAACTGGCCAGGGTTAAAATATGTTTTTTATATTATATTGGATCATGTTTTCTTACATGCCAACGAATTTTTATAAATTTATTTTGTATGTAAAAGATAGATATTGGTAATAAAGATTTATCATCTGTCAGATTGTCTCCCTTTCTACCAATAGGCAGAAAGTATGAGAAACATCACTCCAATCCAATTTGGAATTTAGCTAAGTAAGAGATGCATTAAGAATATAGTAGGTTTCCGCCTGACCTGTGGTGGCGCAGTGGGTAAAGCGTCGACCTGGGAACACTGAGGTCGCCAGTTCAAAACCCTGCACTGGTCTGGTCAAGGCACATATGGGAGTTGATGCTTCCAGCTCCTCCCCCCTTTCTCTCTCTCTCTCTCTCTCTCTCTCTCTCTCTTTCTCTCTCTCACTCTGTGTCTCCTCTCTAAAATGAATAAAATAAAAATTAAAAAAAAAAAAGAATATAGTGGGTTTCCATTTCTTTATTCATGAATGATAATAGAAGATTTACCTCTATGTTCATAGGTTCCACTTTAGCTCTCTTGCCTCCACTCTAACCAATACAGGCCTCAAAAGCTGGCAGTTTCCACTTTGTCTTACTTGTGTATAGGACCATTATCTACAGTTATTCATAAGAGAAAAACAGCCATGTTTGGCTGTAGTCAAGGGATATATATGACTAATTGCAGGAGATGAGGCTGGAAAGTTAAGTTAGAGTCACATTAGATGATTTGTATGTCTTACGAGGGGAAGCTTCTAGAAATTTTGAAGCAAAGACATTTTTAGATTTTATTTTAGAGGATTTACTGTCCGTATCAAAATAAATAGGAAATAGGCAGAGAAAGGCAGAATACTTACATTGCTTTATACCTATTTAGATGAACAATGATAAAGACAAGGCTCATGTCAGTGGCAGCAGTAGTGAAAATTATGGGAGGTACAGCACAATGCTTAATAAAACTGGCTCTGCGGCTTAATTGAATTGCGCCCTAGTGTATATCTCAATCATTCTGTGTTTTCCTAAAAATGCTTTGCTTCAATTACAAGATCTATTGTGAGAATTAAATGTTTGCAAAGTGCATAGCATGATACCTGGTACACAATAAACACAAATGACAGTTATGTGATATATGATTCAAGTAGACATGAGAAGTGAGGATTAAAAATAAAGATTAACCCAGGTTTTTAAGTTAGACAACTTCATGGAAGAATCATATTTGAGGGGAGTAATGAATGTTGGGGGTTTATAAGGCATACAGATAGTATCCTATAACTGGAAATTTATTCATTTCCCCAACCAAATAATTGAATAGATTTGTCTGTTCACTGTTGACAGTTTTCATCTTTCCTTTGCTGGTACTACTCATTTAATTGAGAGTCCCTTTTCGTATGTTATCTTCTCCTCAGAGTAAGAGCATCCCAGAGAAATGATGGAAAAAATACATATATTTCAAGTATAAAGCATATCAAATTGCTACAGGTTTTGTCTTTACTGTATGTCTGATCACTAGTTCCTTAACCCCTTATAGAAAAGCAGAACTTAGTGTTACCATTGTATAATATGGAATATGTAATTTTTTTCTCAATGTCAGAACACTCTGATCTGGTAAAGGGAACAGTCTTGGCTATCTTTGAAGATAGTTTAAGCCTACCTGTCTTTCTGCTATTTTTTGCTATAGATAGAGCAATGTTCTACTGTTTTTATTACTAATTATTACATAATAGCATTACACAGAAGTCTTGGCCTGAATAAAAGTATGACTGTAAATATTTTTGTTAAATAATTGTATGACTACTAGGTGCCTAGAAGACTCATATTCTATATTGGTTGTTGAGGAAGAATTATTATGTTTTGGAAACAAACTGAGTAAATGATAGAATTGCTGTTTTGTCATAAAAGTCTAAAAGCCTAACTAAAAGTTTTGCTCAAATGAAAAACTGTTGCACATTATACTACTTCAGACAACAAAATTACTTCTCAAATACTTGAACAAACCTTTATTAAGCTTAAGATAGCAAATATTTTTTTTTAATGAAAGAAACTTTATAATAGATGTTACCAGTTATTCATCCTGGGAATAGAAAAACAAGTAATATTTCTATGGCACAACTAAACTTAAGCTATTTGACAACCAATTGAGTAAACTGAAATTCACCTTCATGTAACTGAACAAAATCATCTCCTAAGTTATTCTCAATTGCTTGGCTACATTTTTTTTAATTACGTGGGAAGCTTTTAAAAAATCCCAATGCCAAGGTTGTACCCCTGGGGATGGGATCCAAGCATCAGTATTTTTTCAAGCTTCCCAGATAATTCCAGTGTACGTTCAAGGTTGAGAAACATTGCTTGTCCATGAGTTCTTTGAAACCAAGGGTCAGTCTTTCATTTAATTTTTAAACTTTTAACCTAATACATGGTATAGGTACTCAGTAAATGTTTACTTAATCACTGGATGAATTACATTATTATCAAACAGTAGAACTCTTCAGTATAAAGGGATTATTTTAACTATATTAGTATCTTGCAGTTTAAAATGTTTGAATGCCCTCTTGGTATTGACAATACTGAAAATTTGCATTTGGTATAGAGTTTTGTTTTTGTTTGTTTTTTGTACTTGATATATTTTGTTGATACAACTTTGATATCATATCTTTTTTTAGTCAAGATCTGATGTAAATGGAGTGTGGTCAGAGATGAGAAAACTGTGGCACAGCACTCTATTGCTGCTGTGGGTATTTAGAATTGTTAAAAAGAAATCAAAAGTGTTCTGCCCTGGCCGGCTGGCTCAGCGGTAGAGCAT
Source organism: Rhynchonycteris naso (assembly GCA_037038555.1). Taxonomy (NCBI): domain Eukaryota; kingdom Metazoa; phylum Chordata; class Mammalia; order Chiroptera; family Emballonuridae; genus Rhynchonycteris; species Rhynchonycteris naso. Next base: position 32,991,601 of record CM072999.1, on the reverse strand, counting down.
TGGCCCAGCATGTGGAAGTCCCAGGTTCGATTCCAGGCCAGGGCACACAGGAGAAGCGCCCATCTGCTTCTCCACTATTCCCCATCTTCTTCCTCTCTGTCTCCCTCTTCCCCTCCCACAGCCAAGACTTCATTGGAGCAAAGATGGCCTGGGCACTGAGGATGGCTCCATGGCCTCCACCTCAGGCGCTAGAATGGCTCAGATTGCAGGGGAGCAACACACCAGAAGGGCTGAGCATCACCCCCTGGTGGTCATGCGGGTGGATCCCAGTCAGGTGCATGCGGAAGTCTGTCTGTCTGCCTGCCTCTCCCTGGCTTCTCACTTACAAAAAATGCAAAGATAGAAAAAAAGTGTTCTAAGATCCATTAGTGGGAGGCCAAGTTCAGTTAATCCCTTTGCTGAGTTGTGACATCAACATTTTTTGAGACTAAAAATAATAACTATTTCGAATGATGAGTATTTATGCTTTTCTACTTTTTAAATAGAAGCACAAGTAAAATTTAAGTGGTTTGTGAACCACCTCATAATAACTTCTATTGTAATACTCATTGATTTTGTATGTGAGCTTTCCTCATAACCAATTTATAACTATATCAGGAATGGAAGTCTTCAGTTGGGCTCTCAATAGTGTATAACTTTTATATTTTAAAAATAGTTTGCTGCATTAATAAATCATAATAGGGGGAAATCCCCTTAATCTAGAGCTTCAGGCTCTCCATTCCTGTGATCCAAAAAATGTGCAAAGAAAGAGAAAATATCATTTTTAGATCCTGAATTTGTATTTCTAATTATCCTGCATTTTATATCACTGATGAATATAAGAACTGAGGGCATTGTATTTTATATCTAGGTATTAGCCTGATGCTTGTATTTTATACCTAGTTATCAGCAGTTATAATTATATTATAAAATTTTGGAACCTGCATTATAAAAAATAATGAAATGATTTAAATGTTCACTTAATAGTCCTTTTAATAAATAGCTAAAATGCAGAGTGAATGAATAGAATTACCAGTAATGTAAGGTGACTAGAGATCCTAGTTCCATTTCTTTACAAACTAGCTGGCTAACTTTTAGTAAATTATTTAACCACTTTGTATTTTAGTTGTCTTATCTGGAAAATGTAGAGGCAAATATTCTAAAATCTCGACCAACTCCAAAATTTTATGATATATAATTCTGTAATCCTAGTCTTTGTAAGTGTCATTGCATTGTAGGGGAATAAAACTTGAAGCAATAATCTATTCCTAGACCTTTCTTTTATTTTTACGCAGCCATGTAAAATAATTACCCCCAAAATTGTAAAACTTCCTTAAATATCTTGAAACTTAGCAGAATATACTGACATAATCACAGGAGGAATGTAGGGAAACATATATTGAGGATCACATAGATCTAGTTTGAATTTTAGCTCTTTCTCCTTCTAGTTTGTGAGCCCATAAGTGAATAAGTTTCTTGATCTCCTAGAATCCATTAATGAAAAATGAATGAGTCTGTTTTTTAAAATATGAAAGTAAAGTATGATTGGTGTGGTTTTTAATAATGAGATCAAATAATTGATACATGGATAGTGCTGAATTTTTTTAACCTGAATATATTTTGAATGGCTGAAAAGAACTTAGATATGCCATATGAGTACATAACAAACATTAATTATAATGTCTTTCATTTACTTTCAAGAATTTGATGCTTGCATCCTCATTTTCTATGAGTAAAAAAAGTACCCAAAACCACGGTGTGTTTTGATCAACAGTGAGATTTTTCTGTGAATTATGGTTCAAGATTTTCATGTTGATTGTTGAAAAGAATTTATTTTTCCTCACTATACATAATGTATTTGAGTACGTGGATGTTTTGAGCAGACAGTCATATCCTTCTGCATGTGACATTATTTCCTGTTTTTTTTTTTTCAGGAGACCCTCATAGATTGGTGTGATGAAAAAGAACTTAATTTGATATTAACAACTGGAGGAACAGGGTTTGCACCACGAGATGTCACTCCAGAGGTGAGATAGAATATGCTTTTCTCATATTCAAGGAGTAAACTTTTTGTGGTATTTTTAAAACCATTTTTAAAAAATATTTTTATTTATTGATTTTAGAGAGAGAGGAGAGAGAGAGAGGAAAAAAAGAAGGGGTGAAAGGAACAGGAACCATCAGTTTGTAGTAGTTGCTTCTCGTATGTCCTTGACCTGGCGAGCCCGGGATTTTGAAACGGAGACCTGAGCATTCCAGATTGACACGTTATCCACTGCACTGCCACAGGCCAGGCTCATGTTATTTTTAATATTATTTTTGTTACTCTGCTAGGCAGAATAAGAGACTTGTGGTACAGAGCAAGAGAATGAAAACAATTGCTTTGGAAGAATTATCTGAAAAAATGTTTCTTGACTTTCTTTTTTTGGACTTAACCTAGAAATAATATAATATGCGGAAGATTGAGCTGGTCCCTAGGTAATCCTGCATTTGCTCAGTGTCATTGGTATCAGTTGAATTTCAGGCATATTGCCAAAGTTGGTGATAGCAGAACTCTGACTTTTAGCATGACATCTGGTCTGATGTGCTTTCTTAATATTACTCAAAATGTATCTGATTCTCTTTTCTTTAGATAGCTGCGTCACTGGTCTCAAAGCATAGTGAGCTGGTCACAATAGGATATTTATATCAATTTTACAGTTCTTTTGATGAGAAAGGGTTTTATATTCCATTATTTTAAATGTGAAGTTAGTAAGTCAAAAAGCATATAATATCTAGGCTTTATGCAACAAGAATCACCTCAACCTTTGGACAGGGGGAAATACAGGGAAAGAATGAAGAGTAGGTAGTGCTCATTGTTAGGGGGGAAGTCATTTTTTTTAAGTAAGCCATAAACCAGGTTTCACTTTCTGTCATATGCAAACTTGTATTACCAATTGACATGGTGTTTCCTTTACCATCCCCAAAAAAGTGTTTCTTGGCTAAGTTTCAAGTTAATTTTAACTATGTCCTTCTATTTTCCAAATCAGTACACTGCTGTGTCCATGATCTTATGACGAAAGAGCAAGATACTTTTGCTCTGCACCTATTAAACAATTACTGTCCTTCTTTTCAAACTTTGGCCTGTACCATAAGCAGAAGACTTGTTAAAACAGAGTGCTGGGTCCTACCTACAGAGTTTTTGATTCAGTAAAATCTGCAAAAGGTGCTGAGAATTTGTCTTTTTAACAAGGCTCCAGGTGATGCAGATGTTATTGGCCCATAGTTCATCACGCTTCAAGAACCACTATTCTAGTATATAAAAATACAGTTTTTAAAGCAAGTTGTAAAATAGTTCCTACTCTATGTAAAATCATGACAATGAAAATTTTTAGATACTATTATAAGTAGGCATATAAATAAAATGGTTTTGCTTTTAAATCAATCAGAAAAATATTGTATTGGAAAATTTTTAACTTCAATTGCTTTAAAAAAATCATCCTTATATAATTTATTTAGGTTCAGGGTCCTACAGGGAAATGGTCTTTTGACCAATTTTTAGATTTCTTTCAAACTGTGAGACTAACTTAAAAGTACATTTGGAAGGAAGCCATCTCCTATAGAGATGTGTTTGTGTTTTGTTATGTTTTGTTTTGTATATAAGAAAATTGCCTACATATATAAAGACACTGATTTGGGCAGTTAGGTGTTATGTGCTTGAAGTAAATGAAATTAGGTTTATATATTCCTACTTGTTGTGTGTTGGTTTAATATTGTTATAATATTACTTATTTTTATATCAGAAAAATATTTTAAAAGTTTCCATAAATTCATTTATAACCAGATAACATTACTTTTAATTATGGAGAAGTAATTTACATCACACAGAGTTTAGTATTTTGTATTAAATGGAACTTCAAAATACCAAAATGCTAGGTTGAAATTCATACCTTAGAATTCTGGGTCTGCCACTTACTAACAAGGTGATTGTAAACTAGTCATTTAACTGTTCTGTGCCCCAATTTCTTATAAAATGAGGGAAATAAAAGTACCTATCTACCAACATGACTGTGAGGATTCATTGAGAACTATTGCTGTTATTTTAGTAAGTGCTATGAAGGGTTAACTTACAGGAGTAAATATTTTCTTTTTTTAGTTTCTGCAGAACCACCAGTGGACAAATTTTATAGTATTTTTTGTATGTCACTTCCAAATGAACCAAAAGTCTTATACTAGAATTAATAAAATCATCCATGAAATCATCACAATCCTGTTAAATTATTTTTAACTTGATATTCATATTTTACTTTACCTTTACCACTTCCATATAAATCAGAAGTTTGGAATTTTTATCATTCTAACATCTGTTTAATACCCTGTTCCATTGTTTAAGATACTGTTAGTTGACCAAAGTCTATCTCTTTCTATGACCTTGTATGATTAATTATATTAGAAATTGGAAGTTCTTTATTCCTAAGTGTTTCTTACCTGAAACACTTAGAGATATTCTTATATTAATATATGCATATAGCAACTAACTAGGTAAAATTATATTAGGTTTTTATAAATGATTAAAAATGTACATAAATATGTCTTTTCTATTTTGAAAATAGGTGACTTACCTCATTGTAAATAATAGATGCACTTTATGATTATGTACAACCAGGTCCATAGGACTGTTAAACCTTTGAAAAATTAAACGTGAAAGCAATTGAGGGCCATTCAAAAATAATTCTATTAATTTCCCATTTCCTCTACACCATTGAATAGTTGCAATTCTTGTAATATTTAAAAACAACACTAAAATGCCAGCTAGGAATCCAGAAATATAACTTGGGGAATTTAATATAGTTATTTATCTTTAACTTGTATGTCTTAGATAATTATGCCTTAAAAGAGAGGAAACTATTTCTAGACCACATATACCTAAATACAACATAGGGTTGCAAATATTTTTTAAAAGATTTAGAAGTTATTTATAGAAAAGAAATAATGATAAAGGTAAAATACAGTATTATAAAATTCTCTTCAGTAACTAATATTTTATAGTGAGTAATTTTCAGTAATTAATTTCATCTATAGTCAGAAAGGATGATTGTTAGTGAGATGTATATGTTGTTAGAAAAAATGAAAGAGAAAATAAAAAATTGAATGAATGAAATAAAGCATCTGAAGTTGTTGTCTAGAGCTATTGTTTTCAACTGCTGGTCCACAGACTGGTGCTGTGGCCCACCAGAAAGTGCATGCAGAAAGTGATGTTGTATGACAGTTATAGTCTATAATCATTGGGCCTATAACCTTCATACAACAGAGTGGTTAACTCTTTTGTAGACCAACTCAAACATTCTGGTGGACCAGCAGTTGAAAAACACTGCCCTAGAGAAAAACAGAAAATTTAATAGACTTAGATTTTTTCCCAGGTCTATTAAAAAAAGGAGGGGGACGTCAAAATTACAATTAAACTGCAGAATTACTTAGAACCACCTGAAATCTGGCTGAATGAAGGTTATACAAATAGTAAGGTGACCAATCATCCTCCTTTAGGGAGGACAGTCCTTCTTTTGTAAGTTCCGTCCTCCCTCGAAAAGTGTCCTACTTGTCCTCCTTTTTAATATTGGAAGACTAATCTGTAAATGTCCTTATTCGATCAATGCAGAGTCGATCCATTGCATGTGATGTGATGTATTTGTATTTGACATGATGATTCGTCAAGGATCAGTACGGTATGGCGAGACGGGATTATGAGACACATGCGTTCTGCACGGGAGACCTTGAGAGAGAGCGCGATATACCTAGCACGCAAATGGTTTCTGTACTTCTTACTGAAACATAACACAGCACATACGACATTGTAGACTCACGATTATTTCTTTCTCAGTGAATATTCAATTATAGACAGGTAAGCACAATTCACATTTTATTAACTCATTATCTACTTAATAATTTAGGAATACATCTAATTTTATTTACAAGTATTTTCCCGAAATTTGAGTTTTAAAGTGGAAATCTAACCTCAAACTATATCTATTAATAATGCATTTTGATTAAATAGTTGCATAAAACAGACTATTTTTATTTAGAAAATAATAAATACACCCAAATATCACTCCAAATTAGTGGTTTTGTTTGATTTTTAGTTTTGTTAATTTAGCTTCTGGAAAATTTGCCTTATGATGTAAGGTCTTCAGTTCCTAATGTGCTTGCATCGTTTGTGTAGCTCTATATTTTATTTGTAATTTTTAAATTGCATTTAAGGAATGGAAAAATCAAAAAAGAGAAAATGCCATTTCAACGATAAATTGAAAGACATTTTCATTCCTCATATCAAAGAAAGATACCATTGTTTTCTGCAATATTTGTAGTGGAGAACTTTGCATTGCAGTTGGGGGCAGAGCAACGATAGCAAAACACTTGAATACCAAGAAACATAAGCAATCATTAGATGCATCAGGTTCCAGTTGTAAAGTAACAAGTTTTTTAAAAGTTCAAATTATTCTGAAGATGAAAAACAGTTGGCTGCAATGGAGGGAACATGTACATTTCATACCATAATTCACAATCAAAGTTTTTGTAGTATGGATTGTACAACTAAATTATTGAAAAAATTTCACAATGCAAAATTTTCATGTGCCAGGACAAAATGCGAGGCTCTTTTGTAATCAGTATTTAAAAATTACTGTGACAAAATACTTACAGAGGACTTGGAAACTGTAGCATTTGTAATGATTTTATCTGATGCATCAAATCATAATGAAATTAAATTGTATCCAATAATAGTTAGATATTTTAATGTTACCAAGGGCATTCAAGTAAAAATTTTAAATTTAGAATCCACTGAGGGCAAAACTTCATAAATTTTGTCAAACCATCTGTACAGAGTAATAAATAAAAACAGTTTGAAATCCAAAGTTGTTGCACTAATGGCTGATAATACAAATAAAAATTTTGGTGTGGTGGGCGAAGACACAAAGGGGTGAATAATGTGTATGTAAAATTACAAGAGTTACTCCAAAAGAAAATACTAGGAATAGGTTGTAATGCACATATTTTGTCAAATGCAATCAACACAGCATCATGGACCATGCCAATTGATGTAGAAGTAATAATAACTACAATTTATTTGCATTGTAGTCATTTTACTACTGTTCATGTTGCTACTTTAAAACAATTTTGTGAAGAAGCAAATGTTGAGTACAAAAAACTTTAGGATATTCAAAAGTTAGATGGCTTGCTCTATCACCTGCTATAGAGCATGTTCTACATTTATTTGAGCCTCTTCGTTTATATTTTTTAAGTTTAGACAAATGTCTTAAAATCCTGAAATCGTTTTTCAGTAATAAAATATCTGAGATATTAATGTATTTTGTACATAATCAAGCATCTATTTTTCACAAAACGATTCAAAAGATTGAAGGTGAACACATTTCAGCTACAGAAGTTAGTCCTATTTTGAATGACTTTATCCTTCAATATAAATCTCATTTTGAAGAAAAATTTCTTCAAGTATAAAAAGAAAATTGATAGACTTAGAGGAATCAAATCCGGGCATAACAAAAGTTTATCAATAAAGTGTGGAAATATTACCAGACATGTTTTCAATGTATCGAAGAATGGTCTAAAACAAACATCATGGGAAATAAAAGTTATCAATGGTGTTTTTTTACTTCATCGCAAGTATATTTATTGGACAGATACTGAATCTTGTCTTGAGTTTCTTTCTAAAGAAATGCCAGATGTCAAAATAGACAGATGTCTCTTTGAAGAAATTAGAAGACTGGATGTATATTTAAATTCTGAAAAATTAATACATTGGGAAAATGAACACATCGATATTGAGGAAAGATGGGTGGAAATATTCAGCCATTTCAAAAATGAACATATTCCATGTGAAAATGTATTTATTCTTGTTCAATTTACATTGTGCTGCCCTGGAACTAATGCAGCAGTTAAAAGAGTTTTTTCAATTGCTAATGATTTTTGGACAAGTGAGAAATAGAGATTGAATGTTGATATTCAAGCTGCAGCACTTGCCATAAAATTCAATATGAAGGATATTTCTTGTTCAGATATTTCCAATTTATTGTTACAAGATGTTACATTGACAAAAATATTCAATGGAAAAGTACTGAGTACTATTTTCTTACAATTATTATTAAAAATTAATAGGCATGTAAGCATAATTATAAGATTATGCATTTATCATATTATAGTGTATTATTGTTGCAATGAATAAAATGTTTCTTTTATTTACGATATTGTTTTCTTCAATTTATTTTTGTCCTCCCTTTTATTGTAAAAATGTTGGTCACCTTACAAATAGAGATTTAAAGAGGAAGCCACATCAGCCTGGTAGGAGGGGTAAGACCTGGAATGGGCTGGTCCCATACTCATATATGGTGTATAAAAATTGGGAGAGCTATGTTGGCTGCAGAAGACTCCCCTGAGGAGCAAGGTTCCCAGCCCCATAGATCCCCCAGCCCAGGGTTACAGTGAAAGGAAGAGAAGTTTCTATAACTTCTGACTCTAAAAACCAGTGGGGATTGAGGCTGAGGGAGACAGAGGGCTGTTAAAATACCAGTTAATTCCTCTTCAGTGGCCCACACAAGGACTTACTTAGCCTCACTCCCTCTGAGCACCACCAGTGCTGAGGCAGCAGTTTGAAAGGCACCAGAAATTTACCAGAGTAAGGTGACCAACATTTTTACCATGAAAAGGAGGACAAAAATAAATGGAAGAAAACAATATTGTAAATAAAAGAAACATTTTATTCATTGCAACAGTAATACACTATAATATGATTAATGCATAATAAAACATTTATAATATTTTATATTGTAATTATGCTTACATGCCTATTAATTTTTAATAATAATTGTAAGAAAAAAGTACTCATTTAGATACAAATAAGTCACATCACACGCAATAGATCAACTCTGCATCGATCAATACAGACATTTACAGATTAGTCTTCCAATATCAAAAAGGAGGACATGTAGGAGAACACTTGTCAAGGGAGGACAGAACTTATAAAAGAAGGACTGTCCTCCCAAAGGAGCACAATTGATCACCTTACCAGAGGAACTGAATTATCCAGCACCACAACTAGAGCTGGGGACATCTTTCTCCAAGACAGAAGTGCTGGCAAAGGCCAGTTCCTTTGATAAGCCCTACCCCCACAGAGCCCCCAGGCAGGCTCCATATCTGAGACTCCATCAGCCTCATTTACACTATTTGTTCCACGTTGGTGATTTCCTGAAGCACCACCACACCCAACTTTCAGGTCCACCAAAGCTGTTTCCAGAGGCTTTTCCATATGAATGTCCTGTCCTGGCTCATGCTTCAGATTTTCCTAAAATCTCTCAGACAAGCAGCATCTGGCCTCAGCAAGCCCTGTAGCTCTCCCTAAGTGGCCCCAGGTCTGGCACTAGCAGCAGCCTGCCTTGGTTCACAGCTTTGCCTTGCATGGGCACCTCTAATCTCAGCACAAGGAGCAGCAATCTGCAGATCACTTTGTAACTGTTGGGCAGATAAAATATATTATGCTCACTTTGTTAAAGATGGTGCTGCCCACATGCAAGTTTTAAGAGTAAGCTTTTCCCCACACCCTTGACTGATTGGATGATGTAGGGTGGTGCACTCTCATGAGGAATCCTCCCATTATACCTCAGATAAGTGGCTTTGTATCAGAGACTTCCTTGTTTGTAGACTGGATTAAAGGTTTGGATTTCTACACTATACAGTGGGGCAGACCAGGAGTTTGTTCGCTCTCATTTCCTGAGGTTAGCATTAGAGAGGAGAGCATATTAAGTCCCCTTGGAGGAGAGGAGAAGCAGCCAAGATGGTGGAGTGCTGAAGTAGAAGCCAGTTTGTGCAGAGAGAAGGAGATGGGAAACAGAGGTGAATGAGTCTGGTGAGCTAGAAACCTTTGATGCTAGGAAACTCGGATAAGTCAGTAGCACTGAATGAGTGGGTTTTGGAGCCCAGTGTGTGTTTTTGCTTGCCCTCCAGATGCAAGCTAGAATTAAAGCTGATGGCTCACCAGTTCTTGGCTCCATTGTTTCATTACTGACTGTCCAAATCTAATGCGAACCTGCACTGGCCAGGCGGCTGTGATAGTGGCCTTGGCCACTGGCTTTACAGTAACTCAGGCTGGCTTGCTCCAGACAGAACACAAGTGGTGGCTGACCTTGGCCTGCAGCTCCCAGGAGGCCCCAGAGCCAGCGCACCCAGTGGACAGTTTGAGGCTGTAAGGTATTTTTCCCCACCGAGAAAGAAGAAAGGGGGCTGAAGCCATGAAGTGTGGAATAGTAAAGACTTTATTTAGTACAGTGCATCCCGCCCGACAAGGTGCTCTGGTCCCAGAGGACAGAGGCCAGAGGAGTCGCATGGATAAAACTGTGTGGAAGGTATTTAAAGGGATCCTCTAGGGTGGGCAAGCTAATATGACGTGAAATCTCACTGGCTGACGATGGTCGCTCTTTTCCCAAGGACCTCTGGAAAGTTTCTTTTGGCGCACTTGGTTGTTGGCGGCCCTAGCCAAAGGTCCCAGGTTTGAGTTATCACGCGACCTTTCTCCATTATCTACCAACCTTACAGAGACCACATCAAAACACCACCCAATCACCTTCACAAGTGATACACTCAAGGAGCAGACTCAGACAGTGCCAGAGCCCTGCTGAAGTAAGTCCTTATTTGTTGGATGCACAGCTGATCCTCCATGTTGGTTAAAGGTTGGTGGTTGGTGTTCATAGCCAGTCCTTACAGCTGACTGTCCTGGAGGTAAATTCCTCCCGTTGATGTGACAACAGCAATTAAGGCTCAACTACAAAAGGGGGGTGTATGCAGCCCAACCGAAGGGCACACCTCGAGTACCCAGCTTGGGTGATGGAGGAGGATGTGCAACTGGACCCGACAGAATGTCCAGTATAGTAGACCAGTCTACCAAGTATGGGAAACATATTAACTCTACCTAATGCATAGAAACGAACACAGGGAGGCTGCCAAATGTGGAACAAAGAAATACCTTCCATATGAAGGAACAGAATAAAATTCCAGAATAAGAGCTAAACAAAATGGAGACAATCTACTAGATGCAACGTGGTTTATAAGGCTTCTCATTGAAAGAGTTGATGAACCTAGAACTTCAACAAAGAAATAAGAAACATAAAAAATGGAACAAGAAACCATAAAAAAGAACCAATGAGAAATGAAGAATACAGGAACTGACATAAAGAATACATTATAGAGAATCAACAGTGGAATAGATAAAGAAAAGAATCAAATCAGAGATTTGGAAAATAAGGAAGCAGAAAGCACCCAAGCAGAACAGAAAAATAATAATAATAATGATCACAAAAAATGAAGATATAAGTAGCTTCTGGGACTTTAAGCATACCAACATTTCCATATCATGGGGGTGCCAGAAGGATAAGATATAGAACAAAGACCTGAAAGCCTATGTAAAACAATAAGATTGAAAACTTTCCTAACTTGGTAAAGGAAATAGGCATAGAATGCAGGAAGAACAGAGTACCTTCTTTTTTTCATAGCCCCATAGTAAAGAAGGAAATATTACCTTTTGCAACAATATGGGAGGACCTGGAAACTATTATTTTGAGTGAAATAAGCCAGGCAGAGAAAGAAAAATATATGACCTCACTCATTTGAGAAATCCAAGGAACATTGAGAACTGAGAAACAGAATTGAGACAGAGGAGGGATCAAAAGGACCAGAGGGAAAGGGAAAGATAGGATGGAATAAACCTGAAGGGAAGGGGGGAGGGCGCTTTTGGGAGGGGGGGCAAGGGAGATGTTGCAGGGAATATGGGGGAGGGGGGATGCATTCAGGGTGACCCTAGAATCTATGTAAACACAATTAAATAAATAAATAAAACGAATCTAAAACGAAAAGAACAGACCAAACAAGATGAACCCAAAGAGGCCCACACCAAGACACATCATAGTTAGTTACCAACAAGGAAGTTCCCATAAGACTGTCAGCTGATTTCTCAACAGAAACTTTGCAGTCCAGGAGGGATTGCAAAGAAATATTCAAAGTGATAAAAAAGGAAGGATCCACAAACACGATTACTCAGCAAAGCTATCATGTATTTATTTATATTAATACTATTATTTTACATGTAGAGAGAAGGACAGACGGGATGGAAGAGAGACGAGAAGCATCAACTCATAGTTGCGACACTTTAGTTATTCATTGATTGCTTTCTCATATGTGCCTTGACTTGGGGGCTCCAGCTGAGCCAATGACCCCTTGCTCAAGCCAGCGACCTTGGGCTTCAAGCCAGCGATCTTTTGGGTCAAGCCAGTAACCATGGCGTCATATCTGTGATCCCATGCTCAAGCCAGCTACCCCATGCTCAAGCTAGTTAGCACACACTCAAGCTGGATGAGCCCATACTCAAGCTGGCAACTTTCGGGTTTTGAACCTGGGTTCTCAGCATTTCAGGCTGAAGCTCTATCCACTGAACCACTGCCTGGTCAGGCACAAAGCTATCGTTTAGAATCAAACGACAGATAAAGAGCTTCCCAGATTAAAAAAAAGTTAACAGAATCCATAACCACCAAACTAGCATTATATGAAATGTTAAAGGGTCTCCTTTAAAAAGAAAAATAAGGTTAAAAATATGAACAATAAAATGGCAGTAAATGCTTATCAACAATTGTATCTAAGAAACATAATATATAAACAAGCAGAACACAAACAGATTCACACATACAGAGAACATGCTTTCAGTTGCCAGAGGGGAGAGTGGTTGGGGGTTTGGGTGAAAAAGATGAAGGGATTAGAAGTGCATCTTGGTTGTTTCAGAACACCTGTAAATTAGGTATTATTTCATGTAATTATTAACCATTTCTTTTTCTTACTTTGTAATGCTTCAAAAACAAGAATACTGTGTAAGTTAAAGAAAGGAGATATAATTGCCCGAAGTGTCTGACAATATGTTAATGATTCGCAATTGATGACTGTTGAAAATTGGTGATAATTGACATTTAAGAGCTTTACGTAGAAGTTAACATTTGACATTTTAGTAATCAGAAAAATTCTCCTATATTATAGCAGAAGCATAGCAAAAACACTATGTTTAATCATTTCTGTTTTTAAAAGAATCTTTTTCAATATTATTTATTATTTGTATTGGTTTGGGGTTTAGAGCTTAGTGGTCAATCATATACTTTACATTGTGTACCCTTCAATATTTCCAGTACCTCAGCTAGCACTCTATATAGTTATCGCAGTATTGAGATGAAGAGACTGAGAAGCACAAACTGGTAGATTAAAAAAATAGTCACAAAGAAGTAACTAAAGCATAGGAAATAAAATTAATAACACTGTTTTTGAGAGAATTTGATCTCTAACATAGGTCATTTAAACTATATATATGGTTGTTTTCAAGTATATATCTATATTGTCTAGAAAACATTGACTATTTCCCTGGCAAAATATATTCTGGTACTCAAGAATTCTATAACTATATATTTTATAGTCTAGGATTGTTTGTCTAAAATAAAATTCCTATTATACATGGTAAAGCTAAAAACCATATTGAGCTAGAATTATCTTAAAATTATTCTATATAAATAGGATAATTTGACAATATGAAATTGATAATAGATTAGACTACAAGAAACCCTTATACTTGAAACATTTAAAACTAATTTGAATAAAATATACCAGTACTCTATGGTCAGAGAAAGTTATATTTTATGCCATTTTAAGGAGTGTTTTTTACAAGTTTTATGAAATAGTCCTGAACATGGGTAATATGTTTCTATGTCTTATCTTTGTCTAAACATTTTGAGATGTAGTATGATACAAAGTAATCACTAAAACTATAGAGTCACAAATCTGAATTTGAATCCTAACTCTACCACTAACTATGATATTCAAAGTTCCATTTTTTCATCTGCTAACTTAGCTAATTCATTACCTCTCAAGGTTGTTTTTCTAATATTTGAGATAATAAAAGTAGCCAAAATAATAACTAACGCTGTAAAATAGCACTTACTATGTGTCAGTTGCTGTTTTAAGCATATGTTAATTTATTTAGGCTTCAAAAAAACCATGGCAGGTATTATTGTTACATATGTTTTAAAGATTAAGATTTGCTGAGACACAGATCAATTAATTTGCCCAAGGTTATATAAGCTAGTGTAAATAATGCATGTAAAAGGATGTAGTGAAATGCCTGGCAACTTTGTTGATGCTTGGTAAACATTTGGTTTTATTCTTTACCTCTTTGTTTCTGTTTAATTAATATTATTACCTATTACCTCTAATTAGACATGGCAACCCCAAACAATTCTGCTGTTTACCATTGTACTATATGTATATATTGTTAGCTACTAACATAACCAGTAGATATGTCTAAAAAATAAAGATGTAAGTCAACATTTCCTTACTAACTACATTAAAGCATAAGACAAATAAATAATAATTTCTATAATCTATATGATATGAAGAATGTGGATTGTTATTACAGTTGCATTCAATACCTCCTGATAGTCTAACTAAACCTATTTATTTTGTTTTAGGTCTCTAATTCCTCCGTAGTTTAAGATTATTGGAATATGGCTTTAAATGGCTCAGATATGTGATATTCAGGGTCGTACTTTTGTAATAGTCCACTTTATCTTGGGGTTTATAATTACTTTGCATTATCCACTGAAAAACATTTCATATCAAAGTACAGTGGGTCTGTAAAGTCACGGTGCACTTTTGACCGGTCACACGGTCAAAAGTGCACCGTGACTTTACGGACACACTGTATAAGCAAACTTACTCTTTGTTCCATTTAACAAGTATTTATCAAGCACTTTGGGCTTTATTGAGTGAATGCTAAAGTACATGTACTCCTAAAATATGTAGTCACTTGACAAATTAAGACCGTATAAACCTAGTACCAGAAATGTTATGCCAATTCAAGCCATGAGATTTCTTTAAAAGGAAAGATTAAGAGAGAGCTGAGTAATCAGAGAAGTTTTTATACAAATAAAAGTTGAGCTAAGATTGAAGGAAAAGAATAGTATTTAGATTAAGAGAAAAGAGGACATTACTGATGGGAGTAAGAAAGAAGGGGAACCTATAGAGAAAGATGACATTTAAAAAATCTTCCTAGCTAGAGCAGAGAATTCACTGTACAGAGATAAATGGAAAAACTAGACCTATGTTATTTTAATCTTTTTCTCAGAACAGCTAGAGTAGTACCATCTGTAGAGATGAAAAACAGCCACTGTCATTATTCAGAGATTCCTTAGAAGCCAGAATTCATGTCTACTATCAACCAGTACACACAGTACATTCAAATCATCAAAGCTCTCTAAAAATAGACCCTTGGAGAATTGGCATTAATTCGAATGCATATCAATACATTCTCTAGTAGACTAGACCACCATTGTTCTTGTTGAAGATTATTTTTATGCCTTGTTTGTTTTTTAAATTTCTATTTATTTTTAAAGGGAGAGGAAGAGAGAGAAAAAGAGAAACATTGATTTGTAGTTCCACCCATTCATGCCATCATTGGTTGTTTCTTGTATGTGCCCTGACGAGGGCTCGAACCCACAGACTTATTAGCATATCAGGATGAGACTGTAAACCTACCTGGCCAAGGCGTTTTGTTTTTCTTTCTTAAGTCCTGTTGTAATCTGGAAACTTAGTTACTATCCACACCATTATTTGTGTATAAAATTTAAACTGCTATAAAGTACCAAGTTCCAATTTTGATTAGTTGTTTGGAAACCCTTTTAGTTATACTAATCTTACAATCAAGGAATATTTTCTTATCGATTTTTTCAGTGTTGAATCTTGAGTTAGCTTAGCATTTCATATAAAATTACAAATGATATAGTAATAGAGAAATCACAATTTTGGAATGTGAGGAGATGCTATATTCAGAGTCCTATTTTGTCCTTTTTATCTTTCCCAACCTTTGCCTGAACATCTCAATCACTACTTTTTTCATCTGGGAATTTGTTGCTTGTGGAACACTAATTGTTTGAAAGCCAAAACATATCAAATTGAAACCCAGTGCCTTATAGTCTCTCTCTACCTCGTAGTCCTAATTTTGCCCTTTGCAATGAACAAAAGAAGGTAAGTTCATCTTTTGCATGACCATTCTAATACTGGAAGATAAATACTACATTTTCTCCTTACGTCCATTTACTTTAATATTAATTTTGCACTCGTATTTTTCCACCAGTCACAGATTTTCCCAAGACATTCACCCTCTATTTTATTTATACATTAAAAAGAAAATCTCCTTAGTATAATTGTATCAGTGGAGAAGTTACAGGTACAAAATTAAACTATTTAGATGAAGTAATTAGGTCAATAAATGACATTGCATTTGAAACTATTACATTAAAAGACTCCCATTCCACATACCCACACTAAAGAGGGGGAAAGCACATTGCCTCCCAAGGTGAGAACTTTGGAATTTTGAGTATAAGGCAAAAACAAAAATTTCATACATGAAGAACCCATAAATAAAATTGTGTCTTCATTTTCCTTTAAGTATATTTCTTAATTGCATGCCTATACTGTACTAAATGTGTACTCAGCATTTTGGGAGCCCTATGAGAAAAAGAGATCATATCAATAAAATACAAATATACCTATTTATTTTGACAAAGATATATTTCAAAATAGAACTTGTACTAGAAGAGTAGTATTGCCCATTTAACCATGTGTGAGGCAACATAACACAGTGATTAAAAGGACAGACTGTGGGGGTTTGAATACTAGATTTACCTCCTAATAGTTTGTGACCTTACACAACTTTACTAGCTTCCTATACCTATTTTCTTACATGAAAAAGGGAGAGAGTAAGAGTACTTACTTACCTCATGGAATAGTTATAAATGTGAATTAATGTAAGTAAAACACTAAAACCAATATTTGTTTGCTGCATAAAAATTTGCTATTACATGTAATGTAAGTAGCAAAACCTTTAACTTATACAATAAGTAGATAATGGTTGAATAAATATTGAAAGAATTTTTCTCTGGGGAAAAATCAAGCAAGATAGGACCTAAAGTTTACAGTAGCAGAGTTGTGGAAAAGTAAAAAGAACAGACATGGCATGCTAAGTATTGATTTTATTTTTACCTTGAATCTGTCAGTGATAAAATCACCTTTGCAGCTCACTCTTATAAGCATACTCTCACAACATGAACAGAGTCTGGCATACCTGAATACTTTGATTTTTCAAAATATATATATATATATATACTAAGACACTGGCAACTAAATATTATTAAATAAATTGCAATATATGAGATAAAGCATGTTTATCTAGAGATATATTTTCAGGAATGAATATTTCAAGATACTCCTTTTACTATTATTGTCTGAAATCAAGAATATGTACCCATCTCTCTATGTTAAATCTCCTTCTATAAAATGGACTTAATGTTGCTTTTCACACAAAATGTAATAAAATGACAACAAATAAATTTTTATCTGTCAAATCCTAAGAGCTTCTTAGAATGATATCATTGTATTAGAAGGACAGAATATTTGTAAATTTGTTGCTGCCTGATAATCCATATCAGGAAACTGATATGGAACTGATAGAGAGTCAGAAAGTGGATTTATATAACAAAATAAACTATATGGTTATTATAATAAGTTTGGAAGTGTTATTATCTCATATGGGAACTTGGAAAAACTATGGCTACTATTAAGAATGGAGGACAAATGTCCAATAGAGGGAATAACCATTTCAGATAATCATTAATGACAGGCACCCTGATGAAAATTTGCAGGAAGAATTCAAGTTTGTTCAAAAGGTACTGAGAAGGAAAAAGCAGTCAAAGTGTTAGAAGTATGGAGTCCAAAAATGAACTATTTTCAGTTTCACTGAGAGAGAGAGAGATACCAAAGGTAATAAAAGCAGTTGATTGTGCTGGATGGACTAATTGATACAAAAGGAAATAATTTATACTGCTTTATGAAGATTGAAGATAACATTGTAGTGATGGATGTCACTAGAATAATTTAAGTGTGTTTTCCCCTCACCTTCTTCACTGTTTACCATAGTTTGATAGCAGTATATGATATAATATCTTTTCATGTAATAATTCTTAGGATAAACTTTATGTACCAAGAAAATAAGTCACTTTTGATTAGGAGGTGATTTTGAATAGTGTTTTGCAAATTTTAAAAATACTTCTCTACAAAATGTAGGCATTTGAACCAATGAGAAGATAACTGTTAGTTTTGAATATTTATAAATATATTGGAATCTTACTATGTGTCTGTTTTTGGCTATGATTTAAGACTATATTGTATAAGAGACCTCCATTATCATGAGGTGACTTTTTTTACCCCCATTTGTGAGGTTCAGAAGAGATTCACATTTGATGCCAATTTCCCACTGTTGTTACACAGGGTATTTAGAGGTTTGGTTAATTATGATACTTTGATATGAAATCAGTTTGTGGCCCTGTTTTACTTTCCTTTCTCATTTTCTCTCTTTTTGCCATTTTCAAGACTTTACTATAATGTAACCTGTCCTTTGAGGTAGGGCTGCCTTGTGTGGTGGATAAATGAATAAGTATCACCATCAGTATTGAATAATATTTAGAGAAATGATAAAGCTGCTTTATATAATATTGAAATCAGTCATATATATATATATATATATATATATATATATATATATGCCTTCCTTATACATTATTCTGGAGCAAAAATAGCAACAGAATTAACAATATTGCTCTAGTTTATATTAGTTCATATTTAGTTATTATTCTTTGCCTTCTAAATAAAACAAAAAAATACCTTAGAACAGGAGTTAGCAAAATTATTTTTTAGAGGTCTAGATAGTAATATTTTAGGCTTTGTGGGATATATGGTCTCTATTATAACAAGACTCACCTTTGCCAGCCTGGTACTACAAAAACCACCATAAGATGATATAAATGAATGAACTTTGTTGATCCCAATAAAACTTTATTCATAGATACTGAAATTGGATTTCGTATAATTTTCACATGTCATGAAATATTTTTATTTTGATTTCTTTTTCAATTATTTAAAAATATAAAGATCACTCTTAGACTGCAGGCCATGCAAAAATGGAAGGAGGGAGGGAAGAAGGAAGGGAAGGGAAGGGAAGGGAAGGGAAGGGAAGGGAGGAAGGAAGGAAGGAAGGAAGGAAGGAAGGAAGGAAGGAAGGAAGGAAGGAAGAAAGGAAAGAAAGGAGGGAGGAAGGAAGGAAGGGAGAGAGGGAGGGAGGGAGGGGGGGGGGCAGAAAGGAGAATTTGTCCCATTGGCTATGAGTTTTCCAAACCCTATTTTAGGACATTCCTATACTATGGTGTAATAGCATCTACTCTGTTAATTAAAAGCTCATACTTTGTAAGCTTTCCAAGAAGGCTCTGAGAATTTAAGACAGAGAAAAGTGATACCCCACAAGAAATTAAATATATCCTGAAAACCTCATATATATGCCAAGTACTGTTCAAGATATTGGATATACAGCAAAAAAACAAATAAGTGAAAAGTCCCTACCTCTTTGGAATTTACATTTTAGTGGGGTGACACATACATGAGTAAACAAATAAAATGTGTAGTATTAGGGATGGAGCTAAGTACTGTGGATAAAAATAAACCAGGGAAAGTTAATAGGTAGTATGGAAAGGAAAGAGGATTGTAATTTTAATTAAGGCCATCGGGAAAGGCTTCATTGATAAGGTGACATTTGAGCAAACACCTAAAGCAGGAGAGGGAACAAACAATGAATCAAATAGAATCTGTATGTCACCCTTATACAGATTTTTGAACAGAGGCATGGCATGATCTGACTTATATTTAAACAGGGAAATCATTTAGGAAGCTGTTGAAATAATATACAATAGATGAAAAATGATAGTGACTTAGACCAGTGACAGAGGTGGAGGTTGTGAGATATACATTATTGATATATTTCAAAGGTAGAGGTAACAAATGGAATAAGAGAAAAATCAAGTATAAGACCCAGTATTTTGATGAGCAATTGGAAGGATGGAGTGGGCATATATGGCAATGGAGAATACCATGTGGGAAGAATAGGTTGAGGAAGAAGATTAAGAGTTTTACTCTGGTTATGGAAACTTGAACTGCCTTTAAAATATCCAAGTGAAAATGTTAAGTTGATATTTACATCTGGAGTTCAGAGGAGAAATCTGGGCTAGAGATACTATTTTTTAGAAATATCACCATTTTAATAGAAATAAAATTCATGACAATTGATAAAATCACTAGAGATCCTTGGGTTACGATATAGTGCCATTCCTACAACAGTGATATAACCCAAATTTTGGTGTAAGCCGAAACACACCCTAGCCTAAGTCACTTACCTATCCTAACATAGTTGTAAAATCATAATCTAGAACATAGAAACAAAACTAAGCCACAGAAAAAGGAAAAAGACATAAATATACAGTACTGTATTATTCACAGTACTGCGTATTCTTCCACCGAACGCAACCAACATAGTTTGCCCACAGAGTCCCTAAGTACAATACTAATGGTGTAAACCAGGGGTGCTCAATACGTAGATCACAATCTACTGGTCGATCGCGAAGGAAGTGTGGGTAGATCGCATGACATTAAAAAGACATTTGTCTTTTGATTGGCAAACACGGTAGCCAATCTGACGTCTGAACTTTTGACACCCTACACATGTGCGTTAAACCCTGCTAACTTGTTCAGTTACATTGCTGCGTAGTTAGCCTTCGATTTATTTAAACTAAATACAACAAAGGGTATAAAAATGAGTGCCGTAGCTGGTCCGAGTAAGAAGCCTAAAATCTACCACTTTCATACAGAATGGGAGGGGATTTTTTTCACTATGTCATATTCTAAGTGTGTTTGCCTCATCTGTCTGTGTGCCATTGCTATTCCAAAGAAGGGAAATGTGGAGCGGCTTTTTCGGACTGTTCATAAAAACTATGACATTGACTTTCCTCTGAAAAGAGAGCTGAGAAGGAGAAAGGTGAAAGAAGAATACACAATATTAAATAGTAATAATAGTAATTTAAATAATGAAAATATAGAAGAAATAAATTTATGTTTTGCATTTTTATTGTAGGTAGATCATTTTGACTTGATTATCTTATAATAGCTCACAAGCTGAAAAAGTTTGGGCACCCCTGGTGTAAGTCGAAACATTGATGTCTCAATTTTTTAAAGTTTTTTTGGGAGTGAGCGTCATAAACTCTAAACATCATATGTTGAGACTGTCATAACCTGAGGACCCCCTGTAGTATTACTATTTCTTTATTGGTATTACTGCCCCTGCTTCTTTTCTTACTTTTAAAGAGGTAGGTCGTTTCTAGTAACCTGTCCCTTCTGCTCACACACGGAGGGTGGAGGGGTCTCACTGAATCAGAAACCTGACCTACAGAGGAAGTACTATTGAGTAGGCCAGTCTCAAATTTTGCCATGCTGTAAACATGGGGGTGAATTTTCCCAAGTACCTCCTTGCTGGAAACTGTTTGCACTGGAGGTAAGTGTGAAAGGGGAGGTTGTGGGAAATAATGGGGTGAGGGCTTCCTAAACCTTTCCTAAACCTCAGAATGGTTTGATTCTGAAGAACGGAGAGGTTCAGGCTGGTTCATATTTTCATGAACCAGTTCATACAGCCCTAAATTTGACCTGCTTTCCTCAAACTGGGAGTCAGAAATCCCTTTTCTCTTCTGTTTTTCTGCTGCAGAAATTCCCAACATTCCCATTTTGTGGGCTCCAGAAAGGGGTAAGCGAAGACTTCAATCCCAGCCAATCATTTCCAGATTAATAATTTTTAGTGTTTTAGTTTATGTTTTTGTTTTTTATCATTATAAAAATGCTTGGACCCATTTTTCCCATCTATTTAATTTTCTTGTGAATTGTTATGTATCTATGTTCTAGGGTCACTCTGTATCCCTGGGCAGTAGAGTTCAGATCCATTGGCTATTTCCATTTGTGTGCTGTTCTCTTGTGGATTCTCACGCAGTTTATTGGTGACTGTTTCCTATATGGAAGACACCAAATTCAGGAGATTGCTTTGCCGTCAGTCTCATTTTTTCCTGAATGGTGTTTTGTTCCCCTGCTGACAGCTTTTCACTATCCTACTCAACTGCTTTTGACAATCTATCAGGCTTCTCTGCTATTCTATCTTCCTGCTTTGACTGCCTTTGTTTTTTTTTCCTGTACTTTTTGCCCCACTTTACTCATCTGCTAATTGAGTTGCATTCTTTGCTCACTGGTGCTTTGTCCATCAGCAAATGGCCTGGTACTGCCATATCCATCTGCTATTTTAGCATTTTAGATTGCTCAGCATTGTCTGTTGGCTCTTACCATACTCCTATGCCATCTGTCTGCCTGATCTTACCCTGCCCAATCTATGCCTGTAATACTTATATGTAGGCTCAGATTGTGTAGCACTTCTGCTACCTATCTCTACTTGTCTTTTGCCACTAAGTTGGACTGCTGAATGAATTTGCTTGACTACTGTCTCCTCTACCTATTTGCTGCACATGGCTGCCCCATTAATCAACTTGAGATACGTATTATGTTTATCTCCTATGTACTCAGTCTTGAAACTTGCTGATTGGCCCATATTGCCTCCGTTATATTTCTCTGCATCTGATAAATTACTGGCATTGTTCCTCTGTTGTCTTGTATCTCTGATCAGATGTTTATTTCCAAGAAAAGTGTTGCCTACATATTGTCCAAACATATCTTAGAAATATGAAAATGCTTCGCTTTTTAACAGTCCAGTCCAGTTTACTCCTAAACTGACTTTTAAACTCATTACCATCCATCCTTTCAGCTTTTTAATACAACTCTACATTTTTCTCTTTATTTAGGAATAGATTTATTATGTTTGCTTCAGTTGCCTTTTCACATCATTTAGTATGTACTTTTGTTTCTTGTATTTAGGATCTTTTCATAATTTTTTATATACTGCACTTATTTCCTAATTTAGTTTCCCTAATTTTTCCAGGGTATCATGAGGACAATTAACTCCTATTAATTTTGATTAAAATTTAAAAGTACCATACCTAAAAATAGTAAATTTATAGTTCTTTATAGTTAAGATTAAAGTATCTTTCCACTCTGATCTATTTTATTTCTTTGAGAATATAATTTTTTAGCTGCCCCATAATTTATATAATATCAGTTCTTTAGAGATCCTTTTGATGTATTTATCTTTCCATTCTTTTAGGCCATTTTTTCTTCTGTGTGGGTAAACTTTTTAAATTAACATTTTTTCCATTATTTGCTGAGTACTTGGCATTGAAAAAGAAATGGGAGTAAACAATTATCTGCACTGTCAAGCTTGTTGTTTTATTCACTAATATGTAAATCAAAGATAAGATCAAGAAGTGGAGAATTTTGGTGACATTAACAAACAATTTCAAGAGTCTAAGATTTACACTACGGTGTGTATGTTTGCATACAAGTGTGTATGTCTATGTGTGTATATATCTATCACTTCATTGTTCTTGAAATGTGGAAAATTCTGAGTATCCATATTAAATTTTGTTTTATTTTTACTAAAAAGGAAAAGGAAAAAGCTAAAAAGAAAGTTATAAATTTAGGGAATATAAAAGGAAGTTATGGACTGGGTTTTTAAATTTTATTTATTTTCCTCCGATAATAAATTAGTATGAAGAAAAAAACTGCTCTAGGAAAGTCAAGAAAATCATTTCAATAGCTTTATTTTTTTACCTTCAGTCACATTTTTTATTGTGGTAAAATTACACCTAACATAAAATTCACTCTTTTAACTATTTTTAAGTATACAATCAGTGGCATGAGTACATGCACAATTTTGTGCAACCACCACATCTTTCTGTTTCTGTAACTTTTTTTCACCATCTCACCAGAAATTCTCTACCCATTAAACGATAACTCTCCTTTTTCTTTCTCCTACTACCCTTGTAACCTTGATTTTACTTTCTGCCTCTGAATTTGCCTATTGTAGGGAGGTCATATAAGTGAAATCATTTTTGTCTTTCTATGTCTAACATAACATAATATTTTCAAGGTTCATTCATGTTCACTTTTTTTTTGAGACTACTATTTCATTATATGTCTATACCATTATTTGTTTATCCATTTATCTGGACACTTGAGTTGTTTCATTTTTTGGCCATTATGAATAATGCTGCTATAAACATTGGTGTGCAGGTATCTGTTTTTCTTTCTATTCTTTTGTATATTAAACTAGAAGTGTACTCAGAACTTTTAATACTTTTGTCTAAGAAGAAATTAAATCAATGGTGAAGACATTGGGAAACTACATAATTAGCACAAACTATGGATAAGTTCAAGATATTTTTTTAGGAGCAGAAAAAAATTATAAACCTTTAGAAAAGTTACAGAAGACCAAGTAAGATTTAGAAGACCCTAGGTTCTAAGAATGAAAAGGAGAATGAAGTGGAATAACACAGATGGTTGAAGGACATGAAAATAATTTTGAAGAAACTTGAATTAAAAATATATACCAGCTTCAGCACAGAATGATGTCATGTTGAGATAAAGTAATGCAGATTTTTAAAGAAGAGAAGGGAGAGGCTTTGAAAGGCAAGGTTTAAATGAAGATAATGGGACTGAGATGAGGGTATATTTAAAGGAACCAACAATGGGAATAGTAATTCATTTCAATTTAGTAGTCTCTATCCTAGATACCCAGCCTTCTACCTATAGAGATTTTTCTAAAAAGATTTCTGGGCCCAATCCTCAAAGATTGAGTTGGGGATATGGTTTAGGTAGTGTGTGCATTCATGTTGTGTGTTTGTTTTAATCCACTGGTAAAACAGTGTTTGATAAATTGAACTGTGTAGCATTATGTCCTAAACCTTACAGGAGTTACAAAAGTTGGAAAGAACCTGTCCTTGTCTTCAAGGAGTTTTAAACTAGAGTTGTTAAATATGCAACAATAATGAGTTTAAGAAATAAGACTTTCAGTCCATTAGTACATAATATTTTCACTTGTTAACTCAAAAAATTTTTTGATTATTTAATGTATTTTATCCAGTCTTTCTCAGCCAAGGTTCCTACTGTAACCTGTCAAAACAGAAAATTGAGTGACTGTCTTCTCAATTCTACCAGAATAAGCTTGTACTATTCTATATGCATAAGAGAGAAGTTATTTTTTACATCCAATAATTCTATTAGAATCTATTTTAAAAGATTTATTCTATGTCATGTAATCCATTAGGTGTTTGTTACACAACAATAAGGCCTTGCCTTCAAGGAGCTTATGTTCCAAGAGAGGGAAAAGACATTTAACAAAAATTCTGTTATCCACAAAGTTTTGTTATTTTCTTCTAATTCTTCAGGGAAAATATTCAAAATTAGAGTGACTACATATATAAGGACATTCTTTCACTTCTTGTAAGCATCATTAATTCGGGATTAAAAAATGTCTTCTATATCAATGCCTCATCACAGCTGAAGGATTCTGGTAATAGTTTTAATGCAAATAGTCTCTTTAATTTTGAAACCTAGAGCATTCAGTGACAAATTAGTAATTTCATTGGTAACTCTTAATAAACAGCATTACCTGAATCCAAGATTATTAGTTTTATAGTGGAAGAGTAGAGACGGGCTAGAGCAGTGGTTCTTAACCTTTCTTAAGGTACCGAACGCACCAGTTTCATATGCGCATTCACCAAACCCTTCTTTAGTGATAAATAAAATACGATTTTTTTTTCCAAATTCAAGACATAGGTATATGTTTCTTTACTGGTGCACAAAATGAGCCATGCATGAACATCACCTTGCTCAAAGAACAAAACCAACAAAGTGCATGAACTCACAACAAATTACGATATTCCTTTATTCTGGCCTCCGCGGCAGAGGCTTCTCCGAACCCCTGAGACCGACTCATTGAACCCCTAGGGTTCAATACAACCCAGGTTAAGAACCACTGGGCTAGAGGTAAATCGAGAACTAATGTTTAGGAGGTAGTTCTTGAATGTAATTACAAGCACAATAAGGATCCTCCCGCACCCAAACATAACTATATACTAATAATTAAAATATTTGGGAATTTAGTCTCACAGTCAACTAAAGATCATGTGAATTCCTGCTGTCATAAATTTTTATCATATTCATTAGTTTTTATGATAGAATTGGTTAGTCATTTGAATTAGAAATTTATTTATTCTTTATAAATTGATGTGTGCCTTTAAAGTTGAGAGGAATTAGCTTTATTCTTAAAGTTCACTGCTTGACACTGATTTTTCTAAAGGAATCTCTTTAAAGTGCTACACTTAAGTTTTAGTAACCTATTTTTTCTCCCATCTCCTGATATCTTACTAGTTATTTATTTTTAACAGCACATCTATGAAAGATCAAAGTACTTGCATTAGTAGAAAAGCACTAAAACAAATTACATCCAGATTTAACCTGTTTTCATTTTTTTGTGTGTATTTGACCAAAGTTAGAAGTGTGGGGGGGGGGGCAGCCAGACGGACTCCCGCATGCACTCCACCCAAATTCACTGGGCATAAACACCAGGGGGGAATACTCTGCGCCTCTGGGGCTTGCTCCTTTGCGGCTGAAGCCATTCTAGCACCTGAGGCAGAGGCCATGGAGCCATCCTCAGCGCCTGGGCCAATTTTGCTCCAATGGAACCTTGGCTGTGGGAGGGGAAGAGAGAGATAGAGAGGAAGGAAAGGAGGAAGGGTGGAGAAGCAGATGATGCTTCTCCTGTTTGCCCTAGCCGGAAATTGAACCCAGGACTTCCACACACCGGGCCGATGCTCTACCGCTGAGCAAACTGCCCGGGGTCCTGTTTTCTTAATTTGAATGAATAATTTTTAAGGATTTTGCTTGCATTCATTCTGAAAAAAATATATTTAATGCAAGTAAACATGCAGATACTTTAAAGTATGAGGTATGGGATAAAGGAAAATATAAGCAAAACATCATTCTATTAAACTTATTTATTAATAATAAATATATTTTTTCTTGTTTTCTCTGAAATGCTATTTTTATTTTGCGGAATACTAAATTGAAAGTAAAATTGTATGTGTTTATATTTTGTGAAAGTTAACCTGGAAAGGCAATTATCTGTTACTCCCTTAATAATTTTCAAGTTCTTTTTGTATATAATAACACAAAAATCCCATAAATTTCCTCATGATCATGAGATTCTTTATAGGTAACTACTCCTATTTTCCCTCGTTTTTTTTCCTGAAGAATGGTAGGATATGTTCAGGAGCTTGCCAAGGAGTATGTAGCTTCCTTACGTGAACGTTTTATGGAGGTAGTTTTACTTCTTTAGTTTTGAATATAGACAGTAACCATAACAGGCACTTATAACCAGTCTCTATATCTCCTAATCTCTTTTTCTCCCCTTTGCTCTCCTACCGTCAGCTGTTTTAGTGTTGCTGGCAAAAACAAACATATTGCACCTGAGGTACAGTGGTCTGGTGGAGTGAAGTGACAAAGAGATCTCTGAGGGAAAGTCAATTGCCTCAGATACAGGAACTATTTGGTTTAAAACTCCTTTATATATATTTAGTAGTCTTTAACATCAATATCATTACCTGAAAAATGCACTTTTTAGTCATTTGGATGTTTATGAAATACAAAACACTTTCTAACTCTTTGTATTTATCTCTTAATGCTTTTAGACTACTTATAATATTTAGTACTTAGGAAGAAATAGAAATTATTTTCTGTTCATTGAGGCAGCATTAAAAACATTTCAGATATTCATGAATCAATATTTTTTGTTTGTTTATAGACATATTACTGTGATAGATGTGTGCATATTTATTTTGCAGAGATAATAATTCCATTTTAGAGATCTTAAACAAATATTTTGAAAGAATATCACTTTTATAAGTTAAATTATTTTCTCATCCCAATTCAGTGTCTTCTGATTAAAAATAACTCAATCTTGTCAGAGTGTTAAAAGACAGCTCTTTGAGATATTCTGCTTTTCACGATTGTTACTAATTAAAAAATAAAACAAAATTATCTGCAGAAAGCTCTTCTTTTATTAACAAGATATATCTTCTAATTTCCATTCTATTCCTCATGTTGGAATTTTAGGATCACAGCATTTAGCATATAGTGTAAGTGTTCAATAAGAGTATGCAATGGTGACATTTTTATTGTGACATAGTATTAAAATGCCATTTTAACTGAAAAATATATGCTCATTTAAGAGAAGAAAAAAGATTTTGCTTTTTATCTTGCCTTTTATTAATAGTTTTAAAAATTCCTATTTCTATGAATATAGCTATATTTATGAAGTAAATAAAAACCACCAATAATCTTGACACATAATTATTAACTATGACTAATTGATTAATTTAAACAATTAGGAACCCATCATAAATACCTGTTTGGATTTCTTAATAATCTCATCTCGATTGTTACCATAGCTACTAAAATGTTTTTGTGTTCTTACTGTGTGCCAGGCTATGTAATATCTCTTTTAATCCTAACAACAAATCCATATAATAGGTACCACTTAAGAGATAAGAAAATTACAGTTAGAAAGTTTAAATCATTAAATAAGTTAAGCCAGATCACAGAGCCTAGTAGAAGATAATAGAACAAAAATTTGAAATAAGTAGACTTACTCTGGATAGCCCTTGCTTTTAATTACTCTCCTTTTTATATAAATTAAACTTTTTCCATATAATAACTTCTATAAAAAAGGGGGGTATCTATTGATCACTACAGAGTATATGCAAGCTATGAGTAATTTATTTTCCTGTTATTAATTATTTATATTCTTTCTTATTTTCTATCATAACCATTTTCTTTATATAAATTGTCAGCTACATCTCTGATTATCACTTTAGAAGTAGGTCTAAAAAGAGAATAACTTTTGTTATATGTACAAATTTATATATTTATATTATCTGTTTGCTAGAGTGCACATTTATTATCCTTTTAATCTTACCAATTTGATAGATAAAAAATGTATGCCTTTATTGGCATATTGTAGACTAATAATGGGTTGAAACATGTTTCTTGTATTTGTCCAATTTTATTTCTTCTATAAACCATCTGTTTTCTTTTGTTTCAATAACCTCTTCTAAAACCAATTCTAATTTCAAAGAGAAGTATAAGGAATTGCTCATCAGGAAATACTTTTGGCAGAGTCAGATTTATATTTTAACTATAATATTTGAAACATAAATATATAGCAACTTACTTTCTCTTTTCTTAAATTTCATTAATATAATAGGAATCAATTATTTTATTACCCTCTTACAACAGAGGCCAAGCTCAAACACTTTCTGAATCAAAGGCATGCAGTTAATAAAATACACATCATTTTCTAGGAAGCTACTTATGCCCTTTGTGAAATTTTTTTAATAGCTGATGCACAATAGTTTATTTTATAACTATGTATTGTTTATAATGGAATGTTTATGATAAATACTTTATGAATAGAAAATTATTGAACCTTAATATTTTAATTTTTTATTAAAGTTTTTAAGGCCCTGGCTGGTTGGCTCAGTGGTAGAGCATCAGCCTAGTGTGTGGATGTCCTGGGTTCAGTTCCCCATCAGGGTACACAGGAGAAGCAACCATTTGTTTCTCCACCCATTTCCCTTTCCTGCCATCTCTCTCTCTTCCCCATCCCACAGCCATGGCTCGATTGGCTCAAGCGAGTTGGCTCTGGGCACTGAAGATGACTTTGTGGCCTCAGCCTCAGGCACCAAAAGATTAGCTTGGTTGCTGAGCAATGCTACAACACCCCAGATGGGCAGAGCATCACCCCATAGAGGGCTTGCGGGATGGATCCCAGTTGGGGTGCATGAGGGAGTCTGTCTTTCTGTCTGCCCTGCTCTCATTTAATTTAAAAATATTTTTTCCCACTAATTTGAGAGTGGAGAGACAGGGAGAGAGAAAGAGAGATGCATCAACTTATTGTTTCCCATAGTTGTCCCATTTAGTTCTATACTCAATTGCCTCCCATGCGTGCCTTGACGAGGGATTAAATATGCAACTTCTGGCACACCAGTTTAACACCTTTTACACTGACGCACCGAGCCAGGGCCTTGAACCTTAATATTTTAGAATGAATGATTTGTTCATATATTTTGAAAACTTGAAAAATAATTTATAATTAAATTGAGTACACATAGCTACTATTCACATTTTTTAAATAACAAAGATATAGTCCTATTTGCAAATTATTTTGCACCATAAGAATTCCAGTGAGCCTGACCAGGCAGTGGCGCAGTGGATAGAGCATCGGACTGGGATGCGGAGGACCCAGGTTCGAGACCCTGAGGTCGCCAGCTTAAGTGTGGGCTCATCTGGCTTGAGCAAAAAGCTCACCAGCTTGGACCCAAGGTCACTGGCTCCAGCAAGGGGTTACTCAGTCTGCTGAAGGCCCATGGTCAAGGCACATATGTGAAAGCAATCAATGAACAACTAAGGTGTCACACGAAAAACTGATGATTGATGCTTCTCATCTCTGTTTTTCCCTATCTATCCCTCTCTCTGACTGTCTCTCTCTTCCTGTAAATAAAAAAAAAAAAGAAAGAAAAAGAATTTCAGTGAAAACAATATTCTGGTATGCAATTAATGTGAGTTACATTTAATTATGTAGACATTTAAAGTATTTTATAAACTTTTTCTGACAGGTAGAGCTTAGCTTCCCTCAAAAGAGCCTATATTTTAGTCTCCACTAACCATTTGAAGCCCAAAGCTTTTTGGTAAGTGAATTGTTTAACATTTGGCTTGTAATTTTCCACAGAAGCATTTTTTATGTATACTGTATTATTCTCAATCAGGGGCATTTTTGTTCCTCAGAGAACATTTGTCAATGCCTGGTAACACTTTGAGTTGTTACAACTAGAGGTGTGCTACTTGACATCATGTGAATAGAGGCCAAGGACACTTCTAAACATCCTACAATGTTTGGACAGCCCCAACAACAAAGAATTCTCTGGCCCCAAATGTTAATAGTGCAGAAATTTATATAATATTATTAAGTACTCACTAACTGCCAAGCACTGTGCAAGGGCTGGGAACACATGGACAGAAAGTTATGATATTAGCACTCTGGTAAATTACATTATAGTTAGTAAATGGAAAGAATTGGATAAAGAAAGGACAACTTGATCATCAATATGGTAGTGTGCATATTTAATAATATATTTAGGAGCTAGAAAAAGTTTGCCTGAGGGAATTAGAGAAATTTTCACAGTGATACTAGAATTGTTGTTATTGTTTATACTGTTTATCTTTTAATTATATTTACAAAGGGCACAGGAATAGTATAGTTACAGCTTAAAGAATTTTCAAATAATGAACATATTTATATATTCAGCAACTTCCAAATCCAGACACCAGAATATTATCAGCATCCCAGAAGACCATCTTGTGCTGCCTTTCCATTACAGCCCAACTGTTAAGAGTGACTACTGTATAGATTATTCTTTTACTAAACTTTATATAAATGAAACCATATAATATGTAATATTTTCTGTCTGGATTCTTTAAACATTATGTTTGTAATATCGATTCATATTCTTGTATGTAGTTGTTTGTTCATTGTCATTATCATATAGTAGTCTATTATAGGAATGTGCCAATATTTATTCTACTGTAAAGAATTTATCAATTCTGTAAAGACACAGTGGGTGAAATTATAAATCTTCCAATAGGTCAGTCTGGCTGCAGACTGGGTTTTTAGAGGGAAGTGGCAGGAGAGAACCTACAGAGGTGTAGAAAGGGTCAAATGATGGAGGCTCTCTGTGTCATATAAAACTTAGATTTTCTGTAGAAGGAAATGAAGATTTTTTAAAAGGTATTAAACAGCATTGCATTTAAAGATATTTGGAATTTAGAGAGACCACTTTAGCAGCAGAGTAGAGATGGGTTGAGTGAAAGTAAACTTAGTTATTACACCAATCAGGAAGTTACTGGAATATTCAAACAAAGATGCTGAAAACCTAAATGCAGTTGAGGATAAAAAGGGATAGATGACTAAAATTTTAAAATATATATTTTTAAAGGATAAATGACTCTCTGAACAGAATTATAGCACTTTTTGACTAACTGGGTCTGAAAATTGCAGAGTAGTTTCCTGAGCAAACCTTCAAAAATCTGTGTGTGTTACTGAAATACAAAATGTGAACAGTGAAGAAAAATAATAGAGTTAGATGTCAGTAATTAAAAATGAATGCAAAATAATGTCTAAAGTTACTTTTAGTGTTCAAACTTGTAAAACAATAAATATCACTGTTGAAAATGAATAAATTGAATGAAATATTTATGGAGATCTCTAAGGAAATTGGTTAGTGTACACTGATTAAGTTAAAATTAATTTCATTTTAATTTAAAACTTACTCTTCTTTTTTGTTGTTTTAGGTTTCTTTTTTTTTATTAATTTTTGGAGACAGGGTGGGGGAGAGAGAAAGAGAGAGAAAGGGAGAGTGAGAAAGAAGGGGAGAAGCAGAGGAGCAGGAAGCATCTACTCATAGTAGGTGCTTCCTGTGTGTGACTGGGCAAACCCAGTGATTGAACCAGCAACCTCAATGTTCTAGGTCAATGCTTTATCCACTGTGCCACCACAGGTGAGGCTATTTTAGGTTTCACTTGTTTTACTTTTCACTAAATTTATACATTTATTCATGATGAGGTTGTTTTCAGCTCAGAAAGAAAAAATGAGAGAGGTTTGTGCTTGTGTGTGTACATCTGTGTGTATGTGTATATGTATGCTAAAAGCAAGAGCTGGGAAAGGAAAAGGAAAAAGATTAAAATATTGCATCTGTATGAATAAGAAAGAAATTGTCTGAAGTAGAATTAATAGAGTTCCTGTTTTTATCTCTAGATGGAACGATTACTATATTTTAATTTATACATGCTTCCCTTAAGAAAATAAAGGCAATGAGTCAGTAAATTCCTTATAGTCACCAAGCTTTAGCATCAGTTCAAAGACATTTTGATTACTATCTGAAATAGTGGTCTCTTTGTGACTTAGCTAATGAATACAATTAGCTTTTGGTACCACAGCACTGCCTATCAATTTTTTGGAAGATGAAGAACTTTAACATGATTTTTTTAAGTTGTAATCTCTTTATTTATAGATATTATTATTCAACTAGAAAACCCAAAAGAATCTTGAAAAAGTATTAGAATCAAGAAAATTTTATCAGGGTGGCTGAATATAAGAGCATATTATTTTATAAATATCGATAGACTAATGTTATTTAAATTAGAAACAATCCACTAGAAAATAAATGGAAAAAATATCTTCTTTTCTATAGCAGAAAAATGGAAACTTTGTAATAACTAACAATTTTGCCATCTCTGAATAAAGAAAACTTTAAGGACCTACAATATTATTTGTATGATTAGGAAGTAATGCCATGTACTTAAATGCAAATATTTCTGTGAAATTGTCAATTTATGTTAAATTGATTGGTAAATGTGATATAATTCCCAGTGGATTTGGGGGAGAATATACCAAGTTGATTCTGAATGTAGTTTTAAAAGAACAAATGAATGAAAATTGCTAGTGATAGGGCCTTACTCAATCAGATGTAAAAACAAAGCACAGTAAGTGTTCAGTACATTACATGAAAACAAACTCAGAAATAATCCAACCAAATGATATTTCATTGATCTACAAAAGTATAAAATTGGAACCTAATATATTATAAATGTAACATTTCAAGACATTGGAGGAAAGATGAATCATTCAATAAAAAATGTTGAGAAAATTGGATATACATTTTAGTCAAGAAGATTGATCATGCAACACAAAATTAATCTATAGATAGATTAAACATTTAAACATAAAAACTATAACTTCATATTTTAAAAATTAGT
Source organism: Rhynchonycteris naso (assembly GCA_037038555.1). Taxonomy (NCBI): domain Eukaryota; kingdom Metazoa; phylum Chordata; class Mammalia; order Chiroptera; family Emballonuridae; genus Rhynchonycteris; species Rhynchonycteris naso. The sequence goes on along the minus strand of CM072999.1, from coordinate 32,957,827 downwards.
TATATTTATGGTCTCTAGGTAAGAGAAACCTTTCTAGTTGAGACATGAAACCCAGAATATATAATAAAATATTAATAGAACCTCCTATATAAACATTTGAAAGCTTTTTAATATTTTTTATATTTATTGACTTGAGAGGGAGAGAAATATTAATTTATTGTTCCACTTATTTATGCATTCATTGATTGATTGTTCTTGTATGTGCGTTGACCAAGGATCAAACTCAAAACCTTGGTGTATCCGAATGATGTTCTAACCAACTGATCTACCCAGTGGTAAGGCCCACATTTGAAACCTCTTAATAGACAAATCATCTAAGCAAAAACTTTTACACATGTCAAATTAAAAATTAATATTTGCAATAGATTTAACTGCCAACAGTTTAATATTTTTTTAATTTCTTTTTTTATTTTATTTATTTTATAGAGGAGACAGAGAGTGAGAGAGAGAGAGAGAGAGAAAAAGAGAAAGGGGAGGAGCTGGAAGCATCAACTCCCATATGTGCCTTGACCAGACCAGTGCAGGGTTTTGAACTGGTGACCTCAGTGTTCCCAGGTCGTCGCTTTATCCACTGCGCCACCACAGGTCAGGCCCAGTTTAATATTTTTAATATATAAAGTTTGAAGTTTTCTAATAATTCAATAGGAGGAACATGTCCTTCAATATAGAATAGTAGGCAAAAGATATAAATAAGCAATTTGCAAGGAAAAAGATGCAAGATGCTTTTAAATATGTGCTTGTTATAACTGGTAAGAAAATGCAAGTTTTAAAAATATTCTATTGCTTTGTACACCTCAGTTCAAAAGCTGTTTAAAATACATTCATTTAATAGGGGAATAAAGCAGTTTGCAAATACAATGTGTCCGTAAAGTGACACATGACTTTACGGACACACTGTAGTGTATGGTCTGAAATAATTGATTTGGTACTTTGAAAAACCTTTCCACTATAGAAGAACTTGACCAGTAAAAGGCCATACTCTCTGAGGCATACCCTGTAAAAGGACATGCACTGTCAGTCTTTAGACTCACTCTTCCCTAATAGTACCATGACTTGGAGGTCAGACTAGCAGGGAATAGGAGCCAGGACTGTAGGAAGCCAGGACTTAGGAGAGACAGAAGGTACCCTGAGACAGATGTCTGTAGCAGCACTGCTGGTGAAATACTTATCTTTGGACAAATAGTAATGTGTAAAGTTCACCCTAAGACTATGAGATCCACATGGGAAGCTGAAGTAGAAACTGTCAGTGGTGCCCTCCAGCTAAAGGTAGAAACAGAAATAATTTTCTCCAAAGGAAAGTTTCCCGACTTTAGTTAAGCCATACTCCCAACAGATTAAAATTAAGTAATGAATATGGCCAAAACTCAACAGCCACAAGTAATTTAGGAAAACTGTTATTCATTAGATGGACTGAAAACAATGACAACTCCTAGAACTTGTCAAATACAAAAATATAATACATCTAAGAATTAGGTGACTTATTTATTGTTCATACTGGCAAACTTTCATTTAGAACAATGTGAAACCAGACAGGAAGCAGGCAAAACAGAAGTATATCAAACTGTTCCTAGGAAGCCAGGATGTATGTTTTACCTGCCTATGGTAAAAAGTCCATAAGAACAAAGACATAACAAGATAAAGACATAACAAGAGACCATTATTAATGAATGAGCAAATTAGGGGTAAATGGGACTAAGAAATAAGAAAATATAACTTTAAAATATCAGTGAACAGATAAAACAGCAGATTAGACCAGCAGAAGAGATAATTCGCATACTGAAGTATTTTTCTGAGGAAATTACCTCATATTGGAAAACTACAATAGAAACATGATTTAATGGAAATGTGAAAGAAACATAGATATGGAAAATGAAATAAGAAGGTCCAAAATACATTATATCAGGGGTGCTCAATACGTCGATCGCCATCTACTGGTCGATCACGAAGGAAGTGTGGGTAGATCGCATGACATTAAAAAGACATTTGTCTTTTGATTGGCATACATGGTAGTCAATCTGACGTCTGAACTTTTGACACCCTACACATGCGCGTTAAACCACGCTAACTTGTTAAGTTACATTGCTGCGTAGTTAGCCTTCAATTTATTTAAACTAAATACAACAAAGGGTATAAAAATGAGTGCCGTAGCTGGTCCGAGTAAGAAGCCTAAAATCTACCACTTTCATACAGAATGGGAGGGGATTTTTTTCACTATGTCATATTCTAAGTGTGTTTGCCTCATCTGTCTATGTGCCATTGCTATTCCAAAGAAGGGAAATGTGGAGTGGCTTTTTCAGACTGTTCATAAAAACTATGACATTGACTTTCCTCCAAAAAGAGAACTGAGAAGGCCTGACCTGTGGTGGCGCAGTGGATAAAGAGTCGACCTGGGAACACTGAGGTCACCGGTTCAAAACCCTGCACTGGTCTGGTCAAGGCACATATGGGAGTTGATGCTTCCAGCTCCTCCCCCCTTTCTCTGTTTCTCTCTCTCTCTCTCACACACACACTCTGTGTCTCCTCTCTAAAATGAATAAAATAAAAATTAAAAAAAAAAAAAGCTGAGAAGGAGAAAGGTGAAAGAAGAATACACAATATTAAATAGTAATAATAGTAACTTAAATAATGATAATATAGAAGAAATAAACTTGTTTTGCATTTTTATTGTAGGTTGACTTGGTCATCTTATAAGTAGCTCGCAAGCTGAAAAAGTGTGGGCACCACTGCATTATATCATAGCCCAAAAGGAAAAAATGGAGAAAAAGCAATGATCTTAAAAGTAACCAGAGAGAAAGGACAGATCAATTATATAGAAATGACAGCAGAAAGAATTTAAAAAAATATATTGAAGTATTCTTCAGGGTATTTAAAAATTTTTATTTACAGTATTGAAAAAGTTATATTGGACATTACTTTGCACAGTTTACCATTTTGTGATATACATATGTGAAGTATTTACTAAAATTCACAGTATAATACACAAATTTGTTCTAAATTTTTGGATAGAGCCATTTAGACCATATTTATTAGGTCAGGACAACAATAATATCAAATTCTAAGATGACATTTTCCCATTACATTAGTGATTTATATTAAAGTTATAAAGAGTTTTTAATTAAGATAATATTTGATTTAGATACAGAGAAGAATTGATATGTTTTAAGCATATTAGATACTTTTAATCTAATCATGTTTGACTTTATTAATATTTAAATAAAATAATTATTTCAAAAATGAATTCAATTTCTAAGATTATATTTTTTCTCTTTTTAATGTATTCAATACTTTAAATCTTTCTCATGCTACCTGCCTTCTCACTTTGATGTTTTGGGGAGCAATTTTTTGAAATCTTCCATCACATAATAAAAATTGTACATTTTAATATAAAAATAGTATATTAAAAGTTTTGCTTCTCGCACATAGTTTGGCCTCTAACTTATAATAATTTTATTATTCTATTTTAAAAATTTTGGAAAATCTTGAGCACAATCCCCAAAACGATCTTAATATATCAGGATTGACAACTCACTAATTTTTGAGGATTGTGTCATAGGTACCCACAGTTTAGCCAAAAGCAGTGTCCTTTTATCTTTAAAGATTTATCAGACTCAAAACATATTGTACTGAGATAGCGACTGAGTAATTGTGAGGTTACTTTTCTTTTACTCTAATGAACCATATCATTTGTTCTTTGCATTATATAATCTTTACTGTCTTAACACACTAATATTTTAGATTTCTATTAATTGCTATATATTTAGCTTTCTGACCTACCTTTGTGAATGACACAGAACATTTTCATAAATAACTTTAAGAATAGACCTACATTTGCTATGATTGATTTAGGCCAAATTTATTTTGAGATGCTGGAAATGAATACTGTCATAATTTTATTCTTTTTTATTATTTTCTGATTCCTTCCTTTTGAAACAACTACTATTTCTCTGATATTTTCTTGTCATTGCTGCTGACAGAGACAGTTCAAGAAAATTAAGGAAAATATTCCTTATATACACCCATTGTTTTGTATGTAAAAAGGTTTAAAAAGTAGAGAATTTGCAGAAGCTGTGATACCTGAAAATTATTCAAAGAATAGTAAACAAGTCTGATAGCTTCTGGGAAACCTACATTAATAGAAGAAAGAAGAAGAAAAACTCTAGGAGACCAAGACATGACAGAATCTTAGTATGGTCACCCCTACATTTCCACCTATTCCTTTGTTTTACAGCTAGTGCTCAACTTACGACCATGATTTGTTCTGACAGACCAGTCGTAACACGATTTGGTCGTAAGTTGAGTAGGCTATATGTACAGTACTGTGAAATAATGTTATAAAAATCTTTAAGTCATATTTTATTATAATTTCCTTTCATTTTGTTATATATCATAATTTTCTGTGTTCATTTTATGCCATTTGTATCATCTCTACACCGTTTTGTTTCTTATTTTTACATTCATCAGCTTTTAAGTAAAACACTGCATTACCAGTACAACTGGTTTAATATTTGCAAAACATACAAAATTACAAAATACAGATGTATACAAAAACTGCTCTAGACGCAGAGCAGTATAGTGAATAGCAATTGTGGTTGTAAAGTCGAATGGTTGTAAGTTGTATAGGTTGTAAGTCGATCAATACCTGTATGTTCTTTCTTTAGAACCAAATTTAGTTAGTATAGAAGTCTGCCCTATTAGTGTTAGGGCCCTGGCCATTTGGCTCAGTGTTAGAGTGTCAGCCTAGCTTGTGTCTTGGGTTCAATTACATGCCAGGGCACACAGGAGATGTGCCCATCTGCTTCTCCAACCTTCACCCTCTATCTCTCTCTTCTCCTGCAGCCAAGGTTCCATTGGAGCAAAGCTGGCCCATGCGCTAAGGATAGCTCCATGGCCTCCGCCTCAGGTGTTAGAATGACTCTGGTTGCAATAGAGCAGTGCCCCAGATGGGCAGAGTATCGCGCCCTACTGGGCTGGCCAGGTAGATCCTGATCGGCCGCATGTGGGAGTCTGTCTCTCTGCCTCCCTGCTTCTCACTCACTTCAGAAAAATACAAAAAAAAAAAATAGTTGTCAGTTTCCATTTGCCCCACTTAATGTTCCTGCTTCGGGTACTCTCTGATCTTGGTGACTTAATTTTTATTATGTGAAGACCGGATTTGAGTTAACAGTGTTCATAATTATCTTAATATAAAACAGTATTGACTGGTTATCAAACCTTCAGGCTTGTTTTATAAACTTGAATTGTTTAATATCATTATTGGTTGATTCTTGTGTATTTGGTTTGGTTCTAGCATATCCAGAGCCACACTTAGGGGTATGATTTCTAGAGCAGATTATTCAGCTAAAGTGTACTACAAAGTATCATTGAAAGAGAAAATAGTATATATGAGCAACCTTAGTTAGTCATGCATGTGTATATTTGTGTGTGTGTGTTCATCGGGATTTGTGTGTTCATTTATACCTGACTAGGTGATAGGCAACCAACTCTCTCCCCAGTCCCACCAGCTGCCCTAATAAAAATTACCTCTTCAGTTGCCTGTAGCCCTAGTCTGAAGAACTCTATTCCAGTCCTAGGACATGTGTGCATATACAGACATATACATTACTCTTAGTTTTATGAACTGCAATTATTTTGTTGTTCAAGAATGGACTCTATTTTGACTTCTTTTAAATCTCAAATTTGAAGGTAGCATAGGCTTTATTTGGATAGTGAAATACCTTATTCTGAGCATCACAGTCTAGAGGTTCTGAAAGAGTCTGGGATCTTCAGATCTTAAACTACAGATCGTCAATGTGAGATATCAGCTCAGATTTCCTACCATAAACAAACGTGTGTAGCCCTGGCTGAATGGCTCAGTTGGTTAGAGTGCTGTCCTGATATGCAAAGGTTTCAGGTTTGGTCCCTAGTCAGGGCACATATAGGAATGTATCTCTCTTTCTCTCTTTTACCTCTCCCTCTCTCCCCCCTTCCTCACTCCCTTTCTCTCTCTAAAATCAATAAATAAAAATTTATAACAAGAATATATATGTTAGCTTTTAAATTGGAGCATATATAAGAACTGTTATTTAATTCTTAAGAATTTTTCAATTTTTATTATCTTTTTGTGTTCCTGATGTTTTACCTTTTTTAGTAGCAAAGGATATCTATACTTTTTTAGAACAGTTTTTAAAAATTAGGCCTTTTATTATTTTTAAGTCCTTTGTTAAGAAATTTTTCTTCCCTGGCCTGACCTGTGGTGGCGCAGTGGATAAAGCGCAGATCTGGGAACACTGAGGTCGCCAGTTCAAAACCCTGCACTGGTCTGGTCAAGGCACATATGGGAGTTGGTGCTTCTAGCTCCTCCCCCCTTTCTCTCTCTCTCTCTCTCTCTCTCTCTCTCTGTATCTCCTCTCTAAAATGAATAAAAATTAAAAAAAAACCTTTTAAAAGAAATTTTTCTTCCCTATAGTAAAGACAAATGTTTTCTTTAATCTAACTTATATGAATTGTATTTAATAAATAATGTGTCCTTCATGTTATAGTTCTTATACGTTACAGCTCACTGAATATTTTAATCTATTTTTATATATGTAGAGCCTCTTACAAAGTAGATTTTTTATTATGAAATATAATAATGGTTGGTTTAAAATGACTATGATGAGACCCAACTGTGTAGTAAGGGTAGCAGAGCAAGTTGTATTAAGACAATGGTTCTCGCCTGACCTGTGGTGGCGCAGTGGATAAAGCGTCGACCTGGGAACACTGAGGTCGCCAGTTCAAAACCCTGCACTGGTCTGGTCAAGGCACATATGGGAGTTGATGCTTCCAGCTCCTCCCCTCCCCCCCCTCACTCTGTGTCTCCTCTCTAAAATGAATAAAATTAAAAAAAAAAAAAAAGACAATGGTTCTCAAACTGTGCACCAGGGCTCACTGGTCTGCCCTAGAAGATTTCCAGGTGTGCCCTATGTAAATGTGTGCCTGTTCAGGACCAAAAAACCAACAGCTTTTATGGAGTTTAGATTTTTTGAGGACAGAGATGTGGGGAATTAGCTGTAAATTGACAGTCTGCCCAACCCCCCACCTCACTTGTCTGATTAGGTTGCAAAAGGCTGTTAAGCTGTGGTGCTGGATTGGTTACACTACCCCCTTGATCCCTGGAAAGACTGAAGGCTAGTTTCTTCTCTCCTTTGGTGTCAAGTTAAGATGATACATATGATGTAGGTTTTGGATTGATGATTAAACATAAGAAATGTCTCTTGAAGCCTTTTGGATTTCTATAAAAGGATATGTGGCAATATCTTAAAAAGCTTTGAACATTTTACTACAATTTTCAACATCCTATTGATGTGAATTAGGATTTTCTACCCTCAACACAATTGAGAATAAAAAGAGAAGAATTCTTCAATGTACTGACGAGGATATGAGAGTTTGAATTTTAAATATATGCCCAAACATTGAGGAAATTTCTAGGACACATCAGGCTCATGTTTCTCATAAACACAAGAGTGAAAAAACTTAACACATTCACACTGGAACCTGCCGAATTTACTAAATCTTACTAAGAATGTATCTATACAGTGTCTTCGTAAAGTCAAGGTGCATTTTTGACCATGTGACCGGTCAAAAGTGCACCATGACTTTATGGAGACACTGTATATAAAAAGATAACTTTGTCGATATTTTTTTTTTCAGACAGTTAATTTTAACGGGGTGACATTGGTCAATTAGTGTACATAAATTTAGGGAAAACATCTCCAGGTTATTTTGACATTTGATTATGTTGTATACCCATCACCCAAAGTCAAATTGTCTTCCCTTACCTTCTGTTTCGTTTTATTTGTGCCCTTCCCCTCCACCAACTACCTTACTCTCCTCTCTTTCCCTCCCCCTGGTAACCACCATACTCTTCTCCATGTCTATGAGTCTCAATTTTGTGTCCCACCTATGTGTGAAATCATACAGTTCTTAGTTTTTTCTGATTTACTTATTTCACTCAGTATAATGTTATCAAGGTTCATCCATATTCTTGTAAATGATCCTATGCCATCATTTCTTATGGCTGAGTAGTATTCCATAGTATATATGTACCACATCTTCTTTATCCAATCTTCCAATGAAGGGCTTTTTGGTTGTTTCCATGTCTTGGCCACTGTGAATAATGCTGCAATGAACATGGGCTACATGTGTCTTTACGTACCAATGTTTTTGAGTTATGGGGGTATATACCCAGTAGAGGGATTGCTGGGTATAAGGTAGTTCTATTCTTAATTTTTTGAGGAACCACCATTCTTTCTTCCATAATGGTTGTACTACTTTACATTCCCACCAACCGTGGATGAGGGTTTCTTTTTCTCCACAGCCTCTCCAACACTTGTTATTACCTGTCATGTTGATAATAGCTAATCTAACAGATTTGAGGAAGTATCTCATTGAAGTTTTGATTTGCATTTCTCTAATAGCTAGTGAAGATGAGCATCTTTTCATATATCTGTTGGCCATTTGTATTTCTTCCTGGGCAAAGTGTCTGTTCATGTCCTCTTCCCATTTTTTTATTGGATTGTTTACTTGTTTGTTGTTGAGTTTTGTGAGTTCTTTCTATATTTTAAGATATTAGGCCATTACCTGAGCTGTTGTTTGAAAATATAATCTCCCATTTAGCTGTCTGTCTGTCTGTTTTGTTGTCGGTTTCTCTTGCTGTGCAAAATCTTCTTAGTCTGATGTAGTCCCATTCATTTATCTTTGCCTTCTCTTTCCTTGCCTTTGGAGTCAAATTCATAAAATGCTCTTTATGGCCAAGTTCCATGAGTTTAGTACCTATGTTTTCTTCTAGGTAATTTATTGTTTCAGGTCTTATATTTAGGTCTTTGATCCATTTTGAATTAATTTTAGTACAAAATGTAGTTGAGTTTTATTCTTTTACATGTTGCTGTCCAGTTTTCCCAGCACCATTTATAGAAGAGGCTTTCTTTCCCCGTTGTGTGTTGGTTCCTTTATCAAAGATTATTTGACCATATATATGTCGCTTTATTTCTGGACTTTCTATTCTGTTTCATTGGTCTGAGTTTCTATTTTTCTGCCAATACCATGCTGTTTTGATTATCATAGCTCTATAAATTAATTTGAAGTCAGGTATTGTAATGCCCCCAACTTCGTTCTTTTTCCTTAGGATTACTTTGGCTATTCGGGGTTTTTTATAGTTTCATATAAACCTGATGATTTTTTGTTCCTTTTTTTTTAAAAAAAATGACATTGGAATTTTGATGGCAATTGCATTAAATTTGTATATTGCTTTGGGTAATATAGTCATTTTGACTATATTTATTCTTCCAATCCAAGAACAAGGAATATTTTTCCATTTCATTTTATCTTTTTTGATTTTCCTTAACAATGCTTTGTAGTTTTCATTATATAAGTCCTTTACATTTTTTGTTATATTATTCCTAGGTATCTTTTTGTTGTTGTTGTTGCAGCCATAAAAGGGATTCTTTTTTTTAGTTTGTTTTCTGATGTTTCATTGTTGACAAATAGGAAGGCAATGGACCTCTGTATAATAATTTTGTATCCTGCAACCTTACTGTATTGGTTTATTGTTTCTAATACTCTTTCTGTGGAGTCTATGGGTTTTCAATATATAGGATCACATCATCTGCACAAAGTGAAACCTTTACTTCTTCTTTCCCAATATGAATACCTTTTATTTCTTTCTCTTGTCTGATAGAACTTCCAGCACTACATTGAGTAAGAGCGGAGAGAATGTACAACCTTGTGTTCTTCCTGATTTTGGGAAAAAGTCCTCAGTTTTATGCCATTTAATATGATGTTAGCTGATGGTTTATCATAAATGGCCTTTATTATGTTGAGGTATTTTCCTTCTATACCCATTTTGTTGAGTGTTTTAAACATAGAATGGTGTTGTATTTTATCGAATTCCTTTTCTGCATCTATTGATAGGATCATATGGTTTTTGTTCTTTGTTTTGTTGATATGGTGTATTACATTAACTGTTTTACATATGTTGAACTATCCTTGTGATTCTGGGATGAATCCTACTTGATCATGATGAATTATTTTTTAAAAATATTGTTGTATTTGATTTGCTAATATTTTGTTTAGTATTTTAGCATCAGTATTTATTTGAGATATTGGTCTGTAATTTCCTTCTTTTGTGTTGTTCTTGCCAGGGTTTGGTATGAGGGTTATGTTGGCCTCATAAATTGTGTTTGGAAGTATTGCTTCTTCTTCAATTTTTGGAAGACTTTGAGTAGAGTAGGAAATAAGTCTTTGAATGTTTGATAGAATTCACTAGTACAGCCGTCTGACCCTGGACTTGTATTATTTGGCAGGTTTTCAATAGTTGTTTCTATTTTCTCCCTTCTTATGGGTCTGTTTAGGCGTTCTACTTCCTCATGACTCAGTCTAGGAAGATTGTATTTTTCTAGGAATTTATCCATTCTTTTAAAATTGTTAAATTTGGTGATATGTAGCTTTTCATAGTATTCTACAATAATTCTTTGTATATCTACGATATCTGTGGTGATTTTTCCTCTTTCATTTTGGATTTTGTTTATATGAGTCCTTTCTCTTTTTTCCTTGGTGAGTCTTGTCAAGGGTTTGTCAATTTTGTTGATCTTTTCAAAGAACCAGCTCCTTGTTTTATTGATTTTTTTCTATGCTTTTTCTGTTCTTTATTTCATTTATTTCTGTTCTGAATTTTATTATTTCCTTTCTTCTGCTGGTTTTGGGTTGCCTTTGTTCTTCATTTTCTAGTTCCTTAATATGTGAAGTTAAGTTGTTTACTTGGGCTCCTCTTGTTTGTTCATATAGGCCTATAGTGATATGAACTTCTCTTTTTTACTACTTTTGCTGCATCCCTGGGATTTTGATATGCCGTATTTTCATTTTGTTTGTATGTATGTATCTTTTGATCTCTGCTTTTATTTCTTCTTTGACCCAGTCATTTTTTAGAAGTATGTTGTTTAATTTTCTCATTTTTGTGGGTTTGTTTACTTCTCTTTTGCAGTTGAAATCTAGTTTCAAAGTTTTATGGTCAGAAAATACGCTTGGTATAAATTCAATCTTTCTGAATTTGTTGATGTTAGTTTTGTGACCCAACATATGGTCAATTCTTTAGAATGTTCCATGTGCACTTGAAAAAAATGTATACTCTCGCATTTGGGGATGAAATGTACTGTAAATTTCTATCATATCCAGTTTTTCTAATGTTTCGTTTAAGGCTCACATTTCCTTATTGATTTTCTGTTTGGGTGAACGATCTAGAGCAGTGGTAGTCAACCTGGTCCCTACCGCCCACTAGTGGGCATTCCATCTTTTATGGTGGGTGGTTATGGAGCAACCAAAGTATAAATAAAAAAGTAGATTTAACTATAATAAGTTGTTCTATAAAGATTTATTCTACCAAACTTAGCGAAAATCTGACATAAAGTACTTGGTAAGTAATTATTATTATATGCTTTCATTTGCTGTATCTCTGCTTTATAAACTTTATACAGTAAAGTTACTTCCCTACTTTATAAATCACCATTACTATGGAACTAGTGGGCGGTTAGAAAATTTTACTACTAACAGATATACAAAAGTGGGCAGTAGGTATAAAAAGGTTGACTACCCCTGATCTAGAGCCATCAGTGGTGTATTGAGGCCTCCAAGTATGCTTGTATTTTTGTCAGTTTTTATTTTTAGGTCAGTTAGTATGTGTCTTATATACTTTAGTGCTCCTTGGTTTGGTGCATGTATATTAAGAAGTGTTATGTCTTCTTGATTCAATGTCCCCTTTATTATTATAAAATGACCATCTTTGTCTCTGATTACGTTTGCTGTATTGTAGTCAGAATTGTTAGATATGACTACACCTGCTTTTCTTTGGATGTTATTTGGTTGGAGATTTGTTCCAAACTTTCACTTTGAATTTGTTTTTATTTTTGTAACTTAGATGTGTTTCTTCAAGGCAATATACAGTTGGATTTTCTTTTTTAATTCATTCTGCTATTCTGTGTGTTTTTACTGGTGAGTTCAACCCATTTACATTTAGTGTAATTATTGAGACTTGAGGGTTTCCTACTGCCATTTTATATATTGCTTTCTGATAGCTCTGTATTTTGTTTGGTCCTTCTTTTTTGTTTTTCTGTCATTTGTTTTTGTTTGGTTGTATTGCATACTTATTTCTTCTGTTTCTTTTCTTAACACATGTGTTTCTGTAGTGGTTTTTTCAGGGGTGGTTACTATTGAGTAATAGAAAGGATACATATCATATTCATTGTAGTATATTATCTCATAAGTGCTTATGCACTCCATCCTTCTTTGCTACTGTTAATCTTTGTCCTCTCCCCTTTTTTGTATTTGTTGTCACAGATTAATCTTGATTTTATTGTGATCATGATGAAGCTTTTACTTGTAATTTTGTTTTCTTTTGTTCTTTGTATCTAGTCAAATAACCCCCTTTAGTATTTCCTAGAGTGGGTGTTTTCTGGTGAAAAATTCCCTCATCTTTTCTATATCTGTGAATGTTTTTATTTCTCCTTATCTAAAGGATAACTTTGATGGATATAGTATTCTTGGCTGGAAGTTTCTCTCTTTCAGAACTTTAAATATTGGGGTCCACTCTCTTCTGGCTTGTAGAGTTAATGCTGAGAAATCTGATGATAACCTAATGGTCCTTCCTTTAGATGTTTTATTCTTCTTTTTCTTGGCTGCCTTGAGGATTTTTCTTTGTCATTGGTTTGTGATAATTTCATGATGTGCCTTGGAGTAGGTTTTTTTTGATTAAGATAACTCAGTGTTCTGTTTGCTTCTTGAATTTGAGGCTCTAATTCTTTCCACAGGCTTCGGAAGTTCTCGTCTATTATTCATTTGAATATGTTCTTCATTTCATTGATGTGTCACTATGGCAATGATGTAAGCTAGGCCTCAATCCTATAGTTAGGTGGTGATTGTTAGGGTTTGCAGGCTCTGACAATGGGAGAGTCAGTTTTCCCAATGTGTCTCCCCACGTCTCTTTTTTGTGAGCCAACAGCCTGGGGACTCAGCTGTGAATTTGCCCAGGCACTGCTTGCAGATCAAGAGGCTCTAAGAGCTGCCAAGCCCCACCCCCTCTACCCCTGCCTTCAACCCCATCAAAGCACAGTTCTGGGTAAGGCTTTGTCAACCAGAGCCACCAGAGTAAGCACAGGGAGCTGTTTGCTGTTCAGGCTCCTAAGGGCCCCGAGGCATGTCTAGTATGCCTCAGCGCTCCGCGAGTTGATCTCTACAGGCTTTCTCCCTGTGCCCTGTTTGGAAGCCTGCAGCCCTGCTTCCACACCTTCTGCAGTGCTCTCTGAGGTCTGCTCCATAGGAATATGCTTTGTAACCTGTATCAGCTGGAAGAGGTGCCCTGCCTGAACAGGTTCAGGCCTAGGGATCCCAGCCCTTGTGTACTTCCTGTGCTGTTGGATGGGGAGCCGGGACCACACAGAAACTGGCTACAGCCCACGCAAAAGTCCACTGCTGACAGTCTCCAGCCTAGCCCCTCCATCTGCAAACATGTGTGCCCTCACCAGAGGCAGCAGGTGGAGCCACTCGCACACTGCCCGCAATTGCAGACCGGCGTTGAACAAAGCCCACAGCCACTCTGGTGCCAGCCTCTGCAGGCAACCCTCCCCAGCCACCTCCGCCAGTCTGCCACTCGCGCTAGCTCCGCGTTTGTGATCACAGGCTGAGCTGCCGGCAGGCTCTTTCCTCAGCTTGATCATCTACCCTAGCCCAGCTTCTTCCCTTGCCCCTAACCCTCCTTTCCTCTCAGTTCCAAGCAAAAGTAGCCCTTCCTCAGATCAGTGAGGAAAGCGAAAACTCCGTTCTCCGTCTTATTTTCTTCAGAGTGGATTATATATTCAGCCTCCTGTTTGCCCAATCGTACCTTTGTTTGGTGCATGTGTATTTCAGATGCTCCTGAGATTGTTTTTCTGTCTCTAGTTGTTGAATTTGTTGAAATTTCAGGGGGAGATATCGGGAGCGCCCCTCACAATGCTATCTCTCTTAGTTTTTTTATTTTTTAACCCCACTTTTTTACGAATTCTAAAATGCATAACTCAAAAAATGTAACATAAAAATGGTTTTAATGTCGGAATAAATTTAATTTTGTCCTATTTATTTCATTTAATTACCATAAAAGCACGCTTGGACTTTATATTTTTTCTTTAATATTTGACTTAATTATTATAACATATTTCTCAGAATTTTATATATAGTGCACCTACAATTATTTGTAGGATTTTAAATGCACCCCGACTTCAAAAAGTTAGAGAACCACTGTATTAATAAGGTGACCAACTTTTTTACAATGAAAAGGACAAAAATAAGTTGAAGAATACAATATTGTAAATAAAAGAAACATTTTATTCCTTGCAACATTAATGCACTATAATATGGTAAATACATAATAAAAACATTTGTAATATTTTATATTGTAATTATGCTTACATGCCTATTAATTTTTAATAATAATTGTAAGAAAAAAGTACTCATTTAGATACAAATACATAACATCACACGCAATGGATCAACTTTGAATTGATCGAATACATACATTTACAGATTAGTCTTCCAGTATCATAAAGAAGGACATGTAAGAGAACACTTTTCGAGGGAGGATGGAACTTACAAAAGAAGGACTGTCCTCCCTAAAGGAGGACAATTAATCTCCTTAGACATCTTGTACAGAACTCTTGGTGATTCCCAATTTTATATCACCCTGAATCTTAATCTCATCCTGACAAGAGTAAAGGCCTAGGCTTCTACTGTTTTTGCAGCTTTGGATTTTAGTGTGCAGTTCCTATAGAAATTAAAAATTAATATAAAGTTATTTGGATTACAGTTTGAACAGTTTACTTACCACAAATAATTATGGACACTTCCTTATATATCTTCATCTTTGCTTAGGTACATAATTGCATTGCTGTTTTCTTTTGGATTTAAGTGAAAGCAAAAATTCAGAAGGTGCTGTTAAGTCTTTTTTCTTCAAAAGGTATTTTCAGTCTTTTCAGATTCTTTTCCCAATCTACTATAAAGGTTTTGTGGTAATGTACAAGGCTACATTCCTGGTAATTGGAATCTCCAAAACTGTTACTTCTTGATAAATCTTTGTTAAGTTTTCAAGATTCTTGCTGTCATGTTGCATTCTTTAAACATCTGGTAATTCATATACAGTCTGAGAAGACACACTCATTGCTTCTTCATTGCTTTGATAGTTCTTATTAGAACTGTTTGGTTTTCATAATTGCCTTTATTGTCTATAACTGCAATTTCTGCAATATAGGTGATTTATATTTGTGCTTTAATACAAATAATAGTACCCAACATTTTAAAAATACTTACTATGTGTTAGGAATGATAGAGAGAGCATTTTATATCTTCTATCTCGTTTAAACAGAGTAAGAGATCCTTTCTATATTTTATTACAGCATAGTGCCTTATAAACTGAAGGTACATAATAATTTATAGATTAATGAATTAAGTTCCGAATTGGCATCTACACTCTTAAATTCCCTTGTGAAGTTTTCTATTGATTTACTCTAAGGCTTTGGATTAGAATTTATTGTTCCATCTATTTCTTCACTTACAAAGAGAGAAGTAAATATGTCTCCTCTGTATTATGTAATATAGGAATATTTTAACTATTTAAATAGAGAATATAAGTGTTATGTAAGAAAGACACCATAAATAACTTCTCTTGTGAATATTTCTTCTATTATTGAATTATGTGGCTAAATAATAGTATTCATGTTTAGTTCTCCAATGTACTGAATGAGAAAAATAAGAGTTTTTGAGAACATTATAAATTTATGTGCTTTATGTTATTACTAGCATTATAAATATTGTGCCATTCCCTTATAGTTAACTACAAATGCTTTATATGTAATGTTAAAACTAATTTTTAAGCAGGGTAACAAATACCAGTACTTCTTTTCATAAATGGAAAACTGAGAGAGAGATAAATTTCTGAAAGCATAAAACAAAAGCTGATATTCATTTAATATGTGAATAATGAAGGACCATTAGGTTTTAGATGATGTATATAAATCCTGATCATAAAGTGAGAGGTTAGGAGCTTTAAAATCAATCTGTAGAGAACAAGTTAAATCAAGCTACAGCATATCATAGTCTCCAAACACTTATGAGTATACATTTTTCTCTCATCCTTACTAGGAACGTCATAGTTAAGCTTTATTTCAAGACAAGAAATAGATTGGATTTCCTTGCTTTTAAAAAGTAGTTTTCTCGTCTGACTTGTGGTGGCACAGTCGATAAAGCATCGACCTGGAAAGCTGAGGTCGCTGGTTCAAAACCCTGGGCTTACCTGGTCAAGGCACATATGGAAGTTGATGCTTCCTGCTTCTCCCCCCTTGTGTCTCCCTTCTCTCTCTCTTTCTCTCTCTGTCTCTCTCCTCTCTAAAATGAATAAATAAAATCTTTAAAAAAATGTAGTGTTCTCATTTTCCTTATTCCCAATTGGCCCATAATTCTAAAACTGAGGGTGATATGAGATGATAAAATTTAATGCCCTATAATAATAAATAAAATACAAATAAGGTGTTTTATGGGGGTTTTTTTCTCTCCTCAATAGTTCTTTCACTCATTTAATATCCTTTACCTTACATATTTCTTGTTCCTCTCACTTTGTCACATATGTTTGTTTTGGTGAAAATCTAGTTTTACAGACAGATATTCTTTGTTACTTAAGATTATTTAATCAGCAGAAGGCACTGTAGTAATTATTAAGAGGAAATTTTATTAAATCTACATAGTCAACTATAAAGCACTTAAGTATTAATACAGATCATGCTTTGTTAATCAATGTCTATATAAATAAGTAAAAGCACTATACTAAGTGATTTTTATAGTCACCATGCATATAAGGAATTTCTACACATTTGCATGTAACTATTGTTTATACTGTACATATTTAAACATAGTAATTGCCTGTTAACAATAACATTTTTCTAAGGTCATTTTCTCTGTGGAGTTTCCTTGACAAGTTCCCTCACCTATGGAATCATTGTTTATGGTTTATGACACCCTTTTGTTGCAACTGAGCAGTCTTTGAAGCATCTTTTGACTTTAATGTTCCTTCAAAGTGTCAAGGGTAAAATAAAAAGATCATAATAAGTAGTTTCCATAAGAGGTTGCAACTTGCATAGTTAGAAAGCATTTAGAAGTTAAAGATAAAATGTCTTATTTAGAGAGAATAGCTAAATCCAATTAAAATCTTTATTAATTTGGACTCTACTAGTTCAAAAATGGTTAAATCTGAGGTAAGAATATAAATTTCTACTATTGGTCAATGAAAAAAGTTGATAATCAAATAAATAATGTATGAGAATGTGGGAACATTAAGCTAATTAAGAAAAATGGTTTCAAACTTTTAATGGCATCCTTTTTTTGCCATGGATTATGAATAGCTTATTGATAATGAATAGTTGTTATCTACTTGAATAATAAAAGCATGGATAACCATTACAGCTTACTAGTATATATGATTGAAAGGATAAAGCTGTATTGTTAAAACTATTCTTCTCTTTGAATTTTTAATAATTTAGATAACTTTTTCTTGTTTTGTTCTCTAAGACTTTGCCTTCTAGTTGTGCCTCCCCATTTACAGTTAGAGATGTTTTTACTAGCTCTTGCCCTCCTGTTCATCTTCCAACTTCTACTGCATTTGATCTCTTGTTCCCTTAAGTCCCACTGTTTCAGAGTTCTGCTTCCTTCCCTCCACTTGCCAGCATTCTAAGATTAAGGTTCTTGGTCCCCATTCTCATTTCCTTCCTCTTTGATTCTCAACCATTGTTTCAAGATTAGTTTTCTAGATTTTTGTATTATTCGTATTCTCTAACTATGCAGTATGATCAAAACTTCAGGGATATAGGGAGAATTGGAAAGCAGAGGCATAAAGAGTATTGACATATATTGAATACCTACTCTCTGCTAGGGATTTACTTATATCATTTAGTTCTCAGAAGATGTAGGTATGTTTTATTATTATCTCCATTTTACTCATAAGTATACTGACACTCAGAGAGGATAAACATTTTGTTCTATTGCACAGACAACTTAGTGATAAATCCAGGTTTCAAACCTATTGGTTCACTTATTTATTAATTCTTTTATTCAACAAAAAATTTATTGAGTACATATACTTTATGTTGGGCATTGTGCTAGATGCTGCAATATATCCAGTCCTTATTCTTATGCACCTTGTGGCATTGTCTGACCTCATAGATGGTGATCTTCCTGCTATGCCAAACAGCTTAAGAGGGAGACGGTAAAAGGGAAATAGAAGGTTCCTATGATTCATGAAAAATGTATATTTGACATAGGTATAAAAATGATGATAATTATGTATTACTTAGGGATACCCTATTGAAAAGGTTGGTTTTTAGCTCATCCTAGAGAGAGTCTGACAATCTTCCTATCACCATTGTCAGCATCAATGCCTTTTAGTGATATCACCACAATATATATACTCCTTTTCTGTTCTAAAATATACACACTTTGTGTCTGTAAACCCTAATTTTCTAGAAAATTTTCAGAAAGAATTAATTGTCCTCCCTAAATTATGTTTGTGAAAAGATGAAGACCTCTGTATAAAGAATACATACATTCATTCACCCATCCATCAATCATCTATATATTTATTAATACCCTAAAAATAATTAAGAGGATTTACTTAAATACATAAACTACAACTTTTAATAAGATAAATGTGGAAAAAATTGGGCAAGGAACAATAAGATGAAATTAGGTTATGTTTAGGAAGCCTACTAAAAAAGTATCCACAAATTTTTCTTTGTTGCTCAGGGGTAACTTTATTTGCAAGCATCATAATTTAGAAACAAACTGGTAGCACAGAAAAGAACCCATTCCTAGTTGTGACACTTACGAGGAAATTTCTTCTATATATTCTCCTAAAGAAGGCCACAGTGCAATGTGTTAAACAGTGGCTTCAAATACTTTCTAATGTAAATATGACTTTCTGTGACTTCAATTGCATGCCACAAAAAAGAAAGTCTGTGCCTTGGCCACTTAGCTCAGTTGGCTAGAGCATCGTCCTAAAACACCAAGTTTACAGGTTGGATCAATGATGGGGGTCGAATAATTTAATAACCAGTTCTGTGCCCTAATGACTGTTTTATGCATAAAAAAGCAGTATACCAAAAGGTAGTGTATTATTTCATGCATTTAATATTTAAGAACAATAAAAGAGTTACACAAAACTAGATTGTTATAAGAAAGTGTTTTAAAATATTAATGAAAGAATATTAAATAATACCTGAGAAAAAACAATCAAACTGTTATTTAAGATATTTCCAATGACAGCTCATCACCCCCTGGTTCTTTGGCACTTTTTCATCTTTACGTTATGTGTTTGTTTACTGAAATACTAAACATGAGGGAATTAAAATGTAGTATTTCATCAAAGGTATAATAAGTTCTATGAAATGAATAAATAAATATTACAAGCATAGCTCCCTTAAATTTTTCTCTCCTATGAACGGAATGAACATTATTATTACGGGCGCTTAGAATATGCTGTTGTGCAGATGAATGTTAAAAAAGAGTAAGGAATGCAAATTTGTGATTTCCTCATTGGGTGGCTGCCCAGGCGCCCACCTTAGAGAGACCCCTGATCACAAGTGCCATTTTAACAACCAGTTCACCAAAGTCAACAAAAAATTAGGTATCAGTTCTGCCAAACCAGTGTGAACTGGCTGAATCCCACCACTGAAGTGGATCCCTGGTCAGGTCACATACGGGAAACCAATGAATGCACAACTAAGTGGAACAACAAATGAATGCCTCTCTTTCATTCTTTCTCCCTCTTCCCCCTTCCTCTCTCTGTCTCTATAAATTCAATCAATTAAAAAGAAAAAAAGTCTAATAAAACAATTCTTTGAAAAGTGAGATGAGGTATTTCAGATAGACCACTGTGATCTAGCCAAATCCAATTATAATTTTAGAGTATCTAAAGAATTTAATGAATTGCATCACTTTCAGGTAGTTCTCAAATGTAATTTGCCAATTGATATTTTATGTACTAGGTGACAGTGAATTTACACACTCTTGTAAGTTTGTTTTCAGTAATGCAACATCAATACATAGAATACTACCTAGTACATAGTAGGTGCTTAATAACTAATGTAGAGATGGATAAGCATAGTACTTTAAAGTATCTGCTAAAGTAAAAGACTTCCTCTCAGCTATACTTTATGTTGATATTTTCTTCCCTTATCCTTAAATAAAGATGCTACTATACTTCTGAGTACATCATTGTGATATGGAAATAATGTTTCTTCTCAAGAGACTTCAAAATCATGTCAGATAAATTAAATCTGGAAAACAAAAGATGGATTCAGGATAATGCTAACTTGACAATTTTTAGCTGTATATTTAAATGAAAGTAATTAACTCTCAAATTTAGGAATTTAAGAATTTCCTTTTCTCCTGCCTGCTGGCCCTCTATTTTTAAAATATGTTTTATTGAAAAGCATTTTGGTAATATTAGTTTCTCTTTAAAATTTCTGCCATTGTTAAATATTACATTATGCTGGGATTCAACAGGCCAGTAGAATACATCAATTTTAGAAGTTCTTTATTCTGTATTGTTATAAGGGGTTGCCTAACTAATTTATATGCATTTTAAAAATTTATAACATCAACTGGCATCTAACACATACTTGTTACATATTAGCTGCTTTGGCCAGCCTCAACCTAAAATTTCCCCAGAGCTACAATCTTACTTAAGAATATCACTGCCTGACCTGTGGTGGCGCAGTGGATAAAGCGTCAACCTGGGAACACTGAGGTCGCCAGTTCAAAACCCTGCACTGGTCTGCTCAAGGCACATAGGGGAGTTGATGCTTTCAGCTCCTCCCCCCTTTCTCTCTCTCTCTCTCTCTCTCTCTCTCTCTCTCTCTCTCTCTCACTCTGTGTCTCCTCTCTAAAATGAATTTTAAAAAAATATCACTCTACTTGTAATGAAATATTGAAATACCAACCTTTCCCTTTATTACTCTATAATTTACTTTTTATTTCATTTGCATTTTTTATTTATTAGAGTACTTTCTTTTGCAAACTTCGCTTTTGTATTGACCCCCAAGTATTGTAATCTATATTTATTTTAAAACAGGCTTAGAAATTGATTAAATCACATATTTTACTCCCACATTTTACCCTAAATCATATCTTTACCACCACAAAAAAAAATAACTAATTACCTATTTTGATTTACCTTTAGAAAATGTAATTTTTCTGTCTACTTTATTAGCTTTTCCAGGTTTAAACATATTTGTCCTAAGAAAGCCCTATCTTAAAACTTCTATTATATGATTAAAGCCTATCACTTCATTAATACTTTTTAAAACAGATAGTTAATTTATATTGAATATATGGAATCTAGAGTTTTTCTTGTATCTAATACATGGGGAAGTTGACTAGAATGAGTCCTTTTTAATTATTCCATAAATTATAAAACTAGGGAAGATACAAAATAATCTCAGGTTTTCAGGAGCTAATTATTTTAAGAGTAAAACAAACAAACAAACAAAAAAAACCACCCAGATTTCTTACCCTATAAAAATCTGAACTGTAATAACAGCAATCTAAGACTTCCTTTTGAAATTTAGGTCATTAGGTGAGATAAAGCTTTCATCAAATACTTCTAAATTATAAGAGATAAGTAACACCAGCTAATATAAAAGTTTCCCAGATGTCCTGGTCTTCTTCTTTTATTGAGTGGTCCCCAAGAACTTAGTCTTGATACCTAAAAAATGGGGAATTACAAAGTATGTTTTATAGAAAGGATGGTTTATAATTATTTTGAAATTAATTTTACTTCTCTGCATTCCTTCTTTTTGGCTAATTTCACTCAGTCTGCTATTTAATCTTTAATTACAGGCCACAAAAGAAGTAATAGAACGGGAAGCACCAGGGATGGCCCTGGCAATGCTGATGGGATCACTTAATGTTACACCTCTGGGCATGCTCTCTAGGTAAGAAAGTAACCAATGTGTTACAAATAAAATTAATTCCATGCAACTAGTCACTACAACAGACTGATAAACCCAAAAAAGTTGAGTTCTAACACTTAAGTTTGCCCCATTGGTTCCCCAGAATTAAGTCTTAGTATCCTGTCCCATCAAATTTTTATCAAATCTTAGCCATTTGTTTCTTTCAAGTTCTTTTTCCTATATTCTATTTAAAGTTTTAGAATATAATATAGTACTTCTTAAAGTTGTCAATCTTAACCCAGAGGAGAGTTCAGTTTATTTAAATGTAAAATTATTTTTTGTATCTAGCATTTTTTAATTGTCATCAAATACTAACTTAATAAAACTCCACAGTAGAGTTTTTTAAAAGAAGTTCTCACAAGTTCGGAACTTTTATTCCAGTTCATAATTAGACATATTGAGATGTCATGAAGAAAAGCGCAATTAATAGTATATTATTCGTAGTAGTAGTAGTAGTATATTTAAAACTATGTCTTTGTTGTCATAGATGTTGACATCCATTCTCAATCTGATGGTTTAGTTATTTATATGTTATTATTTTAGTAACTCTTAGGTTAAAATCCCCTTTAATAGGGATAGCATATATTATTTGAAAGCAGAAATTATAAATATCAACTTACTGAGAATCTGTTGATTTAATCATTTGACTAAATACTCAGTTGATCTCAAAGCAACCTAAAAATACATAGCAACTTTGTAATTTAAGTGTTTCACAATTATTTTTATAGCCATTTATTGATCCTGTGTACAATATTAATACAAAAATAAATATACTCATTTAATGCATGGAATATGAGTATAATGCCATTTCTGTTACTTGGACTAAGTTTAATGGCAGCGACTTGAGGCATAGCTACAAGGAAATGTGAATAGGTCATTAGATACTATATTCCATTTGCTGTCACATGTACTATATTTTAACATTTTATTTTAGTAAGGAGTAAAAATAGAATTAAAGTACAGTGAGAGAGATTTTAAATTTAAAAAGTTCATGCTGGTCTTTAAGGAACTTCTACTAATTCTTTTTTTGTTGTTTTTTTCTAACCCTTATTTATATTACCTGCACAAATGAGGTCACATTTTATATTTTTTCTCTATGGAATTAAGTATACTGATCTTTAAACATAGAAGAACTCTTTCTTGGCATACAAGGAATATAGTCAAGAAAGGATTAAACTTTATTCTTGTTAATTCTTTTATAATAAAAATTTAATTTAGCAAACACAGTAACACGGTATTTGCTGTATTAACCACTAAGAATACCAAGGATGGAAAAAGGAATAAGGCCTGGTCTTATTCCACAATCAACCTGGAAAACTTGTTCTTTGCAACTGTTAAAGTAACTCTTTAAATGGACTATAGCTTTCTTGATCCAGTATAGATACATTACTTTTTGTCTTATTGAAAGACTTTTTTATGGATTAATTCCTTTTCTACTTTTCAAATCCACATAATTACTGAGCATTGGAAAGCAGAGTAAGTGGAGAATTAATCAGCAAGAGTTGATTCTAAGTACTTTATATAAGCTCATCATCTTAATACTGAAGGCTTTAAAAATTAAAACATATATACAGCAGGGTAACAGATTCTTTTGACTTTTCTTTCTGTTCATTGTTTACTTTCATTGCTGACTTAACTGAGAATTTTCACTGATTTGAAGCATCAGTTATAGAAAAAGGAATCATAGAATATTCATTTTTTGTGTTTTTTAAAGCCTTTCTTAAATTTTCCATTTTAAAAATAGCCATGTTTAGATCTATGCTTCCTTTCTATAGCATTTTTACCTTGTATATATTTTGGCCTTTGTACTTGCTTCTATTATAATACATGTTATATTGTAATTATTTACTTACATGCTTATACTACCTAATTTGTATAAAATCCTTAAGAACAAGAGATTTATCATATTTATCTTTACATCCTCAACCCCTAGAATAACTTTTGACCTATAGTAAATACTCAAAATATTGTTATTGTTATAGTTGCTGTTGATAAATCAATATTTCACTCTAGTTTTTAATAGAATTTTTTCAAGGTAAAGTAATGTATCAAGTTGATGCTTTGCATTCCTTTTTTATCTCTAGAGAGAAGAATTAAATAAAGAGAACTTCTAAAATCACTAAATCTTTTTCAAGTTGTTTTTATGTACCTGATTACTTCATATTCTGTAGTTTTTCTGTACAAGTAAATTGTAAGATAGTATCAAGTAATGGTTAAGAGCATCATCTCTGAAGGCCTGTGATTGGCTTAGGCTCTGTTCTGGCTCTATTACTTATAGCTACTCAACATCTTTTTTATTATCTTAATCTGTATAATGAGGATATTAATAGTACCAGTCTTCTTGGAATAAGTGAGGAGTCCATGTAAAGTGCTTAGAACAACTGATTTATAATAATTCTTATTTTGTGTTAATTATTGTCATTGAGTTTTATTGTTTGAGAGTTCCAGTTCTTAGACAAATATGCTGGAAACACCTTCCAATAGATTTCCTTCATCTGAAGACACCTTTATCTTGCCTTCATTCCTGAAGGGTATTTTCACTAGATATAGAATTCTGGATTGACTGGGTTTTTTATTTCTTTTGCCATGTTAAAATAAAAACTGTTATACCACTATTTTTTAGCTTTAAGTTTCCTACCAGAACTTCAGTGATTCAGGGAAAGCAATGTTAATAAATAAATTTAGAGCTGTAAATGCTTAGATTTAAGAAGGAAGATCTCAAAACAACACCTAACAGTACAACTTAAGGAACTGGAAAAGAGAAAAACAAAGGAAGAAAATAATAGAAATTAAAGCACAAATAAATAAAATAGATACAATATAGATAAAATTAGCTAAACAAAATATTGATTCTTCAAAAACATCAACAAATTGACAAACTTTGCTATATTGATTAAGAAAAAAAGGAATATAACTCAGATTACTATACTCAGAAGTGAACATAGGGACATTACTACCATTTCTGCAGAACTAAAAATTACTATAAGAGAATACTTTGAACAGTATTATATTTTATATGGCAGTAAATTGGATAACCTAGATGAAATAGACAAATTTCCTCAAACACAAAGCCTAGTAGACTGAATCACAAAGAAGTAGAAAATCGAAATAGATCTGTAACTAGCAAGGAGATTGAGCCAGTAATCAAAAGCCTACCTACAAATATAATGGCTGTATCAGATGGCTTCACTAAATAATTCCACCAAACATTAGAAAGCAGACACCAATGTTTCTCAGACTCTTCCCAAAAATTTAAGAGAAAGTAACACTTCTTAACTAATTCGATGAGCCCAGCACTACCAATACCAAAAAAGAAAAAACAATACAAGAAAACCATGAACATGGATGCTAAAATATTCAACAATACACTAGCAAATCAAAATTGAGAAGATTATTGAAAGAATTATGCACCATGATCAAGTCGGATTTATTTCTAGAATGCAAGGATACTTCATCATACAGGAAGACAATCAGTGTAATATACCCCAGTAACAAAATAAAGGATAAAAAAAAAACACTTTGAACGTTGCAATTGATACAGAAAAATAATTTTTCAACCTTCAACATGCATTGATGTTAATAACACTTAACAAACTGTAAACAGAATGAAACTATCTTAATATAATAAAGGCAAGGCCTTGAATTAGAAAAAAGAAATTCATGCACACAGCTGATATCATACTCAATGGTGAAAGACTGAAAGCTCTTCATCTAGAGCAGGAATAAGACTAGGATGCTCATTTTTGCCTCTTTTATTCAAAATACTATTGGAAGTCATAGCCAGGGCATTAGGCAATTGGGAAGGAAGAAATAAATTTGCCTCTGTTTTTATTTAATTTTTATTTTAATGTATTGTGTTGAAATGGTTTCAAGTATCACACCCAATATAACACCCTATACATGCTGCATCATGCTCTCCCATGCCAATGCAGAGTCTCTTTCCAATTTTCTCTCTGTTTGACAAGTTCTTCTATGTAAAGATTACAGACACACACATACACAAACTTACTAGATATTATATTAACAATAGCATTAAAAATAATAAAATTAATAGTTACTAACTTGATCAAGGACGTGAAAAATTTGTACACTGAAAGTTACAAAATATTGCTAAAAGAAGTTAAAAGACCTAAATTCTACCACTGACATTTTATTGTAGTAACTTTATCACTTATCTATCAATCGTTCATCCAAAAGACATTAAAAAAAAACCTGCCAACATCAAGCCTTGTCAGAATAGGTAGCAGTACTATTCATGGGAGTGCAAATTAGTGTAGACCATATGGAAAGCAATTTGTTTTTAAGTAGCAGTACTGCATATCTGCTTATTCTTATGACTCAAGCTCCACATCTTGCAATATACTCTAGAACAGTGCTTTCACTTTTTTGATCATGAGGAACAGTAAGAAGTATACTTGACATTGTAATACAGTACTCACTCGTATATGTATGCATTTTTCTCTATGTATATAGGTATGTATATATACATATGTATAAATATATGCACACAGATGTATGCTGAAGGTACAAAATTTTTGGAAAATAAGATTTATCTTTACAAGGAAGGCATTCTGATATTTTCTGTTCTTTTCTCTTTTTTTGGATGCTACTTATTACTCTTTAAGCCAGTTTGCTGCCCTATTCATTGGTTTTGACCTGCAAATTGAAGAACATTGCCTTAGAGAAAGTTTTGCACACATGTATCCAGAGAAATGTAAAAGAATGTGACTAGCTGCATTTTTTGTAATAGCAAGTAAAGGAAACAAAAAATATCCATCAATAGAAGCCCTAATAAGAAATTATGGTATAGTTGTACAATAAATATTTTACAGCAGTGAAAATGAACAATAGCTATGTACATACATCAGCTTGGAGGAATCTCACAAACCCAATGTTAAGTGAGAAAACCAAGTTATATAAGAATATATGAAATTATGATTACATATGTATTGATTTCAAAAACAGGCTAAACTGAACAATATATTTAGATAAATTGCAAAAGTTTTTAATTAAGTTAACAAAGAACTGATACATATTCCAACATAGAACCTTGAAAACATTATGCTATGTGAAAATTCAAAGCAAGTCACAAAAAGCAACATATATGATCTCATACAATATATAAATCTACAGAAACAGAAAGTAGATAAGTGGTTGCCTACAGGGAGGGTTTGGGAGAAAATGTGTGTACTACAGGCAGTCCCTGGATTACGAACAAGATAGGTTCTGTAGGGTTTGTTCTTAAATTGAATTTGTATCAATATGTACGTTGAATCAAGTACTTTTACCTATTAAATGCAACTTAGATGTTTGTCTTAACATAGCATTTTTACCTTTCTGTGCATTTAAATGCTTAAACATTTTCAAATACAACCTTAAACAATCTTATATGATGCAGAAGATAATGGGCTTGTTGGAGAGGATGGGACTGGTGTTAGAATGTCAAGGTTTGATCCTGCTGCTGGAGTCAGTTTCTTGAAGCAGGCACACATCAAGGGAGGTTTGTACAGAGCTTTTCTATTTCTCATCTTAAGTGACCCTGTAGCATCTCAGGCCTTTAACTGTGCAGTAAACTTTGGTTAACCTCTCTGTATCAGAATCTTGCTCCTCTAACTTTGCCTGCTTCTATGAATGAAAAGCATCAACTCTTTTGTAGAAAATTTTTTTGGTTCCAGAGTCTCTAGGTCCCTGTTTTCTTCCCTAAATAATGTCAGCTGCTGCTCTAGTTCCATAAAGTCTTCACTGGTTAGTTCTTTGCCATGGAAGTCAAGTAGCCCTATGATATCATTTTCACTGATGTCCAACAACAGTTGATTACAAAAGCCCTTATGGCACTCCATTCATAAGTACAAGTTATACAGAAGTTGGGTGTCTGTAAAACAGGGACTTACTGTACTCATGGGTATGGGATTATTTTTGGAAAGTTGATAGAAATGTTCTATTATTGTGGTGGTGGTTTCATAACTGTGAATATACTGATAAAAAACATTGAATTATGAACTGTAAATAGGTAAATTGTATAGTATATAAATATTATTGTGATTAAATTATTATAAAAATAAGGGAATTATTTTAAAATTCAGGAAAATAATGATCCTAGGAGAAAAAGAGTTGAGATCAAGGTAATGCACACAACAGCTTTTTAAGACATAATAGTGTGTTTTTTAACCTAGATTGTAGGTATTTAGGTAAATCTTTTATTGTTATTACCTATATTTCATACATGCGTTATAATTTTTTATGAATTAAATACTTTAAAATTTTTTTTTAAGGGACACAAGAATTTTTATGTCTGCTTTGATCAAATACAACATAGAACATCAAAATTCTGGTATAAAACTAGACTAGGACCAGTTTTCATCCAAATGTGTCCCATTTTTAAAATACTATTTTTTATATATTCAAAAAAGTACTTTATCTATTTATTTTTCAATGCTTACTCCCCCAAAAAAATAAGATTACTGTCTGTAAATTAGAATATACCTAAACTATATATCCTCTCTGTTTTTCTTTTTAATATAATTTATTTTCATTTATAATTGACATACAATAATATATTAGTTTCAGGTGTACAACTTATTGATTAAATATATACTTTATGAAAATATCACTCTAGTAAGTCATGTACCCATCTGGCACCATACATAGTTTTTACGATATTATTGACCATGTTCCCTATGCTGTACCTTTACATCCCCATGACTATTTTTATGACTGGCAATATGTACTTCTTAACCCCTTTGACCGTTTTCCTTTATAACCACTGCAATCTTTCTAATTCACCTCTCATATTGGTACAGTGTTCTCTTAGCTGGCTTCTTAGCTTCCTTTCTTACACCCTTTAATTTTCACATTTCAGCCCAGAGAAATCTTTTGAAAATGCAAACATCAGTAAGTTGTTTATCTACAGTGTGTCTCCATGGTGCACGTCAGTCCTGTGACTGGTCAAAAGTGCACCATGACTTTATGAACACACTGTATTTAAAACTTCAAGGGAATTTCATTTTTCTATGGCTAAAGGCTGAATTCTATAAGATTACTTTTCAAGACCTGTGTAAGTCGTCACTACTATCATTTTAGCAGCATATTCCAGTGTCTTCATTTGAGCCATTATGACAAAGTACTGTAGACTGAGTAGCTTAAAAACAACTGAAATTTGCTTCTCACAGTTCTGGAGGCTAAAAGTAGGGTACAGTACGCTCAGGTTCTGGTTAGAGCCCTCTTCCAGGTTGTAGACTGCTGAATTCATTTTGTATTTTCACATGATGAAGGGTAGGGAGAGAGAGAGAGCTCCCTCAAGTCCCTTTTATAAGGGCACTAATTCTATTCATGAAGGCTCCACCATCACTATGTAATTACCTCCTCAAAGCCCTACCTCCTAATAATATCACATTGGGTGTTAGGAGTTTAACATAAGACTTTTGGGAGGACACAGACATTCACTCCATTCCATTTACCCATTCCATTTTTATTACCTCACACATCAGGTTTTCCTTCTAGTTTCTGGGTTATTTGTACATAACATGTCCTCTTCCTGGAATGTTCTTCCCACTCTACTTCTATATACCTATTCTTCAGGTAGCAATTTAGATTTTCAATCTTCCTTCTAGAAGCCTTCCCTAACCACTCTCACTTAACCTTCCTCACCAAAGACTAAATGACCTTCCTATTGTTGTCATAGCTTTTACTGTACCTGAAGCACTTGCTTAACTATCTTAACACTTACTGATACTTTTCTGTAAATCTGTAAACTCCCCTAAAGCTAGACAGTTTACTCACTGGTATAGCCCCATTACCTAACACTGCTTTTGCACATGGTAAATACTCAATAAATATTTATTAAGTGAGTGAATTATTCACTCTGCTAAAAATACTTTATATACTTTGAGATGTTTTAAAATAACAAAAATAACTTTAATTATTCCACAATTAATTGGCAAATAGGTTCAGATATTTTATTTTGTTTTTTTGTCCCTGATAGGTCTTCACTAGATAAGTTATATTGATATTAGTGACAATTCAATCAATAATTCTGGCTTGTGCACTAACTAAATTGACCTGATTTTTAAATATATTCTTTATTTAAAAAAGAAACTACTTTTACATTACCATTTAATATTGAATGTATTTGGTTGTTTATACTTCTTCTAATTTTATGTTTGAAGATAAAAAAAATAGAATCTTCTTTCAAAGGAAATAAATATTCTTATTTATTTCCTTTTTAATTAAAAGGTTTATTTTATAACAAATTCAAAAAAATTATCTCAAACTTTCATTGAATAATATGTTGATATTCTAACAATAGTGCTGACAAAATAATAACTTTATCTTCTATATCAGATGTAGAAATATCTAAAAATTAAAACTAAAAGACAAGTTATAGCTGTCAAAGGCAACAGTAATTTATATTTACATATAAAAACTAAAGGTAGTCTGACCAGGCGGTGGTGAAGTGGAGAGAGCGTTGGACTGGGATGCGGAAGACCCTGGTTCAAGACCCCAAGCTTTCCAGCTTGAGCACGGGCCTATCTGGCTTGAGCAAAAAAGCTAGCCAGCTTGGACCCAAGGTCACTGGTTCCAGCAAGGGGTAGCTCAGTCTGCTGAAGGCCCACGGTCAAGGCACATGTCAGAAAGCAATCAGTGAACAACTATGGTGTTGCAAGGGCAACGAGAAACTAATGATTGATGCTTCTCACCTCTCTCCGTTCCTGTCTGTCTGTCCCTATCTATCCCTCTGTCTGACTCTCTGTGTCCCTGTAAAAAATAAATAAATAAATAAATAAATAAACTAAAGGTAATATACAATCTTTACCTCATGGCGTTCTTGTGAGTAAATATAAAAATATCTTTAAAGTGTATGACATACAGCAAGCATTAGTTAGATGTTAGATGTTGTTATTTAAAAGTCCTTACAATCTCACTGCAATATCATTAGTAGCAAAAAAACAAGTCACATTCTGCCTTTTGCCCCCCAAAGAGAAAAGAAAAAGAAACAATAGAAAAGGAAGTAGCCTATCACTAGAAAAAATAAGGTTCTTATGAGGTACAGTGGTACCTTGACACACGAGTTTAATTTGTTTCTTCTCCGATCTCATGACTCAACTTGCTCGTGTGTCAAATCGAATTTCCCCATTTAAATTAATGGGAATGCAATTAATCCACTCCAGCCCCCAGAAAGCATGTGAATTTTTTATATGATTTTAAATAAGAAAATCTACTTTAAGGATAACAATTACATATATAAATACATAATAAGAGAGAATGTAAAGAAATAAACTGATTTATGAAGTATAGTTACCTTCAAGGTCAGGTGAAGATACTGGTGGAGGGGAAGGTGACATTAGCATAACAATAGCCCTCCCCAAGCAAGAAGGTAATTAGCAATTTCACAGACAGCTGCCCAGTGCCATTTTTAACAATAAAAGTGAGCAAACTCAAAAAACACAAATTTTACAAACTCGTTTGCCCAACGTCCCACCCCTTTTGCTCATTTTGCAATTTACACCACAGGCAATCCTGTGCAAGGAATTAGGCACATCACACAAACAAATTACAGCAACAGCATAAGTTATACAGTTTCAACCAGACCTGCTTTCCCCTCCATCATGGTCTTTCATACTGTCCAAAAGCCGCATGTCCATCCAACAAGGGAGCTGGTGCCCCCTCTGGTCACAGTCCATGAGTCAGTCCATGCGCATGGGGCCTCAGGCTTTTCCACTCATCCCTGCCATCCTGACAGCTCTTAAGATGCTGCCCCAAGGGGAGCACGTGGCAATGGCGGCCAACATTTCCACCTCTGCTCCAGAGAGCATGCTGCCATCCACCCCTATGTTCCATAACCGTAGCAAGCCTACAAGGGGCTTAGTAGGTACTCTTTGCTGCTGGGCTTTTACCTTCTGGAGTCTTTGGACAGCAACTTCAGCCCCAGTCTCCTCATCCTCAGAAAAGGAGCTGGAAACACCTCTTCCTGCCAACTCAGAGCCACTCCACTGGCACGGCTCTATCTTAGGCTCCTGCGGCTGCCAGCTCTCCACAACTTCCAGGGCAAACTGCAACTTAGGAACCTGTAGTTCTTTCTCCAGAGACTGCTCCATTTCCAAGTGCAACTTGTACACCAGCCTCCTTCTCCAGTGCTTGCTCCAGTTTCAGGATCTATATCTCTTTCTCCCATGGCCATTCCAACTCCTTCCGCTCCTCGGTTTGCAGGCCTCAGTAAGCCTCTTGCACAGAGCTCTCGGTTTCCTCTTACAAGGCTGTAAAAATCAGCTAGCCCATGGTCCCCAATATGACAGCCATGAGGAACCATAACAACAACCAGTCCTCTACCCCACCCCTCAAGGGTGGTAACAGCTCTATACTGATCTGATCTGAATCCTGCCACTAACTATGCCAAATGGATGGCCAGTAGTCATGGCCATCATGGCCATACACATGCAGGATCCCATTAGATTCAGGAAGATGGTAAAGACACAGGGGAGCCAAAAATGGTGGGCCATTCCTTTATTCAAGACTCATACTGGCCAATGAGCAAATACACACAGGGCTCCCAAAGCAACTTACACATTCTCTGGTTCCACAACCAGGAGAATCTTCTCTGGTTTTTCCTAAAATCAAAGGCCCCACCAGTCTCAGTCACCTCTGGTTCCCCATCTGCACACCTTCTCCCTTCTCCTCTCTGCACAAACTGGCTTCTCCTTCAGCACCCTGCCATCTTGGCTTCTCTCTCTTTCCCTGCCATCTTGGCTCCTCCTTCAGCACTCTGCATCCTTTCTGCTCTCACTCTGCCATCATGGCTTCTTCTCTTCCTCCTTCTTGTCTCCTTTTTAAAACTTTTCTGGCACCAAAACCTCTCCTCCAGCCAACATTAGCATAACAATGGCCCTTCCAAAGCAGGAAGGTAATCCGCAATTTGCAATCAACTGCCCTGCTGCTCTGAGGGCAAACACACAGTTGGCTTCCCAGCACCATTTTTAAAAATAAAAGTGAGCCTGACCTGTGGTGGCGCAGTGGATAAAGCGTCGACCTGGGAACACTGAGGTCGCCAGTTCAAGACCCTGCACTGGTCTGGTCAAGGCACATATGGGAGTTGATGCTTCCAGCTCCTCCCCCCTTTCTCTCTTTCTCTTTCTCTCTCTCTCCCTCTCTGTCTCCTCTCTAAAATGAATAAAATAAAAAGAAATTAAAAAATAAAAGTGAGCAAACTCAAAAACCACAAATTTTACACTCATTTAACCAACATTCGTGATTCAAATATTTACTTGTGACTTAAAGCAAAAAATCCCACAAGTGACTGCTCATCTCAAATTGCTCATGATTTAAAGTGCTCATGTGTCAAGGTACCACTGTACTGAAATACATACATCATAGAATATGAACCAAAAATTCAATTTATATTTAGTGTTTTCTTTTACCAGACATTCTTTTCTTTATATCTTGCATCATTTCCTTTCAGTTTATTTTAGACTATTAGTCCTGAATTAACACTTGAAAATATTAAACAGAATCTGTCAATGGTTCCCAATATCTTCAGAATATATGCTAACTCTTTATAATTAATACATGACTCCCAGTGTCTAATTCTTATGTAATTTGATTATATTAATCCTTACACAACTCATATTTTGAAAACTAAGCATCAAAGAGTTTCTGTAACTAAGCCAAGATTATACTAATAGGAAATGGTAGTCTCAAAATACAAGTACAATCTAGTATAGTTAGTAGTTCTGAAGCTTAACCATGGACTATTGTAACTAGAGTTTGGTAAGAAACTAAGTGCTGGATTTCACACCCATTGTTTCTGAGTAGATGAATAACAGTGAGGAGAGGAGAGGGACCGTTTGGGGGATTTTTACATTATTAACAAAACACTGAATGTTGCATATGTTGCTGATACAGAGAGCACACTTGGGAAACTACTAAGTTATTAGACTACACCGTCTTTCCACTGGCACATCTTCACATTAATTTTCTTAGTACAATGTGCTTTTACTAGATGAGAGATTTATTATACCCAAAATGTACTTGATGCTTTTTTGTCTCTGTACTTTTGTTTTTCCCTTCTACCTAAATGGTCCTCTCTTTTGCTTGCCTTTCCCTCGCCCTTTTATAACTGTTGAAATATTTCCCTTTATAAAATCACTCAAATGTTACCTTTACATAAAGACTTGCCTTATACGCTCACATAGAAGTTTACTGTTTATATTTTGAATTCATGGTATTTTATGCTAATTTGTATCATTGTGTATTGTCCTGTAATTCTTTGTTTACATGCTTTAATGTTCTGTATTAAATTTACAAACTTCAAGGAACTGGTTAACATTTATTTCATAATACTTACTGCAGATCTTTAGTTGTTTAGTAAGTGCCGGGAGTGAGTTTTTTTCAAAAAATAAAATTTGTTCCAGTTACAGTTTTATTAACTTAAAATCATGTTTGTTTGATAACCAATTTATGGAAACAAAAAGAACATACATTTGCCTTTTTTTAATGTTGCCTTACACATTTTTTTTTGTATTTTTCCAAAGTTAGAAGTGGGGAGGCAGTCAGACACTCTCGCATGCACCAACCAGGATCCACCCAGAATGCCTACCAGGGGGCGATACTCTGCTCATCTGGGGCATTGCTCCTCTGCGGCTGGAGCCATTCTAGCACCTGAGGCGGAGGCCACTGAACAGTCCTCAGGCCCGGGACAGCTTTGCTCAAATGGAGCCTTGGCTGCGGGAGGGGAAGAGAGAGATAGAGAGGAAGAAGAGGGAAGGGTGGAGAAGCAGATGGGCACTTCTCCTGTGTGCCCTGGCCGAGAATCAAACCCAGGACTTCCATATGCTGGGCTAATGCTCTATTGCTGAGCCAACCGGCCAGGCCCAGATTTTTAAAATAAAAATTTTTGTACGATTGTACTGTGGATGGTCAAGAGGCACAAGGACCTACATAAATGTCCATACTACTCAAAGGGTTAACTAAAAAGGGATATATAAAGGTAAAATAAAGTACTTCTTGCAATGACTCTGAACATTGTATAGATGCAAAGTACATTTCAAGGTTAATTTTTAACCATTAAAATCTGATT
This sequence comes from Rhynchonycteris naso, assembly GCA_037038555.1. Lineage (NCBI taxonomy): Eukaryota > Metazoa > Chordata > Mammalia > Chiroptera > Emballonuridae > Rhynchonycteris > Rhynchonycteris naso. Next base: position 32,922,727 of record CM072999.1, on the reverse strand, counting down.
TAATTTTTTGACAAAAAAATGTTCAAATATATTGAGGGAAAATATTTATATCTCCTAGAGAACAGCTCAAGTGTCTCACTTAGCTCTTGAGTGCCTTATGTGTTAGACTTTTTAACATAAATATTATTATGGTAGGCATTTATAACACACTATTTTGTTGCAGTCTTACAACTGTATGAGATATGAAGAACCTGAAGTTAAGGAAAGAAGATTATAGATCATAATTTCTTTAAAGTGGGTTTAATTTATTCTGGTTACATGTTCAGTGAATGTTACCGATCTACCACATTAACCATTATTGTAAAACACCTTAGCCAGATTTTCCAATTTGTATAGCAATTGGTGAATCTCTAGCCCCAACAGTTTTATTCTAAAACAGTGGTTCACATGTAAAATACAGTGATTGGTCTTTGTTGTTGAATGTATTAACCTTTCATTGCTATTTAGTATTCATCCATTTTCTCTTTCCGTTTAGGCCTGTATGTGGAATTAGAGGGAAAACTCTCATAATTAACTTGCCAGGTAGCAAGAAAGGATCTCAGGTAAGAAACCTTGAGAATTATATGATCTAGTGTACAATGTTTTGGTCATCTGTGAGAGTTAGCCCACCAAACAGTTGAAGCACTCCATAAGATACCCTCACTTCTGATACCAGTTGCAATTCAGTGTACTTCCAAAACCACTCTGTTTCAGTAATTCAATAAAAAGAGTCACAGAACTTACTGAAAGATGGTATACTCATGGTTATAGATTATTGTAGGGAAAGGATACAGATTAAAATCAATCAAAGGAAGAAGTGCATTAGAGTAGAGGAGAGTTACCAAACAGGAGCTTATGTTATTCTGTTCCTGTGGAGTCATGAATGCATTAATCTTCTGGCATCGGTGCATAACATCATAGAGAGTATTGCCAATCTGGGAAGCTCCAATCTTTTGGTGTCCAAGGTTTTTACAGGGGCTCATCACATACTGCTATTTGGCTGACCTTTAGTTCCTTGCCCTGCCCAGAGGTTTGGCTGACACCTTTAATGTCTATCGCTTTCCAGAGGCAAAACCAATAGATACCACATTGTCCCAAACCCCCATAATACTAAATCACACTGTTAGACTGTGATGGTTCAAGTCTGCAGGGCAAAGACACTCTTATCACTTCTCTGATTCTGAGGTCAAAAGCCAGATTCTCTTTGAATAAGGTTACTTCTTTTTGTGTGTGTGTGTGACAGAGACAGAGAGAGGTACAGATAGGGACAGACAGACAGGGTGAGAGACGAGAAGCATCAGTTCTTTGTTGTAGCACCTTAGCTGTTCATTGATTGCTTTCTCATATGTGCCCTCACTGGGAGTCCTATAGCAGATCGAGTGACCCCTTGCTCAAGGTAGTGAGCCCTGCTCCAACCAGATGAGCCCACGCTCAAGCTAGCGACCTCGGGGTCTCAAACCTGGGTCCTCTGTGTCCCAGTCCAACGCTCTATCCACTGCGCCAGCACCTGGTCTGGTCAGGCATAGGTTAATTCTTTATTAGACAAGAAGCTACCCCTTGGCCTTTAGCCAAGGCTATCTTATAGCAAAGTAATTGTATGTGTCTAGCATTTTTATTATAGATACAAAAATAATACAAGTGTGGATATGCCTAAGATTTAGAGAAGCCAGTGTGGGATTAGGACAGTTTTAGAGAAACAGCTAATCTATCCTCTCTAGCCTTTTTCATATTTTTGTACTAATTTACTGATTTTCCACCTTGATCTATTTATAGTCTGTGATACATTCATGTAAAACTATTGGCTCTCTTGTTCAGGCTAGTCATGTTCCATTGGTATTACATTTTGAGTAGACTTTAACTCACTTTCCTAGCACGTGTAACCATCAATATCAGTTTTATAATTGTACTAAACTGCCAATATTATAACATATTACAGTATAGAAGTAGATATAATATGAAAAATAAGTCAGAAGTCCTGGCACATAATTGAATTCCTACATACACTTTAAAGTTAGCCTGGTATCATCATATTATATGACAAAAATACCTCCCAGAATGACACTACTCAGGTTTAAGGTTCTTCATGTTCCAAAAACAGTAGTCTCAACAACACATATGGTTTTTCCCTTTCTGGCAACTGTTAGAGCGGAGCTAAGAAGCAATATCATCTCTTGTTCTAAACTTCTTTTGATGCACCAATATAATATTGGATATACCTTATTGCATAAGCCATTTATTCATTCATTTACCTTTAGCTACCATTTCTTCTCTCTGGTTTTACCCAAACTTTTCCTTTGAAAAATCTTTGAATGAGACGCTTGGTTTGACCGCTCTGCAATCCAGATTGCCATTAGTAATACTTGTTTAGCAAGTGCCTCTCGCCCAGTTCATTTCCATTTTTGTAAGGTAGGAAGTAGTAAGCACTCACAGTTACAGCCTGGTCCTAGGACCATTACATCTGGTAGAAAAAAAAATCAAGGTGACGTGGGAAAAAAGTATAGTTGTAAAGTAAAAAGTTTGTCATAACAGCATCCTCCCCTAACCCTGTCTTCCCCAGAACATTAGAGGAATCTGTCTAATGGGGACCATCCCTAGAGCTTCCTCATGTTGAATGTGATCACACACCAATGAAGGTGTGTAAGGTAGCCCTTCAAGTCTTTATTTCCTCCCCTTTGAGACAACAAATGTTCCAATTTTCTGTCAAATCATTGCTCTGTAGGTGCAAGTGTGTTCCTTGGTATTGTGGTCATTGATATAATCTTCTGTTCTAGTCCTTTTATAGTATGCTGAGAAATTGTACCTACCCCTGAGTAAGCAAAATCTAGTTGAGAGTAAGTGTCTATTCCTGTTAGGACTGATTTGTAGCCTCCAGGGTTTGTTGTCATCAGGCAGACTTGCCAGCAATTTGCAGGACCTTCCCCCATGGAATCTGCTGCATGGCCCTCTGCTATCTCTGTCTCTCTTGTTAGCTGACAGAACAGTTCTTTCTGGCATTTTGTGCCTCAGAAGGTACAAGAGGAATGTATCTACATCATCCCATCTCTGCCTCCCCTAATGTTCACTCTTATGGATCCAGGTGGCCATATCAAGAAGCACACTAAATCTGCTCACCAGTCCTAATCAGTTTTCAGTTCTGGAAGGGGGTTCTTTTGATGGACATTAACATATCCCACTTTAACATACCCCTTGCTTTCCCAGAGTGATTTCTATAGGGCCATGTCCCATCTAAGAATCCCTTTAGTAGAATGGTTTTCCATTGTCCTTCTGCCTGACCATATGGCCTGGCCATTAGACACTTTCCATGAGTCAATAAAAACCCAAACTTAGGGCCAAACATCATGCATTTCAGCCCATCGAGCTGATATGTTTTTACCTTCTTCAATCAGAATGGCGGCCTTCCAAACAGGATGTCTCCCTTCACCTTGGAATTGCCATCCATAAACCAAGCAGCTCTTTGTTGATCAATAGAAAGCTGTTTATAGGGCACCGCCCAAGTGGCCCAAGTGGCCATAGGATCCAGCAGCTCCTCAGGTGGTTCCGAAGTCGGCCCTAGGTGAAAAGAGGCTACCTGCTCGTGAGTACCTCCTTGCATTCTCCTGGTAGCATGATCCTATATCCACCATTTCCATTTTATTATGGAACTCTCCTGGGCATAGCCTTCCCCATTAGAGCATTTCTCTAACATTACCTAAGACATTATGGATATTTCACGTTTCAAGATTATATTATTTTATGTTCTTTAGTAATAAAGCAATTCTCAATTAAATTTCAGTAACAAGCTAGTAACTGTCTTCTCAAATAGAAATTTTCTGGTCCAGAATTCCAGCAGTTGTTGCTAGGTGGCACTCACAGGATTTTGCTATAAGTCCCAGTTTATATTCCACACAAGGCTATCATAGAGCAAATTAATAACCTGTGTGGGTTCAAACAATCTTTTTGATTCCCACTTAGCATGTCTAGTCTGTATTGGCAGAAGAGTGGATTTACATGCCTTTGCATTACAATACCAAGTAGGGGAAGAATTCTGCAGTCAAACACAATAGCCTTTCCCATAATACATTTAGATAAAGGAGACTCACCACTTCATTTAAAGTTCATTGTACAAACATTCTATTTTCATCCAGACTTTCACCTTAATTCCAATTGCTATATCATCTCAATCTAATAGTATCCACCAATTAGGACTTCAACAGGTTTTATAATCACAGTACATGGGACTCCCATGTCAAGAAGTCCCCCCAAAATCTTTTCTCCATTCCCTGACCATTTTACCCATTTATGTCCATATGGCCTTGGCTTTCTGGGTCTGCACTGGGCCAACGAATCCAGACTCTTTTTTTCAGGCCTTATCTTGATTAGATTATTGGACCATCACTTTAGGTGACTCAAGGTGAGGTTTCTTACATCATCTTTGCCTTCTAGCTTTTTAAATATTTCTGAACTAAAGTAAATCAATTGTCTAGGACCCTTCGATAGAGATTTTTTTTAGGACCCAAAGCCCACATATTAAACCACCTTGTTAGACAGTCCAGTAGCCATAGTCACCAGTAAAACAAAGACACACCTATCAGGAAACCAGCACATGCTCCCATTGGTTTACTCAACCTACAACAGTGCTACATTAATACCTTTGTTTTACCCGTCGGTGCTCACTTTATTCACTCTTTCTTAAATTAAATTTATTGGGATGACATCAATTAATAAGGTAATATAAACTTAAAGTGTAAAATTCTATGAAACATCTGTATATTGCATTATATGCACACCACCCATAGTCAAATCTTCTGTCACCATATAATGGACCCCCTTTGTCCTCCACCAACCCCACTACTTCTACCCTTTCCTCTAGTAACCACCATAGTGTTGTCTGTGTCCATGAGATTTTGTTTGTTTTGTTTGTTCATTTGTTGCTTTCATTTTTATATTCCACATATAAGTGAAATAATATAGTTCTTAAAATTTTTTGTCTGATTTATTTTACTTAGCATGATATTCTCACTTTCCACCCTGCTAGGACAAATCCCTTGTATCTCTCATTCTCTTTCCATATTCTCTTATAAATCAGTCTAACTTTATTCACCTAACTTTTTCTTTTGGAAGCAGCTCTGCAGCTAACAGCTATATATCAAACTAGCCAGAATCTCAGCTTGACTCAGCCTCAGGATCCACCCCAACATTCTCCTTTATGTTCATTTTAGCTAACACAGATAACAGTAACCAACAGATTGGATATGTACCTATTTCTTGTTATTTTGCTTTTTTTTTTTCATTTATTTATGAATCCAGTGACACAACTCCTTAGGATCTGGATCTTTCATTTCAAAATTCCATTGCTAACTTTTTTCTTCAATAACTAATCGCAGCACAGTTGCATTTCCATTCTGTGGATGATCCTGTGTTCATTCATGATCTAAAGAATCATCATTCCTCACCCTCTCTTTCTTCCTCCTCCCAGATCACATGTTTCATGCATCAGTCTTTCTAGCAATTCCTACTTCTAATCCTAACTGTGAGGAATTTTAACCAACTGCAAAAGTTAGCCAACTACAAAGTTGGAGCACTTCACAAGACTGTTCTCACTTCTGACACCAATTGCAATTCAAGGGATTTCTAAACCACCCTCAGTTTTAATAATTCAATTAAAGACTCAGAGAACTCACTGAGAAAGCTGTTATACTCAGTTATGGTGTCTTACAGGGAAAGAATACAAATCAGCCAAAGGAAGAAGCTGCTAGGAAAGAGTCTAAGAGGTACCAGATGAGGAACTTCTGGTCATCCTCTCATACCTCCTCTCCATAATATGAGACAATATGGACAGAGTATTGCTAGAAAGGTACCCTCACTTTTGTCTGTGGTATTCAGAGTTTTTATTGTGACTTGATCACTTATTGCCCACATAGCTCACATTTAGCCTAGACCTTTTGAGAGGGAAGAATGATGCCTTTACTCTCTGGTTCCTTCCAGAAGCAAAAGTGGTAATATTTCCCCAAGCTCTCATAATAAACCACATTTCTAGACTGTTCAGTAGCTGAAGCCCCCAGGCAAACAAAGACACTTCTATCAAGGATGACATTCCAAGTAACTAGAGATCACCTCCCAAAATCTGAGAGTGAAGGCCAGACCTCCCTTCAGTTAAGGTTAAATTCTGTACTGTAGTCTTTATCAGTAAGGTGATTAAGCCCTACAAAGAGAGGTCAAAGTATTGGGCACCCTTTCACATATTCCAGTAACCCTCCATAAATTTAAGATACTTCTTTACATCTTACATTTTAAGGTAAGTTACTTTAAATGTAAAAGAGAAAGACCTCTGTCCAAACATTTCCCAAACACATCAGGCCCTGTGTTCTAATGTTAATGTTCTCACCTATTCTCTTTTTGGTGATACATTATTACTAATAATGTATATCAGAGCAGACTATATTGACTTTAATGCAGTGCTCTGTACAAAATTATATCTAATATTGTCTAGCTATGCTTTATGATGGTAGTCAGGACTTTAGATCTCTGAATAAAGTAGTTCAGTCAATTGTAGTTCAGTAGTAGTTCAGTAGTTCAGTTAGTTCTAGTGCTCTGCTCTAATTTAAAAGGTGAAAACTATTTTTTCTTTTCCATAATGTATCTTTAAATCCCAAAGTTGTATAGTAATTTTCGGTTTTTTAAAAAAAATGTACTATGTGCTTATATAGTACTGTAGTTCTTCAGAGAAGACTGTAATAATGCCATGCTTACTCAATATTTCATAATACAATAATAATGCTTTAAAATATGATTTATTCTTAATACTAATGGAGAGACATGCAAATCCAAAATCACAAATAAATTTGATTGCTATATGCCTATAAGAGTGCATCCTTTTCATTTTTTTCTTCCTCTTGCATACAGGAATGCTTTCAGTTCATACTGCCAGCTCTACCTCATGCCATTGACCTTTTACGTGATGCCATTGTAAAAATAAAGGAAGTGCATGATGAACTTGAAGATTTACCTTCCCCACCACCTCCTCTTTCCCCTCCTCCCACAACTAGCCCCCATAAACAGACAGAAGACAAAGGGGTTCAATGTGAGGAAGAGGAAGAAGAGAAGAAAGACAGTGGTGTTGCTTCAACAGAAGACAGTTCTTCATCACATATAACAGCAGCAGCAATTGCTGCCAAGGTAAGCCTGCTGAGAGAGACCCAAATATCTAAAAGGACCCACAGGTAAATTTACTAATTTCATCCCCTTTTCCATCCCATCATTCCATAAGTACATCCTTAAAAGAACTGGGATACTCATGACACTCCATTGCTGTGTTTTCTCCATACTGTAGAGTTCTTGAAGGCATTAAAGCTTGTTCTATGTTCTGAGGCCTTAAACATACTGCTGTTACCTAGTGAATTAATAGCTGCAATAATAAAGTTAAACTGAAAAACTTTTTAAGGGTGTCATTTTTGTTGTCATTCTAAATACACAGTGTTCATATATTCAGAACATCAAGTATTCACAAATTCTTAAAAAGGAACAGCAAACTGAAAGTAGGAGACCTTGGATGATTCAAGAAATTAGTTAAAAGGTTAATAAAGATTTTTCTAATATAAGACTTCTCAACAATTAACTAAGCAGTTATTTAAATGTAATTTGATACACATTACCATAGTGGTATAGAAAGAAAATGGATATAAGGTATTTGAATTTTTAATTTATAAGGTAACATTATTAAGACAGTACCAAAGTATTAACAGTTATTTGGGGGAAATTCTGTTAGTAGAGTACCATAAGATACTTGTGTAAATTTAGTTATCTTGAAGTCGTAGAACATGACGTACATTATTATCCATACCTAGTATAATCCAGTATGGATTATAATCTTCAGAAAGTAACATACTTCTGAGAATGATGATTGTTCATTGATTGAGACCAATAAAGATTGAAAATCTAATCGCTATCTTAAGTAATTTCTAAAATTTTATGGATCATCCAGATATTTTTAACTATGAGGATAGCAAGAGAGGGTCTTTTGACAACGTATAGATTAGCAAAGAGTATAGTTTAGCAAAGATCGTAGAGGTTGTTTTGAAGTGTCCATTTAGACAACCAGTCCGTGATTCTTTCACTGAAGACCAGATGATTCTATCTCCATATCTATTTAAGGATCCATTAAGTTCTTACTTAAGGCTATTAAGTATGTAAGTTGTGTGTGAGGTTTATTTTTTTTTTGCTTTATTTTGATTTTATGGAATTAATTGGTGAATTGCGTACATTTAAAAATCAATATATCTTCTTTTTCTTTTACTCTTTATTAAAAGAATAAAATTTATCATCAGTTTTAGTCTTAAGAAAAAAGCTTATAGCATTTGAAATCTAAGCTGATTTGACATTTCATTGTTCCATTTGTTTTTACCCTTTTCCTTTCCAGTCATTTTGCTTGTGTAGTTTTATGTTTTCTTGTCACTATATTCATAGTTGTTATGTGTTGTGCATTAGAAGCATCCATTCTACACCAGTCCTGCTGTTATCATGGCACACGGTGAGCAGCCCATCCCTGGTCTCATCAATTATTCCCATCATGCAACAGGCAGTACAGATGAACGGGTAAGACAAAGAGGCTTTTGCATTAATGATTTTGCAAGTATATTGCCTACCTCCTATAGTTGGAGGTAGGCTACAACATATTATGGAAGTGTTTTATTCTGAAGGATTTTCAGCCATGCTTTTTTGTGAAAGTGTAAATGCCACGGAGTATATTCCATCAAGGAATTTATAAGAGTTTCTTCTGTACCTAAACTACTCTAATATCATTAAGATTCTGTGGTATGTGGCTATGAGCTTTCATTACATGACTTCAAAGAAATTCATTGTTCAGAAATTATTTTTTTCTTACCAGTTTTATCACATGCCTTCAACTAAATTACCTGGCTTAATTAAAGTAATTCCTGTAAGAAGTTCACCTTGTCTTAAAATCTAAACAGATTGGCCAAGCTAGTATTTCATTTGTATTAGCCTTAGTTGTTGTTGTTGCTGTTTTGTTGTTTTTATGCTCATGATTTTACATCTTATTTTCTTTTTCTTCACTGTGTTCTCATTACAACTATTTAGAGAGTTGAGTCTTGATACGAATCCTGAGATTCTTAATCTTCAGATAGAAACTTTTAAGGGTACATATCACTTCTTTCAGTCACTGACTGGCTAACTGATAGTTTGCAAAATATGCCAGGCTAGAAAAGATTAAACTGATAAGTATAACGATTATGCAGTGATAAAATTGAGACCATGACTGAAAAAGAAAAATATCTCAATTTCTAATATGAATATAAGCTTAGAGGGAAAAGAAGTACTAAAGTAAAGTTTGACTTTAAAATTTAGGAAGAACAAGCACTCAGAATGTGGGGAGGGAGGTATGTGGAGGGTTGGTAAGGAGCTAGCATCAGTAGTCTCTTAGAAATATACTAACAAAATGAAGTCTTTAACCCTTATATTAATTAAGCCCTGCATGGTTATAAATAAACTTGGGTTAGTCAAAGAAAAAATAGAAAATTTAAATATTGATTAGTAAAATTATTAAATAATTTCAGTTGACAACTAGTATGTGAATTATCCAGCAATAGCTTTGTTTAAAATTATACACATTCAAAATTACACCAAACTTGAAGCAGGATTGTTTTTGTATTCTCGTCTTATAAAACAACCACAACTATAATAATCATCCTGGTTTCAAACTGAAGTATTTAGAAGTTTTGTATTCAACCAAACTTTTAAGTTATTATATTCTGAGTTTTATATTATACTGAAAATTATTTTAGTGACTCTTTTTAGTTTTCCCAAGGATTACACATAACTAGTACCATCCTAGATGCATTGAAGAGAAATAAATTATTATACACAATGGATTTCTTTTGTTATTAGGATTTCATTCTCTGGCAGAGCTAGTTAAGAATTGCTATTTAAGTCTTCCTACTGGATGTCCTTATATGGCATCACCCAGGAATTTCTTATTTATTAATTGATATTTAATAATCCTTTGTAAGTAGTGTTTATGGTTTTTTTGACACATAATTCAGTTTTGTAAGTAGACTTAAATTTTTATGCTTTTTTTGACAAGTGATAATCAAAGTTACATATCAAAGAGTATAATGTTCTATATACTCAGTCCTAGCATCCATAAAAGAATGAAAAAGAAGAAATAGATAATAGAAAATCATGAAAAAGAAGGTTTTTAATGTTCTTGGTGCTCCTAAAGAAGTTGTGTTAACCCTGTGAGTGCGTATCTGGCACCAACTTCATTATTGAACCTCACTGGTTCTGAATGCCCTGGTTTATTATCAGTATTTTAAATCCCCACATGAGAACAGTCATTTATAATATTGCTAAGAACTATTTGGCTTATTTTTACAAGCTTTACCACTGTAAAATTTAAAAATTAAGTTTTGAAAGGGAGAGTCTAATTACCTATTGGAAAACAAAAATCACAATTTTTCTCAGCTGGTTCTCATTGTGAGGAATGTAAAGCAATGTGAAATAATGTAAAATTATTCAACTTAAAATCAGAAAAACTGGACATAAGCCCTGACTGTACCACTTAATATTTGGGTCAAATTACTTGAAGTTTAAGATTCAGTTTCTCATTAATAAGATGAAATAATAATCACCCTGTAAGTCATAAAAGGTTATTTATTTGTATAAAGTAATGCATAAAGGGGAAAATTATAATCTTTAAAATTTAGAGTTTAATATTTACAAAATTATTTCTAGACACCAAATTCTATGCTTGATGTTCCAACTACATCTATAAATGGATTGTCCTAGCCTATAAAGAGTTCACAGTCTAACTATGCAGTTCTTTTTCTTTTTTTCTTTCCTAATTCAATTATCCCCTTCTTATGATAAAGAAAGTGAAACTTGATGAATGTACTGACTTTTCAATAGTTACTAATGAACTGATCACTAGTTTATGCCAAACTTATGAGCTTGCTTTTTCAGAAAATAAAGAGGCTCAAGCAATGTGTCTTATACTAGATATGTGTTAATTGCCTCTCTGGCAGACATTCCTTCTTTCTAACTTTACTGTATTTCCTAGTCATATAGTTTGATTGGGGATTGACTAACCAACCAGGATAGATTGGCATAATATAATCAGCATATGCATTTCACATAGTCACAGTTTTTAGTTTAAGAAAACACATAATTCAGGCCAGTAGAAGCAAGTAGGTCTTGTTTCTTAAGTTTTATTTGAACTACTGGGTACACAAACTCTGTTTCTTACTGGATATTAATGGAGAAATATACAACCTCAGAATTTCATCTTGGAACCATGAAAGGAATGCCTCCCAACAATGATACCAATAGTAAAGAAGCAATCCTGAGAAATGGATGAGAAAGAGAGGTGTTAGGGTCCTATTCACAAGATCTGAACCACTCACGAAGGGAACAAGATGGCGACGGAGTAGGCGGACGTACCAACTTCCAACTCCCAGAACCAAAGTGGATTACAACTCAATTTTAAGAACCATCACCGGGATAAACCAACTTTGAACAAAACTAAGTGGACTCTTCAACCAAGGAACACGGAAGAAGCCACATTGAGACTGGTAGGAATAGCGAAAACGCGAAGAGGGCTGCCCAGCTCCCCGGAGCAAACTGCAGCCCGGAGAGACCCGTGTGGCGGGAGGAGAGTTTGGCGGAGAGGGAGGGACCTGGGTCCCAGGAACCAAACCCCAGCCTCCAGTCCTAGAGCCTAGAAGAGGCGTTTGGACAGTATTGAGCTGTGAAACAAGTGAGGGAGCTCCCAGGCCTACAGTGTGGAGTATTAGATCCCTTCCTACTCTGCTGAGGGCTGCTTAAGGTTTTGGGGCGGCAGGACGCTGAAAGGCGGTTCTGTCGGCGTGGGCAGAGGCCAAGCTGGTTGGAGATCGGTCTAGCCCAGAGGGTCAGAGGGGACCGCGAAAGCGGTCCGGAAGCTGCGGGCCCGCCTTTAATCCCACTTACGGGGACAAAGCGGGAGGCCAGGAACGGGCAGGCCCTGCGCAAGCCGGCCCTGACCGCGGGGACCAGGCTAGGACCAGGGACGGGCAGGGGCTCGTGGCTGAGCTGACGCTACCAGTCCCCCCCCCCCGGCCGGAGAAATCGCGGTTGGCCAGTATACGTGCGCGAGCGGGCTCCGAGCGCGGGAACGGGGTGGACCCCGAGACAAGTGGAGGCTCGCAGCTGAGCCCACGCTACTATCCCCATCCGGCCGGAGAAACCCCAGATAGCATTCATACGTGCACGAGCGGGCTTCGAACGTGGGGGCGGGGTAGAGTCCGGGACGAGCGGAAGTACGCAGCTCGGCGGAAGCCAGCAAACACGCCCGCCCCAATAAACCTTGGTTTCCGACCCTGCGCAGAAGGGCCCTGGCCTCGAGGGCGGGGCTAAAGCTCCAGACGGGCAAAAGCTTACAGCTGAGAACACATCAAAAGCCCCGCCTAACCCGCGGAACTGTAGCGAGCAGGCTCCGACTGCTGGTTCTGGGCGGAAGTCCGGAAATAGGCTGGGTCCGCAGCTGAGGAAAGGTGCTCACCTCTACCCTTGGTGCTAATCTTGTGGCTTCAGTCACAGCCCCTCCCACGGAGGAGAGGCAGAAATCATAGCAAAAGCCACAGTGGGCAGGCGCTGGCAACGCTCATACCCAACCACCCTAGGCACCGGCAGAGGGGGTGGGGGGCCTGCAGATAGACCACACCTAGAGAACACAAAGGCAACACCTACTGGACTCCAGTGGCCACAACTTACTTATACACAGAAAAAATGGGCAGGCAGAGGAATGCAAACCAAATGAATCAAGAGAAATCCCCAGAGAAGGACCTGAATGAACCAGATATAACCAAATTACCAGAAGCAGAATTTAGAATAATGATAGTTAGGATGTTCAAAGAAATTAGAGCAACAATGGATAGTCACTATGAACACCTAAATAAAGAGATAACAAGTATAAAAAATGAAATTGAAATAATAAAAAAGAATCAGACAGAAATGACAAATACAGTATCAGAACTGAAGACCACAATGGAAGGAATTAAAAGCAGGATGGATGACGCTGAGGATCGAATAAGCGAGTTAGAGGACACAATAAACAAAGGCACAGAAGCAGAGAAGAAAAAGGAAAAGAGACTTAAAAAATGTGAGGAAACTCTAAGGGAGCTTTGTGACAACATGAAGAGAAACAACATTCGCATCATAGGGGTGCCTGAAGAAGAGGAGAGAGGACAGGAAATGGAAACTTTGTTCAATCAAATCATAGCAGAAAACTTTCCTAAATTAAGGCTGGGAAACACTCCACACATTCAAGAAGCACACAGAACTCCATTAAGGAGAAACCCAAAAAAATCTCCACCAAGACACATCATAGTTAAAATACCAAAGCTAATGGATAAAGAAAAAATTTTAAAAGCTGCTAGAGAAAAAAAGACTATCACCTACAAAGATCTGAACCACTCACTCAAGCCCGTGTTGAGCTATATACCTACCTCTTTACTTTCATTTACATGAGCCAGTAAATTACTTTCAAAAATAAAAGCTAATTAGCCTCACCAGGCGGTGGTGCAGTGAATAGAACATTGGACTGGGATGTAGAGGACCCCGGTTCAAGACCCCAAGGTCACCAGCTTGAGCACAGGCTCATCTGGCTTGAGAAAAAGCTCACCAGCTTGGACCCAAGGTCTCTGGCTCAAGCAAGGAGGTGCTTGGTCTGCTGAAGGCCCGCAGTCAGGGCACATGTGAGAGCAATCAATGAACAACTAAGGTGTCGCAACGAAAAACTAATGATTGATGCTTCTCATCTCTCTTCGTTCCTATCTGTCTGTCCCTATCTATTCCTCTCTCTGACTCTTTCTCTGTCCCTGAAAAAAAAAAGCTAATTAGAGATAGAAATGGAAATACTTTTGTCTGCAACCAAAAAAGCATCTTAACTAATAGACCTCAATATAGAGTTTCATCAAAGAGATGAAATTTTTTCATGTAATGACTGAAATATATCGACTAGGAAACTGAGTTTCATATTTGAGTGAGAATCCTAGTTCAAACGGATAGAGAGTAGAAAAGTGTAAAACAAAGGAGGAAAAGAAGAAATATAAATCCTGCCCTTCTGTGGTTACTAAATAAGTCTTAAGGTCTTTTCAAAGTGACTGGAACCAAATCTGTAAAAAATTATAACTTGTACAATGCAGTTTCAAGGCAACTATTAGATTAAAAACTTCAAGTCATAATGACAGTCAAGGAGGAATTTGAGACAAAGAAAAAAGATACCCATAGATATACAAAACAAGGAAATCTTGTCTCACTGATAAAAATGAAATCTGTAAAACTTCAGCACAGTAATGATTTTTGCTAAAATCCATCGGATACAAGAGCATCTGCTGCTTGCCCTGGGAAGAAAAAGAATTACTGATTTTCTTTTGCTAAAGGATATGGAGAAAACAATATGTTGAATTCAGATGGCCAGTCAGAATTAGCAACCTGTCACTCCCATAGATGTGTCTGGACGTAAATGATACCATCACAAAAAAAAACACAGATACTTATTAAATTGTGATAAGAAATCAAAGAACATAAAACTATATATATATACATATACATGTGTATATATATATACATATATATATACATACATATATATATATATATATATATATATATATATATATATACACACACACACACACACACACACACACACACACATACATACATACAGTGTGTCCATAAAGTCATGGTGCACTTTTGACTAGTCACAGGTCAAAAGTGCACCATGACTTTACAGATACACCATATAGTATTTTTGTGTATTAAAATAATATTAAATGTGTCCCAGTCACTCTTCTAAATATCTTACATATATCAACACTTTTCATACATTGTCATTTTACTTATGAGAAAATTGAAGCTCAAAGACATTAAAGACATGTGAGAAGCTAATGACTGAGATGGTATTCATTCAAGTCCCAGCAGTCTGGATCTTGAATTGGCATTCTTGACTACTCTGCTTCTCATCTCAGCACAAGAGAGAAAGAAATAGAGTCAAGTTCTGGGAGATGACTAGCTAGGTGTAAATTCTTCTCAAAAATGAAACTTGGGACATTTATTCCTTGACTTTAAATACTTGAATGATAAAATGCATTGCACAACCTAGGAGTTGTAAACAATAGAACATGTTTGCCCAACAAGTTTATTTATTCAAGCAATAGAGCTTTAAGATATAAGAACAAGTAGAGTCAGATATATATTTAGATAAGTCCATGAAACCAAGTACTTTGGAGAACATAGTATGGTATGTGTTAAAAGATAATATTTTTAAAGTTGAGTCATAATACTCATAGAAATATAAAATAAAGTTGTGTCAAAATTTTTATTTAACAAATTAATTAATGAGAGAACAGTAAACTATTATAACCAGTTCAAAGAAAAATTCAAGGGACACATATGTTCAACAGTCTTGAAGGCTAAGATGAATGTACAAATAGATACAAAACTTGGTCAGTATTACTGTGCAATAATAGATTGTTTCTTCTCAGTGTAAAATTTATTTGCATTTCTATAGACAAGAATAATTTGCATTAGTATCAATTTTCTATAACTTGCTAGTTGTAAAATAGTGAAAAACAATAAAAAGCGCAGATAATGCAGAAGAACATACAAATCAAGATACTTAATAGTCTTTTTATTTTTCTGACAACCCCCATGATCATAATTACCTCAAATATGATATTTGAACACAAAAGAATGGTTTAATTTTGGCTTGATTATTTGTATAGGTGCATCAAGGTGGATTGCTTTGCGAATATAGAGGTCACAAAATTAAGTTCTGTCTCTGATTTTTCATAAAAGAGCCCATTTTTGCCATCCCAAGAATAGGAAACCAAGCCTAAGAAACTCTCTTTACCCTATTTGACCTTCAAGTACCTGTCATTTGGGTAAGATCTTTTCCAGGTCACGAAAATTTTATTACCATATATAAGTGATCTTTCTAAACCTTCATATAAGGCTAAGACCCTCTACTCCAGGGACCAGGTCATTTTTCCTGGGAGGTCTTTTTGGGCTCTGACTTCATGAACACAACCAATCTTTGTTCTTCAAAAGCAGTTGTCTAATTAGTTTAAGTGAGCACCATTCTCAGATATGACACTCCAGATAAATTCTTGGTTCCACCATCAGTTTGTTCAATTTTATCCTTCTAAAAAGGGTGACATTGTAATCAAATCTAGGCAAATCACTATATTGATAAGATAGTAAGAGATTCTGAATTCTGAGGGAGTCCATTAAAATAAAATGTTTTAAATTTGTCCAGTCATATCATGTTAAAAAGGGAGAAATTCTTATTAAACCTAGAAAATTCTCTATATTGTAAAGAAAATCACTGTATTATCAAGATAATGAGAGTTTCTGAATTCTGAGGGAGGCACAATCAAATTTTAAATGTTTCATTTTAGTTTTAAGAAACCAGGATCTACTAAATTGTGTGGTTTACATATAACTTAAGGAGAAAGAATAGGAGCTTCTTTACATCAGAAAACAAAACACTTGAAACAACATCAATAATCTTGCAAACAAGTAGCCCTGAAATAAATTCTTCAGTTTATTTCTCATTCCACTGGATCAATGCCAGTTTGCTTTCATGAAGCTTCCCGCTTCCAGGCTAAAAGGGCTTTTAGAAATACTATAACCACTGTTATAGCCTAAAAGTTATATAAGCAATGTCACTTCAGAAGTCTGTACCCATGAGTCTATTCTTTGAAGTATCAGTAGTTTGAAGTATCTGGTACAGTTCTTTGTTGAATACACAAGATCTGGACTGAAGCTTATAGCATAACTTTCAGCAAGCATCAAATCCATCTGTAGATAACAGAGGCTTCATAGCTGCAGTTATTAACTGTAACCAACAATATTAGAATAAAAGATAGTAAAATTCTCTATTGGGGGTAAAATACAACAATTTCAAACAATTTAAGCGGCGTGTCCCCTTATAAAGACATTATGGGGGAATTGACAGTTTTCCAGGGACTTTACACAAAGCATACAATTTCTGAAATAGTTATATTAATATCATTTTAATATAAATTTAACCTAGAGAAGGCTATACTTCTCTTTTGATATGCTAAATTCCCATGAAATTTGCAGTTGTAACTTCAAACAAACCTATTTATACCTATTTCACTCTTTTTCTATACTGAATGAACAAATTTTTGTGACTTCTAGGAGACTGCTGGAAAACTCAAAAACCATTTTAAGTGAAACAATATCCTGAATATTTTTAAATTTGTTTTATATTTAGGATTCAATTTTGAGTTGTCAGAGGAAAGTTGCACAATTCATTTTGATAGGATCCTGTAAGTCTATGAAATAATTTTTGGTAGCCTCTTTAATTAAAATGACAATAAATCCTTTTTGAAAGCATAAAAGGTTACACAATTGTTAAGAATTAGCTCTTTCATAAGTGAGGAACTTTGCTTTTTGTTTTCCCTTAAATACTCAAGCATCTGATCTGGCACAGAAAATTATTTTGGTAATACAACATTTCTGCTATCTGAGTAGATTACATAGATAGTAGGTAAAGCCATTAATCAATTAGCCATGGAGAACAGCCCATCAAAATTAAGCAAACTTTGTTGACATTTAACACATTTTATAACTTATTTTTGGGTTCAGGTATTAAAAATCAAAGGAAATAAACTTCGCTTTTTAAGATTTATTCTTTAGTGTATTCTTTTAAATATTCTTGAATAAACTTTAAAGTATATTCTTTAACATACTCTAGGATTGAAGTTCTTTCTCAAGTAAGCCACAAAATGAAAACTTAATTTATGGTAATACTATGATATAATTTATTTAACATGTAATGTGTTAATCATTGCTTTTTTCAAATTAATAAGTATTTTGTTTTTTGTTTTGATTTATAATCTGTAAACATTGATAGTTATAACCCACATGTACTAAAGCTGTAAGAGTTGAAATAAATTTTAAATGTGTAAAGTATCCAAAGTCCAAAAGCTTGAAATTGCAGCTGTAGAACAAACATTGTTTTCCTTAAAAAAATAACAAAAGCACTTGAAAATTCTATTTCTCTATCACTGTAGCTTTTAGTACAGTCTCAACGACTCATATTAATTATAACTTTTATTGAAAACAAGACATTTCTTTTTCACAGAGAAAACATGGGAGGTAGTGGGTAATTAAGAACTGTTGGACAATCATCTTAGCAAACAACAAAGCTCAAAACATACATAATACATTTTCTACAATACACAGTTCTTTTACTGCTTTTTAGAGTAGCAGAAAAAAACATTCATAAACATGACACACAACTCTTGGTGTCTATACAGGTAAATAAAAATAAGCAAAAATATATATACTCAGAAATATGATTACTAATCTATACAATAAGAGGAAAAAGACTAATTGGACTTTATCATAATTAACAATTTTCCATATTATACTATAAAGAGAGTAAAAAGACAAACCACAGAATTGAAGAAAATATTGCCAAATCACATCTGGTAAATGACCAATATTTAGAATATATAAATAACTTCTGTAACTCAGTGATAAAACAAAGAACTCAATTAAAATGTGCAAAGAATTTGAATCAACATTTCTCTAACGAAAGTATACAAATAACGATATGCACACAAAAAGATCCTTAACATCACTAGTTATTAGGGAACTGAAAATCAAGTCCGCAATGAGCTACCAGTTTACAGTTACTAGGTTGTTATATCAAACATGTACATATACACACACAAAAAAGAAAAAATACAGAATATAAATGTTGGCAAAGGATGTGAAGAACTTGGAACACATGCATTGCTGGATGTAAAGCCAGTGTCCAAGGCCACCATCACAGCAGCCTCGCCCATGCAGGTTCACATTAGATTTGGACAGTCAGTAATGAAACAACGGAGCCAAGAACTGGTGAGCCATCAGCTTTAATTCTAGCTTGCACACAGCGGGCAAGCAAAAACACACACTGGGTTCCAAAACCCACTCATTCAGTGCTCACAAAGGTACTGACTTATCTGAGTTTCCTAGAATCAAAGGTTTCTAGCTCACCAGCCAAAGATTTACCTTAATTTTTTGAACTCGCATTCTTAGAATATTTATGGTAGTTTATATTGAAACATTTTTAATTAGAATATTTGAAATATTAGAAATTCAGTTTCCTTATTTGGAAGGGGTTTAGAAATAATTAACTAATTTAAGCATTTATTTCTATAAGCCAGTCAAAAGAAAACTTCTGTAATTTCTTTTAATATAGCTTAATTAATAATTTTTAGAGACTGGGATACATTTCATACTCACACTTTTGCTAAAGGCCATTCTGAATTGCAAACACATAAGCACAAAAAACTCATGATTTCAGTTCTGTAGTGTCAGCCACAGGTCTAGAATAAACACTGAAACACAAAAATTTATCCCCACCAAAAAATAAAAAATAAAAAGTCAAAGACTTGTTCACCTTCCCAGAGGGTACCAAATTCTTAATTCTTGTGAGTTCAAAAATGAAGAAATATACAAATAAAAAGGACTATAAACAGCATTCTCCATCATCTTTCACCCAGTAGGGAATAAAAATTTGTAATTCATTTATAGAAATCACCAAATGGTAAAACCATAAAATCAAAGTCCCAAGTATTACTGTCACTAATGAACAATAATTTCCTGGCAGTACACAAACTAGAAAAAAACACACAAATTAATATAATGGGGTTTTCATTTAAGTATTTTTTAACCTAGAAAAACAGTTATCTAAGTAAAGTTCTATTGCCATTTCAGATGTCCCTCTGGTTGCGAAGAAGAAAAGATACCTGTGGGCTTAATTAAGCAAGTGCTTGAAAGTGTACTCCTCTGACAGCACAGTTTAGCTGGTTCTATAGATAAATTAATTCACTGGGCATCTCAGTGGATAATCTCTAAAACTGTAAAAAAAATAATAATTTTTAGAGATAATATTTTTTTACAAATACCAAATGAATACACGTCAGAGATGTTATTTTATTAATTAATAAGAGTCACAGAAAGATGTTACAGCTGGTTCACAGGAAAATTCAGAGAACAAAACTAAAAGCATTAGGAATGCTGAAATGCATTTACAAATAGATCCAATACTTACTTGGTCATTGTCTGCAAGGCAGTCCATTGCACTTCCACGGTACAAAAGAATCATTTGGACCCAAACCATTTACATTACTATCACTTTTTACAATTTAGAGTTATAAAATAGATGAAAGACTATGAACAGTGTAAAAATCCAAAATGGTCCATTGCACAAAACACCTAGTTATATTGTTTGTCTCTTTTAGAGTCCTTCACAATTTTTCCTGTCTCAAAACGAATACCATGGATGTTTACCAAAAAACTAAATTTATGTTAAAGATGTTTTTGTGCCTCACGTGCATTTTTTTAAATTAATTTTAATGGGGTGACATTAATAAATCAGGGTACATATGTTCAAAGAAAACATCTCCAGGTTATCTTATCATGCAATTCTGTTGCATACCCATCACCCTAAGTCAAATTGTCCTCTGTCACCTTCTATCTGGTTTTCTTTGTACCGCTCCCCTACTCCCTCTCTCTCCTTTTCCTCCCTCCCTCCACCCCTTAACCACCACACTCTTGTCCATGTCTCAAGTCTCGCTTTTATGTCCCACCTATGTATGAAATAATGCTGTTCTCAGTTTTCTTCTGGTTTACTTATTTCACTCCGTATAATGTTATCAAAATGCATCCATTTTGCAGTAAATGATCCGATGTCATCATTTCTTATGGCTGAGTAGTATTGCATAGTATATATGTACCAAAGCTTTTTAATCCACTCGTCCTCTGATGGACACTTGGGCTGGTTCCAGATCTTCGCTATTATGAACAATACTGCCACGAACATGGGAGCACATTTCTTCTTTTCAAACAGTGCAATGGTGTTCTTAGGGTACATTCCTAAAAGTGGGATAGCTGGGTCAAAAGATAGTTCAATTTTTCATTTTTTGAGGAATTTCCATACTGTTTTCCACAGTGGTTGCACCAGTCTGCATTCCCACCAGCAGTGCAGGAGGGTTCCCCTTTCTCCACATCCTCACCAGCACTTATTTTATGTTGTTTTGCTGATGAGTGCCATTCTGACTGGTGTGAGGTGATATCTCATTGTGGTTTTAATTTGCATTTCTCTAATGATTAGTGATGTTGAGCATTTTTTCATATGTCTTTTGGCCATCTCTATGTCCTCTTTGGATAAATTTCTATTCATTTCTTTTGCCCATTTTTTGATTGGATTGTTTGTCTTCCCGGTGTTGAGTTTTATAAGTTCTTTATAAATTTTGGTTATTAACCCCTTATCAGATGTGTTGTCAAATATGTTCTCACATTGTGTGGTTTGTCTTTTTATTCTGTTCTTATTGTCTTTAGGTGTGCAAAAACTTTTTAGTTTGATATAGTCCCATTAGGTTATCCTGCCTTTTATTTCATTTGCGCGTGGAGATAAATCGGCAAACATATTGCTGCGACAGATGTCGGAGAGCTTACTGCTTATGTTTTCTTCTAAAATGCTTATGGTTTCACGGCTTCCATTTAAGTCTATTATGCATTTTGAGTTTCTTTTTGTGAATGATGTAAGTTGATGGTTTAGTTTCATTTTTTTGCAGGAAGATGTCCAATTTTCCCAACACCATTTGTTAAAGTGGCTGTCTTTACTCCATTGTATGTTCTTTCCTCCTTTGTCAAATATCAGTTGTCCATAAAGGTTTGGGTTTATTTCTAGGTTTTCTGTTCTGTTCCATTGATCTATGTGCCTGTTCTTATGCCAGTACCAGGCTGTCTTGTGTACAATGGCCTTGTAATATATCTTGATATCTGAAAGAGTGATACCTCCCTCTTTATTTTTTCTTTGTAAGATTTCTGAGTCTATTCGTGTTCTTTTTTGGTTCCATATAAATTTTTGAAATATGTGTTCTGTATCTTTGAAGTATGTCATTGGTATTTTAATTGGTATTGCATTGAATTTATAAATTGCTTTGTGTATTATAGACATTTTAATGATGTTTATTCTTCCTAACCATGAGTCGGTATATGCTTCCACTTGTTTGTATCTTCCTTGATTTCTTTTATCAATGTTTTATACTTTTCCGAGTACAAGTCCTTAACCTCTTTGGTTAAATTTACTCCTAGGTACTTTATTTTTTTGTTGCAGTAGTGAAGGTGATTGTTTCCTTAATTTCTATTGCTGACAGTTCATTGTTGGTATATAAAAATGCCTCTGATTTCTGAGTATTAATTTTATATCCTGCCACCTTGCTGAATTCATTTATCAGGTCCAGTAGTTTTTTGACTGAGACTTTAGGGTTTTCTATATACAATATCATATCATCTGCAAATAGTGACAGTTTTACTTCTTCTTTTCCAATTTGGATAACTTTTATTTCTTCTTGTTGTCTGATTGCTGTAGCTAGGACTTCCAGAACTATGTTGAATAAAAGTGGTGAAAAGGGCCACCCCTGCCTGGTTCCTGATCTTAAGGGGATTGCTTTTAATTTTTGCCCATTTAGTATGATGTTGGCTGTGGGTTTGTCATAAATGGCCTTTATCATATTAAGGAATGTTCCCTGTATTCCCATTTTAATGAGAGTTTTGATCATGAATGGGTGTTGGGTTATATCAAATGCCTTTTCTGCATCTATTGAAATTATCATGTGATTTTTGTCCTTCCTTTGGTTTATGTGATGAATCACATTGATTGATTTGCGAATATTGAACCAGCCTTGCCTCTCCAGAATAAATCCCACTTGATCATGGTGTATGATTTTTTTCATATATATTACTGGAATCAGTTGGCTAATATTTTGTTGAAAATTTTAGCATCTAATTTCATCAGGGATATTGGCCTATAATTTTTGTGTGTGTCTGTCTTTGCCTGGTGTCAGGATCAGAATTATGCTTACCTCATAAAAGGAGTTTGGAAGTCGTTCTTTCTCTTGAATTTTTTGAAATAGCTTGAGGAGGATAGGAGTTAGTTCTTCTTTGAATTTTTGGTAGAATTCACTTGTGAAGCCATCAGGCCCAGGACTTTTCTTTGTTGGGAGTTTTTTGATAACTGTTTCGATCTCATTTGTTGTATTTGGTCTGTTTAGGTGTTCTGATTCTTCCAGATTGATTTTTGGAAGATTATATGATTCAAGAAATTTGTCCATTTCACCTATGTTGTCTAATTTTTTGGCATAGAGTTCTTCATAGTATTTTCTAACAATACTTTGTATTTCTGTCATGTCGGTTGTTATTTCTCCACTCTCATTTCTAATTTTATTTATTTGAGACCTCTCTCTTTTATTCTTTGTTAGTCTAGTTAAAGGTTCATCGATCTTGTTTACCTTTTCAAAGAACCAGCTCCTGGTTTCATTGATCCTCTGTATTGTTTCCTTAGCCTGTATGTCATTTATTTTCGCTCTGATCTTTATTATATTCTTTCTTCTACTAGTCTTGGGCTTTATGTGCTGTTGTTTTTCTAGTTCTCTTAGATGCAGGGTCAGGTTGCTTACTTGAGCTTTTTCTAGTTTCTTATGATATGCCTGTAGTGCTATAAATTTCCCTCTCAGTATTGCTTTTGCTGTGTCCCATAAATTTTGAGTTGATGTATGCTCATTATCATTTGTTTCTAGAAACCATTTATTTCTTCTTTGATCTCATTGTTAATCCATTCTTTATTTAATAACATGCTATTTAGTTTCCAAGTGTTTGAGTTTTTTTCAGTTTTTCTTTTGTAGTTAATTTCTAGTTTCATGGCATTGTGATCAGAGAAAATGCTTGATATGATTTCAATATTCTTAAATTTGTTGAGACCAGTTTTGTGTCCTAACATGTGGTCTATCCTAGAGAATGAATCATGAGCGCTTGAAAAGAATGTATATTCTACTGCTTTAGGGTGAAAAGTTCTGAAGATATCTATTAAATCTTGTTAATCTAGTGTATCCTTTAAGTCTGCTGTTTCTTTATTAATTTTCTTTCCTGACGACCTATACAGTGATGTTAGTGGGGTATTGAAATCCCCTACTATTATAGTATTGCTGTTAATCTCGCCCTTTGTATCCATCAAAGTCTGCTTTATGTAAGTTGGGGCTCCTATGTTTAGTGCATAGATATTTATAATGCTTATATCTTCCTGTTTAATTGTTCCCTTTATCATTATGTAGTGTCCTTCTTTATCTCTTAATGCAGCCTTTGTTTTAAAGTCCATTTTTTCAGATATAAGTATTGCTACCCCGGCTTGTTTTTTCATTTCCATTTGCATAAAATATTTTTTTCCATCCTTTTACCGTCAGTCTATGTGCATCTTTCGTTTTAAGGTTGTCTCTCGTAGACAACATATGTATGGGTCCTGTTTTTTTTATCCACGCATCTACCCTATGTCTTTTGATTGGATCATTTAATCCATTTACATTTAAGGTTATTATTGATATGTAGTTGTTTATTGCCATTTTATTCTTTAAAGCTGTATTCTTCTTTGGCTATATTCTTTTCCCCCTTTGAACTGCTCACAACAGGCCCCTTAGCATCTCTTGCAGAATTGGTTTGGTTTTAATGAATTCCTTGAGTGTTTTTTTGTGTGTGTCTGGGAAGCTCTTTATTTCTCCTTCAATTTTAAACGTTAGCCATGTTGTATAGAGTAGTCTTGGTTGTAGGTTCTTGTTCTGCATTACTTTGAATATATCTTGCCTTTCCCTTCTGGCCTCAAGTGTTTCTGTTGAGAAGTCCGATGTCATCCTTATGTGGCCTCCTTTGTAGGTGATAGCCTTTTCTTCTCTAGCAGCTTTTAAAATTTTCTCTTTATCCCTTAGCTTTGGTATTTTAACTGTTATGTGTCTTGGTGTAGATTTCTTTGGGTTTCTCTTTAATGGAGTTCTCTGTGCTTCTTGAACATGTGAAATGTTTTCCAGCCTTAATTTAGAGAAGTTTTCAGCTATGATTTGATTGAACAAAGTTTCTATCCCTTGTTCTTTTTTTTCATCTTCGGGTACCCCTATGATGCGGATGTTATTTCTCTTCATGTTGTCACAGAGCTCCCTTAGAGTTTCCTCACATTTTTTGAGTCTCTTTTCTTTTTTCTGCTCTGCTTCTGTGCCTTTGTTTATTGTGTCCTCTAACTCGCTGACTCGACCCTCAGCCTTATCCATCCTGCTTTTAATTCCTTCCATTGTGGTCTTCAGTTCTGATACTGTATTTGTCATTTCTTTCTGATACTTTTTTATTATTTCTATTTTCTTTTTTATACTTGTTATCTCTTTATTTAGGTGTTTGTAATGACTATCCATTATTGCTCTAAGCTTATTGAACATCCTAACTATCATTATTTTAAACTCTGCATCTGGTAATTTAGTTATATCTGGTTCATTCAGGTCCTTCCTGGGGATTTCTCTTGATTCATTTGGGTTGCATTCCTCTGCCTGCCTATTTTGTCTGTGTATAAGAAGGGTGTGGCCCAAAGGGTGTTGCCTCTGTGTTCTCTAGGTATGGTCTGTCTGCAGGCCCGCCACCCCTTCAGCCACTGCCTAGGGCGGCTGGGTATGGGCGTTGCCAGCACCAGCCCACTGCGGCTGTTGCTGTGATTTCCGCCTCTCCTCCGCAGGAGGGGCTGTGTTCTGATGCCCGGCTTTACAAGCCTCAGCCTTTCTGGGCCTTCGCCTCGCCCCCACAGGTGGACCTGCGCACTGCACTCAAGCCACAAGCCTCAGCACCAACGGTAGGGGGGAGCACCTTTGCTCAGCTGCTGCCCCCGCCTGTTTTCGGGCTTCCGTCCAGCCCCCGCGGTCAAGCTTGCTCTCCGGGGTTTCTTGGGTTGGGCTGGGCTGCTGGCGTGCACTCAGCTGGGAGCCTCCGCCTGCCCCGGGCTTTAGCCCCGCCCCTGTGGTCAGGGCCCGCTCGCACAGGGTCACAAACTTCAGGGGCCAGCTTATGTTGCATGCCCAAAGGGCCCTGCTCAGCAGCAGATCTCTCCCCATTCCTGTCCTCCCGCTTTTCCCCCGCAGGTGTTGCTGCAGGCAGGCCTGCAGCTGCCTGACTACTTTCGCGTGTCCCATTCGCCCCTGCTTGGCTTGACCAAGGTCATGCCGGCTGGGCCTCCGGCGCCGCCGACAGAACCACCTTTCAGCGTCCAGCCACCACCCTCCCTCCAGCCAGCCCTCAGAAGTGTGGGTAGGGGCACTGCAGTTCAGACCCTAACACTCCATACTGTAGTCCTGGAAGCTCCTTCCGTCTAAGCAGCTCTCCTCTAAGTGCCACAGGGGAGCTTGTTTGTCTGGTGTCCTATATCCCTTTCCTGGTATTGCTAGTTCCAGGGGAAATATTCGTTTTCGATTTGGGAAGTGACTCAGCCCAGGGGTTAGGGTAGCTGTCCCTCAGAGTGTTTCTTCCTGTGCTTTCCAGTCCACACTCTCTTCCTGCTGCTCTGGTCCTCTCCTCTGTCCCCGTTCCCCAGATCCCTGGGTGAGTGGTTGTGAGAGAGGTTTTCTGCACTGTCCCTTTAAGAAGAATCCTGGGTCTGGGAAAACTCTCTTTCTCACAAACAGTATCCTCACTTTTTTCCCAGCTCAATACTGTCCAAACGCCTCTTCTAGGCTCTGGGGCTGCAGGCTGGGGCTTTGTTCCTGGGACCCAGGTCCCTCTCTCTCCACTAAACTCTCTTCCCACCACGTGAGTCTCTCTGGGCTGCCATTCTCTCCCGGGAGCTGGGCAGCCCTTTCCACGTTTTTGTTTTTCCTACCAGTCTCAATGTGGCTTCTTCAGTGTTCCTTGGTTGAAGAGTCCACTTAGATTAGTTCAAAGTTGCTTTATCCAGATGATGGTTCTTAAAATCAAGTTATAATCCACTTTGGTTCCAGGAGTTGAAAGTTTGTACATCCGCCTACTCTATCGCCATCTTGCTGTCCCTCACGTGCATTTTTATAGTTTATACTATTGTTTGCTTGTTTCTACAAGCAACACATAGCAGGGTTTTGTAGATGGCTGTATATGATATAAACGAATGTTTTACCTGACCTGTGGTAATGCAGTGGATAGTGTTAACCTGGAACACTGAAGTCACTGGTTCAAAACCCTGGTCTTGCCTGGTCAAGACACATACAAAAAGTAATCAATAAACAACTAAAGTGAAGCAACTATAAGTTGATATTTCTCGCTACCCCCACCTCTCTCTGTAAAATATTTAATAATAATAATAAATGAATGTTTGAAGTTTTTATGTAATTATTGTAGTTAACAAAGGAATTGTCGTATTATGATGCCAATTATTTTTCCTGTTTTTTAGTAATATTGTTGGACTATGAGTACATAAGTGTAATGAATTAGTAGTAATTATATTTGGGCTAATATGTGTTCTCATAAATTTTTCACAATGTTTACTATTATTTTATAAATAATATATGTAGATAGGTATGTTAAAATGATCTACACCTACCTTTTTCAAAGCTGGAAAGCAGTATGCATTGTACTTTACAACATGAGCTTTGACATTTTGTAGTTATAGTTCAGTCATTTATCAGCTCTGACACTGGGTGCGTCTCTTTTCTAAGCCCTAATCTACTCTAAAATAGAAATAACGATATTAACTCCATTATCACTCTATGAGTAATTTATGAATATTTAATTTAAAAATGGATGTAAAAGCACTTAACAGTATCTGGATAAAAATAAACATTTAATATTAGGGAGTTGATACCATCAATGATACTAGCTCAATCTTCAGATGTTACATATGCAATTCTCTCTGCACACCTCTTTCCTTTACACAACTGAACAAGCCTTTGTTTTTCCTTCTTATTCAACCTGTAGCCATCATTTAAGGCCTACCTCAGTGAGTGGTTCTTATATTTTATAAATGGTCATCTTTTTTGGGAATGTGTTTGTTTCTGTCCCCCCTTCAAAGTCTTATACAGAGAATCATTGAGTATGAACATTCTTAACCCCATTCTGCCTGGCTAATGTCTATTCTCTCTTTCTCACAGAAAGACTTGTCTAATCTGCCTCCTCCAACTTAAATTATTGTTTCAGTTATTCTCTCTCATAACACATTGTTCTTTTCCTTTATAACACTTATCACAATTTACCATTATATACCTATTCATGTGTTTGATTTATATATATGTAGACTCTATAAGGTCCATGAGAATAAGGATCACACCTCTAAGTTTATATAATTCATGCAACATCCAACACATTTGGCACATAGTATATACTGTATATACATGTTAAATATGTTTCATGAAAAAATACTGTTTTCTAAGGAATAGATGCCCATTAATTTTATAAGACTTATCAATAATAATGTGATAACTTTGCATGGTGACTACAGATGGTTACAAAACTTAGTATGCTGATCACATTGCAAAATACATAAATGTTGAATTATTATGTTGTACAGTAGAAGTTAATATAATATTGTATGCCAACTAGACTTTATTAATCATAAATAAACAAAAATATATTTTTAGTGCTACAAGGACTCTTCTATGAAACAGACAAAAATAATATTCTCCCAATAGTAAGCCAATGGTATTAAGCAACTATAGTAATAATGATAATAGATAATTTTTGAATGTGAACTATAGAGCACACACCAGGCTATGTGTTTTATGTATACTATCAGAAATTGAAGCTAAGTATAGATAGTCCTTGTAAAGAAACACTCATAGGAATATTTAAATTTTTACATTAAATAAGGTATAGTCATAACATATGTTTACTGTCTAGACAAAATCAGAGTGCATATTTTTGTATATTATGAATCAAATTTTTGTGGATTTTTTGTATCATTAATTTTAATTTAAATTCAGTCTTCATATTTATTCTTGTTAAATTTTATTTTGCCACATTTACCTGATCAATCTGGCCTAAGGAGATATATTTTAAATCATTATTGGCATTCAATATATTATCTGTCTTTTCTTGCTCTGTCACATACAGATATATTAACTATGCTTTCATTCAAATCACCGATAGAACTATTTTATTTTTTGAGGATAAGCCATTGCACCTACTATCAGAAACCTGATTATACCTGCTTAACCAGCTAACATATAGTTTTCTTGCAATCATCAAAACTCATTTTCTTTATCTTGTCCATAAGAGTTTTATGAATGACTTGTCCAATACCTTACTGAATTCAATATACACTAGTTTGATAGTTTTGTTCGTTAGTAAAATTGTCACTATACTTAATCATAGTCTTTAAAGAATCAGTATCAAAGGTCTGGAAAGAGACATGATACATATTTTCTGAAATAACCCTTTTAAGTATTCATATTATCTATTTTTATTATTCTGATCTTATATTACACACTGAGATGACTAGTAAGAGTTTTAGAAAATGCAATCTACCATAAAGGTTTCTAAACAGAGAAGTTATTAAGAAAGGGTTCACATTGTGGTACTAACCACCAAGGTGAACAAGGACTCCAAAAGCCTTACCAGAGGAGACTGAGAAATTGTGGCTATGAAAGCCATACATACTTCCTCATATATGGCTGCTTTGGGAGACTAACTCCAATTATTATAAATTTGTTCACTAGTTATATAAAATTAAATCCAAATAATAGAGATATTTTATTATATTAGTCTTGCAACTTTTCTGTAAGTTGAAACATTTTTCAGAAATAAAAATTTAAGTGGTAAAAATAATGATTCAAAGGGGGAAATATATGCTCACTTATGAATTTTCCTTGCATCAAAAACAAATTTGTATATTTTCACTATTGGTATTCTTACTGGCATTTCAAAGGTGACAGTTCAAAAAGAAAAATGATACTTTGGCTGTGTATTCTGATTTTTATATATAACTATCCATTTCTTCTTCTAGAAGGTTTTGTTCAAATGTATTCCCATTACAATTTCCCTTAATGAAGAAAATTCTGGTTTTTAATTGCATATCTTCAGAGGGTTTTAGATCAACTGGGACAAATTGCTTTCTCTATGCTACGGTTGCATAAGATAATAGGAATACAGATTAGTTCTCTAAAAGTAGGAATATTATTTCTTCTGAAAGTGATTTGGCATTTATCCTTCTCATTTGTGCTGGCTTAATCCACTATAAACTCTGCTTACTTTTGGTGGATTCTCACTACTTCTTGGCAAGACTTTGGTTCATCTCTTATTGACTCCTTTATATACATTGATGAGATGCAGACCTTCACTTTTTCACCTCATTTCCCCTAGTCTCTGCTCTTGCTGCTTCTTATATTAAAATAAAAACCATCAGGGCTAAACATGTTTTTATTTCTTTTCTTTTTTATTTTGCTTAAACAATTTTTTTAGTTAATACTCAAAAAGAGGTTGTAATTCTCAAAGTTAATGACTGGTTTTACTATTTTATTAAATAATTATTAGTAATCAACTGTGTGCAAGTCATTGTACTCATTCTTTTACATTTCCCTAGTTGTTGAGTATGTAACCACTTATCAATTTTGAAACCATCTCTTGCATGCTTTCATTACTAATTTTTTTTAACTTGTGACTAGTATGTGAATACATTCTCCGTATTGAAAATAAAAATGAAGCATAGGTAAGATTAACATTAATTTGAACAATCCTCTAATTTCATTCTCATTGGTCTTCACATCTCCCCAGAAGTAAACTGTTTTTAATCAATTAGTGGAGTATTTTTCAAAACTTTTCTATACTAAATAAAATCCTAGTCTGTAAGTGGTGTGTTTGTTTCTTTGTGTATGTGTAATTAAGAGAGGGAGAGAGATATTTGACAAGCTATTTCTAAAAATATATAGAT
The DNA here is from genome assembly GCA_037038555.1 of Rhynchonycteris naso. Classification (NCBI taxonomy): domain Eukaryota; kingdom Metazoa; phylum Chordata; class Mammalia; order Chiroptera; family Emballonuridae; genus Rhynchonycteris; species Rhynchonycteris naso. The sequence continues at coordinate 32,891,991 of CM072999.1, read as the reverse complement.
TAAAGATGGAAAAGGTCCACAATAATCAATATAGTTTGACAAAAAGAAAGACCAAAGTGGGAAAACCTCTACAAATATCAAGACATAAAATGATATAATTAAAGTAGTGCATTCTTGATTCAAAATTTAACACTTAGATCTATGGAGTACAATGTAAGACCAAAACACCAACACATATATGGATACTTTGTATGTGGCAGAATTTCTATTATACATTAATGAAGTTTTCTCTTAAATAAATGATTTTGGGACAACAGGCTATACATATGATAAAAATTAAATTGTTTCCCTTATCTCATACAATTTATAAAAATTCTAAATTTATTAGAGACTCAAACATGAAATTCAAAACTAAAGCTTTTATATATTGATATAAGACAACATTTTTAAAGGTAATGATTCATTCTTAAGTCTAATTGAAGTAAAGTTGACATAACAAAATTCACCATTTTAACCATTTTAAAGTGTATAACTCAGTGGTGTTTAGTATAGTTACAATGTTTTATAACTATTACTTCTGTCTAATTCCAACATTCCCAAAAAATGCCATATCCATTAATCAATCACTCGTCCCCACCCCTTGTCCCCTGGCAACCACTAATTTACTTTCTGTCTCTATGGGTTTGCCTATTCTGGACATTACATAGAAATGGAATCATACAATATATGGCTTTTTATGTTTAGCTTCTTTCCCTTAAGATTACGTTTTCAAGGTTTTGTCCATTTTGTAACATGTATCAGTGCTCCTTTTTATGGCTACACAATATTCCATTGTATAGATAAACCACATGTTGCTTAGCCAGTGACCCACTGGTGGACATTTGGGTTATTTCCACTTCTTAGTTATTAAAATAATGCTGTTATAAGAATCTATGTACAAATTTTTACTTGGACACCAGCTTTCAAGTGTATTGGATATACTATACCTAGTAGTGGAATTGTTGGATCATATGACGTTTAACTTTTTGAAGAATCGCCAAACTCTTCCACAGAGCTGCAGCATTTGACATACCCAAAAGCAATATGTAAGGTTTCCAGTTTCTCTACATGTTCAACATTTGTTAACTTTTTAAAAAAGTGATAGCCATTGAGTGGGTGCAAAGTGGTATCTCATTGTAGTTTTAATTTACGTGTCCTTGATGACTAGTGATGATGAACATTCTTTCAATTCTCTTGTTGGCCATTTGTATATATTTTTTGGAGAGATGTCTGTTCAAGCTTTTTTCCTCTGTTTACAAAATGAAGGGGTTTTTTGTTTGTTTGGGGGGATTCTTTTGTGGGTTATTTATTGTTTGCTGTTGAGTTGTAAGTGTTCTTTGTATATTCTGGATACTAGACCCATGTCCTGTATATGATTTGCAAATATTTTCCCCAATTCTATAGGTTGTCTTCTCAACCTTTCTTATTAATGAATTTCGATGCACCAATGTTTTTAATTTTGATGGTTAATATGGCAAATAAAATATTTTTATGATTTTAGTATCATATCTAAGAATTAATTACCAAATTTAAAGTAATAAATTTTTACCTCTGTTTTCTTCTGAGAATTTTATCATTTTAGCTTTTACATTTAGACCTTTGATCCATTTTGAGATAAATTTTTGTATATATGTGGGGTAAGGGTTCAACTTTATATTTTTTAATGTGTATATCCAGTTTTCTGACACAATTTATTGAAAAGACTATTCTTCCCCATTAACTGTCTTGGTACCTTTGTCAAAAATCAGTTAACCTGAAAGGTAAGGGATTTCTGACTCTCAATTCTATTCCATTGAAATATATACTGCTCACTAAAATTAGGGGATATTTTGAAATGAATATGAAGCGATAAAATATCTCCTAATTTTTGTGAGCAGTATATGTCTATTCTTATGCCAAAATTTCACTCTTGATTACTGTATCTTTGAAGTTAGCTTTGAGATTGGAAAGTGTGAGTCCTCCAACTTTATTTTTAGGATGCATTTTTCTATTTCTGCAAAAAAAAAAATCTTGGGATTTAATAGGGATTGCATTGAGTATGTAGATCCCTTTGCATAATACTGCTATCTTAACAATACAGTGTGTCCGTAAAGTCATGGTGCACTTTTGACCGGTCACAGGAAAGCAACAAAAGACGATAGAAATGTGAAATATGCACCAAATAAAAGGAAAACCCTCCCAGTTTCTGTAGGATGATGTGGCAGCATGTGCGTATGCGCAGATGATGACGTAACACCATGTATACAGCAGAGCAACCCACGGCCATGCCAGTCGAAATGTGGATGGTACCGAGGAAAGTTCAGTCTGTTCTGTGGCTCGCTAAATTCGAATCCGTGACCAAAGTGCAACGTGAATATTGGCGCATTTATAACAAAGCGCCACCACATAGGAATAACATTACTCGGTGGGATAAGCAGTTAAAGGAAACCGGCAGTTTGGTGGAGAAACCCTGTTCTGGTAGGCCATCAGTCAGTGACGAGTCTGTAGAGGCTATACGGGATAGCTACCTAAGGACCCCTAAAAAATCTGTGTGTGTGTGTGCTCGACAATTACACCTAAGCAGGACTACAGTTCATAAGGTGTTAAAGAAATGTCTCTGTTTTACGGGGTACAAATCATGGCTGTTGCACACTAACAAACCGGCAGATAGACCCACAATGCACATGAAAAGTGAAATCTGCACCAAATAAAAGGAAAACCCTCCCAGTGGCGGATAGACCACACAATGCGTGTTTGCTACAGATATGCTTCATGAGATGACAATGATGCAAGATTTTTGCAGAAGATTGTGTTTAGTGATGAGGCGACCTTCCATATCTGTGGACATGTTCATCGCCATAATGTCCGAATATGGGCTGCCGAACATCCTCATGCCTACGTTGAGTACAAACGTAACACCCCTAAAGTGAACGTGTGGTGTGGCCTGATGCATGATAAGGTGATAGGCCCATTTTTTTTCTGCAGAGCAGTCTATGACGGCAAACACCTATCTTGACATGTTGGAATAGTGTGCAGTGCCACAATTTCCAGAAGGTGTCATCTTTCAGCAGGACGGCACTCCTCCACACTATGCCACTATTGTTCGTGATTTTCTGGATAGAACATTTCCCCAGCGGTGGATAGGCAAGGGTTCTGTCAAGCCCTGGCCACCACAATCCCTGGATCTGATGCCCTTAGGCTTTTACTTTTGGGGTTATATGAAGCAACATCTGTACATTGAACATATCAACGACAATCACTTAAAACAGAGAATCACAGACGTTATTCACTCTGTTACACCAGACGTCCTTACCCGTGTGTGGCAAGAACTTCACTATCGTTTGGATGTGTGTAGGGCAACAAATGGAGCCCACATCGAACTGTACTGAATAGGTATGAAACTGGGAGAGCTTTCCTTTTATTTGGTGCAGATTTCACATTTCTATCGTCTTTTGTTGCTTTCCTATGACCAGTCAAAAGTGCACCATGACTTTATGGACACACTGTATGGTTTCCAACTTAGTTATGTCTTTTTATGTTTTGTAATTTTCAGTGTTCAAGTCTTGCACCTCTTTGGTTAAGTTTATTCTTTAATATTTTATTCTCTGTCATGCTAATGTTATTAGCTTTCTTAATTTTTAAATTTTCTGTAGTAGTATATAAAAATCAAACTGATTTTTTGGGGCTCTTCATGTATCGTGCAACTTTGCTGAATTTATTAGATATAATAGTTTTTTCTGTGGATTCTTCATATACAAGTAGAGCTAGATTTACTTCTTCCTTTCCAAATGATGCCTTTAATTTCTTTTTCTTGCCTCATTTCCCTGGCTAGAACTTACAGTACAATGTTGAAAAGAAGTATTGAGAACAGACATCCTTGGTCCTGATTTTAGGGGGAAGGTTTTAGTCTTTCATTATTAGGTAGGAGGTTAGCTATAGGTTAGCTATGGGTTTTTAATATTGCTTTCATATTTTGGCTATTGAAAATAATGCTGCAATGAGCATAGGTATACATATGTCTTTTCTATAATATTTAGTTTTTTGAATCTCTTCAGGTAATATCTGGAAATGGAATTGCTGGATCCTTCTTTGTCTCTTATTATATAGCCATTGTTTTAAAGTCTATTTTGTCTTTATCAGTATTGCTACCCCAGCTTTTTTGTTTTCTTTGCTTCCATTTTCATGAAATATCTGCATTCATCCCTTTGTTTTCAGTCTCTGTCTTTGATTTGAAGTGAGTCCCTTATAGTCAGCATATATAAGGGCCTTGTTTTCTTTTCCATTCAGCCATTCTGTGTCTTTTGATTATATCATTTAATCTATTTGCATTTAAAGTAATTATTGATGGCTATGCATTTATTGCCCTTTGTTATTCAAGTATTTGATCTTTTGTTCTTCTTAAGACTCTTTAACATACCTCTTTTTTAAAAAATAATTTTATAGATTTTACAGAGAGAGGAGGGGGTGGAGTGAGGACCAACTCTTAGTTGCTTCACTTTAGTTGTTCATCACCAACTGATTCTCATATGTGCCTTGACCAGGCAAGCTCAGAGTTTTGAACCAGCAGTGTTCCAGGTCAGTGCTCTATCCACTGCACAACCACTGGCCTCACTTAAAATATCTTGTAATACTAGTTTGGTGGTGATTAACTCCTTTAGCTTTTACTTGTGTGGGAAAGTCTTTATCCTTCCTTCAATTCTAAATGAAGGCTTTACTGGGTAGAGTAATCTTGTTTGTAGGTCCTTGCTTTTCATCACTTTGAATATTTCTTGCTAATTCCTTACAGCCTTTAAAGTATACATAACACAGAGGTATAGATAACAGGACAGCAAATACTAGAGAGAAGGAGAGAAGGAGGTAAGTGGAGGGGAGGCAAAAGGGGTATATAAAGGGACACGGGTGGGGGGTCAGCAAGTTATATTCAGTGGGACACTTGAATCCATGTAAACACAATAAATTAAAATTTAATAAAATTTTTTTTTAAAATTTCTTTTGAGAAATTAGCTAATAGTCTTATGGGAGCTCCCCTATAGGCAACTAACTGCTTTTAAGATTCTCTCTGTCTTTAATCTTTGCCATTTTCATTATGATGTGTCTTGGTATAGACCACTTTAGGTTCATCTTGTTTGGAACTCTCTGAACTTTCTGGACTTGTCTTATTTCTTCACCAGGTCAGGGGAATTTTCAGTTATTTTTTCTTCATATGTTTTCAATTCCTTGCTTTCTCTCTTCTCCTTCTGCCATCCTTATAATGCAGATGTTGTAATACTTGTTGTCCCAGGAGTCCTTTAAGCTATCCTTTTCTTGTTTTTATTTTTCTGCTGACTGGGTGTTTTCTACTACCTTTTCTTTTAAGTTGCTTATTCAACCTGCTGCTTCATCTAATCTGCTGTTGATTTCTTCTAGTGTATCCTTTATTTCAGTTATAGTATTCTTCATTTCTAACAAGCTATTTTTTATGGTTTATATGTCCTTTTTTATGTAGTAGTTTACTTTCCTCCATTTCATTTTGTTCTTTTCTGGAGATTTCTCCTGTTCTTTCTTTTGGAACATGATTCTTTGTCTTCCCATTTGGGCTTTCCTCTGTGTGTTTTTACATATAGGTAGATCTCTTCTAGTCTTGGAAGGGTGGCCTTATGTAGTAGTGTCTGTAGGGCCCAGTGGGACAGCCTCCCCTATCACCCAAGACAGGTACTCCAGGTGCTCCCTCATTTGGACTGTGTGTACCCTCCTGTTGTAGTTGAGCCTTGATTGCTGTTGGCATGTCAGTGGGAGGAATTGACTCCCTGGCCAATTAGCTATGAGAACCTGCTACGACTACAGTGGAGGAACCACTGCACAGGAACCGAGACCTGCCCCACAGAACAGAAATGGCTTTAGTGGGGCTCTGGTGCCCAAAGTATCCATCCCTTGGGTGTGTCATTTATGAAAGTCGGGTGGTGCTCAACCCTGGTCTGATGCTGACTACAGAATGTGCTGGCTCTGGTGCAGGCCAAGGTCAGCTGCCACCTATGCCCTTCCTAGTGCCATGTAGCATGAACTACAAAGCAGTCTGCAGCTGGCTGCTACTTGCACTGGTCTTCATAGAGGTGCCCAGGATAGGCCAAGCTGTGGACAAAATCTGGCTTTCACTAGTGATGGGTCTGAGGCCACTTAGCAAGAGTTTTAGGGCATGACAAGACCAGATGCTGCTTGTTTGGAATTTATTAACCTTTGAGAGAATCTAGGAAAGTCTTCAGTATGAGAAAGACAAATCATTTGTATGGGAAAGCCACAGAAGCAGTTTCAGTAGGCCCACAAGTTGAGTCTGGCTGGGCTCAGATAATCAACAGGGTGGAATGAACAATGTTAGATTGATGGAGACTCAGATATGGCACCCACCTGCTTTTGCATGGAGTGGTCTCTGCAAAAAACAATGATTTCTGCCAGCAATTCTGTCTGGGAGGAAGCTGCTTCCCCAGCCCTTGATTAATGCCAGACAATTCAGTTTCTCCCCATATATCCCTGGCACCTTTGAAGCTGCTGCCTCAGTGCCAGAGCTCAGAGGGATTGAGTCTGCGTAAGTCCTTATGCGGGCCCTTTAAGGGGAACACCTGGAACTCCAGAAACTCTGTCTCACTTAGCTACATTCTCCACTGGTTTTCACAACTAGAAGTTATGTGGACTCCTTTTACTGGCACTGAAACCCTATGTTAAGGGGCATGGTGTGGGGCTGGGACCCCTTTTTCCTAAACAGGGAACCTCTGAAGCCAAGATATCCCTCCCCATTTTAACTGCCACACATGGGTGTGGGACCCGCGTGTTCTGTTTCTCCGTTCCTCCTACCAGTCTCCGTGTGGCTTCTGTATATCCTTAGTTACAGGACATCAATTCAACTAGATTTGAGGCCATTTTCAATGAGGGTTGTTCTCTAGTTTAGTTGTAATTTTGATTTGGTTGTGGCAAAATGCCAGTACTATATTTACCTACTACACCATCTTGACCAGACTCCTGTTATGTTTTCATTTTCATTCATATCAAAATATTTTCTAATTTTCCTTGTGACTTCTTCCTTGACTCATTAGTTTAAGAATGTGTTTACCACATATCTGTAAATTTCCCAATTTCTTTCTATATTTATTTTAATAGCCAGAGAAAATACATTGTATGATTTTAATATTTTACTGAGAATTATTTTGTGGCCTAACATTTTGTCTATCCTGAATACACAACACTGAATTTTATATTTACCTATGCTGAGTTTATTTCTTCATGTGAATTCCAAATTACTCTAGTGTTCTTTTATTTTAGCCTGAAAGACTCTCTCCCTGTTCTTGTATGGTAGGTCTCCTAGCATTGAACTCTCTGTTCTTGTTTATCTGAGAATGTCTTGACTAGTCCTTTATTTTTTAAATTTTTTATTGATTGATTCTAGAGAGACAGAGAGAAAAAGAGTGAGACAGAGAGAAAGAGAAGTACTTATTTGTTGTTCCACTTAGTTGTGAATTCATTGGTAGCTTCCTGTATGTGCCCTGGCTGGGTGTTGAACCTACAACATTGGTGTTTCAGAACAACACTCTAGCTAACTAGCCAGGCATGGTTTATACATTATTTTTGAAGATGTTGACAGATATAAAATTTTTGATTGGCATATTATTTATCTTTAAGCATTTGAATATTATTTCACTGCCTGCTGATCCTTATGTTTTCTGTTGATAAATCACTGTTACTCTTATGGAGGATTACCTGTATGAGTTGCTTCTCTTTTGCTACTTTCAGCATTCTGTGTTTCTCTTTTACTCTCGACAGTTTGAGTGTAATGTATCTTGGTTTATATATCTTTGAGTTTACCCAACTCGGGTTGTTGAGCTTCTTGGATATATAGATTTATATCTTCGTCAAATTTGGAAAGTTTTTGAAGTGACGGCAAGATGGTGATGGAGTACGTGGACGTACCAATTTTCAACTCCTGGAACCAAAGTGGATTGTAACTTAATTTTAAGAACCATCACCTGGATAAACCAACTTTAAACTAAACTAAGTGGACTCTTTAACCAAGGAACACTGAAACCACATTGAGACTGGTAGGAAAAGCGAAAACGTGGAAAGGGCTGCCCAGCTCCCTGGAGCGAATGGCAGACTCACGTGGTGGGAAGAGAGTTTAGCAGAGAGGGAGGGACCTGGGTCCTAGACACAAAGCCCCAGCCTGCAGCCCCAGAGCCTAGAAGAGGCGTTTGGACAGTATTGAGCTGTGAAACAGGTGAGGATACTGTTTGTGAGAAAGAGACAGTTTTCTCAGACCCAGGATTCTTATAAAGGGACGGAGCAGAAAACCTCTCTCACAACCACTGACCCGGGGCTCTGGGGAATGGGGACAGAGGAGAGGACCGGAGCAACATGAAGAGAGTGGACTGGAAGGCACAGGGAGAAATACTCTAAGGGACAGCCACCCTAACCCCTGGGCTGAGTCACTTCCCAAATCGAAAACGAATATTTCCCCTGGAACGAGCAATACCAGGAAAGGGATATAGGACGCCAGCCAAACAAGATCTCCTGTGGCACTTAGAGCAGAGCTGCTTAGCTGTAGGGAGCTTCCAGGACTACAGTATGGAGTGTTAGGGTCTGAGCTGCAGTACCCCTACACACACTGCTGAGGGCTTGCTGGAGGGATGGGGGTGACTGAAGACCACAATGGAAGGAACTAAAAGCAGGATGGATGAAGCTGAGGATCAAATCAGCGAGTGAGAGAACAAAATAAAGGCACAGAAGCAGAACAGAAAAGAGAATAAAAAAATTGTGAGAAAACTCTAAGGGAGCTCTGTGAAATAACATCCGCATCATAGGGGTACCCGAAGATGAAGAGAAAGAACAAGGATAGAAATTATGTTCAATCAAATCATAGCTGAACACTTCCCAAAATTAAGGCTGGAAAACGTTTCACATGTTCAAGAAGCACAGAGAACTCCATTAAAGAGAAACCCAAAGAAATCTACACCAAGACACATCACAGTTAATATACCAAAGCTAAGGGATAAAGAGAAAATTTTAAAAGCTGCTAGAGAAGAAAAGGCTATCACCTAAAAAGGAGCCCCCAAAAGGATGACATCGGACTTCTCAACAGAAACACTTGAGGCCAGAAGGGAATGGCAAGATATATTCAAAGTAATGCAGAACAAGAACCTACAACCAAGACTACTCTATCCGGCATGGCTAACGTTTAAAATTGAAGGAGAAATAAAGAGCTTCCCAGGCAAAAACACCTCAAGGAATTCATTAAAACCAAACCAATTCTGCAAGAGATGCTAAGGGGCCTGTTGTGAGCAGTTCAAAGGGGGAAAAGAATATAGCCAAAGAAGAATACAGCTTTAAAGAATAAAATGGCAATAAACAACTACATATCAATAATAACCTTAAATGTAAATGGATTAAATGATCCAATCAAAAGACATAGGGTAGATGCGTAGATAACAAAAACAGGACCCATACATGTGTTGTCTACAAGAGACACACCTTGAAATAAAACATGCATATTGACTGAAGGTAAAAGGATCGAAAAAGATATTTCATGCAAATGGAAATGAAAAAGAAAGCCAGGGTAGCAATACTTATATCTGACAAAATGGACTTTAAAACAAAGGCTGTAGTAAGAGATAAAGAAGGACACTACATAATGATAAAGGGAACAATTCAACAGGAAGATATAACCATTATAAATATCTATGCACCAAACATAGGAGCCCTAACATACATAAAGCAGACTTTGATGAATTTAAAGGGCAAGATTAACAGCAATACTATAATAGTAGGGGATTTCAATACCCCACTAACGTCACTGGATAGATCCTCAAGAAAGTAAATTAATAAAGAAACAGCAGACTTAAAGGATACACTAGATCAACTCAATTTAATAGATATCTTTAGAACTTTTACCCTAACGCAGTAGAATATACATTCTTTTCAAGCACTCATGGTACATTTTCTAGGATAGGCCACATATTAGCACACAAAAGCAATCTCAACAAATTTAAAAGATTGAAATCATATCAAGCATTTCCACTGATCACAATGGCATGAAACTAGAAATTAACCACAAAAGAAAAACTGAAAAATACTCAAACACTTGGAAACTAAATAGCATGATATTATATAATGAATGGATTAACAATGAGATCAAAGAAGAAATAAAAGGTTTCTAGAAACGAATGATAATGAGCATACAGCAACTCAAAATTCATGGGACACAGCAAAAGAAGTACTGAGAGGGAAGTTCATAGCACTACAGGCAAACCATAAGAAGCTAGAAAAGGCTCAAATAAGCAACCTGACCCTGCATCTAAAAGAACTAGAGAAACAACAGCAAATAAAGCCCAGGACTAGTAGAAGGAAGGAAATAATAAAGATCAGAACGGAAATAAATGACATAGAGGCTAAAGAAACAATACAGAGGATCAATGAAACCAGTAGCTGGTTCTTTGAAAAGATAAACAAGATCAATGAACCTTTAAGTAGCCTCACCAAGAAAAAAAGAGAGAGGACTCAAATAAATAAAATTAGAAATGAGAATGGAGAAATAATAACTGACACAACAGAAATACAAACTATTGTAAGAAAATACTATGAAGAACTCTATGCCAAAAAATTAGACTACTTAGGTGAAATGGACAAATTTCTTGAATCATATAATCTTTCAAGAATCAATATGGAAGAATCAGAACACCTAAACAGACCAATTACAAAAAGGGAGATCGAAACAGTTATTAAAAAACTCCCAACAAAGAAATGTCCTGGGCCTGATGGCTTCACAAGTGAATTCTATCAAAAATTCAAAGAACTAACTCCTCCTCCTCAAGCTATTTCAAAAAATTCAAGAGGAAGGAAGACTCCCAAACTCCTTTTATAAGGCGAGCATAATTCTGATCCCAAAACCGGGCAAAGACAACACAAAGAAAGAAAATTATAGGCCTATATCACTGATGAATTTAGATGCTAAAATTTTCAACAAAATATTAGCCAGCTGGATCCAGCAATATATGAAAAAAATCATACACCATGATCAAGTGGGATTTATTCTGGAGAGGCAAGGCTGGTTCAATATTCGCAAATCAATCAATATGATTCAGCACATAAACAAAAGGAAGGACAAAAATCACATGATAATTTCAATAGATGCAGAAAAAGCATTTGATAAAATTTAGCACCCATTCATGGTCAAAACTCTCAGTAAAGTGGGAATATAGGGAACATACCTTAACATGATAAAGGCCGTCTATGACAAACCCACAGCAAACATCATACTAAATGGGCAAAAATTAAAAGCAATCCCCTTAAGATCAGGAACCAGGCAGGGGTGCCCCCTTTCACCACTCTTATTCAACATAGTTCTGGAGGTCCTAGCTAGAGCAATCAGACAAGAAGAAGAAATAAAAGTCATTCTAATTGGGAAAGAAGAAGTAAAACTGTTGTTATTTGCAGATGATATGATATTGTATATAGGAAACCCTAAAGTCTCAGTCAAAAAACTACTGGACCTGATAAATGAATTCAGCAAAGTGGCAGGATATAAAATTAATACTCAGAAATCAGAGGCATTTTTATATACCAACAATGAACTGTCAGCAAAAGAAATTAAGGAAACAATCCCCTTCACTGTTGCAACCAAAAAAATAAAGTACCTAGGAGTAAATTTAACCAAAGAGGTTAAGGACTTGTACTTGGAAAATTATAAAACATTGATAAAAGAAATCAAGTAAATACAAACAAGTGGAAGCATATACCGTGCTCATGATTAGGAAGAATAAACATCATTAAAATGTCTATAATACACAAAGCAATTTATAAACTCAATGCAATACCAATAAAAATACCAATGACATACTTCAAAAGTATAGAACACATATTCCAAAAATGTATATGGAACCAAAAAAGAACACGAATAGCCTCAGCAATCTTACAAAGAAAAAATAAAGCAGGAGGTATCACTCTTCCGGATATCAAGGTATACTACAAGGCCATTGTACTCAAGACAGTCTGGTACTGGCATAAGAACAGGCACATAAATCAATGGAACATAACAGAAATCCCAGAAATAAACCCACACCTTTATGGACAACTGAAATTTGACAAAGGAGGAAAGAACATACAATGTAGTAAAGAGCCTCTTTAACAAATAGTGTTGGAAAAATTGGACATCTACCTGCAAAATAATGAAACTAGACCATCAACTTACACCATTTACAAAAACAAACCAAAATGGATAAAAGACTTAAATGGAAGCCGTGAAACCATAAGCATCTTAGAAGAAAATATAGGCAGTAAGTTCTCCAACATCTGTAGCAGCAGTATATTTGCCGATTTATCTCCACGAGCAAATGAAATAAAAGACAGGATAACCAAATGGGACTATATCAAACTAAAAAGTTTTTGCACTGCTAAAGACAATAAGAACAGAATAAAAAGACAGATCACACAATTGGAGAACATGTTGGACAATACGTCTGATAAGGGGTTAATAACCAAAATTTATAAAACTCAACACCAGGAAGATTAAGAATCCAATCAAAACATGGGCAAAATAGCCTGACCTGTGGTGGCACAGTGGATAAAGCATCGACCTGGGAACACTGAGGTCGCCAGTTCAAATCCCTGCACTGGTCTGGTCAAGGCACATATGGGAGTTGATGCTTCCAGCTCCTCCCCCCTTTCTCTCTTTCTCTCTCTCTCTCTCACTCTGTGTCTCCTCTCTATAATGAATAAAATAAAAGAAAAAGAAAAATTAAAAAAAAATAATAAACATGGGCAAAATAAATGAATAGAAATTTCTCCAAAGAGGACATACAGATTTTTAATAGCCATATGAAAAAATGCTCAGCATCACTAATCATTATTGAAATCCAGATTAAAACCACAATGAGATATCACCTCACACCAGTCAGAATTGCACTCATCAGCAAAACAACACAGAATAAGTGCTGGTGAGGATGTGGAGAAAGGGGAACCCTCCTGCACTGCTCGTGGGAATGCAGACTGGTGCAACCACTGTGGAAAACAGTATGGAGATTCCTCAAAAAATTATAAATCAAACTGCCTTTAGACCCAGCTATCCCTCTTTTAGGAATATACCCTAAGAACACCATAGCACCATTCGAAAAGAAGAAATGTGCCCCAATGTTTGTGGCAGCATTGTTCACAATAGCGAAGATCTGGAAACAGCCCAAGTGTCCGTCAGAGGACGAGTGGATTAAAAAGCTTTGGTACATATATACTATGCAATACTACTCAGCCATAAGAACTGATGACATCAGATCATTTACAACAAAATGGATGGACCTTGATAACATTATACGAAATGAAATAAGTAAAACAGAAAAAAAATGAGAACTGCATGATTTCATACATAAGTGGGACATAAAAACTAGACTATGAGACATGGACAAGAGTGTGGTGGTTACGGGGTGGGGGGAGGGAGGATAGGATGGGAGAGGGGGTTGTGGAGGGGCACAAAGAAAACCAGATAGAAGGTGACAGAGGACAATTTGACTTTGGGTGATGGCTATGCAACATAATTGAATTACAAGATAACCTGGAGATGTTTTCTTTGAACATATGTACCCTGATTTATTAATGTCACCCCATTAAAATTAATAAATAAAAAAATTTTTGGAATGTTTTCAGGCATTACTTTTTCAAATATTGTCTCTGCCTCTTTCCTCTCCTCTGGAACTCCCATTATGCATATATTGGTACAGCGTTTGGTGTCCCATTGGTTTTATGAGTCCTCTTTATTTTATTTTTTTCTGGTCCTATACTGGGTATTCTAAATTGATGTATCTTCAAGTTCATTAATTCTTTTTTCTTCTTGTTCAAGTATGCTTCTGAACCCTTCTACTGGATTTTTCAATTCAGTTATTTTACTTTTCAACTTTTGAAATTCAATTTGGTTTATTTTTATTTTTTTTTATTTTTATTGATATTCCCTATTGGCAAGACATCATTTCCATGCTTTCCTTAGTTCTTTGTCCATGATTTTCTTTAGCTCTTGGAGTATATTTTTAAAACTTCATTTATAATCTTTGCCTGGTGAGTCCCGCTTTCTCAAGGACAATTCCTTTTTTTTTTCTCTGCATGAGCCATACTTTTTTTGTTTCTTTGCAACTTTATAATTTTTTGTTGCAAACTGGATTCTTTGAATATTTTAAGTGGCAATCTGGAAATCAGATTCTCCCTTCTCTCTGGGGTATATTACTACCTATTATTATAATTGGTGTTTATTTATTGATTAATTTTTTAAATTTTATGTTTTATTTCTTTAGGGAGAGAAGCATGATTTGTTATTCCTCTTATTTTGGGCATTCATTGGTTGATCCTTGTATGTGCCCTGACTAGGTATCAAACCCACACCTTGGCCTATTAGGATGATGCTCTAACCAGCTCAGCCACCCTGTCAAGGCCTTGATTAACTTTTCTGAATCGTTTTTGTCAGACCTGTTATTTTTTGTAGTGTGTGGCAACTGAAGTCTCAGTTCTGTTTGTTTTATGGTCAGCAAGTGATTCAGGATAGAGATTTCCTTAAATGCCAGGGGAGGGGGAAGGATATGTATTTATTTTTATGTATATTAATCTTCCATTCTTTGCAGATGGATTCTTTGTATATATCAGGGCATGCCTACAACACTCACCCAGGCAGTTTACATCCTGTGTAATCCTTTACTTCCCGATTGTGCAGTCTGAAGTTCAAGAAGAAGTAAAAATTAAGTGAAGTCTTCCGAGAATGAATGTAATCCTGGGCATGTGTATGAACTTCTGGATTCCCAGTAATATCTGGGAACTTTTCAAAGTCTTTATACCTGAATATTTCAGTTACTCTATTATTCATCCCAACTGTTATTCCTTGCCAAGACAGCAGTTAATACATTTGCTTTTAAATTTTGACAATTACTGTCCCTGACCAGTAGGCTCAGTGGTAGAGCATCAGCCTGGCTTGTGAATATCCTAGTTTCGGTTCCTGGTCAGGACATTCAGGAGAAGTACCCATCTGCTTCTCCATTTCCCCACCCCTCTGCTTCTATCTCTCTTTCTATCTTTCTTTCTCTCCTATAGTCATGGTTTGATTGGCATAAGTTGACCCCAGATACTGAGGAAGGAGTCTCTAAAACCTCCGCCTCAGACACTAAATAAGAGCTCGGTTGCTGAACAATGGAGTAATGCCCCCAGATTGGCAAAGCATCACCCCCTAGTGGGCTTGCCGGGTGAATCCCGGTTAGGGCACATCCAGAAGTCTGTCTCTGTACCTCCCCTCCTCTCATTTCATTAAAAAAAAATTGACACTTACTACCCCCTCCTCAGTTAAATGCCTGAACTCTGAGAGTGTTGCTAGTCAGGGGAAATAAAGGCAGGCCCTTCAAGTGTATCCTTCATTAAGCTGCCGGACATGTGGAAAACAACATTCTCAATTTTTGAGAATAACGTTTGTTTTTCTTTTAGTGTAAGAACCTTTACCAGGAATTGGACTGTGTCTTCAAGACTACCACTAAGCTGTGTAGTATATCATCATTCGGTTATTTTTATTTTTAATTGATTAAACATTCTCCTGGTTACTATAAATTTTTTATTAGTTTCTAGATTTCTTGTAAAATTGATTCTGACATTATTACGGATTTATTTACCTCTTTAGTAGAGGGATGGACTTTTGGCATTACTACTTTACCATTTCCACTGGGTCACTCAGGAAGGATTCCTTTTTTTTTTTTTTTTTTTTTTTTTTTTTTTTTTTTAAATTTATTTTACTTTATTCATTTTAGAGAGGAGACACAGAGTGAGAGAGAGAGAGAGAGAGAGAGAGAGAGAGAGAAAGGGGGGAGGAGCTGGAAGCATCAACTCCCATATGTGCCTTGACCAGACCAGTGCAGGGTTTTGAACTGGCGACCTCAGTGTTCCCAGGTCGACGCTTTATCCACTGCGCCACCACAGGTCAGGCCAGGAAGGATTCCTTTTAAGATACAAAAACTACAAACTATAAAAGAAAATATTGATAGAA
Organism: Rhynchonycteris naso; assembly: GCA_037038555.1. Lineage (NCBI taxonomy): Eukaryota > Metazoa > Chordata > Mammalia > Chiroptera > Emballonuridae > Rhynchonycteris > Rhynchonycteris naso. Next base: position 32,876,021 of record CM072999.1, on the reverse strand, counting down.
ATATCTAAATTAAAATGAAAATATTATATTCATCAAAAGACATGATAAAGGCCTTGGCCAGTTGGCTCAGTGGATAGAGTGTTGGCCTGGTGTGCAAATGTCCCAGGTCTGATTACCAGTCGTGGCACACAGGAGAAGTAACTATCTGCTTCTCTCCTCCTCCCTCTCCCCCTTCTCTCCCTCTTTCCTTCCCACAACCAGTGGCTCAATTGGTTTGAGCGTGGCCCCAAGTGCTGAGGTTGGTTTGAGTACATCACTCTCAGATGCTAAAATTGGCTTGGTTGATTTGAGTATTGACTTCAGACAGGGGTTGCCAGGTGGATCCCAGTTGGGACGCATGCAGGAGTCTGTCTCACTTTCTCCCCTTTTCTCACTTAAATAAAAGACATGATAAAGTAAGAAGACAAACTACAGACTAGGAATAAATATTTACATCATATAAAACTGATAAAGGACTAATTATTTAAAATAGAAACAGAAATGTAACAATTCAACAAAAAATGGGCAAAGATTTGAATAGGAACTTTACAAAAGAGAATATCTAAACTAATAAACATAGAAAGGTGCTTACTCTCATTAACAGTTAAGATAAGGAAAATGAAAGCCACTATAAAATATTGCTACCAGACTTGACAAAAATTAATAATACTGACAATATTAGGTTGAGATAAATTGTGGCATAAGAACAACTCTCATCATTCTCTCTTGATAGACATATACATTTGCTTAACCAGTTTAGAAATTTGTAAAAGAGGATATTCATACCCTATAAGAGTAATTTTGTTCTTGAGTATACATATATACATGCTAGAATTAATGCCTGTGAAAATTGATACATGCACAAGAATGTTCGTAGTGGCATTGTTCATAACGTCTCCAAAATGAAAACAATACAAATGTCCATTAACCGTTTAATCTATATTCACTGCCTCTTTTTTATTACATCCTACTTTAGTATTTACCTTTTATAATCAGGTATGCATTTTCAAGAAATAATTAAATAGCTCTCTCTGGCAACTAATGACTACTTCCATTTTACTTAGTGTCTGTTTCTTTTCCCTTTATCTATCTATCTATCTATCTATCCCTATATTGTTGTATTCTTTCAATATGATCTTTAGTCTTTTTGATCTCATCTATTTCTGTAGCTTCCACAACCATATTTGTGCAAATGATTTTTAATTTTCTATCTCCAGCCTAAGTTTCTTTTTTTGAGATAGGTTGAAAATTTCTTTCCAGGCTAAATATTTAAATGGAAAATTTATGGTTGTCAATATTGACTGAATCCACAAGGCTGGTTGATAATTCCTTTGCTGAACCCTTAGTTGTCCTCCATGCTTATTCATCTCAAGGCATTTATCCAGATTTCCATGATGTGTCTAAAATTATCTTTCCCACCTCTACTTCCCTATTTTCTCATCAGTAGATCTTTACACCAAGCACTGAAGAAAAGAGTGATAGTGAATGTCTCTCTTCCCACAAATTACCTTGTTTTATTATCCTTATTTGCTTTCTCAACTCATTTTTCTCTTTTTACTTTTCTGGTAACTTCTTTAATTGATCAAACTAATGACTTCTTTTCCACTCTCATTCTGTTCCTATTTCTTTCTCCAATATTTCTATTTTTAACATCTTGAGAGTGTATTCCTTTTTTTCTACCCTTTTTTCTGCTCTTTCTTAATTTTCTCTTTTGTCTCTAACAGTTTCTTAAAGAGAGGAAGACAAAATAATTTACCTCCCAAACTGAAATACTTTTGAAAGTGAAAAGTGTGCTCTTTAATAATTCAGCCATGATAATAGGTATAAACTCAGATTGCACAAGGAAAATTGGGATCTCTGTTCATCCCATTTACAGAGTTTCCCCAATTCATTTCCTTCTGTTAATCCCTTAATATGATAATCAGCTAGAATTTTTAACTATTATCTTTTGTTCTTTTATACACTGTCCTTGGGTGAAATAAAACATTTACATGACGCCTGACCAGGCAGTGGCACAGTGGATAGAGCATCGGACTGGGATGCAAAAGACCCAGGTTCGAGACCCCGAGGTCACCACCAGCTTGAACACGGGCACATTTGGCTTGAGCAAAAGCTCGCCAGCTTGGACCCAAGGTCGCTGGCTCCAGCAAGGGGTTGCTTGGTCTTCTGAAGGCCCATGGTCAAGGCACATATGAGAAAGCAATCAATGAACAACTAAGGTGTCGCAACTGCAATGAAAAACTAATGATTGATGCTTCTCACCTCTCTCCGTTCCTGTCTATCTGTCCCTGTCTATCCCTCTCTCTGACTCTCTCACTGTCCCTGTAAAAATAAATAAATAAATAAATATTTACATAACAACAACTACCACTTCCACTGATATTTCTCTAAGTATATTTCTAATCCCTAACTCTTTCCTAAGCTGCATTCTCGGATTTCTAGTAGCTTATTGGGCATCTCCAGACTATTAACTCAAAAGGATATACCCCAAAATTTAAACCTATCTTCCCCTTTAAATACCAAACTGTCTTCTTTGCATTTATCCTCAGAGAGGAGAAAGAGGCATGTGGGGTGTGTGTGTGTGTGTGTGTGTGTGTGTGTGTGTGTGTGTGTGTGTGTGTAAGTCTGGTAATACATGTATCACACATACATACAAGTTTGTGCAGTGATTTCATTGTGTACTGGATACACAGTAGCAACAAAAATACAATTCTATTATCATAAAAATACATTCTGGTTTGGGAGATAGACATTGATCAAACTATCACATTATAATGTATACGTATGATCATTGCCATAAAGGATAGCAACATGATGTCATGTGAACTATATTAGGGGCATGTGACCTTCTTTCTAATGCATGACCTTTTTATTAGACATAGGTGACAACATATAGCTCTTTTAAATTAGACTACCTCTATTTCATTAAAATATTTATCACAATGTAGTACTCAAATGTGCTGGCAGATGGAACCACTTTTCTTCTCTGAATTCCCATTGCTTTGCATCCTAGTTTGGGGATATTTTTCATAAATCACATTAATTGTCAAGCCCTTGTAATAATGGCATTACTATTGGTGTTAAGGATGTTGGTAGAAAAACTAAATAAAAGAGTTTCTTTGGAAATAGTATTATATCCTTTGTGAGAAAAAGATGATACATAAGATGAGGAGCACCTTTCTAGTCACAAAGCCTGGCTGCCGCCTCTTTCTTGTTACATAGTAAGTGGTATTTGTTGATTGAATGTTAATTGCATATTTATTTTACCAAACGATTTTTCCCTCATGCACAAAATTAGAAATGGTCAAGTTCTCACTTTAAGATTAGAACCATTATGGAAGAATGTTTGGTGGGTCCTCAAAAATTAAGAATAGAACTACCATATGACCCAGCAATCCTGCTGAGTCTCTACCCTCAATACTCGAAAACATTGGTACATAAAGACACATGCACCCCCATGTTTATCACAGCATTATTCACAGTGGCCAAGACATGGAAACAATCAAAGTGTCCCTTGATAGATTCAAAGAAGATGTGGTACCTATATACAAAGGAATGCTACTCAGTCTTAAGAAATGATGACATAGTGACACAACAAATGGGTGGACCTTGAGAACTTTATACTAAGTGAAATAAGTAAAGCAGAAAAAGCTAAGAACTGTATGGTTTCATACATAGGTTGTAAATAAAACTGAAATAAAACTGGACATAGATAAAAGTGAAGTGGTTACCAGGGGAAGAAGTTAAGGGTGTGAGAAGGTTTTAAAAAGGGACAAATATAAGGTGATAGAAAATGATTTGATTTTGAGTGATGTGTATACAACATAATCAACAGTTCAAATGCTATAGAAATGTTTACCTGAAACCTATGTACTCTATTGATTAATGTCACACTGTTAAATTTTCTAAATAAAATTTAAAAATTAAAAAAAAAGGTTAAGAGTACTACATTCATTAGTACTAGCCTGGAACATGAACTAAATTATACATAGCCCCAAATAATAAATTTTATAATTAACATAAATAGTAATTATTTTTTAAAAATCACATTATTTGTCCTGATGTTTGTATATTTTTATAATAATGATATTCAGCTATATCAGTCTTTATGATGTTATAGGAATAATAATATAATAATAATAATAAAATAATGGCCAGCATTTATTAAGTATTTACTATGTGGAAGTGCTAGAAAATTTATATACATTTTCTTATTTAATCTTTAGCAGTAATCCAGTGAGGTTGATACTGTCATTATCTTCATATTTTAGGTAATGAAAATAGAAATTAGAAAAATATATTCATCAGTGTCCCAGCAGAAGTCATAATATACTTAAATGGATAACTGGGAAGAGTTTAATAAAGGACTATGGTATTTACAAGGTGTAGTTAGATTTTAGGGACAGTAACCAGACATAATGCAATGCTCTAAGACTAGTAATAATTCAAATCAGTAATACTCCTAATCCTGATGGGACCTGGGGTGGGAGCTGCTATTTAATTTCAGAAAAGAGATATAAGCAAGTGTCATCTGACAAGAGCTGTGATCCTAGCATCCTAGCCAACCTGTGATGACCCGGTAGAGAAGAAGCCAAGGGAGTAAATATCAAACTTTACCTTCCTCCAACCCTTCAGTTTCCTGATAGTGCCTTCCATAGGCTGAATCCAACTGGAAAACCAGAGAACACAAGATAGTTTGTTGATTCTATTTATACATAGGTCAGCCTGGAGTAGAGAGGGTGAAGAAGGATGGAAAATGAATTTGAAAGGGAAATGGAATATATCTAGGAAATACACAAATATTAAATGGCAGAACCAGTATGTGAATGTCAAGTACTTTACTCCTAAGCACAATGCAACTATAGTTAGGAGGTCTCATAAAAAAAAAAAGTTTAATAAAATATTATTTGGCTAGGGAAAATATTTTAATCTGAAGGTTTATATTCTATTACAAATAGTTGGATGTATTTATAACTAGCAGTACATAAGAAGATATACACGAGCACTGAGCAAAGAATGCTCCCACACTCAAGAAGAAAATTAAGTGTGGATATGTATTGATTTTACATGCTGTTGGTATTCCAAATATTAAAGCATGTTTCTTTCCCTTGTGCAGATTCCAGACTCCATCATGTCTCGTGGTGTTCAGGTGCTCCCACGAGACACCGCTTCCCTCAGCACTACTCCTTCAGAATCGCCTCGTGCTCAGGCTACATCTCGCCTTTCTACAGCTTCCTGCCCAACACCAAAAGTAAGGAGAGTTCCTTGGCATTGTCTATGTGACTCTGGAAAAACTAACCAGTATTTTTTTCTGCTTGTCAAGGTTGGATTGCATGCATGATAGATATTACAATGAAAAATTAGTGGACTATGAGATAGTTACCACCCATTGTTTCACAAATTGTCATATTAGGCCAACAGTGGAACAATTTCATGCAAAATGTCTGCTCCTAAAACACAGCTACAGGTATCACTTTTGTAGCTCCTGTTTCTTCATTGTAGACTTGTAATTTTCTTAGCATACTCATTAGTACAGATGTGGAGTTACATTTTTATGCATAAGATAAAATGCATTTCTGGCCAATAAATAACAAGATTAACAAAAAAATGCGTCACCAAAGGGATTTTTTTTTTTAGCTTGTCCAGGCTGGGGTACCTCCCTGCTCTAGTATCATTCCAAATTTTTTCAAACATTTTCAACTTGGAATGTTGCTGCCTAATATTTGGAAACATATCTAAATTGATTAGAAAGAAAGTTTTAATGCCAAACTTTGGGGGAGGGAAGCAGTATCTTAGTATTTATTTTTTATAATTATCCCAAGAACTGGATTATGTATGGAGGAAATAAGGATTAGACATTTTTTTTTTGCTGCCTTACATCTTCATGTAAATGATAAAGTAAATAGCAAACTTAATTATGGTTATAACTGTTTTCTCCTGAAATGTCCCTTCTCTGATTAAGGTAGTCGTTTGTGCTTTATATTTTCTATAGGATGGATTTGATATCGGCATCAAAAGGTTAACAGTAAAAATTCTTAATAAGATACGCTGTTAGATATCAAGCTATACACTTTGTTTATTCTAGGGATCTGCAGGTAATCTTTCAAATTGTGACTTTTTCTCTGTCATCAAATTTAAGGACTTATAGAGCAGTCCTTCTTAATTCCAACTTTTCTGAATTTATCAATGTTATTATTGGATTTAACTGCATGTGATCTCAAGCAGTTCTTGAGATGTGTAATGCAGTTGCTTTTACAGTCCACAGCATAACTTTCTCAGCAAAGTCTTCAGTGTTAGTGTTGTATATCATTGTTTTTAGGCCTGTATCAAAAGTAATTGATATTAAATTTATAATTTAAAAAAAAATAAAGTTCCAAATCTTCAGTGAAGAAAAATTATAAGAACATTCTAGACGTAAAATGGATGTTAATGCCATTCAGATGCCAGGCAACTGAATCTTCAATGAAAACATTGAGTGCTCAAAACTTAAATTGAATAAATGAATCTCATCCATATCTTTTAAATTTATAAAACAAAATAATTTATTGTTGAATTGCATTAAATTCTAATTGAACAAGCTGTACTCATTTATAACATTTGGTAAACAATTAAAGCTGAAAGTTAAAGTCATTAGTAACGTTTAGCCATTCAACAAATATTAAGATCTGAATCCTGGGAATACAGAACTAAGACTCAGCAATTCTTTTCCTTAACAATATACTGTAAACATAAATATTTTAAGCATAATTTAATGATGCATAGTCTTTCTCAGATCTTTTTAAAACTTTGTAATTACATTTTAATTACAAAAGGAATATTAACTCCAATTTTAAAAATCACTTGATATTTCCAAATTTAATTAAGTGAAATTCAAAAAATTAAAATGTTAATATTTGTTAAGTTCATTTGCTTATTGCAAACTGTAGGAGAGCAAGTGGCTTGTCTTGATATTTTTCTCTTAGTTAACACTTAGTTGTTCAAGCTGACAATGAATTCAAATAAAGTAGTGTATTTGAATTCTTTTCCCTAGGAATTATTTTCTATATTTTTATTTAGGAATAAGATTCTGTTAGTTTTAGATGATAGATGATTTTTACCAGAAGCAGAATGTATTCGTCAAAGATAAAATTAGTGTTTTAGTATAATACTAAAATTAAACTGTTAAGGCTGAATCAGAATACTAATATAATAAAAAAACTACTTTGAATATTGTTATTTTTAAACGAGTGAAGAAAGTCATATTATTCTTTGTATTAAATGCCTCAAATTATACGACTGCTTGATTAAATCTAAATTAGGTGCTCTTATTATGTGCTTTTATATAAGTAATAGATATAATCTCTACCTTCATGGATTTTACACTTTAGTCAATGGTATATTAAAATAAATAGGTAGATAAAAATTTTATTAATTATAATTTTAAAATAACTTAATAGTTCTAAATTGAAATTCATGAAAGAAAAAATGAAAAAGTAGTAGTGAGAGAAAATAATAGGAGGGAAACCTTACTTAGATAGGGTGATCAGAGAAGACCTTTCTGAGGAGTATTTCACTAAGGACATGAAGGGTAAATAAACATAAAACAAAAGCTTTTGTGCTGGATAGAGGTTTTGAGAACTTATATTTAGCAATAATGATTATATCAAAGCCAGTTGTCACCAGGCAGCTATATCACCAATCAAGAACTCTAAGACAAAAACTTCATTTGTACATGAATAGTCTAATTCGGTGACTTCAAAATATGTTTTTGATATCAGTTTTTTAAATTTTAAATAATGAAAAAGTTTTGTCTTTGCTTACTGATCAGATTTTAAGGCTATAGGTTTTAGCACTTAAATCTATTCAGATGAATTATTTATTTCAATTTTATCATAAAAATTTAGGGTAGAGAAAAAGAAAGAAAGTCAGGTTTTTAATTTGAGATGTAAGTAAATGATGATGTTATTAACTATATTAAGGAATAAAAGAGAAGCAAGTTTTGAGAGTAAAAAAAAGAAGAATTAATACATTTTTGATTCTGAATGTGTTCAGTGAGATATGTATGAGACATTCTAGGAATGAAATCCAGTACAAAAGTAGAACACAATTGGGTTCAACATTTTTTGTTACTGCATCTTGGTTATGATATTTATAATTTAGTTAATTTTAGTGTTGACCAAACTCCTTGGAAATTCCCCTTCTATGTTTCAGTCCCCTTGTATGTTTTAGGTTAGGGATGCAATCATGTACAGAATACATGTGCAAATATTTTTCTTACATTAGATATACAATATAGTTTTCAATGATCAGCACTAGAAAGACCTAACTTGACAGTAGAAGACCTAGATTAAGTTGCTGGGTTCTTTAATAAACACACTGCATTAAACAAGTTGCTCAACTTTTCTTAGCTTCATGTCTGTGATGAAACCAATAATCTTTGCCTCTACAATGGGGTTTATTGATTTATAAAACAAGTATTTGCCTGGTGCTAAGAAAGCAGTCATGAGCTGGTAGACATGTTCTTACTTTTACAGACAAACAGGCAACTACAAATTGTAGTAAAATATAAGAAGTGCTATGATTTGTCATCAGAAATACAGAATAATCTAGTAATAACCATCAGAACTTAACCTTGTCTTTGTGAAAACACAAAAGGTTTAAATAACCAAATCAGGATTCAAAACTAACAATTCCAACCTTTTTATCTGGAGCTTTTTATTATTGGGAAGATTTAAGCTGAAAGACTTCCTATACATTTACATGTGTGCATCTGTTTCACTTATGATAACAAATATAACCTTAAACATATTTTGAATTCACATTTTATATGTTCACTGCAATATAACATCCTAGATTATACTTTAATCCTTTAAGATTCTCCAGCTATAGTAAGAACAAAACCTATAAAATATATACCAACTTTGGATTTCATTTTTAATACACTCATCACAATCTCATGAAGACAACTATAAATTATTATAATTTTTGTTTTGTTTTTAATTAAGATATATTTACTTTCCTAAGCAGTTTTTCTTTGAAATGCATTGTTTCCAGCAAATATTTATTGCCTAACATGACATTTTATTGTATTTAGGGAAAAAGTTCTTTCTCTTTTATATCAGATATTTTCTTTTCATAAAAGCTGACTGAGATAGTAAATGATTTACATTCTCTTTGCTCTATGATACAGTGAGGTATTTATTATTTAAGAACAATCTTGGGATTTTAACTATTTATTTCCCTATGTAAAATAGTACCCAAGCAAATGTCAAGTAGTGTGTGGATTCTATTTAAATAAGAAGTGAACAATATGTAGAGGATTCAAGTTATAAAATGGTAATAGTCTCCAAAAAAATGGTTTGTGCTGAAAGAATATATAACAGATAAATTCTATTTCAAAGTGAGCATGGTTTACAATGAGTACTGGTTTCAGTTATGAAAGACGGAAGCATCTCTATTAAAAGTTATGAAGCTTGAAGAAGAGAATAATGACCACAGCAAAAAAAGATAAAAATCTAAACCTTCAACTAATTTATTACTCCCTATAGGTGTTATTAAATTAGAGAACGTTTTAAAGGACCAGTTCATGTATTCTTTTCTTCCCTAAACATCTGAAGTTTGACTTTAAAAAATAAATGTTGTCAATTGTCACATATTCTCTTGTACCTTAAAGTTAGAATGGAATTTTGTGCCATTCTAACCTGCAAGTTAGTTTTTAACTCATGGGGAGAAAATATAAACATGATTTATCTAATTGAACTTAAATGTATAAAATGATTTAAAAGTATATGTGTTGAAATATCTTTATAACTAAACATTAAGTTCTTTGCTTTTGTCTGAAATTATATCAACATTGGTATGTTAACATCTGTTCAGCTGTAAATGACATTATAGAAATATGGGTTATACATGTAGAGTCAGAAAACATCAAAAAAGGCTGGAAAACTCTGAATTAGAGACATCAAAAGTACATTCTCTAAACAAAAATATATGGGCTTTTGGGCAAAGTTACTTGCCCCATCTGTCAAGTATTGAGCAATAATGTTTTTAACATTATTTGTCAAATATAGCAGCTCTCAGATGAAATGGTATCAGTACCCCTTCACACACTTAAAAATTATTAAAGATTGCAAATAGCTTTTGTTTATATGGGTTGTACTTAACAATAGCTACTGTATAAGAAATGAAAACTGAGAAATTTTAAATGTTTATTTGCTTCAAAATAAGAATAATAAGCTTTTATATGTCAACATAAATAACATTTTTAGAAAAAAATATTTTCTAAAACAAAATAAAATCTACTGAAAAAGATGGCATTGTTTTACATTTTTTTCAAACATATTTCTATGTTCGGTTTAATGGAAGACAGCTGGATTCTCACATCTGCTTCTGTAATCAGTCTGTTGTGATATGTTGTTTTGGTTGAAGATTATGAAGAAACAATAAGCCTTACACAGTTATGTAGTCAGAAAAAGAAGGACTATTTTAATATCATTTTCAGATAATTGTGGTTTTTCTTTTAAACTACACCAAAAATTTCCAATTGATAGTCTATTAAAAGTTAGTTGAAGTATAGAATCTAAAATCCTGTAAAGGACCATTTCATACTCTGATATATTGAAATCCAGAATGGATCTTATACCCAGGCATGATTTTGGAACACATTTCTTGGTAACTTGAGAAATACAAGTTTTTCAAGTGTTGACATAATTTCATTATATTAAAAAATCATTTTCATTAATATAACCAACAACCTCATCAAAAAAGACTTGGAAACTTTGGAAGCTCTCAAATTCACAGTATTATATGTTTTTTACAATTCTGATTTTTGCTTAAAGCTATAATTTTTATCTTTGGCAAAAAAACAATTCCTTTCTGGTTTTGTTGTTGTTGTTGATGTTGTTTAATTGACAGACTCATTTCATTCATTGTCAAGAAATTATCTACCAAATATATAAGTCTGAATAATCATATTTTGTCAGTATTCTTTCAGTCTTTCAAGTAAGAATGGTATTCTGTTCAGAACCTGGTTCGTTCAGCTTGCAACTCAAACAACTGCCTAAGTGCTTTTCCTTGAAACAATCATCATCCTTTGATATGGAACAGAAGTATTTTATTCATACTTCTCATTTTTTCACACTTAAGGGACAAGTTTAAATTGAGTTAAATTAGTATTACTGTTTGTTTGACTGAGGACAATGTTAAATGAGAATAGCTTTTCTTTTTTGAAACTATTAGATTTTTTTTTTTTAACTCTTAGTAGTACATGGTAGTGAATAATACAGTGACTATTCATACTATTTGGATCCACAGCCTTTAATTGCACTAAGATGCCAACCCACCATTGCTTTTATACATCATTAAAAATCTGAACATAGTGGAAGAGGCAAATATCATAGTAGTATTATTAAAATAATTGGCCTTTGGACTTTTGAAAGGGTCTCAAAGACCCTCCTAGGGCTGTGGAACACACTTACCCAAATGAGCATTTTGGCTTATGTTTCTTGAAAATATCCTGGGTCAAAATTATATACTTTGGATCTTATTTTTCCAGTGAAACAATGTTACAGTGGTATTGTCAGACCAGAGATCTTATCCTTTATGTAAATGACCAACACTACCAAGTTTAAGCATTATAAATGATTCACCCTCAATCTGTGATCCAAATTAATTCTAGAGCAGGGAGCAGAATTTCTCCTCCCTGATTAAAATGAGAGAAGGCTTCAGGAAGTCTTTTGAGGATACAAGACCAGAAATTGTAATTCCCAATTAACTCTACTCATTTCCAAAGTGATACTGTTTCTGCGTTTGGATAGCAACTAATGTTTAACCTGGATATCTTGTCAACTAATAGATAAGAGAGCCTTCTTTCAAGTCATAACCGAGTTATTGGCAGGTAATTTTATTAGAAGTATATTTGCAGGTGGCTCTTTTATAAAAATTAGTTTAGAACATTTAAAATTTGTGAGCTTTTAAATAAAAATAAAAAATTTCAGCTTTTCCTAAAAATAGATAAGATCAACATTACTAGGCTAGCACCAGACATATATCAGTACTCAACCTGCATTCTTTATACGCTCCATGCTATTTTACTCATTTGCTTTAAATAACTGGTTCTTCTAGACTTGTGAGTAACTGATTTGTACTCTTGTTCATTATTTAGTTTCTCCTCCTTTAGAACAACATGTTTATTCTAATGAAAAAAACACTACCTGGTATGGTAAATGTTTTCATATGTTAATAACACTGAAATTAGATAATAGTAATATATTTAGCTATTAAAGTTGAGTTTACAAATAATTTTAAATGGTTATTCTATGATACTCTGCTAAATAAACAGAATTTTAGATTTTTTTTCTTCATCTGATTGTCCCCTCTTCCTTTATACAGTGTGTCCATAAAGTCATGGTGTACTTTTGACTGGTGACCGGTGACCTGTCAAAAGTACATCATGACTTTATGGGCACACTGTATATAATGATAATTGAAAATGAAATTTCTCCCTACCATTTTTTTCTAATTATTTAATGTTCACAAAATTGTATTTATCTTTGAAGCTAAGCATATTTTAACTGTGAAATGTGTAATTGCCACTCTGAAATCTGAACTTGCAAATGTCATTTGATTAGTTAACCTGAGAAGATATTTTAACCAGACGTTATTATCTGTTGAATTAAGTTTTATAGCTTAGACAGTCTATAGGTAGTTACGTTCTTCTTTTATTCTTTTATAAAAAGTAATATACCTGCTTACTTTAGAAAATTTATGTAAGGGAAAAAAGAGTTCCTCTAAAAATACACTTAAAATTTTGCTGTATATCATTCTGTTATTCTTTTCTATGCATTCAAATATTTTATATAAATGGTTCATAATGGGAAGATAGAGAATAAGAGTTCAGCTTCTGGAGTCTAAAAGACCTGGTGATGAATCTCAGAGCTTTATCACTATTAGGTTTGTGGCCTTCAGAAAGTTGCTTTGCCTCTGTGGTAATTATCTCATCTGTAAAATGAAAACTAATATTTGCCTCATAGGATTGTTTAAAATTCATGTAAATTACTTATCACAAAATTTGAAATTTAAGTTATACTCACTAAATGTTAGCTATTATTATTAAACTATACATTATTTTAACCTATCTTATTCATTTAGTAATATGAACAGTTTAACATGTTTTTAAATAATCTTATGTAACATTATTATTAACTATTGTTTGCCATTCTAACTTGTGGATTTAGCATAGTTTTTTATCAGCCCCTATTATTTATATTTCAATTGTTTGTTACTTCTGTTTTAAAAATAATGATGTGATGATCTCTGAAGTTAAATGTTTTCTCTCAATTAAACTTAGCAACTTGCCCTCTCTGAATAGCTCAGCTGGTTAGAGCATCATCCTGGAGATTGCCGGCTCCATCCCCAGTCAGGGAAAATACAAGAACAAATTGATGTTCTGTCTCTCTCTCCCTCTCCCCCTTTCTCTCTCTAAAATGAATAAAATATAAACATTTTTAAAAAAGTTTTTTAAACTTAGCAACTTGTATTAATTCTACCTTTCTTTAAAGTATAGGCAGAACTTTTAGGCCATTGATTTGTATGATTTATATGGATACCAGAAAGAGATCATTTTTGCATCTTGATGAATTTAAGTTAATGATATTCTAGAAAAAAAAGCATTTTTTAGCATTTGTATTTGATTTATTTACTGGCAGACATTTAAAAATTATGGATCCAAGTTGTTTAAAAACAGCAATATTGCATATATGCACATATTGCACTATGGGGCAGTAAATATTAAAGATCAGCTATAGTCCAACTACCGGAAGCAATTTATAGCTATACCAACATACAGAGGGATAATGGTTGGAAGATAAATAGTTTCTAAGAAAAGAGTTTTACTTCCTGTCATTGATCATTGATGACCATACTTTAAAACATAAAGTGGCATAATTAAATAGGGTTAAAAATTTTTGTCTCTCAGGGTAATTCATAGTAAATTAGGTAATTCTAAATATAAAACAATTCAGCCTCTAAGGCAAACACACAGACAGAAAAGTTAGTTTAATCTACATAATCTTAATCTAAATCAATAAAAAATATATCCTGGGAGACAGAGATGAGATCTACATTAGTCATTTCACAGGTGAGAGTCTAAATTAAATGAAAAAACCTGAAATACAGAGAACTTAATACCAGTGGTGCTTATTTGTTTATTTATATTTCTCCAGAAAGGAACTGAACCTCTCTAGACCTGAGTTCCCTTATCAATAGAACAAACAGACGAAATATACATCCTGTCTCAAAAATTTTCAGCAAAGATCATGTACTACAGAGAAGTATAAATGCATACAACCAGTGATAGAGGCGCTTACCTTTATGAGACTTCTGCAAGCCTAAACTTTCTTTGAAATTTTACATATTTTTAAATAAATTAATATAAAGTTAGCCTTCTACTCCAAAATCTATGTTTACTTAAAGAAAAACATAACACAACTGTATATTATTGGCAAGGGAAGGTAGGGTGGGATAATTTTTTACCTTGTTAGCAGTCAAAATGATTTTATAGTGAACTTAGTTTTGAAGAATTGGTCTAAAACAAAGAGAATCAACAACACTTACTGTATTAGCCTCCAGGCAATGACTTTTGCTGCATATTTCTCGAATCCAAACTTTTATTAAAAAGGTGACTGCAACAGCAGAATGATTTCACTGCTTTATAGGCCCCACAATGGTATTTAATCCCTAAGGATAGATTTCCCTGTAATTAATCCCTGAAGAAAGATTCCCTGAATGTTTTAAAAGAAGTAATACAATGCAATATTTTCAGACTATTTTTAATGAATGTTTTATTAAATATTTTAGCTAAGAGACTGAACAGAAAATTGAAATGTTTTTTTTCTCTAGTTTATATATCCTTTACAATCTTAATGAAATGCTTATAAAAGGATTCCTTCAGGGTAGAAAAATTATTAGTAATAACATTTTATTTTGTAACTGACAGTTTAATTTTCAATATATGTAAATAAACTAAGTTTCAACCAAGTCAATTCCTATAATTCTTTACATCCAGTTCTCAAACTTCATTAATATTGCGATGACCCTATATGTAACCAAAACATTTGCAGTTTAACCTTAGCTTCTGATAGAGAATGTTTAGCCTCACAGAAAATATGTATACAATTAACTAACATGTGAGGCTCTTAAAATTATCATGAAGAGTAAAGTAATTCACCTTATTCACACATGAATATTTTGTTATTTTTTTACACTCTTATCAAAGACAAATAATACAGGCAGCTGGGTTAGCTGTGAATTTATTTTATTTATTCTACTCCATCATAATTGATGGTTAAGGGTTGACTAGATAAATGAGAGCATTGTATTTTAAAATCTATTAATTTGACTTTTCTCGATTTCTCAAATTTTAGTTTATGAGGCAAATCTCTTTTAAATTTTCTGTAAAGATTTTCACTATTTGTTATTATTACCTGTTTCAGGAGCCAAAAATCACACTTCTGACTTTGATAACCACACCGTATTTCTAAAATCTTCATGATAGTTTTGAATTTACAAAGTCCAATTTTTATACAAAGAAAATTGTTATCAACTATTGACAAATTAGCTGTCTGCTCTGAGTCTTTTTTTTTTTTTTTTTTTTTTTTTTGGTATTTTTCTGAAGTTAGAAGAAGGGAGGCAGTCTGACAGACTCGCACATGTGCCCGACCGGGATCCGCCCGGCATGTCCACCAGGAAGCGATGCTCTGCACCTCTGGAGTGTTGCTCTGTTGCAGCCAGAGCCATTCTACCACCTGAAGCAGAGGCGATTGAGCCGTCTTCAGTACCCAGGCCAACTTTACTCCAGTGGAGCCTTGGCTGCAGGAGGGGAAGAGAGAGATAGAGAGGAAGGAGAAGGGGAAGGGTGGAGAAGCAGATGGGTGATTCTCCTGTGTGCCCTGACCAGGAATTGAATCCAGGACCTCCACATGCCGGGCCAATGCTCTTCCACTGAGCTGACCGGCCAGGGTCCAAGTCTTTTTAAAATTAGTACTATTGTAGTCTATTTCATGTTTAGTGTTCAGTGATGACTATCTTTTCTCTTCTTATAACTCATTCTTTAAGTTTCTGTACTTACACTTGCAATTGGAACTGAAATGGTTTAGAAAAGAATTTCTTTCATAAATGTATATAACAAAATTTATAGGTGAAGATATAGACACCAAAGAGATATATAAATACATATCATCTTATAAGCATCAATTTTTTTGTGCTAACCAATTATTTCCAGGCCTATCAAGGGAATACAACTTTAAAGTAGAAATCAGGAACTGTGAATGTTGTTCCTAGGTTTGTCATTAACATCCTATGTAACCTTGAAGAAGATACCTCATGTTGCTGGACTTGATATAATTTTAAGCTTTCTAGAAAAGAAGAAAGGGTAGAAAATGGTGTTCACTCATTAGTGAAAGTTTTTGCAGTTTCTGAAAGTTTTCAGAAAGCAGCATGAGGCCTTAAACTTTATTTTTATAGGAAACTACTTATCTTTGTAATCAAGATATTGTGAGTCTCCATTTCAAATGGGAAACAGCTTTTGATATAAAGATATTCCCTGAGATAAAAAATATAGCACAAGAGAAGAAACAGATATTAGGAACTCATTGTCTACCCAGAGGCCCTGACCTGCAGAGAGTAGCCATTCTAATTAGCATCCATTGTTTCTATATTTGAGAATTCTGTTCTACTAAGAATTACTGATTATCTTTTGGGTATAACATTTAGTTAATGCTGAAGAATTAGTAAGAACTATTTATATTGAATACAACCAGAAGTTGACACAATTTTTATGCACCAAGATGCTTTTTTCCAAAATGTTAATTTAATTGGTATTTTTCCTAAGCAATCTTCATATACTATCAAGAGAGTTCCTAAAAGCAATAAGACAATCTATAGCATGCCAAATATAATTTTGTAGCATGGTCAGGATATTTTTTCCAGGGGGCTTTAACACTCAGAAGTTGGTATCATGTTGCTATTTCTCTGCTGTCCCTAACACAAGCAGGAGCATCACAGCCAACTTGACCTATGCCGATCTAAATGGAGACCATCATTCTGTACCTGTAGGAATCCACCCGATATAAAGCTTCTCTTTTCTTTCCTTCCCCTCCTTTTTGTCTTCTTCTTTAAACAAAGTATTAGTTGTTGTTACAGCTCTATTAAAAAGAAAAGGAATTTTTAGATCATACTTCATCTGATAAAACACTTTGTTAAGAACCTTCCTTTTCTCATTTATATAGTGATATAAAACAAAAATATTTAAATCGCAGCTTTATTTTCTTCTATCTTACATAAGAGGAAAATGCAGCTGAAATAAAGAAAACTTTGAGGGAGTGACTATATCTAACATTGGTCTGGCATTAAAATTTTCTGGTTGGGCAGCACAATTGTTTCATTGGGAATCTCAGTGGCAGCTTAACAGCCTCACTCTGTCACCTAATTAAGAATGATGCTTGTCAGGACTGATCTTTCCACTTGGGGAACATTCATGTTTCTAATCATATCTTTGATGTTTTCTGTTATTACAATGAAATAGACATTAAAACATTGAAAGAGACAAAGTTTTATGCATAGGTGTATTTTAAATTCTTTGTTTTTCATAAATCAAATGCAAATGTAACATTACTGCAGATACTGCTTCATCAGAAATCCCCAAGATAACTGGAAGTAAGTGCCCATTTCTTCATCTCAGGAGTAGTGCCATAACAATAATTGAGTTCTAGTGACCAGCCTGTTTGCAGAGCATGTTATGTGGCTTCTGGATTAGTTAACTCCTTGATCTCCTAAGAAGTACCTCAAAGAATCAATTGATGTTTTTGCATGTATTACTTACTAATGCATAGAAAAATTTTTAAGTTCACTTTTTTCTTTATTCTGTCTTTTTTACCCATCTTCCCTCATTGTAGCAAATTAGACGGCCGGATGAAAGCAAAGGAGTTGCTAGTAGAGTTGGATCCCTCAAAGTAAATATGTTTCTAACATTTTTTGGCAAGATTTTGTCTATAGCCTACACTTATTCCTTTTTGGAGGGTGGAGGGAGGAAGGGGGCTTTTTCCATTTTTCACCATCCCATTTCTTTTATTTTAATATTTTTATTGGCTGTCGGGTCATATTTTTTGTTTGTTTCAGCTACACATAGAGCAACCAGCTGAAGGCAAGCTGCCAAATAAGTAGCTTTAAATGGCACCACAAACAAGAAAAAGGGCAACTGCCTCATTACAGGTGCCTAAATTTGGGGTTCTAGAGTAAACCGTTCCTCTGACTGATGTCACTATATGTTAAGTTCCTGTCACAGAGAACTAATATTTATTTTCAGAATATTATCTTCCCTTTTTATGTTTTTTATAAAAAGTAATAAAATGTTATAGTGTCATTACCATTTTTAGTTTATTCCTGAAAAATAAATATTGTGAGTTAATAACATTTTATGCATATATATAAAATCTTAAGAATTAGAAAAGAAATTTCATATGATGCTAGCTAGTATAATAGCTCACATATAGTTAACAATATTTAAGCACTCTTAGTTCCCTTTGTTTTATTTTTTTAAAGTTAAAAAATTGTTATAACAATCAACAGAAACAATATATATCTAATGTTTGCCCATTTGTACATGTGATCTGCTAATATACAACTTAAAGATTTCTGATCTGATGGTCCCATTTGCTAGTTTTTAAATATCTTGGGCACTTAATACTCTAATATTTAATCACAATGAAAAGATAAACAAGTTATCACTCTTAAGAAACACAAACGTAGCCTTTGATAACTTTTAATGCTGCCACCATAAATTTGCAAGATAGAATATTTGAGTTTTTTAAATATACAGAGGAATCTCCCCCAAATTAACCATTTCTTATATCTCAATCCCATTTGTTGTTATAACAGTAATAACTGTTAAATTAATGAAAATGACAAATACTTCACTGCACTGGGATGTCCCAAATTCAGTAATCAAAATTTAACACACTTTCAATTTATTTCCATTTAACAATTTATGAAGCACTAATTTCTGCACTTGTTCCTCTCCTTGCCTCTTCTGCCTTCTTGATTTTACTTTTTTGTGTCTGTTTATTTATTTGTGTGTGTGCCACGCGTGTGAGTGCACATGGATGAAGGTGTGTCTGTATGTTTGTGTTCTTTATTCCAAACAAGTCATCCTCTCTGTTCTCTAACACTGCTATGCACTGGGTAGCATTTTTTAAATGTTATTTCACTAAGGGTAATCAGAGGGAATGGGAATTGTTTATTATATTTCTGTTTCAAAAATGAGACAAGTTAATATTACTCAGTCAGAAAAATAGGAGTTTATGTACCCTGATGACTTAGCAGTAGCATTCCTCACTGTCTAACTGTGAGGTATCATATTTTACCTTTGTCTTTAAGGAAATGTAAATCCATAATTGTTTAGACTATGGATTATGACTCAGACATAAGCAGAAAAGTGCAGAGCAATATAACTTTTATGGAAATTACTGATTGTAAAATAAAGATTAAATGGCATCCATCATTGCAGCACCATCTACTATAAACTGGATTGTGTGTGTGAGTGTGTGCATGTTTAATTATTTCTACATTCAGCTTTTGGATGTGTAGAACTTCAAGTTATAATTGTATGTTTATTGTTTTTAAGTGTATATACAATACGGTTATGTATATACACACATTATGAATAAGAAAAAAAGATACATTTTAGGGTTTAGTTTAATATGGATGCAGCCTTAAATCAAAGTGTAAAGTGTGTTTGGGAAAGAAAGGCAAATTTCATAGTTTTTAAATATTACTCCCTATTTCTACCAAATAGAAAAATCTTAAGTGAATCTCTAGGTGATTATAAAGATACAGTAATTATTTTTCTATCACTTTGGGAAGACAAGATAAAATAATGAAAATAAAATGGTGGCTTCCTAGTCCCAGGTTTATGACCATATATTTTTGTGTTATACAGAGATCTTTGATGTGTTAAAATGTTTGCCAAAGGCAGTGAGAAGTGTATAATGCTATGATCTTATTTTTAAAAGGAAAACTGGAAAGAGAACAAGTTGCTTTTCAATTCATTTTCTGATGTTTACATGTAGCTCCATCGAAAGCTGGAGGAGCTCAGAGATCACCTAGAAGGCAAAGTGAAAGGATACTCTCTCAGAGTAAATGTACGATTTCACTTGGTGATTTTTTTCCCCCTAAACTTCTGCTGACTGACTGGTAATCCCAAATCTGATTGGTTTGCCCTCTCATCTCCATCTTTTTTACTTTCTGTCTCTTTTCTCCCTATCTCTTTCTTTCCTAGCTGCAGCTTCAAGCTCATGTTTATGAAATAAAGATTAAATTGGCAGAGTAGAGGACCCTTAAGCCATACTAACATTGAGGTTGATTAATGATAACATTCTACCTTTGCTACAAAATAAAAACTTCCTTTGGAAAAACTGTGTTTCTTGTACAATTATATAATTTTCTGAGGACCTTTTCATGTCTCTTCATTTGGATCTTTCCTATTCACTGTGTCTTCTGCCCCTGTTGAATGTGTCCACAGGGTTATAAATTATGGGCTGAATCCAAGTGATAGAGACCTTATGATTCAGTTTCGGGCATCAAAAAAACAATCAATTTTTGAGTGTTATCATAAACACTCTGGTAGTTAGACTTTTTTCCTGAAATAATAGACTTTTCTCAACTCAGATTCTTTGAGATTAACTGTCAGGTATTTTTTGTTTAAGTAATCTTTCTTTCGTTGTTTAAAAAAAAGAAAGTAATAATCCTCACTAGGAACACCATCATATAACATCTTACAAATATTAATATAAAAGTTAATGTACTCAAGAGTATACTTTGAAGGAGAACAATACCTTCTAGCCACTCAATACTATATATATTTTATAATCATAGGCAAAAATAGTATTTTTGTGACCAATAGTTCAAGCTCAAGAAACGTGGCTTTTCTACTGAATCTGTCTTTTCAAGATAAGTCTCTAAAATGGTATATGCTATTAACTATGGCAGAAGTAAAGTTAAATTACTGTAGTAAATAATTTGTCTCTATTTAGCTCCCATTCCTAAGACATTTTTAAAAGTTCCTATGAATCCTAGCCCTGTTTTACTTCTACCAAGATTATTGCCATACATTTAATTCACATTGCTATGATAGTTTTGCTATAAAGTGTAGAATGAAAAATCATAGGTATATGATAATTCTCTGGTTGCTTAGCTTGTTTTTAATTATGTTCCATACATAGTTATGTGTATCTCTATATTAAAATTTTGATTGCTGAAGTCCAAATTGTTTTTATTAATATCAGTCATTAAATTTTAATAGCTAAACAGAGAAGTAAAAATATAACAAATGGCTCATTCTTCTTCTTCCTTCTTTTGAGCCAGTCTTTTCTATTAACATTCTTATAGAATTTAAAAGATCATCCATAATCACCATCAGAATCTATTCCACATTTTTTTAATTAGCATGTATTTTATGACTAAAGCAAAATAAACATACCTGGGTATTCTAGAAACAACTAAAAACATTCTAATAATGTGTGTATTTAGTGTCATACTCTTCCATAACCAATAATGAGAGCTGATATTATTTTTCTTTCAATTAAAACCAAGATTAGCCTGACCAGGCAGTGGCACAGTGGATAGAGCATCAGACTGGGATATGGAAGACCCAGGTTTGAGACCCCGAGCTCACCAGCTTGAGTGTGGGCCCATCTGGCTTGAGCAAAAGCTCGCCAGCTTGGACCCAAGGTCGGTGGCTCCAGCAAGGGGTTGCTCGGTCTGCTGAGGGCTCACGGTCAAGGCACATGTGTGAGGGCAATCAATGAACAACTAAGGTGTCACAACGACAATGAAAAAACTAATGATTGATGCTTCTCACCTCTCTCCATTCCTGTCTGTCCCTATCTATCCCTCTCTCTGACTCTCTCTCTCTGTCCCTGTAAAAAAAAAAAAAAAAAAAAAACAAGATTAGAAAATTTAGAGTTGCTAAACTCAATTTGGTAGGAGTTAATGTTAGATGAGAGTTTAAAATTCTGTACTTTGCAAATTAGCTTTTCTTATGCCACTCTTCAGTTTCTTTTTTCAACACTTACACCGCATAGTATAGTACATAATGATTAATCTCAATATCTTCATCTTTTGTTTCATTTTATGGGGTCACACTTTGTTCTGATTACCTTTTTTCTGAAAAGATTAACTAGAGGTATATCATTCTAAGATTTCTGTTAACTTGGTAAGTATAGATAAAACTATCATAAGGCAAATTGTATCTTCTCTAGAGAATTCAGCTAAGAAAAGACACAAATCAAATGCTTAGCTGGATGTTCAATTTCTCTCCTTCCCCTGGTATTCCTGTTACTCCAGAATGCCTAAAAAATATGCCTTGAGTATTAAAAAATTTTGCTTAGATTTTTTAAGAAGCAGAATAAAGTTATCCTCAATGAAATAAGCTATATAAACAGATTTTATTTCTAAAATGAGGTAATTTGAAAGATAGTGACTATTCAATATTTCAAAAATTTACTGTAGGTTTTCACACACAAAAACAAATCTGTGGCTGCCTTTTAATTTTTATTGAAATATTACTAAATATTTCAATAAGAAGAAACATTCAGAACCATATTGCCACTTAAATATTTTATTTAATAGTAGTAGAAGGTGAGACATCATTCAGAAGTTTGGGATAAGGACTTCATTAAATCATTGATGCTTCAGTTGGTGTCATCTACACAATATATTAGTTTTTAGAGAAAAAAGATCTTGAATTCTTAATGATAATCAATGTTATAAAATAGAATATTCTGTTAAAAGGTAATGTTTTGAATAATATTAAATTTTATTTATATACCTCTTAATTTTACATTTACCTTTCTTTAGCAAAAAATAAGATATATTAGAGTCTTGAATTCTAAATTAAGAATTTATCATCTTTTTCTGTACATTGTACAAAGTATTCTGAACCCGCAGTGGGTTTTTAGGAATTTTAATAAGAATAAAATTATCATTTTGTACCTAAGCAGAATTTGCCAATTTTAATGAATGCTAAAACTACTACAAATTCTTAGAATGATAATGTGTTGAGAATAATGACAAGAATAAAACCAGATAAAGGAAAAATTAATTTTCTATTTAATCAAATGCATGAATCTAGTAAGAAGACTATTAAAAGTAATGCACAAGATTAAAGAATAGTGCAGACAGAATTGAAAATTGGAAAACATGAGATAAGAAAAGGCAAACTAACACTTTGTTTTAAATAATATAAATCAAGGTAAATTTATAACACTGAAGTTAATTTTTTTTAAAAATGGGATACTGGACAACTTGAATATTAAAATATTTTGAAGAAACATTAAATAAATGTTCACAAAATAATGACAAGTAAAAAGTAAAGCAAGGAAAAAAATAAAATACCCAAAGGCCACAAATTTTGTGGCCTTAATTTCACTCAGTTTATGTAGTAGGACAGTAAATTTATATCCAGGTATAAATATAGATAGATAGATAGGTAGATAGATAGATAGATAACCAAATATGTTAATTGCCTTAAGGGCTTTCACAAACAATAAAAGTGAAGATGACTTATGAAGGCAGATTATTGGCACAAAGTGAACTAAAAGAAAAGGTGATGAAATAGGAGTATGATCATTATAAGTACTTGTTATGCTAACACAAATAAAAAAGACGGTATTATCTGAAGTGAAAAAAGAAAATTATCACTTTGGCATGTATTTTACTAAGTTTATGAAAAATACCTGAATCATGTCAGAAATTAGTAAGTCTTTTTAATAATGGTTTTTAATTGTTTAACAATATCCTGAATGCCAAAATAAGACTAATATGAAATAGGGTTAATATAAATCATGAATAGATGGTTGCGGGTTTATAGATTTTTTAATAATAGTATTTTTATTTCAGCCTTCATTCTGAGCTATCTCTTATATTTTTCGATGAATTGTCTTCAGGGTTTATTTGTGCTTTTATATTTGTAAAATGAATACTATACTTCAGGAGTCAGCAAGCTACAGCCCTTGGGCCAAATCCTGTTTCTCTTTTGTGGGCCCACAAACCAGGGATGATATTTGCATTTTTAAATGATGAGGGGGAAAATCAAAAGAACATCATACCATGATGTGAAAATAATGTGAAATTCAAAGTTCAGAGTCCAAAAATAAAGTTTTATTGAAACTCAGCCATACTCATTTATTTTCATATAATCTATGGTTGTTTTTGCGTTATAACAACAAAGTTGAATGGTTGCAGGAAAGACCATATGACACACAGAATCTAAAATATTTACTATCTGACCATTCGCAGAAAACATTTGCCGAGGACTGCTTTGACTGGTTAGTGTGTCAAGATGACATTGACAAAGATATTATTATGTAGAAGTTCTGTGATATTATCTTCATTTTAAGCTTGAGAAAAGGAGAGCTCTTTATTTTTCTAGGGATAGTTTCAGATTATTCTGCATGGAAGCATGTGTTGAAAGAGTTCATCCTCTGAAATCTTCTACCTTTGCAATTTTATTCTTCCTTTTTATGTTGTCGTTTTTCCAGCTCCTCTCTCTTTACATGACACACCCACAGAGAAAGTAAAACTCACTATGGAATTATCATTTAACCCTTCAAATACAGAACTATCATATGGAAAAATTATAGATTATAAATTCCTCTTCTTTGGGGTACGCCTGCTTGTATAAAGATAAATTCTATTCTTGTTTTCTTAAACCTTTTTTAAAATGTGTGTTTAAAGTATTTTTGCTATATATATTGTATTTCTTATGTTTACTGCTTCATTACTTCTTAATAAAGATATTTCCCCTGAACACCATGATCAACTTTTGATTTCTGCTGAATTTCCTGTTTGACCTCACCTAAAATTATACCTTCTATAAGAAATTTCATACAAATGAGAAAGATAGCTTGATACAAGTAATATATATCTTAATATACAGCACTTAAAAATTAAAAGGTACATGCATTGAATCAGCCACCTTTTATTGAGGTGAGGAAGAACAGCTGGGACATTAGCCCTTTGGTAAATAAACATTGAGTAGCTTTTAAAGGAGTAAACATCAGTTTGTATACTCTCCTTTTTTAAGGAAAATTTCCGTCTTGGTTGTGTATATAGAACAGTATTTGAGCCTTTTAAGTCTTTTTTGACATTTTGGGATTTACTCATGTTAAGTATATGCATTTAATTTATAATAATTATGTAACATTTTAAGTACCTTGATAGCTGATGTCTTATAAATATGATCAGACTACAATAAAGATGGCAGTAAATCAATTTTAGGGTTATCTCTATGGAAAACAGGCTTATTTTGCTACCATTCACTTGTTAAAATTTGCTTAACATGTAAAATAAATTAATACAATTCTGAGGTTTGGGTTCTACTGAAATATGAAAATTTATCTTGTGCTTTAAAATTTTTTCCTCTAATACTTATAGAATCACCTACAATAGCCTATGACATCATTTAAAGTGGAAATAACATATCTGTGAAGTGTTTAATGCTTACTGCAGAATTGCCCTTCTCAGAAATTTTATATAAAAATAAGGTACTAATAAAATTTTGACAAGGAAATTCCCCTAGTAATAAAAAATGGGGAACTGAGAGGGAGAAAAAACTTTTTCCTAAGTTTTTTATTTTTATGGGTATAGTTATAGAAACAGAATGAACATGAAGAGCAAGATTTTCTTAAAACTGGCATCTTGCTAAAGAAAATTAGAAGTGTATGTGTTTTTTAAAAAAAGTATAATTTCTTAATATGTATAGAATTGACCATATTCTAGAAACTACTTCACAGTAACCCATTATGTGGCAGTCATACATTTTATCACAAATCTTTGTAATGGTAAGTGTAAAACCTTCTGAATATTACTTCACATGGTTCAGTTGTTTGTTTGTTTTTAAGGATAGAAAAAAAGAGTTTACATATTTATTCATTCAGTAAACACTTATTGATCACCTACTACATTTAGCTGTGCTGGGTTCTGAAATTCAGTTAAAGAACAAATCAAATAATAAAGGTATTTCTGATTCCTTCATTTTGACATTTCCTATACTGTCATTTTCCCACATTTACTTTGTATTTTGGAACTTCATGAAGACATTTGTAACTAGAGAATGCATACTTAAAATTTTACCTCACATGGCATTGTGACAAGCTAGTAAAAGAAGAAGCCACAGCACTGAACATGGCGGTGTGACAACCTAGAAAGAAAATCAGGCCAAAAAATTATCAGTTCAAAGTTATGTAGATTAAGCATGATTTTCAATATAAAATAGTTCTTTTTAAAAATCAGTGAAACATTCTGATAAAAAAAATAGATTTGAAGAAGAGTTTATGTTTAAGTTTTCTTATCTTTTTTGGTGTTGTTGCTATATATATGGGGGGTGTCAGAAGAGAAATGTAGTAATATTTAGAATGGAATAGTAGGAACAGGTCATCAGAATTACAATACTATGCTGGCTTTAGTGCCCTCTTTAAAGAATAACAGGAAGATGTACAGTAGAGATGTACATTCTATAAATAATGTCACATGTCCTTTGCTAGTATTAAGCCAATGAAGATCAGTGTGCTACCATAGGAAGAAGTGACCAGTGTTCTGCTTTCCTATTAACCTTAAATGAGCCTCTTTTCAGCAAGATTATACCAGATTCTGATCTCAGAGGGAATCATCTTCGTCATGGATTTTTTATATATACATATATACAAGCTAGGTATTTTTGTTTTTATCACAAGGTTCTCCTCAAATAGCTTGAACCTTGAAATTTCAAACTCAAATGTCTTCTTATAAGGCTTGTTTATTATCTGGCAAATGTGTTGGTAATGGAGCCATCTAAACTTCTGAGACCCTTACTATGCTATCATTTCCTCTTTAACAGTGTTTTCTTTTCCCCACTGCAAAACCAGGCTCGGCTTCCCTCGTGCTCATCTACCTATAGTGTATCTGAGGTATACTTTGCACGTGTTTTATTACATGGTCAACAACATGCTCGCCCTCACCATATTTCTTATTTTTATTTTGCCTTAATTTATTTTGCCTTGCACTTTACATTTGGCTGAAAGGAGAAAAGTTAGCTGTTTTAGGGGGAAATTTCTATATTTTTATACTCCATTGTTTCTGAGTAACTTTTTCTGGCAGTCACTGTATCACATTGAAATGGTTAAAGCCCAAATAGCCAACTTGATTTTTACCACCACCTTAATTACATAAAGATTCCTTTGAACCAAGTAATTTGTTAGTAAACTCATTTTGGCTAAAGACAAAGATTCCAGTTTGCAGACCTGTGTAGGTCTGTCTCTGATAGCTGAAGTTTTACATTATATTAATAACAACTCTGTCCCATTAACCATAGCAACAAGAAAGCATCCAAAACTGATTATTAAATAAAAAGTTAATATGATTCCCCTATTTTTATGTAAAACAGAAGATTTACTCCCTTTAGAAAGCTAATTAGGTTACTCTGGATACTTGTATTTTTACAAAGTTTTATAAGCTGGAAGAGCTTATCCTCATGAAATTCATGATTTTTTAACAAAATATTTTAAATGAAATTTGACCTTTATGTTCTTTGCCTTTTGAGGGGTTTTATTTCTTATTATTACTGTCTTAAACCATAGCATAAATGGGTTTTGTGTTTTTATAAGCCAGATGTATTAAAATATTATTAATAGAATTTGAATATTCTTTCCAAAGCAGGGGCACTGTTAGGTAGCTAAAAGAAAAGAGTGTGTGTACCTCAAAATATAACTAGTAAATAAAAGGACTTTAATAACCTATGAATTTTAAGATATTAATTTGTTAGAGATATTACATTGCTACACATCTTTACCTTATATAGGTCACTATTTTTACCAACTAACCACAGAAATATTATCTTATAATGTTAAGCAAAAAAACGGAAAGGTGACACTTTCTAAAATACCAGGTAGTATATGCAGACCACAGGCAGAAAGCCTTGGAGGACTAGTATGACTGAACCTCACAAATTTTAATTTATTAAATCGATAAAATTGCAACCATCTTTTAAATTTTTTTCTTGTGCAAGTTGCAGATATTTTTCTCTTAAAACTGATTTTTGTGGATAATTAATTTCTTTTTGAAATATATATTTGTACAGAGAAGCAAAGTAATGGAAGACAAATGAATTATCAGCAAAGACTATTGAAAGAGAAAATTGATAACATCTCATCACATTTCTCATAGGTCTTTTCTTAATTTCCCAGGATTATGATTCCCAATGTAAAAAATATATAACCCATTTCTTTCTGCCACTTCATCCAGGCAATTCTCCATTTCCCATGAGAGTGTATAAGAAGTCTACCATTGGCATCATCTCCAATCACAGCCTACAGCATCTATCAGGGTATTACTTTCTCTGTGACAGTATGTGTGCAGGAGGGTTCTCCGATTGGATGTGAAACTGGCCTCTGGGGGACGGGACTGTGTATGCTGTGGCATTTGCTGCATAGCACTCAGCTCTTAAATGAACTCTGGCTTGATCTGGGTTTGTTTCTTTCATTGTGACACATGAGCTTTATTTATTTGTCATGAAGTGTGTTTCTTTTTTGACACTTGTGGTAGGGTTTCTATATTCCACTCAATGCCACTCTATAGGTGGTATTCTATTTAATTTATGATGCTATAAGACCAATTCCATGAAGAATTCCATGGGGAATTTAATATTCATGATAATCATCTGAACAGAAGTAACCTTTTATAATGATTTTTATTTCGTCTTAAATTAATAAATGATTGTTTCACAAAATTTTAGACTAAGCCTTAATCTTTAGAATTTCAGGGAATATCCTCATGTTTGTCATATGGAAGCCTCTTGATGGGACTTGGTAAAGTGCATTATTTATTTTATAGCATTACTGTGGAGGTAGCCAAACCTTCATAGCTTAGTTTTATCTTTCCCTCACATTTATCTCATCTTCACTTTCCTCCACTACTGTAGAAATAACTCTTCCAATCCCTAATGCAACACATTGGCTTTACCTATTGCATATCACTATCTTCTGTAGCATTCATAAGACCAAAAAATAATAAGCCTTGTTTAAAAATAAATCCATTCATGAGTTGTACAAGGACAAGATCATTTCTAACCTTACCTGGTTAATACTGCTCAACAAATGTAACTCCATGTAGTTGATGGCTCCTTTATAAAAAATACAATTCTTTTACAATGTGACAACTTCTGTGTTTGACATCGTATTTATTTTTTATTTTTATTTTATTATTTTTCTGTGTGTGACAGACACAGAGAGAGGGATAGTTAGGGACAGACAGATCAAAAGGGAAAGAGATTGAAAAGCATCAATTCTTTGCTGTGGTTCCTTAATTGTTCATTGATTGCTTTCTCATATGCACCTTGATGGCGGGGAGGGGCAAAGAAGTGGCCCCTCGCTCAACCCAGCAACCTTGTGCTCAAGCCAGCAACCTTGGGTTTCAAGCCAGCTACCAGTCAGTGGGGTCATGTCTGTGATCCCATGCTTAAGCCAGTGATCCCACACTCAAGCTGGTGAGCCTGTGCTCAAGCTTCAGGGTTTCAAGCCTGGGTCCTCTTCGTCCCAGTCCAACACTTTATCCACTGTGCCACTGCCTGGTCAGGCTCATTTATTTTATTTTAATTAATCTTCACTATAGCTGTCTTTGGAAAATATATTATCGTCATACTCATTTTACAGATGTAAATAAGCTAAGGCTCAAAGAGGTTAGATAGCTTACACCAAGTCATAAAACTTTCCAGGTGAGTGGCAGAAAATTTTTCTTAAATACCATGATTTCTGCTCGTCAGGAGTTATTAAAAGCCATCAGTTCTCTGAATGTCATGCACTAGTCTTATATTTTCACAGTATGTATTTACCTGATTTAGGTTGATTATATAATTTTGAATAATATTGTAGGAGAGGACATAGATGTATCTATAAGATAGAGAACTTTAACTCAAGGAAATGTTAGAAAGACATTCTTTTGTATAATTCATTATTCTTATTTTTTATACTTAGTCATTCATTATGTATTTATTGCGCACCTACTATGCTTTATTTAATAGAATTATAATCTGCTAGCTGTTTTTTGATGTATGGAATTAGCTTCACATTAAGAATGCATAAAAATATCATGACTATAAAGAGATTAGTGTCTCAGATCGTACACTATGGTTTGTCCCTTCAGGCCACATGAAAAATTAATGAAGAACTCACTTTCCAAATTTCTAAGTAACCTTCAACTTTGTTCCAGCAGTGTTCATTTTTTAAATACTTTGAAAAATTGTTTTAGAATTACTTTAGCTTAAACAAAAGACAGAATTAGTACTCTTTTCTAGTAGAAATAGTATTCTTTTCTGATGTACTATTTGCAAAGCTGGAATATAGACTAGATATTAATTTTTAATGATTTGTAACAATGTCTAGACCAAAAAAATAATAAAAATTAAACCCTTTGATACCCATCATTAATGTCTTAGATTTTTCAGTAGCAAGGTTGGTTTAGATAATATGAAATTTTGAAGCTAAATTGATTTTTCCTATTTAGTGGACAAAGACTTATACAATTATATTTTTTTTAGTGCTGAAGAACTTAGCAATCTAAGTTGGCATTTTAAAGTTGTAACATGCAAAACAGTTGCCCTTTAAATTCTTAGGACACTTTTAGAACACCAAGCTGATGTAAACAATCCTCAGCTAACAGTTTGGAGATTCTCTAGGTGGAAGTTTTGGTTGAATTGCAGATAGTAGATCTATATATTCAAGGGAGGAGGGAAAGTAGGAAGGGAAGGAAGAAAAGTGGACTTTATACACTGTAGCATTTCCTGTTTTTAAAAAATGCCATTTTAAAAATACCAACAGAACCACAAACTGTTTAAACTAGAAGAAACTGTAATAAAATAAAGATTCATAAAAATGAATATTATACACTGTCAAATCACGTAAGATTTTCTATGATATAAAATCTCACTTAGAAAGTCTAATAATGGATTTTCTATTTACTTCAATATATTTTCTGTAATGTTCCACTCCTGTATATGATAGCTGGGAATTTGGAGATAGTGTAAAGAAATCTCTTAGAAATGGTTTCTTTTTAAAATACTACAACTGCTACTAGCAAAGTTTCTTGACTCCTACCACTTTTGAATTTCTAAAAACAAATTGGAGTATATAAATTGTTAGGGTCAAAATAAAAAAATTAACTACATGTCTCTCTCTAACATGCAAATAAATGACTAGATGCAGATATATATCAATTGAGATATATATAGATATAGATATAGATATATAGATATATATATTCTCCTTCATGGAAATAATAATGAAGAAAGTCTATAAAATACTTACATGGAAATCCAGCTGTATACAAATACCTATTAGCTTATTGTCATGCTGTTACCATTTTACAAATCAAATAGATTAATTAAAAATATAGTTAGAGCCCAAAGAAATGTTGGCATATTATATTATGCACAAAAATGACATACCTTGCTTGCATTCAGACTTATGGTTCCAACTGCTGTTTGAATGTCTTTTTATGATCTAAAGCTCAGTATATTCAACTGTACTGTCTAATTCCCTTCTCTCTGTCATGTCCTTAAAGTTATTTAGGTCATGTTCTTAACGTTTCCCACCATAGAAATCTTCTTTATTTTTCACTCTTCTTTATTTTCTGTTTCTGACAATATCATTAAATTTTGTCATTTTTGTTATTTCTTCCTTTGAATTATATCATTTTAATTCTTCTAATATATACAGTGAACTTTGTAATCAGATCTACTTTCAAACCCTGACTTTAGTAAAATAAGTAATGAACTTGGCATGTCATATATGAAGCACTCAAAAAATATTTGGGAAATAGTGAGTGAGTGCTTAAACAAATCAATCAATTTTTCAGTTTATATAATTTCCACATCTGGTTTTTAGGGAAAGTAGATAATTTATGTAAAATCTAGTAGAATACTTGAGATATAATAAGCATTAAATAAACATAAGTTTATTTTTTTCTCTCTAACTTGGATTTTTAAAGCCCTAATAACCTCAAACTTAGATTACAAAATAGCTAAATAATTGGATTTCCTTTTTATAGTCCTTCTTTTCTTTTATGTCAAACTAATCTTCCCAAGCTACTTTTATTTCTTTCAGCCCTCCAATTAAAAAAGCTATAATAACCTACCTATGAGTTGTATCACAAGTAAATGCTTCTCTGTCAAAGTCCTTCATACTTTGACCAACCACTGTTTGTCTCACATTATTTTCTAGAAACCAGTCCTTCCCAGTTCAGCCAGGACTTTCCTGGTTTTAACTCTGAGAGTACCACATCCTGGAACTGTCTCAGTTTTAAAACTGAATGTTATATATCCCAGGAACCCCATCAATCCCAGGCAAACGAGGACAGTTGGCCCCTTATTCCTTACATACCTATGATACCATTTAAGGTGAACCTTCCTGTCATATCATGTTTCTTCATTCTTATTGGCCATTGTTTCTGCTATTCTGTCTTCCTAAAGCACCTTCTTCCACTTCATAGCTCTAGCCCCTCTTCTGCCAAAAAACCTCCTCTCCCAACTCCCATTCACTCTAATCATCCTCTCAAGAGAATTTTCAATTGTGCTTAAAGACAGTATTATCCTAGATTGTTTCTCCTTCTGCCTATATGACTGTTTATTTTCTGTTGCTTCATGTTGATAATCAACTTGATTCACTCCCAGATTTTCTTTATTTTATTCCTCACTTTATATCTACTGTGTCCAATATAATAGCCAGTAGCCACATGTGGCCTTTCTATTTAAATTCATTAAAATTAAATAAAATTTAAAAATTAGTCTCTCAGTCGCAGCAGCCACATTTCAAGTTCTTAATAGTCACATGTAACCTGTGGCTAACATAGTACAAAGTATACATACAAAACCTTTTCATCATTACAAAAAGTTCTTTGGACAGCAATGCTGTATATACTTAGGGTTGATCTTGTTACAGGACAGAGGACCTGGTCCTTTGGGTCTGCCTAAGGTCAGCCAGTACTGTGTGGATTCTCGACTTCATGCAGGAAAATCTTCATAACACGAGTCTAGGTTATTTTGAGAGTAAGTTTAATAAAGCTGGAGACAGTGAAACAAAGAAATGCCTAGAATAGAAGCAACAGGAGAGCCTAGATAGGGCTACTTTGGCCACTGGAAAGTCAGAGAAAAAGGAGACATTGGTGACAGGATTGGGGGTTACCCCGAAGCACGTTGCCACTTCCCACTGCTCCTCTGGTTGCAAGTCTCTAACCCTTAGAGCTTAGGAGATACATAGCTGTGTGGAAAAAAAGAAGGGAAGGGGAAGGAAAAGGCACTGGCATGCTCCCAGGAAGAAGAGCTCACTGGGTCCTCAGTCCTAAGGAATTTTAAGGATAGAGATTTTATGGGAGGTCCCAAGAGAAGATCTCAATAGAATATTCATCAGCTCTCCAGGTATGTCTTCAGTGATTGTCAGCAACAGGGCAAGGGTCATTAGTCAATGCAGGTGGTCCTGAGGTCAGCCTTCGCATCACTCTTCTGGTTTTGCTGCTTCTCTGGGCCTGGGGCTGAAACACAACTGAGTCCTAGATGTTATCCTTAGGGGTTAATGCTTAAGTGCAATTTTCTGGTCCCCTTGTTCTCCACCCTACTGCTAAGGACTCTCACCCACATGTTAACAACATGTCAGGAGATATGAAATCAGGGGGTCTAAACTGTATGACCAGAGTAGGAAAGGTTATCCTGGGGGCAAGATCCTTGTCTTCCCAGTTTTATCTGTTGTTAGGCACCTGGTGCTTTCCACCCTGGTGACCCCCTATGCCTGGCCTGCAGTCCTTGCTCTGCTCATGTCTGTCTAACTGCCTACTACAATCTCATAATCGGCCATTGATATTATGATGATCATCACCATTTATCGTTATTTATATAGCACTTACTTTGGTCAGGGATCATTTTAGGAACTTCATATATATTACCATCATATTACTATGTAGTAACTACCTTGGTATCAATTCCCATCTATAGCTCACGTCTCTCTCCAATGTTATAGGCACCTTGAACATAACTCAGCCCCCAAATTTGTATTTTCATCCACTATTACAATAAATGACACTAAGTTGTTCAGACAGGAAACCTAGGACTTATATCCCTCATGACCTAAGTCCTACAGATTTTGCTGCTTGTATCTCTAGAATCTGTGCCCTTCTCTCCAGAACTGCTTTCAAGGATTTAGTCCAATTTCTTATCTGGATTACTAGGTTAGTCTCCAAATTATTTCCTCTGTCCTCACCATTTACCTCATAAATATTTTTAATCCATCTTCACATTGCTCATCAGAATGAAATTATTAAGATATTAATGTAGCCTGTCCAGTGGTGGTGCAGTGGATATTGAACATAGACCCGGGACATGGAGGTCCCAGGTTTGAAACCCTGAGTCACTGACCTGAGCGCAGGCTCATCGGCTTGAGCAGGAGATTGCTGGCTTGAGTGTAGTGTGGTATCCAGGTTGCTAGCTTGAACAAGGAGGTCACTGGCTTGGCTGGAGCCCCCTACACACACACTCATCGAGGCACATAAGAGAAGCAATCAGTGAACAATTAAAAAGTACCACAACTATGAGTTGATGCTTCTCATCTCTCTCCTGTATGTCTGTCTGTCCTCTTTCTTTCTAAAAAAAAAAAAGAGAGAGAGAAAGATTAATGTAATCATGCCATTTCCCTACTTAAAAACTTTCAGTGACTCTCTATAACCCTTAAAATTGGTCCCTACCTACTTCATCAACTATTCCTCTTACCTCTATCATCATTAAAAAAAAAAAAAAAATTCAGAAAAAAAAATTAACTTCAACCATATTTTTTATCACTTCCTAGTTGTAAGGGTTCCTGATATCTGTGAATTGCACTTGCCTTTTTCTCTGACTTTTCTTTATCTAACTAACTTATAACTGTCCCTTAAAACTCAACTCATATCTCAGCTACAAGAAGCCTTTCCTGATAACCGCTCCCTCAAACCCGCATTCCCATCAGTTAGGAATATGTTTTCCAGTATCCCCAGTAGCAGTTTGTACTACCTTCTGTTACAGCACTTACCATGATGTGTTGTAATTGATGTTTAGATAACTGTCATTCTCTATTGTATTGTGAACTCCTAAAGACTGGAGGCAGCTTTTTCTTTTTCTTTACCTAAAATTCACGGGTTAGATCGGTTTGGGGCAAACAGTAGTTTCAGTAAGTGTGGGTTAAGTGAATGATTAAATGAATGACATTTAATTATTTCCTAGTTGCTATGTTTATAATAGTATTCACTCTATTATTAATGAAACTTGGTTGGATAGAGACATTGACTTAACCTCTTTTGGGTTTTATATTCTCTTCCCACATCAAGCACAAAGTATGCATTTTATAAACACATGTTAACCAGGTCATGAGTTTGAATCCAGTCTCAGCTATACTATTCTTTATGTGTCAAATATCACTAAGATCTGTCTATATTTTTTTTAATTTCCTGAAGCATATATTAATCTAGGTCAGCAATTTTCAACCATTGTGCTGCAAGAATTTAAAACATGCAATACCTGACTAGTGAGGGGCACTGACCTCTTTTCCCTTAGATTTTCAAATAAAAACATGACAACAGCCAGTACAACAATAGCTGTCCAGTATGAATGAATCAAAATTATACCATTTTTTTTGGTCAGATCAGCAAAAAATATTTTTTGGGTGTGCCGCAGAATTTTAGTAATTAGCCTATGTGTTCTATGAAATGAAAAAGGTTGAAAATCACTGATCTAGGTCAGTCAGTGCTTCTAAAACATTATAATTCTCAATTGCCTTATTGACTGTTTCTACAGTATATTCGAACATTCCATTTTTTAAAATAAATTTTAAAAATACAGGGTTAGCCGGCCCAGCTTTTCTTGAGTGTGACTTTTATTGATATAAATCAGTTATTTCAATCTCTACAACTATGATTCTTTATTGACCTTGAATGTAATAACAGGAAAGGGAGTCTCAAACTGTAGAATTGAGTTTCTTGCCCTATTGTTGAAACCTGAAGTTTACCTAGAGCAGTGCAGCTTTCTTCTCTGTGACCCCAATCAGTGTCCTTGACATTCTGTTTGAAAATAATTGAAGACTAAAACTCTATGAAAAATGCTTTTGTAAATTTGCATGAGAATCAGAATTGGTACACAAGCAGAAAATATAGAAAGCTGAGGTTTGTTAAGCCAGTATTTCTTAGTTAGCTTTCAATAAAAATGAAGTCAGAATCCGGTGTTATTGATTAATAATAAATCGTATATAGGCCTCTGATTAAAGTTTCCTTATTTATTACCAAGAGACAAAGGGAGTATTGGTAGGCAATTTAAGTCAAAAGAAGGATCAACATGCCTGACCACTGATGGTGCAGTGGGTAAAAGCATCAACCTGGAACGCTGAGGTCGCCAGTTCTAAAACCTGGGCTTGACTGGCCAAGGCACATATAGGAGTTGATGCTTCCTGCTCCTCCCCTCATTTTCTCTCTCTCATTCTCTCTCTCTCTCTCTCTCTCTCTCTCTCTTTCTCTCTTTTAGATCAACATATAAATTTTCGATGGCTTTATTTTGTTGCTCTCTATTCAGTAGTAAGGAAAATAGACATCAAAGTGATTTTTCCTCCTTATTGGGCTGATGCCCATCATTCTTTTCTTTTGTGCCCACAGGCCAGCATTTTGTCTCTATTTCTTTTTTTCTGCCTTAATTAACCCAACCCAATTGTCTCTTCTATATGGAGGTAGTATATGTATACTTGCATAGCTTTCTGTAAATTACAAAGGTTTAAGGAATACTAAGCAACTCATGGTCATACCTGGCTGTGCATGAGAGGTTTGGTAAATCACCAAACCTGGGCTAATTTTTAAAGATTCAGAAAAGTATCTTCTACTAGCAATGTAAATTTTCTTTTGCTTCTTCATACAAACATGCATTTGAGTACAATGAAATGTATAGCCTGGACTTCAGCAAATAGAAATGTCAATTTTCTCTGGTCACCCTTTCAAAAATACCTCCTTTCTCAACCAGGATTTATCATCTAAACCACAGAACAAGTGATTTGTGTGGCTGTTTTCTCAAGCTCCTGTGAAGGCAGTGCCATTCCAGATTGAGAAAGGAAAGAGAAGCTAATTTATTACATTGAGTGGAGGTGTAGCACATTAGGCTTAACTCTCTCCCAGAGTTGAAAAAGTTGATCATTCTTTCTCTGCTTTTAAGTAGTTCGGTATTTTTTTAAGCCATTTGTTATTTAAAACCATACTTAAAATTTCTTCTTTGAGAAGTCTGCTTATTGCCTTTTTCTTTGAAAAGTCTCTAAATCGGGGATCCCCAAACTTGGGCCCGCGGGCCGCTTGTGACCCCCTGAGGCCATTCATCCAGCCCCGACCACACTTCCGGAAGGGACACCTCTTTCATTGGTGGTCAGTGAGAGGAGCACAGGATGCATCCGCACCCATAGTTCCCATTGAAATACTGGTCAGTTTGTTGATTTAAATTTACTTGTTCTTGCCTGACCTGTGGTGGCGCAGTGGATAAAGCATCGACCTGGGAACACTGAGGTCGCCAGTTCAAAACCCTGCACTGGTCTGGTCAAGGCACATATGGGAGTTGATGCTTCCAGCTCCTCCCCCCTTTCTCTCTCTCTCTCTCTCTCTCTCTCACTCTGTGTCTCCTCTCTAAAATAAATAAAATAAAAAGAAATAAATTTACTTGTTCTTTATTTTAAATATTGTATTTGTTCCCGTTTTGTTTTTTTACTTTAAAATAAGATATGTGCAGTGTGCATAGGGATTTGTTCATAGTTTTTTTTATAGTCCACCCCTCCAATGGTCTGAGGGACAGTGAACTGGCCCCTTGTGTAAAAGTTTGGGGCCCCCTGCTCTAAATAGCCTCATGCTTGCCATGTAAATATAAGGTTTGAGAATTTGAGGAATGTATTTATTTGAGAGTTTTCTTGATAAAGTATTTCCCTAAAAGAAGCAATTTAACCAGCTTCTCACCATACTCTAAAGTTGTTTTTAGATAGGAGTTATTAATATCTATTGATTATCTCACAGTATTGAAGTAAACTTACTGAAGATCATCAATTCGCCATAGTGCTTAAAAATCTTGAGTTTGAGTTAGATTTGAATCCTAACCCTAAATATGAAACCCAACCCTGCCTCTTACTAGCTTTGTAATCTTAGGCAAGTTAACTTGTCTGCATTGTTATATTATCCTTGATTTACATTATTTGCCATACTCTACAGCCACTTACTTACCATTTTTTAATTGAATTTATTGGGGTGACATTACTTATAAGTGGGACAAAGCAGTTTTCCATGAAAATAACTTTATAAGTGGTGACCAGATTTCTAGGCTAATAACTCAAAAGTTTCTATTACCCTTAATAACTTCAAATAGTTATGTTTGGATTAATGTAGGAATCTGTATACTATTTGTAATATTATTTCTTGAGAAAATTCATTTTAACCTCTAACAGAATCCAGCCTACTCCAAGTAGTTTTACCCTGACAAAGTATAAATGATAATAGCATCTTACATCCTATTTTCTTCCTCCAACAGCTCAAATGGGACATCTTCCTTAGAACACCCATTATAGTGGAAGGGAGAGGGAAACTGGCAATTTGGGACAAGTACTTAACAGTAGCATTAATCAGTGCTGAATGAATTTATAAACTGAACATTTATATCAATGGTTTATACTTATATAGTTATATTTTAATAGTTTCTGTAGTGTGATGTTACTATTTCTAATACCTCTTCCTAGTGAATGCTGATTTTTCTGACTTATTAAATATCTTTTGTGTCCTTAATATCTTATAAACAAGATATAGATCTTGGAGCCAACTGAGAAAGTAAAAATTTATTTTTACTTATGAATGTGAATTAAAAGAGGTTATTTCTACTGCCTGGTTTATTCATGAGAAAGCTAATTTATCATGAATGTAGCAAACAGGATATTTAATCCTGTTAAAATATTAATGGTACAATTTTAAAGGAATTTTATCTTGATTATCCTCTCTGCATTTTGCTTTCTGCATTAAAGTTCAGTCAGAATGCAATGATTGTGTTATTTTTACTTGATTGTTTATACCTTGAATTTTTCTAATACTGCCATTAGGTTATGATTAATCAAGTATCTACTGAGCATCTCTACTGCAGAGAAGATATTTCTATATTAGGTATATAGAGAATGTAGCAAACATTTTAAATGGTACCTCACTTAAGAATTTTATAAATTGGAATATTATCTCTTTTTTAAAAATCTTACTCTATGTATTCAGGCTGAACATTAAACTATTCAGTGTTAGTGTGAAAAAAAGTCTATAGGAAAATTCTCATTCTTGGGCTCTGTTTTTCATTCACAAAATAGTCATGGGGTAGTTATTTAAAAATTCACTGAATTATTCTTAAGTCCCAAAAAAGAACTTGCTTCAGGGAGATTTTCCTAGAATAGGTTTGAGTTCTTGGGACCTTATTATATAACTTTAAAAGTGCCATATTTCTTTAGGCCATATTTTTCTCTACACAGAGATGGTGTCAGTTTTTCTAATTTGATAGTAAGACTTATTTATTTGTCAAGTATAGGCCTCTTTGTTAAGGAGAGATAAAGGAAAAGCATGCTATTACTATTTATTAGCATTAGTTATTGGAAAAATACGCAAATCTTCACCCTTTAAATACTCTTGTCTGCTCTAAGTTATCTAATACTTTTGAGTGGAGTAGAAGACACTGAGAAAGACCTCAGCACACATTATAAGTCTAAATGAATAGCATATGTAAAGGAGATTTAGTTTATGAAAAGGACTTGCTTTGATAAATATATTTTAAGCCCACTCAATTCAATATAAGGGCATATTTTGAATTGTATGGAATCCGTTATTAATATTACTGATAGTCTTCCCCATGTGTGTTTAACCTCTTATTTGTATTCTCTAATAAGTGTTTTCTACCCTATTTTACAATTGCAGCTATCATTCTCCAATGTAGATTAATCTATATTTGAAGTCTTAATTATAGTGCTATGCCTATTCTTCAAGAACTTTTTAGCTCTTTTATCTGTTTGCAGCACCTAAGAATTTTTATTCTCATTTCAAACAAGAATTACAGAATTAAGAGTCATAGAGAAGTGTTGAGGTTTTTTCCACATCCTTTATCTTCATTAATAGGCTAAGCTAGAAGTGAAAATAGAAAGCATATGTTAATGTCCTTTTCATTAGCTTTGAAAAGTTCAACTTGTATAATTACATGTATATGATGTCAGAGTGTTTTATAGGTAAGCTCATTTTATCATACTGATTTATTTCTCTTCAGTTTATATATTTTGTTTATCCAAACTGATGTTTAGTTTGTGAGTGAGGTGGTCTATATCCAGGAGTAAGCATCAATGCATTGGATGATAAATTGAAATCACATACGGCTTTTGAAATATATGTGCTGGAACCATTTATGAATCTATCCTTTATAGTACTTTTGACTCAATTTCCATGTGGATTTTGTTACTACAGAAAGCAAAAAATTATGAAACATAATAATGTTATTATATAAAATAACATTTTATAATAAAACAGCTGGCTCTTTATTATACATAGGAAAACTAATATTGGATATATGCCTTGGAATTGAAAGTGGAGAAAAAGTAGGTATGTTGATACTCAAATGTTTTTCATTTTAATGAAGTAAAGGAAAGAAAAAGCGGGCAGGGAGACATAATGAGAAAAGAAAACAAGCAATGTTTTTTTATTTCATTTTCTCCTTTAGTATTTAAAGAATAGGTAACTTAGTCTGGATTTTTCCTATTAAATAGTTGCAAAACATAAGCAGCAACCTTAGAACAAGGGTGAATTCAGAAGGACCTTAAAGATATTTTTGGATTCATGTTCCATGAAACCCTGAATAGAATTCAGATTCATATGGACTTTTATAGCCATGGTTTTCAATTATATTAGGAGTTTTCCTTGTCCTATTTCTAAGTTTGCTTTAGAATAAGAAAAGAAGGGTCTATTTTTAAATTTTTGTCTGTGCCATTATATACCCAATATTGCCGAGAGTCATAAAAATTTGGATTGCTGCTTTTTAATCCTCTTTGGCCACTTGCTGCTATACCAACACACAATAATTATTGTTCTCTTTGGGTTGCCATGCCTAACTCTTCTTGTTGAGAAGCATAGCATGAATTAATGCATGGCTCTTTGAGAAGACTGCTGTGTATATCTGCACTGAAGGAAAAGTTTCTATAGCAATCTGTCCCTTTGAATTTAATATTGAAGCTGCAATAATAATGAGCTTCTGTATAGCGCTTGACAGAGAAGGAAATTCCCCAAGAATAAGAACAGAAACTGAGGCAAAACAGTGCTAAATTATCACTGGTACTTCTCAGTTGCGCAGGTACGCATTCCTTCAAAGAATGCACATGAGTGAGACAATAGGAAAGAGAAAAAAGGGGGCCATTGAGACCTGAAAGAGGTTGTATGAGGAAATGTTGAGTCAATCTTCAATCTCAAATAGTTGGCTCAGAGTCTGAAGTAGTTTGGGTCAAATTAAGACTGATTTTAATTGTCTTATCATCAAATTTCACAGCTTAATCATATAGCTTTAAATATATCAAACATGATGTACTCCTTCATATCCATAACAGTTACAAACTGTTTTTAAGCAATCTTTATAATAATGCCTTCTTTTAACTGTGTATTAGAAGCATTGATTTAATGATCAAGTGATCAGCACCCTTCATTAATTCCAGTATAGTCATCTTGTTTCATGTATTCATTTCTTGTTTACTAGAAAATAAATTAAACTATGATGCTGTTTTTCCAAACGGGAAAAATAATCTTCCTTTTTTCCTTTTACATTATAGTTTTATCTTGAAAAGATGGTAAGCTACTGAATGTTTCTGAAATTGAGCATTTAATCTTTATAATCCTAGATCATTTTTATGAACATAAATTAATAAGTGTAACTTAATTTATATCAGGATGTTCCCAAAGAAAATCAATGTGAGTAAAGTAATTGCCGCACAACTATCAATTACTCGAGCCTTTGATATGTAGTCTAATGAAATTTAAACTAAAAAAATATATATATATATATTGTATGGCCAGAAGCTCAAAATCATCTAAATGACCTCCATTAGTTAATTTACCTTCTATATATAGCAAGTTTATCTGTAATCTCCCTAGTTCGTCTGTTTTAGAGCCATGTAACACACTTCAAAAATCAAAAGACAAGTCAAAATAATCTTGGGTTATTCATTCAAACTCAACTGCCACCATATATAGCAAGGGTCTCTGTAGCCATTCTCACTATTACAGATCAGTGATTATAGCATTTCTAAAGTGTTCTTGAAAACATAGGTACCCTGTTTCATTCCATCTATATCACTGTTCTTTCACTTGGCAGTTACCTAACTCTTGAGCTCTGTTTCAAGCCTTTGGTCTGAAATATTCCCCAGCTAGAGTTATCTACTCATACACTTTGCTCTTTTCTGTGCTGCTTTTCCCTTTCCTTGTATGCATGTTTTGTTTTTTTAGTAGAAACTACCTACCTTTTTTATCTCTACATGTTTTTTATTTTTTTTCCTTTTAAATGAATAACTCAACCCATTTCAACGAGCAAGAAAGAGTATGAACCTTAATTGTTGATAAAATTAATATGTATATCTCCATTTGCTATAAAGAAACAAAATGGGATGAGCAGAGCTGCTTTAGTGTTTAAATATGGCAATCCAACCATATACTGTGCCTGTATTCTAGGCAGACTAGCTCACAGGAATGTGGGAAAGATAATCTGGGTGGAATTAACATAAATTAATTAGGTGTAACATTTTTACCTATAAAATTTTTATGTCATATAATAACCCTGTGAAAAGACTAATGAGAAGGATATATGTATCTTTTTCAGCTTAATTGAATTTAAACTTAATGCTAATGAATGGCTCCACGGCTACGGGTTTGTAAAGCCAACTAGCTTCAAAACTGTTCAATGGTTAAAGACTGTGAACTGATCCTGAATATTTTATTGTAGATATGTATGCAGGGGATGACTGAGGAAGGATGTATTGATGGTTCAGAATAAATCAACAATTGAATGAGACTGATTTGAATGAATAAAATGGTCAGTTTATACTATAGTAAGAGGTCTGAATTTTAGAAATATTTTTAAATCAAATGTTTGTCATTTTCAACAGCAGTTTCTATTTGTTTTCATTTTCAATGTTCATCTTGTTTATCACATGTTCAGTGAAGATTATGGGTAAGCAAAGAATATGGGTATTTCTGGGTTACCTTTGAGTACCCTCATGTTAATTGCTGTTAACATATAATAGAAAGAAATAATAAAGATAATAAAGAAAAGAGAAGAGAAAGGTAATTCTAAAGACAATGTAGCATAAATAAAAAATAAACAAGTACCTATAGAGGGAATAATTATCTTTAAAGAATTCTCTATGTGGAAAATTTTTAAGCACAATTAGTATAGAAGAGATTTAAGAGTTGGAAAGCTCTGGTAAATGAGTTTCTGTAGAGTTGGACTTGATTGTATTCCTCAATTAACAACTGAGCAATGAAAGGCATACAAAGTTCCCTGAAACAACCCTGAGAAGAGTAAAAGGATTAAGTTGGTTAATGGTGAAACTGCCAAGGACAGTGATAACAATTTAACAGCATTTTCAGTTCAATATATACTTTGCCAAGGGAAATATGAAAGCCAAAATATGAAAAAGATACGGTTTGAAAACATTGGCGTTGTTTGTTCTTAGCATAAATAAGGCAAAAGAGTATCTAGCTGATCCCAAATTTTAAATCAAGAAATCTAAGCTAAAGGGTTTATATATCTGAGCAACCTCATTTAGATGTCCTTTGGTGAATCAGTTCTCTCTTTTCTTTTTCTTACCATTCTCATTTTTTAATGAAATATTTCAAATATATAACAAAAAGTAAATAACAAATAGCCATATAATGAACACCTAGATTTAACAAATATTAGTTTTATTACAGTATATTCAGATCTTTTAACATTTTAAAAAGTTATGACAAAGCTCAAATTCCCTTTGCATAGAATTATGTTTTATGGTAGAATATTAGAAATATACTCTTTCCACATGTATGGTATAGATTGACGCTGCATTTGAATGATACTGTATTTCCCAGGCTCCCTTTTGCTTTTGTGACATCCTGACACTTTTCTGCTTATATTTATTTTTTAAATAGTACTTATTTACTGGAATTATTTTAATGCTTTGTATGTGCTAATCTAGATAGAATACACACACACATACACACAAACACGGTATTGCATGAGTAAATATACTAAATACAGGGGTGGGCAAAAGTAGGTTTACAGTTGTGAGTACATGAAACAGTTAATAAATCTAATGTAATAATCATAACCTGCATGGTTTTTTCCATATGAACAACTGTAAACTCACTTTGTCCACCCCTGCATATATGTATATATATGTATGTTGTGCTAAGATCACTGTTTGATGGTAATTATATTTTATATGTGATGTATTTTTTTTATAAACTTTGAAAATGCTTCAACACTTCCAGTTAAGTACAGATCTGTCTGGAGAATATCAGCAAGTGTAGTTACTATCATGGATTGATAGCAATATGGTATCACAAGAGCTTTTATGCAGAAATTTATAGTAAAACTTAAATAAACAAAAAACATGCTATCTGAAACTACCTTACTTATTTACCTTTAGTTTAAGT
Organism: Rhynchonycteris naso; assembly: GCA_037038555.1. Lineage (NCBI taxonomy): Eukaryota > Metazoa > Chordata > Mammalia > Chiroptera > Emballonuridae > Rhynchonycteris > Rhynchonycteris naso. Next base: position 32,831,276 of record CM072999.1, on the reverse strand, counting down.
GCTTATTATCTGTCTATTCCGATTTGAATGTAAGCTCCAAGGTTCCTGTCAATCTTGTTCTTGTTTTACCCCCTGGATCAGAGCCTCGCACCAGGTAGGTGCTTAAGAAGTATTTGTCTGGTAAATGAATGATGTAATTATCCTGATTCCTGTAGACATGAAAACAAATACTTAAAAAGTTAAGTAATTTAGCCAAGCTAAATTTAGCCAGCATAACTTTCTGCTTTTTGAATAGTTAAAAAAGGATTTGTTGCATGTGCAAAGTTTTACTTTTATGAGATCAAATTAGCACGTTTCTGGACCTACAGCTATAGGGCTTATGATGAAAAATAATTTATACACATCTAAAATAATCTAATCTATCTTGCTCACCCTTAGAATGAATGGGAACATGTGAACTTATGTTGGTATAAAGGAGAAAAACCAGTAATATAGTTGGAGCAAATGCATATTTTGCAAGGCAATTAAATTGGCTAAAACAATTCAAACTACTTGTGAACCTAAATTTTACAATGTTCTAAGAAACACTATTCCTCTAATTCAAAATTCTCATATACATAATTATTTAGCTTTTCCTTTTTTAAAAAGTTGTCTAAAATGAAACTTTATTCTGAAGATATAATGCCTAATTACATAGTAATCCATGGTTAATATATTTATCTCATATACTATATTTCATTACATAATATATCTTTGATTTTAATGGGTTTTTCTTTTTGCCCTTGGATTTTTTCATGATTGAATCTTGGCAAGATAAGTTTATATTCAAACTGAGTTCTCTTTGGACTTGAGTGAAAAAGTAAAATACAAAATTGTTCTGTATTAACCCTTGAAAATTACTATGTTTTAAGTCAAATTTTTAATGGACACATATTTCATTTAAATATATTTTATTTTTTTCAATATGATAAACTATTTTAAAATTAGAGTCAAAACAAAGCTACAGTTTACTTAAAAGTAAGTATAGTAGGTATTTCATATAATCTTAGCACTGAAGGTACATGCTTGGGGATAAACACTCAAATATACAGTAGAATTTAACAGACATAAATTTTATTAATAGGTACTAACAGGCCATAAAGTTCAAGACTTCAAAATATTCAAAAGGAGATTATTGATTTTCTTGTGTAGGGCACCATTCTGAGTCATCTCCTTTCATTGTCTGAGCTATTGTACAACACTAAGTCATAGCAAATGAATAGTAATAGAAATTATCCTAATTCATGGAAATGTATATTGTGTCCAGTTGGAGAAGCAATTGATTTTTGCTCAACTGATGTGACAATTCATTTCAATGTTTCTGATGATTCATGTATGTGTGTTTTCTAACTCAATTTTGAACCATTTAGAACATCTTCCTGGTTCTCTCATTAACATTTTAGATAAAAATATTTGACATACATTCATTTTATATTCATATGAGAGCCATGAATTTACATTTTTTAAAAAGTAATAATTTTTAACACAGCTTATCCCTTCTCTGTAAACTAAAACTTCAGTTTTAATGGCAATGGGCTTTCTTTCCATTTGATTTAGCCCAGACCTCTAAAACTTGAGATTTCAGAGAATGTGGAAAGGACATATTTAATGTAAATGAGAGTCTGACAATAATATCAAACTATATCTATTACCTGTTTACTTGGTTAGATCACGAGAGGCTTGAATAACAACGTAACATACACTGCAAACAGATTGCAATATAACGGTTCAGAAAACTTAGCTCTTTTCAGTCCTTGAAGGAACCTCCCAAACATTTTCTAACTCATTGCTACTTTAGTAATACTGTATAGAAGTATGTCTTTACCTGTATACATCTTCCACGTACCTTAAGAATGCTAGGTAAGTATTTAGTGAAATAAGTCACAACTTTTAAACCAATATTTCAGTATACCAGCCTTTGATTTAGAAAGGAAAACAATGCAACCACACTCTTACATGGCATATTATACTCAGTAGAAGCAGTAGTTTGTTTTATAGTGAATAAAGAAGTGATATGACACTTAAGAATGTGTAGGGGAGGAAAATAATTCTGTGTCCTTTTGAGTTCTTGCCTTAGACTCCCTGTGATAAAATATTAATAAGGGAAAAACAAACAGAAGTTTATGAACTTGTATACCTCATCTATACTTGGAAGATGCCCAGGGGAAAATGAGTAAACTGCAAGCCTAAATATCAATTTCAGCTAAAGACAAAAGAAAGGTGGGAGCAGGGAGACCAGTTTTTTGGGAGGTTACCAGGAAAAGCACAGAAAACAAGAGAAGAGTAAGATTTGTTATGCAAATTTAAATCAGTGTCTACTACATAGATAAGATTCTCCCTGTGGCCTAACCAGTGGTGGCACGGTGGATAGAGCATCAGCCTTGGACACTGAGGTCCCAGATTCAAAACCCCAAGGTCACTGACTTGAACTTGGGCTCATCTGGCATGAGCGCAGGCTCGCCAGCTTGAGCATGGGACAGTTGACATGACCCCATGGTTGCTGGCTTGAGCACAAAGGTTCCTTGCTTGAAGCCCAAAGTCACTAGCTTGAGCCCAACGTTGCTAGCTTGAACAAGAGGTCACTAGCTCATCTGGACCCCCTCCCCCAGGCAAGGCACTTATGAGAAGAAATCAAGAACAACTAAAGTGCCAAAACTATAAGTAGATGCTTCTCATTTCTCTCTCTTCCTCTCTCCCCTTTTCTCTTTCTCTTTCACCCACACACACACATACACAAACACACACACACACACAAAAATAGATTCTCATGTGATTTAGAGTCATCCTTTTCTTCTAGGTACAAATATAGAGACACTCTTATGAATGGAGATTTGTCTAATTTTTATTGTTTTTACTGAGCTTCTTCTGTATCTGCTTTCTCAAAATAGTAAGTTCAAAATAATCTTTATGTCAAAGAGGCATATTTTGAGATGGCATGTTCTGCTACACTTCAATGAAAACCAAGGAGAATATCAAGTCTAGTTAGAAACTCAGTATTTTAAAACTCATGTTTAATGAAAACCAATGTGACATTCTTTCAGAAATGTCAGAAAATGATAATAATTACAAATGCTCTATAATTCAGGTTTTCATATTATTGACTGTATCTGTCTCTTAGTCTCTATTTCATAAAATGCTCTTCTTAAATTTTCTTTTCAAGTTCTTAATATAATGTAAACTAATCTTACTTGTAAACTAATCTTACTTGATCTTATGAGAGCTCTCAACATCACAAGAGAAGTTACTGTAGTTTAAATTCTTTACTACAGGATCAGAATATTATCCAAACAAAAGAATGATAGTAGTAACAACAAACATACCAACAGCTAATACTCATACACCATTCACTCTGGGCCAGATCATCTTTTAAGTACTTTATATATATTATCTTATTTTCTTAACAAACAAATGAAATAGGTATTGCTATTATTCTCACTTCATATATAAGGAAACAAAGGTATAGAGAGATTATGACTTATTCAGTGTTACACAGCCAATAATGATAGAACCAAGATTCAAATCCAGGCAATCTGCTTTAGATTGCTACACCACAAACTGCCTTTAATTATGCCACTCTTCTTTCACTCCTACATTCACATGCCTATTCTGAATTGTTCTCCTTACTAAAAGAAGTAGCAGTAAAAAAATAATGAAAATTCATGGTCTGATTAGAAATGCAGTGGTTGCCACTGGTAGGTTAAAAAGATTGGGTCTTCTGTTATACACAGAAATTAATTTGGAGGTCAGAGGTCCAAGCTCCATAACTTCTGTTGAGGAAAATAAATTTTTCTTCGGCTCTTGTAGGTTATTTGCTAATCTAATAATTAAATTGACATAAAACAGATTAACAGGAGAAAAACAAATTTTTAATTTTATGTGTATGGGAACCCCATAAAATACGAGACCTAGCAGCAAGTCAGGTAGTTGAGGCTTATATGCCATCCTGAGTCAAGGAATGGGATGTGAGCCTTAGGCTTCAAAGGGAAGGAAATAATTCATAAGACAATTAGAAGAGCAGATGTTTGGTTAGTTATATGTTTGCCCTTTTATACAGACAGATGAAGCAGATAAAAGTTATCTTTGCTCTCTCTCTCTCTCTCTCTCTCTCAGCCAAGCCACCTATTCAGGTTTTTTTAGGTGGGTAAGGGAAAAGTAAAAATTTTTCTTGAATTTGCTGAGGCTGGATCACCTCAACTCAAAATAATTCACATGCCGATGTGGAGCATTTTGGGGTGGCATATTCTGCTCCCCTTCACTACTTAACTGTGTTATCTAAAGCTAGCAACAATTTTTGCTTTCTCATCTCTAGAATAGAAGTAAATTTCTTGTAAAATAATCAGTTATTCATCTGAAGATTGGGAAATAGTGTCATAAATAATCCCAAATCTCTAGTCAAAAAAAATATTTTTAGCTTTGTTTTATATATATTCTTAGGTAGTATATTTTCCTCATATTTATCATAATTAACACTAAAATTCTCAGAACAGACATTAACTCAAGAATATTGTTGGTACCAAGGGGAGGCCAGCTAGGGATTACAAATTTTCTAGAGGACATTGAGAGTGACTCTACATACAAGTAAAGCTTTACATAAGAAATACATTAAGAATATTTATCATTGATGTTCAAATTCACATTCCCTTGAGATAGGATGATAACCAATTTTATTCTGAGTTATGTTCTAAATATTATACTCTTTAGGAATAAGAAAGACACCAAGTTACCTATAAAGCAGCATAAATAAGCTTTTGATTTATAATGGTAATTTTTATTCATTTCACCATCTTTGTAATCTGTCATAGTTCTAGCTTCTTTTAGAAGAGGTCAATACTGAAAATAAACAACAGAAAAACAAAACAATTATTCGTGTTTACCCAGGACTTAAGAAGGCTCAGGGGAATTTAAGACAATAATAATTTGTACAATAGTGGGAAAACATTTAAAAAGGATCTTGTGGAAAAGTTTTGTAATATTGTAATGCTTATAAATATTGTCTGTGCATTTTCAAAGGCTTGTGTTACACATAAATAATAGCATTGTTTTTCTTCATCTGTGATCAACACATGACTAAGAGGTTAAAAAATAATTAACTATAGAGGTGTGTGTGTGTGTGCGCGCGCGCATATGTGTGTGTGTGTTCAAGTTTATCTTTCGTTAGAGAGTTTTAAATGTGATGACTGGTAAGTGATTATTCCATTTAATTAATTATACCAATGGGAAAAGAGCAAGCACAGCAGAATTTCTTTTAGTCTGAGATCTTTATAACTTTTATGATAACCATATTCCTTTTTTGTTTCATGGATGGTCCTATTAAATGGACAATTTCTTAATTTAGAGACCAAATTTATATCATTTTTTCAATAAAAGGAGTTCTTTTATATATGATTTGATAAAAGACAACAGATGGAGATGGGAAAGGTTTCTTAGAGCCATAAAATCCTAGACATAAAAGGAAGCTGAGAAATTATCTAGTTCTGACCTTTTTCCTCCCATGGATCCATTTGGGAATCTGGAAAAGCTGACACTCTTCTTTTCAGGGAAGACTTTTAAATATATAAAATAAAAAACATTGGATTATAAAGAAAACTACATTGAAATCATTATCAGAATATGTATAAAATAAGTTATGATATAATACTGCTTTATAAATCCATTAGATAATCTAATTGTGAGTTCTTAGACTACTGTAATTTGAAATCTTGATGAATATGACAGTATTTTCAGATACTCTTAATAATTTGAAGCAATAGGTTCTGCTAATATTACTGTCACTTTTTACCCAAGCTTATAATGAAAGAAAATACTAAAATTTATTTAGGTTGTTAAATATAAAAATTATAATATTTTTCTTCATTCCAGTGAATGGACACCCTCTTTCCCCCTACCCTGACTTTTAACTTTTACTCACAGATTCTTTCAAAGAATCCATCAACTTAATTGAAACCTCTGGAAAATATCCTCATTTTGCAGTTGAGGAAATTAAGTCCCATAGAAATGAAATAACTTGACTACAATTATACAAAACAAAATTAGATGAATCCTTGCAAAGGTAACCTCAGACTTTAACTCAGCCTTTTGGAGGATTTAGTCTAGAAATTGGCAGTTATGTTGTCACCAATATATGGCATGATCTGGAGCAAATTCTTTATTCTCATTGTGTCTCAAATCTCCCAATATATTATGTAGGTGATTTAAAATGTACATAGGATAATAATAATGTCTTAGATTGTGTTACTCTTTTATTTGTGATCATTTTCACTTTCACATACATTATCCTACTTAATTTTTCCCCATTTTGTGCATAAGAAAATTAAAACTTTGAAATGTTCATTGTTGTGTCTACGCACATACAGCTAGGAAAAGGAAAAGCCAATATTAGAAACCATTCCCATTGTCATGCCATCTTTCATGTCATAAATAAGCCAAAATTTTAAGTTCTTCAATTACATATGTTTGTGATATTATAAAGCTAAATGAACACAAATGAATTGTCATTAGGCTCAGATGAGCCAAATGCTTGTATTCTAATTTATAGATGAAGTGGTGAATGAATGGAACTGCGGAAGAGAGCTTTTCTAGACCATTATCTATTTTGCTATAAGAAATGGAAAAGAAGGAAAAAGAATTACGGAGTCTGAGATTGTAGAATTGTTGGTTTAATATTTAAATTAAAGCTTTCTTTCCTTCTGTTTTTGGATAGGCTAAAGAGGCAAATAATCCGAGGTTCTCTTTTTTCTGTCCTCTTAAATTTTATTTTTATGAGTAAATGGTACTCAATAAAATTGTTCTTTCATAGACAGATAATTCAAGTTTAATAAGGTAAAACATTAAAGCAAAAGGCCCAAGGCATCAAAAATCTCTATTATCTCTCATTCTAATGATCTGATCATATGAAATATAGAATAGCCTCTTCTCTTAGAAAATAAGGAATCTTCTTAACCTGAACTGAAACCTTTGATTTAGAATAACTTTTATTGGACTCCAAATGGTACTATTTGATTAACCTTATGTAATAATGATAGTAATGTGTTTTCCAAACTCTAAGATCATTCTGTAGGGAACCCATATTTTTTTTAGATATAATCTACATACTTTTCATATTTCACTTTTAATATAAACAGACCCAAATAAGTAAAAATTATTTTTAAGCTAGTACGTGAATGACTATGATCATACTCATGCTATAAAAAATCATTTTTAATCTGCTGAGATTGAAAAACTACAAAATAAACAAATATTTAACTTTAGCAGATATTTATTCTGTACAAGGCACTATGTTTGACATGGTAAAAAGAAAATTAAAGTCAAGTCCTTTCCCTTCAGAACCTCCAAAATATTTGGGGACCTACATCAATAATTGGAATAATAGTAACTGTGGTAACTCTTTTCAATAGAAGTTCAGATAAGAGGCTTTAAGAGCTTAGGTAAACCTAAAACTTGATTGTAGTGATAGTTGTACAGCCATATAAAATTTATTAAAAGTTATAAAACTGTATACTTAAAATGAATGAATTTTAAGGTAGGTAAATTATATCTCAGTAAGGCTGTTAAAAAAGTTTAGAAAGAAGAAATTATTTCTGATTAAGGAACTTGGGGAATATTTTTGCAACTGGTATAGTTTGGGATGGATCTAAAAGGACATGTCATATTTAAATCAAAAAAATAAGCAGCAGGATACTCCAGGGAGAGGAAACAGTTTGTCTAAGTGCTAAGAGTTCAAGAGTACAAGGAATATTCTAAAGGAGTTAGTTAAGGATTTGTTCCATGCCTTAGATTATGTGGCTTGCAATTCTACCAGTACATCTGGCCATATGGCTATACTTCTTTTTTCTTTGAGTTAAGAATAAGTATGTGCCTCCCTTTTGAACTGATGAGGAAGTTACAATAAGCAGTTACATAATTACAGAGTTATTTCACAACTGTCGTTGGCTCCACTGATAACAACTCCTGACATTTGTCTCTACCTTTATAGCTAAAATCACTGATATTTGTATTACTCCTTTGAGCCCATAGTCTTTATTTTCCCCATAAAGAAACTGAGATTAAAGGAGAAACCAGATCCTGAAATAATCAAGATATGCTAACAGGGAGGTCAAGATATTTTGGCCTAAGAATAAGATGCAGGAGAGAAAATGGTGATACAAGCAAATGACCTCTAAACAACTAAAAATCTGCTAACTAAATTACCTGCCACACATGACTCAAAATCAGCTCATACCAAAAATAAAATAGATGAAGTTAGATGTTCTTATTAATTATAGGAAAAAATTTTTGATTTTTTTTAGTGAGCTGATATGACCCTATTATTGACAGGTTGACAGGACGGGAACAGAAATGGCCCATATTTAATTGACAAGAGAGAAAAGTGCATAGGAAAGTTAGTAACAATTTCTAAATAGGTAGTATTTTTTGTTGTTTGCTTTTTAAAATGTAAAAAGATTGAAATTTAAATTATGTGTTTCCAAAAAATTGCCATAGAATTTCTCAGATTACATGAGTAAGCAGATATATAGAAGCTTAATTTCCAATTTTAAATTTGACTGCTGACCAGTAAAATTATGCTAAAAATAGAAAGGGTAGGCTTTCTCAATGTCCCTCAAAGATTACTTCTTTTGTTCTTGACTTTAACTCCCATTTGCCAACTGCTCAGAATTTTTCAATGACTTATATTGTATTGATTAATTTAACCTAAGTGTTTACAGGAGAAAAAATACAAATTAGCCTGGTGAGCAGCAAAATAGAGACAGTTTTTAAGAAACCTAAGTTGTATTAACTTGAATCAAATGTAATCTTCATTTTAATATTTATACATCTTTATCTTGTTATGAACCTATTCTTAGCGTGGATTTTATATGTTTCTCTCCTCCCTCACTTCTGTAAAATGCAGAAGAGAAAGGGCGTTTGTTATTGTACCCCCACTAACTGGTGTTACATATCTGGCTTCCACTGGAGAGCCCCTGACATCGCAGGGAACGGTGATCAAAATTCCACACACTAGCTTCATGCTGGGGGCTCGTAGCTACTGCAGCATTGAAGAGGGTCTTTTTCTGGCTTCTTTAAAATAAGCATGGTGATGGGATGGTTTAAGGGAAGAACACCTCTCAAATCACATGACCACTGCTGCGCTTCTGTGTGTCCTGCTTTCTTCATAACAGCTTGGCACTACATTCTTTCCCTGTATCTTAGTGAGCTTGTGTGTGTACGAGTGGTATGGGGGTGGAGGTGGGGTTGTCAGTGGATGGTTATACATCATGCATGCATCTTTCAATGTTAGAGTGATGTGCCTTCCCTTATGTGTCACAGATTATGGTCACAGATTAAATCTTCTGTGTTCCTGAGAGACTAGGTCGTCTCTCTTTTTGGTGTAAAATTCTTGTGTTTTGATGTTTACACCCTCAATTGTTCTTCATGTTGCATTAAACATAAGTTGAAGTGTTCTCCTGTAAGAGTTAGCTTTTCATATTGGGCTGAAAAAGTCTTCATTTTTGTATAGCAATTCATGTTATTATAACCTATGGCTTTCAATTGTACCTCCCATAATGAAGAGCTGACTTTAAACACTGTGCTATTCTTGTTATGACCTAAGCATAAGGTAAGTCACTTCTCACTGTATCTAAAGATTGTGGTTGTTTGTTAAAATTTTCTCAGCTTTGTTTAAAGCATTTTCACTTTTCCCCTTACCATTTATTATGTGCTCGCCCCCCTTTTATTTTCTGTTTATGGCTTTAAGATGGACAATATGATGTTCAGCAAAATTATACTATACATCTAAACACATTTTGAATTGAATTAAATGAATTTTTGATGCCTGAAAGCAGTCTTGATTAGTAAATGCATACCTATATTTTTAGTAAGTCTCTTGTATATTCATTTCCTCCATTGACCTTAATACATTATACTGTTTCTACACATTAATTCTGACTCCAGTTTATAGGGGACTTTTTTGTCAACACCAAAAAGTCAGATGTTAATCCAATAGAATAAAGTAATAGGTAATCCAGTACCATACCTTTAATTTTTAATCCCTGAAAATTTTGGCATTAGGCCAAGATATTAGTTCTATCTTGTTTTTCAAACTTTTTTCATTTTCCCATTGAGCAAAAACCCAGGGTAAAATAAAGAAAAAAAACAATAAATCATAAAACTTGAGGGAGACCTGTATAACACCTTCTTTATAGTTCGTAAGTGTGAGAACAAAAATAATTGTTGTTTCTCAACTTTATTCTTTCAAGTAAATTCCATTATATTGTGAGTTAGGTCAAATCTTCATGGGGTTTTATAAAATAAAGTAAATATATTAAGATGACCTGTTTCATGGCATAAGAGAGAGGGGCATTGCTATATGTATAGATGTTTTTAAATTTCCTCCACTTTTTTACATATAGATTCAAGATCTCTAAAGTTACATAATTATTTATTTTAAAAGTGATTTCCCTCAAATCTGGGTCAATTAACCAATGTAACATAAATGAGAAAACATTGGTTTTACTGCTATAGGCAATTTGTGAACCTAAATAAATAACTCAGATTCAAGGAATGGAATGGTTTTCATCATCCAAATCTCTCTTTCAAAACTGTTTGAAATATTCTAAATTGAGGTGACAAAGCAAGACTTGTATTTCTTTATTAAATTTATGCTATGAATGAACTTTCTGTTAATTTTTTAGCCACCTAAAGAAGGGAGATGGTGTCTTTTGTTGTTGTTTTGGTTTGGGTTTGTATTTTATTTTGATTTTCTTGATAAAATCAGTTAGTTAGTCACCACCATTTCCATTTAGACATTATATAAATTTATTGAAACATTTGATGAGACAATTTGAACTACTCATCTGAACTGTTCTGTTCATTATAAATCTCTTGTTTCTATCCATACACTAGCTCCACTCTAGATTGGAAGGGCTTAAAGATGAACTCTGGAGGAATAGAGGCTACGACTTAAGAGTAACTATTACTGATCAAAGGAGCTGCTTTCCATTCGCAAACGTTGCTTTGCGCTATGGGTTTGGGCTCCTTCTGTTTCTACATCTTGTTGAAGACTTTCTTGACTTCCATTGACTTCTTTGAACTGTTTTGTCTTTCAACATTTTCCCCTTTCTTTTCTTCTCGCTCCCAGATTTTTCTCTCACTCTTTAGCTTTCTCTTGTGTTCTTTGAATCACTTTTTAAAATGTAGTTTATCTCTTTATAAGCTTATCTATTAATTTTTTTACTAGTGTTTGTTTATTTTCTTCTTTAAGGCTGTAGTGCTATAGTTATACTTATTTTCATTCCATAGGATGACAACTTGCTTGTTTATCTTGCAGCAAGTTTATTAATCATTCTTACCCTCTTGGTACAAATTTTCAATAATAAATAGCAGAACATTCTGCATTTACATATTATCCCCTTCTATAAACCCATACTTTCTTTCCTAGAGTTACCCCTCAAGCCCCTCTCTTCTTTTTTTTCCCTCACTCTTTGTGTTTTCCTTCCTGTATTGTTTTCTTCAAGTAGTTGTTAATTCTTTCCCATTTGGTCCAGAATTGTTCCTCAATAAAACTTCTGATTGAAAGAATATAAGAATACTGTATTCTATATTAGCTTCTTCATTCTAGTATATTTAAAACCAATTAAACAATCTGGGCCAAAAGAGAATCACATCTGGAACTATTTTTCCCTTTTATTTTTATTTTTTTGGTGTGTGTATGTTTTTCTTGTGTGTATGTTTGTGATTTTTTTTATTGTTGTTGTTTCTTTAAACATTAACAATTGTTTTTTTTTTCAGGGAAGGACAACCATAACCCACCCTAAGTTGCAACATTCCTTTCATAAATTGTTTCATTACAATAGTAGATTGTGTTAAGCAATAGAAATTAGTTTGTTGTGTATATATCCATTTGGGGCAAGCTGCTGTGAACTGGGAAGATGAGGTGTGGAGTTTAAATATAGTTTCCTCTGAAATTAACAAGTGGTGGTGTTGTTCAACATCGCCCTTGAATTCAATAGTTTTTCACTATGAAAACAATGTTCTACTTTGAAAATATTTGAATCAAAGCATAAGTGTTTCTGATCAATAAACTATATACACCTAAGAACTGGTAAATAAATGTGTTCAAATTTGTTGATTTTCAACAGAAGTATCTTTTCTAACCAATATTAATAAATATAATAAATAACAAAGGTCATTGGAATCATACAGAAATATTGTATCTGAGGATTTTCCCCTTATTAGCATATATAACCAAAAATAACTACAGTAGAATATTTGATTACAACTTTATTACTTGAATTGCATTATTCTTGTCAAGAGATCTGCATAATGCTTTAAGATTAAGGGTCTGTATTCACAACTAAATATATGGTAACTTGAAACTGTTTTTCCATATATTAATTTCAAATACATATCAATAAAAATTGCCTTTGGTTCTATCTCTGTCACATTTATAATATTGTACTCCAAACATTTTCTAGAAATCAGTTATTTAAAATAAGGAAAGGATAATGAAAAACATATGGGACAAATGTAACATTTTTACTAACATGTAATGATATCTGAGATATATAAAACCTTTGCTCCTAGACCTCAGGAGCTTGCCCAATAAGAATGCATATATCTGACTATCTGTGTTATAAACCCTAAATTACTGAGTTTATGCTTTTTCTGCAGGTCCAGTCCAGGTGCAGCAGCAAGGAAAACATTCTCAGAGCCAGTAAGTATGTCATTACTTTAGATGGACTACTGAATTAGAGCTGTGGTTCAACAGGAAAGAGAGCTAAAAATGACGTTTTGGTGGAAGAATGAAGAAAATAATATGTAATGTTCATATCAAGAATATGGGGCCCTGGCAGGTTGGCTCAGTGGTAGAGCATTGGCCTGGCATATGGATGTCCCAAGTTTGATTCCTGGTCATAGTACAAAGGAGAGATGACCATCTGCTTCTCCATGCCTCCCCATTTCTCTCTCTCCTCTTTCTCTCTCTCTCTCCCTCTTTCTTGCAGCCATGGCTTGATGAATTCAATTGAGTTGACCCTGGGAGCTATGGATGGCTCTGGGGAGCTTCTGCCTCAGGTACTAAAAATAGGTCAGTTGGGAGCATGGCCCCAGTGGGGAGACCATCACCCCAAAGGGGGCTGGTTGGGTAGATTCTGGTCGAGGCACATGCACGAGTCTGTCTCTCTGCCTCCCCTGCTCTCACCTAATTAATTAATTAATTAATAGAATATGAATTTTAGGGCTTTTACCTTCTAAAATTATTAGTAGTGATATATTAATGGATAGTTCCCTTTGTTTTAAAAACAAATAGTTCTAATTGTTTTTGCAAGCTAACAGCAAAATTTTGACAGCACTCCTAGTTAGAATAGTAATGAGCTCCTCTGTAATTCTAAGATGAGAGAGAGCCCTCTTCAATTTTCCCATTGTCAAAAAGTTATTTAAAGACAGACTAACTGGCCTGACCTGTGGTGGCGCAGTGGATAAAGCCGTCGACCTGGGAACACTGAGGTCGCCAGTTCAAAACCCTGCACTGGTTCAGTCAAGGCACATATGGGAGTTGATGCTTCCAGCTCCTCCCCCCTTCTCTCTCTCTCTCTCTCTCTCTCTCTCTCTCTCTCTCACTCTGTGTCTCCTCTCTAAAAAAAATGAATAAAATAAATAAAAAGACAGACTAACTGAAAATAATAATATAAATTCACTAAACAAACCTAACTAAAAAAAAAGTGACTTCTAAGAAATACATTATAATCGTTTTGTGAATACCAATTTCTGAAAGACCTTAATTCACAGGCAGGATATTTTAGAAATAGTGCCTTGAACTATATGGGTGAAGAAACCATTATTTTATTATTTTTTGTTTGATTACTAATAACACTAATTTGGAAGTCATTTAACTTTGTGTATTATTCATTTTATTATTTTATAAGAAAGAACTATAAATAGCTTTCCTTACATGTATCCTTGAAATGATGTGACTTTGAAAATGTACCTTAAAATCTCTGGGATCCTAAGAGGAAAGTGCTATATAAATGCTAGTTATTTTAATATTGAATTCTTTCACTTAATATTAATGATATCATACTTTATTCTTCCTAATCTTTATCAAGAGTAGGAGTACAGGTGAATCATACTGAAATGGGCCTATTGGATACTTATATTACCAGGAGTTTTAGTAAATGGAATAATTTATATTTTCAGTAGAATGTGTATATTATTTAACAAGTCAAAACATAATTGGGGAACTTCAAATAGGTACAAATTCATGTTTTATTTTATTTTCTTTAGTGTAAATTTCTCCAATTTCTGTGTTGTGAATTTGTTGCCTTAGCTTGAATCCCTTGAGTTAATAGTTGAAATTGTTTGCTCAAGACCTTTATAATAGAGTAAAATAAACATAAATCTAGACAACCATGTTTAACCTCTATACCTTCATTAGTGTCAACAATATTTAAAAGACATGAGCATCTGAGGAAGGCTCTTTAATTATAAGAGATGTAAAATCCTGTAGTCCCATACTCAAACCTAAGGGTCAGGAAAATGATAATTGAATAGTCACTAAAATAAAATAATAGCTATAAATGAACTTTAAAAAATGATATGTTGATTACTATATGATTTTTATTTGTTGATCATGAGATGATGATGGATAAACTGATAGTAATTATGGTGATTAGGAACAAAAATAATATCTTATGGAGAATGAGCTTCTTTGAACCTTTTTACACTTCTCATGGATCTTTGTGTTTTTAGGACCATCTATTATTGCAGTATGCTCTCACTGGCTTGTTTTGACTATTAATCACTTTGGCTAGACATCATGATGGTTCAGGTTTTTCTGATCATATTTTTTTTCTTTTATTTATTTTTTTTTTTACAGGGACAGAGAGAGAGTCAGAGAAAGGGATAGATAGGGACAGACAGGAACAGAGAGAGGTGAGAAGCATCAATCATTAGTTTTTCATTGCCATTGCAACACCTTAGTTGTTCATTGATTGCTTTCTTACCTGTGCCTTGACCGCAGGCCTTCAGCAGACCGAGCCACCCCTTGCTGAAGCCAGCGACCTTGGGTCCAAGCTGGTGAGCTTTAGCTCAAGCCAGATGGGCCCGTGCTCAAACTGGCAAGCTCAGGGTCTTGAACCTGGGTATTCCGCATCCCAGTCCGACGCTCTATCCACTGCGCCACCACCTGGTCAGGCCTGATCATATTTTTTAAGGTGAAATCATCATGTCAATGATCCACATAGCCATTTACATCCATGTAGGGCGCCCTTCTAGCATCATAGACTCATAGTTCAGTGACTTTAATAAATTTAAGTTCTTTCCTCTCAACACCATTTTAGTATTTCATACTCATGCCCTTAGCCACACCCAGAGCTCTTTCATCATCATAAGCCAGTGGTGGGCAACCTTTTTATAAAAACTGCCCACTTTTGCAGTGCTGATCAACCTGGTCCCTATCGCCCACTAGTGGGCGTTACAGCTGCTGTTCTAACTTTGAACTTCCTAACTTCAATATCTCATTGCTTACTCTACTCTTATTTCCCTTTATTTTTTATATAGACCTTATTAGCAATTCATCATTCTCTCAATGCTATACCCTGTCTCTATTCTTTTGGACCCTTTCCCCCACTACACAAAATATCCATCCCCCTTGTTTTCCTAGAAAATTCTTACCCGTGGAGACTCAGTTCAAGACTGATCTCTTCTGGGAGGCCTTCTCTGAGTCTCCCCTAGGCAAATGATGGATCTTTCTTGTATGTCCCTACTGGTCCTATTACTTTAATCATTTTTCATTTATTTATTGAATTAACTATCCTCAAGGAAACATCACCAGAATGTAGACAACATAAAGAAAACTCTATACACATGCCTTGTTTTTTTGTTTTGTTTTGTTTTTATTAATTTTAATGGAGTGACATTAATAAATCAGAGTACATATGTTCAAAGAAAACATCTCCAGGTTATCTTATCATTCAATTATGTCGCATACCCATTACGCAAAGTTAAATTGTCCTCTGTCACCTTCTATCTGGTTTTCCTTGTGCCCCTCCTCTCCCCCTTTCCCACCCTCTTCTCCCTCCCCCTACCACGTAACCACCACATTCTTGTCCATGTCTCATAGTCTCATTTTTATGTCCCACCTATGTATGAAATCATGCTGTTTTCAGTTTTTTTCTGTTTTACTTATTTCACTCCATATAATGTTATCAAGGTCCATCCATTTTGTTGTAAATGATCCTATGTCATCATTTCTTATGGCTGAGTAGTATTCCATAGTATATGTATACCAAAGCTTTTAATCCACTCGTTCTCTGATGGACACTTGGGCTGTTTCCAGATCTTCGCAGACTGGTGCAGCCACTGTGGAAAACAGTATGGAGATTCCTCAAAAAATTAAAAATCAAACTGCCTTTTGACCCAGCTATCCCACTTTTAGAAATATATCCTAAGAACACATGCCTTGTTTTATTGCACTTCTCTCTACTGTGCTTTGCAGATATTGTGGGGTGGTTTTTTTATATATAGATTGAATGTTTATAATAACCCTACATTGAGCAAGTCTGTCTGTGCTATTTTTCCAATAGCATTTGCTCATCTTATGTCTCTGTCACATTTTGGTAATTCATGCAGTACTTCAAACTTTATCATTATATTTGTTATAGTCATCTGTGATCAGTGATTTTTGATGTTACTATTGTAATTATTTTGAGGTGCCACAAACCATATAAGATTGCATACTTAATGGAGAAATGTGTGTGTACTAACTGCTCCATCAACCAGCTATTGCCTCATCTCTCCCTATCCTTGGGCCTCCCCTTTCCTTGAGACACAACAATATTGAAATTAGGTCACCATGGCCTCTAAATGTTCAAGTGAAAGGAAGTGTCACTTTAAATCAAATGCTAAAAATGATTAAGCTTATAAAGAAGGCATGTTAAAAGCTGAGATAGGCTGAAAGCTAGGTTTCTTGAGCCAAATATTTAGCCAAGTTGTAAATGCAAAGGAAAAGTTATTTAAAGAAGTTAAAAGTGTTTTTCCAACAAACTAATGATAAGAAAACAAAACAGCCTAATTGCTGATATGGAGAAAGTTTTAGTGATCTGGATAGATAATCGAACCAACCATAACATTCTCTTAAACCCAAACCTAATCCAGAGCAAGGCCCTAATTCTCTTCAATTCCGTGGAGACTAGGAGAGGTAAGAGAGCTGCAGAAGAGAAGCCATAAGGTTAAGGAAAAAAGCCATTTCCATAACATAAAAGTACAAGGTGAAACACCAAGTGCTGATGTAAAAGCTGCAGCAAATCATCCAGAGATAGCTAAGATAATTAATGAAGGTAGCTACATTAAACAACAGATTTTTCAATGTGAACCAAAAACCTTCTTTGAAGAAGATGCCTGCTAGGACTTCCACAGCTGAAAATGAGAAGTCAATTTTTTTATTTAAAGCTTCAAAGAACAAGCTGACTTTCTTGTTAGTGGCTAATGAAGCTGGTGACTAAGTTGAAGCTGATGTTCTTTTACCATTCCCAAAATTCTAGAGCCCTTAGAGTTATGTTAAATCTACTCTGTGCTCTATAAATGGAACAGCAAAGCCCGGATGACAGCACAGCTGTTTATAACATAATTTATTGAATATTTTAAGCCTATTTTTGATACCTACTGCTCAGAAAAAAGACTCCTTTCAAAATATTACTGCTCGTTACTTGAACACCACCACATTCATTCTGCAGCCCCAAGGGTCAAGGACTAATTTTGACTTCAAATGTTATTATTTAAGAAATACATTTTACAAGGCTATAGCTGAGTGATTCTTCTGATAGGTTTGGGCAAAGTAAGTTGAAAACCTTCTAAAAAGGATTCGCCATTCTAGATGCCATTAAGATTATTTGTGATTCATGGTGAGAGGTCATAGTGTCAGGAGTTTAGAAGAAGTTGATTACAACTCTCATGGATGACTTTGAGAGGTTGAAGACTTCAGTAGCAGCAGTAATTACAAATGTGATGGAAATAGCAAGAGATCTAGAATTAAAGTGCAGCCTAATGAGGTGACTGAATTGCTGCAATCTTACAATAAACTTGAACAGATAAACAGTGTTCTTAATGAATGAACAAAGAAAGTGGTTTCTTGAGATGGAATATACTCATGATAGAATATACTGCTATGAAGATGGTTGAAATGACAACAAAGGATTTAGACTATTACATAAACTTAGTTGATAAATCAGTGGCCGGGTTTGAAAAAATTGACTCGAATTTTGAAAGAAGTTCTGTGGGTAAAATGTTATCAGACAGCATCACAAGCTACAGAAAAATTGTGAAAGAAATAGTCAATAAATATGGCAGATTTCATTTTTGTCTTATTTTAAGAAATTGTCATAGCCACTTCAACCTCTATCAACCCACCACCCTGATCAGTCAACAGCCATCAGCATCAAGACAAGACTCTTCACTAGCAAAAAAGAGTATGACTTTCTGAAAGTTTAAAGGATGATTAGCATTTTTTTAGCAAAAGGGTTTTTTAATTAAGGTAGTACATTCTTTAGACATAATACTGTTGCACACTTAATAGACTACAGTATAGTATAAACATCTTTTATATGCACTGGGAAAACAAAGAATTCACGTAACTCCCTTTATTGCAATATTTATCCAAGATGCCTATAATCATCTTTTTTAGCATATATAAAAATGTTTCAAAACATAACAACAATGGATCCTAGAGAAAAAAGAAGAGTTAGTACTTAGTAGAGCTTGTCTTGAATTGCCCAAGGAAGGGTTAATTTTGGTAACTTTGTCCAAGTAAGAGGTAACTTTCCTTTGGCTCCTCAGAAGTATCATCAAGACAACCTGTTGATAATAAAGCAGAGTTAATTCTTACTATGGTAAGGGAGAATGCCACTGCCGCTAAATCTTAGTTTCAGAATCAAAGTCTTACAAAGGGAAGGGCAAGCTCAGGATATTTATGAGATCTTGAAGTTGAATTTAAAGCAAATATTTCAATGTGGGAGTTTGATTAGAATTAAATAAAGATTATGATATAATCATATAGGAATAGTGGACACAGCAAAGCAAGGGATTCTGAGAGTCTTGGTATGTAAACTGTCTTTTGATACTTTCTATTTAAGAAGTTTTTGTAGCTTGACCCATGGTGGTGCAGTAGATTAAGAATTGGCCCAGGATACTGAGAGTGATGGTTTGAAACCCCAAGGTTGCTAGCTAGAGTGCCAGCTTGTGGGCTTGAGCATGGGATTGTCAGCTTGAGTGCAGGATCATCAACATAATCCAAGATTGCTGACAAGAGCCCAAAGATCTCTGGCTAGAATCCCAAAGGTCATTGGCTTGAGCCCAAGGTCACTAGTTTGAGCAAGGGGTCACTGGCTTGTCTTGAGACCCCCCCCCAAGTCAAGGCACGTATGAGAAGTAGTCAATAAACAACTAAAGTGAAGCAGCTATGAGTTGATGCTTCTCATCCCTCTCTCTCTCTTAACCCTTTGAGTAGTACAAACGTTCATGTATGTCCTCATGCCTCTTGACCATCCAGAGTACGATTGTACAAAAAATTTTATTTTAAAAATGTGTAAGGCAACATTTAAAAAAGGCAAATGTATGTTCTTCTTGTTTTCATAAATTGGTTATCAAATAAACATGATTTTAAGTTAATAAAACTGGAACTGGAACTAATTTTATTTTTTGAAAAACAACTCACAGGGGTCACCGAATATAAAAAAAATTCACTAAAAGGGTTAAAAAAAGAAAACTTGAAAATAAAATTTTTAAATAAACTAAATTTTTAAATTTTATTTAGAAAATTAACTTGAACAGTGTGACATTGATCAATAAGAGTACATAGGTTTCAAGTAAACATTTCTATAGCATTTGAACTGTTGATTATGTTGTAAACCCATCATCCAAAGTCAAATCATTTTCTGTCACCTTCTATTTGTCCCTCTTTACACTCTTCCACCCCTTCTGGCTTCCCATTCATTTAAATCCCTTCCCACATTCTCTTCCCCCTGGTAACCTCTTCACTTTTATCTATGTCCATGAGTCTTAGTTTTATATCCCACCTATGTGTGAAATCATACAGTTCTTTGCTTTTTCTGATTTACTTATTTCACTCAGTACAATGTTCTTAAGGTCCATCCATGTTGTCATAAATGTCACCAGGTCATCATTTCTTACAGCTGTGTAGTATTCCATTGGAAAAAAATGTTTTCATAAAGAGCAATAAAGTTATTCACAACTTTTATCTTCCAGGGAAGAGTTTTCTGGAATAGTAGTTATGTTAATAAAAAATAATGGAATAGTAATGTTATGCTAATGAAGACAGTCAGCTTTGTAATTACAGATGGTTTCAGGTATCAGGTTCCCTTTGTGGCCTGGACTGAAAGACCATTGGCATCTGAAGAAATGATCAATCAATTAATCCAGACTTTCACCTGTACTTAAGGAATCAAACAGTATATCAGCTTTTGGGGAAGTTATTTCACCTTTATAAGTGTCCAGTTTTCCTGTGCTTTTTATTGTTATTTGTTGTATTTATTGAACCAATTGATGAGACAATGCCTGTATAGTAGCATTTAGGACTGTGGAGATCATACCTCTGAACCTGCTGCACAATGTGAGAAGGATTATTAATCACAGTTTATAGTCCTTTTCTCAGCCAGAAGCTGGGAGTGTCTAGAATTGAGCCAAGAAAAACTGTATGTCAAGAAACTGTACAACCTAGAAGAAATAGAAAATTTCTTAAAATTACAGCCTACCAAGACTGAATGAGGAAGAAGTAGAAAATCTGAACAGACCAATTACTACTATTCAGGAGACTGAAGCAGTAACAAAAAACCTTCCAACAAAGAAAAGGCAGGACCAAATGGTTTTATTGGTGAATTTTACCACACTTAAATAAGAATTACCATATCCCCATGTATAAAATACACCTTAATTTGGGGGCCCAAAATTTAAACAAAAATGTATTATATAATGTTATTGAACTCAAGCTTTATTCATTATAAAACTCATACAACTTCTCGTCACTGTCAAAATTCCCATCCATTAGCTTATCCTCATCTGTGTCTGATGATGAATCACTGTCTTCAACAAAGAGCTCAGAAACAAGCGTCAAAAATCAGGAAATGCAAATAAAAGTCTACAACCACTGTATAAGACACACCCAGTTTTTAGACTCTAAATTTTTTTAGGAAAAGTTGCATCTTCTACATATGGAAATATGGTAACATAATACTTTTCAAATTCTTCCAAAAAACTGAAGAAGAGAGGGCACTCCCAAATTTATTTTCAGAGGCCAGCATCACCCTGATACCAAAACTGGGAAAGGACACTACAAGAAAACTACAGGCCGATATCCCTGATGAATATAGATGCAAAAATTCTCAGTCAACACTAGCAAACTGATTTCAGCAACACATTAAAAGGATATTTCACTCTGATCAAGTGAATTTAACCTTGGGATGCAAGGAGAATTCAATATACACAAATAAATAAATGCAATATATTACATTAATAAAATGAAAGAAAAAATTATATGATCATCTCTATGGGCACAAAAAACATTTGACAAAATTTAACATTTGTTCATGATAAAAAAATACTCTTAACAAATTAGATATAAAAAGAACAAACCTCAATAGAATAAAGGCTATGCATGACAAGCCCACAATTAACATCACACTCAACAGTGAAAAATTGAAAGATTATTTTTAAGGTCAGGAGTTCTTACTCACACCACTCCTATTCAACATAACACTAAAAATCCTAGCCAGAGTAATTAGGCAAGAAAAATAAATAAAAGACATCATAACTGGAAAGAACGAAATGAAATTGTCTTTATTTGCAGATGACATGATTGTATATAGAGAAGATCCTAAAGAATTCACCAGGACACTGTTGGAACCAATCAACAAATTCAGTAAATTTGCAGGATGCAAAATAAACATAAAAATCAGTAGCATTTCTATATACTAACAGTGAATTAACTGACCCAAAAAATAAAAGATCCCATTTATTACCACATCAAAAATAATAAAATGCTTAATAAATTTAACCAAGAAGACAAAAGCTCTCTACACTGAAAATGTAAGACATTGATGAAAGAAATTGAAAAAGGCATAAATACATGGAAAGTTATTTTATGTTCATGGATTTTTAAAATGTCCATACAATCCAAAGTCATCTATAGATTTAATGCAATCCCTATCAAGATTCCAATGACACATTTTACATAAATAGAACACAAAACCCTAAAATTTATGTGGAACCACAAAAGACACCAAATATCCAAAGCTGTCCTGAGAAGGAAGAACAAAGGGAGGCTTTGTAATGTCCTGATTTCAAACTATTGTTATAAAGCGATAGTAATTAAAACAATATGATCTTGGCATAAAAAAGACATATTAGTCGATGGAACATCATTAAGGGCATATGCATTTGATTTATATTTGACACAAAAGCCAAGAATACTCAATAGAGAATAGACAGTCTCTATAAATGATGCTGGGAAAATGGGATATTCACATGTCGAAGAATGAAACTAGACACCTAATTTACACCATTCACAAAAATTAACTTGAAATAGATTAAAGAATTAATTGTAAGACCAGAAACCATAAAACTCCTAGAAGAAAACACAGAGGAAAAAAACCCCTTTACATAAGTTCGGCAATGATATTTTTTGGATATGACATGTAAAGGACAAACAACAAAATAAAAAATTAACAAGTGGAACTATGTCAAATTTAAGAGCTTCTGTACAGCAAAAGAAACTATCAACAAAGTGAAAAGATTACATAAGGAATGGGAGAAAATATTTGTGAAGCATGTTAACTGGTAAGAGGATAGTATCCAAAATATATAAAGTACTAATACAGCTCAATAGCCAAAAAGCATATAATCTAATTTAAAATGGACAAATGACCTGAATAGACATTTTTCAGGAAAAGATACATGAATGGCCAACACATACATGAAAAGACGCTCAGTCTCACTGTTTATAACAGTAATGCAAATCAAAACCACAGTGGTATCTCACCTCACACCTGTTAGAATGGCTGTCATCAATAGACAACCAATAAGAAATGCTCGCAAGGATTGGAGAAAATTCAGTCCTTGTGCACTGTTGGTGGGATTATAAATTGTTAAAGCCACTATGAAAAACAGTGTGGAGTTTCCTCAAAAAATTAAAAATAGAAATATTATATGCTAGCTATTCTAATTCTGAGTATTTCTCCAAAGGAAACAAAATCTCTATCTCGGAAAGGTATATGCACTCCCATGTTCACAGCAACATTGCTTACAACAGCCAAGACATGGAAAGGACCTAAGTGCCCATCAACCAATGAATTAATAAAGAAGTTGTGATATACTTATATCACAATAATGTGTGTGTGTGTGTGTGTGTATATATATATATATATATATATATACTATTCAGTCATGAAAAAGAAGGAAATCCTTTCATTTTCAAAAACATAGATAGACCTTGAGGGCATTATGATAAGTGAAAAAAGTCAGACCAAGCAAGGTAAATCCTGTATGATCTTACTTACATGTGGAATAAATAAATAAATAAATAAATAAATAAATAAATAAACCTATGAGGTGTTGGATGGGGAAATTAGATGAAGGTAGTCAAAAGGTACAAACTACCCTGATGGCTACAGTTAACATTGTGTGGTATACTTGAAAGTTGTTAAGGAAGTAGATCCCAAGAGTTCTTATCACAAGGGAAAAAATATATATTTGTATCTGTATAAGATGATAATGTTAACTAAACTTACTGTGATAATCATTTCACAATATGTGAAAGTCAAGTTATAATGCTGTATACACTTTACACTGACCCAGATCTGTATGCCAGTATAGCTCAGTAAAACTGGGGGGAAAAAACAAAAACAAAATTAAGCCAAGAGAATAAATCTTTTTCTCAGTGTGAGGAGCATTAGAACAAGTTATAGGATTATTAGTCTATCTAATTTTCTGACTTTATTTGATTTCTGGATTTTTTTAGTAATATCAGTGATCCCAGAGAAGTCTACAGCATGTTAAAACATTCTTAGCCCTCGCCAGTTAGCTCAGTTTATTAGAATGTCATCCTGATATGCAAAGATTGCTGATTCGACCCTTGGTCAGGGCCTATACAGAAACAGATCAATGTATATCTTCTCTTTCTAAAAATAAGTTGATTAATTTTTTTAAATGAACATATCTTACCCCAAGTCATCTTATTCCAT
This sequence comes from Rhynchonycteris naso, assembly GCA_037038555.1. NCBI lineage: Eukaryota > Metazoa > Chordata > Mammalia > Chiroptera > Emballonuridae > Rhynchonycteris > Rhynchonycteris naso. The sequence continues at coordinate 32,807,076 of CM072999.1, read as the reverse complement.
GAGAGACCAACTGAGCCACTGTCTTTGTAATTTTATGAAACTTTTAAGTGATGAGTTACTTAGCTTTGGTGGCATTATGTAACTCACCCACTATTCTCTGAATCTTAGTAGGTAGCACCTTCCCTACTTACATGGCCTCTTGTAAAGCTGGAAGTAAAGGAGCTTGAGAAAGGAAGAAAGAAATCCATAATTTTCTTTCAGTAATCAGGATTTTGATTCTTAAATCAAGGTCCACTTTTCCTACTTTTTAAAAATTGTTAATCTAACAATCTAGCAATCTGTTTTTTCTTAGAAGTGAAACTGATGGGCTAAAATGGATTCTGGAAGAAGTTCCTTGCAGTACATCATCTACTTCCTCAGTTTCCTCATATGTAAAATAAAGATAATAAAAGAGTATTTTGCACTTGGGGTAGAGGTTTAAATGGCTTAATTTGAATCTTAAGGGGTTCAACCCCAGTAATCCTCCAATGTTGTTGAAATTTTGCCTACAAAATGTAAAAGGTCTGGCATCCTTTTGAGATTCTAAATTTGGGGTTGATCTCCTTGAGATTTTCAATATCCAAATTAGCTATAATCCCATTACAAATAGGAGAGTCCTCAAGGATTTCAAGGAAGGAAACCACCTGGAGAATATTTAATCTAGCAATTCCATTTATATAATATATCCTGCCTATCAAGTTAGCAGGAATGATACTGCAGGGAAGGATAGGCTGTTCCTATGTTAAACATCCAAAGGTGAAAGTTAGGAAGCATATGGAACTATAAGAGAGTTGTTAGAGATACCCACCAATGAGTAGTGTTTTTTGTTTTTGTTGTTTTGTTTTGTTTGTAACAGAAACAAAAAGAGGGACCGATAGGGATGGACAGAAAGGAAGTGAGAGAGATGAGAAGAATCAGTTCTTTGTTGAGGCACCTCAGTAGTTTATTGATTGCTTTCTTATATGTGCCTTGACAGGGGGCGGGGGGCTACAGTAGAACAAGTGACTCCTTGCTGAAGCCAATAACCTTGGGCTCAAGCCAGCGATTCTGCACTCAAGCCAGGTGAGCCCATGCTCAAGCCAGTGACTTTGGAGCTTTAAACCTGGGTCCTCTGCATCTCAGTCTGATGCTCTATCCACTGCGCCACCGCCTGGTCAGGCAGAGTAGTGTTTTTTTAATTACAAGGAAGAGATTGTGTTGCAGTGGTACAGTTTAAGGTTGATGTAGTGTGAAGAAGGGATCTGACTTAATTATTTTATTTATGGCTATTTAGTTGAGCCAATGCCAATTGATGAAGAAGCTTTTTTCTCTCGTTGAATGGTCTTATCATCTTTGTTGAAAATCACTTTACTACATAGATCTATTGGTATATTCATGGACTGTGAATTCTATTCCATTGATCTGTATGTCTACCCTTATGAGAATCTTACACTATTTTGATTACTGTAGCTTTGTAGTAAGTTTTGAAATTAGGAAGTGCGAGTCTTCCAGCTTTGGTCTTTTTCTATGTTGTTTTGACTCCTCAGTGACCCTTGCCATTTTATATGAATTTGAGGATTGGCTTTTCCATTTCTAGAAGAAAAAAAAGCCTTTGGAATTTTGATAGGTATTGCAGTGAATCCATAAATTGCTTTGAGTAGTATTGCTATCTTAATATTAAGTATTCTAACCTATTTTCCTTTGGATCTTAACATGTGGCTTACTTTTACACATTCTATGCCAGTTTGTACATTTGCACAATCATGTATGCCATGGCTTGTGGAGATTCCACTCCCAGTCACAAAGTAATGTATATGTTTCATCTCTAGAGTAACTTTTATCACACAACTGTCTCTTGCGTTTTCTTGTATCAGAACTGGAACCAACATACCAATGTCAAACTTAGGACTAGTATTATCTGTTGTACAAGACTCTAGGCATCTCTCCCTATTTGCCCCTCTATCCACTTCTTCAGCCATGGCCCAGGGCCAGGCAGGCCAGGCCAATTGTCAGTCCTGCAATAGGCCACCCGATGGCCAGCAGTGGAGGCCAGGGCCCTGTGCCCACCCACAAGGTGCCTCAGTTTTGGAAAGGAGATCTGCACTACAGCAGTACCTAAGCTGTCTCCAACGCAAGCATTTGGGGTTGAAGGCGTAAAGGGGTCTTGGGGTATAAACTGGCTTGATGGTGTCTATTTAAGAGCCAGTGGGTCCTTCAGGAAGTTCCTAGAATTAATTTGTAAGTTTTATCTTCCTAAGCAAGAGTTCTCTAGATAACTAAAGTTATGTTGATGAAGAGTGTGGATTGGTACGGTCATGTTTCAATTCTCATTCTAATGTAATAGCTAGCAGTAGTTATCTAAGCAGAAATATCCCTAGGGTACAAAACAATTTATCTGCACCCTAACTTGGTGAAAAGGCATCCTGCTTCATTTAACTATGTGTAGAATTCTATGCTAATTTATAGAGATTCCTATTTGAATAAACTATTAAATAAGTAAAATAGAGGCTTTGGTTTTGGGTTATACAGTATAGAAACAAAACTGACTTTCTCCTAGGAAGGAATTAAGGGATTTTAGTATTTCAGGAGCAAACACTGGAATAATGGTTTAGTTGATTCCCTACTGAAGTAAGGGATTTCCCATGGCTCTCTACTGAAACTGATTCAGTATTGCCCTCATTTTTAAACAACTATTTTCTCCCAAATTGTTTTGTCAGTTCTCAAAGACTTACACATTTATCCCTGGTTTCAAATGGACTTTAATTTTAAAATAATTTTATTTTAAAAGCATGTTTACTTGAAGACATTATTGTTTTATTGTAGACATTCATTATATAATAGAACAGCATTCAGTGGAATATAGAAAAGATAAATATCATTAATCAAAATTCTTACCAGAATTATTAAATGAAAAATTTTAGGTTTGTTTATCTGCAGCTCCTAACTTTTTGTGAGGCTTTGCTTTTTCTATTTATGTATAAAAGTTTGTTAGCTTTATGCTGATCAACTGAAATTTGCTTTTTAGGGTTCCTCCCACCCATCTTAATACTCTAATATTCTAAAGTTTTTTAGAAATGATATTAAACTTTAAAATTATTAGATAATGAATGATTTTATATTTATAATCTTACTTATATTACCTTCACATAATTTTAATCCTCATACCTAAATGGCAGATATTCCATTTTTTCTGTCATTATTTTAATAATAGTGATCTTAAATATCTTTAAGAAACCTGTCCCTCACCCACTACCATCAAGTTTGATAAATATTACCCGTAATGATAGACCCAGTTTGTTAAAACTTCTTAGTTTTTAAAATATTACATATCTCAAATGTTAACTCTAATTTAAGAGGCAATAAAACAATTTTAAATAAGCAATATCAGTCTTTTAACAAGTTCATACCCTCTAAATTGATCTGCTCAAATTCACACACATAAGCAGAGCCAAGTGCTTGAGTTTTTAACATATTTTGAGGTTCAATAAAATAATCTGCAAGCCTCCAACACCTATCCTCATTGTCTCACCTTATAAAACATGCTTGTAGGGTTAAACTACCTATGTTCAAATCTTGGGTTCTGTACTAACTAGCTGTATGAACTTGGGCAAGTGCTCATTATCTCTGTCTCAGTTTCCTTATCTATAAAATGAGGATAATGAAAGTATCTGCCTCATGGTTGTTGTGAGAATTAAACAGCTAAATGCTTGGTACACAATAATTAATAAATGTTAGCTGCTATAACTGTTATTCTACTAGTATTACAGTTATTGTTATGATAATTGTTCTTTATCATGAAGTCATTATCTTCTAAAAAGAACTATTACTTAAGTGAAACTCTGTTAACTGGTTTTTATATCCTTCTTCCTTCAACTACTTTGATCTTTCTAAAATGTAAATATAAATCTTTTGTTTTCCTTTAATGATTTTTATTCATCTTTTAATAGCTCCTCATTGTTCTTAAATAAAATCCCAACCCCTTAAAGTTGTCTACAGTCTAGCTTCTGCTTACCTCTAGTTTTACCCCTATCACTCCCACCTTGAAATTAGTGGGTCAGGCTTATGAAACTTTCCATTTATAAATCGTTTCCTCTTTCCCAAAATGTTGTTTTCCCATCTCTTCGCCTGTATCACTCCTACTTATCCTATATGTCACCCAGTAGGCTTTTTATCACTGCTCAAATCTTAGCAAACTATCCTTCCTATGTTATTTTCTAGTTCCCTGTGGTTTCCGTACTTTATTGCAAGCCTTTTCACAGTATAGTACTTTGCTGTTTTCCCCACTCTAATCCAAGCTCCCTGAAGGTACCTCATTTATCTTGTTCATTGGCACTATTCCCAGGATCTAGTATAATGACTGTCTCTCGCAGAATGGGTTCATCGGGTGGAGTAAGTAAATAAATGAGAAGAAAACTTTGGACAAGCAGAGCAGGCAAGGAACAGCAGAACATCAAATAAGAAATCAGAGTTGGAACAGAGAAGGAAAACTGTAAACATTAGCAGAAATACTAATCTCTTTGTTATTACTAATACTTTTTTTCTTTACTTTCTTCTCTTCACATTATTCCATGTTTTTATTCTGCCCTTATCCCTTCATTCATTCTTACTACTGCTACCCAGATTCAGAACCAATAAATACCTTTTTCCTGGAGTATTTTATTATATTTTTTGGTTCTAGTCTTATACCCTTCAAGCTATCCCAGAGAGATAAGTCTTCTAGTTATTTTTCATATACCTTGCTACTACAAATATGAAGTGGTTTTGTTTCTGATTTCCAGTAAAAAGGAATTATGAAACAGTTCTTGAAGAAGTATGCTAAATTTTTATAGTTCTTATTTTTAGAAAAATTTTCCAAATTCTCTTCTGCTACAGTTTAATCCCTTCCCATCTTAATTTGCACACTTATTGGATCAGACAACAGCAATTTATCATCACTTATTCAATTGTTCTTTATACAACTAAAGACAATTAGCAATTCACTTCCATAAGAATTTGGTGAGGTGCTATTTTTAAGTAGTGCTCTTCTCAACTTTCTCATCTAATATCCTAAATAAATCAACAGTATCTTTCATATGTCCTCATACAGTTTAATTACCACGTTTGCAAACATTTTTCTTTTTTTATTTGTGAAAGTTAATAATTCATAAACAGTATTTGCCTTCAGTTTAAATCTTATCCAACTTGTCTTATTTTCCTAGGTTATCAATTTTTTATTTTATATGAAAATATGTGACCCATTGCTTTCAGTCAACCTTTGTAGCCTCCTCATTGTCAGTCGATATTGAATCTGATACAGCTGTAAACAATAAGTTACAAGATTGTGGAATAGGAAGTTCTACTCATCTTTTTCCGACGAAACACCAACTGGACAACAACATATAGACCATAATACCTTTATGAGAACTCCAGAAGCCAGTTAAGAGGCTACAAATACCTTAGGTAAGCACAAAGCCAAGAACAAGCTAAGAGCAGCTACATTAAAATGAGAAGAGCCTTGGTCCTGACCTTTTGGCTCAGCAGTAGAACATCGGCCCAGCGTGTGGAGGTCCCAGGTTTGAATCCCGGTCAGGGCACACAGGAGAAGTGCCCATCTGCTTCTCCACCTTTCCCCCTCTCCTTCCTCTCTATCGCTCTCTTCCCCTCCCACAGCCAAGGCTCCATTGGAGCAAAGTTGGCCTGGGCGCTGAGGACAGCTCCATGGCCTCTGCCTCAGGCACTAGAATGGCTCCAGCCACAAGGGAGCAATGCGCCAGATGGGCAGAGCATCGCCCCCTGGTGGGCCTGCCAGGTGAATTCCTGTCGGGCGCATGTGGGAGTCTGTCAGACTGCCTTCTAACTTCAGAAAAAAATACAAAACAAAAAAATGAGAGGAGCCTTTTTACTTTACATGTGATTTTGTCTTCCACAAGCCAGCATAGGTCACCATGATCAGCAGAGAACAACTGGCTTGCAGCCTCTCACTGAAGAGAGAATAGAGAGAAGAGTGGAATGTGCATCTACCATTTCAGCTTTCAGAAGGCTGCCTGAGGAACTGGTTTCTGTCTCATCTGGCTTGGGGCACTAATGGAACTGTCATAGTTTGATGTGTTGGGGCCACTGAAAGTAAGGGCTGCTTGAGAGATTGAAATGGTGTAGATGCTGTCATGGCTCAGTGAAGTGGGGAGAAGGCACCCAACTCACAGCTTATTCCTTAGGAAGAAGGAGGAAGAGTAGAGCATATGTGCCACAGTTCATTTGGGGGGAGGACTTCCCAAAGGACTTGTTTCTATCTCAGCTGACTTTGGGCATGTGAGCCAGCATACTTAGGATGCCTGGAGGCAACTGAGGATAAAGATCAGACACCAGAAGGAATAAGAGACTGCTGTGACCAATTATTTATACATCAACAAATTGGACAATCTTGAAGAAATGGATAAATTCCTAGAAACATGAAGAAATAAAAAATTATGAATCATGAAGAAATAGTAAATCTGAACAGACCTATAACAGTAAGGAGATTGGATCAGTAATCAAAAGCCTCCTGCCTGGCCAGGCAGTGGCGCAGTGGATAGAGCGTCGGACTAGAATGTAGAGGACCCAGGTTCGAGACCCCAAGCTCGCAAGCTTGAACGTGGGCCCATCTGGCTTGAGCAAAAGCTCACCAGCTTGGACCCGAGATCACTGGCTCCAGCAAGGGGTTGCTCGGTCTGCTGAAGGCCTGCGGTCACGGCACATGTGAGAAAGCAATCAATGAACAACTAAGGTGTCACAACGGCAACAAAAAAAGAAGTAATGATTGATGCTTCTCATCTCTCTCCATTCCTGTCTATCTATCCCTATCTATCCCTCTCTCTGACTCTCTCTCTGTCCCTGAAAAAAAAGAAAGAAAAAAAGCCTCCTAACAAAGAGCACAAGACCAGATGTCTTCACTACTGAATTCTGAAATATTAAAAAAGAATTGAAACCAGTTCTTCTCAATCTCTCATGGGATTTTTAAGAAGAGGGAACACTTCTAAACTTGATAATAAACAAAAATTTTTAAATGGGCAAAAGACTTGGATAGACATTTCTCCAAAGAAGATAATACAAATGCCAACAAGCATATGAAAACCTGCTTAATATCATTAAACATAAGGGAAATGCCAATCAAAACCATACCCACTACCAGAATAATAATAATAACAAGTGTTGATGAGGATATGGAGAAATTGGAGCCCTTGTATATACTGTTGGTGAAATTGTAAAATAATGTAACTGCTATGGAAAACTAAGGCAGTTCCTCAAAAACTTAAAAAATCATCACATGATCCATTCATCTCACTTCTGAGTATATATCCAAAAAAATTAAAAACAAAATTTTAAAAAATTTGTATTGGTTTTAGATAGAGGGGAAGAGAAAGAGAAAATGAAAACATCGACTTGTTCCACTTATTTATGCATTCATTGGTTTATTCTTATATGTGCCCTAAGCAGGGATCATACCCACAACCTTGCTATATTGGGACGACACTAACCAACTGAGCCAGGCAAAAACAAGATCTTAAAGAGATATTTACACACCCATATTCATTGAAGTGTTATTCACAATAGCCAAAATATGGAGACAACTTAAATGTTCATCAACAAATGAATGAATACATACATGCAATGAAGTGTTATTCAGCCTTAAAAAAGGAAATCCTATCATATGCTACAACATGAATGAATCTGAGACATTTAGCTCAATTAAATAAGCCAATCACAATAAGGCAAATACTCCATGAGATATTACAGGTTTCTAAAGTAATCAAACTTGTTAGTTGTGATAAAATATTATTTTTATTCTAGCTGGGTTCATTTCTAATATTTCACGACATAATTAGGAGTCAATTGAATAGGCAGAGACACTCATAGCAAGCTAAATAACATAGACTTTAATTCACTCACGGTTGAAATGGGTGGCCAGCTAAGTCTAGGTCCTCGCTTCAGTGGGACCCTGAACGAATTTCCTTGGAGAGGCAGTGCTTTGCTGCACTTGCCAAGGGGTCTCTGTGGGTGATGTGCAGTCTACGTTGAAGTCTCGGGCGACTGCCTTGATCTTCACCCCAGCTACTTTTATCTGATTTGGCTACTCGTTACATCATAGAGTTACATTATCACACTTCAAACATAAGTCACACATGAGCTTGATAAGGATGACAGACCGGAATTATCAGAAAAGGCAGTAAAGCCATTGCATCTTGGTAATCAGTCTTTTCATAGTGGGCTTTTACGTAAAATATAACGAATCACATCACTTCACACATTGTATTGGCATGCAGTTGAAACATGGAGTTATCTCAAAAGGGCGTAACTGGTTACACCTAACTCACTCTTAGTTTCCTTCTTACATTTATGTTAATTTTATTTTATGTTTACTATAACAAAACTCATTGAAACAAAATAAAATGGTGCTTGCCAAGGGCTGGAAGGAGGAGAAAATAGAGCGTTGTTGTTCCATAGGTATAGGGTTACAGTCACACAAGATGAAAAATTTCTAGAGATCTGTTGTACAAATGTTCATATAGTTTTTAAAATTTGTATTCTACACTTATAAATTGTTCAGTCTGTTAGAGAGGGCTGTTTGATAGAATTGACGGTTTTCTGTAAAGGAATATAACCACTGCTGTTAGCAGACAGGAGGCCAAAGAAATAAATACCTTCTCTATATTCTTCTGTTTTACATTCCCTTGCCAGTGCTCCCCATTGGGTGAAACCAAGTAGAAGCCAAAGTGGTACAGAAACTGTTTGTTATATACATAAATGCTAGCCCGTTGTGGGTACAAAGCAAGGTAGAAAAGGGTAGGTAGTGATATGGAGGAGCAAATGGAGCTGCTTACTCAGTGGTCTCCCCACCACAATTTAAGTCTATTTATCTCAGATAATGGCTTTATTAAAAAGAATGTTAGCCCTGGTTGGTTAGCTCAGTTGGTTAGAGCATCATTCTGACATGCCAAGGTTGCAGGTTCAATCACCCATCAGGGTGCATACACTAATCAACCAATAAATGCATAAATAAATGAAACAACAACAGATTGATGTTTCTCTCTTTGTCTCTCAAATCAATTTTAAAAATTTTAATAGTACTAATGTAAGTATCTAACATTAATGGAGAGCTTACTATACTCTATGCATTGTGACGCACAGATGGAGCAGCAGGTATAGTTGGAGGAGAAAGTTTTGCAGATGAATTTTCTGACTGCCTTGTTAATGGGTTTAGAGTTTATTGTAAAGGCCAGTAAAGGAATTTAAACAAGGAAATGACGATCAAATTTAAACTTTTGAAAGAATATTTACTACTATGTGGAGAATGGATTGAGTCAGGGTGAGATCAGAAGCAGGAATCTGATGAGAGCTTGAATTAAAGCTGAAGCAATAAAAATAGAAAAATAAAGCAGGATTTATGAAATATTAAGGAATCGCAATTGACACGATTGGGAACTAGATGTAAAGGTAAAAGAAAGTTAAGAATGACCCTTGGTTTCTAATTTGGGCACCATGTGAATTACAGTACCTTGTATTGATATGACCCATACCTTATTTTCATAGACTGAAAAGATAAGCAGAAGTTTGCTTGTTGGACTAGAAAGGTTAAGACAGATGTGTGGGGGGAAAATTAAACTGTGTACTAGACATTATTGTTTGCTATAGCTGGAATAAGGATATGTGTAAGAGCAAAAAGAGATGAAGTTGAAGAGAAAGGACAGATCGTGAAAGACCTAGCACATTATTCTAGTAAAAAGTTTAGAGTAATAGGAAGCTTTTGATGGTTAAAAATACAATTCAATCAGAGACTATTGAGACATTTCCCTAGAATCCCAGAATTTTGGCCATGACTTTGGAAAATATTGGCTGGGGTTGATTAAGAAAATAATTATTTCATATCAAAAAGCATTTATTAAATATTTTTAAGTGGTGCATGATCATTGTCAAGAATCTGAATAATACAGAAAAATAGGGCCTGACCAGGCGGTGGCACAATGGATAGAGCTTCGGACTGGGATGCAGAAGACCCAGATTTGAGACCCCGAGCTCGCCAGCTTGAGCACAGGCCCATCTGGCTTGAGCAAAAGCTCGTCAGCTTGGACCCAAGGTCGCTGGCTCCAGCAAGGTGTGGCTAGGTCTGTTGAAGGCCCGTGGTCAAGGCACATGTGAGAAAGCAATCAGTGAACAACTATGGTGTCACAATGGCAACGAAAACTAATGATTGATGCTTCTTATCTCTCTCTGTTCCTGTCTGTCTGTGCCTATCTATCCCTCTCTCTGACTCTTTCTCTGTCCCTGTAAAAAAAAAAAAAAAAAAAATACAGAAAAATAGGGAAGAAAAAATCACCTTCATTCCACTACTTAGATACCTACAACTAATACATATATTTTTTTCCAGTTTATACATTACATTGTCTTTTATTTCTACAGTAATAATCATACTATGATTTATACTTTTTAAAAAACTGTAGCATTTGTATCAACAGAATTAGTAAATTAACTCCACTTTTTAGGCGTATAGAAAGACCTGAGTCATATCAAGTGCCAAATAAATATAGAATAAACTATACAGACTTTATCTATCTATGTGCAAAACACCTTAAATTACAAAATACCAATTACAGTGACTCGGTCTTTGCATTCTTTATGAGCAATCATTGGTTCAAAGATCTCTATTCTCAACTATATGAAATAGGATCTACCACATGCCTAAAGGTCATGTTTAATGTTTATATCTTACAAAACATATTACTGAAATTTACTTTCTATTTGTCATCGAATTAATGTCTAGAGTAGGCATTCTGGAAGTTGAAGCCTATGTGCTTATATATAACAATTTGAGAAACAACATCATGTAGAGGTCAACTAAGGGAAATGAGACTTTATGAGCTGGTAAAATCCTCTACCTGCAAAGATGACTTTAAACTTCTCTTGGTCCTTTTCCCAGGTCATTAAAGATATCAGTTAATGCTTAGAAAGTGCTTTAAAAGGTACATGTCAGATTTCACTTTTAGAGATAAAATAATAATTTATGATTACTAAAGAAAAATTACTTTTTCTCTACTTTTGTCTAGAGAACGTTTAGAACAAGGACGAACTAAACAAAATTCTAATTTTGTGTTTTAATACCAGTTGTACTTAAAATGAAAACATTACAAATTCAAGCTGACCAATGTATATATTAATGCCTCTGAAATTGTTTTCTGACAACCTCTTTCTTTGGGAATAAGAGAATTCTTAATCAGCTTTTTTGGCTATTTAGGGTTAAGGAAAAAAGGGTCCTACTAGCCTAACAAAGCAAGCTGGGGTTCAGAAAACCAAAAAGGGGACCAAAATAAGATAGCAGGACAGGCATGAACAAAGGGATTTCAGCTCAGATAATATATAAGCTCTGAGGTTTCTATTTCTGAGCCGGAGTGACAGCAAAGCAAAGGGTAATTAACCAATCGAATAAACAAAAACAAGAAAGATCTGATGAAGGAACGATACAGAACAAGGGAAGATTGTGTCTGAAGCTTTTATTTTGCCTTGGTGGATATAACCAGTATCCACAATTATTAATGTATATTTAGCACTAGTGTCACCAGTAAGGTCAGGAACCCAGGGATCCTGATTGGAGGTCTTCCTCAAGAACTCTCAGTCCTTACAAATACCTTGTAAAGTCCATTTTCATAAAGACAGTCATGAAAAACTCCTGTTAATCATCTGAAGCCACCTCAACCCAAAAACTTTGTTTTCCTTTGTTGGGAGCATTAGCACTTGACCTCTACATTTAAAGCTTTTAAAAATAATTTTAACCTTTTTTTTAGTGTTACTTTAGCAAATCTTTTTATCATTATATTTTAATACCATTTTTTACCCTGTTTTCAGCTAATTTTGTCTATTTTTCTTTAATAATGTACTTTTAGCTTACTAATATGTGACAAAAATCTATAAAACAGTTTACTCTAACCATGAGAGATAAATTACTTTTTCCTTCCTTTGGCCTTGTAATTTTCCTATAGATTAATCCTCCTGATCTCAAAACTGACCTGTAAAAAATTTATTTTTAGTATTGTTTACAGTGTTATCATTAAACCTGAAACATGGTAGTATCTACATTGAACAAAGGAAATTTTCCATTTTCCTGATTACTGGGCCTTAACTAAAATAGCTCTTTACTTTCATTTTCTTTTCACCACTACACTGACTCTTTCACTACTTCTTAACAAAAAGATAGAGGAAAAAGAAAAACTTTGGCTTTTATTAACAAATATTTGCAATTTTTTTAAAAAAAATCAATAATTCTAGTAAAAAGCACATTGAAATTATTACCAGAATAAGGTTTGCAATTCATGTAATATTTATCTATACAGTCTGTCTTCTTTGTCAGGGTATGTGTGCTAGACTGATTAAAATCAAACACTTAGAAACTCATTCAACAGAAATTTTCTATGTAATCACTGTGCGCATACATTCTGGGGCCTTGCTGTTAAAACACATTTTTCTTTCTTAAAGTGCTAATAACCTAGTTAAAAAAAACAGACATGAATATAAATAAGTGTAATTACTGTAAACTAAGTAGTTAATACAATATGCAATGAGAATCCTAAGATAGAGTATTTTATAGTGCCCTTGTGCAGGAAAAAATTGAATGGTTGTGTGCTGCTTCATAAAGGAGAGACTAAGAAAAAAGGTGAGATTTTTTATTTTGAAATAATTTTAAACTTTAGAAAAGTTGCAAGAGTAGAACAAATAATTTCTGTGTACTTTTCACCCAGATTCCCCCAAATGTTAAAATTTTGCCAAATTTGCTTTGTATCATTTCTCTCTATGTATTAATATATTTTTCTGAACTGCTTGTGAATACATTACAGGCATGATAATTCTTTACCCCCTAATTAATCCAAATGTATATTTTCCTTTTTTAAAAAAAAGAAAGAAAAATATATATATTCTTACATAACCATAGTATAATTATCAAAATCAGGAAATGAACCTTGCCACAGTTCTATTATGTAATCTTATTCAAATTACATTTTGCCAGTTTTTCTAATAATATTCTTTATAGCGAAAGAAAAAAAAAGTTCTCTTCTTCTGATCTGGGATCCAATCCAGAATCATGTATTATGTGTAGCTATCTTGGGACTTTAGGCCTCTTTATCGAGAGCAATTCCTCAGATTTTCTTTGTCTTTCATGACCTTGCTATTTTGAAGAGTATAGGTCAGTTATTTTGTAAAATGTCTAGAAAATTTAGACTTTTCCTGATGTTTTCTAATGGTCTTATTCAGGTTGCACATTTTCGTCACTAATACTTCATATTCAGTGTGTCCTCAGTGTGTCCGGTCAGGATGCTCATGAGGTAATTTTGTGCCATCACTTGGTCACAATGGTGTCTTCCAGGTTTTCCACTGTAAAATTGCTTGCTATTTTTCTTTGCAGTTAAAAATCTTGTGGGGATATACACTGATATCATATGAATATTATTTTTCTTGAGGTTTTCACCTTTAAGTTTTAGTATCCATTGATGATTTTTGCGTAAACCAGTTATTATAATGATAGTTGCCAAATGATGACTTTCCAATTCCAAGATTTCTTCACTTACCAGTGGACATTCTGTTGTAAGAAACAAATTTATTTAATCATTTGTTTATTTATATTACTATGCTAATGGTTCTTATTTCTATTTTAAGTGGATTATATAATCTGTTGTAATATACTCTCCTAATTGATTTTGTAATATTTTTATAATTTTTAAAAATATTTTTATTCGCCTGACCTGTGGTGGCGCAGTGGATAAAGCATCAACCTGGGAACACTGAGGTCGCCAGTTCAAAACCCTGCACTGGTCTGGTCAAGGCACTTATGGGAGTTGATGCTTCCAGCTCCTCCCCCCTTTCTCTCTTTCTCTCTCTCTCTCTCACTCTGTGTCTCCTCCTTGAAATGAATAAATAAAAAGAAATTTAAAATATATATATTTTTATTCATTTTGGAGAGGGAGAGAAAGAAAGAAAGAGAGAGAGAGAGAGACGGGGGGGGGGGGGGAGGAGCAGGAAGCATCAACTCCCATATGTGCCTTGACCAAGCAAGCCCAGGGTTTCGAATTGGCAACTTCAGCATTCCAGGTTGACACTTTATCTATTGTGCCACCACAGATCAGGCTCCTAATTGATTTTCAGTCTTCAGTTATCCCAGGTTTAGCTAAAAGGGTCTCTTCAATTTGTTTCTCAAGACCTCTTGATATGTTTCCATCATTATTTGAGCTCTTCCTTACCAAAGAAAGTTATGAAGAAAGAATCGTAACTTCCCAGGAAAAAGATGAGAGGAAATTTATTCTAGGCAAGAAGAACAAAATGTGCTAAGTCAGGAAAATATGAAATAGTATGCTATATTCCAATATCTACAATACAATCAATTTATGGGTGATATAGTAAGAAGCAATGAGCTGAAAAGGAAGCAAGGAAGGGTTTTATACAGTATTCTAAGGAATTTGAATTTTATCTTGTTAAGTGATAGCGACCCAAGGATATAAATTGTAGAGCAAATATTTTGTGACAACAATGCCTTGTTTTATCATTTTGGTGCACAGAAATATCAACAGTACTTTCCTTTAACATTTCTTAAACAACTGTAGAAAATAACACAACCCTTTTCTTCTTTGTTTTGTTTTGTATTTTTCTGAAGTGAAAAGCATGGAGGCAGAGAGACAGACTCCCACATGCGCCCAACTGGGATCCACCTGACAAGTACCCAGGGGGTGATGCTTGGCCCATATAGGTCGATGCTCCATTACAACTGGAGCCATTCTAGTGCCTGAGATGGAGGCCATGGAGCCATCCTCAACACCTGAGGCAACCTTTCTCCAATGGAGCCTTGGCTGTGGGAGGAAAGAGACAGAGAGAAAGGAGAGGGGGAGGGATGGAGAAGCAGATGTGGGCTATTCCTGTGTGCCTTGGCCAGGAATCAAACCCAGAACTTCCACATGCTGGGCTGATGCTCTACCACTGAGCTAACCAGCCAGGACTTACACAGTCCTTTTAGCCATGGTTTCTACGTTTTATCAGGAATGCTATGACGCTCATTATCTTTAACAAACAAATAGCGAACTTAAAAAAGCTATTATTGAAAACAATACAAGAAATTATTTTCAGATATACAAAGTGCCCTGTAGTCTTGAGCCTAAGAACTCTACTATTGCCAGTGTTCCTGAGAGCTCTATACCTGATTTTACTTAATTTGAGAGAGTTATGTAAAAGACTAAATGCTTGTGTATTTTGAACCACACATTCTGACTTACGAAAATTCTTAGCTATTTAACCTAAAATATAATTACTATCATCTTCCCTCTTTAAGTTTCTTAGGAAAGCTACTTATTATTTTAGGTGGTTTGCTGTTCACAAAGCATCAGGAAATAGAAATACAAGGAATGCAAGCTACAAGTTCAATGGGGAATAGAGGCAGTAATAGTCCAGGCCATCCCTGGGTCTCAAATAAGATAGGTTCTATAGGTTTGGAAATGTTTGAATATTTATAAGCACAGAAAAGTAAAAATAAGTTATATGTTAAGACAATCATCTAAGTTGCATTTAATAGGTAAATGTACCTGTTCCAACTTACATACAAATTCAATTTAAGAATAAACCTACAAAACATCTTTTTTGTAACCTGGGGACTGCCTGTAATAGAGCAGAACAGTCTCTTCCTTGAGATTTTGTTTATATTCAAAGAATGGAATATTGATTTACACTTTAGATAGTTGGGGAATTCTTTTACCAATTGTTCTGAAGAATAAAATTTTCTCTTAAGCTTTGAATTTAATCAAGAAGAACCTGCATAAACATCTTACTTGTATTATATTCTGTTCAATCTAAAAGAATCTTTTCTTCAATTCTGATTTTAAAAATGGATTATCAAGCCAAAATGAGACATTGTATATTAAGAATTGGCAGATTAAAAAGGATGCATTTGATATCTACTGATTTATTGCCATTTTATTTTTTAAATCTACAATCCTCTTTCTCTCAATTTCTTTTTTCCTTTGCTGTTTTTACAGCAGGTCCCTTGACATTTCTTGCAGTCTGTTTTGGTTGTAATGAATTCCTTGAGGCTTTCTTTGTATAGGAAGCTTTTTATTTCTCCTTCAATTTTAAATGATAACCTTGTTGGATAAAGTAGTCTTGGTTGTACGTTCTTGTTTTGTATCACTTTGAGTATTTCTTGCCAATCCCTTCTGGCCTCAAGTGTTTCTGTTGAGAAGTCAAATGTCATCCTTATGGGGGCTACTCTGTAGGTAATTAACTGCTTTTCTCTTGCAAATTTTAGTATCCTTTCTTTGTCTCTTAGCTTTGGCATTTTAATTATTATGTGTCTTGGTATAGACCTCCTTGGGTTTCTCTTTAATGGGACTTTTTGTACTTCTTGAAATTGTAAATTTTTTTCTTCATCAATTTAGGGGAATTTTTAGCTATGATTTCTTCAAATAATAAATAAGTACATATCAATAATAACCTTAAATGTAAATGGGTTAAATGCTCCAATCAGAAGTCATAGGGTAGCTGCAGGGGTAAGAAAACAGTACATATGCTATCTACAAGAGACCCACCTCAGAACAAATGATACACATAGACTGAAAGTGAAGGAATGAAGAAAGGTATTTCACACAAATGGAAGTGAACAAAAAAAGCTGGGGTAGCAATACTTATTTATATCTGACAAAATTGCCTTTAAAACAAATGCTATAGTAAGGGATAAAGAAGGTCACTACATAATGATAAAGGGAGCAATCCAACAGAAGGATATAACCATTATAAATATCTATGTTCCTAATATAGGAGCACCTAAATATATATATATAAAGCAAATTTTGATGGACATAAAGGGCAAGATCGACAGCAACACTATAATAGTAGGGGATTTTAATACCCCACTAACATCAATAGATAGATCCTCCAGACAGAAAATTAAGAAAGAAACAGCGGCCTTAAATTACACACTAGATCAACTGGATTTAATTGATATCTTCAGAACCTTCCACCACAAAGCAGCAGAATATACATTCAAGTGCCCATGGTACATTCTCTAGGATAGAACACATGTTAGGACACAAAATAAGTCTAAATAAATTTAAGAAGATTGAAATCATATCAAACATCTTCTCTGATCACAATGGCATGAAACTAGAAATCAACTATAATAGAAAAACTTAAAAACATTTAAACTCCTGGAGGCTAAATAGCATGTTATTAAATAACAAATGGGTTAACAATGAGATCAAGAAAGAAATTAAAATTTTCCTTAAAACAAATGAAAATGAATGCACAACAACTCAAAATCTATTGGACACAGTAAAAGCTGTCCTGAGAGGGAACTTCATAGCTTTACAGGCATACCGTAAGAAAAAAGAAAAAGCTCAAATAAACAAGTTAGCCCTGCACCTAAAATAAGTAAAGAAAGAACAACAAATAAAACCTAGAGGAAGTAGAAGAAAGAAAATAAAGACTAGAGTGGAAATAAATGACATAGAGGCTTAAAAAAATACAAAGATCAATGAAACCAAGAACTGGTTCTTTGAAAAGGTAAACAAAATTGACAAACCTTTAATCAGACTCGTCAAAAAAATGGGAGGGGACTCCAATAAATAAAATTAGAAATGAAAGTGAAAAATAACAACTGACACCACAGAAATACAAAGGATTGTAAGAAAATGCTATGAAGAACTATATGCCAAAAAATTGGACAACCTAGGTGAAATGAATCAATTTCTAGAAAGAATACAATCTTCCAAAACTCAGTATGGAAGAATCAGAAAACTTAAAGAGAATTACAACAAATAAAATTGAAACAGTTATCAAAAAACTCCCAGCAAACAGAAGTCCTGGACTAATGGCTTCACAGGTGAATTTTACCAAACATTTAAAGAACTAACACCTATCCTTCTCAAGCTATTTCTAAAAATTCAAAAGGAGGGGCCTGACCTGTGGTGGCGCAGTGGATAAAGCGTCGACCTGGGAACACTGAGGTCTCCAGTTCAAAACCCTGCACTGGTCTGGTCAAGGCACATATGGGAGTTGACGCTTCCAGCTCCTCCCCCCTTTCTCTCTCTGTCTCCTCTCTAAAATGAATAAAATAAAGGAAATTAAAAAAAAAATTCAAAAGGAGGGAAGACTTTCAAGCTCCTTTTATGAGGCAAGCATTATCCTCAATCTAAAACCAGGTAAAGACACTACAAAGGAAGAAAACTATAGGCCATTATCCCTGATGAATATAGATGCTGAAAATCTCAAGAAAATATTAGCAAACCAGATCCAGCAATACATGAAAAAAATTATACATCATGATCTAGTAGAATTCATTCCAGGGAGGCAAGGCTGGTACAAAATTCGCAAATTAATAAATGTTATTCATCACATAAACAAAAGGAAAGATAAAAATCACATCATTATATCAACAGATGGAGAAAAAGCATTTGATAAAATCAGCAAAGTGGGAACACAAGAATCATACCTCAACATAATAAACGCCATTTATGACAAACCCACAGCCAACATCATATTCAATAGGCAAAAATTAAAAGCAATCCCTTAAGATCAGGAACAAGGCAGGGGTGCCACCTTTTCACCACTCTTATTCAACATAGTTCTGGAAGTCCTAGCCACAGCAATCAGACAAGGAGAAGAAATAAAAGGAATGCAAATAGGAAATGAAGTAAAACTATCATTATTTGCTGATGACATGATTCTGTACATAGAAAACCCTAAAGTCTCAGTCAAAAAACTATTAGACCTGATAAATGAATTTGGCAAGGTAGCAGGATATAAAATTAATATTCAAAAATCATTGCCATTTTTATACACCAACAATAAACTGTCTGAAAGAGAAATTAAGGAGACAATTCCCTTCTCTATTGCAACAACAAAAATAATAATAATAAAGTACCTAGGAGTAAATTTAACCAAGGAGGTAAAAGACTTGTACTTTGAAAATTATAAGACATTGAAAAAAGAAATCAAAGAAGATACAAACAAGTGGAAGCATACCATGTTCATGGATAGGAAGAATAAACATCATTAAAATGTCTATACTACCCAAAGCAATAAATTCAATGTAATTCCTATTAAAATACCAATGGCATACTTCAAAGCTATAGAACAGATATTTCAAAAATTTATATGGAACCAAAAAAGAACACAAATAACCTCAACAATCTTGAAAAAGAAGAATAAAGTGGGAGGTATCACACTAACTGATATCAAGTTATACTATAAGGCCATTGTACTCAAAACAGCTTGGTACTGGCATAAGAACAGGCATATAGATCAATGGAACAGAACAGAGAACCCAGAAATAACCCACACCTTTATGGTCAATTGATATTTGACAAAGAAGGTAAGAGCATACAGTGGAGTAAAAACAGTCTCTTTAACAAATGATGTTGGGAAAATTGGACAGCTACCTGCAAAAAAATGACACTAGACCACCAACTTACACCATTCCCGAAAATAAACTCAAAGTGGATAAAAGACTTAAATGTAAGTCATGAAACCATAAACATCGTGGAAGAAAACATAGGCAGTAAACTCTCCAGTATCTCTCATAGCAATATTTTTGCCAATTTATCTCCACAGGCAAGTGAAATAAAGGACAAAATAAACAAATAGAACTATATAAAACTAAAAAGCTTTTGCACAGCAAAAGACACCATGAACAAAATAAAAAGACAACCCAAACAGTGGGAGAACATATTCACCAATACATCTGATAATGGGTTAATAACCAGAATTTATAAAGAACTTCTAAAACTCAACACCAGCCAGGTAAACAATCCAATTAAAAAATGGGCAAAGCACCTGAATAGACACTTCTCCAAAGTGGACATAAAGATGGACAATAGGCATATGGAAAAATGTTCAAAGTCACTAATCATTAGAGTAATGCAGATTAAAACCAAATGAGATACCACCATACACCTGTCAGAATGGCAGTCATTAACAAATCAACATACAATAAGTGCTGGCAAGGGAGTGAAGAAAAGAGAACCCTCCTGCATTGCTAGTAGGAATACAGACTTGTGCAGCCACTGTGGAAAATAGTATGACGTTTCCTCAAAAAATTAAAAATGGAACTGCCTTTTGACCTAGCTGTCTCACTTTTAGGAATATATTCTAAGAATACCAAATCACTGATTCAAAAGAAGATATGCACTCCCATGTTTATTTCAGCATTGTTTACAAAAGCCAAGATCTGGAAACAGCCCAAGTGTTCATCAGTGGCTGGGTGGATTAAAAAGCTGTGGTACATAAGCCTGACCTGTGGTGGCGCAGTGGATAAAGCGTTGACCTGGGAACACTGAGGTCACCAGTTCAAAACCCTGCACTGGTCTGGTCAAGGCACATATGGGAGTTGATGCTTCCAGCCCTCCCCCCTTTCTCTCTTTCTCTCTCTCTCACTCTGTGTCTCCTCTCTAAAATTAATAAAAATAAAAAATAAAAAACTTTTTAAAAAAAGCTGTGGTATATATACACAATGGACTATATAACACAGCCATTAAAAAAAGGAAATCTTACCTTTTGCGACAACATGCATGGACCTGGAGATTATTATGTTAAATGAAATAAGCCAGGCAGAGAAAGACAAATATCATATGATTTCACTTATGTGTGGAATGTAATGAAAAACTAAACTGAGGAACAGAATAGAGGCAGAGGCGGGGTCACAGGGAGCAGAGGCACAGCTAAAGAAAAAGATATTACTGCTACACAGTGAATATCCTTGTTTAGTCTACTAGTATAAGGAATCCTTTTGTACTTTGTGACCCTTTGAAATCCTTCTACATCCTAGACATTACTATTATTAGTATTTAAACATGTCCGATGACACGGTAATGAGTGAACCTGTACTGTTTTTACACTGACTTCTTTTTTTTTCTTTTATTAATTTTAATGGGGTGACATTAATAAATCAGGGTACATATGTTCAAAGAAAACATCTCCAGGTTATCTTATCATTCAATTATGTTGCATACCCATCACCCAAAGTTAAATTGTCCTCCGTCACCTTCTATCTGGTTTTCTTTGTGCCCCTCCCCTCCCCCCTCTCCCACCCTTTCTTCCCTCCCCCCACCCCGTAACCACCACACTCTTGTCCATGTCTCATAGTCTCACTTTTATGTCCCACCTATGTATAAAATTATGCTGTTCTCAGTTTTTTTGTGTTTTACTTATTTCACTACATATAATGTTATCAAGGTCCATCCATTTTGTTGTAAATGATCCGATGTCATCATTTCTTATGGCTGAGTAGTATTTCATAGTATATATGTACCAAAGCTGTTTAATCCACTCGTCCTCTGACAGACACTTGGGCTGTTTCCAGATCTTCGCTATTGTGAACAATGCTGCCACGAACATGGGGGCGCATTTCTTCTTTTCGAACAGTGCTATGGTGTTCTTAGGGTACATTCCTAAAAGTGGGATAGCTGGGTCAAAAGGTAGTTTGACTTTTAATTTTTTGAGGAATCTCCATACTGTTTTCCACAGTGGCTGCACCAGTCTGCATTCCCACCAGCAGTGCAGGAGGGTTCCCTTTTCTCCACATCCTCGCCAGCACTTGTTCTGTGTTGTTTTGCTGATGAGCGCCATTCTGACTGGTGTGAGGTGATATCTCATTGTGGTTTTAATTTGCATTTCTCTAATGATTAATGATGTTGAGTATTTTTTAATATGACTATTGGCCATCTGTATGTCCTCTATGGAGAAATTTCTATACATTTCGTTTGCCCATTTTTTGATTGGATTGTTTGTCTTCCCGGTGTTGAGTTTTATAAGTTCTTTATAAATTTTGGTTATTAACCCCTTATCAGAAGTATTGTCGAATATGTTCTCCCATTGTGTGGTTTGTCTTTTTATTCTGTTCTTATTGTCTTTAGCTGTGCAAAAATGTTTTAGTTTGATATAGTCCCATTTGTTTATCTTGCCTTTTATTTCATTTGCCCATGGAGATAAATCTGCAAATATACTGCTGCTACAGATGTCGGAGAGCTTGCTGCCTATGTTTTCTTCTAAGATGCTTATGGTTTCATGGCTTACATTTAAGTCTTTTATCCATTTTGAGTTTGTTTTTGTGAATGGTGTAACTTGATGGTCTAGTTTAATTTTTTTGCAGGTAGATGTCCAATTTTCCCACAACCATTTGTTAAGAGGCTGTCTTTACTCCATTGTATGTTCTTTCCTCCTTTGTCAAATATCAGTAGTCCATAAAGGTGTGGGTTTATTTCTGGGTTCTCTGTTCTGTTCCATTGATCTATGTGCCTGTTCTTATGCCAGTACCAGACTGTCTTGAGTACAATGGCCTTGTAGTAAACCTTGATATCTGAAAGAGTGATACCTCCTGCTTTATTTTTTCTTTTTAAGATTGCTGAGGCTATTCATGTTCTTTTTGGTTCCATATAAATTTTTGGAATATGTGTTCTATATCTTTGAAGCATGTCATTGGAATTTTAATTGATATTTCATTGAATTTATAAATTGCTTTGGGTAATATAGAAATTTTAATGATGTTTATTCTTCCTAACCATGAGCACGGTATATGCTTCCACTTGTTTGTATCTTCCTTGATTTCTTTTATCAATGTTTTATAATTTTCCGAGTACAAGTTCTTAACCTCCTTAGTTAAATTTACTCCTAGGTACTTTATTTTTTTGGTTGCAATAGTGAAGGGGATTGTTTCCTTAATTTCTTTTGCTGACAGTTCATTTTTGTTATATAAAAATGCCTCTGATTTCTGAGTATTAATTTTATATCCTGCCACCTTGCTGAATTCATTTTCCGGGTCCAGTAGTTTTTTGACTGAGACTTTAGGGTTTTCTATATACAATATCATATCATCTGCAAATAATGACAGTTTTACCTCTTCTTTTCCAATTTGGATGCCTTTTATTTCTTCTTCTTGTCTGATTGCTGTAGCTAGGACTTCCAGAACTATGTTGAAAAAGAGTGGTGAAAGGTGGCACCCCTGCCTGGTTCCTGATCTTTAGGAGATTGCTTTTAATTTTTATCCATTTAGTATGATGTTTGCTATTGTTTTTGTCGTAGATGGCCTTTATCATGTTAAGGAATGTTCCCTGTATTCCCACTTTACTGAGAGTTTTGAGCATGAATGGGTACTGGATTTTGTCCAATGCCTTTTCTGCATCTACTGAAATTATCATGTGATTTTTGTCCTTCCTTTTGTTTATGTGATGAATCACATTGATTGATTTGCGAATATTGAACCAGCCTTGCCTCTCCAGAATAAACCCCACTTGATCATATGATTTTTTTCATATATTGCTGGATCCGGTTGGCTAATATTTTGTTGAGAATTTTAGCGTCTAAATTCATCAGGGATATTGGCCTATAATTTTCTTTCTTTGTGTTATCTTTGCCCAGTTTGGGGATCAGAATTATGCTCACCTCAAAAAAGGAGTTTGGAAGTCTTCCTTCCTCTTGAATTTTTTGAAATAGCTTGAGGAGGATAGGAGTTAGTTCTTCTTTGAATTTTTGGTATAATTCACTTGTAAAGCCATCAGACCCAGGACTTTTCTTTTTTGGGAGTGTTTTGATAACTGTTTCGATCTCATTTGTTTTAATTGGTCTGTTTAGGTGTTCTGATTCTTCCAGGTTGATTTTTGGAAGATTATATGATTCAAGAAATTTGTCCATTTCACCTAGGTTGTCTGATTTTTGGCATAGAGTTCTTAATAGTATTTTCTTACAATACTTTGTATTTCTGTTGTGTCAGTTGTTATTTCTCCACTCTCATTTCTAATTTTATTTATTTGAGCCCTCTCCCTTTTTTTCTTGGTGAGTCTAGTTAAAGGTTCATCAATCTTGTTTACCTTTTCAAAGAACCAGGTCCTGGTTTCATTGATCCTCTGTATTGTGTCCTTAACCTCTATGTCATTTATTTCTGCTCTGATCTTTATTATTTCCTTCCTTCTACTGGTCCTGGGCTTTATTTGCTGTTGTTTTTCTAGTTCTTTTAGATGCAAGGTCAGGTTGCTTATTTGAGCTTTTTCTAGCTTCTTTTGATATGCCTGTAGTGCAATGAACTTCCCTCTCAGTACTGCTTTTGCTGTGTCCCATAAATTTTGAGTTGATGTATGCTCATTATCATTTATTTCTAGAAACATTTTTATTTCTTCTTTGATCTCATTGTTAATCCATTCATTATTTAATAACATGCTATTTAGTTTCCAAGTGTTTGAGTATTTTTCAGTTTTTCTTTTGTGGTTAATTTCTAGTTTCATGGCATTGTGATCGGAGAAAATGCTTGATATGATTTCAATCTTCTTAAATTTGTTGAGACCATTTTTGTGTCCTAACATGTGGTCTATCCTAGAGAATGTACCATGAGTGCTTGAGAAGAATGTATATTCTACTGCTTTAGGGTGAAAATTTCTGAAGATATCTATTAAATCAAGTTGATCTAGTGTATCCTTTAAGTCTGCTGTTTCTTTATTAATTTTCTTTCTTGAGGATCTATCCAGTGATGTTACTGGGGTATGGAAATCCCCTACTATTATAGTATTGCTGTTAATATCGCCCTTTATATCCATCAAAGTCTGCTTTATGTGTGTCGGGGCTCCTATATTTGGTGCGTAGATATTTATAATAGTTATATCTTCCTGTTGAATTGTTCCCTTTATCATTATGTAGTGTCCTTCTTTGTCTCTTACTACAGCCTTTGTTTTAAAGTCTATTTTGTCAGATGTAAGTATTGCTACCCCGGCTTGTTTTCATTTTCATTTGCATAAAATATTTTTTCCATCCTTTTACCTTCAGTCTATGTGCTACATTGACTTCTTATATAATCTTTTTAGTGATTATAGCTGCTACATTAAGATAGGGAATCTCAATAACATTTTGAGTACCTGCAAAGATTCTGAACTAGTATAATCAATCCCGTGTCTAGACTTATGCACCAGAAAACATAAATGAAACAAGTTGTTTTACTTATGGAAACCCAGGCTTATTAGGGAAATTTTAGATCATCAATCTTTGGCTAATTTAGAATCACTTTAATCCTACAAATCTAGTTCAGAAAACTAAATCATTATAGAAGATGCTGTCAATTTAGATGTTATAACTCACACTGTTACTTCCCCATTGTTACTAGTGGGGGGGAATGTCTAGACTTCATTTCCCCATCCCCGCCCTCACTCCCATGTAAAGATTCGTATCCTAAAGCACCATATAGCTTATTTTTTGTCACACTAGCTAGCCCTTCTACAAATTAGCACTAACAGCTATACATAACCAGCTAATTTTACTACTGTAAGTTAAAATAAATATTCCTTTGAATACTAGTCTTTTCAGTAAGGCAAATTTTTACATGTTGCTTTTGTTTTGTATTATAGTATGTATGAGTTGAATGGAACTAAAGTCTTCATAGATCCTCTATGTGACCATTGGTATTGATTTGTAAGGTAGCAACCAGAATATATATTTGTGGCCATGTGATAGTGTTTGCTTTATAAGAAAAACTCTATTCAAATTTTCTTTCAAATTTGGGATGTTTCCGCTATCCAAAAACCAAACTTTCTTTCATTATAACCTTCTTACTTTTTAAAAAAATTATCCTTTCCTTCTTCTATCTAAGTGGGATTTATGAACCCATCACCGAAAACGGGATGCTAGGCTATAACCCATCTGACCTTCAAAACACAAAAAGAGCATACGTTTTTATTCTCATTATTTTTTCTTCTGTCAGATTTTTGTTCTAGGTTCAGAATCAAGAAGAGGGTGTGGGTTTCAGAGAGAACTTGTTTTTTCTTTTTATTTTTTTTCTTACAGGGACAGAGAGAGAGTCAGAGAGAGAGAGAGAGATAGGGACAGACAGACAGGAACGAAGAGAAATGAGAAGCATCAATCATCAGTTTTTCGTTGCGACACCTTAGTTGTTCAATGATTGCTTTCTCATATGTGCCTTGACCGTGGGCCTTCAGCAGACCAAGTAACCCCTTGCTCGAGCCAGCGACCTTGGGTCCAACTGGCGAGCTTTTACTCAAGCCAGATGGGCCTGCGCTTAAGCTGGCGAGCTCGGAGTCTCTAACCTGGGCCCTCAGCGTCCCAGTCTGACACTCTATCACTGCGCCACCATCTGGTCAAGCGAGAACATTTCTTGATCCTTTACCCTGCCTGATTGAGTTCTCTAATGACCCAAGACAAAATACTTTTTGAGGTTGTAACTTGCAAGATAAGAGCAGTCAGAAATAACTGGTCTTAAATTTTCTGAAGTTTTTATTTTGAAGCTTCTTCTAAATCACTGGTGTCAACATCAAAAAACAGTTGAAACTGTGTTTTAAAAAAAAAATGGGAAACAAACCAAAAAAGGAAACATAACTCTTTACTTACCAGATTTATTTTGGAAATGTATCCTTTCTAAAAATAGGCCACCCTTGGGAAACCTACCTAAGAGCCCCTGTTGTATGTGCAAGTGCTGTATTCTGAGCCTCAGCCTCCAGCTGCCATGCCTCCCTGTGTGTGTCCCTGGCGTGGTCTCTGGAGCATGGTTTGTCCACTTTTGATATGGAAACGAGAGCACTGGATCACCCTAGATCAATGGTTTCTAAACCTTTGGCTAAATTTTTTTGTTAAATGGAATCACACAAATAGTCACCCTGCATATTGTAAGGGATAAAACACAATTAGGTGTGCTAATGTTATTTAATAGTTCCTTGTACTTAAAAAGAGGAGCTTATGTCTGTTTCATTAATTTTATTCTTATGTGTATAAGGCCTGTTACAAATACTGTTTTCTCATGTTTATAGGACCAAGTTAACCCTTCTTTATTGGTGAAGGAACTGGCTATTCTTGCTATGTGATTTTAGGAGGTTTGTGAGTGGGATGATACGTTTTGGCACATGGAAAATATGTACTCAGTAAATATTTATTGAAAACACACATATACACCTGCTAATGTGCCAGAAAATTAAAATACTCCCCCTTTGAGATATTTCTTTCAGTTAATCTGTTTTATGTCCAGAATATCTCTGTGATAACATGCAAATAGTTTAGACAGGGACCAATATTAATGCATTAGCATCAAAGTTTGGGTTATTTACCCAGTGAGCAGTCACTTTATTGCAGAGAATATAAACGCTGGAGGGCATAGAGAAGTAAAGGGCAGAGCAGGAGGTGCCACTTTGTTTTTTCCTTCCCAACTTTTGACTTTATTTGAGGGATTTGTTGTTCATGCATACAGGTATCTATTTAGTAACTACTGTAAGTATAGGAGAAAGCCCTGTTCTAAATGTGACAAAGGATACAAAGATTAATAAGATATAGATCCTGTCTTCAAGAAGTTTACAATCAACTAACATAGATAAGGTAAATATTTAAATGCCTATAACATAAGGTGAAAAATAGTAGGTGCCATAAGAATAATGTAAATAAGGTACAAATTATTTTAAAGAGGGGGAATAGTTTTCCAGGCTGGTAGATATTCATACTATAATTTCCAATTAAAAAAAGAGAGAGAGAGAAACCTACCTACCTCTATAGTTAGGGAACCATCAGATAGTTTATTACCTCCTGCTTTTATTTTTTATCTTCTTACATGTCTTTTTTTTTTAAGTGAGAGGAGGGAAGATAAAGAAACAGACTCCTGCATGCACTCCAAACTGGATCCACCTGGTAACTTCGGTCTGAGGCCAATGCTCTGCCCATTTGGGGCGCTTAGTTGCTCCATGGACCTATCTTCAGCATCTTGGGCTGATGTGCTCAAATCAATCAAGACATGGCTGCAGAGCCTGACCTGTGGTGGCGCAGTGGATAAAATGTCGACCTGGGAACACTGAGGTCGCCAGTTCAAAACCCTGCACTGGTCTTGTCAAGGCACATATGAGAGATGATGCTTCCACCTCCTCCCCCCTTTCTCTCTTTCTCTCTCTCTCTCTCTCTCTCTCTCTCTCTCTCTCTCTCTCTCTCTCTGTCTCCTCTCTAAAATGAATAAATAAAAAGAAATTAAAAAAAAAAGACATGGCTGCAGAAGGGGAAGGAGGAGGTAAGATGGGGGAGGAGAAGCAAATGGTCGCCTCTCCTGTGTGCCCTGACCGGGAATCAAACCCGGGACTTCCACACACTGGGTCCACATTCTACCACTGAACCAACCGACCAGGGCCACATGTCTTTTCTTTCTTTTGAGCTATAATGTTCTTCATGGCAGGGTATATCTTACACTGTGTATCCCAAGTTCCTAACTGTTCCTGGATTATAAAATGCATTGGATAAATATTTGTTAAATGGGTGTGCATATCACTGATAATCAAACTTGCTTTCTAATAAGAAAAGTTCTATTCTATTACAACACATGTTCAGCAACAACAAAAACAAAAACACTGCACAATTAGAAAGTACAGTTTTCTCCCAGAAACAACATCTTAAAAGGACTTCTTTTATGACATTGTATGCAATTTGCACCATAAAGAAAGCCTGTCTTAGAAAAGATCAAATCTGATATCTGTAAACCTTAATAAAAAGCAGAAACATTTCTGTCATCCACTCCAATTACACTGGTTGTGGCAGTATTTTTTTATAATATAGTAGTTAAATGATGAGACTAGGACTTCAGTGAAAGTGAGTTATAAATAAATGTATATTTCAATTGTAAGTGAATAATGCATCATATATTATCCTTTTTTAAACATTCACTAAAATTCTAAATAGAAAATACTGTTTATATTTAGTATTAAACAATCTTTAAGGTTCTTCAAGCGTTGAAATTTTTTTATTTTGATTGTCTATAGAGAGAAATGCCATAATTATAAGCATCTTTATGTGTATTTTTCTCTGAGTATGTATAACAATGTTATTCATCTTAGAACAGAAGCTCTTTGAGGTAGTACCTTTAAGTCAATTCAATGAACATATCTGAAGCAGCTTCTGTGGTTGGGGTAAGAGTCTGAATTCAATGAATTGCACTAACCAGGAACTAACAGACTATTGAGAGATATATACCATCATTATAGAGTGGATTAAAGTGATGGGAGCTTATTCGTCTCACTTACCAAAAGTCTGAAAGCAGGCGCAGAAGGCCAGTCAGCAGTTCAACATTGTCACCAGAGGCTCAGGTTCTTTTTTCCTCTCGTTTTCATACTGACTGAGTGGGTTTTCATCTTCATGACTGGAAAATGCTACAGTACCTTCAGTGTCTAGCCATGCTCCAAATAGAAAGAAGGTAGGAGGGCAAAAGCATACTCCTCTTAAAGCTTTACATCTTTATGTTTTTATTTGTAACAGGAAGCCTGCCCCAGGGACTTCTTCCTACATCTCACTGGCCAGAACTGTATCATATGGTCACTCCTAGCTGCAAAGTGGCTCATGAAGAAGGGAGTTGTGGATAGCAGTTAGCATAGCTAAGCAGCAGTGTTTGTAGTTACTGTTTTTTATTTACCCTTAAGGTTCCAAAGAAAAAGTCAAATTATTTATGAATTAGGATATAGTGTTCTAACAAATCTCTTTTTGTCATTAAATGATTTATGGATTAATTCAACAAATATTTATTTTTTGTTAAATATGTGTCAGATACTGCTGTAGGTATTAGGGATAACAACACTAAACAAAAAGATAAAGTTGCTGCTCTCGTGGAACTCACATTGTACTTACAAGGCTATAAACAAATAAATATAAGTATACATTATATATTGTATATTATAGATATATGATATCAATATCTACACACACACGCACGCACACACACATACACACATATCCATAAAGAAAAGCAAAAGTGAGGTAAGGAGAATAGAGACTGATGGTAGGGAATAGTCTATATGGGATGTTTAACAGAAACCCTCAGATGAGGTGATATTTTAGCAAAGACCTGAAGGAAATGAGGGATAAATGGACCCGTAATATCTGGGGGCGGGGGGAAGGTACATGTAGAGAAAACAGCAAAAACAAAGACCCTGAAGAGAAATGTATGTGGCCTGCTCACGGACAAATAAGGAATCAGTATAGCTAGAGCACAGTGAATGAGGGGGGAAATGGTAGGTGAGAATAGTTGGGCTTTGTAAGCCATAGCAAATCTTTTGCTCCTAGTGAAATGGAAAATCATTAGAAGATGTGAGCAGAGATTAAAACAATCTAATTTACACTTTAAAAGGATTACTATAACTACTGTGTGAAGGATAAATTGTAGTGGACAAGGATAGAAGCAAGGAGACCAGTTAGCAGGCTATTCAGTTTTCCAAGAAATAAGTGAGAGTTCCAACTATTGTCCTAGTAGTGGAGATTGTAACGATCAGATTTTAGTGGTATTTCAAAGGTAGTTCAGATATGGTTCTGACAAAAAGAGAAAAATTAAGGATGTCGCCAAGGTTTTAAACTAATAACTGGAAGAGTCAAATTGCTATATCCTGAGATGGGAATTGCAAGAGAGTAAGACATGGTGTAGGTAGGATGAGAGGGTGGGGAATCAAGAGTTTGATTTGGACAGGTTAGGTTTGAATTGCCTGTTACATATCCAGGTGCATGTTGGTTGATTTATAAGTTTGGTGATATACTTAGACTGGTTTTCACATGGCATACAAATCTAGAGTTGCTGGTACAGATTGGAATTAGAGATAGAAAATTAGGAACTTTAGTCAATGGATGATATTAATTCCATGGGTTTAGATGAGATTTTGTAGAGAGTTGCTAAGTAACAATTATTTCTATGACTTTTTTCACAAGAAAGAAATTCTCTATGAAATCCTAAATAAGATCAAATTTGGGTTTGCATTTTACTAACTAGCTCATTAAGTCTTCAAAGTTTAATATAGTGGATAAGGACACGTACTCTGAAGCCAGGCTACCTAGGTTTGAATTGTGGCTCTTCTGTTACAGGCTCTGTGATCAAAGCATATAATCTCTCTAAACCTCTCTATCCCCATCTGTAAACAAGGATAATAATGATAACCTCCCTGTAAGGTTGTTGTGAATATTGAATTAAATTAGAATATATAGTAACACTCAAAATGTATTAGGCAATATCATTATTATTAAAGTTCAGCAAGTTTTGATACATGATGTAACATTGCTAACTTGATTTAATGTTCCACCAAAGCAGGCTATATTTTGGAAGCAAGAGGAAATTTCTCAATTTATAATCTTCATTTACCAATATAAGAAATTGAGAGTTGTTGATATTTGTATCAATTCCACTTTTTAATCGGTGTTTTAGCATCATATTCTTAGTTAATTATTTTCCTTTTTAGGTCACAGTGCTGTCGATATCACTAAGGTGGCTAGAAGACACCGCATGTCTCCTTTCCCTCTAACATCTATGGACAAAGCCTTCATCACAGTCCTGGAGATGACTCCAGTGCTTGGGACAGAAATCATCAACTATCGAGGTACAATAGTATTTGCCCATTGCCTTGTCTTTTTATGTTTTTCCCAAGTAAGATTCATAGACCATTAATAAAGAGTTCCCTGAAAGAGAAAGGTTGTTAATTATTATCACAATTATTGTCATTATTCTTTTTAATTCTTATTTCTACTTAGCTCTAAGATCAACCTTAATGACATACAGAGTAGAATAGCCAGCCATAAAGCTTCCCTTTTCATACATTTTTTTTAAAAAAAATAAAAATCAACTGTAATTCTTCTGTTTATCAAAATACCAATGCTGTAAACCAAAGAGAGGGCAGTTAGCACTGAGTGAGGAAAATAGTCAACTATAAGTCTTCCTGATGTCCTTTCTGTCAAAAATGGAAGATAACTAAGTGTCTTGTAATGATGTTTTTCTTTGTGGAAAATAGGTTTTAAGTGTAAAATGTGGAAACTACATTAATTTATCCATGGTTCACTGAACAACCAGTCTGGTCTTAGTTTTTTTGCTGCACCTATCTTCTCACTTTCTGCTCTTAGTTTAGCAGCGCACTGAGACCTGCTCATGGAAGGACAATGGAAAGTTGGTGTTGCCAGTGTTTTCAGTTTTTATACAACACCCTCTTTCTTAAAGATTCAGTGTGGAAGTTATATTAACACAATCTGAAAAATAATATAGTTTCTTAATTATTCTTGTTATGCAGATGAAAACAACACAAAAGGATTGATTACATAAAAAGACTTTATTCATAGATCATAGAATATTCTTACTTTAGTGAACATTAAAGAGTACCTGTATAAAAACCCTAATCTTTCTGTAAGGAAGCTCGCACTCAGAGCAGCAAAAAAGGAATAGGACTAAGGTTCAAGACTTTTATTCTTTTTACTACATGATAGTGCTCTTCTTCCAGTATTGAAATATAAAAAAATGACAGATAACAAAACAAATTGTGTTAAAATTAAAAGGCCTAAAACTAGTGAGAATTTAAATGCCAAATTCTAACTCTTTGTTCCCTGATACTACTTAAGTAAAATGTGTTTTTATATAGGTCACACTAATCCTATGCCTGTCTTGCATTCTTCTTATGCAACATGGCTTAAACTTTTATTTTGTTTTTGTATTACCCCTTATTAAAGGAAATAAAGATTAGAAACTCACTAGAGTGGGGAATTAGTCAAGAATTAACAATGTGATTTCAAAATCAGTTTTAATGAAATAGGGGTTTTTTTGTTATTAAATGCAAAATATTCAGCCCTGGCCAGTTGACTCAGTGGATAGAGTATTGGCCTAGAGCATAGACGTTCTGTACCTTCAATCCCCGGTCAGAGCGCACATAAGAGGGAACCATCTGCTTCTCTCCCTCTTCTCTCTCTCTTCCCCTCTCCAGCCAGTGGCTCTATTGGTCCAAGAGTGGGCCTGGGTGCTGAGGATAGCTTGTTTGGTCTGAGCATCAGCCTCATGCACGAGGATAGCTTGGTTGATTTGAGCATTAGCCCCTGCCAGGTGGATCCCGGTCAGGGCGCATGCAAGAGTGTGTTTCTCTATCTACCCTTCTCTCACTGAAAAAATAAAAAAGGCATAATATTCATCAACACCAAGACAAATCAGGAAATATGAATGTAAACTTAAGTTGGAAAAATTTGAATAATGTTTTACCTATTAGAAGCATAAATTAACCATCTCTGTCCTCTTACAATATCAGAGGAGTTTTCCCTAACATTGGTCCTTAGAAAAATCTCAGTGTATGCCAAGTTACATTTAAACAGAAATTTTAATCCTTTTATGGAAATAAACAATTTAAGTGGCCATATATCCTCTAGAAAAAAAAGGAAAGCTGTCAGAGGGATTCTCTTTTCCCTTCATATGCTTGTTTCCCTTTCATTTATTCATCAAATCAGTTGTCACTTATAAGTTAGCAAACTCTTCATGGATGATTACATTTCTTGTCAAGTGTTTCCACCCATGATAATGAATAATAATAGTAAGGTTTGCATTCAGCCTTTGATTTGAATCAAACTCAATTTTTAATGAAAAAGTATTATGACTAAACTCTTAGACACTTTTAGGTAGGTGTTTTTAAAACATCATATATAGAAGCATAATTCATTTTGTTCAACAAATATTTAAAAAATATCTACTAAATGTTAGGTACTATGTTAAGTCTTGGATGACAAATATGAATAAAACAATACTTCTGCCCCGTGGATCTCACTGTGTAGTGCAGAAAAGAGACAGATAAGCAATGGGTTACTTGTCTTCGTTATCGGCAGTTTTGTAGGTGTGCCTTCTTTTGTCCTCTCCTTGAATATAAATATAGCGTTTTTGTCTTTGGTCCTTTTCATCTTTTGTGCATGCACTTCAAATAACTTCATGCATGCCAGTGATTTCAAATATTGCCTATTAAATGATTTTTAAATCTGTATCACCACTGCCCAGACCTTGCTGACCTCTAGATTCATACATTATATTAGTTTCAGGTGTACACCCCAGTGATTCAACATTACATACATAACTTACTCAGTGATCATCACCATAAATCTCACAGCCATCTGACACCATACATGATTATTAAAATATTAATGACGGTCTTCCCTGTGCTATATGTACTTTACATCCCCATTGCTATTCTGTAACACCACTTTTTTAAATAGTTATAGTAGTATTCTAATATAGGACAATAAATGTAGAAAATGTTAGAAATTATTTGGGGGTTACTAGAGTATTGGTTTACAATTATGAAAATTATAGTAAGAAAATATTTTTTCCTGTGGAACATATTGTAGTTTATATAGGACAGTGATTAAGAAATTATCGCCTGACCAGGTGGTGGCGCAGTGGATAGAGCATCGGACTGGGATGCGGAAGACCCAGGTTCGAGACCCCAAGGTTGCCAGCTTGAGCACAGACCAATCTGGCTTGAGCAAAAAAGCTCACCAGCTTGGACCCAAGGTTGCTAGCTCGAGCAAGGGGTCACTCGGTCTGCTGAAGGCCCGTGGTCAAGGCACATATGAAAAAGCAATCAATGAACAACTAAGGTGTTGCAATGAAAAACTGATGATTGATACTTCTCATCTCTCTCCGTTCCTGTTTATCTCTATCTATCCCTCTCTCTGACTCTCTCTCTGTCCCTGTAAAAAAAAAAAGAAAGAAAGAAGAAAAAGAAATTACCAATAAAGAAGGATTTAAATTATTCAAAGCATAGAAAGAGCATTTTGTCTGTTTCTACCAAATCTTGACCAACAAACCCATCCCTTGGACCTAAGTGATACCCAGTTATCAGTGACACCCTATTCATCTAATCTGGGCATGGCAAGGTTTGCATCAGTAAGTACCACAAGGAATGAACATTTACTCTCATTTGAAACATTTCTGTGACCTCAAGAACATATTAGGTAGGTATTTTTTTATTTAATTAATTGTGTTTACATAGACTCTAGGGGGTAGGTATTTTTTAAAACTAACATTTCTTCAAAAAAATATACCTTTCATTTAAGTTGAATACTTTTTTACAGTTACACACATTATTTTTAAAGGTTAATATTTAATATATAGAAATGAATATATAATATGGATATAAGTTATAGTATTCAAGAATAAAATTTACATTATGAAATCACAACACAACTTAAGACCTAATTCATTACCAATTCCATTACATCTTAATCATTTCTAATAATTCTAACACAGTTTATTTTCATTTTATGAAATAAGAACTGTAATGTTTGCTCCTACTCATTACATTGGCAGATAATGAGCATTCCTAGATGGAAAAATACAAGTGCACAACACAGTGCCACTTTGAACGAGCTACATGTTCTAAAAGCATAGGGATTTTATTGTACTACTCCATGAACATAACTTCTGGAGCCACTAGAGATTAATTAATTTACTTGTTTTCACCAAAAAGATATTCACCCCTAAATCATTCACTCTTTCTCAGTTTACACAAATGTGAAGCCTGTTTTATGTAAGAGATTTATAATGTACCAATGTTGTCTAGTCTCTCAAATTTACAGTCAAAATCAGGGGAATAAATTATTTTGAGATAGGCTTGAGGTTACTCATCATATTGAATGTTCAGTGTCTATTAAATAATCACAAAGCTTTCTATAAATATGTTATACTGCATAATAAACTTTTTTCATTAGTGTTGTAATGACCCAAATCTGTACATGCTTCACTTTCTTAATTCTTAGACTCAATTGACATTGTTCCTATGATCATTTGGCCAGGGTAAGTATAAGTCTGCCTTCTCAACTACTTTTTTGAGCACAATGGGTAGCTGTTAGGTCAGTAGCCTCTCACATAGATTAGATGAGATGGTGATTTTTAAATGTTGTAGTAACATAACTTTTGAGGGCTTTATAATCTATAGAAAACTGACTTATATCCATGTTTTATATTACGAAGTCTTGGATACTATCTTTCTTTTCAACCTTCTGTTATCTACCACAGTCTTCCAACACTCCCGAAATATATACCGTATTTCCCCATGTATAAGACACTTCCATGTATAAGACACACCTTAATTTAGGGGCCCAAAATTTGAAGAAAAAAATGTATTACATAAAATTATTGAACTCAAGTTTTATTCATCATAAATTCATACAACTCATCAGCAAATGCAAGTAAAAAAATCTACAGCCACTATATAAGATGCACCCAGTTTTTAGACCCCAAATTTTTCCCAAATTATGTTTCTTATACATGGGGAAATACAGTAACTGATAAGTATCTTGGGCAGCCAAAGTGAGGATAAGGAATTAATTTCCTGGACCCCTGCACTCAAGGGTTTTCCCTTGACTTCCTCCAAAGCCTTCTTAGAACTAACTACACCGGTAACATTACAACTGTGGAATCATTTTGATAAGTGACCCTGAAAAATTAACATGCTTTTCCCTCTTACATTCAGAAGTCACTCAGTTCTCCTAATACCTTAATTTAGACATCAAGAAGAAACTATTATCTGGGCCAGAATAAATGCCCAACCAAACAAATTAAAAATTTACTTTTACAGAGAATACATTTGGGTTTAATGCTCACAAATCATATTTGATTTTATAATTAGTTCTTTGTCTTGATTTTCCTTGTATGTGTGTTTACTGTCAGTCATTTGAATTTGTGAAGATTCTTTCTGAAGACATATTTTAGGCCAGTCATCCCAGTGCAAAGAAGCTAACACTCTAGAGGGTAGGGTATTCATTAATGGCTGTTTTCTGTGGGAAGCTGCCTCATATATGTGTTTCCTGCGGACAACATAAAAAGGCTACCACCTTTTGACCAAGCATTCTATCACTGTCTTCTTGCAGCACAAGTAAGCATACTGCACAAAACAATATAATCATCAGTCAGTCTTTTCCACTTCTTCTTATCAACCTCTTCAGAACACTCAATTGAATATGTGGCCCAGGGTCCCTAGTGATACATAGCCCTTCCTTTAAGATTTCTGACTCCCACAGAATCTAGAAATATTAATATTTTTTACTTTCATCAAATTGAAGACATTCTTTATTATACAGAACTTAGAAAATACAGGGTGAGGGAAAAAAGAACACAGTGGACATTATCTCCTCAGACTCTAGATGTGGGACCATAGCTTCTTGTCACACAGCCTAACTTTCTACAACTGAAAGACTCACTTCTGACAGTAAAGAGCTGCAAACTCCCACCATCAACCATTCCTAAGAAAGCATATTCGTAATCTTCATTATATGTTGGGGAAACCATCTTTTGCTTATTATAAATAGGGCTCTCATTGGAGTGGATCATCTGAGAAAAAGGAATTTTGCTCATGTTTTCCTGAAATTATACCTTTTAGTAAAACTTTTGGCTCCAACAGCTTCAGCTGCTCAGTGTTGTTTCTCTACTAAATGTGAAACCTAAAACAATCATAATATCTAGTTGAGAAGTTACTGCTGCTTGGTTTCCATTTAAGTTTGAAGCAGGCTGAGGTTTCCTCTTTCAAACCACATGCCCAAAGTTTATTCAACACTAATACTTGGGCTCCACCTATGGGTAAGGAAAAGGGATGCTTGTGTGTGTGTATGTGTGTGTGTGCACGTGTGCACGCGCACATGAATGCCTGGTCAGATATTGAATGAATTCTAATATTGACTACTTGGAAGAGCTGTCCATTGTTGTCCTGAAGCCTGCTGAGTGATGCTGATATTCAGCAGGTGACTTTGTACCTGGCATATATTCCCTCGGTACTCTTGTATCTGCTGTAACTGGCAGTTTTTATCATTTTCCAATCAATTATATATCTCTCTATAAATCCTGTCCCTTGCTTTAGGCTTTTAGACTAAAACTTGAAGTAATACATATTTTTCTCTCTGAAGAGATTTACACTTTGCTGATAAGTTAATTTAATACCAACTCCAAAAGAAGAATTAATCCAGTAGGGATCTAATTTATATTAAAGCTAGCAACTATATTTAGCACAAGTCCAAAATAAAACTGGCCCATTCTTACATATATTAATAAATTTATATTAATAACCCAAGTATGAAGCCATTCTTTCTTTTCAAATGAAATGTTTTCTTTTTCTTTCCATGATGTTTAAAAAAGGTCTACAAAGGCCAAATGGTAGGGAATCTCGGGTGGTGGTTCAGTAAGTGAAAGCTACACTCACCTCCTGCCAGGACCAAACTGGAATTACAACTAAATTATGGAACAGTCATCTGAAGACTAGCTGAAGGGAAGCCTCATTGAGACTGGTAGGAAGACTGGAGACGTGAAAAAGGCTGGCCCTGCTCCTGCAGGTGGCGGCTAAGGCTCCAGAGGGATATCTTAGCTGCAGAAGGAGCTAAGAAGCATGGGGTCTGAACTCCAATCCGGCCTCCCCAGCCCAAAGCACTATAGCTGGGAAATGGCACCCACATAACATCTGTCTGTAGCATCAGGATTTCTATCCATCAAGGAGAGACAGGACTCTGCTAGAGACACAGACTCCCTCTTGAAGAGCCAACACACAAAATTATGATCCCAGCCACTCACAATGGGCTCTGGCAGATGGAGGGTGGCGGGGGACTAAATTCATCTGATGAAAGCCTGAGTTTGTGGCTCTGGGTAGAGAGCTGAGGGGACAGCCACCGGGATCCCTATGCTGAATCACTCTCCCATAACACTGATGTTATCTTTCTCGGGTGGAATACTCCCCCTGTATGGCATCTGCCTGGTGGAAAACAATAACCCCATCATCTGGACTCCCTCTCGCCCAGCCATCCAGAGCTTACACCCTACTGAGGAGTCAGCTACCTTGGTCAGGGTATAGTAGTCTGGGTAGACACGATATACCAGTGACCAAGTTGTGTGGCTTTCAGGCAGGGGTCATTCCCTCCACTTTCCTGTGAACCTGACTGGCACTTCCCCTCACAGGAGATCTGCTAGAATCACCCTCTGGACTCCAGATACCCCACCCCCAACTCCTAGTGGCTCTGCCCTGCTGAAGTTGAGGCAAAATCTGGGACTGGGCTACACACCCTACCTTTACCAAAGTCTAATTGGCACCTCCCCCTCATAGGATATCCACTAGCTCCCAACTTCCAGCCGAATCTGGGGACAGACAGAGTTCTTTGGCTCTAGGACAGGGGCCAGTTTACCCTCACATGCCCAAACAGAGCAGGGCTTTCCCTTCATATGGTCAAATCTTGGTCTGTTTGAGCCCAATAAAATCTGCTGGCCTCACCCTGATGACTCCCTGAGACACCACTTCAACAAAATGGTGTGCAAGCACCCAGTGGGTGTCAGCTAGACTCGGATTACCTGGAGACATTTGTTGAATGGCCTCAGAACCAGCACTGGAATGAGTTTGAACCTGTATCAGTCTGGCAAACACTACTCACCTCTACCTGGTGACACACTGTGAACCTACCTCATGCAACCTGAGTACCAACAGAGGCTTTTTCAGTGACTGAGACTAACAGGCAGCCAGCAGGCAGAGGCAGACAAAGGCAGATCTTGAGGTGCCTTGAAACTTGCATACCTGCCTCCAGGCCCAGTGCTGGTAAA
Organism: Rhynchonycteris naso; assembly: GCA_037038555.1. Lineage (NCBI taxonomy): Eukaryota > Metazoa > Chordata > Mammalia > Chiroptera > Emballonuridae > Rhynchonycteris > Rhynchonycteris naso. The sequence goes on along the minus strand of CM072999.1, from coordinate 32,767,793 downwards.
AGCAGGCCTTGGTGCACAGCTTCATCCTTCTCATGCACACCTAGGCCCAGCAGAGGCAGCCACAAACTGGATTGCTTGTAGCGCCAAACGGGTTGCCCAGGGCCAGTCACAGGCAATGTCTGACATAGTCCTGCATCAGAGTCTTTCCTAAGAGACTCAGAACGAACACATGCAGTGGCCACCTTTAGACAACATCAGAACAGGATCCAGTAAGCTTCACAAGTGACATAGCCAAAGGGAGATCTTAGCAGGCACCAAAACTTGCTGAGACAAATTTCCTTTGTGTGGTCAGCACCTGTACATCCGCTCACACATCTCACAGTCAGCCAGCCTGTGGGTCTATCCCATGCACAGATGGGCCAATAGCAACAAGGCTTAGTTACAACCAGAGGGCCCACATAATCATAAAAGGGGCATTTCTCGAGCACCCAGCTCAGGTAATCAACGAGATTGCACCACTAGACCCCCACAGGACACCTATTGCATAAGACCACCCACAAAGACTAGGAGTCATAGCAGATCTATCTAATACATAGAATCAAACACAAAACGGTAGCCAAATAGAAGAGACAAAGACACAGGCCCCAAATGAAAGAACAGAAGTCTCCAAAAAAAGAGCTAAATTACATGTAGGCAAGCAATTTATAAGATATAAAGTTCAAAGTAGGCCTGGCCACTTGGCTCAGTGGTACAGTGTCGGCCCAGCGTGTGGACGGCCGGGTTTGATTTCCAGTCAGGGCACACAGGAGAAGTGCCCATCTGCTTATCCACCCCTCCTCAACAAAACATTGGCAAACCAGATCCAGCAAAACATTAAATAGATCATATACCATGAATGAGTGGGATTTATTCTGGTGAACATAAGGTTGGTATATTATCCACAAATCAATAAGTGTGATACATCACATTAAAAAAATGAAGGATAAAAACCATATGAACCTTTGGAGCGTCAACTCAGAACATAGAGGTTGCCGGTTCAATTCCCTGGTCAGGGCACATACATGAGCAGCTCAGTGTTCTTGTCTCTCTCCCCACCCCCACCCCCGCCTCTCCTTCTCAAAAAAAACAAAAACAAACAAAAAAAGAAAACAAGATTCTATCAATATATATAGAATAACATTTGATCAAATCTAGCACCCATTTATGATAAAAGACTTATCAAAGTGGGAATATAAATATCATATATGACAAACCCACAGCCAATGTCATTCTCAATGGACAAAAACTACAAGTGTTTCCCTTAGGACTAAGAACAAGACAAGGCTATTCGCTTTCACCACTCTTATTCAACATAGTAGTGGAAGTCATAGCCACAGCAACCAGACAGAAGAAGAAATAAAAGGCATCTAGATTGGAAAGGAAGAAGCTATCATTATTTGCAGATGATATGATACTGTATAGAGAGAACTCTAAAGATCCCACCAAAAAACTGCTAGAACCAATATAAATTTAGTAAAGCAGCAGGATACAAAATAAATATTCACAAATCATTTTTATGCACCAATAATGAACTATCAGAAAGGGAAACTAAGAAAAAATTCTAATCACAGTTGCTTCAAAAAATAAAATACCTAGGAATAAATTTAATCACTTCATCTTTTTCACCCAGTGTCCATCAATAGATGAGTGAATAAAAAATATCAAGTACCAAAAAATTAAGACTAGAACTACCATATGACCCAGCAACCCCTCTACTGAGTATATACCAAAAAAACTCGAAAATATTGTTATGTAAAGATGCATGCACCACCATGATCATCACAGCATTGTTCACAGTGGCCAAGACATGGAAACAACCAAAGTGCCCCTCGATAAGAGTATTGGATAAAGACGATGTGGTACATATATACAATGGAATACAACTCGGCCATAAGAAATGATAACAGTATCATTTACATGGATGGACCTTGAGAACATTATACTGAGTGAAATAAGTAAATCATAAAAGCTAAAAACTGTATGATTTCACACATAGGTGGGATTCAAAACTGAGACTCATGGACATAGATAAGAGTGCAGTGGTAACAAGGGGGAGGGGGCTTGGGGAAGAATGTAAAGAGGATCAAATATAAGGTGACGGAAAATGATTTGACTTTGGGTGGTGGGTATACAACATGATCGACTGTCCAAATGATGTGGAGATGTTTATCTGAAATCTATGTACTCTGGCTGGTCAGTGTCACTCTGTTAAACTTAATTTTCTAAATTAAAAAAATATAAAAAAGAGGGAAAAAGCTGAGGTACATTTATACAATGGAATACTACTCAGCTATAAATAGGAGGAAATCTTACCATTTGCAACAGCATGAATGGACCTGGAGAGTACTATACTATGCTAAATGAAATAGCCAGTCAGAGAAAGACAAGTTCATATGCTTTCACTCATATGTAGAATCTAGTGAACATAATAAATTAATAAACAAAATAGAAATAGACTCATAGATAGAGAACAGGACAGCTGTCAGAGGGGAGTGTGGCTGTAGGGCTGGGTGAAAAGATGAAGGGATTAGGAGCAAAAACAAAGAAAGACATAGACATAGACAACAGCATGGTGATTACCAGGAAGAAAGGGAGGTGGGCGGGGGTGGTAGACAAGGTTATAGGTCAAACAAATGGTGATGGAAGGAGTCTGAACTTGGAGTGGTGAACACACAATACAAAATATAGATGATGTATTACAGAATAGTACACCTGAAAATCATATAATTCTATTAACTAATGTCACCCCAAAAATTCAATAAAAGAAGAAAAGTCCAGATAGTATATGTGTGCTATAAAAATAATTTTTCTTGATTTGTCTAAGTATAGTTAAATGTTGGAATGAGAGGAATACTCTTTTTTTAAAAAAATCTCTTATTCTTGCCCTTTAAAAAATAGCTTAATAGATCTATAATTCATATACCATACAATTCACCTCCTTAAAGTATACAATTCAGTGTTTTAGTATATTCATATATTGTACACCCATCACCATAGTCGATTTTAGAACATCTTTATCACCTAAAAAAGAACTGTGCCCTTTAGCTAACATCCCCCTTCTACCCCTTCATATCCCCATTCAGTCTTAAGTAACCAATGATCTACTTTCCATCTCTATAGATCTACCTGTTCTGGACATTTCATATAATGGAATCTCTTGTGACTAGCTTTTTCTACTCAGACCTTTTCTTATGTTCACTAACTTTTTTAAGTTAATAAAGACAAAGTCAAGGTTTATTCGTGTTATAGCATATATATCAGTACCTCATTCCTCTTTTATTATAGTAAAAAACACATGACATAAAGTTTATTGTCTTAACCATTATCAATTGTGCAGTTCAGTGGCATTAAGTACATTTATATTGTTTTACCATCGATCTCCAAAACTTTTTCATCTCTTTCAGCTAAAATTCCATATTCCTTAAATGGTAACTTTCTATTTTCCTCTCTCCCCAGGCACTGGCGACCACAAGTCTCCTTTCAGACTCTGATTTCTAATATTCAAATTACCTCATATAAGTGTAAACATATAATATTTGTTCTTTTGTGACTAGCTTATTTTACTTAGCATTATGTCCTCAAGTTTTTTTTTTTTTTTTTTTTTTTTTTTTTAATATATATTTTATTATTATTCATTCTAATGGGGTGACATCAATAAATCAGGGTACATATGTACAATGAAAACATCTCCAGGTTATCTTATCATTCAATTGTGTTGCATACCCATCACCAAAAGTCAAATTGTCCTCTGTCACCTTCAATCTGGTTTTCCCTGCGTCCCTCCCCTCCTCCCTATCCCATTCTTCCCTCCCTCCCCCCATCCCATAACCACCACTCTCTTGTCCATGTCTCATACCCTCACTTTCATGTCCCACCTATGTATGTAATCGTGCTGTTCTCAGTTTTTCTTTTTTTCTGATTTACTTATTTCACTCCGTATAATGTTATCAAGGTACATCCATTTTGTTATAAATGATCCGATGTCATCGTTTCTTATGGCTGAGTAGTATTCCATAGTATATATGTACCATAGCTTTTTAATCCACTCGTCTTCTGACGGACACTTGGGCTGGTTCCAGATCTTCGCTATTGTGAACAATGCTGCCACGAACATGGGGGCGCATTTCTTCTTTTCGAACAGTGCTATGGTGTTCTTAGGGTATATTCCTAAAAGTGGGATAGCTGGGTCAAAAGGCAGTTCGATTTTTAATTTTCTGAGGAATCTCCAAACTGTTTTCCACAGTGGCTGCACCAGTCTGCATTCCCACCAGCAGTGCAGAAGGGTTCCCTTTTCTCCACATCCTCGCCAGCACTTATTCTGTGTTGTTTTGCTGATAAGTGCCATTCTGACTGGTGTGAGGTGATATCTCATTGTGGTTTTAATTTGCATTTCTCTAATGATTAGTGATGTTGAGCATTTTTTCATATGCCTATTGGCCATCTGTATGTCCTCTTTGGAGAAATTTCTATTCATTTCTTTTGCCCATTTTTTGATTGGGTTGTTTGTCTTCCTGGTGTTGCTTTTTATAAGTTCTTTATAAATTTTAGTTATTAACCCCTTATCAGATGTGCTGTCAAATATGTTCTCCCATTGTGTGGTTTGTCTTTTTATTCTGTTCCTATTGTCTTTAGCTGTGCAAAAACTTTTTAGTTTGATATAGTCCCATTTGTTTATCTTGCCTTTTATTTCAGTTGCCCATGGAGATAAATCGGCAAATATACCGCTGCTACAGATGTCGGAGAGCTTGCTGCCTATGTTTTCTTCTAAGATGCTTATGGTTTCACGGCTTACATTTAAGTCTTTTATCCATTTTGAGTTTGTTTTTGTGAATGGTGTAAGTTGATGGTCTAGTTTCATTTTTTTGCAGGTAGATGTCCAATTTTCCCAACACCATTTGTTAAAGAGGCTGTCTTTACTCCATTGTATGTTCTTTCCTCCTTTGTCAAATATCAGTTGTCCATAAAGCTGTGGGTTTATTTCTGGATTCTCTGTTCTGTTCCATTGATCTATGTGCCTGTTCTTATGCCAGTACCAGGCTGTCTTGAGTATAATGGCCTTGTAGTAAACCTTGATATCAGGAAGAGTGATACCTCCTGCTTTATTTTTTCTTTTTAAGATTGCTGAGGCTATTCGTGTTCTTTTTTGGTTCCATATAAATTTTTGGAATATGTGTTCTATATCTTTGAAGTATGTCATTGGTATTTTAATTGGTTTTGCATTGAATTTATAAATTGCTTTGGGTAATATAGACATTTTAATGATGTTTATTCTTCCTAGCCATGAGCACGGTATGTGCTTCCACTTGTTTGTATCTTCCTTGATTTCTTTTATCAATGTTCTATAATTTTCTGAGTACAAGTCCTTAACCTCCTTGGTTAAATTTACTCCTAGGTACTTAATTTTTTTGGCTGCAATAGTGAAGGGGATTGTTTCCTTAATTTCTTTTGCTGATATTTCATTGTTGGTGTATAGAAATGCCTCTGATTTCTGAGTATTAATTTTATATCCTGCCACCTTGCTGAATTCATTTATCAGGTCCAGTAGTTTTTTGACTGAGACTTTAGGGTTTTCAATATACAATATCATATCATCTGCAAATAATGACAGTTTTACTTCTTCTTTTCCAATTTGTATGCCTTTTATTTTTTCTTCTTGTCTGATTGCTGTAGCTAGGACTTCCAGAACTATGTTGAATAAGAGTGGTGAAAGTGGGCAACCCTGCCTGGTTCCTGATCTTAAGGGGATTGCTTTTAATCTTTGTCCATTTAGTATGATGTTTGCTGTCGGTTTATCATAGATGGCCTTTATCATGTTAAGGAATGATCCCTGTATTCCCACTTTACTGAGAGTTTTGAGCATGAATGGGTGCTGGATTTTATCAAATGCTTTTTCTGCATCTATTGAAATTATCATGTGATTTTTGTCCTTCCTTTTGTTTATGTGGTGAATCACATTGATTGATTTGCGAATATTGAACCAGCCTTGCCTCTCCAGAATAAATCCCACTTGATCGTGGTGTATGATTTTTTTCATATATTGCTGGATCCGGTTGGCTAATATTTTGTTGAGAATTTTAGCGTCTAAATTCATCAGGGATATAGGCCTATAATTTTCTTTCTTTGTGTTGTCTTTGCCCGGTTTTGGGATCAGAATTATGCTCGCCTCATAAAAGGAGTTTGGAAGTCTTCCTTCCTCTTGAATTTTTTGAAATAGCTTGAGGAGAATAGGAATTAGTTCTTCTTTGAATTTTTGATAGAATTCACTTGTGAAGCCATCAGGCCCAGGACTTTTCTTTTTAGGGAGTTTTTTGATAACTGTTTCTATCTCATTTGTTGTAATTGGTCTGTTTAGGTGTTCTGATTCTTCCAGATTGATTTTTGGAAGGTTATATGATTCAAGAAATTTGTCCATTTCACCAAGATTGTCTAATTTTTTGGCATATAGTTCTTCATAGTATTTTCTTACAATGCTTTGTATTTCTGTTGTGTCAGTTGTTATTTCTCCACTGTCCTTTCTAATTTTATTTATTTGAGTCCTCTCTCTTTTTTTCTTGGTGAGTCTAGTTAAAGGTTCATCAATCTTGTTTACCTTTTCAAAGAACCAGCTTCTTGTTTCATTGATCCTCTGTATTGTTTCCTTAGCCTCTATTTCATTTATTTCTGCTCTGACCTTTATTATTTCCTTTCTTCTACTTGTCTTGGGTTTTATTTGTTGTTGTTTTTCTAGTTCTTTTAGATGCAGGGTCAAGTTGCTTATTTGAGCTTTTTCTAGCTTCTTATGATATGCCTGTAGTGCAATAAACTTCCCTCTCAGAACTGCTTTTGCTGTGTCCCATAAATTTTGAGTTGATGTATGCTCATTATCATTTGTTTCTAGAAACTTTTTTATTTCTTCTTTGATCTCATTGTTAATCCATTCATTATTTAATAACAAGCTATTTAGTTTCCAGGTGTTTGAGTATTTTTCAGTTTTTCTTTTGTGGTTAATTTCTAGTTTCATGGCATTGTGATCAGAGAAAATGCTTGATATGATTTCAATCTTCTTAAATTTATTGAGACCATTTTTGTGTCCTAACATGTGGTCTATCCTAGAAAACGTACCATGAGCGCTTGAGAAGAATGTATATTCTACTGCTTTAGGGTGAAAAGTTCTGAAGATATCTATTAAATCAAGTTGATCTAGTGTCTCCTTTAAGTCTGCTGTTTCTTTATTAATTTTCTTTCTTGAGGATCTATCCAGTGTTGTTAGTGGGGTATTGAAATCCCCTACTATGATAGTATTGCTGTTAATCTCGCCCTTTATATCCATCAAAGTCTGCTTTATGTATGTCGGGGCTCCTATATTTGGTGCATAGATATTTACAATAGTTATATCTTCCTGTTGAATTGTTCCCTTTATCATTATGTAGTGTCCTCTTTTATCTCTTACTACAGCCTTTGTTTTAAAGTCCATTTTGTCTGATATAAGTATTGCTACCCCTGCTTTTTTTTCATTTCCATTTGCATGAAATATTTTTTTCCATCCTTTTACCTTCAGTCTATGAACATCTTTTATTTTAAGGTGTGTCTCTTGTAGACAGCATATGTATGGGTCCTGTTTCTTTATCCATGCAGCTACCCTATGTCTTTTGATTGGATCATTTAATCCATTTACATTTAAGGTTATTATTGATATGTAGTTGTTTATTGCCATTTTATTCTTTAAAGCTGTATTCTTCTTTTGCTCTATTCTTTCCTCCCTTTAAACTGTTCACAAGAGGCCCCTTAGTATCTCTTGCAGAATTGGTTTGGTTTTTATGAATTCCTTGAGGCTTTCTTTTTCTGGGAAGCTCTTTATTTCTCCTTCAATTTTAAACGTTAGCCTTGCTGGATAAAGTAGTCTTGGTTGTAGGTTCTTGTTCTGCATTACTTTGATTATTTCTTGCCATTCCCTTCTGGCCTCAAGTGTTTCTGTTGAGAAGTCCGATGTCATCCTTATGGGGGCTCCTTTGTAGGTGATAGTCTTTTTTTCTCTAGCAGCTTTTAAAATTTTTTCTTTATCCATTAGCTTTGGTATTTTAACTATGATGTGTCTTGGTGTAGATTTTTTTGGGTTTCTCCTTAATGGAGTTCTGTGTGCTTCTTGAATGTGTGGAGTGTTTCCCAGCCTTAATTTAGGAAAGTTTTCTGCTATAATTTGATTGAACAAAGTTTCCATTTCCTGTCCTCTCTCCTCTTCTTCAGGCACCCCTATGATGCGAATGTTGTTTCTCTTCATGTTGTCACAAAGCTCCCTTAGAGTTTCCTCACATTTTTTAAGTCTCTTTTCCTTTTTCTTCTCTGCTTCTATGCCTTTGTTTATTGTGTCCTCTAACTCGCTTATTCGATCCTCAGCGTCATCCATCCTGCTTTTAATTCCTTCCATTGTGGTCTTCAGTTCTGATACTGTATTTGTCATTTCTGTCTGATTCTTTTTTATTATTTCAATTTCATTTTTTATACTTGTTATCTCTTTATTTAGGTGTTCATAATGACTATCCATTGTTGCTCTAATTTCTTTGAACATCCTAACTATCATTATTCTAAATTCTGCTTCTGGTAATTTGGTTATATCTGGTTCATTCAGGTCCTTCTCTGGGGATTTCTCTTGATTCATTTGGTTTGCATTCCTCTGCCTACCCATTTTTTCTGTGTATAAGCAAGTTGTGGCCACTGGAGTCCAGTATGTGTTGCCTTTGTGTTCTCTAGGTGTGGTCTATCTGCAGGCCCCCCACCCCCTCTGCCGGCGCCTAGGGTGGTTGGGTATGAGCGTTGCCAGCGCCGGCCCACTGTGGCTTTTGCTGTGATTTCTGCCTCTCCTCCGTGGGAGGGGCTGTCACTGAAGCCACAAGATTAGCACCAAGGGTAGAGGCGAGCACCTTTCCTCAGCTGCGGACCCAGCCTATTTCCGGACTTCCGCCCAGAACCAGCAGTCGGAGCCTGCTCGCTACAGTTCCGCGGGTTAGGCGGGGCTTTTGACGTGCTCTCAGCTGTAAGCTTTTGCCCGTCAGGAGCTTTAGCCCCGCCCTCGAGGCCAGGGCCCTTTGCGCAGGGTCGGAAACCAAGATTTATTGGGGCGGGCGTGTTTGCTGGCTTCCGCCGAGCTGCGTACTTCCGCTCGTCCCGGACTCTACCCCGCCCCCGCGTTCGTTCGGAGCCCGCTCGTGCACGTATTAACGCTATCCGGGGTTTCTCCGGCCGGATGGGGATAGCAGCCGTGGGCTCAGCTGCGAGCCTCCGCCTGTCTCGGGGTCCACCCCGTTCCCGCGCTCAGAGCCCGCTCGCGCACGTATACTGGCCAACCGCGGTTTCTCCGGCGGACGGCGGGGGGGGGGGGGGGGGGGGGGGGGGGCGGACTCTTAGCGTCAACTCAGCCAGGAGCCCCTGCCCGTCCCTGGTCCTAGCCCGGTCCCCGCGGTCAGGGCCGGCTTGCGCAGGGCCTGCCTGTTCCTGGCCTCCCGCTTTGTCCCCGTAAGTGGGATTAAAGGCGGGCCCGCAGCTTCCGGACCGCTCTCGCGTTTACCCTCCGACCCTCTGGGCTAGACCGATCTCCCACCGGCTTGGCCTCTGCGCACGCTGACAGAACCGCCTTTCAGCGTCCTGCCGCCCCAAAACCTTAAGCAGCCCTCAGCAGAGTAGGAAGGGACCTATTACTCCACACTGTAGTCCTGGGAGCTCCCTCACTTGTTTCACAGCTCAATACTGTCCAAACGCCTCTTTTTGGCTCTGGGACTGCAGGCTGGGGCTTGGTTCCTGGGACCCAGGTCCCTCCCTCTCCGCCAAAATCTCCTCCCGCCCCGCGGGTCTCTCCGGGCTGCCGTTTGCTCCGGGGAGCTGGGCAGCCCTCTTCGCGTTTTCGCTATTCCTACCAGTCTCAATGTGGCTTCTTCTGTGTTCCTTGGTTGAAGAGTCCACTTAGTTTTGTTCAAAGTTGGTTTATCCAGGTGATGGTTCTTAAAATTGAGTTGTAATCCACTTTGGTTCTGGGAGTTGGAAGTTGGTACGTCCGCCTACTCCGTCGCCATCTTGCTCCTCTGTCCTCAAGTTTTATATATGTCAGAATTTCCTTTTTTTTTAAGACTGAATCATGTTTTTATATGTATAGACAGCATTTTGTTTATGCATTCATCTATTAATGGGTTGCTTCCACCTTTTGACTATTGTAAATAATGCTGCTGTTGAGGCAGGAAAGCTAGAATATAGAAGAGTCCTCAACCTCTACCCCTTTCCTTTTTCCATCTTGGCTAGAACATCACAGACAAGACCTTCACTGACCACCTGTTCCCTTGCTTCCCCTTCCCCAATTTCCTGTCATTGACAGGACAAAGAAAGGGAGGGAGAGAGAAAAAATAAAAGAAGAAAGAAATCATCTATCTGGAGAGGGGAGACAAGGAAGAGCCATATCAGCAGTCACCCCACCAGCATCAGTAGCCAAGGACCACCCAATCCCTACCCTCTTGCCCACATTTAATAAAACCCTTCCACCTGATCCCATTTGCGCCTCTCATTCTCTGAGGTCGCCCACCCTCACTTCTCCAATGGTTGCTATCACTTTAATAAATTCACTGTGCTCTGCTAAGTCTGTCGGGCACTTGAATTCCTTCTTGGACCTTGATGAGAATGTGGATCGAGTTGAGGCCTCCTTTGGCCTCCCAGGGTACCACCTGGCATCACTATGCACATGATGGCTTCACAAATCTCTGTTCAAGCTTCTGCTGTCAGTTCTTTTGGATATGTACCTAGATGTGAAATTTCTAAATTACATGATAATTCTACGTTAATTTTATGAGGAATCACCCTATAGATTTTTCTCATGTCAGAGAAATAGAGGAAGAGCAGTAAGTAGAGGGAACGTGAACAATAGCTATTTCCACTGGAGTAAAGTCACCTATGAAATATCTGACCTTGGGTAAGCCATTTACCCTCTTTAAACTTCTCTTTATTTATCTGTAAAATGAAAAGAATAATGCTTTGCTAGATTTTTGTGAGAATTAAATGAGATTATATATGTAATATCACTTAATAATTTATAAAATGCTATATAAACATTTACTCGCTTTACTGGGCCAGGTTACAGAAAAACTCAACCCTTGTGCTGTTTTTGATAATGAACCACTATTATTAAGCTATTCAAATCCCCAACAAAGTTATTCTCTTAAGATCTGAACTGGTGTAGAGTTTACATATATATTTGCTACCCCAGGCCAGATTAGTTCCAGATAAGGAGTCTCCCCAAGAGGTTTATTGTGATCCTATACAAATGCTATAGACCTTACTACCAGGGACTACCTTATAAATTCAGGTTCATTTGGAAGTCAGTGTTGTTTATGTGAATGCAAAGCAGACCCTTTGGTCTCACCACTGCCCTGATCTTGTAAAAAATGGTTCATAGCTCCAGGATAACTCCAAAACAGTTTCAACCTCCTAGGAGTATATCAAGCTACAATCTGCTAAGAAGTTCTCACTTCCAATTCACGTGTTATTTCCCTAAAAAGGAAGAAAGAGTCAGTACCACTGTCACTATGGATAAGATTAGAAAATTTAATATCTCTCTGTACTTACTTCTTGGCCCTACATCTTGAAACCAGAGGCCCTAGGTGACTATGAAAGACAAAGCCAAAAACAAAAAAGACTTACTCATCCAGCTCTGGAAACAATGGAATCTTCTAAATTATACAAACATCTCATATAAATCAAGTCCTTTCTTACAGTCTTTGTAGAGAAGTTTGTCCTTTTATTCCTTTTATTCCTTCTTCACCTCCTATTTACTATTATTTTACTTCTTTAAAATAGTAATAATGAAGATTATGATTAGAGGATATAAGGAATTGGTCATGATTCTTGAAACTTTTATTCTTGTTGGCTCTGGTTCAAATTCCTGAGGTGTAGTCAAAAATAATTATCATCATGTGTGGTTTGAATAGTCAGTTCACTCAGTAGGTTACTACCCTCTTATAATCACTAACTTTTTAAGTTAATAAAGTCAAAATCAAGGCTACAATTAAAATGGTATGATAAGGAAGCTTTTTTTTTTTTTACTTTAAGGAAAAATGCTGTATAAAAGTGACGTGATTATTGCAGAAAACTTAGAAACTTTTAGAGAAGCAAAGGGAATAAATATCATACATAATTATAGCATAATGAAATAATAAATGCTTTATTTTTTATGTGTGCCCTCCTCATCGTTTTCTATTGATATATATATATATATACATATATCTTAACTACATGTGCAATTCTGCATGTTTTTAACTATATGATAAGAATTTCCCTGTGTCAGTGGAAATTCTTCATAAATATTACTTTAGCCTGTCTAATGGTTTTATCTATTGTAAAGATACCGTATTTCCCCATGTATAAGATGCACCCATTTTCCAAAAATTTGAGGTCTAAAACTGGGCGCATCATATACAGTGATTGTAGTTTTTTTTACTTGCATTTCCCACTTTTTTGTGCTTATTTTTGCACTCATTGTTGAAGACAGGGATTCATCATCAGATACAGATGCGGACAAGCTAATGGATGGGAGTTTTGACAGTGATGAGGAGTTGTATGAATTTTATGATGAATAAAACTTGAGTTTAATAACTTTATGCAATACATTTTCTTTCAAATTTCGGGCCCCAAAATTTAGGTGCGTCTTATACATGGGGAAATATGGTAGATCATTGTCTATGTAAATTTTTTCATTATTGACCTTTTGATTTCTTCCCATTTCTCACTAATAAAAGTAACTATGAAATAAATGTACATAAAGATTCATTCATTTTCTTAAGATAGATTTCTACAAGTCAAATTACTGGGTCAATGGATATGAAAATGTTTAAGAATTGGCTTTAAAGTCATTTTGGGGTTGTCAAAGGAATAATGACATGTCAACTTGAACATATCTTGATGACTTTGTAGCTACTCATATTCAAATAATCTCTGCAAGCATTACTATTAATTGACTGAACATAATCTTCATTTCAGACACTAGAATGCACGTCTTCCTTCTGTCTCTTATTCTGTATGATAGAAACCAGATCTGACAGAGCCCATATACAAGCCTCGTCAGACAAGCACACATGCTCATCTTGTCTATGACTGCCTGTTTTAACCATTACTCTCAGCATTCATATTTTGCCTCTTTTCTTTCAGATGGAATGGGCCGAGTGCTTGCTCAAGATGTATATGCAAAAGATAACCTACCCCCCTTCCCAGCATCAGTAAAAGATGGCTATGCTGTTCGAGGTAAATATTTTGCCTTTCTTGACTATTATCATAACTCACACCGTATTTTTTTTTTCAGATTTTTTACTCAGCACAGGGACCCAAGAACTGTTAAATCTGTTTCCCTCTTGGGTGTCAAAATAATTTCACTTACAAATAACAAAATTAATCTATACCGATATATTGTCTGACACAATCTTGTTTAAAACTTTTTAGTGAAATTAATATAATCACTTGAAAATAAATTTTTTTATTAAGTGGGAGGCAGGAAGGCAGAGACAGACTCCTGAATGTACCCCAACCAAGATCCACCCAGTAAGCCCCCTACCATGTGCTGCTCTGCCTATCCGGGGTCATTGCTCCATTGCTCAGCAACTGAGCTATTTAGCACCTGAGGCAAGGCCATAGAGCCATCCTCAGTGTGCAGGGCCAACTTGCTCAAACGAATTGAGCCATGGCTGTGGAAGGGAAAGAGAGAGAGAGAGAAGGGGAGAGGGAGGGGTGGAGAAGCAGGTGGTCACTTCTCCTGTATGCCCTGACCAGGAATCAAACCCAGGACTTCCACGTGCTGGTCCAGCGCTCTACCACTGAGCCATCCAACCAGGGCCTGAAATTTCTTATTTACAAATATACGTAGAAATTTATTTAAAAAGAAACAACACTGTACTGTTTTATTCTTTCTGACTCTACACATACAGATAGTGACAGTCTTGCTTGGTCTGGAAGTTTATCACATGTTTTCTAGTTGAAAACATCTATATGGTACAAGAAAAAAGAGCATATTCCCATCATAGGGATGAAGTGGGTGGTCATTTCTCTTGCTTTAAACTGAAACATCAATAAAGGCTTCATAAAAAGGAAGCATGAGGGAAACCTCTAATTGCCTGGAAGGTGCCATATTTCAGACCTCTGAAGCCACAGGTGGTATCAGCAGCTCACACCTTCAAAGTTGCCTGAGATTGCATAAAGCTTAAAAGCAAATATGGAATAGCATTTGCCTGCCTAACGTCCAATCTAAGAACCCAAAATGAAAATGCAACTGAACTGCTTAGAAACTATTACTGGTTATTAACTCAAGATTAATATCATTGAAGAAACATCTAAAAACATTTCCCAATTTATCAGTGTTGTTAAGAAGGCCAACTCCTTTTTAATGATCATTTATGGAATCTCTTACCTGTTTTTTTATAGTTATCTTGGTTTTACTCTATCTAGCTATTCAAATATTTACTCTTTTTAATTATATACATCCATTAATCTCCATGTCCCATTCATACCCATTTCTTAGCAGTATTTTTTATGTTAGAGGAAGTGTAGTAAATGGTTAGGGGTATGGGCTTTGAGCAAAAGAGTTAGATTCTAGTACCAGTTCTACTGAGAAAACTTTGAGAAAATTACCTAAACTTTTTGAGCTTCAGTTTCTCATCTGTAAAATGGTGATAATTATAGCAGTACTTCACCCAACAGGTGTTGTGAGGATTAAATAAGACTATAAAAAGCCTTAGTAAAGGCTTTTAGTCGATCCTGACACCAGAAACAGGCACTTGATAATTGTGTTTTTTTAATGTTTGATAATAGTAACTATTTATACCACTAGTGTTAGTATAATAAGCACTTTTACTTACACATCTTTGTAAAAATATAATATCTATCTAAATTGTTTATCTCATATTCTATGTAAATAAAGTGGTAAGGAAATTAATTCCTACCAGTGTATGCTTTCTCAGGAACACTGTCTTGTATGTACCTCATTCAGTTTGATGTCACTAAATTAGAGTATTTATGAAACCATAAATAAGGAATTCCTAACAAATTTTTTTCCAAATTCATTTCTTCTACAATGTTTATTATATAATGCATATTGTCCAGAAATAAAATTATTTTAATCTTCTGATAGCCTCATTGGCTCTTTTTGTTTATTATTCCCAATCTAAAATGTAAATTCTGTTTTGAATTTATACAGATACTATAAAATCACAAAGAATTCTTATTTCCAGAATATAAGAAAGAAGTACAACAGATAAAATACCGAAGGGACAAGAAATTTTATTTTTTACATCCTTTGTAATATATAGTAGGAGAAAGTAAGAAAATAAATTATTTGAGGCAGAATTATTCTCAAACAGAATTTTTTTCATGATTTTTGCATGAAATAACAGCAGCTCAATAAAAAGAAACTATTGACTGACCAGGTGGTGGCGCAGTGGATAGAGCATTGGACTGGGACACAGAGGACCCAGGTTCGAAACCCCGAGGTCGCCAGCTTGAGCATGGGCTCATCTGGTTTGAGCAAGGCTCACCAGCTTGAGGCCAAGTTCGCTGGCTTGAACAAGGGGTCACTCGGTCTGCTGTAGCCCCCCGGTCAAGGCACATATGAGAAAGCAATCAATGAACAACTAAGGTGCTGCAACAAAGAATTGATGCTTCTCATCTCTCTCCCTTCCTGTCTGTCTGTCCCTATCTGTCCCTCTCTCTGTCTATATCTGTCTCTGTCAGACAAAAAAAGGAAACTTGCTTTTAGCTTTCCTTGTTGCCAAAAAGATCCTTAAGCCAACATGAGCTATAAAAGAACCTTTCTGCTATAGACTCTATCAAAGAAATTTTTATGTGAACTTACCAGTCAGTATCTTATTTAATTTTTTTGTTTTGCAGTGGCAGTGTTTTACACAGAGAAAAACATCTAAAATGACATTTCACGGTATATAGTTTCAGTAGATTTTATATATATGTATATATATAAAATGCAGCTGATTAATAGTATTTCTTTCCTATGAAGTATTGATAGTTCTCTAATATATATTGCAGAACATGTAACAGAGACATAACAGATAACATTGTAGGCATAGGTAAATCTCAGATTGGAAATAGTCGCTATATCTATGCATATATAACAACATCAGAATTAAGCAACAAAAGTTGTCAGTGAACAAAAAGGCATGGTTTTAGTCTTGTCTGTGTTAAAATACCACCTTCAATCAGTGTTTTGGTAAAGAATATCCTTGAGGCTGCTGTGGTTTTCTACCACTCTACTTCGTCTGCCTTCTTCTCTCTACCCCTTTCTTCCATTATTACTGCCATTCCTTTCTCCCCACTCCCTTTATTCTCCCTTTTTTTCTTCTCCTCTGCCTTTGCCTTAGGCCTTCCAGTAATAACCAGTGGCACCTGTGAGCATTGCTAACCCTCTAGGTGTAAAGAGGTTGCTAACTTGCTCTGGATCACTAAGCATTAGCCAGTATCCTTCAGAAACATGTGGCATAAAACTCCAAACCAGTTGGAGGATCACTTGCTTTAAGGTATGTGGGTTGAAAAGTCAAGATAGTAAAAAATGACTAAGGAAGTAAGAAATAGGAACACCTTAAAAAAACAATGTGAAGAAGGCAGGAATCAAGTGATGATGGTTTAAATAATAGGGAGAGCTGTGACCTCACAAACCTGAAACTACATTTGGAAGAGAGTGAATTTGAAAGATAAAAGAAAATGAAAGCATATTATCAATTAAAACCAATGCAATATTTTTATTCTTAATATTTTTCAAGAGTTATTTCTCCCTTCATTCTGATTAAGTCAATCAATCATCTTGATGCATTCACACCCTCCTATAGAGGATATTCATGGTACCCATTGTTTCACAATTTCTTTTTATAATTACAGTTTACTTCAATATTATCTTGTATTGGTTTCAGGTTTACAGCTTAGTGGTTAGACATTCATATACTTTACATAGTGTTTCCCTCGATAATTTTAGGACCCAACTGGCACCATGCATAGTTATCTCAATGTAATTGACTGCATTCCCTAAGCTGTACTTTACATCCCTTGACTATTTTGTTAACTACCTATTTGTACTTCGCAATCCCTTCTTTCTCCCAGTCTCCCAACCCATCTCCCCTCCAGCAACCACCAGTCTGCTCTCTGTGTCTATGAGTCTGTTTCACTTTTGTTTGTTCATTTATTTTGTTCTCTAAATTTCACATGTAAGTGAAATCGCATTATATTTGTCTTTTTCTGACTGACTTATTTCACGAGCATAATACCTTCTAGGTTCATCCATCCTGTCACACACATAAAATGCCAATGGTGTATTTGACAGAACTAGAATGAGTGATCCAGAAATTTATATAGAACCAGAGAAAAAAAAAATAGTCTCAGCAACCTTGTGTATTGTGCTACCTGATATCAAACTATACTACAAGGCAGGGCCATAGTAATCAAACCAACATGGTTCTGGTATAAAAACAGACGTATAGATCAGTAGAACAGAGTAGAGAGCCCAGAAATAAACCTATGCTGGTATGATCAATTAATATTTGACAAAGGAGGCAAGAATACACAATGGGGTATAAGTAGTCTATTTAATAAATAGTGCTGAGAAACTTGGACAGATACATGCAAATAAAAAAGAAAAGAAAAGAAACTAGACCTCATTCTTACACAATTTTTTTTAGATGTTATTAAAGGCAAAAATATCTCAGGATTCCAGATTCAGCTTTCTTGAAAATGTTCAACCTGAAAGGTTTATCCCTTCAGAAATTATTTTAGGATCATTTAGAAAAAGGGGAAAATGTGAATAAGCCAGTAAGTATTTTGAGAACCACACGTTGCAAACAATTCTGGAAGACTGTATTACGAGAACTCCTTGCCGTTTGGTTAGATTTTAAAGTTTGTTTTTTTACTTTCTGATTTTAAAATGTGCTTATGGAAAATACATAAAATCAAAAAGAACACTTAAAAAGTATTTATCTTACTGCCTAGACATCATTAATATTTTGTTGTACTTCCTTCCAATAGGTTAAACTGCATACTAAAATTCAGTATAACCTTTCTTTCCCACTTAAATGCATTTATTTATCAATATAACCTTTTAGATGTAGAGCTAGTTCTCCATCTTTCATGAAAGTCATGTTCCATGGTTTTTATTTTGCCCATTCAAAACCTCTTTGGCCACAGCTGGTTCTCCAACTCATTTGAAACCTGTTGCTTTCCACTATATGACATTTTGAATGAAGAAGAGAGCCTCATGACATGGGAGTACTACTCATGTAAGCAGAGAGATAATTTGGATTAATTAATTTTAGTTAATACTGTATTTAAGGAAGTAATTCTCTTTTCCCAATACAAAGAGTAATGGGCATTTTTCTTCTGGAATATTATGACAAAAGATATAAAATGCCTTCTCACTCATCTATCCAACTCTTAGATCTCTGCTTTTCATAAAAAAAGGCAATAGATTGAAAATTCTAAAAAAACTCACCCAATTTAATCCCTCAGTATAACTGCAACAAGTATTAATCCTGTTGTGCTAGTCTTGTCACATTTTCTTTCCACCATCCCTACTCGTCCTATAATCTTAATATACACATAAATACTGTTACCCTATTGCTTATCATCCTGGTCTTAGACTGTATGGTTCCATTATCAAAGTAAACAAATTTTTTTTTGTATTTTTTCAAAGTTAGAAGAGGGGAAGCAGTCAGACAGACTCCCGCATGTACCTGACCGGGATCCAACTGGCATGCCTACCAGGGGCTGATGCTCTGTCCATCTGGGGCATTGCTCCGTTGCTGCCAGAGCCATTCTAGCACCTGAAGTGGAGGCCATGGAGCCGTCCTCAATGCCTGGGCCAACTTGTCTCCAATGGAGCCTTGGCTTCAGGAGGGGAAGAGAGAGAGGAAGAGAGGGGGAAGAACAACTAAGGTGTTGCAATGGCAATGAAAAACTGATGATTGATGCTTCTCGTCTCTCTCCATTCCTGTCTGTCTGTCCCTATCTATCCCTCTCTCTGACTCTCTCTCTCTCTCTCTTGTCCCTGTAAAAAAATAAAAAGAGAGAGAGGGGGAAGAGTTGAGAAGCACATGGATGCTTCTCCTGTGTGCCCTGACCAGGGATTGAACCTGGGACTTCCAAACGCCAGGCTGACACTCTACCGCTGGGTCAACAGGCCAGGGCCAAAGTAAACAAATTCTTAATCCCTCTGCCTTATTCCTCTGTTGAAGATATTACCTAGAATCTCGGAAAGTTATGCTATCTCTATAGTCTCACTTTATTCAGCCCTAACATGGAATTGATGAGACTCTTTTATTATTGAAAAAAATGAGTAGCTATAAGTGTTTCAAGAGGCTTAGAGATCACAAATGGCTGGAAAATGAAAATGAGTAATAATTCTATGACAAATGGCTTAGGGAAGATTATTTTCTATATATTGCCACAATGAATAGGTATTGAATGTTATTTTTATATCAAATGATATAATTAGAAAATTTTAAATAAACAGGTAAATAAGACTAAAACTGTTTTCTATACATTAACTAAAGGGTGGACATGGGAGCTGCTTCAGGATTTAGCATGAAGCATTATAAATTACTTACATAATGCATTTGCTGTTAGGATCAGGTTAATATTGCCTTTATCCCTTCCTTCAAATTATATTCTCAATTACAAATCAGAAAAGAAAACTTATTAACAGAAATGTTATAATTAAGGGAGAAAAAGATTTTAAGCCTTTACAGAAATCCTTGGAATCCTCCATCTTTATAATGGCATACCGTGGCTTACTTTAGCTTTTCTTCCAGCTCTAGGTTCCTATGCCACTATTCCTCCACTTCAGGCCCCTCACACCCAAGCTTGTAGAATTCATCCTGAAAATGGCAGCTTTTTTCTTTTACATGTCTCTTTGATAGATATTTTCAAGTAAATATCAGCAAATTAGATAGTTTGGTCATTACTTTTCTGTCTTTTAAGAAATAGTGAACCTTGGTGTTAATGTAAAATCAGATCTTGTATTGTTGTTCACCGACTTTTTATTTCTTAAGTTTTCCCTTAGTTTGAATGTATCTACATTCACTTCAGTCTTCTCTGCTCCTCAAAGAGTAGTCCATGAACCAGCAACATCAACATCAGTTTGTTAGAAGTGTAGAACCTCAGGCCCTATCCCAGACCCACTGAATCAGAATCTGTGTTTTAAAAAGGTCACCAGGTGATTTATATGCACATTAAGGGCTGAGAAGCCCTATTATAAGAGAAATTATAAAAAAGAACTCCTCTGTTGGTTTCAAGAGCCTTCTATAATATTGGTTGGCTGAGCCTTCCTGTTTCCCAAGGCAAGGCAGAGAACATAGTTTAAGTGAGCACATATTCTCTACCCAGTCAGTGCACCTCCGTAATCACAAAGGATCAATCACTTAAGGGCTCTTTCAGTAGTGACTTTCCTGACACTCTATACCAGTTTTGCCCCAGATCAGCTCCAGCCACTCATTATTCAGTGACATTTATTGAGAGTAAGCAGAACATTGATGTAAGCATTTTGAGTGTATGTGCTCTTGCATGTGTGGGGAACAGGAGACAAGAGGAAGGTAGAAGAGCAGAGAGTTTCAAAACAGAAATAAAGGAAGTGATCCCTCCTTCTACAGAGCTCATAAGAGAGAAAATATACATATTTATAAGAGTATTTTAAAAGATTTACAAAACACAATAGTAACACATATAAGTTAGTTTACATATATCTCCATTCTTTTTTTTTGTGACAGAGATAGAAAGAGACAGAGACAGATAGGGACAGACAGACAGGAAGGGAGAGAGATGAGAAGCATCAATTCTTTGTTGCGGCACCTTAGTTATTCATTGATTGCTTTCTCATATGTGCCTTGACCGGGGGCTATAGCAGACTAAGTGACCCCTTGTTCAAATCAGCAACCTTGGGCTCAAACCAGATGAGCCCGTGGTCAAGCCGGTGACCTCGGGGTTTTGAATCTGGGCCCTCCACATCCCAGTCCGACGCTTTATTCACTGTGCCACTGCCTGGTCAGGTCATATCTTCATTCTTTTAATAAGTATTTATTGAGCATTAATGATGAGCTAGGTACTATGTTTGACTGAATAACAATATAATCTAAGTTATATAGATTTATCAGAACAGTCTTTCTAAACATTCTAAACATGGTGAATGTTGATACACATTTTGAAGAAACCAGTGTATCTAGCAGAAAATGAAAGGCTTTCAAAAGACAGAATTTTGTATTGAAAACTATTACTTATTTGTTCATTGATGCATGCATTATTCTAATAGGAGCCATACTCATTTATTTATTGAACATTTTGAATACTTTACATATTGAAAATATATAGAATACCTATTATGCAGCAAATAAGCAAATAATTTAAAATACATTAGGAAGCCATAATTAGAGTTATTTCAGGAACACACTAGAAAAACGAAAGAGGAAGCTGGTGATGACTCTTTAGGAAGGGGACTCAAATATGACTTCATTAAAAAATGACATTTGAATTAAGTCTTAAAAGCTAAGACGTCTCATTAAAGACAGGGATAAAGAAAGGACACCTAAGCACTGAAAGCAGTATGTTATGGAGCAGAAATGTGAGTCACCCGGGAGCTGCAGTACTAGAAGTTGAGAGTGGCTAGAGTATAAGTCATAAGGAGGACATGGACCAGAGGCCTTTACAATACTGCTCTCTTTAGGAGAAGATCTTTAGATGGAGCATTTTCTCTCTCTCTCTCTCTCTCTCTCTCTCTCTCTCTCTCTCTCTCTTTCACTCACACGCACGCACATATACCTATCTTATGCCTACTTAGCCTGATTCATTCTTCATATTCAAATCAAAAATCCTTTTATCAGGTGACTTTCCTTTACCCTCCAGTGTAGTTCCGGTACTTTCATTGTGTGTTCTCATAAAACCATGTTCCTTTAGAATGGTTTTCTTTTTTTTTCTTTTTTTTTTTTTAAATTTCTTTTTATTTTATTCATTTTAGAGAGGAGACACAGGGTGTGAGAGAGAGAGAGAGAAAGGGGGGAGGAGCTGGAAGCATCAACTCCCATATGTGCCTTGACCAGACCAGTGCAGGGTTTTGAACTGGCGACCTCAGTGTTCCCAGGTCAATGCTTTACCCACTGCGCCACCGCAGGTCAGGCTAGAATGGTTTTCTTAATTTGTGTTTATATATTCATTAATATGATTGTTTCATTATATCTGTATCCCCTATTACCTTGGCTTTAAAATTTTATTTTAACTACACAGGTTGGAAGACACAAGTTAAATACAGAATATATTACAAGCCAATGATACACACACATATAACATATGTAATACATACATATGCACAAATATATATAAACAAAAATAAGTTTCATGAAACAGTATTTATCCTTACCCATATGTGATAAAATATATTTCCTATTCTTTTTTTATTTAAAAATTGTTTACAAGTTGATTTTAGAGCTCACTTCCATTTGTGAGGTTAAAAAACATTTGTAACAGACTGGCACTGCAGTAGACTAGAAACGATGCCTGGTTTTACCCTTAACTCTATACCAGCACCTATATGACACTTGGGGCATAGAAGACAATCAGTAGAAATTTCATAAATGAGTGAAGTGAATGAAAAGCTTTAAAAGATGTTAATATTTTAAAAGTATGATCATTCTCATTTTTATCAACAAGAAAACTGAAGGCTAGAAAAATGTTTAGTAATTTGCTAAAAGTCCTAAGGCTAATAATTGGCAGAACCAGGATTTAGATTCAGTTTTGTTCTACTCTAAAGTCATGCTGATTTCTCCTTGTGCAAAAATGTCAGAAGAGCAAATGTCTAAGTTGCTACTGGGAAATGGCAAGCTGGTAGTATCTTTAGTAAAAAATAATTAAAAATAAGTTTATTTATATTTGAGATGCACTTAGTGCAGAAGTCTGAAAGATATGTAGCATTTTAATTTTCTACTGTAAGAAAATCATTATTTGCCTTAAAATACTGTAAAAATAAGTGGAAGGATAGATGAAACAAGATTGATAAATGTTGATAATTGTTGAAGCAATGACTTCTATGTTTGTTTAAAATTGTTCACTTAAAAAGAAGTTTAAAAAGAGAAGAAACCATAAAAACAGCATAATAAGAATAACATTGCAAGAAAAATGTTCTCTTTTTTATAAGTGAACACTGAAAATACAATAAGATTTAAAAAGAAAACAACATAAGAAAGCCAAGAGTTTATTAACTGAGGTGTCTATAAAGCACGAGATACAGCATCTTATACATAGAAGATACCCAATGTTCTTTTTTTTTTTTACAGGGACAGAGAGAGAGTCAGAGAGAGGGATAGATAGGGACAGACAGACAGGAGCGGAGAGAAGTGAGAAGCATCAATCATTAGTTTTTCATTGCCATCGCAACACTTAATTGTTCACTGATTGCTTTTTCCCATGTGCCTTGACCGGGCCTTCAGCAGACCGAGCAACCCCTTGCTGGAGCCAGTGATTGGGTCCAAGCTGATGAGCTTTTGCTCAAGCCAGATGAGCCCGCTCTCAAGCTGGCAAGCTCGGGGTCTCGAACCTGGGTCTTCCACATCCCAGTCCTATGCTCTATCCACTGCGACACCACCTGGTCAGGCCCAATGTTCTTGTCTCTCTCCGTAAGTTAACTAAAGCCATCTGCACAAAAAGCATGACCCATTATAAACAGTATTGTTTATAAGCCTTTAGTAAAAACACAGCATTGTAGTCACATAAAGAAATAATAAATTTCATGTGTCCTTTTTAAAATATTGGAAATACTTTTTATTATTTATCAACATGATTGCAAATATAATTAAAATAGTCATATAAAAAGTGTTACCATTTCTGTGTATGTGCCCCAAACCCTGCTGTATGCAGATAACATGGAACTAAAGGTACTAATCACAAAATTCATTAGATAGGCATTTCCTTACCAGTAGTATTGATCTGAAATCTATATCTTATGTGAAGAAAACCCTTTTGAATACATTTATCTCTAGGAATATTTTTTATTCAGTCATTACTATGCTGTATGTAGAAAAAAAATAAATACAAAGTTTTCTTTCATATCAATTCTGAAAGGGTTTCTTTCAATTTAAAACTAGTCAATGCAAAATTTGATGAAGTACTGTGTATGTATTCTGATTCAGAAATGGCATTTTGACCTATTATAAAATGCATGTATGTATATACACACATACATACACATTGTACTTGAAATTAAGGGACCGGATTTTAGTACTAGCTCTACCACTAATCAGAACTTGTTCAGTGTACTTGACCTTTTCTACCTGAGTTCCTTCATTCTGTAACTTATTTCCTTCAAATGGCAAATGAAGAAAAGGATGTATGTTCTTCCTGCCTCACTGGGTTATTATGAAAATTAAACTGGGTGATATATAAGAAAAGAGTATGAAATAGTTAAAATTTCTATAAAATGGAGAGTATGGCTATATATAATGATATCCATGAGTGTGCAAACACACATAACATTCCCATGAATAAGGTGGTATTTATTTAGGGGGATAGGCAAAAATAACTTCCTACTTAAAAAGTACATGTGTGGAAATTGTCAAGCAACAAGAAGGCCATCTCAATTGACACCAAGAAAAGGCACAAATTAGGAACACTTCTATTGGTACTTGTGAGTTTTGGATACAAAAAAATCAAACCAGAGTAACAAAGCCATTGTCTAGTCTAGGAGATCAGAATTGTATTCCACTTTCCTAAAGCCTTACCTGATCATTTGAATCAAATTTTAGAATTTCTTGATAAGGTCCATTCTGATATTTGTTCTTGGTTCTGTTTGTCTCACAGCTGCTGATGGCCCAGGAGATCGTTTCATCATTGGGGAATCCCAAGCTGGTGAACAGGTGAGTTTCACAGGCCTGACAGGCCCTAAATACATATTTCAGTTCCATGGACTTTCAGGATGTAATTCTAAGTTTTTACCATCATTGTAAGGAAAATCTTAAAGGGGGGTTAGACACATTATCAAAGAGATTAAAGAATAATTCCCATGAGAAAGAACCAGTTCTTTCTTAACTGAAAGAATTGACATCTACTAATATTTGGCATGGTGTTGTTGGTATGTCTCACAGACATGCCCACAAACATTTTCCAGCCCTTGGATGATTCTTTCCAGTCATTGGATGATTCTTTCTTTCTGTATAAACATCAATGTTTTGAATAGAAGTACATTCCAGAAGTATTTTTAAAATTGCATGGAATGCTTAGGGAACTACAAATAGTTTGTGGTAATCACAGCCTTGTATACATAGGGATAGGTAGCAGATTGTTAAGTTCTTTGTGTACTTCTTAAACTCTGTTTGCTAGTTAAGACCACCAACTGGCCTGACCACGTGTTTGCACAGTGAATAGAGCATCAGACTGGGATGCAGAGAACCCAGGTTGGAAACCTCAAGGTTGCCAGCTTGAGCACGGCCTCATCCGGCTTGAGCACAGGCTCACCAGCTTGAGTGCAGGGTTGCTGGCTTGAGCAAGGGGTCACTTGCTCTGCTATACACCACCCCCTGTCAAGGTACATATAAGAAAGCAATCAGTGAACAACTGAGGAGCTGCAACAAAAAATTGATGCTTCTCATCTCTCTTTCTGTCTGTCTGTTCCTCTCTCTGTCTCTCTCTGCATCACACACAAAAAAAAAAGACCACCAATTGTTCTAGAGAACTAGGAATACAAGAAAAGTTGTGAAACTTAAAACTTGTCAACTTTTTGTAAGTTCCTACAAAAGTTTGATGGGAAAATATATCAAACTGTACAAGAAAATGGATATTTTTTTCAAATTACTTGAGATGTCCTTTATCTATCACTTGCATATCATATAGGTAAGCCAAATTGCTCACTGACTGAAAGTGCATACGGTTGAGTGTTGGGATGCCATTGCATAAACTGAGACAGTTATTTAAAAAATGGCTTTTTGATATACCAAAATATTTTACCTTAAATAACTTTTAGTTTGGTCCCATTGATTAGCACTGGACACTTTCGAAGAAAATATTACTTGATTATACAATGCTGTCTTCGGACAAAGCTCAAAAACTCCAACTCAATACCTCCTTTAAGGAAATGAAGATTTAAACTGTTTTTATTCTACATAAAGCATATAAAATATATCAAAAAAAAATAGTTACTAGTCTTAACAGTCTACAGAAAGTACTTCATATATTGCTAGAGTTTTTCAGTTTATTCAATTTAATTATAGTTTATACATCTACTCTAAGTGGAGACATAAATGTATTTATGTCTCTAATAATATCATTGGATTTAATATAAGTGAGCTAGTAGTAATTTTTCATCTACCATTTAGAATGACTAATCTTGAAGAAGAGCCAAATTTTTTATTTAATAACCTTACAGAAGCACTTCTTAAGTGTTGGTTTAAGCCAAGAAATAGAGAAAATTACAGGTA
Organism: Rhynchonycteris naso; assembly: GCA_037038555.1. Taxonomy (NCBI): domain Eukaryota; kingdom Metazoa; phylum Chordata; class Mammalia; order Chiroptera; family Emballonuridae; genus Rhynchonycteris; species Rhynchonycteris naso. The sequence goes on along the minus strand of CM072999.1, from coordinate 32,741,376 downwards.
CAACTACAATAAAACTTAAAGTATATTTACAGAATATCGTACATTGAACCCAATTAAATTGAGGCAAGGCTCCAGGCTAACACACTTTTAGCTTAAGAAGCAACTTCCCTGAAACTCACTTTAGGATTTACTTTTTACCTTAGCCAAAAATACATTTTCAGCCAAAGATCTTTTTAGGCCTATATTAAATGCCTTTGTTCCACAGTCTCAGAAGATTGTTTTGACATTAACATCTTTACTAAAAAATACATATATCAAATCTTTAATGCTTTTCATAAAAAGTCTCTGTACTACAAAATGGTCATATACAGTATATTAAGAGATGTCCCAGACAATAAGTAGTAGTAGTATCTAGAGTTGAAAATTAAAGAAGTTTTAAAGTATTGGACCCTAGACTTTCCATTTTCAATCCTATGCATTACCTTGATAGAAGGTTACATTAAAATATAGCAATTCGGAATAAGCCTGGAATGTCTTTTATTCAGATAACAGAATAAGAGGATATATAGTTTAGTCCTAAGAATCTCTTTCTCCTATGACTGTGGGAGAAAAGCTGGAGTTGTAAGTCACAAAGGATTGCATAACTCATGTAGTTGTTGTGATAATGAGATTATACATGTTCATTTATTCATTCTGGAAATATTTATGACTACTAACTTTGTGCCAGACACATTCTAGGCTTTGGGATGATAGAGCAATAAATATGTCTGGAAAGGGGTGATTAAGAAGATTAATGCAGGGCCCTGGCCAGTTAGCTCAGCAGTAGAGTGTCGGCCTGGCATGTGGATTACCCAGGTTCAATTCCTGGTCAGGACACACAGGAGAAGCACCCATCTGCTTCTCCAGCCCTCCCCCTCTTGCCTCTCTCTCTCTCTCTCTCTCTCTCTCTCTCTCTCTCTCTCTCTCTCTCTTCCTCTCTCTCCTTCTCTCTTCCTGCAGCCATGGTTTGATTGTAGTGAGTTGGCCCCGGGGCACTGAGGATGGCTCCATGGCCTCCGCCTCAGGCACGAAAAAATGACTCCTGTTGCAGCAAAGCAAGGGCCCCAGATGGGCAGAGCATCACCCCCTAGTGAGCTTGCTGGGTGGATCCTGTATGGTGCCTGCGGAAGTCTATCTCTGCCTCCCCTCCTCTCACTTAGATAGATAGATAGATAGATAGATAGATAGATAGATAGATAGATAGATAGATAGATAAAGAAGATTTTTGCAGGGACTATATCCAATAGACAGGGTTAAGGAAAACTAACAAAGGAATGTGAAGTACCCAGGAGCTGACAGTGAAACTGCATTACTACCACTGTCTGGAGGAGCAAGGGGAAAAGTGGAGATTCATAGCTATGGGAAAGGATTTCCCCTCTGTAGTAGAGATGACAGAGCCTTCACCAAAATGCAGCCCAACAGGGAAACAGCAAAGGAAATACAAACCCAACTTTTCTCTCTCTTCTACACTCTAATATCTTGTTGGCCCCTTCCATCTGCTTAACCTAACCAAAAGCCAATGATGGGAACTTGGTGGAAATGGTCCATAGAGGTCAGCCTTATGGGCCACAGCACAGGATAGTATGAGGATATGATCTGGAGAGGCAAACAGAAAATAAAACAAATTCCTGTCTTTTGTTGAGCTTAGATTATTATATAAATAGAATATAGTTAATGCACCTAACACTGTACCTAGTATAGACTGAGGGTTCATTATTGTTATCTATTGGTATTGTTTATAGCAATAATATTGAAAGAAGCTGTTTAAGGCTGTTCTAATAATTCAATTTCCAGTTTTACTTCAATTTTATATCCAGTGGTACATTTCCTTAGCCATTCCCCCCAAAATTTTTCCATCTGTTAAAAAAATATGTAACTTTTTTTAAAATTTAATTTATTGATTTAAGGAGGAGAGAGAGAGACAGGAACATTGATCTGCTTCTGTATGTGTCCTGACCAGTGATTAACCTGACAACCTCTGCTGCTTCAGGACAATGCTCTAACCAACCGAGCTTTCAAGCCAGGGCAAAAAATAGTATGTGTAACTTAAAATGCACCAGCTTAATTATTTTTTAAGTGTACAATACAGTAGTATTAAATATAGTCACATTATTGTGAACTAAGATTTTTGTGTGACAGAGAGAGGGACAGATAGGGACAGACAGACAGGAAAGGAGAGAGATGAGAAGCATCAATTTTTTGTTGCAGCACCTTAGTTGTTCATTGATTGCTTTCACAAATGTGCCTTGATGGGGGGTGGGGAGGGACAGCAGAACAAGTGACCCCTTGCTCAAGCCAGTGACCTTGGACTCAAGCCAGAAACCTTGGGGTCATGTTCATGATCCCACGCTCAAGCCAGCAACCCCGTGCGCAAGCTGGTGAGCTTGCCCTCTAGCCGAATGAGCCCACGCTCAAGCCGGTAGCCTTGGGGTTTAGAACCTGGGTCCTCTGTATCCAGTCCAACACTCTATCCACAGCGCCACCTCCAGGTCAGGCATGGCCTAAGATTTTAAATAAATACTTATAAAGCAAATATCTTTGGAAAGATCTTTTATTATTATGAAATTAATATTTTCCTAGAATTTTATTTTAAGGGACATTTGAAGCATTTTCCCCAATTCTGGTCTAAATCATGGCCAATGACAAGTGACTCTTTGAGGTCAGAGCAAACCTATCAGATGGCTCTTACAGAAATAAGCTTTTCCCTGTGCTAAAAGAAGTTTTCCAAGCAGGCCCTGTAGTCAGTCTTCTATATACCATTCATATGAAAGTTCAGACAGTGAAAATCTCAGATACAATGTTTCACCCAAATCATTACAGACACTGGAATCATTTTAAAATTACTTAGTTATATTTGCTATATTTATTATCAATTGAAAAATGAACTAATATGTTTTAGAAAGATTTTCAAAAGCAATAATTTGAATTATTTTTCTAACTTGCCTATATTTAAGCAAGAGGCTTAGTTACAAATTATGACATTTCTCAAATATCAGAACTCTAGTAGATGACGAATGTGCTGATTTTTTCAATATTGTCATTCATAAAATCATGTTGCATGGTATTTTTTTGTTAAAGAATCAAATCATTTTATATATATTAAGAAAATTCACATGATTTGAATGAGAGACAATAATGTCAAATCAGATGTAAGTGGAAGTTCTTCAAAAGGAAAACAGGGCACCAAAAAAGACATCTAATGGTCATTACCATATATCAAGTTAAAGGCTCTTGGTGTGAGTGCACCTGTTTATGGGTAGCTTTTATTACATTGCCCAAAGTGAAGAGGACTGTAAGACTTTCCTTTTATGATTTGTTTCTAAAAAATGTTACATCATCTACAGGGAAATGTTACTTTTCCTTTGCAGCAGTAGAGTAAATCAACTCTTTCTTACTTGTTTGTATTTCCAGCCCACTCAGACAGTCATGCCTGGACAAGTCATGCGGGTTACAACAGGTGCTCCCATCCCCTGCGGTGCTGATGCAGTAGTACAAGTAGAAGATACCGAACTTATCAGGGAGTCCGATGATGTACGTCATCACCAGGTCTTACTGCTGCCTTTCTGCGGCAGTCTTCTAAGTCGAGCCCATTTTCTGCAACATTTATAGGATTAACCCAGTGTTTTTTTGGTTATGTTAGGATCTTACAATGTGATGTACGGGTCTCCACTAAATAAGGGATTGCCCTAGGCTTAAAAATCTTTGATTATAAGAGATGTATTTATGATCATTACTGTGATTATAGCAGAATTTGAACCACATTTGATCTAAGAAATTTCACATGCAAACAAGGAAACCACCTCAAGGTAGAAGAGCAGAGGTATTCATTGTTGACATACATTCTAGCTGAAAAATTTGTTAATCGAAACTAGCTTCAAATAAAATTTGACAGAGAATTTAATAGAGAAGAATTTAACAAAGAACACTTGGTCAAGTTCTTGAATATTACACTAAGCCAGACATTTGAACCAAATGGCACTCAGCTGTGGTATCCATATTTCAGGAAAATCTGTGCCACCAAATGGCAGCCTGGAAATATTAAATTGATGCACACTCCCACCTCTTTTGCCTGAAATAAAGGGTCCCTGGATCTGCTTTGGTCTAAGCAAGGCTTCATTCACCTCACTGAAACTAGTGGCAACTATTGAAACCAGAGGATCAGCCACCAATAAAAAAATAGTTTCAACTGAGGTTTTATGATTGTCTATCTTATTTTGTTTAGTGAAGAAGTTAAAGATATATTTTAAAAGCTGGAGTTAAAAATAATATTCTCCTGGTCTGCCATAGAGTAAAATTTGGCCATACTGAGAGAGGCACTTTTCTTGAGCTGGGGATTTTTTAATCATCTTCCTACATATAAGGCTTATAAAATTCAACTCTTGGCATACAGATCACACTGCTTGATGTTAAAACTGCCCAGCAGATTTATTTGCATCAGGGAAGCCAGCAGAGCATTGAAATGCAGAACACATGCATCCACACTCTGCTCGATGACAAAACACAGTCCCAGTGTCACAATATTATTCACAGCCCATAAATGTAAAATTGATGATCACTACTAATTTACAGAAATTTACTACCAGGAAAACTATAAGTCCTTCACTGAAATTTCTGCAGCTATTTGGGAACCTTTGTATAGTATTGAACCCATGATTCATAGGAACAGAAGAGATAGGTTATCTCCATACACATTCACTGCACTATTAAGGCAGCCAAATATATACACAGAGTGAGGCAAAGGTAGATTTAAAGTTGTGAGTCTGCAAAACACAGTGTTTATTCTGGAATTATTATTTATTAATTTTATTATTTTTCATATGAACAATCACAAACCTATTTTTATCCACCCTGTGTGTATATGTATGTATGTATATAAAGATAGGTAGATATCAATATTTTCATTGGTATATTTTTTAAAGCATGAAAATATTTATTTCTTGGCATCAAACCTAATTTTGCAGGAACCTGTCTTAGAAATTCAAAATGTTCAAAGGGTTTATCAAATGATTTTCTTTTTTCCTGTATTTGTATCTATTCTGGGCCAATCTGATGATAAAAGTATCTGACTACCTAAATTGTATTGATCAGAAATTCTATTAGATTGTTCTGTTTGAAATTACATGACTTTTTTTATAGGGCACTGAGGAACTTGAAGTACGAATTCTGGTGCAAGCTCGGCCAGGCCAAGATATCAGGTAAGTTCATAACATATAGAATATGTAGCCAACTTTTATTCCTACATAATCATAAAGTCAGCAGAGTTTTACAGTTCAGTCAATAAACCATTAGCATTCAGGGTTTTCAGCAAGTAGGAAAATGAATTTTCTGAACTCTATATCCCATGTCTACCCTACCTACATTTTCATGGAGATGGTAAAGGCAAATGAAATAATCAAAAACAAAGATGAAACCATTTGTCCTGTCATAAGTAGGGCATATACTTTAATTATTTTTCTTACAATGGAGTATAATTCTCCTCATTTCCTTAATACTAATGTGCTCAAATATCTTTGTAACAAAGCTATGCTTCTCCCATCCCTGTGTTAGGAGGCCAAGGTGAATGGACTTCTGAGTACACATAACAGGACCAACCTAAATGGCCCAAATGGAAATTATCTCCATGACTGTAATCTCGTTAACATTATTCTCCTCACCACAAAACTAACAAGCTATAGACTTTTTTATCATTAATGCCATGTAATTTCTTGCCTTATAGCAAATAAAGTTTGCAGTTGGTGTTTTTGACAGTAATGTGGTACAAAGCAATTTGTAAAATAATTTTCAAATATGAAGTAAGATATTTTCTTTTAGTGATAATAGATAAAAATCTGATTTCTTCTGTTGTGTGGTTTAATATTTTTAATTTAAAAAGCATGAAGTTTTTAGAATATTTTAATTTCATTATTCTACTTCTGCCTCATCTCTTGACATTTTTCTCCCCAGGAGGAGGATCCTCTTTTTCTGACACTAAAGTTTCCCTCTGAGAAAATATTATTCTTGGTGCCTATCATGCTTATGGTTCTGCTTTGACTTTCAGACCCATCGGCCATGACATTAAAAGAGGGGAATGCGTGTTGGCCAAAGGAACCCACATGGGCCCCTCAGAGATTGGTCTTCTGGCGACTGTAGGTGTCACGGAGGTTGAAGTGAATAAGTTTCCGGTGGTTGCAGTCATGTCAACAGGGAATGAGGTAAAAAGGAAGGTGGAGGAATGGAACTTTCAGATAACAGCATTTCTGACATCTATGTTGTAAATAGAATATTATGGATTATAGATATTACCACATTCTTATAACAGTGAAATAAAAATTGATCTCAGTACAGCAGATGAGAAGAAAGAATTAGAAATTAAATAGAAATGATCCCTTCCATTTATTAGAATGAAATATTACAACCAGTTGCCTTTCCACACATGCAGCATATATAAACAAAGAATGTTGACTAATGTAGTAGCTGTATTCAACTGTGCAAATTCAGTACTTAGTCTATTAGGAAAGTAAATTGTGCCCACTCTGCTGCTGTGACATAGACTACCTCTATGTTGGAAATAATTTAGTGAATTGGGATACCATGGCTAGCCTTCTTCCTCCTAGTGTTCATGAGAACTTTATCATCAGGAAGGGTTTGATAATCAGGGTTTGTTTTCTCTAAAGATAGCATCTCTACTGGCATGCTGTTTAGAATGTGTCAAATGTCATCTCAGCCCTGATTTTGGAAGGAGTATTTAGTCAGTCTTTTTCTGAGAACTCTTGAAAAACTTCCTATTTCTTGCTTTGCTTAGGTTATACAAAAATTCAATTGGAGGCTCTAAGGTCAAACTAGGAACTTTAAAAAGTGAATCTGCTGGAAATTCAAAGCCTAATATCATAATCAAAAACTATTGCTATTTTTTAAATTAATTACTTGTGACCTTACTAATAGAAAGAATAACAGGATTTTCTTTTTTCTCTTTTAAGCTCTAACTTTGCTGTGAAAATAGGACATTTGTTACCATTATTTTTAATTTCTCAGGACCTTGGAAATTAACATTTTCAAGGATCTCTGTATTACCCTTATAGTTCTTTTAGAAAGAACAAAAGAAACAAATAGAATATTTTGTTTTGCTAATGGAGAAATAAATCAACATTCTAGGTATGCTTGCTCCCCAGTGTGCATATACTAGTCATCCCCTGAAACTAGTGGTTGACCCAAAGCAAACATTCTTTTCAGTTGATTACATACTGATAATTTTAATATCCCTAGGACCAACTGATATCGTCAGAAAGTAACTCATTTTAAACTTAATAAACTATTCTTAATTGTGATTTATTTTTATACTTTATATATATGAGTTCATAGGGTTTGGGAAAACTCATAAATAACTAGTTGTTAGGCAACTTTGTTTCAACTGTATTTCTTATATTCTTCCTGATGCTTTTGCAAGACTAGACTAATATTCTCAGTTATCCCCAGAGTATATTGGTAATGTTTTTTTAAAGCTTTCCTTTACACTCTTTATTAAAACTATTTACTGGTGGCAGGGAAGGTGATAGGATGAGAAGATAGATGATACTTACATTATGGAATTTAAGTAGTCCTAGTTCCCTGCCCTCATGGACTTGATAATTCTGGGAGAGGCTTTGCTAAATTCTGTATGATCTCCTTCTTTTACTTTCTCTGGCCTGCTGTATTACCATGGTTTCCCAAGGGAATAATGCTTCTTAATTCTATATTCTCTCATTTGACTTAGCTCAACATTCCTCCCCTACTACCATGCAAAGTTAGTTGTTATGATTCTCTATGATCACATAGTTTAGTTCAACATATGTTTTAGGGTACCTCTATGAATAGCATTATACTGAAAACTAGGGATAAAAGAGATAAATAAAGCATTGTATCTCTTCTGAAGGCTTGAGATCCTTAAATCACCAAAAAATTATAGGAAAAATTATTCATTTTTGTTCAGAGAGGCCAAAAGAAATTACACTGGTCTATCGATGTGGCAAGTCTATAAGTTAGTCATTTGTAGCACAGTTCTCCTTAAGTATTACTTCTGATCTTTTCTGACATGGAAGGCCTCACATATGTCCACTTCTTGAATCCAGCGCGAAATATTGGTAAGCAGAACAGTGGCCTCAGGCAACCCAAGCATGTCATGCAAGATGTCTATGTATGCCATACTTAAAACCTGTCCAGTATTTTATGACATGAACTTGTTCAGGATGAGGGAGTTATTTTAAAATTGAGGCAGTACAGTTATATACTATAGTTACCATAGAGTAGCCTCTGTGGACTCTTGTTGATTTCAACAAACTGTATGTTAAAATTTTGTTAATAACATCCAGTAATTACCTAATTATAGGCATATATTTCCCAAGTCATGCACTTATTCAATATTTTTTGAGCAATTAATCACAAGCTGGAATGCCCATCAGGGGTTCTTTTATTTTAGCATCAGATTTATAAGATATAAATACACTGTAATGTGAACCAGTGTACTTAAATATTGAAAAGGAAACTCAGTATCAAACAAGGCAACAGTAGGTTTTATTCTTCAATGAGTTCAGTCCTCTTAGCAGTCCACATAGCCATCCAAGCGTATTTTTTGTTGTTGTTCCTTAATGACATTCAGTTACAAGAGAACAAGAATTATACTAGAAGAATATGGGTACCACAAACTTTGAAGCTCCATGTCCTACATAGGAATTAGTATTTCTTATAACAACCTTAGGCAGCTTCCAGTGTCCTCACACGAGAAATGCTCACTTACAAGTGTTACCAAATTCATGGAATCCCAAAAACTGTAGCTTTCCGTTACATATTTATATAGTTCATTTGTAGTTCCTTTCAGTACATATGCAAGTTATCTTTTTGTCATTTTTTCTATTAAAAAATGTTGTCTAATAACAAGTAGACAATTCATCTTTATCAAATTTCCAGGAGAACGGAACTAGAAAGTTAACCCAAGGTCATATTTGCCCTTAAAGATGGAAGAAGGTTTTGTTAATCCTTTATCCCACACAGATGAATTATCTGTAGAAAATTAGAAACCAATAATAAAACTGACTACAAGTCATTTTGCTTTTTATTATCACCATGCACTGGGAATTCTAAACAAAAACAATGATGAAATGTTCCTCTCCACTACTGCAGACTACTCCCTTCACCCCTCCACCCTTAATATGCTATCACGCTGATGCCAGCCACTGTTCTGACTACTGGGGATATAGCAGCAAGCAAGGTAGTCAGATTCCTGCTCTTACAGAATTTATGTTCTAATGGGGTGGGGGGATTTAGAAGAGGGTTATTCAAAAAACAAACAAATAGTGTAAATGTCAGGTGATAAAGAGTGGTAGTAGAAGAGGTATATGTCAGATATTTATCTGTTGAAACTTACCCCACTTTAGCCCTTTTATAATCTCCCCTAAACAATAAGGCTAGAAGCCTGAAAACTCTATTTCCCAGGCTGACTTTCCAGCTGTGTTACTCAGTTAGGTTTTTCATTGGAGTGCAATAACATGATAATAGAAAGTGGAAAAAAATTACCAGAATTATAACTCCTTAACTCTCAGTTACATCACTTGCCCCCAACAGGGGATGATGGTGACTTCCTGCAGTTACTGATCTTTGGTATCACACTTTTCTCCTTTTGTTTCTCCAACCCTCTCAACATGTTTGTAACCAATTCCCTGTATTAAATCCTTCTTTCTCCCAGCCCCCTCATTTGAAATACCTGGAGGAACTTTGGATTTTCTGTCTGGACCTGATTGATAGAGTCTTCTATTTTATATAGGGTAATCAGGCCTCACTGATAAGGTGAAATTAAAGTGGAAATCAGAAGGCATTGAGGGCATATGTCAGATGAAGGGAATTGTGTTCCAAACAGCAGGAACAGCAAACAGAAAAGCCCTGAGGTAAGGAGCATGCTTGTCATGTTTGAGGAACAGCAAAGAGGTCAATGTGGCTGAAGTATAGAGGGAAAGGAGCAAAATAAAAGGAGATAAAATTGGAGAGGTAATAGAAACAAGATCATTTTATTCTAAATAACCCATTTTGAGGAAGAAAAACATAATGTGGAATATAATGTCATCTTTAATAAAAGTAACATGTCTTAATTTTTAAAATGTTTGCTCTGGCTTTTATATGATATGTAATATAAGAAAGAAAAGGAAAAAAGCAGGGAGACTACTCAGAAGGATCTGCTAAATACTCCAGCAAAAGATCTGGATCACAGTGGTAGTGGTGGAGGTGGTGAGAGGTAACCAGATCCAGGATATATTTTGAAGATAAAGCCAATAGGATTTGTTAGTGAATTCAAAGCAGAATGTAAGAGAAAGTGAGGAGTCAAGATGAATTCCAAACATTTTGACCTGAGCAATTCTAAGGATAGTTATCATTTTCCCAGATGAGAAAAATTTAGGCAATAGAAATCAGAGATTCTATTTTGGACATGTTAATTTTGAGATACTTACTAGAAATCCTAGTAGAAATATTGAGTAGACAATTAACATATTTAATCTGGTGCTTAGGAAAAAAAAACAGAGATAAAGACATATATTTGGAAGTTATCAGCATATACATAGTGAGGATTTTTGGCTTGCTTTTTTCTTATACATAGTATGTAAAATCATGAGACTAGATAAAGTCACCTACAAAATGAGTATAAATAAAAGACAAGAGATTTAAGTTTTATACTTAAGAGACAGTTGTATCTTCCTCCTCTTTACCAACCTTTATATTTTCCAGTTGTATTTTCTAATTTTGATTCTTCATGACATCATCTCTTTATTTATAAAAAATATTATTGTCTCCTTGAAACTTTAGCTAGTGACCTACAGTTCTTTAGACTAAATATCAGTCAGTCAGCTGCCATTATCTTTGGGAAGTCAGGATTGTATGCTTTTTATCTACTTAACTAAAGTGCTATCAATAATTATTCTTTCAGTAGATGCTGGTCTTCTAGTTTTGAAGATACTATTTCAGTTACCTTCAACCACGTTTCATAACCCATTCATTCATTCATGTTCTCTCTCTCTCTCTCTCTCTCTCTTACACACACACACACACACACAGAGAGAGAGAGAGAGAGAGAATTAAATGTATTTATCTCTACTATGGTTTTGCTTATTCTATGCCATTTTAAAATAATTTTCTTGGTTACTGTCAATAGCGGAGGCCTATACAAACAAGTTTGAACTTTAGATATATACAGTCTGTCTAGAATCTTTATCTAATGTTTTTTGGGGCCTTCCACAAGCAGCTGCTGTTATAAATCTAGAATCTTATTATCTTTGTCCCTGCTAATAAGAGAAAAAATAGGAAGTTGAGTGCCTACTATGCTCAGGTCTGCTATGAGCTTTATAACTAAGCCACACTATGAGTCTAGTGTAATTATCCAGAAAAATGACACTCAAAAACAAAGCAACTTGCCAAATATATTTTGTGTAATGTAAGTGATATAGCCCTGTTTCACATATAAGTCTTTTAGCTGTAATGACTTTTTCCCACTATGCTACAATACTTCTCACTAGAGCTTTCTTAAATTTCATTTCTTTAACTTTTCAGTGGCAGTCTCTAAAATCTATTAGGTTAGACAGTGCATTACTTTTTTCTAGCTATATTATACTTCTTGTCCACATTAAAGACCATGGCTCACTACTTTAAAGTTTCCTCACTAACATATCAGATAGCTACACTCCTTTAATCTATTCCTTTGCTTACTGTGCTAATACCAAAACTGGATAATTCTACCCTCCACCTACATTTTTGCTCCCAAGCTGAAAAATATTACTGAAAATTTCATAAAAGTGTAATAACCTGACCCGCTACAAATTTCTGCAATTTAATGTGAACCTGGCACTTAAAGTTGCTCAGTAATTCTGATGTAACTGTCTTGTTGATTTCCAAGCACATTCCTGAACTGGATCATTCATTCATATACCCTCTATAAACTTCAGTAGCAACCCTACTTTCTCACTCTTGGCAGATAACCTCACAGGTGACCTTTATGGAAAAAAAATGAAGCTCAAAAATATTTCAAAGTAAACTAGATGACAGTTTCCTTCATTTTTCCTTCTCTTTACCTTAAAATTTCCCCATTCTATTAGAAATATTTTTTTTCAGCAATCTAAAAACAAAAATTAGACAAATTTAATCAGATAGCCAAGAAGTCTTGGACACCTTATTCTTACAACAAACAAAATGAATTTCAGCTAGCTTTGGAAGCTCAACAAAAAAGGAGCAGAGCTTAATGTAAGTGCTGGACTTATTATCATAGAGAAAGAATCCCCTAACAAGGAGGCTTATAAGTCCCCACTGAAGTGCAATGTAACCAGTATGAGACTACTGGTAGCAAGGGGTCTTGCCTAAATTTTGATGGGGCCTATCAAATTTCAATGACTATCAAAGTTCTAACACAAGGACAACCAAGGAACTTTGTTGATTTCACAAAAGCTGGATACTGTATATGAAAGTTCTGAGCAAGGGTAATAAACATCACCTTTACCGGAGTCTCAGTAGTATCTCAAAAGGGGGAAGTTACAGAAGGATACTTATAGGATTTTGAGGACTAGATTTGGTCATGGGGTAGTTTAAAGGTAAAATTTTGCAAAGTCTAGGCAGAGACTGGTCAGATTTTGTCAAATAGGTGAGTTGCTAAAAACAGTCTTATCTTTGGAGCACATGAGTCCATGTAGAGTTACCATGGTCTTAATTTTTCCACGGTCTTATGTTGGAGCATATAATTCTGAACAAGCTTATGTTAAAACAATTTGACTTAAGGTAGTTTGAGCTATAAAACTACAAGTTTGGTATAGTTTAATTGTTATGCAAGTAATAGTACAATTTTGCAACTTGATGTTTCTGTTTTATTTCTCAGAAGGCAAGGGTTTGTATGCAATATAACCAAATGTAAGACTTTTACAGAAATTCAGGCATATTGAATACCTGAAATTGGGTGGGGTGGGGGGAGTAGTATTATAAAAGAGTGAATGAAAATGTCAGGTCAAGGAGAAAATGGATTAGGATATTCTTAATGATTGAGACATTTAGGAAGATAGTGGACCACAATGGGAAAAAAGGAATCAAAGCTTAAGTTTTTGAAAGCTGGAAGACAGTGGTACCATTGACACTAACAGAAACAGGAAATTGAAATTTAATATGTGGTAGATAGGAAAGTAGCAAGGTATGAAAATAATGGGTTATATTTTGTTTTATTTTGGTTTTATTTTCCCATTCTTGAGTGTAAAGCTATTTTAATTAAAGTACGGTTGACATAAAATATTATATTAGTTTCAGGTATACAACAGTGATTTGACATTTATATACCTTATGAAGTGATCACCACCAAAAGTAACCATCTGTCACCATACAAAGTTACTACAATATTATTGACTGTATTCCCTATGTTGTAGTTTACATCCTCATGACGTAGTTATGTCGTAACTATACATTTTTATCTCTTAATCCCCTTCATTATTTTGCCCATCCCCCACCTTTCAACCCTCTGGCAACTCTCAGTTTGTTCTCTGTATCTCTGAGTCTGTTTTGTTTGTTCGTTTCTTAGATTCCACATATAAGTGAAAAGATAGAATATTTGTCTTTCTCTGATTCATTCCACTAGGCATAATACCCTCTAAGTCCATTCAGGTTGTTTCAAATGGCAAGATTTCATTCTTTTTTGTGTATGAGTAATATAACTCTGTGTGTGTGTGTGTGTGTGTGTGTGTGTGTGTGTGTGTGTGTGTGTGTGTGACTTCCTCTTTATCCATTTATCTATTGATGGACACTTAGGTAGCTTCCGTATCATGGCTATTGTAAATAATGCCGCAATGAACATAGGAGGAGTACATGTATCTCTCGGAATTAGTGTTTGGTTTTCTGTGGATAAGCACCCAGAAGTGAAATTGCTGGATCCTTTTTTATATGTTGTTATAGCCTTTGTTTTAAAGTCTTTTTTGATTGGTAAAAGTATTGCTATCTCAGCTCTGATTTTTATTTTCATGTAATATCTTATTCTATCCCTTTATTTTCAGTCTGTATGTGTCTTTCGAGCTGCAGTGAGTCTCATGCAGACAGCATATGTAAGGGTCTTGTATTATTATTTCTTCAGCCACCCTATGTCTTTTGAATGGAGCACTTAGTCCACTTACATTCAAAGTAATTATTGATAGATAATTACTTGTTGCCATTTTAATTTTTTCCACACTAGCTTTATAAGTGGTGGTTTACTACCTTTACTATATGTTTGCCTTTACTAGTGAGGTTTTTATTGTTTTTTGGAGGGTTACATATATTTTCTTATTTCTAGTTTGGGCCTTTTCTTTTCAACTCTCTATCTAGTAGACACCTTGCCTCCATTTTGTTCTTTTTCTGGGGTTGTATCTTGGTTTTTTGGTAGTGTTTGTTTGTTTGTTTTCTTCTTCTGCCCTTTAGAGCATTGACCCAGTGTATGATCATCCTGGGTTCAATTCCCAGCACACAAGACAAACAACCATATGCTTCTCTCTCCCTCCTTCTCCCCCTTCTCTCCTGCTTCTCCTCCTACAGCCAGTGACTCAATTGGTTTGAGCATTGGCCCAGCACTGAGAATAACTCAGTTGGTTCGAGCATCAGTCTCAGGTGCTAAAAGTAGCTCAGTTTATTTGAGCATTGGCCCCAGACAGGTTGCCGTGTGGAACCTGGTCAGGGTGCATGTAGGAGTCTTTCTCTTTATTGCCCCTCCTCTCACTTAAAAAAAAAAAAGGAAAAAAATTAAATAAAGAAAATAATGCCCTTTAACATTTCTATAATGCCAGTTTAGTGATGATGAACTCCTTCAGCTTTTGCTTGTCTGGGAAACCTTATTGCATTTTCAGTTCTGAATAGTAACCTTGCTGGGTCAAGTGTTCTTGGTTGTAGGTTTTCCCTTTTGTCATGAGTATATCATGCACAGTTTCTGTTGAAAAATCAGCTGACAATCTTTTATAGACATTCCCTTGAATATAAGTAATGGTTTTTCTCTTGCTACTTTTAAGATTATCTCTTTATGTTTAACTTTTAACATTTTAATTATAATGTGTTTCAGTGTGGGTCTCTTTGGATTCATCTTGCTTGGGACTGTATGTGCTTCCTGGACTTGGATGTCTATTTCCTTCACCAGGTTAGGGAAGTTTTCAGCCATTATTTTTTTAAATAAGTTTTCCATCTCTTTATCTTTTTCTTCTCCTTCTGGCAACACTGTGATGCAAATGTTGATATACTTGACATTGTTGCAGAGGTCCCTTATGCTATTCTTTTATTTTTTTCATTCTTTTTGATCTTCCAATTGGGTGGTTTCCACTATCCTATCTTCCTGATTGCTGATCCATTATACTGCGTCTTCTTATCTCTTGATTCTGTCTAGTGTATTTTTTATTTCAGTTGTTATATTCTTCAGTTTTGATAGGGTTTTTATTTACAATTTTTATCTCTTTGTTAAAGTTCTCAGAGTTTATCCACTTTTCTGCAGAGTTTGATAAGGATCTTTACAACTATTATTTTCAACTCTCTATCTAGTAGACACCTTGCCTCCATTTTGTTCTTTTTCTGGGGTTGTATCTTGATTTTTTGGTGGGTTTTTTTGTTTGTTTGTTTATTTTGAAACATAGTCTTTTGTCTCTTCATTTTATCTGTTTGGTTCTTTGTTTCTTTTTTTCTTTTTCTTTTTTTTACAGAGACAGAGCAAGAGTCAGAGAGAGAGATAAATAGGGACAGACAAACAGGAACAGAGAGAGATGAGAAGTATCAATCACCAGTTTTTCGTTGTGGCACTTTAGTTGTTCATTGATTGCTTTCTCATATGTGCCTTGACCATGGGGCTACAGCAGACCAAGTAACCCCTTGCTCAAGCCAGCAACCTTGGGTCCAAGCTGGTGAGCTTTGCTCAAACCACATGAGCCCGCACTCAAGCTGGCGACCTCGGGGTCTCAAACCTGAGTCCTCCACATCGCAGTCTGATACTCTATCCACTGTGCCACCACCTGGTCAGGCTACCTATTTGTTTCTGTGTAACAGTTATATCAGCTATGTCTCCTGGTCTGAAAATGGCCTTATTTAGAAGGTGTTCTGTGGGGCCCAGTGGTGGAATCCCTTTTTGTCACCAGAGCCAGGTGCTCCAGAGGTGTTCCCTGTATGAACTAGAGTGGTCTTCTGTTGTGGTTGGGCCACAACTTCTATGGACATACTGGCAGATGAGGCTTGTTTCTAGCTAGCTGGCTGCACCTATTGCAGGTGCTCTGGTGTAGAAGGCAGTCTTTTGGGGTGGATGGCTGCAAACACCTTGCTATGTGCCACTGAGGCCGCCTACCAGGTGTAGTAGAGTAGGAACCATTTTGGATAGTTCCCAGCCTGGATGAGTCCTCAGAGAAACACCAACATAAGGTAACAGTGTTAGCAAGGTTAATGGAGAGTGTCAGAAGTGGGATCTGCCAGCATCAGACCAGGTAAGTGAAAGGAGAATTATAGGGGGGAGAATGGTTCTCACCAGCACTTCAAACTTTGAAAAAAATTCCAACAGATCCTTGTCCCTTAGCAGATGCCCTAAAATTAGTTACCTTCATGTATGACTCAGGTGCTTTTCAAACTGCTACTTGTTCACTAGGACTCAGGAAGAGTGCAACATTGGTTTCCTATAGGCCTTTAGCTCTCCCAGACCTAACCCTCGCTGGTTTTCAAAGCCAGATAATATAGAGGCTCCTATTCCTTGTCAGGACCCCCAGGTTGGGGTTCAGACCCCTCGCTCTTCAGGGGTGGACCTTGTGGTTGTGATATCACTCCTACTTGCTAGTCACCACATAGTGAGTTCGGGGACTCTCTGTTAGGGTGGGTCTTAACTAGACTGAGTCTCTACACGTCCTACCTGTTTCAGTCTGACTGTGTGTGTGTGTGTGTGTATGTCCTGTCTGTCTGACTTTATATATGTTTGTGTGTATGTATGTATATATGTGTATATATATATTTGTAGATATATATGTATATGTGTGTGTGTGTCTGTGTGTACATATCCATAGTTGTAGAAAATCTGTTCTGCTAGTCTTCAGGTCATTTTCAGAAATAGTTCTATATGTAGTTGTAGTTTTGGTGTCAGTAAAAGAATGTGAACTCAGGAGCTTCCCAGTCTACCATTTTGAACCCAAAGCCAGGATCCTTGCTGTTAAATATCAGTTTAACATACCCATGAAATGTCATTCCTTGTAGCTGGTGTACTGTCCCTGCAACTACTTTTATTTGTTTCTTTCGTATTTTTTTTTTATTTAAGAGAGAGCAGGGGAGGCAGAGAGACAGACTCCCGCATGGGACCTGACCAGGATCCACCCAGCAAGCCCGCTATGGGGTGATGCTTGGCCGATCTTGGAGGTTGCTCCATTGCTCGGCAACTGAGCTATTTTTTGTGCCTGAGGCAGAGGCCACTGGAGCCATCCTCAATTACTATAGCTCCAATCAATCTAGACATGGTTGTGTGAGTGGGAGAGAGAGGGAGAGAGGGAGAGGGAGAGATTAGTTTGTTGTTCCACTTATTTATGCATTCATTTGGTTGTTTCTTGTATGTTCCCAGACTGGGGAACGAACCCACAACCTTGGTTTGTAGACGACACTCTAATCAACTTAGCTACCCAGCCAGGGCCTAAGATTCAATTTTAAAGGGGAATATTGTGAATTTATTCTAGTATATTTCATTCAATTCTGTATGCTTTCTTTGAAAATACTTGAAGTTAACTGTAAATTCTATCCCCTTATTTATTTATATTTCATTATGTCAATTTTATAGACAAATAACTCTCCAGTGATCTCTAATTGTCCTGTTATTTCTGAAACTGTTGACAGCCAAAATAGCAGAGACAAGCAGGAATGGCAAAGAAAACACCCTAATAATAGAGGAGTCTTACTTAGTGGTAGTAACTACCCTTTTGTGAAAAAAAATTATGTAACTGCACAGTATTCTTTCTGAAACAAGTTATCTTATAAATGGCATTAAAGAGCTACAAGCCATGGCCTTTCTAAAATTAAAATGATTTCAATAAGCATATGTTAAGATCAGAAAATTAATCTATATTAATGCACTGCAATAGCAATTTTTCAAGCTCTGCCAGTAACTAAGGATGAAAGTTGGCATCTGATTAAGTTAAATTAGTGCAGTAGCAGAAGGGAAGACTCCTAGGTGACACTGAATAAGACATCAGAGTTTTTCTTAAGCTATTATAAGGGGATAGTTAGTTGCATAGCTACTACTTTTCCAACATAAAGCCAACGGGCCAGCACATGATATCACTTAGGAGTCAGAAGGAAGACTGAAAGACTAGAGGTTATTGCTTAGACCTGAGATACTAAGCCTGGGTATTAGCTATATTAACAGCCTCATCATCTAAATGCTCAGGCTTGCCTTCATCCTCCTAAGATAATATTCCAGATTTTTTTCACTTTAAATACATACTAATTCAATTTATAATATTTTTGAAATCAAAGTGCATCTTAAAATTAATATATAAAGTTGTATGTTATGTGTGTGCATGCATGGACCCCCCTACTTTTAATTATTTTATAATCAAATAAATCTAAATCCATATTCACATTATAAATTTATTTCATCTATACTGGCATCTAGGGATAACAGTATGAGAACAATTAAGTGGAAAATAGATGTTTTTTCAGTATATCATAAAGAAAGGAAAGAGAATCTTGTTTATTGTCTATTATATTAACTGAATATTCATTATCTCAATCAATCCTAATAATTACTATAATGTAGTTATTGCAAGACAGGGATGGACAGAGGTAGGTTTATAGTTGTGAGTACATTAAACAGTTCATTCTTGTATCATAATTTATTATTGTATTATTTATTTGTATTATAACTGTAAACCTCCTTTTGCCCACACCATATAATATAAATGAGAAAATTAAGGCATAATGTTTGGGCAACTTAAATTTGAACTTCATTTGAATCCAGAGCTCCTTCTACTATACCACACTGCCTTATTTTAACATCCTAACATAGAATAAGTTTCTTATACTTTCCTTTATAGACATAGAATAGTAGATATTAAATCTCTAAAGGTGATTCAATTCAGAGTCATGGAATTGTGAATATGTGTAGTTAAGTATTATTTATTTAAGTTTGCTAATAAAGAGACATAATATCTGTCTCCTTCCCTGTCAAATTAGTCTAACTTCTTAGGTATTGTTGATTCCACTTTAGAAAAGAAACTAAAAGCCTTAAAGAAAAGGTAAATGATTATTCTCTTCAGATTTGACAATATTTGATCACATAGTCTCTACCTCACATGTTGTCAATGAGAAATAAATTGAGAAGTAATATTGGGAGTTAAAATCAAAGTTGTTTTATTTAGTTTGCCCCAGTAAGCAACCACTTGGAAACCCAGTATCTCCAGAGCACTATTGTCAAATTGTAGCCAAAGCTTGTGTAATATTTGGCCTGCTGTCTAGTCACCATTTACCTTTCTGCAGGACATATACATATTTTCAATATTTAAAGATCCTTTGAGCATCTATCTTCTATGTACCAAATACTGTTGTAGGTGCTGGATATGCTAAACTCTGTTTACTAGATGTATTTTTTTTCCATTAACAATAGGCAACATTATCCTAAGAGTATAATTTGTGGTGGTTTTTTTGGCTTTGTAGCTGCTAAATCCTGAAGATGACCTCTTACCAGGAAAGATTCGAGACAGCAATCGTTCAACCCTCTTAGCCACAATTCAGGAACATGGTTACCCCACAATCAACTTGGGAATTGTGGGAGACAAGTAAGTATTAGATTTTATTCTTAAGTTGTTATTGTGCAAATATGAATTTTGGGAGTACTAACCAGGTGGGATTGTTGCTAAAGGGACAAAAATTAAACATCATAATTTTTGCATATTTTATTCTTTAGAAGCCAAAAAAATTATGGAGATATCTGTGTCTATTAGGGACAGACATTTTTCTGGAATGCCTATTACAACAGGAGAAATAGTTTGCTCTCCTGTAGTTATATTAAGGTTGCAGGGAACTTTTTTGTTAGAGTTGTCTGTAGTCTAGTGGAACTAATGGTGATGGTGTTTTATTCCTATTCACACTTTTGCTGTTTCAAGAAAGACAGGCAAGATATGGGTGAGATGAATAAGAGAGAATGTCAAAATTATCACTAACTGATTCTTTGAAGTTTAAGTACAGTTGTTTTCTAGGGCTTCTCTATTTATTTTTGTATCGTTATGTAACCTGAGTTTCTCCAAGCTTTGCCCACTTGAAGTTCAAAGGGAGACACGCTGACTATAATTATAGCCCATCTCTAACAGCTTATTTACTAAATTAAGTCAGCCTTCTGCTAAATTCTCCAAGTATTTCTTGATTCTCCAGTTGTGCCTCACATGTATTCAAAAGCAAACCTGTTCTTTCTGAGCATCCCACTACCATGCAACACCACTATTCAACTGTCTTTCACCAGGCACTATTTCTAGTTCACCAGAGGTTGCCTGCTTTTAGTAATTCTGAAACATTAGCCTGGTAGAGACAAAACTAGGAAACAAATCTGAGTGGTGGATACCATGATATCTGTCACCTGAAATCATCATTCCCTCTCATCACTACCTTGTCACTGAGTAAAGTTCATTACTGTATACCCTGGTTCTTCATCCTTAAGATGAGTGCCTTCTCGGTAGGGCTCTGCTCTATCATTTCACAAGGTATATTCTCACGCCTATAAACCCCAGCTTAGGCTCAGACTAGACACAAAACAGATGAAACCTTGGGCACAGCATCTTGCCAGTAACCTGAGAAACAGTAGCTTTTATATCATCTCACCTTCTAAGGTTCTCTTCTTTCCTCCTGATTTTCTTTCTTTCTCAAGGACATTGTAGTAGAAGCTGTGAGACATATTTTCAAACGATATTCTTTTTAGATTCTTCACAACTTGTGTTTGCCTGGATGTTTAGTTCTGGAGAAGTCATAGCTAAGTGACCAGTTTTTGTGGAACCCATGCTGTTGAATATCATCCTGATCCCAGCTCTCTAGCCCTGGCGCGTAGAAAGAACCCACTAAAAATAAAGGGGGTTTAGGGGGTGGGAGATGTTATTTGAATTTGGACCTGACCAAGTGACCTGTCCTTTCGTATAAACTTCAAGCACCTAAAAATTATCCTGATGTAGATACAATACTTTAAAAAGACAAAAATTAACTTCTGAGAAAAAATAAGACAACTCCAAGAGTTCTAAAAACACAGAGCAGAAGTTTCACCATGTTGCCTAGGTTTTGTTTTCTACCTACCACTGGCTCTGGCTGTGCCTCAAGTGAATTATTGAGTTCTGAGAAATATATAAGATAAAAGGAGCTTTGGGTTTTTTGGGGGGGAGAAAAGATAGAGTTACATTTTAACCCTTAATCTGTTCTGGACTAAAATTCTATAATTCTGTTCATTTTACTATCTTATTATAGTACTTTTGTATGCAAAAAACTTGATATACTTTATATACTTTCATGACCTTTCTGTAAAGGGCAAAACAGCATTGAAAGGTTCATATATTTAATTGTCTAATATAGAGAGATGAATACTTAATTGTCTGGAATCCACACTGTTGATTTATGGTAGACATTTCCTAATAATTTATGTTGGTATTACATATAACTCCAAATATATCTTAAAAATAGCATATGAAGAACAAAACTATAAGCAAATATAGACAATTCTGGTAATATACAAATCTCCAGTGTATATCCTTTTCTCGATTGAAATATCTTCATAAAACTGAGAACATTTTTTAAAAAAAATATGATTGATGTGAGCCCTGGCTGATAAACTCCAGTCAGTTAGAGCATTGTCCCCAAATACCAAGGTTTGCAAGTTCGATTCCTGTCCCTAGTCAGGGCACATACAAGAATCAACCAATGAATGCATAAATAAGTGAAACAACAAATGAATGTCTCTTCTCTCTCTCTCTCTCTCTCTCTCTCTCTCTCTCTCTATATATATATATATATATATATATATATATCCCTCCTCTCTCTAAAAATCAATCAATGAATTTAAAATATATATATGATTGATGTAAATCTAGACTTTCTCAGTCTAAAGTGCTATATAGAAGAGGCCCAGCCTGACCAGGTCATGGTGCAGTAGATAGGAGCGTAAGAGTGGGACGCAGAGGATCCAGGTTCAAAACCCCTGGGGTCATTGGCTTGAGTGCAGGCTCACCAGCTTGAGTGTGGGTCACTGGCTTGAGCATGGGATTATAGATCCCATGGTCACTGACTTGAGCCCAGAGGTCGCTGGCTTGAAGCCCAAGGTTGCTGGCTTGAGCAAGGGGTCACTCGCTCTCCTGCAGCCCCCCCACCACCACCATCAAGACACATATGAGAAGACAATCAATGAACAACTAAAGTGCCACAACAAAGAATTGATGCTTCTCATCTCTCTCTCTTCCTGTCTATCTGTCCCTAGAAGAGGCACAGAGTAAATGGTTGAGAATGCAGAGGTGGTGATGGAGTGTGGAAGGAAAGAATTTATAACTATTCTAATGTAAGTCTGGTCTGGGAGTTTAGCAAAGGAAACAAGGTATATTTAATCTGCATCCTGTTGATATTCATCAAAGGTTGCCTCCCTCTTCAGGCTTCTCTTTCCTATGTAACCATTTATTAAAGAAAGTAATGTTACACAGAAGCCTCTACCTGAAGCTCTGGGGGAGGAGGGTCATGAGAGAAACTACCCTGTATTTAAAGCAGAGAAAGAAATAGCTCAAAAATGTCAGCCAGCACAGAACCCTTACTCAGCTATGACAGATAAGAGTAGTAAGAGCTCTTTAGCTATTTTCTTCATGTAAAAAAAGGTTTGAGTCTGGTAGTGAAATTCTATATGATTCTACTTTTCAACTGTTATTCTTATCACCTACTCTAATTTTAACAATCTACATTAAAAGTGTAGAGTAAGACTCTGTAATGTTTTTGGATTGAATTGGGCTAAATTTTGCTAATTTTTAACACATTAACCAGTGTTATTCTTCTTCTACTCTCTAATTCTGTGCAGTATAATGTTTCTGTATGTGTGTGTAAGTAACCAAAGAAATTGTATTCTTATTTTAATTGAATTTGTGTTATTCCTAAAATTGATTTTAACTATTGAGCTGTTTATATTTCTACCTCAGCTGTAAAATAGCTCAGTAATATAGCTTCCAAACTCTTTACTTGAACCTTCTAAACTTTCAAGGCCTAAAGGGCAGGGAAATTCCTATAATTAAGAAAAGAGTTCTCCATTCTGAAAAGTTGCCATCACAGAAGCATACCCCACTCTAGTCATGCTGGGCTTGCTTGGCTGTCATAGATGGTGTTTGGATTTAAATTGCCTGCTCCTGCTGCTGCCAATTTCTGAAGCTGCCTCTTCACATTAAAGCATGAACAGAAGGGAAATAAGCACTGAGATAGCAAATTGGACTTTTATAAAACTGGCACATTTAGCAGGAATTATCAAGATAGACTTAGCAGTACAGTGATTTCTTGGGCAAAGCCAGTGCCTTACATCTTCCAGTTTGTGAACGAAACATATGCTAACTTCCTAGTGCTTACTTACCCACTGTTCTAAAAGTAGAAATTTCTAATTATCAGGGAGAATTTGATCTAAATTTAATTGATTCTTGTCATCTTTATAAACTACCTGCCTCCCTTTTCTGCTTAAAAGCAAAATATTAATTTTCAAGTCAACATAATAGGTTTCTACTCTAACCATTTATCAGCACAGGGCTCTCTGATTTTCAATTAGTTAATCAAAAGTATTCTTTCTACTTTAACAAACATGTGTTTAATAACAAAAGTTTCTTTCCACTCTCAGTGACAGACTTTTTTTAATGGCTAGTACAGTTGACTTTCTTAATCCTTAAAAGTTGATGTTACCAGTTCTTCTAAGAATAACATCTAGGTCTTACTCTACTTTTAGAAATTAGTTTCTTGCTGACCCCATATAAAGTAACAGCTTCCAAAAAGCCTTTTCTAATTATCCCAAGCCACTTTTATTTTTATTTATCTTTTTATTACTAATTTTCATTTTGGTAAAAATATATGCCAAACCAATTTTAATCATTATGTCCCACTTAACATTTATATTATTTCTCCTTATATGCATTGTTACTTTAATTTTAATTAACATATTTGAATTCAATTAATGATACTAATTTTTATTACTGATGTCACTCATTTTCCTAAATTTTTGCCAGAGACCATGCTTCCTATTGTCTTTATATGGCTCCTAGTGCCTAAACACCCAGTAGGACTGAAGAAAGGCTAAACGATGGCTACATGTAGTATGCATTTGTTTCCACACATAAAGTAGAGTTAATTATTCCTTAATCTCCAATCCCAGAATTTTTTCTCACTCTCCCACTGTCGTTTTTCACTCATTTTAGAATGATATAGCTTGCAGTTGGTGTAACAGATGAAACAGAAAAGTAATTAGCAGCTGTTGTTCATCTGTGTGTTTATATTAAATATTTTAAAATAAAACGACATTTGCATTCTGAATCCTCTGTCTGAAATCCATAAAATCTAAACTTGAGAAAACTCTGTCTTGGTTTTGAATTTTATAGGAGACTTCATGTTAAAGCAAAAAAAAAAAAAAAATTCATACCAGAATCAGGATTATGGTAATATAAGGCAGATACAAATTTTTAAAAGCCTGAACTAAAATTGGGCCCCCAAAGCCCACTGAAATCACAAAAAGATATAATAGATGAAAGATATCATTTACATATTCTTCCTTCACAGAAACTGATTGATACATAAAGTTTTGAGAAAGACACACTCATTCTTTGATGGATTTATTTTGAGATACACTTCTGTTTCTTTTACTCAAGTCAAACAGTCCAATGTTCTTGATGTTTGAAGGTGAGAGGGGCAAAAGTATGATCTGCAATATGACTATTATATTGCAGTGCTCGCGTAAGTTTCTCCCTTTACGCTCCAGTCTATGTATGAAGAGAAATAGTCACTGTGTATATAAATTTCATTATTTCCATAGAATCACAATATGTTGGAATTGACAGGAACTTCTGATATTAGCACAGTCAAATTTTCCATGATTAGAGGTATTAGACAATATCTCTGACTAGCCATCAGGGGTTTTTTTTTGTTTGTTTCTTGTGGTTTTTTTTAATGCTTTTAGTGAGAAAGATCTTATTTGCCTCGTGAGGAAACACATTTATTGTTGGATGGTTGTTATGTTAAGGATGTTTTTCCATTTTACTGAGCCAAAGTCTGTATCCCTATTTCTACCATACATTAGTTCTAATTCTGCCCACTAGTCACAACACCAAATAAATTAACTTATACATGACAACCTTTCAAAGAAAGTACTATTTATGATTATATAAATGTTAAATAGTATCTTCTCTTCCATTCATAGACAGTATTATTGTCCATGATAACACTATAGTTGTAATAATTTTACATTACTCATTCAAAAAATCTACTGTGGAGAGAGATTGAGTAGAGGCCAGTGTCATTCAGGTCATTTACTGAGTTCCTACAAAGTGCAGGGATTTGGGAGGGCAATCAAGAAGCCTAGATAAAATGGACCCTTGTCTCTTGAGAATCATATACTGTATCAGCTTTATAAATTTGACTTTTGTACAGTTTGTTGCTTCTCTTTATCCTTTTTAGTTCTTTTAACTTGAAATTCCACATTGACATTAATATGCCATTCCTACTTTTTACTTATTTGCATTTGCCTCCTGGTGCCTTTTTGCCTTACCCTTACTTTCAATCTTTCATCTTTAAGTGTTTCCTTTGTAAATAACACTCAAGTGGGATTTGAGCTAAAGAAAAAATAAACCTCAGTCTGCCTTAAATTACTGTAACCCTGATCCTGGAATAAAGTTCATTTTGCTTGACCATGAAGTTTGCTATAAAAAACATCCCTTGATCTTTTCTTTTCCTTTATGTTTATATTTATGTTAAACTTTATGTTTACTATTTATATAAACAGCTTTGTTACTTCTTCCTTGTTCTTTTTCCTATTGTTGCTTGATCCAGATGCTGTTTGTTCCTTTTTACCCCTTTATTATTTTGGAAGTTATGTTTTATTTTACCATCACTCTCATGGCTTTTCTTCCAATTTCTGATGCTCATGCTCAATTATACATTTCTCCACTATTATATTTTTAAAAGGATACTAACTATGTCTCTCTTACAAAGCATTTCCATTACTTCTATGTACCTCTACACCAGTGAGACCTTTAGAATACTTAGAATACTCCACACCCTCAGCTTTTAGGTAGTATTGCTACAATCATGCTCTTAATTCTAGGTTATTATTAAGTTTTCTTTTGCAGTATGCCTCAACAACTTCTGGGAAACCCATATATACTGTAGAACATATATTATAATTCCTCCATTTATTTGATCATTATATACTTAGATTTAGCTATACAATTATATAAATGTGTGTGTGTTTCACTAGCATTTCTTTTTCTCTTCCCCTATCTTGAGCTCTCTAATCTGACTTATTTATTGATTGATTTATTATCTGAATTTTTGTATTTTCCCAAATATCATTCTTCTATCCTGATGGGTGAATGCAGTCTGACTGGATATAGTATTTTGTGGTGTCAAGCCTTTTTTCTCAGAATATGTTGGTGTTAATAGACTGTTTTATAGTTTTTTATATTGTAGGTAAGAAGTTCAAAGCCAATGTTCTTTTTTATTGGTAAATGTAATCTTACTCTCTGACAGCTTGTAATATTTCTCTTTATCCTTGAAATTACAAAATTTTACTGGGGCATTCATGTATATATGAATGTTTGCAACCTTACCTGGAACTCAGTAAGTCTTTTCAGTCTTCAAGCACAAGTCTTTTCAATTGAATGAAATTTTCTTCTGATTTCCCCTTTCATCATTTCCTTTTTCTCTTTATGGAATTTCTAATGGTGATATGTCAGTCTCTTTCTCTGTCCTTCAAGTCTCTTTATTTCCCACATGACTTCCATTATTTTGTATTTTCATCCACTTCTTGGAGATATTTCTACCACTTGATGTTCCAGGCCATTAATTGAGTTTTCAACAGGGATTATATTTACCTACATCTACTAAATTTTAAATTTTAAAAGCTATGTTTTTTATTCCAGAACACCCTTTTAATGTTGTAAGTAAATGTCCATAATTTGTTTTATTTGCTTTAATTAATTGTTTGTTGTTGTCATTAAAATGATATATTTCCCCCAGTTTTATTTCACTATGAGCTGTCCTAAATATGTTTATTATTCCACCCTCCGGTTGCTGGCTTCTTAAATTGCTGGTATTTTCCTTCCTACTGAGAGTTCTGTTTGCCCTCAGCCCTCAGGAAGCTGCTAGGGTACCGTGGACCCTGTGGAGAGGAGTTGTAGTAGAAAAGAGGACCACAAGTGGTAAAGGCACAGAAGTCACAGCTCCTGAATCAGCAAAGCAGCAATGGCAAGCTGCCAGGATTCTGTTGAAGTACAAGAAAGCCTCTGTGCTCCCTGGACATTTAGTTGTAAAAGTTTGGGCTTCCCCAGCCTTTTACAATAGGGTAATCTTAGTATTTTTTAGATAGACTTCTAGGTCAGCTTTAAAATGACGCCTTATTAACCTGGGTTCCAGTTAGCTTCAAGTGCTTTAAATTGGTGGGTGTTAGAGATGGAAAGGACCTAGTCTAAATGCTCTCATTTTACAAATAAAGTGATGACAGCCTCAGAAATGATCTTGGTTTTTTAGTCAGCTCAGTAGTAGAAACAAAATTGGATTCTAGACCTTGTGACAGTTAGGCCTTCAGCTAACAGTTCTATTTTGTTACTTGGTACTTAAATTTTTAGCATTTAGTACTAAGTCAACTCTCTTATAGATTGTTTTCATATAACATTTGGCAGTCTTAAAAGAACAATGGGTAGGTACTTAGTTTAAGTGAAAATGGATAGAAAGTGTGCGTAAATCAAGATTAATGCTAGGTTTTTTATTTATCTTTAAGTAAATGATTAATCAGCATCCAAATCTAATTAAAATTATGGTTGTTGACCTGGTTAGTTAGCTCAGTCAGTTAAGAGCATCATCTGGAAACAACTGGGTTGCAGGTTCGATCCCCTGTCAGGGCACACAAGGGAAGCAGCCAATGATTGCACAACTAAGTAGAACATTAAATGAATGCTTTCCTTCCCCCTCCCCTTTCTCTCCCCTCCTCTCTCTGTCTCTCTGAAAATAAAAAAGAAATTAAGTCCTGGATGGATAGCTCAGCTGATTGGAGCATCCTCCTGGAGCCGAATGTTGCCAGTTGGATTCCTCAGTTATGGCACATATAAGAGCAGCTCCATGTTCCTGTCTCTCTCTCTCTCTCCCTGCCTCTCTAAAATAATTTTTTAAAAACCTGTGGTTATTAATGAAGGCAGAATTAAATGATATCACAATATCCCTTTAAGATCTGCTGCTCTTTGAAACAAAGGATGCTACTCCCATAAGCTTTCTTTTACATATCCTCTAGTGGCAATAGTGATAATATATTTCAGATTTTAAAAGTACAAGTTTTTTCTTAATTATCACTATTTGGCATATGAAAATATGATTAATATATTTAGATAATGATAGCTTTTATCTGAAGGTGTATTATTTATAGAAAAGTGCCTTTCACGATGTGAATATTACTATTAAAGAATAGAAGAATGAACATAGGGTGACCCTGAATCTGTCACTACCTCCTATGAACCTCAGTGCCCTCTCTTGCCCTGCCTACCTCATTGAATTGTAAAATTAACACATAGGTGTGAAAGTATATTGCTCTTATAAAACATGAGTATTACTGTCATTGATCTTATTCTTAAATATCAACTGATCTTATGTATAGGAAGTAATATATATAAGGCATATAAGGTCATATTATATAAGGTCACATTATATAACATAAGATCAGATTATAATGTTTTATAGTTTTACTCTCCTATCTTTGAGTAAATTAATATGCTTCAATCTCTTTATTTAACAAAACTGAGAAAATCAAGAATTGTTTTTATCCTATATAATATGCATTATTTATAATCCTTATTACCTATTCCACTTTTTTTTTTTAATTTTAGTGAGAGGAGGGGAGGCAGAGAGAGACTCCCACATGCACCCTGACCAGGATCCACCTGGCAAGCCCACTAGGGGACAATGCTCTGCCCATCTGGGACCTTTGCTCTGTTGCAACTGGAGCCATTTTTTAGCACCTGAGGCAGAGACCTTGGAGCCATCCTCAGTGCCCAGGCCAACTCGCTCTAATCTAGCCTTTGCTGCAGGAGAGGGAAAGAGAAAGAACGAGAGGGGGAGCGGTGGAGAAGCATATGGGTGCTTCTCCTTTGTGCCCTGAAATGGAATCAAACCTGGAACATACACACGGCAGGCAGACGCTCTACCACTGAGCAAACTGGCCAGGGCCTACCTATTCCTCTTACCATTATTCAGTATAATATCTTAGTCTGAGAAAGCACACTCCATTTTTATTTCTTAAAAGTAAAAAAGTGGAGGAGAGGGAATATGAAGTAAATACGAGAAAATACTAGCATTTGTCAAATCTGAGAGAAGGATACGTGAGTGTTTATTATACTATTATCTTATGTTGGAAATATTTCACTACTTAAAAGATGAATCACAAAAAAGAGCAAATTTGTGACTTGTAAACAATTCCTAAAGTTATATTTAATCAAAAAAATTTTAGTTTCTACCTGCATATAAGATTTATAGTCATGTTTGTTTCATTCCCCAGAACTATACTAACATGTCTACACATTCGCTCTTCTGGTCACCCAGACAGATCCCACCTGCTTCCTTAGCACCCTCTATTTGATGCTTTTGTTCATTCTCATGAGAATTTTTCTTGTTTGACAGGTCACATGCCTGAAAAATTAGAACATCTCTCTGATTAGGTAGTGGGATAGAACAAACAGTTAATGAAGAGCCAGAGTTAACAAAGAGTCCCAGCTCTGCCACTTACTGCTCTACCTGCCTTTAATTTATTATTTTGCGTCTCTGAATACCACTTTTCTTTTCTGTAAAATAGGCATAATAACACTTGTTCAGTCTACACAGATAGTGAGGGAACAAATGGAATTATAGCATGCAACATAAGTGAAGTTACAGATACTCTAAGTATTGTCATACATTAGTACCTGTCCCTTTTCTGAGCCATATCTCTTACTAGGTCTACAGATACTCTAAGTATTGTCATAAATTAGTACTTGTCCCTTTTCTGAGCCATAATCTCTTACTAGGTCCCAAACATCAGAAGCATGCAACAGAATAGGGTCAAATAGAGAAGCAAAGGGAGACAGAGGGACAGGACTCAAAGGATGCAGCTAGCTATGATACTGAACATAATGACCCCCAAAGACCTTTCCAACTTTGACATTCAGTGATGTTGTAAATCCACCAATCATGAAGTAGAAAGCAGAATTAAGCATATTCTTTGAAACATGATAAATTACAATAAGGATTTAGTATTAAATCCATGTTAGTTTGTTTCTGAAAATTAAAAATTTTTATTTCAAAATTTTATGACTCTGCTTTTTTAAAAAATACAGGAAAAAATCTTTTCTAGATAATATGAAAGCAATGAATGAGAAAATAAAATTATTGAAAAGTAAGTTTATTTGCAGTTATCAGCTAGCCTATCCTAGGATCTTTATCTACCTACAAAGATGAATGTCATGGTGATGTGTATGTCACTGCTGCTTTATAGTCATCTTGTTATAAATTACACAAGATTCGTGAAATTAGCTAATGTCTCTTTATAGTAACACAAATTGTATTTTGTAGATAATATTTATTGTCTCTCCTGAAACACATTACACATTAAGCTGTGTTTGCAGTGTTTTCCCGTTTACTCCAAAGGCCCACCAGGCCCACCATTTGGCTCAACTTAACGATAATATGGTGCAACAAGGCAAAGGGCCGAGAACCTTGGGCATGGAGTGATCAAGGAACCCATCACATGCATATCTCATAGTATTTCAACACAAAAGAATAAATTGTTATCTTTCTCAAGTTGTCTATGTTTCACACATAGATCTACCTTTATTGAATACCTGGGTTTCTTTTTGACTGCATAAGCAATTAACTGGATGACTTGATAGGTTGAACCTCATGTGAGCCATTTTTTAAATTTTTACTTTGTATCTTCTTAGGAGCACACTCTTCAGAGTCAAGCAACCTCCACTACATTCATGGGCAGGCCAGTGCTTAAGGAGAATTTTTTCCAGATTCAGTAAGAACAAAATAATACATGAAACTATTAAGACTAGAAGTAGGCCAGCCCTGGCCGGTTGGCTCAGTAGTAGAGTGTTGGCCTGGCAAGTGGAAGTCCTGAGTTTGATTCCTGGCCAAGGCACACAGGAGAAGCACCCATATGTTTCTCCACCCTTCCTCCTCTCCTTCCTCTCTGTCTCTCTCTTCCCCTCCCACAGGCATGGCTCCATTGGAGCAAAGTTGGCCCGGGTGCTGAGGATGGCTCCATGACCTCTGCCTCAGGTGCTAGAATGGCTCCAATTACAGTGGAGCAACTCCCCAGAGGGGCGGAGCATCGCCTCCTGGTGAGCGTGCCAGGTGGATCCCCGTTGGGCACATGCAGGAGTCTGTCTGTCTGCCTCTCCCTCGCTTCTCACTTTGGAAAAATACAAAAATAAAGAAAGACTAGAAGTAGGCCTAGCTTGCTGATGAGCCATTTATACTTTGTACATAAAGCTGAGTGAATGTATTTGAGACCCCATTAATGATTTTCTTCTATGTTAGTCATGGATATTCTTTCTCCTGAATAAAAATTGTACAGCAGACTAAAGGTGAACTCTGTCAGTTTGTTAGGTATGTTTGTATGATAAATGTCTGGCAATACCACAGCAATAACAATTAACCCTTCTTAAAACTTTTATTCTATAAACTGTTTCATATGTAGTATGTCAGTTAATCCTCATAACAATCCTATATTACCCCCACTTTATAGATGGAAAACAGAGATGAAAAGAAGTTAAGCAACTTTTCTAGGTTCTACATCTAGCAAATACTAACACCAGGGTTTAAACTTGGCATCCTGATTCCAGAGTTCACACTCTTAGTCTCTGTGCTATGCCCCCTCCCAACTAGCTTATCTCCTTTTTTTCTCTCTCTCTCTCAAGTGAGAAGGGGGGAGAAGAGAGACAGATTCCCGCATACACCCCGACTGGGATCCACCTGGCAAGCCCTCTACTGGATGATGCTCTGCCCATCTGGGACTGTTGCAATGGAGATTGCTCGACAACTGAGCTATTTTAGCACTTGAAGCAAGGCCATGGAGCAATCCTCAGCACCCGGGACCAACTTGCTTCATCTGAGTCATGGCTGTGGGAGAGGAAGATAGAGAGAGAGAGAGAGAAGGGGGAGAGGTGGAGAAGCAGATGGTCACTTCTTCTGTGTGCCCTGAATGGGAATCGAACCCAGAATGCTCATACCAGGCCGACACTCTAACACTGAGCCAACCAGCCAGGGCCTCTCCTTGCCTCTGTCACCCTGGATAAAAAGAAAAATGGCCTGACCAGGCGGTGGCACAGTGGATAGAGCATCAGACTGGGACACAGAAGACCCAAGTTCAAGACCCCAAGGTAGCCAGCTTGAGTGAAGGCTTATCTGATTTGAGCAAGGCTCACCAGCTTGAACCCAATGTCGCTGGCTCAAGCAAGGGGTCACTCGGTCTGCTGTAGCCTCCCAGTCAAGGCACATATAAGAAAGCAATCAATGAACAGCTAAGGTGCCACAATGAAGAATTGATGCTTCTCATCTCCCTTCCTGTCTGTCTGTCCCTGTGTGTTCCTCTCTCTGACTCTCTGTCTCTATCACAAAAAAAAAGAAAGAAAAATTATGTCCTAGTTACAATTGTTTTTCTTTTTCTCCTTTTTCTCCTCCTTTTCTTTCTCCTGCTTGAACAAACTTTACTACCACAAAAGACTTGGGAAAATATATGCTATCTCACTGAGACATCATTTAAATATCAAGTTATCAAAACCTAATGAAGCTAGCTTAAGCTAAGAAGGGATTTATGGGAAGATGTAACCTTATCTCATGTAACCCAAGAGCAAAAATAGGCCTCAGGAGGGCATAAAAGCAAGAACTAGAAAATCAGAAGCTAGGATTGCTTCCTTTTTAGATGTACAGATTAGATGTCCAAGGAGGAGGAAGGGAAACACCCCACCCCTCCCCCTGTTCCGCACAGGGCAAGTAGTTTTCAGAAAACAAGGATGTAGTCTGGACAAATAGTCCTCAAAAGGCTCCTTTTCTGTACTCCATCATTTGAAGGAAAATGCAGATGCAGTTCAAGTCACCCAGTTGCTTTTATGGATTGAATTAAAAAATGGTAACTAAATTCCTTTACACCTACTTCCTGCCTTCCTGTTTCTCCATAGCCCTGACACCTGACATTTTGTTTTCATTCTCACTTTGAATAGTCTCAAATTAGGCCTTTGCATCCCTCTAATCTCCAGAAGGTAAGACCCTTGACTTCACTCCATCTCTTCTTCCCAGGCCTTTGGCCTGTGCTATCAAAGGGACTGGTGCACTTGTCTTTTCAGTCGACTATCAGGAATCTGCCTAGTTTCAATCCCTAATATTCATCCTGTCCCTTTACCCTCTCAGAATGTTTTATATGTTCACTGTTTTCTGTGTTCTTTTCTACTCTATCCTTTCTTTCCCTAGGACCATGATGGCGAACCTATGACATGCATGTCAGCACTGACAAGCGTAGGCATTTTCGATGACATGCAGCCACATACCAGAGAAGTATGGGGTCGCATGCCAAGAAGGACGTTTCATTCTTGGCTCCTGCATGGCCAGGTGCCGTAACCGAGGATAAAACATTTGCTGTAGTGTAGACACTCTGTTCCAGAGGTCTGTAGGCCAAAACAACACAACTCCGGCACAGAGCATCTAGTTCTGGGACTTCCGGATAGGCTGTTTTTCTCGAAGTGACACACCACCCAAGTTATGCTCGGTTTTTTAGCGAATTTTGACACACCAAGCTCAAAAGATTGCCCATCACTGCCCTAGGAAATACCTACTGGCACCTTCTATTTTAAGTGAACCCCCATTAGATAAAGTCCATATTCTTGAACCTGAGAGCCCTCCAAAATCTTGTCTTACCCCACCTATCCCAGTTTAGTCAAGTCCTTTCCTCTAGAGCAGGAGTAGTCAACCTTTATATACCTACCGCCCACTTTTATATCTCTGTTAATAGTAAAATTTTCGAACTGCCCACCGGTTCCACAGTAATGGTGATTTATAAAGTAGGGAAGTAACTTTACTTTATAAAATTTATAAAGCAAAGATACAGCAAGTTAAAGCTTATAATAATAATTACTTACCAAGTACTTTATGTCGAATTTTCGCTA
Organism: Rhynchonycteris naso; assembly: GCA_037038555.1. Lineage (NCBI taxonomy): Eukaryota > Metazoa > Chordata > Mammalia > Chiroptera > Emballonuridae > Rhynchonycteris > Rhynchonycteris naso. The sequence goes on along the minus strand of CM072999.1, from coordinate 32,707,039 downwards.
AGTTTGGCAGAATAAATCTTTATAAAACAATTTACTACAATTAAATCTATCTTTTTATTTCTACTTTGGTTGCTCCGCTAACTGCCCACCATGAAAGCTGGATCGCCCACTAGTGGGCAGTAGGACCAGGTTGACTACCACTGCTCTAGACAATTTATTTTCACCACTGATCTAGAAGCACCACAGACTTCATCACAGGCTGATCTCTTTCCCTTTTCTTTCTACCTATAAATATTCAGCCCACTTTTTAAGACCTCACTACTAATTTAAGTCATGTTTCCTCTTCTGTGATCTCTCCAACACTTAGGGTGAACAACTGTTCCAGTTTGCCTGAAATTTCCTAGAACATGTGACTTTTCAATCTAAAATCTGGGATATTCCTAGACAAACTGGAATGGTTAGAGAGCCTACCAACACCTCATTGTTTCCCCTTATTATGTTGCCTTGTAGATAGACAGATAGATGATAGATAAATAGATAGATAGATAGATAGATAGATAGATAGATAGATAGATAGATAATAGATGATAGATAGATAGATGATAGATAGATAGATAGATAGATAGATAGATAGATAGATAGATAGATACTATGAAAGTACCAGTAGCCACTACTTTCATACTCTCAATTCTTTCTCCACAATAAGAGTTATGCTCCAGTTGGGCAGAGACCCGTTTGGTTCCTACTTCATACAGAATATAGTGGTATACTCAGGTTAATACCTACTCAATGAATAATGTGGTTTAGTTTTAAGCGGGCACTATATCTAAAATATTTTCCCTGTGTGTTAATGTATTCATCTTTATTTTTTTCCAGCCCAGATGACTTACTCAATGCCTTGAATGAGGGTATCAGTCGTGCTGATGTCATCATCACATCAGGGGGTGTATCCATGGGGGAAAAGGTATGAAAAAATGGGACTCATGGAATTTTATCTACTGTATGCAGTTGATTAACTGCAATCTGGTAAATACCTGATAGATAACCAGCCCCCCACAAAGCTGAAAATCCATGGGGCTATCAGAAATTTCTGGGCATTCTAAAAGGGATGAAGCATAGATCAGAGAGCTTGCCTCAGGAGCAGCAGGGAAAGATCCCACAACTTGTATGATAGTTTTGCCCCCCCCCCTGGAGATTTCTGGCTTTTTGCTCATTCAGCAGTATCTTAGGACTTCCTTTACATGTAATATTTACTCCTAAGTTAAAGCTCCAAGATCCTTCCTTCTACTTAAATTTAAATTAAAGATGACTAACCCTACCACATATTCCAAACCTGGTAAAGAACCCTTAACTCCCTACAGGGAATTAAAGGAAAGATTAGGTATTCCTTTGTCCTCTTGATAAATAATCATAATCATAATAATGAAGAAAATAAAATACAAACATAGACATAAATATATATAGGATTTTATAAGACTATATTTGCATATATTATATGCTTAGTCCTATAAAATTGCGATTTGAATATCTCAGTATCATTAAGTTTATATCTTAATGAAATGTGCTGATGCATGATGATTATTGGGTCTATTGAATAATGTTATAAAAGTGAAATGTTCTTATGTTTTTACACTAATATTTCAGGACACAGAATGTTTTGCCAGCCTAAAATCTCTTTCCTTGATTTTCTTAACTCTCATATTAATGGCTGAAATGGAAATTATAAAAAGGTTGTCATAATAGCAGCTTTTACTAAAATTCATATTTTCTAAGAGCTTGACTTATTTTTAGCTAGATCTTATGTATATGCTTGTTCTTGGTCCCTGCACTCGTTAGCTATAAAACTACCTGAATTTGGCCTTAGTAGGTAGCTCAGGCAGTTAAGAGTGTCATACTGAAATGACAAGGTTGGGGGTTAGATCCCCAGTCAGGGAACACACGGGAAGCACTCATCAGTCTGATGAGTGCACGACTGAGTAGAACAGCAAATGAATGCTTCTCTTCCCACTCCCCTTTCTCTCCTTTCCTCTCTCTTTCTCTCTAAAAATCAATCAATGAGTAAAAAAAAAAAATGAAGTTCTGTCTGGATAGCTCAGTTGGTTGCAGCATCATCCCGAAGCACAGATGTTGCCAGTCAGGGCATATACAGCAACAACTCAATGTTCCTGTCTCTCTGTCTTTCTCTAAAAAAAAGAAACCTACCTAAATTCATTACCTGACTCTTTGTGCAGTGAACTAACTCTACTGGCTCTGAAAACAAATATCAGAATTCGGCGGCCTGGACAGAGAATGCCTGCTTTCATTCACAACTCAAGTTTAAGACTAGCACTTCAGATGCCAAAACCATAGAAGAAAGAGAATTTCAGTCCTAGACTGTCTTCTCAAATTGCATCCATGAGTAAAGCTATTGAAGTGTAGCAGGGGATTCTTCTTAGAGCAGACTGTTTGCTGGGTGAATCTTCCCTCAAGTCTCCTAAAAGTCCTGAGTCCTAGGTAAAGCAAATTGCTGCAGATCTTCTGAGATCACAAAGGTGAGGGGCTGAAGTCTGCATTATAGTACATGTATAAGAAATACTTTGCAACCTATCTGTTTTTATTATTATCAAACTGCCTGTAAGAGCAATCCTGAAGTTAAGTGTTTAAATATTAAATTTATTATTCCCAGGGGGCATTTCATGTGTAACCTGTCTTGGTTGCTAATGAATTTGATTGTGGGACAAGACCTACTTGTCAGACCTAAAGTTTGTCTTTTCTAATACTTCTGAAGAGGCAACCAGCTTATAACTAACAACGATGTCATTTATCCTAAGGATTTGCTCACAAGTAAACAGAGCCAATATAGTAAAGCCTACTGGTGTTCTTCATAAAGGGTCCCCTGATGCCTTGGGACCCACAGACTTCTATCCTCTTCTCAGCCAAAGAAAAATGACTCTTTCACGTTGCTTCCCTCAAAATCTTTTCCATCTCAACGTCCCCCTGCGCCCCATAGACCTTTCAAAGAGTTTTTATTTTTATAAAACAGCAGAAGTTTCAGGTAAACAGAATATGCTTTTTGAAAACTAAAGAATACTATAAATTTTCTACAACCTACAGAATTGAAAAAAGCTAAAAAACAGTGAATGGTACTGATAACCAAGAAGGATACACTTAGAGTGACACCCAATAATATTTTTCTTTTGCCTATTTTAAGAGTTTCCTAATTTTTCCTGAGAGTGTTTCCCTTACCTCATATGATCAAAATAATTACAAAGATAATCACTGATCACAAAAAAATGACTGGTCTCCTAGGCTTGTCCTGATTATTTAGCAGCAAGGGTGTTAATTAACCATTTAGGCCTTCTTAAGTTCATTTTGCAAATTTAGAATTATACAACAATAGTGTATTATAACTAATCGACAGTATTCTAAACAAATAAGTACAATAAAATTTTCCTTATCATTTCATTCAGCCCTATGTCATTCTTGTTCTGCTAGAGCTTGGGTTAGCAGTCTGCTCTCATAATGCCATGTTTCCACTCTCAAGAGTCCTGGGATTCCTGACTCAGTCCACTGGCACTGTATAAATGTTATCTAGCTATATCATCTCTGAAGCCAAGAAACTCTTCTTTGAAGTGTCAATATTTCAAAGTCGTTTCTCCCTCATGCTCTGAATCTGCCTTTGTTGCAGACACAAACCATTACCTGTAGCTTATAGCTTAAGGTGATCAGATTTTAAAATTGGTAAAGTGGGACACCATTGACTGGGGGAGGAGGGTTCTTGATTAAAAATTTGGTCTACATGGAGCAAAAAAATTTTTTATAGAATGCAAAAATAGTATTGTAATATATTTTTTTAATTTCAACATAAGTACAATTTACAAATATAATACATTTAAAAATTATGTACAGTATTATTTTTTGGCATATTTCTCATTTGAGTGAATTTTTTTTAGTAGATTGCTGTCGTTGTTTAAAAGGTCATGAAATTTTTCACAAGAATTTGTTAAATTATATTTCGTACATAAAATGGCTTTCAAAGTCTCAACACTTAATTGTGATTTTTCTGATGTCCACACTTTATTTACTGTAGAAAAAACGCCTTCAGTCACAGTATTAGTTCCTGGTAAAGACAGCGCATATTCCACAATTTTTAGTGCATTATTGTATGGAACATGGTTTGTTTCAAAATGATGAAACATTTCTAACCCTTTGTTCTCTATTGTGATTTTTGCTGATGTCCAAGATTTAACCTTTTCCTTATCAATATATATTTTTAATAATGATACCTCATTAAAAAGATCATTTTCAGAAATATTAATATATGGGAAATTTTAAGTGAATCAGAGGGATTGGGTTACACGGTCCCAAAACCAATGCCGGAGCTGCACGAGTGCTCCCTGCGTCCAGCCCCGCCACCTGCTGGAGACAGAGCGGCTTGCGCCTCGCGGAGCCCAGAGCCGCACACCTGGCGTCCAGGACGCGGGCCTATGGGTAGTTAAGGGACTTGACAGCTGCGACCCCAGCAGGTACGTCCCACCCGAAGTTCTTTGTTTCGGGGCCCTGCATGAGGCAGCCAGCTCTTGTGGCAATGTAAGCACTTCCAGGTCAAGGCAGGGTCTCCCCACCGAAAACCATATATTCCCTTCCCGTTCCCCCACCATTCCCTAGCTTTTTGTGCATTCTTTCCAAAAATCAGGACTTTTTTAAAACGCTGTGGGACGCAGGACAAATTATTAAAAATCGGGACTGTCCCGCCAAAAGCAGGACATCTGGTCACCTTATTATAGCTGAGCCTACATATAAGCATTGGAGTAAAACAAAAACTTTCTATAAATGACAGATACTTGGTGGCTGTGCATCACTTGTTGCTGTAATCAGTAATATCAGAAAAGAAGAGAAATAAAATTCTCCAATGGGATACAATATCTAACCATTTCATAAAAATAAATTATCAGTGTTTTCCCTGAGGGTAAAAACATAAGGGAGAGCAAGGGATCTGATCTCCCGGCATTTCCCATAAAGCATACAATTTCTGAAGTAGTTATATTAATAACCTTTTGCCTATAAGAATCTATCCATAGGGCACACTGGGCATCTCTTCTCAGATATGACAGCAACTCCCCTGTCATAAAACTCGTAAAGTATCAAACAAACCTAATTATTTCTAACATCTCTTCTTATAAGACAAAAGAACAACTCATTGTGATTTCCTAGAGGCCCTCCAGGAAATTTCAAAGATAGTTTAGTTGTAATAGATACTATGAAATTTATTTATTTTTCTAAATTTAGGTTCATTCTTTAGAAGGCAAAATCAAGAGTTATCAAAAAATAATTAGATACCTGATTAAGATTGGATTATGGGTATCTGAGAAACAGTACTTAGTTACCTAATTTTCAAATAGCAGCAAAATAATTGAAAATAAGCATAGAATGTAACATGATTATAAATAATCTTAGCTCATTCATAAAAGATTAAACTTAGTTCTTTGCTTTTTGACTGCCTTAATCAAAGGCAAAATAAAGCAAACAATATGCACAGAAAAGATTTCACCAAAAAAATAATCTTTCATATCAATAAGGAAAGCATTAATAAGTAGTAAACCAAAGAAATAAGCTCATCAAACCTGAGTGAACTTACTATAATTTTAATATATTTCTCAGCTTTGTTTAAAACATAGGTATTATAAACCAAGGCAAAGAAAAGTCTCTTTCAAACTTCTGTCCTTTATTATGCTCTTTTATATTTTTTGAACAAACTTACACTTTACTTTAGAACAAAGAGTAGTCCCCAGATCTGTGAGGGTTCCTGAAATCCTTCAAGTGCGTCTGCAAGGTCACAATTATTTTTATGATAAAACTAAGACTCTATTTAGCTTTCTTGTTCTCCTTCTCTCATGAATGCACAGGGAGTTTATTAATTTAATATCAATTCAAGATTTTAAGTTATTTTCAAGCTGACATCCTGCAAACATAATTATTATTGAAATTAAAAGTTTATCATAAACAAAGCAATCTACAGATTCAATGCAATCCCTATCAAAATTCCAAATGACACTTCACAGAACTAGAACAAATAATTCTTGACTTATATGGAACCACAAAAAATCCCAGATAGCATAAGCAATCCTTAGAAAGAAAACCAAAGCTGGAGATATCATTCTCCCCAACTTAAAAACTATACTACTAGCTATAGTAATAAAAACAGTACAATATTGGCACAAAAAAGCAGACACACAAATCAATGAAACAATTGAGATCCCAAAAATAAATCAACACAGATATGGATAATTAACTATGACAAAGGAGCCAAGAGCATACAATAAGAAAGGATAGTTTTTCAATAAATGGTGTTGAGAAAACCAAATGGCCACATACAAAAGAATGAAACTAGACCACTGTCTTATATCATATACAAAAATTAATATATTAAATGCTGGAATATAAGACCTGAAACCATAAAATTTCTACAAGAAAATATATAGGCAGTGAGCTCTTTGACACCAGTGTTAGTGATGATCTTGTGGATCTGACTCCAAAGGCAAAGGAAACAAAAGCAAAAATAACAACTGGCATTGCATTAGACTAGCGGTTTTTTACCTTTTTTTTCACTGGGGACCAGTGAAAGTAGTAGAATTATTTCAGGGACTGCTAGGGCAGAAATCACCCTGAGCATAATTGATTTTGACTAAGATTATTGGGTATGTAATTTTCATACAACATCAGGGTGGTTAAGTCTTGTAAAACTGCATGAAATTTCTGGTGGACTAGTCTGAAAAGCAGCATTTGAAAAGCTTCTGCACAGCAAAGGAAGCCATCCTCAAAAAAAAAGGCAACCTGATGAATGAGAGAAGATATTGGCAAACCATATATTTGATAAGGGGTTAATATCCAAAAATATATAAATAAACAACTCAACAACAAAAAACAAAAAATATGGGCAGAGATTTTGTACAGACATTTCTCCAAAGACGACATACAGATGGCCAACAGCACATGAAAAAATGTTCAACATCGCTAATTATTAGAGAAATGCAAATCAAAACCACAATGAGATATCACCTCACACTTGTTATAATGACTATCAAATGTTATCAAAAAGACAAGAGATAACAAGTGTTGAAGAGGATGTGAAGAAAAGAAAACCATTTAATGTTAATGGGAATGTAAATTGAGGCAGCCACTATGGAAAACAGTATAGAGTTTCCCAAAAAAATTAAAAATAAAACAACAAAACAACTGAACAAACAAAATAAAACAAAACAAACTCATAGATACAGAGAATAGATTGGTGGTTACCAGAGGGGAAGGAAATTAGGATGTGGGCAAAATGGGTGAAGGGTCAATTATACAGTAATGGATCAGAACTAGACTTGTTGTGGTGATCACTTTATAGTGTATACAGATATCCAACTATAACGCTGTATAACTGAAACTTATATAATAAAAGAATTTTTAAAAATTGTTCAGAATAATGATTTGATCTTGTTGAACCCAATTTTACATTTTTTACAATCTTAAACATTATGTTGGAATAGTGTTAGCTTATTTGATGAATAAACCCATATAAATTTAGGAAGAATGCCTGACCAGGCGGTGGCGCGGTGGATAGGGCGTCATACTGGGATGCGGAAGACCCAGGTTTGAGACCCCGAGGTTGCCAGCTTGAGCACAGACCCATCTGTTTGAGCAAAGTTCAGTAGCTTGGACCCAAGATCGCTGGCTTCAGCAAGGGGTTGCTTGGTCTGCTGAAGGCCTGCGGTCAAGGCACATGTGAGAAAGCAATCAATGAACAGCTAAGGTGTTGCAACGGCAATGAAAAACTAATGATTAATGCTTCTCATCTCTCTCGGTTCCTGTCTGTCTGTCCGTATCCCTCTCTCTGACTCTCTCTCTGTCCCTGTAAAAAAAATAAAATAAAATAAAATTTAGGAAGAACAAACCCAAATGTAATAAAATATATTTGCCTAATTATAGTTAACACTGATAATAGAAAAAACATGGCTGGGTTATTTTAATAACCAAAATAATTAATTTAGTCTCATTTCTCAAAGATTTGCCTTAACTGTGTGAACTCTGATTCTTAAAATTATAAGAATACTTTTAGTGCAGTACACTTAAAATATTATAAGTTAATTTTTTTTATTATCTGAGGAATATTTTATTTATATAAGTATTTAATTATCTAAGTCAATCAGAACAAAGCACCTTTAAAAGACAGTGTAATTGTTTCGATGTTTGTATTTTTCCCACTGGCAAAACAAACTGTAAAGTGGCTCAGAGGTCAGGGCTCTTTCTCCCGGGTCCTGCAGAAACCAGAAAGCTAGGAGTGAGGTGCACTTGTGTTATCCCTCCCCCAACAACTCCACATTCAGACTCAGAGGGAGAGATCTGGGTAGGGGTTACCCTGAATCAACACCCTACCCCAAGGAAAGCCCACTCTATATAGTCTCACAGACATAATTTATGAATACCCTCTAGAAATAAGAACACATTTCACACTTACAAAATGAGATAAATGCCTTTAAGGATCACAGACACACAAAGAACATAACAGCTTCAGCTCTATAACTTAAACCACAGGTCAAGAGTAAACACAGAAACAAAAAACACTCATGATTCTCAAATAAAGAACTATTTTTCTTCCTAGAGGTCACAGAGTCCTTAATTGATTTTGGCTTAAAATGTCAGTAAGAGAAATGAACAAGAAAAACTAATAAGCCAGATTCTCTGTCTTGTCTTACCTAACAGAAAATTGATTTCTATCTTTCATTTATAGGAATCACCAAATGGTCAGACCACAAACCAGATTTTCAATCATAGCTGCCACAAGGGGAAATACCTTACTGACCATGCACAGAAACAAAAATGGAACTGAAATCAATAGAAGGACAAAATTAGAGAAACCAAAAGTCAGCAGAGTTTAAGTTTTATTACTGCTTGGTATTTAGTCCAGGAACCAAGGGAAGATGTCCAGGTTTAAGCTACCCATGAAGTGCATTTCTTTGGCAATCAAGTTTACCTGGCTCTGTCGGATAAATCAATGGAGCATCTCAGTAAAGCCTCCAAAATTATTAAAGTATAACTTTTAAATATAAAATCATAAATCTCAAATATATAAAATCATATATCTCAAACATAAATCACTGCACAGTTTAATTTAACTCATCCATTGATGAGATAACCAATAAGATGTTACAACTGGTTCAAACAAAAATTCAGAGAACACACACACATATATATATAGTCAGGAATGCTGAAATAAATTTGCTAATAGATGCAAAACTATTCTGTATGTACAGGTAAATAATAAGTTACATCTCCATGGACAGAACTAATTTGCATTTCTTTGAATATCATGTTCACTCTCAGTTTTCTACAGCTTAATTTTTGTAAATAGCTCAAAGACAATGAAAAGGCACAGACAACCCAGAGGTTATGCTATACTGGACAGCCAATAATCTCTTTTGCCCATTTCAGTCTTTTATAGTTTTTCTAATGTTCTTACCTGGGTTGCAGAAAAGACCTTGTTTCTTTATTCATTTACTTTTCTTTTTTCTATCTAACTCTAGCTTTCAGAGTAGCAGACAGTGATCCTTGCTGCTTCAATAAGTAGACAAACGCTTATGAACAGTGGTGATCCTCATGCCTTTATTGCTGTACTGTCACAAGGTTTTCCTCTGTCACAAGAAACACGCATCATTCCTTTATGTTCAAAAAGAATTTGAGGGCAGTTTAAAAAATTACAAAGGTGATTGTTTCTCAAGAAAAATAAAATACTTTCATTTATTTAGCAAATATGTAATGAGTATATCTGCTTTCCAAACTGCCTCATAACCTTTAAGACCCTGCAGGAATGGCCACTTCCTGTCCCTCCCAACTCACTTTATGCTTCTTTTCTACTCATTCACTATCTTCCATTGTCTTCTCAGTTCTAGGCACACTCTTTATTGCTTTAGAAGCTTTTGTATGTACTTCCCTCTGCCTGGAATTCTCACTCCTCCACACTTTACATGGTTGATCCTTCTCATCTTAACCACCTCTTAAAATGGCCTTTTCTTATTCTCTACCCACCCCATCATTCTTTATCCCAGCACCTCTCATTTTTTTGTAGCATGTACCATACTTTATATTAATTATTTTATTTGTTTGCTTATTGTAAGCTGCCTCTCTAAGTAAAATAGAACAGAGCGTCTTTTTTGTCAGTGACCGTATTTCTCTTGTTCACCATTAACTCTTGCACATAGAGAATTCATGATACATAATTCACACTCAAAAGTATTAGTAGAACTAAAGAATAAATGCAAGGCATGTGCTGTTCATTAGGGATTCACTATAGATACAGGATTCCTGTTCTTACAAACTCTATAGTCCAATAAAGGATGCATATGAGTTTTTAACAATTGCAGTATAAGACAAGTATGTGGTGTCTGAAGGATGTAGTATTTATAATAGCACATAAGAAAGATCTGTATATGTCTGCTTCTGCTGTGATGGAGTGGCTTATTTGGATCAGTCCTCCCACCAAGAACAACTATAAAAGCTATATTAATTTTTTTAAAAAGAAGAAAACAAAAAGGAAAAGATCAGAAAAAATGAACCACAAAGTATGAAACTGAGATTTTTTCACCATGTTTTTCTTTAAAGTGTTTACTAATTCCTAAGCCAAGGGACGGGGGAGGTATAATGGTACAAGAAGCCAAGAATAAAAGACTAGCTAAGAAATTAAGGAAACGAACAGAATTTTTCAGTCATAGGAGGTCAGAGCCTGCCATGGAGGAGTGTCCTAAGCAAATACCTCAGGCTTTCAGTTTAAACCCTTGAATGGGCCGTGTTCTAGAATAAGGACAAAATGGAAAAAAAGAGCCTTCACAGAGACTGGAATTCTCCGTCCAGTTATCTCAATCTCTTATTAGATCAAAGTAAACTTAGTTTAGCTTAACTGACAGCCAGAAGAAATTAAATCCTTTCTGGAGGAATATATAATCATCTAGAGCCTCTTCAATGTTTTCCATATGTAATATTTGGGCTTCACTTTTTAAAAGTACCAGCCAAAATTATTAAAAACTAAGAAAGAAAAACAATATATAAACTTCCTAAAAATTATGGACTTTAAAACACTAAAATTAACATGTTTGATAAAAGAAATTTAAAAAATGAATAATTTCACTAGAAAACTAGAATCTACTCAAAAATTAAATGAAAACTTTAGAAAAAGGGTGGGAAAAAGCATAAAAGTCATGGAATATGGTGAAAGGTCTAACATATGTGTAATTTGGGTTCTGGTAGAAAAGGAGACAGAAAGTAAGCAGAAGCAATATTTAAGAGATATTGGAGGATTTCCCAAAACCAATAGAAGATCATTTCAAGAGGATGAATACAAAGATACCGTACTTAAGTAATTCTAACAAAACTACTGAAACCCAAGGACAAAGAGAAAATCTTACCAGAAGGACACATTATCCTCAGAGGAACAACAATAAACCTAACAGTAATAATTTAAACAGAAATTATGAAATTCACAAAACATCAGAATGTCATTTGTAAAGTGCTAAAAGAAAATAATTACCTGTGTGGAACTACGTATCCAGCCAAAATTTCCTTCAGATATTAAGAAAGACGTTTTTAGTCAAACAAAACCTGAACAGACCTATACTAAAGCAAGTTTTTAAGCAGAAATATTATGGAAGCATAGAAATGCAGAAAGGACTGAAAAGAGAAAGAGTTAATATGTAGGTAATATGTAAATGAGGTTTAAAATATATATAAATATATACTAAACATAATATAGAGTATATATATTATCTGTGCAGTATATATAGAATAACAGATATAATACTTAAAATGTATGTAGAATTTGTGGTACATTAGGGCAGAAAAGAATACATGGAGTTAATGTGTTTTAAGTTTCTTAATACTGTCTGGGAAGTGATAAAAATTATGGTAGACTGTGATAAGTCAAGAATGTGTGTTGTAATCTCTAAAATAACAATGACTAGCCCTGGCCAGCTAGCTCAGTAGTAGAGCATCAGCCCGGCCTGTGGATGTCCCAGGTTCGATTCCTAGCCAGGGCACACAGAAGTAGTGCCCATCCTCTTCTCAACCCTTCTCCCTCTCCTTCCTCTCTGTCTCTTCCCCTCCCACAGCCAAGGCTCCACTGGAGCAAAGTTGGCCTGGGTGCTGAGAATGGCTCCATGGCCTCCACATCAGGTGCTAGAATGGCTCCAGTTGCAGCAGAGCAATGTCCCCTCGTGGGCATGCTGGATGGATCCTGGTTGGGCACATACGGGAGTCTGTCTCTCTGCCTCCCCGCTTCTCACTTCAGAAAAATACAAAACAATAAAATAATAATGAAAGATTGTGTAACTAATAGAAGAGAAAGGAATTAAAAAATTTTATAAATAGTGAATCCAAAAGAAGGAATGAAAGAAGGAAATAAAAACAAAAATGACAAATAGAAAAAAAATGTAGGGTGATAGTTTTAAATCAAAGTTAGCAATAACTACATTAAATGTAAGTAGAGTAAATCCTTCAATTAAAAATTGTCATTGTTGATTTAAATAAACAATGAATTGTATAATACTTATAGGCAGCACACCTTAAATTAATTAATTCATTCATTTATTTATTTAAAAATTACATTTAAAGGGATGCCATTGATCATAAGAGTACATAGGTTTCAGGTAAACATTTCTATAAATTTGAACTGTTGATTATGTTGTGTAAACCATCATCCAAAGTCAAATTATTTTTCATCACTGTATATTTGTCCCTCTTTACTCCTTTCCCCCACCACTCCTCCTTCTTACATTTAAGGACACAGCTAATTGAAAGTAAAAGATTAGAAAAAAATTACAATGAAAGATAGCTGGTGTAGCTATATTGATACCAGAGAAAATTAGGGTAAAAAGGATTACTAAATACTAGGAGAGACATTTGTATATTTAAATGGATCAATTCATCAGGAAAATATAACATTTCTAAATTTATTTCATCTAATAATACAGCATCAAAAAAATAAAAATTAAAAATTAAATAAATATTTTAAAAATCTATCGTCCAGCCTCAGAAATTCAGGGAGGCTGAGAAGATGACTAAGACGGGGATAAAGGTGGAGGTTGGAGAGGAGGGTAGACTGAAAGTATTATAGACTTGCTGGAAGGGAGGGAGCAGAGGTAGGAAGGAAGGAAGATTGATTTGATTGAGTGAGTGAGGAATGGGACTGAGTGAGAATTGCTTGATGAGAGCAATGATTATTTAAAGGGTGCTAGAAACACAAGAATCTAGATGCAATATTTAAAAGATGAGACTTTTTCCTGGAAACCAGAAAATTCTTGAAGTATTATATAGTGACTTGAGAACTGTTTTTCAGGAGATATTTCTCACTACTGTGGCGGGGGGGGGGGGGGGGGATAAATTGGAGGAGGGAAGGACTATTGGCAGAGAGATCTATTTCAATAATCCAGGTGAGATGGTGTTGGCTGAAGCTGAGGAGATAGAGAGAAATTTACCAATTTAAAAATACAGTGTCCCATACCTTGTGAAATACTAGACTCACCCTTGGATTAGTGAACAAGAAACTCAGTAATAGATCAAAAGGTTGAGAATTTTTAAGGACTTCAGATTTTTTTCCTTTCTGACTGAAAAACCAGCTGCAGGGCAGTGTTGCCTTTCATTTCTAAAGATGAGGTTTTGTCAGATCACTCTGGGTTGATCATAACCTTAGGTTGGTTGTGTTTTTATTAGCAATTAAACTCCCTTGACTTTCTGTTTAGTTAGAGCTCCATCCTACTTTCTATTTTTGCTGGTTTATTTAGAATTGGCAATCTGTGGGCAGCTCCCAAGTCTCTCCTAAAGGAATATACATTATTTAAAATTTATTAAGCAGATTAGTTATAGGATATATACACATGGTTCCCCTGCCCAGGCACAACTTCTTTAGCCATATTTGCTAACATTCTTTCTCAGACATTAAATTGTCTTAAAAGAGAGATAATAAACCATCAAGTAATGAATTATATGTTAATATGATTATTTGGTTTATTATCTAAGTACTCCTACAAGGATGTACTTTTTATAAGGACAGGAACATTGTGTCTTTTGTACCAGGCTATATCCCCTGTACCTAGATTGGTACTCAGCATATAACAAGTGCCTAATTAATATTTATTGAAGAATAAATGAATGACTGAGGGATGAAGGAATATTTGTCATAAGCAAATCAACTTCACTAAAATAAGGTGGGGTATTTTAATCTTATAAATTCACTTTATCGCCTGACCTGTGGTGGCACAGTGGATAAAGCGTCGACCTGGGAACACTGAGGTCGCCAGTTCAAAACCCTACACTGGTCCGGTCAAGGCACATATGGGAGTTGATGCTTCCAGCTCCTCCCCCCTTTCTCTCTTTCTCTCTCTCTCTCTTACTCTGTGTCTCCTGTCTAAAATGAATAAAATAAAAATAAAATAAAATAAAAATAAATAAATTCACTTTATCTTCATTGAAAGTCTTAAAGTCTGGTATTAGAATGCCTGAAAGTAAAGTGATTATTTTTCATATTTGCAGGACTATCTCAAGCAGGTGCTGGACATTGATCTTCATGCTCAGATCCATTTTGGCAGAGTTTTTATGAAACCAGGGTATGAAAATAATCTTATTATTGATTTGGCTTATTTAGACTAACAGCTTTAAATGCTTTCATATCCAATTATGGATTATTCTTATAAAAGAAATGTTATAGTATTAGAATTTTTTGCCCACGTGGAGCTCCTATCTGACGTGAGAATTCATCTTTCTTATGAATCACTGAGTTTGGTATAAACAAAGCAAAGCAACTTTCCAAACCTTTTTTCCTTTAATTCCCATGTTATTTTCTTCTTTCTTTTTTTCTCTTTCTCTCACTGATTCTTTGTCTCTCTTTAAAAACATTTTAATATTAAAATTAACATACAAAAGTAGGGAGTACAGTGAACTCCCCATAAACCTATCACCCAGCTTCTATAACTATCAACATTTCTTCATAATTGTTTTATCAGCCTCATCCCTGACCTTTTTGGGGAAACAGAGGGCTGGATTATTAAAGTAACTTCTAGACATGTCATTTTGTGTACATCTCAGATAAGAACAATGGCAGCAACATTTTATAATGTAATCATAATGGTATTACTTCACCTAACAAAATAAATTTTCAAAAGTCCTAAGAGTAGACCAGTATAGATGTTACAAAATCCATATACAGCATACCTTATGAGAGGAAAGCCTCATCAAATTACAAGCCATACAGTTAGGCAAACCCTGGTTCAAATCTTTATTTCCCCGCTTAGTAGCTGATTGATTTTGGGCAAATTGCTTAATCTCTCTGAGTCTCAGTTTCCTATCTAAAAACATGGGATGATTGTCACCTCATGAGACTGTGAGAATTAAATGAAATAATGAATGTAATGCATAGATGTTTCTTTTAAAATAGTAGCTTTTATTATTGCTTTTATATTTCTCATTCCAATGATATAACTTTTACTACTCTCTGATTCCCAAGCCTAAAGCAAGTTTTAAGGGTCAAGATGATAGCAGTCTAGCATTATGGGGAACCACAGCAAAACACTAGGGGGGAAAAAAACAGAAACAAGAACTATAGAAACATAGCAGCCTGATCAGGCGGTGGTGCAGTGGGTAGAGCATCAACTTGGGACACTGAGTACCCAGGTTCGAAATCCCAAGGTCGCTGGCTTGAACACAGGCTCATCCAGCCTGAGTGCGGGCTCAACATCTTGAGCAAGGGATTGCTGGCTTGAGCGTGGGATCATAAATATGACCCCATGGTCACTGGCTTGAGCCCAGAGGTCATTGGCTTGAACCCTAAGGTCGCTTGCTTGAGCCCAAGGTTGTGGCTTAAGCAAGGGGTCACTTGCTCTGCTGTAGCCCCCTGGTCAAGGCACATATGAGAAAGCAATCAATGAACAACTAAGGTGCTACAACAAAGAATTGATGCTTCTCATCTCTCTCCCTTACTGTCTGTCTGTCCCTATCTTTCCCTCTCTCTCTCTCTCTCTCTTTTGCTAATAAAAGAAAGAAAGAAACATAGCAGTATGTGGTGTAGGGTTATGGTTTATAAATGAAAAAACACATAATATTACCCTTGTGACCCAAAACCACCAAGAATATATTAAGTTAATAATGATGGCTATAAATCATCAAAAACTATTATTGCTAAAGGTAATTGGTGAGTAACCCATTTTTAAAAAATCAACCTGCTAAGGCCTGACCTGTGGTGGCGCAGTGGATAAAGCGTCAACCTGGAATGCTGAGGTTGCAGGTTCAAAACCCTGCACTGGTCTGGTCAAGGCACATGTGGGAGTTGATGCTTACTGCTCCTCCCCCCCCCTCTCTCTCTCCTCTCTAAAATGAATAAATAAAAATGTTTTTAAAAAAATCAACCTGCTAAAACTGAAAATAAAAACAATTGCATGCTTAAAAAGATAAATTTTCAACCATGTGGAAATTTCAGTATTCCCTAAGGATTCTACATCATTCAAGTTTCATTAATACAATGAAAATTTTAGTTGAAATTGTATAGAGAGGGTAGTCAATAGGAAAAAAACACTATTCTTAAATGCCTACTTCCTCCATGCCACTCACTCACTTCTCTCCACATCCCTCATGCTAAGGATTCACGTCAGAATCTTGAGGAAGCATAATTTGAGAATTTTTAAATTACTGTTGCTTTAACTTTGTTCTAGCTATGGTATTTATGTTGACATTTCAAAACACTGCCTTCATAGGAGGGAGGTTCTTATGTTCATTGCTGTGTACCATTTTAAAGGGTTGAGAAATACTCATCTTGAGCAATAGGTAGTTATCTAATAGGCATGTATTGCTTGGTAGTCTTCTGATAATCAGAGTGATGGCTGTGACCCTACAGCAACAATAATATACACATCATTAGACAGCTGGGGGGTGGGGGGATTCCAGGTCTTGGGATACTCTTCTATGACACTGGCAGGAGGGGGGTGGGGGTAAGCAAGCTACAGAAAACCCACGAGTTTGGTTACTTGGAAACAGTAGATGCTAAAAGCAAATTAATTTAAATGCTCTTGAAACACTTCAGGGCATAAAGGTTTAAAGAATAATCAGAAAAGTATTTTTATGTGATAAGTTTTCCATGTGGAGAGCGACATAACAAAAAAACTGGAGTACTAAATGTACTCACTGTGCTACTGCAGTCACTAACAACTTCTCTTTTTCTCTAGCCTGCCAACGACATTTGCAACTTTAGATATTGATGGTGTAAGAAAAATAATTTTTGCACTACCAGGTAAGAATAATTGAAATAGCTTATTTTGCCTTTTTCTGGAAAAAGAAAATGACCAAAATATATTTGAATCCATGGTGACCAGTTCTTTATCAGAGCTATTAATTTGGAATCTAAAAGACCTGGGCTCAAGTCCCAGCGTTACTTAGTTGAACAAATCACTTGACCTCACTGAAAGTGTTTCTTCATCTATAAAATGGGGCTAATATCTACTTCTCAGGGTTGGTGTGAAAGTCAAATTAGATAGTATCTTTCAGAGCACATTCAAAATCCTAAGACGATAACCAAGTATCAGCTGTCACTGGATCTTCCTGGGGTATGTGCTTTTCCTTATAGAAAATGAGTCAAAGTTAGCAGTCTAATCACATCCCACAACTTGAAGTATTGTGCTCAAGGGGCCAAAAGACCTTGATTCACCTCTGCAAATGCTAGCACAAAGAAACCACAAAACTGCCTTTGGTTTTTTCCAGATTTAGACTGGAGAAAGGGCAACATGGAAACAAAGTCTGCTAGCACTGGTACTTTTCAGCCAAACCTCAGCATCATCAGTCAGACCACATCACTGTCCTCACCCTCACTGCCATGTGAGCAGAAACTCACATGTTTAGATGGTGGTTATTTTTGGGGGAAGGGGATTATGAATAACATTTCTTAATGCTTATTTTTACTTTCTAAAAAGCCAAATGGTTCAGTTCACGGGGACTTTCAAAATCAATTTTTTATTGATTTTATCTGTGTATTTAAAGCCGTGCTTTTGAAGCCATTACTAATCTTGATAAATTCTAAAGCAGTTTAAAAGTTTTGTGCATCTACTTGTTATTTTTTCAACTTTTAAAATTTTCCTTTAATGTTTAGCAGTGTCCTAGTCTGTTTTTTCAATACAGGTTCCTTCAGAAAATAACCTACTTATTTCTTTCAGAAGGACAAATCTGGTATCTTTAAGATATTTATTTGCTTTTTATATTAAATAAGTCTCAAAATAAAGATATAGAAAAAAAAGCAGGCAAAAAAATATAGAACTTTAAAATCATTTTTAAAGTCCCTATGTATGAGCATAAAAGATATTAGATTTCTATCATATAGGAAATTTTAAAATAGAAAACATGTAAGTAAAATAGTCTTCAAATATTTTCTATACTATAGAACTCCATAAACCCTTTAATATAGTCTTAAATATTCTAAAAACTGTTATATAAAAAATATGATCCTCTTTCTAGCTTTAATTTGTCTAGTAGAAGAAATGACTCAACCTACAGACCATCAGTGATACATACAAAAAGGACTATTAGAATGGGAGCCTAATTCACCATTACTAAGGAAATATTGTTTATCTACCCAAGTAGTTATAATTAAATTATCTATATTCAAATTACTACTTTAATTTGAAATTTTGTCTGCTCGGCCTGTATAAACCAAAAGAGGGCAGCAACAGCTCATGCGTTCAGATTGTAGAACCAGCAAAGAGGTTCCTTTTACAAGGATTTTAAAATTCAGAATTTTATTTCTGCTTTCCCAGGGCCATGCATTTAAAGCCATTACTAATCTTGATGAGTTTTAAAGGGATTTAAATGTTTTGTATATCTACTTGCTATTTTTGTGACTTTTTAAATTTAATGTACAACATATATTCACTATAAAAACATTAAAAATACTGATAAGCATTAAAAAATGTTACTCATAATCCCTTACCCCTGAAATAACCACTATTTGCAATATTTTATGTCAGTCCTTCCAGTTCTACTTTTATAGAATAATTTTATAAAGCAATAGCAATTACAGAAGCTCTGTAATCATTGTTAAATGGACAATAGCTGGCTTTTTTCCAGAAACTATTCCATGTATGTGTATTTTGAGGCAAGGGGAAGTGTTGATTCTTATTGAGACTGCTGTTCAGTTGTACAATTCATTTTTCTGTTGAAATAATAAATATCACTCATCACTTTTTACAACTTAAAAAATATATTCTGAACCACTTTTGTAGGTAAAAGGAAAGTAAAGGTATGGTTTGAGCTAGTAATAGGCTAAACTGACCATTGCCTTTTACTTTGTATTATAATTAGCAGCTCATAGCAAGGACAAGGGAACCTAAAAATCTAATAGCCCATCATCTGTCCCCAATGTATACATACATATTCACATACAACTGTATTAATAAAATTAGAATTTTAGGATATTGAGAACCATGTAGGTCCAGCCTTTCATTTTGTAAATGAGTTAAGTTAGACTCAAAAAGATTTGGAACTCACCAGGGTCACAATAGCATGGTTAGTTAATGTACCAGACAGGAAACTGAATCTGTTATTATCAGCACAGTCATTTTTTTTAATAACCAACCTTTCCTGTATTCAAAGTGCATGGTACACCCAGATTTCTTGGAGAGGTACAATTGAATTTCTCAATATTTTTTATAACTCTACAAGAACTTAGTGTTTGTATTAGTCTATTCGGGCTGCCATAACAGAATATCACAAACTAAATGACTGCATTACAGATAACAGAAACTTAATATTCTCACAGTTCTAGAGACTGGAAATCTATGAGTTAGAGGCAGGCAAAGTTAGTTTCTGTGAGGTTTTTCTTCCTTGTCTACAGATGGCTACCTTTTCACTATGTCCCGACATGGCCTTTCCTCTGTGCACATACACTCCTGATACACTCTTTTTATAAGGACACCAGTTTTATGGGATTAGGACCTCATCCTTATGACCTTATTTAGTTTTAATTACCCCTCTAAAAACCCTGTCTTAAAATCACACTGGAGGTTAAGACTTCATCAAATGAATGGGAGGGAAAACAACACAATTCTGTTGATGCAGTATTTATCTTCAAATCCTTCACATTTTAAATCATTGAGTTTTATTTTTTAAATATCAAGAAATGTCTGGGTAGAGAAGATTATGGATAAAGTTCTTTATGCTTATCATACTTTCTAATATTTTTTTGTACTGAACGTGTATTACTATGGAAATTTTAAAACACTTTAAAAATAGCAAGTAGAAACTGCTTTAAAACTTACCAAGATTAGTCATGGCTTTTAATGTATAGCTCTCAGAAAAGTAGAAATAAATAGTGTTAAACAGTTTCTGGGCAAAAAACGTCTCTGTGTCTCACTGGTAGACCCACAAGTTTGTACCCTTTGTGGCATTTGGTTGACTTTAGATCTGTTATGGCATCCTTTTTTTTGGATTCAAGATGATTCAGAAGAGAAAGACTAGTAATCACTTCACTCTCTATGATACCTGGAGGTATAGACAGTCATAATTATTTGGTAAATTTTTATGTGTGTACTTTAAATAACTGCTTGGTTGACTTTCAGGGAATCCTGTGTCAGCCGTGGTCACCTGCAATCTCTTTGTTGTGCCTGCACTGAGAAAGATGCAGGGCATCTTGGATCCTCGGCCAACCATCATCAAAGCCAGGGTAATGTTTTCTAATGACCAGGAACCGAAATTGAAGCCTCATAACACCTAAGGATATGATCTAGATCTAGAAACATCTAGAATTTTATATTAGTTTTGAAGAGAAATGTAGTTATAATCTCCCCTTTGTGATAGAAAATAAAGAAGAAAAGATCCCTTTAATCTCCCAATTATTCCATGGTTTATAATGTGAATATTTTTCTCCAGCAAGAAGCCCACATGGGAGTGGAGATTAATATGGCTGGAGCTAACCCACACTAAACCTGTATGGAAGGAGAAGCAAGAAGTCCCTTTCCCCTGTACAAACTTGCAGAGTACAGCAATATACCTGCCTGCTTTCTCTGTAAACTCACTGATTAATTTAAAACAGTTAAGAAAAAAGACAGCTAGAAAAAGACTCTAGTGAGTAAGAAGGGAATAGTAACCATTTTGTTTGGAAAAGGACATATAAGGCTGAGAAATTATATGTGCAGGTAAAAATCATTTGGAAATTAGAGTTCCTTTCTCTACTGCCACTTTCTTCAATTTGATTTATTACTACACAACTAATTATGTAACACACTTTCTGTATAACTAATGAACAGTTGTATTAGAAATATACATGACAGTACCAAACCATGACTTTTTAAGGCTTTTTTGAGGTATAATTTATATATAAAAATTTTACATATTTAATATATACATTTTGATGTGTTTGGGCATATGTATGTACCCATGATATCATCACCACCATCAAAGTACTGAATATATCCATCACCTCCAAAAATTTCCTTGTGTTCTTACTGGTTTGGTTTGATTTGTTTGTTTCATGTTAAGGACATTTAACATGAAAACTATCCTCTTAACATATTTTAACGTGTACAATATTATTAACTATATGTTGTACACCAAATCTCTAGAACTTGTGTAGCAGAAACTTTATATCCATTGATAAACAATTTCCTATTTCCTCTTAGGTCCTGGCAACCAACATTCTACTCTCTGCTTCTATGAGTTTGACTATTTTTGATAGCACAGCAAATTTATCTAGTATTTGGCTTTCTGTGACTAACTTATTTCACTTAGAATAATGTATTCGAGGTTCATCTGTGTTGCCAGAAATGGTAGGCATTTTTTTAAGTTGAATAATATTCCATTGTATGTATATACCACATTTTCCTTATCTATTTACCTGTTGATGGACATTTGGGTTGTTTCCATATCTTGTCTATTAAGAATAATGCCACAGTGAACATGAGGATGCTGATATCTCTTTGATTTTAATTATCTTGCACATATACCCGGAAGTGGAATTACTAGATCATATGGTAGCTCTATTTTTAATTTTTTGAGGAGCCTCCATTCTGTTTTTCATAGTGGTTGTATCATTCTACATTCCCACTAAAGGTATATGAGTTCCAGTTTCTCCACATTCTCACCATTACTTATTGTCTTTTTTTTATATATTATAGCTATCATAATAGATCTGAGGTGATATCTCATTGTGATATTAATCTGCATTTTTCTAATTATTAGTAATGTTGAGCACCCTTTCTTATGCCTGCTGACCATTTATATGTCTTCTTTGGAGAAATGTCTGCTGAAGTCCTTTGCCCATTTTTTAATCAAGTTATTTGATTTTTGCTATCGAGTTTTCAGAGATTTTTATTCTTTTGGATATTAACCCCTTATCAAATAGATGGTTTGCAGATATTTGCTCTCATTTCATAGGTTGCCTTTTTACTTTATTGACTGTTTTCTTTGCTATACAGAAGTTTTTCAATTATGTAGTACCACTTTTTGGTGTTGTAGCCTATGCTTTTGGTGTCAAATCCAAGAAATCATTGCTAAGACAAACGTCAAAAAGATCTTATTCTTCATTTTCTTTTAGGAGTTTTACAGTTTAGACCTTACATTTAAGTCTTTAATCCATTTTGAGTTGATTTTTGTGCATGGTGTAAGATGAGTCCAATTTTATTCTTTTGAATGTAAATATATAGTTTCCCCAGTACCCCAACCATTACTTTTCAAGAGCTCTTTAAAAAATTCAGATATGACAAAATGCTTTGATTAGTTCTTAGGAAGAACATAAAATATAAAAGAGTAAGAGGAAGTATTAATATAATATTACTCTGAGAATATATAGGATAAAAACATTAAGAAAAGTTAAGCTTTAGATATTTTAACATTGAGCTTCTAAATATTGAGACTTTGTAGACTAGTATGTAAAGGAAAAGTTCTCAAAATTTCAGTACAAGTTCAGCCAGATATTTCTGAAGTAAAAGTTTTTAAAGTTATTTTTTTTTCAATAACCACAGTGGTAGTCTTATTTTAAATTAAGTGGAAAAGGAGAAAAAAGACATCAATGATTCTGATCAAATCAAAAGGTCAGAACCTGCCTGACCTGTGGTGGCGCAGTGGATAAAGCGTTGACCTGGGAACACTGAGATCGCCAGTTCAAAACCCTGCACTGGTTCGGTCAAGGCACATATGGGAGTTGATGCTTCCAGCGCCTCCCCCTTTCTCTCTTTCTCTCTCTCTCTCTCTCTCACTCTGTGTCTTCTCCCTAAAAAAAAATGAATAAAATAAAAATAAAATAAATTTTTAAAAAAGGTCAGAGCCATGACATTAGATTTAGACATTTAAACCAGTTATTCTGAATTTGCCTATAATTTTTATATTTACTAAATTTAGGAAATAAGAAAAATTCATATTATTATGATAGAGGATTTCCCTTTGACTTTGGCCAGCTATTATGAATCTTTTTATTTATTTCTCATTTTAACATCCACCATCCATCTCTTCTTTAAAACTGACATTAGGGCAACCATTTGGTCTGACAATGATTAGCTAGTGTTCTGTAATAAGACTGAAGCTTAGTGCATTGCTAATGGTGCTGCTCCTTCCTATCAGCCCATGGAATTGAGAACTGGTCTAAGAATCCCATTCTTTTCTCCCATAGACTAGTGCCAGTGTGGCTTAGTATTCTTGACTGCTTACTTCTTCCCCCCCCCCATTAATTTGAGAGAGGAAGAGGAAGGGAGATAGAGAATGAAGGAGACAGGGAAAGGAAAGAGAGAGAGAAAGAAGCATCAACTTATTCCACTCAGTTCCATTTAGGTGTGTGCTCATTGGTTGTTTCTCATATGTGCCCTAACCAGAGGTTGAATCCATGACCTCTGGAGCACCAGGTAAACACCTTATTCACTGAGCCACCAGGCCAGGGCCAGCTGCTTACTTCTTGCTTTTTACTCCCCAATCATCCCCCTTATTCTCCAGCTATACCTTGCACCCTGTGAACCAAAGCTCACTTCCTGGTTATATTCATAGGAATAAACATAACTTTTTTCCCTCACCTTTACTGACTTGACTGACACTTTAGAACAAAATCCTGTTCATTTACTTGAAACATGGTTAAAGCTTATTGTCTCTATTTTCTGGCCATCCAAGATGCAGCTTACAGACATTTTTTATTACCGTTCTCTGAAATGTTTGCCACAATCGCAGCCTCTCTTAATTCCTGCTGCTTTGGGGAAGTGGTTTGGATGTTAAATGCTGGTGTCAGTCACTCATCCTGCTGGACTGTGATTTAGCAGTCCTATGGGTAGGGCAATGCTAGATTATATTAAAAGGTTAACACAAAAATGTCATCCTTTTATATCAACACATTATGAAGAGCATTAGTTTATGATAAATATTTGCTCTGTTTCCTTGGTCAGGTATAGTTGAAGTTGAAATGCATACTTCTGATTCTGAATAAACAATCAGAAACATAATCCTTCCATTCACTGGATAGAATTATTGACCTAATGATTCCACAAAAGACACCCTATCGTGTTTCCTTGTTATCCCATCAAAACACTCTATACTGCCCGTTGTTCTCAACATTTTTCACTATAAACATACATGAGGCAACTCCTGTTAGTATTAACAGCTCACTTCATCTCAGGCATTAAGAGAAGGAAAAAGGAAACATACTTTCATCTCCCTTGGGACCAGATCAGCATGTCCTACGATAGTGCAAGCATGTTGGAACTTCACTACACTATTCAATTTGTCCACCTTTCCTCTTCTTTTGAAATTAGTGTCCTGTATGCTATAAGAACTTGATTAATGCTTTCTGACTGATGTCATAAACAACAAAATAGAAAGCATTTCAACAAAATGTTTATATCGCTTGAAAATTGCTAAAGTGTTTGCAGCTGTTGAGAGAAATGTATTCATTTGACAAAAATCAGTCATTGATCATCAAAAGATATTGGATACCTGTCATATGAGAAAATTATGGCTGATGGATCAAAAAGCAGAATTGAAAATGATAGACCTGTCCATGATTTATAAGAAATATAAATCAGCTTTAGCTTATTATTAGAAAATTAAAATGATAAATAAAAATTTGGGGGAAAAATGAATTTGAAACTGCTCCATACCTGCATGTTTAAAGTTATGTGATACATTTTAGACAGGTGATTTATAGGGTGATACTGTCAAGGTTCTGTCTAGTAGACTAATAAAATTGTGCCTTATAACATCTATAGCACTTGTCAAAAATTTAGCATAACGTTCCTTTAACCACTCTGGAAACTTTTACCAGATCCGAGTAGAGGCCAAGACCTCAGCACCCAGCAGGGCCTTACTCCCTTCACCCAAATCTTGGGCCTTCACCCAAATGGAATCCCTTTTGGTCATCTGTTTTCTCATAAACTCTCTTCTCCAATCTGTGCAGCTTTTAGTTCCAACCTATTCCCTAGGTCTTTTAGATTTTTCACCTTCTACTTTTTACCACCTCAAACTTCCCAAAGACATTCAGGTCTTTGGCAATGGTCTAATAGTCATCTTTTCTTCTCTACCTCACCTCCTGCCATCAGTTGCTTTATTTTTTTAATTCTAAAACCTTTATTTCTATTTCAGCAAATCAAACACACATCCTTTGTAATAACCAGAACTGCCCCATTTCAAAAATCACCAGCTCTGGTGTACAAATTAGGAACAGCGGCAAGTTACCAATCAAGAGATATAAAAGAGTATGAACACCCTTTTTCCCTCAATCCACAAGCCCCTTCTGGCTTTACCACTTTCCTCATTCAATTGAAATTCTTGGTGTATCAGTTCAGCTTTACTCCAACACTTTCCACTTATTTTATCCTCATCTTCCTTCCACTACAACCTACTATAAGAACTCACAGACTTTGATCAATCCCTCTTTGCCATTCACTTTTATTCCCAGGCCACTAAGCACAACCAGAGAAGAGTTGACAGCTGTTCAAGTTATCACTTTCAATTTACAAATCAGCAGGGGTCAAAATTCCCTTTGATGATCCTTATAGATCCCATAGATCAATTTATTCCATTCCTTACTGGTCTTCCAAATCTTCACCGTTGTCCTAAAGCCCCCTCTACTCCACATCCCCTGAGTCTTGTAGCCAAATAAGTCTGGATCTGAATGATGGCTCCAACATTTACTAGATTATAACTCTTGGCATATTTAATGGTTTGCCTTCTTCTAATCATGCCTCCCTTAAATCCCTTTTTTGTCTAACTCTAATCATACCAGCATTACCAGTGAAAATCCTTCAATGCTTCCCATGACCCAGGGTTAAATACAAACTGCTGAAGTGAGCAAAGGAGCCCCTCCATTTCTAGGCCTGTTTTCCTCTCCAGCTTCATCTGCTTCCTATCCTGCACTCTGACCATACCAAGCTAATCGCTGCTTCCACAGTGGACATGAGAACCCCTGTCTATGCCTATGTTTATTCCCCTTCCTAGAAGGTTCTCCCCTAACCACCACCATCTCCTTTTTCAGTTTAGAAAATCCCTTAGTCATACGACTCAGTCATCACATCCCCTGTGAACTTCTTCTTAATGTCCCTAAGGAAAATTGATTACTTACTTCTTCATGTTCTTTTATACCACATAAACAGCTCTGCGATAATATCATTACACTGTATTTACAATTAATTATTGATTCTATTTGAGAATTCTTTGAGGGCACTTCTTTATAAGATAAGCATGGGGGGAAAAGGAAGGTAAAAATGTACTCTGCTTCTTTAATTATTACATTTTATTTTTTAGAGTACATTTAGGGTTATCGCAAATTTACAGAGTGTACAGCGTTCCCATACACCTCCTGTCCTCACATGCATCCAACCTCCCCTACAGTTTCTGTCCTGCACCAGAGTGGTACATTTGTTACAATCAATAAACCTATATGGGCACATCATTACCCAAAGTCCATAGTTTACATTAGGGTTCACTGTTGGTGTTGTATATTCTATAGGTCTTGACAAGTATATAATTACGTATATCTGTCATTGTAGTATTATACAGCATAGTTTCACTGTCCTAAAAACCTTCTATGTTCTGCCTATTTATCGTTCCCTGCCTGCTAACCCTTAATCTTTTTACTGTCTCCCTAGTTTTGCCTTTTCCAGAAGGTAATATAGTTAGAATCATATAGTAGTTAGCCTTTTCAGAATGGCTTCTTTCACTCAGTAATATACATTTAAGATTCCTTCCTGTCTTTTAACTGCTTGATAGCTCATTTCTTTTTATGCTGAATTGTATTCTATTGTCTAAATGTATCACTGTATATTTATCCATTTACCTCCCTAAATGACATCTTGGTTGCTTCCATCTTTGGGCAATTATGAATAAAGCTGCTATAAATCTTTTTTGTATAGGTTTTTGTATAGACAGTTCATTGGGTAAATACCAAAAAGCACAATTACTGAATTGTATGTTAAAAATGTGTTTAATTTGTAAGAAAGTGCCTAATTGTCCTCCAAAGTGGCTGTGGTATTTTGTACTCCTGCTTGCAATGAATAAGAGTTCCGGTTCCTCCACATTCTTCACAGCGTTTGGTGTGGCCAATGTTTTGGATTTTGGTCATTCTAGTAGGTGTGTAATGATATCTCATTGTTGTTTTAATTTGCAGTTTACTAATGACATATGATGGTAAACATCTTTTCATATGCTTACTTATGTGTATATAACTTCTTTGGTGAGGAATCGGTTTAGGTCTCTTGCCCATTTTTAATTGGATTATTTTTTTTCTTGTTGAGTTTTTTAAATTCTTTGTATATTTGGGATAACAGGCCTTTATCAGATAAGTCTTTTTGAAATATTTTCTCCAAATCTGTGGCTTATCTTTTGATTCTGTTGACTTCTTTTTTATTTTCTCTAATTCTTTTCCTTACACATTTACATATACAGCATATCATATAATACTACACCAAATAATTCAATTTTACCCCTTGCATGACTACTGTGTGCCATGAAAATATGCAAAGGAAACAGTCCAAGTCTCCAGCTCACTACCCATTTTGAATGAATAAAAAAGGTATCAGGAGTTAAACATCAACTATTTGTAATGCTTTTTCACCAAAAATTGTGTCTGTGTTTTTTCATGGTACATCATTCTTGTAAGTTGAAGCTTAAGTGATGTAATTAACATCCCAGAATTATAATGTCAGTGCAACTAAACATATTGTTTAATAAAGTATTCTGCATTTCAATGAAATACCATAAAAATCTAATCAGTCTTATCTTTTGTTGCAAAAGGAACAGCTGTTTGTAAAGCTATGAAAAAATTTAATTTACTTCAATTTAATGCAACTGATTCTTGTTTCTTAAATTAATATAAATATCTCCTGTAAAACAAACAACCCCATTTTGTAGATGAACAAACAGGTGTAGAGAAGGAAAATAACTTGCTAGTAGTATAGCCACCAGTTAGCAGTGAAGGTGTTGATTGTCATCTCAGTCCAACATGTGTTTCACTGTACTACCATGAACCAATCAGTGCATTGTTAGGAGGCAAAAACCTTGCTTAAACACTTAGAAAATCATACAGCCATGTTGAGTAGCTCTTGTAGTTCAGTACTGGAGAACACACATACACACAGAGAAAGAGTGAAAGAGATTTTTGCTCTCAGGTAAGCACAAAATAACAGAAATAATGGCAATTTAGCCTCGAATAGATATGAAATAGAGTATAAACATAAACAAGTTAAGTGAAAAATTGGGGTGTGATTTAATCAAGAAAAACACCCTAGAATTAAGCTTTATTCTGGATTTCAGAGGAAAATCACTTTGGAATATCAGAGTGAATAATTAGAATGCTTACAAACACAGTAACCAGAATGGATTGGAGACAGACTTACTTGAATCAAAATTTTCCATTTTAATTGTATCATTTAATCTAATTAATATGTGTTATTTGGATAACACATTTCTATAACATATTAAGGTAAAGTAACTTAAACAATTGTTAAAAACATTCATTCTTATACACTATGATAAGTCTTTTCATTAAGTTTGAGCTATTCTTTGGGCTATTGTCCATAACTATATACTATATAAACTTGTTCAAAGAATACCTATTAGGTATCTGCTACTAACACATTATCACTTTAACTTATCAGATTTCAGTATGAATTTATTAACAGATAATAAATAAACAATGGCTCCAGGTTAAAGGTTGGTTAGTCATTCTATATCATGTATGTGAGCTGAAGATAGATAGAAAGGCTTTCATCCTTGTTAGAAGGATATGAAAGATACCATTTCCTAACAAAGACTCATTCAGAGGAATTCTTTGAGTACCAGTCATGTGGCTAAACCAAAATAATATAACTTTTAGTAGAGATTACTTTTGGTTGCCTCAATGAGCCTGTATATTAGTGCTGGGGTATTAGGGAAACATTCA
This sequence comes from Rhynchonycteris naso, assembly GCA_037038555.1. Taxonomy (NCBI): domain Eukaryota; kingdom Metazoa; phylum Chordata; class Mammalia; order Chiroptera; family Emballonuridae; genus Rhynchonycteris; species Rhynchonycteris naso. Next base: position 32,677,710 of record CM072999.1, on the reverse strand, counting down.
AGAGGAAAAGAAAATAGCCATCCATTTATGTTGAAGATTGGTATATGATTGGGTAGCTGAACAGCACCTCGGTAAATACTGGATGGATGGGTGGATGGATGGATGGATGATGGATGGATGGAAAGACATACAGATAATTGGATAGTGATCTTGTTTGTTTGTTTATGTGTGCCTCTTTTATTTTCAGTGTTAAAATTTTTGAATTCATAGGTCAGAGGTATCTGTCCTCACAACCCATAATATTTCAAAAATAGACCTTATTTTTTTCATCTGCCCTATTCCCCACTATGAATACCAACTTCTTGGCCTTCTTTTCTCTTTTCATCAGAGCAACCCAACCTCTGGACTTCCTGCATTAAGAACATAAGGTGGCAGTGGTGGAAACAGCAGAATGTCAAGATATTTTCCATGTCGACTGTATTCTTTGCACAGCCTCCACCACCTTGTAGTTTTAAGAGATGGTCAAGTAACCAAATTTGTTTTCTTTTCTTCTTTATAGTTATCATGTGATGTAAAACTGGATCCTCGCCCAGAATATCATCGGTGTATACTGACTTGGCATCACCAAGAACCACTGCCTTGGGCACAGAGTACAGGTTAGTCATTCACACCTGCAGGTATGTCTATGCATGTGTCCTGCCAAAACACACTTTTATATATATAACCTCCTTCCTTGGTTATACCTAATTTGAAATTATTATACATTTTCCTTTTTGAAAGATTAGATGAATTACCATATTTTTCACTCCATAAGACGCACCTGATCATAAGACACGCCTAGGGTTTTAAGGAGGAAAATAAGAAAGAAAAATATTCTGAACCAAATGGTGTGTTAAAATATTTAACAAACTACCATATTTTTCACTCCATAAGATGCACAAGCATTTTCCCCTCCACTTTTGGGGCGGGGGGTGTGGGGGAGTGCATCTTATGGAGTGAAAAATATGGTAAGTTTTTCTAAACAGTACAGCGTAACAGGACAAGTAAAAAATATATACAATAAAAGTTTAGGTATTCCATGGAGTCATTTTTTCTAGATAAACATTTGAAATACAAATCTAGAATTACAAAATATCTTTATCTATTTGTTCAATCAATAAGCTCTGAACAAAACTTTGGTTATAGGAAAAGCATAGGTTATGACCAAGCCACCCTGAAAGGTGAGATTAAAGCCCAGTTAAATGTGAGTCTCTATGGGATCTACCCTGGATAAGAGCTGCGAAAGCCATATCGATAATTCAGAGTTCCATATTTACGTACTGTAGAGTTTTAAACTTTTAACTCAACTTCTCTAGTCACATTTTATCTAATTTTTGATGTGACTCCAATAAATTTGTATTGCTCTTTAAACAAAAGTCCTGTCAAGTGCAGATATTAACTAAAACAATGAATAAGTACAGGACCCTACACAAGTTACCTCAACTCTTTTGAATAATGTGAGAATTAAATAAGAGGGTTAAATAAAGTACCTGGCACTTAGTAAATACTACTAAAGAACAGGTAGTTGCTGCTATTATTATCGTTATTATTTGAATAGGTTTTAAAAGCTTCTCTTTTCAGACACACACAGCATTTTAGCCTGAAGAGAAATTCTGTGGCATTTTGCACGATGCTATAAAATCCTGGTTTTATTCGTTTAAGCAATAATTTCCAATGTTTATTTGTAGAGGTTATTGGAAAGGTGGTAAGATACAGTAACAAGGCTACCTGAAAAAGGTTCTGGATAGTCTTATCATTTCTCTTCTTCTTGAAGACCTGTTTCTCTTCATGGGTTCTTACTTTGAAAAGAACTGGAAGGGCTCCAGATGTATCCACTGTGATGCTCATGCCACTGTAATGAGAGTATTTCTTTCTAGGTAACCAGATGAGCAGCCGTCTGATGAGCATGCGCAGCGCCAACGGACTGTTGATGCTACCTCCAAAGACAGAGCAGTACGTGGAGCTCCACAAGGGCGAGGTGGTGGACGTCATGGTCATTGGACGACTATGATGGTCACCAGCAGGAGAAAGCTTTGATGCATGTCCACATATCATTGACTGTATCCTGTAATATGCAACGGCACAGCTAGTTTTTCTGATTTGGATAAAAGTTGATCTGTATAGTCAACATCTTGAACTATATTTCAAAAGAATTTAAATACCTTTTAAATAAAAAACACCTTAAAATAAATCTTAACAGACAACTCTATTCTGATTATATCAAAGCAAATTTTTCCTTTCTTGCAAATTGCTTTGTGTGTTCAATGCTAGGTCTGATAGCGATAGCTTTTAGTAGACAGCAGTAGGTGCCTGCAGAACTTGTGTTTTTCTCATCTTTAAACAACTACTTATGCTCTTAAATCAAGGCTGTCTGCTTATTTATACTAGCGTAGGCAACACTTGGATTTCCCTTCTTAGTATGCTTCATAACCGCTTTACAGAGAGCTTCTGCTTGTTCTTTACCATGTATTGTGTTTATGTGCACAGTGCCACAAGAAGAGGGCCTGGGTGGAGGCCCTGCCCTGCCTCCAGGAGACCATGCTCGCAGAGCTTCCAGGGACGTTTCTCACCCCAGTAGCCTCGTGGCACAGTACTCTTGGGCAGTAACTGGATACCTTTTATTTGAACAAACAAACTGGGGGGAAAATGCTTCCTTAAGTGCTGACAGCCTTTTTAACCAATACATTTAAAATTGTACAGAACAAAAAATTAAATCAAAGACTGATCTTGTACAGATATTAGTGTTACCAGCATTCATGTGGAAATCACGAGCAAAGAAAAAATAATGTTAAACAACTCTGTACCATAACATTTTCTGTAATGATACTGAAACTTAATGAATAAAAAAAAGAAATCCTTGATCATTATATAAAAATTTATTGTGTTGGCCTTGTTATTAAAAAAGATAAGATTGTCACACATTCTGATGGGGTTCTGCCTGGATAAAAGAGATATTTAATATGACCTAACAAGGTTAACTGATATAAAGGAGATTTAAAATGTGGTATAATATAACTCTGTTTCACTGCAGTAATGTGATCTGTAGCATTGTGAAAATATGGATTAGAAAACAGTGGTCTGCTCTTTCCTGTCATAGCTGAGAATAACAAGCAAATTTAAAGGAAAGATAATTGATAATTTATGAGGTAAAAAATTAAATTCTTGGTTTAGATGCCACAAATGCCAAACATCTACAGTTCTTTGGCATGGAGGGGGGAAAGGTAAGTAATAAACCAGGAAATTTCAAATTAATACCTACAACCTTTTTAATCATGTTAGAAAGGAAGTGAGGAGTGGGGAAAATCTGTGCTTGTCATAAATGCAAAAAATAAAATATATTGTAGCCACATGGCTCCTTTAATAAAAATTTAGGGGCACTTTTCAAATGGTGATAACAGGGGACATTGAATATGCTATAAGGTATGTATACTCAATAAAGCGAACAACAAAAATTGACCAACAACAAAGTGCCAAATGATGGGAATGAATAAAGCCAAGTTGTGAACAACAAATATTTGGTATTTCCAGAGTGGAAAATGAAATATTTTCTACATTTTTTAAAATTTCTTCATTGATTGATTAATTTTTATAGAAAGAGTGTGAAACATTGATTTGTTGTTCCACCCATTTATGCATTCATTGGTTAATTATGTGCCCTGACTAGGGATCAAACCTACAACCTTAGCATATCAGGATGATACTCTGACCAAATGAGATACCTGACCAGAGCCAAAATGTTCTATATTTTATGTTTTCTTTTATATTTGCAATTAAAGAAGATAAGGGTAGTTAATAGAGGTCAAATGAAAGATCATGAACAGTACTTTACCAACATTCATTCAAGAAATATTTATTCACAACTAAGTGGAACAATAAGTTGATCCTTTTTTATTTCTCTATCTCTTTTTCTCCTTCTTACTCTGTCTCTTTCCCTATCACTCAAAAAAAAGAAAGAAAAAACAATATTTATTGTTCATCTACTATGTGCTTGAGTTCAATGTATATCATGCTATTACTTACAAAGATGAATAGAGGTAATAGCTAAAATTAAACTCCATCAAGGGATATAATAATTCATTCATGTAACCATCATATTTGATATGTTTGATACTTAAAAATGCATGGTAGAGCTGATGCCATTAGGGTCTCAGCCTGTGCGCAGATGCATAAATAAACTTCTTATAAAAAAACTTTTTTAAAGACATGGTAAAGTGTGTAGAATGTGATAAATGATGACATAATTAAGATTTAAAGAGTTGGCGGAGTTCAAATGATAACCTCCTAAAAGGTAAGATTTCAAGGGATAAGATGTTATTTTAGTGGGTCTTAAGAGAAGTGTACATTTTTTTAAGATTTTATGTATTGATTTTACAGAGAGAGGAGGGGGAGGGGAGTGAGAAGTATCAACTCAGTTGCTTCACTTCAGTTGTTTGTTGCTTGTGGTATGTGCCTTGACCAGGCAAGACCAGGGTTTTTAACCAAGGACCTCAGCGTTCCAGGTCAATGTTCTATCCCAGGAGTAGTCAACTTTTTTATATCTACCACCCACTTTTGTATCTCTGTTAGTAGTAAAATTTTCTAACTACCCACTGGTTCCACAGTAATGGTGATTATAAAGTAGGGAAGTAACTTTACTTAATAAAATTTATAAAGCAGAATTATAGCAAGTTAAAGCATATAATAATAATTACCAAGTAGTTTATGTTGGATTTTCACTAAGTTTGGCAGAATAAATCTTTATAAAACTACTTACTATAGTTAAATCTTTTTATTTCAACTTTGGTTGCTCCACTAACTGCCCACCATGAAAGCTGGAATGCCCACTAGTGGGCGGTAGGGACCAGGTTGACTACCACTTCTATATCCACTACACCACCACAGGCCAGGCAGAAGTGTACAGTTTTAAAGATGATGCAGGAAGAAGGGTATTCCAGAGAATAATGGGCAATTAATGCTAATTATTTTATCATAAAATGTAAGCTCTATAAAGGCAAGAATGATTGTTTATTTACTTACATTATCCCCAAGACCTTAGAAGATTTCCTGGCATATGTATATATTTATAGGCATCAGAACATATTTGTTTAATGAAATACATTACATAGAGCTTACTGTATACACAGAACTTTTTACTTGTTTAATTTTCACAAAACCCTGTAAGGATGATCATTTCTATATTACAGGTGAGGAAATTAAGGCAGAAAGATTAAGCAACTTGTCCATGGTCACATAGCTAGTAAGAGGAGGAGTCAAGATTCAGAGTTAGCAATCTGGCTTCAGAGTCCATACTCTTAAACACTACGCTATAGAAACAGATAATTTTTAGAGAAGAGGGCAAGGCCATTGGGCACATCTTTGTTTGGAGTTTTGGAGGAAAAGGGCCAGGAATTGAATGAAAGGAAGAACATTTTGTAGACAAAAGGAAGCCAGGTAGAGCAGTGTCCCAAAAACCAAGAAGGAGAGTTTCAAGAAGGAAAGGCTAATCAACTGTAAAAAAGAAATGTCAAGAAAGATGAAGGTTCAGAAAAATTTATTGATTTGGCAATTATTTGTGAGCTACACAAGTGCAAGTTTAATAATGAGTTGAGGGCAAAAGACATTGCAGAATACAAACAATGAATATGAATTCTTTGGAACTTGTGCATAAGAAAGAAAGATACCAGATGGTAGCTTGAACTGATAACAAGGTGGAGGAAACATTTTTGTAGGTTTTGAGAAAAGCGGAACAAACAATGGTGGGCATACTAAAAATGCAAGAGTAAGGTTCCAAATGGAGAAAGAAGAAGGAAGGCCTGGATTTAAGGACCCTCGTGGCCCAATTAGCCTGGAAAAGAAAAGAAACATTTTTCATTATGAGTTAGAAAAGGGAAAAAATATGAACTCATTTGAAATAGATACAAAAGAAATTTAATTTAAAAGTTTAGGATCAATGAAATTGTTCTACTTGACACAGTAGAAGTCTCGTTGTCATTTAATCTATTTGCATTTATTTGACCAAAATTATTTTAGAATTACACATGAATGACATATTCTTTGTCTTAGTAGTTGATATTTAAATAAAGGACTAGAGAAGACATTTTTAGATGTTTGCTTATAGCTGTGTGGAAATTAAGCAGTTTCTTTTTAACCTGCTTTTTTTGATTCTATATGTGGGTTGTTTCAAAACCTATCACACAATGAAAATAAGAATATAAGTAGATTAAGTTTACCAAGTAAATGCTATTAAGTGATGTTGCATATTACAGCAAGTGGATTCTTTGCATGGCTTTCATTTTTTAAATTATTTGCCAATAAAACTTTGTGGATCTAACCCTTAATGAACCCTTGATCTTCATGCAACCCTAACAAAGTAAGTCATTATTATTCCCAATTATAAAAAATGGAGATTTTTGAAAGTACAGAATTCAAAGCCGATAAACTATGTATCTTGTTATTCAAATGATGATGAATCAAAGTTAAATAATACATCGCATTTTAATATGCTTATAAGAAATATTAAGCCCAACTCTAACAGAAAGGTACACTGTTCAGAGTTCATCAATAACTTGGCCTAGAACCAAAAATTTAAAAAATTGCTCAGTTCTGACCATTTTGTGTGGTCAGTTACCAATATTTCTCCTGTAATCTTTTGTAATAATTCAATAATTTATTAAACACACGTTAAGTTTCTACACTAGTATGCCAGTCTCCGTGCTAGGCACTGGTGATACAGTGATGAACGAGACAAAGACTGATATTCAGTCTTTGGAGATGATAATGAGAAAGCAAAAAATATATATATATATATTTTTAAATACAGATTATGAAAAGTCTATGAAGAAATGCAATGATATATTAGAGAGAAAGTGGGTGGAGGCCTAAATCATATTCAGTTACTGGGTCAGGGTCCAGCCATTTAAAAAAGCAGAAATCACACTAAGAGACTAGGAATAGGTTAAAAAGATGGAAAGCTGGAAAAGCACAAAGGAAACATTAAGATGTCAGAGATAGTAACTACAGGAAGCAACTATCACATTAGGGCTGAAGAGGTGGGCGGAAGAAGTTAGAGTAATCAGAATCTAGAAGCTCAAAAGTCAGTCCCTTTGGATCTAAGACTCAATCTTCTAAGGAGAAGGCACTGCCCAGTTGTTCTGAGAGAGGAAAAAAAATCTAGAACCAGTTGCTCTTTGTTGCCAGGGTGACAGTGACAGAAAAATAAACAGGAAGGAACTTAAGTCCCTCTTCCCTCCCTCTGCTTGCAAAGCTCCTGTAATCTAATGCAACCTATTGTTGAACCTAACAGAAAAGTCAGCTGGCAAAATAAATGTAGTTTGCTGAGTTCCAGCCCCAGCACCACAATGCAAAATGCAATGGCAGATTTGGAACTGAGAGATAATCACTTGTCAAGAGATCGAGGAAGGGCTCTCTAAACAGGTAACATTTGAACTCAGATCTGAAAATAAGGCCCACACATTAAGAATTGGAAGAAGGACATTTCAGACAGAAAAGGGCTTAAACAATACATCAGAAGGGAGACAGAAGTATGATCAGGGAGGGAGAAGTGGTCTGAGGTATATACTGCTCACAAAAATTAGGGGTATTTTATTGCTTCATACTCATTTTGAAATATTCCCTAATTTTTGTGAGCAGTTGGAGAGATATGGAGCCAGATTACACTCACAAATGTATAGGATCTTGGATGTAATACTAAATACACATATACACACTTTATGATATACATCAGATATTCTAAGAGCATTGGGAAGTGACTGAAGTTTTCAGAAAAACAATGTTATTTACTAAACACCCACTGAACACAAGACAACCTGCTAGACAAGGGTTCCCACAAAGAACTCATTCTCTACCTCCCACACCTGTTCCTCTGCCTATAGTTTTGTTTTCAGGTTAATGACACCACCATTTAACCAGTTTTCCAAACCAGAAACCTCTGAGTCATTCTTTCTTCTCACTCCCCGAATCCAGTTAGTCACCAAATTCTATCAACTCTATTAATATATAGTTCCTAAATTAACCCTCTGCTTTTTATTCCCACTACTACCAACTTGGTCTCTGCACCTCCAGAATTGCTGTCCCCAAATCCATCCTTTGTGCTGCTACCAGAATGATCAATCCAGAACATAAATTTCCCTCTGCTAAAATGCTTCCTTAGAAAATTACTGTAGCAGATGAGGTCCAAGCCCTCAGGAGGGCATTCAAGGCCCTCTACAATCTAGTCACCCTCTCCACCAACTCTATTTTTTTCCCTCCAACTTTATGTAATACCTGACCATTTTGCAGTCACCCCTTTAAACCATGTCATTTCATGCCTCAGTGCCTTTCCTCAGGCTGGCTAATCTTTCAAAATTTAACTTGGGCATTAACTCTTCCAGAAACCCTTTCCTAAATCCCCAGATTGAACTAAATGCCCCTCATCTGTGCTCCTGCTTATCACTGCATCTCAGTGGAATAATCTGCTCACATGCATGACCCATCCCCCACTTGACAGGAAGTTCCTTGAGGCAGAAGCTGTTCACCTTTGTAGCCCAGTAAATTGTAGGTACTCATTACCGAACTGATCAACAGAATTGACCTTGGATTACACTCACCAAGAAACCAGAGACAGAACCTGGCAGGAAAACTTCATATCCCAAACTTAGAACCTGGAATCTACAGAGAAGAAACCATGCAGGCATGGGCAAGCAGGAAATCGTGAGGTACACAGGACAGAGGGCTAACTGGTCATGCATGAACCTCACTTCAACAAAGAACCTCAAATTCTGACTTATGGCATCCTCTCCAAATAAAATTATATTTAAGTTTTACATTCTGTGTGTGTTAAAAAGCATTAATATCTTGAAAACCAGATAGAAGGTGACAGAGGACAATTTGACTTTGGGTAATGGGTACGCAACACAATTGAATGTTAAGATAATCTGGAGATGTTTTCATTGTACATATGTACCCTGATTTATTGGTGTCACCCCATTAAGTTAATAAAAAAAAACAAATAAAAAGCATTAATATCTTAAAAGTTCATTTTTAAAATGTAGCATGATTTTTATTTCCTCCCTTTGCTATTTCTTCACTTTTTAATATACCAGTAGCTGCAAAAGAAAATGGAAGAGACAATATCAAAGACTTTCATCAAGGTACATCATAATTAAATTAATAACGTCAACTTGGAAGAGATGAGATCAGATTTATGCAAAAACGTTTCCTGGCCCTGAGGCAGGAAGAACCGGTACATGGCAAATGGATCATGCAATAAATATGCTGAATGAAGAAATGAGTGGCAGGACATCTAATCCCTGGCAATCTGATGACTAGAGGAAGAATTTGTCCGTCCAAAAGAGGTTGTTCCAGACAGGAGATGGCAAAGGGTATGTTTGAGGCAAAAATAATGGGAAACCCTCTGAGCCTGCGCTTGGAGAGGCTGCTCTTGCCTGCAGACTGAGCTAGTTATCAGCAGAGCCTGATGCCATTAAACAGTCAAATTAGACATCAACCCTCAACTTTGTCTCTGGAAAAACTGCCTGATATACATACTATGGGAGTGGATTCTGTAATCTCTCCAACACTAGCGCCTGGTCCCAAATGGAAGCTACAGTGCTTGAGGAAATAGGAACACTATCATCCTCTCAAACACCCAGATGGTTCATGTTTATTCGAGAGACTGAGTATTCCCTGGGCCCTGTCCAAAGCAAGTATTTCAGTCTAGAATAGGGTGACTCACAGGAAGTGAATCCACCAAGGCCCTCTCCAAGCCTCAGTGGTCAGCTAGTCACCCCTTGTACCCCTTCAATCCTCATGAGCAAGTGAGGTGTTTACTACACAGGTAGGCATCTTTGGTACGTGACAAAATGCAGAAGGCACTGTAGGATGCTGTCACAGGGAAGGGGAGAACCCCCTACCCACACAGAAAAGCAGAGGCAACCTAATCACACAGCCCCAAGAGAATACTATGTGTGTATTTTTACCCATTCATTTGTCAAAAACAAATGAATGTCCTACTCAGGTTGTGTCCAGAATACACTCGATGATGGCGGTCTGAAGACAGAGACCTCTGCCCCTGACAGTCATACATTCTTTTGAAGTTTCTCCTCACCGAAGCTCAGAGTGACTTAAATATGTTTGTCTCTGGAAACGGGGATATCAGGAGATTGTGTCAGTTGAATGATAAATGATATATTTTCAACTTTCTCAGTATATCTTTTCTATGGCAATTCTACTGCTAAATTGACTTTTCTCTCCGAAGTTTTTATCTGAAAACCTTACAGTGCAACCAGAACACCACTACTGAGCTGTCTGGGCTTCCCTGGAATAGTGGCGATACTGAATCTCAGAACCTCACTTTAGGCTGCTCCTCCCCATGGCTCTTGTCTTCGTTTGGACGCTGTGTAAGCCCATTATGATGCAGGAACAATGGAACAATGCCCAGATCAGCCTGGCTGCCAGGGCTTCTTTTACTAGGTAGTCAGTTGCCTGGCCACTAGACACAAACACCTTGTGCCAAAGAAATGTGAAGAGTTGGAAACGTGATATTTGGAGACTCATCTCCTAATAGACATCCAGGAGATCTGTGGAGGTCAATTTCAACCTCACCTCTGCGTAAGTGACTCTCCAGTTACTTCAACTTTGGTGTGAACCTGAAGTTAAAGGATAGATATAGCTCAATGCAATTTCAAATAATTCAAGGACAGAGTATCTGTTTTCTTTTTATTTTCCTCTTTTCCTTCTAGTTTCATTTCTTGTACGATAACCAGAACAAGCAGGAAAGCTCAGAAATGACAATATCTGATTGCTGAATTTTAAAAAATAATTTCATTGAGTTTGAGGTTGAAATTAGAACAAGTTTTCCAGATTCTATACAAAGTTTGATTTTTCAAATTGTTACCCCAATTTTCTTCCACAAGTGCCTAAGAATTGAATGAATTTGTGGACAGTGATTTTTAATTGTTCAAATGGGAGAGAAGGTCAGAACACAGGGCTTTTCTATGCAAAGCTCAGAGGTTGGTTGAAGAGGTCTTATTGTCAAGAGAGAAAAGCCACAATATTTAGACTTTCAAAGGTGTAACCAAAATTGCAACCTGGATTTGTGATGGACTCAATCCGAAAAATGTTTCTTTGTTAAGAATCTTAGAAAATGTCATCTAAGTAAATACTACACTTCAAAGCGCTGTGAAGAACTAGCCTTGGCACCAAGTATCACAGATAACAGTTTTAACAAGTAGTGGGTACACACCGTCATTTAAGAGCTTGTATGTCATTATTGAAATAATATAAAAGAAAAAGACAAGAGATTCTAGGTGGTCAATGTATGGGTCTTCACTATAAAATTCTTTCAACTTTGCCATAGGTTTGAAATTTTTTAATAACAAGATACCAGGGGAAAAATCACATAGGAATGGTAAATAGCAAATACTTACAGAGAACATTGTATGAGCATTTGTAGACAACACTCGGAATTAGGCGGTCAGAAAAGCCTACAGAAACACTTCTACACTGTCTCCCAGACATCCGCTTCCTCCCCTTCTCAGTTTCCGTTAAAACTCAAGCTGTCCTGGTTCCAAAATAAAATTCCTAATGACTTCATTTATTCCTGGGAAACTGAAGACATCCCACCACCACCATAGGATGGTACCTCATACCCACACTATTCTTAGCTCTAATGGGGCCTTGGTCATCCTTGGAATATTATCCAGATAGGGAGGTCCTGATGACATTATGCAAAGGCTAGAGCAAAAATAATTTGCTCTAGCAAACTACTGAAGTAATTCCACCCCTGAAATGTATGAAGCTCAGAGTGATATACCCTCTGAGCTGTGATCAGCTGCATACATCTGGTCTGTGATCAGATTTAATATGGAATCTCTCTACCTTTTACTGAAAGCTAACAGTGTCGTTTTTTCTTTTTAAAGTGAGAGGTGGGGAGACAGAAACAGATTCGCGCATGCACCCTGACCAGGATCCACCCAGCAGGCCCCTTCTAGGTGATACTCTGCTCAGCTGGGCCACAGCTCCATTGCTCAGCAACCAAGCTATTTTAGAGCCTGAGGCCAAGGCCATGGAGCCATCCTCAGCACCCAGGGCCAACTTTTGCTGAAATCATTCAAACCACTCAAGCCATGGCTGTGGGTGGAGAAAAGAGAGAGAGAAAGATGGGCGGGGGAAGGTCACTTCTCCTCTGTACCCTGACCAGGAATCAAAACCAGGACTTCCACACGCTGAGCCAACACTCTACCACTGAACCAACCGTCAGTTATAAGATAAACCATTTATGGACACTGAGAAAAATTTTTAAATGCTACTAATTATATAATTCAATGCTTTCTTATTACTTAGATGTCTTCCACACACTATCAGTCATCCTCCGTGCCACCACCCTCTGTGCATTTCTTAAAGAAGTGTTCCATTCTAGTCTCTGGAACCTTTTCCTGAGCTTCCAATGTGCACTCTGCAAGTTATGTCCTAGAATTTCTCAATTTTACCAGAAGATAGCAACAAAAGGTTTTCAAGTACCCGTTAAAAACATATTTTAAATGGCAATTAAATGCAACCCAGCTACAATCAATGTACATAATTTATTATGAACAACCATGATTAAGTTCATGCGTATGCAGCCAAATGACAACCACCATGCCATTATCCTTAGTGGTCACAAGATTTATTCCATTTCAAAGTTGTTAAGCTGAGGAAAAACATATTTCTTAGAATGGATGAAATGTGGGAAATATGAAACTAGCAATAATCAAGAGAGATAGACACCGTGTTCAGTGTTTTTTATACATCAATGCATTCAGTCACCCCAACACTGCATTGAGTTGGCTAGTTTTATCCTCATTTTATAGATGAGAAAATTGAGCTCAGAGATGTTAGTAACATGGTCCAAAGACACAAAAGTAGCACATGATAGAGTCCAAATATAAACCTGGATGTGTCTGACTCCAGAATCCATTATATTCCCAACATCCTAGTTTTCACACTGGCCTGTGCCTCTTAAATTCTGATAACAACTATAGTTGTAATTCACCTGGTTCAGGTATTCCTGAAGGGGTTACCTGAATCAGAATTGTATGGAAATGAGATAGAATTGTCTATAGCTACTGTAATCACAATAGAATATGAGAACTGTACACAAGTGTCAAAATATTAAGCATAAGCATATATAAGTAAGTATATACATACATTCAACTACCAGCTGGGAAGTTAGAGAGTTGTTTAAGCTACTCTTGCTTATGTACAGAAATAAAACTCTCAGGCTTCTTACAAACCTCCACTGCATAAAGGTTATTTGCATCTACATTACTTCCTTTGTCACATTAACAAATATCCTCGTTGGCTATAGGAGCCCAGGATATCACTGTTTGGCAGTTTCTGGCCAACTATGAGCTATGGACTTATGATTGCCCATTCTACTTACCAAAAGACCATGATTAGGATCATTGACAAAAGTTTAGCTCAGGTACAGACAGCAGCCCTCTGAACATTTCACCCACCTAGTTTGACTGGAAGAACTCTTTTTAAGCCATGAAGCTCACATTTGAAATAAAAGTAAGGATTACTGTTGAAATTTTCTTGAAATTGTACTAGATACTTTATTTTCTATTTGTGTTTCTTTCACAAAAGACTTCATCATGAAAAAGAGGAAGTCCAAATTGAAGTGAATTGAAAACATTGTCTCCCAGAAAGGACTGTGGCTTGGTCATGAATTAAGGTAAGATATGATGGTGCGTGCAGATGAGACTATGTGAGGTACACCATGCATGCTTCCCTTCCCTTTTGTCTCTCTTTCCTCCTTTCTCTTTCCCTTCCTTTTCTACTTCCTTCACTTTCCAGGCTTTCTTTCCCTCTTTCTCTCCTCTGGGAATTCAGCTGTGTGACACTCGGTAAGTTACTTCCGATCTCCAAGCCTCGACTGCACAATGTATCAAATGAATACATTAATAATTCTACTTCATAGTGTCACCAGAATTAAATGAGGGCATTCATTTAGTGTCCACCAACAGAAGGTCTGTGGGGAGTTCCCACACTCCCCGAGCCCAGTCGTATGTTCGAAGGATGTCAGGCAGCAGTGGCCTCTGTGCCCCACGGCTCTTGCTAAGAGAGCAAGGAACCGGGTCCACTAAGTACCCATTAGTTCAAGCCAGGGGGAAAATAAAGTCTCTGAAGAAGAACTGAGGTGGAAATGTGTACACAGGAGCTCCGCTGCCAGCTAAGGACTCTTCCTCTATCCGGTATGGAGTTTGTGAAGAGAGAAGGGTGAACATTTGAACAGAATTATATTCTGGGGCCTTGTTCCCTTCCTGAGATTCTGTGATTCTTAGTAGATGAGACCTAGTGACGTAGAGCCGTTGCAGTCTGTTGCAGCGGGTTGGGGAGAGAGAGCAGGAGATGAATAATTGTCATGGATTAGATGGAGATCCCCTATTTACCTCCCACCCGACAGCTCTGCCTCGGGCATGGGGGAATGGTCAAGAAGGCATGCTCTAGCGTAGCACAGTTTTTATTATCTATTTACAAAAAATGACTTGTGAACCCTGAGTACTGGAAGGGAGAGTGGTACATTAAGAAGACAGAAAACAGCCTGACCTGTGGTGGCGCAGTGGATAAAGCGTCGAACTGGGAACACTGAGGTCGCCAGTTCAAAACCCTGCACTGGTCTGGTCAAGGCACATATGGGAGTTGATGCTTCCAGCTCCTCCCCCCTTTCTCTCTTACTCTCTCTCTCTCTCTCTCTCTCTCTCACTCTGTGTGTGTGTGTGTGTGTGTGTGTCTCCTCTCTAAAATGAATAAAATAAAATAAAAATTTTTAAAAAGCATCTTTATTAAAAAAAAAAAAAGAAGACAGAAAATAATGGTTTGGGGACATGGGGCATATGTTGTGAGAGGCCTTTCCTAACCGCCTGAGTTAATGGTGCCAGCCCCAAACCCTGGGCACTTTTTATTCCATGTATCTGTTCTAGAGTCTTTGTAGCCCTTATCACCCAACATCTTTTTCCTTTTTTTTTTTTTTTTTAAGTTTTTTGCTCTCTGCTTCTCCACAGTGTAAAAGCTGCCTGAGAGGCGGGATCTTATCAGCCCCGTTCACGTGTATCTCCAGTATGCAAAGTCCCTAGCATATCATAGACGTTGATAAAAGTTGTTGAATAAGCGAGGCTACTTAAGTGTCGTATTAAATTTTCTCTGCATCTGTTCCTTGTCTGCCCACTTCATTGGTTTCCCAATATTTGTGTGTCAGCACAATGAAGAAGAAGAACAGGAAGTCTCCCATGAGGATCAGTGAGCAAAATGCCATCCCCATCCCACCCTCGCTCAGCCCAGGAAATCTCCAAACTATGTCGGATGGAGGAGAGTATACCCCTTACCTGTCTCCTCCTGTGTTAGAGGGCAGTTTTATCCAGGTAAATCTCTGAGCCCTGAATTAGGTTACAATAACCTCACTCACTAACTTACTCGAAGATGACTGGAAAGGTGGGGAGGAGAAATGTTTTAAATGTGACAAGGGAATGTGAGATACAATTAAAGGGAACAACTTTAGAGCTTTAAACAACTGAAAATAATGATAATGTTAAGGTAAAATTCATTTCAAATTTTCTCAACTCTAACCTAGGAATTCTGTCCTAACTCTACCGTAATTGTCTATCATCATCTTCCCAAAATTACGGGAAGAACCCACAGTCATTTTTAGGATATCCTGCCACAGGAGAGCAGTCAGATAACTCCTCTCTTAGACATATAAGACATTTTAAAGAATGACCTCTATGACACAAATAAGGTTTAAGGTGAATGTTGGCTCTTAGTTCTAAAAGTAAATTACGATTGCCAACTTGTATCAAGGAGAAAAGTTTTCTTTCATAGAAATGTAACTATATTATGAATGCAACTACATTTAAATGCATTTGGAAGCAGTCCTAACTTTCTTTTGGACATTCAACGTTAAAATATTTGGACAAATAATAAAACAAGTTCAGGGGTGTGGGCCATACCCCTAACCTTCACTGCCATGCCACAGCCAAGTTGAGCACAAAACGCACCCATTCCAGAGCTCCTCCGCTGATTCCACAGTGGGTGACAGGGAGGAGCACGGTGTCCTCTTTATCTTTCATAAACACCCTCCCTGCACTGACACCTGGGAACTAGGGAGACCTTCCAGCTGCGGAACCACAGGCAGGAGGCGACACCTCAACAAACACTGATGTTTGAGTGATGCCACAGAACTCATGCAATACGTCATAATTTTATGTACTTTACTTCCCATATGCTTCTTTCCTACTAATAATCTTCTTATTTTATTTTTCACACTTCTTGCACACTTTTCAAATAAACTTTGCATGTTCTGCCATAGCCCCATATCATGCCCTTCAACACGCAGTAAGTCACAAGGGTTCCTGATTCAACAGGTTTAAATGGGGGAAAAAATTATCTCAAATAGAGTGCAATAACCACAAGGCATCAGCTCACCCACAGGGTGTCATCAAGGACCCAGGTTCCTCTTTTTGCTTTGTCACCCTCAAGCTAGCTCCCCTTGAATATCCCATGCAAACAGGAGAGTGACAGCTTCCAGCAACAAGAGATGCCTCTTGTCCTTATGTCTTTGTGAGAATTCAGAATCCTTTTCCAGAGCTACCAGGAGACCCCCACTAGTGTCTCATTGGCCAGACCTGGGTCACATGCCACTGCTAAAAGCAATTACTGGTAGGGGATGGGTCACCATGACTGACTTAAGTTAAATATTGTTTAACCCCTGAGATGAGGCACCATCTCTGTGGTGGGTTCTAAACAAAGCCAGAATTCTATTAATCAGAAAGAAGAGGGCATGGCATAGGGTACATAGTCAATAGTGTAGGCTATGACCTCTTTCAGAGTGTGTTTGTTTTTAAGTGATTTATTTTTTTTGAACAAGTTACTGTACAGGTGAGAAACCAAGTGCTGCTTGGAACCTCTCTGGCTTTCCTCATATCCCCGTCCACCCACTTTCCAGCCTCCTCCTCTTCCAACTGGCAGAGAACCTACTGGCCAAGGTTCTTAGGTTTTGGCCTTTTTGCACATCCAATTCTTCGGCCTGAAAGTTCTCCTGTTCTGATCTCAGTGAGAAGGGCCTTCATCAGGGGAGACTTCTCTAACCCCATGTTCAGGGGGTCCAGGACTGGTCAGTTGGTAAGTGTTCAGACATTTTGCAAGTGTTTGTTGAACACAGCCACTATTAAAAATTAATAATTAAAAACAGAGGCAACGAATAGTCAAGGCTCATTATTCCTGTTATTTTACTCCATTTGAGGCTATGGATATAAGGGTTTGACAAAGGTCAATGACAACTTTTGTGAGACTCAATTGGTTGAATGGAATTTAAGACAAAGGGCATTGTATATCACTGTTTGTAAATTGTTTTATGTCAGTAAAATTTATAATAAACATATGTCCATGTACCTTCCAAGAGACAGTTGTTACACACTTACCAGCACACCACTTCTACATCCCCCTTTAAGTCAAGTCCCCTGTTCTGTATCCCACAGCACAGCACCCTGAACTTGGACTTAGTAACTATTCTTAGAGTAATAATTAGTGACCGTTGTTTAATGTTCACCTTCCCTGGTAGACCTCTACGGGTCAGGGACCATGTCTGCCTTTTCACTGTGATAGCTCCAAGAGTGAAAAAAAAATGCATCACATGCTTCATTTCCCCATTATTTTCTACACTGTTCAGGTATGCAGGGTAGTCGGGACCATGCACCTAATCAGAAAACTCCTCTTCCTGTTCTCTGCCTTAGGTCAATAGGAAAGGCGAATCCATTTACCTTCATAATCGAGCCAATTGGGTAGCTGTAGGCATCTGCTCGACCAATGGCAGCCACAACACCCCCAACGTGATGCTGCTAGCACATCTGACACCCGCCGCCCAGAAAGATTCAGAACAGCTGTTTAAAAGTCTCTTCACATCTCCTTCTCCAAAGAAACTGGTGCTCACCAGGTGAGTTGCAAAAGGAAGATGAGAAGGATGTTTCAGAAAATATGCTTTACCCTTGAGGAGCTGAAAATAGAGACACTGATGACAGTTGCTATAAGGGAGCATCTCACTTGCACTCCTTGCTGCAGGCGAGAGAGTGGCATCTTAAAAGTCTGAGAAAATAGTTTATGACAACCTGACAGTCAAACAGGAAATCAATTTAAACACAAAATTAAACTTAAGTAACAGGAACTAAATACTCAAACTGCCTCTCTTAGAATATGCCCCCCGCCCCCACTACTTCAGCGTCCCAACTTCTATCAGAATTAGCTGTGGTCATGTCCCAAGCCACCAACTTGCTCTATGGCCTAGAGCAAATCATACAACTTCTCTAACTCACAATTCTGCAGGATTAAATAGGACAATTTCTCGTGCTAAGTAGTTGATACTCTGATTTTTTACTACATCGAGTCTTAGGAGTAAATGGATTCAAGTGAGATGAATTAGTACGTGTACAGGAACCCGAGTACACGTACTAAAAACGAAAGTTCTAAGCCTCATATGCTAAAGACCAGACCTGGGAACATGGCAGCCACAAGAAGGCACTGCCTTACCCTTTGCCTGCCCCTACCCAGGCCTATGTGGGAGACAAGCCTGTTGACCTATGTCTCGCTCTTCAAACTGCTATAAAACATAAAGGGAAAGACCTTTGGATAAGTCTCCATTCAGGCCTCCAGACGATCTCTGTGTTTGTTTGCAGGTTTCTCCCTCTGCAGTTTGTCACGCTGTCTGTGCACAATGCTGCGAATATGCAGCTCAAAGTAAAGCTGGCTAGTGGCCGAGCCTACTACCTACAGTTCTGTCCCCCTGTGTACAAGCAGGACACCTTATTTTCTCAGTGGGTGAAACTCATCTCCCTCTTGGATCAGGAGAAAATCAAAGCTTCCAAAGTGTCGGAAGTCTCAAGCCTCTCGGAAATCACAAATAGCACAGACGTCTCAGGCTCAGGGGATATCATGGACATTGCAGCATTCACAGCTGTACAGACCCCACAGGTTTACATGGATTCAGACCCTATACGTACCATAAAAAGCATTGATTTCTCAGAATTTACAGGCACCACCGATATCTGTGACCTCACGGATGTTCCAGAAAATGAGGTCACTGAGGCCCCAGATATAAGAATTTTCACAGAAATCACAGAAGTCACAGAAGCCACAGATCTCCATAACGTCCCAAACAGCTCAGAGGTCAAAGTGGTATTTGAAAATGACGACATAATAAGGGCCAAGCAAAAGGAAAAGGTATGTGACATCGAAGAGTTTTGTCTTTAATAATCAAGAACAAGAATGAGCCTGACCAGGTGGTGGCGCAGTGGATAGAGCGTCGGACAGGGATGCAGAGGACCCAAGTTCGAGACCCCGAGCTCGCCAGCTTGAGCGCGGGCCCATCTGGCTTGAGCAAAAGCTCGCCAGCTTGGACCCAAGGTTGCTAGCTTGAGCAAGGGGTCACTCAGTCTGCTGAAGGCCCGTGGTCAAGGCACATGTGAGAAAGCAATCAATGAAGAATTAAGGTGTTGAAATGAAAAACTGATGATTGATGCGTCTCATTTCTCTCTGTTCCTGTCTGTCCGTCCCTATCTATCCCTCTCTCTGACTCTGTCCCTGTAAAAAAAAAAAAAAAAAAAAAAAAAAAAGAACAAGAATGATTACCAAGATTACTTTTCTTGGTTAGTTACTGGACATTGACTATCAAAATGCTGTTGAACTTACTCTGAGTAACATAATTTGAATTAGGAGATGTGATCCTTGAGCCCTGGTATAAAGGACTTGTTAAGTGTCTCCTGAAATAGGTAGTGAGCATCCTTACCACCAAACTTACCTCAGCGTCAGAAAGTTCTGGTGGGATGGACAGAACTTGGGGGTCAGCGCCAGAAGACTTGGGTCAGAACTTTGACCTGCTGCATGGTAGTTTGGCCAAGTCACTGAACCTGCATGAGTCTCCATCTCATCTCAAAAGTGAGGATATTAATATCATATAAGGGCAATTTTAAGGTTCAAATGTATATAAAAAGATGCAGTACATTGAAGGATGGGGTGAAAGTTCAGTCAGTAAAAGTGAGGGTGTAAATAAGAAACTAAAATACCAAAAAAAGTGAGTGGCTATAGCATAGCCCGGAAAGTGGACAAACACAGCCATATTTAATAATGGTCACTTCATTTTGGCTGGGGCACAACATATGTAGAGAATATTAAGATATAAGATTGGACAGTTGCAAACAACTGAATGTCAAAATAAGAAGTGTGGATTTCAGTCTTTGGGTGTGAAGGAGCTGTATTTTTAAAGATTAATTTGATGGCAGAATGAATTATAGGTAAATCAGTTTGAGGTCTACTGCAGAGAACCTCCATGGAGCCCACAATAATAATAATAATAAAATTGGCAAAGGACAAGGAAGAAGTTTCACAGAAAAAGAAACTTCCAATAAATACACTGGGAAAGAGTTTAACCTCACTAGGAATAAAAAAAAAATACAAACTTAGAAAAAAAATATAACTCTATCCTGACCAAGCAGTGGCACAGTGGATAGAGAATTGGACTGGGGTGTGGAGGACCCAGGTTCCAAACCCCAAGGTTGCAAGCTTGAGTGCGGGCTCACCAGCTTGAGTGCAGGGTCACTGGCTTGAGCATGAGATCATAGACATGACCCCATCGTCACTGGCTTGAGCAAGGGGTCACTCGCTCTGCTGTAGTTCCCCGGACAAGGCACATATGAGAAAGCAATCAATGAACAACTCAGGAGCTACAACAAAGAATTAATGCTTCTCATCTCTCTCCCTTTCTGCCTGTCTGTCCCTATCTGTCCCCTCTCTGTCTCTCTCTCTGTCTGTCACACACACACACACACACACACACACACACAAATATAGATATAGATATAGATAGATAGATAGATAGATAGATAGATAGATAGATAGATAGTAGATAGATAGATAGATATAACTCTAAAACTATTAATTAAAATAATAAAAATAGTCGATGCTAATAAAGCTGTGGTCAACGCAGAATTCATCATGGTAAGGATGAGAATTGATACAAACGTTCTTGAAATCATTCTGAATCAAGAACCTAAAAGTGCTTATACTCTCACTCTGTAAGTTCACTTCCAGAAATATTTCTAAAAGAATTAGTCAAAAATATGAATGAGGGTTTAGATATAAAGACGTTAATCATACCACGTTTATAAAAATGAAATGATGAAAATAGGGAAGTAAAAATGTTCACTACAGAAGAAATGGCTAAATGGATTTAAATTCATGAGAGGAAGGCCCCATATTTGTCTTATTCAGGAGTGACCATAGTATGTATTTGGCAGGATTATACGTACTTAGTAAATATTTGTTAAATTAATGACTACTCTGTAACAATTTAAATTGTTGAAGAATTTTTCTTTACTTGGAGAGAATTTCATGATATAAAGTTGTGTGAAAAATGAAGACTATGAACCCTACTGTATAAAACACACAGAGATAGCCTGACTTGTGGTGGCGCAGTGAATAAAGTGTCGACCTGGGAACACTGAGGTCGCCAGTTCAAAACCCTGCACTGGTCTGGTCAAGGCACATATGGGAGTTGATGCTTCCAGCTCCTCCCCCCTTTCTCTCTTTCTCTCTATCTCTCTCTCTCTCTCTCTCTCACTCTGTCTCCTCTCTAAAAAGAAAATGAATAAAATAAAAAATAAATAAAACACACAGAGATAATAGAAGGAGAAAAAGTCCTATTGTTAACAGCATTTTATTTCTGGATTTGGAGATTATAGGAAATTCATGTTTTCTTCACACTTTTCTGAATTTTGTTTCCTACAATAAAAACAATTAACTTTTAATTAAAAGACTTCAATTTTTAATGATACAAGGAAAATGCTTATAATAAGTCATTAAGTGAAAAGTGTAGGATATGAAACAAATAGAATCAGAAAGCAGACATATACAAAATAAATGGGCCCTGGCCAGTTGGCTCAGTGGTAGAGCATTGACCAGCATGTGGAAGTCCTGGATTTGATTCCCAGTCAGGGCACACAGGAGAGGTGACCACCTGCTTCTCTACCCTTCTCCCTCCCCCTTCTCTCTCTCTCTCTCTCTCTCCTTCCTCTCCTGAAGCCATGGCCCGATTGATTCAGGTGCCTCACCCTGGGCGCTGAGGATGGCTCAGGTGGAGCCTCCATCTCAGACATTGAAAATAGCTCAGTTATGAGCACGGCCTCTGATGGGCAGAGCATCATCCTCAGACAGGCGTTGGGGGAGATCCAAGGTTAGGCGCATAAAGGAGTCTGTCTCTGTATCTCTCCTACTCTCACTAAAGAATAAAAATAATAAGTAAATGGACAAAAAGATCAGTGAAATGTGCCATAGTTGTAGTTATTTCTGACCAGTGGTGTCAAGCAAGCAATATTTTTTTTCCTTTTACTTTATAGCTTATAGGATTTTTTAAAGTATTCTATAATAAATATGGTTTTTATTGTTGGACAAAATGAAGTTTTTAAGGAAGAAAATGATTGCATTGTTTTCAACGAAAGGTAACAGAGGCTAGTTAGGTGCAGATGCAAAGGATGTGAAAGAGACACAGTCTTTAGAACTGGCTGGCCAATTGTTCCCAGGCCTAAGAGAGATTCTGAGGAAGACGGTGAGTGTGACTCGGAGAAGTGGTGCATTAACAGAAATTAGGAAATTAGGAGAACAGGGGAGATTTTACGGTATTAAGTTTTAGGTAGAGGTTCTAAGACTTTTGAAAAACAAACTCTTCAATATTATTATGAACTTACAACTCCTCTCACCTATTAGATGCTCTTATATCAAGCATAGCCTCACACTGGGGTTTAGGGAGCAAGACAGTTTAGAAAACCTTCCTTTCCCTGACAATTCAGGCACAGGAAGTACTGTAAGTAAGTACTTATTTTTCTGTGTGAGGTGACTTTGGTGTAATGACCGCATGAGTTTTTCAATGTGCTGTGCCAGGTCTCCACATTGCCAGCCTCCGGCACCCCGTCCTTCAACCTGGCTTCCTCGATGTAACAGCAAGCATCGTTCCCTCCCTAACGCGCCTGCGCACTCAAAGGTGCTTAGCCAATATGAGTAAAATGATTACTGTCTTAGACACAGCTCCATAAATAAAGTATATCTGTATAATGTTCTTCTGTTATCTGATTTGCTGCTGCTTGTTATTTTCAAAGCAAAAAATGGAAAACACTCTGAAGCATGGGTGTCTACAAGATACAAAAAGTAAGACTGAGTTAAAAGGACGCTCAAAACACATCACCATCTCAGACGAAATACTGACTTTTGAAGGTGAAAAATGTTTTCATACTACCTTGTCTAGTAAAGGAAGTGAGGCAAATACATGCAAGGAGATGAGTGATGGAACCTTGGAAATAAGGACAACTGATTTTAAAAAAAAGAAAAGAAAAGAAAAAAGGACAACTGATTTTAAAAGCACGACTCTCAAGGCTGAAGAATCCAGGTACGTGACGCAGGAAATGCTGCGGGCTGTTAAGGCTGAGGTAAGGTAAATAAGTGTATGCATTAAAGTCTCTGCAACTTGGATATTTGTGTCTGAAGAGTCTTAGATATAGAGACAGTATAATCTAATGACATAGTCAACTCTTAATTATCCATATTTGGTTCAATCTTGTCTAATTTTTAGTTTCACACCCACTTACTACACCATTCAGTTGGATTTCTGGGCTGTCTGCTTAGTGTTAACTGTGTGTGCTGAAGAAAATAGACTAGAATCACAGGGTCCACATTTAGAAGTTAGGGGACACAATTTTTAGAGCAAAGATTGGGAACTTTTTCTTTTTATACATCTCTATATTTTCTCCTCTATGTATCCCTTACACTTTTCTACATTTTGAACTAATAGCTTAGTAATCTGAAAAACAATTTTCATAACTTTAATATTCAGCTGCAAGATAAATGAGAGAAAGCACTACAGAATGATAAAGATGAAAGGTAATTCAATCATTCTGGAGTAAGAAACCAGAGGAAAATATAAATCTAAATGCTTATATTAGCAATAATGAAAATGAGGGATGCAATGAATGGTGTCTAAATTATTTTTAAATATAAAAAAGGAGCATGTGGAAACAAGAAAACAAACCTAAGAAAAGAAATAAACAGGTCCTGGCCGGTTGGCTCAGTGGACAGAGTGTCGGCCCAGCATGCAGATGTCCTGGGTTTGATCTCCAGTCAGGGCACACAAGAGAAGCAACCATCTGCTTCTGTCCCTCTCCTTCTACCCCGTCTCCTCCACTACTCTCTTCCCCTTTCATAGCCAGCAGCTAGATTGGTTTGAGCATCATCCCAAAGCACTGAGGATAGTTTGGTTGGTCCAAGCATTGGCCTCAGATGGGGTTTGCTGAGTAGATCCTAGTCTGGGCACATGCAGGAGTCTATATCTCTATCTCCCCTCCTTTCACTTAAAAAAAAAAAAAAAAAAAGAGAACAGAGTGACGTCAGAAAAATGGCGCAGTGAGGGGTGCTCCCAATATCTCCCCCTGAAATTTCAACAAACTCAACAGGGACAGTGAAACAATCTCAGGAGTATCTGAAATATACACACACCAGACAAAGGTATGATTGGGCGAAAAGGTGGCTGAATATATAATCCACTCTGAAGGAAGTAAGACAGAGAATAGAGTATTCCACTTTCCTCACTGATCTGAGGAAGGGTCGCTTTCACCTGGAACCTAGAGAAAGGGAGCATCTGGGGCAGAAAGAACAAGCTGGGCTAGGGGGATGATCAAGCAGAGGAGAAAGTGAGCCGGCTCAGCCTGAGATCACGGACACAGAGCTTGCGCAAGCAGCAGACTCCAGCTGAGGTGGCCGAGTGGGATGTCCGTGGAGCCCGGTGCCAGAGTGAGTGGCTTTGGGCTTTGTGTGCTCCTGGTCCACAATCACGGGAGGTATACAAGTGGCTCCACCTGGTGCCACTGGTGTCAGCACGCATTCGCTGGTGGAGAGGTTAGGCCTGAGATTGTCAGCAGTGGACTTCTGTGTGGGCTGTAGCCAGCATTTCTGTGTGGTCCTGGCTCCCCGACCAACAGCGTGGGAAGTGCACAAAGGTTGAGATCCCTAGGCCTGGATCTATCAGGGCTGAGCGCCTCCACCAGCAGATACAGGTTACAAAGCACGTTCCCATGGAGCAGACCTCTGAGTACACTACAGAACTCGTGGGGGCTGGGCTGCAGGGTTCCAAACAGGTACAAGGGAGAAAAGCCTGTGGAGATTAGATCTGCGGAGCACTGAAGCATACTAGACATGCCTAGGGGCCCTCAGAAAGGCACCTGATTAGCAATCGGCTTCCTGCCCTCCCTGCTTTTGCTGGTGGCTCTGGTTGGCACAGCCTTACCCAGAACTGTGCTTTGAGTGGTGCTGGAGAAAGGACTTGGCAGCTCTTAGAGCCTCTTGCTCTGTAAGCAGTGGCTGGGGCAACTTCACAGCTGAGACCCCAGGTTGCTAGCTCAGAAGGGAGAGATGTGGGGAGAGGCAACTAGAAAACTGACTCTTACATTGTTGCAACCTGAAAACTCTAACAAGCCTCACCTACCAACGGGACTGAGGCCCAGCCTACGTCAACGCTGTAGCGACACATCAGCAAATCTCTACTCAAAAGTGCCACAGGGGCAAAACCTGCAGTACAGCACCACCTGCCAAAAAGAAAAAGAAAAAAATGAAGAAACTACCGCTCAAAACCAGGAAAAAATTACATTTTTTTATAACTTTTATTTGTTTTTTTATTTGTTTTTTCCACTTAGGTCATTTTACCATCTTTCATCTTATTCTTTCCTTTTCCTTTTGAATTTTATTATCCATAGGTGTTACATTTTCCATTCTTGGTTTTTTATGAGGGTTACATTTCAAAAACCTTAACCATTTTTTTTTCTTTTTTTCTCTTTATCTCATTCAATCCTCAGTAATCACCAAATTATTTTATTCTGAATTTATATTTTTGTGTGTGGAATTTTGTGTGTTTTTTTACTTCATATTTTTGTCTCTTTGTCAATTTCCCCCAGCTCTGGCTCCTCGTTCTATGTAGTTTTTGTTCCACTTATCATAATAGAATTTTCACTTTTTCACTGTATTTTTTCAATTTTTATTTTATTTATTTTAATCATCTCTTATTAGTGTTATTAACAATACCACTCTCATTAAGGAAAAAGAAATAAAATATCATAGATATAAAAGACAGAGATGTAGCTCAGATAGTTGATGAAAAATCTCTAGAAAAAATTTCAGTTGCTTGAAAACCTTGGAGTTAAATAACAGATAATTAAAAATTGGTGAAGTCCTAAAAATAATCATGGAAATACAAGAAAGCACGGAAAGGCAATTTAGAAAGGTCAAAAACCAATTCAATGAACAAAAAGAATACATCTCCAAGGAAATTGAAACTATGAAAAGGAATCAAACAGAGATGAAAAACTCAATACATGAACTGAAGAACGAGGTAACAAGCTTAGCTAATAGAACAGGCAAGATATAGGAGAGAATTAGTGACATAGAAGACAGGCAACTAGAGACACTACAGAGAGAAGAGGAGAGAGACTCATGAATTTAAGAATGAAAAAGCCCTTCAGGAACTGTCTGAATCCATCAGAAAGAGCAACATAAGAATAATGAGTATATCAGTAGGAGAAGAGAGAGAAAGTGGAATGGAGAACATATTCAAACAAATAATAGATGAGAACTTCCCAAGCCTGTGGAAAAAATTAGAGCCTCAAATCCAAAGCAAACAGAACACTGAGTCCCCTTAACCCAAACAGACCTACTCCAAGACACATCATAATGAAATGATCACAAACCAATGTCAAAGAAAAAATCCTCAAGACAGACAGGGAAAAGAAGAATACAACATCTAAAGAAAGACCCATTAGTTTATCATCAGATTTCTCAGCAGAAACTCCACAAGTCAGAAGAGAATGAACCCCAATACTTAAAGTACTGAAAAAGAGGAACTTCCAGCCAAGAATACTATATCCACCAAAGCTTTCTTTCAAATACAAAGAAGAAATAAAACCATTCACAGATATAGAAAAGATGAGGGAATTTATCACCAGAAAACACCCACTTCAGGAAGTACTAAAGAGGGTTATCTGACCAGATATAAAGAACAAAACAAAACAAAATTACAACTAAAACTCCCATCAAGATCACAGTAAAAACAAGAGTAATCTGCAACAACAAAAACAAAAAAGGGGAGAGGACAAAGATTAACAGTAGCAAAGGAGGATGGAGTGCAGAGGCACTTATGAGATAATGTACTACAATGAATATGATATATATCCTTTTTATTACTCAATGGTAACCATCCCTGAAAAAACCACTACAGAAACACATGGCTTACAAAAAGAAAAAACAAAGGAAAGAAGTATGGAATACAACCAAACAAAGACAAATGACAGAAAAACAAAAAAGAAGAACTAAACAAGATACGGAGCTATCAGAAAGCAATATATAAAATGGCAATAGAAAACCCTCAAGTATCAATAATTACACTAAATGTAAATGGATTGAACTCACCAATAAAAAGAGACAGTAGCAGAATGGATCAAAAAGGAAAATCCAATCATATGCTGCCTTCAAGTAACATATCTAAGCCTGACCTGTGGTGGCGCAGTGGATGAAGCGTGGACCTGCAATGCTTGAGGTTGGCGGTTCAAGACTCTGCACTTGTCTGGTCAAGGCACATATGGGAGTTGATGCTTGCTGCTCCTCCTCTCTCTCTCTCTCTCTCTCTCTCTCTCTCTCTGTCACTCTCTCTCCTCTCTAAAAAAATGATAAATAAAAAAAAATTAAAAAAAAAAAAGAAACACATCTAAGCTACAAGGATAAAAACAAATTCGAAGTGAAGGTTTGGAAAATGATTCTCCAAGCAAATAACATCCAAAGAAAAGCAGTTGTAGCCATACTCATATCTAACAATGCTGACTACAAGACAGCAAAGGTAATCAGAGACAAAAATGGTTATTTCATAATGATAAAGGGGATATTGAATCAAGAAGACATAACACTTCTTAATATATATGCACCAAACCAAGGAGCACCAAAGTATATAAGACATCTACTAACAGACCTAAAAATAAAAACCTACAAAAATACAATCATACTTGAAGACCTCAATACACCACTGACGGCTCTAGATCATTCATCCAAACAGAAAATCAATAAAGAAATATGGGCCTTAAACAAAACACTAGAACAATTGGATATGATAGACATCTACAGTGCATTTAATCCCAAAACCCCAGAGTATACATTTTTCTCCCGTGTACATAGAACATTCTCAAGAATTGACCATATGTTGGGCCACAAAACTAACATCAACAAATTCAGGAAGATTGAAATTATACCAAGCATATTCTCTGACCATAAAGCTTTGAAACTGGAATTAAACAGCAAAAAAAAAGTAAAGAAACCCACAAAAATATGGAAATTAAACAACATACTTCTAAAAAATGAGTGGGTCAAAGAAAAATTAAAGCAGAGGTCAAAAGATACATACAGACAAACAAAAATGACAATATGACATATCAGAATCTCTGGGATGAGCCTGACCAGGCGGTGGTGCAGTGGATAGAGCGTCGGACTGGATGCAGAAGACCCAGGTTTGAGACCCCGAGGTCGCTAGCTTGAGCGCGGGCTCATCTGGCTTGAGCAAAAGCTCGCCAGCTTGGACGCAAGGTCGCTGGCTCCAGCAAGTGGTGGCTGGGTCTGCTGAAGGCCTGCGGTCAAAGCACATGTGAGAAAGCAATCAATGAACAAATATGGTGTCACAATGGCAAAGAAAAACTAATAATTGATGCTTCTCACCTCTCTTCGTTCCTATCTGTCTGTCCCTATCTATCCCTCTCTCAGACTCCCTCTCTGTCCCTGTAAAATTTTAAAAAATAAAAAAATAATACGAAAAAGAATCTCTGGGATGCAGCAAAAGCAGTAATTAGAGGGAAGTTCATATCACTACAGGCCTATATGAACAAACAAGAAAGATCCCAAGTAAACAACTTAACATCATATCTTAAGGAACTAGAAAAAGAAGAACAAAGGCAACCCAAAACCAGCAGAAGAAAGGAAATAATAAAATTCAGAACAGAAATAAATGAAATAAAGAACAGAAAAACTATAGAAAAAATCAATAAAACAAGGAGCTGGTTCTTTGAAAAGATCAACAAAACTGACAAGCCCTTGGCAAGACTCACTAAGGAAAGAAGAGAAAGGACTCAAATAAAATCCAAAATGAAAGAGAAGAAATCACCACATATTTTATAGATATACAAAAAATTATTGTAGAATACTATGAAAAATTATATGCCACCAAACTTAACAATCTAGAATAAATGGATAAATTCCTAGAACAATACAATTTTCCTAGACTGAGTCATGAAGAAATAGATAGCTTAAACAGACCCATAAGCAGGGAGGAAATAGAAATAACTATCAGAAACCTCCCAAAAAATAAAATCCAGGGTCAGTCGGCTATACTAGAGAATTCTATCAAACGTTCCAAGAAGACTTGGTTCCTATTCTGCTCAAAGTCTTCCAAAAAATTGAAGAAGAAGCAATACTTCCAAACACATTTTATGAAGCCAATATAAACCTCATACCAAAACCTGGCAAGGGCAACACAAAAAAAGAAAACTACAGACAAATATCACTAATGAATACAGATGCTAAAATACTAAACAAAATACTAGCAAATTGAATAATACAACACCACATTAAAAAAATAATTTATCATGATCAAGTGGGATTCATCCCTGAATTACAAGGATGTTTCAACATACGTAGTAAACAGTTAACGTAATACACCATATCAACAAAACAAAGAACAAAAACCATATGATCCTATCAATAGATACAGAAAAGGCATTTGATAAAATACATCATTTTATGTTTAAAACACTCATCAAAATGAGTATAGAAGGAAAATACCTCAACATAATAAAGGACGTTTATGACAAACAATCAGCTAACATCATATTAAATGGCATAAAACTGAGGACTTTTCCCTAAAATCAGGAACAAGATATGCTGCCCACTCGCTCCACTCTTATTCAATGTATGCTGGAAGTTCTAACCTGAACAATCAGACAAGAGAAAGAAATAAAAGGCATTCATATTGGGAAAGAAGATGTAAAGGTTTCACTTTTTGCAGATGATATGATCCTGTATATCAAAAACCCCAAAGACTCCACAAAAAGACTATTAGAAATAATAAACCAATACAGTAAAGTCGCAGGAAATAAAATTAATATACAGAAGTCTATTACCTTCCTATATGCCAACAATGAAACATCAGAAAATAAACTAAAGAAAAAATCCCTTTTATGGTTGCAACAACAACAAAAAATACCTAAGAATAAACATAACAAAGAATGTATAGGACCTATATAATGAAAACTACAAAGCATTATTAAGAGAAATTGAAAAAGATACAATGAAATGGAAAAACATTCCTTCTCCATGGATAAGAAGAATAACTATAGTCAAAATGACCATATTATCCAAAGTGATATACAAATTTAATGCAATTCTCATCAAATTTCCAATGTAATTTTTTAAAGAAATGGAACAAAAAGTCATCAAATTTATATGGAACTATAAAATAACCCAAATAGCCAAAGTAATCCTAAGGAAAAAGAATGAAACTGGGGGCATTATAATACCTGACTTCAAATTATATTATAGAGCCACAATAATCAAAATAGCATGGTATTGGCAGAAAAATAGACACTCAGACCAACAGAATAGAGAGT
The DNA here is from genome assembly GCA_037038555.1 of Rhynchonycteris naso. NCBI lineage: Eukaryota > Metazoa > Chordata > Mammalia > Chiroptera > Emballonuridae > Rhynchonycteris > Rhynchonycteris naso. The sequence continues at coordinate 32,646,997 of CM072999.1, read as the reverse complement.
TCAGAAATAACACCACATATATATGGTCAAATAATCTATGATAAATGAGCCAAAAACACACAATAAAGAAAAGAAAACCTCTTCAATAAATGGTGCTGGGAAAACTGGAGAGCAAAAGAATGAAACTCAACTACAGTTTGTTCCCTTGTACTAAAATTAATTCAAAATGGATCAACGACCTAAATATAAGACCTGAAACAATAAATTACCTAGAAGAAAACATAGGTACTAAACTCATGGAACTTGGCCATAAAGAGCATTTTATGAATTTGACTCCAAAGGCAAGGAAAGTGAAGGTGAAGATAAATGAATGGGACCACATCAGACTAAGAAGATTTTGCACAGCAAGAGAAACCAACAACAAAACAGACAGACAGACAGCTAAATGGGAGATGATATTTTCAAACAACAGCTCAGGTAATGGCCTAATATCTGAAATATATAAAGAACTCACAAAACTCAACAACAAACAAGTAAACAATCCAATAAAAAAAATGGGAAGAGGACATGAACAGACACTTCGCCCAGGAAGAAATACAAATGGCCAACAGATATATGAAAAGATGCTCATCTTCACTAGCTATTAGAGAAATGCAAATCAAAACTTCAATGAGATACTTCCTCACATCTGTTAGATTAGCTATTATCAACATGACAGATAATAACAAGTGTTGGAGAGGCTGTGGAGAAAAAGGAACCCTCATCCACGGTTGGTGGGAATGTAAAGTAGTACAACCATTATGGAAGAAAGAATGGTGGTTCCTCAAAAAATTAAGAATAGAACTACCTTATACCCAGCAATCCCTCTACTGGGTATATACCCCCATAACTCAAAAACATTGGTACGTAAAGACACATGCAGCCCATGTTCATTGCAGCATTGTTCACAGTGGCCAAGACATGGAAACAACCAAAAAGCCCTTCATTGGAAGATTGGATAAAGAAGATGTGGTACATATATACTATGGAATACTACTCAGCCATAAGAAATGATGACATAGGATCATTTACGACAACATAGATGGACCTTGATAACATTATACTGAGTGAAATAAGTAAATCAGAAAAAACTAAGAACTGTATGACTCCATACATAGGTGGGATACAAAATTGAGACTCATGGACATGGACAAGAGTATGGTGGTTACCAGGGGAAGGGGAAGGAAAGAGAGGGGGGGGGCATAAAGGAAACCAAATAGAAGGTGATGGAAGATAATTTGACTTTGGGTGATGGGTATACAATATAATCAAATGTCAAGATGATCTGGAGATATTTTCTCTAAATCTGTGTACTCTAATTGATCAATGTCACTTCATTAAAATTAAGTCTAAATAAAAAAGAAAAAGAGAGAAACCCAAACCCATCAAATGAAAAAAAAAAAATAAAAGAACAAATAAAATCTACTTAGTGTTTGTGTGTGTGTGTGTGTGTGTGTATTAAATAAGTTAATATGATTATACTTTTAACATTAGGGCCTACTAAATAATAATCATTGGATATGTGTTTATTATTATTATTATTACTAAATTATTTGATCCCCAACTTTCTCATCTATAAAATGAAAAGACAGATTAGACACTTACCTTCTAGGATTGATATAATTAAAAGCAATGATGGAGACAGAGCACTTAATACAGTGCCAGCACATAGTGGGTTCACATTTTATTTATTATTATTGTTGTTGTAATTATATAAAGTGTTAATTTAATTAAAATATGATTTAAAAAAAAAACAAAAACAGAAGTTATTTAAAGTGAAGAGTAAAATGCTAATAGGTGATTTTTTAAAGAAATGGAACAATTACTAGCTTCAATGTATAAGGAATCCATAGAAGGCTAAATTTAAAATGTAAATTTAAAGTGAAAACTACTTTAACTAACCCATAAAGAATATACACAATAAAGTAATATAATAGACAGCTAACCAATCAATAAAAAGATAATCAATACAGATCATTGATTAGATATTATTAAACAACAGAACTGGTTTCTGATGGTCGTGAAGTCTTTGTCCCTGGAAATTTCTGAAAAACAAACATTAAACCTCTTGTTCTGGGTTTGATTTTAAACATTCTCCTACCAGAGATCCAGACCTGTTCATGTTTCTTATGTAATTTTAATCTACTGCTAAATAGATGATTGACTGCATGGTGAAGTCAAATATAACTGTGTTCCTGGGAGTCCTTCGTGGAGTGTACCGGAATAGAAATAGTTAACACATTCAATAAGTTGCAGGATTCCAAGAAGTAGAGCAGTAAAAGTACGTAAAGGGTGTGGGACACAGTAGGTGCTTAGTACATGATCACTGTTGTCACTAATTCATTCCAATAGTTTATGTAAAAGAAAGTTAGGTTTTCTGTCAAAAAAGTAAACCAAACACCTTACTCAACAATATCTTAACCAACTGAGATTTAAGTACCCAAAGCTGGCTTTCTTTTAACCTTCTTTCTTAGCTTTCAGGGGAAACAAAGGAGTATGGGGGATCCTTAGGAGGTGCACAAACCTGGAAATTAGCCATGTTTACTTTAGCTCCTGGGCTGCGCATTCTAGCAATCCCAGAACCTCTCTAGATTAAGGTGACCAGATTTTAAAATTGGTAAAGCAGGACACCATTGACCGGGGTGGGGGAGTTTCTTGATTAAAAATCTGGTCTATATGGAGCAAAAAAATTTTCATAGAATGCAAAAATAGTATTGTAATATATATTTTTTAATTTCAACATAAGTACAATTTACAAATATAATATATTTTTCAAATTATGTATAGTATTATTTTATGCTTTGACATATTTCTCATTTGAGTGAATTTTTTTAGTAGATTGCTGTCGTTTAAAAGGTCATGAAATATTTCACAAGAATTTGTTAAATTATATTTTACACATAAAATGGCTTTCAAAGTCTCAACACTTAATAGTGATTTTTCTGATGTCCACATTTTATTTACCGTAGAAAAAAACGCGTTCAGTCACAGCATTAGTTCCTGGTAAAGACAGCATGTATTCCACAATTTTTAGTGCATCATTGTATGGAACATGGTTTGTTTCAAAATGATGAAATATTTCTAACCATTTGTTCTCTATTGTGATTTTTGCTGATGCCTAAGATTTAAACTTTTCCTTATCAATATATTTTTTTAATAATGATACCTCATTAAAAAGATCATTTTCAGAAATATTACTATATGTGAAATTTTGAGGGAGTCAGAGGGATCGGGTTACACGGTCCCGAAACCAATGCCGGAGCAGGGCCTCCAGCAGGGGCGGGGGGGGGGGGGGGGGGCGGCTGCACAGGGCAGCTAGCTCCTGTGGCAGTGCGGGCGCTTCCGGGTCGAGGCAGGGGTCTCCCCGCAGAAAACCGTATATTCCCTTCCTGTTCTCCTGCCGTTCCCTAGCTTTTTATGCATTCTTTCCAAAAGTCAGGACTTTTTTAAAACGCCACGGGACGCAGGACAAATTCTTCAAAATTGAGACTGTCCCACCAAAAGCGGGATGGCTGGTCACCTTACTCTCTAGATCCAAGTGCCAAGGCATGCCAGGTGTTGGCGGATTGTAATTACAATTTCAGTACTTTTGGTTGTCTGCTCAAGCAAAGTATCGTTTAATATCTGGGGTTGCTATACCAGTGGTTCTCAGTGTGTTTCTGACCAGCAGTATCACCCGGGAACTTGTTAGAGATGTAAATTCTGGGGCCCACCCCATCGTACTAAATCATTAACTCTGGAGTGGGCTCAGCATTCTGTGCTGTAATAGACCTCCAAGAGGTTTTCACGCTCAGGTTTGGAATCATTGCTTATGGACAGCTGTCAGAGGGGAGGGGGAAGAGGGGACTGGATCAAAGAAGGTGAAGGAATTAGCAAAATCATATACTGTATACATAACACATATATACAGACAACAGAGTAGCAATGGCTAGAGGGAAAAGGGGGTGAAGGTAGTGGGGAGCAAAGGGGGAGAAGTGGGAGTAGAAAGAGACTTTGCATGGGGTATGGGGGTACAATGCAGTCTATAGATGGTGTTACATTGAGTAGGACACTTGAAACCATGTCAACACAATAAGTTTAAAATCAAATTTAACAAAAGAAAAAAACAGGAAAGTCAGTCCTGGGTACAAAGTACAGTTTTGCAAGAATTCTTTTCCTCTGACGGCTTGTTTTCAGGCCCAAGAGCCAAAAAAGGAGTCCCCCTTTATAGCTATAGGACAAACTATATACATGAACTCATGGGAGACTTCTTCAGGAATTTTTCCTATATGACCACAAGCTTTAAAAATTGGGTTCAAAAAAGAAAAAAAATGTAAAAGAATTGATTCAATGTTCCAGAAATTGTTCTGTTTCAGACTGAGAGTAGAGTATTAGCTGAAATAGAGCAATCTCCCCCAGAACACTGACCTATTATTTCTTCTCCTTATTATTGATTCATTTGAGACAGAGAGAAAGAGAGGCATTCATTTATTGTTCCACTTAACTGTGTGTTTATTGGTCATTAACCTTGTGTATCCTGACTGGGGATCGAACCCACAACCTTGGTATTTCATAATGACACTCTAGCTGACTGAGCTAACTGGGCGGCGTCTGATCTATCATTACTTGATGATAACTACTAAATTCTCTTAGTAGAAATAAACAATAACCTGTAGGACTATTAGTAAGTTTGATGTGTTAGAGGAGAAAGACACAGATTAAAAAAAATTAATAAAATAACAAGAGAGACGGAGAATAAGGAAGGGAGACAAGAAAGAAACAGCAACCATCAGTTAGAAGTAGGGAGAGATGGGAGAAAGGATTGTAAAACACAGAGGAACAGAGCAGGTGCCACTCAGAGGAAAACATACTTTTCACTACTAGGCAAGAGTATGGCTTTCTTAAAAAAAAAAAAAAGCATAAAATTGCTAAAACAAAAAAAAACAAGATAAAAATGAATCCATCCAATTTAGTAATTTGTCCTAAATAATAATTGATGAGGTCTGAATGCTCTGATGTCTTCCTTCAGCTTTATTTCATTCATATGTCTCAAATTCCATGTCCTGCCCTCGTCTGAGGTTTTAGAAACACACTACAATTCAAATTTCACAAGGTTAACTGTTTAAATCATTTCAACTTCTTTTCTTGCTCTTAGATTAGCTTTTAGTGCCTTTTAATATAACAAACACATAATTTAAAAACTTCATTTTCTTAAGTACAGTTTTAGATTTAAAGAATATTGAGCAGCTAGAACTCCATACCCCACCACCAACAACTCCTCACTCTTCCTCTACTCCCAGATTTCCCTCTTAAGACCTTGCCTTAGTATGGTACATTTATTACTATTAATAAATAATATTGATACATTATAATTAACTATAGTCCTGAGCTTAAGGTTCACTCTTTGTGTTGTACAATCTATGGGTTTTGACACATGCATAATGACATGTATCCACCATTACATAAGGAATAGTCTCACTACCTTAAAAATCCTCTGAGCATTAGATTAGCTCTTAATAGCTTTATAAAACATTAAAGTTGTGCCTGACCAGGCGGTGGCGTAGTGGATAGAGCATTGGACTGGGATGCGGAAGACCCAGGTTCGAGACCCCGAGTTCGCCAGCTTGAGCGCGGGCCCATCTGGCTTGAGCAAAAGCTTGCCAGCTTGGACCCAAGGTCGCTGGCTCCAGCAAGGGGTGGCTCAGTCTGCTGAAGGCCCACAGTCAAGGCACGTGTGAGAAAGTAATCAATGAACAACTAAGGTGTTGTGACGGCAACGAAAAACTAATGATTGATGCTTCTCATCTCTCTCCGTTCCTGTCTGTCTGTCCCTAGCTATCCTTCTCTGTCCCTATCTATCCCTCTCTCTGACTCTCTCTCTGTCCCTGTAAAAAAAAAAAAAAAATTATTTAGATGAAAAGTGCTCTATAAGTGCAGAGTTTTGTTAGTCCCACTAGTATAATCACTATTAGAAATGAAAAAATAAATCCCTATAAAAATAACAAAAAATCACAGACTTTTATAAAGATAAAAGAGATCTTAGCAAATCCCAAATTTAGAAATTAGCAAATCCCAAATTTTCTCAGCTTCCAATGTCATTTATCTGATGACTCTATTGGGGAGAAAAATAAATAGATAAATTCTTTAAAAAAACAAAAGCAAATTTTGGTTCCAAGTAATCCTCTTAAGCCCAATTTAATCAAGCCCAGTTTCTTTTCTATTGCCAATTTGCATCAGGAATGTAATTACTAGTTTAGAGCCTAATTTTGAAAATGTTCAGTATGAATGATAGGTGTAATATTATTCACAAGGTGCTTTATCCCTGGGACATTTGGAGGATATTGTAGAATTTGTAGGATGGGGTCAGAACATTGAGAGAGTGATAAATAAATTCCACATATTTTTCTACAAGACCATGGATTTCAGCGACACTTTATAATCATGTACTTTGAAACAATGAAAAAAATTAACAATGACCTTGTTAGATATTTTTGTCCTCAAATTTATTAATTTTCAAGCTGTAAATTCAGCAATTTAAATCTAGATAAGTGAACGATTGTGGAGCCATCTCTAATGTCGCTTAAGATTTTTTAGAAGTGAAGGATTTACTTTATAAAGCATTTATGTTCTTTTGCATATTCCCTTTGCTTTATGGAGGATAATGGCAGGCTTTGTTTTAATTTGCACATATTTAAAGTATGTTTACTTGATATTTCTCAGTCTCTTGAAAACTTTTATTATTATGCTTAACCTTCATTTAAATTACCAGACCTATTTAGTAAAGGCTATATGAACATTTATTTGTAAACTCCTCAGAAAATTACTAATTTAACCTTTACTTTGAAAAGATTCATTAGTAGAACTTGAACTGGATATGCCAAAACCCTTGAAGTGGATCATAATTATGTCTTTGTACTTATCTGGAAAAGTAATTATTTTTCTGAAACACTTTCTTTTATTCAAACAGCAACAGTTCCAAAATATTTATTGAAAATGTGATGAAGGAACAAATATCTGGTGAAAATTAAGTGACATAGGTTTATGTTTTAGCATGCCAATGAGGTTTAAAAAACAAGTATTTTAATTACTGTTGCTAATTTTTAAAATTAGGAGTGCAGAAAACAAACTTCTTTATCCACAGACATTTCTGAAAGTGAAATAATGTGAAAAACTTACAGTTTGTCTTCTATTTTATTCATTAAACCATAAGAAATATGGCTTGCACAAATACTTGAATATGTTATCCACCTGTGTTGGGGAGAAAAAATAATTTTGCTTCTACCCTTCAAGTTCATCTGACTGGTCTAATAATCAAGTTAACATGAGCTGGATTAACAAGAGAAAATAGCCAGATTAATACATATGTATACATGGAAGTTACCTAAGAATATAGGGCTTCAGGACAGGTTGGGCAGTTGAGGTTTACATGTCATTCTAGACTAAGGAGAGGGAGGCAGGGGTCTGGGATGTCAAAGGGAAAGTGGGCAATTCATAGGTAGATGAGAAAGAAGAAACATTTGGTAAACAAATCTTGCCAGGACACCCAGAAAGAATGAAACTCAGAGGGGAGTCTAAAAACCAACTATGCGTGGCTTCTTCCTCTCTACCACAGTTAGATCCTATTATGACACTAAAGTAATAGCTTCCTCCCTTTGAGTAGGTTATACTACCTGAATTCCTTCGGGCAGCTAAGGGGGAAGGTCAAAGCTTCTTTCTGAATCTTTTGTTCATTAAAAATAACCAGCTTAAAATAATCAATATGCAAAAAAAGGCATATTTTGGGGTCTGGCATACTCTGCTTCGCCTCACCCGCAAGATTCCCGGCACTGTCAACCCCCATCAGAGCCATCGAGACTGTGATGATGAAGTTAGCAGAGGTGGGTAACTTCTAATCCCAGGCATCCATCTATTCCAGAATTTACCCGCAGGTCTCTATGAAAGCCTATATTCCCAAATGACTCTATTCAGGTAAACCCCTTAGCTCTTCTCAGTCTCAGCCCCAAATCAGTTTTCAGGGGCTGGAGAAGAAGCAGCTGAGGAATGCCTCAGCCTCATTGAGTGACAGGTAATTGATACAATAGAAATAGATTATATGCTATTACATACAGTTTACTTTCATGGCTTTTACAGGTTGGATAGTTTACATGTTAGAGAAATTTAGGTAATTTTACTTTAATAAGCATTATAATCAATAACACCCTAAGTGTATTACACATGTTTCATTACTACCTACAAAGCATTTAGAGAATGGTCAGTTATCTCATACCCAGTAATTCTTTTCTAAATATTTGTGGTTACACTGGCAAAATTTTTGAAATGTGTTGTTTATTTTCACAGAAGCACAAGAACTGATTCAAACACTTCAGGTATGGAACAAATGCCACTACATTTCTTTGTGATCCCTGGTATCTGGGACTCACCTCTGCATCCTGGAGCAGAGTAGTTAAGAGCAAAGAAATCAAGCGAGATGTTTTGATGCATTCCCTATCCTGCCTTTGCTCGTTCTGATATGAGAGCCCTACAGTGCAGAAACTCTTGTGCAGAGCCTGTCCTCAAGCTCTCTTTCAAGTGGAAGGCATCACTTCACGTTTTTCTGTGTTGATAGTTTGGTTTCCTAGCTCCCAGTATCTAACTCCCGGGTGTGAACCACTCCCAGGCTAGCTCTGCAGGCAGGACCCAAACAATAAGGGCCTCTTGTCCTGGCTTACTTGGAGAAGGAATGGTCCACAGCTAAGTTTCCTGGTAAATCTGAAATCATCTGGCCCCTCATTTATTCCTGCTTTCAGCTTAGCTTTGGCCTCTGCTTTGCTGTAAGGTGATACTGTTTAATGTTTTGTTTGGCAGTTTGTTCTTTATAAATTCTCATGTCTCAGGATTCTAAAATGGTAACACAAGCTTTTGACCGGGAGGCTGTCCTATAGGCACCAGAAAAGTGGCAGTCTCTTCTTTTGCCTGCTGCTGACCCACTTTCTCAGTTACTGTCTAACCCCGGGGCGGAGCAGACCCTGGCTCCAGTCATGCACGTAAAACAATGCCTTGGAAGAAACATAGAGGCACATTTCACTGGACTTTAGTGAAGAGGGGGAAAAAAAATACTCTACTCTAAAAAATCAACACTTAAAGGCATTTTAGTCACATTTGCAAAAGTCCTGCTCCAAAAAGCAGATAAATGGAGGATAGGTATTTCTACCAATGGGATTTGTCCCTGGGCCTTCACACTGGGCTTTGATGTCCAGAGTAACAGATCAACTTGACTGTAATGTGGCTTTACCAATATTACAATCCACAGTTCTGAACCTAAGAACTTTGTAGGGAAATGCTATTGTAGTTCATAAGAAAAATGCAAAATCTCCTTTGCAGTATATAGATTCTTCATTTATCAATTTCTATTCCAAATTGTATTTCAAAATGAAATAAGAGTAAATTTGGAGACATTCCAGAGATGTCCAACTGGCAAATATTTTTCTCTCATTCTCTAAAGTCAAGGATCAATCTAGCAGCAGCTTTATCATTAATACATCAGTGCATTAGCACATAATTAGTACATTCTACATATACTCTGGAACACTCATTAATTAAACCATGGAAATTTTAAATGAATGTAGAACATCAATACTTTTACCTTTATCCTACATGTGACTGATTCATCAGTCTTTTGGCACAAACTCAATTTTGTTCAACTGAACAAGCACTTGATGCCTATCTGTTATATACGAGGAACTGGCAGGCTGTGGAAGAGATCAAAACTAAATAAATAACAGGACACATTACCTGGCCTCCAGACATGTGCACAAAAAACATAAATTGTAATGGTATAGGTGCTTTGAGAGAAAAGTGGAGAACCTAGTTTTAGCTCAAGAGAAAATCATGAAAAATGCTACGAAGGAGGCAATCTTTGAGTTAGGAAAGGGGAAACAAGAATATCCTGGATACAGGGAACAGTGTGAACAAAATCAAAGGGGACAGTGCTGGCCATGGCCAATATGGGAATAATGAAAGGTGCAACCAGGAAGCAAGGCGAGAACCAGACTATGGAGGTCTTGGGCCATCCCGGGGAATGTGGAAAGTACTGTTTGGTAGGTAAGGAGTAGCCTCTGAAAGACAGGGAAATGACAAAATTAGTGTTATGTTTTAAGACATTTGTGATTTCTAAGAGAAGCTGGGAGACACTAGAGATAGGAAGTTATTATGTTAGTCCAGATAAAGGGTGCCAAAGTCTTGAACCAGGTAAGAAGCAGTGAGATGAAAAATCATGAATACATAGTTGGCAAGATTTATTGACTAACTACCTGTGGGGACAAGAGAAAAAAAAAAACCTGAAGATGACAGAGTTTGGGAGGCAACATAACTAGCAAATAGTGAGTGCATAAAACAAGCTGGGAAAGGAATTGGAAGAATTTGTGAAAGAAGTCAACTATCAAACACTGAGCTTCTTAGAATCGAAAACCCTAGATTTGATCTCTAACTGTGCTCTGTTTCCTGGATGTCATATTGAATCTCTCTGGGTCTCAGTTTCTCAACTGTCAAATGTGTGTGCATATGGGTGGGGAATGAGGAGGGCATGATTAGCTGTCTCAAGGCCCTTTCAGCTGTTAGGATTTTGTAAACTCAGATGTTTGTGATCCTGGTGGCCCATCTTGGCAGACTTAGCAGGCAGCCTTAGACAGGGCTCTGGAAACAAGCAAAGCAAAGGACAGCCAACAAGCAGCAAAATTCCACTCTGAGCTTGTGAAATCACAAGGATGGTACAAGATACAAATCTGGCATGCAGTTGTCATGAAAGTATTAATTATTTTCCCTGTTTGTTTTCTTTCACATACTTCCTCATTCTTTTCATTTTCCTCTCTTCTATCTTCCCATTTTTCCTTACTTAGGATTGTATAGCTTTTCAGTTTTTCCTCTGGTTAGCATTTCTTTCCCCTTTTTCACCCTCCTCTGAATCACTTCCTTTCTCTTTTCGTACTCTGTCACTCACAATTAACATTCTTTATCCCAAGAAAAGCAAAGATTAGTAGAATCATACTCCCTTGACCCATTGAATTTAGACTGAGTTTAAATTCTTTAGTTAGTTAACACTGAGTCTGTAAATCTGATTTCTCTCCCGGGCAGGAGCCAGGACAATAGTGCTCCCACTGCAGTGAAACAAACCCTGGCACCCTTCACCTGGTCAGAGTCATACTCACTCCATAGGCAACGGCCAGTCACTAATTCACCTCTCAAACTTCTCAACAGTTTGACGGAAACACACTTTTTCTCATTTCTGAGTAGGATTTTGAATAAGGTGGCATTTCAAATGTGCTTTTACAGAAAGGCTACGAGGCAGGGCCCAGGTTAAATCTGTCTCTCTGGAGGTTGGTCTGTCTCCCTTCTTGAGTTTCAATTTATCTTCCTAAATTTATTCTCCTTAACTTTGCTGACTTTTTTACAGTGAGCCCAAACAATATAGGCTTGCTTATCTATGATCCTATGGCATTTCCAAGATTGAAAGAAATGAGACAAAAAATAGAGATTTAAGAAAAGAAGAGAGGAGAAAAGTACTTACGAAATACTAGGAGTGTCCTCCCCACCCCTACCCACCTTCTTTTCTGATTACAAATCAAAATCCTTGGAATCTTAAGCAACCAGGTTCATTCTATGCCTATGAAAAAGAGAAAGCGTGGGAGGACCCTAAAGGGAACCTGTCTGTGAGATTTAACAATGAGCTCCATTAGAAAAAAAAAAGATGTATTTGATGAGGTGGCTAGAACACCACTGGAATTTAAGACCCAGAATAAGTTTCTCTTCTTCTCTGCCTTTTTTCTCCCCTGCTTTTGGTTTTTGTCTTGCTTCCTCACTTCCCCTTTCTCCCACTTTCCCCCCTATTTTTCCTTTGCGCTCTCTCTCACCTCCTGTCAAATCCTCTTCTCATCTCCTCAAGCTTGTGCCTCATCTGTCTCCCCCTTTCTCAGGGGAGTGGATGTGAGGAAAGGAAAGGAAAACAGAAAAAGAAAAGGCCAATGGGGGAAAAACACATGTAAGACAACCTAAAGGTAATTTTCTACAATTATAAATCTCTATAGATATAAAGCATAGACGTGACACTTTCACAAAAAGTTGTCGTAAATTGAATCTTTTAACATTGAATCTTATTACTTCTATTGAAGTAACAATAGAGGAGGACTGGAATGTTGAGGGTGGGTTTTGTTCTGCTCCGAACGCCATCGTGGGCCAGAATGGGCCAGCACAGGAAAAGAGGACGCTTCAGAGAAGGCACTGGGAGAGTACCTGTGCTGCTTCTCTAAGTGATTCCTTTCCTTCTCCTTCCAACTCTTCCTCTTTGCCTCCCTCATCATGCTCTTTTTCAACCTGCATTCTGAGTTTAGGCAACACAGCTGAGGCCTCCTTCTATCATACCAAAATTATATAAATATTTATAGAGTACCTACTGGGGTGCCATGTACAGTTGTACAAATTGTACACTGCCCAGTGTTGGGAACCCCCTTACACTGGGGTCCATGTGCAGTGCATAACCTGCAGAGCTATATGAGGTGGCCCTGGCCTACAATAGTCTAAATTTCTTTGAGACACTAGCTTGGCAGTGAGTGAAGAATGGAACCTCTTTCAGCTGCCTCTCCCAACGTAGCTAATGTATCTGTGTGTGCGCGCGTGTGTGTGCGTATACTCATGCATACACGTACACATTTAGGGGTTGAATAGAAGGGAAAGTTGGAGAACTAAGGGTGGCCTTGCCAGGAACCACATGCCCACCTCATCAGGGATCTAAGTGCCCGCTCTTCTTTCACCTGTTCTGTCATGCTGTCACTAAAGTCAGCTAGCTTAGCACTGAACACTTAGTCTATACAGAGTCCCACCCAGATGCACATCATGAGCCAGAGGTGATGCACCAGAGGAAAACAGTATGGCTAAAAAAGTAAATGTTCATGCACAATAATCCCCCAGCCTCCATATACACTCCATGGTCTGTGACTATGCTTTTGTCACTTCTTTTTCGCTTAAAGAATGTTCTTAACTTTGTTGCATGGTAGTGGTAGACAGCGAAGGGTGACACTCAGGGTGATGTACTGGTTTCTACATCCACCTAGAGAGAGTCCCAAGCCCTGCTATCTCTCATTATATTATAGAATTTAGAGAGAGAATTCCTTTAAAGATAATGCAATATTCTATAATAATTTCATCCTTTGATTGATATATTGCATAACAATGAAATTTGCAGAGAACAGCAAAAACGATGTTATACATATCATATTTAAATCTTGACTCCTGAAATTTAAAAAGTGGCTCTCAAATATTTAAATGGTGAATCGCTTATATGTGGTAAATGTAGATGATTTTTTTAAATGGTAAAAGAAGTTTATTACTAATGAAGACTTTGTTATTACAATTGAAGTATCGTGAAAGTTACTTGGCCTCTTATTTTAATGAGTATATATTATGTGCATGTAAATTTCATATATCTATGACTTATTTTAGGACTCAGTTTAGCAATGATAAAAAATTTGCAAGTAATTCATTGATATGTCTGTAAATCTAAAAGAATAAAAGCCTATAATCTTAACCTTGACAGCTTGATTTATTAGATTCTCAAATGGGTAGAAATACCTTAAAAGAAAATTTAAAGAAATTTAGAGGTTTCTTTAACATTGTTTTTTACTCATTTCAATCACTTATATTATGCATATTTAGTTTTTAAAAGCTTTTCACTGAAGAGAAATGGCTTTATTCTGTATTTCAGACTTTTGAATTAATTGAACTGACTTCTCCATCATTTTTCCCCCAGAGAACTACAAACAACAAAACTTAAAAAAGAAGCACAGCTCAAGAAATAAAGAACGCAAAGAAAAAACAGTGCGGTGTATTCCATGTGGCAGAAATAAAGTCTATGGCTAATCATAAAGCATTTAAATCTATGTCAATCTAATTTCTTAAATCTTAATTAGTGTGGATATTGACTTTAAAGGAAGATAGAGAAATATACAAAACTTAAGGTTTTTGATTCATAAACTCAATTTTCATCTGTAGGGCTTCTTTTCTTCGACATTGCTGATAAATTTGTTATGCTCTTTGGTTTTACTCTTCTCATTTGGACATTAGCCCAATATTATATTGTTTCTAAGATTGGGTGCTGTGGGGTCCTTGAAGGCAGGACTGTGTTCTTTCTGTCCTAGAGTTCTAGCTGAGCACCTGGCCTGAGAGACACTATTTATGGAATCAACAGATGCCTTATTAAGACAGGTTTTTAAAAAATCCCTATACTTTTATTTATTTATTTATTTTTAAAGGGGGGGGGCAGCTCTTTGAAGATAGCACCCTTTTTTAAAAATTTCTTTTTATTTATTTATTTTTAGAGAGGAGACACAGTGTGTGTGTGTGTGTGTGTGTGTGTGTGTGTGTGTGTGTGTGTGAGAGAGAGAGAGAGAGAGAAAGAAAGGGGGGAGGAGCTAGAAGCATCAACTCCCATATGTGCCTTGACCAGATCAGTGCAGGGTTTTGAACTGGCGACCTCAGTGTTCCCAGGTCGACGCTTTATCCACTGCGCCACCACAGGTCAGGCAAAATCCCTATACTTTTAAAAATAAACTATGATCTCCATCCAAAAAAGTAGTTTGAATTTCTAAAAGCCACCATTTACTTGTTTACAAAAAGCTGCCAGTCATTCTATAATGTGCTTTGCATGCATTCTGAATCTTCACAATAATCTGAGGATATTATTACTCTTCTGTTTTATAGACAGATGGTAAATGTGAAGCTTAGAAGGGTTAAGTTACTTGTTTAAAACCATACAGCTATATATATATATATATATATATATATATATATATATATATATATATGAATGATCACAATGGCTGAGGTATTGAGAAGAGAAAATATAGGTGGAAAAGAGTCTATCGCAGTAATGCAGGTAAAAGATGATGTCTTGGTGTAGGGGGTAGCAGTGGGGTTGGCGAGAAGTGGTTAGATTCTGGATATAAAGGTAGAAATGAAAAGATTTCCTGATGGATTGTATCTACAGTAGAAAGAAAGCCTGAACAACTTAAATAGTGAGATTACCATGCACTGAAGAGGAGAAAACTAGACAAACATAAAGACTTCTGGCATGTTAAATTTTTAATGATCATTAGAAATTCAAATGGAGATGCTGAGCCAATGGTTGAATATATGATTCTGGTGTTATGGCAGAAGTTTCGGCTAGAGACAAATTTAGAGTTAGCAGTGTATATAGATGGAAATTAAAGCCACCAACGCCAGATACAGTCAGGTAGGTAGTGAGGGATAAAGAACATGATCAGAATAAGGACAAATAATGCGTAAAGTGCCTGGCATATACTAAGAGCTTTACATAGATAGATTCAGTCTTCACAACCCCTGTAAGAAGTAACTACTTCTATAATCATCAATTTATAGATAAGGACATTAAATCTTGGAGAAAGTAACTTTTCTTCTAATTAAACAGCTGGCAAGTGGTAGAACTGGGATTCAAACCCAGTCAGAGAGAAGTAAAATATTGAATGTTAGGATATTGACTCCTAGGATATTTCAACTTTTAGTAATTAGGGAGATAAAGAAGAACCAGCAAAGGAGACAGAGAAGAAGACTCCAGTGGCAGGAAGAGAAACTATAGTGGGCAGGAGTCCCACAAAATGGAGAAAATGTGCAATGGCATCAGTTACTTGCTGGCGGGTCAAGGAAAACAAGGACTGAATACTGACTTCTGCATTTAACAAAATGGCTCTAATAGGTTACCTTGTCAAAAACTGGAAGCAGTGACAGAGTTAAATCTCAATCAGAATGAGTCTAAGACAGGATAGAAGGGACGTGAGAGTCAAAGTCTCTGGTGTTCAGCACAGATACCAGCCCAGACCCAGTCAGAGATATTTACATATGGACATGAATTAAAGCAGCAGCTGAGATTTGTCACATAAACAAAACGGAGATTTGATTAGGAGCTTAGTGAGGAAAAGATATGGGTAATTTTATAGCCTTTTTTTAGGAGAATTTCCTTTCTCTTGGCATCCAGTCCTGGTCTTTCTTTTATTAGAAAAATGTCCAAGTTCCAAATTTGCCTACCTCCTCTCTTCAAAATCAAACTTCTCCAAGACCACGTTTTATTTGTCTACATATCCCCAGCCTAGCACAGGACCACCCAAGAAGATTACAAAGGTAAGTATGTAAGTGACTAACATCCTAAATACTGACTATGCTACTCTGAAGTTATTGTTGACTACTTGCTGTTTCCACAATAAGCTCATATTTTCTTGTACTTCACTCAGGCATTCAAATTGATTTTTTTTTAAGTTTTATCTTTGTCTTTTTTTTACAGGGACAGAGAGAAAGAGTCAGAGAGAGGGATAGACAGGAATAAAGAGAGATGAGAAGCATCAATCATTAGTTTTTCATTCCCATTGCAACACCTTAGTTGTTCATTGATTGCTTTCTCACATGTGCCTTGACCGCGGGCCTTCAGCAGACTGAGCAACCCCTTGCTGGAGCCAGCGACCTTGGATCCAAGCTGGCGAGCTTTTGCTCAAGCCAGATGGGTCCACACTCAAGCTGGCGACCTTGGGGTCTCGAACCTGGGTCTTCCGCATCCCAGTCCGACGCTCTATCCACTGTGCTACCGCCTGATCACGCAAAAAAGTTTTATCTTTTTAAAGTCATGTATCAGATCTTATTTTTCTATTATTATGGGTATTTTCATATTAGTTTATTTTCTGTCCTTGTGCCTTTCCTTCCTCATTAGATAGTAAAGCTTCTCCTAGTAAAAGATTTTTACCACTCTTAGAGTTCATAGAGCCTTATTTTCATTTACTATATAATATTTTACCTTTATGGACTTGTTTTGTCCCTTTCCCCACCTTATTTAATTCCTCCAGGACAGGGACTGTCACATTTCAGTTTCCTACAGCATAGTACTTAGCACGTAGTGAGTGCTCAGTATATATATATTTTAAATTAATGAGTGCATATTAAAATCAATTAAGTTGAATGATACTCACCTGGACTGAATGATACTGATGCTAAATTAACCAAAGACAGTGGGACCTCTCATTTCACATGGCAATAACTGCTTAATATCCTTAGCTTAGGAACATAATAATTTTAGTTAGATTTATGAAAGTTTAAGAAGTACTACAAAACATCAAAATAATAACTAAACTCAATTAAATTAGAAAAGTTCATGGCTTATTGGTTTACTTTTTGGGCTTTTTGGTATTTAAAATGTTAGATAGTAATTTAATAATGTAACTAATAACTTGTTTCATAGCTTCTCTTATATCTGAATCAGTAGTTTTCTTTTAATTTATATCATTTATGATCATCTGGTTTATACAATTGTAAGTGATTAGGCTACTAATTCAGTTATGAAAACTTTGGCTTTCACTAGTACATAGAGATGATAAAACTAAAGTGATATAATAGCTTTAACTAAGGATTTCACACTGAACTGTGTGTATGGTAGAATCCTTTCTTTTTTCCCCCAGGGACAGATAGAGAGTCAGAGAGAGGGATAGATAGGGACAGACAGACAGGAACGGAGAGAGGTGAGAAGCATCAATCATTAGTTTTTCGTTGCCGTTGCGACACCATAGTTGTTCATTGATTGCTTTCTCACATGTGCCTTGACCGCAGGCCTTCAGCAGACCAAGCCACCTCTTGCTGGAGCCAGCAACCTTGGGTCCAAGCTGGTGAGCTTTTGCTCAAGCCAGATGGGCCCGCGCTCAAGCTGGCGAGCTCGGGGTCTCGAACCTGGGTCTTCCGCATCTCAGTCCGACGCTCTATCCACTGTGCCACCGCCTGGTCAGGCTATGGTAAAATCTTGAAAGCTGAGATTTTAGTCCTGTTGCAAATGGCTGAAATGCACTAGTACTATATTTCCCCCAAGCCCTTAACAAAATAAAATAGCACATTTTATTACATAAACATGTAATAGAGGCTTTTGGTAGATGAAGGGCTAAGCAGACGCCAGGACGAGGAAGGAGGAAGGGTATTTACTATGGCCCCTCTCCATCATACACTTGTTTTTACAGTTTGGCTTTCACTATTTACCCAATATGCTTGGTTACAAATTTGCCAGGGTGGCTCAGTGGGTGAACCTGCCTTGTGACAAGGGCGAACAACTCTTCTGAAGGGGTTAAAACCACAGATCACTCATTTCATTCTATTTTGGGATGAAATCATATCTTCTTAACTCCGTATGCTATCCATATTAGATTCCATATGCAGAAGCTACCAGGATCTTAAAATTAGGGGGAAATCTGTTATACAGATGAGAATATTTAGGATACTAAATTTAGGAAAAGTTTAGGAAACTTCTCACACAAGCAAATCACAGAACTAGTTAGCATAAATTTCAAAACTTAGATCCAGTCCCCTTACCTCCAGTTTCTATATTCTCGGCTCTTTCCTTCATTTTTGCACACAAGGCCAGTGAATTGAGTGATTTCAGGATTCTGGGGAGGGCTTTATTAATTAGAGAATAATTTTTTTGTTTGCCATGGGGTCTACCCTCTTTTAAAATGAAAATACTTTCGGGAAGTAAAAAATAATAACTGACATGTGTATAGCACTTTACAAAGGAATTTCCACACATTTTGAGACCGTTAGCTGCTATCTCACACAAATGGTGATCATCTTTATATTATTAGGGTGTGGTTTTGTGACAGAGGGGTCCAAGCGCTGGGGAAGAAGCGTAGATAGCTGGAGAGTTCATTTGGGTAGGGATGTTATGCAAAACCGCTTGGAGCCAGGCAATTGGAATGTATGGGTAATGAGACGCTTTCTTAAATAGCTAGATCAATGATAACTGGAGGTGATTTTGCCCCCCAGGGGACCTTTGGCAATGTCTAGTGACATTTTTCATGGTAATAATGGGGGTAGTAGGGCTACTGACATCTAGGTTGTAGAGACCAAGGATGCTGCTAAACATTTTATAATGCACGTGACAGCCTGCACAACAAAGAATGATGTGGCCCTACTGTCAATTGTCCCAAGGTTGATATTTCCTGAGCGAGAGAAAGAAAATTCATTGAGGAGCAGAGGTGTCTTTTTCAATTATTATTTTATGCATTTAAGAACTTAGAAAATAGGTGACACACACACTTTTTTTTTTTTTTTGCATATCGCTAACACTTTCTAGGGAATTCTGGAGACTTGATCTGGATTTCCTCGCACTGGATGTGGGTTGGCCCAGGTAACTCTAAACCCCATTCACTTGAGTCCTGTGAAACAGCTATGGCCCTTGGCATTCGTCTTTTCTGATTTTTCAGAACTCGCTCCTAGCGGCCAGCCTTTGGAGTCTTCGGCGGTAGCACAGTATTCTTTCTTGGGGGCACTGTGTGTGCAGTGTTCAAGTACGCCACAGGTTTTTTGTTTTTAAACAAATGTCAGGTCGTGGGATGGAAGAGTGGCCTCATGCGGAATCAAGTTTCTTCAGGAGCGGACAGTCATCCATGATGAGAAGAGTCCAGGGTTACAGAACGGCAGCCTGCTATCGACTACATACTCTCAGAGAAACGCCGCGTAGCCACAAACCCTAGCGCCGGCGAGGAACCCCAAAGCGCTCTCCTATAAACCTGCGAGCCCGAAACAGTTTGCCTTTATATTTCGAGGCGCGCAAGTGCGCGCGACCGGCCACAGAAGCTGCAGAGCCGACCAATGAGCGGGCCCTGTCTCCGCGCCAGCTCGGGATTGGGCGAACCGCGCCAGCCTCTCTTCCCAGCAGCGGGTGGGGCGCGCCCAGAAGGGACTGGGATAGGCGCGCCCGTTACGCCAGTGTCCCGGGGACGCGTGCGCGGTCTCGCGGCGGCCGCGGGGGCCGGTCTCGCGCGGTCTCGAGGTGGAGTTGCTGGCGGCGGAGACGGCGGCGGCTGGCTGTGGGGCGGGGGCGGGGACTAAGGATTGTTAGGTGGGGAATCGGGAGTTTCTGGATTCTTTATCCGTATCTTTAAGTGCCGCTGGCGAGCTGTCCTTTCTGCAGTATTTAAGGGCGGCTGCGGCAGCAGGACGGGCGGCCGCAGTGGCGCAGAGGTAAGAGACAGACCGGCGGCGGCTCGGTGAGGAGGTCTCAATCAACAGGTCCCCGGAACGCGGCGGGGGAGGGGCGGCCGGGCTCGCCCCTTCCCCCACACGCGGCGCGCTGGGCCCGGGAGGGACCCGCGGCTCTCTGCGGGGTGCCCCGCGCAGCAGGAACCGCAGCCTGCCTCGGAGGGCGGGAGCCTAACCTTTGTCCCTGGGAGGATCGCTGCCCGGCCTGTCCAGCCCCTCTGTCTGGACGAGGGACCCACTTTGGCGGGGCTCTTGTCTGCCTGGCGGCCCGAGGTGCAGGGGGCGCGGCGAGGCGAGGCGTCCGCCTCCTGTCCTCCGCACCCGGTTGGTGGGCTCGGGACGCCCGGGACACCCTCGAGGCCGAGTCGGGGAAGTCGGCGGGCGAACACTTTCCTTTAGAAGACGGAATGCAGTCAGCGTTCCTCTGCCTGACTCAGCTCCTGGTATTCAGCAGCTCGTTGCGTTCTGTAAACAAATAAACAGTTCTTACTTCCTTGTGACCACTTTTAAAGAAAAGCCTAGTCTCGTAAATAGTTTCTGGTAATTTACCCTTCAGTTTGCAAGGTGAACTTTGAAGCTTGTAAATTGTGGTAAACTGCATTTAATGAAAGGCGGTTCAAACAATCTTTGGTGCAAATTATGTAACTTCCTAATAATTCACCTTATGTTTAGTTGATTGACATACAGTAATGTGTACGGAATTTTAGGTTTCCTTGGAAAGGTTTTTTTTTCCCTTCGGCAGTTGGCGCTAAAATTAAAATCTCATAGCTAGGATGTTCTTAGAAGTAGCATGGAGTGAATATTTTGTCTCCGTATTCTTAGAATTGTAAGAATTTAGATTTGGAAAGCCTGTTAGAACAAGGATTTTGAAATTTTGATTATACTGACAATGTGAAAGGCGTTAATATTTCTGCTTTTAAAAAAAGTAATATGTCTTAATGATTGTATTCTAACTATGCTTTTGGATTATACCAGAAGTTAATAACCTATTAAATTCTACAAGAGGAACGAATGACATGTTGGTTATTGGTGTTTTTGCAATATAAGTATTGGTGGTAATGAAATTGTTAAATAGCTTTTTTGGATTATGAAGTACTGATTTTTTTTTTTACCCACTGAACATGGTATGTTACAGGCTTTCAAATGGTCTTTATAGGTGAAACAGGCAAAAATGCAAAAGGCAATTCATTTTATTTTTGTTTTTTAAAAAAGGAAGTGAATCTTATCTTGTACTTACTTGAGTGACTTTTGACTAGACAGACCTGAACTTGACAGTAAAGATTATCTCAGTAATATTAATTTGTTTTAGAATGTTAAAATGAGAGGATACAGTGTTTTACCTTAGAGTTAGCTGTTTCTATGTCTTTCTTAATTGTGATATTGATTGAAAAGCTTATCAAAGACATTCTGAGAAATTTGGTTCATTTTATGTATCAATATACTAAGATGTCCTATTTTCTCTCATAGGTTCTGATTTCAGGGTGTCTGAAAAAAATAGTTCCTCAGCATTGAGGCTTTAGAATATAATTATTTTATTGAATCATAGAATTGTTGAGTTGGAAATATTCTTAGTGATTGTATAGCCTTACCTCTTAATTTTCCAGGAAAAGTAGAGTGAGGTTTATGTAGTTCATTGTCTGACTGCTAGTTAGTGGCAGTTGGAACTAAGTGCTAAAATGCTTGTCTCCAGATTCCAAGTATGATGCTCCTTTCAGTATACACTATTGTTAAATAAACAACCCAGGTTTTTTTGTTTTTTTGTTTTCTTTTAAAGTAACTTTTTTTTCCTTTTTATTTTATTCATTTTAGAGAGGAGACACACACACACACACACAGAGAGAGAGAGAGAGAGAGAGAGAAAGGGGGGAGGAGCTGGAAGCATCAACTCCCATATGTGCCTTGACCAGACCAGTGCAGGGTTTTGAACTGGCGACCTCAGTGTTCCCAGGTCGACGCTTTATCCACTGCGCCACCACAGGTCAGGCACAACCCAGTTTTACTCTACTCAAAATCACGTATGTAGCCAACAGCGTGATTCTCTTCCTTATGCATTTTTTTCCTTTCCTTTTTATATTTTTTTATGTTTAATTATTTTGTGTGACAGAGACAGGGAGAGGGATAGATAAGAAGAGAGAGAGATGCGAGGCATAAATTCTTCGTTGTAGCACCTTAGTTGTTCATTGATTGCTTTCTCATATGTGCCCTGACTTGGGGGCTACAGCAGAGGGACTGAGCCCTTGCTCAAACCAGTGACCTTGGGCTTCAAGCAAGGGACCTTTGGGCTCAAGCCGCGACCATGGGGTCATGTCTATGATCCCACACTCAAGCCAGCGACCCCGTGCTCAAGCTGGCGTCCTCAGGGTTTCAAACCTGGGTCCTCTGTGTCCCAGTCTGATGTTCTATCCACTGCACCACTGCCTTTTCCTTTTTAAAATTATCACTAGCCACATTTAATTCATTCCCTAACTGAAGGGTTGTTTTCAGTTTTTCAATGTTTCAAACATTGTTCAGTGAATATCTTGTGTGTGTCTGCTCGAGCACATGTGTGAAGATTTCCCTAGAATGTTTACTTACCTGTGAGTGGAATTGCTGGGCCATTGATTAATGTGCATTTTCTATTTTACTAACTGCAGCCAAATTATCCTCTAAAGCTGTAACGATTTTACTTTCCTGCCAGCAATATCTGAGTCATTCTTGCCCACACTGGGAATGGTCATATTGGCATTGTCAGATTTTTATATTTCTGCCAAGCTGATGGGTGAGAAATGTTGCATTTTTATCTCTCCTTCAAAAAGACTTTAACTTTGCCTGACCAGTGGTGGCGCAGTGGATAAAGCATCGACCTGGGAACACTGAGGTCGCCGGTTCGAGACCCAGGACTTGTCTGGTCAAGGCGCATGTGGGAGTTGATGCCTCCTGCTTCTCCCCCCTCTTTTTCTCTCTCTCTCTCCTCTCTAAAATGAATAAATAGTAAATAAATAAATTTAAAAAAAAAGACTTTAACTTTATTTTTAATTTACATGAAATGAAATTAAGTCTTTTCATTGTACAGTTGTTTTAACAGATGCATAAATCTGTGCAACTACCAAAATCAAGATAGAGAACAGTTTGAGCACTGCAAATTCCCTTGAGCTGCTCTTATATAATGAACTCTTCTCTACCCGTAACCCTGGCAAAACTGATAATCTGTTGTCTTTCTCCATACTTTGTCTTTTCTACAGTATCATATAAATGGAATCATACAGTATTTAATCTCTTGAGTCTGGTTTCCTTCATTTAGCACAATTCATTGGAGCATTCACCCATGCTGTTGAGCGTATCAGCAGTTCTTTTGCTGGTGGAGATTGGGTTCTTCCACAGAATTGGAAGAAAAGCATTTCGGGGACCCACATGGGAGGGTGAAGTATAGTGGTAAGGTTTATTGGGGTAGAAATAAATGACTGTCCCCAGGCTCCTGGTGTCTCATTCATGGCCAGCTGGTTCAGCTTGGTCCTGCTGTGGAAGAAGTCCAGGCTTGTCTTATCAAACCCAGAAGAGCCGGTTTCCTTGGCTGTAGAGAACATTTTATGAATTTGACCCCAAAGGCAAGGGAAGTAAAGGCAGTAATAAATGAATGGGACTATATCTAGCTATAAAGCTTCTGCACAGTAAAAGAAACCAACCACAAAACAAAAGGCAGCCACCAAATGGGAGATGATATTCACAAACAACAGCTCCAATAAGGGGTTAATATCCAAAATATAACAAAGCTGAACAACAAACAAGCAAGCAATCCAACTAAAATATGGGGACCCTGGCCAGATAGCTCAGTTGGTTAGAGCCTCGTCCTGAAGCACAGAGGTTGCTGGTTCAGCCCCTGGTCAGGGCATATACATCAGGAACAGCTTGATGTTCCTGTCTCTCTTTCTCTTCCTGCTCTCTCTTTAAAAAAAGAGAAAGACAGAAAAGAAAAGGAATGGGTAGAGGACCTGAACAGACACTTCTCCCTATTAGATACAACAAATGACCAACAATTATATGAAAAAGATGCTCATCTTTGCTAGTTATTTGGGAAGTGCAAATCAAAACTGCAATGAGACACCATCTCACACCTGTTGAATTGGCTGTTATCAACAAGATAGGTAATAAGGGTTGGAGAGGCTGTGGAGAAAAAGGAACCCTCATTCACTGCTGGTAGGAATGTGAACTGGTACAGCCACTATGAAAAACAGTATAGTGGTACCTCAAAAATTAAGAGTAGAAATAACATATGACCCAGCAATTCCTTTACTGGGTATCTACCCAAAAAACTAAAACACATTAATAAGCAAACACACATGCACTCCCGTGTTCATTGCTGCATTATTCACGGTGGCCAAGGCAATTTACATTCCTGCCAGCAGTCTCTGAATCATTCTTGTCCACACTTGGAAATGTCAAATTGGTTTTGAGGGTGGAGAAGGGAGAGCATAAGCTAAGGAATTTAGCATTCTGTAGAAGCTGGAAAAGGTTAGGAAAGGATTAAACTTTAGAGTCCGCAGAAAAGAATGCAGCTCTGCCAATTCCTTACCATCGCGCAGGGAGTCCTTAGTCAGACTTCTAACCTATAGAAATATAAAATAAATTTGTGTGTTTTAAACCACTGAGTTTCTGATAATTTGTTACATGGGGGTAGGAAACTTTATGCTGTAATACTGTTTTCTGAAGAGGCTGAACTAGCTTGTATCTCCCTCAACAATATATGAGTGTTCATTATTTTACATCCTCATTAGTACTTGGTGTGGTAAATCTTTTGAACTTCAGTCATCCTAATAGGTATCTCATTGTGTTTTTTTATTTGCATATTTCTCATAACTAATAATATTGAGCACTCCTTTTTTTCTTTGTAAATGAGAGGAGGGGAGGCAGAGACAGAATTCTGCATGCGCCTAGACCGGGATCCACTCGGCAAGTCCACTAGGGAGCAATGCTCTGCCTGTCTGGGGTGTTACTTTGTTGCTCAGCAATCTAGCTATTCTTAGCTCCTTAGGAGAGACCACGGAGCCATCCTCAGTGCTGGGGGTTCCAGGTGTTGGAGGTGGAGGGGAGGAAACCTCATGCCGATCGAGCCATGGCTATGGGAGGGGGAGGAAGAGAGAGAGAAAGAAGGAAGGAGTAGAGAATCAGATGATCACGTCTCCTGTGTTTTCTGGGAATCAAACTGGGACATCCACATGCCAGGCTGACATTCTACCACTGAGCCAACTGGCCAGGGCCATTGAGCACCTTTTCTTGTGCTTATTTGCCATCTTTATATCTTCTTGTTGAACTGTCCAAATATTTTGCCCATTTTAAAATTGTATTTTTGAGTTTAGAGAGTGCTGTATAGTCCTTTGTCAGGTATGTGATTTGCAAAGATTTCTCCCAGTCTGTGGCTTGCCTTTTCCGTTTTCTTAAAAGTGTCTTTTGAAGTACAGAAGTTTTACATTTTGATGAAGTACAAAATATCAGTATTTTCTTTTATGGATCTCACTTTTGGTGTTGTATCTAAGAACTCTGCCTAAGCCAAGGTCACCAAGATTGTTTCCTACGTTTTCTTCTACAAGTTTTATATTTTACATTTAGATTTTAGGTCTATTTTCTGTTTTGAGTAAATTTTTGTACAGAGAGAAGTTTGGGCTACATTTCATTTATTTGTCCCATTGTTCCATGACCATTTGTTGAAAAGACTGTCCTTTCTCCATTGTCTTGGCTTTGTCTCTTGGTCAGAAACCATTTGACTACATTTGTGTGGGTCTGTTTCTAGATTTTTGTGTTCCATTGATCTGTTTGCCTATCATTTGACAGTATCATAGTGTCTTGATTACTAGAGGTTTAAAATAAATCTTGAAATCAGGTAATGTGAGTTCTCCAACTTTATTCTTTTTCAAAATTGTTTTAACTATTTTAGTTCTTTGGTCTTTCCATATAAATTGTAGAAAGTGCTTATCAATAGTCACAAAAAAAATCTGCTAGGATTTTGATTGGGATTGCGTTTAATCAATAGCTCAGTTTGGAGATAACTGACATTTTAACAAAATGTAGTTTTCCAATCTGTGAACATTGTGTTCTCCGTTTATTTAGGTCTTTGATTTCTTTTATGAATGGTTTATAGTTTTCGATATATACATCCTATATATATTTTATTAGATCTAGACTTAAATATTTCACTTTTTTGGTCCTGTTAAATGGTCATTTAAAAAGACTTGGGTTTCCAATTGATCATTGACGAGATAGAAATACAGAGTTTTTTTTTCATATTGACTTTGTATCCTGAGTGTTTACTTTTTATGAGCTTTTTTTGTTTTGTTTTTTGGTAGGTTTTTGGGGATTTTCTTTGTAGACAATCATGAAATGTGATTAGAGCTGTCTTTCTTTCTTTCCAGTCTGTATGCCTTTTCTTTTTCTTGCTTTACTACACTGGCTAGAACTTCAAGTGAAATATTGGAGTGGTACAAGGGAACATTGTCTTTTTCAGTTTTAAAGGGGAAAGCATTCGGTCTCGCATCTTTAAAATGTAAGCTGAGGTCATTTCGTAGAGTCTCTAAATCAGGTTAAAGAAATTTCCTGCTGTTCTGAGGTTGATGATGGTTTGTATCATGAGTGAATGTTCAGTTTTGTCCAATGCCTTTTCTGCATCTGTTGAGGTCATGTTGATTTTGTGTTTAATCTGTTAATATGGTGATTTATACTAAGTAATTTTAAATATTGAACCAGCCTTGCATGTTTCTAGGAATAACTCCAGAGTTGTTTCAAACAAAAGTTATTGTGGATTATTATTTTTTTGGCTAATGTACATTAACATTTACTTTTTAAAATGCAGGGAGCTGAATATAATATTTTGTAAACTAAAGTGTTTATAAAGTTGGGAGTCAAGATATTCATTAACAGTTGTATAAATTTTACATGTTGGTAGGACTTAAGTTTTCCTTTTGTGTGTGTGTGACAGAGACAGAGAGAGGGACAGATAGGGACAGACAGACAGGAAGGGAGAGAGGTGAGAAACATTTCTTTGTTGTGGCTCTTTAGTTGTCCATTTATTGCTTTCTCATATGCGCCTTGACCAGGAGGCTACAACATACAGCAGACTGAGTAACCCGTTGCTCAAGCCAGCGACCTTGGGCTCAAGCTGGTGAGTCTTGCTCAAACCAGATGAGCCAGCGCTCAAGCTGGCGACTTCAGGGTTTCGAACTTGGGTCCTCTGTGTCCCAGTCCGAAGCTCTATCCACTGTACCACCACCTGGTCAGGCTAGTTTTCTTAATCTCTTAGTACTAACCAGGCCCGACCCTGCTTAGCTTCTGAAATCAGATGATATCCAGCATGTTCAGGGTGGTATGGCTGTAGACAGTTTTCTTAATCTGTACTGGAGTTTGTGGACTCTACCATTGGAGGATTCCTGTTTAAAATTACTAAATGAAGAAAGAAAATGTTATTTGTGTCATTGTAATCACACATTCCTTATGTTGGGTTAATTTAGGCAAGTTGCTTAAATGTATTTGGATAGTGAAGTATATTTTGAAGAAGGTGACATGACAGAATTAGATTTTTTTACTTGGAATAATAATGGGAATTTAAAAAACAACAAAAAGCATGCTTCTTTCTCACACCAGAAAATCTCCTATAGACCCTTGAATAATCAGATAAATGTTTGGCTTGGTCATAGTAGAAGGAATTCAGTGAATGTATTAAATTAAAAAAAAAATTGTGAAGTGAAATATGAAATAAAATACTTGTAAGAAAAAGCCAGGGTCTCTTTGCTATAATTTTTCATAAAAATCGTGGATGTGTGGTAAAAAGATGCATGCTCATTAACTATACTTAATATTTTTATTACTATTATTAAGTGAGAGGAGGGGAGGCAGAAACAGACTCCAACGTGGTGCCCCCACTGCTATCCACCAGGCAAGCCCACTAGGGGGCGATGCTCTGCCCATATAGGGCTTTGCTCCATTGAGCTGTTCTTAGTGCCTGAGGTGGAGGCTTTGGAGCCATCCTCAGTACCTAGGGCCAACTTTCTCCAATCCAGCCATGGTTGCAGGAGAGGAAAAGAGAGAGAGAGAAGCAAGAAGGGGAGGGGTGGAGAAGCATATGGGCGTTTCTCCTGTGTACCCTGACTGGGAATTGAACCTGGGACATCCACACATCAGGCTGATGCTCCATCATTGAGCCAACTAGCCAGGGCTTGATTGGTTAGGCAGGGGTATTCAACCTTTTATAAAAACTGCCCACTACTGTTGAACCTGGGACATTCACACATCAGGCTGATGCTCCATCATTGAGCCAGCTAGCCAGGGCTTGATTGATTAAGCAGGGGTAGTCAACCTTTTATAAGAACTGCCTACTACCATTAAAGCATGGCCCCCAGGTGCTAAAGATAGCTCTGTTGGAGCACAGCAGCATCAGGTGCTAAAAGTAGCTCGGTTGATTTGAGCATTAGACCCAGACAAGATTGCCTGGTGGTTCCCAGTTGGGGAGCATGTGGGAGTCTGTCTCACTGTCTCCCCTCCTCTCACTTAAAAACAAAACAAATCAAAAACGCTGAGAATTCGTGTTTCACATTTTGAGGGTTTTACAGTGTCATGGAAAATGTTTGATGAAATCACTTAAAATGTGGTATAGTACCTTGATTTGACCTAGCAAGCAGGCTTTCTTTATTTTACTTGTGTGCTCCACAAGTGCCTTTAAGACTGCATTCATTTGAAGTAATTGACTGCCTTCTATGAGTACACCAGAGTAGGCGCTCTGCTAGGGCTTGGTTGTACAGTACTTAAAGAGTACCTATATATGTGTGCTACTCATTTGAGTCTAATGTTTGGTATGCAAGTGAGGCTTAAGAGAGTTGTTTTTCTTTCTGAATTTCTCTTAAGCTAGAGCTGGATTCAAGATTTTTAACTCCACTCCACTCCAGAAAAAAAATCTGCACTCCTTCACAGATCAGGGTCAGAGATTGCATAAACTGCATTTATGTTTTGATAAATATACTTTTGAATAGATTACATGATTGTCAATAATTTGATTAAGCAATTTTAAAGAAATGGTGTGAATCAGTGGCCATAGACTGAATCAGCGATAAATACCTATAATTGTATGCTGATATAAAATTCTTTTCATCTCTGAAATAATATTCCATGTGAGTAGGGGGGGCAATTTTTGTTGCCCTACTAATAAACAGCTTACATATGTAGTGAAATCAAGTTCTTAGCTTTACCAGTTTCTTTTACTGGTAAAGCATTAATTACTCCAGGGTGTTTTTCACTAGGTTGTTTTTACTACACATTTTTAATTAGGCTTAACAAGTGACATAATTTGCAAACTTGAATTGCATTGCAGTGATTTAACATCTTATATTTAGATAAGTCATTTGTTTAATTTTATTGCTATCCGTGTACTTGTATTAATATTTTGCTTTCTTCCCTTTTGTGTAATCGGTATCTTTCATATCTGTCTTGATTCTTACATTTTTCCCATTTATACAAGTTTTCTTGGGATGCTCTTTCTCTATAGGTAACTCCTGGAGTATTTTTTGCAGTTGTAGTATAGCACTTATCAAATGGCATTGCAGTTATATAGGGGTTTTGTTTGTTGGCTTGTTTACTTACCTAATTTCCGTATTAGATTTTAAGTTTCTTTTTCTTGCCAGTGACTATCCAGGTTTTTGTACCAAGTGGGTACTCACGCTGTTGAATGAAAGTACAGTTTTGTAGCCCTTTTTAAGTGTAGAATATGCAGTATAGTAGTTCCTCTTATCCACGGTTTCACATTATGTGGTTTCAGTTACCTATGGTCAACTGTGGTTCAAAGATAGTAAAAGGAAAATTCAGAAATAAACAATTCATAAATTTTAAATAATACATCATTCTGAGTAGTGTGGTTCTTTTCCCCACCTTGGATGTGAATTATTCCTTTGTCCAGTATATTGACACTGTATATGCTATCTGCACATTGGTTACTTAATACATAGTCATCTTGGCTATCAGATCAACTGTTGGGATGTCAACAATACTTGTGTTCAAGTAACCCTTGTTTTATTCAATAATGGCTGCAAGTGCAAGAGTAGTGATGCTGGCAATTCAGATGCCAAAGGGAAGCCGTGAAGTGCTTCCTTTAAGTGAGAAGGTGAGTGTAGTACAATAAAATATTTTGAGAGAGAAGGAGACCACATTCACTTAATTTTTATTAGAATATATTGTTATAATTTATCTATTTTATTATTGTTACTCTTACTGTGCCTAATTAGTAAGTGAACTTTATCATAGGTATGCATGTATATAATGAGAAAAAAGCAGTATACATAGGGTTGGTTGCTCTCACCAGTTTCAGGCGTCCCATCCACTGGGGGTCATAGAACATATCCCCCACAGGTAATGGGGATCTGCTGTACAGTAATTTTTAAGATTACCTTTTGCTCCTATTTCTTGTTGCATAATAACTCCCTTATGTTTTTCTGCCTTCTGAGACTATCTGGTCAATTGGGGGTGAGGGGGGGACTGAAGGAGGTGGAAGGATTGAGGGGGAAAAGGAGGAAAAACTCATAGGCAGTAAAACAGTGTGGTGATTGTTGGGGCTGAGGAGGGGATAGGGGGATAAATTGTGATGGGCGGAGACCTGACCTGGGATGGTACATACAATATGGTATATTGAGGATGTGTGTAGAATTGTGCACTTGAAACCTGTGTAGTTTTCTTAACCCGTGTCACCCCAATAAATTCAATAAAAAGGAAAAATAAAAGACTATCTGGTCAGATCAGAACATGGCTCATACCCTCAGTCAGTAATACTACAAATACTAAAAGTTCAATGGATTCTAAACTTGGTGATATTTGAATCTTTATCAGTCTTCTTCCTTCTCAGTTTCTTCTTTCTTGTTCTGATGACACAGCCCTACTTCTGGTCTTGAAAATACTGTTAGTTTAATTTATAGATGACAATAGGTATGAATCATTATTAATTCTGTTTAATGTTCTTCTAATAACTATGAAATTGTTATTTGGTATTTCTTTAATGATGAGGCAAACTGTTCTCTTTTCTATGGCCAGTTGTTGAATTGCATATCAATAAGCCATATAGGTAGAGATAATCATCTACTAATTTGCTGACCTTTGAAGCATATTTTTTCTGTAGTAAGCTATAAATTATAACTCACTTGAGGTCAAAAGTTGAAATCTCTTTAATACGTGTTTAGAGACCTGAAACTTGTGACAAGTAATTGACTGAAGATTGACACCCAAGATTAAAGGGGATAGAGAAAATCTATATAAAATAGGTATAGAAATAGGCACATAGAAAGCAAAGTAATAGCTATGTGAGTTGTAATTAGGATTCTATGAGAGTTGTCATTGTGAGTTATTAATGTGATGAAAGAATAGGTGCAATCAAATTATGACAAGGCTCTGGAATTTCTACAACAGGAAGGGCTCGAAGGCAGCAATTTTGTTACTATATTTTAAAGTGTAGGTGATCCCTTTGGAATTTGTCTTAAAATTAATGTTCTTACTCATTTAGTGAACTGGTTTCCTGTCATTTTTAAATTACAGAAGTAATATATTCATTTTTGTGTGTTAGAGAAAGTCCTGACTACTTGAAGAATAATGATTAAGTCAGTGGTCCTTAACCCTTTTTGAGGTACTGAACCCACCAGTTTCATATGCGCATTCACCGAACCCTTCTTTAGTGATAAATAAAATATGATTTTTTTTCCAAATTCAAGACATAGGTATATGTTTTTTTACTGGTGCACAAAATGAGCCATGCATGAACATCACCTTGCTCAAAGAACAAAACCAACAAAGTGCGTGAACTCACAACAAATTACAGTATTACTTTATTCTGGCCTCTGTGGCAGAGGCTTCTCCGAACCCCTGAGACCGACTCATCGAACCCCTAGGGTTCAATAGAACCCAGGTTAAGAACCACTGGTTTAAGTGCTTTACTTAAAAATTCTTACTTTATTGTTGCAATGTTTATGAAATTGTTTAGGGTCTTATGGAAAATATTTTACTACTTTACTTAGCTTTGTGTGAAGCTTCCAGAACTCTTGAAAGGGCTTTGTTGCTGCTGCTTATTTTGGTAGACTTTTAGAAGGTAGTTGTAATTTAAAGTTTCTGAGTTTTTTTTCCAAAAGAGTAATATCTTCATGTCCCCCCATTATAAAAGTAACTTTTTTTGTCAATATTTTGTGAGATACCCTAGTAATGCAGAAGTATAAGTAGCAAATAAGACCTGAGAATTCTGCTATCCTTATTTTTCATAAATAATAAATGAAAATTCACTTTTTCTTGGAAACTTTAAAAGGTATGAGTATTATGTGTGATGGTAAAAATGGAATGATATATAAACGCCATTCTAGAGCTTGCTTGCTTCATTCACCTACTTTTGTTCCACATCAGTTCATAGCTTCATGCTCTTGTAGCCACTTTAATTTTTTTAAAATAAATAGGTGGAATTTATTTTAATAGCATAGGTTATTTAACACAATATATAAAAAATATTAATGCACCCACAGGTACTAGCTACAAAAAATAGTGAGATGTTTTACATCCATTTTTCTTCCATACTGAATTCAAAATTCAGTATATTTTACATTAATGGTACCTCTCAATTAGAATGATAAATTTTCACTGAAAATACTTGACCTATATTTAGATTTTGTTAAATTTGCAATTGGAAAATTAGATCAACGTACCCAAATTATACTAAACATACTCTATAGGATAAATTTCTAGAAAAGGAATTGATAAATCAAAGGTTTATTTTAAATTATTGATAGATATTGCAAAATTATGCTCCATAATTTTGTACTGGTTTATAGTCAACAGTATATAATGTCTGTTTTTCCTGTATTGTGTCCAGCACTGGACATGATAGTCACTTGCACAGACACACAGAAACCTTAACCAAAGTAAATATTTTTTTATATTTATGCTTTCTATCCTTCTGCTCTATTTGGAAGAAGAGGGTCACTCTCACTATGTTTTCTTGGGGAGAACAACAAAAAGACAGAGCCAGAAGTCATGGAAGCCATGAGGAATTAAGGTTGGGGGCAAGGATGCAAAAGAACACGCTACTCAAAGAGGATGTGGTTCTGCTCTAGCACCAGGCACATCGAGGTGGTAACGAACAGACTTCAGCTTGGTGCCCAGTTGTGCCAGTTAGCATTTTACATTGGGCAAGTTCCTTGTCTTTATTAAGCTAAATTACAAAATTGAACGAGAAGATGGTTGTGAGGGTTAATGAGATAATGCATGCCAGGTCCAGGGAATGAATGGCTGCATAGTTATTCCTTGGTAAACAGTAGTTTAAGAGAGGGGAAAGGCAACAGAAACTTCTGAAAAAGGGACACTGTCAACATAAATAGGTGCTTCAAAAAAGATTATATGGCAGTACTGTGAAAAATGATTGGCAACTAGAAAGACCCAAGTTAGGTGACTATCAAGTTCATAGAAAAGTCTTTGAAAGAAGTAATGTGTATAGGTAGTAGTATGAAAAAGGAGAAGCTGGAGTTTATATATGTAAGATATTAAGGAGGGAGAATTGATGGGTTGATATACTTAGTTATTAACATATTTAGGGATCATATATTATAGTTACGATTTTCACTACTTAAATTTGACCCTGTGGGATAGCTGGTTTATCTGACAGGAGCTAGTCTATTATATTTTTATGATATTAATATTTTAAGGTATAAATTAATACTTTATTAAACTATTAACGTAGGATATGGGCTCCCTTTGACAGCACATAGAGAAACTGGAGCAATACAGAATGGAGACTAATTATTTTAAAAACTCTAGAAGGAACCTGAAATGTTGGTAACTTACTTTCGCTTTTCAAAAGAGTGGGAAAATCACATGCATTTACCATTTCTCCACTTGACTACCTTTGCTGCTTGGCTGAGTATTTAAAAACTTTCAGCAGTAGATGTGATGCTACTGCAGTCTGGTACTGTTGGTAAACTTAAAGTCTGTTAACATCTGTAACGGTGAAATAGTATGTTAAAGTTCATTTTATGAAGCAGGAAGTTGAAAAAGATGAATTTTTTCTAATCATATTTTAAAGGTAGAAGAATGATGTACAGTTGACCCTTGAACAATGTGGGAGTTAGGGGCACTGACCCTCTCCATCCCTCCACCTCTAGTCGAAAATCCTTTTATAACTTTTGATTCCTCAGAAACTTAAGTTAACCCATAGCATTTGCAGGGGATTGGTTCCAGTATACCCAAATCCTTATTTAGAATAGTATAGATCAGGGGTCCCCAAACTTTTTTTTCTTATATTCCCTGTTTAACTTCTTTTTCTTTTTTTGTTAATTTTAATGGGGTGACATTGATAAATCAGAGCACATATGTTCAGAGAAAATATTTCCAGGTTATTTTGATATTTGATTATATTGCATACCCATCACCCAAAGTCACATTGTCCTCCGTCACCTTCTATCTGGTTTTGTTTGTGCCTATCCCCTCCCTCACCTCCCCCCTTCCCAGGTAGCCAGCACACTCTTGTCCATGTCTCTGAGTCTCATTTTTATGTCCCATCTATGTATGGAATCATATAGTCCTTAGTTTTTACTGATTTACTTACTTCACTCAGTATAATGTTATCAAGGTCCATCCATGTTGTTACAAATGATCCAATGTCATTATTTCTTATGGCTGAGTAGTATTCCATAGTATATATGTACCAAAGCTTTTTAATCCACTCATCCCCTGACGGACATTTGGGCTGTTTCCAGATCTTCGCTATTGTGAACAATGCTGCCACGAACATGGGGACACATTTCTTTTTTTCGAACAGTATTATGGTGTTCTTAAGGGGTTCCCGAACTTTTTACACAGGTGGCCAATTCACTGTCCCTCAGACCGTTG
Source organism: Rhynchonycteris naso (assembly GCA_037038555.1). NCBI lineage: Eukaryota > Metazoa > Chordata > Mammalia > Chiroptera > Emballonuridae > Rhynchonycteris > Rhynchonycteris naso. The sequence goes on along the minus strand of CM072999.1, from coordinate 32,612,134 downwards.
GAGGGCCAGACTATAAAAAAAACTATGAACAAATCCCTATGCACATTGCACATATCTTACTTTAAAGTAAAAAAACAAAACGGGAACAGATACAATATTTAAAATAAAGGACAAGTAAATTTAAATTAACAAACTGACTAGTATTTCAATGGGAACTATGGGAGCGGATGCATCCTGTGCTCCTCTCACTGACCACCAATGAAAAAGGTGCCCCTTCCGGAAGTGCGGTGGGGGCAGATAAATGGCCTCAGGGGGCTGCAGTTTGGAGACCCCTGGTATAGATCAATACATACAGTCTGCCCTCCACATCCAGGGACTCCAGCTGCAAATTAAAAAAATCTGTGTATAAGTGGAGCTTCTCAGTTCAAACCATTGTTTTTCAAGGGTCAACTGTAATTATGTGATTTTTGAAAAGAGGTTTGTAGTAAGCATGATGTCACCTTACATAGCACTGTGGATCCACGTAAAGGTTCACTGATCTGGATTTTAATTCCTGGTCTGTTAATATCTAGCTCTATGACTTAACTTGCTGTGCCTACATATCTTCTGGAAAATGGGGGTATCTGGCCTGCTACCTTTCAGGGCCACTGTGGAGATCAAATGAGATGTGTCTGAATTTACTGTAGAAACTGAAAAGCTTTATTTACAAATGTAAGATGTGAATATGTAAATTATTACTTACAAATTTTCATTTCCAGCCTATTCTGTTTGAATTCCTTGTCTAGCAATTTTTTTTTTTTTGTAGTGAGAGAGGCAGAGACAGAGAGATGGACAGACAGGAGGAAGGGAGATGAGAAGCATCAATTCTTCGTTTTGGCACCTTAGTTCATTGACTGGTTTCTCATATGTGCCTTGGCCCTGGGGGCTATTACAGAACAAGTGACTCCTTGCTCAAGCCAGTGACCTTGAACTCATGCCAGTGACCTTGGGCTTCAAGCCAGTGACCTTTGGGTTCAAGCCAGCGACCATGAAGTCATGTCTGTGACCCCATGCTCAAGCCGGCGACCTTAGGATTTCGAACCTGGGTCCTCTGTGTCCCAGCCCAACACTCTATCCACTGCACCACCGCTTGGTCAGGCTCCTCGTCTAGCATTTAACAGCCTGTCAGCATTCTCACTTTAAATGCAATACTTCTAAAATGGAATTTATTATTTTTCCAGTTCTCCCCATCCCCTTTCTCTCCCTCCCAGGGAGAAGAGCCATATTCTCTGAACTATTCTATTTTAAGGTCCTGTAATTCTCCAAGGCTCAATTGCCATGCTTAATACAGTGTGTCCGTAAAGTCATGGTGCACTTTTGGCCTGTGACCGGTCAAAAGTGCACCATGACTTTACGGACACACTGCTGTATTTTAGAACAGTGGTTCTTAACCTTTTTTGAGGTACTGAACCCACCAGTTTCATATGCGCATTCACCGAACCCTTCTTTAGTGATAAATAAGACATGACTTTTTTTTCCAAATTCAAGACATAGGTATATGTTTTTTTACTGGTGCACAAAATGAGCCGTGCATGAACATCACCTTGCTCAAAGAACAAAACCAACAAAGTGCATGAACTCACAACAAATTACGGTGTTACTTTATTCTGGCCTCCGTGACAGAGCCTTCTCTGAACCCCTGAGACCGATTCATCGAACCCCTAGTGTTCGATAGAACCCAGGTTAAGAACTACTGCTTTAGAATTATATACACATTCCTGGTCTGTAAATCTTGTCAAATCATTCTTTTAGTGACCAGTGTTTGAAATTATTCCTTTTCATTCTTTCTACTTCCTTTATCTTTCCATACATAAAGTGTTAAAACATTGTCTCTCTTGGCTGCTCTACTTATATTTCCCCTAGTCAACTCTGGTTACAGTATAAATTTAACTTTCTAGAAAGCTATTTGTTTTTGTTTTAACTCATATCCATAGTCTCCCATTGCTTGCAGGAGAAATTCAAACAATTTAGCTTAGCATTCAGAGTCAACTGTGACTTTATCTTCTATCTCTTACATTGGCTGTGTTCCTTATCAAGACTACTGTTCTCCAACTAGGCCATATATATTCTTGATTGTTAGTAATGTACTGAAAAGCCATGTTGCAAGTAATTTCATTCCACATGTTTAAAAATCCAGTTTTAAATGTTAGAGTCAGTTTGAAATGTTATAAATTACCTATTGCCCTAGTACATTTAAAAAAACTTCACTAACCTTTTGGATTCATTTAATCTTTTATTACAAAGTTGTTGAAGGTGATAATGGGGCAGTTCAAGTAACCAACCATTTGATATCTTTGATACTGTTTGGCTTTTAACCAATTCCTACTATGAGTGTGTGGTCTTGAATATCTCCAAAGACCTTTAACCTTGTGTTTGATATAAGCAAATAGAGAATTTCCCCACTCAATTTAAAAAAGACATACTTTTTTACTTCAGAGAATATTACATATAATATAGAGAAAACTTAATTATCTGATTTTAAAAAAATATTCTTCCAACTCTTTTTTATATTGCAAGGTACTACTATAAAAGTAATATCAAGGTTTGTAAAGGAAAACAGTGAATCATGATTCATTATACAGTCCCATTGGCCCCTGGGAATACTTACAGCTAAAGCTAAATAATAAACATAAAAAAGCGAAAAGAGACTATTTGGTTTTGCAAATATGTTTTCCATAGAATTTCATTGTTTAATAAAGAGAATATTGCATGACCAGGCGGTGGCACAGTGGATGGACCATCTGACTGGGATGCAGAGAGCGCAGGTTCAAACTCACAGGTTGCCGGCTTGAGCACGGGCTCATCCGGCTTGAGCACGTGGTTGCTGACTTGAGCGTGGAATCATAGACATGACCCCAAAGTTACTGGCTTGAGCCTAGAGGTCGCTGGCTTGAAGCTCAAGGTACTGGCTTGAATCCAAGGTCAATTGCTTGAGCAAGGGGTTACTCACTCTGCTGTAGCCCCCTGGTCAAGGCACATATGAGAAAGCAATCAATGAGCAACTAAGGTGCTGCAATGAAGACTTGATGCTTCTCATCTCTCTCCCTTCCTGTCTGTCTGTCCCTCTCTGTCTCTCTCTCTGTCTCTGTCACACACACACACACACACACACACACACACACACACACACACAAAAGGATATCTATGGACAGGTGGAGGAAAATCTTAGAAAGGAACCCTTTAAAGCACTGAACTGAGAAATCGTCATAATCAATACAGGTTTTTTTCTTATTTTAGTATTGGATAAGAATAAAAAAGAATGGCAAGAACGAAGAATTTCCATTCTGAAGTAAAACAGACTTGGTATGAGTCTTGGCTTTGCCATTTAGGTTTATGACTTTGAGAAGCAATTTAACTTCTCTATACTTGCTTTTCACATCTATAAGCTGAGGATGACTTTGAGAAGTAGAAAGGCTTGAATAAGATGATATATGTGAAATTCTTGGCACTCTGCCTGGCAAGCAGTCCTATTGCTTTTACTTCTGCTACTACTAACCACTATCTCCGTCACTGCTTACTCAAACCATTTAATCATTCTACTCTTGTCCTCTCGTAAAATACCATTCATGGATGTTGTAAGAATCATATGATATAATGGCTGTGAAACCATATACACAAGAGTACCTATTATAACTGTGGAATGTTTATTTTGAGGTGCTCTTTGGGCAGAATCTTTGTTTCTTTAAACCTGTCTTCTCATTTGTCATTGGGGATAACAATAGTACTTAAACTTATAGAATTATTTGAGGATTAACTACATTAATTATGGTAGCATGGTGTTTAACACACAGTTAGTAAATAATATGTCCATTAACTATGTTTTGTCTATACTTGTAAGCATTTAATGGTTGGAAATGTATCATATGCTGGAATAGATTACTAAAATTGGGCTTGCTTTCCTATTCAGATTCCAGTATAGAGTGTAAGGCAATTTATTTGGCAATAGTTTTTATTCCATTTATTCTGTCGCTATTCTGTTAGCAGTCATTACCTTGTTGAATTTATGGGATTTATTGATCTCTGCCACTAAGTATTTGTGTAACCTTGACAAGTGACTTAGATTTTCTGGATCTTCCTTTGTCATTTGTAAAATAAGAGGAATTCATTAAATCAATGTTTTGTTATGTAAACATTTAAGTTAGCAGAACTTTTTTTCCCTTAAACCTTAAAAAGAAAGATGAAAGTAAGCTTCTGCTCTTCCCATCCCATTTCCAAGATGACCCTTGAAGTCTCTTCCTGAACATTTTGAAAACATTGGAATATATATTTAAGGATCTTTCAGGCTCAGTATTAATTATTTGGAAACACATAGTACTTGAGAAAGAGTTGAAACACTGTAAGTTAAAATACCATTAATTAAGTGGTTAAAAAGGAAGCTTGGATATTTAAAATTTTGTCTTGAATGCATGAGAAACTTAACTGAATATTATCGAATGAGTGAACACTTTAATTTTGGATTAGGTGATATTCCAGTTTTGTTTTGTTTAACTCAAGGTTTCTTAATTGTGGTGTTATTGTTATTGACATTAAAAAAGCTTTTTAAAAAATTTATTGATTGATTCTAGAGATGGAGGGCGTGGGGGAGGGGGGAAGACCGTGATCCCTGGTTAGGGCATATGATAGGCTTTATTGACATTTTTGACTGGATAATTCCTGTTAGGAGAGGCTATCCTGTGCCTGTTTAGCATGCAGCATCCCTGGCTCTGCTAAGTAGGTGCCAGCAGCACTCCTCAACCCAGTCCTGACAGTAAAAATTTATGTCTAGACGTTGTTAAAATTAACCTAATGTGGACAGGTGGAAGGAAACCTCACCCTTAGTTGAGAACCATTGGAATCCAAATGTTCAAGAAGAGTCAAGTTGATATTTGTAAATAAATCTTTGCTAAACTGGTTAAATGAGTACTTTAGGATAAAGGCATTTAGTAGATTATAAACACAGCACTATTTTTCCAGCTATTTGTTTGTTTCAAGGCAGTCTTATGGCTTAGAATGATAGGGTGAGAATAGGAACTTGTAGACTAAATCTTTCCATTGCTGATGTGTTCTATATACATACAGTATTTGCCAGGAATGTTCAAAGCTGCTTAGTCTCTGAAAGTTTATATCAGAGAAAGGTGTGTCTTCTAAGCTATCCAGTTAAATTGAGCATCAGGAATTATATCTTCTCTTGCAGTTTGTGAGGGCAGATGATTAATGTGGTGTTAGTTTATAATGTGTGTTACCCCTACTTCCCTTTGACTCTTTAATATTTTATTTGATTTTTACTTTGAGATATTTTTCAATTAAGGGAATTTAGCTTCTATACAATTTTATCTGACATGGTACATTCTAAATACAGTTTTTTGGTTTTCTTTTAAGCATTTTATTTATTTATTTTGTGACAAACAGAGAGTGTCAGACAGAAGGACAGACAGGACAGGAGAGAGATGAAAAGCATCAATTCTTCGTTGCTGCTCCTTAGTTGTTCATTGATTGCTTTCTTATATGTGCCTTGACGGGGGGGGGGGGGGTTGCAGCAGATTGAGTGACCTCTTGCTGGAGCCAACAACCTTGGGCTCAAGCTGGTGACCTCGGGGTCTCGATCCTGGGTCCTCCGCGTTCCAGTCCGACGCTTTATCCATTGTGCCACTGCCTGGTCAGGCTAAATACAGTTAGTTTTAAAGTTAATGAGGATAGCAGTGGCATCTTGGAACACAGTTATCTGGATGATAAACAAAGGTACTTCTATCTGAAACCTAAACCATGAATTAGGTAGAACTTTAAAAATATCTTTATTTGTAGGGTTTGCCCACTAATGTCCCATTGAAAAGTAAACCCAGGACGTTTGCACTTGGTCTTCTTCTTGCTTTAAGGGGTTGGATATGTCATTACCGGTAATAGCTTGAAAAATTTTTTTATATTGTACCTGTTGAGTTCAAGTTCAGTTTACTTCAAATATATACGATTTTTTTTATTTTAAAAATATTTTGTTTTCTAATGTAAAGAATAATTGAAAATTTAATTTTTTAGCTAACTCTTTGTTGAGTCTATATATTTTTGTTTAAATTATTGTCAGTAATAATTTCCAAGCTAATACTTTGTACAAGTAGCTCAAATATATTTGAGCTTTGATTTGTTGTAAATCAGTAGCCAAGGCCACCATCACAGCTCCCTGGCCCATGAAGGTTCACATTTGATTCAGACAGACAGTAATGAAACAACGGAGCCAAGACTGGTGGGCCATTACCTTTAATCCTAGCTCGCACCCGGCAGGCAAGAAATAACACACAGTGAGAAAACACTTCTCTTTCTATTCAGGGCTCCCAAAGCCACTGACTCATCCAAGTGTTCCTAGAATTGAAGGCCCCACCAGCCTTATTCACCTCTGTTCTCCATCTCCTTCTCTCTGCACAAACTGGCTTCTCCTTCAGCACTCCACCATCTTGGCTGCCTCTCCTGTACAGTGCTGATGGCAGGATCTGAGTGAGCAAGAGCCCCAGTCTGCTTCAGTTTAGAGTGTAGAAAATTAAAGCCTTTAAGCCAATATACAAATAAGGAAGTCTGATGCAAAGCTACTTATCTGAGGCATAAATGGGATTCCTCATAAGAGTGCACTACCCCACATTATGCAACAGTCAAGGGTGTGGGGAAAAGTTTAATTTTGAGAACATCTTAGTATTAGAAGGATATTGAAAAGATCTTAGTGTTAAAAGGGTGAGGGAACGCTTAGTCTTAAAACTAAGCCTCAGGCTATGAGGACCTTGCCTGTTTAAAGCCTGTTTCCCACACCCAATGCAAACTATAAGCGAGCAAACATACATTATATTTACAAACTTATTTAACTAACACTTGTATTTACTTATTTTCTACATATGGGTAAGTTCATTCTCTGTGAAAATGACGTGTGTGCCATTTATTGTTGGAAACAAATTTATGCGTTGAGTTAAATATTTATTGAGCAAATGAAATTTTTTTATATGAAGTTATATATGACTTGTTTCTGGAATATTCAATAGTCTTTAAAAAATTAGTTTGGCTGAGATATAATTTACATGTAAGAAGATGCAGTTTTAAATGTATATCTTAAAAGCAGCTCAGTAAGTAATTAAAATTCATTAATTTTAAGTGTTCAATTTGATGATTTTTTTAAAAGGGGGGGAAGGACAGACAGGAAGGAAGAGAGATGAGAAGTATCGACTCACAGTTGCTGCACCTTAGTTGTTCATTGTTTGCTTCTCATATGTGCCTTGATCAGGGGTGGGTCCTGCTGAGCCAGTGGCCCCTTGCTCGAGTCAGAGACCTGGGGCACAAACCAGCAGCCATGGGGTCATGTTTATGATCCCATGCTCAAGTCAGATGAGAATGTACTCAAGCCGGTGACCTCATGGTTTTAAACCTGGGTCCTCAGCATCCAGGCCAACACTCTTTCCACTGCACCACTGCCTGGTCAGGCCAATTTGATGAATTTTAAAACCAACTTTATTGAAGTATGTTATATTTCGTAGAATTTATATTTTATGGGTACAGTTGAGTTTTAATAACTTTATATTGTGCAGATATCACTGACATATATTTTTGTTATACTTTTATCACCTAAAGAAATGTCCCTCATCTTTTTATAGCTAGTTTCTGCTCCCACCCCCAGCTGTAGGAAACCACCAGACTGCTTTCTCTAACACTGCTGGTTTTGCCTTTCCTTAGAAATAGCATATGAATGGAATGTTGCAACAGGTATTCTTGTGTCTGATAATTCTTTTTCATGCCATCCATGTTGTAGCATGTCATTCTTTTTTATTATTGAATAGTACTCTATATTTTATTTATCTGTTCACCAGCTGAAGGAAATCTGGATTGTGTCCAATTTTAAGTTATTAGTAATATTTGAATGCTCCATGCAGATCTTTGTGTTTAATATTTTAAGAAACTGCCAAACTGACGACCATTTTACATTAACAGCACTGTTATTTGAGCATTTCAATTTCTTCACATCCTCTCCAATGCTTAGTGTTGTCAATCTTTTTAATTTTAGCTATTTTGTTATGTGTGTAATGGTATTTTTTAAACAGCTTTATTGTGATACAATTCACATACCATACAGTTCATCCCTTTCAAGTGTACAGTGGCTTTAAGTATATTCAGAGTTATTCAGTAGTGAAATTGCTGGAGCATATAGTAAATCTGTGTTTAGCCTTTAAAGAATTGTCATACTGTTTTCCAGTGTGGCTGCACCATCTGACATTCCCACCAGCACTGTATGAGGGTTCTAGTTTCTCCACATCCTCCACAGCACTTATCTTTTTGTATCAAACCATCCTAGTGGATAGTAAGTGGTTTCTCATTTTTTTTAATTGAAGTATAATTGACATACAATATTATATTAGTTTCAAGTGTACAGCATTATTATTTGACTTTTTTTTTTTTTTTTTTTACAGGGACAGAGAGAGAGTCAGAGAGAGGGATAGACAGGAACAGAGAGAGGTGAGAAGCATCAGTCATTAGTTTTTCGTTGCCGTTGCGACACCATAGTTGTTCATTGATTGCTTCCTCACATGTGCCTTGACCGCGGGCCTTCAGCAGACTGAATAACCCCTTGCTGGAGTCAGCGACCTTGGGTCCAAGCTGGCGAGCTTTTGGTCAAGCCAGATGGACCCGTGCTCAAGCTGGCGAGCTTGGGGTCTCGAACCTGGGTCTTCTGCATCCCAGTCCAACGCTCTATCCACTGCGCCACCGCCTGGTCAGGCTATTTGACTTTTATTGACATCTTTATACATTGCAAAATGATCACCACAGTAAGTAGTCACTATTTCTTCCAAAACAAAGTTATAAAATTTGTGTTTGTATTGAGAACTTTTAAGATTTACTTTCTTAGCAGCTTTCAAATTTGCAGTATATTGCCTGACCAGGAGGTGGCGCAGTGGATAGAGCATCGGACTGGGATGCGGAAGACCCAGGTTCGAGACCTCGAGCTCGCCGGCTTGAGCACGGGCCCAACTGGCTTGAGCAAAAGCTCACCATCTTGGACCCAAGGTCGCTGGCTCCAGCAAGGGGTTGCTCGGTCTGCTGAAGGCCCGTGGTCAAGGCACATGTGAGAAAGCAATCAATGAACAACTAAGGTGTCACAAAGGCAATGAAAAACTAGTGATTGATGCTTCTCACCTCTCCGTTCCTGTCTGTCTGTCCCTATCTTTCCCTCTCTCTGACTCTCTCTCTGGCCCTGTTAAAAAAAAAAAAAAATAGCAGTATATTGATTATAGTAAGTGTGCTATTCTTATTTTATATCTGAAAGCTTGTCTCTCTTAATTCCCTTCACCCATTTTACCCACCCCCTTCCAACATCCTCCCCCCTCTGGCAGCCACCAATCTGTTATCTGTGTATGAGTTTTGTTTTGTTTATTTTGGTTGTTTTAATATTTCACATGTAAGTGAAATCATGCAATGTTCTCTTTCTCCATTTGATTTATTTTACTGAGGGTAATTCCTTCCGGTCCATCCATATTGTTGCACATGGCAAGATTTCACTTTTTAATGGTTAAGTATTATGGCATTGTGAGAGTGTATTTATTACATCACATCTTCGTTATCCATTCATCTGCCTATCCATTGATGGGCACATTTAGGTTATTAACAAATCTTGACTATTATAAATAATGCTGCAGTGAATGTAGGAGTATGTATAACTTTTCAAATTAGTGTTTTCATTTTCTTTGGATAAATACACAGAAGTAGAATTTCTAGATCATTTGGTAGTTCTATTTTTAATTTTTTGACAAACCTCCATACTGTTTTCCATAGTGCCTATACCAATTTACATTTCCACCTAAGTACACAGGGGTTCCTTTTTCTCCATATCCTCGCTAACACTTAGTTATTTCTTGTTTTTTTGATAGAGCCTTTCTGACTGGTCTTTTGGTTTTGATTTGCTTTTCTCTGGTGACTAAGAATGTTGAATATCTTTTCATGTGCTTACTTAAGGCCATTTGTAATATCTTCTTTGGAGAACTGTATTCAGGTTCTGTTCCCATTTTTAAATCAGGCCATTTCATCTTTTTATTACAGTCACAAGGGTTTGTTACATGTTCTACATACAAGTTCCCTGTCACATACTGATTGGCAAAAGTTTTCTCCAATTCCATGGATTGACTTTTCACTTTTCTGAAGTCCTTTGGAGCACAGAGTTGTTGTTTTTTTATGTCTAATTTATCTATTTTGTTGTTGTTGCCTGTGCTTTTGATGTCCTATCTTAAACCATTGCCTAATCCAAGGTTATGAAGATTTACACCTGTGTATTCTTCTAAGAGTTTTTTAGTTTTAGTTCTTATATTTGTGTCTTGGATCCATTTGGAGTTAATTTTTGTATATGGTGTGAGGTAAGAGTCCAACCTTATTCTTTTGGATGGATATCCAGTTGTCCGAGATTATTCATTAAAGAGACTATTTTCTTCTCATTTAATATTCTTGGCACCCTTGTTAAAAATCAGTTGCTTATCTATGTGAGAATTTCTAGACACTTAATTCTGTTCCATTGATTTCTGTCCTTATGTCACTATCTCGTCATTTTAAGTTTGCATTTTTTAAGAATTATTGATGTTGAGTATCTCCAAATGATTATTTTTGCCATTTGTCTGTCTTCTTTGTTAAAGTGGTCAAATCTCTTGCCCTATTTTTTTTTCATTTTTTAATTTTTTTTACAGAGACAGAGAATCAGAGGGACAGATAGGGACAGACAGACAAGAAGGGAGAGAGATGAGAAGCATCAATTCTTTGTTGCAGAACCTTAGTTGTTCATTGATTGCTTTCTCATATGTACCTTGACTTGAGGGGGAGGGGCTACTGCAAAGCGAGTGACCCCTTGCTCAAGTCAGTGACCTTGGGCTCAAGCCAGCAACCTTGGGCTTCAAGCCAGCAACCTTTGGGCTCAAGCTAGCGACCATGGGGTCATGTGTATGATGCCACGCCCAAACCAGTGACGCCACGCTCCAGCTGGTGAGCCTGCGCTCAGGCTGGTGACCTCAGGGTTTCGAACCTGGGTCCTCTGCATACTAGTTCGATGCTTTGTCCACTATGCCCCTACCTGGTCAGGTTCTTGCCCTATTTTAAAAAATTAATTTTTGACTTACTGAGTCATAAGAGTAATTACAGCAGACAAATATTTTGCAGATATTTCCTTTTTTATCTTTGCCTTTCCATTTTCTAAACAGTTTTTTTTAACGGACAGAGAGAGGGACAGATAGAGACAGACAGACAGGAGCGGAGAGAGGTGAGAAGCATCAATCATTAGTTTTTCATTGCTGTCACAACACCTTAGTTGTTCATTGATTGCTTTCTCACATGTGCCTTGACCGCGGGCCTTCAGCAGACCGAGCCACTCCTTGCTGGAGCCAGCGACCTTGGGTCCAAGGTGGTGAGCTTTTGCTCAAGCCAGATGGGCCCGCGCTCAAGCCGGCGAGCTCGAGGTCTCGAACCTGGGTCTTCCGCATCCCAGTCCGACGCTCTATCCACTGTGCCACCGCCTGGTCAGGCTCTTAACAGTTTTTTTAGCGGCATACTTGGGGGTTACATTCTGCCACTGTTCCATGGGTTCAGACAGCCTTGTGTAATTAATTGGCAACTAACTGTATAATAGAGCTTAAGAAAGGTAAAGATCTTGAAGATAGTGGTATAATTAATAGTAGGGAAGAGGTTGTCAGTTTGGGATACACATTGTCCCTGACTTATGATGGCTCAAGTTAGGAGTTTTCGATTTTGTGATGGTGCAAAAGCAATATGCGTTTAATAGAAACTGTACTTCAAATTTTGAAGTTTGATTTTTCCCCCAGGTATATGTGGTACGATACTCCCTCTTGTTGCTGGGCAGTGGCAGCAAGTCGCAACTTCCAGCCAGGCACATGATCATGAGGGTAAACAATGATACCCTACAGTGTAGCATTAAATGCATTTTCAATTTAATGGTATTTTCAACTTATTGTGGGCTTATTGTGATGTGACTCCATCGTAAGTAGAGGAGCATCTGTATATTGAAATTAAAATTCCAGATGACATCCATATAAAATGTACTTTATAGTCCCTCAACCTGGAAACTTATTTCTAGATCTTCTCAGAGCTCACTCACTTTGTTGACATTCAGTTCTCAACTGTCACCTCCTAAAGTAGGACTTCCTTGACCATCTTATCTAATGTTGCCCCTTCTAAACATCACTACCTATATTATATTGATGTTGGTTTTCTGGGGGGTATGGGAACCCACTGTGAGTTCTTGACTTTGTGCAGGAAACAGTTCAAATTCAAGCCAGCATAGAGTTTAAAGTAAAAGTGAGTTTATTAGTGAAGAATGAGACAGAATCTGCTTCCTTTATCAATGTTCTTTTAATCAGGGGCTAGTGTATTCATGAGGGGGAGGAGTATTCAGGATCTCCCTGGGAAAGAGGTAGAATTTTGCAGAGGATCTCTGTTGGCCATTTTTTGTCCTTCAGTGGGCTTTCTGTTTGTGATCATGGCGTGTGTCATTTAGCATGCTAATGTTTTACAGTGAGCCTCTAATAAGGGTGGTAGGGGTTACTGTTAGGTGAAATTAGTTGCCATGTTTATCAGCTGGTCTCTGCCAGTTCTGAGCCCTAAATATGGTGGGGTTTGGCTTACATCTTGACAGTTTCTGTGCCTTTTATCAGTTGCAGCTGTTTTGCCACATACCCTATTTCAATATTACCTAGTTTTACGTTCTCTCTAGCCCTTTATCTGAAGTCATTTTACTGTGATTGCTTTTTATTATCTATTACCCTACTGCAGAGATTTTCAACCTTTTTCATCTCATGGCACACATTAATTACTAAACTTCTGTGTGACACTAAAAAATGCACTTTTTGCCGATATGACAAAAAAATAGGTATAGTTTTGATTAATTTACACCAGACGGCTATTGTTGTGTTGGCTGTTGTCATGTTTTTATTTGACAATCAAAAGAATTGCCAAATAAACTAAAATAGGTGTTACATGTTTTAAAATTTCTTGCAGGCCTGACCCTGGCCAGTTGACTCAGTGGATAGAGTGTCTTCCCAGCATATGGACATTCCAAGGTCGACTCCCAGTTAGGACACACAGGAGAAGACATCATCTGCTTCTCTTCACCTTACTGTCCCCCTTCTCTCCTTCTTTCCCTCCTGCAGCCAGTGGCTCAATTGGTTCGAGTGTTTACCTCAGGCACTGAGGATAGCTTGGTTGATATGAGCATCGGCCCCAGGTGGGGTTGCTGTGTGGATCTGTCTCACTTGTGGGAGTCTGTCTCACTACCTCCCATCCTCTCACAGGATCTTTGTCTTGGTCTCCAATATAGCATCAGCATTTCCCCTTCTGAATTAACTGTGGTTCCCATTTGTCAAATTCTCATTTTTGAAACTTATTATTTATTGGCATCATAAAATATTCATAATGTTTAAAATTGACCCAGAAATTATAGTTAAAACAAAGAACAAAACACTGAATTTTTGTTTTGAGTCTTAACGTAGAGGTCCAAAGTATTGCGATAAATAAAGATGCAAAAGGGTTTTACCCTTCTGTTTACCTTTTTCTCATCATGGATTTCAGGTAATTTATATTGCTTTTGATGTGTGTCCATTAGAGATTAGGAAGGGGTGCATTTTTACTACTTTACACTAAGAAAGGCTTGCTATCCGCAAACAACTGGATAGCGTATTAAATTAACCTTTCCCTCCCACTCCCTCTCTCTAAAAAACACTGCAGACCTTTTTACTTGATTAATTGTCTCTTTTCTGTTTTACAGAGTAAGAAGGTTAGCCTGCGTTCTGTGAAAAACCAGAAAAGAGAAACTAAGAATAGTAGACAAGGTCTTTCCAATTAGCATAATGTAAGTTCTTTTCACTGTTGTTGGCCTGAATCTTTTGTTAGCTGAAAAAGCTGTTTCTATGGAAACAAATAGTCCAACTTCTTAGAATGTCTGAAGAATGCTGATCACTTAAAATGAGACTTCCCAGCTGCTGGTCAAAGGGCATTACTTGTGCAAGAAAGGGAGGGAGGATGGATTGAAAATAAATTTAGAGTTCTGGACAGGAGCATATGCCAACCATGCTTATGCATATGAAGTATATATTTTACATTTTCCTCTGTCTAAAAATCAGGATATTGATTATATAGGAAATTGTCTTCCTGCTAACCTGTCATGTTTCCCAGCTCTCATACAAATGGTTCTGGTTGTTGGTGTGCAGTTTTCAGTGGGCCAGTATTCCTCACACTATTTCATGCTCCCCAATTTCAATGATTTGTATTTATTGAATCTTATTTAGCATCTTTTTACTCCTTTTTCTTGCATCCAATTCACATAAGCACAGCCCTTTTTCCCTCACTAGTTTGAAGTTAGCATTGAAAAGGCTTTGGCTTGCCAACCTGAAAATTTATTCTCTTGCTTTTTGGACTATGTGAAGAGTTTGAATTGATTTATTATTTTATTTTTCTTCAAATTTTTTCCCCATCATGGCTGGGTATGAGCTGAGACTCTTACAAGAATTTGAAATGTGTGCTTTTGAGGCATTTAAAAAGCAATTTATAATTAGAGGATTGAGAAGAGAGGGCTACTCTTAGGGCCAACACCTTGTAACTGCATAATCTATATAAGGTGGTCTCAACTCTTCCACTGTTTATTAATCTGTATTGACTACATGTATAACCTAGGGTATTCAGAATTTTCTTGTCTAAAAAGTTATAATCTTAAAGCTAAAACTAGAAGGCACAGCATAAGTTTCTGATTCTGAAAGAACTTTTTGAATCTTTCATAGCTTTTCTGAATTAACTTGTGAGCATTATACTATATTTGGAGAGTTATATGCTTATTTAACCAAGGTGGTCTGGAGAAACGTATTAAAGAATAGGGCTCTGTGGTAGATCTTGAAGGCAGAGAAGAAAGGAGAAGCCGTACATATTTCTTAGTTGATAAGGCATTTAGGCAGGAAGAAAAAAAAAATGGGATAAGCACAAATGAGGAAGCTAACTTAGAAGGCTTGTGCAGTAAAGTAGTAAAAGATACAGTTAGAAAGTTTGAGTTTACTTTATAAGTTCAAACTGTTCTTTAGGTAATATGAAAGCTATCAGAGGTTCTGAACAAGAGTGATATGCTCATATACTTAATTAAACATGTATCTCTTACTAGATATCAGGACTATAGAGATGAATAAGACAGATGCTGATTAGATTGTATACCTCTATGATCTACAGTTGCCTTGTAATTAATATGTCCAAAAATAAGCCCATATGATCTTTTAATTTCTTGCTCCTTCTAATTTTCCCTCTCCTATATTCTTAATCTTAGTTCAGTGGTTCTTAACCTGGGTTCTATCGAACCCTAGGGGTTCGATGAGTCGGTCTCAGGGGTTCAGAGAAGCCTCTGCTACGGAGGCCAGAATGAAGTAATACCGTAACTTGTTGTGAGTTCATGCACTTTGTTGGTTTTGTTCTTTGAGCAAGGTGACGTTCATGCACGGCTCATTTTGTGCACCAGTAAAAACACATATACCTATGTCTTGAATTTGGGAAAAAAAATCGTATTTATCACTAAAGAAGGGTTCGGTGAATGCACATATGAAACTGGTGGGTTCGGTACCTCAAAAAAGGTTAAGAACCACTGTCTTAGTTAATGGCGTTGCTGTCCACCTAGTGACCCAAAGATAGTGGCCCTGTAGTCACACTGTCTGATTTCCTATCCTGAAGCCTTCTGTATGCTTGACCCTGTGCTCGGCAATGTCACAGATCCAGAGACTAGGCAGCCTGGTTTCTGACCTCTAAGGGATTCTAGTTTGATGGGAAAACTGATAGAGGAACAAATAGTTGTAGTTCAGTTTGATCAGAGATGTGACAGTGATTGTGGGATTCCGGAGGAGTTAAACATTCAGTTTGCAGAGTCATGGAAATCCAAAGGAGGTTATACTTGAGCTAAGACTCAAAAAGAGCATGGGCAAGGATTAGATTCCAGGCAGTTTGATTCTGGAACCTGTTCTCTCAAGCATTCAGCTGTTTTGGTAACTGGGTGGATATAGTGACATTAGTTAGAATTGAGAGTGGAAGAAGAAGATCAAAGAAAATATGAGAGAATTAAAGGGAAATATGAGTTTAATTCTGGACACAATTTCTAGATCCCTGTAGGAAATTTTGGTAGGTAGACCAATAGGCAGGGATCCTGTCTCTATAACTCTGTAACATAGCCAGGGATAGATGCTCAATTAAAATTAATGCTATTTTCTAAACCTTTGATGACTTTTCTACTGCCTTGAGCATTAAGGACTTATAATTAAGACCTTTCACAAGTTGAATACAAACTTTCTAGCCAGTATCCTAGTGTACAATCTGACTGCTTTGGTTCAACTATCCTTATATATACTTTTCCCATACCTTTTATCTCCCTGCTCATATGGCCTCTCCCTTATTCCTCCATCCTATCTTCAAGGCCTACTTTAGTCCTCATTCCTCATCTACAAAATGGACATATTTGGACTTCCTTTAACAATTGTAATGATTATTAAATGAATGCTGTAGAGTGCTTGCAGTATTATACAGTACATAGTGATCAGTAAATGTTATAGTTGTAGTTATTACTATTACTACTTCCTCCTCCTCGTTCCTTTTTCTTCCTTCCCTTTCCCCCTCCCTTATTCCTCCACCCTTTCTCCTCTTCCCCCTCCTCCTTTTTTCTTTTTCCTTCTTTCTTCTTCTTCCTCTGCTGTATAAAATAGACCCCAACTTCTAGTATCTATTTTTTTTTTATTGAGAGGCAAGGAGGCAGAGACTCCCGCATGTGTCCCAATTGGAATCCACCTGGCAAGCCCCTACCAGGCAATGCTTTGCCCAGCTTGGCTGCAGCTCCGTTGCTCAGTAACCAAGCTATTTTAGCACCTGAGGCCGAGGCCATGGAGCCATCCTCAGCGCTCAGGACTTTTGTTTGAAACACTCAAACCAGGGCTGCAGGAAGGTAAAAGAGAGAGATAGAGAGGGGAGGAGAGGTGGAGAAGCATGTGGTCGCTTCTCCTGTGTGCCCTGACTGGGAATCGAACCCGAGACTTCCACACACTGGGCTGATGCTCTACCACTGAGCCAACCAGTCAGGGCCAAGTTCTAGTGCATCTATAACTTACACCTTTCTTTAATATGATTTTTCTTCATTTCACTGTCTTAAGTTCAGGGCCACATTTCTTACAGTTGCCTTCAAAATGGTCTCATTGCCACCCTCTACACTTCTGTAGTTAGTCCTCTACACTTCTGCCAGAGTGTTATTTCTTTAAAAGTGAATGTGATCATGCCATCCCCTGCTTTAATTTTTATATTAAGTCAGTACTTTCAGGATAAAGGGCAGTCTTTAGCTCTTAAACTCTTCTCAGTCTGGTCCCCTGCTTGCTTACCAGTTTTATCATTAATCATGTATCACATACTCCCATTGCCCAGTCAGCCTTATTCTGTTCTCTTTTTGGAAAGCGCCGTACTCTCATACTCTTCCTTTGTATTGGTCATGTGATTCCCTCCTTCTGGAACAGTCTCTCCTATCTAGCTAATATGTAGGTCTTTGAAATGCCTCTCAAAGAACTGCATTCTTATGTTTCCATTGTTTGCTATGACTCCTTGCCACAAAGTTTCAGAGTCCTTTGTACATCTTCTGTGAATTTATTACATTTCTAAGTTTAGTTGAATAAATATTTATGGGGCATTTCTTTTTGTTTTTTTTTTAATTCTTTTAGTATTGTTTGTTTTTAATTTTTAGTGAGAGGAGGGGAGCAGAGAGATAGACTCCCACATGCAACCCAACTGGGATCCACCCAGCAAACCCACTGGAAAGTGATGTTCTGCCCATCTGGGGCCATTCCATTTTTCAGCAACCGAGCCATATTTTAGTGCCTGAGGCAGAAGCCACCGAGCCATCCTCAGCATCTGAGGCCAACTTGCTCGAACCAATCAAGCCATGGCTACAGGAGGGAGAGAGAGAGAGAAGGGGGTGGGTTGGAGAAGCAGATGGTCACTTCTTCTGTGTGCCCTGATTGGGAATTGAACCCAGGACATCCACATGCTGGGCCAACGCTCTACCACTGAGCCGACCAGCCAGGACCTATTGGGCATTTCTTATGTTAAATTTATTGTGTTAAACACTGCAGGATATAAGAATAAGACATGACCCCTGTCTAACTAAAGTTTAGAATCTAACGAGGAGAAACCAACTGAGAAGAATCATTCAATTTCTTTGCTGTCTCTTCCAGTAGACTATGAACAACATTCCAAGGGAGAAGATTAAAACAGAATTTTAAGTCAATTAATATCAGTTTGCAGACATTTTTCTGAGTGAAAGGCTAGATCAGATAAATAAGCATGATAATGGTCTAAGCAAGGGAACTCCCAGAATCCTCTGGCCCAGTCTTTTCTTACATGATCTATATAATCTACCCCCCTAAATCTAGTATAGTGAATATGAGTATGGCCTTATTGTTTTTAAGCTGACAGTATTAATTTTCAGATCATAATTTTTTAGACTATCATATAAAGTAAAAAATACATTATTATTAAGTTTTATTTTTAATATTCAATAAATGTAAATAGAGAAAGTTGGGTTTTAATTTCCTGGAAATGTGTAGGCACTCCTGGGTTTTTATAATTAAAATTAAGCTCAGCACTGTAGTAACTCCTACACAAATTTCTGCTTACTTGTAATAAAAACAATAAGCTGAACTTACATTTGCATAAATTAATATGTAAAAGATTAAGAATTGCCTAATTAATTCTGATAGCTGTTATTTTAATGGAAAAGAAGGCAGTCTAATGATAAATAAGGTATTTATGTATAGATCATATAAACGGAGAAGCTAAGATTTGGATATAAGAGAAATCTCCCAAAATTCTTGTGAAATGTAGGTAATACTAGTGGCTCATGTAGCTTGTATCTATTTTTCTGATTGTTGGTCTCATGGTTTTCCTGGTAGTTTAAGTCGCTTTGTGTTAAGTACCCTGTAACAAAGATGCTGAAAAAAGATGGACGGGCATTAGGAATGCTGTCTGAAACTCAGCTTTTGCTTAGTAGGCATGTGCAGTAACACACCTATTTACTGAAATAATGCTCAGTTTAAGGAGGTAGTAGGTTTATTATTGTAAATATTTTTAAAGTCTTGAGCAAAAGAAGACTAATTAGATTTAATGTGTGGGCTTTCACATGTATTAACAATCTGCTTTTTTTATGCCCAAGAAATGGCTTTATGAAAAGCCAGTGTCATCTAGTAAAATATTTTTCTTGTCTAAAATATGTTGAGTGTTTTTTTAGGAGTAGAGAATCGAATTAATACTAAAATTAATAAGTATATATATTTTTAGTTTTAAAACTTGCATGCATTATTTCATTTAAAACTCAGAACAATCCTTTGAAAAATTTTCCAAAGGACTCTGAAGTTCAGAGAGAGGAATTGTTGGACCAGAATTAAAATTCAGTTTTCTGGTCTCCATGTCCAATATGTTATTTTCTGTACAGTTTGGCTTCAAAATTTTTTTGAGTGGTAACAGTACCATTTTTTTTAATGAATCCTCATAAAAAATTAAATCAAATTCTTTTGTTAATATGACCATTTATAGATATACTATTCACTCACGTAGTCTTTTTCTCACTGAATGTGGTTTTATCCTGTAGATGCAAGAGCTGCTAATAAAAGTTTTCTTTTTCATTGGGTGTCTTCTTCATTTTATAAATTTCTAAAAATGAACTGTCCCCTAGAATATTACCTTTACCTCAAGTGAGAAACCAACATGACATGCTATATGCCAGTTTCTTTAGTGGTTAACTAGGAAGTTATTTTAATCTCATGTGTATTAATGGAGTGTAAAGCACTGTGTTGAGACAACTATACAAAAATGATTAAAATATCTTTCTACCTTAAGTAACCTATGCTCTACTAAACTAATTTTCAAACTTTCTTACTTCCCCATTTTGCTAAACCTTCCAATGCATCATTTTTCTCACCTATAGAATAACAATATGCATCACATTCTTGGGAGGGGATTTTGGGGGGGGGCAGGGGGACATCTTGATTTTCTCAGTGTTATCTGTAAAATGAAAGTACATTATATAGCAAAGAAAAGTACTTAATCTTATATTGTATACTTAATAGGATATTTTCTATATTGTGTAGGGATTAGGAGTAGGTTATGTAAAGTATTTTATATTGTAATTCTTACACTTTTTTCCCCCATCTTTCTCCTTAGATTTCCTTCATGGATACATTTTCATAGCATTATTATGTGATGTGAGAAGTCTTTCCTTTTTTAAATTTTTGAAGTAACATGGATTTTATACTACAGAATCAAGAGATTGGCTTTATAGGAAAAATTGATTTATAAAACGTGGTACAGGTTTTCATAGATAACCATGACAACATCTCATATGAATGGGCATGTTACTGAGGAATCAGACAGCGAAGTAAAAAATGTTGATCTTGCATCACCAGAAGAACATCAGAAGCACCGAGAGATGGCTGTTGACTGCCCTGGAGATCTGGGCACCAGGATGATGCCTGTACGCCGAAGTGCACAGCTGGAGCGTATTCGGCAGCAACAGGAGGACATGAGACGTAGGCGAGAGGAAGAAGGGAAAAAACAAGAACTTGACCTTAATTCTTCTGTGAGGCTTAAGAAACTAGCCCAAATTCCTCCAAAGACTGGAATAGATAACCCTATATTTGATACAGAAGAAGGAATTGTCTTAGAAAGTCCTCATTATGCTGTGAAAATATTAGGTGAGTAAAAACAGCAGAATAATAGAAAATGTTTCACTTTTGTGTCTTTTGCCTTAACATAAATTTGTATAGAAAGTAAGAAGGATATAACAGAATGTAAATAATGGCATTTTGAAATTAATCCAAGATATTTTTTTTCTTGGAAAGTTTATATAACCATCATAGCCATATAAAGTTAAAGCATATGACTTAATTCTTTCAGTTTCTACAACATGGTTTTTTAGGTATAATCTCAATTAAAATTTTCTACATGTTGGCTAATGGTTAAAGTTTTACAATTCACCTTTTATTTCAAACTAAATATTTTATATCAAAATTATTCAAAAGCAATTTTCACATTTTGAATTTTTGATTTAGTTAAGATTTGTAAAAAGACCCTGGCCAGTTAGTTGGCTCAGTGGTAGAGTATCAGCCCAGCATGTGGAAGTCCTGGATTTGATTCCTGGCCAGGGCACACAGGAGAGGCACCCATCTGCTTCTCCACCCTTCCCCTCTCCTTTCTCTCTTTCTCTTGCCCTCTTGCAGCCAAGATTCTATTGGAGAAAAGCTGGCCCAGGCGCTGAGGACGGCTCCATGGGCTCTGCCTCAGGTGCTAGAATGGCTCCAGCACCAAAGGAGCAATGCCCAACATGGGCAGAGCATCGCCCCCTGGTGGGCTTGCTGGGTGGATTCTGGTCGGGCACATGCAGGAGTCTGTCTGACTGCCTCCCTGCTTCTAACTTCGGAAAAATACACACACACACACAAAAAAGGATTTGTAAAAAGAATAAAATTAGGATCTGTAGCTTAATATCTGTTGATTTTAACATAACATCATTAGGAACTGGTGCTGTTTATATGGCATTGTTCAAATAAAAATGGCTCAGAATTCCCTATACTACATATTCCCAATTCCATTCTGTAGGGAAAAAAATAAAAAATTAGTTCTGTGAGTTTTTAATAAATATAAACAAAAAAATGGCCTGTGATCAAATAAATTTTGAGAACAATGGGTTAAATAAGTCAAACAACTTATTACAGGACTTCTTAGAGTCTTTAGATACTAATAGGCATTATGAACCTACAATAGAGATGGATGTCAAATGTAAATTTCCAAATTTAGAATGCTCAACTATTGAACTTACCACCCCTTCTTCCTGCACACATCCAAGTGTGATCGCTAAACTAGTATTAGGAGTATATCTTAATTTTTTTTGCCCTTATATGCGCTAGCAAATATCGTCCTGTGTGATACCCGCAATAATCCTGTTCACTAGTCTCTAATCACCATTTTGGAACTAAAGAAACTGAGCCTAAGTTAAATCACCTGTTTAAGACTCCAGGCTATTAAGCGGTGGGACCAAATTTGAGTTTTCTTGATCTGGATGTGTAGTTGGTATACTGCACAGAGCAAAGGGTTTGCGTGAAGACTGACATTCTTACCTGTTTTTAACTCGTGAACCAGAGTTCTGGGTACCAAGAGTGAAATACCTTTTTCTGGTTTGCCCAAAGGTACTTTGTGTACTAGATTTGTTCCTCACTAAGTCTCTATATTCTAAACCTCAAGTAGTTTCTGCTACATCATATCATCTACTTTTTTTCTATGCTGTAAATTTATTAAGAATCCACATTTTTGAGAGAAAGCAGTGTGCATGCTTCACTAGTGTTTGAAGAAGTCATTGACATTTTCAGTGACAGTGAAATCTGCTAAGTGCCTTCAGATGTTATAGTGAAAGCAGGATTGCATATTTTTTAATACATTTATCTGAAGGAATCTTACACTCTTCTTTTACCTGAGGGTTTTCTTAGAGTAAAAATATTTCATTCCCAATTGCCTCTTGCTGGCTCTCATCTCCCACCGCCCCATTTATTAAAATTAAACTATGTATTGTCGGTATTCTCAATGATTTGGAAAAGGTTGCATTAGAGTATATCCAGCCCAAACCTGGAAGATTTTTCTGTTTAAATTTCTTTAAGGTTAATTTATTTGTCCATTTGCTTAACTTAGATCAGGCATGAATGTCCATCTAATAGGTAATATGAAATCTCAGTAAAGAAACAAAAACGGCTTAAACCAGATGACACTTAGGGAGTTGATTTATTTGTCTAAGCGCAGAAAAGTGGAGACCATTTCTCTTAAAATTTTTGCTTTTTCCTCTTTCTAGTTATATATGGTATTACGTGGCTAACTTACCTACAAATGTCGATGAAAGGACAGCTACATTTTCTTTCAACTTGCAATCCACAGTAGTTTACAAAAGTACCTTTGTGTAGTCCTTGAACCTAAAGCTGTTCTACTTATTTTAAAGTAATTTGAAGTGTAGTGTCTGCAATGCATTTTTTGAATAGGAAAATATTTAATATGTTGAGAAAGAAGTGATAAGAGTTCATGTTAATGCACTTAACACAAATGTGTTCATTGCAGGAAACATGAGAAGTTAGTGGAAGTTATAAAGTTGTTATTGTCAGTCAGAGCTTCAGAAGTGTTTTTAGATGTACTCACTTTTAAGTTTTCATTTTAAAATGAAGTTTAATAGCTTTGTACCAGTTTTTTATTTTCCTGTTTATAATTTGCTTAACACATCATACTACAACAGAAATACTCCCTTAAAGTTGTGTCTCTCTGCCGGTGTTTTGATTAATGCACGCATGCCAGGAGACAATTAGTCAGCCTTTTTCACAGCCAGAAACAGCATCCTTGTTTTAAATGAGGAACAAAGGATAGGGCTGCTGATTTATTCCTTTCGGAAGAGCCTTCAGTTTCCAGGGTACATCATCATTTATCTGTGAGTAGAGAAAATAATTCTTTTAAGAACTGAAAATGTGATTGGAAAGGTTAGGTAGATACTTTCTCTGGGTGGTGTTTTTTAATGAAAGCATTTATAAATTTGGCACTGTTTGGTAATAAAAGTGCAGGGATGAAGGAACTACCGTATTGTTTTTCAAAGTGGATGTACCATTTTACATTCCTACCTATGATGCACTGATAATAGCCATCCTAACGAGTGTGAGTTTGCCTTGAATTCTCAGAGTATGGAAATGTACATAAAGTGGGTATAATTTGCTAACACACTTAAAATAGTATTGTTGCAGAGTAAACTCTATGAAAAAATTTTTAAATAAATGCACAAATCACTGAAGTTTTTATTTAAAGTACAGGAATGGAATGTAATAGAAAATATTCAGAAAGGATGAACTGAATTTTCTTGTTTAAAAATACTCAGAACCTTATTGAAAATTAGAAAATAGTGATGTGGGAACTTAATTCCAATTGAAAAATTAATGTTATGTTAGAAAGTATTAAAAATTTATATATTTGAAAATATTTTTGAACTAATTCTGAAAGAATATTAGTATTATAAATTATTTTAAAATTTTGATATCTTAGGTAGGCTTTCCTTAAAATTGACATACGTTATTAAAATTTACTTAGTTCTCATTCATAAGCATTCTTCTCACAAAATCTTGTGAGAGAAATCCTGAGAAAAGAACAGAATGCGGGATAGAGTGGGATCATTTTCAGATATGTCTAGGCTGTAGATTTTGTTTTGGTTTTTCACAAATAAGTAATTTTGAGCCACAGTTGTGGACAAGTGAATACAGTTGACAGAATATTTAAAGGGAATAAACTCAGAAACACTGCAGTCTGTCATATATGTGACTATATGATTGTAGCATCTTTCAGAAGAGCTTAGGAAAGGCATTCTCAAACATCCCCACACAGCCATTGTGAGCTATCTGTTTTGTGGTTAGTGAGACTCCTGTAATTGGTGATTAAGGACTTTCTGTTTAAACCATAAGAACTTGCTATTAATATGAAGAAAAAAGTTCAAAAGACACAGAAAACTGTGAATAAAATATTTTTAAATTGTTAAATAATAACATGTTTCAGTCTTGATTAGTATCTACATAATTTTTTTGCCAGATAGCTCTGAATAGTTAAACTTTCAAGTCATATTTTACATTGTAGAGTATTTCTCTCTATGTATTTAATGTTGTAAAGTAAAATATCTCTTCCACATTTATTTCTGACATTTAACTTTTGATTGACCGTGGTGAATTCTGGGATATTTCTGGGTTGTGATGAACTTCTAAGATTGGCTTTTAAAATAAAGCTTATTTATATAAAGCCAACAAACAAAATTCCCTTGCCTGTAAACCTCAAGATCAGCCTACTTCTGAGAAGCTAATTATTCTTTCCATTAAATTTATACTGCTGTAGATATTTATTAGCTATTCTTTGAGGGCCTTTTTTTTTTCTTCTAAAAGTGAAATGATTACACCTATTGGTATTACGTTTAATGTTTAAAATGTTGGGAATATTTGAAAATTTTCTCATTTGTTAAGATTGCTAAAATTAGAGCTAACCTAAAATAAAAGATATTTAAAATTCACTAGAATATGGGTATAGTCATGTAATGTCTGGTTATTAGATATACATAATTCTACTGAGAAAATGATTCATTGCTACACCATTCAGCATTTCACACAATGCATCGAAACTTCATTGGACCTAATAAGTAGTGTTGAATGTCTTCCTTCTGTAAAGACTTGCTTCATTATATTATGTTCAGAAATGCATGACTTTGTATATTAGAAAATGCAGGGATGTCTGGAGTCAGATGTAGAGTTTAAATACTTTCTTTATTATTATTATTTATTTTAGAGAGGGGTAAGGAAAGAGAGAGGAACAGGGACATGAGTGTGCTCCCCCACGCGCCCTGACTGGGGATCGAACCGGCAGCCTCTGCACTTTGGGTGGCATTTTAACCAACCGAGCTACCCAGCCAGGGCAAAATACTTTTTAATTTCACTTTTTATTTTGTTGGGTCACCAACAGAAGTTTGAGAAATACTAACCTAGTCAAACACATCTTATTAAAAAGGCTCAGAGACTTGAAGTGGGGTGTCCAGTGACATAATGAAACTAATAACTGATCAAGCCATAAGTAGGACTCCAAATTTGGAACTGTTGTTTTTTCTCTCTCACCAAACCCATTTTAACAGAAAAATCACAAAGCAATTAAGTTGTAGTCACTTCAATGACAGTTTTCCATTGTCTTATTATATTTGGGGACAAGGTTTTTTCTCTGCTATCTCACTCAACTATTTTTGCTTATATACTTGTATTTGTTTATAATTTGTAACCCAGTGTGTTAATGAATAATTACTACTGTTTAGGATCTTTCAGGAACTTATGTTTATTTGTAATAAATTCATTTTGTCTATACTAAGAGCCAAAGTTCAGAGATCTAAATTTTATGTTCTTAAATTTTTAAAGAAAAAAAGAAAAGGTTACCCTTCTTTAAAGCAAAGATTTCCAGAATGAAAGTTCTAATATTGAGTCAGCAGATAGATATGCTGCAAACTGAGATAATTTTCTCATACTCAGTAATATCAAGTTTCTCATTTCAATATTCAGTTTAATTGTAAAGTTGAGAGAAAAAGAAGAAATCTTAAAATGTTGCAGAAAAAAAGTCAGGAAGTTGGTTAAAATCTAGAAATTTCTGAGTATAGGTTAAAAGAATTGATATTATTTAAACAGTGAAAGAATCTTTATGCTAGAATAGCTCTCTAGGCAGTATCTGTTTTTGTGTGGGGTAAATACCAGTAAGTAAAAACAAGCAAAGCTAATCCAGGATGGATTGTTATCTTTGTTGCTTTGAAAGATTTTGAGGTAGAGATTCCTCAACTTCCTTAGATAATTTCTATGTTCACCCTTACAACCAAAAATGGCATAATGCTGCTTGAGTCTTAAATATTTGAAGATAGAATTTTCAGGTAGAGCAACTCTTGGTGATTACTTTCTGCCTATTTTTATTATTCTTTCTTTTACATTTTAGGCTTCCAGGAGGGTTCCAAAGGGAGAGAAGAGAGTTCATGGGGTAGATTTTGTGGACTTAATGTGTGTTTGTAGTTACCTGAATAATTATATCCCAAAGCCACATATAAGTAATTTTTCTTTAGATAATATATCCTCTTTTTAACATAAATAATATGTAAGTCTTGTATAAAATGTTAGAGAAGATGATGAGAACTTTAAACAATTTCTACCAAATATCTAGAAGAAATAGATCAAACTGTAGGACAAGGAATATAAACGAGATATAAAGAAATTACTTGAAGAGAAGTTGTTACAGACTAGAATTTATCACCAAAGCCAGATTTGCTATGCCTGCCTTCCCCTTCCCCTTCCCCTTCCCCTTCCCCTTCCCCTTCCCCTTCCCCTTCCCCTTCCCCTTCCCCTTCCCCTTCCCCTTCCCCTGTAAAGCCAGTAGTCAAGGCCACTATCACAGCAGCCTGACCCGTGCAGGTTCGCATTGGATTCGGACAGATGGCAATGAAACACCGGAGCCACAAACTGGTGAGCCATCAGCTTTAATTCTAGCTTGCACCCGGCGGGCAAGCAAAAACACAGACTGGGCTCCAAAACCCACACATTCAGTGCTCACAAAGCTACTGACTTATCCGAGTTTCCTAGCATCAAAGCTTTCCAGCTCACCAGACTTATTCACCTCTGTTTCCCATCTCCTCCTGCACAAACTCTTCCTCAGCACTCTGCCATCTTGGCTGCTTCTCCTGGCCTTCACGTGGCCTTACTCTGCTCTCCTCTCTTCTACTAATCTCAGGAACCCAGGAACCGAGAGAGAGCGAGAGAGATCAAGCTACTGCTCTCTCCCATTTTATAGCATAGAAAATCCAAACCTTTAATCCAATTATACATAAAGAAAGTCTCTGATACAAAGCCACCCATCTGAGGCATAATGGGATTCCTCAAGAGAGTGCACCACCCTACATCATCCAATCAGTCAAGGGTGTGGAGAAGAGCTTACTCTTAAAACCAAGCCTTAGGCCATAATGACCTGGCCTGCTTACATTACAGCCTCTTCCCCACACCCATCCCAAGCATAAGGGCAAATAATATCACCCGGGTGACGGGCTTCCATGTGGGCAGCACCATCTTTAACAAAGTGAGCATATTATATTTTATCTGCCGAACACCGTTCCCCTGTGAAGTAATCCCATTTCTGCCCTCCTCTGTCCTGCCTTGCCCTCTGTACCTCTCAACCTGAGTATTCCCTTTTTGTCCACTCCCACACTGCACTTGTGTCGTTCTTTCTCACTAGCCCTGTGATTCTCCGTTTACCTTTTTTCCTATGTCCATGTAGTCTCTCTCCTGTGTCTGTGTGTGGGAGTGGGAACGGGGAAGGGAGGCTTCTGTGCACGGGGAGTCTGTTCTCTCAGTGTCCTGGCCTCTGTTGTCTATCTTGTCTCTGTTATTACGGTAGAAGGTACGTATTTGACAGTATCGATTAAGTTGCATCTGATTGGATTTTTAAAATTACCTGTAAAATTGCACAGAATATTGAAGGTGGGTGGCATTTTAAGTAACACGTAACCTGATTGCTTCATCGGAATGAGACATTTCTATAAGTAGGTACAAAATTAACTGTTCTGAAAACAATAGATATTTGAAAAGTGCTTTTAAAAATGTACCATATAGGAAGAAAATATTTTTAATCTGCATCTAAAATTCTGAATTTTGAAATTAAGGATTTTTATATGAAACTATAGTATAAATGAGAACGTCCAAATGAGAATCCCTGAGTCGATGTTGCCAACAATTATTTTTTTATGGCATCATACTTACTGTCAAAGAAAAGGTCTTTCGTGAGAATTCCATTCAGAATTTTTCAACAAAGAACTGAGTAAAGACAATGAACTCATTTATCATAATCAGTATTTTAAGACTAATGCTGTAGGTATTTGTCTTTCTGTATGATATTAAAAGTGTTACTGGACAGAGGGAGTATCATTCTTAATATCATTTAAGTTGACAAACTAACAAGTAAATATGTACTAATTTCATCTGAGGTTTTGTATTATTTGGTATTGTATATTTTCTCTTAAATATTCATTTATTTCAGTGGCACATGGTTTAGTCCATATCTTGTGAAGCTACATAAATTTCATGAAGTTTTAAAAACTCTTCTGAGTGTCTTATAACTTAATCTGTTCCACTTATTCATTAAAAAATTTTAGTGGAAACCTATTTGAACTTGAGGGATGAGAGAACTTTGGGCAGCTTTCCAGCCTAGAACTGCTTTCTGGAAACTTTCCTGGCGAAATTGGTCATGAAACCAGATAAGGAATTTATCTGAAAACTGTGTAAGTCATAGTTATCAATTTTTTTTTAAATATAGGAGGGGAGATAGATTCCCGCATGTGCCCTGACTGGGATCTACCCAGCAACCCCTGTCTGGGGCCAATACTCAAATCAACTGAGCTATCCTCAGCACCTGAGGCCAATACTTGGACCAGCTGAGGTATCCTCAGCTTCCGGGCTGACATTGGAACCAGTTGAGCCACTGCTGCGGGAGGGGGAAAGAGAAATAAAAGGGGGAGGGAAGGGAAGAGAAGCAGATGGTGGGACCAGGATCGAACCTGGGACATCTGCACACCAAGCCAGCACTTGATCCACTAAGCAAACTGGCCAGGGCCCATAGTTATCAAATTTTGCTTATACTACTTTGCTTCCCGGGCTAGTGCAACACTGTCAAAGATTTATAACATTTCTCAAAAAGATATATAGCATTTACGTTCACAGAAATTTCAGTTTAGTTTCTTTGGCTGAACTTTTCCCAATGTACTATCTAGCATACTATTGTAATGTTGGAGTTAAAACACTCTGAAAAAATATTTAAAGCATAAGATGCTTGCTTCAAATAGCAGAAGTAAAATGCAGCAATATTATTAAAAGTATATAAAATAATTAAGACATGCATTATATGTGAACACATGCACAGTCAACTGGAGGATATTCTTCCTACAGATTCATGGTAACAACTACATAGAATGTGTAAGCTTCTCTAAATACTTGTCAGTTTGTATTACATGCTGCTATATTGAGTGAAAAGACATCTCAGGACAGGTTTTCTAAAACAGAAAAACAACATGTCACAATCAAGCTCTAGAACCTGCTCCCCCCAAAAAGTTTATGTTTTGTTATTCCCTTCGTGTGTCAGAAAAAGCATTCACTGCCTTAGAAGTTGAAGAAATTAATTCATTCAGGTGCTGTTTTTGTTTGTGACATCATTTTCTCCCTTTGTAGAGATTTGATCTGAATTATGTATGTCTCAAGTTTTGATATTTTTTGTTTATATTGGGAAAATTCAGATTTTTGTGAGGATTACATAAAATAATATATATGCCTATAATATGGTATTAGTCTATATTTTATATTCAGTAATGGCAGTAACAAATATGTAATTCAGGGCAAACAGATATGTAGAGTTTTCAGTAATGGTAACATTTAATTGTAAAACTGAGCTTCAGTGCAAGTGATTTTAATTTAGTTTGGCAACATTGACTGACATAAGTCTGGAGACAGCTCCTTTGAAAGGATCCTTTCAGTGAAAACAGTTTTTACTAATTAAAGAAAAAAATGTGAAGAGGACTTTGTAGAGGTGAGTGAAGTTCTAACAGATAATAATTAACAAGTTTAAATAGGTCTTAATGCTAACCTAAAAAAGGTTGAACCTTCAGCCCAGTTAAATTTGTTGAAATTTCTAGCATTGGCATGGTCCCTATGTTCTCCCAGAACCCATTATATATATTAGAGTAGGTCATTAGCCTCTTTGGGATTCGCTTGTCTTCTGCTTCATATCCTTCCTGTTCCTATAGGTTTTACCTTGGTCCCTGACCTCCTGAGTGAAAGACATTTCCAGTTTGACCCTGAAGATTTTTTTTCCTGGATTTTAAACTGTCCTACTTGGTCTTTTATGGCTTTAGGATTCTACACTGTGAACATAATATGAACAAATTAGCCAGATTTTATCTTTTTCTGGAACCTGTATTCCTTCAGTTCCTATCAACATGAGAAGCCTACTGATTTCTTAGAATTTTAGAGCTATCATTTCTTTTGGACTAACTGCAAAATTTCCCATTTTCCAATTGAGCAATGTCTCAACTGTCAACTGGTCTCCTGAAATTAGGTCATTTATTGGTCTCAAGTTGTTTCTCTCATTAAGCCATAACTAGTTTAGGTTACCCTATCTTAGTTTCCCTAGTTTTTCTTTCTAATGACTATAGCGTCTTACTTATTATACTTAAAATATTCTAAATATGAAAATTTTTATGCCGAGTTTATAACAGAAGCAAGAAGAAGGGAACAAAAGTAAACTATTTTCAAGGAAGAAATAGCATAACTGTTAAAAGCAAATGCAGAAACTCAATATAGCAATCAAGGTTACTTAGTATAGAAGAAAATGGTTTTTGAATAATCTTAGTCCCAAGTATATCATGTCTTAAAATATTACAATAACTGATGTTAATAAAGCCTTCAAATCAGTGGTTCTTAACTAGAAGGGCATATTATAATCAAATAAATAAATATATATACATGTAAATATAAACTAATTTATATAAAAGATATCTATATCTTTAAAGAAGATAGGTGATTCTGATTATTTTTGAGATAGAACTCAGTACAAACATCTCTGTAAATTTCCTTACTAATTCTCATAAATATTGTTGATTAAAACCCATTATTCTAATATAGCAAGAAAAGATAAATTTATAGACTGAGGATTTAATAAAAGCAGTATAATTCCTCATTAAAGAAAAGAAGAAGAAAAAACTCTAGTAGAAAAAAATGGGCAAAAGCAGAAAATAAATGAAAGAAGACATACAAATAACTAATAACTTTGTGAAAATCTATTCACCCTCACTCCTAGGCAAGTACACCGTTTCCTAGCCAGATCACCAAAACTGAAAAGATTTATAGTCCTTAATTTGGTCTGTTTGTAGAAACAGGCACTCAAGTTAATTGCTGGTAGGAGTATAAGTACCATGCCAATCTGGAGGGCAGTTTGGCAATATGTATCCAAGTTATAAATGTTTTATTATCCAATCAGTACTTTTATTGTAGGAATTTACTCTAAAGAAATGGGAAAATCATAGATTCCAAAACAACATTTACAATCTGACTTGTATGTTTAGATCAGCAAATTATTTTTTTTAATCTGAAAGGCTATTTAGTATAACAAAATAACACCAGTAGTTATAGTTGAAAGGTACAACTATAGATAATTTTTATATGATGTCAGTATGTTAGTGTACGGGGGGGAGGGGGGTAGCTTTGGTACACAGGAGAGATGCATACTTTCCTTTACCTTTTAAAAACTTAAATCGCCCAAGGGTTGAAGAGACACAATAGAGAGATGGTTGCTTTCTGAGCTGACAAAAGTTGCTTATTGGTTTCAGTCAGTGCTGAGATCGGAAGGAAGCTTCTCATTTTTCTCATTGCCCTGACAAGCAGGCTGAGCCCCTTTAAAGAATTACTAAAAATTTAAGCAGAAATCTCATTATCCACTCAGAGAAGTCAGTAGTACCTATAAGGTTATAGCTAATTACCTCAACTATTTTGTTGGCTTGTAATTCTTTTTTCTTCTTCTAAAGAATATTTAAATGTTTTACTTTAAAGATACTTTAAGACTATTGAATTCTTTATACTCTTAGGCAATTCTTTAGACAGGTAATTCTGTGGTAACTAACCTCTTTGAATTAAATGGAATCTGACATTCCATGTTCTTTCTCCCACAACTCCACCAGCTTCATTGGGGTATAACTGACAAAATTCTATATATCTAAAGTGTACAATGTGAGGATTTTGATGTATGCCTTGTGAAATCTTTACAATTACATTAATTTACGCTTCTTTTACCTCACATGGTATCCTTTTGGGTGTGAGGGAGGAAATACTTAAGAGCTACTCTCAGCAAATTTTAAGTATGCAATACAGTGACTACATTGACTATAGTCACCATGCTATACATTAGGTCTCAACTTATTCTCATAAAACTGACAGTCAGAATCTCATTAGGACCTTTTCTCTTGGGAGAATAGGAAAGTGACAATAGGAAATACCTTGAAAAGATTATTCTATAAGTATTTTGTATTGTCAAGACATTTTTGAGAAGGTAATAAGCAAGTACTTGTCAGTATCAATATGCGCAAAGACTAATGCTACTAGAAGACATTGTAGTTCTAATAGACCAATGGAGTAGAAACAGACCCTGCTAAACCTGAGAATTTGGTAGCATCTTAAATCTGTGGAAAAGGAAGGATAATTCAACAAACAGTATTAGAATAATTGGTTAACCAGAAGAAAAGGAATGAAGTTAAAATTTTCCTTCGAATCTATACCAAAATAAATTCCAAATGTATTAATATTTATTATGAAATAGAAGCCACAAGAAGCTGTAAGAAATTTAGGTAAATATTTAATGACCTAGGAAAGGGAGTTTATAAGCATAGAAACAGTGAAAGAAATCATGCAGGAAAAGATGGATCATTCCTCATACAAGAGTTGAAAACTTCTACAGTAAAAGCTACAACAAATATATTAACAGACAAATGGAAAAATTAGAAAGCTATTTCCAAGAAATGTGACAAAGTGTACCCAAAACGCACATATCTCCCCATTGGGGTGACAGGGAAGAGACAACTACTGAATCTGCACCGTTTGGGGATAACTCCCAGAAAAATGCATATGCTACATATACACACTAACAGGCACGCACACATGTTTGCCACAAGTTTCAGCATAATTTTAGGAGACTTGTTATAAGAGTTTTATAAAGGAGCACGAAAGAAGTACCTGGTAAATACGAATAAGCCTTAACTTCCCTATTAAAGAAATTGAAGATTTTTTAAAGATGGTAATGTTGAATATTGGTGAAAATATTGCTAATGAGATGTAAGTTAGTAAAATCTCCCTGGAAAGCTGTTTAACTTTTAAAATACCAGAATCTTATTTTAAAATTTTATTGCTAGGAGTTTAAGAAAACAGAATCTCAGACATATTTGTATGCAGGAATGATCATTATGTACTGAAATGCCTATTACTTACGGTAGCAGAAACTGGAAGCAACCTGAATGCTCAACTTTAGTGTAATGGTTATTATAAATTATGGTTCAGCATGTAATAAAATATCTCAGAGCCATCATATAGTGTTTTTTAAAGACTGGCGATTTGGGAAAACAATCCTTTGAGTAATACAAATGTTCGTGCCTCCTGACCATCCAGAGTACGATTGTACAGAATTTTTTATTTTAAAAATGTGTAAGGCAACATTATAAAAAGGCAAATGTATGTTCTTCTTGTTTCCATAAATTGGTTATCAAACAAACATGATTTTAAGTAAGTTAACAAAACTGTAATTGGAACTAATTTCATTTTTTGAAGAAAAACTCACTCCCAGGGGTCAGTGAGCATGATAACAACTCACTACTCAGAGTGTTAAAATATACTGTTAAATGAAAAAGGAAATGCTGTAAAATGTTTAAAATGAAGTTATTTCTAGATGATGGACCATTGTTGATTTTAAATTTTTTTCATTTCTGTACTCCTCTCGTTTTAGTTTTATATTTAAAACACTGTCAAAGAATGTTTTATTCTGTTGTATAATTTTATTTATTTATTTATTTATTTATTTATTTTACAAGGACAGAGAGAGGAATAGATAGGGACAGACAGGAAGAGAGAGAGGTGAGAAGCATCAATCATTAGTTTCTTATTGCCATTGTGACACCTTAGTTGTTCATTGATTGCTTTCTCACATGTGCCTTGACCGCGGGCCTTCAGCAGACCGAGTAACCCCTTGCTGGAGCCAGTGACTTTGGGTCCAAGCTGGTGAGCTTTTGCTCAAGCCAGATGTGCCCGCACTCAAGCTGGCGACCTCGGGGTCTCGAACCTGGGTATTCCGGCATCCCAGTTCGACGCTCTATCCACTGCACCACCGCCTGATCAGGCTGTTGTATAATTTTAAAGAGTGTTACTTAAAAATCAGTGTAAGGACAATGATTTGCTCCTCAAGTATATGTGCAAGTGTTTTTTTAATGTAAATTGTATGGTTCAAAAAATTTTATCTTAAATGTTAAGACAGAAAATTAATTTTCGATGCCTTTTCTTTCTCCTACTAGAAGTGGAAGACTTGTTTTCTTCACTTAAACATATCCAACATACTTTGGTTGATTCTCAGAGCCAGGAAGATATTTCACTGCTTTTACAGCTTGTACAAAATAAAGATTTCCAGAATGCATTTAAGATACACAACGCTGTCACAGTACACATGAACAAGGCCAGCCCTCCGTTTCCTCTTATCTCTAATGCACAAGATCTTGCACAAGAGGTATGTATTCTAAAGATATCGTTGGCATGTACAAGGTAATTGTTAGCAATAGTAAGGCAGTATTATTGGAAAATACTGGTGTGAGTATAAGGCTTGTTTAACATAATTTATTGTTAGGAAAAATTTGTTACATATATTTTATCCTGAAAAAATACTTATTTCATGAGTCAGAACTATTTCATGAAAGAAGAGAGATAGTTTTATATATAAAATTATATATTTGTGTAGTAAGAGAAACAATTGTCTAAATTACCAAAGGGGAAAGTTTTAAAATATTTTTAGTATGGTTTTATTTTAAGCATTATACATTATGAACTTAGAAAATGAATACTAATGAGATAAAAATTATATCTGATAATCAGGTATTACAAATATGTAACTTCTAAGATTTGTTACTTGTAGATCCAGTCATGTGCTGCATTATTTAGTTAACAGTGAACCACATAAATGGTGACAGTGATCCCATAAGATTATAATGGAGCTGGAAAATTCCTATCGCCTATTGATGTTGCAGCCATCTTAACACAGCATGTTTGTGATGATGCTGGTGTAAACAAACATGCACTGCTGTCCTATAATAGTATATACCATTGTGTTATGGTTGCCTACAGTATTCAGTACAGTAACATGCTGTACACGTTTGTAGTCTAGGAGCAATAGGCTGCCCCATATAGACTAAATGGTGTAGTAGGCTATACCATCTAGATTTGTGTGAGTGCGCTCTGTGATGTTTGCATGATGAAATCTAATGATGCATTCTCAGAAGCTATCTTTGTCAAGTGGTACATGACTGTTTTGAAGTTTTTCCTTTATAAGAACTATGTAGAAGCTCAAAAATAATTAAATTTTAATGTACAATGAGACTTCTAGTTTCTGCTGCTTGTTGATGCTCAGTGTTTTAATGTGTTTTGCAAACATCTTTTAAATGAAAGGTGGTTTTTAAAAGATAGAAATAATTCATCATCTCCTGTCTTGGGGAGGAATAGGTATTTTGTCGTTATTATAGGATTTAAGTTATTTTGATAGTAGAAAAAAACTATTAATTCTGGAAGCCCATCAAGTAAATCTGTTTCGTTGAATCCAGGCACAAGACAGGAAATGGGAGAAGGGAAGGATGGGACCTCCAAAAAATAGGTTGGGGGCACTTTTCAAATTAGCACAGAATGTATTTTCTTATAGTTGCCTGTGACGGGCAAAGGTCCTGTGCGTAAGGGTAGCTGAGAGAAGTCTGGTGTTGTCCGTGGTAAGAAAGTGTGACCAAAGGACCTGTTCCTAGAAAGGAAATTTTCTATCCACTAGAGTTTAAAAGACAGCTAGTTGAAACCTATTTTTTGTTTTCATCTTCTGTCATTACAGTTAGATACTCTAAATTGTTAATTTTTAAAAATTTTTTTCATTGAAGGGGGAGAATGGAGTGGGAAGAGAGAAGCCTCAACTCCTTCCACTTAGTTTTTCCATTTAGCTGTGCGCTCACGATTGCTTTTTATCTGCCCTGACCAGGATCAATCAGACCCGTGACCTTGGCACTCCGGGACAACACTTTATTAATTAATCATTATAATTGCCTTTCCTATCTTATTTATTTTTAAGTAAAAGAATTTTTTTTTTTCTCTTCCCTATCTTGAGTAGGAAGTTTAGTCCAGCTCACTGTTGGGCCTTTGTTTTGTTGACTAGAACAATAGGTAGAAAAGAAAATGAGATAAGCAAGAGAGGTCAGAATCCCTCCAATTGAAAAATGTGACAACCCCAGAAAGGGTGGAAAGAAAGGATAAAATCAACAACATAGCTTAAAGGGTTTTAAGATAGAAAGGGGCAAAGGAATAGAGGTGGCTTAAAGAGTAAAGCTTTGGGAGAGAAAGAAATGGGATGGACTTAAAAATCAGTTTTGAATAATAGGGTTTTTTTGGGGGGGGGATAGTTAACATATTTACATGGTCCACAATTTTGAAAGTATCTTATCAAGGAGATTTTCTGAAGGTTGGCTTTTGCATCTGTTAAATAACTTCAGTAATAATTGAGGATTGTATTGCTCTGATGGTGGTAGTCTATGTGGGTGACAGTGACCTTGGGCTGAAATGGGTCTTAAAATGAGTGCAAGGTAATGAACCTCGTGGGCCACAACATACGGTTGTGCTGCAGTGTGACTGACTTCCCCTGGAGTTGCGCACACCTGTGTGGCAGCCCTTACAGTGCATAACACTTAAGAAAAGTATACACTCAGAACTCTTCAAAGAACAGGAAAAAGTCTGATAACAAAACTAAAGGGTCAGTGGATTCATGGCCTTTATTTTACAGCTGGATAAACCTTAACAATCACCTAATTCAACCTTTCTGTTTTATATTTCTGAATATTGAGACCAAGTGAGGATTTGTTACTGGCATAAGACTGAACAACTAACTAAGCTGCTCATGTGTCCATTGTCTAATGACTTGCTTTTAAGCATTCATAATTCCAGTATATTTTAATATGCATTATTTAAAGAAGAAATTACCTTATACTTCAGTTGTATTATTTTTATGTGGAAATTTTATTTGAGTAAGTAAAAAGAAAACAACCCAAGGAATTTAGTGAAAGTATCTTAAAACATTCGTGTTCTATGCTACTATCAGTTAAAATATCAGTTAATCATGAATTGTATAATAATAAAGACTGAAAACTTCAAACTTGAAGGTTCATATTAAATCTTTGACAGTCTAGTATTTTTATTAATAAATTAAAAACAAGCTTTTTGGTCATTAAATGCAAGCCAACAGACCGGAAAGTGGTATTTGATTATTTGATTTTGAGATACTGAGGTATATACATGGGTGTACCCAAAAGGACTCTTACAAATTAAGAAGAAAAAGACTGGTCAGGTTTTAAAGAATAAGCAAAGGACTTGAACAGACACTTCACAAAGAGAGAATCCAAATGTCTAGTAAGTTTGAGAAGTTTGAAGTGTTCAGCATCATGAGCCAACAGAGAAGTGCAATTAAAACAAAATGGGGTACCACTGCATGGACACCAGAATGACTAAAATAATTTTATAAAAGTCTGGCAGTATCAAATGTTGGTCAGCTTATGAAGCAACTGAAACTCTCATACATTACTGTTGAAGTATGAATTGGTACTATCACCTTGGGGAACATTTGGCATTATCTATTAAAATTAATATACCTATAAACTATGACAGAGCAGTCCCCCTTCTGGGTCTGTGCCTGAGAAAAATGAAAGCATATCCACACAGAGGCTTCCACACAAATGTTCATAGCAGTCAGGTAATAGTCAGAAACTGGAAACAACCCAGAGGTCCATCAGTTAGTCAGTAAAAGCTGAGTCGATGAGGAGGAGCAAGTAAATAATTACAGTCTATTGAGAAGTATGAGGAAGGTAGTTAGGGCAGCAGAAGAAGATGTGCCTAATTCTGTGGATGTATCTGGGGTGGGCATGAGGGAAAGGAAGAAGAAAATTTAATTTGCTAAGTCTTGAAGGATGATTGAGAATTTTCCAGGAAGCCTAAGAAAGAGGAAAAGCTGTCCTTTAGCAAAGGGTACAAAGACAGTAATGACTGAGAAAACCTGGCATATTTCTTAAATAATTATTAAGGGGTAGGATATGATATTAAGAGATCCTAAAGTCCAGATAAGTCATATTAATAATTTAAAATTTAAGATGGCTCTACAATATTTTTTAAAAATTAACTTATATGAGTAGATGAGAAAACTATAGGATCAACTTGATGCAGAAAAGGCATCTGAAGAAAATTTAATACATTTCCCCTGATGAAAATTCTTAGGAAGCCAGACACATTTTCTTAACTTGATGAAGAAACCGATAGAGCAACATTACCTAATTGTGAAATACCTAACACATTGCTTTTTTATAAGTAGGGGACGTTTAGCAACTGTTTTAAAAATAAAAATAGGGCCCCTGGCTGGTTAGTTTGGTTGGTTAATACATTGTCCTGAGCCTGACCAATGGTGGTGCAGTAGATGCTGAAATCCCAGGTTTGAAACCCCGAGATCGCTGGCTTGAGCCCAAGGTCACTAGCTTGAGCAGGGGGCCACTGGCTTCCCCATCAACGCATGTATGAGAAACAGTCAACAACTGACGTGCCATAACTAAGAGTTGATGTTTCTCATCTTTCCCTTCCTCCCTTTCTCTCTCTTTCTCTCTCAAAAATAAAAAGTATAAAAAAATTATTTTAAAAAGAACATTGTTCTCAGACACAAAGGTTTCCAGTTCAATCCCCAGTCAGGGCACATAGAGAAACAGATTGATGTTTCTATCTCTCTCTAAAATCAATCAATACATTTTTTAAAATGAATTTTTATTAAAAAAAGAAAAATTGGCCTGACCAGGTGGTGGTGTAGTAGATAGAGCGTCGGACTGGGATGCGGAAGACCTCGAGGTCACCAGCTTGAGAGCAGGCTCATCTGGTTTGAGCAGAAGCTCACCAGCTTGGACCCAAGGTCACTGGCTCGAGCAAGGGGTTACTCGGTCTGCTAAAGGCACATATGTGAAAGTAATCAATGAACAACGAAGGTGTCGCAAGGAAAAACTGATGATTGATGCTTCTCATTTCTTTCCGTTCCTGTCTGTCTGTCCCTGTCTATTTCTCTCTCTGACTCTCTCTCTGTCCCTGTAAAAAAAAAAAATTGGGGAAATGTCTGTACAAAAAATTAATTTGTTGGCTTGGTGCATTTTGTAAACCCTTGGTACATTTTTAATCCAAAGTTTTCTTTCTTTGTAAAAATTGCTTTCTCCAGTCATCACAAAGTGTATGATGAAGGACTATAAATTTCAGTTTTAATTAATTTAGATTAGCTGCATTTAAAAAAAAAAGACACACCCTATTTTTAAAATAAGCATTTAATTACAGCTTTGGATTACTGCACTTGTCCATTAGTAAGGCTTTAATGGAATTCTTGGAGAAGATAATTGCTAGGCCATCCTCTTTATGCATACAGAACTCTACAATTAGAAACATGTTTTTTTAAGACCAAAACCAGAGGACAGGCTGGTTTTATTACTGTCATTACTTTGATCCACTTGTATTTAAATTAATCCCAAAATTACAATCCCTTAGGTTTGATAGGAAATTACTAATAAAGTGATTTAAAATACCCCTAGGAGTTGTGAGAATTACTGAATTCCAGTTTTAATCATGAGTTACTTTTGTAAATAATAATTATGTATGAATTTACTTCTATATGTTTTCATTAATAGTGATAATTTTGGTTTTGTTATCTGCATTATTGCAAAATACTCTTTGGTGTGTAATCTAGTTTGGAAATAGAAAAGGGGAGAAAATCAGAGGCGGTGACAATGAGAACATACATAATATATATAATATTTGGGGGGAAGTAACCCAGAGAGCAAAATTTGTACCTTTAAATATTGATTACAGAAGAAAAATGATTGAAAATAAATGAGCTGAACATACAGCTTAATGATTAACAAATAAAAAGGGAAAACTAAAGCAAAAGAAAGGGATTAAATTGTTTAAATGGAAAGAAAATAGATTGAAGATTTGAAGCTGGTTCTTTGAAAAGTACAAGAAAATAGAGAAGTCTTTGGTGAAAAAATATCAATAACATTAGGAAAGATAAAAGCATAAATACAGACAGAAGATTAAAAATGACAGCATAATATAGTTACAGCTTTCTTATTAAATGTGAAGGTGCTATCAAGTGGGTGGTTTTCTAAGAAAACACTGTCATAAGTGGCTTAAGAACAGATAGCCAAAATAGTGGATCAATAGCTACGGATAAAGATGAAAGTCAGAAATTCATCCCTAGAAAAATCTACCAGGCCCAAATGATTTTATGTACAAGGTCTATCAAAACACCCAGGAACATATAAATCTAATATTAAACTGTTTTAACACATAAATACAGACTATTTTCCAATTTATTGTACTAGATTATAAAGACATAGGTAGTAAAACCAGATAGTCCTATAAACCAGGGTACATTGACCACAGTCACCATGTGGGGGCCAGTCCAACTTAGAACATTAATGTAGAAAACTTAAAATATTAATAACTTGAATCTAGAAATATGTTTAAATAATAATTTATTATATTTTAAGCAGTTTATATGGATTATCTCAATCTTTTGAAAACCTTAAATGGTAGTTGCCATTTAAGATGAGAAAAAAAAGGCTAAAAAATTTATCATAATCAAGTGGAGTTTATCCTAGGAATGCAAGAAATGCTTCACATTTGGAAAATTTTTAATGTAATTCACTATGTAATATGGTGGTTATGTTACTCATATAAATTTATCTTAAGCCTGTAACTTGTATTGTCTATGATTTAAAATTTAGTTGCATAAAGATGATTAAAAACTATAAAATAACAAGATAACTTAGTTTTTCTTCCCTTATGTAATCATTATTTATATTGTGAGAAACAAGAAGGAAATAGTTTGTTCATATGCATAAATACAAAAATCTTACCTACTGGTTTTTTGTTTGTTTTTTAAGTAAAAAATGTATTGTTACCCTGGCCGGTTGCCTCAGAGGTAGGGCATTGGTCTGGCATGTAATGTCCTGGGTTCAATTCTCAATCAGGACACACAGAGAAGTGACCATCTGCTTTTCCACCCGTCCCCCTCCTTCTATCTCCCTCCCTCTCCCCCCCCACACCCTCTCCCACCTCCATGGCTTGATTGGTTCAAGCACATCGGCCCCAGGCGCTGAGGATAGTTCTGTGGTGCCTCCACCTCAGCCTATAAAAATAGCTTGGTTGTGAGCATGGCCCCAGATGTGCAGAGCATCGGCCCCAAATGGGGTTGCCAGGTGGATCCTGGTTCAGCATATGCATGAATCTGTCTCCTTGTCTCCCCTTCTTTCACTTGGAAAAGGAAAAATTAATAATAATAAATTATTGTTAACCATGATAACAATATTGAAAGCTCTATGAGAAAAAATGTTTTTAACAATTTTTTGTACCTTTCTTATAAGCAGTTTTTTTATTATTTTAAACTGTATCTTTTAAAAACACTTGTATATGTGCTGGTAACATTAATTAATCTTTCTTTTTGTTCCTTAGGTACAAACTGTTTTGAAGCCAATCCACCAGAAAGAAGGACAAGAATTAACTGCTTTGCTGAATGCTCCACATGTTCAGGTAGAAAAAGGACAGAGCATTTTGTATGTGGTTTTTCCAACATTCTCAGTCTCTTTGAATCAAAGTCTTTTAGGGATGAAAGAGACTTCAAACATT
The DNA here is from genome assembly GCA_037038555.1 of Rhynchonycteris naso. Taxonomy (NCBI): domain Eukaryota; kingdom Metazoa; phylum Chordata; class Mammalia; order Chiroptera; family Emballonuridae; genus Rhynchonycteris; species Rhynchonycteris naso. The sequence continues at coordinate 32,570,039 of CM072999.1, read as the reverse complement.
GTTTTGATTATTCACAACTTCCACTGTAAAATAATTGTTATTGGATTATATATTTTCATACTTAACATTTTTTTGAAATTATTTATTTGTATTTTTCCGAAGTTAGTAGTGGGGAGGCAGTCATACAGACTCCCACATGCACCTGACCAGGATGCACCCGGCATGCCCACCAGGGGGCAATGCTCTGCCCATCTGGGGTGTTGCTCTGCTGCAGCTGGAGCCATTCTAGTGCCTGAGGCAGAGGCCATGGAGCCATCCTCAATGCTCAGGCCAACTTTGCTCCAATGGAGCCTTGGCTGTGGGAGGGGAAGAGAGAGAAAGGAGAGGGGGAAGAGTAGAGAAGCAGATGGGCGCTTCTCCTGTGTGCTCTGGCTGGGAGTTGAACCCAGGACTTCCACAAGCCGGGCTGACACTCTACTGCTAAGCCAAACGGCCAGGGCCTAACATTATTTTTGAAACATCTTATTCTTTTAAAAAATTATCTGCTTTTTTGGTTATATTTTTAATAAATTTAATTATTTAAGGCATTGGGTCTTTAAGTTGATTGGGGTTTTTCCTTTTTTTTTCAGTATAATAAGCACTTTAGACTTTAATAACCAACCCATCTCTAGTTATTATTAGGTATGAAAGATGCAGGGTTGCATCTGTACTTCATTGGAAGGTTTGGAAGCTGATCTGAATATATATTAATTATAGCACTTCTTTTAAAGGTTTAATGATAATACTATAGGCAAAAGTAGGTTTATAGTTGTATGAGTTTATTCTTATATTGATATTATCATTTATTATTGTATTACTTTTCTTACAAATAACTGTAAACCTACTTTTGCCATACCTTGTATATACATAATGATAAAACCTTTCAAGAGAAATAAATCATACTGTTACCTTAAATACTGTGGGTTTTTTTGAAACAGGCACTTTTACTGGCCCATGATAAGGTCGCTGAGCAGGAAATGCAGCTAGAGCCCGTTACAGATGAGAGAGTTTATGAAAGCATTGGCCAGTATGGAGGAGAAACTGTAAAAATAGTTCGTATAGAAAAGGCTCGAGATATCCCACTGGTAAGTATTCCATATCTCCGATCTCAGGTTCTTTCTACACAGGGTTCATAAAGTGGTAGATAAAGACCCCTTTATATTTCTGGTAGTTTTCCTCTTTTGAGGTCAGTTTTTTAGAATTCTTTTATGTTCTTCCTCATACTCCTTATTCAGAGAAAAATTTATTCTTCATCTTTGTCATCCCTAATTTGATAAAAATAGTAGCTTGTGAGATAACTGTTGGGGAACAAAGGAGCAAGTAACCTGCTTTATTATTCTCCTGGCATTTAAATAAATTAGAAAATCAGATTTTTTCATTCATTTAAGTCTACTGAAACACAATTACCTATATATACTTCACATATACTTAGAAGTATGTATTTCTTATTTGTTTTATATAGTTTTATATGTAAAACCTTTTTTCAGTCTCTTAGTCTGCTCTTATTGCCTTAATTTTCTTTATTTTCAGAGGATATTCTTGAATTCTGATCTCAAATTGTGTTTTGAATAGTGTGTGACACATGGAATAAGGACCATATTGTATGGGCGGCTTATGTGCTGTAGCTTATTATATTCTCCCACCAGAAAAAGAAATGGTGTAAAGCTCTGACAAGTTTAGGAGAAAAATGTTACAAACTCTACTTTTAAGCCTTTTTGTGTATTTTATATTTCCCTATTTGAATGTATATATTTCAGTTGTGTTTCTAATTTGTATAATAAATATTAATGTTTAATATATTTTAATGTGAATTGGATATAGCTATAATATTTAGCATTGGAATAATCAACCAAATTAGCAGTTATCTTTTATATTTTTAATTTTATAAAAGGACTTTTATAGTTATGTCATGTTCATTAATTATACCTAAATGTAGAATAACTGTTTTGAATAGCACCCAGCTTGTAGAGAGCAAGTTTGATTAAAAGTCTTCACATTGTTTTTAAACAAGTGCTTTTTTTTTGTTGTATGCTTTAAGTCTGCTTGATTTTTAGAATTTTAAAGAATAGAATGTTTCTGAAGCAGAAAATATGAGGAAAATTGCAGCTTTCAAATCATGATTATTTTAGCTGTGTAAGTCATATTTTTCCTCAAGATAACTGAAGGTTACTGTTACTGAGTAGGAAATAATAAGAATTTAAAAATGAAGAAATGTTTAACCAAAAAATTGCATTTTTATTTTAAAATTGGATGTTGAATTTTGTTAGGGTGCTACAGTTCGTAATGAAATGGATTCTGTCATCATTAGTCGGATAGTAAAAGGAGGTGCAGCAGAGAAAAGTGGCCTTTTACACGAAGGAGATGAAGTTCTGGAGATTAATGGCATTGAAATTCGAGGGAAAGATGTCAATGAGGTTTTTGACTTGTTGGTAAGTTGACACAGGTAGAAGAATAGTTGGTAGGCTCTTTTTTTTTTTTAATTGATTTTTGAGAGAGGAAGGGAGGGGGTGAGAGGGAGAACAGGAGAGAACATTGATTTATTATTCCACTTACTTTTGCATTCATTGGTTGATTCTTATATGTGCCCTGACTGGGGATCAAACCTACAACCTTGGTATATCGGGACAGCGCTCTAACCAATTGAGCTACCTGGCCAGGGCAGTTGGTAGGTTCTTCAAAGCTGGAGGGGGGTTGTTTGTTTTTTATTAGACCTCGATAAAATATTTTAAAGCATTTTAAAAACAACTGTTAAGAGCACTAGATAATTTTGAACCTAATTTTCACATGATATTCCTACCATATGTATCAGTAGAGTTTTATTTTGGGATGGGTACTACTGGAATTGTTTTTCTTTTGAGCATTAATACTATTTGGTATATTTTATTTATCTCTGAAGTCAATAATATATCCCATTAATTCAATCAACATAGTTATTTCCCTACTATGTACCACCTGCTAGAGAAACAGTAACAGAACAAAGCCTATGCCCTCATGATTTTTATATTCATTTTGTTTATTTGCAATTGATTGTTTCATTAACAATATTAGATAATAGTAGTGGTATAGATCTATATTGTCCAATAGCTACATGTGCTAGCTATTTCAATTTAAATTAAGTAAAATTTAAAATTGAGATTCTTATTCCTACTAGCTATATTTCAGGTGCTCAAGAGCAGCCTGTAGCTAATGGCTCCCATATTAAGGTGTAGATGTGTAGGACATTTCTATCATCCTAGAAAGTTCTGTTAGTGTAATCAGGAAGCCATTTTTAGACAACTTTTGAGAGCAATTTATGATCACTGCGCATATACCCACAAACCAGATTTATATTCTTATTGACTTAACATCAGTTGTTACAGCAGAGTCTCTCCTATCTACTGATGTCTGTCTGTTGAAGAATCTAGAGAACATTCTTATGTCTGTATTTTCACCCAGCTCCATTCATTGCTTTGATACAGCAAAGTACCAGTGGTCATTGTGTTTAGCCTTTGTTTTATTGTCTGCTGTCTCTAGATTGAGCACTGCTTCCTGCTATCTTAGGACCAGAAATTCTGATTACTGTATTACAGTCTAGACTGTAGGTGTCTGAACGATCTAGTTAAGTGTACTGGGAAATAATAGCCTAACAGTAAGACTCTGTAGTTAAAAAAACAGAATGGAAAACACAGACAAGATATATGGGAAGTGAAAATATTTGTATATTTTTATCACTTTTCACAATTACTATTTCAAATTTTTTTTTTTTTTTCTTAGCAAGAGAGAGAGAGGGGGACAGATAGGGACAGACAGGCAGAAAGGGAGATGAGAAGTATCCGTTCTTCATTGTGGCACCTTAGTTGTTCATTGATTGCTTTCTCATCTGTGCCCTGACCAGGGGGGCTCCAGCAAAGCATGTGATCCCTTGCTCAAGCCAGCGACCTTGGGTTCAAGTCTGCAACCTTGGGGTTTTGAACCTGGGTCCTCTGCATCCCAGGCCAACACTATTCACGTGCCACCGCTTGATCAGGCTCAAATTCTAATGTATTAAAATTGACGTATGTCAGAGTCGATAACTCAGAATTGTTATAACACTGTAGTTTTGTCCAATCCTTTTGTGGAATCATCCTAAACTTACCCTTAGTAGATCAAAACCTAAGATTTATGTGTTAAATGGCTTTCCCTAGGGTGCCAGAATTATAGAATGCCATATTACAGGGTAGCTCTGCTATAATGGAGTCCATGAAAGGCACAATTTGTGCTTGCTGATGAAATGCAATTCATCTAAAGTCTCCTAGGGGTTCCAGAATAGTCCAATTTAGGGAGTATTGATCATAAGATCATGAAATGATTTTCATTAACACAGATTTTAAGAATTGCCTAATCTCTCTGTTACAGTCTGATATGCATGGTACTTTGACATTTGTTCTGATTCCCAGTCAACAAATCAAGCCTCCTCCTGCCAAGGAAACTGTAGTAAGTGAAGTTTTCTTGTTAATTATTTCTTGTCTGATGGATACTGTTCACTTTTTTCTAAATTAGTGAAGTTTTTGTTGGAGTAGTTTTAGGTTCACAGCAAAATGGAGCAGAAAGTCCAGAGTTTCACTTCCCTTCTACACACACACATGCATAATGTCCCCCACTGTCAGCACCCTGCACCAGAGTCATACAGTTGTTATATCAGTGAATTGATGGTTCCATTATTACCCAAAGTTCCTAGTTTGTGTGAGGGTTTACTTTTAGTGGTGTACATTATATGAGTTTTCACAAATGTATAATTGTATAATTAAATGAATAATATTGTATTCACTCACCATTGTATTGTACAGCATCATTTCCCTGCCATAAAAATCCTCTATACTCTGTTTTGCCTTTCTTTTTTAGCACTGAATAATATTCTATTGTCTGGATATATAGCAGTTTATCTACTCACCTACTAAAAGAATGTCTTGGTTGCTTCCAAGTTTTGGTAGTTATAAATTACACTGCTGTAAACATCCTTGTTCAGGTTTTTGTGTGGGCATAAGTTTTCAGTTCATTAAAACTTACATCCACATAAAAACTTGCACCACGGATATTGTTATTTGAATATCGAGAAGTGTCACCCTAAATATTTCTTGTGCTCAAATAAAAACATGGGAATTTAGTCATTTTTATTTAAATAAATATGAAATACCAGTATTTCAAATTGAGTAAACTCATACAATTTTCAGAATTTTTATGACTTCTTGTAACATTGAACTTTGTCTTTTTCTGTCATAGTGGTTTTATTTAACCCACTAGCATAGGGGGAAGGTGCTTTTACAAAGTATGCACAACTCTTACTTAGAATGTGTATTGCTCTTTATGTTAAACATTTACTCATGTACCTATATTAAAAGAAAGACTTTCTTACCCTATGACCCATCAGTTTCATTTCTAATTATATACCCAAGAGAATTGAGAAAATACACTTCACACTAACTTGTACATGAGTGTTTATAGCAGCATTATTTATTTATAACTTTTGACCGGTCACAGGTCAAAAGTGCACCATGACTTTACGGACACACTGTATTTATATAATATGCTTCAACATAGATGAACTTGATAAAATTATGGTAAGTGAGTAAAGCCAGTCACAAAAGGTCATGTATTGGTTCATTTATAATGAATTGCCCAGAATAGGTAAATCCAGCAACAGAAAGTAGATGAGTCATTCTGTATAGGGGTGGGAAGTTAGGAACGAATGGAAGGGATTCCTGATCAGTGTGGTGTTTCCTTTTGAGGCAATAAAAATGTTCCAAAGTTTTTGGTGGTTACACAGCTCTGAATATACTAAAAACCATCCAGTTGTGTTCATGGGTGACTTGTATAATATATGAATATTATACAAGCTGTTAATAATAAAGCTGTTAAAAAATTACAGACTTCAAAGTGCTGGTTTAACATGGAAGCCTGAAATATTACATCTGTTATTATTCTTAACTTTTATAAAAAGTATAACAGTTTAAAAGAGAATGGTTTATTTTTTTCCCTCAATATTTATCACAGTTATAGTTTATATTTTGGTAATCATTCCATGGTTTTCCCTTTATTCTTTTTTAGAACATATTAAAGCTAATACTGCATTTGCAACCTTACTTCTGTTTAAAGTTTTGTAGGAGGAGAAATGAGGAAATAGTTGTCTCTGAATTCCAGGAGCCTTGTTCCTGTGTACTGTGCCTTTCTGCATACATCTCCAGTGAACAAGCCCTGGACTTCAGAAGTAGCTCTGCACTTTGAGAAAACACAGCAGAGGGTTGGGATATATCCTTACTTATATGACTTCAAAAAGAAAGGGAGAGCCTGACCAGGCACTTTGCTAAGTACTTGGATTATAATAACGAACATGACATAAAATAATTATAGCTTGCAGTAAGTAATAAGGTAGGAATAAGTAGAATATGAACATTGAGAATAAGAATTGGGATTAATTATATAAGATAGTCAGGAAAGGCTTCTTGGAGAAGGCAACATAAAGCTGAGACCTCTGGGATGAGATGAACCTGGCCTGTCAGTTGCCAGAAGACCTTTCAGCTATAATTTCTAGAGAACCTGTGTTTGGAAAGCCTATGGTCATGGAGCAAAGGGGAGTAGAAAGGTAGGGAAGATGATTCTAAGAGATGAGGCTAGAGAGGTAGGTAGGGCCAGGTCTGTTGGCTATGGCAGGGAGTTTGGATTTTAAATACAGTAAGTGAACTGATTCATATCTTTAAAAAAACACCTTTGACCTCTGTGTAGAAGTGGATCACTAGAACCAATAAGGAAACAAGGAGATTTAGGAAACTGTTGCTAAAGTCATTATCAAGTATGATAATGGCTTAAACTTGGATGACAGTATTGGAAGTAGAGAAAATGAATCAATTGGGCTGTGTTCTGGCAGTAGAAATGACAGAGGACAGGACCTTGTAATGCACCTGGGGGGTGAAGGAAAAGGAGGAAGCAAGGATGCTTGAACAACCGGGTGAATCATGTTGCTGCTTACTAAAGGGAAATCTGGATGAAAATCTGGAGTGGGAGAAAATCAGGAGGTCCATTTCACAGATTAGAGATGCTGAGGGTAGTTGCAGAGTTACTAGTTTTACAGGTCAGGAATGGAGAGAGAAGGGGGGTCTTTAGTACGTTCTTTCTGCTTCTCTTCAGGCTTGGGAGCCCTTGAACACCTCAGCTTTTTAGTGGCTGACAGTACGTACAGTGTTTTGCATACTCTTGTACATGGTTGCAGTCAACAAAGAGATGATCTTAAACAAAGAAAACAGATGAGCCTGAGAAAATACTGCCCCCAAAATACTGTTGTTTAACCCCCCTTCTTTCAACTGTTAGTTTCTTTGCACTAATGAAAAATGTAACATTTTATGCTAAATATTTTGTGTTGCCAATTTATCTTTCTTTTTTTCATTTTTATCCTTATCTTTTAGATCCATGTAAAAGCTCACTTTGACTATGACCCTTCAGATGACCCTTATGTTCCATGTCGAGAGTTAGGTCTGTCTTTTCAGAAAGGGGATATACTTCATGTGATCAGTCAGGAAGATCCAAATTGGTGGCAAGCCTACAGGGAAGGGGATGAGGATAATCAGCCTCTAGCTGGTCTTGTTCCAGGTAAGGACACTGTAGTAAGTAGGAAACATAGTTAAAAGAACATTTAAAATACAAACCTTCACAGCAAAAATTCACTTCTTCATTCCTCTAAAAAATGATTTAATTCCTTTTTCATGTAATCATGTTTTTATGTTAAATCTGTAACATAAGTATCTTGAAAGTAATTGTGACCAATTTGTTGGGCTTTAGAATGAAATTACGACATAATATAGTATTTACATTTGTTCTTTATGTGTATAATAGAAGGTTACAGAAAAATCCCGACTCATCAACTTTTTTTGGAGATCTAATTGGCTTTATTAAGCAGTTCATGAATTGGGCAGCATCTCATCTGGCAGCTATATAGAAGAGTTCTTCCACAAGTTGTCTGCTTTTACACCCAAAAGCTGATGACTTGTTGGAGTCTATACTCAATCATATTTCAGGAAAGGAGGAATGAGCTTCTTATATTAAGCTACACCCTACACCCTGCTTTTTCACAGTGTGTTACAGGCATTCCTCTGGAATGCTGGGGTACTAGGCAGGCATCATAGTTCTCTACTCAATGCTTCTGCCAGATATCAGTTTGATATCCTCTTCCCATGCCAGCCTTTGCCCAGAAATATTTAGAACTGGTGTTTATTGGCAATTGATTATATTGAGTTTCTAAAACTATGTACATGAGTCAAGGAGATTTCAGTGATATCATTTGCAAATCTTTTTATTGGACAATTAAATAGGGCCACCTTAGTTTGAGTTTGATAATAGTTTCCTGTTAGAAGGATTTTTAAGAGGTCATAATGTCCATTTTTCATTAACGTCTGCTTTTATTTAAAAAATAGTTACATATGTGTATACTATAAAAATGTGCCTTAGAAGTATAACACTAATATTTTTAAACATTTTAATATGTAAAATGATTTAAATTATTTTTTCCCTTTTTTATGTTAAAGAGGCTCATTTTCAAATATTAATGCTCTTAGAATCTTCCCCCTGGTCATAGTTACTTGTTTAGGAATGCAATCTGTATAGCCCCTGGAGACAACCTGGTTTCCTTTCATGCTTCTTTTTTTTGTTCTTTTTTATTTTTTGGCAAGAAAGAGAGAGAGAGATAGGCAGATAGGAACGGAGAGAGATGAGATGCATCAACTCATAGTTTCAGCACCTTAGTTATTCATTGATTGTTTTCTCATATGTGTCTTGACTGGGGGGTTCCAGCCAAGCCAGTGACCCCTTGTTCAAGACAGCGACCTTGGGCTCGAGCCAGAGACCACTGGGTCATAACTATATCCCGTTCTCAAGCCGGCAGCCTCAGGGTATCGAACTGGGGTCCTCAGCATCCTGGGCCGACACTCTATCCACTATAACCACCACCTGGTCAGGCTCCTTTCATGCTGCTTATATGTGTCACACTTAGTGTTTTTGCTTGTGCTTTTGTGAAGTATACTACATTCTACAGATTATTCCAATGTAGATGAACTTGCCTGTTGATGTTTAGAAATCTCTAGCTTGAAATGGAAAGAATTAGATAAAACATTAAATATAAAAGTAGAACTCCAATCCAGAATTTTCTAAGTAAAACTGTGTTTTGCCTTCAAGAAAATATATTTGGTTTTAAGGTAGTCATCTTCAAAGAAGGTGAAGACCTGACCAAGTGATGGCTTAGTGGATAGAGCATTGGCCTGGAACTGAGGACCCAGGTTCAAAATCTTGAGGTTGCCAGCTTGCTCACAGACTTCCCTGGCTTGAGTGCAGGCTCACCAGCTTGAGCCCAGAGTCTCTGGCTTGAGCCCAAAGGTTGCTTGTTTGAAGCCCAAGGTCCCTCGCTTGAGCAAGGGGTCACTGGCTCAGCTAGAACTCTCCAGTCAAGGCACATATAAGAAAGCAATAAGTGAACAATTCAAGTGCCACAACGAACAATTGATGCTTCTGATCTCTCTCCCTTCCTGTCTTTCTCTCGCTTAAAAAAAAAAAGATGAAGGTCAGAAACCTTGAAATCCTTCTATATGAAAAGCTTATTCCTACAAGGAAAACAATCTTTCATTTATTTGTATCATTAGTAAGAATAAATTACTAAATTTTAAAAATTAATGAGTTAAAAAATATTAAAACATACACATGCTTACACACACATATACACACACACACTAAGAAAAAAAAGGGAAAGAGAATAATAAATACAAGGGGCGTATGTTGAGTGGAATCTAAAAGTGATGAATGGTCACGTATTGTTTTGGAAAGTTAGCTCCTAGAAAGAATTTGCTTGATTTCAAATCATTCTAAATGGTTCCTCTGTTGTAAGATCCAGCACAGTACTTACCACTTAGTAAATGCTCAATGAAAGCTTTGTAAAAATTGAACTATAGGTTTCCTAACACTAGTATATTATTTGTTTTTTCTACTGGGTGATGATATATTCTAGTAATACATATTTTAGGATTGGTTGAAAGTGAGGTTGAAATTTCATATTCGAACATTTGTAGGCTTATGATCGTAGCTGATGCACTCTCACAGGTGGCAGAAGGAATTAGAAGGGAATATAAATGGTTACTTCTGTTGTTTTCCATTGGATTTTTAAAAAAATACTTCTAGTCTCTTACATATTTTACTCTTTTTTTTCATTTCTATTATTAAGGGAAAAGCTTCCAGCAGCAAAGGGAAGCCATGAAACAAACCATAGAAGAAGATAAGGAGCCCGAAAAATCAGGTTTGACATTTTTATTCGACATTGATGAGAGGGTTCTCGGGTATCCATTTGGAACCGTGTTTACGTTTACCTGTCATTTAGAACTGTCGGGAGGATGTGTGCGTGGCCACAGTGATGTGAACAACAAAACCGATTATCTGAGAACCAGAAAGAAAACACAAGATTTAATATTAAAGATTGTTGATCTGTAATGTGAGATAAATGGGAAAAGTTATAAATACTTCCCTGAAAAGTAGTTTTCCTATGAACGATGTCATGTTTTTATAAATTTAAATTAAGAACTATTTGAGTTCTTCAATTTGTAGCTTTATTCAAGGAAACAAATACCACATTTTATAGTTATGTTTATGATTATTCCACAGGAAAACTATGGTGTGCAAAGAAAAATAAAAAGAAGAGGAAAAAGGTTTTATATAATGCCAATAAAAATGATGGTAAGTTTTACTCTTAGAAATGGCTGGATTTATATCTAACATAGGCCCATTATTTAACATTTGAAAGAAATTAAATTAATATTTTCAGGGAGTTTTGTTTCTAGTGCTGTTTGCTTCATAATATGACACAAGGGCTTAACAAAATCATTAAGCAAAAATGATTTCCTTTTGGAATCCTATGAGTAATGCAGTGTTTTAAATTCTGATAAAAATTGTTATAAAAAATAAAGTACAATTAACATATAATATTACATTGATAGTCCTCTAAATTGAGGAATTTTAATTGAAATTCCTCTAATACTTAAACTGTTTATATGCAAAAGTAATACAACAGTATAATTTTATTTTAAGTAAACAAGGACTATTTTAGCCTTTTGCACAGAGGGCTGCCTGCGGGCAGTTAGGCATACAGGAGTTTCAAGTTGTAGCTTTTCTTTAAATTAAAAGCTCTAATAACACATGGCTTATACTTCCAGGTGACAACACTCTGCTGGACTGAATGATGGCTGTTGCCTTTACATTGAGTACCTATTGTCTTAGTTCAACAGTTTCCACAACATCCAATTTTTTATAAACCAAACATGATTTACTGCTTTTATTATTTTCTTGGTTGGTCCTTATGGGCATTAGAATTTGCTACCTCTGCTTTCGTTCATGTTAGAAACAGGCTAAAAAATAAAGTCAGGGCAATCCTAAACTTCTTAAACAATTTATAAGGCTTAATCTCTTTTTTTTTAAGTATTTTATTTTATTTATTTTAGAGAGGAGACATGAGAGAGAGAGAGAGAGAGAGAGAGAGAGAGAGAGAGAGAAAGGGGGCAGGAGCTGGAAGCATCAACTCCCATATGTGCCTTGACCAGACCAGTGCAGGGTTTTGAACTGGCGACCTTAGTGTTCCCAGGTCGACGCTTTATCCAGTGCGCCACCACAGGTCAGGCTAAGGCTTAATCTCTTAATACCTAGAAATAAATTTTAGGCAGCATAAATTAAACATGAAAATAAGGTGTTAGAGATTATTGAAAAACTCCATATAAAACTAAATCTGAGATTCCATCTACTTTAATAAAAAAAATAGTTTTCCAAAATAAATATCCTTCATGCTAATTGATATATACCGTAACTAAGAAGATTATTGAATTAGTCCTTTTCTGTATGCTTGAGTAAGTGATTAATATGTTTTTCATCTTTTGAAACACACAAGTTAATCAGTTCAGCTCTAATAGATACTATTCTCTAGAAAACTTAAACAAATGTGATGTCTACAGGTCATAAACGAAGCCTATAAATTACAATGCTGCCACAGTCTGATTATACATATTAAAAGAAGGAATTCAGATTTTTCAGAGTGAAAAGCATTTTGGGTAGTGAAGGAATTACATTTCTGTTTATAATGGTGTCGTCATAATTAACATTTTTGTTAATAACTCACTTATAGTAACTTGTAGTCTTGGGGGACTAACTGTATATGCTTTAGATACCTTCATCCCTTTAGTTCTCACAATAAAGCCCTTGAGATTATAGATTAATAAATTCAAATTCAGATATTAAAGTGACCTGCTTAAGTTCTTTTAGCTACAATATGGTTGAGCTGAAATTTAAACCAATCTAGTTTGAGTTCCTACTCTGCTTTGTGCTGAGCACTGGCAAGACTAAGATGGCTCCCCGCTCCCACAGAGCCTACAGTTGAGAGTCTCACTGCACCGGGCTGCTCCTTCCCAGTCACGTGAGCTGTCCATGGGAGATGGCAGACTGCTGTTATCTGCCTTTGTTCTTTTCCCTAACAGCTCTTATTTCATCCGAATTATGGGCTTTAGGAATGTTACCCCACCTATCGTAATTTATACCTCTTTTTGAATCATGACCTCAGGTATTCCAGAATAAATATAAATGCAGGAAGTGTGAATCGTACAGATAGGACCTGGTTTTAAGTTGTGTAATCACAGAAAAGCATTCCAGCCTTCTCTGATACCATTGGTTGTAGCCACTAGTTGTGAATGTTTCTCTGTGCCCGGTATGCTCAGCAAGTACAATGTCTGATCTTCAAGCCAACCCTCTAAATAAAGTGTTAGTATCTCCGTTTTTCAAAAATGATAGATACTGTTCTCGTTAGTTTATCCCCTGGTGCCCCACCCTCTTTCACAGTATTGTCTGTAAACTAGGTATTTCACATGAAAATCAGTGTATTTATATTAAACATCCAAACACAGAATGCAACAAGAGAAGCAATAAACATTTCTAGAACAATTAATAAATTCTCTGGTTTATTTTCATAGTATCCTGGAAAGGATATAATGACATGGGAAGATATTCATAATACTATCTTGATTCAAAAGCTAAGTGTTTTTAATAATAAATTGTGTTCTTTCCAGTATTTTTGGAAGATCTATGAGTATTTGTTTATTACATAGCAATAATTCCGTCTGAAGGGCTTAACTTTTTCTTTTTCTAAAGACTATGACAATGAAGAAATCTTAACTTACGAGGAAATGTCACTTTATCATCAGCCAGCAAATAGGAAAAGACCTATCATTTTGATTGGGCCACAGAACTGTGGCCAGAATGAATTGCGTCAGAGGCTCATGAACAAAGAGAAGGACCGCTTTGCATCTGCAGTTCCTCGTAAGTTTGGATGCATTCCCACTATCCTGTGCTTTTCATACTGTAACTTCAGAACCTAACTGGGTAGGGAAATTTTTTATCCATTTCATCAAAACAATATTGTCCAGGAAAGAGGAACTTTGTTTTAACCAAATCTTCTTGGGAAATTTCAATTTTTCCTAAGACTAGGTTACCACTTTCTAAATGAATTTCATTTTGCGCTTCTTATAATTCTCTATTCAATATGGAATCAGCTTCTGGTTTTTTAACTGATGCAGAAGACAGAAAAATTTAGACAATCTCTGAACACAGAAGCTCTGTTTAAAATTTATATGGTACTTTATATAGTAATTAATCTTATGGAAATAAACTTTGGGAAAAGGTGAATAGTAGTATTTTAAATGCAAGATGAAGTAATTTATAGTGCAAGCATAAAATATATTAAATTATAAATGTAACTATTAATAAGACACTAAAAAACATTTTTGTTCATTTCTCAATCTGGAAATAAAACCCATGTTAAACACCTGGGCTCTTAACATGTCCTCAATTCATATTTTATAGCCTGTATCATAAAATAAAATGTTTTCCTGATTAACAGGATTATCCCAGTCCTCCCTAATCCATGCCCATTATTTACGTGGTTTTGTCTGCCCAGATACAACTCGGAGCAGGCGAGACCACGAAGTAGCGGGTCGAGATTACCACTTTGTTTCTCGGCCAGCATTTGAGGCAGACATAGCAGCCGGGAAGTTCATTGAGCATGGTGAATTTGAGAAAAATTTGTATGGAACCAGCATAGACTCTGTACGGCAAGTGATCAACTCTGGAAAAATATGTCTTCTAAGTCTTCGTGCACAGGTAAAGCTGTTCTGGTTTAGGGTATTGACCTTGAGGGTGTTTTTTGCAAAGTAATTTAGTGGAAACGGCATTTTGCTCCAAGAACCACAGGACCTAATTACGTTCTTACACAGCTTTTCCCCACTGATTCTCCATGCGACATCAGACAGATTGCTAAATCTCCATTTCCTCAGAGAATAAAATACATACCTGTCTACACACACGTACCTACTTTCTAAAACTTAAAATACAGTCAATGTAGTACTCGTAGTACCTTAAGGATTTTAGAGATTATAAAAGAATGTCCCTTTTCCAATTCTAATCTGAGAAAAAGTAGAATAAGAATTATACTTGTGGCTTTTTAAATACCATAGTTTAAGTATTAGCAAGTATTATAATGAATGCTTAGTTGTATTAAATAATGAAACTTCCATTGGTTTATGTTGTTTGGAAGACTAAGCAAAAATTTTAAAATGACTAACAGTTGATTCTCAGATTTCCATTAAGAAATAATTTTAGAAATTTGGGATTGTCAAGGTTGTTGTGGTAAAGCTTTTTTAGACTAAACAGCTTCAGCATAAAACTTTCCTTAATGTGCTGGAATCTGCTGTGTGTGTCAGCCCAGGAAACGTAAGCAGTGGTCATTAAATAGCTGCACAGGAAAGGTGATTGACTAAAATGTCTCTCTTGAAATAGTAATTAGGTTTTCTTTGTGTTTTAGTAGACAAAAGAGTTTAGTCTCTACTATTTCAATTATAAACATTTAAGAGAAGTATAAATGTTTTTAGTAAATTTCTTCAAAATTATTCCATTATTTGTGCTAGCAGATGTGGCAGAGAACATAGAGAGATTAAGCATAATGTCTTAATAATGTTTTCAGGTTAAAAAGGGGGGAACTGCCCTATAATTCCCATTTTGATAGAGAGCTTCAGTTTGCAGACACACTGTCATGCAGGGGCAGAAAGGCAAGGGGACAACCACAACCTCTTACTCCACACAGAGTCTGTTTTTCTTGGATAAGCTTTTCCAGAATTATTTTTTTATATGTATTTAAAGTCTTTCTCTCCGATTGTGTTTGCATTTAGACCCTGGCACATTGTGAGGTGACAGCTCATTTCTAATTCCTCTAAAACGGATTTTTAGTAGTTATTGTACATGGATCTTACGAGCAAGCTGTTTTAGCATTTCATAGCTGTAATCCTTTAGTATCATTCATTGTCATTACATTGGAAGAGCAAGCCAATAGCATGTGTGTGTGTGTATCTGATTTTTATAGGTACACATATTTTTACAGTGAATGGTAGGATCTTAAAATACTGTGAATTTTTTGTTACAAAATTGTTTAGAAACACTCATGGGTAATGTGGTTTCTTTTTAAGATATTATTATATCCCAAGTATATTATTGGAAAGTAGATAAATAATGAAAATTATTTTAAAGATCCAAAATATCTTTTCTTTTCAGTCATTGAAGACTCTCCGGAATTCAGACTTGAAACCATATATTATTTTTATTGCACCCCCTTCACAAGAAAGACTTCGGGCATTGTTGGCCAAAGAGGGCAAGAATCCAAAGGTACGGTTGTTATACTGTTGTACTATTCCATTGGAAGTAAGCCTGGGACAGGCGTGGCCCGAATATGCCAGTGCTTAAAAGCTGCGTCAGCTTAGCTTTCAAACTGATTATTCTTCTGCCATGTTGCTTTCCCCACAGTTGCCACCATTGCCTCAGGTGTACTGTGGCAGCTCTCCAAGAAGGCAGCTTTTCCTGTTCCCCACACATGCCCCTCTTGTTACCCCAAATGTATGGCATTCCTTGGCACTTCCTTACTCTTCACATGGGTGTGTGTTATTTCCCACAGGGAGTATGTGGCACCCGCCACACACAGATGCTTACGGCTTACCCACTCTTCTCTGTAGATATTCTGCACATGCAGGGAGCCAATGTTGAGTGCTTCTGTTTTATTTCTCATTGAAATTTTATGTTCTGTTTGTCTCCTCCCTGTGGTCTTCTCACATGATCTAAAATAAAAATTTTTTTAACTTATTTTATGTTCTGTACATGGTTGAGCAAACATTATTAATAATTAAATGAGGCCCTAGCCCCGTGATGGCGAACTGTGACACGCTTGTTAGCACTGTCATGCGTAGCCATTTTCAATGACACATGGCTGCATACCAGAGAAGTATGGGGCCGCATGCCGAGAAGGATGTTTCATCCTCGGCTCCTGCACGGCCAGGTGCAGTAGCCGAGGATAAAACATTTGCTGTAGTATAGACACACTGTATCAGAGGTCTGTAGGCCAAAACAATAGAACTCTGGCACAGAGCATCTAGCTCTGGGACTTCCAGTTAGGCCGTTTTTCTTGAAGTGACACACCAGCCAAGTTATGCTTGGTTTTTTGGCGAATTTTGACACACCAAGCTCAAAATATTGCCCATCACTTTCCTAGCCAGTTGGCTCAGTGGTAGAGCATTGGCTTGGCATGTGAATGTCCCAGGTTCGATTCCCGGTCAGGGCACACAGGAAAAGTGACCATCTGCTTTTCTATCCTTTCCCCTCCCCCTTCTCTCTAACTCTCTCTTCCCCTCCTTCAGCCAAGGCTCCACTGGAGCAAGTTGGCCTGGGTGTTGAGGATGGCACCATGGCCTCTACCTTAGGCACTAAAATGGCTTGAGTTGCAATGGAGCAAGGGCCCCTGATGGGCAGAGCATCGCCCCCCCTAGTGGGCTTGCCGGGTGGATCCCTATCAGGTACATGCGGGAGTCTGTCTCTTTGCCTCCCCACTCCTCACTAAAGAAAAATACAAAAAAGTAATAATAATGAAATGATAATATACCAATTACCAGAAAGCATTGGCGTTTCATTTAAATGTGCAAAATGAAAACTCTCATGTGAATTGCTATATCAAGGTAACAAATACTTATTCTTCCATGGTTTTTACTGATTTTTAAAAAATATTTCTATTTAATAGAGGAATCACTCAGACCTCATTTGCTATGCCTTTCAATCTCCTTAAACGTCATAAAACCATGTAATAATGCTCTTCCTTGGAAGTCATTCAGAGATAACTGCACTCCTTTCCTTTAATTCTGGACAACGACTAACTCTCCTTCTTCTACCTCAAGATACTTTTTTTACCCTAGGTCTACTTAACATTTCTTACTCAATCTGTATGTATGGGAAGGTAGTATTTTTCAGTGTCTGAGACGAGACATCAGGGGCTTTCCCATCCTACATGTTGAACATAATGTTTAGGCCAGTGGTTCTTAACCTGGGTTCTATCGAACCCTAGGGATTCGATGAGTCGGTCTCAGGGGTTCAGAGAAGCCTCTGCCGCGGAGGCCAGAATAAAGTAATACCGTAATTTGTTGTCAGTTCATGTACTTTATTGGTTTTGTTCTTTGAGCAAGGTGATGTTCATGCACGGCTCATTTTGTGCACCAGTAAAAAAACATATACCTACGCCTTGAATTGGGAAAAAAAATTATATTTTATTTATCACTAAAGAAGGGTTCGGTGAATGCACATATGAAACTGGTGGGTTCGGTATCTCAAAAAAGGTTAAGACCACTGGTTTAGGCTGAGTAGGCTAGCTGGATAAAGTCGTTTTCCACCTTTATTTTTCCTTTTTTTTTTTTTTTTTTAGTTTGTGTATGTCTGTATTTTTCAAAGTTAGCTGGGAGGCAGTCAGACTCCCACATGCACCTGAGCAGGACCTACCCGGCATGCCCACCAGGGGACGATGCTCTGCCCATCTGGGGTGTTGCTTTGTTGCGACTGGAGCCATTCTAGCACCTGAGGCGGAGGCCATGGAGCCATCCTTAGGCCTGGGCCAACTTTGCTGCAATGGAGCCTTGGCTGCAGGAGGGGAAGAGAGAGAGAGAAAGAAGAGGGGAAGGGTGGAGAAGCAGATGAGTGCTTCTCCTGTGTGCCCTGAACGGGAATCAAACCTGGAACTTCTACATGCCAGGCCGATGCTCTACCACTGAACCAACTGGCCAGGGCACTGCCTTTTTTTACTTTTTGCAGCATAATCATAAGTTCATAAGTAAGTGGGGTCAGAGTATCTATTGCCCTTAGCACTTGGGAAGATACAGAAGAAATATGAGATGTGGTTACTTAATATTTGGGGAGGATCACAACGTATGATAATACTCTGAAACTCAGTGCCCAGTTACTACTTTGATAAACAAGGAATACCATGTTTGTTCAGAGTTGAACTTCATTCTGCTTTTTCAGCCTTCTTTTCAGTTTTTGAACATGCACACTCTTTTTTAGTTAGGTTATTCTTCAGCAAGGATTCAGTATGATGCCAGTGGCCATATACCATTCCACAACAACTTAAACAACTTTTTTTTGGTTAATGGCCTCTGGCAGTGCTCTCATGGAATTTTTTTTACCTACTTTATTATAAATTTTTGCCATCTCAAAATGAGTGAGGTCTAGAAAGATACCAAGTATACATACTACATAGATACATATATGTATATGTTTTTGGTTTTTGGTTTTTTTTTTTGAGAGGAGACAGACACACAGGAAGGAAGAGAGATGAGTAGCATCAACTCAAAATTGCGGCACTTTTAGTTGTTTGTTAATTGCTTCTCATACATGCTTTGTGACCCCTTGCTCAAGCCGGCAACCTTGGGCTCAAGCCTTTGACCTTGAGCTTTCAAGCCAGTGATGTTTGGGCTCAAACCAGTGACCCCGGGGTTGTGTCTATGATCCCATGTTCAAGGCAACCCCACGCTCAAGCCAGATGAACCCACACTCAAGCCAGCGTCCTCAGGGTTTCGAACCTGGGACCTCAGAATCCAGGTTGTTGTTCTATCCACTGCGCCACCACATGTCAGTCCCAATTACACATGTTTTAAAGCACAGACTTAATCACTACCAAAATGTTTTAACAGTATACAATATGCTTGACTTTCTAATTAGAATTTTCTAAATTTTCATTGTCAACTTATTGAGGTTAATTGCATAAATAAAATGCATACATTTTAATTGTATAATTTATTGAATTTAGGCAAAATGCATACCTGTGTAACTACCATGTCACTCAAGATTTAGAATACTTTCATCACTTAAAAATATTTTCTCATGCCCCTTTAAAGTTAATAGTTAATAACAATCTGCTTTGTGTCGCTAATGATTTGTTATGGGTTCTAGAAGTTAATATAAATGGGACTGTACTGTATGTTTAGTTTTAATATTCATCTAACAGTAGTTATATCTTCTTATTGCTAAGTGCTGTATGTGCCATGATCAAATATATCACAATTTGTTCACTCATCAGTTAAAATCCATTTGGGTTTTTTTCAATTTTTGGCTCATATGACCAAAACTGCCCTAAACATTTACAGTCTTTCATGGACATATGTTTTTGTCCTCTTGAATTGCTGGTTAAATGCTAAGTGCATGTTTACCTGGGTGAAACCTGCCAGACTGTTTTATAGCAGTTTGCTGTTTTGTGCTCCTGCTTTGGTTTCATTTGCTCTACATTTGAACCATCTTTTGCTGTTGGTTTGTGACAGTTCTTTAGTTCTAATAGTTGTGAAGTGTTATCATTATGCACTTTCCTGATGACTTGGATAGCATCTTTTCACATTGTCATTTAGGTATATTCTTATGTGAAATGTCTCAAGTGTTATTTTAATAATTTTTTAAAATTTATATGTGGATATAAATATTTTCTCAAAGCCTTTGTATCTTTTTAATGAGTTCTTTGAAGATCAGAAGTATTTAATCTTAATGAAGTGCCCTTTTTCATTTTATAAAAAAATTTGTTTACTCCAGGGTTATCAAGATTTTATTCTGTGGTTTCTTCTAAAATCTTTCTTGTATTAGCTTTTACTTTCAGGTATATGATCTATCTCAGGTTCATCTTTGTTTTAGTGTAAGGTAAGAGTGGGGGTTGGTTTTTGTTTTGTTTTTTAAATCAAGTGGCTATCCAGTTGCTCTAAAATCATTTCTTGAAAAAGACAGTCCTTTCTCCTGATGCTTTACCACTTAGCCGACCAGCCAGGGCCTGATTGCCTTTTAATTTCACTTACGTTTTATCTCCTTTGGTTTTTCCAGTGGTGCTTTATCACCCACAAAATAGAAGTGTTGAATAAAAACTCCTCAGTTTTAAGTCAGTGAAATTGCAAAATGTAAACAGTTATCTGATTTGACTCTGAATCTTGGAGTCTGTTCTGTCCAAATGGGGCTTGAGTATGATAAACTGATAGTCACGTTTCTCTATAAGCTGATCTTATACGTAAAAAAAAAAATTTTTTAGCAAAAACATTTTGTTTCATTTGAGTCGTGAATTATAAATTGAGAAATAAGAGGAAATTAAAACGAATGCCATTTTGGCAAAAGAAGAAATAGTGCCTTAAATTCGATAAAGAAAAACTAGGTGGGTTGGATATTCATATGACCCTATGTGAGGTTATTTGTGGGGCTTAACATTTACATTTCAACTCTAGTATCACAAAGTTCAGATTCTATTTTGAGTTCTGGAATGTTCTTTGAATGAGCTTTGAATAGACATGAGTTTTAGCAAGAATGTCATTGTGTTCAGTTACAGTAGTGTACGTGAGTGCCTGTTAGGGAACAAAGGACTCTGTGTGCCAGAGCCAGATGCACGGCATTCCAGAGGGAAAAGCAGAGAGCCAGCGAGAACCGGGAGACTGCCTCAGGACGAGCCAGAGCGCCGATTGTCAATGTTTCCTGCTCTTACACAGTTCAGCCAGTTGAACGATACTGATTGTTTTGTATTGTGGGCCCAATGTAGTATTGCTAGGTGACTTTTATAGCTGAGACATAGGGACTTGAGTCTAATTAGCTCTCTTTATTAACGGGGTGATCCTCGAGGCAGTTTCACTTTCTTGAATTGTGCCTGGTGATCAGGCGCACAGCCTTTCCACCTGCTTGCCTATGGGAAGCTGTTTCCCTCACACAGCACTTTAAAGTAGCCTGCTTTATATCGTTTTCTAAACTGCTTAGGATGCTTTTTGCATCTTAAAGATATTTTTATGTTGAAAAAAAAAAGAGTAGCAATTTAACATACTAAGCTGATGAGTATTTCCCAAAGAATATATATACAGTTGACTCTTGAACAGTGAGGTTTAAGGACGCTGACCTCTGTGCAGTTGAAATCCCATTTAAGTTTTGACTCCCCCAAAATATTAAGTAAATAAATACCCTTGGTAGCTGCAGGGGATTGGTTTCAGGACCCCTCACCGATACCAAAATCTGCAGGTCCTCAAGTCTCCTATATAAAATGGTGTAAATTGTGCAAACTCGATCACTAACGCTGCATAGTGTTGCAGAAGGAGAGGGATCAGGTTTGCTTAAGTAATTGTGGTAATAGAAATAAATGTCTTAGCCTCAGAAGCTCCTGAGGTGGTCTGTTCTAACCTAGTGCAACATAAAAAAATGAATGAATGAGTGAGTGAATGAATGAATGAATGAAAAGAAAGAAATGGTTTCATTAGTGCATACTTCCACATCCACGGACTCCCAACTGCAGGTTGAAAACAGTTACAGATATTTTCTTGAAAAACTATATGTAAGTGGGCCTGTGCAGTTCAAACCTATGTTGTTCAAGGGTCAGCTGCATGATTTTTAAATCTGGGGTTGACCAGCAATGTTGTTATTAAAAAGATATCCATTCCATCGATCCTTTGCTTTCCCAATACTGTGTGCATTGCCTGAGTTTGCGGTAGATAGAAAGAGCGGGTTCTATAAGAGCCCAGAATAGACGGGCTTTAGTCCTGCCACCCTTGCTCCAGCTGAAGTTCACTCTGTTCTTTTGAGGAAGAGGTTATGAAGCTCTAAAATATTTAAAAGTGAATGTCTGTGGGGAACTCCAAGTTGACTTTCGTCTTGTGGGTGTAGTGAGACAAATATATGAAAACCTAAATTGCACTATAAACAGATTATATTGAACCCCAGATGAGTCACAGTATGAGTCCTGAAGATGCCAGGGCACAGGAGAGCACTGTGGTGGTGACAAGGTGAATATTTTGAGAGAAGGAAAGCAGTGTAAGGTTATTTCTTGTTCTTTGGCCATCTCTGATGTATATATTTTGGTAAAGAATGGAGTTAACCTCACAGTTTTTACCTACTCTTTACAGCCAGAAGAGTTGAGAGAAATCATTGAGAAAACTAGAGAGATGGAGCAGAACAACGGCCACTACTTTGACACAGCAATTGTGAATTCAGACCTCGATAAAGCCTATCAGGAATTGCTTAGGTTAATTAACAAACTTGATACTGAACCTCAGTGGGTGCCGTCCACTTGGCTGAGGTGAAGGAAACACCCATTCTGTGGCATGAGTGGACTTGATCTGGCACACTGCTAGAAGGTAAACCTGATACTCCAGGCTGTGATGGTAAGGTGGCAGATGACAGAGACCTGTTCTTAGGTCTCCAGCTGAGAAGAAACCCCCCTTGGTAAATCGTGTACAGCAGTCTCTGTGCTCCATGGCTTCCCGTTCTTGCCTCATTTGGGGATTCTAAATGGAAGCTTTCAACAGATCAGTTTCATTGTATCCATGTAAAAATCTTTTGATTTTCATCTGAATCTTTTCTGCCTAGTGTATTTCCATGAAAAATGTGTGTGTGTGTGTGTATGTGTATACACACAGTCTATGTCTCACATAGTTATAAATAATGATGTTATTTAACAGTTAACTTAAACGATTTCATGGGAACTTGGGGTGGGGGGGTTAGGGACTGTACTTCTGTGTACTGAGCAAGACTTTATTTGGTTAGAAAACTGGTTTGGTCATCAGAAATACTTTTAAAAATATCATGTGTTGAAAGTATACACACACCAGATTTCAAGAACTTACTACAAAAAATATATTAAATATTGTTTATAGTGATTTTAAAAAATTTAAGGTGTCATTTTGGTGTGAAGCTACTCTGTTAGGCTTAAATTCATTTATATGTCTTAATTCTTGAAAAACATTCCACTAGAAGCAGCAATTTTTAGCTCAAACTTTATGGGTTGGACTTCACTGCACATAGCAGATTCTGGTCTAGTTAAATGTACACAACATGCAGATCTTTTTAAAGATATGATTTTCTGATTTTTTTTCCCTTAATTTGTCACAACTGATTTGATAATCTTGCTTCCTTTCTCTGATCTGCATAGTACAACAGAATATATATCACATTTTTATGAATGGCAGATGTTCATGTAAGCTGTGCTGACTGTTAAAGTTTCCTTCTCATGATGCGGAGTTTTTTATATACATGAGAGGACACATAGCACATTTGACAGTTTTTGCATTTTTATATAGGATCACAGTATAATTTGGCTGTGCTATATGTAGGTAATAAACTGGAATTCTGTGATGAAGATAGCTGCTGTACTGTATACTAGTATTTAATAGATTGACAAATGGTCATTGATAACACGCGATCAGCATTGGACTAAAATTCTGAGGAAGATACTATGACAACTGACTTTGAGATCAGAGGGAAAGATGACCTGAAAGTTGTTTGAACATTTTAGGAAAAATGGGTGGGGAGCGTTAAGCATATATAAAGGAGTTTTTTATCCTAACAAGTTCTGCAAGTAAATGCAGTGGCTTGCTAAATCATAAATGTTTAAGCTAATGGGACTTTCACACTGGCATGGAAAGTTAATTTGTTTTTTCCAGCCTTTAGGGATGGTGTGATGTGTGACAAACAACCTCAAATGTGAATGTCTTCATTTTTATGATGACTCTAGCTACCGCATTTCCTATTCTCAAAGCTAAACACTGGAATAATATTGAATTGTCACATAATTTAACGTAAGCAGTTGTTTTTAATGAGTAGTCTGTCTCAGTGTCATGTATATATTTTTCTTCTACATAATTTTATTTGAACAAATATAGACTGTTTGAGTTGCCTTTTTCTGTTCAAGTTTGCATGGCCTTGAAGTCTTGTGTGGAAATAATTTCAAGATAACGTTCATTAGGAAGAAAGTAACATTCCTGGGTGAAGGGAAGGAATGCCATACATACTATCTCTTCAGGTGACAGTGCAAAACTCACACTGATTTTCAGTGGAAGGAATACAAAAAATAAAAATAAGGAATACAAGCACTTCATCTTTCCAGTCTTGCAGTTTACTTTCTCCTCAGGAATGCGAGGTGGTCTATGGTAGATGTGGCATTTTGTGAGCAGCTTATCATAACTGGCAACTGTTTTCAACTTGGAGATCTGAAATGTTGGCAATGTGAATTACGTGAGACGAGAGCTCAGCAGTGTCAGTTGTGGCTGTTGTCTCATTCCAAGTGAGCCTCAGACCCTAGAACCACACTGGGCCATGTGCTGTCGAGACTCGGGTAGGGCTTTAACAAGCAAGTACCCTATGAAGGCACATGTCATGCCTTTGTATACTTTAGGAAGTCTAAGGTGACAAGAGATATTTGGGGGGGTCAGAGAAGTCTTAACAGTTCTTTCCCCATCAGCAATGACAGAATAGAAATGTTTGTCCCAGTGATATGGATGTGCTGATATTCAACACAGTCCCTAAACACGGTGAACCGAGTTGTTTTGTTGATGTCCTTGAAAGATAATGGAGCAAAACCTTGCCGTACACCTTGGCTGTCAAGCCGCTGTGGCCAGTTCCATTTCCTGTCCCTCTGTGGTTGATTGGAGACCCCAGTGGGGGAGGCATCCTTAACCATTTATAGGAATGATACCAATAGCTAATAAAATGCACATTAATTCAAATAAGGAAATGTCTTCCTTTACTAAATTTTCTTAAGTCAGAACAAACAGAAAGGAAAATAGTGTTTAAAGACTAATCCAGATTTGCTTTCTGTGAAAATCTAATGTCTGGATTTGTTTTTTCTTTTCTCAAGTGTAAGGAATAAGTATTGATGAGGAATAATTTGAATGTAACTTTGTGAATGTGTGGAAAATATGAACCAGGGATTTAGCCTTAATAAGGTAATGTTTCAGACATGTATTGTTAGTCCTGTGTACTCTCCTGTTATCTGCACTCTGTTATTTTGAGATGTCATACTGCACACTGTATTGTAAAAATAAAAAGTAAAATTATATTTCAAATAAAAAGTCACTGAGTACTCTCTCCTGCTGTATTTATAGCCTCTGCCGTTCAAGGTTTCAGCATATCTAATGATCAGTCAGTCTGTCTTCAAGTTTAAGTCATTTTATTGTTTACATCATAGTCACAAATTGGCAAAACTGCTCCATGACAGACAGAACAGAGACCTGTCATGCAAAGTACAATGTGTGAAGGCTTTCACAAAGCTTGAGACGCGCCACAGTAACACAAGGATGGCTGTGGTGTCTCAGACCACAGCGCCAAGGTGTGCATGTGGGTAGGAACGAAGGCTCCTGCAGACGTCGGCCTGAGACCACTGCTGGTTCCTAGGGGAATTTCCTAATATTCTAGGTAAGCGGTCACTTCTAACACAGATGTAAATAGAGCAGGTGACATTTCTGCAGAATAAATAACAAATTCTTGGGCAGGTTCTCTAAATCTCATCTGTGATAAATGGTTGCTAAATTGGGATTCTGTAAAGGTAATCCCATAAATGGACATCAAGGGAAATTTTACAACCAGTGAAATTCTTAGGCCAAAAAATAAACAGCCACACAAACCAAACCTGCACACAGTGAACTAAAATGGTGCTTTGTTAGGACTTCTGAAAGAACCAGAGCAGGAGAGATTATTCAAACAGAAGGTCCTCATCCTTCTCCTCGGCCAGAAGGTTGGCTGGCTCCTGCATCTCCCCCAACGCCCTCCGCTGCTCTAATTCCTTCTCAGATTTTTCCTTGAGAATCTTTTTCTTCTCCTGTATTTTCTTTAACCTGTGAAATAAAGGAATTTTTTAAATGCCAATTCAGTACTAAGATTTGTTTTCTTCTAGTTTTGTCACAAGGATAATAAACATAAACAAGAACAAATTTTTGCTTTAATTTCTATTTTAGTAATTTAATAGCCCATTAAAAATATTTTAAGCTGATAACTGATTTCAGAAGCACCTATCCCAAGGTGAATAAACTTTGCTATCCATTCCCTAATAATGGAACAGATTTTGAGCATTCAGACGTTTACTAAAATTTTGGGTCACCATAACTTTGTCAACGAAGTGCAGAAACTAAATATTTAGCCTTTGATAATTAAGATTATTGATCATACTCAGATGCTATTCAAGGTTCAAGTCAGCATGTCTTCCCTGAATGTGCCTGCTCTCACCTGTCTCCCATTTCTCCAAATCTGGCACACTGACCCCTGTACACCGCATACTCAGTATTTATTGTCCCTACCAGCTCTAAATGTTCATAATCAATTATGTACGTGCATCAAATCTCTCCCAGTACTGCACTAATTCTCTAATGGTACAATTTACACTTTTACATCATATCCTCTTTTCATGGAAGACATTCAACATGCAATACATACTGGTTGATTAAGTCTGTTTCTTTTTATGCGGGGGACACCCAATTTAAATCACTTTCATTTTTTAAAATAAGTCTTAAGTTTCTCTGACCAAAGTTTATGGAGATGCCATAGATGTCTTCACAGCCTCTGGCAATATTATTTTTTGTTTCATCTGTATTAGAATAAAATACTAGCTGTGCTAATTCTAAAGAGCGTAAGCTAACGCGTCTCTCCGCAAACAGACTTTAGATTAGGGAAGACAGAAAGTGGTCAGTAATTGCCAATTCCAACGAACCTATAGAATTCTTCCCGCTCTCTCTCATCCAGCTCTGTGATGATGTAAGCAAGGGTGCGTTCAATCCTGGGGATGATGACTAGGGTTTAAAAAAAAAATACACATACACGTGAGAACTTCAAATCTTTTTTCAAACTGCCAGTGCTCATTTGTGTACCACTTTTTTTTTATTTTTTATTTTATTCATTTTAGAGAGGAGACACAGAGTGAGAGAGAGAGAGAGAAATGGGGGGAGGAGCTGGAAGCATCAAACTCCCATATTTGCCTTGACCGAACCAGTGCAGGGTCTTGAACTGGCGACCTCAGTGTTCCCAGGTCGATGCTTTATCCACTGTGCCACCACAGGTCAGGCATACCACTTATTTTTTGTAATTATAAAGTCATGTACATTTAATGCAGAAAACAAAAACATAAAAAGAAAATGAAGTATAATCCAACCACCCAAAAGTAACTGTTACAAGTATTTTGGTACATGCCCTAGTGTCTTTTCTGTGGACAGATAACATTAGGGCACTGTATTTAGGACTATAGAATGCAGTAAGCCGAGTTCTGTGTCAGTCATAAGGTTCTAGTTTATATGAAACTTGCCTATTCTGCTTCTAGAACATGAGCTCAAGAGTTGGAACTATTACCTCATCCATTTTGTTTTGCTTGCAATACCACGTATAAGGGTTGCCACTAGCCAGCAGTCAGGAAATGTGTTTTAAGTTTTAAAAAATGCGATAAAAGGAAAGGAAAAATAATTTTTAAATGAGGTAATTGCCTCTTAACACTAATAAAGCGTAAGCAAAATAATTTCTTTGCTATTCAAATTTTGCTCCTTTGTTACCTTAAAATTGGAAAAATGTTCCTTTAATGAAAACTGAGTTTCTTAAGCAAAAACACTAAGCAGTCATAGTTATTAAATAATGAAATGAGAGAGATGGAAAATAATGCATCTTGGTTTGTTTTCAGAAACCAAGAGGAACATAGGAAATAGGACATTGTTTCTATAGGACATAAGCCTAAGGGGGAAGGATTTAGAGTTAAATGTTTAATGTGTTCAAAAAGATGTATCATTCACTCAATCATTGGAAAGAACTAAAGAAAACACGAGAGCTCTTGAGAAATCATCTTTACCCTTTATTCATGTATTACCAGTAATGATCAAAATATTCCATAACTTTGAACTCATCTACGCCCCCATCACATACCCCCTCTGTGAAAGCACCTAACTCTTCACTGCACTCTGACTCACTGCACTGCCCCCCACCGCCATGGGCAGTGTGTCACCTGGCAGGCGGTGCCTGGTCCCGGCAGGTGTGTAACAGGGATGAACAAAGAGCCTCAGCAGCTTGCACTCACCGTGTTCAATGGCATTTACACGCCTGTTGGTTATCTTAATAGCATCATCCAAAGTAACAAAGGAAGTCTAAAATAAAAGGACAAATAATGTAAGTAGAGTCTCCCTAACTGTGTCCTCCTCACTTTGGCTCCACTCAGACAGCACTTGTAGAGAATATTTGGAAACCAAGACTCCTCCTTTCCAACATGTTAAAAAGCGTGGCTTTCAAGCATAAACCATATTACATTTGCATTTAAATCTAGCATTGACTGTTGCTGTTCTCATCCAGTAGGGTGAAACCACACCACCGCACATTCTGTTCATAACAGAAGTTTGGACAAGAGTGCAGAAGCCACTATTTCAGAAATCAACACATCTCTGGCTTGTTTCACAGAGGTCATGAGAATAGTCTGAAAACCAAGTAGAGTGTGCCGAGTCAAGAACCGAGTCTCCCACACTCAAATACAAGAAACCAACTGTAGTTCTCCAGCAGTTCTCTACCGACCTGCAGCGAAGCGAGTTCCACCAGCAGTTCCACTGCTTTGGCATAATTCCTCTTTAATTTAGCCAGCTGTTCCCCACCTCTGGCTAAACCGGTCAGTTCATAACCTGGAAGAACCAGTCAGACAACATTTGTAATTACAGAATAATAATCTTCCCCTAAAATTCCCCAAAAGAAGATAAATCGAAACAATGCCAGAATGGAAAAACAAATCCCTTGTCACTGTTAAATGCAAACATGAAGTGCCCATCTCTCTAAACCAGCAGTTCTCAAAGTGTGTGCCCTAGAAGCTTTCCAGGTGTGCCCCATGGTATTCCAAAGAAATATGTGCCTGTTGGGGACCAAAAAACCAGGGTGTTTGGAGTTTAGATTTTTGGAGGACAGAGGTGTGGGGAATTGGCCGTAACCTGACAGTCTGCCCAACCCCCCACCTCGTTTGCCTGATTAAGCTGTGGTGCTGGATTGTTTACACTACCCCCATGTTCCCTGGAAAGACTGGAGGCAAGTTTCTTCTGTCCTTTGTTTGGTGTAAAGTTAAGATGATATGTATGGTGGGGGTTTTCTGCACTCAACACAATTAAGAGTCAAAAGAGAGGAATTCTTCAATGTATTGACGAGAAATGAGAGTTTGCCTTTCAAATATATGCGCAAACATTGAAGAAATCAGTAGGACACATCAGGCTCGTGTTTCTCATAAACACAAGAATGAAAAAACAACACATTTGCACCAGGACCTGCTAGAATGTATCTATATATATAAAAGATAACTTTTTGGTCGTTATTTTATTTTTTAACCCCTTTTTATGAATTCTAAAAAGCATAACAAAAAATGTAACATAAAAATGTTTTTTAATGACAGAATAAATTTAATTTTGTCATATTTACTTCATTTAATTACCATAAAAGCATGCTTGGACTTTATATTTTTTTCTTTAATATCTGACTTAATTATTTTTTTTCCATTTTTATTTTGACATTTGATTATAGTGCATACCCATCACCCTTGACTTAATTATTATAACGTATTTCTCAGAAATTTGTATATAGTGCGCCTACAACTATTTGTAGGATTTTAAATGCACCCGACTTCAAAAAGTTTGAGAACCACTGCTCTAAACACACAGGACATAATGCTGAATTGTTTTCCACAAGGACACTATTCTTAATACGGAAGTTTCTAACAACCCTTACTTAACCAGATTGTTGGAGTAACCAACATGCCCCATTCAGTCTGTTAACAGGTGACTCTCCAGAATGCTCAGCTTTATTCAAGCTATACTAAGTATTTTATGTGACCTAATGAAAGTGCCAAAGAAAGAAGACTGTTGTTTCTATTTTTAAAGAAAAAATTACTTTTGACAGACACAGTAAAGATGTTTTACTACTACAGAAAATGCCATCAAATTAGGGAAAGGTGAGACTATAAAAGTCTGGAAGATTCAGCATTATGATTATGTCACAGTGTCCAAGATCTTATTCTACTTTAAAGAGACCCAAACTGGAAATTATAAACAACGCATTAGGGGTGTGATTTATGCAAAAACAACATGGAAGTCTAATCACAGTAGATTTATATGCAAAGAAAGGTGATGAGCTTACATTTTTAAAATGTTAAATGACTACATTTATCTATTTCTAGGTTGAAATAAAATATTTTAAGACATGCACAATGTTTAGTGACTCCTTGCCATAACACTGGTTAACTCACTGACGCCTGTCCTGACTGTATTATGTATTAGATAAGGCTCTAACCTCAAACTCAATCTAGCACCATGTCCCAGAACAAGGTTCATTTAAAGAGGAATTAGAACCCAGGGAGACACACTTACTGTCAGTTCCTTCATGGTAATGTTCAAACACTGGCAAAGTAACACCTGTTAAACACAGAAAAGTCAACAGATTGTCTGGAATTGTAACTGGTCTCAAGGAATGAATTTAGGAACGTGCCTTAAGTGTTCAGTCCCATTCAAAGGTTAAATCAGCCTGAGTAATAAAGGGATCTAGTAGTTACAGTGGGTTTTTTTCCCTTTCAACTTTGAGGTATACTTAATATACAAAAAATATTGCACATATTTAATATATACATTTTGATGAGTTTAGACATACACATACATCCATAATACTATCACCACAATTAAGATACAAAACATCCATCATCTCCAAAAAGTTGTTTGTGTCCCTTTTCCTCTGTATGTGTGTGTGCACACGCACACACGCATGCAACATGAGAACTATCCTCTTAAGTTTCTAAGTGCACAACACCATATTACTCCACTGGCACTATCCAGTACAGCGTATCTCTAGAATGTATTCATCCTGTATAATCCTGTCCCTGTGCCCAACCCCCACTGCAACCACCAGTTACAATGGATTTAACATGTAAAGCCAATAAACTTGTTCTAAGTAGAAAATATTAACTGGGATATCAACATCTTGCTGTATAAACAGATTAATTTTAAAATGTCACCTTTTCTCCCCCAAGGGTTCTAAAAGGTTGAAATGTTACCTGCTACATTATCTTTCTTCGCTCGAATCTTCACTTGGGCTTTATTGACATTTTGGATAACTGTGGTGCTGCAGGGGGGAAAGGCCTGGGTTTAGTTGAGCTGTTAGAGTGAGAAATAAGCCTACAGGGACCCACTGGGTAAATTTAACAAGAGTGAGATGTTACAATTATGTTTTAATAGTTGTTTTCTTCCAAAAGAAAGAGAAAAATCACTGCTTCCAGAGGAGGGCCTCAGAGAGCAGAGAATGAACAACATTCAAAAAACTAGCCATAAGAAAATAATAAAAGAATGACTTTAAAGTGCACAGACTGCTTAAATTCTCAGACATGTGGAATTTTCATTCTGCTAATGTAGAGAAAACTCCTTCTTTTTAGGTTTGCTGTTCAAACCTTCTAAGTTTGGCTAAGCAGTACAATTCCTTTCTCCTAGAGCTTCTCTAACTTCCATCTGGCTTTGCCTGACTACTCATCTTTATCAAGAAGTGTTCTCTCCATAGCTACCCTAAACGATGCACATACCACTCACATGACTGCCTCCCTCCCTGTGCTGGAAAAGTCCATGGAAGCTGTTATCCTACCAACACTGGCAAATAGTCTACTGCTTCAAAGGACTGATGCCCCTCAGCTGTAAAACCCACCCACCAGGCAATGCTCCTAGATAGAGAATAAAAACTAAGAATGACTGAAATCAAAACCCCTGAAAATAACTTGCACCTCTTCCCCTTAATAGCCATTTGACTCGAGAAGACACCAAACTTACACTGAGAGTAAATGCTTACCTGGTATACACCACAGGCTTATTTGGGGAATCAGATAACAATAGGCAAAACCCTTTTGTAAAGCAATAGCTAAACCATTTTGTATGCTTTGTAAAGCAGATATCAACATGACAAAAGCCATAAAATTCATGCCCTTTAAACAACCAATTCCACCCTCAAAAATTTATATTAAGGAAATTCAACAGGAACAAAAATACATATGCATGAAGACATTCATGGCACCTTGTCTAATATTCCAAAAATATGAAAATCACCCAAAGGTCCACCATTAGGAGAAAAGCTTAATAAATGATGGTATAACCAGAGAACGAGTATGCAGCTAAGTGAAAATAAGGAGAAATGGTTAATACAATGTTAAATGAAAATGAACTATAAAATATTAAATATCCTGGGCCTGCAACTATGTAACAGATTCAGGTGGACAGTAATAAAGAAGGTGCTGTTCAAGCAATGGCATTAAAAGTGTCATTATTACTAGTATATCAGTTGTCATTAATGCTTACATTGTTTTAAATGGAATTATGAACATAAAAGGACTTTGATTTTTCAAAACTCCCCAATGAATCTTCTTACCTGAAGTCCCCAGCTGTGAACTTGGCCTCAGCAAGTGAAAAGGCAGCTTCTCTCATCACTTCACCCATCAACATTTTAGTCTGGAAAGGCATAAACCAATAACCAGTTCAACCAAGTTTATTACAAGGAAAAATCATATAATCATGTTCCTTTAATAACCATCAATATTGTATGTCAGGTATGCATGCAAACATTGATTTGATAATGATAAAATAAAAATCTCCAATTTTGCTGGAACAGTTTTGGTTATGGTCACTAACAATGTTGTAAAACCACAAGTTTTATAATTAAAACATCAAAATAAAGACATTAAGAGATAGAAAACTGAATCTTTACTGAAGGACAATGCTATTTTTTAATGGGCCCATGATGATTTGCTCAAGTTAATCTCCTAGATTCACTGCAGTGCAGTCGAAATCCTAATGGCATTGTGATTCTAAAATAAATCTGAAATATTTAACATTTGAGAGTATCCAATAACTTTTTTTTTTTTTTTTTTTTTTTTACAGGGACATAGAGAGAGTCAGAGAGAGGGATAGATAGGGACAGACAGACAGGAATGGAGAGAGGTGAGAAGCATCAATCATCAGTTTTTCGTTGCCCTTACAACACCACAGTTGTTCATTGATTGCTTTTTCACATGTGCCTTGACCGCGGGCCTTCAGCAGACTGAGCAACCCCTTGCTGGAGCCAGCGACCTTGGGTCCAAGCTGGAGAGCTTTTGCTCAAACCAGATGGGCCCGTGCTCAAGCTGGCAAGCTCGGGGTCTCAAATCTGGGTCCTCTGCATCCTAATCCGACGCTCTATCCACTGCGCCACCACCTGGTCAGACAGACTCCCGCATGCGTCCGACAGGGATCCAACCAACATGCCCACCAGGGGATGATGCTCTGCTCATCTGAGGCATTGCCCCATTGCAACCGGAGCCATTCTAGCACCTGAAGTGGAGACCATGGAACCATCCTCAGCGCCTGGGCCAACTTTGCTCCAGTGGAGCCTTGGCTGCAGGAGGGGAAGAGAGAGAGAAAGAGAAAGGAGAGGGGGAATGGTAGAGAAGCAGATGGGCGCTTCTCCTGTGTGCACTGGCCGGAATCAAACCCAGGACTTCCATTCACTGGGCCGATGCTCTACCACTGAGCCAACTGGCCAGGGCCTACATTTTTTTTTAAAGAGAAGCATAACTGAGTAGAAAGGTGGTTAGAGAAATAGGAAGGTGGGTAGAGCGTTCCCTGACCACATATTAAAAATGTATAACCACGATAAGGAAATAAATCTGATACTGGGACAGATAAGTCAATGAAATGAAATATTCAGAAACAGCTCAGGATTATACTAGAATTTAGTTAAAGAGACCATTCAACTGGCCATCCACTTACAAAATGATAAAGCTAAATCCCTTAAAATAAAGGTTTATTTAAAAAACTACAAAATAAAATATAGAATATTTTTTAATATTTTTAGGCCTTTCTAAGCATTATACATAACCCAAAAGCTATATAAAGAGAAAGACGAACAGATTTGACCCCAGAAAATTAAGATACCATTTTTAAGAAAGTTAGACTTGAAGAAAATAATTTTAGCATTTTATACACTAACTTGAATATACATGGAACTTCTATAAAAAAAATAAGAGAAGAAATTCACCAAGAGAACCAAATTATCAGTAAAGATGGTCAACCTCACAAATAATCAAAAGTAGTACAAACTAAAATAAGAGAGCAACTTTAGCCCAATAGATTGGCAAAAATAAACACCCAATTAAGAAGAATTTAAGAAAACAGATCCTCAATAATCATTTGGTAGGAAAGTATATTAGTATAACAATTTGGAGTGCAATTTGGCAGTTATCTATCAAACATTTAAATGATTCTTGAGATTCTAGGACTCTTGAGACTTGTTTGGAGGTTCTAGCAGTGGAGCGCAGCTCCTCATACCCTTGACCAAAGAATGGACCCCTCTATCAGGGAAGGTCATCCTCTTCGAATAAGCGTACAGCTTCAGGAGGGAAGTACAGAGAGCAGTGAGGCGGGAAGGGGACACCCGCCCATCCAGCCAGATCAGCTGAATCTACCCTGGTGATCAAGGGGTGACATGTCACAGCCAGATTGCCCTCACATCCAAGATTCTAACACTCTTTTCCAGAGAAATGTGAGCATATATACACGTAAGGATTTAAGAGTACCCTCCTCCACAAAACGGTGAAACTACACATCCATCAATAAAGACATGGTTCAACTCCATTATCCACGAGATGTAGTACCATGCAGCTATTATAAAGACTGAGACCCATCTATATTGACGTAGAAAGCTGTCCATATGCTTCCATGAAGTGAAGGGAGGGGAAGTGGGGCAGAAAGTATTACAGATACAGATATAAAATAGTTGCATGTTTATTACTAAAAACATCTGTGTGGACATACAGCCACTCTTGGTATATACTTTACAAAAGCAATACTTGTGGTATTGCTACCAAAGTGAGAGACTGGGAGATGAGGGAGAGGGGAGAGGGAGAAGGGGAGAAGGGAATAAAGGAAGGAGAGAAAGGAAGAAGAGAAGAAGGAGAGAAGGGAAGAAGAGAAGAAGGGGGGAAGTGAGGGGGAAAGGGTGGGAGAAGGGGAGGGCAAAGAGGGAGAGGGATGGCCTCCTCTCTGAAGAGACCAGAATGGCCAGAAGTTCCAGGAAAAGAGCACTTCAGGCAGAAGAGACCTAACACAAAGGCTCTGGAGGAGAATGCTAGGAAGATCGCAGCACATAAGGTCAGAGAGGCAGGCCAGGTCAGATTAGATCAACTGGGGCTAATGGGCGAGTTTGGATTTTATTAAATGAACTAGGTGAAACTCATCACTTTATAATGGTATTTTTACTTTTGAAAGAAAAATATTAAAATAACAGAAAAATTAAAATGTCAACAGCCATGCTGGATTTTCCTTAGCTA
Organism: Rhynchonycteris naso; assembly: GCA_037038555.1. Lineage (NCBI taxonomy): Eukaryota > Metazoa > Chordata > Mammalia > Chiroptera > Emballonuridae > Rhynchonycteris > Rhynchonycteris naso. The sequence continues at coordinate 32,534,587 of CM072999.1, read as the reverse complement.
TTTCTAAGGTATTGTAAAGATTGTTCTAAGCAAAGTTCACCCTACCTCTATGATCTTCTTTAGGATCTGTCGAAATCGTAGAGTTAAGGCATCAGATTTTTTCTTCAGGAGGTTTCGTCCTGTCTGGGCTCCTTTTAATCGGGCCTTCATAATGGTCTGTGCCCTATATAAACAAAGTTTAAGACATTCATTCTCATTGTTTAAAAGAAAAACACCTTCCCAATATAATGTTAAAATTACATTTTATTCTTTGATGTCTTCAGAGTAATACACAGCATTTATAGCAGACAGGTTTGTTTGATTCCTCAAGTGTTCCAGAAGTAAAAAGTTTATTTCTTTAAAACTGAAATAATGTTTTAACCAATACCTGGAATAAATGTTTACGAACCCATAATAAAATTTATCAGGAGCACTATTTTTTGATACTAGCATAGTTTAAATACTTATTTGATTTGTAAATTAAAACTATTTCCACTAGAAAAGTATAAAGGGTTTTTTTTTTATTGACTTCAGCGAGAGAGGAAGAGGGAGCAAGAGAGAGAGACAGGAACATGGAGCAGTGCCTGTTATGTGCCCTGACTGGGGATCGAACCAGCAGCCTCTGTGCTTCGGGTTGATGCTCTAACCGAATGAGCTATTTGACTAGGGCATAAAGTTTTTATATCCAAATTCACAATGCACTTACCTTCAGGAGCAACAATTCCACTCTGAGGAATTTATACTACAGATTTATTCCAACATGTATACAAAACCATGTACAAGGCTAAGGATAAGTATTCCAGCATTAGTTCTCATACCAAATGGGTGCAAACAAGTTAATGGTCCATAAATTATGGTTCGCTATACAATGTAATGATATGCAGTCATAAATAAAAGAGGAAGGTAGATCTACATGTGCTCCTATGTTATAGTGTACTAGCTATGCACAGTAAGAAAGGATAAATATGCATTTATAGATAGAATAGACTAAAAAGTGTTCACAGACACTGCTAACAGTTTTCTTTGGGAGATGTGGCTGACTGAAAAAAAAAAAAAGATTTACTTTTAACTACCATATTCTTTTGTAGCTTCTGCATTTTACTTCACATCGTATTTTTCTACTAGAAGTATGGTATTAAAGTGTTTTGATATCATCAATCAAGACCCTACTACCAAACATTTTACTAATTTGTCGGTGACTTTCCCTAACAAATGAGTCTAGCTCCGGTTAACTTATGAATGACGTATATAAATGACTCCTGAAAGGCAATGAGCTACTCAAGTCTCCTTACCTCCTATTTCAATCTTTTCCCATCAGAGACCCCAATACCAAAGACAAAAACCACCAGCAGATACATTTCTGTTCTTGCTACCATGTGCCAGACAAAAGTTAATGGAAAACAAGTGGGAAATAATATTCAACAATAGATTATCTAACTTAGATACTTAAAGTGATTTAAGGGGATATAATGTCATATGAATGGTGTTATAACCAACTGCATCATAATGACTATTAATGAACCTTTTGGCTAAACTTTCAGATTACATTGAAATGTTTCACCACAAGGCAAATGTTACTGAGACAATTCTATAGCTGGAAGGAACTTTATTCATTTCCTGAAAGTTAGGAAAATGAGGCTCAGAAAAATGACAAACCTTTCCCAAGTTTGAAGAAAAGGCAGAGCAGGACTTGAACCAGATTTCTGAATCCAGTGACTTGCCCAAGACTCAAACTAGGGCTAAAACCTAGGTCCACTGTATCCCAATTACATGGGGCACGGCCTCCCCTACAGATTATAAATAGCACCAAACGAACAGCTCTCTCCTGTCAGGAGCTGACTTTGCACTGACTGGAGGTCTAACCAAGTGAAGCAGGTTCAGTTTCCTGCCTGAGCAGGACCTAGCCACCCCAGTGTGTACATTTAAACATAACGTACTGTTGACACTAACCACCAGAATGTGGACCCAAAGAGTTGGATCAAATTTAAGTCAGACCCCAGTAATGCAGACTCTGGCAATTTCCTAATAAAAAGGCACACTTGTTGATAAAATTGAATTTACCATGCTAATTTAAATTTCCTCCTAGGAAATGGCACCTCTGTAAAATAAGGAAACCTTTTACTCTTGACACCCAAAGTGACTTGCCCCAGGGCTTACAGCCCTTGTAGGTATAACCTGGATTTGACTGTTTTCTCTTGACTTCAAATCCTTCCTGTTTCTTTTGGTTCTGCCCTAAACTTGTCTTTCTCTCTGGTGCGTAAGTGGGTGCCAGCTCCATTTTGCAGACTAACTGGAACTGTCTGAACAGAAGTCACTAGTGTATTTTCTAGCCTAGCTCTTAAAAAGATCTGTTCTTTCAAAAATTTGAGAGCTGCCTCAACCCTTTTAAAAAGGGTTTGACCTAAAAAAAAAAAGGGGGTTGACCTTCAGCTAGTATGATAACTTTGTTTCCAGATGAATCAAACATCTGGTTACATGACAAAGTACCTGGGGGGAAATATTTGTAGAGAAGCAGTTCTTTCCTGCACCTGATTTTCCTCCTGAAACAGCAAGCTGAGTGCTCTCCAATAGCAATTTCCACCTTCTCAACCCTATCTTTCTTCTTGTCCAAGGCCAAAGAAGTCAATTTTCACCTCTTAAAATAAAACAAACAAAAATGTTAACATTCTGACTACTAAGATAAACACAGCCAAACTTGAGCGGAAGCAGTGAAATCAGATTTTACTCAGTAACCACCAACAGTAGGGGAAAGAGCTGAGCTCCCTTCTGATTTGTGCAGAGGTGACTAGGCATTTTAAAGGAAGAATAGGGAGAGGAATAAGGGGACTCAAGTAGTCAGGTAAGTAAAAATGACAAAGGACTGGTCAGTGGAAATGCAATTGCACCAGCTGTGTCTGCTAGCTGGCAATTATGGAAGTTAGGATTCTAGCCTCACAGACATCCTTCCTGATGATTACATTTCAGAGGAATGGTTTTTAGGTCCTTGAGAAAGATCCCTCTAATCTGGAGAAGAGACATAAACAACTCAATGGGAAAATGAAGGATTCCTAATTGTAAGCCCTCAGTACATGCTCTAGGCCAGGGATCTTCCAGCAGGAGTTGGCGTTAGAACAGTAAACTCTCCTGGCAGCGCTGAGCTTTGCTCAGGCAGACATTTTAATGGGGGCTGGTGTCATCCTAGGAACACACAGCCTTAGGCTGCTAGAAGCTATGCTGGAGCTTGGCTGTCTCTTAATGTAGAGGTTTGGGTAGCCGGTCATCAAGTGCTGAAAATTCTGCAGTTCTTCCTACCCCAGCACAGTCCTGGCTCTTACCGATTTCACAGGCACTGCCTTTCTCCACAACTGACTTGATTCCCACCTAGTACAAACAGCTGTTACTGAAAGTAAAAAGCAATACACAAAAAGCCAAAACTTCATTTCACTGAGAGCTGGCAGAAATCTAGGTTTGTGTTTTGAAAATAACTCATTTTCAGAGTCCTCAGATTCTCCAAGAAAAACGGTCAGGATGAAGAAAAACAACAGAATATTTACAAAAAGATAAGACTACAATAAAAAAAGATCTAGCCTGACCAGGCAGTGGCGTAGTGGATAGAGCGTCGGACTGGGATGCGGAAGACCCAGGTTCGAGACCCCGAGGTCGCCAGCTTGAGCGCGGGGCCCATCTGGCTTGAGCAAAAGCTTGTCAGCTTGGACCCAAGGTCGCTGGCTCCAGCAAGGGGTTGCTCCGTCTGCTGAAGGCCCGCGGTCAAGGCACATGTGAGAAAGCAATCAATGAACTAAGGTGTTGCGACGACAACAAAAAACTAATGATTGATGCTTCTCACCTCTCTCCGTTCCTGTCTGTCCCTATCTATCCCTCTCTCGGACTCACTCTCTCTGTCCCTGTAAAAAAAAAAAAAGATCTAAATGTCAGATTTTCTTCTCACTGAAAAAAAGAGAAAGAGGAAGAGGAAAAAAAGGAAGAGAGGACAAATAATCTTTGCTTTCCTCACATAGGTACATTTGAGAAAAACCTCAAAATTTTCTTTACAGACTGACCAAAAACCTAGGGCGATGCGCTATTTCTCCTGCCAATGAAATCAGGCTAAAAGAGAAAGACGGCCCAAAGCTGAGCAGATGCCAAAGCACGGGTTCTTTCAAGGAACACTTTTTGTGGACTGTCTGTGGATTAATAATCGACATACTGTCATCCTGAAGAGAGCTCACAGACCAGTGGGAAACATATGTAAACAAATACGACCCACTTTACAGCGTGATGGGTAACATTTAACAGAGTACCAGACAAGGCGCAATGGTGACAGTGCAAGAGGAGCGCCTCCGAAACTCAGGGCTATCTTCCCACTGCAGGTGACATTTCATGGGACTCTGGAAAACGACTAAGGGGATCTAAGATCGAATCTGACGTCCACGTTAGGGCATTTCGATTCGACACCCAATTCGTCTTAGAAGTCTCTTCTATATGCTTCCCACTGCGGTGAACTTCCCTTCTCAATCCACTTATCAAACCTCGTTGGTTTGTCCATCTCTCCGCTAACCAGAGCTGTTAAAGCAGGAGTAGCGACGACTCGGTTATATAAATGCAGTGCCCGGTTCAACAGGGGGTGTGGAATGAATGGCTCGATTATTGAGTAGGCTCAGCGGACCTCCACACCAGCCAGCAGGCCGGGCGTCTGTTCTTATGGGTTGGAAGCGCTCTGACCAGTTCGGTTCAGTCAAAGGAATGTGTCGTGCCCTGAACTCACGAAAAGAGACCGGGAGCGCGCAGGACCCGCCCAGGAAATAAGGAACCCCGCTGCTGGTCCGGGGAAGGAAGGAACCGAAAATACCGCCAGGCGTTCCTGAACCTGATGAGGTCTGCTGGTCCCATTCTTTTTACTTACATTCGTGAGGGGAAGACTTCAATTCGGTCTTTGCCGGACATCCTGACGATTACTGTCCGGCTCGGATTCCCGGCCGAGTAATCGCAGCTGCTACAGACCTAACCACAGTATCTTCCTCTACTGGAGTCAGCTGGTCGTGTCACTTGACCCGCCCCCCTTCCCTCGCGTTGCTAAGAGGCCGCAGGGATACTCATTCTTCACTTCCGCTTCCTGTTGGCTCGTGGGGAAGGGGGCGCGGGGGGAGGGATAGAGGGGTGTAGGTAGGCGAAAGGGGCAGGCGTGAAGAAGACGGTGCCCGGATTATGAGCCGCGCGCACCACGAGACAACCCCTCAGTTCCGGTTTGCTTCCTAGCCCCTCCCGCTCCTGCTTCTATGCGGCTGCGCAGGGCTCCAGAACCGTGAAGCGAGAAAGAACAGAAAAGAAGAGTACACTCCTTCTCGTCTTCTGCTTTTCGTCTTCGGTCACAGCGCCACCTCATGATTAACTGGAGATTTGAGAGAGGATTTAGTCTTCAGGAACAAGGAGTCAGAATCCTACCTCTTCCCTGCGCCTTGAAGGTTCCTTACCAAAAACTAAAGGGAGCGAGACAGGGTACTACTCTTCAGGCCCTCCTGTGATCTACGCTCTTTCCTGTTCTGGGAGGACCTGGACTCTATGGTCAGTGACGAAGAGGAGCCTCTCTTCTGTTGGCGCTTGCGTGTTGCGAGGTGGTTCCGCATGCGCGGTGGTGTTGAGCGGAGCGCACGCTGAGGAGAGTCGGCGGCGACTGCTGCTGCGGGTGGATCAAGTCTGATCTCTCGGCTTAAAGAGCGTGGCCTGGGACCCCACAGCGGGATTCACACAGATACTTCAGGTGACTAGTCCCCTAGGTCGGTTTCTCAAAGAACTCACTGTGGTTGGTCCGGTACATGGGTGGTCTAGAGAGAGGGTAGGCCCTGGGCTAGCAGCTCTCCGTCCCCGCGCGGGAAGTGCCGGGACACCACTGCCACCACCCGCCGGTTTCGTGTCGCTCTTTCCATATTGCAGAGGTTTCTTTGTACGAGCGGAGGAACCTCGGGAAGAAAAGTGGACCCCATGCACTCTTCAGTGTACTAGAAATGAAGATGCCTGAGGTGGGCGCCTCGGGAGGACGCAGTGACACCCCCGCCCCAGGACGCCGAGCACTTTGTTCTTTCTGGGCTTCCGAATTCCGGCTTCTGTTTTCTTTTTACTTTCGGTCCCAGGCGATACTACCTCTCAGTGGAATCCGGACCGAACACTTCAGGGGACCAGTGGGATGGGTCACAGTGTTGACACCAGCTGGATTATAAAGGGTCCATGAGTAGTCTACTCATTTGATCATTTATTTTTTTAAAGTTTAAGTTCATATGCCTTACGCTCGAGATGTACATTTCTGTAGAATGAGTCACTTGTTGAAACGAAAACATGGCTGTTGAAGAGTTTAATACGCATCCTGTCGGCTTGTCGTATTTCAGCACCCATGAGAACAGAATTATACATATAATTACACGCAGTGGTCTTAGTTAAGTAAAACTAAAGCATACGGGCATTTTATGGTTAGATACATATCCAAAATGGGGTCCCTTTTATTATACGCCCCACTTAAGCTACTTTAATTTTCATTAAACAAGAAACATTGTTTCTTAGAGAAAAGGTGTTCCAGAGAAATCTTGGTTTTTCTTCCGATTGAAGTTGTTATTCAAGGACAAAATTTATGAGTCTGTGTCTTTGAACAGATTGGCAATTTTTTCTGTTTATAGAGCAGTACTGCCAGTTCTCAGTCCCCCGGTGCAAAAAGATCTCAAGAGACATACAGTGTAGATTTTGGTGCTTCCTTTTTGAACTACAGTCAGATAATTTAAAGCTTTATAACAAAAAACTAGCATTCAGAGTATATGTGTTAGAGTCTAATTAAAATTACTGCAAGAGCTGTTTCTAACACATAATACACTACACTTTGGAAAGGAATGTGGACTTCCTGTATCCATTATGGTGACTTCACCATACAGTGGTTTAAGACAGAAGTCCTACCTACCATTTGACCAGACAAAATTATTGACAGTGCAGGTTACTTGAAATTAGCTTGGAGTTAAGTTAGTATGTTCTGAAAGATGGATGTTCTTTAACAAAGAGCACATTATAGTATTGTGACATATTGAGGTTTTGTGGGTTCTTGACACTCTGGATTTAATGTCACAAGACATAGTTTTTGCTCATGTACTAAATACCTATTAAGCATTTGTCCTTTAGGAAGTCACTTAATACAGTAATTTGTTCCTTGATTTCCTGTTAATTGATTGTACCATTACGATCCTTCATAATACCTTATATAGCAATTATTTCCAATTGCTTTGGTTTCCACTCTAAACTAAAATTTTTTAGATAAGCATATTAATTGTTTTATTGGTAGTGTTTAGTACAGTGATGGGCAATCTTTTGAGCTTGGTGTGTCAAAATTCGCCAAAAAATCCAGCATAACTTGGGTGGTGTGTCACTTGGAGAAAAACGGCCTAACCAAGTCCCAGAACTAGACACTCTGTGCCGGAGTTCTGTTGTTTTGGCCTACAGACCTCTGGCACAGAGTGTCTACAGCAAATGTTTTATCCTCGGCAGGATAAAACAGGACATGCAGGAGCCGAGGATGAAGCTTCCTTCTCAGCGTGCGGCCCCATACTTCTCTGTTATGCGGCCGTGTGTCATCGAAAATGGCTACGCGTGTCAGTGCTGACACGCATGTCATAGGTTCACCTTCACGGGTTTAGTATATAGTAGATACTACAAAAGTATGTAATTGTTTAATGAATTAAGTTAAAAGATGGAAATGTTTTCTATATTTGTATAGCACATTACACCCTGAAAGTGTTTTTATGTGTTTTATTTCATTTGACATTCACAGATGTGTGAGGTATGTGGCCCAGACTAGAAACAGGAATACACTTCCCAAGCAAAGGCAGCTAGTATGTAAGAGAACAAGGACTGGTACCCACATCTACAACTGTTCCCAAAGTTCACTATACTGCTTGCTCGACTTGAGGACCTGTTTGAGGGCCAAATAAAATAAGTCAGTGTGCTTTGAAAATTATATAAAGGGCCGACAGATACATACCATGTGGCTCCTGTTTTTCTGACTGATTTTTTTTTAAGTTAGTGTTTATTAGAATAAATAAGATAAATTCAAAGTCTGTCACCCAATATGCAGGTTCTGTGTGAAATGCATTCTTTTTGCACTTACCAGCTATTTTCTGTTTTGACTGTCAGTAACGTACCATCAGCAGTATTCCTTTATTTACCCTTTATATTGCAGAGATTTGAGCCTCCTGAAGCTGTAGCGTTTTATATCTCCCTCAGGATTCTTTTACACTATTGCCTGTGGTCTTTAACCATGAAATTAAACCTCATTTACCCCAAATTATCAGCTTTAGTGTTTACAGAAACTTGCTAAGTAAATGTGGTTAGTACATGTTAAAGTTCTTAAAACTATTTCATACATTTCCATGATATTTTATTCTGATACCCAGTTCAAAACTTTTCTAGCTCTCAAATTTTAGTACTTTATGTACAGATAATTTGACAATAGTTGCCCCCCCCCCCGACCCTCCAAAAAAAGCCCTGCTTAAAAATGAAGTGACCGACTCATCTGTTTTCTTAATGGGTAATTCTGGCCATTGAATGTCTTCTTCCTTTTGTTTGCTAAGTTCCTATTTTGTCAAGCTACAAGAGAAATACATCTCTTCTATTATCAATGTTTTGGTTTATTTTTTTGTTAAACAGGATAGGTTAGTACCAAAAGTTTTCACTAATCTAGTATGTGCTTCAACACTAAATGTGTATGTTAACATTGCATTTTGTTTAAGATGTTTGTAAAATACTTATCAATAATGTTGAGATAAAATACTGCCTGATGAATAAGCTCAGTGTATCCAAACTGCATAGGTTCAAATTCTAACACTCTCACTGTTACTAGTATATCACAGACAAGTTGCTTAACCTGTGCTTTAGTTTTTTCCATCTAGAAAATGGGGAGAACTAGGGAGAAAGTGGAACCTCAGGGACTTAAGGCCACAGCCAGATCACACAGGAACCCGCAGGTAGTGTAAAGGTGTATATAAATCAGTGGGAAGCCACTGGAAAAATACATGTGGGTGCAGTTAGCAGTTCTCCGACTGCACTGCAGCAGAACTCTGGTGTCCTGTGAACTGGATGTGGATGTTCTGTCAAGATCAAGTAATGGTAGCCTTACTTCTTTCTCAGTTAATAAGAAAAAATTTTGTGAATTTTCACTAATTCTTCAAAGGCATTTATGTCAGTCTGCCTGTCTTCTGAGCTTGGGTTCAAGTTAGAAAAATATGAAAATCATCTACTATGATTAGTTTGAGAGCTTCCATTTATAACCGTATTTCTAGTCATGGTATGATTTCAAGTTTGTGGGTCATAAAAGGAATGAATGGTGATGAAAGTAGGTTGGGTGGATCAAAGGGAATAGTTTAAAATACATATAATGCTTGGAGGCAAATAGAAACTTGAATTTTATAGTAATGGAGATCTATAAAGCTATTCTCAAGATTGGGTTTACCTCTTCAGCAAAAGAGAAGAATATTTGGGAGTGATGGGAAAAGTAGAAGCTAGAAATTATGGTACGTGAATTAAATTCAGGTTTGTTTTAAGAGGGAAAAGAATTTGTAGAGGAAGATACATGTTAGTTAAACTTAATATCTTTTGTGATTAATAAACTTTTACTTGTTGACCTGACATGTGATATTGTAATTTTGGCTATAATAAATTACAAGATAAGCCTGACCTGTAGTGGCGCAGTGGATAAAGCGTCGACCTGGGAACACTGAGGTCGCCAGTTCAAAACCCTGCACTGGTTCGGTCAAGGCACATATGGGAGTTGATGCTTCCAGCTCCTCCCCCCTTTCTCTCTCTCTCTCCTTCTCTCTCACTCTGTGTCTCCTCTCTAAAATGAATAAAATAAAAAATAAAATAAATTTAAATTACAAGATAGATCATTTGATATATGGTTAGGGTAAGAAGATTCTTCCCTTTTTATGTAGTAGATAGTAGCCTTATAGCTGATTGGGAGAAAGACTAGCTTTAGAGTATGCTGATAGGTATATGATAGTTTGATGCTTCCCATCGTTTATTTCTTGAGGTGGTGATATTAAGGTAGTATTTTACTCTTGAGGTGTACCTTTAATCTTGGATCTCAGAGTACTTTATAGATGGTCATTATTTTTTATGATTCCTCTGAAAGTGATGGCAGAGAATCACCCAAGCCTTACACAAATGTGGAGCAGAATAAAAAAATTAAAGCTTGGTTCCTATACATCGTCTGTTTTCTGATACTGTTTAAGAAGTTTAAAGAGGCAAGAAGACTAACAATGTCTTCCATTGGCAAAATATGGAAAACTGACCATTTTTTATTTTAATCTTAACTAAGCACTTACTTGGTTCTTTCGTTTAAATTGCAGAATGCCGGGACTAAGTTGTAGATTTTATCAACACAAATTTCCTGAGGTGGAAGATGTAGTAATGGTGAATGTAAGGTCCATTGCTGAAATGGGGGCTTATGTCAGCCTGCTGGAATACAACAATATTGAAGGCATGATTCTTCTTAGTGAGTTGTCCAGAAGACGAATTCGTTCTATAAACAAACTCATCCGAATTGGCAGGAATGAATGTGTTGTTGTCATTAGAGTGGACAAAGAAAAAGGTAAGTGAGAAAAATATCTAAAATATAGGGTGGGACAAAAGTACGTTTATAATTAATTGTGAGAATGTAAAATAGTTTATTCTTGTATTATTAATTATTGTATTTTTCATATAAAAACTGTACCTCTACTTTTACCCTGTGTAAATTTCAGATTTAAAATGGTTTGTTATAAAAATATACATTTTTTGTAAATTGCCTACTGCAGTAAAAATAACACCTTTGATAAATTCTTTTATGTACAAAATTAAAGAAAAATGTCAATTAGTCATCTAAACAAGGTCTCTTAAGTTAGTGGCTTAATTAATACATCCCAAGACTTATTTTTATGGGTCAAATAACTTGAATTTTACTCTCAGAGGAATTTTCCATTTAATTTTTTTTGGACCATGGTAAAATAATTACGTTTTAAATTGCACACCATTCTGAGTAGCATGGTGAAATCTCTAGATGTCCTGCCCAGGGCGTGAATCATTCCTTTGTCCAGCGTATCCACGCTGTCTACATTACCTGCTCATTAGTCACCTAGTAGCCACCTCAGTTATCAGATCGACTGTCAAGGTATTGCAGTGCTTGTATTCAAATAACCATTATTTTACTTAATAATGGTCCCAAAGATCAGAGTGTAGTATTGGTAACAATTTGTCTATGCCAAAGAAAACCCATGAAGTATATCCTTTAAATGAAAAGGTATGTATGTATAGGAGAAAAAATAGTGTATATACAGGGTTTAACACTATCTGCAGTTTCAGGCACCCACTGGGGGTCTTGAACTATATCTCCTATGAATAAGAGAGGTATAGTCCTTAAACTTAGTCTTCATATCACAGCCCCAGGATGATCTAGAATGGTGTCTGATATTTCTGTTATATAAAATATAACATAAGGAGTCAAATTTCCACCTGCGATCAAAAAAAGTTGCATATATAATAGATAACATGTAAAAATGATTTCCATAACTGCATCATTTGTACAGTATTAATTAAAAACAGGAAATAATCAAAATTATGGTGGAATAAATCTTGACACATCCACGCAATGCAATTTTATATAGAATGAGATTTAAATTATTCTGATGTAGAGAGGTGACTGGGGATAAGAAAAAAAGCAAAGTACAGAAGAGCCTGTGGAGGGATCCATTTCTGATACTAGAAGATTAGGTCCAATTGGACAGACCTTTAAAAATAATAGCTATAAATCCTGAGTAAATAAATATTCAGAAAATAATTAAAAACTACCTAAAGGCAATAGGAATAATCAAAAGTAGGCCAAAATTGAAGGAAGAAAGGAATTGCACTGGATAAGTTTTGCAGTGTTTTGTCTGATTGCATGTTACAGGTGGCTTCAAGCAGGACATCTAAATTCTAGTGGAAATCTATGTAATGGCTTACAGACCGGAGATGGCAAGTCTGGACAATCACAGTGGTTGGAAAGTAGTTTTAGAGGTCAGAGAAAGGAAAGGCACAGGGAGAAACCCTTAAATTAACATATAAATTCTGCTGAAATCTCAGGCTGGCCCCTGAACTACTAATACACAGTGTGGATTGCAAGCAATTCAACAGGGTAAAGATCTAAACAAATTTCAGTTGCCTTCCGCCTGGGAGACAACTTACAGTTTTTAATCCAGACAAATTGCCTGCTAAAACTAGCAGAATCCTTAAGAGGAACGTAAAGGAGTTGTCTGTCACACATCATTTACAGTGCTCAAGGTACAATCCAAATTGCCAAACATTTGAAGAAACAGGAAAATCTGGCCCCTACAGAAGAGAAAGGGCAATCAATGAAAACTGATGTAGAGATGACCGTTATGTTGGAATTAGCAAATTAAGGATTTTAAAGTAGATATAACTGCTCAAGGATATTAGGAAAATATACTTGTAATGAACAAAATGAAATCTCTAGAAAAATTAGAAAATTTCACAAGGAACTAAATATAAATTTTACAAATCAAAAATGTATTACCTTAAAAATTCACTAGATAGACTTAACAGATGAAAGATGACAGAAGGCTCAGTGAAACTTATAGTTCATTAAAAAAAGAACCAGTCTGAAGAACAGAGGGGAAAAAAACGGTCAAATATTAAAAGTTCTATTTCCAAAGAAAAGGAGAGATAGGGCAGAAAATATATTTGAAGAAATTGTGGCCAAAAGTTTCCCATATTTGCTAAAATATATATATAAATTTATAAATTGGAGCATCTCAGCAAACCTCAAAGATAAGTACCAATAAAATCACATCTAGGCATATCAGACTGTTGAAAAACAGATAAAGAGAAAATCTTGAAAGTAGCCAAGGAGGCCCTGGCCGGTTAGCTCAGTTAAAGCATCATCCTGAAACGACACATTGTGGGTTTGATCTCCAGTCTGGGCACTCAGTGGGAAGCAACCAGTAAATACACAACTGAGTGGAACAACAAATGAATGCTTCCCTGCCCCTCCCCTTTTTTCTTTCCTCTCTCTGTCTCTAGAAATCAGTCAGTAAATAAAAAATAAAGCCTAACCAAATAGCTCAGTTGGTTGGAGCATTGTCTGGAAACTCAGAGGTTTCCAGTTCAGTCCCTGGTCGGCACTTAGAGGAACAACAGCTCAGTGTTCCTGTCTCTGTCTCTCTCCCCCTCCCCCCAAAGTAGCCAAGGAAAATGACACATTATTTACAGAGGAACAGTAATACAATTACTGTGCCTTCCTATATGAAACAATGGAGGTCAGAACATTGAATTAAATCTTAAAAGCACTAATAACTGTCAAACCAGTGTTCTCTATCTAAAGAAAATACTCAACAGTGAAGACCAAAATGAGACCTTTTCAGGTAAATAGAAACTAAGAGGATTTATTATAAAATAGACCAGCATTATAAGAAATGGTAAAGTACCTGACAAGGCAGTGGTGCAGTGGATACAGCATCAGACTGGGATGCAGAGGACCCAGGTTCAAAACCCCAAGGTCACTGTCTTGAACACAAGCTCATCCAGCTGAGTGCAGGGTCACCCGCTTGGGCGTGGGAACATCAACATGACCCCATGATTGCTGGCTGAGCCCAAAGGTCACTGGCTTGAGCCCAAGGTTGCAGGCTTGAGCAAAGGGCACTCACTCACTCTGCTGTAGCCCCTGGTCAAGGCACATATGAGGAAGCAATCAGTGAACAACAAAGGTGCTGCAACAAAGAATTGGTGCTTCTCATCTCTCTCCCTTCCTGTCTGTCCCTCTCTCTGTCTCTCTGTTTCCATCAAAAGAAAAGAAAAGAAAAAAAGAAGTGGCAAAGGAATTGTGCAGGCCTAAAAGATGTTATACCTAAAATCAAAACTATGTAGGTAAATTTTAAAGACCTTTTTTTCCTTCCTAAATTTGTTAGAATACATTTAGCTGCTCATCTCATTTTGTACTAGTAGGATTTCAATGTATGGAAGTGACTGATGACATAGGCCAATGCCATTAAAAGAAGATTTTTATTCAGTTTCCCAGGAGATGGGGACATGACTGTCCCATGCAGGCAGGATCACATGAGGAAGCACCACATTTGGTCAGGAGGCAGGAGGAGCAAGGGAAAAGCCTGAGCCTTCATTAAGATTTCTACAGAAAATGCAAAGCCTGTCCGGGGTGAACAGTTTAGGAGTGGCTAGTTGGAATGGTTTTGACAGGCCTTGGGGCATCAGGGATGTTCTGAAGTGGTCTGTTCCCTGGCTCTGGGCTGATTTAGGGCAGGGGGAATATTGTCTTGGTGTGTAAGACTGATGAGATGGTTGGGGGTCTGGGCTCTAGATTGGTTGGTTTGCATGTGAAAGGCTGCTCCAGTGGAACTTTTTGCTATCTCTAAGAATTGACTAGCCCTGGGAAGGGGCTTCTGTCCCCACCCAGTCAGCCAGGCCACAAATGTCAGCATGGCAATGCAGCCCTCTGGTGCTCAGATGAACAGAGGAGCCTCTGGGACTCCCCAGACCCACTCTTTTATCCACATGCCTGATTACAGTATTAACACGCTATAAGACAAAGTTAATCACAGCTTGTCATCCCAGATGTCACCCTGGAAAACAAAGTGGTCTCAGAGAATCTCCAGCCACATCCTTTATCCACATGGGTGATTCCAGCATGAACTGGGTACCACAGAATCCAGCTGGTCCTATGATATGAAGACGCACCAAAAACGTACCTCTTCCGTGCACCCACAGCATGAACGGTTGGAGGCTCTATTTTCCTACTCCATATTTCCCGATAACCTCCAGAAGGAACTCGTTTTGAAACTCACCCTACCAGAGTGAATAATAATGACTTGGTTTAGGAACTGGTGAGTCAAATTGAGGAAGCAGCAACAGCAAAAACAGCTATCACTAAAGCAACCAAACCAAATTTTTCCAGCCAAGAATGTGCCCATGTCATCCACAGCATCAACCAGTCTTTTTTTGTGTGTGTGTGTTTCAGGTTTCTCTAGTTCCATTACACCACAGCCCTTAGGCCCTTCCACTTGGGCATGGGACTCTTCATCACTGAGAAGCCCACAATTGATGTCCAAATGCAAGCTTCTCGGTTGGGTGGGGGCTAGTGGCCTCAGTTCCCACGTTGTATTCTTATGGCTGTGGCATAGCCCAAATCATGGAACTTAAGTTTTCCTGATGAGGGTGAAATATCCGACTCTTTTCACTGTGTATATAAGTGTCTCTCACCCACAGACCCCTGCTGGAAGACTAGGACTCCTCTCCTGGTATCTTTGCTGGTGTAGCTATAGGTATATCTCCTGGTGAAACCTTATCCAGTGTGATAAGCTGAGGCCTTCAGCCTACAATCCAAGTGACAACCTGAAATTTGAGAACCCCTCTGGTATGATGGACTTCGAATTTCTCTGATCAAAGTACTACTAACAGATTGGGAAAAAAAAGAAAAGAATACAGAAAATATAGTTAACATAATTGAGCCTGTGATTAATGAATGCTAAATAGACAAATAGAGACTCTTGACTAGCGTTCATTTGAATAATTGAAAGTAATTAGTTCCTTCCAATGAGGTAATAGAGAGTATATAATTCATGATAATAAAGATATATTTTTAAAAATAAAAAATTTGTGCCTGACCTGTGGTGGTGCAGTGGATAAAGCGTCAACCTGGGAACACTGAGGTCGCCAGTTCAAAACCCTTCACTGGTCTGGTCAAGGCACATATGGGAGTTGATGCTTCCAGCTCCTCCCTCCTCTCTCTCTTTCTCTCTCTCTCTCTCTCACTCTCACTCTGTGTCTCCTCTCTAAAAATGAATAAGATAAAAAGTTTTAAAAAACAATTTGTTTTGTACGTAGGCAGTATTTTATCTATAGGATTTTACTGTAGGTATACCGATCACACAGCTGGTTGTGGAAAACTGTCACAGTGGTATGCTGGCATCTGGAGAGGGATAATGTTTTTCAAATTTTTTTGCACAGGATATATTGATTTGTCAAAAAGAAGAGTTTCTCCAGAGGAAGCAATTAAATGTGAAGATAAATTCACCAAATCTAAAACTGTAAGTTGATTTTTGAGTCAAATTCACTATTTGATATACTTAATAAATAAGCATGTTTCTGGCAAAAAAAAAAAATTTAAAAACAAAACCTACATTTTCTGGACTATATTTTCATTTCCAGTTATGTGTTACATAGAAAAATAATTTAAAGACAATTTGACAAGAGAGTATGACTACAATGTTTTTATCTCATGGTGTTACTACCTTAAAGTATTGCTTATGATAATATTCTCAAAACAGTACCAGAAGTTAGTGTTTTTAAGCTATTTTAGGAGTAGGTCATAAAGTGTAATTGTTGACTCTTGTCCCTGTTCTGGGATAAGGGCGACAGAGACAACCAGCTGTTGTATGTTAAGAATGAACAAAGGTTTATAAAATGTTTGTGAGTCTAGGAAAGCAAGGCAGAGGCCTTATACTAGTTTTTGTTTTTTCTGCATTCATCTTCGGTCTGGATTGTTCTGTCCTCTGGTCCTGTTTAGATCCTCAGTTCTAGATGACACTGTGTCCATTGTTTCTTTTTTGTTTGCCCTTCTCTTGGGTCTTTTGTCTGCTATATGTGTTGCTGCCCTCAATATAAGATTCCAAGAAAACAATGTTTAAGTGAAGATAATATTTTTAAATCTTGCTTAACCCTAATAAAACAAAAATCTAAAGTACTCTGTCTGGATAGCTTGGTTGGTTAGCGCGTCATCCCAGTACCCAAAGGTTGTGGGTTCAATTCCTGGTTCAAGCACATACAGAAACAGATTGATGTTTCTCTCTTTCTCTCCTATCTTCTTTCTCTAAATCAACAAATAATTTTTTTTAATCTAAAAGCCATCAGACTAACATATACAATTTAAAAATCCACAATACAGTGAGACCGTGAAAAGTGAACCATGATATGGCAAGGGACGACTGTCTTACCTAATCTTTCCTTTTGTTTTACTAATCTGTTTACTATTACTGCAGTGTGGTTTACACATTCAAAATTGCTATCACTAAAATCCCTTTTTCATAAACTCTAGGTCCTTGCCACTCAGAATATAGTCTGTGGGCCAACAGTATTGGCATCATCAGATTGCTTATTAGAAATGCAGGATCTCAGGTCTCACAACAAGTTTGAGAATCCGCGTTTGAGACGCACTGCTCTAGGAAACTTCCGTTTTGTTTCGTCACCGGGGTGTAAAATGACTGTTAGGAGATCTTATCAGGATAAGATGATAGAATGGATAGCCAGTGTTGGTACCTTCCCTCACTCAATTTTCATATATAATTAATATGAAAACCTCATTTCATATATTCTTTCTCCCCTTTAGCCCTTTTATTTGGATACTAGAAAAAGTTTGGCAACAGTGGGTAAGAGTGAAAGATAACTGTTGAATGATAACAGAGCAAAAGAATTACTAAAGTCTTCAGCCTGGTTCCATGATCTCATATGGAGTCTTAGTAATAATAGCTTACATTTGTTTAACAGGATTTGTATAATATACAAATATACATTTGTATAGACCATTTGTGTAATGTTCTCCATTTATATTGTGTATTTGTATATGTTTGATCTATCTCTGTGTAGTAGAAAAGAGAGACTAGGATCTCCCTTTCCCAAATGAGGAAACAAATTCAGAGTGGTTAATTTGCCTGAGTCAGGACTCAATCTGGATGTTAGGATACTAAATTCTGTACTGTTTCGACCTGCTGTACCTACTTGAGTTTATTATTATGGGAAAGCAAGTTTTTTATGGAGAAAGAATTTGTTGTATAGCAGTCTTTTGTTAAGAATTATTGTAGTGAAATTAACCAAAGGTTTGTTTTTATATGCTATCTAGTAAAGTGTAATGATACCTATGTTTTTTAAAATAGGTCTCTTACCTTTGAATTGTTGAGCCCTTCATTTTGTTTCTAGGTTTACAGCATTCTTCGTCATGTTGCTGAGGTGTTAGAGTACACTAAGGATGAGCAACTGGAAAGCCTGTTCCAGAGAACTGCTTGGGTCTTTGATGACAAGTACAAGAGACCCGGATACGGCGCCTATGATGCATTTAAGCATGCAGTCTCGTAAGAACGTTTTTTTGCTCTGCTTCTACCTTCATATCAGAGCTGCTGGGTCTAGCGTGCAGGTTGAGAGCTTGACATGTATTCGTACAACATCCATGTGTTAAGTCCTCCCCAAATTTAAATTGAAATATTTCAGTATAAAAAGCCCATCATTTGGGCCAATCCTGTATAGCAAGCCTATATAATTTCTTACATCAGTTATATAGTTTCATAAACCATATGGTTTCATCTCATACTACTCCCTTATCCGTTTCCTTCCAGTTTTTTGTTTTTATCCTAGGTGACTTCAGGGCCAATTTAGGTGTCTCATCTAAAACTGTAACTTAGTTTTGTTTCCTTACAATTCCCTAGAACCTCATTCAGCCTGTGCCACTTCAGCCAGTCTTCATATGGCCCTACCCTGGATCTGTTTTAATATCACCCAGATTTGCTCTGCCTCCAAAACCTTAAATTCACACGTTTTATTTTTTTACACAGCCCCCTGTCCTTCCAGCTCCCACATAATGAGTCTTACTCTTTATCTTCTTAATTCTTATGTCAGGCTCTGGTTCCCGACCTTTTATTCTCCCTGCCTTTTCACAAAACCTTTCTGCTTTCTCTTATTCAGCATACATATACCATGGGCCATCATTTCAACAACTTTCTTGCCAGTATCATGAGCTTTGGCCCTGTTTCTCCTTCTGTTGCATCCAGCCTTGGATCGGATCAGTGTTCCTGCCTTCTTTGCACTTGCAGACTGCTGCGTGCTGCTGGGAAAAGCCAGTCTTTCAGACTGGTACCCCTGCACATTCATGGTTTCAGCCTCAGCTGGGCCTTAACTGCTCTTACACATTGTCTCTGCAGCTGGTCAGCTTCTCCACGTTCTTCCTCAGATAACCCTCCGCGCCTCTGCTCTCCCTCTCTCCTGATGCACTCACTACCTGTTTCATAAAGAAAAGAAACCATTGCACAGGCTCGCCTCTCATTCCACTGTCTCAGAAACTTATCTCCATCCCACCCGTCATTCTCTCCTTCCTGTGCTCCTGTCACTGGGATTCACATCCTTCCTGCTCTCCGACTAATCTGACCACCTGTGCCCAGCTGCTGCTAAAGGGCCTCTTTCCATCTGTTACTCCCTCCTGGGGCCTTCTCTTTCTCTTAATTGGTTTTGCTCCAGCAGCATAAAAATATGTTCTGATTTCTCCCATTTACACTAAACAAACTTCACCTTCTCTGTACTTTGTCATGACTAAGCTGCTTTAAACAGCCAGACTTCAGTTCTTTCTACTTCTGTACCTCTCAGTCCTTCCTAAATGTCAGTGCTCCGCAAACAGCCTCCCCACGGCACTGAGGGTGCTTTCCCAACCTTGTGCTGCAACGAGGTGATGGTACTCAGCCCTCAGAAGGGCCGAGGGGCCTGGGCCTGCCAGAGCCCATGGCAGCTGACTCAGTGGATTCTGCACATCCCCTCCAGTTTACTCCCACATATCCTACTGTCAGAGAGGTTAGAATAGTAATAATTATAATAGCTAATATTTATATAATTCTCAAAACAACATGTGGTATAAGTTCTGGAATCCCTATCTTATAAACGAGGAAACTGATAGAGTAGTTTGTCCAAGTTCACACAGCAAGTGGTAGAGCCAGGATTCAAACCCAGGCATCTGGCTCCCTCCAGAGTTTATGCTATTAATCATTAAGCACTGCTTTATATTTCTGCCCTCCCTGACTTCAGTCCTGTACTCCTTAGTCAGTATGTTTCTAGCGTGGCTTGCTGTCATCCGGTTTCCCTCTCTAGCGTCCATCTACAGCACTCCCTCCATTTGCTCAGCCTTGGCATACATATTCCCTTTCCCTTAACCGTCTGTGCGTCATCAGTCATGTAGAGGCTATCCAGGTGTAAGTAATGCTGATTCTTTGCCATGTGTGCTTCATATTTTTTTAATTAAGTAATAAAATTTCTGAGATAGTTGGAAATCATTGGAAAAATTAAAAATACCTTTTCCAGTCTATTCCCCTCACTCATCAGTGGTAACCACTATTCTGAAATCAGTATTAATAAATATATGTATTCAGAAAGTACATGTAAATTTTTTTTGTATTTAAAATACAAATTTGTCTTTCTGTAACTTGAATTTTTACTTATAAGGCTGTTATTAAACAGGATTTCTCCAAATCTCCACTTTATCCATGAAGCTGTATGCCTGCTTGATGTTAATTTCTATGTAGTATTGTGAGTGTGCTTTATCCGCTCCTCCATTAAGAGGTATTAGGGAATCCCACTGCCCTCTGTTTTCTCCCTTTTTCAAACAGTGCTGTGATGAATACTGATGCTCATGTCTTTGTGTCTACACATTTGGGAGTTCTAAGGTGTATACATAGCATAGGAATAGAATTATTTGGTCATAGGATTAATTATTTGCATCTTTAAATTTTACTCGGTTCTGCCAAAATACTCTGCAGAGTGGTTCTACATTTGTATTCCCTCTAACAATGGTATAAGCGTCCCTGTTTCTCTGTACTCTCTTCTACAGCATTTGGTGTCTCGTTTTTTTTTCCTTTTGCCAATCTGATGGGTGGTATCTTTGTTTGTTGGTGAACTTAACAACTTTTCATGTTTATTGACCATTTATATTTCTTCAGTGAAACATCTGTTCATCTTATTTGCCTGTTTTCTGTTGATTTGTCTTCTTTTGCTTTGTAGGCAGTATTAGCTGAATGAAAGTTCCCTCCACCCAGATTCTTTTGCTTTTCATTTTTTAACCAATGCTTTTAAGTCAGATGCTTGCTCCTTCCATTTATTTAATGAAACACCTTTCTTAAAACAGTTCTACCTTTATTTGTTAAAATCCCATCATTCTTTTAGTCATTTCATTTCTTTTCCTTTGTCATTTGCTCAGTAACCATGTCATTGACTAAGCCCCTGGTCCCTATCTTGTGGCACTTAGGTCAGAGGAAATGCCACTTTATCCATGAAGCTTTTGCTGACCCACCACAGGTATTGATCGACTTACGACCTATGCAACTTACAACCATTTGATGTTACAACCACAATCGCTAGCCATGACTGCTCTGCGTCTGGAGCAGTTTTTGTATGCACCTGTATTTTGTAATTTTGTATGTTTTGTAAATACTAAACTAGTTGTACTGGTAATGCAGTGTTTTACTTAAACCTGACGAATGTAAAAATAAGAAACGAAATGGTGTAGAGATGATACAAATGGCATAAAATGAACAAAGAAAATTATGATATATAAGAAAATTATGATAAAATATGACAAAGATTTTTATAACATCATTTCACAGTACTGTACATATAACCTACTCAATTTACGACCAAATCGTGTTATGACCGGTCTGTCGGAACCAATTGTGGTCCTAAGTCGAGCACTAGCTATAATTAGAAGCAATACCTTTCTCTCCTATTACCCAGGGATGCATGGGGAGAGAGGGTTGTTTGCTTTTGTTTTTTTGTTTTGTTTTAGCAAGAGAGACAGACAGAAGGGAGAGAGATGAAAAGCATCAGCTCATAGTTGTGTCGCCTTAGTTCATTGTTTGCTTCTCATGTGTACCTGGACTGGGAAGTTGGGGGGGCTCCAGCTGAGCCAGTGACCCCTTGCTCAAGCTAGCAACCATTTGGCTCAAGTCAGCAATCATGGGATCATGTCAATGATCCCACACTGAAGCTGGTAAGCCTGCATTCAAGCCGGCAACCTTAGGATTTAGAACCTGGGACCTCAGTGTCCCAGGTTGATCAGCTCGATCCATTGTCCCACCACTGGTCTGACCAGGGTTGTTTTGTTTTTGTTTTTTTTATGTGCTTGTTCTTTTCAGGTTAGATTGTAAGCTCCCTGAAGTAGGGACTGCTAATTACATGAAAGTGCTTCGTTATAGTGGGACTTCAGATATATTGGGAAACATTTTATTTATTTATTCTTTTTAGAGGAAAGGGAGAGAGAGAGAGAGAGAGAGAGAAGGGGGGGAGGAGCAGGAAGCTTCAACTCCCATATGTGCCTTGACCGGGCAAGCCCAGGGTTTTGAACCGGCAACCTCAGCATTCCAGGTTGACGCTTTATCCACTGCGCCACCACAGGTCAGGCGGGAAACATTTTAAATTGCTTGCTTTCACCAGATCTCTAAAATTTTTCTGTTAATAATGATCAATTAAGTGTTTTCTGTTTATCATATACTGCTGAATTCTGCATTATCCCATTTAATGCCATGATCTAGTAAGATACACTGTTTTCATCCTCACTTTAAGCATTTGGAAACAGGTCTGGAAAGGCCCAAAGACCCATATTTACCACACTGCAAAGCTAAAATTGGAACTCTGGTTCTAACCCTAAGCCTTTGCTCTTACACATTATTCTGTGGTGTTATGTTTAGTATTGCATTTATCAGTAAAGTAAACTTGACCTTTTCTTGGTTTCTTTTTTTAATCAGAGACCCATCTATTTTGGATAGTTTAGATTTGAATGAAGATGAACGGGAAGTACTCATTAACAATATTAATAGGCGTTTGACCCCACAGGCTGTCAAAATTCGAGCAGGTAAATGATTTTTAAAATGATGTTAAAAGATTTGTATCAGAAAGGTTGTTAAATAATTTGCCTTACCAAAGAATATGTTACTATATCAACATCTGTAAATATTTCTAAATATGTGTTTTTCTTAAGTTTAAGAACTTATTTTGCTGATTGATCATAAAATGTTATATTGCTAAGGTAACCAACTTTTTTACAATGAAAAGGAGGACAAAAATAAATTGAAGAAAACAATATTGTAAATAAAAGGAACATTTTATTCATTGCAACAATAATACACTATAATATGATAAATGCATATTTAAAACATTTGTAATATTTTATATTGTAATTATGCTTACATGCCTATTAGATACAAATACGTCACATCACACGCAATGGATGGACTCTGCATTAATCGAATACGGACATTTATAGATTAGTCTTCCAGTATGAAAAAGGAGGACATGTAGGAGGACACCTTTTGAGGGAGACAGAACTTACAAAAGAAGGGCTGTCCTCCTTAAAGGAGGACAGTTTTAATATTGCACAGGTTAATCTTAAGGTAGCCCTTTTTAAGGGGTGGTTATTTTATGTTAGAGCGTACTTTACAATGGTTTAACAGCACCGTAACACCCTGCCATGTCTCTGGGTCACTGTTAATAGTTTTGAATATATTCTTTCAGACATTTTTCTTATTCCCATATGCTGATAAGAATAAGAATTTTTGTTGTTTACATTCAGATAGAAACTTTTTTGTTATTTTCAAAGAAGAGCTCATATTATGCAAAATTTTCTCCAGCTAGCTTTTCCCACTTGGTGTATCATGGCTGTGCTGATTTTTTTATTATTATAAAAAAACACCATAAATTATAAATGTATAGGGTGTTAATTTATAGTGTTCACTCTTACACATATATAACTTACCCATTTATGTAAGTGTTCTTTCTGTAAGGCAAATTCTTAAAGTAGAATTGGGCCAAAGTGTTATGCAATTGTTGTTTCATTCAGTCTTTAAAATGCTCCCCTTCCTCTCCATTTTACAAGTGAGAAACTGAGGTACAGAGGAGTTGAGATCATGATTTTAACCCAGGCATACCCAGAATTCAAGGTGTTTGTTAAATGTGTCTGGAGAGGATATAATTTCAGATAGTGTTAATTATGAAAGCTAATAGTTGGGATTGGTTTCTAATTTAAAAAGCATAATGAGAGCTTTCATAAGTGTTTGAATATTCATGTATGTCACATATTTTGTATACGCTTTTGAATTTTATAATTCTAGATATTGAAGTGGCTTGTTATGGTTATGAAGGCATAGATGCTGTGAAAGAAGCCCTGAGAGCAGGCTTGAGTTGTTCCACGGAGACTATGCCCATCAAGGTAAGCCATCCATTTCTCCCTTCCTGCTTCAATCGCCACTGAGACCAAATCAGATGTTTTTATGTTCATATTTTATTACAAGTGTTAGGAAAGTGGTTCTTGGTGATTTTTCTAGGGGATATTTACGATAGTATGTAGGCTTTTTGCTGTAGCTACTGCTACTGTCACAGTGGATAGAGGTTCATATTGGTATTAAGTACAGAGGCTCCTGTACAAGGAAGAGTTATTCCCATAATGCTCACAGAATCTTGAAAAGGGCAACATATACTCTTTCTTATTCACACACTGCTTTTAGGAGGTTTGCTCTGAATCTTTCATAGCGATAAAATTAACTGAATGGTTATTTAAGTCCCTTAGAAGAATTTCTTCTGTCATTTTAGGTTAAAACCAGATCAGAATTTTTGTTATCCATTTTGTTTCATGATGGCTATAGTTAGTTTAGCCACCAAAGACACCCAAAGTCATAATTCCTTTTTTTTTTTTTTTTTTATATAGGGACAGAGAGAGAGATAGACAGGGACAGACAGGAACAGAGAGAGATGAGAAGCATCAATCATTAGTTTTTCGTTGTGACACCTTAGTTGTTCATTGATTGCTTTCTCACATGTGCCTTGACCGCGGTCCTTCAGCAGACCGAGCAACCCCTTGCTGGAGCCAGTGATCTTGGGTCCAAGCTGGTGAACTTTTTGCTCAAGCCAGATGGGCCCGCGCTCAAGCTGGCGACCTTGGGGTATCGAACCTGGGTCCTCCGCTTCCCAGTCTGACACTCTATCCACTGCGCCACCGCCTGGTCAGGCCATAATTCTTCATATTCGTTATTCCAGTAGATTTGATTAGAGTGCTGTATCAATTAGCTTTTGCTAAATTAACAAACTACCCCAAATTGCTGACTGTAAATTGTGTGTTAAGTTTTGATCTGTCAAAGCAGCAGGTTAGCAAAACAGTTCTTAATACATGGGTGTTCTATTGTTACTGAATTTTTAATCTTCTTCCTTAGATTAATCTCATAGCTCCTCCTCGGTATGTGATGACTACAACAACCCT
The DNA here is from genome assembly GCA_037038555.1 of Rhynchonycteris naso. Taxonomy (NCBI): domain Eukaryota; kingdom Metazoa; phylum Chordata; class Mammalia; order Chiroptera; family Emballonuridae; genus Rhynchonycteris; species Rhynchonycteris naso. The sequence goes on along the minus strand of CM072999.1, from coordinate 32,509,566 downwards.
GGAGAGGACAGAAGGCCTCTCTGTCCTCAATCAGGCTATGGCTGTTATAAAAGAAAAGATTGAAGAAAAAAGGGGTGTCTTCAATGTTCAAATGGAGGTGAGATCAGGATTGTTTTGTTTTGATCTTAAATTTTTTAAGAAATTTAAAACATCTAAATGATTTGCATTCTAAAATTTTAAAAAATGAGATTTATTTAGGATTACAGCTCTGCTAAGCATAAAATAACTATTGAGTCAGAGGGTTCCTAAACGGGCTTCTTATAAGTAAGTAAGAACTGCCATGGGATGGTTATTAAGAGCAGTGGTCACTGATGGTGTTAGGCATCCTATCATTCCTCTGCCCGCCGCCCAAAGAAAAAAACAGACAATGAAAATTAGTGATTGATTATTGTCAGAGTTTAATGTGAAATATTTAACATTTTATTTCAGAATTAGAAACGAGTAGTTGCGTATATTTTTCTCATCTCAGTAAGAATAAACCTAATGTATGTATGTATGTATACACACACAAAAATTCCTTCTCTGGAAAGGAATAGTAAAATAATTATTTTGAACCTAGAAGATGCATTCTTATAGGACTTCTTTTGGATTTGAAAGATATAGCCTCTGTGATTATTTTCATATATTTTTTAGTTTTAGCTTGTAAAAATAAGTAGTATTTGATTTTCATACACACATATTTCTTTTTCCTGTACTGTCTTCCATTATTGATCTAACAGAACTTATTAGTGATATGTCAGCACTCAAAAGTGGAGAGATATGGCAGAATTGTTAGAAAAGTGTGACTTTAAGAGTTAAAATACTAGGCAGTAATAGCATTGAAATTGAATTGTGTAGTTTAACTACTTCACTTTGAAATTATGCCTCTGTTTCCACAGCCAAAAGTGGTCACAGATACAGATGAAACCGAGCTTGCCAGGCAGCTGGAAAGGCTTGAGAGAGAAAATGCAGAGGTGGACGGAGATGATGATGCAGAAGAAATGGAAGCCAAAGCCGAAGATTAACTTTGTGGGAAACAGTCCAGTTTAAGGAACACGAAACAGCCCTTCCTGGCTGTAAACCCTAGACTTAAAAGTTTTCCAGTATTGAAAACTTCAAAGCCGAATATTTTTCATTTCCAAGTATTTAAATGTTCTAACAGACCAAAACGTGAAATGCCCTCCTAAAATGTCAGCTGTTTTAACACAGTAGCTCCAACACATTGAGCATTTTTTAAGGGAGTGGCCTAATTTCACTAGAGACAGATCTTTAAGAACAGTCATAAAATTGGGCTTTCCACTTCTTATGTCTCCAGATTGACACCTCTTTGTAGTTCAGTGCCTCCATGTAATTTGCCGGGGCACCCTAAGCAGATAGTCCCAACCTTTCTATATAAATGTATGAAGCAAATATTAAATAAATTTCTGGGATATTTAACTATAGGCTTCTTCCTTCTTGTCACCAGTTAAAAGCATTATTACAAAGACTCTAATTCCGTTCATTTTAGTCTGGATGTAGACATACCAGGGCAGGTGTTCAAAGGATCTATGCAGCAGATCCTTTCAAAAGGAGAGGCTATAGAAAATTTTAATTTTAACCACAGTGAAAGTGGACTCGGGGGAAAGCCTTAAAATGCAATTAAAGGATTACATTGGTTTTGTGCCTTTTACCTGAGGTTGATGACACTGGTCCTGGTTGGTACACTAAGCTGCTTGCCTGAGTTTGTAATTCAGAGTGGTAAAGTTTTGTTTCTTTGTTGTTGGTTTTGTTTTTTGTTTCTTTTTTTACAGGGACAGAGAGAGAGATAGATAGGGACAGACAGACAGGAACGGAGAGAGGTGAGAAGCATCAATCATTAGTTTTTCGTTGTTACACCTTAGTTGTTCATTGATTGCTTTCTCATATGTGCCTTGACCGCAGACTGTCAGCAGACCGAGCAACCCCTTGCTGGAGCCAGCGACCTTGAGTCCAAGCTGATGAGCTTTTTGCTCAAGCCAGATGGGCCCGCACTCAAGCTGGCGAGCTCAGGGTCTCGAACCTGGGTCCTCCGCATCCCAGTCCCCACGCTCTATCCACTGAGCCACCGCCTGGTCAGGCTTGTTTGTTTTTTTAAGACGCTGCTCTTTAATTCAGTTATTTTGAATATCATCGCCCAACTTTTTGACATTTTTCTCCATTAATCATTGGAGTCCACCTAAAGAGCTTCATTGTTCTTGACAGCAGAATAGGGGTCTGTTTGAAAATACAATTACAGTGATTTTTCTATATTCCATAATTTTTATTTTTAAGAACTAATTATTTTAAAGATATGTAAATTTAAAGGTAAATAAATAATATAAAGGTAAATAAATTTGTAGATAACCCATGGTTTGAAGTTATAGCTACAGTAGCCAGTGGGGAAAGTCTTGAGTTACTTTGTCTTTGTAGATTTAATCTCTTAGTATGCTTGAGGCATTAGATACATTAATTTTATTAATTATTCCTAAGAATAGATATTTAAATACTTGGAAGATTAAACCATACCCACCTTCATCAATCCAGGACTAAACTCAATATTAAAGGGACTGGAAAACAAGTATTGGTGAGACGGTTTGTGCCACGTGTGAAGGTTCTCCCTTTGTTTAATATAGCAGCCTGTTCTAGCTTTTCAAATCCAGAAGTCTGACTTTATATGGCCATGTCCACCAGGGAGCTATGATTGCAAGCTAATATGCCCTTCTAGAAGGGAATACTCAGGAGAGTCAGGGTTCATTCAAGATTGGCACATAATTTTCACAATATTTTTGAGGAGTCAAAACAAATCTGTAAAGCTCACAGCATCAAGATGTCATCAAAATATAACAGGTGCTCCTTAAATATTTGCTATAGATAGGGGAATTGAACTTTTGTTTACTGAATATTTTTATATTTCAAAAGCCATAACTGTTCAGAAATACGGCAGCCTTCATGATGAGTGAATTTATCTCATGCAGGCCTTTTGCTCAGTTCTGTAACAGTTGTAAATTCGTGACCCTTGCCAGAGAAAAGATCAGTACCTCAGTAATATGAAGAGAACCAACTAAACTTAAAGCATACAAATAACTCTGCTGCCCTAAATGTATCACTTCAAAAATTGAGGACAAGAAACACATCCAGCTCCAAATAACTTGAACAGATTGACAGAGACAATTGACCAGTTAACCGAATCTTGAATCTCTTCCCCAAAAACCTCTTCATTAAAAATTGACAAGTTAAAAAACAAAAAAAAATTGATGGAGTTAAGCTACTTCCCATTCTGCCTTTGACTGGGGTCAAGCAGATATCAACTCAAAACAAGATTAGCAATAGCTTGGGTCTTATGCATGATTAATTGAAAATGATCAACAAAAAAATAAATTCAAATTCTCTATGTTCTATAGGAAAAGAAGACAAACCAGTACTTTGGGTAATGCTCAAGCAGTGGGAACTTACACACTAAGCAGTAATTACTCAGCAGCCATACTGAAAACGTTTTTTGGGTTTTTTTAGCGAGAGACAGGAAGGGAGAGATGAGAAGCATAAACTTGTTGCAGCACTTGAGTTGTTCCTTCATACACTTGATTTAGCTGCTAGTACCTTGACAAGAGTTGTTCCCTAATCTGCCTCAAGGTGATGGTCATCTACTTCTCGATGAAGTAGAGGAGGATTCTGCTATCCTATACAGTGCTGCAACTCTGCCAATTTAGAGTCAAGCCTTCAAACCAAATGCAGTTGAATTCAGATAAACACCTGTCTATATTCAAAAAGCAATAAAGAAACATTCCAAGGACATTAGGCCTTGTTAAAATGCCAAATGAGAAATGGTGCTTTAAAAGCCAGTCTCTTACAATGTAAGGAATGAAGTAAAAGCTCATTAGCTTGGAATTCCCGATCGTTCAGGTCAGGTATTCTAGATGAGATTAAAAGAAGACAGTTCAAACTATTTAAGAAGACAAATTTTTACCTAAATACTTTGAAAGTATCTACTCCCCTTAAGTGTAAGTTACATATCTTACCTATTCATTAAAGGAAGGTTTGAGCACTTGTACTCGGCAAGAATGCTGGCAGTAGCTTGTGCCAGATTACTGTATAAATTTGAAAGCAATAAAAATGTTTTTAAAAATATTGTATGATACAGACTTTTCACTACTTCAGATAAACCTCCCAACTGGTGAAGCTTCTTGGTACCTATTTGACTCGGTTAAAGTTCACTTTAAAACCAAAATTCTATGCCTCGATTTAACTTCCTATTACATCTTTCTCTGTCCTTTAGAGAGCTCCTGTTCTGCGTCTTTCTAAATGCCATTTTCCATAGTAAAACTATAATTTTACTTTTGGGGGGGTATGTATGACTAATCTTTTCAACTGAGTCTATGATTTTTCTATGGTGTATAATACTTAAGCTTATTTTTCAAAAGAAAACACTGTTTGAATATTCAAGCAAAATGTTGCCACCATCCCCACTTCTAAGTCACACCAGAGATCTCTTGAGATGTTTCTAGGATCACCTTGCTTAATTCATATAGCCTCGAGCATGAAAAACCTTTGAAAACTTAAGTTTTGTAAAGGAATTCTAATAGCCAGAAACAAAAGTCAACTTTTATTAAGTCTAAAGAAGGAGTTAAGAGTTGTTGACAACATTTCAGAAAACCACCATGAAACTAGCGTTCTACTTAGTATTATAATGTGGCTAGGTAGTGTTATAAGGAAGACCTACTTTGGCACCCGTGGTGCTTGGCAAAAGTCAAGATGCTGATGCCCAATGGCTGTTCTAGCATTTCCAGGTTGTTAACATGGAGGTGGGGAAGGAAACAGCACCATTGCCGATTGTAATCTAGGGGACTCTTACACCAGTCTCACTCCCAAGCAGTACCAAATAAAGAAGTCTTGACACACTCATTTTCCAGGAAATGCTGTCTGTATCATCTGATAGGTAGGAGGAATCCTGGCCCTGTCCCCGCAGGTCCTTGTCACGTTAGTTTTTTGATAGCTTCAATCCACTCGGCTCGCTCAGTCTTGCTGCTGGCCTGGATATAATAGTGTTTGTCATCCTTAGTAATCACTTTGAAAAGATTTCCCTGGACATTCCCTTTAACACCTAGACAGGAAAAAAATATCAGTGAATGAATATCCATGTCTGCTTTCAGCTAGAACCAGCTGAAAATCAACTGAGATCCAGACAAAAACATAAATAATGAAGTATTTATTAAATACAAACATATAAGGTTAGGGAATCCCAGCAGATGCAGCATGCTTTGCACTTGTCCTCCCTCCCAGCCCCTCTCCCTCGCCTGTGCCTTACACCAGCCAGGTATGTCCAGACATTCTTGGAAGCCCTCTAGGCCTGTCCCCTATGCTGACCATAGATCTACAATTTTGTTCACACCAAAGAATCTAGAATGTTTATGTAAAAAGCAGGCACAGATTTTGGATTTGACTTTAAATTGTTTAACTTTTTTGAACCTCAATTTCCACATCCATAAAATAAGATTAATACTATCTTCCTACCGTTGCTGGATATTAGTGTGATAATAAGTATTAAGATGTGTCAAGGCCCTGGCCGTTTGGCTCAGCGGTAGAGCATCGGCCAGGTGTGTGGAAATCGCGGGTTCAATTCCTGGTCAGGGCACACAGGAGAGGCACCCATCTGCTTCTCCACCTTTCCCCCTCTCCTTTCTATGTCTCTTCCCCTCCCGCAGCCAAGGCTCCATTGGAGCAAAGTTGGCCCAGGCGCTGAGGATGGCTCCATGGCCTCCACTTCAAGTTCTAGAACGGCTCCAGCAGCAATGGAGCAATGCCCCAGATGGACAGAGCATCGGCTCCTGGTGAGCATGCCAGGTGGGTCCTTGTCAGGTGCATGCAGGAGTCTGTGTGACTGCCTCCCCACTTCTAGCTTCAGAAAAATACAAAAAAAAAAAAAAGTGTGTCACTAACCCTTAAACACTATGTAAGCTAATATTCTTCAGTGGAAACTTATGGACCAGGAAACACAGAAATTGAGGGGAAAGAATATTTTTATATATTAAAGGCAAATATTGTACAGTTGTATTAAAACCCTAAGAACACATGCCCTTTTCTCTAATTTTGAAACTGGCTTCAAAACTCACACCCTTCATCATCTCATTAAGAGAGCCCTACTCAGCTCCCATAGCTCAGTCCTTCGTCAGCAGAGCATTTTGGAGACTGCAGGAGGGAGGCCCCTGAGCTCTTCAGGCCGGCCGGGCCAAAGCTGCATCTTACCAGTGGGAACACCATTATCCTCCAGAGCAGACACGAGTGACCCACGGAGGGAAAAGCCACCCACTGGCCGGTTCTCTTCCTGCAGAGGGAAGGAGACCTGATGAGGAATTGTGAACAGACAAAAGGGAAGAGGTGTACTTGCCTACAGCCACCCTCAGTCGTGCCAAAGAAAGTGAGTCATTTGTAACACAAGATGAGGCTGGACTTGGACATCACGTGGCCAAGAGTTAAGCACCAGTGAGGAAGCTGGGGCTTCTTCTTCTCACACCAGCTGCAGCAGTGCCACACACCCCCGTGGCCCTGGGCTCTCCCCGTGGTCTGGCAGGGTCCCAGGGCCTCCCTCACGCTCCTTCACATTCCAGGTGTAGGGTCGGGGTTTCTGCCTGACGCTCACTGAGGGAGGAACTGCCCAGTCTTCACTCTTTCAAGAAATAAGTGAAAATTGTACATCTACCAAAAACAAGTGTCAACCGACCAACTAAAAGGCCATTTTTCTTTTCTTTTGACTAGAATTGGATCAACTCAGCAGGCAGCATTATATCTGAAACTCAGAATAGCAATTCTTCAATCAGTGAGAAAAAATTAGTAAATTGTGGCTTATGTATTATATAATAAAAGAAAGTTTTCTAAACACTGGTGGGACTAGAGGTTTATCAACAGAATTCACAAGATCCGTTGATAAAAACAGGGGGAAGAGCCTGGGAGGCCCCTGGTCAACATCTATCAGCTCACCTCACCCTCTGCAGCCACACAGCTCGCTTTGGAGAAACTAAAACAGTGAAGCTCCACTGAGCAGGCAATGAAGTGAGAAAGGAAAGAGTGTGCTTTTACAAGAGTAGCACGGACTATGGAGAGAAAGGTATAGTGTGGCAGTCGGGTGGGGAGGCGGGCAGAAAGAAAGGGGTGCAGCTGGCCGCTACCCTGCTTGGGAGAGAGGGATCTGGAAGCCTCCCATGGGCACTAAGTGAGCAAACAGTACTCACTTTGGCAGGGTCATAGTAGTGCAGGAAAGCCGGGTCCTTCCTTAGAACAAAGCGCCGCACCTTCCAGTTTTTTCTCTTGTGGCCCTGAAGTCAGGAAAGGGTTCAAGGCTCATTGGTGACAGCTCAAAGTCACTCCCTCCCACTTCCTAGTACTGCACGCCCAACCTCCAGGCCAGCTTGCTCCCATGGGACTACTTTCTAAGAAGAGCCTGCCAGAGACCCAAGGGTTACAGTGGTGTGTCATGGACCTCTCTGCTCAGTGACACTTAGCAAAAACACTGTCACATTTAGTTGAGTTGACAGAGCCAAAGAGGTTCAGCGCTGAAGGAAAGAGGAGCATTACCCGGACACCACTCAGGGCACAAGGAAGACAGGGAGGCAGCAGGTGTCAACTGGACTGAGAGCTCACAAGCAAGCTTGAGCCCAAGGGCACCAACTTAAGTATCAAAACAAACCTGCAGCTGCATGTATATGTGTATACACATGTACAGCAAAATCCACTTTAACATTCTATGTCACAAAAGGAAATGATCAATTAGGTGTTAAAATCTAAATGTCTAAGATACATACGTGTATGTCTCTCTTTGGCACCCCCTGGATCACAAAGCTTCCTGACCCGTCTAGTCTGGAACACCCGAGTCCCTCCCCCATCCATCTCATGGCCTCCCAGGACCTCGCCAGGCAGTGTCATGAATGTGAGCAGTCAGAGAGCCGATGGGGATCCTGGTGTGCAAGGACCAGGTGACAACACCAGGCGCCCTGAGTAACAGTGGCGCTCTAGAGCAGCATGTTCACACAGTGTGTCAGGTGCACACACACGAGGGACTTGCAGAGGCCGATTCACACACCTCACGTGCCGGAATGCAGCAGTTTTTGCTAAGCACAGGTAGAAAGGCACAGGTGGGACTGTGACATGGCCGTCTCCCGTTTAACAGGGCTGCTTTCCCAAACACGCCTCAGGGGAGTGGCCATGGTCAGTTCCTAAACACTGAGATGACCCTGTAAAATTTCACCGTCAACCTCCTGAAGTAGGTGGGGAAAACACTTTTGTTGGGAAAATGTATCAAGGGAGCAAGCAGAGTCTGTAAGAGACGGCAGAGGCCCCAGAAAGCCTCAGAGAGCACAAGGCGGCGAATGCAGAACACTGACCCAGTAGCGACGCCCTTCCCGACAAATACGTGACATAGATGATATTTTTTAATGTGATAATGACTTATGTGTAACCTTTCCCTGACCACCCGTGTCTGGGATGTGTGCGCAATCACATGCATGGCCCACACCTTGGTCCCTGTGGCTGCCGCTGGGCTCCTGCTTTAGCTGATTCTACTGAGAGCTAGTGCCCTCCAGCAGTCTCAGCCCTTCCCAGCCTTTGGGGAAACTGCTGTCTCCCCTGAGTTTGAGATTTGTCCATCTCCTCCCTGCTCCAAGGCAGCCATACCTGCTTGGCCAGGTAGCCTTGTTTTATCACTGTGCCACTTAATTCCATGGTGCTGAGACTAATTTCTTCCTTAGGACTTGTCTTCTTCTTATAGCTCTCAGCCTAGTGGAAAGAGAGAAAGGATTCTGTTACGAAAAGTCCCAGTTACAGGTTATGGGGCTCCCACAGGGAAAAGGAAAACCCTCCATATAGAAACCCTAGGTCCTGGCCAGTTGGCTCAGCAGTAGAGTGTCAGTCAGCCTGGCATATGGATGTCCCAGGTTTGATTCCCAGTCAGGACACGTCTGCTTCTCCCCCTCCCCTTCTCTCTCTCTCTTCTCCTCCCACAACCATGGCTTGATTGATTTGAGCACATCAGCCCCAGGCACTGAGGATGATTCCATGGAGCTTCCACCTCAGGCATTAAAAAATAGCTCAGTTGCAAGCATGGCCCCAGAAGGGCAGAGCACCAGCTCCAGATGGGGGTTGCCGGGTAGGGGTCCCAGTCAGGGCACATGCAGGAGTCTATCTCTGTATCTCCCCTACTCTCACTTGAAAGAAAAGAAAAGAAAGGAAACAAAGGAAAGAAAAGAAAAGGAAAGGTAAGAAAAGAAACCCACTCTACCTGGGGGTGAAGCTGTCCCCCAAACCCATGATTGTGGGCCCGCTGGCCTCCACTGTGTGTCCTCTTCCTTCCCTCTACCATGGCAGCGAGAAAAACCCGGTCCATTACTTACGAAAGTGTAGAGCGCCGTGGAGTCATCCAAGAACTGCTCCGCCAAATCCCCAGAGCGAATGGCTCCCATGCTGCGGGCACCTACCGGCGTGAGGAAGTTCTCCTCCATGAGCATGGAGGCCAGGGTCACGGCCTCCAGACGGTTGGCTGCAAAGATGTTGGAGATGAGCCAGTCCACCAGGGAGGAGCCTGCATCAGCGCAAGGACAGTAGCAGTGAGAAGACAGGCTGCAGACCAGCCTCCTCTAGCGTGCCTGGCTGGGACCTCACTGACTTTGATCTCCTGGGCAGCCTCGGGGCTCCACACAAAAGCAGACCAAACGCCACACCTGTTATAGGGAGCCGTGGCCACACCCACATGTGATGTGAACATCTCGGGCCAGCCTGCGGGACAGCGGGCAGCTCTGGCCTCAACACAAGCTGGGCAAGCACAGCTAAGTCCCAGCTCACCCTGCCCCGGGCTTCCACTGCCCTGGAGGACAGGCTCACCTGTGAAGGTCTTTTTGTAGGTGCTTCCCTGCTCCATGTTGGGGCTTGGCCGGATTCCACTGCCGCTGTCGTGCATCCTGTCCACGATGCGACTACACAGGAGGAAGACAAAGGAGAGGGGACCATTATCACACTGACAGACATCAGAAAGGGCCAAGGACAGCTGCTAAGGCTATCGAGCAAGTGGCAAACGGTGAGATGCACATCACAAGAAAGAAGGGTCAGAATCTGAGAGGTAGGATTTTGGATCATTTCTTTTCTTCTTGCTCATCTAAATGTTCTAATATTTCTATACTAGACAGGTATCGCTTTGTTGTAAAACTAAAGACCTGTGATTTTTAATTTAAAAAGAAAAGAATGTGCACTGAGTCCCTATGACCTACTGTGTAAAGTCTGATCTCCTGCAGCTGCTTCTCAAAGTCGTCCGTCACTTGGATCCACTCTGACCTGCCACTGCTCCTCCCTGTACTCCCCATGGTTCGGGATTCCCAATCATGATTTCAGAGCCTGGTATGGAGTCTTTTGTGAGCCCAGGAATGAACTCACACTGCTTCTCTGACGGGAAGAACACTTCTGCTGCTTGGAAGGTTAGGGGTGTTTCCTACAAATGGGCTATTGTAACAGTTTCCATGAGGGGAGCTCCTCTCAAACACCCCTACTTCACAGTATAACCCCACCACTGACCCGCTTTCCTTCTATTCTGTGGGATGATTTCTGCCACCGATAGAAGATCTTCTCTCATTTTCTACTTATGGACTGGGGCTGGGAAGCCCCTGCGATGAGACCTTGTTTGTTCCCATTTGCATCTCCTGAGAATCTAGCACAGGGTATGGCATGCAGTAGGGACTCAAGAACTATTTCTCGAGTGAGTGAACGAACCTGTGAGGAATACCGCAGGGCAAGAATGCCACTGTTACCAGAACTCATCTTTCCTGCGACCAGGCTGCAAACAAGCCGCAAGACTTGGCGAGTGGAGATCCCTGGGGAGCCGTGACACAGCCTGAGCCCCCCGGCTGACACTGGGGGGAGGCCCTCAGACAATGAGATGGGCTGAAGCAGCAGAGGCCCCCAGGGTGACAGAGGAGCAGGGGATTTGCCAGAGAAAATAATAGAAACGAAAGGCCCTGAAGCACAACGGTGGTGGTGGTGGCCGACAGGCCTGGGTAGCCACAACGGAGCCCCCTCCTGCTGCACACAGACAGAAGACGCTGCAGCAAAGCCAGGCCGCTGAGGATCAGGGGACGGGTACTCACTGAAGGCTGATGTGAGGGGGCAGCTTGAAGGAATTTCTCAGTATGTGGAGCTGCTGGACCTTCCCGGGCTGCCCGGCGTGTATAGCGCCTGTGATCTCAAAGGCCCAGGCGTCCCTGTCCTCTCGCGAACAGGCCTCCAGGAAGTATTCTGTGGATGTGTGAGTCTTCAGCTTAATGAGGAACTGTGGGAAGAGACAGCCAGCTAGACTCAGAGGTAAGATACCTTTTTTTTTTTTTTTGAGAGAGAGAGAGAGAGAGAGAGAGAGAGATGGGGGGGGCAGACAGGAAGGAAGAGAGATGAGAAGCATCAACTCATAGTTAGGGTCCCTCGGGTGTTTATTCATTGCTTTCTCATATGTGCCTTGATGGGGGTGGGAGGAGGAGGCTCCGGCCAAGCCAGTGACCCCTTGCCCAAGCCAGCGACCTTGGGCTCAAGCCAGTGACCTTGGATTTCAAGCCAGTGACCTTTGGGCTCAAGCCAGCAACCATGGGGTTATGTCTATGATCCTGCGCTCAAGCCAGCGACCTCGGTCCTCAGCATCCCAGGGTGACGCTCTACCCCTTGTGCCACAGCGTGGTCAGGCAAGATATCGTCTTTATGGCTCTAGCAATCTTATTAGGAACTGAATTTCGCTCTTCCTAAGAGGGTTTTCATCAATTTAATCTCTTACTCAAAACCTTCAGTGGCTCTCCATTACCTCCATCTGCCCCCACCCCGCAACTGCTCCCTCAGTGGACATTTTCCTTGCACACTGGCCATCCTCATCTCCGAATCCATCTTTCTCTCTCCCCCTTACTTTTACTCAAGACCCTCCACCTGCCCGGAACGTCTGTCTTTTCCTCTTGTAAATCTTTGCCCAAACCTCTATTCCCCGCAAAGCCGTTCCTGACGCAGACATCCTTCTCTCCAAGGTACAGTGTTCCCTATGGCTAGTAATGTTTGAATCAACATCTGCATCTCTGAATGTTTTTCAATTAACCACTTGCTTTCACAACACAGTTATTAACTCAGGAAGAAGTGATTTTACCATTTTCTTCCCTGACTCCTCCAAGCCTAACAAATTTCTTGGCATATACTGGGCCTTCAATAAATGATTGATTCACTTTTTTGAAGGTCGCGTGGAAGCTGCCCTGACTTGGAGCATGCACCCCTTGGGGATGAATGCTGAGGCTCAGAGAGGCTCATGACTTGCCCTAGGTCACATACCCGGCATCTGTGGCATAGTCAGGATTTGAACTAAGTTTTTCAGAATTTGAACAGAGCTCTTCCCATTACCCACACCATCTTCACCAGAGAGGCCGGAGGTAAGGGTCCAGGGCAGGGAGTTAGTTACTAGGAGGCTGGGGCCTTCCTTCACTTACGGGTCGGTTTTCATACTCCAGGCAGGGGCAGGTGATAGTGCAGCCATCCAGAAGGATCTGGCCCTTGGGAGGGGTCACCTTCCGACCCCCCTCGAGCTTGTAGTATAGCAGCGTGTTCTGCCGAAGGACAAACCAGCGCACCTTCCAGTTGTGGACAATGTGACCCTGAGGACAGACAGAAGAGCCCCGTGGTGAGGTGGCTGGGGGACAGCACTGCGTGCAGGGAGAGGTGTCCCGCGGGACAGGTAGCCAGTCTGTGGCATGAAACCGACTCTCCAACAAGGGGAATAGCATTATCATTTTTTAGCTTAAATTAATGTTTTTATTTTGAAATAATTGTAATTCAGCGAAAAGATGAACTTATTTCACAAAACCATTTAAGAGTAAACTTTTAACGTGAGGCTCCATCACTTCTGAATATTTTGTGTATCTCCTACAAAAAAAATAATAATAATAAGGACGTTTCCAACAAAACCACAATCCAGCCATAAACATCAGGAAATTTACATTAATATGTTGTTTCCTGCTACTCCACAAACCCAGCTCAAGTTTCTCCAAGTGCCCCAATAATGTCTTTAATGGCCAAAGGATCCAGTTCAGAATCATATGTTTTATTTTCATTTTTGTCTGGATATCTTTGTCATCTCTTTGAGTATGTAACAAAAACCTTTCGCATTGGCCTTCTTATTCCCATTTGGCTTTTTTTCTGGTTATAAATATGGGAAGACACTGCAAAGTATACAGAAGAGAAACTCCTATTACCAGGAGACAGCCATTGCTAACATTCTATCTTTCCTTCCAGTCTTTTTTCCTTTTAGTACTTCTTAGTTTTTGTTTGTTTGTTTGTTTTAAATCAGGGCCATATTACACATACTTTTATTTCCTAGTTTTTGTTTTGTTGACCTTTGCTGAGCATCATCTCACACCATTAAATGTCTTTAAACCATATTTTTAAATGACCACTAGGTGGATGCATCATTTACTTTTCAATCTCCTTTGTTTATAACTGAAGTTGTTTCATATTTTTCACTATTATAAACAATTCTGCAATGAATACCCTTGCACAAATATTTTGATCTGCATCTCTGATATCTTTCCTTAGGATGTATTCCTAGAAATAATAGTACTAGTCAAAGGACATGGGCAATTTATATAGTGGAAGCCACACACGATCTACCAGTGCTAAGAATGCCTACTTAGCCTGGTGCGGCAGGCCTGAGAGGCAGGGCAGTTTGGGGAGCTCTCAGGTGGGCCACAGAGCCGGTGGACAGGATAGTCAGGTGAAGGCAGAGAGCCTGTTTAGAACAGACCAAAAGATGAGGAATGTCTACTGAGGAGTCAGAAAGGAATGGATTTAGAACATACTCATGAAGGCAACTTTCTTTCCATATTTTCCTAAGGTGGGCTAGATTCTAACGGAGAGAGATGCACTCCATCTGAATCAGAGACTCACCTCCTTACCCAGCACATATTCATTTCAGAGCCCCACCCCCCAGCCTCACCCCAGCTCTCACGCCTGCGGGGCAGTGATGCTATTCCTCGCTCAGCTCTACCGAAAAGGAGTTGACCTCATAAGCACTGGCCTGTGCCCAACAGAATTTCCGGTGGTAACCAAACCAAACTTTTAACAAAGTCAATCTGATAAGAGCTCATTAATATGTTTAAGTGTTTCCAGGCTGTTCACAGGAGAGCACTTAGGTGGTCAGGTTGAATTTTACATTCTTGCGGTCCTCACTCTGTCCTGTCCTTGGAATCCATGTGCGATATGACAGTGGACAGCTTTCCTGGACGTGGGCAGACATGTTTAAAGAAACAGAAAAGATTTGGCTCCGACTCCTCAGCAGTGGGGGTTCTCCACTGCTCTCCACGTGGCCTTTCCCGTGACCCCCACTCAGGGGCACACGACACATGGTCTGTGCTGGGAAGGAGAATGCAGTCAAAGTTGGTGGTGTGGGCGCTGGTGCGAGGTAGCGAAAGGGAGAAGATGAAACAATCTTAAAGCACAGGTGCTATGGGCTGAATTATGTCCTCCAAATCATATTTAAAGCCCAAAACAGTATTACCTGAGAATGGGACTTCATTTGGAGATAAGGCATTTAAAGAGGTGATTAGGTTAAAATAAAACAGGAGGTGGATCCTAATCTGTTTGGGGTCCTTGGAGCCAAGAGGAAATTTGGACACCCAGAGAGACATTAGGGAGACGGGCACAAAGGAAGGACCATGTGAACACACAGCAAGTTGGGGGCCATATGCAAGCCAAGGAGAGAGGCCTCAGAAGAAACCAATCCTGCTTCCCCCTTGACCTTAGACTTTAGCCTTCAGAACTATGAAAAAATGGGCCTCTCTGTTTGAGTCATCCAGCCTGTGGTGTCTTGTTATGGCAGCCCTAGCAAACTGAATCACCAGGGAAAGGAGTAAGGAGGTGGAGATGTTACAGGGAAAAGTCTAACCCACACACGTGGAACAGAACAAGCCAGTGAGGAGACACTACTTTCCTGGACCAAGTGCTACATTTCCCAGAATGCCTGGCCCAAAGAGAGCAGGTTGGAGACCAAGTTGCTGCTGGTCACGTGCATGGAGCATTGAGGCCCATTGGGCAGCAACCAAACATGGGAAACAGGAATTTCTGGCAAGGCCGTGGTGGAAGAACAGGTTCTGCTATTGTGACACCCAACCCCAGGGTTGTCAGGCACAACCGGCAAACGGCGGCGTCAGCAGTGATTTCCCCTAGAAATGTCCGGGGTGCTGTGAGGTACTTCTGTCTGACTGCAGCATCCCGGCTGTATGGCATCGCAGCCGGTTCTCTGGCCCTCCCAAACATTCCCGAGTTCCTTAGTATTTATAATTCACGGTGAAACCCCAACCGTTCAGACTTGCTAGCGGCCTGTGTTGTGCGCAGCTGACCCTGACGGTAGGCAAAGGAGAGGGGTTTGACGGGAAAGGCTGATGAGGAAGCATTTACTGTGCAGGGAGAAAACTCAAGGCAGCTGGTGGCCCTCATAAAAATGTACAAATTCTTTGACCCAGCAGTAATTCCACTTACAGGGATTTGTGCTAAATAAATCATCCAGAATATGGAAAAGATTGTATGCAGTAAGACACTCCAAGGGTCACGACTTATAACAGTAAAAAATAAATGCAAACTATTCTAATGTGTAACAACACTGTGGCTGCAGGGGTGGGTTTCCGGTCCTAAAAGACGACCGGAGAGGCCACTGGGGTCCCTAGGTCAGCCCCAGCAGTCTGAGTCACCAAGAGTCAGAGCAGCCGTGGTCTCTGACACGAGCAAAGCACTTTTACTTACATTACTTCATATGACACCTAAAAATAACACTACTAGTTATTTCAGGAAACTTCTGGAAGGATACCCCAGAAATGTTAGTAGTCATCACCTCTAGGCACTAAGACTGATGCAGGGAGTTAAAATAGAAACTTATTTTTCATTTTACACCCTTGAGTAGTTTTCTAGTTTTTAAAAATAAGATGCACGATGCTTGCTTGGGCAGCACTTTACTAAAATCAGAATGACAGGGAAGATCATCATGGCCCCCGAGCAAGGGGAACATGCAAATTCGTGAAGCGGTCCATTAAAATAAATAAATAAATAAATAATATGCATGCATTATTTTTATAATGGAAAATTAATTTAAGTCCAAATTTTTAAACATCCTGATGATTAGAGAAAGCGTTCATTCCACAATGAATGACTAAATACCCTGCATCAAGCCCAGCGCTGGCAGCAGGGAGACAAAGCTAAACAACATTCTGACCCAAGATAGTGGGGAAGAGAGACAAAGACCCCTCTCAGTGTGGTAACTTCCAGGACAGATGATTGGGGGGGCGCCCCCAAGATCCCCACCTTCTAGTAGTTACTCTGTGCAGTCTCTTCCCACGCTGTACAGAGATTGGTTGGTGTGACCAAGAAAACATGGCAGCCTGACCTGTGGTGGTACAGTGGATAAAGCGTCGACCTGGGAACACTGAGGTCGCCAGTTCAAAACCCTGCACTGGTCTGGTCGGGGCACATATGGGAGTTGATGCTTCTAGCTCCTCCCCCCTTTCTCTCTCTCTCTCTCTCTCACTCTGTGTCTCCTCTCTATAATGAATAAAAGAAAAAAAAAAAGAAAAAAGAAAGAAAACATGGCAGAGTGATAGTTTGTCAACTCGGACATTAGCCTATAAGACTCTGCAGCTGTATGTAGTCTTGGGTCTGCCTCTCCATCTCTTCCCCCTCCTACCCCCAACACCCCTTCCCACTCTGGGGAAGGTTAGCTGCCACTCTGAGCAGCACCTATGGAGGTGAGAAACCGAGGCCTCCAGCCACTCCACTACCCATGTGAGTGAGCTTGGAAATGGGTCCCCGAGGCAGTCCAGCCTTCAGGCAGCTGCCGCACTGGGCAGCATTTTGGCTACAACCTCATGAGAGTCTGAGCCAGAATCTTGCAGCTGAGCTGTTTGTTCCTGGTTACCCGATCCTTAGAATAGGTGTGAGACAAATGTTGGTTGTCTTAACACATTAAGCTTTGGAGTGATTGTCACACAACAACAGATAACTAATACAGGGCATGATGCAAATGCCGAGGACGAGCTCAGATGGAGAACGCATCTCTTACAGAGGCAGTGGAGTGGGTGAGGGAGGGTGAGGGAAGCTCCATGAGGAGCTGATTCTGGAGCTGGCCGGGTTGGGAAGGCACAGAGGGGAGAGCAGAAAACTGCTACGACTTCTAGAAAACTCCAACTAGTTCTATAGGAATGGGGCTCAGAGGCTGTGAGGAAGGGACTGGGAAGTGAGGGGGGCCCAGTCAGCTTCAGGTTCTGTGTTGTAGAGTTTGATCATTATATTGTGGCTGGAGGGGAGTCTTTTTTTCTTGTTCTTCTTTTTTTTACAGAGACAGAGAGAGAGGAATAGATAGGAATAGATACAGACAGACAAACAGGAACGAAGAGAGATGAGAAGCATCAATTATCAGTTTTTTGTTGCCGTTGCGACATCTCAGTTGTACATTGATTGCTTTCTCATATGTGCCTTGACCGCGGGCCTTCAGCAGACCGAGCAACCCCTTGCTGGGGTCAGCGACCTTGGGTCCAAGCTGGTGAGCTTTTGCTCAAACCAGATGAGCCCGCGCTTAAACTGGCAACCTCGGGATCTCAAACCAGGATCCTTCCGCATCCCAGTCCACTGCGCCATCGCCTGGTCAGGCTGGAGGGGAGTCTTTGAAGACTTTTAAGCAGACGGGTGATAGTGTAAGTCCTGCTGTTAAAAAGATTGCCCTGACCACACTGGCAGCACTGGGGAGGGCTGCGCTGCGGGCAGCTGCTGTACTGACCCATGGGAGGGGAAGAGAGCACCATCATCCCTGCTCTACACATAAGCCACGCCATGTTCAGGGACATAAGGGACAGGTTCAAAGTCACCTGGCAAAGAGGGTCAGAAGCCAAAATCATAGTGGTATAAGCTGAACAAGGCCCTCCACCTGGGCAGCCTCCTCCCTCTCTGGGCTCCTTGTCTGTAAGTAGCTGGATGGGGCCAGAAGCCAGCTGGACCGTGAGTGGCTGGGAGTCCCTAAAGTTTCTTTAGGGGGCAGGAGAGCCCAGAGCTGGGATGGCAACTCTAGGCTGGGCTTAAGAGGCCAGCATGTTATAGCTGGAGGGACCCTTTGAAAAAGTGTATACTACTCCCTAACTGTAATGAGGAAACTGAGGCTCAGAAAGGTCTTGTTCAAGACTTTACAAACCCAAAGAAGCAGGTATGGTATTTGCTATGAGTTGAATTTTGCTCCCCCCGCAAAGAGTATTGAAGTCTTAACACCTTGTCCCTCTGAATGTGGTCTTATTTGGAAATAGGGTCTCTACAGATGTAATCAGGTTAAGATTAAATCATACTGGATTTGGATGACCTCAGTGACACTAATATGACTGGTGTCCTTACACAGAGAGGAAAATTTGCACACTGAGAGACACAGAGAGAAGATGGTCATGTGACAATGGAGGCAGAGATTAGAGAGATGCATCTACAAACTAAGAAACACCAGGTCTTGCCTGTGTGAGATACTGAAAATACATCTATTGGTCTCTGTCCCCAGTTCCCTGGCACAGAGCTCTTGAAAGCCCTGTCATTTCCCATGTGATAGCAATGTCTCTTGTCTAATGAGGCAACTCTGGGTGGGCTCCTGGATGGGGGCTGGTCACTGGAAAGACGAAGCCATGATTAGGAGCATAGAATTTTCAGCCCCGGACCCCCATTCTCTTGAGAAAGGGCTGAAGATGAAGTCAATGATCAGTAGTGCCTGAGTGACAAAGCCTGCATAAATCCCAAAAGCACGGGGTTTGGAGAGCTCCTGGGCAGCTCCTCACCCCTTCCCACATACCCGGCCCTGCGCATCCCGTTCGTCTGGCTGCTGATCTGCATCCTTTATCGCCGGTAAACACGAGTGTTTCCCTGAGTCCCGTGAGCCACTCTAGCAAGTTAATCAGATCCAAGGAGGGGGAGGAAGGGGACATTAGAACCTCCCATCTATATAGCTGTTTGGTCAGAGCACAGGTGGCAACCCAGGCTGAGATGTGTGTGTGTGTGTGTGTGTGTGTGTGTGTGTGTGTGTGTGTGTGTGTTGGGGATGGGACAGTCTTGTGGGACTGAGCCCTGAACCTGGGATCTGACACTGTCTCTGGATAGACAGTATCAGCATTGAGCTGAAGTGTAAGACACTCAGCTGCTATCCCAAAGAATTGCTTGGAGTGGAGAAAATCTCCACACATTTGGTGACCAGAAGTGTCAGAAGTGTTCTATATAAAAGTAAAGGAGACTCACAGGGTAAACACCCACACACAGGAGGGAAGAACTAGGATTTCCCTATATAGGAAGGAAATAGCTGGGTTTTTCCTCTACAGCCTGCAAGTATCAGAAGCAAAAGAGGCAAGGGAAAATCCTCCCCTACAGCTTTCAAGAGCAGTATGGTGCCTGACCAGGCGGTGGCGCAGTGGCCAGAGCATCCTCCTGGGACACAGAGGACCCAGGTTCGAAACCCTGAAGTCATCTGCTTGAGCCGGGCTCATCCGGCTTGAGCACAGGGTCACTGGCTTGAGCGATGGAATCATAGACATGACCCCATGATCGCTGGCTTGAAGCCCAAGGGCACTGGCTGGAGCCCAAGATTTCTGGCTTGAGCAAGGGGTCACTCGCTCTGCTGTAACCTCCCAGTCAAGGCACATATGAGAAGCAATCAAGGAACAACTAAGGTGCCACAACAAAGAATTGATGCTTCTCATCTCTCCCTGTCTGTATGTCCTTATTTGTCCCTCTCTCTGTCTCTGTCACATAAAATAAAAAGAAAAGAGGAACATGGCAACCCCTTGATCTCAGTCTTTTAGCCTCCAGAATGCCTAGACTTTTCTCTTCTATGCACATTTTCCTTACTTATACCTTTTATATGTTTTCTCTTTAAGTTATAATATTATGGACATTTTAAACATCTGGATAACCGTAATTTACTGAATCATTTGTCTATTTGGGGGGCTACATAGGTAGTTTTCAATTTTTTACTACATAAATAACACTTTGTTTATAAATCTTCTATGGTGTTTCCTTGGAATAGCGCCCCACCAATGAAATGCCAAAGCGTGTTAACAGTGCCATGTTGTTTTCTAAGGGTGCTGTTGGAGGCAGGAACAGGGCAGCAATGCCTTGAGTGCCTCAGCCTCTTCTGAAAGGAAAAGCCTTCCTACCCACACGGATCCTGGCTTCCTCTCCCTCCCCTCCCCCTCTTCTAAAGCCAGGCCTAGTGAGCACCCTGCGTTTTGCCTGGAGCTCTGCTTCTTTCTTGTCTGGGCAGGACTAGGAGCCAAATCCTTCTTGCCCCTGCCTGCCCTTGCTTCACCCTCACACTGAGCTTCCAGCTCGGGCCTTGCCCCGCCTCTGAACTGCAAACCCTCCTAAAACTATAGAATCCCACCGGCCACAGCCCAAAACTTCTCCAGTGGACACAGGGGCTTCCAGGAAAGGGGAAATGGGGGAGGGAAAAAGTTGAGATTGGTCAGTAGTAGGCAGGGGCCCACTAATCACCTTGCAGGAAAGGGTGTGGCTTCTGCTTGCCTCAGGGTCAGGCTCCAAACTCCTGTCTTTGGGTTTGTCTGGAATGAGCTTTATGTATTTCAACCAAGCCCCTGTTGCAGGCTTCTTAGTCAGACCTGTTGACCATCCTCACTTCCCTGCACCCTGGACTCTGTGAGCTGGACACCCAGGACTGGTGCCTGTCCAGAAGAGAGCTCACATCCTCCCTTGCCCTGACTCTGTGTGGTGGCAGGGGTGGGGAATTGTGTAAGTTAGTTAACCCCTAGGAACAGGGGGAGGCCCCCAGGGCCCATCTGAGGGGGTCTGTCCTCCACAGGCCCCTACCAGGACCCAACTACTCCGACAATCAAGAATGCCCACAGAAACCCCCTGCCCGACTCAACACGTTCCCTCAAACTTCAGAAGCTTCAGGGAAGTGGAGAGCACAGAAGTTCCCCACAGGCTGACTCTCTGAGGTACATCTGCCTCCACAAACCACAGGGCTCAGGCTATGACTTTAATCAGAGTGGCACGAAGCAGGTATGGAATTTTGTACCTCATATATCCAGCCTGACCCTTGATCCGGCATCTGCCTTCCAGCACTCCTCTGCTTACAGTTTTGAGCAAACAACACACCCACTCTCCACTATCAATCAAGGTGCAACATAACATGACTGTTACCTATGGACCTGAAAGCCACTCTAGACTTCAGGGCTGATCCAAGTCAGAGGAGGGGATGGAAAAGGGAGCTCATCCCAAAGCAGTGAACTCTGCAGAGGAGCCAAAGGCTGGTGCCCAAGTTTATGCTTGGCTCACAGCATAAATGCTAAGCGTGAATATCAATGTTAAAAGAATTTTAAAACCTCGAAATCCCTCTTACACCTGCTCTTTGGTTCATTTTCTACTTTGATCCTGTGTATCCCGTTTTGTTTGGACTCCTGCTTGCTGTGGGAAAGGCCATGGTGGGGTGACGGGAAAGTACTGAGGATGGAGGTTCCAGTCCTACCTGTTATTAGCCCTGCGGTTCTGGGCCAAAGGTTTCATCTTTCTGACCCTCAGTTTCGTCATCTGCGACAGAGTGATAACAAATACTCACCCTGCAGTGGACAGAAGCTCTGGAGTCAACTTGAGTGGGTTTGATCCTCCTCTGTTACGAGCTAGCACTCATTGAGCTTTGTTTTCCCCTTGGAGAAAGGGGGGCATGTGGTACTGCCACCTGTGGGGCTGTCGGGAGGACTAAAGGAGACAATGTCCCAGGCCGGTGCACAGTGAGCTCTGAAGAAGCATGGGCTTCCTCCTTGCTCCTGGTTCTTGTGAAGCCCATAGGTGAGCGTTCCGTGGACGGGCGCCCAGAACTACCGGGCGCGCTTACATTGCTTTAGTCCTTCACATTTAAATCCTGTACTCTTCATATTTTAATAAGTTGTTTTCATTAAGATATCCATTTTGGTAGCTGCCACCAGCACCCCATCCTTCCTAGCTAATAGGGATTGCCCTCCTTGCCTGTGCTCTGGCGCCTTTTTATAGAAAGCTGAGCCCTAACCGCTGTCCACCGCTGTCCACCGCTCTCCCCACAGACAGGAACTCTGCCCAGCATTGCCCAGACGGCCCGATCCCCGATCCGCAGGGAGGCTCGGGCTGGGGACCCTGCTCAGGTGGGTGGGTGCCCGCCCTCCGCCCTCCGCCCTCCGCCCTCCGCGGGCTGCCTTGAGCAAAGTCCAGAGAGGTTCCAGCGCGCTCACCCTTTTGACGAGGAAGCCCTCTTTGAGCACGCCGCCGTCCTCCATGTCGCCACCTGAGCGCCAGGCGGGCCCTCCAGGTGTTCTGTCCCCACTCCGCCTGCTTCTCCGCGCGCTCGGCTCCTGGGCGGTCGCTGCGCCCAGGAACCGCCTCCAACCCCGCGCGGTGCTGCCTCTCTGGCCGCCGTCCAGAGCCTACGCCACCGCCACCGGGTTGCCCAGGGAGGAAGTCAGACCAGGATGGGATAGCTGACGTACCCCCCACCAGGTTACGTCCTTAGGGCACAGAATCTGCCTATACTGTTGCCTCCTGGAGACTTCCCGGGCTCTCTCCTCAGCTGGGCAGGGCGCCCCAGCCAGGTGCCCCAGCACGCTCTGCACCTCTTACCCAGCCTTAACCCGCAGCCTGCCTGGCACCGAGTGTACTGTCCTTGAGTGATAGTTGTGGAATTAAATGGAACTGAAGGGATTTCAAGAATTTTGAGCAGCGATTTTCAACCCTTTTTTCATCTCATGGCACACATAGACTAATTACTAAAATTCTGCAGTACACCAAAAAATGTAGTTTTTGCTGATCTGACAAAAAAAATAGGTATGATTTTGATTGATTTATAAAGAAAAATAATTACCTACCCTTTGAGCTCCAAAATGACTTTTAAAAAATCAGGTACCTTGTATTTCCGGTACCAAGATTAACTGGCTCTGCCTGGTTGGGTAGCTCAGTTGGTTAGAGTGTTGCCCCAATACACCAAGGTTGTGGGTTCTATCTCAGGCCAGAGCACACACAAGACTCAACCAATGGATGCATAAATAAGTGGAACAACAAACTGATATTTCTCTCACCTGGTCCGTGGTGGCTCAGTGGATAAAGCATCCACCTGGAATGCTGAGGTCTCTAGTTCTCAACCTTGGGTTTGCCGGTTCAAGCCACATAGACAAGCAATTAATGAACAACTAAAGTGAAGCAACTAAGTTGATAATTTTGCTCCTTCTTCCCTCTTCCTCCTCTCTCTGTAAGATCAATAAATAAAATCTTTAAAATAAATAAATAAATAATATAATTTTTCTCTCTCCAATAAATTTTAAAAGAATTAACCAATCAGATGCAACTTTATTATGCCATGTGACCAATAAGATGCAACTTTATTATATGACCTAAATACTTATGGTTCAAGACAGGGCATTCACACCAGAGGGCTACTGTTGTACTGGCTTGTTGTCATTTTGTTATTTGACAGTCTAAGGAAAAAGGGGTCAGTGCCCCTAACTAAATAGTCAGGTATCGCATATTTTAACAATTATTGCAGCACAATGGTCAAAAATCACTGATTTAGAGTTACCTGAGTTCGATGGAAATGGGCATACAAGCGCAGATGGGGTGGTACGAGACTGAGAACTTTATCCTGGCCTCTTGCAGGGGCGAAGAAAAGCTCCCATTAGCAAGGTCATAGGCTCAAGGAAGCAGGCACAGTCTGCATGGACCCTCTGTCCCCCAGTACCTACCCTTCCTCCAAAAGGGCTAGAGCTGAACATTTCATCTTTAGGGGCAAAATTTAAGGGAATGCCAAGGAACTCAGTACTCTAGGTAAATAATTTTTATAGCAATATTTTTTAAAAGTAAAATTAATGCAGCCTGACCTGTGGTGGCGCAGTGGATAAAGCGTCGACCTGGGAGCACTGAGGTCGCCAGTTCAAAACCCTGCACTGGTTCGGTCAAGGCACATATGGGAGTTGATGCTTCCAGCTCCTCCCCCCTTTCTCTCTCTCTCTCTCTTTCTCTGTGTCTCCTCTCTAAAATAAATAAATAAAAAGAAATTAAAAAAAAAAAAAAAGTAAAATTAATGCAAAAATCCACGTTGAACAAAATATCAAAATTTTTAACTTTTTTTTTTTTTTTTTTTTTACAGGGACAGATAGGGACAGACAGACAGGAATGGAGAGAGGTGAGAAGCATCAATCATCAGTTTCTTTTGCCGTTGTTCATTGATTGCTTTCTCACATGTGCCCCGACCACGGGCCTTCAACAGACCGAGCAACCCCTTGCTGGAGCCAGCGACCTTGGGTCCAAGCTGGCGAGCTTTTGCTCAAGCCAGATGGGCCTGTGTCAGGGTGTCAAACCTGGGTCTTCCGCATCCCAGTCTGATGCTCTATCCACTGCGCCACCGCCTGGTCAGGCAAAATTTTTAAATGATAACTAAATCAACAACAGATTATATTGGAACCTGAAATGAAAGAAAACCTCAGTAATACTGATTCTGTCTAGTTAATTTTTATGACGCAGTCATTTTATTTGTTATTTGCACTGCACGTTATTAGAAGGGTTCTTTAGGAAGGGGAAAGGCCCCAGACACCTACAAGGAAAGAAAAAAGGCTCTAGCATGGGAGAAGGTGCCCCAGACTGTGGAAGCCCAGCCGTGCTTTTCAAAATCAGCCTGGAGCTGCCACCTAAATCACACAGGATCTCCCAGTAAGTCTAAAAGCAGCGGTGCCTCCACTCCATTTCAGAGTGGACACTGGCTCAGCACCTTCTGAAGCCAGGCCTGCAATGGTGTTAGGTTTTATCTGAGGCACAGCAACCC
This sequence comes from Rhynchonycteris naso, assembly GCA_037038555.1. Lineage (NCBI taxonomy): Eukaryota > Metazoa > Chordata > Mammalia > Chiroptera > Emballonuridae > Rhynchonycteris > Rhynchonycteris naso. Next base: position 32,484,746 of record CM072999.1, on the reverse strand, counting down.
CATGAGGCGAGTTTGTTATCCCATTATTTCAAGCCAAGGAAACTGAAACTTAAAGCAGTTAAATCACTTGTTGAAGGTCACCAATTTTTAACTCCAGGGCAGTGTGAATTCACTCGCTCCTCAGTTCATGAGCTGGGAAGAGGAGGAAAGAACAATCTGAGCTCAAACCTTGTGGGGCTGGAACCCAGAACATGAGAATCTGGAACAGGAAATTTTTATCCTCTTTGGCTCTAACTGTGACCTGCTCTTCTTCTTCCTCCCAGATGCCAGGGGAGCAGGCAGTTAGCACAGAGTTTGGCCTTACCCAGACACAACCTTCTGAGGCTTAGAAGAGGTGGCATTTTCTTTGGCAGGAAGGGTTCCTGAATGAGTTCACAGAAATGAGAAAGGGAGAAGATTGGATCTCTCTTTGCAGCGCCCCTGCCAGGGAGGAGCTAAGTCCTTTGTATACTTAAAACCTTACCACCCCATCCTAGCCAAGCCCCTGGTTCAGCCCACCCCAAGTCTGACTCACTGGACCCAGGCTTGAGTCACACCCCCGCTCCTCTCGTTGCGGTGGCTCAGCCATCACTGCCCTAGGGAACCACAGTGACATAAGCCCGACTCACCACAGGGAAGAGGATGGAGATGGAGGAAGCAGACAGAAGGTAGTGAACAGCTGAGACTGGGGGAAGGGAGCCGGGAAGGGAAAAAAGCTCAGGACCCAGACTTTGACTTGCTCTTTCAGGCAGACATCTCTCCTCTTTCTCTCAGGCTCAGAGGCTGATATGGAGGGAACCCTGACTCTCTCAGAAGGGCCTGATAACGTCTAGAACAGGGGTCCCCAAACTTTTTACATAGGGGGCCAGTTCACTGTCCCTCAGACCGTTGGAGGGCCAGACTATAAAAAAAACTATGGCCTGACCTGTGGTGGCGCAGTGGATAAAGCAAAGACCTGGGAACACTGAGGTCGCCAGTTCAAAACCCTGCACTGGTCTGGTCAAGGCACATATGGGAGTTGATGCTTCCAGCTCCTCCCCCTTTCTCTCTCTCTCTCTTTCTCTCTCTCTCTCTCTCTCTCTCTCTCTCTCACTCTCTGTCTCCTCTCTAAAATGAATAAAATAAAAAGAAATTTAAAAAAAAACTATGAACAAATCCCTATGCACACTCCACATATCTCATTTTAAAGTAAAAAAACAAAATGGGAACAAATACAATATTTAAAATAAAGAACAAGTACATTTAAATCAACAAACTGAACAGTATTTCAATGAGAACTATGGGTACGGATGCATCCTGTGCTCCTTCTTCTCACTGACCACCAATGAAAGAGGTGCCCCTTCCAGAAGTGCGGAGGGGGCTGGATAAATGGCCTCAGGGGGCCACATGAGGTCTGCGGGGGGGGGGGGCGTAGTTTGGGGACCCCTGGTCTAGAATGTGTGAGCTATAGAGAGCTATCAGGCCACTGTGTGGGTGTAAGTGATTCCAGTTTGATGTTATTCCGCTACTAGAGAGCCACTCCTTAAGCTATAGACAAGAATCCCCTGTTTGCCTGACCTCTGGTGGCACAGTGGATAGGGTGTCGACTTGGAAAGCTGAGATCACTGGTTCGGGGCCCTGGGCTTGCCTGCTCAAGGCACACATGGGAGTTGATGCTTCTTGCTCCTCCCCTCCCCCCTTATCTCTCTCTTTCTCTCCTCTTTGCTCTAAAATGAATAAATAAGTTAAAAAAAAAAGAATCTCCTGTTTAAGATACCTACAGTGAAGAAGGGTAAATCATGGAGCCTTATTCACAATGAATCCCTTGATTTAGTGAATATATCAAAATCATAGAACCAGAATCTAGCCCTTAAATCATTAAATCTAGGCACTTTATTTTGTAAATGAGCACACCCCCCCCTAAAGCCCAGATAAATAAAATGACTTGTCTACAGTCCCACAGCCAGTTACTGGCAAAGCCAGGACTAGGATATAGGCTAAAAGTGTAAGTACTCGAAGGCTTGCTCCCAGCCCAGGGCATTGCCCCAGCAGTGGCCACGGCAGAGCGGGGCTGCCGTTGAGGGAGCAGTGACTGCAGGCCAGGAGGAGCTCTGTCTGCAAAGTCAGGAAGGGTTTTAAACTATGTTTTCTGGGTTTTCTTCAACTGTAAAAATACTTTGTGCTCATTATAGAAAATGCCAGTCTCAGGTGTCTACACCAACAGCGAATGTAGTATTTCTAAAAACTTTTGCTGATTTTATCAGAATCAACAGAGACCGTGCCAGTTGCATATGCTCTGTGTCATCTCTGTTGGGTTGAACCTCTGGGGACTCCCAGGAGTCGGCCAGCTGGAGGAGGTCCCAGGAAGAGGATCAGAACTAACAACATGCTGGGGAAGAGGGCAGGAAGAGGCCCAAAAGAAGGTACCACTCACAGGAAGAGGAGGGTGTGTGGGGTCCTGGGCAGCCAGAAGAGCACGTTAAAGGCACTTAAAAACTTGGGCAGAGACAAAAAGGGGGAAAAGAGGGAAATCAGAAGGGAAGACAGCAGGAAAACTGGAAGAGACATGTGCCCATTGCCCTGTTACAACCAGAAATATATCCGTTCATTAGCCCATCAATGCAATCATTCACTCACTGGCACAGGAGACTTGTACGGAATATATCCTGTGTACAAGACATAAACCAAGTGCCATGGTCGGCAAGGCACAGATCCTGCCTCCAGGCCTCACACACCAGTGTAAACAAGGTATCACTTTGATTGACAAGGAGTAAAGTCACATTTTGGTATCCATTGGGGAACTGATTCCAGGACCCCATGGATAACAAACTCTGGAATGCTGAAGTCCTTATACAAAATGGAGTAATATTTGCATATAACATATAAGTCCTCCCATATTTTTAATATCATCTCTAGATTATTTATAGTACATAATATGATATAAATGCTATAGAAATAGTTGCTAATACAGTATTGTTTATGGACAAATGACAAGAAAAATGTCTGTACATGTTCAGCAGAAAGGCAACCATTGTAGGCCTGTCATTAACAGTGGAACATTTTTTTGACTATTTTTGACCAGAGGTTGGTTGAATCGCACGCAGATGCTGAGTGCAGATACAGATACTGAGAGCGCCGTGTCTCCCTGGTCTGCCACAGCCCAAGGCAGGTCCAGCACAGGGTGCCAGGGCAGTGCTCCTCACACCGTCTATGGTGAAGACCGGCATGTCTCCTGAGTCTTGGACAATTGTGTGCATGACTACAGCACAGCCTCCACCCCACACACCTTCCCAGAGCCGTGTGTACCACCTACACTGGTGCATGTTTTGTGCAATGAAACAGGCCTCAGTCATACACCTGAATGTCATGGCAATGCCCACCTGCTGTAAGGTTCCAGATTCATTCTCAATTTCAGCTCTTATCTTGTCATAGAGCAGTACCACACAAACCACTCTTGAAAAGTATTGCTCTAGAGCTTGGGTTCTGGAATCTAAGCATGAGTCCAAATCCCACCTGTACTATATGGCTGGGAACATCTCCCTGACAAGGAGGGGGCGGGTGCCCTCTCATTAACACCCTGCAACCCACCTCCCTGTGCCACTGGGCTGTCACTCTCTGCGGTGTTCAGCCGGCCTTTGGTGGAGGTCAGCCTAGACTCTGCTCCCCCAGCAGTGCCCTCCACCCTGCCGACCCCCCAGAACCCAACCCATTGGCAGCTGTCTCCTAGCCAGGAGGGTGGAGCAGGATGCACAGCATGACTCAGCTGTGCCAGCAGGCAGAGCGGAGCGGGCTTGTTCAACATAGATAAGGACCCTTCCCGCCTTCTCTGCCCCCTTCCTCCCTTTTCCTTTCTTTACGCCATTCCCTAGACTTTACCCCTGCAGGTCAGGGTTTCTTTTTGCTTGTTTTTTGTGGGGTCAAACCTCAGCCTGGGCATGTCTGAGGAACACCGGCAGGAAGGTGGTGGCCATGGTGCCACATGCTAGCCACATCTGGTCACATCCGCTCTCCAGGCCTCAGAGACTCCCACCTGGCTGACCATCAGCATCACCTGTAGGGCTTCACCAGCCCCAGCCAGGACCACCACTCACAACAGCGTACAACTGCCCACAGTAGAGCTCCTTTTTCTATTTCCTACAAAAGTTGCAGGGACCATGTTCATCCCCAGGAGATCTGCTTTCTTGGGTTGGGGAATCCTCTCTTTAGAAACTTTGCCAACAAAGAAAAGACTCTCAGAAGTTGAGTTGGCTCTGGAAACCTCGGCCCTGGAAAATCCCTGCACTTCTCAGCCCTCTTGGGAGGGGCCCTCTCAACTCCAACAACCTTCCGTGCCAGCTGCAAATCACCCCCCTGCAGAGGCAGAACCCAGCTCAAGGCCTGCCTCTCCCAGGTGATGTCAGTGCTTGGAGCTGAACTCAGGTGAGCAGTCAGTCTCCAGCCTGGCCTCCCGCACCTGAGGCTGCTGTAAAAGCATCCCCAGGCCCCATATGCCCAGCAACTCCCGCGGGAGAGGCTGTCTGCTGCTAGGTGGAGCAGTTTGCCGGGGAGATGAGAAGAGGGTGAACCAGCGGGCCCCAGCAATCACCAACACAGAATTTAGAGACTAGTGAGAGGTAAAGGGTAGCCGCAGGCTTCCTGGGGTCAAAAATAGGGAGACATGGTGGGAGGATTCTGTTGCTGAGCAATCTCGCCCCTTTTCGGAGTTGCCCAGACCAGAAATTCCTAGGACTGCAGCCTGGCACTTCAAAGTACCCCAAGAGCATGACAAGGAAGCCCAGCAAAGCACGGAGGTCAGGTGGTCACAAATCGCAGGTAACTGTGACATCCCAAGAACACCGGCCACCTAGGGTGGGGGGAGCAGGATCCTCAGGCTCAAAGTTTAAGGAAGCACATACCCTCAGTCATGCAGGTGCAGGATAGGCACCTGAAAGCTCATGCCTCCTTAAATTTTGCATCCTAGGCTTCTGCTTGCCCATCCCAGTCCCAGCAAAGTCCCAACTCCGTGTAGGTGCGACAACTGAATTAGCAGACACTTCTTACAACCTGTGGGGTGCCCGTCCACACAGGTCTAGGATATGGGGCTCCTGGAAGCCCAGCAAGGTGAATCTCCTCTCACTTGAAGACCAGACACTGAGGTCTTAACTGTGTAATTAAGGATATGTTCCCAATAAATGTAGACATGGAGGAAAACAGAAAAAAGATGATTGATTAGTCTGATGAGCTCTGCGTGTGATCTCATTGAAGTGCATATCTTACTCCTAGGGCTATGCAGAAAGGGGTTTTCATAAGAGGAGAGATGAAGGGAAAATAAATGAAACATAGAACAAAGGAATCAAAAGGAAGGGGTTGAGAGTTCTTTGCTGAGCAGGGAGCTCTGTGCCAGCCAGGCCAGTGTGTTCCGATAACTGAAGGTCAGTTCTGGAGTTGGCATTTCTGAAAGCCGAGTCTGTTTCTTTGGTTGTTACAGAAACTGAAGCTAGCAAGTAACTTATAAACTAGAGTTATTGTTTTTTGTAACCGGTTTCCACAGTCAGGTTGTCCTCTTGGCATTGAGCCCGAATCATAACTGCAAGCCTCAGGGTGGTGGGAGTGAGGAGGAGGGGAGGCCGCCCTGCTCCGTGCTCACTTACTCTTCTTGCCCAGATGTTAACCCTTGATCTGTGTCAGCGGGACGGAGCAGGCCTTTTAACTGTAATGAGAGTGTGGCCAGAGGTGAAAGCACAGGATTGATTATACGCTATTGATTTGTTACAGAATACATAACTGATCACCAAACTGGCGGTACTGAATCATGGTTGTAAGCGCAATAAACTGGATTTAACGTTTTACAGAAATGCTTTCATTAGCTTTCTTTGCTTGTATGTTCTTATTTAGCTCTCTTTTACGGCGAGTCCAACTAAGATCAGTAAATCAGTAATATACTTATTCCTAGTTACATGCTGAGCAGAACTTGAGACTGTCTGGATGGGTGAGAGTTGGCCCTGTAGGAGCATAATTCTAACCGTGGGGTCATTCACCTGTTGGACTTCTAGAGGTATGTGTTCTGAGCCCATTGGCAGGAGCATGGAATTCTGTAGGAACTTCAGGGAGGCCCTCCAACACTTTGCTGCTGAACCAGACCCGGGCTGCTGTGTGTTGTGGGCTCTCTTCATTGTCAGTTGCCACTTCTCATTACTGTCAGGGTGCCTGTCTCCAATAACTACTCTCTAAATTGCTCACAATCTAATAGAGACTCAGAAAGTAACCCAGGTTGTTAGAATAGTGCTTAACATAAGGACAAATGGCATCTGAAAGCATCACTGCTTTCACCTCGTGACATCTATATCAGCTTCTACAGCTTGTTCTTCTTCACCTGACTTCTGATTCTGTGCTTTGTTTTGCACGAGTGAGGTTGCCATATACTGAATTCTGGATGAATGAATCATGACTGTAGCAAAAGGAAATTGCTAATAGAAAAATTACATCTTTTAAAAATGATTGCCATTGTTCTTCACTTCCCATTACAAGTCAAGGTAATCCACACTGCAGTGGCAGGATACCTTCTCTTCCTAGAGGCCACCGTCAGGCCACTTATATTGAGGACACTGCTTTACTCTTGACTCCCAATTGTAATTTCCCAGGGACAGGGGCTCACTATGGCCAGAGATATGAAGAGGGGGTGGAGAGCTATCCAGCCCTCAGATCTCTGTCCATCCCAAAGCAGGGCACAGATCATGGCCAACTCTTCCCTCCCTCCCTCCCTCCCTTTTACTCATCAAGGTGTCCCCTGATTGGCCTAGGGAAGGACAAATGGGTGAGACTCAGGGTGTCAGCCCAGTCCAGTAGCCCCAAGCACTGAGCAAAGCAACTGTCCTCCTCCCACAATGGTTCTCCTCACTTCCCTCTCCAGCATGACCCTGCTTGTCCCTCAGACCCACCACAGTGACCCCCTCCAGCTACCCTCAGAGTTGTATGGGCTCAGCCCTGCGTGTCACCACAGCTTAATAAGAATAATATCTGTAATAACTGCGGCATTTGGGAGAACCATGCTGAGTCGTCCATTAAGCCCAACAGCCCTACGAGGGTGACTTCTGTTCTTTGCATTTGCAGTTGAAGGAACAGAAGTGCCTTGCGCAGGTTGTACAGGGCTGATTCCAAAACCTGGGCTCCTAACTCTGAGGTGTATCATATTCCATGGAGATAATCTCCCAAGGAGCAGACCAGCACAGAGGCCTGCAGCTCCAATGATTTCCAAATGGAATGAATGAATTAATGAATGAATGCAGGGGGTGGAGGCATTTCAGAGGACAGGCATCTATCTCTGCAGCACAATTTCAGGAAGCTGCCTGGGCCTCCAGGGCTGACATGCTCTGCTTCTCCTTATGGTCATTGCCTGCTTAGGACACAGCTGGTGCCCAGAAGTGGACTTGGGTGGGAAGCTTGTCATCTATGATGCCACAGTCCCTGGAAAGCAGGCCTGATGGAGAAGAGTCACATTTCCCTCGTGGCCTGGAACAACTTGAAAGAATGCAATATTTTTGAATGAAAGACCCAGAGATGCTCAGGGAGGACAGACACCTGGCCCTGGAATGCCCAGTCCTTTCTTCTGTGACTTTAGAGGATGGATTCCCTGGGGAACCCATTTGCTTTACCCACTGCATCCTTCTCTGAGACTCTGAATCAAAGTAGCCGTCCGGGCTGCATAGTTGTATCTTGTAGCTTCATATGAACTATCTTTCTCCTCCCTGGGAGGCCCTTTCCTCCTGGGACCCGATGTCCGAACTGGGTTGCAGGGTGTGGGCTTCTCCCGGCCTTACTGTCTCATAAATGGGGCAGGTTTGGGACCTCTGTGGCAGGCTCTCATTCTGTGACTTTACTGCACGGTCCAGCCGGGCAAGTGGGGAGTGTAGATGAGCTCATCTAGAAGGCCTAAAGGCAGGATCCCTGACTGTCTACCACCTGTACACATTCGCACGTGTGCTTGCCAGTCTCGCAGCGACTCTGACAGCCAATCCATCCCAATCAATGTCTGGCCCAAGAGTGAGACAACAAGTAAAATAAACAGACCTCCTGTTGACACATGGCCCTTTTCTCCAAGTCAGTGTTATCCAATAAAACTTTTTCGCTGATGGAAATGGTTTATAATCTCCTCTTTCCAATACCATTAACGACTATTGAGCACTGAAAATGTGGCGAGTGTGAGGAGCTGAAGTTTACCTTTTATTTCATTTTGATTAGAGTTTATACAGCCATCCATGGAAATCATCATGCTTCCCAAATAAAAACTCAGAACGCAGGGCCCAACAAGTGGAAGGGGACATGTAGGGCAAACTATTTGAAATTGGGACTAGACGGCTAATTCCTGGACTCTAGATCTGTGCTTGAGCTCTAGCTCAGATTTTAAAAAAACTCATTTTTATCCCTGTTGTATACATTTTATTTCTAATCCTCACAGCAACTCTGTAAGGAGATAGATCATCTTACACCCTTTTTGCAGATGAGGCAGCTGAGGTTCAGAGAGGTAAGTAACAGCCCCAGATCATGCAGAAAGCCAGGGTTCGGCCTCACCCCCAAAACTGTCTGGTTGCAATGCCAGGCTCCTCCCACTGGACACACTGCCTCTCTTTAGGCCTTTTGGAGGCAAGCTGATCTGGAAAGTGGCCCAGCCCTCCCACACAGCGCCAGGCATCACTGCTGTGAGAAACTGGGAAGGAGGGAATGCGGCCCACCCACAGAGCCCAGACTCTCCCTGCAGAGCCCACAGGAGGCTCTAGACCATGATGGCGAACCTATGACACGCATGTCAGCACTGACACACGTAGTCATTTTCGATGACACGCGGCCGCATACCAGAGAAGTATGGGGCCGCATGCTGAGAAAGACGTTTCATCCTCAGCTCCTGCACGGCCAGGTGCAGTAGCCGAGGATAAAACATTTGCTGTAGTGTAGACACTCTTGTGCCTGAGGTCTGTAGGCCAAAACAACAGAACTCCGGCACAGAACGTCTAGTTCTGGGACTTTCGGTTAGGCCGTTTTTCTCCAAGTGACCCACCACCCGAGTTATGCTCGGGTTTTTTGGCAAATTTTGACACACCAAGCTCAAAAGATTGCCAATCACTGCTTTAGGAGGCCAGGAGCCTGCCTTGTGGGAGGGGCAATATTCAGGGTCCTTCTGCTGTATGAATTTTATCAATGACAGGCTGATTCCCTCTCTCTCTCTCTCTCTCTCTCTCCCTCTATCTCTCCCTCACATTCTCGCTCTCTCCCTCTCTCTACCCTTCAGGGAAAAAATTAAGAAGAAAATATCTTGGTTTATGAGGAGGAAAAGGACATTTTGATAGTGGGGAGAGTCATTTGAAGGGTGGAAAAGAGAAAAGACCAGGGCTGGGTAGAACCCCAGAGTGAAAAAACTTTAGTCAAAACCTTGACATAGTATTCCTGGGGGACAGTGTCTGATGAGCAAACAAGCAGTGTGGGTAGGGACACCTGATACATCAGATTTTGAGGGGCACTGAAGGTAAAATTTACAACCCATTTATATTCCTCTATTCCCCTCAGGGATCTCAGGTCAGCCCCAGGACCTTTGCATGCACTGTCCCTTATATCCCCAGCCCTCACTTGCTTCTGCCTAGTTCATCCCTTCTCTTCCTCTTCCAGTTCCCAGCTTAGGGAAGTCTCTCAGGCTCCTGGGCTTTAATTATGTGGACTTTGTCACAGCTCAGTGTCTGCTCTGTTCCTCTGTGTGCACAAATCAGTTTCTCATTATTTACTTATTAAAATTACTACTTGGCTAATGTCTTACTCCCTCACTGGAGTCTAAGCTTCATGAGAACTGGGCCGATATGTGGTTTTTCTTGATGTTAGCTACAGCAACTCACTGTGATGCCTGACACATCGGTGCCACACTCTGAATATCAGCTGAATAAGTTAAATGAATAAAGGTGAAGTGGGTCTACCCACCATGGGAATTTCTGCCCCTTTCCCTGAAGATCGTGGGTTTGTTCAGACTGAGCATCAGACTGTGACTGGTCCATCCTCAAGTCCCCCTCAACCTCCTTCTCTCAAACATGGAAGAAAATCAGTTACAATGCTTTAGGCTGCAAGTAACCCAAATGTCAACCAACAGTGGCTTAAAACCTAGGGAGATGTTTTTATTTAAATAAAAATAAGCCTGGAGGTAGGTGATTCGAGAGTAGATTCAATGGCTTGATGCTGTCATTAAAAACCAGGCTTTTCCCAGCCCTGGCCAGTTAGCTCAGTCGGTTAGAGTATTGTCCCAAAACAACAAGGTTGTAGGTTTGATCCCCTTTCAGGGCACATAAGGAAAGTGACCAATAAATACACAAGTAGGTGAAACAACAAATGAACACGTCTCTCTCTTTCTCTGTCTCCCTCTCTCTCTAAAATCAATCAATCAATTTTTTGAAAAACAGGCTTTTCCCATTTTTCTGCCTTGTCATCATCAGTGCATCCGTTGCCACAGCAACATTGCATTCTGACAAAACAGTATCCCAAGCAGGAAAGAAAGGGACAAAAAGGGGTTGGGAGGCTATTTGTTTGCAAGACTGAATTTTAAAAGAATAAAGTGGCCATCCGTATAGACCTTAGGATAGTACTTATGACATGGTTCTATAGTTATTTCTTTAGCTATGACCACCCCTTCCTGTACCTCCCCCAACCAGCTTCTTTATAGCAGAGACTGTATTTGGGGAACTGCCTTCAGCAGCCCCTGGCACAGCCCAGGCACCCAATGGTGCTCTCAGAAGGAGGTGACTCTCAGGGGGGCAGGAGTGAAAGGTGCAGGGGCCTCGGGGGTGGGGGGCAGGTGGCTGTGTCCATTGCCAGGACTGGGAAGCTCAGAGGGAAAGTGGGCATCAGAGGCTGCATGCAGCACAGCCAAGAGGAAGTGGGAAGTGTGAGGAAAGACAGGAGAGAGTTGTGGCGAATACTGGTATGGTTGGCAGGGAGACGCAAAAAAGAGGAAGGGTGTATACCCTGAGATTAGTGCCAGTTCAGCTTCCTTTAGATCTCAGTATTGCCTCCACCTCCGTGGGCATGTTTTCCTCCCAGAGGGCAAATGGATGGCTGTCACCCTACTCAAGCATTCAAGTGCAAGTGAGCCCTTGGGTTGGTCCTTCTGATGGTGCCTGCAATAGTTGGAGGCATTGAAGATTTCAGATCCACCTTCTTACATCTTATGGTCCGATGGAATTGAATGCTCAACACCAGGCACGTTTTATAAAAAGTAGAGCAGCAGAGGCTAAAATACTGGGGGTAGTTAAGAGAGAAGGAAGTGGGCAATCTCCCATCTCCGTCCCTCCACCTCCCCACCGCCATCTTCCCTCGCCTGTTTATTCTCAACATCTGGCATTCTCCCTAGTCCTGGGTCATGACCTGCCTTAGCAGGGTCCTACTGAGTCATCCAAGGTGGGGCTGGTCAGAGCAGGCAGGGGGTATTTAAAGCTGACAGGATCCAGCTGGCTCTTAAGGTGCCATCAGATCAGGAAGGACATGCCCACTGCTGTGATCCCACCTTGTGCTTGGAGGTTGGCTCCCCAGGTCCTAGCCTGGCTCTGTCCGTTCAGAGCAGGACCAGCTCCGCTGCCCTGCATTGCGTCCTCCCTCCCACTGCCTTTGTTCCTCTCCTGTCCTACTTGAAACAGAAGGGCAGCATCCCAACCGGCTCAACTGCTTTGTCTTGCCTGGGGAAACAAAGTTACAATCTGGGGATAAAATCTTAACTGCTGATGCCTGACCTGTGGTGGCGCAGTGGATAAAGCCTCGACCTGGGAACACTGAGGTCGCCAGTTCAAAACCCTGCACTGGTCTGGTCAAGGCACATATGGGAGTTAATGCTTCCAGCTCCTCCCCCCTTTCCCTCTCTCTCTCTCTCTCTCTCTCTCTCTCTCTCTCTCTCTCTCTCTGTCTCCTCTCTAAAATGAATAAAATAAAAAGAAATTAAAAAAAAAATCTTTAAAAAAAAAAATCTTAACCGCTGGCTGATGCTGCCCAAAACAAAACATCTCTAAGTGGTTTCTCAAAATAACATATCAAAACCCAAAATGCAACATCAAATATTTAAAATATTCAGTATGACTCTCAGATTACCTTTTCCTGCAGAAAGACAATCAGAGCAACCCCGTCTTCTAGGACATTCTGCACACAAGGGAGAGTGTTACTGTGTCTGACGGCATCTGGGCTGAGCTGCTGAGGAGGGGAGAGGATTCTAGCCTCACCCTCTGGATTTTCAGTGATCTCAGCAAAGGAGTTAGGAACCAAAGACCAGGGACCATGGCTGCGAGGCCTTGGAAAGCATGGGAACCTCTGTAACTTGTCCTGTTTCATTATCTGCTCTTCCCTTCACTGTAGGGACAGTTGGGAAGCCTCTCAAAGGGTCAAGTGTGACTACCCTCAACAGTGGCAGGAAGAAGACAGACTGTGTGCTGCTTTGGGGATGCAGTGCGAATGGCGTCTGGTTTTAAGAACTGAGAGCCTGAGCACTCCTGGGGCTTGAGCTCGAAAGCGAAGACCACTCAGAGCAGTTCTGGGCCTGAGAGGCATGTCCAGGACCACCAGGACCCCTGCATATAGGGGAGCGAGCGTAGGCAAGCTGAGTGCACAGGGCTGTTGCATTCTCCAGCGCACCTCCTGCTCCTCTGGCTGCAGTGAAGACCAAGGCCCCAGAGGAGTCAGAATTCACTCCGTCCTTCCCAGGCTCCTCCAGGCTCCAGGGCCCTTTCCTCCATCCGCTAGGAAAACTTAGATAAAACAAAGGCAGAGTGTCAGAAGTGGCTGGAGAAAGTGGGAGGAGATATGCTCAAGGTAGCTGAAGACTCAATATTTTCGACAGTGCCTTAAAACTAACTGTAAAGCACTATCCCAATGCTATTGCAAAATCCTGCCACCAATTTTTAAGAGAACTTCTGCACAGTAGCCACTAGGGGGCAACCAAGTCCCACATGGTCAATATGGTCCCTGCCTGGTAAGGTCCATGGTCCACCAAGGGCGGGGTAGAAGGGGCAGCCCTGGTGGGCCGTGGCCCATGAAAATTCTGCCAACAGCGGAGCTAGTGGCCCCGATGCAAAGCCACCTTGTCGGGTGCTTCCTTCCTTCAGCTCTGGAATATGCACAGTATACACCCAAAACACTCAGGGCTTCCTGTCTGGCGCGCAGGGCCCCACCCACTTGCTGTCCCACACAGAGCTGGGCCAGTGCTGACCCGCCTCTTCCAATTTTAGTTCTTATCCCTTGGGTTCTACTAAAATATTGGCTAATTCGAGAAACTCATTTGCACTAAAGAGCTAATGGCCGATGACAATTCACTATTCAGTCTATCCAAGGGATTTGATTCTTAATAATGGTGGTGTAACCTTAGTTTCCTCAGGCCCCTGCTTGTAAGACATGTTTTCCTGGCCTATTCTGCCACTGTTATAGGACCACCCAAAAATTCTCTCCTACATGCTTCTGAGACTTCCCAGAGGATGTCGTGCATGAGTCCCGCCTATGCCCCAGAACTCCACAGTCAGCATGGAGATGCCGCTGTTTCCACTGCAACATCAAAGGGACCCCCCTACACAAAGCCCAGAGCAGTATCTTGTGCCCTATTATTATAATAACATTCATTTCACAGCCAGCCCTTATCACATGCCTGGCACTTTCCTAAGTACTTATATGCATTTAGTCTTCACAACAACTGGTAGGGGAAACTATTGTTATTACCCTGTTTCACAAATGAGAAATTTGAGAAGACCAGAGAGGTTTGGTATATTGACCAAGATCACACAGCTGCTAAATTGAGAAGCCAAGATTCAAACACAAGCTGTCAGGTTTTTAACCAGCGCATATACTGCCTTCCCGTGCTTGGGAAACTAGACTGCTCACAAATATTAGGGTATCTTTCAAAATGAATATGAGGTGATAAAATATCCCCTAATTTTTGTGAGCAGTGTACATTCTCAGCCTCTCCACACAGCCTCTTTTCACATTAGGACTCACTGTGAGGCAGACTCTTAACCTACTCACCCCAACCCCTTCCTTCAGATCTCAGGATCTCTGTTTTTTGTTTTGTTTTGTTTTGTTTTGTTTTCAGGTAGGCCTGAGGGCCTGGCATTCCTTCCTTTAGTATTTTACCTACCAGGCTTCTCCTACAAACACAGCCCCTCTCCACCACTGCCCTGGGATGCAGAGGCAGGCTTGCACTTGGAGAAGCCAGATGAACTTCTAGCAGCCTCTCTTATCTCATCCTATGGGTAGCCACCTGGTCTGATGGTACTACTGGCAGGAATTACCCCATTAGGTACAAAAGGACTGTAGGATCATAAAGTCCAAAGGAATATCAATGCCCAAGATCGATCCTTTTCTTTTGCATCAAAAAAGAGCTCTCAAAGGTAAAATAACTTCCTCAAGGTCACAATGCCCAACTGGGCTGAAGCCATGACTAGAAACTAGATTATTCTGCTAATAACAACAGCAATATCTAGCATCGATTAACCACTTACTATGAGCCAAGTCCTAACACTAAGCCCTTTGTATGCAATGTCTCATTTATCGCCTTCAACAGCCCTGAAACCCAGCTCCGCTCTATCTTCATTTTAGAAATGAAAATATCAAGATTTCAAGAGATTATAGTAACTTGCTCAAGATCACATGGCTTGTGCTGGGATTGAAGCCAGATTTGTCTTTGACTCCAAAGGCGCTGCTCTGAACTATTACAATTTAAGGGAATCATGGCATCTTTATTAAAAAACCAGAGGAGAGATCAAGGTTATATCTTAATTGTGATAAGAGAACTCAAGAATTAGAAATTTATCTTTAGAATTGTTGTGTTTAGTTATAATCCATAGGCTTAATGGTTAACGCAAGTAAAAAGCTTTGTTCCTGGTGTTGGATACATGAATGTGCCTACGTGACTTCATGAGGCTGCAAGCAATCCACCCTTGTGCCCCAGGCCCAGGAGATTAACAAACAAAATAGTATCTAAGACCCCGTGCTCCAAGGACAGACGCCTGTTGACAAGGACACAGATAAAGAGTACTGGTCAGCAGATGAAGAAACACTAGAAGAATCTCTGGACTGCAACTTTTATCTAATCAACTTCTCCTTAAATTCCAAACCCCTTACCTATCTCTTTCTTCCCCTTATAAAAAATGGTTGGCTGAGACCAGGTGTTAAGATGGCTTTTGGTTACAGAACGCCCCATCTTCTCAGATCGCCAGCCATCTGGATAAAGTGCCCAGAAAGGTTCGATCCTTGTCTCTTCTTATTTGGCTGAGTGGTAACAGGCAGCACGAACACACATTTCTCCTGTTTCATTTTGAGACAAGGCTCAGGTAGAACAGCACGTGGAGACAGCCTACAATCATACATTCTAGTCCCCTCTTACGCCTGAAGAAAGCACATTCCTGACCCAGGGCGGCCTGGGACAGAACCTGGATCCTGCGTACAATTTGAGTTCATCCATAGACAGTCGGGGCTGGGAAAAGGGAGGTTGTGGGGAACAACATCAGGGCACAGGGAGGGGGAAACTGCTGTGGTGAGGAAGGATCCTGGCCTGGTGGCTCCAGCTCAAAATCAAAGCCGAAGTAGCCCTGATTGTGGTGAAAGCCTGCCCTGGCGCCGTGCCTGATGCCTGGCGGGACTGTCCAAGGGCTCCAAAAGAGAGGGCTGACTGGCACAGCTGAAGGGGCCTGCCCATTGGGGTTCAAGTGACTTTGCCGTAAACCTCCTACCCCAAAGGAGGAAGAATGAGGGGTCTTTCTCTATTGGCAGAGAGGCAACCCAAGTGGAGTGTCGTATTGGCCAGCTAGTGTAGATGATGTTGTTGGGCATATAAAATATAATATGCTCACTTTGTTAAAGATGGCACTGCCCACATGGAAGCCCGTCACCCAGGTGATATTATTTGCCCTTATGCTTGGGACGGGTGTGGGGGAAAGGCTGTAATGTAAGCAGGCCAGGTCATTATGGCCTAAGGCTTGGTTTTAAGAGTAAGCTTTTCCCCACACCCTTGACTGATTGGATGATGTAGGATGGTGCACTCTCCTGAGGAATCCCATTTTACAGAGACTTCCTTGTTTGTATAATTGGATTAAAGGTTTTGATTCTATGGTATAAAGTGGGAGAGACCAGTAGCTTGATCTCTCTCTTGGTTCCTGAGGTTAGTATTAGAAGAGAGGAGAGCAGATTAAGGCCACGTGGAGGAGAGGAGGCAGCCAAGATGGTGGAATGCTGAGGAAGAAGCCAGTTTGTTAAGAGTTTGTGCAGGAGGAGATGGGGAACAGAGGTGAATAAGTCTGGTGAGCTAGAAACCTTTTGATTCTAGGAAACTCGAATAAGTCAGTAGCTTTGTGAGCACTGAATGTGTGGATTTTGGAGCCCAGTGTGTGTTTTTGCTTGCCTGCCGGGTGCAAGATAGAATTAAAGCTGATGGCCCACCAGTTCTTGGCTCCGTTGTTTCATTACCGACTGTTCGAATCGAATGCGAACCTGCACGGGTCAGACTGCTGTGATCCTGACCCCGACTACTGGCTTTACAATGTCAAGGGGTACAGAGCTCTGGAGGAGGCCAGCGGTGACCTCTGGAGGAGTTGGAGTCTTGGCAGTGAGTGGGCTGGTGCCAGTGTCAGACGTGACCTCGGCACACAGAATCGAGAGGAAGGACCCAGATGAGACCTCAGGACCCTGAAGGGCCTGCTTATCCGTGGTAGGAGTGGGGCAAAGAGCTTTATTAAGGGGACCTCAAGGCTCAGCTTCTCTTTAAAATTCCATAGGGGTGCTGATCAAAGCAGTCATTTCCCACTGTGCCTTTTTAAAAATGTTTATTTTATTGATTTTAAAGAGAGGGGAAAGGAGATAGACAGAGACAGGAACATGGAGCTGCTCCTGTAGGTGCCCTGCCTGGGGATCAAACTGGAAACCTCTGTGCTTTGGGACGATGCTCTAAACAACCAAGCTGTATGGCCAGGGCTCACTATGCCTTTGGAATGTGCATATGACCTCTTTGGGAAAGACAGCTTCCCAAATATGCCTTGTCTTGATATACAAAGTTGCCCTGAACACTTGGCAAGAGGGTTTATACTCTCTAGATTCAGAAAGAAAAATTAGACACCATGAAATCCATGGCAAGGCTGGACACCCAATTCTAGTTTCCAAACTCTGGGGTGACAGAAGCAAAGGAAACATGACTCAGGAGGTGTGAGCTGGGCCGTGTCCCGGAAGCTCCTGCACCGGAAGCTCGGAGGGAGACAGGGGTTCTCGTGAGAAGACATCAGTGTTCAGAACAAGAGATGTCATCTTTGGGTGACACTGGGTCAGGCATACAGGTTTATAAACTTTTCCCCCTTCGTTGCATATTAAAACGTTCTTTAAACAAATGATTTTTAGCCTGACCTGTGGTGGCGCAGTGGATAAGGTGTCGACCTGGGAACACTGAGGTCGCCAGTTCAAAACCCTGCACTGGTCTGGTCAAGGCACATATGGGAGTTGATGCTTCCAGCTCCTCCCCCCTTTCTCTCTCTCTCTCTCTCTCTCTCTCTCTCTGTGTGTGTGTCTCCTCTCTAAAATGAATAAAATAAAAAGAAATTTTTTTAAAAAAGGTGTGGATGCCTTATAAATGACATCTTAAAAAAACAAAAAACAAATGATTTTTAATCTATACATGAAACAAAAAGAGACACAGTGAGAAGTGTCCCTCCCACATGGTCACCCTGTCCCTCCTGCCCTGCAGGCAGCCTCTATTGCCAATAACACCTACCCCATGCTTTACAGTTTAAACAATGGTTTCCCATAAATTATCTCATCGGATCCCAGCAACAGCTCCCTGAAATATGTTAGGGACAATTTTTGATTGCTTCCTTTTACAGATTGGGAGTCCAACTCAAAGAGATTAAGTGACCTGCTCAGAGTTACGCTTCTAATAAAAGGCAGAGCCAAGAGTGAGACCCTGGTGGTCTGAGCCCAGCCTCTGAGCCCTTTGTATTATCCACACCCCTCCCTCGGCAAAGAGTCCTGGGTTCTCAAAACTTGGAATATGCTATAAATAGTTTGCTTTCTACAAAGAGAGACTGTGGTTGGTCAGGAAACAGGAAAACTCTCATCATTTCTTGAGTATTTACATTCCAGAGGGGACTGTTCCTTCTCTGCTTTGGGGCAGGTTTACAAGGATACTTCTCCTCTGTATTTTAGATAATCCTACAATTAAAAAGTCAGTGTTGGGAATGCGTCCAGGCGAGACTGAGGATCCTGTGTGGGCTAGCCTCCTAGGGCAGCCAAACACAATACCACAAACTGGGTGGCTTACATCGACAGAAATTCACTCTCTCAGTTCTGTAGGCCAGAGTTTGAACTCAAGGTATTGGCAGGTTTAGTTCCTTCTGGAAGCTCTGAAGGTAAGTCTATTCTGGCCCTTCTCCCAGTTTCTGGTGCTGCCAGCAACCCTCGGCGTTCCTTGTAGATGCATCACTCCAATCTCTGCCTTAGTGGCCACATGGCATTCCTCCTGTGTGTGTGTGTGTCTGTTTTCTCTTTTTTTAATTTTTATTTTTAATTTATTGTGTTGACATGATTTCAAGTGTCCCACTCAATATAACACCCTCTGCACACTGCATCGTGCCCCCTATGCCCCATGCAAACTCTCTTTCCACCCCCATTTCCCCTCTCTTTGTCCTGCCCCTTTCCCTACCTCTAACCACCACACACACACACACTGTTCTCTTTTGTAAAGACACCAGTCATTGGATTTAGGGTCCACTCTAATCCAGGTATGATCTCATTTTAACTAATTACATCTGCAAAGACCCTATTTCTGAACAAGGTCACATTCTGAGAGTCTGTGTGGACATGAGTTTTGAGGGGATACTTATTTAAGTTACGTGATAGCTTCATGTTTTGTTTAATACATAGGGATGGCACTTCTAGAATACTCTGCGCCTTCCTTAACCAGCTGTGTCCTAACCTAGGAAGGGGATGCTGGGACCACCCTGCGCGCCCTACAGGGAAGGGAAGGAAATAAGACAAATGGAGGTCTCCACAGAGCAGCTTGCCACTGCTGCTGGCTGAAGCCAAGAAGCAACATAGACCGGGCCTGGGGCCTAGGGGGAGGGGAAATGTACCATTTTATCTGCATGGCTTTTGGGTCAAAATGCTTGTGTTTTAGCGAGCATGAGACTAAGAGTAAGAGTGGGACTGGAGGAAGGAAGAAGGAAGAAGGAGAGCTGGTTTATTCATTGGAATGACTCCCCCACCTCCACTGCAAGTAACAATGTTGTTGGGAATTCATTTAACTTGGAATTATTCTCTTTTTAAAAGACAATTTTAAAGTGGGACAAGTTAAGAAAAACATGAATTAATGAAGAGCTACACCCTGATTCTGATTACAAAATCTAAATAAAATTAAAATTATGACAGAATATAAATTAAAGACACAATGAGAATGCACTGTAAGGTTTAAAAAATAAAAAGTAAAACTCATTTGGTGTATGAGTGAGAAAAATGCCAAAAAAATGTTTTGGGGGAACTTAGAATAACTAGATAGCCATTACCATATTTTATTGGGGTAAAGACAAAACAAATTGGCCAGGGGAACAGAATAGAATCTATAGAAACAGACTCAATTTATTTAAGGGCTTGATGTGAGATGAATAGCGTCAACACTATGCTTGAAGAAAGAGTCACGGTTTAATAAATATCATGTAAACAGGGACATCAGCATAGATCCGAATTAGTTTATATTCATATTTTTCACACCATGCACTACAATAATACATTTCAGATGGATCATAAAAAGCCAGAGAAGGAGATGAAAAAGCTAATGTGTTTCGACTGTGAGGAGGAGAAAACAGTTTGTCTATTGACGAAATAGACACCAAGGACAGGACGGACAGAACCAAATGTGTTTTTAAAAGCTTTTTATGCCACAGAATGTAATAAAACCGACACAACAACGAAAGCCACAGAAGGGGAAGAAATCCATGTGACAAATAAAGCTTTTTTATCTGAAATAGCTAAGGAATTGATACAACTATAAAAGGCCAGCGTCCTGCTCCTTTCCTGATAAGCAGAGGAAATGAGTGGATAGTTTACACACAAAGCTTTACATAGAAAAATGAGCGGCCCCACTATAAATCTTGAACTTGCAGTTTGAGCAACTTTTCTATTGTTATAAAAATCAATTTAAATGCTAAAAGTTAATGTTCAATTATTCAAATCCCCTGGAGACTAACTTGGCAAGCACTACAAAGCAAGTCCTATCCTTTGATTCCATAATCCTACTTTTAAGGAGATGTGTAAAAGAAAAATGATTTCTACAAAGGCTTCATTGCAGGATCATTTTAAAAATTAAAAACAAACCACTTGTACAATGATGTCTAAGTCAGTGTTTCTCAAAGGGGTGGGTGGGTGGGGTCTTGACCCTCTACATGGGCATCACCTAGGAAGCTTGTACAAATGCAGATTCTTGGACCACACTTTAGACTTGGTAGATCAGAATCTCTGAAGGGGGCCTGGAAATGCTCACCTGATCAAGCAGGCCAGCTAACTCATAATCTCGCTAAAATTTGGGAGCCACTAAACTCTAAGCAAACTGCAGACCATGGGAGCATTTGGAGGACTAAACTTGTTTCAAGCCACATGCCCTGTGCGTGCACAGAAATGAGGGAATGGTGGTGACTCCAGAGAGAACACTGGAGCCTGTGGCCGCTGGCCACAACAGCAGAGAGTAACTGAAGTCCTTGGGTCATTATGTCGTATTTTGTCCTTTAGATTGTTTTAAAAATTCATCGTGGTCAGACAGGCTTTCATTTGTTTGTCAAATTTCCAGGAAGGTCACTTGAAGAGTTAACAGTGCACTTACAAAGAAACGCCAGGATTCCTACCTTAAGCCATGCCTGCCTGGATGTCCCTCCCCACCCTTTGCCTCCCTTGGACCCCTGTCCCGGGTACTAACAGGTCCTTTCCACTGCGGCCTTGGCCAGGGCTGGTGCTGCAGCCGCTGTGTGGGATGAAGTCCTTTCATGAGGACTTTTTTTTTTTTTTTTTTTTTTTTTCATTTTAGAGAGGAGACACAGAGTGAGAGAGAGAGATAGAGAAAGAGAGAAAGGGGGGAGGAGCTGGAAGCATCAACTCCCATATGTGCCTTGACCAGACCAGTGCAGGGTTTTGAACTGGCGACCTCAGTGTTCCCAGGTCGACGCTTTATCCACTGCGCCACCACAGGTCAGGCTCATCAGGACTTTTTACCGACCGTATGTTCTTGCCCCAGACTGGGGGCAGGGGAGAGTTCAGCAGGCAGCATGCTGGACCCTGTTGAGTATGATTTTTTCAGGATGATCAGGGGAGACAGGTCTGACGGGGTGTTTTGCACATGCAGCCCTGAGCCTCACTGGTTCCCAGAGGGCGTCCTTCCCTGAGGGCTGATACCGGGGCACGGAATCGCCAGCAGCTATTTCCCACAGAGGCCTCTTCTCTGGAACCCACATATCCACTCTTGCCCTGAGCCTTGGGGCTCCTTGCCAGGATCTGGGGATGTTACAGATATTACTGCCTAGTCCAGGATGGCCAACCTCCCCAAGAAGGCTGGGCAAATGCCCAGGACGCCAGGCCACTAGGCACCTGGGTGGGAGGGAAGAGTTTGCTCTCCACCATGGGGTCACTGGGGGAGAGTGCGGTAGCCAGGCATGGCTCAGCAACATCCCCAAGATTTCATTCTTGATGCTCTGCAGCCCTGACGGAGGGTACAGACGCCTTCTTTCCAACAGGCACATCAGTTCCTGGCCCTGAAATGCCAGGTCACACCCTTAGTGGCTCTCTCACAGCTGCTTTCTCTGCATGGTACCCAGCTGTCAGCAGCCCTGCTGGTCCAGCAGAAAGGACCCCTTTTCCTTAAGGGAGACCAGGCAGATGAGAGTTCCCTCAGGACACCAGAGTGGGCCCTTGGGAGTTGTCACAGTGTCCCCAGCCTCCACCCAGCACCCCATACTCTCACTGCCACCATCGGCTCTTTTGCAACTCCTTCCCATGGGGTCAGACACCAGCCCAGGGAGCAGTCCAGCACCTCCCCAGCCTCCTGTGCAGGGACCTGCCCTCTGGAGGAAGAGAGCAAGGAGCAGAAGCAGGAGCTGTAAGGAGAGCCCTGGGCAGATACCGGGCTCCTGCTGCAAATTGTGGAAGGACCTTCCATTCAAAAGTATCTCTTGAGCATCTGCAATGAGCACCCGCTGTGCTGAGGAGCTCCAAGCATGGAAAGACAGACATGGCCCTGTGAGCATGGCCATCACAGTCCAGTGGAGGAGGCGAAAACCAAACGAGGAAGCAGTCACGAAATGACATATTTATATTGCAAAGATTGTGCAGAAGAAAGTGATCAGGTGCTGTGATTGAAAGTGGGTCAGAGGCTTCTTAGAGCTGAGTGGGTAGCGGGAGACTTGAAAGGGTGTTAGGGGAGGAAATTTCAGGTGCAGAAACCCCATGGAAAAAGAGCTTGTGTTCTAGGAACTGCAAGTATGTTGGGGTTGGGGTTCAGTAAGTGAGACCAAGACCTCTGGCCTGAGATGATAGGAGGGGTGGGCAGGGGCAAAGCTGGTCAGGCCAAGTTCAGGGATTTTGATTTTTATCTAAATAGAATGGGAAATTGTTGGGCAGATAAAATATATTATGCTCACTTTGTTACAGATGGCGCTGCCCACGTGAAAGCACATCGCCCAGGTGATAACATTAGTTGCCCTTCTTGCTTGGGATGGGTGTAATTATGTTAATATGTATTGGAGGAGAGCTTTCACGCCAAAAGGTTTTAAAAGGAAGAGAGATCACATTGTTCCAGGGGAGGAGTGATTACGTTCTAGGAGGAGCCCATGCTGTAGGAGAGCAAAGAAAGGCCACGTGGAGGGGAGGAGAAGCAGCCAAGATGGCGGACTGCTGAGGGAGAAGCCAGTTTGTGCAGAGAGAAGGAGATGGGGAACAGAGCTGAATAAGGCTGGTGAGGTGAAAACCTTTGATTCAATGAAACTCAGATAAGTCAGTGGCTTTGGGAGCCCTGAATGGAAAGGGAAGTGTTTTCCCACTGTGTGTATTTCTTGCCTGCCAGGTGCAAGCTAGGATAAAAATGATGGCCCACCAATTCTTGGCTCCGTTGTTTTATTACTGTCTGTTCAAATCCAATGAAAACCTGCATGGGCCAGGAGGCTGTGATGGTGGCCATGGCACTGACTTTATATTTGGTCTGTGGCAGGATTTGATACAGTTCAGTATGGAGCCACCACCACCTTTGAGCGGTGGAGTAGAGGACTGGCTGCTGTTATGATTTCCCATGGCTGTCCTTTTGGGGCCGTAGGCTGGCTGACTTTTAAAGCCATGCATGAGGAAACCAAGAGCTATGTAGAAAAGGCTGCCCAGGACCTGCAAATTGAGCGGTGGAAGGAGCTGGAGCAAACGCGGGAGAAAGAGATGCCAACCCTGGAGCTGGAGCAAGCACAGGAGAAGGAGGCCAACCAAGTTTGTGAGATGTGCTTGGAAATGGAGCAGTCGCTAGAGAAGGAATCACAGATTTATGAATTGCAGATTGCCTTGGACGTTGTGGAGAGCCAGCAGCAGCAGGAGGCCAGGGCTGAGGCTGGGCCAGGGGCTGTAAGGCCGGCAGCAAGAGCTGATGTTTTCAGTTCCTCTTTGGAGGATAAGGAGAGTCTGTCTGAAGTTGCGAGCTGCAGTTTCCAGAAGGTGAGAGACCAGCAACAAGGAGTACCTACTAACTACACCCCTGGTAGGTCTGCGATTTTGGGACATAGGGGTGGATGCCATCATGCTCTCTGGAGCAGAGATGGAAATGCTGACTGCCATTGCCATGTGCTCCTCCTTGGGACAGTGTAAGACCTGCCAGGATGGCAGGGATGAGGGGGGTGGCTGAAGCCCCATGTACGTGGACTGATTTCCTAGACTACAACTGGAGTGGGCACTGGCTCCTTTGTTGGATGAACTTAAGGGTTTTGAACAATGTGAAATACCCTGATGGGGGTGGGGGCGGCTTTGCTGGAAGCACTCCTTTTGCCCCGGGAAGCTTTTCCCATGGCTAGAAAGAAGGCCGAGGACATTTTGCACTTTTGGCAAAGTGCTCAGAGACTGGTGAAATGTACCTTTGTAATTGTTAAAATTGTATGATTTGTCATGTATTTGTAATTTGTGTAATGTGCCTAATTTCCTTGCACAGGGATGCCGGTGGTGTAGATTTTGGGTAGTAAAGTGAGCATAGGGGTGGATTGTTGGGCAGATAGAATATATTATGCTCACTTTGTTAAAGATGGCGCTGCCCATGTGGAAACCCATTGCCCAGGTGGTAATATTAGTTGCCCTTCTTGCTTGGGATGGGCGTGATTATGTTAATATGTGCTGGGGGAGGGCTTTCGCTCCAAAAGGTTTTAAAACAGTGATTCTTAACCTGGGTTCTATCGAACCCTAGGGGTTCAATGAGTCAGTCTTGGGTTTGGAGAAGCCTCTGCCGCGGAGGCCAGAATAAAGTAATACCGTAATTTGTTGTGAGTTCATTTTGTGCACCAGTAAAAAAGCATATACCTATGTCTTGAATTTGGGGGAAAAATCGCATTTTATTTATCACTAAAGAAGGGTTCGGTGAATGCACATATGAAACTGGTGGGTTCTGTACCTCAAAAAAGTTTAAGAAGCACTGTTTTAAAAGGAAGATATCATATTGTTCCAGGGGAAGAGTGATTACATTCTAGGAGGAGCCCATGCTGTAGGAGAGCAGAGAAAAGCCACGTGGAGGGGAGGAGAAGCAGCCAAGATGGCGGAGTGCTGAAGGAGAAGCCAATTTGTGTAGAGTTTGTGCAGGAAGAAGGAGATGGGGAACAGAGCTGAATAAGGCTGGTGAGGTAGAAACCTTTGATTCTAGGAAACTTGGATAAGTCAGTGGCTTTGGGAGCCCTGAATGGAAAGGGAAGTGTTTTCCCACTGTGTGTATTTCTTGCCCACCAGGTGCAAGCTAGGATAAAAATGATGGCCCACCAGGCTTGGCTCCATTGTTTCATTACCATCTGTCTGAATCAGATGTGAACCTGCACAGGCCTGGCGGCTGTGATGGTGGCCGTGGCTACTGGCTTTACAGAAATCATTGAAGGGTTTTAAGGAAGTGACATGATCTGGTTTGATGTTTAAGCATCACTGGGGCTGTAGGTGTGGGAATAGGCTTTAGAAGCCAGACAGGGAGAAAGGTGAATGTTTAGGAGAGCAATGAGCCTTGGTCTACATGCCCCAAGCCTTCGTGTCTAGGTGAGAGAGGACACAGTCTTAGACCCGCTGGTGGAGTGGAGAGAGAGGTGGGGGATATGAGACATATTTGGGAGGCTGGACCTAGAGGACTTGCTGATGAGCTTCATAAGGAAGAGGGAGAAATTGAGGCCGAGTCCCCGACTTTCAGTGTGAGCAGCCTGATCACGGGGGATGTCATGTACCACAGTGGAAGATTATGGGAGGGAGGGAGACAAGGAGTGGGAGATGGGAACAGGACAGGGTCCTTCAAAGTCAAGGAAGTCATTATCTTATGTTCCTTCCCGGCCTCTCCCATCATATCTGTTAACCCCTTTTTGTAGGCTGGGAAGACTAGGTTGAGCACAGTGAGTTAAGAGTTGGGGCTGAGAGATAACATGAAGGAACCAGTTTGCACTCAATCTAGTACCCTCCTTCCCAGCCCAGCTGTGAAACCCACCCCAAATATCTCACCAGGGCCACTCTGAGCCATCTTGGAAGAGCTCTCAGGACAGGGTGCTCTGGCCACAGAATATACCTTACCTCCTCCCTAATCCCCTTTGAGCCTCCCTCCTTTCCTTAAAAGGCCTCGCCCAGTGTCCTCTCCTGGCCCATGTCTAGAAGGCGGGGTGCTCACGGGCTGGGACAGGAACTGAGGAAGAACAGAGACCTGAGCCTGATGCTGTTTTCTGCTCCTAACTGGTCTGGGTCTGTTACGTCCCTTCTCTGAAAACCTTTTGTTTCTGATTGCAAAACAGGACACACTCCCTCCTTTCTTTATGAGGTTGAGAGCAGGGGCTTCTGAGTCAGGAAGGCCTCTGTTCAAATCCCAGCCAGCAGTGTAACCTGGCGCAGGGCCGTTCTCCAAGCTACAGTTATGTCACCTGAGAAGGAGAAATGACACCTTTCGTATTGGAGTCTTGTAAGGATAAAGCAAGATTATGGAGGCCAAGTCCCTCAGCCCCAGATCATCAAGATAGACAGTGACTAATGCTATTGTATTGTTGTTGGACTTTTCAGGAGACCAACCATAAGGGACAGAGGACAAGCAGCAGTTTCTAAAGCAGGAATTAAAGGATCCAAGACAATGAGTCTTGGTCTACAGACCCTAAACCTTAGACACACACATACATTGTAGTCTGACCTCTGCAAAGTCAGGGTAGTCCAAGGTCAACTGAATATGATGTGACTTCTTTATTTTATCTCCATGCCTCAGCCTGCTCCCCTGCAAACTGCCAATAATAATTGTACCTTCCTCGTGAGGTTGTTGTGAAACTTGGTTTCGCTTTTTAAACACTCAACATGTAAAGTATTTAGAATAATGTTGGGCGCAGGCTCTTGTTTGATTTTGGCACCAGCAGCAGCAATAGCAGTGGTGGTAGCAGCAGGCTTTCATCAGCGTGTGTCCTGGAGGGGGGAAAGATCTCTTTCCCGTCGGAGACTCCCCCTTCTCCCAGCTGCAGGAGGAAAGGATGGCTGAGGGCTGAACTACTGGCAATGCAACCCACATGCAAACCACCTTACTTGTTCCTCAGGGACAGCTACCTCCCCAGCAAAGGTCATCAGAGCACACTGTCCCCAGCAGCCTTTCAGCCATGATTTATGAGCTTGGTCATTATGGGAAGCCTCTGCACTTTCTTTATTGGGTGGTGGTGATCTGCATACATCCAAAAAACTAAAAATAAACAGCAGGAGGGCTGACTTGTCTGAAGGAGGGTCAGTGTTTATTTTCTCAAAAATCAAACCTCCTTGATACGGTGTAAAGTCACGTGAATGGGTCTTCGCTGCAGGGACTGTGCGGTCTGTGGTTCAAAATACACAGGTGTGACGGATTTGCACTGAACATCTTAGCTGTAAAATCTGGCTTTTTTGTTGTTGTTGTTGTTTGTTTGTTTGTTTTTTTACAGGGACAGAGAGAGAGTCAGAGAGAGGGATAGACAGGGACAGACAGGTATGAAGAGAGATGAGAAGCATCAATCATCAGTTTTTCGTTGCGACACCTTAGCTGTTCACTGATTGCTCTCTCACATGTGCCTTGACTGCAGGCCTTCAGCAGACCAAGTAACCCTGTGCTCGAGGCAGCAACCTTGGGTCCAAGCTGGCGAGCTTTTGCTCAAGCCAGATGGGCCCGCGGTCAAGCTGGTGACCCCAGGGTCACGAACCTGGGTCATCCGTGTCCCAGTCCAATGCTCTATCCACTGCGCCACCGCCTGGTCAGGCTAAAATCTGGCTTTTTTGCCTTGCTCTGAGCCCAGATCATGCCTGGAGCATGGAAGACGCACTCGGCAGGTCTCCCAGTTTGCCCTGGGGCTCTCTGACTCTACTTCACTTTCTGCCTCGACAGATTGAGCGAATGGTCACCCTTCCCTAGGCCCTTCCCCTTCTGGCAAATGGGCAGATGGAAGAGAGGGTAGGAAAGACAGCAGAATATTGATCTGAACCGTGCAGTGTCATTAGACCCTGACAAAACCCTCAAAGCTGGCCCTTCTCCCTAATCCACTTTTCTCCAAGGAAGGGGATGCCAATCTTCCAGGGATAGTGAAGCCATGGGATAAAAATGGAGCATCAACTTTTACTCAACTATTTTTTGGGAAAAATAAATATGGATATAATACGGAGCAGAATGCAAAATTTAGATGACGTTTTTAAAATAAAAGATTAAACTGCAAAGAAATTGTGCAGTTGTGGCTTGCTGCTGTAGGTCAAGCAAAGCAGCCGGTGGTCCACGTTCATTTTCCTCCGACTTAGAGGGGGCTCTGCTCCACCTGCTCTGTAACTTCATCTCCTGGGAGCTCAGCATGGGCCAGAGATGCGTGACAAGGGATAGAGATGGCTTGTGACAGATAGATGAAAAGTCAGTCCTCCAAACTCCTATTCCTTTCTCCTTCCTCTCAGAGTTGAAAATGCATGGGCACTGGCCCTCAAGTTCAAGACCCTGAGCAGTGAGCCAAGGCAACCACTGTGTATGCAAAACCATCTGTCCTGTGTGTCCGCTTTACAAAATGGCAACTCCAGGAAAAGGTCCCTAATGTAATCTACTCCCTAACACTCAGAGCAGGCTTCTCCAACAAGCTCAAAAGTACCTAAGGTCCTGTCATGGTTCATTTTATGTGTCAGCTTGCCCTGTAGGAGAGACCCAGCTATTCGTGTCTGTGAATGTGCTTCTGGGTAAGAGGAACATCTGGAATGGTAGACCAGGAGAGCAGATTGCCCTCCCCAGTGTCAACAGACCTCATCTAATCTGTTGGGGACCTTAATAAAGCACAAAAGGAGAATTCAATTCTCCTTTCCTGATTGTCTTCAAGCACGGACATTGATCTTGTCTTGCCCTCAGTCTCAGACTCAGACCAGAACTTACACATTGGCTTCCCTGGAGGTTGGTCCTTCAGATCTGAACTAGAACTATTCTATCAGCTCTCCTGTGTCCTCAGCTTGCTGACTGCAGACGGTGGGACTTCTTAGCCTCCAATACCACTCCAGCCAATTCTTTATAATAAATCTCATATATTTATATATCTATATGCTCCCGATGGCTCTGTTCCTCTGAAAAACCCACAAAATTTTAGGGAACCTTAAAAATGTTTTAATTTTATGGAAGGAGACTTGACTTAGGGTGGTAAACATACAATGCAATATACAGAATATGTATTGTAGAATCATGCACCTGGAATCTTGTGTAATTTTATTAACCAGTGTCAACCCAATAAATTCAATAAATATTTTTTAAATAAAATAATATCAGAAAGAATATAATAATGAAGGTATAAAAATGAGTCAAGGCTGGACTATATCTACTATTATACTGATGTAGTCTTTTTTTAATGTTTATTTTATTGATTTTAAAGAGAGGAAGGGAGAGAGAGAGAGAGAGAAACAAACAGGAACATCAATCTGCTCCTGTCTGTGCCCTGACAAGGGATTGAAGCAGCAACCTCTGTGCTTTGGGATGATTTCCTAACCACCTGAGCTATCAGGCCAGGGTCCCAATGTAGTCTTAAAATATAATTTTTAATATATATTTTATAGAGCAGTGGTTCTTAACCTGGGTTCTATCGAACCCATTGGTCTCAGGGGTTCGGAGAAGCCTCTGCCGCGGAGGCCAGAATAAAGTAATACCGTAATTTGTTGTGAGTTCATGCACTTTGTTGGTTTTGTTCTTTGAGCAAGGTGATGTTCATGCACGGCTCATTTTGTGCACCAGTAAAAAAACATATACCTATGTCTTGAATTTGGAAAAAAAATCATATTTTATTTATCACTAAAGAAGGGTTCAGTGAATGAGCATATGAAACTGGTGGGTTCGGTACCTCAAAAAAGGTTAAGAACCACTGTTATAGAGTAATAGGTCCATAAAGACATAAGGACCCAAGGCCTATGAAAGTCATAACATGACCCTGCTAATACTCGGTGGTACACCATCCTTGGGGGGGGGGTCTTTTTACCTGGCAGCCAGTGTCCACCATTTATCCAATAGGTTTACCAGGATGGTGTCTATGTGACCTAGCACTGACTTTGAAGAAGAGGTAGGTTATTTCTGGAGCTGTCTTGATTTGTATCTATTAATAGAACTAATGGGGGACAGGTCCAGTAGTGCAGAAAGCAGGGTAGATCAGAACCAAGCATACAGTAGCAATAGCTTCCCCTTCAAAAGAGCATGACTATCAAGGAGCACCCCTCCCTGCCTTTACTGCCAGTTTCCTGTGTCCTGTCCTGGCTGTTGTCTAATTTGGTGGGCTTCTCTCTGTTATAGATCAGGACTACACATTTAGAGAGCCTATATGGTGTGGCAGATACTGCTCAGGGCAAAGACAGACAACTAGATGCTTTCAGCCCTTGCAGACAGACAGCCTGTAAGCACGCCATCAGAGCACAGGGACACCCTTCCGTGGGACGAACCGCAAAGGCCTCACCAAAGAGAAAGCATTTGATCAGGCTTAGGAAAGTGGATGACCACAAATGTAGCCTCAGGGAAAAGGGGAGCCAGGCATATGTCTTTCCAACCTCCCACAGGGAAAAATTCATCAGCCAAGACCAGAAATGTGATAGAACCACCAAAAATTATATGAAGTGAGTTTTGTAAGTTGTAAGCCAGAAAGTACAACTCTGTTCTATGACAATGTAAAATGGTCAGAGAAAGAGAGAAACAAGCATAAATTAAGAGCACCCTGTTTTTAAAAGACCTATAACCACCATAAAGTATTTTGTGCCCTGAAACCCTTTTTTTTTTTTTTGCCCTGAAACCTTTTTACTTACCTGCAATTTGAACGGAAAAGAAGAAAAAGAAGGGCATTCCAAGCCGAGGGCATGATGCAGGCGAAGGGAGGCAGGCCTGCGCTCTGAGAACAGCAGTAAGTCCTGTCTGGTCAGACAGGGGGATATGAGGATGGTGTGGCCCCAACCAAGCCCCTTCCTAAAGGAAGAAATGGTACTAAGAAAAGGAGTACCCATGCCTCTCATGGGAGCACAGTAGCCTCTTAATGATGAGCAGGGTAAAGCATGTACCCAGAGTTGTTGTTTGAGGGTTCTAGCTATAAACATCTTAGCTGACTGAGAAACTGTATATGTGTCTCAGTGTGGTATAATAAAAAAAATTGGGGGCCCTGGCTGGTTGACTCAGTTGTAGAGAGTCAATCCAGCATGTGGATGTCCCGGGTTTGATTCCCAGTCAGGGCACACAGGAGAAGCAACCATCTGCTTCTCCACCCCCCCCACCCCCACTTCTCTCTCTCTCTCTTTCTCTCTTCCCCTCCTGCAGCCATGGCTTGATTGGAGCGAGTTGGCCCCGGGTGCTAAGGATGGCTCCATAGCCTCTCCTCAGGCACTAAGAAGAACTTGGGTTGCTGAGCAACAAAGCAATGCCCCAGATGGACAGAGCATCGCCCCCAGTGGGCTTGCTGGGTGGATCCTGGTCCCAGGAGTCTGTCTCTCTGCCTTCCCTCCTCTCACTGAATAAAAGAAAAGAAGAAAGAAAGGAAGGAAGGAAAGAAGGAAGGAAGGAAGGAAGGAAGGAAGGAAGGAAGGAAGAAGGAAAGAAAGAAAGAAAGAAAGAAAGAAAGAAAGAAAGAAAGAAAGAAAGAAAGAAAGAAAGAAAGAAAGAGAAAGAGAGAAAAATGTTGTTCTTTGTGCTAGATCCCAGGTACATATGCCTAAACCCTTGGAATCTCCTTGGTAAGAACATCTTCCTTTTGTTTGTTTACTTATTTGTTTATTATTAAACTTATTGGGATAACATTGGTTAATAACATTATATAATTTTCAGGTGTTCAAGACTATAATTTAACATCTGTGTACTTTGAACACACTGCAGTTATGCTAATGAGTTGATTCTGGGTGGGACCCCTAGATAGCTTCAGAATGGGGGCCAATCACCAGAAACACCAAACACAAGATTAGAGGGTAGGAATTTTCAGGCCGATCTCCCAACCTCTGAGAAGGGGAGGGGGCCAGAAATTGAGTTACAAGAATTCTGGAGCAAGGAGATTTGGGGAACTTCTGAGGTGGTGAACACATCCTGGTGCTAGGAGGCTGAGGTGCCCAGAGAGGTCACGGAAGCTCCCCTCTCCCCATACTCCTCTACTTAGCCCTGTGTGTCTTTTCCATTTGGCTGTTCCTGAGTTGTAAATTTTATAGGAATGTGGTAATTATAAGTGGAGCACTTTCCTAAGTTCTGTGAATCATTCCAGTGAATTACTGAATTTGAGTGGGGGAGTTGTGGGAATCCCTATTTGTAATTGGTCAAGCAGAAGTAAAGATTATCTGGGGACCCCACCTGCAGCTGACTTCTAAAGTGAGGTCAGTCTCATGGGACAGAGTCCTTTAACTTGTGGGATCTGACACTAACTCCAGGTCAGTGGTTCTTAACCTTTTTTGAGGTACTGAACCCACCAGTTTCATATGCGCATTCACCGAACCCTTCTTTAGTGAAAAATAAAATATGATTTTTTTTCCAAATTCAAGACATAGGTATATGTTTTTTTTACTGGCGCACAAAATGAGCCGTGCAAGAACAAAACCAACAAAGTGCATGAACTCACAACAAATTACGGTATTACTTTATTCTGGCCTCCGCGGCAGAGGCTACTCCAAACCCCTGAGACCGACTCATCGAACCCCTAGGGTTCGATAGAACCCAGGTTAAGAACCACTGCTCCAGGTAGACAGTGTCAGAATTGAATGGAATTGAATTGTTGTACACCTCGTTGGTGATGGAGAATTGGAGAATTGATGTGGAAAACAGCACATATCTGGTGTTGGAAAAGAAAAACACACTTTGAAGTCAGAAAAAGTGCATATAGAAATGGTAATCCATAAGGAAACACCGTCAACCAGGTTTAAGGGAGACAAATGACAAAGCAGCTCATGCCTGTCACAGTTTGCTTTGGGCTATTGCAAAGTACTTTCGGCTTTAAAGCGAAGCCTGTGAGAAACAGTCTGCAAAAAAAGGGGGCATCCCAGGAAAAACCAGACCTTCTGTTCATTTTAATGCAAAGTAGGAGGCCGAGACACACAAGTCCCTGTCCTCTCTGTCCCTGGACTGGTATAAGAGAAGGGCTCTAGGGGCTTCCTGGCCTGCAATCTCCCTGGAGCCGTTCGCCCTGCAAGGATATGGAGAGAGGAAGCAGGACCCCGGGTTCCAGCCTGGCTCTCCCACAGACAGCCTCCGTGCCTTTGGGCAAGCTGTCCCCTTCTTGGGCTCCAGTTTTCTCCTCTGTAAAATGAGGGGTACTGGATTCGGTGGTGCTAAGATGCACTCAGCTCTCAGAGTGGGATTCCATGGCTCTGACTCAGGGCCGGTGCCCCAGGTTGCTGGAGGGCACAGTTCAGTAAAAGCATGAATGTGGGCTTTATCACACTGAACGAGGAGTGTTCAGTAAAAGAGTTCCTCAGAGAAGCAAACAGCATCCAAATTACCCCTGCCCTGCCAGATGCCCTCCATGAAATGAGAGAAACTGAGAGAGACAAGGTGCTGGCCCTGGGTCAGCAAGGACGTGCTCCAAGTGATTGGAAGGATGTCCGGGCAAGCATCCCACCCTCAGTGGTCCTGGCTTCTCCTCAGCATGTCCCTTCCCAGGAGGGCACCATTACCGCCCCCTCCATTCCCCAGGGCCTGCTAGTCTGGTGAACCTTAAGACGTTGGAAGCTCATTTAATATGCACATGACACAGAGCTGCTATGCTGGATAGTAGAATCAGGGTTCAAAAAATTCACCTGCTGATTTGAAAGATGGGTTAAAGCTAACAAGGTTATATTGAGCAGGGGGAAATGAAACCCTCAAGCTCAGATAAAAAAGACCAAGTAGATCAGGAGATGACAAACCGTAGCCTGTGTGCTAAATCCAGCCTGCAATAGTTTTTCTAAAACTGGGTTTTATTGGAACATAGCCACGTTCATTTGTTTATGTGCTGTCTGTGTCGTCATTCATGCTACAGAGGCACAGGGATTTCATGGTTCACAAAATCTAAAATACTTGTTAGCTGACTGACCCCTGAACTAGACAGGGTAGTCCAGATGGGGAGACTTGAAGTTAAAGGGTTTTTTTAAAAAAAATGTTTGTGAGCCCTGGCCAGTTAGTTCAGTTGGTTAGAGCGTCATCCTAAAACACCAAGGTTGTAGGTTTGATCCCTGGTCAGGCCACATACTGGAAGTGACCAATGAACCTCTCTCTCTCTCTCTCTTCCCCTCTCTCTTTAAAATCAATCAATTAAAAAACCTTTATAAAAGATTGTGACTATTTAGTCAGCATTAATAGCATTATCATGTTAAGACAAGAAATATATTAGATAGATCTGTCTCCTTTAGAAGTGACCAAAACTAATACAAAATTAGCTCATCTGAGAAGGAATATGTCAGAGGGATGTTGTGGTATCTCCCGGATAACCAAGCCCCAGAGAAGGTGGTTGAGCCTCAGAAACAGTCTAATCAGGAACTTTTTCACCATGGCCAGTTGGCTCAGTGGTATAGTGTCAGCCTGGCATGTGGATGTCCCAGGTTTGATTCCTAGTCAGGGCACACAGGAGAAGTGACCATCTGCTTCTCCACCCCTCCCCCTCTCACTTTTCTCTCTCTCTCTCTCTTTTCCTGCAGTCATGGCTCGATTGGAGAGAGTTGGCCCCAGGAGTTGAGGATGGCTCCATGGCCTCGCCTCAGGCACTAAGATGAGCTCTATTGCTGAGCAACGAAGCAAGCCCCAGATGGGCAGAGCATTGCCCCCTAGTGGGTTTGCTGGGTGAATCCCGGTCCGAGTGCATGTGGGAGTCTGTCTCTCTGCCCCTGCTCTCACTGAATATATATATTAAATATATATATATATTTAATATATATCATATATTAAATATATATAGTAAAAATACACACACATAGTCACACACATACACATATATAAAGAAGGAACTTTCTCTACATCTCTCATTTCTTCTGCCTGTTTATTACTGCCCTCAGTAAGATCAGCTTTCTGTACATGGCCAAAACCATGGCGACTAGAAGTTTCCTGTCACTAATTTGCTACTTTTTACCAATATTTGTTTTTTTCTCTTCTTTCTCAGTACATGGAAAGATGGCATCTACATCTCCCAGCCTTTCCAGCAGTTAGTTAAGTGAGGTTTTAGATTGAAATTTTACTGGGGAATGTGGGTGGAGGTGATGTGCATCACTTCCGGCAGAAGTCATTCAGAGCAGGTGGGCCTTCTCCCAGCCCTCCCTGACCCCTCCACTCCCCTCACCCTCTTCTTCATAGCCTAAAGTGAAAGACATCCTTAGAAGGTGGAACCTCAGGATAGAAGGCTCTTGGATTCCTGAATCACTAATTCGAAGAGAGCTTCCCAGAAGTATCCAATCCCATCAAATGTTGCATGAGATGGAAATACATTTTTATTAGATTAAGTCTCTAACATTCAGGGCTGATTCATTTCTGCAGCATAGCCTACTCTCTCCTTGTCAGTAGATCTGCCAATAACTGCTGAGTTTTATATCTCACTGTTTCAGGCACCGGAGAGGCACTCAAGCCCCCAAATCCCAGAAAATGAATTGATTGGAGCAGCTCACCTGTGGTGCCAATCTCTTGGCCAATCAACTGTCCTTGGAGGCAGAACCATAGGTGAACATGGCAGCTCCTACAAGGACCACATGGATGCGGTTTTGAGGGGTAAAGTTTCCAGAAGAAGGCCTGGAGAGCTGGAGGGGGGAGGGGAGGATGACAAAGTGAGACAATAGACTATAGTGCTGGCCTATTTAGCGCTGGAGTGTTGTGCTCTGATCATTGTATTTTGAAAGGGATCCTGAGTCAGGATTCCTGACAAATACATTAGAACAAATTGGGAAGAAAGCAAGTGGGGAGGTAAGAAAGAAGCCTCGAAGAACTGTGACCTAAGGTGTAGAACAGAAAGAAGTGGGAGATATTTAATCTGGAAAATGGAAGATTTGGCAGGGACAAGGAACTCTCTTCAAGTTGGCAAAGGGATGTCCCATGAGAGGGACTCTGTATTCCTCCAAAGGGCCACACTAGGCCCAGAAGGCAGACCTGACAGAAAATTCAGATGGCAGCCCAACTTCAGGAAGAACTCCCAACTATTGGTGAACCAGGGAGGTCTCAGAGGCTCAGACTCTCTTAGGAGGGGCTGAGTAGGCCGTCACGACGGCACATCGGCCATCTTGGTTAGAAATGCTGCAGATGATATTCTAGTGTTCCTGTCTGTCTACACTTTCCCCTCCAAAACTGAATCTCAGAATTACTTTAAGTTGGTACCAGTGTGACCAAGAGACCAAGAAAGCTCTAATATGGGGGAGGATACGACCTATCAGCGTGGTCCACATTGTCCAGGAGCCACCCACTGCCCCTGTCGCGCACTGGAGCTCTAGAGGAAGGCTGCATGGGCATGTAGGAAACCCTGGGAAAGATGTTGTCTCACTGCCCCCTGTTGCTGATCCTTGAAGCTGAGGCTAAAGGCAACGTCCAGTGATGTGGGAGGCAAGGGGGATCGATCTCCTGATGACTATGGGCTGTAGGCAGAGACAACATCCTCTCAGATACAACTCAGAAACTAAGCTAGTGCTACATGGTGTAGAATCAGGAGTCTTCTCCCCTCATTTTACAGATGAGGCCCAAGTGACATTGTGACTTAAGTTACTGGCAAGTGCAGGATCAGAATTCTGCTCTTCAAGGTCTTCTAGGAAGCAGGGCAGTGCAGGGTGGTGATTAGGAGCACAGGGCAGAATAAGACCACCTGACTGCTACTTACAAGCTGTGTGATCTTGGGCAAGTTAATTTACCTCTCTGTGCCCCAATTTCTCAAATATATGACTAGAGATAGCACCGACCTCAGACAGTTGTTTTGAGGACTGGATTGGTTATTATTTCCAAGGCTCAAAGGTACATATAGACAGGAAGAGACAGATCTAGCATTTGAATGCAGATCTACCTGATCCTGAAAACCAAGGTCCTCCTGCCCCTTACCTTTGCCACGCTGCCTTCCTCAACCCTCAAATGGAAATGTTTTCTGTGTTGTCTTAGGGAGGGCTCCCTTGGTCAAGCCTGTGTGTACAAGAAGCTTAAAAAGCTTCTGTTCTCACCCATGGGAAACTGAGGCACAGATCATCACAGTGACATGTCACCTCCAGGAAGGGGAACTGAGTAGAGAAGCCTGCGTCAGATGTCTTTTGAGTCAGGTTCTTGAGGTGAAAATAACCCGTGTGCTCACAAGCTGCTCAAATGACCCTGGCAGGCCCGGGTACGTGCTTGGCTCTGTGTCAGAGTCTGAGTTTAACCCAATTGCCCTTTTTCCTGGTTTCAGGTGCATCATGAGCCTGTCAGCCGCTGGGCAAAGGCAGCCCCTGAGGAATGGAGCAGGGGGGGAGCAGGGAGGGGCAGCACCAGGAACAGCATCCTGGCATCCGAGTGGTGAGAGAGAGGGTCTGCTGGAGGCTCCGAGCCCCGCCTGGATGTCCTCCCTTCGGCCTGCTGGTCCCTGGGATGCTGACTTTGCTGAATCCTCAACCACCTTCCCCTAGATCAGGGTCAGGCTGTCGCCTTCCTGTCCATCAGGGATACATGAATAATTCTAGCTGCACTCATTTTTTCCCCTAAAAGGTGCTGATGGACTTAGCTGTTCCCAATCCCGTGCCAGGTTGGGATGGTGTCCCTGTCTCGGCCATGGTGGGTCAGAGGTTCAGAGCTGGGATGGCAAGCTGAGGAGTGGGAGGGGGCTGCTGAATGAGAAATGTGTGCGGGGCATGGCCATCTGCCAGGACTTGGCCAAGGTTCCTGAGCTTCAGAGGGAGTGGCCTAGAAAATACCAGGCTTAGAGCTCAGCCAAGAGTGTTAGGGGGGCACGGGAGGCAGTGAGCATTGCTGTTACCATAGGTTCTGCCTCTGCCACCTCCCAGCTGACTGATCTTTGGCTAGTTAAGGTCTTTGAGCCTCATTTTTCTCATCTGCAAAATGGGGAAGAATCACACCTCCCTCTCAGAAATTTCTTTTAAAAGATAGCAATTCCTCAGTTATCCAGCACAGCAAGGGCTGGCTGGAGGGCAGCATGGGGTGGGGGTAAGAGTTGGGCTTCCAGGCCAAAGTGTTTCAGGTTCAGAGCCTGGCTCTGTTACTTCCTGGTGCTTGACCCGGGAGGGTGTACTTAACCTTTCTGCTCCTCAGTTTCCTCACCTGTCAAATAGTCATAGTCATAGTTAAATGCTTCATGCAATTGTTATGAGGGTTTAAATGGCTTAATACTTGCAAAGCACTTAAAACGGTGCTTGATGCATAATACACAAGAGTCTGCTAAATGCCCAGCTGACGTTCTCATTCATCCTTGTAAACACGTGTAGCTTTACCTCTTGAAAATCCTTTTAAGGGTCTGGTAAACAAATCCTCCTTGAAACTGTCATCCCTCCTTCCTTTTAAGAATGACACTGTCAATCCTTTTTTCTTCCATGTGACACTAACGGCACTGCATCCCCTGACCTTTCTTTTTCCTAGCCTTCTGGACCCCTTGTCCTCCAAAAGGCAGCAGGGATCCCCGTCCACACTCTCCTGCGGGCAGCAGAGCTCAGCTGGGGCTTCCTGACTGTAGGAATCCAAACACTTGTCCCTGATCTGAGGGCATTTCCCCCTTCCTTCCTTCCTTCCTTCCTTCCTTCCTTCCTTCCTTCCTTCCTTCCTTCCTTCCTTCCATTCATTCATCAAACACTAATGGGGCACCCTTCACATCCCAGGCACTCTATGACACACTGATGGCATAAGATGAATAGCTCACCAATCGAGAGACAGGGAGACCAAAAACTAAGAAAACAGATAATTAAAGTAGACTTTTGCAAGTTCAATGATAAGGGAAACTGGCTTCCATGGGAACACAGAGGAGGAGCCCTAACCAAGGCTGAGGGGTTGGGAACAGTCTCCTGGAGGAGGTGACATCACCAACAGGACACCCTGTCCTGGCCCAGGGCAACTATTAAACACATCTGGATGCTGCTGGCCACCTGCTGCTACTCTGACCTCACCAGGGGGCTGACCCAGTCTGACTGCCCTCCTCACTTCCTGGTTGTCCCTCTGTTTCTCCTCTTTATACGCTCCCTCCCTTCACTCCTTCCTGGGCCTTCCACATCCCACCCCCTCTTCCTGCAGCCTTCATCCATCCCCACTTTGGCTCCCAGTAAATGACTTTCTTCTTTTGGATCTTGGCTCACACGGGGCTTCCTCCAGGTAGCTTCCGCTGACTCTCAGATGCTCATAGAACTGTGTACCCCTGACATACACATTATGTGACTATTTCATTTTCATCTTTCCTGCAGATCAAACACAAGGTTGAATAAATAAATGAATAAGTAAATAATCAATGAATAAGGCAGGACAATGTGTATGTTCATCCTTATAGATTATGGAAACACTGCCTCTTTTTCAACCACTTATTTATAATAATTATCACTTATATATAACAAAGATCACAAAAGAGTTCATTTGTTGGTTCACATATTCACCCACAAATGTTAATTAAACACCTGCTTTGCTTTAGGCAGAGTCCCCAGCAGTGGGATGAGTTAGCCGTGTGTCCTGTCCTCTGGTCTTAATCTGGGTGATGAAGACAGAGAATGAAGAGACAAATAAATGAAAGAAATCAACTTTGGAAAATGACCGATTGTCACACCCCACAGCTGCAGACCTTCAAAGCTTGTCTTGTCCTCTAAGATACCACAATGAGAAGGACAACAGTGACTTAAGAAATACGGGAAAACTCCTTGGGAAAGTTCAGCCAGTGGGCCAGGTATGAGCCACTTTGAACTGGCTCCATAGCACAGGCTGGCCAGGGAGGCTCTGTTGTTGGTACCAAATGCCTGGAGCAGCAAGCTGGCCATGCCAGGAGATGACAGCACACCTGAGACCCCAGCTGGTGCAGAATGAGGGCATGGCTGCTGTCTGGTGCCACATGTCCTCAGTGGGCCAGAGAGCTGCTGTCAGTTGCTGACCACTGTGGCCTGACATTTCCTGGCCTCTGCTGCCAGGAGCTGAGAGTGAAACTAGACAGTCTCTTATGACAGTGGGTCATACTGCTGGAAACCTGGGTGGGAAGGCTGAGGTCAGTGACCGCCTCTGCTCCCCTACACGGGGGTGAACTTTAGGTTTGGGTCTTTGCTGCCCTGAAGGAGGGACTTCTTAGAGTGGATTCAGGTATGATGGATCGGGGGGACTGATCTAGGGACGATAGGTGTGGCAGTGCGGTTGGAATGGAGCCAGCCTCCTCCTTGGGCTCAGAGTTGATGGAATGATGTGAGGTTCTCTGCCCTTTATAGACTCACAATAGCACCTGCCAGTTCTCTTCTCACCCACTCAACAAATGCTTAGTAAGCTCCTACTATCTGCCAGACCCACACTGTGCTGGGTGTTTGGGATGTGGCAGTGAATGAGACGTGTCCCCAGCCCCCCTAAGATCATCTGAGCAATACTTTGTTTTTTCTACAGCACTTGTCAGATTTCAAGTGATCGTCGTCGTTACCATTCCGAGTCCTATGAGCACATCACTGTCATTCCTGTTTGATGGATATACAAGACAAGGCAGAGAAGGGTTAACGAATTTGCTTAAAGGAAAGTTAAGTTGGACCAGCAACCAGGTTTTGTTTAGTCCTTTGCCGACTGCCCCCCCACCCTCACAAGGAAAATCAAAGAAGTGATACTTTATATTGATTTTTAATGATTTACCCTGACTGTTAACTTGAGTTAGCAAAGGTTTCATGGAACCCCTTACCTTGTTTCCCTTGGTCACTATTTTATTTTTAGCACCTTCTTCCTAAGCATAACCAAGGCCCTTGACAGGCAAGGGGTACATCAGAGACCTACTTAAAGTTCTTGCTTTCACCACTCAGGCTACACCTTGGGTGCCCATCTGACCAGCCCTCTGAGCCAGCCCCACCGGCTAGAGGCAAACTCAGCTTGTTTTGAAGTTGAAAGGTCTCCCAGGCTACACATCCACTTCTTAAGGGCAAGTGATACAACTTATGCTTCTGTGCTTCATCCAAGTGCCAAAGAGCACCCTGTTCCCCATGTAGGGACTCAGTAAACCCTAAGTGATTAGTTGATTGGGAACAACAATTATATAGTCAAAGTGCCCGGAAATACAATCTCCCAAAGGCTGCCAGCCAGCCGGGGGCTCAAGGGACAGGTGTTTTTGGATCAATGTGCTTGCTCATCCATCCCCAAGGCAAGGCTTAAAGTCAGTGACTGAGCATTATTTTAGAACAGTGCAAAACTGGAAACATGCAAATACCTAGCAATAAGGGAATAGCCAAGCTAATTGAGTTATATTAAAATTCTGGAAGACTCTTGTTTTTTTTTAATTTATTTATTTTTAGGTTTTATTTATTCATTTTAGAGAGAGAAGAGAGAGAGGGAGAGAGAGAAGGGGGAACAGGAAGCATCAACTTCCATATGTGCCTTGACCGGCCAAGCTGGGGGCCTCGAACCTATAACCTCAGCATTCTAGGTGGACACTTTACCCACTGCACCACCACAGGTCAGGCTCTATTGTTTTTTAAAATGACAACACACCATACTACAATGCATTACAGTTCAATCCAGAGAAACATGTACTGTTACCAAAGTGGGAAAAGGAGAAAATGAAAAGAATGTAGATATATACCTATATGCACTTAGAAAGACGAGACAAGAAACTGACAATTTAGCAGCTTCCTTTTTTGTTTTTTAAGTTCATTAAGCAAAGGGAATGGTTGTAACAGGGTCGCGTTCACCACACTGTGTAATATAATGGGAAGG
Organism: Rhynchonycteris naso; assembly: GCA_037038555.1. Taxonomy (NCBI): domain Eukaryota; kingdom Metazoa; phylum Chordata; class Mammalia; order Chiroptera; family Emballonuridae; genus Rhynchonycteris; species Rhynchonycteris naso. The sequence goes on along the minus strand of CM072999.1, from coordinate 32,443,312 downwards.
GTCCCTGGGACGGATGATCCCGGTGCTGCCATTCTGAGCCACGTGATCTTGAACAAGCCCGATCCTTAGTTTCTAATCTGTCAAGTGGGAATTTTAATACGTGCCTTGCCTGTCTCACAAGGTAAGGATGTAAGGCCATTTAAAGTCTTCATTTACCCCACTTAGTATGATATTCATCGGCTTCTGTGTAGAAATAATACTGTGTTTTGCTGCGGGGGGCGGACACATGCTTGGCTCAGGAGTTACAAAATATACAGCATATAAATGTTATTTTTCTCAAATCTAAAAAGTCTTACAAAATCCCATGGGTTTAGAGTAAGAAATCATGGACCTGTACTAAGCCTATTGGGTATATTATTTTATTTAACTTAACCTTTATAATAATCCTATAGAGTAGGTTTTATCATTGCCATTTTACAGAGGAGAAAACTTGTGTGTATAGAGGTTAATTTGCCTTCCTATTAGTAATAAGTGGCCCGGGTCGAGAAATGCTTGCTAGAGCTTTTGTCTTGTGAGATTTACAAAGGAGATTATTTCTCCTAGTGTCTGACATTGATTGCATGTTAAGCAGTTGATAAGCATTGTCCCATCTGATCTCCACAGCGCTGGAAGATATGGACTATTATTAGCTCCATTTTCAGACGAAGAAACTGAGGCTCAGACAGGTCATATAACACACCCAAGTGAGTCAGGGACCTAAAGATTCAAACTCAGATCCAATGACTTTAAAGCCTTTTGCATCTTCCATTAGGCAATCAGGAAGTTCCCAGGGGAACGCAGAGTGCAGAGGGCCACATTCTGGAGAGCGAGAACGGGATGGTGGCAAACGGTTATGAATGAGGAGTGACCTGGCTCCTTCCTTTTCCTGCCCTTCCCCCTTCTTTGCCCTCACTCTCCCTCCTTCTGGACAACAAGGTCAGCTGTCATCTCAGGGACATGAAATGTAAGCCAGGACTGGGTGTCAAGTGCCGCTGGCAGAGTCATAGGAAAGAAAAAATACATAAATAACGAGAAGGGCTACACAAAAATGTCAATCAGAAGAAGAAAAAAAAGTTGTTTCTTAGGAAGTTCAGGGCCGAAACAAAGGCAGAAATGATGAGCTATTCCTGCCAAGGTGCCATCTGGTCCTGCTGGTCAGCGGGCCTGCGATCCTGGGGGAACAGATTGAGTGAAAGTCAGCAAAATAACACCTCACGTCATTTTGTTTTCATTTCTAAAGTTATCCGAGGAGGCAAGTTTGCCCTCTGCTGCTGCAGAGGTCCAGACAAGGTTCTGCCTCCCGCCTTGACCCCTGGCTTCTGTTCAGCAGCCTGGACGGGGCAAGCCAGGGAGGCAGTGGGCACTCGCTGTCCTTGCATGTATATCCAGAGAGGCCTGGCGCACAGTCTTCCTCTGAAGGGTTCCTGGGGACCCTCGTGCGGGAAAGCAGAGCTCCTAAATCAGGTTTATTACAATGTCAGCACGGAAAGTCCCACACCCTGGGAAATCCCTTTGTTCTGGTGCAACTGGTCACCCTACGACCAGCAGGGTGGTGGGCAGAGCTGGCCAGTGAAGTGCCCCCAAGGGCAGTGCTCACAATACTTTTAATAACAGAGATGTTTAACATCTTCTTTAAGATGTTTACTGGGCTGAACTGGAATCTAATGCCCTCTCTGATTGCTCCAAGCATTGTGGCAGTGTGGGTGGGGGAAGGCTAGAATGGGCTCCTTTCCAGTTACACTAAATTGACTCAATTTGCACTAAATTCACTGAGCCAAACCCCAGGCACCTCACTGTCTTGTCAGAAGCCATGCAGATAGTACGTGGGCAGAGGCAGGGTTAGAATTACAGGCTGTCTGATTCAATTCCTGTGCTGTTCTGCACCCTCCTCCTCACCTGCTCAGGGGTGTCTCATCCCGCCAAGGCCCCAGAGCATCCATGGGCTTATGAGTGAGATGGGGTGTGAATTCCCAGACAGCTTCTGGAGGGTTCTGCAGGCCCAGCACACAAAGGTTAGAGTGTACAAGGTGTGTGTGTGTGTGTGTGTGTGTGTGTGTGTGTGTGTGTGTGTATGAGAGAGAGAGATTAAGCCTTCTTTGTAAAGCTCTGCAGGACCCAGTCTGGCACAAGCTACCGCACAGAGGGCGGCTGTGCTTGTGTAACAGGTAGAAAGGAGAAACCAAGCAGACCCAAGTTGTAGTTATCCTGATCCCAGCCCATGACCCAGCCTATAAGAAGACAAGACAGATGTTAGAGGTGCAAGGGAACCCAGGCTCTGCCTACTGTCTTCTCCTGCCTGGTCCTGCCTGCCTCTCAGGAGGGGCTCCCTGGAAGGGGTGGGGCCAGGCCCCCAATTCTCCTTTTTAAAAATCTCTCATATCCCGGCTGTCCTCCCCACCCCCTCCCCAAGCCAGGTCTCCAGAGCACCCCCCACTCAGTCCCCTGCCTTCCTCTCCCCCACATGCTGTACTCCTCACCCCCTTTCTCACGAAGCTCCAGGCATACCAGCCTTTTATCTGTTCCTCAAATGATCCGAACTCGTTCCATTTTTGTGCTTTTGCCCTGGCCATTCGCTCTCCATGAAATATTCTTTCTCATGTTCATAGGGCCGATTCTCCTCATTATTCAGGATTCAGCCCAAATAACCTCTCTTCCCAAAAACTTTTTAAGGGCTACCCAAGCTAATGAACTCCCTATTCATTTACATACCACTCTGTTCTAACACATTACAACCTGCTATTTTCTTGTTGATCATCTGTCTCTCCCAGCCTCGCTTTACAGACATTTCAGGAACCCAGTCTGGCTCCCCGTGGACTCCACCATTCACCCCTGGCTGCTTCTGCAGACCTGCGGGCACCCTGCCCTCTCTGGGTTCCTGGCCTTTGCATGTGCTGTCTTTTTTACCTGGTGACCTGCTCTTCACCTCCACTTTGTCCCCTCTCCTGGCTATATCAGACATAGAAATATTTCCTGACTCCCAAAATATCAAGTGAATTCCTTTTTCTCTAAGCTATCAGTGTTCTCAGCACCCTGTAACTCAGGTGGAAGCATCATGCAGGGGGGGGCAGAGCCTGCCTGCGTCTGCCTTGCTCACAGCAGTCCCGCAAGCCTAGCACAGGTCCTGGTGCTTGGCGGGTGAACAGACAAAGGAAGTCTGCTGCACTGGCCACACTGAAAGAACCTACCTGCTGCTGCTGGCAGGCCGGCACAGGGAGCGTTTCCAGGGAGACAGATCCCATCCTGAGTTTGCTGAACTAAATTGAGAGCTGGGGCCAGGGAGACCTGGTGGTAAACAGAGACCAGGGCTGCTGGCTATAAGTGAGCTCCTCAGTCTCTAGTTGGGCCAAGAGAAGGAATTAGATAGAGTGTTGCAGGGACAGGAGCACAGGGCCTGCAGGTCCAGAGGCAGTGAGCGGGGAGCTGATGGGGAAGCTACAGGTCATTCTCCCTGGGTTGCGTGAGATGGAGGGGGAGGCGAGAAATGAGGCCAAACCACGAAGGGCTATATGAGCCTGGCTGAGGCGGTGAGTTTGATCCTAAAGGTAATGGGAAATCATTAAAGTGTCTGGAGGAGGGAGTGAAATGGTCAGAGCTACATCTAAACAGAAAAATCACAGCAGCTACCGGAGGCGTCCCAGGATGGAGAGCACAATCCTCACTCTAAATTCTTGAGTTCTCTCTCAAGTCACACCACACTGGACTTGCAGCTCTCATTCTTAATGAATTCCTAAGTGGGTACGGGATACAAGGGCTTCGGTAGAAACCTCCCTCTTAATCCCCATGGAAAGTGAAATGGTGGCCTCCCCAAAAGATATGTCCATGTCAAAATCCCTGGAAAATGCAAATGTGACTTTACTGGGAAAAGGGTCTTTGCAGGTGTAATTAAATTAAGGATTTGGGGATGAGATCATCCTGGATTACGCAGGTGAGCTTTAAATCCAGTGATGAAGTGTCCTGAGAAGAGGCAGAAGGGAAGACAGAGACAGAAGAGGAGGAGGCCATGCGGCTGTGGAGGCAGAACTTGGAGTGATGCTGCCACAAGATAGGAAACCAAGACATGTCACAGTCATCCCACGCTGGAAGAGCCTCCAGAGCTGTGAGAGAATACCCTTCTGTTGTTCTAAACCCCCTTCCCCCACTGCTGGTGCTTTGTTATAGTTGCCCTAGAAAACCAATACAGCCCTGTACAGACTAAGAAACTTCATCCTGAGGAACCTTTGTCATCGGTGGACCTTTATAAACCACAAAACCTTTATTCTGTTTAAAAGGTGTCATTGTGACAGAGGCAAGGATCCAGACCAGACTATTGGTGGGTCTTTCTTTTCTGCACTGCTTGGCACTCAAAGGACACCTTTTCCTACACCAAGAAAGTGTATCACCAGAGTGTAGCAATGGACAAATCAACGGAGCTGGGTCTTTGGTCAAGGTCCAAAGACTCTTGAGAGTGGAGCTGGAATGCTGTCAGGGCCCTGCAGGGACTAATGGTTTAGAAGAGAAAATAGGACAGTGAGTAGCCATACAGTGGTGGGCACAGACATGGCAGGGAGGCTGTTGGTCAAACAGAATTCCTAGCTTCAGGTTCCCAAAGGAGCCTTGGTACTCTGGAACATTCATTCTGGCCTTTAGGGTAGGCTTACTGAGGCTGACCCTTGAAAGCACTTCATCTATCAAGAGTTCCTTAAGGCTCTGGCCAGGTGGCTCAGTGGATAAAGCGTTCTCCCAGCACTTAGAGATCGTAGGCTTAATCCCCGGTCAGGACACACATGACAAGCAATCAGTGAGTGCACAGCTAAGTGGAATAAGGTGATGCGTCTCTCTCTCTCTCTCTCTCTCAAATCAGTGGGGACATTAAAAAAAAAAAAAAAAAAAAGAGTTCCTTAAAGCACTCACAATGTGCTGGCTTTGCTTTGCACTGGACCCATTTAGGCATCTCCTGGGCACAGCCATTCTCTGCACTTCCGGACAGTGAGAAGCCAGCCCACCTCTGAAAGCACTGGTACTCAACCTTCAGGTCTGCCGTGTCTCTTCTTTGGGGAACACATACCTGTCCCTACAAACAAGTCGGGTCCCTCTGCTGGAGGCTTCTCCTGCGCAGGACTACCAACACTGCAGGGATGTAACGATCTGTGTGAGCGTCCACGCAACGTCTTTCTCCCCGACGCGCTGTACACCCCCCAGTAACTAGCCTGGTGCAATAAGCTCCACTGTCCAATAAGAAGTTGAAGAACTACCCAGGTCAATTTTCAAGCCCATCTGAGTTTTCAAAAGAAGGTTTTCATTTGGTAGTTTCAAACCCTCTGAGAATTGCAGTTGGGAGCCCAGGCTGAATTGCTGATAAAAGAAATAGGATCAAAGGGAAAAGGCCCAGGGTATAAACAAATTGTGTATGGGAGGGAGGAGTATTGTCAACCCTAACCCAGGGTTAGACAAAAACTTCACAACCTCCCTCCACAGGGGTGGATCCTTGTGCCAGTTGTTTAAAGTCTTAGCTAAGGCCCTGGCCAGTTGGCTCAGCGGTAGAGCATCAGCCCAGCATGTGGAAGTCCCAGGTTTGATTCCTGGCCAGGGCACACAGGAAAAGCACCCATCTGCTTCTCCACTCTCCCCCCTCTCCTTCCTCTCTGTTTTTCTCTTCCCCTCCCGCAGCCAAGGCTCCATTGGAGCAAAGTTGGCCCAGGCACTGAGGATGGCTCTGTGGCCTCCGCCTCAGGCGCTAGAATGGCTCCGGCTACAGCGGGCAACGGCCCAGATGGGCAGAGCATCATCTCCTGGTGGGTATGCCAGGTAGATCCCGGTGAGGCACATGTGGGAGTCTGCTTGACTGCCTCCCCGCTTCTAACTTTGGAAAAATACAAAAATAAAATAAAATTAAAATAAAGTCTTGGCTAAGATGGCATCCCGTACCCCCTTCCTTATAATCCCATCTCTCCCCCACTCCCAAACATTAATTTCTCTCTATAAATAGCATTCGAATGAGTTGGACTCTAACGGCATCCATAGTCTCATCAAATTACAAAAGGGTACCTGCCTCATCATAAATCCTCCCCAAAGCGTCTCCTGCTTATATTGAAACAAAAGGGTAATGTGGTAAATCAGGGTCGCAGGCTGGTTGCCACCAGACCTCCCCTGTAAAACAGGGAACAAGCAGTGCCCACCTCACATGGGAGGAAATGCCTTTGAGGGCTTTTGCAGTGCCCGGCCACAATGGCAGTCTTAGGCACTGGGGACTAGAGTGGTATGAACCACAACTGCTTTTAAAATTAAGACCGGCTCTTCTATCTGCAGCATGATGAGTCACACTTTTGCTGGATCTGTTTCCCTGCCCACCAAACACAGGCAATCCAACTGTCCCTGGGTTGCACCGGGGGCAGTACGGACCATACGCCCTTCTGAGACACCACCCCCCCCCCCCCGCCGCCCCGGGAGACAAGGCAAGGTTGTGGCCATTCATTCATTCATTGTTATTAATTAAGCATTAGGCTTTCACAAAGGCTGGGCAGATTTTATAAGATGCAGCCAAGGTCCTTGGCCTTAGCTTTTCTAGAGAACTTCTCTCAATGTAGTATTGTCACAGGACTTGACTTGGGGAGCAATATGCAGATGATGTATTGTTAAGTTGTATACCTGAAACCTGCATTTTAAAAAAAAGTCCCCTTGGATGGGGTGAGGAGGTAAAGAAGAAATATATCAAGAAAAGGAGGCACTCACTTAGTAAAAGACAAGGGAGTTGGCCAGTTGAGGAGGGGCTGAGCCCTCTTAGCTTTCTGGTTCTGAGTCCCAGCTCTTGCCTCTTCCCTGAAGTTCCCTAAGATAGACGCCCTTTTTCCTCCCTCCCTCCCTCCCTCCCTCCTTCCCTTCCTTCCTTTCTTCCTTGTTGGGGCTTTATATTTGCTCATATTTATAAGTGGAAAAACTTTCAAAGAAACAAATACCTTCAGGTGAGTGGGGAGGTGGAGGGCCTTCTCAGCGATTCGGGAAGCACACTGCCCACTCCATCTAGGAAACCAGCTAGGGTTCTACGACCTAGCTGTGGCTGGGGTCAGGGTGGTGTGTGTGGGGGGGGGGGGGGAGTAGCGTGGGAGGAGGAGAGGACAGGGGCTGCAAGGTGGAACAGAGGTTCACACAGGAGGGAGGGACCGCTCCCTGCAAACGCACTGTCTCAGGGCAGGCAGCACTGCCAGGGAGGCAGAACTCTGTATCTCCAAAGTGTGACTTTTAACATAACGGAAAGTAGCGAATCTGGCCTTACAGCTCTTTGACTTGCCCTCAGCCTCCTCCCTTGCGTCCTCCCACCCACGAGACATTGCAGGTCATGGCCTGCACATTCGGGAGGAGTTCGTCTCATAGGCAGATGCAGGTAACCTGTAGCCACCCTGGATACTGCCCAAGGCTCCCCATCTGCCCTCCAGCCTGGGACCAACATAAGGCCTAACCCACATTATGCTATTGGTGGGCAGCAGAAATTGGGTGAAGAATTCAGGTTATCAGAGAGGAGACAGGGAAAAGGACTGGCAGGGAGTGCCACCTGCCCTCCCCACAGCACGGCCCCACCCAGAAGCCCTCTCCGTTCAGGACAGCGTGATGCCAGGGGGCGACCTCCAGCAGCCCATAGGAAAGTGGCTCCAAACCAGAAGAAGAGATGGGTCAGAGCCAGGCCTGGAACACAAACACCAGTATATTTTATGTGCACGGATGTGAAAAGAAAGACAGAGACCAACAGAGACAGAGCAGGCAATGGGTGCACAACCAGTTGTGTGTCCTTCTGAAGAGCTGCTGCACTTGGGGGACAGTCCCCCCGCCTCAAAGTCCCATTTGCAGAGCCAGGACCTGCAGCTCCTCCAGGTCTAGGGTGGCCTCCGGGCGGAAGGTATTCTTCCTGCCTTGGCCACAGCTCCTCCAGGGCTGGGCCTTTCTCTGAATCCCCCGCGATGATGTCTGCACAGCCCAGAGCTTCATAAATACAGGTTCTCATGAACTGACTCAACTCAGTGGCTGCCTCCCCAGGAGACCCATGCAGAGGGCAAGGGACCAGGACAAAAGGATTCATGGGCAGTCCCTAGGTATTATTGCTGAGAATAAGCATAGGCCATTGCGATGCCATTATGTGATTCACTGGCATCAGAGGGAACAGGGCACAAGGGACAGATACCTAGCAGACATGGAAGTGGTTCAACCATGCAGGGCAGCACTTGGCGATGTGTAACTCAGAGATGCTGACGTCCTGTGGAGAGGCCCAGGACAGCGGCGATTCGTACACAGCAAGCGGACTCTCTCTCCACCAGCACCCCCACTGCTTGGCAGGGCTGGGATTACTCCACCAAACTTTGAATTCCTGGGCACTAAGGAATTGGGGCCCTAAAAATACCCCCCAAAATAAGAGTTGAAGTCTGGGCTCTCCCCAGTGAGCTCTGAGCCTGCAGATCTTGTGGTCCAGCCCTGGCTTACTGGCTCCCTTTGCTGGGGGTACTGTGCCCTATGAGGGATAATAGGAGCCATGGGCACCTGGATGAAGCAGACACACCCACAATGCTCTGCATACCACCAGGGAGGAAGGTTTACTTCAGGACTTCCTGCATTTGGGAGTTTAGAGGGCCTAGAAGAGAGACTGTGCCAAGGAATGCCCATAGAGCATATCTGGAGTGGCCAGGTCCAGTGCGCCATCCCCGGGCTTGGTGAAGCTGAGAACTGTGGAAGCCTTAGGCTGGGAGACATCAACAGGCTGACTACCAGGTTCCATCATGGAAGAGGAGAGTCAAAGTGGGTGGTATGGTCTAGGGGTCCACATGGTGGCCTGCAGGGTTTCGGGGTCCTAGAGACTGAAACAGCATGGAGTTGGAAGAGAGGAAACAGTGACCTAGAGGGAACAGGGAAGCCAGACACTTCTTCCTCTGGAATCCCTTCCACCTATAGATGGAAAGCAATCTACTCCCCAGCAAAAGCTTAAATCCCTAGAAGCCCCAAAGCCCCCAAACTGGGGTCACAGTATAATCAAAGGTGGGGCTGGCCCCAGCAGAACACAGTTCATGCCTGTATGTGATGCGCCTACCCAAGACACAGAGGCTAGGACATGCCCTTCAGTCCGTCCTGGACGGGGTCAGCTGCAGAAAGCAACCTGCCCAGAACAGTCTCCCAGCCTTTCCCCAATCCGGGCACCACCCGTGCCCACACCCAGCCCACCTGCCCTGGCATGGTGCTGTCTACACGGTCCAGCAAGGAAGAGGAGTTTCTCTCCACAGGTGGCATTGTCACTTTTTAATGTTCTATAAAAAGGGAAAGGCTAATTTCTACCTAAGAGTTCTAGTGTGGTCCAGAAGAAACCATGTACCATGGGATAGACAGGCTGCGTTGTGAGGGACCCCTTGCCCTGGCGAGTGGGGGCAGAGCCGAAGCGGGCTGAAGTGAGGATTTCATCTGTCCACTGCCAGCAATGGACCTGTCACGGCAGAAGGCAGGTCAACCAAGATGACAATGCCCGTGAGTGCGGCAGGGATAATACTGTTTAAGGAGCAAGCACAGTGTCAGCCTTGCTGGGATGGGTGAGGAGGAGTGGCCCTGAGGGGGCTCTGCTGCAGGCCCGGGGCTGGGGCAGAACCAGAGGTGACCTTTCCCACCAAGCACGGGAGGGTCTCCCTCATTCATTCTCCACGTCTCCAACGCTGGATGCTGCTTCCCCATCTTCTAGAATGCCCGATTGCCCAACCGGACTGAAAACCCTGGCAGGTGTGCCTTTACCCCTTCCCCACGGCACCCCACACACACACTGATTTGTCTCCAGGGCCCCACTGTGGATCTAGGGGGCCCAGCGTGGCCTGTGTCATCTGTTTTAGCTGGGCCCCTGCGGGAAGGGGGTGTGGATGGAGGAGAGCACCAGGGGCACTGCCACAGCCCACCAGACTGGGGTAATAGTGGAGGGAAGGCTGCAGAGGGCTGGTGGGGTCTGTCTCAGGGGCCTATCTCTGGCAGCTGCTGTGTTAGCCAGGGAGTGGGAGATGGGGGTTGATGGGTGATTGACACGAATATAGGGCTGAAAGTGGTAAAGGCCTTAAAATAAGAGAGAATCGGGGGAAACGCCACCGAACACACAGGGACTGAAGCCTCCAAAAGTCCAAGGTTGGTGGGAATCCAGCACCAGGGGGCCCCCAGAAGGCCAAGAAAGCAGCGTCTGGCCCTGGGGGAGGGGAGAGGAGCCAAGGGAAGGCCTCCCAGCCCTTGCAGACCAGTGCGGCTGCCAAGCAGCCTCCCGGCTGCCCAGTCTCTCCTTAGGCTGCAGCTCAGCAGGCCCCGGGGAGGTATTGGTTGCAAGCAAGCACCTGAATATTGCCTAATGGAAACAGCCAAAGCCCAGCTAAACCAGGTGAGGGAAGCCAAGGTGCCGAGGCTGCAGCCCCGAGCCTCCTCAGGTCTTGCCTCCCACCTTTGCCCATTTCTCAGAGTCCCTTAGCCAGGACAAGGCCTGCTGCTTCCAAAGTCAACCATGTAGTCTAGTTGCTGCAAAGCCTCAGGCCTCCTGCTGCCAGCCTCTGAGCTGGGCTGAGATCCATGGACCATTCCCAAAATCCCTCTGCTGTCTCCATAGCCCGCCTCCAGTACCAGCCCACGGTGGAGGGAATGGGGGGGCATGCCCCCCAGGGCAGAGGCCAGGCTGGGGCAGGGCTTGCGCTGTACAGAAGGGGCAACTCCACCAGCTTGGTACCTTTCTCCACAACGTCCATGAGAGACACCCCACCCCTAGCCCCCGCCATGAGTCCCCCACTTAGTCAGTCTTCACATGCCCATTGGCCAGGGCCAGGGGGCCTCCCGGCTCTCCAGGCTCAGCGTCCTTGTCAAAGCGGAGGCGAAGGGTATTACGGATGATGAACTGCTCCACGATGAGGGCCCCGCAGAACCAGGGCACTGCGTACTCCAGGGTGATGAGGCCCATGAAGTCAAAGTCGAACTGGGAGTAGTCCCAGGGGCAGGCGTTGAACTGGCGCAGGATGAAGCCGGTGGTGAACTCCCACAGGTAGGTCCAGAGCGTGTAGATGAGGCAGCGCACCAGCAGGGGGCAGCGGCCCCGCAGGCGCAGGTACATGCGCTCCACGATCAGGATGGAGGTGCCGTAAATGAAGAGGGCCCACACGCTCGTGACTCCCGGGAACTTCCAGTTAAAGTTCACTACAAACTCCCAGGCCGCTGTGAACATCACCTCACAGAAGTAGCCATGGATGGCGTACAGGTACCAGCGGGACAGCGCTGTCAGGGGCTCTGCGGAAGCCATAGTGGCAACTGGGGCCAGCTGCTGGGGACATAAAGGAGACAGGTGAGGGAGGGGTGGGGGGTGAGAGGGCTGAGCTCCTCCTACTGCCTCGGTGCCACCCAGTCCAAGTGTCTAATGTGACCAGGGCGCACCGGATTTCCAACCTGACTCTACCTTTCTCTTTGGTTACCAACCACAACCTCAAGCTATTCCATGTTCGTTACTTGATTCCATATTCCTTACCTGAGCCAGGTGGGCATGAGAATTGAAGAAAACAAACGACCTCGCTGGCTTCCTCTAACTTCAAATGCTTGGAAAGTGGTGTCTCTATAAAGTTTTTTGGATGACCTGTGGTCAGTGCAAGTCAGCAGTCCTGGCCCATCAAGCACCCCCATTTCCAGGCTACTAGCACCAGGCTCATTCCCTGAGGCCCCCACCTGTCCCTCCACTTCTTCCCGTCTGCCCTCCCACTTCTTCTCAGACAGTTCCACACCACGTGGTCCTGAGATCTTTCTAAGTAAGCCATCACACCTGTCTTCCATGCACGTGTGTTAACATGGACCTAACATAAAATTTACCATTTTAAGTATCGCGAAGTGGCGTTAAGTGCATTCCCACTGTTTTACCACCACCACCTCCACCCCCCTAGAACCTTTGTATCATCCCAAACTGAACCTCCATGGTCATTAAGACACAAATTCTCCTGCCCTCTCCAGCCCACGGCAACCACCAGTCTGCTCTCTGTCCCTATACATTAGACACTCTAGGTAACTCATTTTACTGGAATCATACAATACCTGCCCTTTAACATCTGGCTTATGTCACTTAGTTCATCCATATTGTAGTGTATCAGGATTTCTTGCCCTTTTAGGGCTGAATAATATTCCACTGTGATCTACCTATCTAGATTCATTACATTTTGTTTATTCATTTGTCCATTAATGGGTTGCTCCCACCTTTTGGCTATTGCGCATCATGCTGCTATATACAGGGGTGTACAAATATCTTCTTGATTCCCTGCTTTCAACTCTTGTAGGTATATACTCAGGAGTGGACTTGCTGGGTCATCTGGTTGTTCTAGTTTGACTTTCTGAGGAATGGCCTTGCTGTTTTCCACAGCAGAAGGAAATTCTGCTGTGTTCCCGCCATCCACGCACCGGGCTTCCAATTTCTCCACATCCTTGCCAGCACTTGTTATTTTCTGATAATGGCCGTCCTAATGGGTGTGAAGTGGTAGCTCCTTGTGGTCACATTCGTCCCTAACCGCTCCATTAAGCAGGGTTTTGGTGTTTAAGTTTCACTGTTGAGAGGAAACCAGTGGGCTGACAGAGGAGTGAGTCTTCCCCTCCACTTTTGTCTCCACCCCCTCCTTTCTTTAAAATCCAGCCTGTCTTAAAGCCTGTCCCACAGGCCTCTCTACTTTTTCCTTACCCTTCACTGGCAACTGTCTGGACCACTCGTTTGGCCCTTTATCAAATGCCACCTTAGTTACTATTTTAGGCACATGCCATTTTGATCCAACCAGCTTGCGGACTCCTTGAGGGCAGCAAACGTTTCCAGTCCTCTGTTCTGCAGCCATGGCACAGGCCCCCCCGAGCAGGCATTCTCTAAATGGCACATGTTGTTTATGGGGATGGGGGTGGGAGAGTTCAGGGCTGCATCCCGGACAGGGAGGCAGAGCACGGGAACACGAGTCCCAGTGGACACCAGGCTCAACACCGCTGCCAGTGCCCTCTCCGCGGCGGGAGAAGGGTCAGAGGGTTACCAGGGGACATCTGCCGTCTGCCGGCCTGTCTAGGAACCTCAGTCTCACCTTTCAGCTGTGGCGGCAAAATACCCACCTTTGTGCCTTGCTCTGTGCCTTTCCAGGCACTCGCATTCACAGTTTGTCGTGAGTTTCATGTGAAGGGCAGGAAGCTTTACTCCCAGTTTTTATTTTATTTTTAAGATTTAATTTATTGATTTTAGAGAGAGGAGAGAGAGAGAAGGCAGGGAGGAGCAGGAAGCATCAACTCGTAGTAGTTGCTTCTCGTAGGTGCCTTGACCTGGCAAGCCCAGGGTTTCAAACCCCGGAGACTTCGGCATGCCAGGTCTACGCTTTACCCACTGTGCCACTAAGGTCAGGCAGTTTTACTCCCATTTTTTTAAAAGAGAAAAGAAGTCATTTGCCCCATATCCTAGAGCCAGTGAATGGAAGAGCTGAGACTAGAATTCACATCCCTTGACTTCTACTTCAAAACTCATGCCTCTAGACACAAGTGCTAATGTCACTCCCTTACTCAAAACCATTCAATGGCTCCCCATTTCCTAATGAAACCCTACAGCACCCTTGGTCTGGTATGCAAGACTCCCCACAATCTCACTCCAGTCTACTTTTTCATCCTAGTTCTCACAGTCCAGCTGTCTTACCTCCTGCCTTTGCATGTCCTATCCTCTGCATTCGGTGTGCCTTCGTCCTCGCACTTCCACAAGCACAAACCCAGTTACAGCTTACCTTCAGAACAGACTCTTTTCCATCCTCTCAGACATGAGACCTCTCTTCCTCCTCTGCATATCCAGCACACGTAGGCTGCCTCTTTAGTACATGGGATTGTGTTTTATTGTGTTGATACCTTTCTTTCCCCAGCCAGACACCTTTCTTGTGTTCTACACCTATAATCCCACTCCTCCCTGGACACCTCCACCTAAATGTCCCACAGGCACCTCCAACTCCTCTCCTAAATCACGCTCATTCTCTTTTCCCAGATCCTGCTTTCCTCCTATGGCTCATCCTGACTACTGGTCCCACTACACACCCAGTGGGCAGCAGGAAGCCCTGGGATCACTCTGGCTTCCTCTGCCGCATTCCCACTCTAACACGAGCTCCCTCACAGCAAGCGCCTTTCCGTCTGGTTCAGCACTGGATCCCCCGTGCCTAGAACGATGCGTGGCACGCAGTCAGCATTCCATACAAGAACAAAGGCATTTCTTTATCAGTTAGCAATAGCTACGTAACAAATCCTCCCCAAACTCAGTGGTTTAAATCTGCTCTCATTTATTATTATAGCTCACATGTCGGTGGGATGGCAGATCTTGAGACCCAAGGCTTCCATCCTGAGACGGCGAATCCTCTGGGGGCTCTGTCCTATAATTAGATGGGGTGGGTCTGCTCCACTTGTCTGTCATCCTCCTCGTGGGCCTAGGAGACTAGCCCCAGAGAGTTCTCATGGCAAGGGCAAGGGCACAAAAGTGAGCAAGCCCAACAGCACCAGCACTCTTCAAGACTCTGGCTGTCACGCCCACTAACGTCTTATTGGCCGAAGCAAGTCACATGACAAAGCACCAAGTCAGCCATTAACTCCTGTGCTTTCTACCTCTTAAATATCTTTGAAATCCATCTTCTCTTCTTCATTCCTCTTTCTCATTGCTGCTGCTCTGGCTCAAGCCCTTGTTATCTCTCACCTGGATGACTCCAGTCTTCTCCCTCCTTGCCTCTTTTCCAATTCACCCATCACGCTATGAACGACTGTGTACAAACAGCAATTTTTCTGAAATGCAAACCCAACGTTTCTCCCCACTTAAAGTCCATTAGTGGATCTTTAACATTGTAAAGCTCAAATCCCTCAGAATGGCTGGCAAAGCCGTCTCTGACCCCACTCTGCCTCAGATCCTGTCCTCTGGATCTTCACATAGCTGTTTGGGCTACCTGGGGTGCCCTTCCCAACTGCTGCCTCTACCCCAGCCCCACCGTAGCCCGTGAACCTGTTATCTTTCAAGAGCTCCTCCTCCATGAAGGCTTTGCTAAGCACCTCCATCTCCAGAGCTGTCCCCTGCCGTCTGCCGAACTCTGCACCAGTTCACTTCTGTGACTACAGTTCACACTCTGTTTTGCCATAATCTATCTAAAGGTCAGCACCAGTAGCCACTTGGTGAATGCTTGTTTAATACAATGTTAAGAGAAAAGAAAGAAAAACAGGGTTCAAAACTGAATATTTAAAATGATTTTGATTTGACAAAGGCATATATAACATATAAATACACAAAAAATTTAGCTACCACCATCTCTGGATGGCGACATAAGTGATTCTTATCTCCTTGGTACTCTTCTGTATAGCCTAAAATTTTCTTCTATCCTAGTATTTTTAATATAATTTTATTTTATTTATTTATTTTTACAGAGACAGAGAGAGAGTCAGAGAGAGGGATAGACAGGGACAGACAGACAGGAACGGAGAGAGATGAGAAGCATCAATCATCAGTTTTTTGTTGTGACACCACAGTTGTTCATTGATTACTTTCTCATATGTGCCTTGACCGCGGGCCTTCAGCAGACGGAGTAATCCCTTTGCTTGAGCCAACGACCTTGGGTCCAAGCTGGTGAGCTTTGCTCAAACCAGATGAGCCCGCACTCAAGCTGGTGACCTCAGGGTCTCGAACCTGGGTCCTCCGCATCCCAGTCCAACACTCTGTTGCCTGTGTCACCGCCTGGTCAGGCCTATACTAGTATTTTTATAAAAATAAATTTTACCCTAAAAAATCATTAAATGAATGTGTATTGCTCGTCTTTGTGCCTTGTATATAGAAGATGCTCAATATATTTGTCAGGCAAATGAACCTAAGGAAACCTGAAGTCACACAACATTAACATAGGCTCTTCCTTCCTGGGCCTAAGCCAACAACCGACCATGACTCAATAGGTCTGAACAGCAGGTCGTGGTTAAAGCACGGGGCTCTATATCCTAATTGCTTGGGTTTCTATCCTGGCTAATACCCTCCACCCACAGGATCTAAGCCATCTTACCTGACTTCTCTGTGCCTCAGTTTCCTTATAGGTAAAGTGAAGATAATAAGAGTAACTATCCCTGAGGGTTACTGTGAGGATAAATGAGCCAACATGCACACTACTAAGCATACAGCCAACGCTCAAGAAAGGCTGCCTATTACTTCTGGCACAGTAGCTTCTTCTACGTAGAGTGCCCCTCCCACCTGAGACAGGGTCATTTTACCCCTGCCCTCACTAGAGGCCAGTCAGCATTCTTTGCCAAGAAGGGCAGGTCTCGCCTGACCAGGCGGTGGTGCAGTGGATAGAGCATCGGACTGGGATGTGGAAGACCCAGGTTCGAGACCCTGAGGTCGCCAGCTTGAGCACGGGCTCCTATGGTTTGAGCAAAAGCTTGCCAGCTTGGACCCAAGGTCGCTGGCTCCAGCAAGGTGTGGCTCGGTCTGCTGAAGGCCTGCGGTCAAGGCACATGTGAGAAAGCAATCAATGAACAACTATGGTGTCACAACGGCAACAAAAAACTAATGATTGATGCTTCTCATCTCTCTCCGTTCCTGTCTATCCCTATCTATCCTTCTCTCTGACTCTGTCCCTGTATAAAAAAAAAAAAAAAAAAAGAAGGTCAGGTCTTTACCTCCACCCAGAACCCTAACCTTGCAGCCAAGTAACCCTGTGAAAACAGTAATTGCACAGACAGGAGAATGAAACCTCACTGAGGAGTCCGTGTGAGCTTCCCACCTCTGCCCCGTGTGGCTGAGAGGGGAGGGGTCTCAGACCAGCCCTCTGAAGGCCAGGCTTGAAAAACAAGGCTGAAAGGAAAGGGCCTCAGTTTCCAGCACAGCTCCTCACACCCTCATTTTATCCTGAACCCCCAACAGACCACTCTGTCTCCCTCCCACCCCACTCAGGTCCCCTCTGAACTTGAGCCTGTCCAACCTTCCTGCACTCAAACCCCTGGCTCCTCCATCCTACAGGACTGGGTGAAGGGGCTTCACAACCAGCCGTGCTGCAGCCCGACATAACTATGTTCATCACTCCTCAGCCCCCAACCTGAGGCTGATTTTGAAAACCCTGCTCTTTGCCTTGGCCTCATCTTTTGGGAAAGCCAAGAATTGTTTCCCCATTGGCAACAAATCAGAGGCTCCAGTCACCCCTGGAGCGGGCAACTTAGAAGAGCTGGACTCCCACACCCTATAAGCAGAAGCAAGACTAAAGGGATAGCTTCCGCAGGGAGAGAGAGGGCTAGCTGCTGAACAGAAGAGAGGATGGGGAAGGGGACATGGGTGCTGGAGGCCTGGATTCCGTTTCTGGAATCTTCTGTCCCTGAGAGAACAGGGGTAGGTACAGGGGAAGCATATCTAGGCAAGGTCAGACCGCATCCGAGGAGCCATGCCAGGAGAATGAGCAAGACAAACTGAGGAAACCAGAAGTCCTGGCTAGGGCCAGGAGGTAGGGGCAAAGCAGGGGACAGGGATATGAGGCCGTGTCTGGCTGGGATGGCAGCTCACACTGAAGTGGGACAGACACTACGATCTGAGGAAGGCACTGGATTGGGTGGGTTTTCAGAATGCCACTCCCTCCCCAAACCCATGGGGTAATAACCAGAGGAGCCGTGCTTCTGCTCGCACGGCTCACCCACCCTCTGCGAGGTCCAACAGACCCCTCTCCCTGCCCAGGCCTCCCCCGCCTGAGCCCCCTGTCCGGGGCCCTTCCAGTACCTCCTTGCTCAGTCCTGGGATCAGAGCCCAGGAAAAGCCAGCAGCAGGAAGAACGAGCAGCACACGGGATGTTGGCCTCTTTCTCCTGTTGACAAGCACGCCATCCTGAGGACCATGACATAAGGATGGGACAGCCCAGGAAAGAAAATGTAGGGTGGAGTGAAGAGGAGGAGAGTGTGGGCAACACTGAAGGCGAGAGAAAGAAATGTGGAGAGGAGTTTCACAAGAAGGATTTGGGGGAAGGCCTTGATGAAACTCAAGTACAAATGTTGATGAAACTCCTCATACTTGTTGACCAAAGGGCCCGGGAACACGGAGTTCCAGCAAAAGGTAAGATCTCAAGGAGACTTGTCAGGGTAGGGCACCCCCCCTCCAAGGGGACAAGTGATTGGGGGGTGGGGGCTGGCTTTCAGAGCCCTGCTCCCTGGGAGTATCTCACCTGCTGCTCGCAGGGCCTGCTCAGCTATTCCTTAGGGTGGCAGAGACTAGAACAAGCAGTTGAGAGGCGCAAAGAGAAGGCCATAAAAGTCCAGGCAGGCTGGAGGCAAAACCAATGAGATGACTGTCCTTGGTTTTGCCAAAAACTCCCATTTGTTCCAGGAACCTGAGGTGCCACAACACAATGACTCAGCAAATTTTTATCCAGAGGGGACATCTGACTAGAAAATTGGGCTTCCCCTCCAGCAGCCAGTCAGGGCAGGCCTTCCTCTTTCACCCCGTTTACTTCCCAAATCTCATTCCCCATCCCCAGGTACCAAAGTCACTACAATTCTATGCTCTGGGCAGTGTGGGCACAGCTTGAGTGACCGCAAGCCCCGTCCCCTGATAGACCCTGTGCTGGAGGTGAGTGGAACCACTGAGCCATCCCTGTATCCCGGTGCAAGATGCAAGGTCTGAAACCGTCCTGAGCTTCCCCTGTGGTCAAGTTGGGGGTGGCGGGAGCTTGCTTCAAGGCCAGAAGGGAAGCAGGTGGGGGGAAATACCTGGGTCACCGGGTGGCCCAGATGCCAGTTCCACCCCCTTGTGCTGCGGGGATCCCCCGGGAAAGCCCACTGGGATGATGCTCCCTCCACCTGCCAAGTTATAACAACATTAATAATCAGGCATTATTCTCAGCACTTTCCACATATTAATGCAGATAATCTTCTGGCCCATTTTACAGATGAAGAAATCAAGGCAGAGAAAGGCTAAAACGATTAGCCTAAGTTCTTACAGCTATAAAAGGCAGAGGTGGGATTTCCCGGCTCCCGGGGCTTCACTCCCAACCAGCACAGTGCACGGCTGAGGCTGCTCGGAGGGCACTTCTATTTTCTGAGTCTCTGCTTCTGGAAGGCTGGGATGGTATATGGGGAGACAATGGGAAACAAGGAGGGTATGAGCTTCTAGGGAGATCCTCAGGGAAGCTCAGAACTGGCTATCAGAGTGACCAAAGGCTTTCAGCCTAGTCTGGGACCATGGCAGCCACCTCTCAGGGCCTCAAGGCATGTGCCATTCAAAGATCCCTCACCAGGACACATATTACGTAGAGCCTCCCTGACTGCCAGCCTGCCCCAGTGTCGCTATGGCCCAACCCTGCCAGCCAAGAGCAGTGGCCAAAGTGCAGGCTGCCCAGAGAAGCCCCATGCCTGGAGCGGCAGCAGCCAGAGTGCCGGGAGCAACCGTGCCACACAGGCCGGCGGGCAGGGAGGCTCTCAGAGGGTCTCAGATGCTAAGCAAACCCCAGCTGGCAGGTGCAGGTGCACGGGGCAAGTGGGCATGGGGAACAAAGTCAGCCCTGGCACGGGTTCCCCAGGGATCAAACAACAAAGGCCACTCTGTGGATGGGGCCCACAGGCGGGGCATCCTATGTGTGGCCTGCAAGGCTCTCCCCAGACCTCATGTGCTGTCTCCCTGTTGCCATTCAGATCTGAGCTCAACTATCACCCCTCAGAGACCTCTAACCCTCATGGCACGCTCACATTCTGATATTTTGCTACTTGTCCATTGTCTGTCTCCCCCAATTAGAATGAAAGCTCTGCAAGGGCAGGGGCTCTGTTCACTGCCAGGTAACCACCCAGTGCCTAGAACGGAGCCTGGCAATAAGACCCACTAATGATGATGGAATGAACAAATGGGCCCAAATAGACACAGACTCTTAAACACTGATATGGCAGGTACAAAGAGCTAGCCAGCTCAGCCTTCCTATTCTCCTCTTTCTGGGGAAATAAGACCTTTTTTAAAACGTTAATTCTAGCACTTTAAAATATCTTGATTATTTTTTCTGATGACAAATGTAACATGCTCACAGCTGAAATTTAAACACTACAGAAAGGCATGACAACTTAGAAAGCAAAACCTCCCATCATCCCACATCGTCAAGTCACAGTTAGTGGTGTGTTGTATATTTACCCAGATGGAATTTAGTTTTAAAAGAAAATCCATGCATCATAGAAAGAAAACTAGCCATTATCATTTCCCCTCTGCAGTCTTTTCTCGTGTGTTTATTTTACAAGTTACCACAACGCACTTATTCTGTAACGTAACGCTACCCCTTATTATATCACATTTGTTTCTCCAAGCTAGTATATCCCGTGTGCTCACTGTTATAATGATTTTGTAATAATAATAAATCACAAGTGGAGAACTAGAATTTACTTAATGCAGATGTTCAGCAAGGGAGAACAACGCTTTCCTATTTCCCCTGTGACACTGACGCCATAAGAAACACCTTTTTCTGTGCCTGTCACAGAGGAAGTCAGCCCTTTTCTTCTCTGGCAATTTCTTAATGAGTAATTCCTGAAGCAGGCCCACTGCACAGAAGGATACAGCAGATTTAAGGCCGCTGACGTAAGTCGCTCTGGGGATTCCGTGTTACATGGAAAAGAGGTCTCCGGACTGAGTCATCGCATCCCCACGGGGGCCTCCATGGCCATCTCTCCACGCCCACACCCCTCTCACGGTCCAGGTGCATTCACACTACAAATCAACTACAAATGGCTACAAATCAACCCAGAAACACCTTCCTGAAAGACCCTCCTATCACAAACTGACTTTGCAAGCCCAGGCTCAGTGAAAAATAGGTTCTAGCGCTGAGTTTTAAACTCTCACTGGCAGTAGAGTCAAGCTCTCCCTGAAGCTGAGAAACACCTGGTGACCCTTGCCCCTCCCTGTGAACTCGTCCGTGGAATTGAAGGCTCCAGGTTCCCATGGACCGGCCCAGCTGCTCCCACAAGCTTGTCCAGCCAGGAGTGCAAAGGCCTCTGCTCTCCCTGCCCTGTCTTCCAGGGAGCTCTTGGCCTGCTGATCCCCGGTCCCGCGGACAGAACGGCCTTCAGGCTAGACAGGCCTCTGCCGCTTGGCAGGGCAGCCACTTGTCATTTTTTAAAGCATCACCCAGGAAAAGCCAGAGGCCAAGGCTGGAAAGAAAGGCCGTGTGAGGACAGGTGACGCTCTGTAGCTGGGAGCTTATCTAGACTGCAGAGAAGACAGAGCTAACAAGACAAAAGCAGCAGACGCCTTGGTGGCCACTTTTATGGCAGCTCAGGTGCCACAAACCCCTCACCTCCCAGTGCCCTGGATGCTCCACCCAGGGTCATGGAAACTACTCACGGCACCTGAACGGAGTCAACGTCCCAGGTAAGGAACAGTTCCTATAGCACAGTAGAGCCCAAGGCTTTAAGCATCCATGAGCCTACAGACAAGAAGGAGAATTTGGCAAGATGCTGTCTCCTGTGTGCTGGGTGTCTCATGTCACTAATGTCGCCAATCTGAGTCTGGCCCAGTTTTTAGAGGCCATGTGGTTTAAGATGGTTCTAGCAAAGGACACAGCCTGAAACTGCCAGACAGTCCCCTCCCATTCCTGCATTATTCTCTGGGACTATTTATTTTCTTTTCTCTTCTTTCTTTCTTTCTTTCTTTCTTTCAAGTGGGAGAGAGAAAAGTCAGACAGACAGGAAAGGAGAGAGATGAGAAGCATCAACTCATAGTTACACTTAGTTGTTAATTAATTGCTTCTCATTTGTGCCTTTACTGGGGGGCTCCAGCTGAACCAGAGACCCCTTGCTCAAGCCAGTGACCTTGGGCTCAAGCCAGCAACCTTGGGCTTAAGCCAGCGACCATGGATGGAGTCACGTCTATGATCCCACGCTGAAGCCAATGACCTGGCACTCAAGGTAGTAAGCCTGTGCTCAAGCCTGTGTGACCTCAGGGTTTCAAACCTGGGACCTCAGTGTCCCAGATCAATGTTCTATCCACTGTGCCACCACTAGTCAGGCCCTGGGACTATTTCTTAAGGCATATTCCAGAAGTGGGGTCACTGGACAGAAGGGTACAACAGCTCTTGGATAAAAAACAGGCTCAAACCGGGACTTCCATTCCTGGGCCCATGCTGCTGAGGCAGGGAGGGCTGGTTATCCCCAGGGAGCCTGTAACATACTTACTTATCACACTCTTGAGTGCAGAGCTCAGAACAGACATCGGGATCACTGTCCAGGAGTGTCCCAGGTTAACCTCTGTCCTGGTGCCTGGCTGGGTGATGGTGCCATTCTTAGCGGCAGGGGTAAGCATTAGTCCCAGGGCTCAGCTGATCCTTGGCCAGTGGGCAGGCGGCTTCCATGTGTCCCTGGGAATAGAAGAGGAGGCACTCTTTACCTTATACTGTCTCCAGCTCCGAGTCACCGGGCCAGCCGGCCCTGACTCCGGGCTCAGCACCACACACACCCTTGCCCAGGCCACCGGACCCCTATTCCGAAACCTGCCACCCCCTCTAGGCTGTCCTGTTTACTCAGGTCTGGTTAATCCAGCGATCAGAGCCCAGGACTCCACCCCAACTCCCATGTGGGGCCAGGACTCCAGGCTTCTTTCAGCACGAGGGAATGTGTGCACATGTGTAAATCTGAGCAGGGTATACTTTTAGAATCCAGCTCTATTCTCATTTGGCTTCGAATTCACACTTACCTTCACCCTGCAGTGGGTGCACCTGTTCTCAAGGGCAGCCCAGAGTCCTACAGAGGGCAGGCAAGCTAGGACATTTGTTTTAGCATTTGGGGAGTTAGGAACAACAAAGAAAAATAAGCACACCAACAAAAATGTGTGCTAAAACTCTCTACCCACAATCCCACTGCCCAAATACTTATTTCATTCTATAATTTTTTATCATTATTATCGTTGAGGTCCTTCCTATTAACATCAGTAACTGACTACAAGCTGATATTAATCTGACTTTATAACACCCTTTACCCCTTTTCGATATATCCCTAACACTTGATGGTTTGATATAGAGTCCCACAGTTTTTGGTTTAATATGAAGGTGCTAAAGCTTCCCTGAAAAACCCTTGAATACAGCCCCATCTTCACAAGTCCAAGGACAGGTCCAGCACGCCCTATGGAAGAATGCACTGGTCACGTGGAGACTGAGAAGAGTATGTGACTGGGGGTGGGAGCTGGCACCATCTCCCTATGGAAGGCTGATCAGGGTGGACCACACAGGGGCCACGCCGTGCTGACACCCATGGTCACCTGCCTCCCTCCCCCACCACAGGCTCTCTGAGCAGGGGTGACTCAGGCCTTTGCTCCCTAAGCTGTCAACTTGCAAGACAGCAGGAGAGCTGAGAAGTGAAAGGGCAGGAGTTGGGGACCTGAAATTCGTGGTGTGCACATGTGGGGGGAGGGGGCGGTATGCACCCCCTGAGGCTCTCCCCTGCACTGGGAGAAGTGAAGGGAGGGCAGAGGGTGTGACGGGCATTGGGCTCCTGTGCTTTTCTGTGCTTCTGCCCCCCCCCCAGCTCCTTCATATACTGGGGCCTCCAACCCTGCCCAACCAGTCCATCCTCCCCCTCCCGTCTCCCTGCAGGCCTGATGGTGGACAGGGGTCACCACGGCACATACCTGTCACCTCGAGAATGGGCTTTCATGGGGCCTGTTCAACACCCCCAGCACCACAATGACCCTGTGCCTGAAGAGTTCAATCTCATCCACTGGTGCACTTCCCCTCCCCTGGGCCCTAAGCAGGCCATATCAATAGCACAAGTCAAAACCAAAACAGAAACAGAAACCAGATCACACATCCTGGCAGCACAGCCTGCTGGTTGCTGCAGTCAGCCCTGGGAGCCCATTGCTGGCTCAAGTACCTCTCTGGCAGATGAAGCCACAGCAGTCAAACAAGCTCCCTCCAGGGCCAGCCTCCTGCACCCTGGTCTGCAGGTTCTTCCCCCAGGGAGCTGCTGGGGGCTGGACAGGGAGGTGATGGTAGAGCAGGGGTGCCAGCCCCCTCTGACACTCCAGTAGGTCCTGGGGTACACAGGGTATAGGCTCCTCTGTGGACTGTATGGTCTGAACCAGAAGTTTTTAGAGTATATGACTATGTGAAGAGCCCTGACATCAACTAAAGCATGGATATAACTTAGACATTTTTTAGTGTATCGATTCTCATGATTCTCCCAGGACTCCTGCAGGGAAGACAGGAATTATCACCCCTCGCTCCCATTTTGGAAATGAAAAATACAATGAAATCTTAGGACATTAAGAAGTTAGACGAGCCTGACCAGCCGGTGGCACAGTGGATAGATTGTTGGACTGGAATGCAGAGGACCCAGGTTCGAGACCCCAAGGTCACCAGCTTGAGCATGGGCCCATCTGGCTTGAGCAAAAGCTCGCCAACGTGGACCCAAGGTCACTGGCTCCAGCAAGGGGTTGCTCGGTCTGCTGAAGGCCCGTGGTCAGGGCACATATAAGAAAGCAATCAATGAACAACTAAGGTGTCGCAACAAAAAACTGATGATGGATGCTTCTCATCTCTCTCTGTTCCTGTCTGTCTGTCCCTATCTATCCCTCTCTCTGTCCCTGTAAAAAAAAAAAAAAAAAAAAAAAGACGAAATCCAGGCCCTGGCCATTTGGCTTAGTGGTAAAGTGTTGACCCGGCATATGGAAGTCCTGGGTTCAATTCCCAGTCAGGGCACACAGGAGAAGTGACCATCTGCTTCTCTTCCTCTCCCCCTCCCCCTTCTCTCTCTCTTTCTTCTCTTCCCGCAGCCATGGCTCGATTGGTTTGAGCACATCGGCCCCAGGAGCTGAGAATGGCTTTGTGGAGTCTCTACCTCAGGTGCTAAAAAACATAGCTCAGTTGTGAGCATGGCCCCAGACAGGGGTCACCGGGTAGATCCTGGTCAGGGTGCATGTAGGAGTCTATCTCCCCTCCTCTCACTTAAATTAAAAAAAAAAAAAGTGAGACCAAATCCACACATTTGATTCAAACCCTGGTCCATGGGCTCTGGAGTCACCCCTCTCCCCACACAGCATGCCTTCAAACCACTTCCCATCCAAATCTCATTCTTAAGGCACATGTCTGCACACACACTTCACTAAGGGTAATAATCTACTTAGTCCATTCTTAAGCTGCTTATCTGTAAACACAGCGCCAACTCTGCCCATAGTTTTCCATCAACATGCTGAGTGCTACTAGGACCTTGAAGGAGAAGTCACCACACGGTTTCAAGCCCTCTCTACCTGCCCTGCTCTGCAACCCATCACACCTACTCCTCCTTGTAGTCCCTGCTCCTTCCTTATTCCTTTGATGATACACCATCCTCCCACAGTCCCCCAGTTATTCCATCACCAATGTTCCCACAGGCCTTTGAGCATCCTTCTAGCGAAACATATTGTCCCATCTTAAAATTAGTATGTGTCTGTTTCCCCCTACACATTATGAATTCCTTGAGACCCTGAAATTTCTGTTAGATGGATAGACAAGCAAGGGAGAAAAGAGTCCAGCTTAAACTCTTGGGTGATTGCACCATCCAGTGTTATTACCCAAACAGAGTGATGGCTAGGAATCATCTCTGATTTTCAGGCTACCATCATGGAAGGACTTTCTCCCACAAAGCACTGTGAACATTGGTTTACAAAGGTCCGGGTTGTCTCTGCAGACAGGGGAAGAAAGAAGGATGCTCACTCTTCTTTCTTTCCACTCCAAGAGCCACAACCTGGATTGAGAGGTGCAGACACGCAAGGTGAGTTCCTTGGGTCCAGATAATCCAGAAGACACATCACACAAGGAGGTCTGGGGCAGGATCAGAGCTTCCCAGGCAAACCCAGAGACACTGCAGGCTCCTACATGGGCAAGGGGCCAAGCTCAGGCTCAGATCAGAGAATAACAATGCCTATTCTGTTGTGTCTACTATGTGCTGGTGCTCTCAAAAGGCACATCCCGTTTTCATGCGAGTAGGATTCATTTCCCAAAGAGGTTTAACCAGCAGCTGCTGGCAAGAAATTCCCTCTCCTCCCTATAACTATTTAGGGTAAGCTGGGCTTGTAGGGTTGAATCTCTGCTTCTCTGACCGGAACCTAAAAACCAAATCTACCCCTGTGCCCCACCCCTACCTCCATGGCAGGGAACCTAACTGGAGGCAGGAAGCAGCAGGCAAAACACTATCCCTCTCTCTGTCTCCCACCCTCCTCTTCCTTAACTCTCCCCAAATCTGTTCTAGCCCAGGCACCCAGAAAGGAAAGAGAAGATGCCTCCCAGGCCCACCAGGGAGCCCTCCAGTTACTCAGGTACCCCCAGTTCTTCCCATGTGACCCAGAACAAATGCTTTTACTTGTCGTGTAGTCAGACTAGCCCTGAAAATAAGTGGATTTAGCAACTTCCCAAATCAAGGAGTGACCACACTCAACTGCAAATGCATTCAGAATTCCAAATCCCCCCAGGGGAAAAGCTGTCTCAGCAGCTCCCCTGGGGAGTAAGGAGAGCCAGGCCCTGGGGACCTGACTGGCATAGGGAAGGTGGGTGGAAATAGAGGATGGACTCCATTTGACCTTGCCCTTCTACTCTGTGCCCCCAGTTCAGGGCTTGGAATCTGGGTTTTCCTGTCTGCTAGACATTCTTGCCACCTTGCCTTCTGTCTCACCTGGGGGCCACCCCGTCCTGCTCCCCTCCCCTCCATCTCCCCATGCAGCCCACTGTATTCCACATGCCCCTCGCATGCCCCCTCTGTACAAACCCTGACAGCCCAGCCCCTACACCTTGCAGGGTGGCCTCTGTTCCCATGCCCCTCCCCCATCCCACCTCCTGGCACTGAGTAACTGCTGCCTGCTGCCTGAAAGGCTGGACAGCTGCTGGGCTCTCTAATTAGCTGCCTGGCCGCTATCCCAGAGCGGGGCATGTGTTACTGTAAAGAGCTGCCTCACCTCCCCTTCATCAATAATCCCCATGCAGATCCCATCAGGTGGCAGCTGAAGGGCCCTAGAATCCTCTGGGGTCCTCTGCCAGTGGGAAAGGGACAAACAGTGGTCCCACAGCCTTACCGACAAAGTGACCAGACATATCTTTATCTGGGTTCCCCCTATTACTGCCATGCACTCAGTATCCCACAGGTTACCCCACGGCACCACACCTTTGGTGCATCGGAGACCCTGCCCTCTGTTGCCTCACCAGCAGAGGCAGAAAGAAGCCCAGCAGGTGTTTCAGGGGACAAGCCAGGATGGCCTCAGCAGCGTGACACCCGGTGCCCTACTTTTCATGGCCAAGTCACCCAGAGAGTTCTAAACAACCAAGAGACCTAGTCCAAGAAGTCCTGTGGAGGCTGGTTTGTTTATTCAAGGTATTGTATTCCAGTAGTCAACAAATGTTTATTGAGTACCCGCTGCAGGCCAGGCACTGTACTCAGTGTGAACAAGACAACATTCCTGCCCCGCTGGTGCTCACAGGCTGGCGGGGAGATGGTAGGTAAACCGGGCAATGGTACTGTGATTTCTGATGTTGGGCCACGCAGCAGGGGAAAGGCCTGACAGGAGACAGAAAGAAACTGGGTGTTAGAGAGTAAGCCTTAAACTTCGGTAAGGCGGTAGCATTCGGGCACAGACAGAAAGATGTGAAGAGGCCATGCAAAGAGCCTTGGGAAAATCATTCCAGGCAGAGAGAATAGTCAGTGGTAAGACCCTGAGGTAGGAGCAAGCTAAACAAGTCTGAGAAATAGCAAGACCAGAGCAGCTAGAGCAGGTATAATTAAGGGGTCAGACACGTCCTAACCCTACTGCAAAAGTCTTCTGGTGGTCCCTGCAATGCCCGCTGGGCCAGCGAAGCCCCCAGTTGCTAAGTGAACATGGCCAGTCAACAAACACTCCCCCCGCAGGCAGGGGCTGGAAACTGTGGGTCCTGATCAGCTATTGTTGGACACGGTGTTTACTAACAAATGAAGGAAAAGAGAGATCTTATAACTGATGGCCTGTCATTTTCATCTGCTTCTGATCAAAAGAATTTAAGTAACTTTGCCAGGCTCTCTCTCTGTCCTGGGTGTTTCACTTTAACAAGAAGTAAATATTCCCTGTTACTCTAGCTAGTTTGCTGGGCTTTCTGTCACTTGTAATCAAGAAAATCTTAACATGAGTGATCCCCCCCCCCAAAGTGGAATATACCTAGTTGGCACAAGGATCATATATCTGAACATCACCTGACTACCTCTGCTGCTGTGAAAACCAGACGCTCTGGCCCTTGCAGACAGTAAGGTATAGAATGAGAATAAGACTGATCAGACGCCTGGCAAGGCGAAACAACCTCAACAAGATGGCTATGGAGTTTGGGGCTCCCCCTTCTGATTCCTACCCCAATTTTGTCACATTCTCTTGACTGGATGATTTACCTGACTCTTGCCAGCAACCTAACACATCTTGACTATCCTCTGTAAACAGGATATGTGAACATTAGTAGCCAGAAAACAAGGCATAAGCCAAGAACAGGTAATGCACAAACATTATTTTTCTACCAACTCCAGAACTGCACTATCCAATTCAATAGCCACGACCTACATGTGGCTATTTAAATTTTAATTAACTAAAAGTGAATAAAATAAAATATTCCGCTACTCAGTTGCACTAGCCACATTCAAGTGCTCAGTAGCTACATGTGGCTGGTATCTACTATTCGGGACAGTGCCGATAGAGAACATGTCCATCATCACAGAAAGTTCTATTGGACTGCACTGCTCTAGAACTCACCAAGGGCGACCAGAAGGCTGCCAAGCTCAGAGACCTAAAGCTGAGCACCGTTTCCTCGCGCTTGGAAATCCTTTCCTTCTGAACAGACACCCCCTGCCCTGCCTCTTCCTCAAGCTCAGGGCACGTTAACCAAGGCTGCCACTGTGCCATGTGTGTGTGGGGGTTTAACCCTTGTTCCATTAAGTCACTGTCCACTGTCTGAAGAGTGACTTACATCGAAGCCCCCAGGAGAGGGCCCTGGCTACTGGGGTGTGAGGCTAGCCACTGGGTCTCCGGCCATTGCTCAGGTTAGGGGTGCTGCTTGGAGCACGAAAAACTCCAAGCCATCGATTGGGCACCATCTACCAGGCAGCCTTCACACTAGTCATCCTACCGGTCCCCTCCACAAGTCTGTGAGGCAGACACAAACTCCAGTTTATTCAGGAAGGAAGAGAAGCTCAAAGAGGTCAACGGCAGGGTCAGCACTTGTCCCCCCTACATCACGCATGAGAGATGGGAACAAAGAGACTTAATGTACCTATAGCAATAGGTCACCTACAGGTGACAACAGGTTCTCATGGCAGACAGTCTCATGTGAGCTGCCCCTTACAGCCCACTCGAGCCCACCCAGCGGCCTGGGAAAGCCGCTTTCTAAGGGTCTGGAACCCATGAGGCCCAGGTTCTGAAAGACATCACCTCAGAACCACAGGCAGGCCTTTGCACAGCTCCACCTGGGAAGGCGGTAGGGGTCAGAACACAGACACGTGGCATCCATCCTGTGCAAAGAAGCGAGGGGCAGGATCAGACTGCTGCTTTACAAAGCTTTCTGGACCATGACTTCCTTGTCTTTGCACCTGAGTCCTGGATAAAAAATATTTTTCTTTTCATTTTATTTTTATTTTATGATTTTACTTATTCATTTTAGAGAGAGGGTGAGCAGGAAGCATCAACTCCTGTATGTGCCTTGACCAGGCAAGCCCTGGGCTTCCAATCGGCTACCTGAGCGTTCCAGGTGGACATTTTATCCACTGCGCCACCACAGGTCAGGCCCGGATAAAATGTAACATACAGTAGAGACCCAATATCTATGTGTCAAATGCGGGGAAAGGTCAAATGCAGGTCCTCCGAGAGTGAAGGGCCTGGCCGAGGAGAGCCTGAAGGTCCAGCTCTTTGGGGGAAAGACTGAGGAATGATGGTTGTTCTGGGGAGCCGTGACGGACACAGCTTGCTCTACACCCGACCTGACCCAACCGCCCCTTTCCTTTAAGTAACAGCACAGAGGGAAGGTCCGTACGCATGGGCTGGGCACTGACTACAGCCAGGCCCCTCACTATGAGCCTTCGCCCGAAACCTGGCTCCTCACGCAGTCTCTGACTACACAGCTCCATCACCTCTACAGTACTGGGCTTTGCGACATGCTCAAAATATGGCTTCCAACTGCACTTAGGCAAGAGTAATTAAAAGGAATGCTATTTCACTCAGCCTCTCATTAGCCACGTAATTAGACTGCTGAAAATAATTAACATTCCTTCTGATAAAGGAAACAGAGGACCCATTACATTCATTAGGACAGCCTCAAACCAGTCTAAGCCAGGCCGAGAAGAGAACTCATCACCTCCTGTACCGGATGGACAGAGTCAGCATCCGGGAACTCAGACCCGGAGGCGGAACCAGCCCAGTGGGCCGGGCACTAGGACGAGCTGATGCTCACAATGCCCTGATGCGTATTGTGGATAACAACACACTTGTGTAAGGTCAGAGAAAAACTTCAAGGAAACACATGCCTCTACCTAGATGGCAGGCCAGGGGCATATGCCAGCCTCCCCTATGGTCGGAAAAGGCATGACAGAAAAAGCATTTTCTAGGAAGAATAAATCCATTACAGTTCTAGAAAACAAGAAGGAATTATATGGATTCCCTGAAGACAGAAAGCAGATGGGAATAAATATGAAGAAACCACAACCCCAAAAAATAAAATCATGAAAGAGTAACAATAACAACGAGGATGATAATAACGGGCACTCCTACATGCCAGACATTGTTCTAAGAACTTTATATTATCTCACTTAACCCTCACAAAAACCATTTGAGATAGAGACTATTATTATCCCCACTTCATAAATAAGACCCTAAGTTACACAGCTTTTCCAAGGCACAGTGCTAGGAAGTGCCAGGACTAGAATTTGCCAGGCAGTGTGACTGAGATCCCATGCTCAGTCGGACAAGCCACTCTGGGGGTTCCAACTTTGGAGCCAGCAGATCGGGGCCCCAGGAAAAGCCTGGAGTGGATTTAGAGCAGACGGGCAAGTGGGCCCCTGCCCACCTCTCCCCCCATGTGCCCTGGCCATGAGGGTAGGGAGGCAAGGGGACACCTGGACCAGCTCCGGCCAGGCCCCAGCGGGCATATCCTACGTCCAGGCCACAACCAGTGGCGCTGGCCCTGGAGCACAGAATCAGAACTCGGAGAGGTGACTGAGAGACCTCAGAATACAGAGAGGAGCGCAGAACCCTGACTCACCAAACGGACAAAACCAAACTGCGTAAGATACACCGAATTTAAGAACAGAAGTTCTAGTGAGAAAACAAAATTAACAAAGTCAACGGAACAAAATGTTCTTCAAAGAATGATTAGTATCCTCTGAGGGACAAGAGGGGCTACTGAATCCTCGAAACAAAACCAGCTGTTCGCAGAAAAACATGAAGGATTTTAGAAATGAAGAAATAAAAAGATCTTAGAAATGAAGAAAATGCACCACAGCTAACTGGTGATTTCTGGGTCAAAAATAAGAGTGACTTCATTAAAATTTGTCTTTACATATTTCTATTTTTTTAAAGTCCCTATACTGAACATATATTGCTTTTAGAATAATGAAACTTGTTTCTTTAAATGTCTGGCCCAAGGTAGGTGCTCCAATAGATTTGGTTGCAAAGCAGTTATTTTGCTAAGCAAAAGGAGGTAGATGCTGACCCCTGCAACAGCCCTTGGTCCTACAGAGGCTGGTCCGTAATGCATACCATCCATGCTCCCATCTCTGGGTCTCTGTGCACATGGTCCCCACCCCCACCCCCCACCCCCAGGGAATGCCCTTGTCCTCGTCCCTCCTCTGTTTACCTATATTTGCCTATTCTTCAAAGGTGAGCCTCATTAAGGAAAGGTCCAGTATCCTGCTAAATCCACCTGAACCCTCCTCCCCCGCACCCCAAAGGGCACCTAATTCTCCAGGGTCATGCATGGGACGGCTCTGGTTGTGCTGTCCTGTGGGGTCTCAGTACTGCAACTTACATGCCCTTGACCTTTCAGTGAGTCCATGTCTCATCTCCCCAGCTCCGTGGTAGGCTCCTCAAGGAAACAGAGAGGCCACCAGCCTTCTCTTTATACCCCACTGTGCCCAAACAAAGCTGGGAAGCTTTCGCAAGAACATTCTCATATGTCAGTTGAGTGAATGACGAATGAGCTTCTGTTGCTGGTGGGAGTAGGAAGAGGAAAACTATTGTGGAAATGCAATTATTCAACAGGGCTGGGCCCACCACAGCACACAGGTGAGGCCCTCAGAAATGGGCCACCTGGTCCAGACAGCGTTGCACTGCCACACCGCACGTGGATCCAGAAACCCAGAATTGAAGGTTGGTAAATCCAGGGGATGAAATACTGATGAAGAGCTGGATATTTATAGTCTGAAGGTATCTCCCCACAGCTTATTTATTAGTAGCAAGGGGACAGAATAAATGCACAGTGAAGAAACTGCACTGCACTTTGACCAAGCGACCGAAGTTCACACCTAGGGGCAGAGACCATCCAGTACCTCTGGATGTGATATCTTGAAAAGGATGTACCCCACCCACAGAGATCCCAGCTGGGAAGGTGGACCCAGAGTCTAAACATGAGGTGACATCCAACAAATCCAAAGAGAAGCGCATTGTTTTAAAGGGGAAGATGGAGGCTATATTCTTCAAGAATATCAATGTCATGAGAGACAACGAAAGGCTAAGGAACTTTTCTAAACAAAAGGAAGCTAGGTAGGCATGACAAGAATATGCAGTTTGAGCCTGACCTGTGGTAGCGCAGTGGATAAAGCATCGACCTGGGAACACTGAGGTCGCCAGTTCAAAACCCTGCACTGGTCTGGTCAAGGCACATATGGGAGTTGATGCTTCCAGCTCCTCCCCCCTTTCTCTCTTTCTCTCTCTCTCTCTCTCACTCTGTGTCTCCTCTCTAAAATGAATAAAATAAAAAATAAAAAATAAAAAAAAAGAATATGCAGTTTGAGCTTGTAGACTGGACCCCAAGACGGAGAGTGCAAATGCCATAAAGGATAAGACTGGGTCAGCTGACAAAATTGAAAATACAACCAGCAGATTAGATAAATTGTTGTATAATGTTCAATTCACTGAAGGTTATATATATAACAACATCCTTATTCTCAGGAAGTCCACACTAAAATATTTAGAGTTAAAGGACCATGATGTAGGTAACTTACTCTTAAATGGTTCAGGAGAGAGAGAGAGAGAGAGAGAAGAAACAAATGATAAGGCTTACAAGGCAAAATGTTAACAAGTGCGAATCCGGATAAAGAATATATCGGTGTTTGTAGTATTCTGGCAACTTTTCTATAAGTTTGAAATTAATTTCCAAATAAGTTTTTTGGGAAAAAAAAACAACTAAAGGGCCCCTTCTACTACACAGGGGATGGGGAGAGGGTGACTCCAGGGAGACCGTCGGTCATCACATGTCTGCACTGGACGCACAAGTTCCAGCTTTGCCAAAATGTCCCTCCTGGGCACTTTTCCTCTCCAGTTTGGCCCTCCTATGTTCTCACTTCTTCATCGATTTACTCCTTCCTCTCCCAAGATCAGAAATCTTCCAGGCCTCTCTATGAATACCAGAAGACAGGATTGATGAACATTTTGGGTGTATTCTTATAGGTATTTAATATTTTCTGAAGCTGTTTTGACACCTGTTTTGTCCACAAGCCCATAATAATGAGGCAGGTTATATTTATTATGCCTTCTGGGTTTTATAAGGTATTTCATTCCCCCCTTACCCCGCAATTCTGCAGCTAGTACTACTCATACTGCCAACTCTAGGCCTTTAGGCCACATTCCTCCCTTCTGAGATCTCGTGTGGCCTTTCCAGTGTGGGTATCCCATTTCCTGCACCACCACACCATCACACATAACTCCAAAGTAACCCCTCCCCCACCCCACACAAAGGCACAGCCTTCCTCCCCAGGTTCACTGTTTGTCACAGCTGGGTGTGGTCCCTTTAAATAACTCACAGCCAGACGGAGACTCTTTAAGCAGCTTCACTGCGGGCTAACTGGAATGGAGCAAACCATCACATTGTACAAATTCATTTACTTATTAATCATAAATCTTTGTATGCATCTTTCATGTGCAGCTGACACAAGGCTAAGCAGGCCGGAGAATAAAAGCTGACGTGTAGCAGTGTGACCGGTTGTTTTTAACACGTGGGAAATATAAGCTCTTGGAAATTCTACTGTGATCTCAAACACCAAAAGGCCAATAATAATAATAACTTACATTGGGTCAATGTTTTCCACTTGTGTTCTTGAAAATATATCTCATTATTCATGCATTCATTCACATGTTCATTAAGTAATTAGTGTCTGCATCATGTCACCAGTACATGCAAAGACCACACAGGCAAAGAAAGACCCCAGCCCTGGCCACAGGAGGCTGACGTTGTTCTAAATGGTCCTGTGCTGCCCAACTGACCTACTGGACCAGTGGTTCTCAAAGTGTGCGCCAGGGCACACTGGTGCGCCCTCGAAGATTTCCAAGTGCACACTATGGTATTCCAGAGAAATATGTGCCTGTTGGGGACCAGAAAACCAACAGGGTTCTTGGAGTTTAGATTTTTGGGGGACAGAGGTGTGGGAAATTGGCTGTAAGCTGACAGTCTGCCCAACACCCCACCTCACTTGCCTGAATAGGATGCAAAAGGCTGGTAAGATGTGGTGCTGGATTGTTTACACTACCCCCATGTTCCCTGGAAAGACTGGAGGCAACTTTCTTCTATCCTTTGTTTGGTGTAAAGTTAAGATGATATGGATGGTGGGGGTTTTCTGCACTCAACACAATTAAGAGTAAAAAGAGAGGAATTCTTCAATGTATTGATGAGGAAATGAGAGTTTGCCTTTCAAATATATGCCCAAACATTGAAGAAATCGCTAGGACACATCAGGCTCATGTTTCTCATAAACACAAGAATGAAAAAACTTAAAATACATTCACACCGGGATCTGCCAAATTTACTAAATCTTACTAAGAATGTATCTATACATATAAAAAGATAACTTTTTGTCATTTTTAAAATTTTTAACCCTTCTTTTTTACGAATTCTTAAAAGCATAACTCAAAAAATGTAACATAGAAATAGTTTTTAATGTCAGAATAAATTCAATTTTGTCGTATTTATTTTGCTTAATTACCATAAAAGCACACTTGGATTTTATATATTTTTCTTTAATTTTTGACTTAATTATTATAACGTATTTCTCAGAAATTTGTATATAGTGCGCCTACAATTATCTGTAGGATTTTAAATGCGTCTCGACTTCAAAAAGTTTGAGAACCACTGCCCTAGACCCATGACGGAGGGTGCCGTCCAGGACGGGGCACCAAGGCAAATGATTTCAAAGAAGAGAAAAAGAGAAACTAAAGGGGCTCCGCTTCATTGCACAAGTAAATCTGGTTGTTTCTAAAACCATGATTTTATATGATAACTTAGAACTATATTTATATATTGTTAATTACTTACGGGACCCTAAACTAGCCAGTGCTGATAGCCTCTAAAGTTTTCCTCCAGCCCAAAGGGTAAGTAGAGGCTGCAATCCTACATGCCAACAACAGTCAAGGAGGCAACTCAAAGTACTGAAGCCTCGAAAGCTCTTTAGAAAGCAGGCCTGACAGGAGCCGGAAGGGAGTCACTGGGAGGGAGCAAGAGAAAGGAGGAAGTACAGGATGACCCCTGACTTCTGACTCGGCAATGACAGTGTCCTTGTTCTCTGAGAGAAGGAAGCGCGCTGGAGGTGATTCATGACGAGCTGCTGCGTTTCAGACTCTGTAAGTCTGAGATGCCCATGGGACTGTAGGTTGGGGCAGGTCTGGGACCCCAGGCGGATGGAGCAGCAGGGAAGAGGAGCATGCTGGGAAGGAGGTCGGATGGGTGACATCCAGGGTTGGCAGAGGACAAGGTGCTGTGCAGGGGCCCGAGAAAGGGCCAGGGAGGCAGGAGGACACCCAGGGAAGTTCCCAGTCAGGGAAGTGGGGGCAGGACAGTTTCGGGCAGTGGTCACTTGCAGAGGCAAGTCAGACAGGGACTGAAGAGCTTTTAGCAGAACAGAGTTTACTGGGAACCATTTAGGAAAGAGGAGTGACTGCAAACAGAGGCGATGGACACAGTGTGCGTGGATGACTCGAGAAATTTGCCTGTGAACAAAAAGAGAGGGAGAGCTCTGGAGAAGTAGAGGTGAGGGGGTGCCCTTGCTCCCGCTGCCCTTCTTTCCTAGGTAAGAGAGACCCCAGGATGTTTTTTTAAGTGCTGAGAAAAGGTGCAGTAAGAGCTTGTGACCGGGCTATGTGTTGTAGGGCACACATGGATACTCCGGCTGTCCTGAGTTCATGGAGGGTAACACAATGAGTCACAATCCCAAAGGCCAGCAGGACACGTGTGTCATAAATCCCCTTTTCAGATAGGGGACCCTACATGTGGAATTAAGGTCACACAAATATCAAGGCACTACAGCCCAGACCTAAGACACAGATCTCCCAGTTCCCAGTCCTGGTCCTTATTCCAGGCCAGCAGTTCTCAATCGGCCACTCAAAGCAGGGGGGGGGGGGGGGGGGCTCTATCAGCCCCATAGCAGTAGGGAGTGTTACAGGTATTGCTGGACATCCTACAATTCTCACAATAGCCCTCAAAGAACTCCCTCACATGACCTTAGAATGGTCCATTGGACCATCTGTAATTATCTGAACCTAGAACTGAACTCCTTTTCTGAAATAAACATAGGGGATCCTCATTGTTTTAATATATACTGAATTGTCCGGGAACACCACTGGAGTACAAATTGAAGGGATATGGTACTTTAACTTCTTTGGAACTTTATCAAGAATGGTTCCCCATTTTGGAAAATCATGCCAACCTCAGCAGCACCCCTCCTGGCATTTCAGCCACCCACACAACACACCTGTATCTTGTGGGTATTTGTGGCTGCTGCCTTCTCAGTGATTCTACATACAGGTTCAAACACCTGATTCCTCCCTTCTGTCTTCCATGTAGTCGTGCCCAGGCAACTGCACCTTAGAAAACATGATATTGTATTATAACTAACTGGTTCTTTATATCTCTCTTCTATGACAGTCAAGGCATTTTATTGATACTTTGAAATTTATGTAAATAGGGAGGTCATATTATCTGTGAATTCTATTCAGAGTAATTAGGAGGCATTACAAATCTTTGCTGAATAGATCGTGTGCCCCTAGAAGCCAGAGAAAGCATGGTGCTGAGGGCAAGGTGGGGGTGTACAGAATTGGTGGCTTCAAGGGCTCAATCCCACAGATAAACTCCATGCTCTTTTTTTCTTTTTTTTTTTTTTTAGAGAGAGAGAGGAGGGGAGGCAGAAAGACAGACTCCTGCATCTGCCCAACCAGGATCTATTCGGGAAGCCCACTAGGGGCTGATGTTCTGCCCATCTGTGACATTGCTCCATTGCTTAGCAACGGAACCATTTCTTTAGCGCCTGAGGTAGAAGCCATGGAGCCATCCTCAGGGCCTGCGGCCAACTAGCTCAAACCAACCAAACCACAGCTGTAGGAGGAGAAGAGAAAAAGAGAAGGGGGAGGGGTGAAGCAGCAGATGGTCGCTTCTCCTGGTATCCTGACTGGGAATCGAACCTGGGACATCCACATGTGGGGCCAATGCACTATCACTGAGCAAACCGGCCAGGGCCTAAACTCCACGGGCTTTTAGAGATACAAACATGAAGCTCGTGGATGATGGCTATACTGACAACATAGTAAATCTATTGGGCTTAGGAAAACTATTCAACTGGGCACCTTTGGGAAATTTCATTTCTATGATTAATTTAAATTATACCCTATCTCAGCATTTTCCAGCGTAATGACAATAGGTAAAAGACCACAAGTCAATGTGTTAGGGGCAGGGAAATGATAAATGGTTCAATGTCCTGAGGCGAAGATGCCTTAGAAGAAGGTAAAGCAATAGATGCCAGGCTTGGTCTGGGGAATATCTTCTTAATGGATGAGAAGATGAGTAAATAGTTTGTAAGACGATGCTTAAGGAAATGTATTTATGGAAAACACTATATCGTGAGGCACTGTGGATGGGCACGGGGTGGAGAAATGATCTCAGGGGACTTCCCATAGGTTAAAAAGGCAGGTCAGAAACACTCAGGGCTCAGATTCTGAGAAGGGCTGGTTATTTAATGGTGGGGATAGAAGGCATAAATTCCCATGGGCGTGCCCCTCACTGTTAAACAGGGACAAAGGAAAAACAAATGTGTCCCTCAGTCAAGAGGGGATAGCTAACTCACTCATGTGTCCTCCCCAACCCGAGGACATGGGGGCCTAGGGAGAAAGGAAGGGACAGCCTGCTGGCTTGAAGCGCTAATGGGAGGTCCAGAAACAGCTTTCTGAGTGAGTTCTTCCACTAACACAACTCCATTTCTTCTCCTCTCACTTTCCTCATCAAAAAATAAATAAAACACAACAGAACACTTTACCATCACTGTACATTTTTCTATTGCTTTCACATTTTTCCAGGGGTATTTGTATACTTAAAGAAAAAAATTTAAAGGTCAGGTCAAAGCAGCTGTAGAAATTGACAAGCAGGCAGATGCTCAAAGGAGTAGCCACATCGCTTCTCAGAAGGAAGTAGAGGAACCAGGCTCACTGGGGTTCCAAAGACACAGCCACACGTAAGATGTGTACCCGGGAACCAGTTTACAAGTCCCCCTGGGGAGCTGACTCTGCTCAGGGCTCAACACAGCCCCCACCTATGTTCCACTGAAATAGAACAGCCAGCAGGTGCCTCCCACCCCGGGGACACACCAGACCATCTCAGAGACCAGGAAGTGAGAAGGAGGAAAGCCTTCCAGGTCTAAGAGTCATGCAGAGCTGGGACCAGGGTGAGGCAAGAGAGGCATTTGCTTCAGGCACAAAACTGAAATTTAAGGTATGCCGAAAAAAGTTTAGTAATCAAGATACACGATATGGTCATGCAATATTTTACAAAATCAAATCGGTAAACTAAGGCACGGCTGTAGTTGTACCGGAACCAGGGCCAGGATGAGGGCCAGGCCAATGAGGCACGGTCAGGTGAGGTTCTGTGGTGTCGACAAAGTCGCATATCACAAAGCCCCATCCCACCCCTGGTGCCAATAACACCTTTGTGGACAAACACCACACAGAACCACAACCTCTTAGCCAAAACCCTTGGAATTCAGGATTTTAAAGATTTTTTTAAAAAAGGCAATGTAGAGCACATCTCATAGATCAGGGGTGCCCACACTTTTTCAGCTCGTGAGCTACTTATAAGATGACCAAGTCAAAATGATCTACCTACAATAAAAATGCAAAACATAAATTTATTTCTTCTATATTATCATTACTTAAGTTACTATTATTACTATTTAATACTGTGTATTCTTCTTTCACCTTTCTCCTTCTCAGCGCTCTTTTTGGAGGAAAGTCAATGTCATAGTTTTTATGAACAGTCCGAAAAAGCCGCTCCACATTTCCCTTCTTTGGAATAGCGATGGCACACAGACAGATGAGGCAAACGCACTTAGAATATGACATAGTGAAAAAAATCCCCTCCCATTCTGTATGAAAGTGGTAGGTTTTAGGCTTCTTACTTGGACCAGCTATGGCACTCATTTTTATACCCTTTGTTGTATTTAGTTTAAATAAATTGAAGGCTAACTACGCAGCAGTGTAACTGAACAAGTTAGCACGGTTTAACGCGCATGTGTAGGGTGTCAAAAGTTCAGGCATCAGATTGGCTACCCTGTTTGCCAATCAAAAGACAAATGGCATTTTAATGTCATGCGATCTACCCACACTTCTTCGCAATCGACCAGTAGATCGCGATCGATGTACTGAGCACCCCTGTCATAGATTATAGGGTCTCACAGCAGCGGCTGCGGCAGCACCCCTGTCCCACCAAACACATGAACATTCCCGTGGCCACATCTATGAATACTCACACTCTGCAGAATAGATGACCAGTGGCTTCACATTAGTCCAGGTCAGGTTTTGCCCTCACATGAGTTAAAGAAAAGCTTTCTGCTTTAGAACATCTTGGATTTTGAAACTACAGATAGAGTGTGAATCTTAATAGCATTACATTAGCTTTCTGATAGAAAACGGGCAGCAGACTGGACCCAAAACTTTTGTTATAAACTTAGGCAGAAAA
Source organism: Rhynchonycteris naso (assembly GCA_037038555.1). Classification (NCBI taxonomy): domain Eukaryota; kingdom Metazoa; phylum Chordata; class Mammalia; order Chiroptera; family Emballonuridae; genus Rhynchonycteris; species Rhynchonycteris naso. The sequence goes on along the minus strand of CM072999.1, from coordinate 32,403,212 downwards.
GACACCTGCAAAGTCCTCACCAGTGATCCCCCAGGAGAAGGCGATTTCTCAAAGCTGCTCAAGCCCAGAGCAGACTGACAGCAGCATTACCCACCAGCCAACCAACCGATATTATTAAACACGTGTGTGTAAACCTTGTGCAGAGTCCTGAGGGGTACAAGACATACAAGATCAGCTCCAGCCCTCAAGAGCTTCAAAGGCAGTAGGGACAAGAAGGAAAACGTAAACCATAGACTACTGAGAAGCAAAGGGAGTGAATCCACCACGCCCACACTTTAGAAACGATGAAACCAGGCAGTTAGTAGCAGGAAGAGGTCAGAGTCTGGGTTCGCTAACTGCCCTTCCCGGCTCCTTGCATAATGATTACAATTCCATGATGAAATGATGAGAGGAGTAAAAGATCCCAGCTGGTTTTGGTCAAATACACCTTTGCAGCAAAGATGGGCTCTGACTTTGAAAAGAACTTTGGTTTGGGGAGCCAGCAAAGCAGATGAGGGCTGTCCAGGCAGGAAACTGACACGAACTACGGGTGGACGTGTCCAGAGCAGGTCAGCCAGGCAAGTGGGTTGGCCTGGTAAAGGGCACAGAAGGAGCTGTTGATGGAAAAGCAGGTAAAAGCGATGCACGCAGAGCTTGAATGCCAGAGTGAAGGACCGACAATTCCGTCCTAAGGCAGCATTTCCCAGTCATTTCCTTCTGCCTTCAGCACTGGTCGTGGCTGCCCACCACCCTCGTGGGAAGAGACAGGGTTTGGTGGCGTGAAAGTATATACTCTGGGCTCAGAGTCTTTCCGTTTGAATCTGGGCTCTGATGCCAACTGTGTGACCTTGGACAAGCTTTTTAACCTCTCTTTGCCTCATTTTACTCACTTGTAAAATAGAGACAATACAGGCACCTCTCCCATGAGGGTTAAGGGAAGGGGCATGTTTATTGCACCGAAAACAGTGCCTGGCATGATAAGTACTCAGTGAGTGTCAGATGCTATTGACCCTTTATTTAAGTTAAACGCTTAGTTAAATGTATACTGTGGCCTTATCCTAAGCAATAATACCCAGGAAGTCATGGGCTTCTTGTGACAGGTCTTAACTGAGGCACCAAACACAATAGGTCTGATGTCCCCAAGCTGGTAAAAAAGGGCTTCCACAGCCCCACTCAGGAACCTTGATGTCTGACCCTGCAAGTGGACTGGCATCTGACCACTACCTGAGACACCCAAGGCATGAGACACAGGCTGCCCATCTACTGTTGAGGAGCTAAGGGAGACAGCTGAGGTTGGGGGGGGGGGGGGTGGCCTGCATCCCCAGGTTCACCGTGCCAAAAAAATGTGTGATTGGGTCCTCGGACTAACGTGGGCCACGCACAAGAGGGGCCCTCCTGGTCCAAAAGGGCCCCTCAGACAGACCAAAGGACCTGAGCTGAAAGCAGCTCAGGAAAGAACAGTGATCTAGAATAGAGGAAATTTGTTCTTTTTAAGACAAATGAAAATAAATGATCCCAGCAGCTGGGGACCAGGTGAGGGGACCCTCTGAGAAACCATGAACATGGCCCCAAGAGAAAGAATTGTCATTAAATACCTGCCACCCTGGGAAGCTGGAACCTGGCAGATAGCAGTGCTGGCTGAGTGAACCCTTTCCAGCCCGTCACAGGACTAGACACATTAAATATTGAATTGTGACTGACAGTGACCACAGGACCTTCTCCTGCCTCAGAATGACCAGAAAAGGGATGGAGACTGACTGAGTTTTCATCCCAGGGCAGGGAAAGGATGAATCCCACTGAAAACATAAAGGGGCAGTAGGAGACAAAATTAAATCACTTTATGGGCACATCCCAGTGAGTCGTGTTTCTTTATACTAATTAGAAACACAGCTATTAAAATGGAATGTTTGTCCCTGTACCAACTAATATCACCTCTCATATTCCCACTGGCATAGTAACCACCATTGGAAATAATTGGTATAGAGGGCAACAATGATCTAAGGGAGAAAGCAAGGCAGGCAGGAACAGAAAAGATTAGTTTGGAGGGTTCCGTTTGAATATGATGAAATGAAATAGAAGATGTATCGAGGGATAGGAGACTCTGAGTCCTTGGACAAATGGCTTTGTTCAAAGGCAAATCCAGATGGCCCAATTCCATGCCCAGAAAAGCTGACTCCCTGAGCTCCTAAGCTGAGTTTGATGTGATCTTGCTCTTTTACACCATGCAAAGGCAGCAGAGAAGAGTCACCTGGAAAGCAATAGCCAACATCCCCAAGTCCTGGAGCCCTGGAGGCATCCTGGGCTGAGCCAGTCCCTGGAGTCCACCAAATCCAAGTGCAGAATGTGAAGTGTGACCATTGCACAACTTCCTGCTGCCTTCACACGGGGACACTGGAGCACAAGGGGCGGGAGGGTGAAGTTTAAATTTTAAGACAAGATACAAGGGGTGCTCCCCACAGTTTAGGAGATGAAAAATACACACCTCTCAGCTGCCCCATTTAAACAATCAAAGGAAGAACTACCTACCCAGTCCCCCTGCACTAAAAGGTACTTACTCCATCTCTGACTTTGTCCCTTAACTTCCAATTTGGCTTCTTTATTCTGCGGTTCCTCCTTCAAACCCATCTTTGCTTCCCCAGATCTGTCTTCCTACAGTTCTAGACCAACTGAGTTATTCCCTGAGATGGAACCATCCAGCATTATCACTCCAGCATTCTTATTTTACAGACAAGGAAACTAAAGGGCTCATGACATGTGCCCAGAGTCACTGAACTGAGACAAGAGTCCAAGTCCCCTATTATTCACTATCATGCTAACTCTCAAAGGGGGGTTATCTCACCTCCTCCAGGCCAGCACCTCAACCTTCATTCTTCTTCCACAAACACCTCAAAATGGTAGAAGAGCCTCAGAGTTAACTTGCCTGAAATAAACAAGGATGAAAGAGATGAGAATCATCTCAATGAACTAGCTGGTCACCTCTGAATGGAGTGATCAATGGCCACAAATCCTTTCTCAGAAGGATGGGACAGTCTGCTGTACTTTGTAGAGTGCACCTGTGAACCAGAGTCATGATCAGGTCTCCACAGCTGAGCTGTAACAATGGGCAGGGGAAGGCCCAGAAACGAGGTTGGAAAATGAGAACTGGAGTCAAGAATCTGCAAAGATAAACTGCTATGACTGGTGACAATAAGATGACAGAAAGAAGAATGCTTCCCAGAGAGCAAGAAGGGGGGAGGGGGATAAAAAAAAACTGGCATCAAAGTGAAATGGAGTTTATGAGATACATGCTATGCCAAGCAGAAAGTCTATTCTCCTCACAGTAACTCTCAGGCCATCTGGTCAACCTCCCCAATGCAGGATACTGACCTTTCTTCTTTCTGAATATTCACTGGGTTGTTTTTCATATAAGAATCTGAATTTCCAAATCCTTTTAATTAGTTGTGTCCAATCCACATCAGCTCTCTTTCTCATGGCTTAACTCACACTACCTCCACTTTGACCATCTCCCCAACATGCAAACCATAGAACATAATGGAATCAGACAGATCTCAGTTCAAATCCCAATTTGGACACTTGCTAGCTGTGTGACATGTGCAATCATTTTAACTTTTAGAGCCTCAGGTCTTCCCAGTATGAAATGAGGATAAATAAGTAGTTATCTCATTGCTATGAGAGAAAAAGAACATACATCAAATGCTTAGCCCAGTGCCTGGCATATAGTAAGTATTCAATGATTGGTGGCTGTTATTGTTATTATTGCTATGATCACTGAAGCCAGCTGAAGCTCCATTTGTGGAATTAAATCTCAGAGGGCTGAAATGGGCTGTCCAAGGTCATAGAAGTGAGTCAGGAAGAGATCCCAGATTTCCTGATTCCAGAGCCTTTGCCACCAATCAGCTCTGACACCAATGACATCACTGCCCAATGACTTAGAAATCTGGGTATCTGATCACATCCAAGGACCACAGCTGAAGACTGAATAAGCCCTTACCATGTCTAAGAACTGTGTGGGCTATTGGAAAGCTTTCAGGCTTCTACAGATCAGAGTGGAAGGCCATTTCCTTCTCTATGGCAGGCAAAAACACAATTAAAAAGCAAAAATCTGGAGCTGCTGCTTGCTTGTTTTGCCCAGGGGTGACAATATTTCTTGTCTATATTTAAGATGGTAGATGTAGATGAAAGTAAGACCAATGCCCCAACTGCCTTAGTCCTAGCTTTGAAAAGGCACTTTTGATTGGGAATAAGAGGGAGGAGGAACCTAGGGGCTAGAGACTAGAATGGGGTTTGGCCAAGGACAGCAGTGAAAGAGAAGATGGGGTTGGCAGTGGGCTAAATATAGGTCCCCACCATTCCCTGAAAGAATGGCAGTTATTGTCCACAAGGTGGGCTTCTGGCTGCACCGGGGCCTGTCCCTCTGCTGATGGTGCACGCAACGAAACCGTGGAGCCTCAGGAAGCACATTTTATCGTGAAGCATGAATCACCCCTCAGAAGCCCAGAAAAGAATCCTCTCTTTGTGACCCTTCAATCTTTTGGCTGGCATCCCTAGCTCCTCAGGGCTGCTGTCAAGGCTTTATGAAAACTCGAGATGAGTGACCTTTCTGATAGAAATGAAACACCCAGAAACTCATGTGAGGGGGTGTCTCTTAAAAACTGAAAGGAAACAATGAATGAATGAACCAGCTAGAAGGCATTCGTCATTCAAGTCCAAGCGAGGACGCTCTGACTACAGGACTTGTGGAGTGGGAGGCAAGGGCTGAAGGTGCACTCTCTGATTAGGACAATCTATTAATCTCCCTATATTAAGTTAGAACTTGACCATGCAAACCTTTTGTACTATTCTTTTTTTTTTTTTTTAGATTCTATTTCATTGGTTTTAGAGAGAGGAGAAAGAGGAGGGGAGGAGCAGGAAGCATCAACTCCTAGTCGCTTCTCATATGCCCCATGACCAGGACAAGCCCAGGGTTTCAAACTGGCGATCTCAATTCCAAGTTGACACTTTATCCACTGTGCCACCACAGGTCCACTTTTGTTTTTTTCAAATTGTCATGCTTTTAGAGGATGGAGCAGCAGAAAGGAGCAATCTGAGGACCCAAGTCCTTCCCATGTAGACTGTGTGACCTAATTTCAAGGATGCTGTCCCTTCTACAATGCCAGGTCCATTGGGAGCCAAGAGCCCAGTAAAGATATCAAAACTCCCTGTTGGGGAGCCAGCAGAATAAAGGATAATGGGAGCTTGATGTTCAGAAACAGGACTTGGCAATGACTTTCATTACTCCTCAAATTGCCACACTGGATTGTGATGGACCCCAAAGGTAGAAGCACCAACATCAGCAGAGGGTGGAAAGATACCTTTCAGAACCATCCTCCAAAGGAGCAGAGGGCCAATATCACTCTGTGACCACAACCCCACTAAGTTTAGATGAGGGAAACTGGCGTTAAATAAACTTTGAGGACAGCCCTAGGGTGGAGGAGAGCAGAGTCCACACCAGCAAGATGGGTGTGAGCAGAGGGAAGGGAGCAGGGCCTTCTTTTACCTGGTAGTGTGAGAGAACACTTAGCCTCAGCTCTATCTATGAATGTGAGTGCAGGGGTGAAAACCACACCATTTCCTTAAATCCTAGCAGCATTGACCATCCCACAGCTCAAAGTCTAAGGCGAACGTGTTTCTGAAACCAAGCATGTGGGTGCCTAAATTCTATCAGTGCATCTTTGTCTCATAGTGAAAAAGTATAACCCCTGGGTCTCTTCCAATACTTTGGTCTAAACTTTCTTAAATCCCAGGAAAGGAAAACTTCCCCAACACAGACATTCGTTCAAACCACAGCCAGTGCGCTAACTCTGTTTCCCTCAAGGGAAATCATAACCAAAAGGGCCACCTCCTAGCCCTTCCCCAGAAATCTGCTTATGCTTGACATTTCAAATACAAACCTCTGATTTCTGAGCAGCGGTGATGGAGAAAGCAGACACCTGACCAGAGGCAGACTTTCCTCCTGCTCAGAATATCGAAATCGCTTCCAGCATTACCTCTTAGCCAGGTGTTGCCACAAAGGAGCTGAGAGTTTGCCAAGTAAGGAATTATCCGCATCTTAAAAGGAATGTTCTTGCAATGAAAAAAAAAATCCAAACCACCTTGTCTGTAAAAAGGAGGGGAGGGGAGGGGAGGGGAGGGGAGGGGAGGGGAGGGGAGGGGAGGGGAGGGGAGGGGAGGGGAGGGGAGGGGAGGGGAGGGGAGGGGAGGGGAGGGGAGGGGAGGGGAGGGGAGGGGAGGAGGGAGCAGAAAAGTAAAGAGATACAAATTTGAAAACAGCCAGGCTGTTGGAGGGTTAGATTTCCCATCCGTTCAGGACAGCCAGATCCAGATCATATATGGGTTGCTGATAAGACCAAGCAGCCTCACTTTACTGCCCTCACTCAGGTCTCAACTTAGAACATCAGTGTCCCCACCATCATCAGAGACCCTTCTCAGAGCTTGGAGGGTGACTACCCCTGACATCCAAGCTGGACACTGTCTACCTGGAAAAACCCTACTAGGAAGGAACTCGAAGACATCTGGAAAGCAGAGGCAGACAGAAAACACTTCCTGCCCATGTGTTACAGCAAGAGCCTTTCTGATTAATACTCACTTTTAACCGACACTGAGCTCTCCCTATCACAGAAGCTGTCATTGAGCCCTTTCCCACAAAATGCCACCTTTCCCTTTAGAAACAATATGTGAATCAGATACAAGTGAAATAAACACGGAATGATGCTCCCTAACTCATTTAACATCTTTCATTCAAGGACCTGAGGCTCTTCAATCACCTTAAAAATGTAAAAATTCATGCCTCATTATTTTAAAAGAGGAAATCAGAAGGAGTATCATTTTCCCATGTTACAGTCAGTACATTTGAGGAACAATCCAAGGAAAATCCCCTTCTCCCATCGCTGGAGGGGGAGAGGTCAGGACTCCATAATATTATCCTCAGCTCTAAATAAATAGCCTGGAATAAACCCAGCGGGGCTGAGCAACATGAATGAACCCTGTGCATCTACAGGGGAAAGGGCGCAAGAAGTGAGACCCTTGGTGCTCTCTGGTCTAGAACCTGTCACTGACTCCAGCCACAGTTCCAGGACCACTGATCTGTGTAGCTCAGGGGACTTCTTTTCCTCCTGCTGCCTCTTAATGGTCCTGATGCACCCCTCACTCCTATTCTTTTCTTTAAATGGCCAAAGTTGATACTAAATTAGCTTGCATTTCCCACCAAGGACCAGATAAATACATTTGTCCAGCCCCCACTGTTACCCAGTTACTCATCTCTTTCCCCAAACATGAAGCCTTGCAGAAGAAGGACAAGCCTCATCTCAGCCCACCCCTTCATGCCTCTCTAGACCAAGATGTCCTGCAGGCCCACCGCTGGCCCAGTCACTTGTATCATTAGCTCATTCACAGGAGCAGGCAGGAGAGTCACCCAGCAGACCAGCTGCCCCTCCCACCCCCAACCCAGTACCTTCTGTCTCCACAGGCAAACAGATGTAGCTCTGCCTTGCAATCAGGAGAAAACCCAACTCTCAAAGGGCTGTTCTTTCTGAGAGAAAGAAAGGCTACTGGGCAGTCCAGCCTCAGGACAGATGCCAATGGTCACATGCAAGTGGGTTAGAGCTGGAGAAACCTCATTCCTGAAGACACAAGGTCGGGACCTGGGACCTGGGACCTGGAACCAGGCCTGTTTGTTTTCTAGAGAGAAAGACACTGTACCACCCCCAGGGCAGGCCATTCAGCCCTCCCCTTGACCCCTTTTCCTGGTTACAGCAGAAACAGAACCTAGGCCTCCTGATGACCCAAGTCTGAAGGCCAGAGTAACAGTTCATTTGTTACTAAGTGCTGAGAACACAAGAGCATTGATGAGCAGAGTCCCCAAGGTTACACTGGCCCAGCCCCCACCCCAGGGTCTTGCTCTTTTCCCCCTGGGAGGGCCTGAAGCAGTATCTGAACAACCTGCCACCCTAGGCTCTATACCTGAGGCAACTAAACATCCTCCCTAGTACCTCCACCTCCACCCCCGGAGAAAGAGGGAGACATAGTCTCCCCGAGAAGGAAAGGAAAGGGTCATTTTATGACCGGGCATACACAGAAAGGGGGAAAGAAAGGCACCTGAAAAAGTGGCCAGTATCTCTCTGCCCCTGCTGTGAACATGGATGAAATGGTCCCCATCTCAGCTTTAACTCTCCCTCCCAGGTCCTCAGATCAGAGAAGGCAGATGGAGAGCTGGCAGCCAGGGGGCTGGGCTGCACCCCAGGGTGTGCAGTCCACCATCTCCTAGTTTTTCCATGCACCCCGGGAAGAAGGCAGCAGGGTCATCTTGGCACGGTTCCCTCCCCTTCTGGAAAGTCCTCAGCCTCAAACTCTGGAAGGTCTGTGGTTTCCACTCCCAAACCCTGGCTCTCTAGCTTCCACCCGGGCTGGAGCCCCTCTTTGCACTCTCCAATCGGCCTGGGGCGAGGGGAAGCGCTCTCCTCCAGGAGAAAGGGGGTATCAAAAATTCCCGGCTGGTCCCTTCCCGTAGCATCTCCCCATGCCTCTTTGTTTTCGGGGCGGGGGTTGTCAACATGCACCCCTTCCCCAACACGCCCCCCTGTGCGCCCATTCGCCTCAGGGAATCCAAGCCCGGGCGCACCACCTAATCTGCGGCTAGCTCTCCAGCTGGGGCAGCCGCTTCGAAACCGAAAGCAAAGAGGAAGCGGGATGGGGCAGCATCCCCAGCCCGGTCGCCTCCGTGTCCGCTCCGTCACCGCATCATCGCCCGCACCCCCCGCACTCGGCGCTAGCCGCCCCCCGCGGCCACCTCTCTGGGCGGCGGAAAGGCCTCTCTGCCAACACCGGGGGCACTTACCAGCGGGGGGCTGCGGCCGCAGGCAGGGGCTGGGGCAGGGCTGGGCCGGCCGCCTGCCGGGCGCAGGTGCGGCCAGGAGCGCCGTTTCACCGGCTCGCTCCCGCTCCTCCTCCCGCGCCGGGACTCGGGGCGCTCTCCTGCGCCGCCTGCTCTCCGCCCCCACGCCCGGCGTTCGGGCTCCCCCCGCGCCGAGTTGCCGGCCGAGCCTTCCCCACGCCGCCCGGCCTCCGCGCCGCGTCTAGTTCCGCATTGTGTATCGGTGCCCGCCGCGACGGGGGCGGGGGGCTGCGGCCGCCGCTGCCCGGGCCGAGCGGAGCCCCCGGCGGCGGCGGCGGCGGCGGCACTCACCCATAGCACGGATGCGATGCCCACTGCACATGCTCGCGTGTGACAGGCGCACTGCCTCTGGCGCCGCTTAACTCCTTGCTCGCCTGCTCAGCCGCCGGGTGCGCTGCCCCGCTGCCCCGCCGCGCCTCGCAGCCGGGAGTCGGCGCCCGCGGCGCCAGGAAGCGCGCCCTCCGCCGGGCGGCGGCTCGGAGGCTGCAGTGCAGAGCTCCTTGCCCTCCGGCCCCGCCACCCCGCCTGCGTGTGAGGTGTCTGCAGGGGACAGGAGGAGAGGACTAGCCCCGGCCCCTCACCTCCCAGCTTGTAGGAGTTGTGCGACTGCGTGTACAAAATCCACTGTGGGTATCCTGCAAGCCCCGCTACCCGAAGGCCTTGGGCTTCCTGGTGTTGCAGACTCACTGTGTGCCAGCGTTGCATTCCGTGCAGTCCATTCATTGAAACAGCCCCGCAAGGTTGTTTTTATTAGCCCCATTTTCATGACGTAGGAACAGGCCTATGGAAGTTAAGGAATTTACCTAAGGCAAGGCCTGAACCTCCAACGACCAAAATTTGATTTCTACAGCAAAGATTAAACAGAAGATATTCTCTCTGAAGTCAATCTAGAATCTTCTATCGGAAGGTAGAAAACATTGGATGTCATCTGGAAAACCTGGGGATTCTGGCACATGAATGGAGGGGAATCCTGACTGAGGGCCCTGATTTTGAGATAGAACCTTCAGACGGCTCCCAGGTCCTATAGAACGGCCGAGCAGGGAGAGGGAACCCAACCCAACCCGTATCCCCACACCATGCCTGGGTCCTGGCCCTGGGTGCCACAGCCAAAAGAAAGGGACATTAAAAAAAAATGTGTAATGCCTTCTGGGGTGTCCTTTTGTAAATAATTCGTCCAGAGGGGGCGCCCTTTTCTAATTTTCACACAACCCCAATGTGTGCATGGGCCTGATCTGAGAGAGCTAATAGCTGCTGGCGCTCTCCCCCTTTCTATAAGATGCCACAATGACAAAGAGTTCTTAGAGCTCTAAGCGCGGAGTCTTCTGAGAAAAGGGACCTGAGGTCATCAGGCTGGTCTTGCCCCACTCTGGGTGAGCAACTGGGCTGCTATCCTACTATCTGAATCTAATCCATCTGATCCTATGTCTCTTCCCTTAATTGCCTGATGGGGCCATGGGTCTTCCATCAACCTCTTGTCCCTGGCCAGGATATTTCAAAGGTGCATCACAAACTAGAGATGAGCAATGTGGACAAGGAGATCTAAGCCCATCCCATACACACCCTGTTCTTGGGCTCGACAAGGTATTCTTTCCAGATGGAAGGCACTGGGGTTGGATGGGAGCAGCAGAAGGAGTTATGTCAGACCTCTCAAACCAGTATAGGAAACGCATAGCCATGTGGTGTCTGTGTCAAGGCCTTTGGCTTCCCTGAGTTAGTTCCTCCTCTGTAAAATGCAGGTGATACTGCCTATTTCATACGTATATTTTGATGACACAATAACATGACGCTTATAAAGTTCTCAGTGCACAGTAGGCCTTTGATAACAGAAAAGTGTTTTCTGCTGGGACTACTCTTCAGGGAGTGAAAAGAAAGGGTCAGGGCCACAGTGAGGCAGTTTCCCTAGAACACTGGCAAAGAGCAAGAGACAGCACCTCTCAGGATGCCTTGGCAAGAAGTGACTTTCATTAATCTGGCAGCAAAGCCACCTGCTGAAGAGAGACCCTCCCTCCGGGCCCCCTTGCCATGGAGACCCAGTTCTCCCACTCTGGTTTTCAGTCTGTGACTGGCAGCTGAGTTGGCTCCCTCCTGGGCTCTGGGAGGATAGCATAATGGGCCGAAAGGCAGATCTAAATTCAGGATGATTTATCCACAAGGCACAGGAGGGGCAGTGCTGAGAGCTTGCAATATTTTAGGGCCCACAAAAACATTTGCATTCCTTTTTTTTTTAATTTTCTTTTTTTTTTTACAGGGACAGAGAGAGAGTCAGAGAGAGGGATAGACAGGGACAGACAGACAAGAACGGAGAGAGATGAGAAGCATCAATCATTAGTTTTTCATTGCTATTGCAACACCATAGTTGTTCATTGATTGCTTTCTCACATGTGCCTTGACCACGGGCCTTCAGCAGACCAAGCCACCCCTCGCTGGAGCCAGCGACCTTGGGTCCAAGCTGGTGAGCTTTTTTTTTTAGCTCATCCCAGTCCGACGCTCTATCCATTGCGCCACCACCTGGTCAGGCTGCATTCCTTTTACAATCAGACAAAAATAATAAATTTTGAGGTCTAGGAAAATATTTTCCTATGTAATATTAGTATTTTTGTCCTTAGTATATAGAAGTCATAGTGTACATAAGCCAAGGTGCCAGTTACTGAATCAGAGGAAGGAAGAGTTAGGAACTAAGGTGCAAGAGTTGGCATCAGCCAGTCTCTATCCAGCTCTCCCATGGACTTAACTCCATGGTCTGGGTTTTCCTCATTCCTAAATTAGGAATCATTTCTTCTTAACAAGAATTTATATAATACCTAACAATTGACATATCTTCTCTCTTTGGGGAAATGTAGCTGTTTTTATCCCCATTTTTATAAATGAGGAAATCAAGACTCAGAGAGATTATATGTTTCGGTCAAGGTTATATTACTAGCAAAGACAAAATGCAGTTCAAACTCAGGTCTTCTGGCCCCACATCCCAGATCCTTTCCAGATGCACCAAGAAGATTTCAAATAAGAGCAAGAATGTACAGAGCAGTCTGCTGCAGAAGCAGATCTAAAATTGCACTGAGGGGTAGTTCCCCTGGCTTTTCACCCAAAGAAGGCTGGGACATGCACACAGTGTTGTGTGAATGGGCAAGGAGGGTGACCCTGGATACGGGATAACAGTGGTTTAATGATTCATGTACAGACTCAAGTTGGAGGGCCATGGGACAAACCAAGCCCTAAAGGGTGCCAGCCCCTCCTTTGCCTTCTTTTCTCATCAAAGCATCCTGGATTTGACCTACACTCCACAGCCCAGCCAGAGGACTTAAGGCAGTCTGTTTAACCTTTCTAGGCCTATTTCCTCATCTGTAAAATGGAAATGGCAGTAATACTTAAGCCCGTGACTGCTGTAAGCACAGATAAGATGATTCATGTTAGGGGTTTAGCATAGTGCCAGGCACATAGACAAAGTGAAAAGCCCCTGTCCCAGTAGGGAGTTGATGTTGGTTCTCTTCACACCTCTCTCCTGCCAGCAAGCAGGGGGAATGGGAGTCTTTCAAGTGTCTCTGTAGTCTCTAAAGTGCATTGAATATGTTAGACTCTCAGCCATCTTTTCTGGAAGACAAGAACTTCCCTGCCCTTCTACAAAGCAAACCCTCCATGAAAAGGGTGCTCTTGTCCACCATATGTAATTTTCTTGATGGCTTTCTGTATACTTGTTAGTGAGGACTGACTCCCTGGGGACTGCCTTCTGACCATAAGTCAGGAAAGGTGGATCTTGAGGGTGATTTCAGTGGAGGGACTGGGCCCACAGCCAGATGGACCAGGAAGGACCTGGTAAGGAGCCAAAGCATGGAAATTGGAGGCCAAGAGAGAACTATGTATAGTCCGTCCCGGATGCTAGAAAAGAAAGAGAGAAGTGAGGTTGGAGCAGAGGAAGCATTGGGGTCCAAGTTAACCTTGAGTTGGGAATTATTTGGACCAGCTTTACAGGAAAACAAGCTGGGTGAGAGAGAACAGGGGGAACCCCCAGGGAACCAACATTCTCTAACAAACATACAGAAATCTTTCTGTTTCCACTGAAAGTCATCAAGAGAATTACTTATGATGGACAAAAGCAACTCCTTTATGGCTGGTTTGCTTTTTAGAAGGGCAAAAAAAGTTCTTATCTTTCAAAAAATATGGGCATGGTCTTGGCAGTAAGAGAGGGAGTCAGTTTGCAAGAGTTTGAAAATGGGGCAGTATCTTTATAACAGCCTTCTTTTTTCAAGAAAGAAAGAGGCTAAGAAGTGTATGTAGATCAGTATCATTTAGAATTCTTTGCTTACAAGCAACAGAAGCCAACTTTAGCTATCTTAAGTATAAAGGAATGTATTGAAAGGATATGATCATGTATCTCAAGGGAATGCTGGTAAAATAGACTTGAAAAGACTAGGACTAGAACAGCTTTGGGAGTCCAGATAATGGGAAGTATTTGATTTGCCTTTGGGTGGTGGGCAAATGTACACTTGAAACCTATATGATCTTATTAACCAATGTCGCCCCCATAAATTTAATTTTAAAATTAATAAAGAAAAATAAAGTCTTCTTAGAGTTCTTCTGCCAGAAATCTTCTATCTTTTTTTTTTTTTTTATCACTTTTGCTCGTGTGTGAAAGAGTCAGATTTGCCTAAGTTGAGTCACATGTCCACCCCTTGGCCAGAGAAGGGCCAACAACCCACATCATGACTGAGAGGTAAACCAGGAAGAGAAATCAAAGTGTCGTTACCCAAGGAAAGGCTGCTGTGCAGCCCCCCAAAGGTGACTGCCCATGACATGGGGGGGGACTCACAGGAAATGTACCCGACTCAGTGCCCCTGAAACATTCTTGGCTGTGAGAGAAGGTGAAGGGAGAAACACATAAGCCTCAAAAGAGTAGCAGGAAGCTCTGAAAAGTAAGGAAAGCAGAGATGGCAGAGTCGAGTCACTGCTTGTGCAGGGGTTGGGATAGAGCTGGAGCCAGGAGAGGGTTGTCCGGACCTTGCACAGCCCTGAGCTGTCCTCAGGGACAGGGGAACTGAGATAAGGGAACTGGGGATGTCCTTGAATGTTTCTGAATTGCCTCTGAGGGTTGGAAAGGGGTACCAGTGGAGGTGGGCAAGAGGAATTAGACCCCAGAGAAATGATCAAGTTGACTGCAGCTTTTTTTTTTTTTTTTAATTCATTTTAGAGAGGAGACACAGAATGAGAGAGAGAGAGAGAAAGAGAGAAAGGGGGGAGGAGCTGGAAGCATCAACTCCCATATGTGCCTTGACCAGACCAGTGCAGGGTTTTGAACTGGCGACCTCAGTGTTCCCAGGTCGACGCTTTATCCACTGCGCCACCACAGGTCAGGCGTTGACTGCAGCTTTATCAGAAGTTTTACTGTCCATGTGGGAAAGGCATATGTACTTTCACAGAGCTCTCAAAAGAATGTGTGTGCTCCTGTGTTGGGGATAGTTAAAAGGCATGTCTTCTCTCTCTCTCTCTCTCTTTTTTTTTTTAGTCATTAAAAATAAAAGGCAGTGGATAAGGACTATGCAGTATTTATGAACACCTTGAGCCTGAAAATGAAGCACTCACTGTTCTGTGACAGTGTGAATTCATCTAGAAAGCATTCAGACAGTTATAGTCATGTGTATGCACTAAGACAGCCCGGAAAATTAGTGTAGTTTCGTGAGACTAGTGGTCAATTAAGAAGGGGGCAGGAGGCCAATGCTAAAAGTATCTAAAGGGAAAATATGAACATACATCGAAACTACACTACTTCTTACTTCTAAGTGTGGGTTTCACTGTGAAGGTTGTAAATTGGGGTGAAGGGAGGTAGAGTTGATTGTAAAGCTTGGAGATCATGGGGAGAGCCGACCCCACTCCCCTGCTGTTCTGGTTTCCAGCTCAGCAGTCAGCCCAGGTGCTGGGCAAATTTAAAAGAATTTCTGCCCTAGAGATTAGAAACCAAACTCCAGGCCGGTCACCTCCCCTCCGTGCCTCCCTTTGCCAAGATACAAGGAGCTTAGTCGTCTGAGGAGGGACAAAGGGGTATTGTGAAGGGGAGCCTGGTTATGTGAAGGCTTTGCAACTAAAAGCTTTTATGCTGCTATCTAAGCCATTCTGCCCGGGGGGGACTCTGTGTGCCTGTCCCAACTTCACTGTATCAGTTCAAAGAGAAATTTCAGCCGGACGCAGTGATTGCAGAAGGATATCTGGGGATTTGGCAACATTAATAGGTTAAGAATTTCTATCACAACATCTCATCCAAGTCCCAGTTCCTGGCCCCACTAGGTCCTGGGATGGGTGAGGGTGGAAAAATCCTTCTTTTTGTAGCTCTGAGTCACAGGTTTCTCCCACAGGAGCTGGCTGAGAGGCAGCCCAGCTTGGGGGTGCGGTGAAGATGGGGGTACAGGTTGCATCACCGAGGGTAAGATAAAAACCTCTTTCAATTCTTTTTATCCTCCTTATCTTGGCCCTTCTAGGAGAATTCTGCCACCTTCTGGAAGGGCTGCTTAGGCCTGACGGGTTAATGATACTAGGGACTTTATCATGTCTGGGGAATTAGTTCACTTGAGGTGTCCTATTAGTCTCATCCTAATTAATTAATAAGTATGTATTTAGTGTTCTCTCTTCCCTAACACTGTACTGTTGTGAGGCTTGGACTCATGACTGCAAGGAACTTGTTATTCAGTTCACCAACCATTCATGTAGCAGGTACTGTGCGGAGGATTAGGGTCAGACGGGTAAAAGATTGAGACCTGCCGTATGGATACCAGAACAATACACAGTGATCTATAACGAAGCATTCTCCCGTGCCCCTAGCAACTGCTTTCATTTCTGTAACTCCTGAGCAGTGGAAGGCAGGCAATTACTTGTGTTCTAGCATGGGGTTGTTTCCATGATCTGACTTTATATCTACTGGACTCTATGTTTAACGCAAACTCTCAGGCTTTGGCTCAAAACTGACCAATATTTGCAAGTTTACACACTTCTTTCCGTCAAAAGAATCTTTGCCCCTTTTTCTTGCTAACAGCTTAGGTCAAGGTTTTCTCTTTTATGTCCCTCAGGAAGACACAGACCTGGGAAGAGGGTAGTGCCATCTTTGGTGGATTTTTCCATATCTGTGGGCAGTAATGTCAGGTATATAGGTCTGTGACCTCATACAGTAGAAGGATCTAGGGGCAGGAAGGGAAGAATAGTGGGGCTTCTAATAACACAAAGGAAGGAAAATGAAGTGCTGATTTTGTATTCAGAATGCATAGCCTAAGAAATATACTGACTGCTCTAGGGCCTCATCTTGACCCAGTAAGTGACCTTATGGGCCTTTTTATTATGGAGATAAACACTATAGCATATCCTTGAGCTTTTACTATTTAAATCCCAGTTCATGATCTAGGAAGACCGTGGGCTCAGAAGGTCCCATCTCCTGTCCTAACTGCTGCTAGTGCACCAGGCTGATAGAGCTGGATGGTGTTCCAAAACGCTGAGCGTCAAAGGAAGGGACATGAGGGTCTCCAGTGCTGCAGTGAAGGAGCATGGAGGAACGTGGGTGGGCGTGGAAGAATGAGACGGGGTGGAGAAAAGGACAACAGGCTTCAGACTTTCTCCTTGAATTCATTTACTGGGATGCTCTCACCCAGAATCTCACATAGGCCTCTGGACTTCACCCAACTGGCTTCATGTTCCTTCTTTCCTTAAGAGGAGGATGTGGCTGAATATGGCATTTCCCTCACAGGATGTAAATCAGGTTTGGATTAGACCTAGGCCCAACTTAACTCTGTTCCCAGACTTGTGTCTGCTCCTTCAAGATCTGGGCAACCGCCAGACCACAGGAGCATAATGTATAATAGAAATCCAGTAACACTGTTGTGGTCATAGCTTCACTGCTCTGAAGAGGTAACAGAGATCCAGCAATATCAAAGGCATGTGAGTCCCCTCTGATCTGAACATGGATCCCCCACTCCCCCAGTTCTCCACTGGCCGTATCCCTCCCCAAGATGCGAATCAGTTGGAAGCAGTTATTCAGAGGAACCAGCATTAAACTTGATGGAAAGTTATGAAGACAAATTCTGACTCCTTGACTGGCAGATTGTGGCTTTATCGAATGATTTCTCAACTTCCTTAAATTTCAACTTTCTACTTTACTGATGAGATCAATATTTTAAAAACATTTTAATAGCTTTATTAGAAAACTGATTCATACTCATTATAGAACATTTATATAATAGAAAAAGAACAAAGCAGAAACTAAAAACATTATGGTCAAATTTCTATACCCCAAATTAACCTCTGTTAATGTTTGAAAAAATAATCTGCTACCCATATGGAGATAGATAGATATATATAAAGTAAATCATGTTATACATATTTTCTAGAAATTGTTTTACTTGAAATTAAGTAATAATGAATGTATTTCTATGTCACTAAATATAATTCTTCAACATAAATTTTAATGGCTGCACTGTATTTTATTTTCTAAATAAATCATAATTTACTTAGTCACAATTGATGGCTATTTAGGTTATGTCTTTTTCTCTATTTCATTATTATTGTTGCTGATTAATATTGGGGAAAATATTGTCCTTTCAACTATTCTTCTCCTAACACAAATTGTGAGAAATATTGAATGGTATAGCTCAAAAAACGACACAAGAATCATAAAACCACGTCAGTGAAAGCAGGGATTTAGACTGGAGGATAAGGTCCTAGAAAAATTTTAGTAATCCTCACCTCTATCATTGATTTCCAATCCCATGATCATTACTATACATGTACACTGCTATCCCACTGGCTTTGAGTGGCAAGTGCATTCAGCAAAATTTCTTATTTGGAATATTCCAGTGGATTTATTTCAACACTAAAATTTTGCTTCCAAAAAAGCCATGCTCTTCCCAAGAGTATTTTTTGTTCCAGAAATCCTGGGTCTACATAGGAATGATCCCAATGCCCTGCAGGGAAATTCCTGCTTTCAGGATCAGACCCTTCCAGAAGTCACCTGAGCGTTTCCCCAGTGGCAGGTGGGGCAATGTGTTGTGTTTGGAAGGAGCAGCAGCCGTGTGTCACCACCCCGGAGAAATGCCTGTCAGTACCCTATACTAGGAATTTATGTGTTCTGCTCTATCCCCAACCTCCCTTCTTATGTACGAGACCTATGTGTCGGCTCTCCCTGATTTCTTTGGGTGGGCCTCCTTCTGTAAAGGGAAAAGGACTTATACTCCCTCTTCTGGACATGGACCACAAAATTCAGAATTTGGATATGCGCAAATTCCTTCTTGGAGAGGTGTGCTGTGCACAGCACTTCTCTGTAAACTCTAAAGCTCACTTTTACATGAACAGAGCTCCCAGGACATGGATTCCCTCAGTCTTCTTAGTAGAGCATTTTAGTTCCAGCTGCCTGTTCTATCGCTTAATCTGTGGCAGAGCAATGATGATTCTGAATCCACAGCCTTGACTTTGCCCAGAAGAGACTCTTCCAGCCCCCTGCTCTCATGGCATGACTGGGTGACATGGAACAAGTGCCCAGCAGATGGTCTGTGCACTACTAGATCCAGGCGTCCGGAGTGGGAAGGGGGAGAATGTTCTTTCATCTTTTCCCACATCACAGACTTTTAATATCGCTGAGTTTTCCAATCCCCTTCCCTGAAAATTGCAAAACTGAACAGGAACAGAGCATGCGAAGTCTAAAGTCTCCACCATAGACAGAGCTTAAAGCACCATTAATTACCTTCCGATGTGACTTGCTGTGGTCAGATCAGAAGAGAATAGATCTGGCCTTCGGCGTGAATGCGAGTGGAAATGTTGGGGCTCAGGGTCCCTTAAGAAAACAAGTTATCACCTGACCAGGCGGTGGCGCAGTGGATAGAGCGTCGGACTGGGATGCGGAAGACCCAGGTTCGAGACCCCGAGCTCGCCAGCTTGAGCGCGGGCTCATCTGGTTTGAGCAAAAGCTCACCAGCTTGAGTCCAGGGTCACTGGCTCCAGCAAGGGGTTACTCGGTCTTCTGAAGGCCCGCGGTCAAGGCACATATGAGAAAGCAATCAATGAACAACTAAGGTGTCAAAACGAAAAACTGATGATTGATGCTTCTCACCTCTCTCCGTTCCTGTCTGTCTGTCCCTATCTATCCCTATCTCTGATTCTCTCTCTGTCCCTGTAAAAAAAAGAAAAAGAAAAAAAAGTAAAGAAAACAAGTTATTCTAGGCATCAGATGGGAGCACTAGATTTATCGGGGTAATCACTTAAATTATATAAATGTCTAATCACTACGGTTTACACCTGGAACTAATATAATACTGTATGTCAACTGTAATTGAAAAAAAAAATTTTTTTAGAAAATAAGCATCCTGACCACTAGATGGTGCTGAGAGATAGCCTGTGAGAACTTAGTTAGGAAAGACAGGTTATGTCATCTGGGTTAACCCCTTTTCACAAAAAGAGCTTCCAATAGGGCTGTGATGGTGAACCTATGGCAGGCGTGTCAGCACTGACACGCATAGCCATTTTCGATGACACGCGGCCGCATTCCAGAGAAGTATGGGGCCACGTGCCAAGAAGGACGTTTCATCCTCGGCTACTGCACGGCAAGGTGCAGGAGCCGAGAATAAAACATTTGCTGTAGTGTAGACACTCTGTGCCGGAGGTCTGTAGGCCAAAACAACAGAACTCCGGCACAGAGCGTCTAGTTCTGGGACTTCCGGTTAGGCCGTTTTTCTCAAAGTGACACATCACCCGAGTTAGGCTTGGTTTTTTGGCGAATTTTGACACACCAAGCTCAAAAGATTGCCCATCACTGCAATAGGGTATGAGCCCTGACACTTGTAGTAAAAACCCTGAGCCTGAGCATGATGATCAGAAGCACAAGATGAAGGCCTGATTGATCAAAGGAGATAACAGACCTATTGGTTTTACGGAGAGCCACTGAGTGACGGAAGAGGAAGAGCTGCCATGCTATGCCTTCTCAATCCTTTCAGGTATTTTGCGTCGTCTCTTCTCTGTGAATTCTAGAGCCCTTGTTGGTTCACTCATATAGCAACTATCAGCCTGGAAGGCACCCTGCAGAGAACTGTATGTATCCCTGGAGCAGAGGAAACACACACAGCCCTACGTCAGTTCCCGGACCTGACAGTGGGCCACTTCCTGTCAATTGAAGCAGCTGCTTCCAGGAGGGGAGGTCAAAGAGGCCCTCCAAGATCTGGTCTACCCTGGAGTGAGCCACCTATTTCTCCACATTCTCCCTTCCCCACACCCTGGCCCACAGTGGGCACTCCCCAAACATGTATTAAATGTATGAAAGCAGAACCCTGGCTTACCAGACCTCTCACACTGTTTGTTCAACTCTGAGATGAGCTAGTGGGAAATTCAGGCAGAATTGAGTGTGAGGGTAAGGTAGGCATGGGAGGGAGACTTTTCTTTCTCTCAGCTTGGGTCTGTCATCAGCTGAAGATGACAATAATGGCCAGCATCTATTGAGTACTTACTAAATGCCCGTCCTGAGCTAAGTGCCAGAGCTGGTATTTGAACTCAGCAAGTAGGACATCAGGGGCCATACACTGTCACCTTGAGAACTCAAGTGGACTGGAGCTGCTACATATGTGCCACAGAAAATGAGCTAAGGCCCTGGCTAGGTGGCTTAGTGGATAAAGTGTTGTCCTGGCACAACAAGGTCGTGGGTTTGATCCCTGGTCAGGGCACTACAAGAAGCAATTAATGAGTGCACAACTAAATGAAACAACTGGACGGAACAATGAGTTGATACTTCTTGCTCTCTGTCTCTCCCTTCCCTCCTCTTCTCCTCTCTCTCAAATAAGTGAGAAGAAAAGAAAAGGAAAGGAAAAAGGAGCCAAGGTGCCATAATCAGCTCTCTGACTGGCCTGAATTTCCTTGGCTTCTTTTTTTTTTCTTTTAATATTTTTTTATTTCTTTTTATTTATTTATTTTAGAGAGGAGACACAGAGTGAGAGAGAAAGAGAGAGAGAGAGAAGGGGGGGGAGGAGCTAGAAGCATCAACTCCCATATGTGCCTTGACCAGACCAGTGCAGGGTTTTGAACTGGCGACCTCAGTGTTCCCAGGTCGACTCTTTATCCACTGCGCCACCACAAGTCAGGCTCTTTCCTTGGCTTCTTAAAACCCCGAAGTCTCTTCCCACATGGGCTCTCCAAGCTGCTTCAGAGCCAGCCCCCTGCTTGGAACTGGGCCCTGCTCAGCCCCTCCTGTGCCCAAATGTGAGCAGACATTGTTTTCACGTGTGATTAAAGCTAATGGAGATGAGACAGCTGGTTTAAAACCAAGATGTTGCAATTTGTAAAATGATCTAGAATCCCAGTCATAAGGCTGGATTTACCAGGTTCTCATTCCCTGAGTTCCATCAGCTGCCAATGTAGCTCCCATTTCTCCCTCCCCTGCCATTGTCTATGCCCCCTTTCTGCCTCCGTTGTACTGAGCCCCCTCCTTCTGGCTCACTCAGGGAGCCCACAGCTGCACTGGACAGATCATTTTGCAATGATATATGTTGTAATTACATCAGTTCTACCCTGTGTTCTTCCACTGTTGTTGGGCTCTAAGAAGATCAATGGAGCATTGGAATTGATGTGGGATAAACAAGTCACTACCAGGCACCCTACCAGTCCGAAGGGACAGGAAAATACAGACCCCTGTGTCTGCTGATCCCAATGCCCAGGGTCTGAACCCACATTTTAATCAGTGCCCCAGGATTTTGTAACATGAGGTTAGATGGGGAATCACTGCCTACCTTCTCACTGGAGTCCTTCTCCACCAGATCCTCCTTCCACCCACTCCTCTTGTAGTTTCCAAGGCCCTAGTCTTTGGACATCTTGCTAGTCCTTTACCCCTTTATATTTTCATTTAATAATACTTAATAGGTGCCTATAACATGCCAGGCACTGGGGCTGATGCTTTATCTCCACCTGTACAACCACCCTATACGGAAAGAGTTCTGATTCCTGTCTTACATGAAGAACCCCGCCCTGCCCCATCATCTGCCTGGCTCTCTGGCTCCCAAGCCCACAGCTGCACTGAACAGACTATTTGTAGTCATATATGTGGTCATTGCATCAGTTCTTCCCCCTGATCCCCGCTGGGAAGAGCCGAGATTCAACCGCAGGCATGTCTGGGTCTGAAGCCTGTGCTCCAAGTTTATTGATCACACTTGTCACATTTTGTTTCTTCACAGTGTCTGGAAAAATAGTAAATATTTGTTAATGAATAACTGAATGAATAAATTAAAGAAGAGTCCATACTCAAAGTTACACACACACACAGAATTCTGCCTCTTGGCCACCTCATTTTCTCCCTATTCTATATACCCTATACTTCTCTGCATGTCTGATCGCTGCTCTCCCAACTCCACTCTTGGATGATGACTCTGAGCCTCTGACCCAGCCCGTGGTGGCCGTGGCTGCTCTCAGAGAATGAGCAGTAGAATTAGCCTCCTGACTTCTTTGTAACCCAAGAGCTTAGGAAGGATCTCTTCAGAGGCCAGAGCTCTGCTCAGAGAAAAAATGGGACTGGGTAGTGGGGTCTCTAAAAAGCCCAGGCCCTGACCAAGCGGTGGCACAGTGGATAGAGCATCGGACTGGGATGAGGAAGACCCAGGTTCGAGACCCCGAGCTTGCCAGTTTGAGCGCAGGCTCATCTGGTTTGAGCAAAAAGCTCACCAGCTTGGACCCAAGGTTGCTGGCTCCAACAAGGGGTTACTCGGTCTGCTGAAGGCCCGTGGTCAAGGCACATATGAGAAAGCAATCAATGAACAACTAAGGTGTCGCAACGAAAAACTCATGACTGATGCTTCTTATCTCTCTCCATTCCTATCTGTCTGTCCCTATCTTTCCCTCTCTCTGACTCTCTCTCTCTGTCTCTGTAAATAAATAAATAAATAAATAAATAAATAAATAAATAAATAAATAAATAAAATAAAAAGCCCAGGACATGAGGAAGATGAATTCTCAATCATTTCACCATTTTTAGTTACTTTCGTCTCTCATGCCATCTTGTTTATCTATGGCAACCTTACAAAAAGAGAACTCCTTGGGAACAGATACCACCTCGACATAGCAGAGTAGATACCTGGTAACCTAGCAGAGTCCTGGTAAACATTAAACCTCCAGCAAATATTTTTTCCAAGAGTGAGTAACAAAAGCTGCTCTTTATACAAGACTTGCTACTGTACCAGACATCATACTAGCTCATGGAATTCTTTCAAAAACCATAACAGTCAAGAATTATTATCCCCATTTTACAAATGAGGAATTAACCCTGAACGCATATGTAAGGTAACCGCCACAGAAATAATAAAGCTACATAAAACTTGAATTGAGGTCTGGTCAGTTTCAAGGTCCTAATTCTTTCCCATGTTGCTTCCCGGGGAACCAGGCACAGACTAGAATGGTGTTATATTGACTCTGTAGGAATTTATATTTTAACTATTGCAGTCCAAACCATGTGGTGTGTGTATATACCCTGACCCCGCCCCCTCCCCAAAGTGGTTAGCATCTGAAGCACTCTAATCAGGAGTCCACACTCTGGAGAATGGTTACATAAACACTTCAACTGCCATCCACACTTATACCAGTGGTCTAACTGTGCTTGAGGATGCTAGCAACAATCTCTCACTGGTTAAATAAGTGGTTTTCAAAATATAGAGGTAGCCAGAAAGATTATTTGGGCTCTCACATGAATGATGTGTGAAAAACAGACGGACCAACTCTGACTCCTCTAAGCAGGTGTGGGACCTTTGTGCCTGCTTGCTAATAGATGTTTGTACATTTGGCAAACTTTGGCCTTGCCATTTTTAATATCTCACCTGTAGGAGGTTTTGGAAGAGGAGACAAATGGCCTCTACTCACCTTGCATCTCCAGTGGCTGCAAGTATAAGAACCTGACAATTGCCAACAGGCCAAATTAGTCCAGACCTGTTCACAATGAGTGCCCATCCAGGCCTCATCCTGCTCTCAGAAGAGAAAAGAAGGCCCTCCATTTCAGTGACCCAAATGGCCCTTTGACTTTAGGCATATGCTGGCTTTCTTCCTTTCTCTCTGCTGTCAGGCCCCTATTAATAAGCTAACATCAAACAGAAATGAGCTCTAGATGGGGTGGGCACCAGCCCCCAGCTCCAACCCTGCCCCTCCTGCTCTCCTCTCTCTTCCACTACAGCACCGGCCACAGATGATGCCCAATATGGCTTTTTACTGCAGTTTTACAAAGTCCCCTTCTACTGTGGTGACTCCCTTATAATCCTGTCTTTTCCTCCAGCTCTGAAACTGTCTGACTTGAAGGGTAGCTGTGTTGAGGAAATAATTTATTCACTTTATACCTGGACAAACTGAGGCAAGAAGCAAGGAGATGGTTCGTCAACGCTTAGAGCTGGGCATCTAATGGTGTAATAGTGTACCTAGAACAACTTAAAAGTCAGCTACTATAAATGAATGAATGAATGGAAGGAAGGGAGGGAGGGAAAAAGAGAGAAATGTGGCGGCAGCTGATGTCATTGTCTGGGTTTGGCAAATAGCCACGATTTGACTCTTGTCTCAGCTCCACAGAGAGCTACATAGAAAGTGCTGTAAGACAGAAAGACCACGAGAAAATGACAGTGACTCAGTCATCTCAGACCTTAATCTCACGGTTAAATTGGGGTATGCAGCCTGGAGGCCCATAGGGATTCATCCCTGAGGTAGAGTGACAATGCGGGGCTGTGGTTCAGGGTGATGTAGAAGCCAGGTCTCGTTGGAGCCAGAACAGCTGCTTCTGCTGATTGGGGACCAATGGGAGGTGAAGAGGACACCAGAAACCTAACCAGACTTGCTGGGCTGCCAGCATGGGATGGCTGGGGCCAGGAAGAGATGGCAATATCAACAAAGGTGACTGGTAGAACAATGCCTTTTAGAAGGGGAACTCTGCTCTGCCTGTAAGCATCCCTCGGTGGCCTGGTTATTGATACTTGCAGCCCCCAAAGAATGCTGGGGTCCAGGGCTTTGAGAGTCACTCTGCCCCTGGAGAAGAGGAGGGGAAGAGCCCATTCTCTGCTAATCATCCATTCACTCTGGTAATAGGTAGGGACTAATTATAATAAATAGAAGAGCTGTAAGACTTAGGTATAAAGACATTATTGGGACAATTAGGGACATAAGAATATGTCCTGTATCATAGGTGATAGTATTGCATTGATGTTAAGTTTCCTAAGTGTGATATTAGAACACCCTTATTCTTAGAAAGGTATATGCTAAAGTGTTCAGGAGTAAAAGGCCAAAAAGATGCACAAAAAGGGGATAAAAATGTTGTGTACCACTAACTCCCAAATGGGAGCGGGAGAGAGAGAAAATGTGACAATATGTTACCAACTGGTAAACCTGGGTGAAGAGTATATGGATATTTAATGTACTTTTTTTTTTTTGTAACATCTGTAGGTTTAAAGTTTTCAAAATAAAATGTTGGGAGGAATGTTTGATGGAAAAAGAATAGCTATCACTTAGTGAACAATAATTGGATCCTAAAATATATGTAACTTTTATCTGATATAATCCTCTAACCAATTCTAGAGGAGGACATTATGGTTCTCATATTAAAAATAAGGAAACTGGGTCCCGGAGAGGCTAAGGAATTTGTCCAAGTTTACAGAGCTGGGATTGAAGCTGACCCCAAAGCAGGGGTCAGTCACACAGAGGAGTGTGGTTGGGATACTAATGGCTAACAGTTTCTTGAGCCTTTCCATGTTCACATCAACCCATTTAATCCTCCCTTTCTAAAAGCCATGTACTTTGTGATCAGTCCTTTCACTGGCACAGGTGGGAGGGAATGAAGGGGCACTCACATATGCTGATAAAGTGTAGGTTGGTGCAATCTCCTGTGAGGGCAATTCGACAGCATCTATTGAAATCTAACATTCCTGTTGTGTTTAGAGCCATTAATTCCACTTCTAAGTATTAAGCCATAAAAACAGTCATACTTGGCCTGACCTGTGGTTATTATCAAGTGTTGACCTGGAAACACTGAAGTCGCCAGTTCAAAACCCTGGGCTTGCCTGGTCAAGACACATATGGGAGTTGATTCTTCCTGCTCCTCCCCACTTCTCTCTCTCTCTAAAAATGAATAATAATAATAATAATAAAGTCATATTTGTGGACCAAGAAGTATGTACGAAGACAGTCATTAAAACAAGGTATATAATAGAGTTTGAAAACACCCTAAAATATCCATCGTTAAGAATATTAGGGAACCATTAAAAAGAAGGCATCTCTAAGTGTGCTGATATGTTACACTTAGAGTCAACAAATGGTAATGTCAAGAGAAAAAAAGCTAGAGATACTTCGCTAGAGTTGAGGAGATCTGAATACATATGCATTTATAAGTACTTATGTATGCATAAAATATCTTGAAAGGATACACACAAAAATGACAACAGTGGTTGTTTGGGGAAGAGTGATCTGAGAGGCAAGGGAGAGGGTGGAAGACTTACTTTTTATTGTTAGCCCTTCTGTATTATTTGAAATTTATATTATGTGCATGATTACCAATTCCAAGTGAATGAATGCTTGAACGAATGACTCTCCCTTACAAACTCCAGAGGACTGCTTTGGGGCTTCCTTAGGCGAGTTCTAGAGTGTTGAAGAGGACAGCAGAGGTCAGTGCCCCAAAGACTAGGGCTCACCTATCCTAATCCTCAGGAGTTATGAATCTATTGGCAAGTTCGGCCTCAGGAGCCCAATCGGCCCAGTTGGACTTTCCCCTTGCCCTCTGAACTACGGGGACCAGGGGACCAGCTTTTCGTACTGTCGGGGCTCTTGAAACTGCGTGAGAATCACCTGGGAGCTTGTTAGCTGGGCAAATTCCCCACCTTCCCTCCAGAAACTCAGATTAAACCTGAGGTGGAGCCCGGGGATCCTTCACCGCCATCTGGACTGAATCTTCATAAGCCCTTTGGAGAATCAGGCCCTGCTGGTGTTTGCCTTTTTGGAAGAAATCTTTTACCCCATAACCACCTAACCAAAACTTGAGTGTTCCAACCCCTCTGGGTGTAGGATTATACTGGTGACTAAGGAACCGTAAACCCTTGAAGAACAAGGGTACACTGAAGACAGTCCTCCCTGCAAAGTGCCCAACAGGCAGTGTCCTGTTTGGCTTTCTTCCTTCTTGGCCGGCTCCTTTAAATAAATAATACATGCACATATGCACGCATAGTTCACACACACACACACACACAAACAAGGTACCCTCTGGGATGCGGTGGCTTTTTTTCATCCTTCCAAATTATAAATCAGAACATTAGTATGCCAGTGAGACAGAGTGTTTGAAATAAGAACTTCTGCTTCAAATATCCTGGGTTAAAGTTTGTACAGGTCGCCGGACAATGCTGGAACATCCTTTGGTGGTGGGTGGTGGGGGTGGGTCTGGTCTTGCGCCCCTCCTGCGAGGGTCCACACTTGTTGGGAGCAGAGCAGATCCAGGGGCGACCTCGCGGTCCCTTGTGGCACCTGGTGCGGCCTCCGCGGAGAGCTGGGGGCGGGAGTCCAAGAGATTCCAACACCCACGGGGTGCCCCACCGCCCCAAGAACAAGCCCCGCGCGGCGGGGCGGTGGGAGGCTGGAGCCTGCTGAGGTCATTTCCTGTGCCTCTCCGCGAGCCGCCTGGGAGCCGAGCCGGCGCTCTGCCTTTAAGGAGCGGGCGGGGAAGGGAGGGGCGGAGAGAGCGCGGCGGAGCGTTGAATGGGGCGCGGGGAGGTGCGGCTCGGCTCGCCTAGTCTTTGTGCGGCCAGCCTGCGGGCACCCCTCCAGGCCCCAGCCTCTCCCCGCTCCGCCCACCCCGACCCCTGCTGCCGGGGAACGGAGACCCGGCGGCCGCTGTGGACTCGGACGAGAACGACACAAGGTCAGCGGCGGACGCGGGCGGAGGGCGCCCGGGTGCCGGCTGTGCGGGGGAACGCCCGCGAGCTCGCGGGAGGTGAGTGGCACCTTTCTGCTTTGGTCAGGGCTGGGCTGGCGGTGTTCGCTTGGCCCTGGAGGGTGTTTGGCGGAGCGGAGAGGACCAGGTCCCTACGGCCCGGAGGGCAAGTCCGGAGCAGGTGCCTCACCACCTGGAACGGGCTCCTAGCAGCTGGGAGCGCTGGGAGCCGCGCGATCAGGCTCGGGAACCAGCACGGAGAGGCGGGGAGTATACTTTCTGGGGAAGACCGGGAGTTTGGGACCGGCTCGATCTAGTTGCTCCCGGGAAGAGCCCTCGGAACGTACTTTCAGGCTTTTCACCGCGTTGCCTCTGCTCTCGCTCGGTTCCATCTCTCCTTCTGCCCTCCCCACTTGATCTCTGATTTTTCTCTTCTGTGATTTCTCGACTTCTAATCGGTTTAGGCTGGACTCCTAGAGGCAGGTCAGCCTTACAGGAAAGAAAACAATTTGGGCGTCGAATGACACCAAGAGCTTTGTGTCTTAGGACCCTCAGAGAAGAATCGGTCACTAGGGACCAGGGGGGCCTTGATAGGGGGCGGCAGAAGCAGTGAAGACCCTAATCTGGGAGTAGAATCCGTTCCCTGTCGGATTTCTCCCTGCCAGGACATCTCCATAAGCTTTTACTGTGAATCTACCTCATAAAACTCTTGCAGACAGAGCCTTAGTTCCAGCTAAAACTTCTGCTTGGAAGATCATTTTAGTAACAATTTCAATGGAAAAGTCAATGGTTCTTTCATCATACTTTTTGGACTGTCTGATCTGCCCCAGGCACTGTATATGGTAACATCACTTAACGCTTTATAAATAATCAATTCCAGTGTTTCTGCACATTATTATCTCCTTTTTACAAAGAAAGAAAGAGACTCAAAAATTATGATTAGTCCAAGTTCATATAGCTAAGAAATGGAAGAGGCCAGACACAAACACAAGCCTCCTAAATTCCAAAGGGTTTGGACCACTGGCCAGTCACCATCCCCCCAACGCTGCTGGGGGGGGGGGTGGATTTGCTCAGCACTGAGTTATGGTGTAGTACAACCCTGTGCTCCCAAAGATTTCACAGCTGAGAAAATGAGGTACCTCTTCTGCCCTCTTCGGAAACCACCAGCTAAGAGGGAAGAGTGTGTACCTCCCACTCTACTCCCCTCCTCCTCCAGCCTCCTCACTAGTCCCTTCCTCTCTCTATGGGGCTGAGTACATGTATGCAGAATCTGTGCTCCTTATGGGTTGCAGAGTGTTTTCTACATGCTGATGGTAGGGTGCCAGGATTCCCTCACTCCTGATCCAGGTAACTTCACAGCAGGCTGGCTGCTGAGTCCCCATTGTGGCATTCTCTGGCCAGCCCAGCAGAGCCGTCTCTTCCTTCTGTCAAAAACTAATTGCCTGACCAGGCAGTGGCGCAGTGGATAGAGCGTCGGACTGAGATGCGGAAGACCCAGGTTCGATACCCCAAGGTCGCCAGCTTGAGCGTGGGCCCATCTGGCTTGAGCAAAAGCTCGTCAGCTTGGACCCAAGGTCGCTGGCTCAAGCAAGGGGTTCCTTGGTCTGCTGAAGGCCCGCGGTCAAGGCACATGTGAGAAAGCAATCAATGAACAACTATGGTGTCGCAACAGCAACGAAAAACTAATGATTGATGCTTCTCACCTCTTTCCATTCCTGTCTGTCTGTCCCTATCTATCCCTCTCTCTGACTCTCTCTCTGTCCCTGGAAAATAAAATAAAATAAAACCTTTTAATAAAAATAACTAATTTAAGGCTCTGATGGGGCAGCTCAGTTGGTGGAGTGTGTCCCAGTGTGCCACGGTTGCCAGTTCAGCCCTAATCAGGGTGCATACAAGAGTCAACCAATGAATGAACACATGGGTGGAACAACAACAAATCAATGTTTCTCTCTCACACACTCTCTCTCAAATCAATAAGTAAGAATTAAAAAAAATAAAACAATTCAAAACTGACCTCTCTGGGGGAAGCGCGCACATTTTGCTGCTTGGAGTAAAAATTAGAGTAACCATAAGGGAGGGAAATTTGGACTATTATTTGGCCATTTAAAAATATATATCATTTAACCCTACAATGTCATTTCTAGGACTTTATTCTTCAGCTATATTCTGATATATATGAAATTATATATATTCGTTGAATATTCATTACAGCATTGTTTATTTTAGCAAAAGGTTTCAAACCAAATATCTGTCAATAAAGAACTCCTAAATAACAGTCACGCACCATTTAACTATGGAGATACATTTTGATAAATGCTTTGTTTGGCAATTTCATTGGGTGTGAACACCATGGAGTGCAGTTACGTGACCTAAATGATCCAGCCTACTACACACTAAGCTATGTGGTATAGCCTATTGCTCCTAGATTACAAACCAGTGCAACATATTACTGTACAAAACAACATGAGATTAAATCAAGCACAAGAGAAAATGATGCAATCAACAGATGTGGTAGCTGGCATGACATGGCACACTTTTATAGCAAAGTTTTTTTAATAAGCTTGAAACAGCACAGTCTAAAATAACAATAAAAAGTATAATAAATACATAAACCAGTAACAAGGTTGTTTGTTATTATCAAGTATTACATGCTATACATAATTGTATGTGCTATTCTTTTCTATGACTTGCCGTGCAGCAGGTTTATCTGCACCAGTATTGCCCCAAACACGCGAATAATGCATTGTGCTATATTACGATGGCTATGACGTCCTTGGGGGATAGGAATTTTTCAGCTCCATTACCTTATGGGAAGCATTTTATATGAGGTTCGTCATTAACTGAAACGTTGTTATGTGGCTCATGATTGCAAAATCCTGTAGTAGCCACCCAACGGAGTACAATAAAGCTGTTAAAAAGCATGGAAAGAAAATGAGGCAGATATGTATATTGATATAGGAAGATCTCTAAATTATAATAAGTATAGTGTGTTAGTGTGCCACCATTTGTGTGTGTGTGTGTGTGTGTGTGTGCAACATGTACATGAATGCTTGTCTAGGCACTGAACACTCTGAAAAACACAAAAACCCATAACAGTGGTTGCCTCTGATTAGAATTATGGATGAAGGATAAGGGTAGGAAGAAGCCTTTACATTGTTGACTTTTTGGTTCAACATTCAAAAATAAAGAGATAAAATCATTTTTAAAAATCTCCTGTGAGGGGGAGGGGGAGGGGATTAAAGAGGGAAAAATATATGGTGATGGAAGATGATTTGACTTTGGGTGATGGGCACACAACACAGGCAGCAGTTCAATGCTATAGAAATGTTTACCTGAAACCTATTTATTCTTATTGATCAGTGTCACCCCATTATATTTAATTTTCAAAATTAAAAAAAAAAATTGCCTGACCTTCTCTTCAAGGTAGATTTGGTGGTAAGCACATCTGTGGACCACATCTTCTCATATACCCAGGGCACTGCTGGTTTGCCCTTATTGATAGTAGCTGCCTTTCATTGAGTGCTTACGGTGCGCCAGGCTTTTGTAATATCTCCTTTAATTCTCAAAAAATTTTGTATGGTTCAACCTAATATTATTGCCCTCAATTTCAAAATGGAACTGAGGCTCAGAGAAGTTGACCAAATGGTTTTAGGTCACAGGATAAATTCATGCCTGAGCCGGGTTTCAAATCCAGGCCTGTTTGGCGCCAGAACGCAGGTTCTTAATCACTATCCTCTGCTGTTTCTCTTTACTGGTTTTGTTATCCAGGGATGCTACTCCTGGTTGTTCTAGCCCTTCTTCTGTGTTTAGATCACTTAAAGCTGGAACTTGCTCAACTTTCCTGCCCCCCCTCCTGCCCCAATCACTGTGAAATGTCATGCTTGACACCCAGGAGAGAGGTCGGGTGCATGCTGTTGACTTGATCAAATGCTGCAAGCTCAGAGGGAGCTGTGCCCCTGCATCCACTCCATCCTCAGAATGGGGGCTGAGGCGCAGGGCTCTTCCCCTCCCACAGTTGGGCAGGTGGTCGGCCTTGTTTAGCGAGCACTTTCAGAAGGTAGTGCTTGCCCCTCACAGCAAGTGGAAATCACAAAAGGTGCTCACACTCAGGGAGTGAACCACAGTAAGGTGACACGGGAGAGCCCAGTGGAAACTGTACCCAGAACAGAGTTCCCACAACCCTCTGATGCCCCCTGCAGTGACTTCTGACCTCTCTTTTAGGCTCTTATATTAACCGGCCCCCTTTGCAGAGAAGTTCCAGGGTATTCGTGCTGTAGCCCTGAGCCTTGCAACCCACCAATCTTTATTCCTCTCTATGGGTCCAACATTGCATGTAGGAAATGCAACTTAACAAATGTTGGTGGAATTAAATTTAATCTCAGCATTTTGTCAAGTTCTGGTCAAATTCCTAAATTTGCCAGACCCCTGCAGGTCAAGTTTGTGTGTTCTTTGATGCAGGCCCAGAGCCTGAAGGCACCTTCCAACGCTCTGTGCTCTCTTTTCTCCATTCATTCTACCCGAAACCCCTTCCTGCGAGGCCAGTCTCAAAGCTACTCTTGGCCTGTCAGTCTGGGATGCTAGAGGACTCCGAGTTCTGGCGCAGATGCCAGGCCATGCTGTCATTTGATTCTCACCTGCTCAGCAGGTTAGCGTGCTTGGTACTAATGGGAATCAAAAGA
This sequence comes from Rhynchonycteris naso, assembly GCA_037038555.1. Classification (NCBI taxonomy): domain Eukaryota; kingdom Metazoa; phylum Chordata; class Mammalia; order Chiroptera; family Emballonuridae; genus Rhynchonycteris; species Rhynchonycteris naso. Next base: position 32,370,754 of record CM072999.1, on the reverse strand, counting down.
ATTGGGTTTCACGGGAGTGGCTGTGAGTTGATAATTTTGTAGTTGAGTGTAGATAGAGTACATGGGGATTTATTCTACTATTCCTTCTACTTATGGGTGTTTGAAGCTTTACAGAATAAAAAATGGAAAAAAAAAAACCCAAAAAACTTTGAGCTTGCTTTTGTCCGCATTTTATGTCCCTTCTCTCATTTCCCTGTCTGTGTCTGCCATTAGTTTTGTATCTGTGTTGGCCTAGCCTAGCCTGGTAGCATGGGACTCCGCCACCACATCAGAAGCATCTTCACGGAATGAGGATGTTCTACCTGTTGGGGAATCAGGGTTTTCGGTCCAGCTCTGATAGTACACTTAGCTCTATGTGTCTAAGCAAGTCACAGACGTGATGAGCTTTCTCATCTGCTCATTGTCCTGCACCTCGGGAATGTTGAGAGGCTAAAGGAAGAAATTATACCTGTGGCAATGCTTTGAAATGTTAAGAACCATTCTGTAAGTTTATTTCCATTGGCCCTTGTGCATTTTTATGAGAGGTACAAGTACAAGGTGATTTAGCAGGTGAGATTCAGCTTACTGGTATCTTCCCTTCACATGCTGGATTCTTTTTTCTTTTTTTTTTTTTTTTATTTATTCACTTTTAGAGAGGAGACACAGAGTGAGAGAGAGTGAGAGAGAGAGAGAGAGAGAGAGAGAGAAGGGGGAGGAGCTGGAAGCATCAACTCCCATATGTGCCTTAACCAGACCAGTGCAGAGTTTTGAACTGGCAACCTCAGTGTTCCCAGGTCGACGCTTTATCCACTGCGCCACCACAGGTCAGGCTACACATGCTGGATTTTTATAGCTGCTGCTCTGACCCCCTGCTTCTGTTGGAAGAGCGTCTGGGCGTAGTGCTTGGCAGCAGGCACCTTGCTCCAGATCTGTTTCAAAACTTCTCAGCTCTCACTGTGGAGACAAGCCTAGCACGATGCCAGCTCTCTGGCCTGTATCCCCTAAGGCAGGGAAAGGATTAGCTGGCACCACACTGGTTCAGAACCAAGATGCCAGGAAGATGCTTGATTGGGGAAAGCACCCCCTTTGGTCTCGGTGTAACCTCAGATGCAGGGCTAGGCAGAGACCACGAACATGTTTTATTTCCAAAGTCCCTGGAGATTTTGATAGTTTGGGTTTCCACTCTCCAGCGGAATCTGAGCCACGGCTTCAACAGTCAGTTAGAGGCAATTAAAACTCACCCAACTCTTTCAACACCGCAAGACTATTAAGTTTCCCAGCCCCTTGGTTTTGCCTGGGTGCTTTCAGTGCTAATTCTTAGCCCTGGTCGAGGTGTAAGAACTTTCAGATCCTAGTTTTGGATCTTCCAGTTTTTAAAAATTTATCTAAGAATTTTTAAAGCATGCAATACCTATTTTAGTCAGGGTCACTGACTGCTTTTCCCTTAGCTTGTCAAATAAAAACATAACAGCCAACACAACAATAGCTATCTGTTATGAATGAATCAAAATTACACCTTTTTTACTTTTTGGTCAGATTGGGAAAGAAGATACTTTTTTGATGTGCCACAGAATTTTAGTAATTTGTTTACGTGTGCCATGAGATGAAAAGGTTGAAAGTTGCTGATCCAAGGAAAAACAAAAGCCCCTTAAAGGACAATCGAATCAGATGCAAAGCCTCGTGGCCTTGGGTCCTTTTCTGGAGGCCCCACAAGGTTCTGTTTTGTCTTTTCAGCTGTGATCTTAGCTCAGAAAAGGTCATGTTTTGTTTTTGTCTTTTGTCTTCCTGCCCATTTCTGTTGGTCCCAGTCCTTTGAGGTGGGGATTGCTGGGAGGTCACAATGTCGGGATTGTTTGGGATGACAGTTCCGGGGGAGCAGTGCTGAGATCATACGTCCAGTGTTCTGAGCAACCCAGAACCAAAAGACTTAAGACACTGGACCTGTCAGTGGTTTAATTGTTGGGTTTGTTGACCCTTTTTAAAAAAAAAAAAAAAAAATCAGGACACGCGATAAATGTTCTGTACTAACGGAGTTTATGGTGTCAGAATATTTGAGACCAAAATGCCCTGGAAACTCTGGAATTCAGGCTCATTTTAGCACCAACAATCCTGAAAGAACTTATAAAATATTTCTTTTATTCTTAACAATCCACCTCACTCTTTGTGAAATCAGAAATTTTTTTCCCCAATTTCTAGGATGAGTAAAGAGCACAGTGGCTGAGAACAGGGACTTTGGAATGACTGTGTAAGACTATCAGCCTTTCAGTCCCTCAGTACTATCAGCCTTTCAGTCCCTCAGTGTCCTCATGTGAGACCATGGACTGGTGACCACCCATTGACTCCTGGGTTGCAAGGATTAAAGAGACACACGTGCCTGGCACGCCACAGGAACTCAATAAATGACAGTTCTGTGTGGTATATAATAGGAGAAAAATACTTTTAAAAGTCAAATGGCCTGACCTGTGGTGGCACAGTGGGTAAAGCGTCGACCTGGAATGCTGAGGTCGCTGGTTCAAAACCCTGCACTTGTCTGATCAAGGTACATATGGGAGTTGATGCTTCCTGCTCCTCCCCCCTTTCTCTCTCTCTCTCTCCTCTCTAAAATGAATAAATAAATAAGTTTTAAAAGTCAAATGGGAGGTGGGGAGCACATTGATTAATCCATGGAGGACAGACCCCCTGGGGCACCAGGGTCTGTCCCTAATACTTGGCAATGGTACAGGACGTGGCTGGGTTTTCTAGGCCGTGTGGCTCCTGTAGAAAGGGAAAGGGGAATGCCTGACCAGGCGGTGGCGCAGTGGATAGAGCGTCGGACTGGGATGCGGAAGACCCAGGTTCGAGACCCTGAGGTCACCAGCTTGATCGCGGGCCCATCTGGCTTGAGCAAAAGCTCGTCAGCTTGGACCCAAGGTCGCTGGCTCCAGCAAGGGGTCGCTCAGTTTGCTGAAGGCCCGTGGTCAAGGCACATGTGAGAAAGCAATCAGTGAACAACTAAGGTGTTGTGATGGCAACGAAAAACTGATGATTGATGCTTCTCACCTCTCTCTGTTCCTGTCTGTCTGTCCCTATCTATCCTTCTCTCTGACTCTCTCTCTGTTTCTGTAAAAAAAAAAGAAAAAGAAAGGGAAAGGGGATTTTAAAAAATAGAATTTCCATGTGGGAAAATTCCAGGCATATGTTCAAGTAGAGAGACCAGTATAAAGCACCCCCATATACCTATCACCTAGCTTCAGAAAACGAACACTTTGATAAATCTTATTTCCTGTATCTCCCCCTGCTCTTCACCCCCCACCATGAAATGTTTTAAAGCAAATCACAGATATTGTGTCATTGTACCTGTAAATCGTAGGGCTCTTTCACAGATGATGTTTTAAAAATATCAACCTAAAGAATGAACACTCATTCTGAAAAGTCACCTAATACTAGGGTGGCCAGATGTCATGGGACCTTTGGTTTGGGACAAACCAAATTTATGCTTGTTGCCAAATATAATTAGTAATAGCACCCTAGTAGGGGGATTTGTAAAGTCCTGATGATAGATGTGTCTTCCAGCCTTTCTCCCCTCTGCGCTCACCTGTGCCCAAGTCTCCACTCCCGTGCACATTTGTACATCCTTCATTTTCTTATCCCAGCCCAGTTTCTCCTCTCTAAAATATCCAGAAGACATTCGGGTAGACCAATGGCTGGAGAAATTACAGGTGTCTACTTGTTGTGTCCTGAATTTGTATAGTGTTTTTCAAAGATTTGTAGGTTTCTCCAGAGGCTGCTGCAAAATATTTACCAATTTCCTGGTTTGCATCTTATAACTGAAAGGGAAGAGTGAGAATCTGTTCCAGTGACAACAATGGACAAAATGCCAACTAAAGAGAAAAATGTTAAGGAAATTCAAAGCTGCTTTCCATATTTCCCCACCTGACTGACATCTGTATAGCTGTGGGAGAGCCACAGCTGTACTGGAAACCGAGTTTGCCTTCAGTGAGCTGAGTGCACTCTACACCCCCCCCCCAGCATAGTCCGCCTGTTTTCCCTGTTATCTGTATTATCCTATTTATCTGTATATTGATGAGCTATTGTGATTGCATTGTCATTTTGCAGTGAGACCTCCTTGAAAAACTCAAAGGCACCTGACCAGGCAGTGGTGCAGTGGATAGAGCGTCGGACTGGGATGCAGAAGACCCAGGTTCGAGACCCCGAGGTCACCAGCTTGAGCGCGGGCCCATCTGGCTTGAGCAAAAGCTCACCAGCTTGGACCCAAGGTCGCTGGCTCCAGCAAGGGGTTGCTCGGTCTGCTGAAGGCCCGTGGTCAAGGCACATGTGAGAAAGCAATCGATGAACAACTAAGGTGTCTCAACGGCAACAAAAGACTAATGATTGCTGCTTCTCACCTCTTTCTGTTCCTCTCTATCTGTCCCTATATATCCCTCTCTCTCTGTCCCTGGAAAAATAAAATAAAATAAAATAAAAACTTTAAGGTATGGGACCTCTGTTATTTATCTTTGCAGCTCCAGTGCTTAGAACAGTATCTGGCACATAAATATTTGTTGAATGGATAAAAATGTGTTAAATGGAATGATTGAATGGAAAACAAATGAGCCCTACTTTTCACTTTTATAAAAATGAGACCAGGTTCTTGTTATGGTTTCTTTTTTTTATTTACAGGGACAGAGAAAGAGTCAGAGAGAGGGATAGATAGGGACAGACAGACAGGAACGGAGAGAGATGAGAAGCATCAATCATCAGGTTTTTGTTGTGATACCTTAGTAGTTCATTGATTGCTTTCTCACATGTGCCTTGACCGTGGGCCTTCAGCAGACCAGAGTAATCCCTTGCTCGAGCCAGCGACTTGGGTCCAAGCTGGCGAGCTTTTTTCTTTTTTTGCTCAAGCCAGATGAGCCCGTGCTCAAGCTGGCGACCTCAGGGTCTTGAACCTGGGTCTTCCACATCCTAGTCTGACGCTCTATCCACTGTGCCACTGCCTGGTCAGGCTCTTGTTATAGTTTCTTGTTTTTTTTTTTTTTTTAATTATTTATTCATTCATTCATTTATTTTAGAGAGGAGAGAGAGAGAGAAGAGAGAGGGAGAGAAGGGGGGAGAAGCAGGAAACATCAACTCCCATATGTACCTTGACCAGGCAAACCCAGGGTTTCGAACCGGTGACCTCAGCATTCCAGGTTGATGCTTTATCCACTGCGCCACCACAGGTCAGGCTCTTGTTATAGTTTCTTAGGTGTTGTGATCCCCTGAGGCTGATCAGCTACTCATGACGGAATGTGACCCACTGAGCTAAGGAAGGGGCCATGAGACTAATTTTCCTACCCCAGCCCCATTTTCTCTTTCCTCCTTTGGTCTCCTCTCCTCCTTTCCCCGCATAACTCCTCCTCCCACACTTACTTCTTTTCCTTTCTCTGTGTGCTGGTTCTCAGGGCTCTCTGGAATACCCAGAAGTCGATTCCATCATGGCTGAACTCAAGGTGGAGACCCCGGCCAGCATGGACTGGCAGAAACGCTGCCTGGCCCTAGAAACCCAGCTTTTCCGGTTCCGCCTACAAGCCAGCAAGATTAGGGAGCTGCTTGCTGACAAGGTGGGTTTTGGAGAGCAGATACCTCCCTAAGCTCACTGCAGGGGTCTGTGCCAGAGAGGGGGAGTGGGGGAAGGGGAACTTTTTGGGGGGAGGTTATATTTTATTTTTTGAAATATATTGGACATATAACATCTCATGTCATTTAAAGTGTTCAACATGTTAATTATTGTAATATAGTTGCCATCCTAGTGATAATTAGATCTATCAATTACATAATTATCATTTCTTTTCAATTAAGTTCTAGTCCCTTAGCAAGTTTGATGATTTTTTTTAATTGATTGATTTTAGAGAGATAGAGAAGCATTTATTTGTTGTTCCATTTATTTATGCATTCTTGTAGATGCCCTGACTAGGGATCGAACCTACAACCTAGGTATATCGGGGAAGACAGGCTAACCAACTAAGCTACTTAGCCAGGACATACAAGTTTGATGATTATAATAAATACTGTTGTTGGTATTCACTTATTGTGCATTTGATTGTTAGGGCTTACTTACTAATTGCAGTAAGGTGAACTTTTAATAAGATACTTTTTACATATGCAAAATGAAATCCACCCAAGATAGTTTTTTTTCTTTTGGTTTTTGTTTGTTCATTTTGGGGGGGAGAGATGAGAAGCATCAACTCGTAGTTGTGTCACTTCAATTGTTCATTGCTTGCTTCTCATATATGTCTTAATGGAGAGGTGGTGCTCAGGCCAAGCCAGTGACCCCTTGCTTAAGCCAGCGACCTTGGACCCAGGCCCATGACCTTGGGCTTCAAGCCAGCGACCTTTGGGCTCAAGCTAGTGACCTTTGGGCTCAAGCCAGCCACCCTGCGCCCAGGCTGATGAGTCTGCATTCAAGCCAGTGACCTCAGGGTTTTGAACCTGGGTCCTCAGTGTCCCAGGTCGACGCTCTAGCCACTGAACTATCATCGGTCAGGCTCTTTTTTTTTAAAGATCAAAATCAAAGCAGTTTATTAAGCTGTCATCCGGCATCTTCCCTGCTCTGCTTCTTTGTATGGCACACCAAAGAAATGACACAAATTTTCTTGCTCCTTTATCACGAGAGTCACAGGTGGCTGCAGTGGAGTTTCTGATATCCCCTTCACATCTCTTTGGTGTGGGGGAGGAACATGGTTTAGGAGAGAAGACTGGGAATCCCCATCCTACTGCTCACCCTCTGTTGAGCATATGAGCTAGATAAGGCAGCCGGGTTTCCTGGTGACAAGGACACAGGTCTTGGAGTCAGATCTACCTGGCTCTGCCACTTACTAGCTATGTGACTCAGCAGCTTTCTTCGCCTCTAAGGCAGGGACACTAATGTCTGTCTTTTGGACTTATTTTGAGAATTGTATCAGATCACAGATATAAAGGTTCTGGCATAGAATAGGTCTTAAATAGGAACAGTTATTACCTTTACAGGTTTGGGTGGAAAGGGAGCACCACTCATAATGTTTCTATGGGAAGGTACATTCTGAATGGCTGACTTTCAGAGGTATTTGGGAGCATAAACCATCTAGACGGTAGAGTCCCGCACTAAATATATATATATATATATATATATATATATATATATTTAGTATATATAAATATATATATATTATATATATATATAATCTTAACTGAATCAACCATTCTCTCTATAGTTTTGTTTATTCTGTTCATTTGCTTAGCAAACCCTTCTTTCATAGTATAAAAGTAAAATTCAGTCTACCTTTCTCCAACCAGTGTCAAAGTCTTGATTGGGAAAGCCTGCATAAGTGACCTGTTTTAGTGACAGGCCCACAAGCTGGAGGCCAGGAAGACAAGTTACTGGCATCACGTCTGCATTTCCACCGCTGATGGGAGTGGCCCTGGACTAGCCTGGACTAGAACTCATGAACCTTGGGTCTGTTGGCATTGCCATTGCAGACTGGATTGGCAGGGTTCCTATAGATGTGGTTCAGTCACTGCAAATAGAAAGGGTAGAGTTCTGTCACCTCAGGGAAAGAGAAGCAGGCCTTAGACAGCGGTTCTCAAGGCATGGTCCTGGGACCACCTGTGCTAGAAACGTGGAGTGCTTGCTTGTTAAATATGTGCATTCCTGGGCTCCACCCTCACCCTGCTGATCTCAGTCTGCTAGGGCGCTACTAATAATCTGAATGTTTAACAAGCTCCCAGAAGTTGGTTTCCTGCATTATACAACTTGAGAACCTTGCCTTAGGTTATGATGCGAGGGAAGGTATGCGAAGGAAGGGAAGGATAAGTAGGGGTCGGCCAGTTGATCTAAACAGATCTCAGAGGGAAGAGACTTCCATTCCTAGTAATATGGACAACAAAGTAACTTAAAAAATGACCACTGAGAAACACCCAGACATATGGGATTAAATATTTAAATTATCCTTGGTTTAGAGCTGCACACTGAAAATAGAGGAATCCTCAGAGGGCAAAACAAAAAGGAAACACCCAAGTGGTCCTCAACTCTGGCAGCTGAGTGGGGCTGGGGGGCGGGGGTATATGTGGTTGGCCTCCCTTTAGTAAAGAACGATTTGAGGTTTGAGTTTTTACATCTGTGCACACCAGTGAGGTCTGCACATTTGGAAGCTGGGTCTGACACTGAAACTTCCATGTAAAATCAGGACCATTAAAGGGCTTTACCTTAAATGAAAAGGTAGACAAAGAAAAGACAGTCATCCACCAACACAGGAAAGTGATGGACCAGCTTCTCATACTTAGCCAAGGCTCTGGGCAGGAAAAGGAAAAAGAAAAGAAAATGTTCCCTGAGAACCTGTTGACTATCTTAGTTTAGCATTAGAATTTATACTCTCTGTATGAATTAGGAACCCTAGGTTCTGGGCCAGAGATCCCCCTGGGGAACCTTGTAGGAAAAGACATAGAACCCCTCTGGAGAAACAAGACCTCAACCCAGACCATACAGAATCTCCACAGGAAGAGAAAAACATTTTAGCGAAGATGAATATATGATCCAAAATGACTAAGTATTGAGAGAATAATCTATGGTGAGTGAGGGTCCAAATATACAACAAACAGCTGGACTAGAACCACCCACCCAAAGAACTTCTAATAATAGAACTGTTGGCAAGGTTCTATGTAATAAATGAGTTCAAAAGTGTTGGAGACATAATGAAGTAATTTGAAAACATGCAACCAGAGCAAGACACTATCTGAAAAGATCACATAGACTTTAAAAAGAACCCAGTAGAACTGCTAGAAGTGAAAACTGTTTTCATTGAAATTAAATATTCAGTGGATAGATTAAACACCAGATTAGGCACCAGTAAAAACAGACTTAATGAATGGAAATACAGACCTGAGGAAATCACACAAAATGTAGCACAGAGAGACAAAGACACAGGGGCTGAGACATGGATGCTAGAGTGACAGGATCCTATGTAAGGTGCTAGGAGTGGGGAAGAATGAAGGACAGCCTTTACTCAAAGGAATAATAGCTTAAATGGTTCCAAACCTGATGAAAGACATGAAACCCCAGGTTTAGGGAGCAGAATGAGTGTAAGCAGGACAATATTTTTTAAATTCATGCCTACTATATTAGCTAGATTATAGTTTGGCTGCTGTAAGAAAGAACCCAGAATAACAATGGCTTAAACCAGACCGATGCAGGAGAGACGGGTGTGTGGGAGGGGAGAGGGCAGGAAAGTGTCCTGAGTAGGATAATGGGCTGGGAGACCTAAATAAGAAAGAGGACTGGGACTTAGGAAGAGATGTGGACCTCTTGGCAGAAATTCTTACGGCCACAAACACCGTGTTGCTCAGTGTCAGGCCTATGCCTGTCACCTGCAGTCATCCCAGACCAATTGGACAAGTTCAACAGTTCTGTAGAGATTGTCCACAATACATCAGGTAAGTTTCACATCCCAGGAAGAGATGCTTGGGTTTCTCACGAGAGCAGCGGCTGAGGCTGAGCCCAGGTCCTGTCTCTGTCACTCCTCCCACAACCTAGTTGTCAGTCATTATCAGCACCCACTTGCACTCGGGTGAGCCAGGTCAGTGGGGTCCCCCCAGCCAGCCCTCTCACTCGCCTGCCCCCTCCACCTCTCCACACAGCTTGCTCGCCTGTACAGTCAAGATGCAGAGCCGGGATTACTGATGGCCGCTCACTCCCTGCTAGCTCTCTTGCAGGGCAAGCCAAGCGTGGGTGTTTCCCAGGGCAACGGACCCTGCCTGGGATCAGATTCGGCCCATTGCTGTTTAGGCTTAGAAGCATGTCCTCCTCCTTCCCCCACCACGCAGCCTATTCATACCTGACTTCCTCTGGCAGAGTTGCCATTCTACACTTGGAATAATCTGTGCTAAAAGTTGTCTTTTTTTAAAGAAAAAAATGTCAAGACTATCAGATAACCCCTCACCTAAGGGTGAAAGGAGATAAAGATGAGAGGGGAGGCAGAACTAAGCTTTGTTTCTGCTATTACTCCTTTCAAGGTCTGGTGTGCTGCTCTCATGGACACCCAGGGTGCCAGCGCGCCCCCCCCCTCCCCTGCTCCCGCCCTGGGAGCCAGCTGAGCTGTGGGTTCACTTTGCATCCAGTATGGGAGGCAAGGGAATGGCTGATGTCTCAGAGTTCACATTTGCTCTGCTCCCCAGGACGCATTTCCCCAGCTCCCTTCCTTTAGGTGCTGAAGAAGCCACACAGACTTAGGTCAGTTTAAAACCTTGATGCTGTTCTGCAAGGCCTTGTGGAAGGATATTGCTAGTCCATTGGACTTTTTTCAATCTTATCAAACTTGTGCCTCAGTTATCCCATCAGAAAAGTGGGAATGTAATTTCTACCCACAGAAGAGCTTTATAGGAAGTGTCATGATGAACATGGCATCAGTATTAAAACTGGTACAGGTCCTATATTTTTTATTTATTTACTCCCTGTTTGTTTCCAAAAGGGATTTGAGTGGATTTATTAAAAAGAAGAAATAAGTAATAAAACAATTTTCATTTTTTAGCTTGAATATTTTTAAATAAAGCCACTTTTCCCAAGACCCGTTCCAGTGGGACCGAGTGTGGTTCCTGTTTTCTAGAATCCCTTACTAATTTCATCAATCAAGGTTTTGAAATATAGTCACTCAGTTTTATATTTATAGATCAACAATTTGTAATTCAGGACCTCTTTTATTATTTTTTTTTTAAATAAATAGCTCAGTTCAATTTCCTCAAAAGAAAAAACAACAGTGAACATCACTCTTCCTCCCTCAGCCCACAGGTTATACAGTCAGTGATTCAGCTTAGGGCACCAGTTACCAATGTATGGGTAGAACTTGAGCCCTGCAGATAAACAGTCCTTAAATGGGAATCCGAGCACTGTGGAGACTGGCTGGAAATGTGCGGAAGCTTGCGTCAAGTCATCACAGAATCAGCCTTAGCAGATCTCTGTGCTTTGGGATCTGATTTGCTTTGGGAGCAGATGCCTTCTAGAAATTTTATTCAGTGTGTGTGAGCATATGTGTGCATACGTGCGGGGTGGGAGGGTGTTTGTGGGGGGGTGGTATTGTTTTCCTTACCCTCTATTTTTGTCAGGTCCGCTATCAATAGTATTTCTCAGGAACCGGAGCGTCGATAGAGCCCTGAGCTCCTGTAAAACCATTTTAGGAGCCCCGTGCTGATGGGCCTTAGCCTGGGGATGCCTCCCTACAGGACTCAGTTAGCTGTGCTTCCCATTCTGTGGCCAGTCTAGTGTGTTTCAGGATGTGCTCTGTGGACCACCTGCATCAGGATCATCTGGGATTTTCTTTACAAGCACATTCCTGGGCCTGGGCCTTAGACTTGCTAAATAGAAACCTCTGTGGGGAAGGTCCAGGAATCTTCCTGTCACAGGGTCCATATGGATCTTTCCATCCCTGAAAGTCTGAGATCTACCACCATGAGCTCCTGCCACAGCCTTGCCCCGGGGCCCAGTTCAGTCATCCTTCTAGTGGACACTTGAACCCCATGTACCTAGAGGAAGCTCTGGGCTATGGGGGTGCAGCGGAGCCCACGGACAAGACTTAGAGCCCTTTTCCTCCTCCCTCTCCTGCAGTCAGACACCAGGGCAGCCCCGCTGTCATGCATTTTTATATATTTGGGAGTGTGCTGTAGAGAGGGGAAAAATTGCCATAAGCAAGCGTAACCCTGGTGTGTCCAGATCTTCTGAGTTTCCAAGAGAAGCTGAAGCCGGGCATTGTTTGTGGAACCTGGGTTTTTCCGTGACCTGTGAGGGGCACCGTGGCTGACAATAAATAGACTTCAGGAGCCAGTCCTCCCAAGTTTGAATCCTGGCTCCGGCTCTCAGCTGTGCGACCGTAGGCAAGTTACCTAATTGCCCTAGTCAGTTTCCTTATCTGTACAACAGGAATAATTATACCAATCTCCTAGGGTTGGGATGAAAAATTAAACAAGTTAATACATGTAAAGTGTGTAAGCCAGTGTCAGACACGTAGAAGTGGCCTTGTTTAGTTATATCTGTGTCGGCTAAATGCCCACAGCACTGTAGGTCTTACAAGACACTCCGTGGGCTACTGGTTGGCACACTCTGGCTCAAAGCCATTTTTTGTGTAGACGGATCCTAAGTAGGGTGACCATATAATATATAATCTACACTGGATACACTTTGGAAGGAGGCCCTATTACTAATTATTCCAGATGACAGATAAATAGATTGTCCCAGGCAAACTGATGTCCCTGATCCTAAGTGCCATCTTTGTATATGAAAAACCAACAAGTAGCTTCTATTGTAAACTGCTCAGTAAGTGCCAGGTTGTACACATGAGTTTATGGGAGGAATCCTATGTGATCTTCACAACAACCTGGGAGGTAGAGGCTTATTAATTATCCTTTCACTGGTGAGGAAACTGAGGCACAGAGAGGTTAAGGGACTTGCCTAAAGCCACACCATGGCAGAACCAGTTGGATTCCAGAGTTAGTGCTTCCCAGTACCATCTTCTCCAGTGGGTGCAAGGCGGTGGTAAGGACACCGAACCTACTTTTCAGAGAGAGGCTAAGACCCAGGATGGCACGACTCTTGGCTGGGGCCACCGTAGCAGGGCTGCTATTTCACAGCATCTTGGAGTGTCACAAGGAGCTGTGGACATAGGGATTAAATCAGCCTGGTGCCAAGTGCGTTTCGTCAGGCCGCAGTAGCCGGCCGGCTCTCAGGCAGCTTATGCGTCTCATTGTGTGAGTCACAACCGGGGAAAGTGGATCCTGCTTAAAAGCTGCCTAAACCTAAGGCCTTCTTGGCTGGCGGGTCACCCCAGGCACCCACAGACTACAAGGACAGCTGAGGACACGGTCCCAGGGAAACCTCTGAGAGGAGAAACAGTCCCAAAGTAAGAGGCAGCCCACCCAGAGCTCCCGCCCCTCAGAGCTCTGGGTGTGGCCCTTTACGTCCGTCTGTCCATGTCTGTCTGTGTAGCGGTGGGTGAGTAATCCGCCATCACGACAGGGATGCTGGGATCCAGGGAAGACATTCCAGCATAGACACGCCTGGGACTCTTTCGACAGCATTGGAGAAAATGCATTTTCTTTAAAAAGTGGATGGAAACATGATGTTTAAAATAATTCTTTCCAAGCAGGGACAGCAGGGGGGTTGGTAATAATTGGAGCACAGTGATGGATACACAGATGGTTCTTTAACTCTTCTCTTATAAAAGTTTCAGATGTTCAAAATGTTTTCCACATTCAGAAATTAGTTTTAGAGGGAAAAGAACACTCCAACATGAAGGTGGATACAAAGTGCTTTGAGTGTCCAAGTGTCCTTGCTGGGAAGATAAGAGCAGCTGGAGGGGCAGCAGCAATGTGGACACCGTCCAGGGCTGGCGGGGACCTTCCTTCTGGCTGCTTTAGTGATAACATATCGTAAAAGGGATATTAAAGTCTTGAGGGGGGAAAATGCTCACTATGTTGTCGATATGGAGTGATTTCTGGCTCTGACCACTGTCTCTGGCCACTCTTGACCCAGACAGAAGAGTGTAGCCGAGAGGCAGGACTCAAATGCATTCTGTTCTTCACTCTACTTTGGTTTCTCCATTTGTAAAATAGGAAGACAAGTTTGTCCATCAGATGAAGTTAGAAAGCATCAAACCATCATTGCAGAAGGTCACAAATATGAACAATCGCTTCCCATGGAAAGCCTGTGTCTTCTGAGCTACAGAGCAGATATGTTAGATCTAAATGGTCCAGCTGACAGTCAATGTAGGAGACTTGTCAAGAATTCTCCTTCAATATTTCATTGTATTCTTAAATGTTCCCGCTAATTGCGTTACTTAGAGTTGTTTTTGATGTGGGCAAACTCCAACTCTGACTAGCTTAGGCAAACGGAGTTATTAGGAGGATCCTGGGACAGCTCACAGAGCTGAAGGAACTGCCTAACAATCACAACGTGGTGAAGTTTGTGCATGTTCTGTGGTGCAGCTGGCTCTTCTCTCTGATTTCTCGATCCCAGATTTTAGATTCCTGGGAGAGAGAACCTGATTGGCCCATTCAGGTCTGGTGTCAAAGTAGGGAGAGTTATATAGTACTAATCTGGTCACTGAGGGGCACCATTGTGTGTCAACCTCCCACCACCACCAAGTAGAATTATTTTTGCGCTGGGCAGCCACCCTGTAATTAAAATGTCGGTTTATGCTATGTTGTTATCTTTCCTGTAGCTGCAAAGCAAATATTTGAAGGTCAGGCAACTCCTATAAGACAGGCCCAAGGACTCCGTGGTTTTGGAAAGGTCATCTAGCTCTTACTGATGCCCGTGTCTGGCCAGAACTAACCCACCCTAACCCTCCCTCTCAGGCTTGAGTTGCGAAGTTTGATCACAATTATTAAACCCAGGAGAGGAAGGAAGAGATGTGGGCATACTTGGCCTGAGCACATGAATGCCTGTCAAAGGTGGTCTTGTCCATTGGGTGCCCAAGGGACATTTTTGTTTTAAACTTTTTTGAAAAATTAATTTGAGAAAGAGAAACATCGACTTGTTCCATTTATTTATGTATTCATTGGTTGATTATTGTGTGTGCCCTGACCGGGGATTGAACTCACAACCTTGGCATATAGGGATGATGGTCTAGCCAACTGAGCTAACTGGTTAGTTTGGGGCATTTTTGTTTTAAATCTTGAGTTTTACTTGGGAACCTCAGATCCTTTCAAAAGGAATGTGTACTGAAGCATCTGTCTCCCCAACCCCAAAGAGGAGGGAAAAATGGATGAGGAAGGGCTGCCCTCAGAAAAGAGGTGCCCCAGGTTCTGAAATGTGAACTACTGGGTAACTCTCCTTAGCTCTTCCTCTTTCATCCTTTGATCAGGGAGAGAAAGCAGAGTTTCAGCTGAGAAGGGGAGAGATTGGGAAAGAAAAGGAATCGCTCAGTTCATCGGTGAATATCAAGCCACGGTCCAGGGCAGAAGGAGATGGTTGAGTAGCTGTAGCAAAGACCCCGTCTGCAGAGATGGGTGGGTGGGTGAGGGCTGGGTCAGAGCTTGGTGAGCAAGGCCTGTATGGCCTCATGGCAGACGAGGCTGGGACAGTGTGTGCTGCCCTGGGGCAGGACAGGGTGGGGAAGGAAGCAGTTGACTAGCCCTTGGCACATGACGTGTGACAGGAGAGTTAGAAATGAATCACCTCTGCTTCTGCAGGGCCTCTGTGTGACAGCATGTGGCTTGGCTGAGCCCTGACCAGGGGAAAGGTGAGAGCTGAAATCCAGCCACATTCCGCTCACCAACCCACGAACTCACGAAGCTGCGGGGGACGCCGTGTGAGGAGTGAGCTGGGGGCAGCTCCTCGGGCTTCAGCTTAGATCGGTCTCTGACTGGCTTCCATGTATAAGGACATTGGTCTCTTTGCTTGGGCCAGTTGGCCTGATTCCAAAATCACCATCCTCCTCAGACCTGGTTGGTATGGGTCTACTGGTAGCAGGATAGCATTTTAAACATGTATCTATTTAAGATTAAAGATAGCTGCGAATGCCGTTTATAGTCAGAGGCATCCTTGACAGGGTGAGGAAGTATCTGTCCCCAGCCAGTGAGCTCTTCCAAGGTGGCAAGGAACATTCTCTCACTAGTGCAGTGGTTCTTAACCTGGGTTCTATCAAACCCTAGGGGTTCGATGAGTCAGTCTCAGGGGTTTGGAGAAGCCTCTGCCGCGGAGGCCAGAATAAAGTAATACCGTAATTTGTTGTGAGTTCATGCACTTTGTTGGTTTTGTTCTTTGAGCAAGGTGATGTTCATGCACGGCTCATTTTGTGCATCAGTAAAAAAACATATACCTATGTCTTGAATTTGGAAAAAAAAATCATATTTTCTTTATCACTAAAGAAGCGTTCGGTGAATGCGCATATGAAACTGGTTGGTTCGGTACCTCAAAAAAGGTTAAGAACCACTGCACTGGTGACATGCTGGCAGCTCGTGTGGGACCATGCTCCCTGCCAGGCACGCAGGTGAGCCGTGGCAGGGCACAGCCTGCGACCAGCGGCGAGAGGAGACTGAAGGCCAGCCTGAGCCTGGGGTAGCTGTGCTTCAGGACAAATGGCAGCAGCCCTGCTCACCCCCCCGCCAGCAGAGCGGACGGTGCCATGGGTTCACCTTCCCATAAAGAGTTACCGTGGAAACGTCTACCCTGGCACCCTTGAGCCCACTTGAGATGGGCGCCCAAGCCCGGCCTGGGAGAGCGTCTGCACAGTTCTCGTGCCTTGATGTCACAGGCACAGCGGGGGCACCATACCTATGTCTCCTCTTTGTCTTCGGTGGAGCAGATGCAGGAGCTGGAGCAGAGGCTGCAGGAGGCAGAGCAGAGAGCAGAGAACGCAGAGACCCAGGTAACTGGGGGAGGGGATTGACAAGAGCATGCAAGAGAAGTGACTGATGGCCTCTCCTCCCCTCCCCATGGACTCATGTGGACATACTCATCACGCTGATGAGCTCCCTGCAGGGACAAGGAGAACCAGCAGTCATGCATTAGAACTGCTGAACAAATTAAGAGGCATGGAGCTTCCTATGGGCATGAATGAGTCTCTGGTGAAGGGCCAGTGCAGTGAGTGGGTGAGTGAATTAGTCCAAGTAGACTAGGTTATGCTGAGGTGACAAACTGAGTCTGTCAGCTCAGTGGTTCATCACATTTAGTTCTCACTCATGGTACCTCTCCATTGAGGGCAAGCTGGGGATTCTGCTGCATACAGTGTTTCAGGGATCCAGGCTACTGGAGCTCACCATTTTCTAGCTGGACCGTCTGGAACATGCAGCCTCCCTGGTTGCCATGGTAGGGAAAGAGAGCTGGCTGCTTTTCCACCAGCTTTTAAACACTTGAGCCCAGAAATATCATGACATTCCTCTCAGACCCATTGGCTGGCGTGAATTCCATGCCCACCTAACTGCAGAAGGGCTGGAAATACCAGGAAGCACGTGGCCATGCAGTGAGCAGCACATGCCCCCGCCACAGTGAGGTTGGAGCGGTTCCTCTCCTCCAGGGCTGTTTGTCCTGCCTGGCTCCTCCCTACCATGGCTCCCCAAATGAGAGGGCCCAGCTCTCATTTTTCATTGTCAATTCTTTTTTTGGTTGTTTGTTTTTGCCCAGATGAGGTTTAATAAATGGTCATAGAATTAATTGGCCCAATCACCCTGGGAGTCTTGGGCTGGTGCATCAGAAAGCATCCCCTCCCATTTGGTGACCATTTTAATACCCCACATCCCAACCCTATGAGACAATTGATCCTTTTCAGGTGGGTGTGATGGAAGAGAAGGTGAAACTATCCAATCTGAAGAATGTGGGCTCAGCAGGCAGCCTACACCAGAAGTACCAAGAATTGCTGAAAGCCATGCAGGGCAAAGATGAGCTCATCTGCCAGCTGGAGGCACAGCTGGAGAAGCAGGTAAGGGCTACCCAGCAGCAGAGCACCAGCATCCTCTGCAGCATCTGTGTGCATTGGCCCCAGCTGCTGGAGCAGAGCCCCTCTGCTTGACTCTTCAGTGTTGGGAACTCTGTTCCTCTTTCGTGTGGAGATTTCATTGTTGGAAGGTACATTAAGAGCCAGTCAAGACCTGACCAGGTGGTGGCGCAATGGATAGAGTGTCGGACTGGGACGCAGAGGACCCAGATTCAAAACCCCAAGGTTGCTGGCTTGAGTGCGGGCTCATCTGGTTTGAGCAAGGCTCACCAGCTTGAGCTCAAGGTTACTGGCTCAAGCAAGGAAGGGGTCACTCGGTCTGCTGGAGCCCCCTGGTGAAGGCACATGTGAGAAAGCAATCACTGAACAACTATGATGCTGCAATGAAGAATTGATGCTTCTCATCTCTCTCTCTTCCTGTCTGTTTGTCCCTATCTGTCTCTGTCACACACACACACACACACACACACACACACACACACACACACGAGCCAGGCAGAAGCCGCTGATTCTCCTTTTACACACCAATAAGACAGGGATTGTAATGCTTCCGAGGACTGTCTGGAGAATGAACTTGGGAAATCTGTGTGTTGTATTGGACATGAGATCGGTGTTTGGTCAGGAAAACGTGGCCTTCTCCACCCTGGCCTTGTGCCCTGCCAGCACGTGGGACACAACATTCGCGTGGATGTATTTATCAGATCAGCACAGAGCCAGCCCCGCAGCCTCGGTTAGCTGGTTGGCCAAAGGTTCTCAGTGACCCTGAGTCGGCAGAGACCAGCATGGCCTTCTCCTCTAAAAAGTGGGGCCTCCTGTCCTGAGCACGTAGGACCCCAGGGGAGGCCCCTGCCCAGCATTCCGGCTGGCTCGCACCTGTGCTCCAGAGAGAACGTTTGGAACATCCCCCACCAGTTCCCTATACACAGCCTCTTCCCCTTCTCAACCTCATTAACTTCATCTTAATTCTGTCCCTCCCTTCTGCCACGACGCTTACCTACCCAGCTTTTCCCAGTGCCAGCGTGCCTCATTTCCAATAGATGACCCCGCAGTGTGACCGGACGACTTAATTATCCATATGTGCACCCTTCATGAAGCTCCCAGCTAACTCTGGCAGTACCTTGCCGCCGTGGTGGGCAAATTCATGATCACGCATCAGCATTCACTGACATTTCCTCTGTGGGATGTGGCTTGCTAGCCTGTGGGGCACCACGCGTTCCAGAAAAATCAGGGGAAAATAGAATTTTGACAGATGGACTCAAGTCAGTTTCCATGGATTTTAAAGACACCTCCTGTTCTCTTTTGAGAGGTCCACAGAAGTGGCAGCACTGGGGATTGGTGGGCACAATGATTCCTGCTAAAGCTTAGGTCAGAAAGAAATTATTTTGCAATAATAAGTAGGTCAAGAGCGGAGTAGAAAGAATGCTGCTCTGTAAGCCAGCAGGCCTGGTTCTAGTCCCAGCTGTGCCAGGAGCAGAGAGAGGTGCATCATCCCACCCCTCTGGGCCTCGGCTTCCGCAGCCGTGGAGAGAGGGTATCCCAGTATGCCAGGGGTCAGCAGACATTTTTTGTAAAGGGCCAGATAGTAAATATTTTTGGCTTTGTGGGCCACCATGGTCTCTGCTGCAGCTACTCAACTCTGCTGTTGCAGTGTGAGAACAGCCCTTGACCGTGTGTAAATGAATGGGCATGGCTGGGTTTCAATACACTTTACTTCCAAAAATACCCCTCCCCACCACCCCTGCCCAATGGGGCGGAAGGCTAGATTTGGCCTGTGGGCCAGTTTGCAAACCCCTAAACTAGATAATCTTAAGGTCCTTCCAGCTCTGAAATCCTGAGTCTGACATTGTCATGTTCCCATCTCATTTGCACAGACACCCTTGTTTGGAGCTCATGTCTATCATCCTACATCTATGAGGCAATTTTTCTCCAGAAGTGGTTACTGCTGTTGTGTAAACTACTCCAGACTGTCCCGTGTTCCCGTGCATTTTCCATCAGGGAACTTGTACTCTTTGTGGAACTGGTTAATTATCTGTGCCTGGGGCACTGTGTGAGCACTTGTCACTTCATCTTCACGGTGCTTCAGGAGGGAAGTGTGTCATCCTCATTCTTGAGATGGCAGGCGCCCCGAGGGTGAGCGGACAGACCTCGGGCAGGATCAGTGCCTCACAGCCTGCATTTCTTCTTTCCTAGGTTGCTACGCTTTAGCTCAGTGGTAGTCAACCTGGTCCCTACCGCCCACTAGTGGGCATTCCAGCTTTCATGGTGGGCGGTAGCAGAGCAACCAAAGTATAAATAAAAAGATAGATTTAACTATAGTAAGTTGTTTTATAAAGATTTATTCTGCCAAACTTAGCGAAAATCCGACATAAAGAAAAATTGTAAGTAATTATTATTGTATGCTTTAACTTGCTGTAACTCTGCTTTATAAATTTTATAAAGTAAAGTTACTTCCCTACTTTATAAATGACCATTACTATTGAACCGGTGGGCGGTTAGAAAATTTTACTACTAACAGAGATACAAAAGTGGGTGGTAGGTATAAAAAGGTTGACTAGCCCTGGCTTAGCTAAACCTCGCCTCCCACTCACCTTGTAGAGTCTTTGGATTATTTTGAGGGAATTGCTGGACTCACGTGCTCACTTAGCTCTATTTTCTGTTTCTTAACTATAAAGATAGTGCACACGTATAGTCCAGAATACACAAAACCCAGAAGACTTATAAAGTGACAATTTTTCTTTCTAACCCCAGTCTTTTGTTTCTGCTCCTCACTGCCATCCACAGTTCATGGTAAACAGTTCTTGCATGTCAAAGCGCAACATTCCGTGTTCACATTGTTGATTTAGCCAAGCCCTTATTTGTGGATGTTCCGGTGATTTCCAGTGTTGAGGATTTTTTGTTTTTGTTGCTTGATCAAATTGCAAGTAACGATTTCAAAGCCGTGGACTTATTAGTTCCATAATAGGTACACTTAAAATGTGGATGGGTATTATCAGATTGTTCCCCCCAAAAAAGGCTTTGCCAATTTGGTCGGAGGGGTTGTTTTCCAACAGTCTTGACGATTTGGGATAATACCGAACTCTTGAATTGTGT
The DNA here is from genome assembly GCA_037038555.1 of Rhynchonycteris naso. Classification (NCBI taxonomy): domain Eukaryota; kingdom Metazoa; phylum Chordata; class Mammalia; order Chiroptera; family Emballonuridae; genus Rhynchonycteris; species Rhynchonycteris naso. Next base: position 32,350,271 of record CM072999.1, on the reverse strand, counting down.
TGGTCTGATAGAGGAAAACGATGTCTTGTTTCTTTATCAAATTTCTTAAAATTATGATTGAGGATGACCAGCTTCTGTGGGGTTGCTTTCCCTTCTCCTCCTGTTTACTTCCTGTTCCTATCCTTGCTCTGGTTCCCAGCCTCTCTCTGTGCAGGGGGGATAGGGGCACATTTTCTGGATTGTGGATGCCAGACTGGCCCTCCGTATGTGTGTCATTTGTGTTGATCTTTTGATTTTGTTTAAAAGAGATTCTTTAATCTTTATTTTTGTAGATAGTAATTTATACAGATTTAGTAGTCTTTTCCTTCATGACTTTTTGGGATTTCTCTGATGCTCACTAAGGCCTTTCCCACTTCAAAAAAGATTTTAAATATTAATGCATGAATTAATTTTTTTCCATTAGGCCATCCCTTCCAGGCAGTCCCCCCCCCCCATATGTCTTCTCAGGGCTTCCCACCCCCAGTTACTCAGGTACCAGTGACTGTTGTAATTCACTCCCTCTTGTAGAAGCAGATGAGAGCCGAGGAAGCAAAGAGCGTTCAGGAAAAAGCAGCAAAGATCAAGGAATGGGTGACACTGAAGTTAGCAGAGGTGAGTCGCACCCTCTTCCCGGGGAGCCTGCCTCCTGCTACTTGAGGGGCCTTGGCTGACTTTCATTTTGTTAACCGTTTGTCCTCCCTTCAGCGTGCACACTGAGACCTCCGCCTCACATCCCCTGGCCCCTGCCACAGTGGGGTCTCCCAGGAGCGCCTGCTAGCTTTGTGCGGTGTTTAAGGGGGAGCCTCACTCCCGATGGATGGGTGGCGTCAGTTTCCTGCTGGGGAGCATGCGAGGTCCTCGCCATTCACTCTCTCCTCTGTCTTCTCCATTCTTTTTAACTCGTAAAAATGTACATAAAATGTATCATTGTCACTGGGTATTTTTTTTAATTGTACAGTTTAGTGGCACTTTCTTCTTTCTTTCACAGCCATCAGCAGGGTCTGTTTCCCAGACCTTTCATCATCCCACACAGACTCTCGGTACCCAATAAACATGGACTCCATTCTCTCTTCCCCCAGCCCTCGACAGCCGCTACTCTGCTTCCCACAAACTCCATCATTTCCTAGTTCATCACTTCCTACAGCTTTGTTTAGAAAACTCAGGGCTAGAAGCTACAGTGCTCGTAGCAAAAAACAAAACAAAAAACAAACAACCCCCCCCAAAAAAATCCTCTTTTAAAACACGAGGAAAAAGATGAAAACTCAAAAATACAAAAAATATATATGAAAACTCATTTTCCCCCTCTGTTGTGATACATGGGGTCATCCCTGTGGGGGCATTAGTTTATTTTGCCTCCTGTTCCTTTCTGTGGATATGCATGTCAGTCACCTGCTAGACTATAAGTTCCTAGGCACAGAGCTCACACCTCCGTATTGCACAGCCCTGACTTCTTGCTAAAAGGTGTGTTGGATTTCATTTAAAAGAAAATGCAGCAACCATGAGGATGGGTCTCGCAGACATTACATTGTTCAAAAGAAGCCAGACACAGAAATACATACTTTACAATTCCACTTATAAAATGTTCAGAAACGGCCTGACCAGGCGGTGGCGCAGTGGATAGAGCGTCAGACTGGGATGTGGAAGACCCAGGTTCGAGACCCCGAGCTCGCCAGCTTGAGCGCAAGGCCCATCTGGCTTAAGCAAAAAGGTCATCAGCTTGGACCCAAGGTCACTGGCTCCAGCAAGGGGTGGCTCTGTCTGCTGAAGGCCCGCGGTCAAGGCACATGTGAGAAAGCAATCAATGAACAACTATGGTGTCGCAACGGCAATGAAAAACTAATGATTGATGCTTCTCATCTCTCTCTGTTCCTGTCTGTCTGTCCCTGTCTATCCCTCTCTCTGACTCTCTCTCTGTCCCTGTAAAAAAAAAATTCAAAAACGAGCGCAACAAATCAATATGTGTAAGGATTCAAACATAGATGGTAAAACCCAGAAAGCAAGGAGGTGAGTCTCCTGTGTCTAAACTTAGCAGAGTGGTTGCCTCTGGGGAGGGAGGGGCTCGTGATTAGCAAGGGGCAAGCCCAGGGTTGTTGGGAGTGCTGGCAAGTTTCTGAACCTGGATGGTAGTCACATGAGCATTCATTTCAGCATCATTGGTTAAGCTGTTCATTGACGTGGTATGCAGTTTTTTGTGCATGTGTCTTTCACAGTTTTGAAAAGCTTAGAAATGAAACTAGGGAAAAAAAAGTGCAGGGGTTGCCAAATGGAATTCTATCCCAACCAGAACTAGTTAGCACAGAGAGAGGGAGGAGGTCACAGGGGTAGCGCTGTTCTTTCTTGAAGATTTGATCTTTAAAAAGGATTTTAAACTTCTTTGGAATTATATGTATAAACCTGTAAGCTGAGTATTCTAAATCTCCTATTTTCCTTGTGCCTAGCTGGAGATGGAGAATCAGCACCTGAGAAGCTGTAATCAGCACCTGGCAGAGCAGGTGGGAGCCCTTCAAGATGCTCTGGAAGGTAAGTGGGGCAGGGGTGTGTGTGTGTGTGTGTGTGTGTGTGTGTGTGTGTGTGTGTGTGTGTGTGTGTGTGTTGGGGTGTGGTGATAAATTAAGGGAGTTCTCAATATGTTTGTTTTTGCTCCAACCATAGCTCTTCAGATGACTCCGTCAGAGAAGCTGCTGGCGGTCCCTCAGGGGAACCCAGAGCAGGATTCCGTCCCTTCAGGGCCAGGAGCCCAGCCGATGGGGCCGGACAGCAGTCCTCAGGCCCAGGATGCTCTGAAGGTGGCTCTGCCTGCACCTTCCCCTGGTTCTCTGCAGACCAAGGACTCTGCCCCTAACGCGAGAAGCCCCACGGAGGAGTCCAGCTCCATCATGGTCCATCTCGGGGAACTGTCAGAAGCCAGGACCCTTCTGCCTCGTCTGGGAAGAGAGGGCTCTCCTGGCCAGCTGTGCATGAAGGCTCGCACCCCCAGGCATGGTTTGACATCCTGGGATGAGGTCCTGGTCACTGCTCAGGGAGGGTGGCCTCCTGGGACAAAGACCTCTGCCAGGGAAGGTGGCGCTGGCTGCAGCCTGACCCTACCGAAGGTGCGGGCTCCCAGTGACCCCCATGACACTGTCCAGCTGGCCAAGCGGCACCACAGCCAGCCTCAGGTGGGCCCTGGGCACTTCAGCCACCTGGTGAGCATTGAGACGGGGAGCCTCTCAGCCCTCCACGCCTCTGGCCTTCCTGAGGTGGCGGCCCTAGTTGGACTCCGGGAGGAACCAGAGAAGATGGAGATGGAGGAGCAAGACCCAGCCAGGAGGAAGGAGGAAGGGGAGAGCCCAAAGGCTTTCGAAGCTGAGCTGGAGGAAGTGGATTTGGGGAGCAAACCACCCACACCCCCCTTGCACCGGTTTCCATCCTGGGTAAGAGGCCACCTGGGGGCTGGGCAGAGGCTACTATTCATTGATCCCAGCCGCACCCTGATCCTGAGAGAGGGCAGCCGTCCTCCTGGTGCCTCCGGGAGGCCTGCCCAGATTTTCCAGCCAGTGGGAGGCAGAGCCAGGATTTGGAATGAGTGGGCAGAGGCCAGCTGTCCTGTCCTGAGCAACCATTTGTCGTGTGCCCCTCACCAAGCTGTTGCTGTGTGTAGTTTCTTATTCAGTCTTGTGACTCTTGGAGGTGGTGCAGCGTGGTGGCTAAGAGCACAGGTCCCAGAATCAAATCAGTAGGTTGGAATTGCTAAGTCTGGGACCCGTGGCAAGTCACTGAAGCTCTGTGCCTCGGTTTCTTTATATGTCAAAAGTGAGGATAATAGTCCCTCCTTTGCAGGGTTAACGTGCAGTAAGTACTTATCAACTGGTAGTTGCTTCTCTCCTGTGCCTTGACCTCAGCACCCCAGGCTGACACCCATCCACAGCAGCACCGCAGGCCCTTCTTTCTTTACAGGTTAGGAAACTACTCTTCCCAACGACTTAGTTATTTGCCCAAGGTCATGTAGTAGTTAGTGAGGGGGCAGGGTTTAATATAGGCTTGGCTACTCCCAGAGCTCAGCTCTAACTCTTCACTGTCCTGCCTCTCAGGGGACATTGCAGGGTAGCTGTCATGTGTAGTCTGACCCCTGGACGCTACTGAGGTGTGAGCCCGAATGTCAGACCCCCGGAAGCTTGGGGAATGGGGTGGAGAGAGGGCCAGCCTTTCCAGCAGCACCTTCCAGGGTCTCTGTCTGAAATGCTGTCATAGTCTGGGGAGCAGCCCCACCCCAGGCTCTGGGCGACATCCTTAGCAGCATTTGCCGTAGGGAGACATGGGTGACTCAAGACACAGCCACGCCTGGGTAGAGGGCTAGGAGGTCGTCAAGGCCGGCCAGCCTTCAGGCCAAGCATTGCTGACCTTTCCCTGAAGCCCCTGAGTCATGGGAGGGCCTCCAGAGAGGAAGGGGCAGGTGGAACAGAGGTGGAGAGGCTTTGAAAATGGGGGAAGGAGCAGGCCAGGCCGGATGCCATTGGAAGCATCCCTCCTCTTGGTCCTGTGGTAAATATAAATGCTCAGGAATCCCAAAGCAGAGGTGGGCAGCGTGCGCTCAGCAGGCAGGGAGCCAGAGGGCTCATCCCCACCCGGCCCCACAGAACCCGGCCTTCCTTCTCAGGTGAAACCACCTGGGCAGTAACCATCTAGGGGAAAAATCAAGATAGAATTCCAAGGATGTCTGTCTCTGACCCAGGGAATTGGATGCTAGTGCCCCTGCTGGTACATGCTGGCTGCTCCTATCTCTTACCTCTTACCTGGCCATCTTACCTGACCCTTATCTCAGGCTTACCCTATCCTGGTCCTTGTGACTCACTAGTCACCTCAGGCGGCCTTTTCTGTCCCTTTATCATGAATGTGGAAAAGAGATATGCAAAAGCATAGGCAGAGCCTGTGGCTTGCTTGGGAGCCATCAAACCCAAAGCCTCCCCAGCCTGTGGATCTCCTGCAGACCCAGGGATATGGGTGTGTGTGTGTGTGCGCGCGTGCACGCGCACACCGGAGTTGAGGGTAGGCCCCTGTGGGCCTCCTGCAGACCCAGGGATATCCAGGGGTGCGCAGGAGTTGAGGGTAGGCCCCTGTGGGCCTCCTGCAGACCCAGGGATGTCTGGGGGTGCGCAGGAGTTGAGGGTAGGCCCCTGTGGGCCTCCTGCAGACCCAGGGATGTCCGGGGGTGCGCAGGAGTTGAGGGTAGGCACCTGTGGGCCTCCTGCAGACCCAGGGATGTCTGGGGGTGCGCAGGAGTTGAGGGTAGGCACCTGTGGGCCTCCTGCAGACCCAGGGATGTCTGGGGGTGCGCAGGAGTTGAGGGTAGGCCCCTCTGCGCCTCCTGCAGACCCAGGGATGTCCGGGGGTGCGCAGGAGTTGAGGGTAGGCGCCTGTGGGCCTCCTGCAGACCCAGGGATGTCCGGGGGTGCGCAGGAGTTGAGGGTAGGCGCCTGTGGGTCTCCTGCAGACCCAGGGATGTCCGGGGGTGCGCAGGAGTTGAGGGTAGGCGCCTGTGGGTCTCCTGCAGACCCAGGGATGTCTGGGGGTGCGCAGGAGTTGAGGGTAGGCGCCTGTGGGTCTCCTGCAGACCCAGGGATGTCCGGGGGTGCGCAGGAGTTGAGGGTAGTCAGTCTTATACACTGGGGTTCTTGGACCTGGTGAGTTATACAGGTTTTGTAGGTTGGACTGAAGCTTAACCATGATGTAATGTTATTACTGTAGAAAAACGTGTCCCAGCTTCTAAGTTAGCTGGTTTATAAAACGTCATGCCCTCACCATGATGCTCTGACTTCCTTATTGTCAACACCCCACTTCTAGAGGAGAGAGCCTGAGACCCAAGAACTGTAGAATGGGTCAGATTCAGAGACATAGGTCGCTGACACCTCTCCTCTGGAACTTCCTTGCCCCCAGGGAAGGCTGGGGGTTAGCTAGGCTGAATATCTAGCTGCTGGGCACTGATTCTAGTCCAGGTGTTAGTTGTTTACATTAATAATCTCACTATGTTCTCACAACAGCCTGGAAGGTATTATTACCCCCATTTTAGAGCCGAGGACATTGAGGCTCAGAAATGAAGTGACTTGCCCAAGATCTCCCCGCCCCCAGGAAGCAGCCCAGCCTGGATGTGGACTTAGGTCTGGCTGCCTCCAAAGCCATGCTTTCCCCCACATCCAGGAGGGGCTGGGGCGGGCACAGCCATGGGCTCTGACCCTCCTGGCACTTCTCATTCCAGGAGAGCCGTATCTATGCTGTGGCCACGTCAGGCATGCGTCTCTCGGACGTGACTCCCAGAAGTAATGTCACCTGCTGTGGTGAGTTCCATGTGGGGTGTCTGTTGTGGGCAGAGTAGATATGCAGGAGGAAGAGGATCCTGAGCAGCACCAGGGCTGGGGTCCCCTGGCACCGCATTCCTCCCCCCAGCAGATGAGGTTCAGGTGAAATCACACATCCAGGGGTACCTTGGAGAGAAAAGGAAACTATGCAGGTTCAGCCCACCACCTAATGAGTGGGAGTGACCTTAAACAGGCTTGTAGCCAATTACAGAGCTGGAAGGGACTTTAGAGGCGGGGTCCCAGCCCAGCCACCCACCTGCCCTGGCTTCCCTTCCGCAGGACAAGGGCCCTGGGTGGGACAAGCCACCAGTACCTGATTTAAATGAGTCTCCTGAAGGAGGCCTGTCCCCTCCACTGTCTCCTGAGTCATGGGCCAGCCACGGAGTCCCCACAGTGATGTGCAAGCAAGCCATGCGTGGTGCATGACTAGTCGCTCATGTTGGCCAGAGTGGAACTGAAGAAGGCCTTGGCCCCCACCCTGAGATCTGTCACCTGGTCTGTCCCCAGAGTGCTGTCTCAGGGAACACTGGCTTTCCTCCTCCTAACTGCCCTGGTCTCTGCCAACCCCACACCCCTCACAGGGCTGTTGCACCGGAGTTAATGCCACCCCTCCCCCCTACCTCTCCAGGTTCCCGGCTTCCCACCTTTTCGTCCTCTGGGCCTTTCTCTGGCCTTGTCTACAAAAACTGCACAGCACCTGTCTACACAGCCCTGAAGGGGGTAAGAAGCTGCTGTCCTCGGAGGGGGCGTCCCTATCCAGGGAGGCCCCTTGTCCAGTCAGTGGCTGGAGTGGGGCCCCAGGGTCAGGCTTCTGCACACACAGGACTCTGGGTGGGGAGTTCAGTCCAACATGGGTGATTTTATTTTTATTGTTCATTAAACTTTTAGTAGAAAAATTCTACACTTACAAAAATTTGAATCGATATGATTGTGGGCAAAGTAAAAAGTCAAAGGTTAATCCTGTGCCTGCTCTACCTATTCCCGCCAACTTGTCACGTGTGTCCCAGAGGTCAGTGCAGCTCCTTCCAGAATCTTTGATGTTCAAACGTATACCCCCCATATATGCTCCCGTAACATCCCTTACACTTTTTAGAACAAAAATTAAATATAAGTGCAACATATTTTCATATACGTTTTTAACTCCTTTCTTTATTAGTTTTTGCAATTATAAGTTGTACTTTGTGAGACTTTTTGTGGAAGAGTAAAAAGCCAGAAAGTGAAGTCTCCTCTCACGTTGCTTTCCCCTAATCCCAGCTGCAGAGGCAGCTGTCACCAGCGGGCTGGTGTGGCACTGCAAGGCCCTCGCTGTGTTCACGGACGCGCTCACAGGCATTCTCTCTGTTGCTGTCGCTGTCTCCTGCTCACACACACACGTGCATGCACATCCTGGCTCACGTTGTACATGTCATTCTCCTCCTTGCTTGTTTGCCCAGCCGTGCACCAGGTCTTTCTGCCGAGCCTTCCCTTTTAGGGCTGGCCAGTAAGTACCCTTCGGTTAGATGCCCCGTAGCTACCCTGCCTGTCCTCCACTGATGGACAGTTTGGGTCCTGTGTCTGTGTTTCTCCAAAATAAATGGTGTGGTGAACATTGTTGTGCAAGCATGTCTCTGTGCACCTGTATATACATTTTTCAGTAGGACAGAGTTCTAGTGGTGGACTTTATGGGCAAATGATATGCATGTTTTAAATTTTGACAGGTAATGCCAAATTATCTTCTAAAAAAGTATCACACTACACAGTACCCTGTTCTCCACAATTTCACCAAAAGTCTTTTAAAATGCCTAGCAACTGAAAATGATCACTCGTTTCCTTATCCCCACACATTTTTTTTCCCACTTAGTTCCATTTAGGTTTTTTTGTTTTTTTTTTAATTTAATTAATTGCATTTACATGGATCTCCCCACACCTTTTTTAAAGCTCCTGTTGCACCCTTGGGCCATGGTGTGGCTCTCTGGCCCCCTAGTGGCAGGAAGCAGGGATCACAGCGGGCAGGGGTTCAGCTGTGGGCCGACCCGGCAGGCTGCGTTGGCCACACCCTGACCCGGGAGCGGGAGTGCAGTGAGGTGGAACAGGGCTTGTTTTGCCGCCTGCGCTGCAGTGGGAAGGGGCCTGTCTTGCAGAGAGCCATGCAGATCAGCACGGTGCCCTTTGTGGACGAGTCCTCTGGGTCCGACGACGACTGCAGCTCTCAGGCCAGTTTCCGAACTTCAGCCCCCTGCTCTGAGTCCAGGAAGACCAGTGGACTGGGCAGCCCACGGGCCATCAAGAGAGGTACGGAGAAGGGAAGCAGGAGGGGTGTGGTGCGACAAGGGGCCTGTCACCTCCTCCCATGGGCAGTCATATGTGGGGTCCCTGCTTGACCTCTGCCCATGACCCTTAGCTCCAGACTCCAGGGTCCCGGGTGGGTGAGGAGCTGAGACACAGGCTCTGAACCCTCCTGCCTGGCCAGGTGTCTCCATGTCCTCTGTGAGCTCCGAGGGCGACTACGCCATCCCCCCAGATGCCTGCTCCCCAGACAGCGACTACTCAGAGCCTGAGCACAAGCTGCAGCGCACCTCGTCCTACTCCACTGACGGGCTGAGCCTGGGCGCGGTGAGCTGCAGCATGGCCTCCACAGAGGGGCTGAGGCACGCAGGGTGGAAGCTGCCTAAGTCAGGGGCAGGAGCAGTGACGGGGGCCCCTGGGATGGGAGAAGGGAGGGAGGGGGCCAGGGCCTGCCAGTGATGTGAGGCTGTAGGGCTTGGCTGGGGGTGTGCAGTTATGGAGTTGGGCACACAGACCCCATGAGGAAGGAAAGGGAGCCTGCTGAGCTCATCATACCAGGAATGGCCAGTTAGAAAGCCCACTTGACCCACCACGCCCCAGGGGTTTACACACAGCACCTGGTCTTAGCTCCACAGCGGCCCTGGAATTCTGGGAGCTAACATTCCACGAGTCCTTAGAGTATGCTGGCCGCCATGCTCCATGCTTTTCACGTCCTGTTTCATTTGTCCTCACCGTCCTCTCAAGTTTTTAACCCTGTTCTGTGGATGAGAAGCCTGAGGCTCAGAGATGTGCTGTTACACGCTGCAGCCAATTCTCATCCCCCAGGCCTGGCCCCACACCGCCATGCTGCCCCATCTTAATCTCCCCTGCTCCCAGAACCCTCCACCCAGCCTGGCGGAAGCTCCCGTGGGTCCCCAGACTCCTCCCTTCCCTGCTGCCTGGATGGCCGCCCCCCTCCTGGCTCAGCTGTGAGGGAAAGGCTCACTTCCAGCGCCAGTTCAGCCCTTCCCTGGAGCCCTCCTTGGCCGCCCCTCCCTTGTGCAACCCCTGATCTGCCATCTGTTCGTGGTCAGGTGTGTGCCCCAGCCAGCAGGACCTCCTGCAGCAGAGCTGGCCAGGCTTTCTGTAGTCCTCTCTGAACCCTAAGCAGGACACGGTGCCTTGAACACACAGTAGGCACTCATTTTTTTTTTCCAATGATGACAAAGCAGCGACTTACCTGGGCCACTGGGGCCTGTGTGACATCCAGAAACCTCCGTGATCCCCCCTCTCTGTTGACCTCCTCTGCACCCTTCCGCCCCTGCAGGAGTCGCTGGAGAAGTCAGGCTACCTGCTGAAAATGGGAAGCCGGGTGAAGACGTGGAAGAGGCGCTGGTTTGTGCTGAGACAGGGACAGATTCTGTACTACAAGTCGCCGGTGAGACCCCCTCCCTGAGGACTGTCCGTCTGAAGGACCCCACCCCAGCCCCAGGACTGTATGATGGGCTGGGAGGGGCAGCATGGCCCATGGTCAGAGGGAAAAGGTTTGGCAGGTGGCGAGAGTCTTTGAGTCTCAGACTGTGCGGCTGGCTGGTCATTGGTTGTCACAGTGATACCAGGCACTGAGCAGGCAAAGGCAGTGCTAGACAAGTTGGCTTGGAGATTCCTTATTCCTTCAGAAACCAAGTTCTTCTTTGCCTGGTTCTGTAAAAGAACTGTTCTAACAGGCAAGCGCATTGCCTCCTCCCCATCCTTCCTACACTATTCCGGATTAGGGAACCTTGGATGTTGGAATCTACTTTTACATGCCCTTCCTGATCAATAACCAATGTTAATGTTTTAGCCTAACCTGTGGTGGCGCAGTGGGTAAAGCATCGACCTGGAATGCTGAGATCACCAGTTCGAAACCCTGGGCTTGCCTGGTCAAGGCACATATAGGAGTTGATGCTTCCTGCTCCTTTTCCCTCTTCTCTCTCTCCAAAAATGGATAAATAAAATCTAAACAAAAGTGTTTTCATAAGGGCAAAATGACCTTGCCTCTGGTGCAAATACAGTTGATTGGTAGTGGCTATCTTGAACACCTTGTTGAGGATTCTGGGCCTGTATTGCTCAATAGGCAGGCATGCTCTGATTGATTAGTAATGTCTGCAGTGGCATGAAAATGGTAATGGTGATATATATGCCATTTATTTGCCACACTTGATATAAAGGATGTAGTAGAAAGAATTTAAGGGCTTTATAGCTTAGCAATAACCTGGTGGCCTCTGACCCAAGTTTAAAGACTCAGTCCAAAAAGAATGAAATCTTACCATTTGCGACAGTATGGATTTTATGTTATGCAACATAAAATAAGTCAGAGCAAGAGAAATACCACATGATTTTACTTATATGTGGAATATAAAGAACAATATAAATGAACAAACAAAATTATGGGTACAGAGAATAGGGGATACTTGCCAGAGGGAGGTGTATTGAGAGACCTAAGTGAGAAAGTTGAAGAGATTGAGAAGTACAGATTGGTAGTTACAGAACAGTCATGGGATGTGAAATACAGCACAGGAAATACTGTCAGTGATACTGTATAAACTATGTATGGTGCCAGGTGGGTACTGGGAATATTGGGGGGATCACTTTTTTTTTCTTTATTTTTTTATTTTCTGAAGGGAGAAGCTGGAGGCAGAGAGACAGACTCCCATATGTGCCCTACTGGGATCCACCCAGCATGCCTACCAGGGGGCAATGCTTTGCCCATCTGGGCTGTTGCTCCATTGCAGCCAGAGCCATTCTAGCACCTGAGGTGGAGGCCATGGAGCCATTCCCAGTGCCCGGGCCAACTTTGCTCCAATTAAGCCCTGGCTGTGGGAGGGGAAGGGAGAGATAGAAAGGAGAGGGGGAAGGGTGGAAAAACAGATGGGTGCCTCTCCTGTGTGCCCTGACCGGGAATCGAACCCAGGACATCCACACGCCAGTTCAACGCTCTACCACTGAGCCAACTGGCCAGGGTCAAAACACATTTTTTTAAATATTTTTATTTACTGATTTTATAGAGAGGAGAGGGGAGAGTGAGAAGTCTAGTTGCTTCACTTAGTTTTTCATTGCTTGCTTGTTGCTTGTTGTATGTGCCTTGGGTTTTGAACCAGCGACCTCAGCATTCTAGATCTACATTCTACCACTGTGCCACCATAGGCCAGGCTGGGGGAATCACTTTGTAAAGTATATGATAATCTAACCACCATACTGTACACCTGAAACTAATACAAAATAATAATGAATATAAACTAATTTAAAATGTCTTTTTAATTAAAAAATAATAATAATAATAATAGCCTGACCAGGCGGTGGCGCAGTGGATGGAGCATCGGACTGGGATGCGGAAGACCCAGGTTCGAGACCCCGAAGTCGCCAGCTTGAGCGCGGGCTCATCTGGCTTGAGCAAAAGCTCGCCAGCTTGGACCCAAGGTAGCTGGCTCCAACAAGGGGTTGCTCGGTCTGCTGAATGCCCGCGGTCAAGGCACATGTGAGAAAGCAATCAATGAACAACTATGGTGTCACGACGGCAACGAAAAACTGATGATTGATGCTTCTCACCTCTCTCCGTTCCTGTCTGACTCTCTCTCTGTCCCTGTAAAAAAATAATAATAATAATAATAAAGGCTCAATCTATACATTCTGTCTGAGGCCTGGGTCAGAAGACCCATGTCTAATCTTTGCTCTATTTAGCTAGAACTAGGATGCAGAACAAGTTGCCTATCATGCATAGCCCAGGAAGGCTGGACAATCACTTTCTCCTTTGCTTGTGACCTGAAGTAAGATCATTCCTTTCTTTACAGAGTGATATCATCCGGAAACCGCAAGGTCAAGTAGAACTGAACTCCCACTGCCAAATTGTTCGAGGGGAAGGTGCACAGACATTCCAGGTAAGCATGGTCCTAGCAGCTAGAATTTTAGCCAGAGCAGGTGCTGGGTTTGGATACAGCTGTGATGGAGACAGGATGGGGTAAAATGGGCATGGGTGAAGGAAGTTATGTCCACATTTGTGGGTGATCCTAATTTGTGAGTATGAGTGAGGAAGAAGACACAATGTGAGAGAGTAGAGGCGGGAGAGAGGGAGAACAAGAGTAGGGGGAGAGGGGGTACCAGGGAGAGAAGAAGGACGGCCCAATGGGCTCAGGGACTTGCACCACCTCAGAGCTAGGTTTCTGTTACTCTATCCTCCTGTCTCCCGGCCCCGCCCCCACCCCCTCACTCCTGCCAGCTCATCTCTGAGAAGAAAACCTACTACTTGACGGCGGACTCACCCAGCCTACTGGATGAGTGGGTCCGAGTGCTGCAGAGCCTGCTGGAGGTCCAGGCCATCGGGCCGCCAGCCCGGCCTCAGGGCGGCGCCAAGCCCACTGTGAAGGGCTGGCTGACCAAGGTATGGCTGCAGTTGGTGGGTCAGGAATGTGGGTCTCCTGAGAGTTGGGGGGCCAGGAGCAGGAGTGCCGGGAGCATTGGAAACCCTCTTTATACACAGCTCCTTTCTCCGGGCATTTCCTCACAGGCATTAGCTGGCTGTGTGGCCCGACCAATAGGTGGTGGTGGGTGACTCCCTGGGGACCAGGGTCTGAATTGTTAGAACAGTTGTTCTCAAGACTGGGAGGAAAGGAATGTCTTGTACCCATTTTGAGGTCATTAGGCGTTGCCCCTAATGACCTCAAGCCTGTACCCACCAGTATACATAGAGGGAAGCTGTAACCTAACAAGGTAGATGTGGTCACTCAGAAACTTACAGCATCCCAGGCCTGCCCTAAAGACGTGTGAGTCAGGGCTCTTCTGGTGGTGAAGAGCGGAGAAGCCCGTGTTAACCCAGAGGAAAAGGGATGTTCACAGGGAAGCACATTAACTCGGCCCTAACGCTGTCAGGAAGCGGCTTGTTGGAGTGAGCCTGGGGTTCAGGGCTCTGGGCTCTCTCTGCCACTGCTACCTGTTCAGTCTCCTCTGGGTGCAGCCACCATTCCCCATGACTTACACTGGCCTGCTGCAGCCCCTCCCTCCCCTTCGGCCTTCTTACTGCTCTAGCCTCTGCCAGAGCAGCTTCTTCCCCTGTTTGCATTCCTGGGACAGGACATCTGATTGGCCTGGTTAATCTTTTATTTTTTTTAAGTGAGAGGAGGGGAGGCAGAGATAGACTCCTGCTTGCACCCCAACCAGGATCCACCCGGCAAGCCCACTAGGGGGCGATGCTCTGCCCATCTGGGGCACCACTCTGCTGCAACCGGAGCCATATTTTAGCACCTGAGGTGGAGGCCTTGGAGCCATCCTCAGTGCCTGGACCAGCTTGTTCTAATGAAGCCATGGCTGCAGGAGGGGAGAAGAGAGAAAGAGAGAGAGAGAGAGAGAAGTGATATGGGGAAGGGTGGAGAAGCAGATGGGCGCTTCTCCTGTGTGCCCTGGCCTGGAATCAAACCTGGGACATCCACATGCCGGGCCGACACTCTACCACTGAGCCAACTGGCCGGGGCCTAGCCTAGTTAATATTTTAATGTCAGGGTGGATGGAGTGTCACATGGTGCATACTGTGGCACCTCACTGGAAGGGCTGGTCCCATTAGTAGGGAGTCTGGGTGACATCTCCACTAAGGACCCGAGGTTGACCAGGGGTCTGACCTCTGCCTCCCTGTGGCTTCTCTCTGCCGGTCCTGGGCTTACTCGTGGGAGTCGCCTGGTTCTAGCAATGCTGGCTCATTTCTGTCTTACAGGTAAAGCATGGCCACTCCAAGCTGGTCTGGTGTGCTCTCATTGGGAGGACCTTTTATTACTACCGGAGTCATGAGGACAAGGTACTTCTTGACCTCCCATGGCCCCACGTCCAGATGGAGTTTCCCACGTCCCAGCTTGCCCTTCCACCCCACCGAACCCCATAATAAGGCTCCCCCCAGAGTGTACGGCCCATAAACACTGTGGGGTCTGACTGCACTTCTCTAAGCAAGCCTCAGCCAGGGAGCCATCTTCTCCTCACCTCGTCCTCTCATCTGTCCACATCCGTGGTTCCCAGCCCTACAGGGCCTGAGGGTTCTGAGAGAGGCGACTCCCCTGTCTCCTGCCGGCTCTCCCATTCACGGGAGGCTCCTGTTTGCAGAGACCCCTGGGCCACCTGCCTGTGCGGGACGCCCGCGTAGAGGAAGTGGATCGCTCCTGTGACTCGGATGAGGACTACGAGGCTGGAGGAACCCGCCAGTTGCTTTCCTCCCACTGCACCCTGGTGCTTCACCCCCCAGAGCACAGCCCCACCTATCTCCTCATCGGCACCAAGCAGGAAAAGGTAAAGGAGGGGCTGGGCCCCCTGGACATGCCCCAGCCAGTGATTCTCACCTCCCCTTCTCCCTTTCTCCTGATCTTCCTCACATTCATGCTTATCTCCCTCCCGGACATTTTGACCAGTAGTATTCCCTGACTGGGAGTATTCCTGCTATTGAATGTATTCCCAGTGACCATCTCTTCACTGAGGTAGAACCACAGGCTTAGAAAGTCGGGTTCATGTTCACCTGATCCCAAGTCTTTCCTCTTAGAGACTGGTGGCCTTGGCCTGTGCTAACCAAACCAGCTGAACCCCACCCTGGGCTTGGCCCCCCTCAGGGAAGCCTCCTAGGAGCTCTTGCCTCCGTCTTCCCACCCCAGCCCCATCAAATGGCTCTCTGCCCTCTTCCAGGACACGTGGCTTTACCATCTCACAGTGGCGGCAGGTGGCAGCAGTGCCAAGGTGGGGACCGCCTACGAGCAGCTCATTGGCAAACTGATGGACGGCGAGGGAGACCCAGGTGAGGCAAGCATGGCCACCGTGCTTGGAGGGCTGTTGGTCTAGAACCCAGAGAAAGCACTGCTGTACCTGATGCTGTTTACAGCCTCTGAGCTGCAGAAGGGCACTCCCATCCCGAGCTCCAGGGCCCTGTCTCTGGTGAAGATACTAAGGTGGCCACTCAGGATCTGGGAAGCAGTCTTTCCAGTGACCTGGGTCAATGTTTTACTTTGTTCCATCTGCAGCTTTGCTTGCTGGGAAGAGAACTGAGGAAAGAAAGGAGGTAGCTGGTTAATCTATAGTTAGAGATGTTAATAAATGATGCCTCCCCTAAGCCTGGGGCACTAACGGCGCACACCACACACACCCCTTTACTGCAGCTCCGCAGCTTGTTTACTTCAGGCTGAGGCCACTCTTCCACCCAGCCCTGACCCTGCGGGGAGGGGGCTCCCCTGCATACACATGCTTGCACTCAGATGCCTACACCTCCCACACGCGCCCCCGGTGCAGGCCCGTGGCAAAGCAGGGGCATCCTTCCTGTAAGCTGGGCTTGTGAGCATGCCAGACGCGGTGCACAGCTGCGTGCCCCACACAGATATAAACCCCGCACAACCCGTGTGTCCCAGACGGTTACACCCGTCTTCCCCACAGATCAAAGTGGGGCGGCGGGGAGGCAGGTTCCCAGCCGGGGGTAACTGCTGCTGTGCTCTGGGCAGACTCCCCGCTCTGGAGGCACCCCGTGCTGTGCTACAGCAAAGATGGGCTGCACACTTCCCTCACCACCCTGCCCTCCGAGGCCCTGCAGACGGAGGCCCTCAAGCTCTTCAAGGTAAAGTGGGCACCCTCGCCATGTGCCCAGGCTCTGTCCCCAGGATTTATGCCCCCCATGGTCATCCTTGGGTGTCCCATGCAGTTAGAGGGTGGCCCACAGAAGAATCTTAAGCGGGAGGAAGGGAAAGAGCCCCCCAGGGTCCCACCGCATCCTGTAGGACAGGGAGGCTGGGAGCTCTGGGACTTGAGTCACAGCCCTGGGGAAGCGCCCGGGAACTTGCCCTTGAAAGCCCCGCACCTCCTGTGGTGAACGGGAAAGGACAGGTTTATGTTGTTTTGGGGCCTGCGAGCTTCTGACCCATTTTAGAACGTTCTTTGTGCCTGTCTGATAGTCTGTCTTTTAAAAAAAATTAGAGGAGGAGAGATATTCTCCCAGAGTAGCCTTCTCAGCAAGCAGAGATGCTCTCGGCAGTAAGTGTTCCTCTCAGAAACATTTTCTGCAGTGAACTGGGCCTCCCTGTGCCCACTGTCATTTCCCTGCCAGTCCTGCCAGCTCTTCATTAATGTGCCTGTGGAAGCCGCCTCAGTGGACTACCATGTGTCGCTGGCCCAGACGGCCCTGCAGGTCTGCCTGGCTCACCCTGAGCTGCAGAGCGAGATCTACTGCCAACTCATGAAGCAGAGCAGCTGCCGCCCACCTCAGAAGCACTCCCTCACGCAGGTGGGGGCTCCCAGGCCCAGCAGCTGAGCCTGGCAGCCAGTGGGCAGCCTTCGTCCCCAAGCTGCCTCAGCACGTGGCCCTCTCTGTGCCCCTTCCGGCTGTCTGTGCAGTTAGATGGTACGATTGCTATTCTAGTCAAAGCCTGACTGCGTTGGCCGGCCAGGACCCAGAGGAGGTGGGGGCTCTGGTTTGGACAGTGCTGGAGGCTCTGCAGCTCAGACTGTGAGGGCCAGGGACACTGTAGACCCCCCCCCCACTCACCCACCTGCCTGTCCCCTACAGTGCTGGCAGCTCCTGGCTCTGTGTGCCCCACTTTTCCTGCCGCAGCACCACGTTCTCTGGTACATCAAACAGCAGCTCCAGCGCCACGCTGACCCCAGGTGCGTGAGCGCCATTTCCTCTGACACTCCATCACGTCCGAGTGTGGCATGATGAAGAGTGTCGCAGGGGAGACCACAGTGGATCAGATCACCCCCGCCCTCTGAGATTCACCCTGTGGTCATGGAGACCTCACCGTTGCTATACACGCAGATGGGCACGTGGAGATCTGGGCATGCCTGGGCTTCTCTGCACACTAGTTCACGTAGGCATGGATGTCGTGTGGGAGCTCATTGCTTCCAGATTATTCCCAAATTTTTATTCTCTATTGCCATGTTCATATAGGCCCTGAGTGGCAAATGAACACCCCAGGCCAGTCCTCAGGGCTTTTTTCTCAGCCTGCCCCAGCAGCTAGCTTGGTCCTGGCCAGGTCTGGGTTGGGAGCCAGGGCGTCGAGGTGGCAGGGAGGAATGGATTCCCTAGTATGCCCTTCTTCCATCTGTCGTTTTAGAAATGAAGCTGGCCAGTATGCCACCTACTGCCAGCGGGCAGTGGAACGGACCCTGCAGACGGGGGAGCGGGAAGCCAGGCCGTCGCGCATGGAAGTGGTGTCCATCCTGCTGCGGAACCCCTTCCGCCACTCCTTGCCCTTCAGCATCCCCGTGCACTTTGCCAACGGCACCTACCAGGTGAGGGGGCGGGCGTGCGTCCTGAGTCTTCTCACAGCCCTGTCCCAGAGGGGAGTAGCTTGGGGCCAGGTGCGTGCTAAGCCTCCTTAGGATTGGCAGATTCTTAACAGGCAAACCAGGAAGGGAGTGGGCGGAGGACTGAGGGGTGGCAGTGGGGCGGCCAGTGCCAGTGTGGCAGGAGAGAGGAGCTTGACTCACAACAGTGCTCCACTGTATGATGTCCTGGGAGTAGGTCTTTTGAATCCATTGCGTGGACAGGGATGCTGAGGTACTGACCGGGAAAGTGGCATGAAAGGGCCTCCAGAGAAGTGAGTGAAGGAGAAACAGACTCATGTCCAGTCCAGTTTCCGGTGCGGTGGGCAGGCCGACGTCCAGCCCGTCGGCATGCACCCTCTGCGTGTGTATGCAGAATGATTTCTTTGGCTCTTGGATTCGCCTGTGCTCCTTGCAGCCAGGCCTTTCCACCTCTGCATGCAGACCCATCTACGAGCCGTGGTGAGCATCCCTCAGGGAGCCCCTCAGGGACTGACACCCCTCCCCTGCAGGTGGTCGGTTTCGATGGCTCCTCCACGGTGGATGAGTTCCTCCAGCGGCTGAACCAGGAGACAGGCATGAGAAAGTCACCCCACTCTGGCTTTGCCCTCTTCACAGATGATCCTTCCGGCAGGGACCTGGAACACTGCCTGCAAGGGAGTGTCAAGGTGACACCTTCGCCACTAAGCCGCTGAGCCCCCTACCCAGCCACGGCCTGGCTCAGGGGTGTGGGGGTGTGTGTGTGGGGGGGCCTGTCTGATGGATGCCTGTGTCACACCCTGTTTGGTGCTGAGCTCCATTTCTGTGCCATCCTAAAATCTACCTGTACGGGCAGAGAAAAGTCAGTTGTACCCTTGTCTCGGAAGAGAGGATCCCTTAAATTTCCCTCTCTCTCCCGAGTGGCTGTGCTGCATCCAGGGACAGGCTGCTTCTCAGCTGCCGTGGGAAGGACAGGGAGGCACTTCTCAGCAGCAGCCCAACCAAGCCCGCCGTGTACATGTATACACGTACACACACACATGCACACACACGTGCACGTTCAGACGTGCGCACATGGGTGAACCGCTACATGCCTAGGCCCACTGGATGCCGTGTCCTGCACTGGCACCTCCCTCTCACCCTGTCCGCCAGGCCTGTGCTTCACGTACAGGTTCAGCCACATTTGTAGGAGTTGGCTCCTTATGGTGTTTCTGTATGAAAGGCCCTCGCATGGGATTAAGAACCGATCTTGTATTGTGGTCTGAAGTTAGAGCTGCGGTGCATGTGAAGTGTGGGAATGTGCGTAGCATTTGAAGACGAGTGTTTGGGCCCAAGGTCTGCTTTTTATGGCTGCGTGACAAAGGCTTCTGTAGTCTTTCACCACTGCCTGGAAACACCATGCCATGCTCCCTCTTTGTAAACATCAGGGCCACTTTGAGGCTCTGCTATGTGGCAGGCCTCTGGCTGTATTTGCTGAAGAGGAGAATGGCGGTCAGTGGGATGGAATTGGAGGCCATGGTTTTTGACTGGGACCTGCCATCCCTCTGGGAGGCCTCCTCAGATGTTAAGGCCAATAGGGGCAGCTATGCTTTGCTTTGCCGCTCACACCATGCCCAGGCTACGCACGTCTGTCTGTGAGGAAGTCGCAGGCGCCTGGGTCCTGGGAGTGAGAGTGGGAGGCCCCACAGGTCACCCTCTGTCACAGGACAGTGGCTGGCCATTGTTCCTTCATTGGGCACTTTTCTGACTTCCCGTTTTTGCCTCCCCAAGATCTGCGACGCTATCTCCAAGTGGGAGCAAGTCCTGAAGGAGCTGCACTCTGGAAAGTCTGAGGGTGGCACTCGTGTCGTGAAGCTGATGTACAAGAACAGGTCCTGAGCTCTGCCCAAGGGTGGATGAGGGGTGCCAATAGGGGCCAGCTCATCACTCCCCCAGCCGTGTAGCCTGTGTGGCACAGGGCGGAGGCCCCGATAGCATACCGCATGGCGGTCATTAGTTGGGGGCCAGGCTGGCCGGGCCGCTCCGGCTCTCAGTCCCTGCACTGCATATGCACACACATGTGCACGTGCCCACACTCATGCCAAGATCACAGACAAACCTCATGAGATGGCTGCATGCTTTACCTTAGGAGAGTGAAATTTTGTAGGAACAATAGAAAGTCTAAAAATAAACTCCTTGCCTGACCTGTGGTGGCGCAGTGGATAAAGCGTCGACCTGGGAACACTGAGGTCGCCAGTTCAAAACCCTGCACTGGCCTGACCTGTAGTGGCGCAGTGGATAAAGCGTCGACCTGGGAACACTGAGGTCACCAGTTCAAAACCCTGCACTGGTTCAGTCAAGGCACATGGGAGTTGATGCTTCCAGCTCCTCTCCCCTTTCTCTCTTTCTCTCTCTCTCTCTCACTCTCCGTCTCCTCTCTAAAGTGAATAAAATAAAAAATAATAAAAATAAACTGCTCCTATATCAGTCCTGGGGAATACAGAAGTTAAACATCCTGACTTTTTACAAATTTGAGTAAGAAAATTCCATCCCAAGATCTATCTCCACGCAAATAATTCCCATTAGTTTCTTGGTTTCCTAAGTCATCCAGTTCCCTGATAAGCTGTGGTTCCTGGTACCAGGTTCCTTCACCAAATCCAGTAAGTCTAATGGTGTGTCCAGAATTAACCACAGGCTACTGGTGCTATGAGATCTCATAGCCTTGGATCTGCCCTGTCAGGCTTGCTTAAATTTTTAGGAGGTGCCTGACCAGGCAGTGGCACAGTGGATAGAGCATCAGCCTGGGATGCTGAGGACCCAGGTTCTAATCCCCCAGGTTGCTGGCTTGAGTGTAAGGTCATAGACTTGATCCCATGGTCGTTGGCTTGAAGCCCAAGGTCACTGGCTTGAAGCCCAAGGTTGCTGGCTTGAGCAAAGGGTCACTGGCTTGGCTGGAGCCCCCAAGTCAAGCACATATGAGAAAGTAATCAGTGAACAATTAAGGTGCTGCAACTATGAGTTGATGCTTCTCATCTCTCTCCCTTCCTGTCTTTCTGTCCCTGTCTGTCCCACCCCTCTGCTTAAAAATAAAATTAGGAGGCAATAGAAAATAGGCTCACAAATGGTATTAAAAAGAGTAATTTCTTTCTTTGGAAATCAAGATAAGCAGATGCTAAGATGACCTCATCCTTTTGGGATGCCAGCTGACCTGGCTTTTCCCTCTGTTCCCTGTAGGCTGTACTTTCGGAGTCAAGTTAAAGGGGAGACGGAGCGAGAGCGTCTGCTGCTTGCCTTCCAAACCAGTGGGGAGATAGTGGCAGGGAGGTTTCCTGTCAACAAGGAACTGGCTCTGGAGATGGCTGCCCTAATGGCACAGGTAACGTTCTGTTCAGGAATCAAGAGGGTCCGAATACCGTCTTTGGACTCACAGGCGGAATGTGCCACACAGCCTGAAGCAGGACGTTCTGCAGAACCTGTAGTGCCAGCGGGTAGGGTGGCCTTGCTGTTGCTGGATGTGGAGAGAAGCTGACTCCACACCCTGTGGTGCCAGAGCCCTCATTGCAGATACAGGCTGTGTGCACCGTTCCAGATGTGGAAACCAGCGGCCTGGGTTTGAGCCCTAGCCACTACCTGTGAGATCTTGGCCACGGCACTTTAGTCGTGTATGCTTTAGTTTCCATTTTTGTAGACTGAAAACAAAAATACCCCTGTACGTGCCTCCACAGAGTTGTACTATGATTCTTAAATAATGCTTATCGCATAATGTATGGGATAAAAGTTTGTACTTAATGCTGTCAAACATTTTAACTAGAATTAGGAAAAGGAACACACATGTAGATGTTGACTCTTCTCTCTGATACCTTTAGGAGGCATGGATCTACATACTGGAAATGAAGAGGAAATAATAGCTGATCTTTAATATAATAAACACTTATTGAATACACTATAGAGGGCCCTGTGCTAAATATTTTATATGTATTATCTCATTTAGTTCTCATTTCCACGTAATAGATGAGAAGATTGAAGCTCAGAGAGTTTAGGTAACTTGGCCAGGGTTACAAAGCTGATAGGCGGCAGAGCTGGGATTTGCGTCAGGTGTACCACTCTAAAGGAGTCCTCACTTAATGTTGTCAACCAGTTCTGCGATTTCAAGTGAAACATCTCATTGTTACAATAAAATGAAGTTGAACAAACTGCTATTCAAGGACCTCCTATGCTCTAGGATCTGTAGCTTCTTCAGTCCTGTATCCTATGTTTTTGGATTGAAAGCCAAAATTCCTACATTGTTTTCCCTGGTCTGCCACTAATTAACTGGGTCTTTGGGTAAGGCACCTGACCTCAGTTGGAAAATGAAAACTGGTCTAAATAATCTCTCATATTCTAGGACCTTTAGGTTGTTTCCCTAGTGTCTGTGAAACTGGAGATAAAGGTCTGTTTGTAAGAACTGGTTTTGTTTTTGTTTTTACATCCATTCACACCTCACCAAGAAAGTGATGAGGCAATGGTTTATTTCACCTCTCACAGGGCCCTGCCTCCCCCCACCCCCATCCTTTCCTGATTCTTGACTTATGCCTCTGTGTGCTTCCATTCACAGGTAGAGTTCGGGGACTTGGAGAGGCCCCTCCCACCAGGTCCTGGGGGCACACCCCCTTCCAAGGTGCAGCATCACCTACAGCAAATCCTAGACAGGTTCTACCCAAGGCGCTACAGACACAGGGCACCCCCTGAACAGCTGAGGTAGGCCACAAGGTCTTCCAGGGAGTCGCTGGGGGACACACAGTCTCTGAGCTGCCACAAAAATATGTTGGTACTTGACTGCCACCATTTCTGTGCATCTGTCCAAACCAGGCACCTCGTCGATCAGCTGACCGTGAAGTGGGCAGCACTGCAAGGCTGCTCCCCTCCTGAGTGCGTCCGCATCTACCTGACGGTGGCCCGGAAGTGGCCCTTCTTTGGTGCTAAGCTTTTTGCCGCTCAGGTAAGTGCAAGTGGTTTCCAGTAGAAAAGGAGTGTTGACCACACCCAGCAATGCCCTGTTTCTCCAGGAACTGCTGTCCCTATCTGGTCACGTTTGAGCCAGTCTGTAGCGCCAGCCTGCAGGCTGGCAACCACCAGGGGTCGCTATCTTTCCACCTATTTCCATGGGCCAGAGCAGTTTTGATTCATTGCTTTGGGGCCAGTATTTCTGGGTGACCCTCATCTTTCCTTTATTGACTCCTTTCTCAATGCTACCCCTGGGGGAAGGTAGGATGAACGATGTAATTACAAAGGCATATTACAGGGGGCCCCCCTTGGTCTGAAAAGTTGGGGAAAGCTTCTGAAAAAGGTTATGTGTCTGCTTCCCCAGCCTTTTGGGTAGGAGAGGTGGGAATTCTGGATTGCTCTACTGCAGCCCTGGCAAGTGAAAATCAGTTATTCCAGGAACCCTCCACCAGTCACTTTTCTTCCTGTTAGCATCTAAAGCCCGTAAGATGGTTTCCTATTTCTTTTTAGTCCCTAGGAAGTTTTTTGCTTTGTTTTTAATTTTTATTTATTGATTTTTTTAGTGAGAGAGGAAGGGAAAGGGACAGGAACATCGGTCTGTTCCTATAAGTGCCCTGACTGGGGATCACCAGCAACCTCTTGGCTTCAGGACGACGCTCTAACCAATGAAGCTATCCAGACTGGGCAGTCCCTAGGGAATTGATTGAAGCAAGATGCACATCAGCTGGGAAAGACTGTGGGTGCAATGCTATCAGTTTGTGAGAGCTAAGAGGAAACAGCCTGTTCTCCACGCCCATGACAGAGCAGCCAGGGATGCTCTCTTCTATAACACAGAGCTCTCCAACCAATGTGCTATGGCAGGAGAGGCTAGAGGTACTCTAGAAAGTGATCCTTTCCACCTTGGCTTGTTAGTAGGTAGCTAGAGCTGCCAGGCCAGATGCCTCCTGTTTACTCCAACATGCTGTACAAATACCATCTTCTGCGTTTTCCAGGACGAGGGAAAGTTGGAACATTTCTGGCAGACCCCTGCATGTTCCTTTTTCCTCACAGCACTCTGATAGTTCCAAATCCCTAGCTGTAGATGTGTCTGATGGGATTTTCCTGGTTCCCCAGCCTGTACAGCTGTCTTCCAAGGAGAGCGCTTTGGTGTGGATTGCTGTGAACGAGGATGGGGTCAGCATCCTGGACCACAACACTATGGTACGGGAGGATGAGGGCTTCTGACCCCTCCATTTCCTGAATAGTCTTTTTTCTTCCTTTCTGAACCCAAAGGCCCGAGCTAAGTGACCATGGTCACCCTACCTCCACCCCCTACCCAAGCACTGCTATTTTCTAGTCTAGACACAGCTTGTAGATATTAAAGATGTAGAGTTACAGATTATGACCACTTCAGAGTTCTTCCTTCCCGGTGAATACCACCTGTGCTTAGAAGAGACGGGATGCTGGTGCCAGCTCCAGAGGCAGATGGAAAGTTTCCCTAGAACTAACTGGCTCTTTCCTGCAGCAAGTGCATATCACCTACCCCTACTCTTCAGTGATGACCTTTGGTGGCTGCCGGGATGACTTCATGCTTGTGATTAGATCCATTCCAGACCAGAGCTCTGGAAAAGGCCACATTGAGAAGTTGATCTTCCGGATGGCCACTCCCAAGGTAGGTCTGAGAGCTACTAAGACATTTTACTCTGATCTGGTAGGGAAAAGTGGGCTTGGAGCTTAGAAAGGAAGCTGGGGTTATGACAGTATTAGAGAAGAGCCCTGCCCCAAATAAAACTTTTGGCCTTGTCTATAAGTATTACTCCAGAGGGTTCAGGTAGAGTTGCATCTCAGTCACTGAGCTGGTAAGTGAGGGGCTGGCTAGGGAAGGAACTCCCTCTGGCCCAGCTACTCCTATTCTGTTCACATTCTCTTTTCTAGTTCTCTCAAGCCTCAGCACCAGGCAGGCTTGAGTTGAATGCTCACTTGCTGTTATGCAGCAGGCCCAGGGCCAGGGCTGCTGCTTCCTCAAGATGTTCTCACCTTATCCTACACTGGTCACAAAGTGGGACAACCTGCATGTGGTCCCTCTTCCTTCCGATCTTTTTATTATTTTTTTTTAAGTAAGAGGAGGGGATATATACAGACTCCGGCATGGCAACCCATCTGGGGCCTATGCTTGAATCACCCAAGCTATCAGCTCCTGAGGCTGATGTGCTCGGACCAACCAAGCTATCCTCAGTGCCCGGAGCAGACACTTGAACCAGTCGAGCCACTGGCTGCAGGATGGGGAAGGCAGCAGATGGTCACTTCTCCTGTGTGCCCTGACTGGGAATCAAACCCAGGACATCCATACACTGGGCTGATGCTCTATCCAGAGCCAACCGGCCAGGGCCCTTCAGATCTTGAAGACCGTGCAAATACTTCTTTTCTTTTGCCTTATAGTCTTTATTCCCACTCAGTACAGGAAATGCTGACTATCAAAAGTAAGAATTACAAAGACTCAGAAACCTATGTCCTAATTTATAGTTCCTGGCTTCTTTTTGAAAGTAAATGGAAATCATGTTGTTTTAATCCTAAAGTTGGAGTTTTCCAAATCTCCCCTTCCTTGAATACCACTCGACAAAGGGGAAGCTAAACAGACCCTCTCCTCCAGGGAGGCTCCCTGCCCTAACTTGGAGCTAACCAGAGTGAATATTGCCTCTCCTGTTCTCAGGAGGGTACTATCCATCGCAGAGGACCTCCAAACCAGTTGGCACCCATTTCACTGGGCCTCTGAACCTCACAGTAGTGACCCCCTTTGGACATTTTCTCCCGGGTGGGTATTTTAAGAGATAAACTGAAGCCTCGGAAGGTTATATACCCTGTATAATAGCTAGCAGGTGAGAAGGCCAGTACTCGAGCCGTGGCGAGTTCCATTCCTGTATCTCTGTTGTCTCTTTAGATTGCAGAGGCTACTTTCATCATGGCCAGCTACATGAACCATTGCTCCGTGACTGTGAACCCTCGCACCAACCCACCTGCTGTCCACCAGCCATGGGAACTGGATGGACGACAGTTCTTTGCTTCTGTTCCCTGTGCGGCCAAGGGGCCGACGTTGCTGTGAATCCTCCTGCCCCTTCCCCAGCACCACCTGGTGCCTCTGGGGTTGGAGGAGTGTTCTGGGACAGGATACTACTGTGACGGACCAACCCCCACCCTGGCTTGTTCTGTGAAATGTATATTTCAGGGTCCACGAAGTCTTTACTTTCAAGGTGCCTTATAATGTTTCAGGGCCTAACTTTTAAAAATCCAGACCCAGTATAAAAACCACTCTCTTTTCCACAATAATACTGAGCTCTGGATACTACCTGCTTCTAGACAGACAGGGATGGTTATTGAGGGCAATGGTGCTGTAAGTCAGAGCTCTCCCCCGACACCCTCAGGGAGGCTAACATTTTTTATGTTGCATATGTTCATGTGGGGTTTATACTTGAAGTTTTCCTAACATCCCTGAACAGGTCTAAAATTTTCAGTTCACCTGGACTCTTGACAAAAGCCTAGAACTCACTAAAACTAGACTTACTTTTCCAAATGGGAAAGGTGTGGGCTGGGCTGGGCTGGAGAAAAAGAAATAGTGTTGTCTTCCCCCTCCCCCTACTGCAAATGAGTGGGTGTTCTGCCCGCCCCTTCTGGGCAGCAGCTCCTGTCTTTGTAGGACAGGGAGCTCTCACTGCTGAGACTGAAGCTGTTTCCCTCACACTGGACTGTAAGCCCAACTGGGTACAAGCCAAGGCAGGGAGTAGCTCCAACCTGACCTCTCTGTGTCTCATTTTAACTACTGGACGGGGCCCAGGGAAGGCTGTGCGCACTACTGGAGGGTGAGGTGGGCGTCACTTGTTTCCTTGCCCTTTGAAAGACCAAGCAAATGCCTTCTTCTTTTTGCTGCTCTGTGAGCCACCAAAGACAGTCAGAAACAGGAGACCCCTCCAGGTTCATGGGCCTGGATTTGTTCCTCAAGACTTCTGGCGAACTTCCGCTGGGAACTAGTTTGAGGGCAGAGAACATGTGATCTTGGTCCTAGCCTAAGAGCATCAGGGGAAGAAATGGAATGTTTTTTCCACCTTTTGCCTTCCTAGTGATGCCAGTCTCCCCTATCCCCAACTCAGACCTTCTGTTGAGTGCAGAGCAGATGATCTTTGTTTCCACCCTCCCCTGACAGAAAAAAAGACAAAGAGTTCACTGATACTCTGATTTTCCAACAGTGGAGAAACTGAGGTTTATTCCACAGCTCCAGGGCAGTCCTACTGGTTGTCAATAAAGTGCTGAAAACTGTATCGTTTTAACAGTTGCCTCCAAGAACCAGGGTGGTATGGGGTGGTGTGTGTGTGTGTGTGTGTGTGTGTGCGCACGCACGCGCGTATGCGGTTGGAACTAGTTTGAGCACCTCAGCTGTTGTACGCTTTCCCCTCATACTTTAAACTGACAAGTGTGATGGAAAGGAAGAACATGAGAGTGTCTGCCTCTTTTCAATGAACTTGACTTAGCAAGGTTGGCAGTTTAACAGCCTTCTGCCATTTTTTTTAGTGAGAGGGACAGACAGGAAGGGAGAGAGATAAGTATCAGTTCTTCTTTGCGGCTCCTTAGTTGTTCATTGATTGCGTTCTCATGTGCCTTGACCAGGGGGCTCCAGCCAAGCCAGTGACCCCTTTCTCAAGCCAACGACCTTGGGGTCAAGCCAGCAACCTTAGGCTTCGAGCCAGAGACCTCTGGGCTCAAGCCAGCAACCTTGAGCTTCAAGCCAGCGACTTTGGGCTCAAGCCAGGGACCATGGGGTCATGTCTATGATCCCACGCTCAAGCTGGATGAGCCCTCGCTCAGGCCAACGACCTCAGGGTTTCAAACCTGGGTCCTCTGAGTCCTAGGTAGATATTCTATCCACTATGCCACCTGGTCAGGCCCATCTGCTGTTTCTGTTCCTGCTTTTCCCCCAGCATTTAGGATCTAGTTGGGACATTTCTACCTCAAACAGGTCAGTATATCACATGTACCACAGGCTTCTGAAGAACCCCTCCGGGGCTGGTATAAAAGGCAAATGATCACTCTGCCTTTGTGATACCTCGAGTGTCTCTAAGGCCCATGAGGATTCTGTAATCTACCTGGGAGTTTAAAAATTAGAATCCTAAGGAAAAAGTAAGAAGGAATGGAGCTATATTCATACTGAATTTGGGGGTCTAGCTATTTCCCCCACCCTGTTTCCTTCCTGACCATTCAGGAATCCTCCCTTAGTTGATGGATTTCATACAGAAGAAACTGCCTTATGAACAAAGGCTTCTATAGTTTGCATGTTTGTCCTTCTTGAACATGCCTGGAAACCAGTCAAATTTCTCTTTGGCCTTCTGTCTCATCCTTCTTGGCAAAGAGGCTTTTGAAGCCATACACAATGCTGAGTAACAGAAGAGTATTAATGTACTTGACACCCCGTGCCTGAACGTCACTAATTTGTCAGTAAAAAGCAGCTGTCTGTGAGCCAGGCAATTACTGTGTACGTTTAGGAAAGATGCCTTTCCATCAAGAGAGTCATCATAAATTAATCCTGTGCAGACACAGGAGGTAGGTAGACAGAGACTAATCTTTTGTAGGATATTTCTTCCTGCTAACCCAGTACTTGAAGGGCTTGACTTTTTTCTTAACTCTAGACAGGGGTACTATACAGTTAGAAATTGTCTTTCTCAAGAAAGCTGATATCAATTTCCCATTGTCTTGCTCTACAAATTTCAACATAAAGTAAACTTGAATGTGCTTAGGTATTTCTCAAGTGCTCTTTGTCGACATTACCTTTGATGCATCGTCTGAGGCCTTCCCTGGGTTGGTAAAGTAGGCAATACCTTACAAGGGGAGCACTGAAATGCACAATACTATGCTCAACATCACACAGTGGGCTGGGTTTCCAGTCATACGCTCTGTGGCTCTGAGCTCTGCTGCATCCATCCTGGTTCCTAGGACCGGTCCACACGATGGTAGGCGTACCCAGCTCCTAGGGCTTAAGAGCCATTTCCCACGGAAGACAACGCTGGCCTCTGAATGCTGGGACTCATGGGGTTGTGGATGTGGCTTTCTGACGGGCCAGGATCTCCTGGCAGCTCCTGTACACTTCGATCAAGCAGTCCAGCCGGGGCTTGGCGCTCTGAATTCCAAAGGGGAGAGACGCACAGCCGAGATGAACGTCAGAGTGCTTAGTGCTGCATCCACGCGCACCCTCAATCTGTCACCATGTCAAGGGGTCTGTATGGCACAGGTGTGAGCTCAGAGGTGGAAGTTCGACTTCATAGCACCTTGCCGGAAGAGTCCCTAACTAGGCCCATGCCCAGCCTATGAATTGTGTGAAGCAGGATCTTTTTTTTTTTTTTTTTTTTTAACAGGAACAGAGAGAGAGTCAGAGAGAGGGATAGATAGGGACAGACAGAAAGGAACAGAGAGAGATGAGAAGCATCAATCATAAGTTTTTCTTAACTAAGGTGTTGAGACACCTTAGTTGTTCATTGATTGTGAAGCAGGATCTTGAAAGATAGTTTTTAATCTGTATAAATTTCATGATCTCCATGAAATCTCCATGAGAGCAAACGAGGAATAACAAGGATAGACCCTCCTGGGAAGTGTCACAACTGTGAAACAGTCCTCAGAGACAGGAAGGGACGTTTAATATGTAAATATGGAAAAGTAGTTTGTATAATGAAATGTAATACAACCAAAATTTTAAAAAATGTCACAGAGGCCCTGGCCAGATAGCTCGATTGGTTAAGAACAGCGTGCCAAAGCACAGAGGTTGCCAGTCTGATCCCAGTCAGGGCACACACAGGAACAGCTTGATGTTCCTGTCTCTGTCTCTCTCTGCTTCCCTCACTAAAATCAATAAAAAAATAAAGAAATGGGAAAAAGATATGTGGAAAGCATATTTAATAAAAGTTTGCTACCAAAATATATAAGTTGTTACAAACACATGAGCAATATCTAGATTCTTGACTAAGAGGAGATGTGGATAGTTTAAAACAAAAGGAAATACTAACAGGTTAAGTATAAGGAAATATGAAAGTCTCTGTCCTTTAGAGATAAACAAATTGGAAAACTTATTAAATTATCTATATACTAAACTAAAAAATAGCTTAACCCACTGTTAACCAAGACCATAGGAAACAATATGAAAAAGTTTTCCAATCTCTGGAACCAAATCTCTAACACTGTAAAAATCTATAAAAGTATTCATAAGCAAAAAAAGTAAAAAAAAATAAAAGTATTCATAAGCTTTACTAAAATAATTTTGAAGTATAATGCTTAGCTGCCTTAAATCCTTTGTGAAACAGGGCAGTGCGGCAGAGTTAACAGCATACATATACACCTATAAGGTAATTTAGTATAATTATGTTTGTATAAGTGGTTTTTTAAATAAGAGCAAAAGAAAAATCCAAATGTGATTTCAAAAGCTAGCAATAGAGTGGCTAAATAAACTGATACTTGACATGATATAGTTACATGAAATAATAAGCATAATGGCCTTTGTAGATGCATGAAAACATGCATGTTAGATTTCAAAAGCAAAATACAAAACAGTGTACAATATATGTATAGCACAGTAATGTCTCTGTAAAATCAGATTGGTAGACTGACTGAGTCAAAGTAGATGAATGATGACTTATAGACCGAACTTGCTAAGCACTTCTTTTTTCTCTAAAATTTATATAAATTGGTAGTATTTCTGAAAGCCTGTATTTGCCTCAGAAAGGAGCTTCTGAAATAACTAAAACTCTAATTTTCACTAAAAATAGCTGTCAGGTATCCTTAAACGATCCTGTCAATGAAAGCTGCTATAAACATAAGTAGTAGTGGATACATGAGAGAGGGGGAAAGGCCGAGGATGTCTTTGGAGAAGGAAGTTAAGCAAAGCAGTGTTCTGTGCTCACCTGGAAGACAGGGACTACTTGGGATATTCGATGTGGTTCCAACGGATCGTTCAATAAAATGCACAGGTAGTAAATCACCTTCTGCTATAAGAAAATAAGCCAAATAGCAAATAGCTAAGTGAAACTCATTTTTTTCCTTCAAGGAAAGGCTAAAACCTTTTTGTAAATGGTTATCTCTAAGTAGAACACTTGATAGCTTTTGAAGTGAGGGGGGGATGTTAATTCTCATGCTTTAAATGGAAAAAAAAAAAAAAAAGAGCAACAATAACAACCAGAGAAGATTCTGAAGCTGAGCCAGAAAAGAAAACTGAAATGTTGACTCTTTGAAATGCTGTGTCTCTTTGAAAATAAAGTGATGCCCTGGCCAGGTAGCCAAATTGGTTTGAGTGTGGTGGCCATATACCAAGATTATGGGTTCGATCCTGGGTCAGGGCACATACAAGAATCAACCAATGAATAAGTGGAATAAGTAGATGTTCCTTTCTCTCTCTCTTTTCCTCTCTCTAAAAGTAATAAATAAATAACTTTTTTAATAGACATATCTTTCTTTAATGTTTTATTTTTACAGTTTTTAGACATGCCAGCCCAAAAGGAAACACTTCAAATACTGGCAGAAAGTCCTCAGCTTTAATTTTTTAACATCTAATACTTTAGGTATTATTTAAAACTTTAGGTATTTAAAACAGTTCAAATCCAGGCATACCCCAAGGGCTCCCTCCTCCCAAGAGAGGCATGTAATACCACTTATATACTCTACTTACCATGTAAATAGCCTCATTAATGATAACATCCTTCACATCACCCATCTCAATGAAGGTGGTGCTTTCTTTGCCAGAGGCATAGGATGAAGTCATCTGGATGCCAAGGGAATCAATGATTAACAGAGTCTCTTGATCAATCTTCACAAAATGGAGGTAAGCAAGCAGGCCTAAGAGGGTGATGAAGATGGCAGCAGAGAGGATCATGCTGTTCTGAAGAGAGAGCCAGACACAGGCAGTAAGATTACCCGGTGGTCTTCTGCACGTATCTGCTGTTTAATAAGTCAATTCTAGGCAATGCAGTAAAAAAGCCTTTGTCCTAAAGTGAGTTGACCACATGAGGGGAACATGCGTGGAGGAAGAGGAAATCACTTTTGTGTTCTGTAGAGCTGTGAAAGCATATGATGAAACACATCCAGACAATAAATGGATAGGCCTGTGGAAGAGAACCTCCATCATCACACCACTCAGAAATTTTCCTTCCAAATTGCAACTTGAGGGCTCAGACCTTTTCATCTCACACTCCCTCAGAACAATACATAGTGCAAAATCATAGACTGAACAAATAATCAAATGCTTAGCACAGTGTTAATAGACACTACTCAACAACCACTCCTTCCTTTTTTTTTTTTTTTGAGAGCAAGAGAGAGGGCACAGGCAGACAGGAAGGGAGAGAGATGAAAAGTATCAATTTATAGTTGTAGCACCTTAGTTGTTGATCAATTACTTTCTCATATGTGCCTTGATGGTGGGGGGGAGTTCAGCCGAGCCAGTGATCCCTTGCTCAAGCCAGTGACCCCTTGCTCAAGCCAGTGACCCCAGGCTCAAGCCCAGCAAGCACATGCTCAAGCCGGAGACCTCAGGGTTTTGAACCTAGGTCCCTCAGCATCCCAAGTCAACGTTCTATCCATTGCGCCACCGTGCCACCACCTGGTCAGGCCAATCTCTCCTTCCTAATAGAACTTGGAGTGAATCATGATTCGTTCCCACTCTTGCCAATGACTGGTTTAGAAATGGACACATGACACAACTCAGACCAATGAAATGTGAGGGGAGGTTTGCTGGAGGGGCTTCTGTAAAACTAAGTCCACTTTTTTTCTTTTTTAAGTTTTCCACTGATTTGAGAGAGAGAAAGGAGGGTAGAGAGATGGGAGAGAAGAGAGAAAATGGGTGGAGAGAAAGAGAGAAGAAAAGCATCAACTCATTGTTCCACTTAGTTGTTCCATTTACTTGTGCACTGATTGACTGCTTCTTGTATGTGCCCTGACTGGGGATGGACTTACGACATTGGCATGCCAGGATAACGCTCTATCTACTGAACCATCTGGCCAGGGCTAAGTCCATCTTAAAAAGAGAGCTAAGGAAGCTAAGTTCCCTATAGCCTGAGGTTTTGATGTCTGGAACTACTAGGGACTCTGTCAGACCATGTGGAAGGCAAGGCTGAGGACAAGTAGAGTGTATTAAGATGAAGAAAACAACCCACTGAGCCTCTTATGCCCTCTAGAGCTCTCCTACCTACCGACTTCCTGTTTTGCTAAATAATAGAGATATTATCATTTAGGACTCTTTTAGTCCGTTTTGGGTTGTGACTAACTGATATGTTAAGGACTCAAAATAGTATTTATTCCTTTGATTCTAAGACACATTTACAACCTTTTATCATTTCTGAAGTTGAAATGTGTTTCTTTCATGTGGCGTTGTATTCTTTTTTCCATAAAGCTATTATATATAGAAGGATGGCACAGAAAAAAATCATTGATGACCTAGAATCAAGAGATTCAGTCATTTATGACTATCATTCTTTGAGGGCAGGACGTCTCTTATTATTATTTGTTACTGACAAGATGCCCTCTTTGACCTAACTCTAGTCTAGCTCTTCTAAGCCCCTGGCCTTGGCATCCATCCTTGTTGCACCTACATTAACCAGCTGTAGCTAGAATCTTGCTAAGTCAGTTCAGAGAGAACCCCCACCCTTAGTATCTGATCACACTGGCCTGTCTTCAGCAAGAATCCTTTCCATTCAGTTTAGCCAGAATCACCCTTTACCCCTGATGTTTCCTTTTAGTAATTTCCCAGCCCCCGACCCCCATCCTGCTCCTAGGCTATAAATTTTCACTTGTCTATGCTGTACTCAGAATTGAGCCCAGTTCTATACTAAGGTCTCTTTTCTCCTAGTGCACTAGTTTCTGAAGCAAATCTGTTTTTACCACTTTACTGACCAGCTCTGTTTTCTTTGAAAGTATCTTTCTACTTCTTTCTACCTCACATATACTAAATGTTAGATCAGAGGTCTGCAAACTATATGGGCCCATGATCTATTTTTGTCTGGTCCACCTTGAGTTAAGAATGACTTTTACATTTTTTTAAAGGGTAGTTAAAGAAAAGAAGAAGAATATGAGACAGAAACCTATAAAGCCTAAAATAATTACCTTTTTTTTTTTTGAGAGAGAGAGAGACAGAGAACAGGAAGGAAGAGAAAAAGGAAGGAGAGAGATGAGAAGCATCAACTCATAGTTGCTTCACTTTAGTTGTTCATTGATTGCTTCTCATATGTGCCTTTACCAGGGGGCTCTAGCCAAGCCGGTGACCCCTTGCTCTAGCCTGTGACCTCGGGATCATATTGATGATCCTGCACTCCAGCCAGTGACCCCGCACTCAGGCTCACAAGCCTCACTAAGCCAGCAAGCCCAGCTCCAGCCAGTGATCTCAAGGTTTCAAACCAGGGACTTCAGCATTCTGAGTCAACACTCTATCCACTGTACCACCACCGGTCAGGCTATTTGGCATTTTAAAGAAAAAGTTTGCTGCCTGACCTGTGGTGGCGCAGTGAATAAAGCGTCGACCTGGGAACACTGAGGTCGCCAGTTCAAAACCCTGCACTGGCCTGGTCAAGGCACATATGGGAGTTGAGCTTCCAGCTCCTCCCCCCTTTCTCTCTTTCTCTCTCTCTCTCTCTCTCTCACTCTGTGTCTCCTCTCTAAAATGAATAAAATAAAAAAATAAATAAATAAATAAAAAGAAAGAAAAAGAAAAAGTTTGCTGACTTCTGTGCTAGATAACTATTTGGTTTATGGTTTTTAATTTTATTGAATTTATTGGGGTACTATTTGTTGATTAACAAATAGAGAATGGAGAAATCTATGTGCTGCATGTCTGATGTTTCAGAAATATCTACTTTGAATCAATTAAAATGCCTAGCATCTAGTACAGTACCTTGTACATAATTCGCACTGAAAAAGTTATAGAAGACTGAAGAGAAATAAAATTCAGTCTTGGCCTTAACAGGTTTACTAGAGGCCAGATTAATTCATATATAAAATATTTCTGGAGAATGCTATAATACTGACTATAACCCCTAAGAATGGGGGAGGGGGGATTAAAGCACATAGGAATGTCCTATGAAGACTTCCAAGGAAGTAAGATTTAATTGGTGCAGAGGAGGTCGTGGTTATTGATACATCTACTTAGTTGAGAAAAGGAAGGGGAAAGAACAACATTCTAGGTGGTTGGAATAAACAAGGTAAAAGCCTGGAATTTTAATAGAACTGTGAATTCAAAAACTGGGAAGAAGGGAAGAAGAGAAGTAAATGTTTAGAGAATTTGATTCCTATCAGCTTTTCAAGAAAGTAATTTCTGCCCCAAAGATTACTACCTAAATATTTAATACTTCATTTTTCTAACAATTCAATATTCATTTAGATTGACGTTAAGCCACATTTTAAGGAATTCCTTTGTCAGATTTCTTCTCACTCCTAGCTGAGATTCGTTACTCTCATGAACAGTTTTGAATAGGAGGAAAGATAAATTTTGGTACACAGAGCCCTTAAAAAAGTGCTGCAGGGGAGTTTAAAGGAAGATGAGGTTAGAGTCCTGGGAATTTGAAGAGGCTAAGTGATATCATGATGAGAGAGGTAAGTACAAAAGAGAGCTGGCATAAAAATTTTGCCTAAGCAAGCCCTCCCTAGGGAGGAGACATCGCAGTTTAGTGGAAAAGAAAGGGTTTCAGAGTTAGAAAGTCCTGGGTTTGAAGACCAAGTAAGCCACTTACTAGCTTTTTGATTTTGGGTGTGATTACTTTCTCTGGGCCTTGTTTTTCTTCTTAGGTTGCAATGAGACATTCAGTAAAGTAGCTGGCACATTAAAAGCAGTAGGCATTTAATAAGTTTATGTGCCCTCTTCCTTACATAACCCATGGCCCAAACTCAGGCTAGTGTTAATTAAACTATATTATAAATTAAATCATTTTTAGAGGGGAGGAAAAGGACTGTTCCGACAACTTAACCATTTTAACTTACCTATGAACAAACTTTTAAATACAATTTGGTACAAATTAAGGCAGTTTTAATTATGCATATATCATTCTCTGATGGCAAAAGAGATAATAAATGCAGAAAAGGATGCAGTAATGGAAGTAATATTTAAATTACAGAAATAAATAGCCCAGTTCTACTTAGCTCTGCTCAGATCACTCCTGGAATAATATATTCAATTCAGGGCACTACATATAAAATGGAAAAGGGTAGTTAGGATTATTCTTTTTATTTGAGGGCTGTCACAAAACTATCGCATGTGACCCTTACATTATTGTGAAGCTGGCATGGCAGATATTCATTCCATGTTAGAGAGGTGAAAACTGACACTAAGAGAATAAGATTGAGTCTGTAAGCATAGAAACCATCCACCTTGGAAATTCCATAATTCTTTAGAAAATACTTGAAGTTGGGAAAGCGGCTGGGAGGAGGGAAATCAGATTGCTTGAAAAGCAGTTATTAGAAAGAACTACCAATATTAAGCTCTTAAATAACTTGTATATAAATTGGAATTTATACACACACTACACACACGAACACACACACACTTACAGGGGAGACAGACAGTTTCTGGAAAACTATATAGTAGGTATTGTCAGCAGTGATTCCTCTGAGGAGTGGAAGTGATGGGTGAGGACGATCCACTCACTAGTTCTCTGAACCCCTGGAATAGAATTACGATGAGCATGTACTACATCAAGCACATGGAAATTAAAGTTTTAGGTTGTCTTGAAAGGACTAGGTGTATGCTGGGTGGACCACAAGAGGACAGCAGAGACCCAGGAGAGGGGTAAAGCACCTAAGCACAACTTTCACGAAACGTAATTTAAAGCGCTGTCCAGCAGCCGAATAGCGTCCCCAGGGCCAGCGAGTTTCCGCCCTCCGGCTGTAGGAGGGTCGGGAGAAAGGTCCGGGCTCAACCCGGAGACCTCAAAGACGGTTCCACAATTGAGTCCCGGACACCGACCGCGGGAAGAGGTGGACCTCCGATTACCTCGCACAGGGTGAACAGTCCGTAGGCCACCAGCCACACGGTGCAGGTGACAGAGGTCAGCGAGCGCAAGGAGAGCCGAGGGCAGCTGAGGCAGAACTCCCGGCAGGATGGTGAGTAGCAGCGGCGCTGCAAGGCCAGGCGGCCGCCGTAAATGTCCGAGAAGCTCATCTCTTCCTCCATGGCTGGAAGGCACCCCCCCTACCCCCTGAGGCCGGCCGCTCTAACCGCTGGCCACTGTAAGCCGCCGGCCACAGCTCCCACACCGCGTCCTCTCCCGGGTTCTGGGCCCACTTCCGGAGAGCGGAGTTGGCCACGCCCCTCCACGCTCCGCGCAGCCTCCGTTCTGCGCCGAGAGCCCTTGAACTGTCTTGCGGGATAGGTATTCCGCGCCTGAAGTCTAAGGTGGTGTACTCTAGAGTGTTTTAGGGGGCCAGCAATCCAGCGGTCAGCTTAAAGACGCTATTAACGTCTGTTTTCTTTTATTTTTAATTTTAAAATGTATTGATTTTAGCGAGAGAGGGACAGGAACAACGATCCGTTCCTCTGTGTGCCCTGACCGGCAACCTCTGTGCTAGGCATGATACTATCAACAGAGCTACCTGCCAGGGCAAACGTCCTTTTTCTTTGATTTTTTTTTTTTTTTTTTTTTTACAGGGACA
Organism: Rhynchonycteris naso; assembly: GCA_037038555.1. Taxonomy (NCBI): domain Eukaryota; kingdom Metazoa; phylum Chordata; class Mammalia; order Chiroptera; family Emballonuridae; genus Rhynchonycteris; species Rhynchonycteris naso. The sequence goes on along the minus strand of CM072999.1, from coordinate 32,312,835 downwards.
GTGAGAGAATCAGAGAGAGGGATAGACAGGGACAGACAGACAGGAAGGGAGAGAGGTGAGAAGCGTCAATCATTAGTTTCTCGTTGCCATTGCAACACCTTTGTACAGTGGTTCTTAACTTTTTTGAGGTACCGAACCCTTCTTTAGTGATAAATAAAATATGATTTTTTTCCAAATTCAAGACATAAGTATATTTATTTTTACTGGTGCACAAAATGAGCCGTGTATGAACATCATCACCTTGCTCAAAGAACAAAACCAACAAAGTGCATGAACTCACAACAAAGTACGGTATTACTTTATTCTGGCCTCCACAGCAGAGGTTTCTCCGAACCCCTGAGACCGACTAGTCGAACCCCTAGGGTTCAATAGAACCCAGGTTAAGAACCACTGCCTTAGTTGTTCATTGGTTGCTTTCTCACATGTGCCTTGACCGCAGGCCTTCAGCAGACCGAGCAACCCCTTGCTGGAGCCAGTGACCTTGGGTCCAAGCTGGTGAGCTTTTTTGCTCAAGCCAGATGGGCCCCCGCGCTCCAGCTGGCGAGCTTGGGGTCTCGAACCTGGACCCCATCCCAGTCCGATGCTCTATCCCTGCGCCACCTCCTGGTCAGGCCGTCCTTTTTCTTGATAAACTGATTTCTATTTCTAAGCCAGGGTACACACCAAGGAGACAATCCACAGGTATTAGTTCATTCTCATTCATTCATTCAGGTAATTTTAGGTGGTGAGAGTACAGTGGTGGATAACACTGACAAGGTCACTGCCTTTAAGTAGCTTCCTTCTTGGTAAGAGAAGCAATATGGAAATTACTATTCCAGAGATTGCTGTTGGCAATAATATGACCGGTAGGGATGGCTTGGGGACTGTCAACAGAGCAGTCAGGAAAGCCTCTCCAAGGAAAGACACTGGAGCTATGAGGTTGAGAAGTCAGACTGTTCCACGGGAGCACTGGAGGGGGTAATTACCCGGAAGGAAGACCTGGAAAAGCAAAGCCCCTGAGGCTGAGACAGGGTTGGTTTATTGGAGGAATTAAAAGGTCAGAGAAGCCAACGCTTGGAGAATATAGTTGGAACTAGGTGAGGTATGGTACCAGTCAGATCCAGGAGAGTCTTGCAGGGCCTGGCAAGGAGTTTGGATTTCACTGCCTGGGAGTTCTCTCTCCCAAACCACTGAGTGGAACATTGAGTAGGCAAACAAATCCTAGCTGGGTGGTAAGCAAAAGTGAAAGGCGCAGAAAGTATGGAAAATAAAATTAATAAACTCATGAGTAATTGCAGCCTATGGGTCCTTTTCTCCTTAAGATGTGGCCTTAATGAATGGCAGTGTAGCTTGTTAAAGAGTTATGGTGCTTCAGACCCAAGGCAGCACCGTGATTAAAGAACCCATTTTTTTTTTTTTTTTTACAGGGACAGAGAGTCAGAGAGAGGGATAGACAGACAGGAACGGAGAGAGATAAGAAGCATCAATCATTAGTTTTTCATTGCCATTGCGACACCATAGTTGTTCATTGATTGCTACCTCACACGTGCCTTGACCGGGGGCCCTCAGCAGACCAAGCCACCCCTTGCTGGAGCCAGCGACCTTGGGTCCAAGCTGGTGAGCTTTTGCTCAAACCAGATGGGCCCACGCTCAAGCTGGCGAGCTCGGGGTCTCAAACCTGGGTCTTCCGCATCCCAGTCCGACACTCTATCCACTGCGCCACCGCTTGGTCAGGCAGAACCCATCTTTTTGTATATAAAGATTCTTAGGTTTCATTTCTTTAACCTTGCCAGTAAGTCTCGTTTTAGGGCCTGCAGCAGATGACCAACCTCAAAGGAATGTCTGATGTCACAATCCTTTGTCCAGAAGCCAATTAGATGATGCCCATGACCCTTCTCACTTCCCCCTCCAAAAAAAGACCCTTAAAACCCAGTTCAACTCTGTACTAGGCACAACTCCCTTTGTGAGCCAGCCTGGCAGGTTTCCTTCCTTTAAAGCCTGTACGCTGGTCTTTTCGGACTCTATGGATTCTAACATTTGGTGCCGAAACCCGGGACAAGGTCCCGGATGCCTGGACAATCCTCCTCTACCAGCCAAACTTACTACCAGGGAAGCAGTGGGCAGCGGCTGCTTGTCCCGGGCTTGCTCCCTGATTCTGTTTGGCTGTGTGGACATAGGTTGATTGGCCGGCTACCTGACCTTGTCACAAACTCCTGCCAGATCAGAAGGTAAGGAATTTCTGCTCTTTCCCAATTTCCGATAGGCTTCTCTCCTTCCCTCACCCTCACTTTACTCCCTCTGAGGTTTACAGTTTGGGAGGTCTCTACTCTGGGCAGCCTGCTTCTACAGACTTCTACAAAAGTCTAGGCACCTAGCCAGGTTGGTCTCTACTATTCTGGAACTGAGGTCTCCGGTGACGATCGGTTTCCTCACGTCCCACACCTACTCTACTCAGAATAGCTGAAAGAGTCAGAGGACGCTCTTTCTCTCTCTCTATTCTCCGCCCACGATGGGCTCCTCCCAATCTCGACACTCAGAGACTACTCCTTCGGGATGCCTCTTAAAAAATCTCTTCAAACTTGACGGCGTGGCCTCAATATAAACACTACTTTCAATTACAGTACACTCAGACTAGGAAAGCCTCAAAAATTCCTTACGTACAGGCTCTCTTTCTTCTACCTTCGCTCCTGTCCTTAATCTCTGTGCCGCCTGTTCTATACACAGGCCGTTTTTAGCCAAAGATCTCTCCACTCCTGATCTTTCCTTCTCCGCAGATTCACAGCTCTCTCCCCCTCCTGCCTGATCCCTCTGCACATCTCTTTCGCTTGGGTCTCTTCCCTCCAGAAAGCTTCCTCCCTTTGCAGAATCCTGTCTCTCATTCACTTGCAAATACCAATCTCTCTTTCTCCTCCCTTGCTGGCCAGGGGCCTCTTCCTTGTCCACTGCATTCTTTAACCCCTTTTTCCCCCTCCTTGCAAACTGCTCTACTTCGTCCCAAGCCCCCTCCTTAGAAGCTGCGGCTCTGGCAGGCAGGCAGCAGTGCCTGTCTCTCCTTTGCCCCAAACACCCCCCCACACACACAGACTGTGGCTCTGCCTTTCTCTTCCTCGCCCCCTTCCCCCTTCTCAGAGGTTGCAACTGTGCATTCCACTCCTCCTATTTCCCCTCCCTTATTCTCACAGGCTGCAACTAGGTCTTTCTCCCCTTGTCCCCTTCCCCCGCTCTCCTCAGAGCTCTAACTCTTCTTAACTCCTCTGACCGCCTGGCACCACCAGCACTTCTTCCATCTCCTGCAGATTCTGACCCCTCTTCTTTTCATCCAGCTGTTCACGCTGTCCATCCGTCTGCTTTCTCTCTTCCTCCCCTCTATGCTGACAACTCCCTGCCATCTCGAAAAACTTAAAAAGAAGAGTTGTCTATAAGCTGTGTGAGTAAGTAATCTGTTTTGTCTCTTTGTCAGAAAATGCATGCTTTTTAAAATTTCTTAATTTATGATTTGTATATAAGATCTTTGTTTACTGTGTAACTGTGTCTCTTTCTAAGTCCTTAAACCATTAATTACCTGCCTCTTAAATCAAAGCTTACTCATCCCCATGGACTCTCCCTGCAATACCCCCACCCTTTCTGTTCAAAAACCTTCAAAGGCTTATCATCTTATCATCTCATACAAGACTTATGCCTAATCAATAAGGCAGTAATTCTCCTCCATCCAATAGTTTCTAATATCTACAAGTTACTGTCACACATTCCCTCAAACACCACTCACTTCACGGTCCTAGACCTCAAGGATGCCTTCTTTACTATTCCTTTACACCGTAACTCTTACTTTCTGTTTGCTTTTACTTGAACTGACCTGTACACTAATGCAGCCCAGCTACTTATGTGGACTTTCTTAACCCAGGGGTTCAGAAACAGCCCACATCTGTTTGGACAGGCAGTAGCTCAGAATTTAGCAGCAAGCAATCTCAAAACTAGTCTTCTCTTACAATATGTAAATAACCTACTCCTCTGCAGCCCCTCCCTACCTGCCTCAAGGAGACACACTGCCACCCTTCTTATCTTTCTCACCATAAAGAAATTCCATGTCTTCTCTGCTAAGGCTCAACTTCACTCTTAGTCCATAGTCTATGTGGGTATCGCCTTAACCCCCACCACCTGAGGTCTCACCCTAAATCAAACTCAGACCCTCTGCAGTCTCCAACCATCTACCACCACAAATCAAATCCTTTCTTTTTTCGGTCTAATAGACTTCTTTACACACTGGATTCCCAATTTTGCTCTCTTAGTCAAGCCCCTCAGTGAGATCTTCTGAGCATGGCTTTTAAGGTCTATAATGACCAAAGAAGTAATGGAAAAGGCAAATAAGACCCAAAACAGGTCAGGAAATACCAGCTTTTGGCATACACTCTTAAAGGCTCCAGCACCCTAAAGGGCTTCATAGAATTCCATCAGGGCCCTGCTTCAAGAGTAGAAAGAAAGGTCATTGAACTGAAGCATGCGAGGCTTCTCGGCCCCACCAAGAGACACATCTTTGCTGTGGAAAGAGGGACACAAGAAGGTAAGCTGCCCTCTTGCTCCATGGAGGGAGAGTTCAGTCTCTTATAGCCCTGCTCCAGCTACCTGTGACCTGACCTTGCCCAGCATGCTGGGAATTGCCACTGAAGGCCCAAGGACATTGTTCACAAGCCTAAGGTATTTCTTCCAAGTAGCAGATAAACTAATCTCATTTCTTATAAACACAAGGGCCATCTACTATGCCTTACCTAAATATTTGAGTTTTATTTATCCCTCGAAGATCTCTACTATGGGCATTGACATCTGATTTTGTTGCTTTATTTCATGTATACTGTCTCCTTCATTCCTCTTGTCTCAATGTCCCATGCCTTTTGTAGGCTGGGACCTGGTGCTAATTCCAGCTAGAAGCAGTGGTCACTAGGACTTAAACTCTAGCTGAAAAGTGTAGAAATGTAACTACCATGTCCCTAAGTACTTGCAGAATTACAAGTTACTCAGCAAACTGTTCAAAGACTGTCCAAGAGGTGCTTCCAGCATTACATCACTCAAGGACTGACTTTTACATGGACAGGTCCACACACCGTAATCCTGACAACTCCCACTGCTGCTAAAGTAGAAAAACAGCGTGCTTTACTCCAACCACAAACCGGAATCTTGTTGGTCTACGCATGGCAAATATATGAAAAACCTAAGGACTCTTTTAATCAGACTTTGGGAAAAGGGAAACTAGGGTAAAATGAAAGCCAGCTTTGTTGTCACTTGTTGGGCAGATAAAATATATTATGCTCACTTTGTTAAAGATGGCACTGCCTGACCTGTGGTGGCGCAGTGGATAAAGCATCGACCTGGGAACACTGAGGTTGCCAGTTCAAAACCCTGCACTGGTCTGGTCAAGGCACATATGGGAGTTGATGCTTCCAGCTCCTCCCCCCTTTCTCTCTCTCTCTCTGTCTCCTCTCTAAAATGAATAAAGTAAAAATAAATTTAAAAAAAAACTTAAAAAAAAAAAAAAAAAGATGGCACTGCCGCCTGACCTGTGGTGGCGCAGTGGATAAAGCGTTGACCGGGGAACACTGAGGTCGCCAGTTCAAAACCCTGCACTGGTCTGGTCAAGGCACATATGGGAGTTGATGCTTCCAGCTCCTCCCTCCTTTCTCTCTTTCTCTCTTTCTCTCTCTCACTCTGTGTCTCCTCTCTAAAATGAATAATAAAAAAAAAGAAGTAAATAAAAAAAGATGGCACTGCCCACGTGCAAGTTTTAAGAGTAAGCTTTTCCCCACACCCTTGACTGGTTGGATGATGTGGGATGGTGCACTCTCATGAGGAATCCTCCCATTATGCCTCAGATAACTGACCTTGTATCAGAGACTTTCTTGTTTGTATAATTGGATTAAAGGTTTTGAATCTACGCTATAAAGTAGGGCAGGCCAGGAGCTTGCTCTCTCTTGGTTCCTGAGGTTAGTATTAGAGAGGAGAGCAGATTAAGGCCATGTGGAGGAGAGGAGAAGCAGCCAATATGGCAGAGTGCTGAGGAAGAAGCCAGTTTGTGCAGAGTTTGTGTAGAGAGAAAAGGATGGGAAATAGAGGTGAATAAGTCTGGTGAGCTAGAAACCTTTTGATTCTAGGAAACTCGGATAAGTCAGTAGCTTTGTGAGCACTGAATGAGTGGGTTTTGGAGTCCAGTGTGTGTTTTTGCTTGCCCGTCTGGTGCAAGCTAGAATTAAAGCTGATGGCTCACCAGTTCTTGGCTCCATTGTTTCATTACCGACTGTCCGAATCTAATGTGAACCTGCATGGGCCAGGCTGCTGTGATGGTAGCCTGGCTTCTGGCTTTACACCACTGAAGGTTGAGATTTTTTTAAATTGAGAGTTCTGACTAGAAAATATTCTATGTTTTTGATAATAGAAGGTATAAGGTATGGAAATACTTTTGAAAGAAAAATGAAAAAGCAAGTTGTTATGAAAGCTGAAGGTTTATGTAGTTGTAGAAGGTTTGTGCAGGTTGTAGGAGGTTTGTACAAAGAAAAAAAGAATTAAAACAGTCAGAAAAGTGGTTTTTGAAGAATGTTTAGTTAGTCACCCTAGCTAACAATCCTCTACTCTCCCCACTTATTGGGGTGGCTCTTTCCTCTACCCTGACCATCTGGAGCTCAAAAACAGAGAAACGAAATCAACCCCCTGTCCATTAATTCTCTATTCACCTCTCATCCTGTATCACCCAATCAGGGGCTTCCTACTTGTGTGGAACCAACCCCTATATGTATCTCCCCACTAATTGGACAGAAACCAGTACCCTAATCCATTTCATTCCAAATATCAACCTAATCCCACCCCATAAGCCTCTTCTAATTCTTAATACACTACCTGTCAATCTAAGGACCAAATGAGCTATACAGGTAATTCCTCCTCTTGTTGCTTTAAAAATTTCTATAAAAATAGGTCTAGGGACAGGGGGACTGGCCATTGCCCTGTCTTATTTCCACTCTCTTTCTCTCTGAAGCCCAGCGACAAATCAAGTCATGGAATCAGTGGTTTTGCACAAACTGGGTATCTTGACTATTGTCTTTCATTGGTGCACTCACTCTCCTATTTATTTTTCTAACTTTTAGACCCTGCCTCTTACTTTTGTTCACTAGTTTCTTACAGAACCGCATGCAGACCTTCACCAATCAAAAAATTGGAAAAATCTACCTAACCCTACACACCAACCCTAAAACCTGCCCTCGCGAAACAGAAAAATCTGAAACTCTATAAATACACCCCTACCTGACAAGAAGCCATCACTGCATCTCTTTACCCCTCACTGAGAATGATCTTTAAAGAGGTCATAACCCCTCACTGCCCCTACTCAGCAGGAAGAAGTTACAGGAGATAATGACCTCTGTCTCTTTCCCCTTGAGACCTCTCTAGGAACCACTCTCTTTTCTTATATATCAAATAGTTGGGAATCTTAGGTTTCATTTCTTTAACCCTGCCAGTAAGTCTCGTTTTAGGGCTTGCAGCAGATGAACAACCCCAAAGGAATGTCTGATGTCACAATCCTTTGTCCAGCAGCCAATTAGATGATGCCCACGACCCTTCTCACTCCCCCCTCCCAAAAAAAGACCCTTAAAACCAGTTCAACCCTGTACTAGGCACGACTCCCTTTGTGAGCCAGTCTGCAGGTTTCCTTCCTTTAAAGCCTGTACGCTGGTCTTTTCGGACTCCATGGATTCTAACAAAGATAAATCACATAACAGTCTCACCAGCTTTAAGTCTCTCTGATGAAAGTGAGGCCAAATTTTTTCATCTTCATTCAAGATTTTGTTTCTCTTTTTTTCCCTAAAGGATTTTCAAATATGGCTTTGTTTTTCCAATTTATATATCCTGAATCTTACCAAGCAATACAGCCCTCTCATTTTGGAAAATATCACATGATATACTTTATTTATTTATTTTTTCCCCACAGGGACAAACAGACAGGAACAGAGAGAGATGAGAAGCATCAGTCATCAGTTTTTCATTGCGACACCTTAGTTGTTCATTGATTGCTTTCTCACATGTGTCTTGACTGCGGGCCTTCAGCAGACCGAGTGACCCCTTGCTTGAGCCGGCAACCTTGGGTCCAAGCTGACGAGCCTTTGCTCAAGCCAGATGGGCCCACGCTCAAGCTGGTGACCTCGGGGTCTCGAACCTGGGTCCTCCGCATCCCAGTCCGACGCTCTGTCCACTGCACCACTGCCTGGTCAAGCGATATACTTTATGATTATAAAAGTTGTTTTGGTTATTGTGGAATATTTGAAAAATGCAGAAAAGAAGAAAAATTTAAACCACCTATATTTTCACCATTTAGAAATAAACACTGTTGATGTTTGGGGTTAACCTCTAGTCCTGGAGTTCTTAAACTGTGCTCCATGTTTAAAAAGTAAAGTTTGATCTTTAGTTTCATTAACTTCTTATTAAAAGAGAAACTATAGCCCTGGTCTGATAGCTCAGTTGGTTAGAGCATTATTCCAAAGCAAAGAGGTTGTGGGTTCAAATCCTGGTGAGAGCACATACAAGAGCAGATCGATGTTCCTGTCTCTGTCTCCCTTCCTCCTCTGAAATCAATCAATAAAGAATTTTTTTAAAAAAGAGAAACTATAATATACCTTTGTGGATATTTTGTTCTAGTGTTGTCTGTTATCTTTTAAAAAATTAAATTTATTGGGGCGAGGCAGCGACCTTGAGCCTGAGTCACATCCCAGGCATGTGCTGTGGGCAGGGCTGTGTGTCCCTATGGTGGCAGCGCCTCTGCTCCACTGGGTCCACGGGCTTCCCCTTTCTATACCCAGCGGGTTTGCCTCGCAGACTGAGGGGGAAGCTCAAAGTGACATAAATTCTGAAAGAAAACTTTCCTTAAGCTACAGGTATCAAAGTCACTGACATTTCAGGAGGCTATAGGTGATGTACGAACTCATCCCCATTGTCCCCTACACCCCCATCACTGTCCCCGGCCTCCATTCCTGCAGCGCAGAGATCAGCACTGGAGAAAAAGACCACTGCTGGAGTGCTCATTTTCACTTGCCAGTATGTGCCCTGGTTTGGGGAGGAGGTCATAACTGATTAGAGGAAAAAGGCCTGCGCCTGGACTTTGGATTTCAGGAGGAAGTTCTCAAAGACAGCATAGTAATAAAGGCACCTTCCAATAATCAGGAGCATCTGTCCCCATGGGTGCTGGCCTGGGCCAGTGGCATTGTGTGGAGCCTATCTCTACCTGGAAACTTCTTTCTCTCCTAATTCATGAGCCAGCAGGATGTGGTAGCTGTGCTTTCAGAAGGCCTTCTCAGAGGCACATGTCAAGTGGAGCACGTGGTTCAGCTCATCCACACGGCACCAAGGTAGCAGTTAGCAAGCATGGCTGGACACCCCTGGATCTTGCTGTCAATAAAGGCCATCTTTCTGTGGTCCAGCTCTTGCTGACGGCTGGCTGTGACCTTGATGTTCAGGATGATGGGGATTGGACCGCCTTGCATTGGGCTGCGGTGGTGGGGAACACTGAGGTCATCACGGTGCTCATACAGGAGAGCCATGCCCTGTACTCACAAGACAGGGACGGAATATGGCCCCGCACAAAGGGTCCTGGCACAGTTCATCCAGTCAAGCTGCTTGTTAAAGCAGGAGCCAACGTGCTTGCCAAGAACAAGGTAGGATATGGCTCTGTACCTGTCCTGTCAGAACAGCCACTCCCAGAGCACATGCATCCTCCTGTTGGGTGGGACCCACCCTGACCTCGAAAATAATGCAGGTGCCTGGCCTGTGGTGACACAGTAGATAAAGTGTTGACCTGGAATGCTGAGGCCACCAGTTTGAAACCCTGGGTTTGCCTGGTCATGGCACATATGGGAGTTCATGTTTCCTGCTCCTCCCGCCTTTTCTCTCTCCTCTAAAAATGAATAAATAAAATCTTAAAAGAAATTTTTATGCCTGACCAGGCGGAGGCGCAGTGGATAGAGCGTCGGACTGGGAAGCGGAAAACCCAGGCTCGAGTCCTCGGGCTCCCCAGCTTGAGCGCGGGCCCATCTGGCTTGAGCAAAAGCTAGTCAGCTTGGACCCAAGGTCGCTGGCTCCAGCAAGGGGTTGCTCGGTCTGCTGAAGGCCCGCTGTCAAGGCACATGTGAGAAAGCAATCAATGAACAACTAAGGTGTCGCAATGGCAACGAAAAACTAATGATTGATGCTTCTCACCTCTCTCCGTTCCTGTCTGTCTGTCCCTGTCTATCCCTCTCTCTGACTCTCTTTCTAAAAAAAATAATAATAATGTAGGTGACACCTGTTTGCATGTTGCCATGTACTATAATTTCTTGTTCAATAAGCTCCTCCTTAGTGTTTTCTGTTCTGTCCATGCAAAGAGCCAGGTTGGAGACACAGCACTTCATACTGCTGCTTCCCTAAATCACAAGAAAGTAGTTAAAATCTTCCTGGAAGCTGGAGCACATGAGAAGATCATTGTTAATAATGCAGGCCAGACCCTGCTGGACACTGCCCACTACCACGATAGTCTGGAAATTGCTCTTGTCTTCAGTAAAGCTCCCCAGTTCTTGTGCTTCAGTTGTGGGCAAAGCCTGAGGAAAAAGAGAGGCTTGAGGAAGAGAGGAGAGCTCAGTCCGTGCCAAGAGATGAGTTGGCACAAAGCAAGGGAAGTGTCTCTGCAGGAAACAACCATAGCAGTGATCAGGCTGCACAAAGAAAAGAGGCCCGATAAGATTTCCTATCAGTCTCTCCCTGGAGCCTCTAGCAAAGAACAGCAAGAGGTGAAAGTCAAGGTCCAAGGTGTCAGCATTTTCTGATCCCACCCCACCTGCAAACCAACAGCCTGGACACCAGAACTTGCATGCTCATAATTACCCTAAAAAGAAACCCAGATGTCGATGTTTCCCCCAATCCTTTCCCCAACAAGTTCAGAGCAAACCAGCTCTACACACTATCCTGGGGCAAGGACAGGAAAGTGATGCAGGTACCAATGTACAGCTGTCAGTGTGAGCCCCTAATCAACAATCTGGAGAATCGGTAGGAGGCAACTGTGGAGGAGATCAAAATGTAATAATACCTGGCTATGAGTTTCCAAACTAATGTTTCCAATTTTTCTCACGTCCTTTGAGTTGGAACTTTGGAGAACTAATAGTGCCCTTTTCCCAAAGCCATGCAATTGAAGGCGGAATAACTTGATATAAACTTTAGAGAAATCACCACAACAGCTCATAGATAGACAATCTTTGTGCCTATTGCAGAAAGATCATCTGCAATGTTCTAACTGCAGACCGAAACAGTCTAACAGACTGCCTGCCTGCCTTCACTCCCTCTGAAGATGATTCAGGACAGACATCTAGAAATCTTGACTATATGCCTTCAGAACACAGAAACGGATATTATAGTCTGCTCCAATCATTAACCTCTATTTTTCTTTTGTTTCCATAGAGATGCTGCAAGCAATCGTTTAACCTTGGGAGCCCACGGGCATTACCCCCTCCTGAAGTGAGACACACTAACTGAACTTCTCTTCTCTTACGACTGAGACTGGTTTAATGAGATATAGAACAATTGATCGATTCAACTTCTATAATGTGAACCTTCCAGGGAAATTTTAGAGGAGAGGGTTGTAAGGGTTCAGAAAGAGCCAACCCAAGATGTGCCTTTGTGGTATGTGGATTATTTTGAGCTAATGGCATCTGAAACACTGTGGGCTCAAGAGAAAATTCCGTTCCCCACAATATAAATTTATAAGTAAATTATATTAAAAATTAAGATAATGCCCTGACCGTTTGGCTCAATGGCAGAGTGTCGTCCGACATGTGGAAGGTCCGGATTCGATTCGTGGTCAGGGCACACAGGAGAGACGACCATCTGCTTCTCCACCTCTCCCTTTCACCTTCTCTCCCTCTCTCTCTCTCTTCCCCTCCTGCAGTCATGGCTGGATTGGATCCAGCAAGTTAGCCTCAGGCGCTGAGGATAGCTCCTTGGCTTCCACCTCAGGTGCTAAAAAAAAATGGCTTGGTTCCTGAGCAATGGAGCAATGGCCCCTGAGGCGCAGAGCATCACCCTCTAGTGGGTTTGCCGAGTGGGTACTGGTCAGAGTGGATAAAGGAGTCTGTCTCTGCCTCCCCTCCTCTCACTAAAAATAATAATAATAATAATAATAGAAATAAAAATGAAGATAATATACACTTAAAACCTATCATTGCCTTATTATTTTACTATATCTCATCATTTACTTGTGTTCTTGAGATTTTTTATGTTGATTGTATTTATATGGTAGAAATATTATATGAGCACCTATTCCCAATCCAGGTTCAGTGACATCACAACTGGGGTGTGTGTGTGTGTGTGGCTATTTATACCATGGAAATTGGCAAATGCCATAATCAGGTCTTACCTACTCACCCCCCCCCGCCCCCCACCACCACACACACACACACACACACTCCCAACAACCTCTCAAGGGATAGAGTGTATGTTGGCAGCCACTCTCGAGAGGAGAACCTAGAGGCTCCGCCTATAATGGAGAACAAAAGCAGAACAAGCTAGTTTATATCTGGGGAAGGGTCCTAGAGCTATGTGATAATTGAGTACAAGTTTTCAATTTGTAAAACTTAGCTCATTCTTTTATGACTTTTTAAAAAAACATTTTTATAGACTTTTTATTTATTTTATTTTATTCATTTTTTTTTAGAGAGGAGACACAGAGTGAGAGAGAGAGAGAGAGAGAGAGAGAGAGAGAGAGAAAGGGGGGAGGAGCTGGAAGCATCAACTCCCATATGTGCCTTGACCAGACCAGTGCAGCGTTTTGAACTGGCGACCTCAGTGTTCCCAGGTCGACGGCTTTATCCGCTGCGCAATAGTCCAGGAGATCCTGAAGTAGACTGTGCCAACACCAACTTCAGAAACATAGGAAAGAGAAAAAAAAATAGATGTGGTGATGGGCAAGAAAAAGGTACCAAAATAATTCCTGAGGATCTATCTGAACAAGTGCGACAGTAACTGACTGAATCCCTGACCCCACCCCCGCGGTTCCCTACAGCTCTCCACCCTGGAGATCTTGTTAAAATTTAGGTTGCTGGTGCTCCACCCCCAGAGTAACTAAGTTTAGGGATAGGGTTCAATAACTTGCACTCCTGACAAGTGTGCAAATGTTGATGTTGCTGGTTTGGGAACACACATTGAACACCATTGCCTTACAATAATAAATACCCTGCTTGTTTTGCTAAGGATTCAAAAGACATTTCTTTTTTAAACCAGCAGGGGGAGACAGGTGTAAAATTTATTCTCTAAAAATAAATACACACAGCCTTAAACTACTAAAGCTGCTTGGAATTATGTTGTTGCCATGGAGATTTCTGAGATAATTTGGAAAGCAGCATGTAAGATGGCATCAGGTGAAATATTTTTCATGTGTTTACATAAAAAAATATTTTGGTAGGACTAACGTCCAGATTCCTATAAGCCATAGTGTCATAGCTAAGAGTTTGGAATCTGGAGTCACAGAGCTCTGTCACTTTCAAGCTACATGACTTTGGAAAAGTTACTTATCTTCTCTGATCCTGATTTCTTGTCTTTAAAATAGTTTCTATAGTAGTCCCTCCTTATCCCTGAAGATATGTTTTAAGACACCCCCCTACCATAGATGCCTGAAACCACAGATAGTACTGAACCCTACTGTTATTTCTTTCTTTTTTTTTTTTTGTGAACGTGTTTATTATTTCTTTTTATTTATTTATTTTAGAGAGGAGACACAGAGTGAGAGAGAGAGAGAGAGAGAGAGAGAGAGAGAAAGGGGGGGGGAGCTGGAAGCATCAACTCCCATATGTGCCTTGACCAGACCAGTGCAGGGTTTTGAACTGGCGACCTCAGTGTTCCCAGGTCGACGCTTTATCCACTGCGCCACCACAGGTCAGGCCTACTGTTATTTCTTATACATATGTATATACCTTTCACTTAAAGGAAGTACTCTACAGTTTCTCTTTGGCATATCTGAATTGCCAGCATCGTTACTCTTGCATTTAAGGGCCATTTTTGAGTAAAATACGGGTTATTTGAACGCAAGCACTGTGATGATGCAATATGGGACAGTTGATCTGATTGTTAGCCAAGACAGCTCCTGAGTGCCAAACGAGTGGGTATCTTACACAGCTGTGGATAAGCCAGACAAAGGGATGATTCATGGCCCAGGCAGGATGGAGCAGGGTGGTGGAGATTTCATCAACAACTCAGAAATGATATGCAATTTAAAACTTAAGAATTGTTTATTTCTTGAATTTTCCATTTAATATTTTCAGACCACAGTTGACCATGGGTAATAAACCTGAGAGAGCAAAACCAAGGATAAGGGGTGACTACTGTACTTTATAGAATAATTAGAGGGCTAAAAGTTCTTAGAACCTTTTCTGGTTGCCACAATTAAACTATTATTAATACTCTAGTTAATTGTTACTTTCAACTTTTCAGTCTCTCTAAAATTAGAAATAGTCCAGATATGTTGCTATGTTTAGTTTTTAATAACCAGTGCTTCTATTATTTAGGTAAAGAACGGAAAACGTCTAGAAGGTAATTGTTTTGTAAATCCCAATTTTCCCATCCACAATACCTAAAATGGGTGGGATTTTATTAACATGCCTAATGGGTGGGATTTTATTATCATGCCTGGCCCAGAGAGCTCTAATCTATTTTTGATCTCCTTTCCTTCAATTCCCAAAGATAAGTGCATTCCTGACCTTGAGCTCTGAGATGGAACGGAGCAACTGATGTCTGCTTAGTCTTGGAGGGGTACTCACATGGGATCCGGTCAGACCAAGCCCAGCCCAACCGCTTCCCGCGAGTGGACACACCTGTCCGTAACCACGCTCTTAATGACCAGTCTCTGATATTGGCTTATTGGCTTTATGGCGTCAACCACAAGGGCTTGTTTCTGGAGGGAGAACCGCCTCGGTCGGTGGTGGTGGTGGGTGACATCAGTGAAGGCGTGTTCGGCCCGAGGAACAGGGGGCGGGGCTTGAGGGGAGGTGTGCGGGGGGCTGGTCGGGGGCACGGCCGTCGGGGCGGGGCCGTGACGTCTCGGGGCTGCGCTGTGCGGCTTCCGCACCCGTAGGTAACCGCGGTTGCCGGCGGCGGCGCTCACTTAAGGCGGGGAGCCGCACCGAGCAGCTTGTAACTTGGCGACCTCCGGCGTTGCCCTCATGTCCCTAAGAAGCAGCCTCTTGCGTCTCCGGACGCAAGTGCATTTCGTCCTGAAAAAGTCTGTCCACTCTGTGGCTGTGATTGGAGCCCCATTCTCACAGGGACAGGTGAGAATTAGAACCTAACACCATGAAGCAAAATCTCCTCCGCCCCTCAGAACCTGAGAATGTGTGTGTGTGGTGGGGGTGGGGGGGAATGGGAACGAAGAAGCGAGGAGAGGATGGGGAGAAACCTAGTGGGGACGAACCTGGTGGGTTCCCGCGATTGGTCACCGGGAGAGCACGTGGGATTTTCTCTGCTAGAAAATGGGTAAGGGGGAAGGGATGGATGGCACCCTGTGTGCGAATCAAGCAGGGGTAGCGAGCTGGCGGGCTTCTGCGGCCACCGCGGGAGGAGCGAGAAAGTGGTGGGTCCCGCTGGGGTGATGGAGAAGAGGGAGAGTATTCGGAAGAGAGGCTGAAGGAGGAGAAACCGACGTGTATCTCCGGTGGAAAACAGCTAAAGAGAGCGAGCTCTAAGAATTCAGCATCCATTCTCAGCATTAATTGGAAAGGAAATTGGCGCTGGCCGCTTTAGCGGCGGGAGGACGGTGAGGGGCTGTTCTCTCTTCAGTGAAGGAAACGTGCAGGGCATTTTCACAAACACCCAGCTCACTGGTAGGGAAGGAAGCTCGGGATCTTGTCCCTGCCAGCCACACACCCGACAACCAGATCTTCACCTGGCTCAGCCTGTCCTGGCTTCCGCTTGCCCTTCACACATGGCCTTGGAAGATTAATTTGATTCCAGTGATGGTTGTTTCCTCCTCCTTCACTGCAAGTGTTCAAAATAACAAGATTTCATGTGAAAATAATAATAATGTCAGGTTTCCCGAGGGACCCATTAGAGTAGACCTCCCTCGGATTTGCTTTCCAATATATTTCAGTTACCCATGGTCAACCGTGACCTGAAAATATTAAATGGGAAATTCGATTAATAAACAATTCATAAGTTTTAAATTGCACATTGTTATGAGCAGCATGATGAAATCTCAAGCAATCCTTTTCTGTACTGGCTGGGACCAGAAGCATCCCTTTGTCCAGTGTATCCGCGCCGGGTGCACCACCCAATGGTGAATCACTTAGCCCTCTTGGTTATCGGATGACTGTTGAGATATCTCACTGCTTGCTCTGTTAACCCTTATTTTATTGTTATAGTTGTTATATTTTATTGTTAATCTCTTACTGTGCCTAATTTATAAGTTAAATTTTATCGCCTGACCAGGCGGTAGCGCAGTGGATAGAGCGTCGGATTGGGATGAGGAAGACCCAGGTTCTAGACCCTGAGGTCGCCAGCTTGAGTGTGAGCCCATCTGGCTTGAGCAAAGAGCTCGCCTGCTTGGACCCAAGGTCGCTGGCTCCAGCAAGGGGTTGCTCGGTCTGCTGAAGGCCCGCAGTCAAGGCACATGTGAGAAAGCAATCAATGAACAACAAAGGTGTTGCGACAGCAACGAATAACTAATGATTGATGCTTCTCACCTCTCTTCGTTCCTGTCTGTCTGTCCCTATCTATCCCTCTCTCTGACTCTCTCTCTGTCTCTGTAAAAAAAAAAAAAAAAAAAAAAGAAGAATAAAATCATTTAAAAAATATTCTTAAAAAAATAAATTTTTTTTATCATAGAGTCTGGTACTATCTGAGATTTCAGGCTTCCACAGGGATGTCCTGGAATGTATTCCTTGCAGATAAAAGGGTGGGGAGACTACTGTATAGGATAGCAGATTTCTGTACTTTTATGAACTATAATTTTCAATCATCTTCCCTCCCATCTCACTGTGTAATTTATGTGTCAGAAAAGAAAAGGAGTGGAATATGGTCCTGCTGCTGTAAGAGAAGCTGGCTTGATGAAAAGGCTCTCCAATTTGGGTAAGTGGGGAATCTGAGATGTCTGTGCAGGAAAGTAGCAGACCAGTTCAGAGCCTTCTATCCAGGGACCTCACAGCATGAGCTGTGCATGGACTTGGGAGGAGTCTTCCCTTGTATTCCATCTACAGCGTAAGGTCTGTCTGTCAGTCTTCAGGCAAAGTCTTGTTGCAATAAAGAGAGTGTGTGGAAGGCAAAGAGGTAGCGAGAGGGAGGGCCTGGAACAAGCTGCTAGGTCCGGCCTGACCAGGCGGTGGCGCAGTGGATAGAGCGTCAGACTGGGATGCAGAAGGCCCAGGTTCGAGACCCCAAGGTCACCAACAGCAGGGCCTGGAACAAGCTGCTAATGACGTCAAAGTTGTGTAAGAATGCTAGCTCCGGCCTGACCAGGCGGTAGCGCGGTGAATAGAGTGTCAGACTGGGATGTGGAGGACCCAGGTTCGAGACCCCAGGGTCGCCAGCTTGAGTGCAGGCTCATCTGGTTTGAGCAAAAGCTCACCAGCTTGGACCCAAGCTCACTGGCTCGAACAATGGGTTATTCGGTCTGCTGAAGGCCCGTGGTCAAGGCACATATGAGAAAGTAATCAATGAACAACTAAGGTGTCGCAAGGAAAAACTGATGATTGATGCTTCTCATCTCTCTCCGTCCCTATCTGTCCCTCTCTCTCTGTCTCTGTAAAAAAAAAAAAAAAAAAAGAATGCTTGCTCCGTCTGACCAGGTGGTGGTGCATGAGCAAGGCTCACCAGCTTGAGCCCAAGGTCGCTGGCTCGAACAAGGCGTCACTCAGTCCTCAAGCCCCCCCCCCCCCCCCACTAAGGCACATATGAGAAATCCATCAATGGACAACTAGGGAACCGAAATGAAGAATTGATGTTTCTCATCTCTGTCCCTTCCTGTCTTTCCCTCTCTTTGACTCTCTGTCTCTGCCACCAATAAGAAAAAAAGAATGCTAGCTCCGACTTGAACATCACATAGTCGACCTTTCCCCATAGAAGTCTAGCCTTCCTCACTCAATCATGAGGTGCATTTGACTCATCAGTCTGGCCAGTTTCCTTCTTCATATCATTCATTCCTTCCCTAGGATTAACAGCTTTATATTACTATAAGCAGAGCCTCAGATTCGTGTTTTCTAAACTTTCCTAATTAGGAACATCAGTTGGGCTGCTTGTTAACAATACTTATTCCTAGGCCCCTTCATGAAAGAGTCTGGTTTATGGCACTGGAGTAGGACCCGGACCAGGGCATTTTCACAGATACCCCAAGTAATCAGAAGTAAAGTTGCAGTCCTTTAGTTAGGATGGTACTCTAAATTTATAGAAGCAGAAGTCCATGGGACCCGGAGATGAATGCCATTTATATAGTAATGGAGAACCCTTCTTTTAGTAATAGGGTACCAAATCCCATCACCTCTATGGTGGGAAGGCTCTTCTCTATATCTAACCCAAGTGCTTCTAGTGGATGTTCTAGTGCCATTTCATCCATTCATATTGGCGCCATTCACACGTCTTCCAGAGCTGTAAGTGCAAAAGGCATGGCAACAGGAAGCTGTAGATCCTGGAGCTAGCAATATAGAATCTAGGTGAGCTACAATCCTCTCATTCCTGCTTTGAAACCTCCTCAGCTGATTGTTGGGCCCATTCCAGATGTTTCATCTCCTCCAAAATACGGAGGAACAATGAAGTCACTGGAATCACTTTAAGTGTTCTTCATATGCCTCTGGCAACATATGGATATGGTATTTTGGGTTGAATGCTCAAAACTTTTCTTGTTAAATAATTGAGGTTCCTTCTTCAATGGGGTTTCTTTCTTAATTATTTTAATTACTCCCCAAGTTCAGCATGATGATCAAAGATAAATTAATACAATTTAGTTTTAATGTGTCACATGGTATCTAATGGAAGAGGTTTTTATTCTTGCTTATAAGTGAGGATGCTGTCTCTAAATCAGCTCTACACATTCTGCCTTTTAAAAGCACTATTTTACACTGCAGATAGCAGCCT
This sequence comes from Rhynchonycteris naso, assembly GCA_037038555.1. Lineage (NCBI taxonomy): Eukaryota > Metazoa > Chordata > Mammalia > Chiroptera > Emballonuridae > Rhynchonycteris > Rhynchonycteris naso. The sequence continues at coordinate 32,293,755 of CM072999.1, read as the reverse complement.
CTGATAATCACTATTTTTAAATACTGGACAAATCTATGCAGCCTCTCTGATGAACTGGGCCTGGCGCTGCTCGCATTGCTTGCTCATTGCTGGTTTCGGCCTTAAGGGACTCCTGACAAGAATCATTTGCAGCCTCTCACACAGGAGACAATATTCAGTGGAGGCGCTGAATGAGGAGGATGGGTGCATTTGTAGCAGCCTCTTACTCATGCTTTGTAAGCCTCCTTTCCTGTCCCAGCTCATGGTGTTTTTCCACTCCAACCTGAGGCAGCCATTCCCCCTTAAATACTATATACTACTTCCTCTGCAAACTCTCAACCTAAAGCGATGTGTTTTATTGTTTTTTGTTTTTTATTTAAGGTTTTATTTATTTTACAGTGGGGAGGCAGCAAGAAGTATGAACTCATAGCTGCTTCATTTTAGTTGTTCATTGCTTGCTTGTTGTATGTGCCTTGACTGGGCAAGCCTGGGGTTTTTAACCAGAGACCGCAGCATTCTAGGTTGACACTCTATCCACTGCGCCACCATATGTCAGGCTCCCTTTCATTTTTTTTTTTTTTTAATTTTATTCATTTTTAGAGAGGAGACACAGAGTGAGAGAGAGAGAGAGAGAGAGAGAGAGAGAGAGAGAGAAAGGGGGGAGGAGCTGGAAGCATCAACTCCCATATGTGCCTTGACCAGACCAGTGCAGGGTTTTGAACTGGCGACCTCAGTGTTCCCAGGTCGACGCTTTATCCACTGCACCACCACAGGTCAGGCTCCCTTTCATTTTTAAACAATAGTTTTAGTTTTATAGTTTATATTCTTACCTTTCAGTTGATTGGTAGATCAATTGGTAGCCTAGACTGATGGTGAGCAGTCTGAAATAGAATCGCATTGCGTATTTATAAGATTGTGACACTCAGCAAATTTCCAGCATGTGGTTGGGCTAATCTCCAGGAACACGTTAGAGAAAAGTACTGAGAGAAGTTTCAATGCTCTATTCTGAAATAGTACCAAAATAACTTAAGTCCTTTAAGCACTTTCAAATAAACAGCATGGGTCAAATTTCAAGAGAGAGAAGACCCATGGAAAGGTAACTTTCATAAATCTCTTTGTTCCTTGCTCTCTGCTCTGATGTCACAGGCTGTCAATGTTGCCATGGCATCAGTTAAACTTTCTGTTTTCAGAAATGAATGGATTTGACCTATTGTCTGGGTTTAGTAAGGACACTCAGTGGTTCCTGTCTCAGGTAGCCACTTAATTTTAACATGAAGAGAACCTGAGAGAAATAAAAGAGGCAATTGCCCTGGCAGGGCTCAGATGTAGTGCTTCTGCTCCCGATTGCAGCTGGCTCTGATAGCCACGGTAATTTGCCCTTTTTTCTTCAGAAGTAGAATGAGTATTCTGTGGGGAAAGGCAGCTGTAAACTAAGAACAGTTTGAGGTCTCTCTCATTGTAGTTATGGTAACTTGACCTAGCTGTGGTAATCAAAAGAGGGGACAGCCTCTGGCACAACTATTTGAATGAATATGCCACTGTGACCAGGCCAAGAGTCCTGGAGTTCAGTAAGTCATTTGGGAGCTATCCTAACCCCTTTGGAACATTTATTCCCATTTATTTGTCCCAATTTAGGATATCTTTTTGTTCCATTGTTGTGCCATCAAAGAACGGGAATCTCTTTGGTTGAGATCCAAGAATCTAGTCTGCTTCAGCAAGAACTGATGAGAGGGCCTGAGAATTGTTTAAACATAAGGATCTGAGGTTTAAGAGCTGTTTCTCTGGAACAGATCAACATGTGAGTTCAGGGGTTTGTGTTTGCTTTCAGTGGTTGATGGAGAATGTTAACAATCACAAGGTCAGTTGTACGATAGTGATGCTTCAGCATGGCTCCCATCCGACCATTCCACGGAAATGGTCCATCTTGAGCAAGCTCACTGATTTGTCAGCCTTTATTTTTCTGGACATCTCTATTGCACAACTGACCCCTTTATTCTTGAAATATTATGTTAGCTAAGACTCCACTCTCTCCTGAGTCTTCCCTCTCCATTGACTGGTCCTTCCTGGACTCCTCTGTAGGATCCGCTTCCTCTTCCCAACCCTCAAATGCTGATGTCCCCAGTTTTCCTCCACCTTTGCTCTAGGTAATCTCAGCTCTCACATGTGGCTCAAACTCAACAATTCTTTATCTTTTCCCTCAAATCTGCTTGTCCTGCTGTCTTTCCATTGTCTCTTTCATACTGTCATTCATTATCTACTCAAGTTGAACTGCAAGGCCATCACAATTCTTTTTCCCTTGTAACTTGTATCTGCTGCTCACAGTCTTGATTTCCTTTGTAAATGGTAAGAATTCTCTAGTGGTACTGCTCTGCCTCCACCCTCTCCTTCTCACACCTGGCTATAACTTTCCAAGCGTGTTTCTTGCCCATATTTGCCTTTCTCAGTTCACATTCTTTCCTGCCACCAGAGTGTTCTAAAACTATACTTCTCCTTTGCTTAAAGTCTTTCTATTGCTCTCTTTTACATGCAACGATGCTTCTCAGTTTTGTCAGATGCCATCTAATTTGCCATATTGTATATTTTGGTGTTTTTTAAAATTGGCTTTAAATCTTCATACTTTTATTTTTTAATTTATTGGCAGTAGCATTGGTTAATAACATTATGTTTTGTGTGTACAGTTCTATAATACAACATCTGTATATTGCATTGTGTCAGGCTCACTACTCACATTCTAGTCATCTGCCACCCCCTTTCTCCTCTCTGTCTCCCCCTCCCCCTTCCCCCTGGTAACCACCACACTGTTGTGTGTACCTATGACTTTATTATGTTTGTTCACTTGTTGCTTTCTTTTTTATCCCACATACGAGTGAAATCATATGGTTCTTGTCCTTTTCCAACTGACTTATTTCACATAGCATGATACTCTCAAGATCCATTCCTGTTTTTACAAATGGCACTCTTTTTTTGTTTGTTTTTTTTTTCCAGGGACAGAGAGAGAGTCAGAGAGAGGGATAGATAGGGACAGACAGACAGGAACGGAGAGAGGTAAGAAGCATCAATCATTAGTTTTTCGTTGCCGTTGCGACACCTTAGTTGTTCATTGATTGCTTTCTCACCTGTGCCTTGACCGCGGGCCTTCAGCAGACCAAGCCACCCCTTGCTGGAGCCAGCGACCTTGGGTCCAAGCTGGCGAGCTTTTGCTCAAGCCAGGTGGGCCCACGCTCAAGCTGGCGAGCTCAGGGTCTCGAACCTGGGTCTTCCGCATCCCAGTCAGACGCTCTATCCACTGCGCCACCGCCTGGTCAGGCGGCACTATCTCTTTTTATAGCTGTGTACTATTCCATTGTACATATGTACAACAGCTCCTTTATCAATCGTCTGTCAAAGGACACTTAGGTTGTTTCCATATCCTAACTATTGTGATTGGAGCTGCAGTGAACATAGGGATGCATATATCTTTATGCATATTTTCAAATTTTGGGGGTAGGTAACCAGAAGAGAGATTGTTGGGCCATATGGTAGCTTTATTCTTAATTTTTTGAGGAACCTCCATACTATTTTCTATAGTGGCTGGACTAATTCACATTCCCACCAGCAGTGTATGGGGGTTCCCTTTTTCCCACACCCTCTCCAACACTTACTTGTTCTCATTGAAAGTAGCCATTCTAATGGGTGTAAGTTGGTATCTCATTGTGGTTTTGATTTTCATTTCCCTTACATTGTAGCTAGTGAGGTTGAGCATCTTTTTATATATCTATTGGCCATCTGTATCACTTTTCTTAGGGAAAATGTCTGTTCAGGTCCTCTACCCATTTTTTCATTGGAGTGTTTGGGTGGGGTTTTTGTTGTTGTTGAGTTGTATGAGTGTTTTTTTTATATTAGCCACTTATTGGAGGTATCATTTGCAAATATATCCCCCCATTAGGTGGGTTGCCTTTCTGTTTTGTTGATAATTTTTCTGTACAAAAGCTTTTTTTTTTACAGGGACAGAGAGAGAGTCAGAGAGAGGGATAGATAGGGACAGACAGACAGGAACGGAGAGAGATGAGAAGCATCAATCATCAGTTTTTCGTTGCGACACCTTAGTTCATTGATTGCTTTCTCATATGTGCCTTGACCGCGGGCCTTCAGCAGACCGAGCCACCCCCTACTCGAGCCAGCGACCTTGGGTCCAAGCTGGCGAGCTTTTGCTCAAGCCAAATGGGCCCGTGCTCAAGCTGGCGACCTCGGGGTCTCGAACCTGGGTCCTCCGCATCCCAGTCCAACGCTCTATCCACTGCTTCACCGCCTGGTCAGACCCCTTTATTTATTTTAATTTAATTAATTTCCCTTGCTTTTGGGGTCAAGTTCACAAAAAAACTCCTTTGAGACCAAGGTCCATAAATTTACTGCCTATGTTTTCTTCTATATATTTTATTGTTTCACATCTCATATTCAAGTCTTTAATAAATTTTGAGTTAATTTTTGTGTATGGTATCAGATAACTGTCTAGTTTCATTCTTTGGCATGTGGCTTTCCAGTGTTCCCAACACCACTGATTGAAGAGGCATTCCTTTTGCCATTGTGTGTTTTTCGCTCCTTTGTCAAAAATTAGTTGCCCATATATGTGTGGGTTTATTTTTGGACTCTCAGTTCTATTCCATTGGTCTGTGTATCTGTTTTTCTTCCACTATCATACTGTTTTGATTATTGTATGTAGCCTTGTAGCATAATTTGAAATCAGGGAGTGTGATAACTCTCTAGCTTTGTTCCTTTTTCTCAGGATTGCTTTGGCTATTTGGTGTCTCTTGTGGTTCTATACAAATATGATAATATTTTTTGTTGTTTGTTTTTATTTCTTTAAAAAATGCCATTGGAATTTTGATTTCATTAAATCTGTATTATTGCTTCAGCTAATATGGCCCTTTTAACTATGTTAATTTTTCCATGAACAGAGAATATCTCCATTTCTTTGTGTCTTTAATTTCTTTCAATAGTGTCTTGTAGTTTTCAGTGAATAGGTCCTTCACTTCCTTTGTTTATTCCTACGTGTTTTACCCGTTTTCTTGCTATTGCAAATAAGATTGTTGTCTTCACTTTTTCTTTAAGATTTTATCAATTTTAGAATTAGGAGAAAGAAAGAGAGAAAGGTGGGGCGAGAAGCAGGAAGCTTCAACTTGTAGTAGTTGCTTCTCATATGTGCCTTGACCAGGCAAGCCCTGGGTTTTGAACTGGCAACCTCAGCATTCCAGGTCAACGCTTTATCAACTGTGCACCACAGGTCAGGTGTTTTCTTCATTTCTTTTCTGATATTTCATTGTTAGTATATAAATATGCAAAGTATGTTTGTATATTGATTTGTATCCTGCAATTATATTGTATTTGTTTATTGTTTCTAATAGTGTTTTGGGTAGTCTTTAGGATTTTCTCTATATAGAATCATGTCATCTGAAAATAGTGACAGTTTTACTTCTTCATTCCCAGTTAGGATGCCTTTTTTTTTTTTTTTTACAGGGACAGAGAGAGGGATAGATAGGGACAGACAGGAACAGAGAGAGATGAGAAGCATCAATCATCAGTTTTCCATTGCGATACCTTAGTTGTTCATTGATTGTTTTCTCATATGTGCCTTGACCGCGGGCCTTCAGCTGACCGAGTAACTCCTTGCTCGAGCCAGCAACCTTGGGTCCAAGCTGGTGAGTTTTAGCTCAAGCCAGATGGGCCCATGCTCAAGCTGGCGACCTCGGGGTCTCGAACCTGGGTCCTCTGCATCCCAGTCCGACGCTCTTTCCACTGCGCCACTGCCTGGTCAGGCAGGTCCTCCATAATTTGACCTTCATCTATCTTTTTAGACTTATTTCCATCCACATCTCATTGTTTTCATTGTAGCAAGGGCTGTTTGCACTTGACCTAAGCTCCACCAACAGAGGCACTCATCCTAAACTTTGATTTGAAATTCAAGCGGAAGGGGAAGCAAAGAACTCCTTTTGTGAAGGGCAGTGATGGCAGCAGCAGAGCAGTAGCTTCTGTCCAGTGTCAGGGGGAGCAGCCATGCAAGCTGCTAGTGCCTTTTTCTAATAATGGAGGCGACAGCAGCAGTATCATTACCGTCCTGCAGTGTGGTTGTTCGGGCCATTATTTCTGCCAGTCTGGGTTTGTGGAACCAGATTTGGGCCCTCATAATTAACGATTCTGTGAATCACACACACACACACACACACACACACACACACACCTTCTATGAATTATACAAATTGAGCAGATTGCTTTTCTGCTAGAATTAGCCAGAACAGGTTTCTGTACCGTGAAACTTAAAGATCCTGATTGATGACAAAACAGTTTATAAATTCCATTAAGAAACAAAATTTTAGAGATAGCAACAAAAATTTGGAGATAGAAAGATGCCTGGAGTGTTCAAGGACCAAAAAGCTATTACTGGGCTCTAACCAGTGGTTCCATGTGGGAAGAGGAGGGCTTTCTACTCTTTGCTTTTTCAAGAAACACCAGAAATCTGGATTTTAGTGTGAAATTTGAGTTGTTTTTTAAAAAATGTGATATATCCATACAATGGAATATTATTGAGCCATAAAAAGGACTGAATTGCTAACTCATGCTATAACATGGATGAACCTTGAAAAAGCATTATACTAAGTGAAAGAGGCAGACACAAAAGGCCACATATTGTATGATTCTATTATATGAAATGTCCAGAATAAGTGAATCCTTAGAAAGAGAAAGTAGATCAATGGTTCCCAGGTACTGAGGGAAGAGGGGAATGGGGAGTGACTGCTAATGGGTACTAATTTCTTTATGGAGTATGACGAAGCTTTCCCAGACGTCGTAATGTGCTGGTACCTTCACAAAAGCATAGATTACCGATGATGAGCCTGAACATAGGCAGATATATTATTGGAACTTGGAAAATTTAAGTATAGCTATATCTTTCCTGCTTATAAAAGCAGCAAATAATTGAACTCACCTCTTTTATTTCAAAGTTGTTATATATCTAACATTTACCATGTTCTAGACACTGTGCTAAGTTCTTACTATTTTGTCATTCTTAATCTGTTAAAAGCAAATTAGGATACCCATTAGGATGGCTAATATAGAAAAAAGAATTAACATGTTGGGAGGAAGTGGAGACATTGGAACACTTGTGCACCTGGTGGGAATGTAAAATGATATAGGCACTGTGGAAAACAGTATAATGGTTCCTCAGAAAGTGAAAAATATGACCCAGCAATTCCATTCTGGGCATATATCCAAACATTGAAAGTGAGGTCTCAAGGAGATATTTGTATAGCATTATCCATAGCAGCCAAAAGGTGGACACAACCCAAATGTCCATTGATGGATGAGTGGATGAGCAAAATATGGTACATACGGAACAATGGAATATTATTCAGCCTTAAAAAGGAAGGAAATTCTGATATATGCTATAATATATGCTTGAAAACATTGTGCTAATGGAACTATACCAATCTCAAAAAGACACATACATGTTGAATACATTTACGAGGCACCTAAAACATTTAAATTCCCAGAGACAGAAAGTAGAATGGTGTTTCCAGGGACTGAGGAGAAAAGGAATCGAGAGATGTTATTTAATGGGTACAAAATTTCAGTTTTGCAAGATGAAAAGAGTTCTGGATATGGATGGTGTTGAGAATTACAGCACAATGATGAATGTACTTAATACCACTTAAAAATAGTTTAAGATGATTATTTTTGTGTATTTTATCACAATTGAAAATAAAAAAGGGAACATTTAAAAGTAAATTAGGATAGCCTGACTGGTGGTGGCACAGTGGAAGAGCGTTGATCTGGGTTGTTGAGGTCCAAGATTCGAAACCCCAAAGTCGCCTGCTTGAGCATGGGCTCATCTGGCTTGAGTGTGGGGTCGCCAGCTTGAGCGTGGGATCTTCAACATGATCCCATGGTCGCTGGGTTGAGCCTAAGGTGTCTGGCTTGAGCAAGAGATCATTGGGTTGGCTGGTGAACAATTAAAGTGCCACAGCTACGAGTTGATGCTTCAAAAAAAGGCACGCTCCCCGCTAAAACTGCTTCTCTAGATGGGAAGAATAGATATTGGACGGGTATCTCTTAGCCCCACCATCTCCCTGGGCTCTAGATCCCGTGCCCTCCTGTGTTCTGAGGGTCCTTGATCCTACTATATTTATCCCTTTTCTCCACTGGTTTCTCAGTTTCTACTATCCTGTCCCTTCCATAATTAATCTTATCTAATCTACCTGCCACCCCCTTGGCCTTGTGTTACCTTCTAGATGTTTTCTTTTGTTTCCCTTCTGAGCCATAACTATCCTGCTTTCTCCACTGCCCTCTTACACTTCAACTTGCCATAGTAGTGTCCTGACCCATCACTGAAATGAAACTGGTTTTGCTGAGGTCAGAGACCTGCTACTTTCTAATGTTGTAGACAACAGTCACCTTATTTGAAACATTAACCATTCCTTCTTTACTAAACCTGACATCACTCTCTTCTGGTTTCAACTCTTCTGGTTCCTATGCTAAATCTTCTGCTTCCTACTCCTTCCATGTTGGTGGTCCTCAGGGTTCTGTGCTTGATCCTCTGTCTTTATGTTATCTGGGTTGACACTGTCCATTTCCACGGCTTTCCAATCGCCTGTTTGCTAAGCCCTCCGAAGCTTAGTCTCCAGCACTTTTTCCCCTCCCAGTTCCACACCTGTGTGCAAGCAGGCTTCGACGTATTTTCTCTTTTTATTATGGAAGCATTCAATCATAACAATATTAGAGGTGGGAACATAATGAATTTCATGCATCAATCACCTGGCATCAATCATTAGTACACAGCAATATTTTTCACCCTACCTCCATACCTTTTGAAGCAAACAAGATATCATAGTTTTGTCTGCAAATATTTCATTATATATCTTCAAAATAAAAGAATTAAAACTTTTCCACAGTACCATTATCACACTTAGAATAAGTTAATATCAAATACCCAGTGTTGAGTAAATATAATTTTTAGAAATCTCTCAACTGAGAAAACCTCTCCACAAAAGTAGAGAAAGAAAAACAGTTTATTATTGAATAAGCATTAAATCAGGCAATCTGCTAACAGGTTGCGAAGATAAAGAAATCTCACCTTTTTATATAGCCAAGCAGGTACAAGTCGTTAGATGTTTTCAAGGTAAACAACTAGACCTCCAGTAAGAGGACTTGATAGTTAGTACCTTTTGTCACATATAGCACTCCCTAAATTAAGGAAATTGGAATGGCCTTCTGTGTTGGTTGATTGGTTTTATCTGGAAGGGAAACAGACTTTTCATATCTTAACTCAGAAGGTAGCTTTGCAAATTAGAGCAAGGCACCCCCCTCCTGTGCCCACAGAAGTTAGCCTATTTTGCTCCCACAGGAAATGGGAAGTGGGGAGGGGATATATATTTGCATTTCAAAAAGACAGTTCCCAGATCCTTGAGGAAACACTCTTGGGTTGTGAGACTGGAAAGAGGCTCATTTAGTCAGTTATAAAGGTTTCCATACATTTGAAAAGGACAGAGAAAGAAATTCTGAAACAAAAGGAGGGAATAAGTCTATTCCTTTATTTTCGACATTTGTGTCTGCCCTTGCACCTTTTAAGGTTCTCACTGCTCCTGTTAGCTTACACTTTTTATGTTTATTTTTTACCATTTCCTCAGCACGCTGCATTCTCTCCTCTCTTACTCTGCAAACATGGCTTCTTTCTCTGCCTCTTCTTTTCAAAACTTTCTGGCATGAAAACCTCTCCTCCAGCAAACATTAGCAAGACAACGGCCCTTCCCAAGCAGGAAAGTAATTTGCAATTTCACGGAGCACATATACCTAGTGCTGCCCAGCCCCAAATGCAAGCTATTAGTGAACAAACATAAAAATCCTATTTTACAAACTTATTTGACCAACAATATTGTTGGCAGATAAAATATATTATGCTCACTTTGTTAAAGATGGCGCTGCCCACGTGGAAGCCCGTTGCCCAGGTGATAATATTAGTTGCCCTTCTTGCTTGGGATGGGCTTGATTATATTAATGTGTGTTGGGGGACAGGCTGTAAGCAGGCCAGGTCCTTATAGCTCAAGGCTTAGTTTTAAGACTGAGCCTTTCCCACCCTTTTTGATGCAGGGTGGTGCACTCTCATGAGGAATTTCATTATGTCTCAGATAAGTGACTTTGTATGCGAGACTTCCTTGTTTGTATATTGGATTAAAAATTTTGAATCTACACTAGAAAGTGGGCAGACCAGAGTTTACTCTCTCTCGAGTTCCTGAGATTAGCATTAGAGAGGAGAGCAGAAAAAGGCCATGTGAAGGAGAGGAGAAGCAGCTAAGATGGTGGAGTGCCAGGTTGTGCAGAGTTTGTGCAGAGAGATGGGGAACAGAGCTGAATAAGGCAAGTGAGCTAGAAACCTTTGATTCTAGGAAACTCAGATAAATCAGTGGCTTTGGGAGTCCTGAATGGAAAAGGAAGTGTTTACCCATTCTGTGTATTTCTTGCCCGCTGGGTGCAAGCTAGGATTAAAGGTAATGTCCCACCTGTAAAGCCTGTGGCCGAGGCCACTATCACAGCAGCCTGACCCACGCAGGTTCACATTGGATTCGGACAGATGGCAATGAAACACAGGAGCCAAAAACTGGTGAGCCATCAGCTTTAATTCTAGCTTGCACCCGGCGGGCAAGCAAAAACACACACTGGGCTCCAAAACCCACACATTCAGTGCTCACAAAGCTACTGACTTATCCGAGTTTCCTAGAATCAAAGGTTTCTAGCTCACCAGACTTATTCACCTCTGTTTCCCATCTCCTCCTACACAAACTCTTAACAAACTGGCTTCTTCCTCAGCACTCTGCCATCTTGGCTGCTTCTCCTGGCCTTCACGTGGCCTTACTCTGCTCTCTTCTCTTCTACTAACCTCAGGAACCCAGGAACCAAGAGAGAGAGATCAAGGTCCTGGTCTGCCCCTGTTTAAAGCATAGAAAATCCAAACCTTTAATCTAATCTACAAACAAGGAAGTCTCCATTTGAGGCATAATGGGATTCCTCAGGAGAGTGCACCACCCTACATTATCCAATCAGTCAAGGGTGTGGGGAAGAGCCTACTCTTAAACTAAGCCTTAGGCTATAACGACCCGCCTGCTTACAACTTTTCCCCCACAACCATCACAAGCATAAGGGCAAATAGTATCACCTGGGTGACGGGCTTCCATGTGGGCAGCACCATCTTTAACAAAGTGAGCATATTATATTTTATCTGCCCAACACCACCAGTTCTTGGCTCCGTTGTTTCATTACTGTCTGAATCTAATGTGAACCTACATGAGCCAGGCGGCTGTGATGATGGCCGTGGCTACTGGCTTTACAAATATTCTGCTGTGCAGCCAAACTAGTTTGCCCATGTAGCCTGTAAGTACAATGCTAATGGCATAAGCCGAAACACTCACATCTCTATTTTTTAAGTTTTCATGGGAATAAGCATCGTAAACTCGAAACATATGTGTTGCGCAGATAAAATATATTATGCTCACTTTGTTAAAGATGGTGTTGCCCACGTGGAAGCCTATCACCCAGGTAATGATATTGGTTGCCCTTCTTGTTTGGGATGGGTGTGATTATATCAATGTGTGGGGGGGACAGGCTGTAAGCAGGCAGAGTCATTATAGCCCAAGGCTTAGTTTTAAGACTAAGCCTTTCCCGCGCTTTTTGATGTGGGGAGGTGCACTCTCATGAGGAATCCCATTGTGCCTCAGATAAGTGAGTTTGTATCAGAGACTTCCCTGTTTGTATATTGGATTAAAGGTTTTGAATTTAGACTATAAAGTGGTGCAGACAGGGAGCTTGCTCTCTCTCGGTTCCTGAGATTCGCATTAGAGAGGAGAGCAGAGAAGGGCCACGTGGAGGAGGCCAGGAGAAGCAGCCAAGATGGTGGGATGCTGAGGCATAAGCCAGTTTGTGCAGAGAGAAGGAAATGAGAAACAGAGGTGAATAAGGCTGGTGAGGTTAGAAACCTTTGATTCTAGGAAACTTGGATAAGTCAGTAGCTTTATGAGCACTGAATGAGTGGGTTTTGGAGCCCAGTGTGTGTTTTTGCTTGCCCGCCGGGTGCAAGCTAGGATTAAAGATGATGGCCCACCAGTTTTTGGCTCTGTTGTTTCATTACCGTCTGTCTGAATCTAATACGAACCTGCATGGGCCAGGCGGCTTTGATGGTGACCTTGGCCACTGGCTTAACACCAAGCTAGCACAAGTTTATTTAGAATGCAAAATGAAAATATACTCAAAGAGAAAAATTAAGTGGCTGCTCAAAGGCTGCCTTTTAGAAAGTCAGAAAGACAGACACTGGCTGGCTCAGTGGTAGAGCATCGGCCCGGTGTATGGATGTCCTGGGTTTGATTTCTGGTCAGGGCACACAGGAGAGGTGTCCATCTGCTTCTCTACCCCTGCCCCTCTCATTTCTCTCTCTTTCTCTTCTCCTGTAGCTGTGGCTTGATTGGAGTGAGTTGACCCCGGGTGCTGAGGATGGCTCCATGGCCTCTGCCTCACGTGCTAAAAAGAGCTTAGTTACTGAGCAACAGAGCAACACCCCAGATGGGCAGAACATTGCCCCTATTGGGCTTGCTGTGTGTATCTCAGTTGGGGCGCATGTGTCTCTGCCTCCCCTCTTCTCACTGAATAAAATAAAAATGACGCCACAGAGGCAGAAGAAGTGAGCTACTTGGGCTGTATGGACTCAACAAATAAGTTATCAAGGCAAAAGAAGGGCCCTTGGAGGCAGGGTCAGGGGTTTAGCCGGGGATGAGTTGCTGCTGCCTGCTGCTCCCCTGGTTGCATGTCCTGTGGGAATCCTTAGAGCTTAGAAAGAAAGCAAAGATACACAGCTGAAGAAAGAATGTGCGGAAGTGATCTAAGGAGAGAGCATGCACTGGGTCTGATGGGCAGATAAAATATATTATGCTCACTTTGTTAAAGATGGCGCTGCCCACATGGAAGTTCGTTGATATTAATGTATGTTCTGGAACAGGCTGTGGGCAGGCCGGGTTGTTGTAGCCTAAGGCTTAGTTTTAAGAGTAAGCTCTTCTCGCCTGACCTGTGGTGGCACAGTGGATAAAGCGTTAACCTAGAAAGCTGAGGTCGCTGGTTCAAAACCCTGCACATGTCTGGTCAAGGCACATACGGGAGTTGATGCTTCCTGCTCCTCCCTTCTTTCTCTCTCTCTCTCATACTCTCTCCTCTCTAAAATGAATTAAAAAAAAAAAAAAAAAAGAGTAAGCTCTTCTCCACACCCTTGACTGACTGGATGATGTAGGGTGGTGCACTCTCCTGAGGAATCCCATTATACAGAGACTTCCTTGTTTGTATAATTGGATTAAAGGTTTTGAGTCTATGGTATAAAGTGGGAGAGACCAGTAGCTTGATCTCTCTTGCTTGGTTCCTGAGGTAGAAGAGGGGAGAGCAGATGAAGGCCACATGGAGGCCAGGAGAAGCAGCCTAGATGGCAGAGCGCTGAGGAAGAAGGCAGTTTGAGGAAGAGTTTGTGCAGGAGGAGATGGGAAACGGAGGTGAATAAGTCTGGTGAGCTGGAGAGCTTTGATGCTGGGAAACTCGGATAAGTCAGTAGCTTTGTGAGCACTGAATGTGTGGGTTTTGGAGCCCAGTGTGTGTTTTTGCTTGCCCGCCGGGTGCAAGCTAGAATTAAAGCTGATGGCTCACCAGTTCTTGGCTCCTGTGTTTCATTGCCGACTGTTCGAATCTAATGGGAACCTGCACGGGTCAGGCAGCTGTGATCCTGACCGCGACTACTGGCTTTACATTTGGCGTAGTCTGTGACAGGATTCGATACAGATCGGCATGGAGCCACCACCACCTTTGAGTGGTGGAGTAGAGAACTGGCTGCTGTTATGGTTTCCCATAGCTGTTTTTTGGGGGGACTGTAGGCTGGCTGATCTTTACAGCCATGTGTGAGGAAACCAAGAGCTCTATGGAAGAGGCTGCCAAGGACCTGCAGGCCGAGCAGTGGAAGGAGCTGGAGGAAACGTGGGAGAAACAGATGCTGGCCCTGGAGCTGAAGGAAGCGCTGGAGGAGGAGGCTGACCAGGTTTGCGAGATTCACCTGGAAATGGAGCAGACGCTGGAGAAGGAATCACAGGTTCATGAGTTGGAGATTGCCCTGGATGTTGTGGAGAGCCAGCAGTGGCATGAGGCCGGGCCTGAGGCTGGGGCCGGAGCTGAGGCCAGGGCTGAGGCTGGGGTGGGAGCTGCAAGGCCTGCTGAGCAGAAGCTGACGGCAGCCCGTGGCTCAAGCCCAGCAGCAGGAGCTGGTGTTTTCAGTTCCTCTTTGGAGGATGAGGAGAATTGGTCTGGAGTTGAAATCCGCAGCCTCCAGAAGGTGAGAGCCCAGCAGCAAGGAGCTTCTACTACAACGCTGGTAGGTCTGCGATTTTGGGACATAAGGGTGGATGCCATCATGCTCCCCAGAGCAGAGATGGAAATGCTGACTGCCATTGCCACATGCTTTTCTTTAGGACAGTGTGAGACATGCCATGATGGCAGGAATGAGGGGGGAGGCTAAGGCCCCATGTGTGTGGACTGATTTCCTGGACTATGACCGGATGGGCACAAGCTCCTTTGTTGAATGGACTTACGGATTTTGGACAATGTGAAATACCCTGATGGGGGTAGGGATGGCTTTGCTGGAGGCCCTCCTGCCCCGGGAAGCTTTTCCCATGGCTAGAGAAAAGGCTGAGGACATTTTGTGCTTTTGGCAAATGTTGGGCAGATAAAATATATTATGCTCACTTTGTTGAATATGGTGCTGCCCACATGGAAGTTTGTTGATATTAATGTGTGTTCTGGAACAGGCTGTGGGCAGGCCGGGTCGTTATAGCCTAAGGCTTAGTTTAAGAGTAAGCTCTTCCCTACACCCTTAACTGATTGGATGATGTAGGGTGGTGCACTCTCCTGAGGAATCCCATTATGCCTCAGATGGGTGGCTTTGTATCAGAGACTTTCTTGTCTGTAGATTGGATTAAGGGTTTGGATTTTCTATGCTATAAACTGGGGCAGTCCGGGAGCTTGCTCTCTCTCTTGGTTCTTGAGTTCCTGAGGTTAGTATTAGAGAGCAGAGCAGATTAAGGCCATGTGGAGGAGAAGTAGCCAAGATGGCAGAGTGCTGAGGAAGAAGCCAGTTTGTTAAGAGTTTGTGTAGGAGGAGATGGGGAACAGAGGTGAATAAGTCTGGTGAGCTAGAAACCTTTGATGCTAGGAAACTCGGATAAGTCAGTAGCTTTGTGAGCACTGAATGTGTGGGTTTTGGAGCCAGTGTGTGTTTTTGCTTGCCCGCCGGGTGCAAGCTAGAATTAAAGCTGATGGCTCACCAGTTCGTGGCTCCTGTGTTTAATTGCCATCTGTCCGAATCAAATGTGAACCTGCACTGGTCGGGCGGCTCTGATGGCGGCCCCGTCTACTGGCTTTACAGCAAAGTGCTCAGATACTGGTGAAATGTATCTTTGTAATTGTTGAAATGGTATGATTTGTGCTATTGCTGTAATTTGTGTAATGTACTTAATTTCCTTGTATAAGAATTCCGGTGGTGTAGATTGTGAGTAGTAAAGTGAGCATAAGGGTGGATTGTTGGGCAGATAAAATATATTATGCTCACTTTGTTAAAGATGGCGCTGCCCACATGGAAGTTCGTTGATATTAATGTGTGTTCTGGAACAGGCTGTGGGCAGGCCGGGTTGTTGTAGCCTAAGGCTTAGTTTTAAGAGTAAGCTCTTCTCCACACCCTTGACTGATTGGATGATGTAGGGTGGTGCACTCTCCTGAGGAATCCCATTATACAGAGACTTCCTTGTTTGTATAATTGGATTAAAGGTTTTGAGTCTATGGTATAAAGTGGGAGAGACCAGTAGCTTGATCTCTCTTGCTTGGTTCCTGAGGTAGAAGAGGGGAGAGCAGATGAAGGCCACATGGAGGCCAGGAGAAGCAGCCTAGATGGCAGAGCGTTGAGGAAGAAGGCAGTTTGAGGAAGAGTTTGTGCAGGAGGAGATGGGAAACGGAGGTGAATAAGTCTGGTGAGCTGGAGAGCTTTGATGCTGGGAAACTCAGATAAGTCAGTAGCTTTGTGAGCACTGAATGTGTGGGTTTTGGAGCCCAGTGTATGTTTTTGCTTGCCCGCTGGGTGCAAGCTAGAATTAAAGCTGATGGCTCACCAGTTCTTGGCTCCTGTGTTTCATTGCTGACTGTTTGAATCTAATGGGAACCTGCACGGGTCAGGCGGCTGTGATAGTGGCCGCGGCTACTGGCTTTACAAGGTCCTTTGTGTTAAGGGTTTTTGGCTGTTTACTAAAGGCAGGAATTTTAGGGGTGGTCTCAATAGAATATTAACCAACTTTCCAGCTATGTCCTTTCATATGCTGATTCATCAAAATGAGCACATAGTGTCAGGGAATTGGTCTATACTGATTGGTTGGTGCTAGGGTAGGGGGTCATTGGTTATTATATCTGGTCCTAATGCCAGCCAGGGTATCACTTTGGTTTTGTTGCTTTTATAGGCTCAGAGCTGAAACACAGCTGAAACCTATATCTTAGCTCTAGTTTGGCCAAATCTCTGTTAGTGTAGTCAAAAGAGGTGAGGCTTTGCTCCCAAGATTATTTGATGCTAATCAGAACCTCATTGTCCTGAGGGCTTAATGCTGAAAGGACTGGTCGTGCAAGGAAAATGGAGGCAGCTGAGTCAGGGTCCTGGATGAGGTCTGTCTGTATCAGCTATATGTCTCAGTTTCCCCGTTCCATGTACCCAGGAATTTTACTCGCTTCTCACCATTCTGCCTCAGTTCCGTGGTTTTTTTGTTTTTGTGACAGAAACAGACAGAGAGAGGGACAGATAGGGACCAAGAGACAGGAAGGTAGAGAAAGATGAGAAGCAACAATTCTTTGTTGTTGTTCATTGATTGCTTTCTCATATGTGCCTTGACCAGGGGACTACAGCACAGTGAGTGACCCTTGCTCAGGCCAGCGACTCCATTCTCAAGCTGATGAGCCCGCACTCAAGCTGGCAACCTCGAGGTTTCAAACCTGGGTCCTACCGCATCCCAGTCCAACGCTCTATCCCAGGGGTCCCAAACTACGGCCCCCGCGGGCCGCATGCGGCCCCCCAAGGCCATTTATCTGGTCCCGCCACACTTCCGGAAGGGGCACCTCTTTCATTGGTGGTCAGTGAGAGGAGCACAGGATGCATCCGCACCCATAGTTCCCATTGAAATACTGGTCAGTTTGTTGATTTAAATTTACTTGTTCTTTATTTTAAATATTGTATTTGTTCCCGTTTTGTTTTTTACTTTAAAATAAGATAAGTGCAGTGTGCATAGGGATTTGTTCATACTTTTTTATAGTCCAGCCCTCCAATGGTCTGAGGGACAGTGAACTGGCTCCCTGTGTAAAAAGTTTGGGGACCCCTGCTCTATTCACTGTGCCACTGCCTGGTCAAGCTCCACGTATTTTCAACAGGATAGTCAGACACCCCAATGCTAACATAGTCAAAACTCAATTTATAATCTCCATTCCCTTCCCCTGTGTCTTTCTTGACATTTGTCAGTTGCAGAACCAGAAAGCTGGAGGGCAGATCCATTCTTTCCTCCATATCCCCTCTAAGTGCTGCTGGAATCTGTCAGTTCTCTCCCACTGCCCCTCTGTGGAGCTGGCTGCTCTTCTCCAGGCCTGTCCCTCTTCCACAGGACACCAGGTCACTAGATTCATAGTGCAGATTTGATTTGCCTCTTCCTAACTTGAAAACCTTATTGATTCCCTAAGGCTTTTAAGACTTGGGCCCTGCACCCTCCTCTTGCTCATCTCTCCACAGTCCTCCTGAATGAACTCTGGGCAATAGAGATTGAATTGTTCTGGGAGGGCTGAAGATATGTGCCTATTCTGCTTGATAAGACTTTCCCATTGATTATTGGCTAAAATCCTCAAGATTCAGACATTGCCTCTTCTGAGAAGTTGCCCTGGCTCTTCCTGGCTCTGAGTCAGCACCTTCCTTTGTTCCTACCACACCCTGTGTGCATCACAGCTGCATCACAGCAGTTAGCACTGAATGTGCTTTCCCTGTCTGTCTTCTCACCAGGCTGTGAGCTACTTGAAGGCTGAAAGCCATACCTTCTCTATCCCTAGGGCAGTGGTTCTTAACTACAGGTTCGATGAGTCAGTCTCAGGGGTTCGGAGAAGCCTCTGCTACGGAGGCCAGAATAAAGTGATACCGTAATTTGTTGTGAGTTCATGCACTTTGTTGGTTTTGTTCTTTGAGCAAGGTGATGTTCATGCACGGCTCATTTTGTGCACCAGTAAAAAAACATATACCTATGTCTTGAATTTGGAAAAAGAAATCATATTTTATTTATCACTAAAGAAGGGTTCGGTGAATGCACATATGAAACTGGTGGGTTCGGTACCTCAAAAAAGGTTAAGAACCACTGGTCTAGGGCTTAGCAGAGTGCCAGGCACACAGTAAATACACAGCTTTTGTTAAGAAAGAGGGCGAAGCATCTGAAGGGGTAACAGACAGTGCCACCTAAAAATGCCTCTTTGGGGTGTTATTTTAAATTTTTTTTTAAATTCATTTTAGAGAGGAGACACACACAGAGAGAGAGAGAGAAAGGGGGGAGGAGCTGGAAGCATCAACTCCCATATGTGCCTTGACCAGACCAGTGCAGGGTTTTGAACTGGCAACCTCAGTGTTTCCAGGTTGACGCTTTATCCACTGCGCCACCACAGGGCAGGCTGGGTTGTTATTTTAAGCTGGTTAATTTTAAGGAATGGCAGTGTTGGGCAGATAAAATATAATATGCTCACTTTGTTAAAGATGGTGCTGCCCACATGGAAGCCCATCAGCCAGGTGATATTATTTGCCCTTATGCTTGGGATGGGTGTGGGGGAAAGGCTGTAATGTAAGCAGGCCGGGTCGTTATAGCCTAAGGCTTAGTTTTAAGAGTAAGCTTTTCCCTATACCCTTGACTGATTGGATGATGTAGGGTGGTGCCCTCTCCTGAGGAATCCCATTGTGCCTCAGATGGGTGGCTTTGTATCAGAGACTTTCGTGTTTGTAGACTAGATTAAGGGTTTGGATTTCTACAGTATAAAGTGGGGCAGGCCAGGAACTTGCTTGCTCTTGGTTCCTGAGGTATTAGAGAGGAGAGCAGAGTAAGGCCATGTGAAGGCCAGGAGAAGCAGCCAAGATGGCAGAGTGCTGAGGGAGAAGCCAGTTTGTGCAGCGTTTGCGCTGGAGGAGATGGGGAACAGAGGTGAATGAGTGTGGTGAGCTAGAAACCTTTGATTCTAGGAAACTCGGTGTTTGGCAGATAAAATATAATATGCTCACTTTGTTAAAGATGGCGCTGCCCACATGGAAGCCCGTCGCCCAGATGATATTATTTGCCCTTATGCTTGGGATGGGTGTGGGGGAAAGGCTGTAATGTAAGCAGGCCGGGGTTGTTATGGCCTAAGGCTTGGTTTTAAGAGTAAGCTTTTCGCTGACCTGCGTGGCTCAGTGGATAAAGCGTGGATCTAGAACGCTGAGGTCATGTGTTTGAAACCCTGGGCTTATGTGGTCAAGGCACATATGGGAGTTGGTGCTTCCTGCTCCTTTCTCTGTCTCTCTCCTCTCTAAAATGAATAAATAAAATCTTTTTTTTTTATTTTAAAAAAAAAAAGAGTAAGCTTTTCCCCACACCCTTGACTGATTGGATGATGTGGGGTGGTGCACTCTCCTGAGGAATCCCATTATACAGAGACTTCCTTGTTTGTATAATTGGATTAAAGGTTTTGATTCTACGGTATAAAGTGGGAGAGACTAGTAGCTTGATCTCTCTCTCGGTTCCTGGGTTCCTGGGGTTAGTATTAGAGAGGAGAGCAGAGTAAGGCCACGTGGAGGAGAGGAAGCAGCCAAGATGGCAGAGTGCTGAGGAAGAGTTTGTGCAGGAGGAGATGGGAAACAGAGGTGAATAAGTCTGGTGAGCTGGAAAGCTTTGATGCTAGGAAACTCGGATAACTCAGCAGCTTTGTGAGCACTGAATGAGTGGGTTTGGGAGCCCAGTGTGTGTTTTTGCTTGCCCGCCGGGTGCAAGCTAGAATTAAAGCTGATGGCTCACCAGTTCTTGGCTCCTGTGTTTCATTACCAACTGTCCAAATCAAATGCGAACCTGCATGGGTCAGGCGGCTGTGATCCTGACCCTGACTACTGGCCTTACAGGCAGGCATGGGAGAAACCAAATAGAAGTTACCCTCAGTAAAAGCACTTTGATGTTTGTAAGGGAAATCTCCATTTGTGAGTGTGTCTCCCTGTTGGGCAGATAAAATATATTATGCTCACTTTGTTAAAGATGGCGCTGCCCACATGGAAGTTCATTGATATTAATGTGTGTTCTGGAACAGGCTGTGGGCAGGCCAGGTCATTATAGCCTGAGGCTTAGTTTAAGAGTAAGCTTTTCCCCACACCCTTGACTGATTGGATGATGTAGGATGGTGATATAGGGAGGAATCCCATTATGCCTCAGATGGGTGGCTCTGTATCAGAGACTTTCTTGTATGTATAATTGGATTAAGGGTTTGGATTATCTATGCTATAAACTGGGGCAGTCCGGGAGCTTGATCTCTCTCTCTTGGTTCCTGAGTTCCTGAAGTTGGTATTAGAGAGGAGAGCAGATTAAGGCCATGTGGAGGAGAAGTAGCCAAGATGGCAGAGTGCTGAGAAAGAAGCCAGTTTGTTAAGAGTTTGTGCAGGAGGAGATGGGAAACAGAGGTGAATAAGTCTGGTGAGCTAGAAACCTTTGATTCTAGAAAACTTGGATAAGTCAGTAGCTTTGTGAGCACTGAATGAGTGGGTTTTGGAGCCCAGTGTGTGTTTTTGCTTGCCCGCCGGGTGCAAGCTAGAATTAAAGCTGATGGCTCACCAGTTTTTGGCTCCTGTGTTTCATTACCGACTGTTCGAATCAAATGCGAACCTGCGTGGGTCAGGCTGCTGTGATGGTGGCCCTGACTACTGGCTTTACACTCCCTCACTGTAGCAGTCTGTTCGGCAGATAAAATATAATATGCTCACTTTGTTAAAAATGGCGCTGCCCACATGGAAGCCTGTCATCCAGGTGATATTATTTGCCCTTATGCTTGAGATGGCTGTGGGGGAAAAGCTGTAATGTAGGCAGGCCAGGTCATTATAGCCTAAGGCTTAGTTTAAGAGTAAGCTCTTCCCCACACCCTTGACTGATTGGATGATGTAGGGTGGTGCACTCTCCTGAGGAATCCCATTATGCCTCAGATGGGTGGCTTTGTATCGAGACTTTCTTGTCTGTAGATTGGATTAAGGGTTTGGATTTTCTATGTTATAAACTGGGGCAGTCCGCAGCCTGCTCTCTCTCTCGGTTCCTGGGTTCCTCAGATTAGTAGAAGAGAGGAGAGCCGATTAAGGCCATGTGGAGGAGAAGTAGCCAAGATGCAGAGTGCTGAGGAAGAAGCCAGTTTGTTAAGAGTTTGTGCAGGAGATGGGGAACAGAGGTGAATAAGTCTGGTGAGCTAGAAACCTTTGATTCTAGGAAACTTGGATAAGTCAGTAGCTTTGTGAGCACTGAATGTATGGGTTTTGGAGCCCAGAGTGTGTTTTTGCTTGCCCGCCGGGTGCAAGCTAGAATTAAAGCTGATGGCTCACCAGTTTTTGGCTCCGGTGTTTCATTGCCATCTGTCCGAATCCGATGCGAACCTGCACGGGTCGGGCTGCTGTGATGGTGGCCGCGACTACTGGCTTTACACAGGCCTTCACCCACCATTAATGAAAAAGGTTGGGACTTAAATCCTCATGACAATCTTACCCTTGTTTACTGTGCTTTTCCTGGTAAGCTTTTATAACTGTCTCTACATCTCCAACATCTTTAGTCTTTAGCTAAAGATAGTCTTTAAGGTGGCGGCTTCTGCCATTTTGGTGGAAGAAGTGTTCCTGGGTCTCTACTGTGTATACAAGAGGTATACATGTGGTTACATTTTGTTTTTCTCCTGTTAATCTATCATGTCAATTTGATTATTAGACCAGTCAGAAGAGCCTTGAAGAGAAGAGAAAATTTTTCCTCTCCAACACATTGTGTTTTTCTCCTATAACTTCAGTAAACATAAGAACATTCAAATCTGTAGGGAAAAAATTTTGCTGATTAATTTTCAGAAAGCGCAAGAAAAGAGAAACATCGATTTGTTGTTTTACTTATTTATGCATTGTTGGGCAGATAAAATATATTATGCTCACTTTGTTAAAGATGGCGCTGCCCATGTGGAAGCCCATCGCCCAGTGTTGGTCAAACAAATTTGTAAATATGATATAAATGTTTGCTCGCTTATACAGTAGTTTGTATTGCATGTGGGGGACAGGCTTTAAACAGGCAGGATTGTTATTGCCTAAGGCTTAGTCTTAAAACTAAGCCTTTCCCACGCTTTTTGATGTAGGGTGGTGCACTCTTGTGAGGAATCCCATTATGCCTCAAATAAATGACTTTGTATCAGAAACTTCCTTGTTTGTATATTGGATTAAAGGTTTTGAATCTACACTATAAAGTAGGGCAGACCGGGAGCTTGCTCTCTCTTGGTTCCTGAGATTAGTATTAGGAGAGCAGAGAAAGGCCAAGTGGAGGAGGCCAGGAGAAGCAGCCAAGATGGTGGAGTGCTGAGGGAGAAGCCAGTTTGTGCAGGGAGAAGGAGATGGGGAACAGAGGTGAATAAGTCTGGTGAGCTAGAAACCTTTGATTCTAGGAAACTCGGATAAGTCAGTTGGTTTGGGAGCCCTAAATGGAAAAGAAAGTGTTTTCCCATTGTGTGTATTTCTTGCCCGCCAGGTGCAAGCTAGGATTAAAGATGATGGCCCACCAGATCTTGGCTCCATTGTTTCATTATCGTCTGTCTGAATCCAATGGGAACCTGCATGTGAATGGCCATGATTGTGGCTCCTGGCCATACATGCATTCACTGGTTGATTCTTGTATGTGCCCTGAGTGGGAATCAAACCCTCAACCTTGGTGTATTGGGATGATGCTATAACCAACTGAGCAACCCAGCCAGGGCCAGAAAAAAAATAATCTTATTTATTGATTTTAGAGAGAGAGGAAGGGAGAGTCAGGAACATTGGTCTGTTCCTGTATGTGCCCTGACTGGGGATTGAACTCACATGTTCGGCAGATAAAATATAATATGCTCACTTTGTTAAAGATGGTGCCGCCCACATGGAAGCCCGTCACCCAGGTGATATTATTTGCCCTTATGCTTGTGATGGCTGTGGGGGAAAAGTTGTAATGTAAGCAGGCCGGGTTGTTATAGCTTAAGGCTTTGTTTTAAGAGTAAGCTCTTCTCCACACCCTTGACTGATTGGATGATGGAGGGTGGTGATGTAGGGAGGAATCCATTATGCCTCAGATGGGTGGCTCTGTATCAGAGACTTTCTTGTATGTATAATTGGATCAAAGGTTTGGATTATCTATGCTATAAAGTGGGCGGACCGGTAGCTAGATCTCTCTCTCTTGGTTCCTGAGTTCCTGAAGTTCGTATTAGAGAGGAGAGCAGATTAAGGCCATGTGGAGGAGAAGTAGCCAAGATGGCAGAGTGCTGAGGAAGAAGCCAGTTTGTTAAGAGTTTGTGCAGGAGGAGATGGGAAACAGAGGTGAATAAGTCGGGTGAGCTAGAAACCTTTGATTCTAGGAAACTCGGATAAGTCAGTAGCTTTGTGAGCACTGAATGTGTGGGTTTTGGAACCCAGTGTGTGTTTTTGCTTGCCCGCCGGGTGCAAGCTAGAATTAAAGCTGATGGCTCACCAGTTTTTGGCTCCTGTGTTTCATTACCGACTGTTCGAATCTAATGCGAACCTGCATGGGTCGGGCGGCTGTGATCCTGACCTCGACTACTGGCTTTACACGAATCCAATGTGAACCTGCGTGGGTTGGGCGGCTATGAAGGTGGCCCTGGCTACTGGCTTTACATCACACCTCTGTGTTTCTGATTGACATTCTCTTTGTTCTTTTTTTTCTTTTTTTACAGGAACAGAGAGAGAGAGAGAGTCAGAGAGAGGGATAGATAGGGACAGACAGACAGGAACCGAGAAAGATGAGAAGCATCAATCATCAGTTTTTTGTTGCCATTGCAACACCATAGTTGTTCATTGATTGCTTTCTTATATGTGCCTTGACTGCGGGCCTTCAGCAGACCGAGCTACCCCTCCAGCGACCTTGGGTCCGAGCTGGTGTGCTTTTGCTCAAGCCAGATGGGCCCGCGCTCAAACTAGTGACCTCGGGGTCTCGAACTTGGGTCTTCCGCATCCCAGTCCGATGCTCTATCCACTGTGCCACCACCTGGTCAGGCCAGATTGACATTCTAACCAACCGAGCTATAAGGCCAAGGCCAGAAAATTTTTATAAGAGTCTGAGTTTGAGTTATTGGGGAGGAAGAAACTTTCCTCAAGGTTCTTTCAACTGGTCTAATAATCAGATAGACACGAGATAGATTAGCAAGAGAAAATAAAATAAATTTAATTACATGCATATCTATGGGAACCCCATGTACATGAGAGGTTCAAAGACCAAGAGGGAAAATGGATATAAAAGACATTCTGAGTTAGGGATGAGCTAAGGTGCCTTGGGGGCCTCAAAGGGAGCCAATGTTTATAGTAAATAGAAGTTTGCCCTAATAGGTCAAAAGAAGTTATCTTCTATAGGCAGGGCCCCTTATTGAAGTTCTAGGTAGTTAAGGGAAAGACTGAACTTTCTCTTGAGTACAGCTAAAGTTAACTTTAGCTGAAAACAATCTACATACTACTGAGTCACATCTCAGGGTGGCTGTTCTGAACCCCCACAGAGCCAGAGGACACACCTGGAAGCAAGATCTCAACAGACTGAGAAAATGCTCCTGAAAATGACAGTTTTGCAATTTCTTTTATTTATTTGAAATTAAGGAATATTACACAAAGGAAGATTACTCAAAGGTGTGAGAAAGCAAGGCAGGGATTGGATTTCAGGATAGTTAAGATTATATGCTCTCTTTATGGTGGTTGTTCGGCAGATAAAATATAATATGCGCACTTTGTTAAAGATGGCGCTGCCCACATGGAAGCCCCTCATCCAGGTGATATTATTTGCCCTTATGCTTGAGGTGGCTGTGGGGGAAAAGCTGTAATGTAGGCAGGCCAGGTCATTATAGCCTAAGGCTTAGTTTAAGAGTAAACTCTTCTCCACACCTTTGACTGATTGGATGATGTAGGGTGGTGATGTAGGGAGGAATCCCATTATGCCTCAAATGGGTGACTTTGTATCAGAGACTTCCTTGTTTGTATAATTGGATTAAAGGTTTTGAGTCTATGCTATAAAGTGGGAGAGAACAGTAGCTTGATCTCTCTCTCTCTTGGTTCCTGAGTTCCTGAGGTTAGTATTAGAAGAGAGGAGAGCAGATTAAGGCCACGTGAAGGCCAGGAGAAGCAGCCAAGATGGCAGAGTGCTGAGCGAGAAGCCAGTTTGTTAAGAGTTTGTGCAAGAGATGGGAAACAGAGGTGAATAAGTCTGGTGAGCTGGAAAGCTTTGATGCTAGGAAACTCGGATAAGTCAGTAGCTTTGTGAGCACTGAATGTGTGGGTTTTGGAGCCCAGTGTGTGTTTTTGCTTGCCCGCCGGTTGCAAGCTAGAATTAAAGCTGATGGCTCACCAGTTCGTGGCTCTCGTGTTTCATTGCCATCTGTCTGATTCCAATGCGAACCTGCATGGGTCGGGCTGCTGTGATAGTAGCCTCGGCTACTGGCTTTACAGTGGTCATGGCCCTAAGGGGTCTGAAAAAGAAGATTATGTTGGCATTTCAAAGGCATGTTAACCCAGATCGGGGAACCCCAAACTTTTTACACAGGGGGCCAGTTCACTGTCCCTCAGACCATTGAAGGGCCGGACTATAAAAAATACTATGAACAAATCCCTATGCACACTGCACATATCTTAAAGTAAAAAAACAAAACGGGAACAAATACAATATTTAAAATAAAGAACAAGTAAATTTAAATCAACAAACTGACCAGTATTTCAATGGGAACTATGGGTGCAGATGCATCCTGTGCTCCTCTCACTGACCACCAATGGAAGAGGTGCCCTTTGTGGAAGTGTGGCGGGGCCGGATAAATGGCCTCGGGGCCACATACAGCCCACAGGGGCCGTAGTTTGGGGGCCCCTGACCTAGATGCACAGAAACAATGGACAGAGCATTCTTAAGGCATAAACCTTTCCTAAAGAAGTTGTATGCATGGGGTGTGACTACCCACCAATGACCTGCCCAGTTATTAATTTACTTTCAGCAAATTACACAGCAAATACATAGCGTTTGCTAAGAAAGAGGGCAAAGCATCTGAAGGGGTAGCAGATATTGCCACCTAAAATGCCTGTAAAGCCAGGAGCCAAGGCCACCATCACAGCCGCCTGGCCAGTGCAGGTTCACATAAGATTCAGACAGTCGGTAATGAAACAATGGAGCCAAGAACTGGTGAGCCATCAGCTTTAATTCTAGCTTGCACCTGGCGGGCAAGTAAAAACACACTGGGCTCCAAAACCCACTCATTCAGTGCTCACAAAGCTACTGACTTATCTGAGTTTCCTAGAATTAAAGGTTTCTAGCTCACCAGACTTATTCACCTCTGTTCCCCATCTCCTTCTCTCTGCACAAACTGGCTTCTTCCTCAGCACTCCGCCATCTTGACTGCTTCTCCTGGCCTCCTCCTCATGGCCTTAATCTGCTCTCCTCTCTAATGCTAACCTCAGGAACAGAAAGAGCAAGCTCCCAGTCTGCCCCACTTTATAGTGTAGAAATCCAAACTTTTAATCCAATCTACAAACAAGAAAGTCTCTGATACAAAGTCACTTATCTGAGGCATAATGGGAGGATTCCTCATGAGAGTGCACCCACATCATCCAATCAGTCAAGGTTTCGGGGAAACCTTACTCTTAAAACTTGCACGTGGGCAGCGTCATCTTTAACAAAGTAAGCATAATATATTTTATTTGCCCAAGAATGCCTCTTTGGGGTGTTATTTTAAGCTGGTCAATTTCAGTCACTGGACTTGTCAGATTTGTTAGAGTCTCTTTTTTATCCACACTCCATTCACATTGTGATCCATGAAATTTTCCCAGATCACTACTTTCTTCCTTTTAAAAGTGATTTGCTCCCTAGAAGCCATCTGGTCTCCCAGATTTTTAATAATGTATGACTCAAAGAATAACTCTCATATGTCAAATTGTTTAACTCTTACAAGGTGTTTGGTTACCAGATGATAAATTTATTCAAGTTATATATTAGTAGGGGTGTTGGTCAAAAAAGTTTGTAAATATGTATATATTTGCTCACTTATAGTTTGCATTGGGTGTGGGGGGGACAGGCTGTGAGTAGGCAGGATTCTTATAGCCTACGGCTGTTTTAAGACTAAGCATTTCCCACCCTTTATGATGTGGGGTGGTGCACTCTTATGCCTCAGATAAGTAACTTGGTATCAGAGACTTTTTTGTTTGTATATTGGATTAAAGGTTTTGATTTCTACACTATAAAGTGGGGCAGACCGGAGCTTGCTCTCTCTCGGTTCCTGAGATTAGCATTAGAGAGAGCTGAGAAAGGCCATGTGGAGGAGAGGATAAGTAGCCAAGATTGTGGAGTGCTGAAGGAGAAGCCAGTTTGTACAGAGAGAAGGAGATGGGGAACAGAGGTGAATGAGGCTGGTGAGGTAGATACCTTTGATTCTAGGAAACTCGGATAAGTCAGTAGCTTTGTGAGCACTGAATGAGTGGGTTTTGGAGCCCAGTGTGTGTATTTCTTGCCCGCCGGGTGCACGCTAGGATTAAAGCTAATGGCCCACCAGTTCTTGGCTCCATTGTTTTATTATCTGTCTGAATCTAATGCCAACCTGCACGAGCCAGGCAGCTGTGATGGTGCCCATAGCTACTGGCTTTACAAGGGTTAATGGCCATTTTTTGCCCCCTTTTTGAAATGTAATTGTTTTTGAACCAGGACCTGATGATGACCACTTCAGGTAAGGCTACCTCCCTCACCTGCAGAGGCCAGAGCCTGAATAGGAAGAGAAGTAGAAAACTCCTTCCTGTGTGACCCAAGAACTGAGTCACAGCAGAGTGTGACATTGTGGTTGGTAGGGTTTAGGGTGTTCCAAGATTTAACTGGGTGTTGACATAGCTGTAGTGTTTATTTGTTGTTGTTCTTTTTTAGTTTATGTCTGTTAGTCAAATAAGTTTGTGAATATGATATATATGTTTGCTCGCTTATAGTTTGCATTGGCTGTGGGGATGGGCTGTAAGCAGGCTGGGTCATTATAGCCCAAGGCTTAGTTTTAAGACTAAGCCTTTCCCACCCTTTTTGATGTAGGGTGGTTGCACTCATGAGGAATCCCATTATGCCTCAGATGAGTGACTTTGTATCAGAGACTTTCTTGTTTGTAGATTGGATTAAGGATTTGGATTTCTACACTATAAAATGGGGCAGACTGGAAGCTTGCTCTCTCGGTTCCTGCTATCACCATTGCAGGGGCCTCCCTGATCCCTTGCCCTCCATGGGAAAAGCAGGTTTTTCTGCTTTTCTCTTGTCTTGTCTTATGGCTTGCTTGTCTTGGTGAGACACCAATAAACATAATGGCCTACCATCCTCCGACTCTGCCATTTCTTTACCGTCTGCCTGAATCCAATGAGAACCTGCAAGTGAATGGCCACAATGGCGGCTCCTGGCCTTAACAACTGGTGTAGTTTGCGGCAGAATTTGGAGATTGGTATGGGGCCACCACCCTTGAGGGGTGGGGTAGAGGACTGGTTGCTGTTCTGGCTCCCCATGGCTGTTCTTTTAGGGGGCATGGGCTGCGTGTTTTTACTCAAGAGGAAACCAAGAGTTCTGTGTGAGAAGCTGCCCGAGGTCAAAAGCTTCAGTATGAATTGCAAATTGAACAGCAGAAAAGGCTGGTATTGGAGCGAGCACGGGAGAAGGAATTATGGGTTCTCAAGTTGCCGTTTGCCCTGAAAGCTGAATGTTTGCACTGGCAGTTGTTGGAGCAACAACTGCAGATTCAAAAGCTTGAGTCTCAGCTTCCGGCCAAAAGCCAGCAGCCACAGGAGCCTAAACAGTCGCCAAAGGAGCAGCAGCACCCATGCCAATGGATTGGCTTTGAGTCAGAGGGAGCAGGCGCTTGCAACTCCTCTTCTGAGGATGAGAAGGCTCAGGCTGAAGCTGCCATACACATACTTGAGAGCCTGACTAGTGGTCGCCAAGAAGGTAAAAACCCAGCAGCGCAGAGTCCCTCAGGGGCAGCCACAGCCTCCTGCCCAAGTAATGGAACACTCTGTGGTCCGGCCCTATAGCCAGGCAGAGCTGATGGAGTGGGGCCACAATTTAGTCAGAAACCTACTGAATCCCTGGTAGCCTGGTTATTATGATTATGGGACATAGGGGTGGATGGCATCATGCTCTCCAGAACAGAGATGGAGAAATTGGCTGCCATTACCACATACTCCTCCTTGAGGCAGCATCTTCAGAACTGCCATGGCAACCCAGGAGACCATACCCTATTAGAATGGGTGATGACCGCCATTCATATAGTCTGGCAGAATGTTGGAGAATTGCCAGGGGCAATGAGTCAGTGGCAATGCTACAGCGAGTTACTAAAGGTCCTTCAGGAACTAGGTATGAAATGCTGTTTTCAACCCTGGGTCCCATGGGCCAGACAAGGAAGTGTTTACGGCAAAAATGAAGGAATTTATCCTTGCTAGCGCCCCATCAGCCCTTTTTGGGTCACTTGTGGCTATCTTGGGTCTGTATGTGGGGCAGCCCATCAATGCAGTTACACAGATGGTAGCAGATTTGGGAGAGCTGGAGGCCACTAGGGATCATAAAGCAGTGAGGGCTGCTTCCCATGTTGCCTCCCTAACTAACAAGGGAAGCTGGCCTATAAAGGTTACCCGAACACAGATGTGGGTAGATTTGATTGCGGCTGGAGCAGCTAAGGGGAGATTGGATGGCCAGTCTAATAAAATTCTTTTGGAGCTTTGGCGGCAGCTTAAACCAGAACAGAAGTTCTAGCCACTGAGACGAAAGGCCCCAGCAGCTACCAATAAAACGTTTGGTGCGCGGGCAGCTCGGTTACAAGATTATATGATAGAGACAGCTGAGGGAGAGGAGAACTCCCAAGACCCACTGTACCAGTTTGAATAGAAAAAAGACCCGTCTAACGGGGATGGGTGGGGACCGGAGGCCACACGTGGAACTGGCTATCCACTGGTCCCCTTCCAATGTACAGCGGGTGTTGGTCTTGGTGGATACAGGTGCAGAATGTTCCCTCCTCTATGGGAACCCAGAGCGGTTTGCTGGGACCCCAGTGGCCATTGACAGCTATGGGGGCCAAACTGTTCAGGTGAAGCCCATAACTATTCCATTGGGGATAGGAAGACTGCCTCCTAAGTCATATAAGGTATATGTATCTCCAATTCCTGAATATATTTTGGGGGTAAAATATATTTTGCAAGGACAATGATTGGAGACTGCACCTGCAGGTGATGTGGCGCAGTGGCTCCACCGGCACCTGCTCCATGCGGGACAGAAAACTATGTGGGCAACGGTTAAGGTGTGGAACTTGCCTGTGTCCTATGCAGAGGTACTTGCAGCTTGTGAGCAATGTGCAGTATATTCCAAGGAGCACCCGCGGAGACCACTGGTGTCACCTGGACAGGTCAGAGGGGTCATGTTCCACTGACAGAATGGCAGGTAGACATCATTGGACCCTTACCAAAGTCAGAAGGGTACCAGTATGCAGTCACTGTGTAGATACTGCCACCGGTCTGCTTGCTGCTTATCCCACCCGTAATCCTGACCAGAGGGCAGTCATACGTCATACAGGCTTTGGACCGCCTGAGTGCTGCATATGGGCGACCACTGGTCCTTGAAAGTGACAATGGTACCCGCTTCACTGGTTCAATGGTGAGGCAATGGGTTCAAGAGCTGGGGCTGGACTGGAAATACCATGTTCCCTACCACCCCCAGGCAGCTGGTATCACTGAGCGGTATAATGGACTCTTAAAGCAGGGACTGCACAGGAGGGGGGTACCAGCTCCCTTACTGGATGGACATGCCACTTATAAACAGTACTCCAGATTTTCAATGAGAGACCTCAACAGGGGAGTCCAGCTCCAGTGGACGCCCTCCTGCATCGGGCAGCTTCCCCCATTCAGTTGCAGATACGCACCAAGGACATTTTACTCAAGCCAGGTTTTGGACAGCAGGGCAACGTACTCTTGCCTGCCCCAACAGCCCTTCTTAAAGGCCAATGGCTTTGATGGACTTGGCCCTGGACTGTACAAGCCCCCCATCTGAAATGGGTGGCCTTGTTGGCACCATGGGGAAAAGGGCTAGAGGTGGACCTCCAGTTAACTCCTTGGGCAACCAGCACCTGGCCACCTAAGGTAGAAGTGTGTTATCCCTTGAGTGCTCAGGGGGACAGCATAATGAAGGGCACCTTTGTAATTTCTTTATGGCTGATAATGAGTTCTCCTATTTTACTACACATAGAACCAGCAGATGCTGGTGTATTGGCCAATAAGGTTTGGTATGCCCACTCAGGGTGGCCTCTGGTACCAGCTACAATGCTGTCTGCAGACAAAACTCTGGCCTGTATTCTGCCAGAGGGAAAAGATTTGCCTCTCTTGGTGCCATTGACAGCTCTCTCATTTCGCCCATAGCTTTTGATTTGTTAATCCTATTGCTGTAGTTGGTACTGTTTCTGTTTATGCAATTGTATCCCACTCTTTTCACAGTGACCATCATGGAAGACACCTGTGGTTTAGATTGTGAAGCGAGCAAAAGGGGTGGAATGTTGGTCAAATAAGTTTGTGAATATGATATATATGTTTGCTTGCTTATAGTTTGTATTGGGTGTGGGGGACAGGCTGTAAGCAGGCCAGGTTGTTATAGCCCAAGGCTTAGTTTTAAGACTAAGCCTTTCCCTTTTTGATGTGGGGTGGTGCACTCTCATGAGGAATCCCATTGTGCCTCAGTTGAGTGACTTTGTATCAGAGACTTTCTTGTTTGTAGATTGGATTAAAGGTTTGGATTTCTACACTATAAAATGAGGCAAACTGGGAGCTTGCTCTCTTGGTTCCTGCTATCACCATTGCAGGGGCCTCCCTGATCCCTTGCCTCCATGGGAAAAGCAGGTTTTCTGCTTTTCCCTTGTCTTGTCTTGTGGCTTGCCTGTCTTGGTGAGACACCAATAAACAGAATGGCCTACCATCCTCCGACTCCGTTGTTTCTTAACCTTCTGCCCGAATCCAGTGAGAACCTGCATGTGAATGGCCATGATGGTGGCTCCTGGCCATACACTAACTGATGACAATTGCCAGGAAACAAGATCTCAAATGCTATGGAGAATAAGTTTTGCAATTTCTTCTTTACATTTGGAATTAAGGAGAGAATGTAAGGAAGATTACATTAAGGTGGGAGAAAGCTGGGTATGAGTGTATGTGGGAGGGGGGGTCCTCTATGATTGGATTACAGGATAGTTAAAAAAGAGGTCTGGAAAAAAGGATTACTCTGTCATTTCAAAAGTGTGTATGTAAACTCAGATGCACAAGAACAATGGACAGGGCTTGCCTGAGGCAAAGATAAACCTTTGAAAGGACAGGGCAGTGACTACCCACAATAATCTGGTCACAGTTCCCTCTTTCGGTCATAAATCAATCTGAAGGATGCATCAGTGACCCACCTTGGTTGGACAGTGTTGTCTCGCATCGCCAGGAAGGCTCATTCCTAGGAAGTCTCAGTATCCACATCATCTTGTTGTATTTTCCCGAAAGGGCAGGGTGGCTAAATGCAAGGCAGTCAGGTCGCAGGGCCTTCATTGCAAAAGTACTGTAGATCATTTCTACCATGATCTAAGTTTTGTCACCCTTCTCATTTTTCTGTATTTTCCACCTAGTACAACATTTATATAAGCCATAACAGGAGGATTAAAAGTTATTATACATGTTCACTAATTAACAGTTGGAATATATAGAAAAACCCAAAGAATGAATATATGAATATATATATATATATATATATATATATATATATATATATATATATATATTAATTTTCCATTGATTTGAGAGAGAGAAAAGCATCAACTTGTTGTTCACTAAGCTGCTCCATTTAGTTGTTCATTCATTGATAGCTTCTTGGTATGTGCCCTGACCCCGGGTCAAACCTGTGACTTCTGGCACACTGGGTCAATGCTTTATGTACTGAGCCATGCAGCCAGGGCCCAAGTATAATTATGTTATAGCTAATATCATTAGCAGACAGGAAGAGATAATCAAAATAGCTGGTTTCTGAATTCAACATCAGTTGGTAGGTATGTAGTCCTTGTGGATGTCTTGGGATACTGTCTACCTCTGATGTCAGTGGATTCTTGTCCTTGAGGAGTCTTTAGTGCCTGTCGTAGGTGGAGGCGAGTGTCAGAGTCAAGGGTGGTGTCCACTGACATTAGGCGCCAGATATGGTCCCTTACAATGAGGTTGGAGAATGTATTTTATTTGATATCCTTTCCTTTTCTAAAAATAAAACTTTTTAAAAATTGATTTTAGAGAGAGAGTGTAGGGAGAGAGAGAAAAACATGGATTCAGTTGTTCCACTCATTTATGCATTCATTGGCTGATTTCTCTATGGGCCCTGACTGGGAATTGAACCCAAACCTTGATGCGTCAGGACAATGCTCTAACCAACTGAGCTACCTGGGCAGGGCTGGTGTTTCTTTATAAATAGAATCTCCAGGTGGTAGTCAGTGATCTCTAAAGGCTTGGTATCCTGGGAGCTCTCTGTGAAAGGAAGCAGTTACCTATCTGGCATTCTCTTAAAGTGACTTGAAACCTTGGCAATAGCATAAGATGTTTCCTTTCAATAAGTTCCTTCATCTAATTCAAGTCCAGTTTAAATGCACAATGTACGAAGGAAAGTAAAAACCAAAAAGCGGGGTTTGCCAGGGAGCCCAGAACCAAGCAGCTGTTTTGGGTTTCCCATAACCTCAACTATTTGTTTAATTTATCACCATTGTTTACCCATACTATTTATCCATGAAGGTTTTTTTTTAATCTCTTATTTACAATGCTTTCCATGCAATTTAACATAAAAAAAAATCTTTTGAGGTGTTCCAGAGGCCCTTCTGGAAATACGACAAAAGTTATTCCTACAGATATTGATATTTTAACCCTCGAAACCTCAATTTCTAATAAAAACTAAGAAGTAAGCAATTACCATTCTTTACCTTGGCCAGTTTATGAAGACATAAAACCTCTGGAAACATCTTTCATAGACAGCAACATTAATTTTTTTTTTTTTTTTTGACAGAGAGAGAGAGAGAGAGTCAGAGAGAGGGATTAATAGGGACAGACAGACAGGAACGGAGAGAGATGAGAAGCATCAATATTCTGTTGCAGCTCCTTAGTTGTTCATTGATTGCTTTCTCATATGTGCCTTGACTGTGGGACAGATAGGGACAGACAGACAGGAACGGAGAGAGGTAAGAAGCACCAATTATTAGTTTTTCGTTACCCTTGCGACACCTTAGTTGTTCATTGATTGCTTTCTCACATGTGCCTTGACTGCGGGCCTTCAGCAGACCGAGCAACCCCTTGCTGGAGCCAGCGACCTTGGGTCCAAGCTGGTGAGCTTTGCTCAAGCCAGATGGGCCCACGCTCAAGCTGGGGAGCTCGGGGTCTCAAACCTGGGTCTTCTGCATCCCAGTCCGACACTCTATCCACTGCGCCACCGCTTGGTCAGGTGATTTTTTTTTTGTATGTTTATTTTACTGATTTTAGAGAAAGAAAAGAAGAGAGCAGGAAAAGACAGCAACATTTGTTCCTGTCTGTGTCCTGACCAGTGATGGAACCAGCAACCTCTGCGCTTCAGGTTGGTGCTCTAACCAACTGAGCTATCCTGCCAGGGTACCTCTAGGATTTTATAACAACAGCTCAAATAAAGTCAGGACCTGCCACTTAAAGTTGGAAGGTCTGGAATTCCAAGTGAAAACTCACCCAAGTTCACCCAATGCAAAGAAGGGAGCCGGTAGGGCACAACGGGCCCATGCTGGTACCTAGCACCAGGTTCTGATCCACTGGGTGATCGTGAGTGGGCTTCTTCAGAATCCTGCTGACTACTCCAAGTAAATTTTGATGTCAGAGATTTCCAAACCTGTAGAAAATTTTTATAAGGGTTTACTTGAGCTAAATTGGTGACATGTTGGGAAGCAAGATCTCAAATGCTCAAGATAATGATGGTTTGGCAGTTTCTTTTATACATTTGGAATTAAGGAGGGAAGTTAAGACAATCACATAAAGTAGGAGAAAGCAAGGTACAAGATAGTTAAGATTATGTGCTGCCCTAAGGGTAGTTACATAAAAGAGGACTGGAAAAGAGGAAGACTTCTATCATTTCAAAAGTATACTGCTCACAAAAATTAGGGGATATTTAGGCTGACCTGTGGTGGCGCAGTAGATAAAGCGTCGACCTGGGAACACTGAGGTCGCCAGTTCAAAACCCTGCACTGGTCTGGTCAAGGCACATATGGGAGTTGATGCTTCCAGCTCCTCCCCCTTTCTCTCTCTCTCTCTCACTCTGTGTCTCCTCTCTAAAATGAATAAAAAGAATTTTTTAAAAAATTAGGAGATATTTCATAGCTTCATATTCATTTTGAAATATCCCCTAATTTTTGTGAACAGTGTATATAAACCTAGATGTACAAGAACAATAGACAGGCCTTCGTTCTTAAGGCAAAGAAAGATAAACCTTGTACCGTCTATGTCTGACTAGCCACCATGACCTCCCAGTTAGAATTTTATGGTTAAATTGACGTGATGTTACTTTCGGTCCTGTATTACAGAGCCCCTTTTTCGTCCCCATGGCTTTGCTTTTATAGTTTTTCAAGGGGAATACAGTAAATTTGAGCTGTATGTGAGAGTTGGACTCTTTAGGAACCATTTTAATGAGAAATCAATGGATCTGTGTTTGTTTCCTAATTCTCACCAAAAAGTGCCTTCAAATGTAATATAGTCATATTACAAACAGGTTTTAGATACATCATCAGTTTCAAGGAAAAGAAAAAGGGTAGAGTCAGAGTGAAGGGATTCAGAATAAGCCTCCCCAAAATACGCCACTTTGGCATGTGGATTACTTTCAGCTGAAGTCAGCCAAGGCCCAGAAGACTCAGCAAGAGCTTTCTACTTCCCCTTTAACTGTCTAAATGAATTAAAAAAAATTTTTTTTTACTGATTTAGAGAGAAATATTGATTTGTTCAGGCATGGCTAACAGTTTTTGCCCACAGGCCAGATTAGAAAGAAAAGTTTTTTTCACAAGCCGGACGAAATATTAAAATTTAAAAAATGTTAAATACTAAAATGATTTAACAAAATTTTATTATGTAATTTTTTATGAATAAATTTGAGTGAAAAAAAATTTAATATATATTATTTTAAAAATATATTTTAATAAAAATACAATTACATACCATATAAATATCCAAACTATCGCAATCAATCGAAACAATATTTAGTTAATAGAATGAGCTTGAAGGCGTTATATCACAAATAAAACAATTATTTCGTTTTACAAACAGCCTGGACACGTTTTCAGTTATCAACTGCAGCTATTGTCTATGCTACAATGCCACTTGATACAGCACAGTTGACTACAAAAATAACGAATTGTTTGACCTTCGGCGCACACTGGCAAACTCCGCCTAAAAGAATGAGGGTTTCACATCTCCGCTAAACGTAAAACAGTTCATATCGAGTACAGATGAGTACAAAAGTTGTAAATCTTTATAATGAAATCTTTCTAAAAAATAAAGAAGTATCGCGAATCCATTCGACCAATTATTGGAAGTTAACCCTAGATTAGTCACACGCAGAATTCTTTTACATGTATCACTATCTTCTTAAATATCTCAATTTCCAATAATCAAAGGCGCTTCAGCTCTGAGTAGCTGAGATTTTAAAGTAGCGGAGAATATTAAAAATTTAATTGCGGGCGCAAAAACTCATTACATGGGTTGGATCCGGCCGGCGGGCCGTATGTTGGCCATGCCTGGATTTGTTCCACTTATTTATGCATTCACTGCTTGATTCTTCTATGTTCCCTAACTGGGAATTGAACCCACAACCTTGGCAGATTAGGATGAGGCTCTAAGCAGCTGAGCTACCCAGTCAGGGCTGCATAAATGAATTTAGATAGATGGCCTGGTTCAGGAAGAGAATTATCCCCCAAGATAACTGCAGAGAGTATGGGCTAGGTGTGGTAAGTGGACAGAGCTTAGCAGGTCCTGCTTGTTCCAAGTCCTCGGTTTCTGCCTAGTATGGCAAACATCTGTTTACCAAGTTTGCTCTTCCCATCTGCAAATTGTCTTTGTCACCTGCCCCCTTCTTCAATTGTCTGGGGGAGTTGATTTAACCAGTCAAAGGACCTAGAAGGGAAAAAAGAAAAAGCTTTCTTCCTCTTGCACGAGGAAAACCAGAGATACCTCATCCAGTTGAACAAATGTGTAATTCTTAGCATATGTAGACTTTTTCTTTTTTTAAAAAAATGTATTGATTTTAGAGAGAAGGGAGAGAAATACTGATTTGTTGTCCTACGTATTTATGCATTCCTTGTATGTGCTCTGGCCAGGGATCAAACCCGTAACCTTGGCATATCGAACAACTCTGACCCACTGAGCTACCACCTGGTCAAAGCCCAAATCACATTTTAGGGATAAGAGAAATTCTGCTTACTTCAAATGTACTGAATGAACTCTGGCATTCTTTTCCTAGTTTAGACTACCTGTAGTAACAGTGGAGCTTTGTTTTCAATAAGCTGGCTTTCCAGGTATAGCTTTAGGGTTCTCAGAATTAGCAGGAGCATTCCTTTAAAATAGTAGAATTCTCTTTGTGCTGAGCTAAATCTGCCATGTAAAATGTTTGAGTCTATAACTTACTTTAAAACCATCAGTATTTGGCCTGACCAGGCAGTGGCGCAGTGGATAGAGCGTTGGACTGGGACGCGGAAGACCCAGGTTCGAGACCCCGAGCTCGCCAGCTTTAGCGCAGAGCGCGAGCCCATCTGGCTTGAGCAGAAGCTTGCCAGTGTGGACCCAAGGTCGCTGGCTCCAGCAAGGGGTGGCTCGGTCTGCTGAAGGCCCGCGGTCAAGGCACATGTGAGAAAGCAATTAATGAACAATTAAGGTGTCGCAACGGCAACGAAAAACTAATGATTGATGCTTCTCATGTCTCTTCGTTCCTGTCTGCCCCTATCTGTCCCTGTAAAAAACAAAAACAAAAACAAAAAAACCATTAGGATTTGGAGTCTGTCAGCACCAAATGAGATCTCAGGGTCTTTTTCTCCAGGTTGCACTGACTTATTACTCCTGACAAGTCATAAACATTCCTTCCTATTCAGGCACAGTTTGAAAATACTACATATTGACAGGCCCCTAGCTTTTCTCCAAATTCATTATTCTTCCGATGGAATGCTTGGAGCTCAGTGGACTCTCCCTTGCCTCAGCCCTCTTTGAAACCCATCTCTCTTGACTTGCTGGGGACCTTGAGAGCAGCTGGAGTTGCCTGTAAGTGGAAGTCAGAGCAGTAGTAAAAATGGAGTTACCTTAACGGAATTGAAAAATGCCTGTTCCCTCGTAATACTGTTTTCTGTGAGTCTACAACCAAAGGGTCATTCAGGCTCGCTCTAAACCAGTGGTAGTCAACCTGATCCCTACGGCCCACTAGTGGGCGTTCCAGCTTTCATGGTGGGCGGTAGCAGAGCAACCAAAGTATAAATAAATAGATTTAACTATAATAAGTAGTTTTATAAAGATTTATTCTGCCAAACTTAGCGAAAATCCAACATAAAGTACTCGGTAATTATTATTATATGCTTTAACTTGCTGTAACTCTGAAGTTACTTCCTTACTTTATAAATCACCATTACTGTGGAACCGGTGGGCGGTTAGAAAATTTTACTACTAACAGAAATACAGAAGTGGGAGGTAGGTATAAAAAGGTTGACTACCCCTGCTCTAAACAGAGCGATTTAACTTTGCTAAATTTCTCCCTCCAAAGTGTGATACCATCAGGGGGTGTGAGGATTAGCAGCTATCTGTAGATCATCTGGCAGAGTGTGGAGCATGAAGGCAGGTAATTCTGTTCCTTTTCCTCTTGCCTGTCACTGGCTTCTTTCAGGGATTCACTAGTGATCAGGACCCTAAATAGAAGTGCTGTCTACAGACACTGCTAAGGTCAGGCAGGGATGTTTTGATTTCTTCCCCAACCGCTGGTTGCATCATTCTGTTGATGCACTTGTGTTCTTGTTTCACTCCAACGGAGCCTGTGAATGTTTATCAAGGCCCAAGTTGACACCTGGGCCTAGAGGATCATAATATTATTCAGTGTATTTTTATTACCAGCACTGGGAGAGAAGCAATGGGGCTGTGTCAGTCTATACAAGCTTTGCTTTTTCCCCACCGCACGTCAAACATGAGAGCCCTTTCAAGTTGTTTCCAGATCTGTTTGTCATACGAGCTTCCTTGAAGTTTCAGATTCATTCTGACTTGCAGTGCCTTCCTAAAAGGGAAGAAAGAGCAGTGATGAAACATCATGTCTCATCTCATCTAGATTTGTGTATGAGTTGGCACAAAAAAAGTTCAAGAAAGGCACAGCTCCCTCAAGCATGACAGGGAGATATTCCTTCCATATTACAATATTTGTTCTTTTCACTATTACTCTAAGACTTTAAAAACTAGTGATAACGTTTCTTGTGACTTTTGAACTAGATTTGCCACAGCACTCTGATAAAGTCAGGGCTTCATTATTACTCAGTTCATCAAGCTCTTACTCCCATCAGCCTGCCCCACTCCTCGGAAACTCTGGCCTGTGGGTTGTAAATCATGTTCTCTACCTTATATTGCAATGCTCTGATACGCAAACTTCTCATTTCTGTTAAATTGCTTAACTCTTTTCTCAACATGATATGTGCAGTACAGTTCTTCTTTCAGATCCTTGTTCACTCTTTAGAAAGCAATCCTGGGCTCTACTCCACTAGTCCTTTTGGTGCTACAATGTATTTGGAACAGTAAGCATTAGAGGAGAAAGCTCCTAAGAGGCTAATCAGGCTGGCACAGTTTATTCACTGATTGAGCTTTCTAATGAATTATGTTAGAATCGCCAACAGTTAGGATCAGCAACATAAGCTTTAGTATTTGAGTTCTTAATAACTTAACGGTGATGGCAGTAGAACTTAAAAGGACTCACTGTGGCAAAATTCATTCTTTTTTCTTTTTATTTTTTTCAGGGACAGAGAGAGGGATAGATAGGGACAGACAGACAGGAACGGAGAGAGGTGAGAAGCATCAATCATTAGTTTTTCATTGCCGTTACGACACCATAGTTGTTCATTGATTGTTTTCTCACATGGGCCATGGGCCTTCAGCAGACCGAGCCACCCCTTGCTGGAGCCAGTGACCTTGGGTCCAAGCTAGCGAGCTTTTGCTCAAGCCAGATGGGCCCGTGCTCAAGCTGGCGAGCTTGGGGTCTCGATACTGGGTCTTCCACATCCCAGTCCAATGCTCTATCCACTGTGCCACCGCCTGGTCAGGCCAAAATCCATTCTAATCACCTGCTGGCCAGTGCCATGTGAGCAGGGGTGATGTGCCACTTCATGGCCAGGACCTGTAAGAGTAGAGCTGTGCCTTCTCAATTTATTCTTCTCTCCCTCTGCCTTTAGCCTGGGGAGAACTAAGCTTGGCCACAGAGATGGCAAAGCCCAAGGTATGGCAGAGCCACAAGCCAAAAGGAGCCTGGTCTCTGAATCACTGCTCAAAGGATAGCCTCCTGATGACCTAGAATATCTACCTGGATATTAAATGAACAAGAAACCAATTTATTGTGTTTGAGCCATTGTGTTTGGTAGGGTTTATTACAGCAGTTTAGCCTACTCTAATAACCTTATTTAAAAGAATTTGCCCTAGCCCTGACGTTCAGTTGGTTAGAGTGTCATCCCCACACACCAAGGTTGTGGGTTCAATCCCTGGTCAGGACAGATACAAGAATCAACGAATGAATGCATAAATAAGTGGAACAAATTCAATGTTTCTTTCTCTCTCCCCTCTTCCTCTTTCTTCATCTCCCTGTCTAAAAATCAGTATTAAAAAAGTATGATGGGGCCTGACCAGGTGGTGGCGCAGTGGAAAGAGCGCTGGACTGGGATGTGGAAGACCCAGGCTTGAGACCCCGAGGTTACCAGCTTGAGCACTGGCCCATCTGGCTTGAGTAAAAGCTCGCCAGCTTGGACCCAAGATCGCTGGCTCCAGCAAGGGGTTGCTTGGTCTGCTGAAGGCCCGCGGTCAAAGCACATGTGAGAAAGCAATCAATGAACAACTATGGTGTGGCTACAGCAACGAAAAACTGATGACTGATGCTTCTCACCTCTCTCTGTTCCTGTCTGTCTGTCCCTATCTTTCCCTCTCTCTGACTCTCTCTCTGTCTCTGTTAAAATAATAAATAAATAAAAGTATGTTTACGCATAAAGTTCTGGCAGGATGGAGTATTCAAGCCCAGGGAGTGGGATAAGGGGACTTTCATCATTAGACATGTCCTTGTTAATTTTACAAACATTTTATTGCCAGTAAGGAAAAAATAAAAATTAGCAAACATGGTGCCGGTCCAAACTTTCCTTGCTGTGGGAGTCATTTCTTGACCACCCTCATTGTCGGTGAATTTCCTTTCACTTCTTTAGCATTCATTGTCCCTAGTCCTTACCTGGAACTTACTGTGGAAATTAAAAAGCGGAGTGGGGAGTGACATAGGGGCTGTCACTCAGGATATTAATCTCTTCAGGGGGTCTGGCCCTCAGCTTTGTAGATCCAGGTATGTGCAGAACTTAGCAAGCTTTCAGACCCAGAGATCCACGCTATGATGTGTAACCCCAAATGCCCACGCATAATTACGGTGAGCAGCGCCCTTCCAGAATCCACTGTCAGGAAGCCCTCTTACCGGCATGCGGGCAACTGGGAAACTGAGTATCCTCGGGCCTGTCTGGTGAACAAGAAATGAGAACAGATGGAGCTGGATAATCTTGGGGAGCCCACCATGCAATCCAGCAATGAATTAATCCAGTGATCCACTTCACAGAATTACACATTTAATGACCAAAATCCTTATATGAAATTCAGTCTCTCTTCCTTGGAGAGAGCTGCTGTTTAAGACTGCCAAATTGGAATTCAAGTCCTTTTTAGACGTGCTGTAGCTTTCTTCTGATAATAGTGAGCCAAGTACCATTTTCTGTCACACTTATTCAAGTCTACATCTTAGATTTCATGAATGGTCTTGAGAGCTCCCCAAATTCTGTCACTTATCCACCAGATTGATCGGTTTACTTCCATGTATTTCTCCTTGGCCATGTGAGGATTAAATGAGTTATTTTTAAAAATTAGTTAATATTATTTAATTAGATTATATACCTTTTCTATTTATACACCTAATATAAAACACCAGACATGCCCTGGTATCTTATACCTAAGAACATAAATGCTTGATGTGGTTTAAGGAGGTACTGAGATAAACATGGATATGGAAGGAGGAGCTTCCAAGGGTAGGCACTGCCATTCAAAATCTGCTCAGGCCAAGGCTGTGTTGCCAATAATAGCAAGACCCGATATTGATTTGAAAGTTAGTTAAAGCTTCATTCCCCTTAGTGTACTTGCATGGTTTTTTAAAAATGTTTTACTTATTTATTTATTTTACAGAGACAGAGAGAGGTAAGAAGCATCATTAGTTTTTTGTTGCGACACCATAGTTGTTCATTGATTGCTTTCTCACATGTGCCTTGACACGGGCCTTCAGCAGACCGAGCAACCCCTTGCTGGAGCCAGCGACCTTGGGTCCAAGCTGGTATGCTTTCTGCTCAAGCCAGATGGGCCCGCGCTCAAGCCAGATGGGCCCGCGCTCAAGCTGGCTACCTCGTGGTCTCTAACCTGGGTCTTCCGCATCCCAGTCCGACACTCTAACCACTGCAACACCGCCTGGTCTGGCTTCCTTGCATGTTTTGATATTTGACAAAGTGCACAGTGACTTTACTCATGGCTTTTATTTTTCTTATTAAAATATTTTTTATAGATATTTTATTTGGTCATCTTTCCTCTCTTGGTTCCCAAAGTCTTTGGCCTGTAATCCTATTCTTCTTCTACCTTCAATACCTTTCCCCCTTCCTTCTTATGTAGTTGTCCAGATCATCTCTAGTTCTAGATCTTTTAAATGATTATTCTTTTAAATGCAGTGACTAAAAGACACATATAGAATTCTAGCTGCAGGTGCATCTTACCTTTGATCGAAAATAGGGTAAGGTTTTGTTTTGCTTCCAATATTCCTTTTGGGCTTGGGTTACAGGCTACTGCTTCTCAAATATTTACATTTTATCAATAGTTTGGCTTTGGATTAAGTTTTGGATTCAAGAGGTATAGCTCAAAACTGTACAATTAGAAGAAAGATGGGTTCATGCTGGTCATAATCCAAATCTTTAACACAAATCTCTGCAAAGATTAAGATGTCTATCCTGTTACCACTTCCCCTCTCCTTCCCCCACCCCTAGTGGGACCATACATAAACTCAGTTTAAGAAGCAGTGTCTTATGGCTGCAATGTATGGTAAATTCTGTTCTCCGATAGTTCAGATCCTTTTCTGATGGAGTTGGATTATTTAGTCCTCACCCCTTTTGTGGCTAAAATGGAAAGCTTAGTACTTACACCAAAGATAAAAACAATCATGTAGTGGCTAGGGTCACAGTTCATTTGAATATGTGAAACCTGGGTAGGAAAATTTTATGGCTTACTGTCAGAATATATCAC
Organism: Rhynchonycteris naso; assembly: GCA_037038555.1. Lineage (NCBI taxonomy): Eukaryota > Metazoa > Chordata > Mammalia > Chiroptera > Emballonuridae > Rhynchonycteris > Rhynchonycteris naso. The sequence continues at coordinate 32,249,867 of CM072999.1, read as the reverse complement.
TAGTTCATTAAGAAAACAATTAAAAAAAAAAAAAAGTCTGTGCCTTTATTAGCTAAACAAGCTACTTAGAGGGTGATGAAGCAAGAGAAATCGGTGGCCCCAGTGCCAGGCCAGCCTGGCTTGGGCTTTTCTAGGCAGTGGCCGGTCATCTTGGGCTTGCTTCCTACATGGGTGCAGGTCTGGCTGTTGTAGCCACCCACCATGCTGCGCACCATCTTGGGCTAGACAATCCTATCCTGCAGGTGTGCCTTCACCCCTCTAGCTTCTCTATGGGTGGTGCCTCCTGCTTGGCTCTGCACAGGCACTTGCAGCTGCACCATGGTGACAGCGGCTTGGAGGATATGTCCAGCAGCTGGTCAAGGTGCAGGCTGCAGTAGGTGACCTTACAGAATGTCTGCATCTGCTCCAGTGCCATGTCTGCCATCTTGTCAGTTCTTCAGAGAGGGCCTTCTAGTTCCTTTTTTTTTTTTTTTTTACAGGGACAGAGAGTCAGAGGGGGATAGATAGGGACAGACAGAAACGGAGAGAGATGAGAAGCATCAATCATCAGTTTTTGTTGCAACACCTTAGTTGTTCACTGATTGCTTTCTCACATGTGCCTTGACCACGCACGGGCCTTCAGCAGACCAAGCAACCCCTCGCTGGAGCCAGTGACCTTGGGTCCAAGCTGGTGAGCTTTTGCTCAAGCCAGATGGGCCCGTGCTTAAGCTGGCGACCTCAGGGTCTCGAAACTGGGTCTTCCGCATCCCAGTCAGATGTTCTATCCACTGCTCCACCGCCTAGTCAGGTGGGCCTTCTAGTTCTTAAAGTGTTGCAATCAAACCTGACCAGGCGGTGGTGCAGTGGATAGTGTCAAAGTGGGACATGGAGGACCCAGTTCGAAACCCCGAGGTTGCCAGCTTGAGCGCAGAGGTGCTGGCTTAAGCATGGGATTATAGACGTGATCCCATGGTTGCTGGCTTGAGCCCAAGGTCGCTGGCTTGAGCAAGGGGTCACTCACTCTGCATATAACCCCCAGTCAGACACATATGAGAAAGCAGTCAGTGAACAACTAAGGAGACGCAATGAAGAATTGATGCTTCTCATCTCTCTCCCTTCCTCTCTGTCCCTCTCCCTCTGTCACAAAGAAGTGTCGCAATAAAGAGTGATTCTTTGAGAGACAACTGCATAGTCAAGAATACAAACTGCCTGACCAGGCGGTGGCGCAGTGGATAGAGCGTCGGACTGGGATGCGGAAGACCCAGGTTCGAGTCCTCGGGTTCCCCAACTTGAGCGCGGGCCCATCTGGCTTGAGCAAAAGCTCACCAGCTTGGACCCAAGGTCGCTGGCTCCAGCAAGGGGTTGCTCGGTCTGCTGAAGGCCCGCGGTCAAGGTACATGTGAGAGAGCAATCAATGAACAACTATGGTGTCGCAGCGGCAACGAAAAACTAATGATTGAGCCTGACCTGTGGTGGCGCAGTGGATAAAGTGTCGACCTGGGAACACTGAGGTCGCCAGTTCAAAACCCTGCACTGGTCTGGTCAAGGCACATATGGGAGTTGATGCTTCCAGCTCCTCCCCTCTTTCTCTCTCTCTCTCTCTCACTCTGTGTCTCCTCTCTAAAATGAATAAAATAAAAATAAAAATTAAAAAAAAAAACTGATTGATGCTTCTCATTTCTCTCCGTTCCTGTCTGTCTGTCCCTATCTATCCTCTCTGACTCTCTCTCTGTCCCTGTAAAAAAAAAAGAGTAGAAACTTTGGGTGCAGATGGCCTGGATTTGGATCCTGATTCTGGCTTTAGGTAGCTGTGTGACCTTTAGACATAAGTTTATAACATGAAAATTTCTGTGTATTTGTCCTAAATTAATAGTACTTAGTATTTTTTAAGTCCTGTTAGTTCCTCTTTGTATTTTACTTCCATGCTATTACTGAGGAATATCTGAGGTCTGATTGCTACAAATTTTGTGATTGTTAGGTCAGTTAACATTTCCAGTTTTCACCTTCCAAAACCCTTTTTTTAATCTGCAAAATGGTGTTCCTAAAAGAATCTACCTCATGGGACTGCTGGGAGATAATCCTTCTAGTCATGTTGCATTTTGAACTTTACTATGACAAAATGATGTGTACAGTACTTTGTCACAATATTTGTGGCCCAGTCCAGTAAGAGTTGGAATAACATCGCCAATTCATCTTATCATTCCCCTTGTTTCCAGGCTGCCGCCTAAAAGACTTTGGAGATTTGAGTTTCACTCCAGTTCCCAAAGATGATCTCTACAACAACCTGGTCGTGAATCCTCGCTCAGTGGGCCTCGCCAACCAGGAACTGGCCGAGGTGGTTAGTAGAGCAGTGTCAGATGGCTACAGCTGTGTCACAGTGGGAGGAGACCACAGGTGAGCTGGGAGCCAGGGGTGTTGGTGGTGCTAAACTGCATGTTGCTGCTTTGGGCTAATTAACTAGCTTGCCTCAGTTTCCTGAGTAAAATACCCTTCAGAATTTTTAGGGTATGATGTAAAAGAAATTAATACACAGAAACCTCATTTAAGATGAAGTTTGGAGGCCAGAGGGGAAGTGCTCATGCTCTGTCAGCTGATCTCCAAGCACAACAACAGGAACTCTGTAACAGCCCTCCCAACTTCATTTCCTCTCCTTTGTTTTAGTGAATGTGCATGTGGCCCACCACTGTAACCTTGTTCCAGGTTACAATTCTGTTATTCCCAAAGAAACTCATTTTCCTGGAGAAGTATCTGGCTGACATGTTAGGGTCACCAATGTGCATAATAGCATTTTGATGTCTAAGAGCATGAGCTGCTGGAGGCACACGCGGTTTCCTTTGTTAGGACATACGGTATAGTGTGAGCACAAGTTCAGAGGTAGACCAAGCAAAGTTTTTAGACAGAATACAGTGATTCATGCTTACCTTTTGGAAAGCTTTCTTGAGAAACTGTCTTGCATCTTACATATTTGGCTATTAGGACAATTGGAAGGATTCACTGATAGGCTGACATTGGGCTTTTTTTTTTCTTTTTAAGCATTTCTGCCAATAGGTTTCTTCCAAATTCCATATTTGGCATATGAATACATTCTCTACCTCCACAGTAACTGATCCTAGGTGACTGACATAGTAAGATCCTTCCTCTGTTAGTGAATCAGCATGTACTCTACTGAGCACTGTTCTGAGGTGTTCTCAAGCAGCACTAGGGATTGTGGGAAGTTTGTGATCTGTTAGGTCTAGATGAAATAAACACACATGGAATTAAAAAAAACTGAATTCTACAGAATTTCAGAGATCAGTCTGGGCTAGAGTAGTCAGATTTCATAGGGGAGTATGATTTGCACTAAGTATTGAAGATTTTGTTAGAAAAACATGGCATTACTAAGTACAAGGAATATTGAACACTTCAATATATTCTCAGTTAAACGTAATATTGACATGAAAAGCAAATATGGTTTTATCTAACTTACTATTGGGAACACTGAGGGACAGAGGTAACTTACCCAAAGGTCTAGAGCCAGGAAGTAGAGCTGGGATTCAAATCCAATGTGATTTTTATAGGCATTTAACTTCTTTTAAGATCCAATCTAGCAACTTTTCCTTAAGGTGCTCAGAGAGCTTTTCAGGTCACTTAACAGAAAAGTTAAATCTTTCTTACAATTAGAAAAGCAGGTAGATAACTTATTATGAACAAAATTTTAGGTAGAGAGAATATGAGACATGGACAAGAGAGTGGTGGTTTTGGGATGGGGGGAGGGAGGGAAGAGTGGGATAGGGAGGAGGGGAGGGACACAGGGAAAACCAGATTGAAGGTGACAGAGGACAATTTGACTTTTGGTGATGGGTATGCAACACAATTGAATGATAAGATAACCTGGAGATGTTTTCATTGTACATATGTACCCTGATTTATTGGTGTCACCCCATTAGAATTAATAATAATAAAATATATATATATATATATATAAAATTTTAGGTAGAATAAGATAGTCACCGGTTCTCTACTGAGATTCAATTAAATCAACCATATTGTGAGTCTCCTGACTCTTAGGTCAGTGCTCTCTCTCAAAGTTCATTTATATTGTCTTCTTAGTATGTCACTATTTGGGGACTGCTTATCAATGTAATTATCATAGTCTTTGCTTTTTCTTTTGCCTGTAGCTATCTATACTACAGCCCTGTCACTGCTCCAATTTCTTATTTAGTGCTAAACCCTAGGCTATCTGGAAGATTCCAGACAGGAAGGGATGAGTGTAAAAGATGAATAGCTAGGTATTAAAGGTATTTTTAGGCCACACTGCTCCTTTTATACAGCACAACATACAGTATTGCCTTAATTATCAAACCAACTCTGACTTAAACAGGCTGAGATTATTATCCTTATTTTATAGAAAAGATAACTCAAGTCTAGAGAAATCGGATGATTTATCCTAGATCACAGTCTTCCTGGAAGAAAAAGAAAAACAATAGTAGCATTCTCACTTAATCCACTGCTTTTAGCACTAGACCAGAATATCACTTAAGAAGGCCCTATGTGGGGCATGGAGCTTAAAATGCTGTCTCATGCTATACAGACCAAGGATGGCTATAGTTAGTTCCTAAGATGCTTAAGCTGCATTTCCCATCTATGTCACATTCTTTGGTTACGGGCAAGCTGGGCAGCTTTTCAACCCACAATTTCATCAGCTATATTCCTACAGTTGAGATAGGGCAGTTGGCTAGTGTAAGGAGAGACCAAAGACAAGGAAAGGGAAAAACAGAAATGAATTTGAATGTCATGCTAAATGAACTATTTTATTTCAGTGCTCTAAATGAGGTCTTTAATTGGGTTGTCCTGTTACTTTAAAAACTTCTTAAAGACTTAACCTTGATTTTTCGTTTTAAAAAATATTACGTTTTTAAAAAGCTGTAAGGCTGATTCTTCTTCCTAAAAAGTTAATATAACTAATTCTTTGAAAGTGTTAATTAGATCTCCCTGGTCTCCCTTAACAGGTATTAAACAGTATTTGTGAGTTGTTACATGTATAGACCTTGATATCCTTTAACTGGATATCATTCTTGAACAAATATTTAAGGTCCTTTGCTGGGCCAGGGCTAATGGTCAGATTATCGGGATGAGGGAGCAGTCATGACATCTGGGCACACTGCAAGGAGGATATCCAGTTGTCAGCTTTGAGCCTTTAGAGCCTTCCATTTATCCCTAACTCACTCAAGGTTAATCTTTGGGAACTATAGCCCCTGGTATTGTTTCTCATCCAAATCTATCCTTAATCTGGGGCCCGGACTTTGCCCTGAGGGCAAAGTATGAGCTGTACTGGCTAAGGATATTTGCTATTGGCGATGTTTGCCAAACAGAGGGCCTTGAAATTAATGTTCAGTTGACCTTTGAACAACTCAGGGGTTAAGGGCACCAACCCCCTAACTTAGTGGAAAATCCAAGTATAACTTGACTAATCAAAACCTTAAGCTGTCCTTTGGTATCTGCAAGGGATTGGTTCCAAAACACTCCTGTTGATAACAAGATTGTTGAATGCTCAAGTCCCCTATATAAAATGGCATAGATAGACCAAAGCATCCAGTTGGCCCCCTGCATCCACAGACTACCAATCATGGATTGAAAATAGTTACAAGTATTTATTGAAAGAGAACGTCCACGTATAAGTGAACCATGCAATTCAAACCATGCTGTTCAAATGTCAAACGTTTAAGTGAACCATGCAATTCAAACCATGTTGTTCAAATGTCAACTGTGTTTGTTCTTTACAGCCTGGCAATTGGTACCATTAGTGGCCATGCCCGGCACCGCCCAGACCTTTGTGTGATCTGGGTTGATGCCCACGCTGACATAAACACACCCCTCACCACTTCATCTGGAAGTCTCCATGGACAGCCAGTTTCATTTCTCCTTAGAGAACTACAGGACAAGGTCAGTAGGCCAAAATGGAAAGTTGAATGGCTTGCAGGGGTTTTGCAGGTCCAGTTCAGTAAGATTTCTGTAAAGGATGGGTTGCTAGTGGTAGAAATGCTTACCACTCCTTCATTTGTTCATCAAACATTCTAATGGGCCAGTCTATTAGATGCTAGGAATATAGAGATGGTCCCTGTTCTCAGGGGCTTCATAATTGTCTAAGACAAAAAGTGGTACTGGGTGACTCTAGTGACTGATGTACCCACGACCTGAAGACCTCTTGGTTAGTTAGAGGCTCCCAGACCTCACCTCCAGACCTACTGGTCTAGAATCTAAATAAAACCATGATTACCTCTAGGTAATATTTTTCCAGCTGTTCAAGACACAGGAGTCCAGGCATAGACTAGAATCTATTTATCCCTCCCCTCAGTGAGGGACCAAGTTAAACCAGGAATAACAATAGTTACTCATTAGGCAGAATTCATGTTTTGGCTGTCCGTAGCTTGAGATAACAACTGGGTTATGTTTCAAGAAACAATCTGTAAATAATTCAGTAATGTGAAAAGGGCTAATCAGCAGTACTCTTGCTGTTTAGTTAATGAGAAACTGAGACCACCTTAGAAGAAGAGATTTTTAAAAAATCCTTGGGAAAGTTATACTGTGTTTTCCCGTTGCCTTTAAGAATCATTTCCCCTTGGGTTAGTTCTCTTTCCCAGATGAAGCATGTCCTTCATACATGGCATGAAGGCAGACTGCATACAATGGGAAGTACGTGGTGATAATCTTGGTGAGACCAAAAATCCTTGATGAATCCTGTTCATTCATCTCCTCATAGGTACCACAACTCCCAGGGTTTTCTTGGCTCAAACCTTGTATCTCTTCCCCAAGTATCGTGTATATTGGTCTAAGAGATGTGGACCCTCCTGAACAGTAAGTTGATATACAGCGTTTAAGTTTGGGCCTATTCTGGCCACTTATGTTCCATCTGATAGGTTGTTCCTTGCCTTAACTTGTTGTATGTAGGTCACTGTAAAGACAAAAATCTTCTCTAAATGTGTATGATTTAAAATGCTGTTTAAACGTGTATTTGATTTAAAATGCTGTTCCTTCCTTTATATCTATCTCATTGCAGTTTTATTTTAAAGAATTATGATATCCAGTATTTTTCCATGAGAGACATTGATCGACTTGGTATCCAGAAGGTCATGGAACAGACATTTGATCTCCTGATTGGCAAGTAAGTACTAAAACGGATGTCAATGTCTAGGTCCCCAGGGCAATAAAGCAACTTCCAGTGGGCAGCATACTTTATTTTTTCTTGAGGACAGTTTTTCTTTCAAATAAAAGCAAAACATGTACATTAAAAAATATTCAAATAACTTGCAAAATTTGTTAGAGGATAAAAATGTCAGATGAATGCTAATCAAATGCCAGTTTTAAGAGTATTTTCCCAGTGCTGAGTCTTTATTTCTAGATAATTAATGTAATTAATTGCCACCTGTTATTTAGTTAAATAGCACACAGGTCTTGCATGTTAGTTATAGGCACTGGACACCTGGGCTAAACTGAAGTTAGAATTGGGAGAGGGTAAGATTGCTGATGTAAAATCAGAGTCAAGTTCCGCTGCTGTTACACTCTGAGAGAATAAAAGGCACTGGAATCCAGATGAAATTAGAATTTCAGAGCCCAAGGTCAGATGGCAGTGAAGAATTCCCTTTATCGACAGCTGTTAAAAGGCTTTAATACCCAGGGTAAGTCAGAAATATAAGTTGGAATTAGTCTGTTTTAGGCACACAGAACAAATAGCAAAATTATGAAATGGTATATAAAAGCTAATATGCAAATTCTCAGTAATTCCCAAAAGAGAAACCCGGAAATCTGCTGTATTAACCAAGTACCAGGACTCACAGCAACAAAATTAAGGCGTGCAATCTGTAGGAAACATGAATGTTCAGGCACAACTGAATGACTCTTCTCTTACCCTTCTCCTTTCAAGAAGACAAAGGCCAATCCATCTGAGTTTTGACATTGATGCATTTGACCCTACAGTGGCTCCAGCCACAGGAACCCCTGTTGTAGGGGGACTGACCTACCGAGAAGGCATGTATATTACTGAGGAAATACACAATACAGGTAAGCAGTGATCAGCCTGTTCACCACATAAGTGAATATGCTCAAGCCTCTTGTCTGCCAGAGGAATCTTTTCTGCTATTCATGTCATTGTAGACATTGTGTTTGCTTAATCTTGTTATAAAGTCATGTGGTCAGGCTAAGTTGAATCTGGCTCATGTCCAAATATAGTAAACTAATACTGAATAAAAAGTTGTCTTCTAGCCCTGGCCGGTTTGCTCAGTGGTAGTGTCCGCCTGGCATGTGGAAGTCCCGGGTTCAATTCCTGGTCACGGCGCAAAGGAGAAGCGCCCATCTGCTTCTCCACCCTTCTCCCTCTCCTTTCTATCTATCTTCCCCTCCCACAACTAAGGCTCCACTGGAGCAAGCTGGCTCAGGTGCTGAGGATGGCACTATGGCCTCACCTCAGGTACTAAAATGGCTCGTTGAGCAACAGCCCCAGAGGGACACAGCATTGCCCCCTAGTGGGCTTGCCAGTTGGGTGCATGTGGGAGTCTTGTCTCTCTGCCTCCCACTTCTCACTTAAGAAAAATACAAAAAACCCAAAACGTTGTCTTCTGAAACACTCATTAAAGAATAACCTGCCAAATTGATGTAGTTCCTTGCATCTGTACTGTTGAAAGGCAGATTCAGATTAAAGACAAGGCCAAATGGCTACGATTTTTACCTTAAATTAAGAAGTTAGGTCACTGGGAGTTGGGAATGGGGCATTAAAGCTTCTCTTGAAGGTATTTCAAAGCTACAATACCTTGGGTCCTTTCATGTAGGGTTAAGTCTTACACTGGAGCTTGTTTAATAGGAGCTTAAACGTAGGGATCCTGGAAGATGAATGGTTGACAGAGAGATTAGTAGGATAAACACTAGATGATCAAGAGTGGCTACCAGGGGTTACTGTTCCCCAAACTCATACTTGTTTGCAAACACTTTCCATTTCTGTCAGAAACCTTCTGGTTTTAAAACTACTTTAAGTGATCTTTAATTGAAAAATTTAGACTACCACGATACTTCAATACCATCTCATGAAATTAAGGTCTAAATATCATAGACTCCAGAGTGAAAGGTCCAGGGCTATAGGAAACCCTCCACTAGCTGGGATAGATATGGAAATTGAGTAATGGTCTCTCTGGCTCTGGAACCAAGTAGACTCTTAGGCTTAAAGTCAAGTAAAGAAAGGAAAAGAATGCTTGTCTATCAGATCTGACAGTGGCAAGGTAGTCTCATTCTCAGACCCACAATCTTAGATGTTAACTGTCCTTGGATTAATGGCCAGTGAACCTGGGAGTTCAGTCTCCATTTTGGTTCCCAGTGATACCACTAGCGCCAGGGATTAGTAACCTCTAGCACTCATATGAGGTGGTGGTCATACCTTGTCCCTCTCTCTCCCGCTGTATTACTCTTTTCTAAAATAAGAGTAATATTATGTCTATCGTGATGCTGTCAAGATACATAAAAAGATCCATGAAAGTTTGCTTAAACTAATTTACAGGGGGGCAATATATATTTTTAATAGCTCAAACCCTCTTGATTACTTTTGGACTATGCTGAAAGCCCAGCCTTAGTCATTGGAATTCAGACACACAATTATTAGAAGCAGAGGCATGTGCAGGAATTGGTGGAAATGCTGCAGTAATGTGCCTGCTCACCGCAGTTTTGCACAGTGCACTGAACTATGCACTGCTAACGAGGGGCAGCACAGACAGAGGTAATGGCTCTGAGCATGTCATGTACTATAATGTGATATCAATAACCGATAGGTATATTCACCAACATTTCTAAGCTTTATGGCCACCCAAAATATTCTTGGATACTTGTCTTCTTGAATACTAGTTTGTTTAGATGAGTCTTTTTTCTTTTTTTTAAATTTCTATTTATTGATTTTAGCCAGTGAGTAAGGGAAAGAGAGACAGGAATACTGATCCCTTCTGTGTGTGCCCTGACCATGACTGAACTGACAACCTTCTGTTCTTTGGGCCGATGCTGTAACCAACAGAGCAGTCCAGCCATGGCCAGATGATTCTTGAAGATGTAGACTAACTTCACTTAGAATACCCAACTAAAAAGTTAACTACCCCTGCCTGACCTGTGGTGGCGCAGTGGATAAAGCGTCACCCTGGGAACACTGAGGTCGCCAGTTCAAAACCCTGCACTGGTCTGGTCAAGGCACATATGGGAGTTGATGCTTTCAGCTCCTCCCCCCTTTCTCTTTCTTTCTCTCTCTCTCTCTCTCTCTCACTCTGTGTCTCCTCTCTAAAATGAATACAATAAAAAGAAATTTTAAAAAAATTCTATAAAAATAAAAAAACATGACAAAAAAGAAAGTTAACTACCCCCAAATAAATAGGGGGAGGTTAGGGGGAAGTAGAAGGTAGGTCTGATATATTCTTTTCAGTCTAATCTGCCCTTGTCAGACCCCCACAGATGGTAACTGTAGTCTAAATTAAACAAAGTACAGCCAGGTCTTCCCTTAACCAAGTGTCAGATACTGGGTCATTCTGCTGGGAGATCTAAACTAGTGTCAGGTGTGGCACGTGCCCTCAGAGCTCAGACCCGCAGGGGCAAGAGTAAGACATGCAATCAGCCACACTTGAGGGCATGTGGTGGCTTAAGAGGTACAGTGTCTGAGTTCAAAAGGGAACGGAGACAAGTGGGAGTTCTCTTCACACAACTACCTGAAGGTAGGACCCTGGAAGTTTCCTTAAGATTGGAAATGGTACATATTTTCCCAACAAGTAGGTTGGAAAGCCGCCCCAACTTTGTTCTATCCAAAAAGCCTGAGAGCTGTGCCATGTATGGTAGTTGAACAGGGATGAATGACTTTATTACCTTAAAGGATTCTTTCAACCCTAGTTTAATAATGCAGTGTTTTAGTAAATTCATGCTCAAGACGAGGTGGAAGGGGCTTCTCGACAGTGGATAATTTTATAGTAGAGAAGGACTTTTCCCCCTTGGCTTATTCTGTCCAGGTGGTAGGACTCTCACTGAGAACAGCAGCTAGGGAATTCTCTGAGGTATTGTCATACTTTGTTCTCTCAGGGTTGCTGTCGGCGCTGGATCTTGTTGAAGTCAATCCTCAGTTGGCCGCTTCAGAGGAAGAAGCCAAGGCAACAGCTGGCCTGGCCGTGGACGTGATTGCTTCAAGCTTTGGTCAGACAAGGGAGGGAGGGCACAATGTCTACGACCAACTTCCTACTCCCAGTTCACCACATGAGTCAGAAAATGAAGAACGTGTGAGAATTTAGAAACTACTATATGCTGACATGTGTTTGTCACAATGGGCATTCCAGAGTTATGAGGTGTTTGAGGGGACACTACATGGTCACCTGGGTCAATACTGCCTTAATGAGAACATTTACGTCTTCTCACAATTGTAAAGTTTCCCTCCCTTCTCCGTGATGGTGACCAATGCTACTGTAAATGTATTTGGTTTTTTTGCAGTTCACAAGGTATTAATATGTTGGAGTAGTATATAAACTTAAAGAAGTCATAAACAGCATTTATTACCTTGGTATTTCACACTTGTCTTGTTGCTGTTCCTTCACATTTAACTGGTTTTCCGTCTTCCCTCCCTCTTCCCAAAGTCTGGCTACACAGTGCATCCTTGAACCGTTAGCTCACAGCAGCAATATGCTTATTCCATCCCTCTAAAACCATTCATTCGCGGGGTCAAAGTTCGGGTTCACAAACCCTCCCCTGCAGAAAGTTCAGTGTTTGCGAAAGAATTTGTAATAAACCAGGCCTCCTAGGATGACTAACTCCAGTAAGATGACAATGGAAAGTAGCAACTTGTTGGTTGTCACTCTACAAACAGAAGCAAAGTGAGAAGTCAGAAGTCAGATAACCTTATTTCTCTCCATTCTTAATACACAGAAGTTTGACCTGGGGCCAAGGTTAGATACTATGAGTGAGGCTGAAGGTTTGTTTGGTCTCACAGCCACTTAGCAGTTAAGTATATACAGGCACACCTCAGAGACACTGCAGGTTTGGTTCCAGACCACCACAATAAAGTGAATATAGTAACTAAGGGAGTCACGTGGAAACTTTTCCCCCAATGCTTGAAAGTTATGTTTACATTAGACTATAGTCTAATAAGTATGCATACCTTAATTTAACAATATTTTATTGCTTAAAAATTCTAACCATCATCTGAGCTTATCAAAAAGCTGGCACTGCCTGACCAGGTGGTGGTGCAGTGGATAGAGTGTCGGACTGGGATGCGGAAGACCCAGGTTTGAGACCCCCCAGCTCGCCAGCTTGGACCCAAGGTCGCTGGCTCCAGCAAGGGGTTGCTCAGTCTGCTGAAGGCCCGTGGTCAAGGCACATGTGAGAAAGCAATCAATGAACAACTAAGGTGTTGTGATGGCAATGAAAACTAATGATTGATGCTTCTCATCTCTCTCTCTTCCTGTCTGTCTGTCCCTATCTATCCCTCTCTCTGACTCTCTCTCTGTTCCTGTAAAAAAAAAAAAAAAAAAAAGCTGGCATGGATAAACTGCTTGACACAAACCTTCAATTTGTAAAAAACGGTATCTGCAAAATGCACTAATTCAAGGTATGCCTGTAGAAGGTGCTTTAGCTGGGTAAGTGGCAACTCAAAAACTTCTTTAGCTGTAACAGAAAAAACGTTATCTACCTCACAGAAATGTTCAAACTGGAATATATATCAAAGGATAAAAATTGTTTATTCATTCTAAAATGTCTTCAAATAGTTATTTCCTCACTTTAAAACTAGCTTTTCTAGCTAGAAAAGCAGAATTAAATATAATGTGAAAAAATACATCATTTCTGAAATCATGTTGAACCCTATTTCAAAATAGTAGTCCCACAGTACCATTATCTAACCACAGAGAACGGCATCAGTTGCAGACTACAGCTTGGGGGGGTGTACTTGGGGGAAGAGTGTGTGGCTGACTTGCCGCTGTTGATGTCCCGTTTAAGCGTGGGTCCTAAGTAACCAGAAGCCGGGAAGTACCTCTCTTGCTTTCCCTTGCCCCATGAACCCAAATGGGTATCTCTAAAAAGGTAATAAAGGAGCTTCATTTAGGAAAATTTTTTTTCTTTATAATATTACTTTTTTAAATTTTTTAATTCATTTTAGAGAAGAGAGACACAGAGAAAGGGGGGAGGAGCAGGAAGCATCAACTCCCATATGTGCCTTGACTGGGTAAGCCCAGGGTTTTGTACTGGCGACCTCACCATTCCAGGTCGTTGCTTTATCCACTGCGCCACCACAGGTCAGGCCAAAAGTTTTTTTCTTTAAAAGAAAAAAATTATTGTCTTTTGTTACTACAAAGAATCCAAGCTCTGGTTCTCGTCTTCAGTCTAAATTTTCCACTGTTTAGGAAAATCTCCCTTTCCTGCTAGGCTCATGGCCCAGCTGCATTTTTGTTGCACGCACACTCACTAACCCCAAATTCATCCTCAGTGGCAATACTTCCCTTTTGCCCCCGATTTTGTTGCTGTCGGCATTTATCTTTCTTCAAAGATTTTTTTTTTTTTACATTAACTTCTTGCTAACAAGACAGAACTCCCAGGTAAGGGGGTTGCCTCCCATGAGGAGCAAGCAGAGCCAAAAGCAAGTATTAAGCAGTATCAGTAAAAAGTTTTCTAATTTCACAAATGTGCAGCTCCGTCACTCCCATGTGCTACCTGCTCAAAGGGGTGTAAGCTAGGATTAAAAGTGCCTCCAGTGGACAAATTTTACATTGCTCCAAGTCAGCACATCACATACCTCTTCTGGGGGTGGGGGGATGAGAAGCATCAGCCTGTAGTTGCATCACTTTAGTTGTTCATTGACTGCTTCTCATTTCTGCCTTGACTAGGGGTGGGAGGACTCAAGCTAAGTCAGTAACCCCTTGCTCAAGCCAGCAATCTTGGGATCGTATCTATAATACCACAGTCAAGCTGACAAGCCTATGCTCAAGCTGGTGACCTCAGGGTTTCAAACCTGGGTTCTCAGCGTCCCGGATCAATGCTCTATTCCTTATGTCACCACTGGTCAGGCCAGCACAGTATTATGTTTAACAAAAGATTTTGTCTTAGGATATTTACTTACACAAGACAACATTTTTTATTTCTTCAGCTTTATTAGGACCTTTGCAAGTCACAGTTTAAAGCTTTGACATTCTTGGCTGGAAGACGATGGAGTTAAAAGAAATTAATTTTGTAACTATTAAAACTTACTTTCTGGCCATTGATCGGAGAATCTTTCGACTTTTGCTCAAATTTTCATTTGTGTTTACCAGCTGAGAAGAGAAAATAGCAATTATTTTCCCCTTCTTTCAAAAGTATAAACTCTAAAATTTTAATATTCCTAAACTGACAGTGGACACTAAGGGGTTTAAGTTGAAATCAAACCAAATTTAAAGGCAGCCTCTGAGTATAATTAGAAAAAACTAGATACTTTAGTACTTGTCAAGTAGGCTTAGGAATTCTTATATCCCAAGGCTGTTGGTAGGGACTTCTAGGACAAGGCTGATCCCTGGCTGCTCAGAACAGGCTTCAAGTGTACCTTGCCAGTAACTGTGAAGCAACTGAAGATTTGAATTTCATCAGCCAAACTCCAGGAGAGCCTCTTGAGTTACAGTTTGTTTTTGTAGGCTGGTGGATTATCACTCTTGGGATATGGTTGTTTTTCTTTACCCTTTTTTTTTTTTTTAAATTTCTTTTTATTGTATTCATTTTAGAGAGGAGACACAGAGTGAGACAGAGAGAGAAAGAAAGAAAGAGAGAAAGAAAGAAAGAGAGAAAGGGGGGAGGAGCTGGAAGCATCAACCTCCATACGTGCCTTGACCAGACCATCGCAGGGTTTTGAACTGGCGACCTCAGTGTTCCCAGGTCAACGCCTTATCCACTGCGCCACCACAGGTCAGGCTCTTTACCCTTTTAAGAGATACTTACATTGAATTATGAAAGGAATTAATCTTTTTCAAGTCATTTTATTTTTTATTTTATTCATTTTAGAGAGGAGACACAGAGTGAGAGAGACAGAGAGAGAGAGAAAGAGAGAAAGGGGGGAGGAGCTGGAAGCATCAACTCCCATATGTGCCTTGACCAGACCAGTGCAGGGTTTTGAACTGGCGACCTCAGTGTTCCCAGGTCAATGCTTTATCCACTGCGCCACCACAGGTCAGGCAAGTCTTTTTATTTTTTAAACCTTTCCCTTTTGGTTGCCTCTTACTAACCTAGATAGCTCGAGGATATTTTAATAGAAACTACCTGCCATCTGTCCTCAATCCCTGGCCTTGGTAAATTGATCTCTCAGATCATTCCTTGCTTTTTAAATTCAGCCAATCCACCTGGTATGTTCAAGTTAAAAACCAAACAATCTGTAAGTTGTCATCTTTACAGTTTGCCTTAAATTCAGTCTTTTATTGTGAATTTTCACTGAGAGAAGGGCATAATTTTCATTTAAGAATGGAGAATTACAGCTATTAAGATTTATAAGAAAATCATCTCAAATCTCCAAATTCAACCAATATTTTCCCATCTAAGTCTTGTCCATAGTGTCTGTTTTTTACTCTGGAGTTGCCTCATACATTAAGTACACAGCATTCCATTGGCAAGTTGTGTTATTTTCAAAATATCTCTGCAGAGATATGGAAAAGGAAGGAATGAGTTAAATTTTCCAGAGTTTCTCAGAGGGATAGATTAGAAGCCCCGACACAGCCATCACTGGCCAATGTCCATTTTCTTCCCAATGATCCAGTTACCTTAGGTAACAGTAAAGAGTTACAGTCCAGGATTGAACCTCTACAAGTTGCCAGTGGTACTATTTTATGATGTGGAAAATAGCCTTGGCTCTAAATGATGGGAAAGCTAGGATCTTTTCAGTAAATGCTGCTTTTATAAGAATAGCAGAATATCTGCTGGGTATAAAATAAATAAATCTCAGGTTGGTAATACAGGAATAAAAGGATGGAGTAGCTGTAATCTTATGTTTATTTGACAATCTTTAATGAATGCAGAAATCGACATTCTTCAGTCTTTCTTTCTCCCCTTCCAATGATCTCTCAGTCACGCAAACTAAAAACTGAGAAAAGCCTAAGAACCCAGAAAGCCATTTACCCTGAATTCAGAACTGCTGTAGCTTTTGGCAGTAGCAAGGCATTTGGGGTTTAATGGGCCCACCTACTTGACCCACTCTGGCCCCTTTCCCATCTGCCCAGACTTACTCTATTCTTGGTACGTTCCAACTGATCACGTTGCTCCCCCAGCTCTTCTATGATTTCTGAGCCAATCTGGTCTGTCTCTGTGGCAATCCGATGAGAACGCTCGATACTCTGGGTGGCCCGGTTCAGGCTGTCAGTGCCTTGCAGAAGTAATGCCCTTTGAGACTGTAACCGATTCTGACAGGATTACGAAGGAAAATGTGAGACTTCTTCCATTTCCATTCATTTGCCAGCACAATCTTTATGACCTCTCTCATGTAAGATGGGATACAGTGTGCAATAACTTTCATTATTTTAAGACAACCAAGAATGCTAATGAATTATAAGATCCTATTCAAGATCAGACTAAAGTAGAACTTCAGATCCAATACAGGATCACAGTACCTCCCATTCCACTGCTTGTTACACTTAAGTGAGACAAGGTAAAAAAGAATTAACACCAGAGCAAATCCCTAGCCCACTAACTCAGTTGGGTAGAGCATCATCCTGATATGTCAAGGTTGCAAGTTCAATCCCTGGCCCAGGCACATAGAAGAATCAATCAATAAATGCATAAATTACAAATCAATGTTTCTTTCTCAAATCAGTAAGTAAAAAAAAAAATAGAGCATTTTCCATGTGATTGTAATGAATTTGAACTGGTTCATGTGTTTGTTCGACTAAAAACTTCTGGGGCATTGGCCCAGATTTAGGGTGTAGAAGCTACCTGAAAATGCATAGAGCCTGTAACTTTGATGGGCAGCAACCAAACGAACTAAACACTACAGCCCTAGAATACATTAACTCACTGAAGATTCCTACCAGACTGGTACTGAGGACTGAAGCACCATAAATAAGCTATTCATTTTCAGTACATATAGAAATCAGAAGTCTCGGTGGGACACTGCCACGTTCTGGAAAAAACCTAAGTGACTAAACTCTTGGTAAGCCTAAAGAGAATTTCACTTCAGGCCAAACAAGAAACAAAAATTCTGAAGTTGCCAAATGTTGATTTGCTCTCAGGGAAGGCGGTATCTGGGGCCAAGTAAGGTGCCCTAGCTGACCTAATTTCCCAAGTGCCCTAATTTTCTAAATCCCCACCAACTTCTGCTCTACCTATAATCCTAAGCACAGACGACATGAAGACAGAAGTAGCCTTTGTCATGCCAGAATTAACTAAGGACAGAAATGGGTGCAGCTCTAAGTTCTTAGCTATTCAAAGCACACGTATATCTACACACATACACACATGCTCACACACTCAGAAAGGGGTCAGTTCACAAGGCCTAGTCCTGAGCACTAGGCACCACCATCAAAAAGCCAAAAATGGGTTCCCAGATCAGAAGTAGCAAGAAGTCTTCATTTATGGCATATGAACAGGAAAAGATGGTAAAATCACATAAATCAACCCCAGATTTGGAGCATAATTCTACGAAAAGTGGTATAATCTAAATTGCTTTTGTAATTTCTGAAACTAATAATTTTATAGCAAAACTATTCTTTGGACTAATCTCCCTCTTTTTTGTTTTCGGTATTTTGATTTGTTTTTGTAATAAATGACTAGTCACTTTACATCTCTCATCTCATTTTAACAACTTCCACCTGCCTGCCATTTTCCAGTTCCTCCCTACAGAAGTGAACTTTAGAAATTTTACACCATTCTCAAATACTCTAGTTCTGACACCAGCAATGCCAGGCCAGTAGCCACTGAATCACTTCAATGATAATCCGGGTGCATAATGAACTGAGACTTGCTTATATTTAAATCAGGACCGCCAGCCTTTCTACACGAGGCAGTCTGCACTTCCGTTTAGGCCTTCTCCACTCTGTACTAGGGAATACAACCCCAAATGCAACACCTTAAATTTACGCTTTGTGAAGTTTTATCCCTTTAACTCTCTAGTTTCTTTAGATAGTTTCAGAATATAGATTTCGATCTAGTCAGTCTAACTTCATAAATCAGAACACAGGAGGCTAGAGAGGCAATCTGGTTCACTTTCTATTACAACAGAGCAAGGCATTAGCCCCTTCTTAAGAAGCATCCTGCCTTTGCTATTGTATCTGGGCTACTGGGCAATCTTGATATAAAGGTAAGAAAAAGCTTGGCTTAATTTTGTAACAATATTCTGATAAATTAAAAACCTAACTGAATTTTTTTTGGCACATGTAAAAAAGAAACTAGATCAATGGGTCAGAATACAGAGTTCAGACATAATATTAGGTAACACTTTTATACCAGCACTACAAACCAAGCACTTTCATACATAATGAATACAAAGAAATGTAAATAACCATACGGTTTGGAAAGATCGGCATTAAATACAGTAGGGGCAAACACCCAATGGGAGAAGAAGGGGAACTGGATGCAGGAAAAAGAATAAGGTGTGAATAAATAAGAGTGTAATATACACTAACAAGAACTGTACTCCACAACAAGGTTAATTCTTATATCAGAGGCCCTAACAGGGGAAGAACCAGCTTAAGCTTACCATATGCTCATTCTCTACAGTGTATGTGCCATATTTCATGTCTCCTCGGCCCCCAGGTGTGGCTGTCAAAGGTGTGCTTCTCACTTCCCGGTGGAGTTTGGCAAGGTCCTTCCGGTAGGTGCGAAGCTTAGACATCATAGGATTACGGAAAGACAAGGGTGCATAACGTAGTTCCTCTTCCATCTCTGCCAGCTAGGAAGGCAGAAAATAGTGAGTAGACGGCCTGATTCTTTTCTGTATCATCTGGGCATATGGCTAGTTTGGCTTAATCAAACCATACATAACCCAGTATGTACGCGACCGCATGCTCCACAAGGGCAGGGGCGTCTGCACAGTGCCTATCAAGCACAGACAGGTTTACCAAGTATGTGACGAATGAGTGAAAAACTATCAAGTACCTCATAGCTTATTAAACATTTTTATACACGCTCAATCCTCACAGCAAATCAACAAGGTAGGAAATACTATTTCTATTTCATATATTAAGACTTGAAAAAACCTGCTCAAGATTATACAATGTTCAAAATCTTCACATTCTCTTTTGCATATACTGTACCAAGTTCTGAGCCTGTTATGGTTCAAGTGCTATCATGAAGCGCCTCAAAGTCTACTGTACAAGGGCCTGCCGTCATGGTTCTTCCCTTCCCCTCCTCTTTCTGAAAATCAATTGTTTATCTCCCTGTCAGAGATAATCACGTCCAAATCAGATTTCCATTTTTTCTGGAATAAGTAAAATATAAAACCCAAACATGTTCACAAGAGTCCATAAATTCTTTTCATCTGCCTAGGTTGGCCACAGTAGAATTGAATAACTTTGCTAAATCAAGAGAAAGAAAGGCCCCAAACAAATAAATCGGTATCAACAGAGGATTTTTTAAAGTACTACCAAGATGTTAATCAAAAAAAGAAGACTGGCTCTGTAACAGTCATCATGGATATGTCCAGCTTGCTGTACACAGGTATTAAGAAAAGTTCCCAGTACTCTCATTATAAAGGGTATCGTTTTCACAGTCTGGTCCTTCTTAGAATATATGGCTCACAAAAATTAGGGGATATTTCAAAATGACTGAAGCAACATCCCCTAATTTTTGTGAGCTGTTTAGATGTACAACAGAGAAAAGAAGGCAGATAAGCTTAACATCTCAGAACTTCACTGGAGTATGGAAGCTGTTCTTCAACAAGCAAGAAGGAAGCTGTCTGGTTTGAAAAGCATTTTTCTCAGTCTATGCTAGGATAGCAAAAACTAGAGCCAACTATTTCTGCAGAGTACTACTAGGGACCTGGATTTTTTTTTTTTTTTTTTACAGGGACAGAGATACAGTCAGAGAGAGGGATAAATAGGGACAGACAGACAGGAACGGAGAGAGGTGAGAAGCATCAATTATTAGTTTTTCGTTGCCTTGCAACACCATAGTTGTTCATTAATTGCTTTCTCACACGTGCCTTGACCGCGGGCCTTCAGCAGACCAAGCCACCCCTTGCTGGAGCCAGCGACTTTGGGTCCAAGCTGGCAAGCTTTTGCTCAAGCCAGATGGGCCTGTGCTCAAGTTGGCAACTTTGGGGTCTCGAACCTGGGTCTTCCGCATCCCAGTCCGACGCTCTATCCACTGCGCCACCAGCTGGTCAGGCTAGGGACCTAGATTTTAACCCCAATCCCCTGAAAGGTTTGCTGAAGCCAGTGCATAATGGAAAAAGAAGGACTCTTCTACTAGGTAAGAGCAAACCTTTTTTTTTTTTTTTAAGCCACAGATTAAGAGAGAAGCAGTCGTTAAACTGCTCAGCAACTTGGGTCAACTTCTGACAGCTCAGGGTTCGAATTGGGAACTCATCTTGTCCATGCATGCCTTACCCAAGGCACCAAATCCAGCCATGATGTTGTCTTTTAAAATATAAGGGAATGTGGCTGTGGCTAGAAACCCCTCTGAGCTACATTTTATGTGACAGTAAATTTAACAAGAATAACTTTTTTTTTTTTTTTAGTGAGAGCGAGAGAGACAGGAAGGGAAAGAGATGAGAGGCATCAACTGGTAGTTGTGGCACTTTATTCATTTATTGCTTTCTCATATGTGCCTTGACCAGGGGGCTCCAGCAGAGCCAGTGACCCCTTGCTCAAACCAGCAACCCCTTGCTCAAACCAGCGACCTTGGCCTTCAAGCCAGCAAGCTCAGGGTTTTGAACCTGGGTCCTCAGTGTCCCAGGCAGACGCTCTATCCACTGTACCACTGCCTGGTCAGGCAAGAATAACATCATAATGGCCACATGTTTTTCTAAATCACATACACTTTTATTTAAATAAATTTCAGAGTAACTTGATAGAAAAAGGTTTTCTTTGGAAATTTTTGTTCCTTCTAATAAAGACTGGTAGCCAGCTTTAAATGAGACCACCCAGGTAAAAGGTATGAGAATGCCCTTTACAACTCACATCAGGAATGTATTATCAAAGCTTCATTTCAGGAGTCTTCAAGCTTTACCCATTTGTGTTTGTTAAACCCCACGCCCAACCCCCATCCCCATCAATTGGTCTCATTTAGTCAGAAATAATCAAAATCAGGTTCCATAGGCAGGAACAGTTCATCTGTAATCAGGTCATAAGCATTACTTTTGGAAAAGATGAACACCAAGTAAAAGAAATAGGACATGTTCCCTGTTCTTACCGTTTCATTTGCTTCCTGTTGCTTTTCATCAAAATCTCTGATCAATTTCTTCTTCTCTTCTGGAAAAGATAAGACAAGTTTTATTTATTTATGTTTTACAGGAACAGAGAGTCAGAGAGAGGGATAAATAGGGACTGACAGGAACAGAGAGAGGTGAGAAGCATCAGTCATTAGTTTTTCATTGCCATTGCGACACCTTAGTTGTTCATTGATTGCTTTCTCACATGTGCCTTGACCGCGGGCCTTCAGCAGACCGAGCAACCCCTTGCTGTAGCCAGCGACCTTGGATCCAAGCTGGTGAGCTTTTGCTCAAGCCAGATGGGCCTGCGCTCAAGCTGGCGACCCCGGGGTCTTGAACCTGGGTCCTCCGCATCCCAGTCCGACGCCCTATCCACTGAGCCACCGCCTGGTCAGGTATAAGACAAGTTTTAAATGCTCAGTCCTGCTTCCACCCATTTGTCGAGTCCGTTCCCTCTGAATAGAATAAATTCCCCATTTCTCACATGTTGGAGGTGGTATTACTTAATCACTCCCAAAAGGCATTTAGAAATATTTGGGAACTGCTAAGACCAGGTAGCTTGGTTGGTTAAAGCACAGAGGTTACAATTCAATCCCAGGTCAGGGCACATAGGAACAGACCGATGTTCTTGTCTCTCTCTCTCACTCTCCCACCCCTCAAATCAATAAAATAAACATTTTTAAAAATTTCAAGGCGCCTGACCAGGCGGTGGTGCAGTGGATACAGCATCGGACTGGGATGCGGAAGAACTCAAGTTTTGAGACCCCAAGGTAGCCAGCTTGAGGGCAGGCTCATCTGGCTTGAGCAAAAAGCTCACCAGCTTGGACCCAAGGTCGCTGGCTCAAGCAAGGGGTTACTTGGTCTGCTGAAGGCCCGCGGTCAAGGCACATATAAGAAAGCAATCAATGACCAACTAAGGTGTTGCAACAAAAACCTGATGATTGATGCTTCTCATCTCTCTTCGTTCCTCCTGTCTGTCTGTCCCTATCTATCCCTCTCTCTGACTCTCCTCTGTCCCTGTTTAAAAACAAAACAAAACAAAACAAAAATATATATATATATATATATATATAAAAAATTTAAAGGCCCTGGCCGGTTGGTAGAGCATCTGCCTGGCATGTGGATGTCCCAGATTCGACTCCTGGTCAGGGAACACAGGAGAAGCGCCCATATGTTTCTCCACGCTCCCCCTTCCCTCTCTCTATCTCTCTCTTCCTCTCCCTCAGCCATGGCTCAGTTAGAGCGAGTTGGTCCGCCCTGGGTGCTGAGGATGGCTCCATGGCCTCACCTCAGGCACTAAAATAGCTCGCTTGCAGAGCAACAAAAGAACGGCTCCAGATGGACAGAGCATTGCCCCATAGGGGCTTGCCGGGTGGATACTGGTTGGGGCACACACGGGAATCTGTCTCTCTGCCTCCCTGCTTCTCACTTAAGAAAAAAATATTTTATTTTATTTCTTTACAGCGACAGAGAGTCAGAGAGAGGGATAGATAGGGACAGATAGACAGGAATGGAGAGAGGTGAGAAACATCAATCATTAGTTTTTCGTTGCCGTTGCAACACCTTAGTTGTTCATTGATTGCTTTCTCACATGTGCTTTGACCGCAGGCCTTCAGCAGACTGAGCAACCCCTTGCTGGAGCCAGTGACCTTGGGTCTAAGCTGAGAGCTTTTGCTCAAGCCAGATGGGCCCGCGCTCAAGCTGGCGAGCTCAGAGTCTCGGACCTGGGTCTTCCACATCCCAGCCCAATGCTCTATCCACTGCACCACTGCCTGGTCAGGTAAGAAAAAAATATTTTAAAGAAAAATGAATTATATGGAAACTTGCTACCATGCTGCCTGGGGAAAAGGAGGTTTATTATTACTGGCATTTAGTGCCCAAGGAACAAGGATATCCATGGTTGGGACAGTCCTGCATAACAAATATCTGGCCAGTAGTGTCCCTACTAAGAAACACTACATGTCTAGGTTAATCATTGTCAACCTCCCCACCCCCAATCCTGAGAGAGAAACCAGGCACACTGTCATCAGTAAGAATGTTTAACAATACAGGTTCTCTGAAATCCCTGTCCTCACTTTCACCCACATTATGCATCACTTCTTTAACCCTTATCCACTGCTTTTCTGCAAAACAAATTCAAACCTACCTACTCCGCTCGCTGGGGAAGGTGCATGGTATGGTACGTGTTTCCCTGCCATACCCACTAGCAGTGGTATGGAACTGACTCTCACACTGAGAAAGTTTTCCCCCTTTTGATTCCCAATCTTTTGTATCATCTCCTTTTGCTGCTAGTGTCTTTAATACCTAAAAATTACTTCTCTTTTAACAAAAATAGAAGAGGCTTCAGCTTCCAAGCAATTACCTAAAACAGCATTTAAAAAAAATATTTATTGTATTGATTTTAGAGAGGGAGGGAGGGAGGAAAGGAGAAAGGGAGAGAGACAGGAACATCAATCTGCTTCTGTATGTGCCCCGACTGGGGATTGAACCAGCAACCTCTGTGGGTCAGGATGATGCTCTAACCAACTGTGCTATCTGACCAGGGCTAAAACACAATTTTGCCTTCCCTGTATTTTTTCTGATCATTTAGATATTTCTACAGATTTTCCATCTAATACATATATGTGTGTGTGTGTGTGTGTGTGTATATATATATATATATATATATATATATATATATATTTAAGTGAGAGGAGGGGAGATAGACAGATTCCCACGTGTGCCCTGACTGGGATCCACCAGGTGACCTCGTCTAGGGCCAATGCTCGCAACAAAGCTATTTTTAGCACCTGAGGCAGAGGCTCCATGGAGCCATCCTCAGATTTGGGGTCAATGTGCTCTAATCAATTAAGCCATGGCTGCAGGACAGGAGAAGGGGGAGGGGAAGAAAACCCGATGGTCGCTTCTCCTCTGTGCCTGGTCTGGGAATCAAACACAGAGGCTGATGCTCTACCACTGAGTCAACTGGCCATGGCTCAGATTTTTCCATTTAAAGTAGTGATACAAATTTTCCTTTTAAATCTCTTCATGTATTAAATAAATGTATTTTATATGAAATAAGATGATTTAAAGAAAACGATTAATAGTAAAAATGGTAAATGGACATGGCAAAAATGATGAAGGGAGCCCTGGCCTGCTGTCACTTGGTAAACATTAGTACAGGGGAGAACTGCTGGTAAGTAAAGGAGATCAAGATCTGGTCCCAGCTTTGGGCTTGAGTTAACATGTAAGCTTGGGTAATGCTTTTCCTCTTTTTGGGATCTAACCTTCCTTGGCTATACAGTGCGGTAGATCATCCCTTTATATATTACAAGCAAAAATTAGCCCCATGTATGAGGAGCTTAATTTTTAACGTATACACTCAAATGAATGTTTGCCTTGGAAATCTACATATAATCTACTTATTACCCCAAAGTCACCATTGCTTATAATGTTTTTTGAACATTTAGAATTACCTTCACAATCTAGGAATAGTCTTTTTTTTTAATTGTGGTTTATATACGTACACACATACATCTACATATATATATGTTTTTTTTAAACAGGGACAGAGAGAGGGACAGATAGAAACGGACAGACAGGAACGGAGAGAGATGAGAAGCATCAATCATCAGTTTTTCATTCTGACACCATAGTTGTTCATTGACTGCTTTCTCATATGTGCCCTGACCGCAGGCCTTCAGCAGACCGACCGAGTAACCCCTTGCTCGAGGCAGTGACCTTGGACTCAAGCTGGCGACCTCGGGGGTCTCAAACCTGGGTCCTCCGCATCCCAGTCCAACACTCCATCCACTGCGCCACTGCCTGGTCAGGCCATATATATATATATATGTATGTATATATGTATATATATATGTATATATGTATATATATATAATTTGCCATTTTGACCATTTTTAAGTCTACAGTTAAATAGCATTAAGTACATTCACCTTGTACAACCATCACTACTATGCATCTCCAGCACCTTTTCATCATCCCAAATGAAACCCCAGTCTTTAAACACTAACTCCCCATTGCCCACATCCCCAGACTCTGGTAACCACCATTCTACTTTCTCTGTCTACAAATTAGACTACTTCACGCACTTCATGAGAGGACTCACACAGTATTTGTCCTTCTGCATCTAGCTTATTTCACTTGTCATAGCTTTGAAGTTTATCCATACTGTAGCATGCACAGGGCCACAGTCCTTTTTTTTTTTTTAATTTTTTTTATTTATTCATTTTAGAGAGGAGACACGGAGTGAGAAAGAGAGAGAGAGAGAAAGGAGGGAGGAGCTGGAAGCATCAACTCCCATATGTGCCTTACCAGACCAGTGCAGGGTTTTGAACTGACAACCTCAGTGTTCCCAGTCGATGCTTTACCCACTGCGCCACCACAGGTCAGGCCACAGTCCTTTTTAAAAAAAAAGTTTATGTATTTCAAAAGATTTTATTTATTGATTTGGGGGAGGGAAGTGGGAAGCATCAACTCACAATAGTTGCTTCTCATCTGTGCCCTGACCAGGCAAGCTGGGGGCTTTGAACCAGTAACCTCAGCAGTTCAGGTTGACACTTTATCCACTGCACCACCACAGGTCAGGCAGGGGCCACAGTCTTTCAAAGCTATGTATTTTTCATTCAGTGTGACTCCTAAATATAAGCCAACACTTCCATCAACTGAAGAAAGAGCAGTCTTTTTCAATGCCAAAGAACGAGCTTGAGTTGGGCTTATGGAGGGATGGCGTGTGGGTATTCAAACTGTCCTAAAATTCTCCTGGGTAATTGTTTACCCTTAAACCTTGCCTTTTAAACCCAATCCAATATAAGATGTAATACCACTACAGTGCTTTATATGGATTTATACTTATGTTAATCACAAGAGAATTTAGCATGACAGTTGTCTGCTGCTTTTTAAGTGATTATAAATCTTTTTTTTTTTTTTCATAATTGCTGGCCTCATAAAATTAACTTGGGAGCCTTCCCTCCTCTTGAATTTTTTGGAATAGTTTGAGAAGAACAGGTGTTAGTTTTTCTTTGAATGTTTGGTAAAATTCACTTGTGAAACCATGTGGTTCAGGACAATTTGTTAACTTTTTTTTATTACTGTTTCAATAAGTGATTATAAATCATTTTGGATGTGTGCATTCTATAGTCTCACTTGAGATCAAGTTCTTCTAGAACATGAAAATTTACTTTTTCTTTTACAGGTCCCATAAATTCTAGAACTTTAAACCTGACAATACACTCTTTGTGTATTTATCATCACGTGACATCCCCAATATACACAAGGCACTCCAGGTGAACCATTTCTCACTCCACACCACTCACAAAACCCAGAGTCTGCTGCTTTGAGAAAATAAAATAAAAAGGAGAAAATTGAGCCATGGCAAATTGTCTGCACCTTGACCACCTTGATAAAATAAGCACCAAAGCCCTGTTACTATCCCTGAGTGGGCTGTGTTTTCAGCCACCAGAAGTGAAATAATATCTGCAATCAAGAATGGTTACTTCCATGGAGAGGTATCAGTTTGTCACAAAAGTGCTGAGGGTCATTACTCTTCTGAATAGGCCCTTCTCCAACTCAAGTACACTCACTCCTGATCCAAGCCAGACAAGGCAGTATGAAATAGTCTACATGAGCGCCTTCCCTTTCTAGCTCAGATCTTTTTACAACTCTGTTAGTCATAAAGTCCCTTCCTACATCCTTCCTTTGTTAAAGGATATAAAGATCTGTGTTGAGGCAAATTCTAGAATGATTCAAATGATAAAAATAAGAGGGAGTGGGGGAGAGATAACTAACTTCCCTGCATCATTATGTTGTTCTCAGTCTTTTTGGAGCTAGAATATACTCTCTACCTGATTTTGAGAGCTAACACTGTAATCACCTACAAAATGGCAGGTCTACATACTGAATAAAATATACATAAGTATAATATTCAGCTCTGAAGACAGCCAGAGGAAGCCTACCTTAATGTTCAACAGGGTGACAGCCTCTCTTCCTTACAGGAAGTTTGAATTACCAGCTCAAGAATGGCTATACATGGCCCATTAGAGCTGTGGAAATAACTTGTTTTCACCAGGAGCTTTAAAGTACGCAAATGATTTGCTCTTGGCGCCCCACTGTGGCATTTCTAAGACCTGCATGCCCTTTTGTACAATCATTTACCTCATCTCATACCATGTAGGAGTTAAAAGCATCAGATCTAAGCCTGTTTACTCATCTGCAAATAGGAAATACAACAGCACTGGCCTTACAAGGTGGTCTGAAAGGGTGAAAAGAGACAACACATACAACAAGCATTTAGCAAATACCAGGTATATTAAGGGTTCAACAAAGAGTAACCACCATTGTTTTTTAAAGTAAATCCTTAGGTAGGAAGAACTATAAGCAAAAATAAAATGTACTAAAGAATATGAAGTGTTGGAAAAATTAAAATTCTGCAGCTTTTACCAATATGCTACATAGGGTCCTACATTATGATTATTTTTGGGGGTTCACAAAATAATAAGGTCTCATGTATTGATAATGAAATTTAAGTGAAATACAAAACTTGCAATAATTTTACAATACTCAGTAAGACATGTAAAAGAATGCCTTCAAGTGCTACAAAACCAAAACCAAAAATCATGACTATAGACACACTATATTAATTGGGTATGAATTTACAACACTCCAAGGTTATTTGGAAAGACCTTTCCAGATGCTGCAAAACTAAGACTAGCAATTATGGCTGTGGATAATAATATTAATATGATAGTAAACAGATTAATAATGATCACATATGAAATGGGTTGTCACTGCCACACAAGCTTTCTAAAATTGGACACACTGTGCCTGTTATCCTTTAATAGGTATATACACATCCATTTAAAAAGTGACAAAAATGTGGAAGGAGGCAGAGTAAAAATAAAATCACATTCCTTTCAAAACCCAATCATGTATTATTTTCTTCCCAACAATCCATAGTATTTATACAATCATTCAACATATATTTATGGACAGTGGTGGGATTAAAATAATTTAACAACTAGTTCTCTGTCCTAATGGCCATTTTAAGCATAAAAAAAAAAGATACACCAAAAGGTGGTTTATTATTTCATGCATTTAATACTTAAATAAGAACAATAAAAGAAGTACACAAAACTAGATAAGAGTTTTAAAATATTAATGAAAATATTTTAAATAATACCTGACAAAAAACAGTAAAACTGTTATTTAAGATATTTCCATATTGCTTTTTGATTGGCGTCCTCACTTGCAATTTTTTTCACCTATGGACAGAATGAACATTACTATGAGTGCTTAGAATACGCTGTTGCACAGATGAACATTAAAAAAGAGTAAGGAATGTGAACTTCTGATTTCCACATTGGGCGGCTGCCCAGGCGCCCACCTTAGAGAGAACCCTGATTTTAACAAACGGTTCGTCAAACTAAAAAAGAAGTTAGGTATTGGTTCTGCCAAACCAGTGAGAACCAACTGAATCCCACCACTGTTTATGGAGCACCTAGTATGTTCTAGAATTAGGTACATAATAACAAACCAGACAAAATAGATAGCATATGATAAAAGAAGGAAGGAACATTTCCGAACTCTTTTATGCGATCACCATTACACTGATATCAAAACCAGACATGGACCCCACAAGAAGAGAAAATTACAGGCCAATATCCCTGATGAACAAAGATGCAAAAGTCCTCAACAAAATATTAGCAAACTGAAATCAAAAGACATTAAAAGGATCACACATCATGATCAAGTGGGATTTATGCCAGGGATGCAATCAGTGATGGTTCAACATGAACAAATCAATCATGATAAAGCATGTTGACAAAATGAAGGATAAAAATCATATTATCTCAAATGAAAAACAAATATTTAACAAAATTCAGCATTCACTTATGATAAAAACTTCTTAAAAACTGATATAGCCTGACCAGGAGGTGGCGCAGTGGATA
The DNA here is from genome assembly GCA_037038555.1 of Rhynchonycteris naso. NCBI lineage: Eukaryota > Metazoa > Chordata > Mammalia > Chiroptera > Emballonuridae > Rhynchonycteris > Rhynchonycteris naso. The sequence continues at coordinate 32,220,602 of CM072999.1, read as the reverse complement.
GAGCGTCGGACTGGGATGCGGAAAACCCAGGTTCGAGACCCCAAGCTCACCAGCTTGAGCGCGGGCCCATCTGGCTTGAGCAAAAAGCTCATCAGCTTGGACCCAAGGTCGCTGGCTCCAGCAAGGGTTTGCTTGGTCTGCTGAAGGCCCGTGGTCAAGGCACATGTGAGAAAGCAATCAATGAACAACTAAGGTGTTGCGACGGCAAAGAAAAACTAATGATTGATGTTTCTCACCTCTCTCCATTCCTGTCTTTCTGTCCCTATCTATCCCTCTCTCTGATTCTCTCTCTGTCCCTGTAAAAAAAAAAAAAAAAAAACTGATATAAAGGGAACATATCTCAATATAATAAAGACCACGTAAGACAAGCCTACAGCTGCCATCATACTCAACAGTGAAAAGCGGAAAGCTTTCCTCTAAGATCAGGATGCCCACTCTCACCATAGTACTGGAAGTCCTAAGCAGAACAATCAGGCAAGAAAATAAAAGGCATCCCAATCAGAACAGAAGAAGTAAAAAACGGTTACTATTTGCAGATGACATTATAAGTAGGAAACTCTAAATACTTCAAAAAAAAAACTTTTAGAATAAATGAATTCAGTCCAGTGATAGGATACAAAAATCTACACATGGTTCCCAACTTAAGATAGATCAGTTTACCAACTTTCACCTATACGATGGTGTGAAAAAGGTGACATGCACTCAGAAACTGAGCTTTGAAATTTGATCCTCTCTTGGGTTAGTGATAATGTGGTACAACATACCCTTCTGACTCTGGGCAGTGACAGCAAGATGATTGTGCCCTACTGTAGGACAATGTAACTGTTCTGAGCACATTTAAGGTAGGCTAGACTAGGCTATATGTTTGGTAGGTTAGGTGTATTAAAGGCATTTTTAACTTATATTTTCAACCCACAATGCGCTTATTGGAACATAACCCATCATAAGTTGAGGAGTATCTATATACAAAAACTTGTTATATTTCTATACACTAATAACAAACTATCAGAAAGAGAAATTAAGAAAACAATGACATTTATAGTTGTATCAAAAAGAATAAAATACCTAGAAATACATTTAACCTAGGAGGTGAAAGTCCTGTACTCTGAAAACTATAAGACACTAATGAAAGGAACTAAGAGACACCAGTAGGTAGGAAGATATTCCATGCTCATGGACTGGAAAAATCAGTACTGTTAAAATGCCCATACCATCCAAAGCAATCTATAGATTCAATGTAAACTCTATCAAAATTCCAATGGCATTTTGCACAGAAATAGAACAAAAAATTGTATGGAACCACAAAAGACCGATTAGCCAAAACAATTTTGTGAAAGAAAAAAGGTGGAATTATCACACTTCCTGACTTCAAACTATATTACAAAGTGATAGTAATCAAAACAGTATGATACTGGCATAAATCAGACACAAAGATCAAAGGAACAGAAAGCCCAGAAATAACCCACATATACGGTCAATTATTTTATGAGGAACCAAGACTATACATTGGAGATACATACATATTAGGAAAACCCAATCTTTCCCCTCCTATGTCTTTATCTCCTGTATAGGGGAAAAAACCCAGTCCTTCCTCCTGTGTTTCTTTCCTGTGTGTCTCCTTTGCTACTCACACAGAACACTTCACTTCTGGTGACCAAATACGTGGGGGGTTTCTCCTACACCAAGAACTGTGACACCATCTGAGTCTCCTACAACTCAACTAAATTCTGCTACTATCCAGAGATAGCATCAGATTCCATAGGTTAAGGGCTCAGTCCCATATGACTGCCTCTCCCTGCCCCCTTTAGATGCCAACTGCAAGTAGCCCCAAGGTTGCCCACAAACTTCTGCCCAATTTGGTGATAAACTGGAGGTTCCCAGGACCCTCTCCTCAACTGGGATTAATTTGCTAGAGCAGCTCACAAAATTCAGAGAAACGCTTACTTAGGTTATCAGTTTATTAAATGGTATAATAAAGGATACAGATGAATAGCTAGACTAAGAGACACATAGGGCAAGGTCTGGGAAGGTCTCAAGCACCGGAGCTTTTGTCCCCAAGGAGTTGGGGTGCATCACCCTCTCAGAGTGAATGTGTTCACCCACCTGGAAACTCTCTGGATCCCATCACATTGGGATTTTATGAGACCTCCTCACATAGGCATGATCAATTTTTAATCCAGAGAGTAGGGAGCACAGCTGAATATCCAAGCTGCTAATCATCAGTTGGCCTTTCTGGTGATCAGCCCCCATCCAAGAGCCACAGAAGAGCCCACCCAGGGTTGCCTCATTAGAACGGATGCTTCCAGTGCTCTTATCACGAGGAAATTACAATCGTTTTAGGAGCCCTGCGTCAGGAACCAGAACAAAGACCAACTATTAGAATAAGATGCTCCCAGTGTTACTATTCAGGAAACTGAATAGTTTGAGGGGCTCTGTGCCAGGAACTAGGGCAGAGACCAATACTGTATATATATATTTTCTATTATCTCACCAAAAAGGACAATTTCTTCAATAAATGGTGGTGGGAAATCTTGACAGCCATGTGCAAAAGAATGAATGTGGAGACTACTTACTATCTTACACAACACACAAAAAGTAACTCAAAATGGGTTAAAGACTTGAACGTAGGACCCAATGAGCTACCACCGCCTCACACCTATTAAAACGGCTATTATAAAAAGGCAAGAAATGCCCTGGCTGGTGAGCTTGGTTGCTTGGAGCATCATTCTGAAACAGAGGTCGCCGCTCAAAGTCCCGGTCTCAGGGCACACACAGGAGCAGATCAATGTTTCTTTTTCTCTCCCCCCACCCACCTTTCCTTCCTCTCTCACTAAATTCAATAAATAAAAATTTAGAAATTCAAGAAATGACAAGTGTTGGCAATATTGTGGAGAAAATATACAGCTTATGTTCTAGGTCAGAGACTTTCAAAACATGAATCAGAAATCCCCTGGAGTGCTGGGACCAAGAACTTGCATTTCTAACAAGTTTCCAGATTATGTTGATGCTGCTGGTTTAGGGGACCACCATTTGAAAACCACTGTGCTAGTGAAAGAAAGGCAAATAATACACTATAATCATCATAAACATGTAAAGAGCCTAGTATGTTAGAAGATAAGTGTTCTAGAAAAAATGGGAAAATAAAGCAAGGTAAGAGTAGCTATATACAGAGCTAGTATTCTTATGGTTTTTTTTGTTTGTTTTTTTACAGGGACAGAGAGAGAGTCAGAGAGAGGGATAGATAGGGACAGACAGACGGGAACGGAGAGAGGTGAGAAGCATCAATCATTAGGTTTTCGTTGCCTTGCGACACCATAGTTGTTCATTGATTGCTTTCTCACATGTGCCTTGACCGCGGGCCTTCAGCAGACCGAGCCACCCCTTGCTGGAGCCAGCGACCTTGGGTCCAAGCTGGTGAGCTTTTGCTCAAGCCAGATGGGCCCGCGCTCAAACTGGCGAGCTCGGGGTCTCGAACCTGGGTCTTCTGCATCCCAGTCCAACACTCTATCCACTGCGCCACTGCCTGGTCAGGCTCTTAGGTTTTGTTTAAATAAAATATCCAGTTTCCTACATAATAGTCCGTAGCAATGGCTAATTGCTCTTACTACTGTCAGTCAGTATCCTAAGAGCTTTACATACATTAACTTATTTAATTCTCATAAATCCCCTACGAAGTAAATACTATAATTTGTTCCCATTTTGCAGGGGAAACTAAATAGGTTAAAGTAAGTTGTTCAAGGTCAGACAACTACTAAGAGGTGGATCTAGGATTTGAACCCAGCCAGTTTGGTTCTAGAATCGCTGTGCAACTATAGCCTCTCAGTGACTGAAATATAATAATTATCAAAAACGTTTGTTGAAAAATGACTGAATTGCCTGACCTGTGGTGGCGCAGTGGAAAAAGCGTCGACCTGGGAACACTGAGGTCGCCAGTTCAAAACCCTGCACTGGCCTGGTCAAGGCACACATGGGAGTTGATGCTTCCAGCTCCTCACCCCTTTCTCTCTCTCTCTCTCTCTCTTTCTCTCTCACTCTCACTCTGTGTCTCCTCTCTAAAATGAATAAATAAAAAAAAGAAATTAAAAAAAAAAGAAAAATGACTGAATTCAATTACAGCACCTAAGCATAATAATACCTAAGCATAATAATTCCTGATGGAGATTAAAGTTCTGGAAAGCTGATGAAGTAGTCCTGGAACTAGAAATAAGGATTCAAAGATGAGCCCCCCAGTGTTTGCTTAATTAAATTCTATTTATACAAGAAATATTCATTAAGAGAGAAAGTTGTTGAAAGTTTTTTCTTTTTAAGATTTTTTTTTTTTTTTTGGTTGATTTCAGAGAGAGAGGGATCGTGATCATAGTTGCTTCACTTCTGGTATGTGCTTTGACCAGGAAAGCCCGGAGTTTCGAACTGGTGACCTCAGGCACTGTGTCACCTCAGGTCAGCCAAGTTGTTAAAATTCTTATCATAATCTGGGGATATGTGTATATTGTATTTATTTACCCATTAAACAACTAAGTTTGTTAACCAGCGACTTGTGCTAAGACTATTTTGTACTAGGGTAGAAATTCACATCGCTTTGATTGTACTCTTTGCAGAAATGAGAAAAAAGATAGATGACAAAGGTGAATATAACTAATTTTTCTATTTTTCAAACAGGATGCATTATTTAGCCTTACGGAAATGGGAATTGCAAAATTTAATTCTGCACTAGGCTTTAAAAACAGTACATATTTTCAACCATGTAAATCAGATCCCATCACGCTGTTGTTCAATATCCTTTAACTACATCCCATCTCATTCAGAAAAAGACACAAACCTTTTTCTGTGGTCTACAAGGCATCCCATCATTGGGCCCTACCTACTTCTTTCTAGCTTTATCTACTACAACTATTTCCTTTGTTCCTTCCACCAATAACTGGCCTTCTTGCCTTTCCTAGAACATACCAAGTTCATTTCTGCTTAAGGATTTTTGCAGAACTGCTCCGTCCTCCTGACACTCACTTGTCCCAGATTTTTACATGGTTTACTCCCTTTATTCAGATCTCTGCTCAAATGCCATCTCTTCAAAGAGGGCTTTCACAGCTGCCATTCCTTTGCCCTGCTTTATTTTCCTGTACAGGCAAACGGAGATTTTGCAGGTTGCGTTCCAGAGGACCCGTTCCAGAGGACCACAATAAAGTGAGTCGCATCCTTTTTGCAGGTCGAGAGTCTTGTCTTAAATTTGTTAAAAACGCAACATCTGTGAAGTGCAAAAGGGGAACTGCAATAAAATGAAGTATGCCTGTGTTGCCCTTAACACGTCCCCCTAGTACTTATACATCATCATCAACCCATTAAAATGGGAACTTGTATTAACAGTATCTAGGACAGCGCCTGGCATACAGTAACGTTTCCCAGTAAATGCAAGTTAAATAAACGTATTGGTTTCATTCTCACCAGTCATTTAACTCATATGACCTTGGGTAACTCACAAAGCTAACACTCAAGCTCTGACCCTTAAGTAAAAACAATAAAAATAAAGTCTTGGCCTGACCTGTGGTGGCGCAGTGGATAAAGCGTCGACCTGGGAACACTGAGGTCGCCAGTTCAAAACCCTGCACTGCTCTGGTCAAGGCACATATGGGAGTTGATGCTTCCAGCTCCTCCCCCATTTCTCTCTTTTTCTATCTCACTCTGTGTCTCCTCTCTAAAATGAATAAAAAAAAAAAAAAGTCTTATCCGTCTTGCCATCAAGATCGATTTCGTCATGAGGCCAAGAACTGTGTTTCCTACAGATTAAACAAGACACTCTGCAGGAACTTGAATTTTGAAATAGTGGGGCAGGAAACAGTCTAAGCAGAAAATTCGTAAGAGGACTTCACCTAAACGCCACAATCCTGGTTTTAAAGACCAACGCCAAAAGCTACGATTTACTAAATTTGGGCTCTTTTGGCGCTACAGATCCTTTGCCAGTCTGGTGAAGAGTGTGAACCTCTCTTGAAAATAATCACTTAAGTGCATAAAAGAAAAACAGAGAGAGAAGGCTACAAAAGCAATCAGTTCTCCTGAAATATAGGACCGCAGATTTAAAATCTCCTACGCTTGCCTGACCAGGAGGTGTCGCAGTGGATAGAGCCACAGACTGGGATGCGGAAGACCCAGGTTCGGGACCCCGAGCTCGCCAGCTTGAGCGCGGGCTCATCTGGCTTGAGCAAAAGCTCACCAGCTTGGACCCAAGGTCGCTGGCTCCAGCAAGGGGTGGCTCAGTCTGCTGAAGGCCCGTGTCAAGGCACATGTGAGAAAGCAATCAATGAACAACTAAGGTGTTGCGACGGCAACAAAAAACTGATGATTGATGCTTCTCACCTCTCTCTGTTCCTGTCTGTCTGTCCCTGTCTATCCCTCTCTCTGACTCTCTCTCTGTCCCTGTAAAAAAATAAATAAATAAAATCTCCTACGCTCTTCCTGACACAGTGAAAATTAGAGGAGAAAAATCTGAAGGCTCTGGAGGAGGAAGCGACGCTCCGAGGTTCAGCACTGAGCACCAACCTAAGTGGCCGAAGCGAGATAGTGGGCGCCGGACTCAGCCAGCTCCAAGGGGCGTGTACGAAGATGAGGACCGGAGAGAAGAGGGCCCGGGTCTGGGAAGACGGTGGGGGCTTCTCCTCCTAGAGCGCGCGCGGCGGAGTTCCCAGGGCTCAGCCCGCCCCCGCCTCACCTGTCCCTCCAGTCCCCAGGAGCCGCTCCGGCACGCCTCGTAGATCTTCATGGAGGCCGCGGAAGATCTCGTGCAGTTTCTCGAAATGCTCGGAGGAGGCGGCGGAGGTGGCCATGGCGCAGGCCGCGCTCCAGCAGCAGCCGTCGAAATTCGGGGACCGGGGCCCTCTCCAAGCCCAGCGGTCAGCCGCCCAGCCCGGCGGGCATCACGGGGACCACCGCCCCCGCCGCCCAAGACGAGACGCTTCCTGGGCCGCAGGGAAGTCCTCCCGAGCCGGAACGCCCACCCCCTTAAGCCCGTCACTGCGGGAGCGCCGGGCGCGAAAGCCTGACGGTAAGTCGAGCGGGCGCTGCTGCCCGGGCGACTACAGTGAGAGCAGCAGAGCTCCCGGGCTATCCTCAGTGCCGGAACTCCGGGAAAAGCCACTGCGAGTTTGGGGAGAGCGCCACGGATGAAGAAACTGAGGGGCGCGTGTGACAGGCAACGCGGCCGCCCTTCTCCAGAGTTCTGTCTCTTGGTGTAGGGCGGCACCGCAGTGCATGCCGGGGGCTGTAGTTCGGCGGAGGTGGCGCTCCTACCGGAGATCACGCGCGGAGGGACGCGGTAGTTCCATCAGCGCCGCTGCGGGCGAAGTGACGCTGAGTATATTGGTTTGGTATCGGACTGCACCTGGACGTCATCGTAACTATTGTCATGCTTTTGGGTTCCTCTGACTTCCTCCGACAAAATGTTCGCTTTCAGACCTTGAAAGATAGTCGGGACCCTGCAGCGGTAAAGCACTTTTTCTGAGGCCAAGCGACCAGTCACCTGCTTTCAGAAGTGGCCCCCGGCAGTGTTACCCCCAAAATATGCACTCCGCCTTTCGCTGCCAGGATGGCCTTAGCGTTTTTCGTTCATGTAGCAGGTGTGTGTTAATATTAAGCATTGTCACAGTGCAGGGGTCCGGGCATACGTTGATGAATAAAAGATTGACTCTGTGCTTCGGTAATTCATAAAGTGGTGAGCAACGGGTACCCAGTTTCAAGTCGCACTCCCAGTGTAACGTGTTAACAATTACAGAGTCCTTTACTGCCCTCTATGGGTTGTCATGGTTCAATGGAAGGGAATTCCTATTTTCACCGATACGGTTTGCACATTTTGAAATATTTGCTTGGCAGCCCAATGTTTAAAAACTGCCCGCACATATTCAAAGATGTCTGTCTGTCCAGGAGGAAATGATTTGGTGATTTATATATCCTAGACCCTTATTTTTACTAGATTTAGTTCGCTAACTATTGATTCAAACTTGCTAAGCTCCTCCTATTAAGCATAGAGAGATAGCAAATTCTGAGCTTGTTAGTGACAGTGTCCTGTAAAGTCACATAGCATTGTTATAAGGGACAAGAACAAAAAGGAAAGGTAAATAACCTGGGATGGCAAAAGTAATTTTTGTATAGCATCAGAAAAGTAGAAGATGGGTGAATGATCAAATTATCACACAACTGAAGTTAACGGCATTTCAATCAAGAGTGTATTGTAGCTAGACTCTGGGACATATTATCCCTTAGAATGGATAATGATTGCATAACCATAATAATGAAGTGTTTTCTTCTTTTGACTATAATTAAACATTCATTTAATTGTTTTTATCTGTTGATTTTAAATTTTTTATTTATTTTATTCATTTTAGAGAGAAGACACAGAATGAGAGAGAGAGAGAGAGAGAAAGAGAGAAAGGGGGGAGGAGCTGGAAGCATCAACTCCCATATGTGCCTTGACCAGACCAGTGCAGGGTTTTGAACTGGCGACCTCAGTGTTCCCAGGTCGACGCTTTATCCACTGTGCCACCACAGGTCAGGCCTCTGTTGATTTTAAACTTTTCTTTAATTCTTATACTTTTTATTCTAGTAAATTAAAACATGATAAATAATCAAAACTTTTTATTTGTCCTTGACAGTTCAATATAAATTAAGTAAAATATTAATTCAGTTATTCCACTGCACTGTTATCAAAAGCTTTCCAATTTTTCCACAAAATGATCACTTCTAAATATATAGTTTACTGGTCAAAACAAGTTTAACAAAAGATTATTAATTTTACAAATATGAGAAGACTGTGGTCCTATTACTCTTTTCCCCACCAAAGTGAATATACAATTGTTGGTCCAAGCAAATCACAAACTCTATTAGAATAACATACTATAAATAAGTGATGGAAACATTACCAATTCCTCAGACTTCCTTTGGCAGCATTACTTTTGGCAAAAGTTCTCCAAATAAAATGTAATTCTTAGCAAACAGAGATATTTTAATCTTGTCAATATAATGTAAGGAAATGCCCTAAAAAAAATTCTTATATTGACTGTAACTGCCAATATCAGTCTCTAAGATAATTTTGCTGAATAACAAATTGAGTTTTGTTTGGGGATTTCTTCTGCCACATTGGTTGAATGGTGCTTAAGATAGTACCCTAGCAGTCTTGCTAACTCAGGTGCTCACCCTTAGTGCTTCTACAGGTGGTTATTGCCATCTTAAGCTTTTTTTAAATTCTGTGAGGGGAGGGGAGACAGAGACAGACTCCAAGATATGCCCTGACCTGGATCCATCAGGCAAAACCACTAGGGGGCATTGCTCTGTTGCTCAGCAACTGAGCTCTTAGCTATGAGGCCCAGGTTATGGAGCCATCCTCAATGCCTGGGGCCAACTCACCCCAACTGAGCCATAGCTACAGGAGGGGGAGAGAAAAAGAGAGAGAAGTGAGAGGAGGAGTGGAGAAGCAGATGGGTGCTTCTCCTGTGTGCCCTGACCAGGAATCAAACTTGGGACATCCACATACCCACTTATGCTCTACCACTGAGCCAACCAGCCAGGGCCCTCTTTTTTTTTTAAATCCTTAACTAGTCCCTTCATTATCTTCTTGGCTTGTTCTTATTTTTGAACTTCTTTCCTGGTACCCATGTGCTTCCTGGTGGGTAGTTATCAACATATAGAGTCTGCTTTCCCCTGCAGCTCTACCCATTTATATCAAAGACTGGATGACACTGGCTTGCTCCAACTATGATCATTTACCTGCATCAGGGTCCAGTTTAATACTGTTTTTGAATTTTGTGGAAATAATCCCAACTGCAAAAATACACAGGAACACATATACTCAGTAACAAACACCAAATAGCCTTTCCCATCTTCTGGTTTTCTAAGGCACAAAAGGGAGGCTTCCATGGGTCTCAGGCCAGTAACTGAGGTTAGGAGGCCTACCTCCTCAAACTCCTTTCATTATCTCCTTGCTGGCTGGAGAAATAGTAGGAAAATGAGCGTTTAAACTTTATTTTTATTTCTGCCTCCCCCCATATTTCTGCCATCCTCCAAAACCCACAAACTTCTTAGAAAAGAAAGCTCTTCCATCGTCTAGGCATGGGAAAGTGTCTTAACAGCGGTGGTTAGGTCATCAGAGATACAGCCATGCCACAATCCAGACTCAGTTAAATTTCCAGTCATAATCCAGATGCTGACACCATGATGGTTTTCTTAAAAGATAAGGGACAAGCCTTGCTCTTGAGCCACGCCACTGTGACTCTTGCAGTTCAGCTGAAGCTGCAGTGTGGCCGTCTTGAGGTGAAGGTTGGTTGGTTAGAACTACACTGTGAACAAAAAGGGTAGAAACGAGTCCAAACTGCCACAAATCAACACTGCCAAAGTTTAGGTCCTCCTAAGTAACAGGTTTCAGAAGGAGACTGTGAGCCCACTGGTCATCAGTGTGTTCTTATCCCATGATATCTGTTAGAACTGGCAGTAACAAGAGCCAAGGAAATCTTATTTTGGTGAATTTAGCAGTGTACACTGGGCTTTCATCAGACATCAAGTTGGCAAGGCTGGAAGGTTTGTTCTCTTTGTGCTCAAGGTTTTGGCCATCCTGAAGGAGAATCATTTTGGCAAGGAGTACTGAGCAGTCTAGCTGCACACTTGACTTAGGTTCAACTGCTGCCACCTGTCAATCCATAGGGATGCCCAGCAGGTCACAGCTGACATCCCATAGCCGCCTTGCTGTTGTCTCATTACGAGCCTGGGCAGAGACCCATGTCACGTGGCAGTCACTGGAAGGGAAAGAGGGAGGTTTAATGCACAGGGTTAAGAACGGAGTCTGTTTTCTGCCTGAGATAAGGAATATGACAGAAAAAGCAGGGATAACATGTCCTCTAGGCACTTCACATAGCCAAGTTTCGTCCTACCTCTTCATTCTCGGCTTTTCCCGAGGGAAAATGTCATTACCATTTTAGATCTCACTGGACCAACTCTGATCAGAATACTTTGGTTGATATAAATGCATATTATTTAGTCTTAATAGTGCCCTTTGAATGTCTATATTTAACTGTAACATCAGTGTCTGCCTGACACCTGTGATTGCCCATCTTGTTCAAATAAGTCTCTGAGCTCCATTCTATAGGACTACCCTGTACAGTGTCATGTAGCTGAGATCCTGTATTTACATTGGGCACATACTTGGAGTGGTAAACAAAACAAAACACTTCTTATTTCTATTCTACCTGGTTTTAAACTTGAAGAACAGGTAGTCAGCTTCATAAGATAATGAAAGAAGAAAAGATATCAGAAAAGAAATGATAACAATGTATCCAGTGTTTTATATACCTTCTCTTCATTGCTGTAATTCTAATTACTTTAAGTCACCATTAAATGCAGGAAGAATATCCCAACTCTGCATGACACAGAAAGTTTTCTCAAGGATAATTTTTCCCCCCGATGTTAGAAGCAGGAGGCAAACAGACTCCCACATGCGCCCAACCGGGATCCACCTGGCATGCCCACCAGGGAGTGATGCTCTGCCCATCTGGGACGTTGCTCCATTGCAGCCCGAGCCATTCTAGCACCTGAGGTGGAGGCCACGAAGCCATCCTCAGTGCCCAGGGCCAATTTTGCTCCAATGGAGCCCTGGATGCAAGAAGGGAAGAGAGAGATAGAGAGGAAGAAGAGGGGGAAGGGTGGAGAAGCAGATGGGCACTTCTCATGTGTGCCCTGACCGGGAATTGAACCTGGGACTTCTACACACCGGGCTGACACTCTACCGCTGAGCCAACTGGCCAGGGTCCAAATTTTTTTATTTTTACTTTTTTATTTATTCATTTTAGAGAGGGGAGAGAGAGGGACAGAAAAAAGAGAGAGAAGAGGGGAGGAGCAAGAAGCATCAACTCCCATATGTGCCTTGACCAGGCAGGCCCAGGGTATTGAACTGGAGACCTCAGTGTTTCCAGGTCGACTCTTTGTCCACTGTGCCACCACAGGTCAGATGCAAATTCTTTAATTCTTTTTAATTAAAAAGAAAAAGGAGGCCTGACCTGTGGTGGCGCAGTGGATAAAGCGTCGACCTGGGAACACTGAGGTCGCCAGTTCAAAACCCTGAACTGGTCTGGTCAAGGCACATATGGGAGTTGATGCTTCCAGCTCCTCCCCCCTTTCTCTCTTTCTCTCTCTCTCTCTGTGTCTCCTCTCTAAAATTAATAAAAAAAAAGAAAAAGAAAAAGGAGCCTGACCAGGCAGTGGCGCAGTGGATAGAGCGTTGGACTGGGATGCAGAAGACCCAGGTTCGAGACCCTGAGCTCGCCAGCTTGAGCGCGGGCCCATCTGGCTTGAGCAAAAGCTCGTCAGCTTGGACCCAAGGTCGCTGATTCCAGCAAGAGGTGGCTTGGTCTGCTGAAGGCCCGCGGTCAAGGCACATGTGAGAAAGCGATCAATGAACAACTATGGTGTCGCAACGGCAACGAAAACCTAATGATTGATGCTTCTCACCTCTCTCCATTCCTGTCTGTCTGTCCCTATCTATCCCTCTCTCTGACTCTCTCTCTGTCCCTGTAAAAAAAAAAAAAAAGGAGCTCAAAAAGGAAGAAAACTGAATTGACATAAAATATAGGAATAAAAAAGAAAACAACCAGAAAGTATAATCATCAGTATAAAAGACAACATGAGGCCCTGGCCAGTTAGCTTAGTGGTAGAGTGTCGGCCCGGTGTGTGGATGTCCTGGGTTCGATTCCCTATCAGGGCACACAAGAAAAGCGCTCATCTGTTCCTGCAACCCTTCCCCTCTGGCTCCTCTCTCTCTCCTCCTCCTCTTACAGCCATGACTTGATTAGAGCGAATTGTCCCCAGGTGCTGAGGATAGCTCCTTGGCCTCTGCCTCAGGTGCTAAGAAGAGCTTGATTGCTGAGCAACAAAGCAACACCCCAGATGGGCAGAGCATCATCCCCTAGTGGGCTTGCCTGGTGGATACCCATTGGGGTGCATGCGGGAGTCTGTCTTTGCCTCCCCTTCTGTCGCTGAATAAAAAAATTAAATAAATTAAAGACAACATGAATAAAATCAAACTGAGCAGTTACCACAAAAAAATGTGAATGGGTCAAATTCCCCTATTAAAAGATGAAAACCCTAGAGTTAAAGGACAAAAGCTATGTTAGAGAAAGTATTTTCTAAAAGGGGCATGGTATACCAAACAAATATAAAGTATTTCCTTTAGGCAATAAAATTTCATCTTCTAAAACAGATACATTCATACCTGAAGTGATTCCCACTTAGATTCTCAAGACCTTCTGTTAAGGCACAGTAGAGGCTGGTCTGGGCTCCCTGCTGGGGGGTCTTGATGAAGAAGGAGAAGAGCTGCCACATCAATCTCATAAAAGATGAGTGCCGAACCAATTCAGAGTTGACTGTGCCAGGGTGCACAGAATATGCTGTAATGCCAGAGCCTGGTGGGGGGTGCCACAGAGAGAGGGCAAGACAGGACTTAATGTTGCTGAATGGCTGAGGAGAGCGGAGGACATGAATCAACACTGCCCGGTTTCCAGCTCTACCACTCATCAGTTGTGTGACCTTGGGCAAGCTACAGATGTTGTGACTCAAATTCCTCATCTGTAAAATGGGAATAATCCTCCCAGGATTGTTCTGAGGATTAAATGAGTCAGATGTAAAAGAGCTTAGAATAGCATCATGCATTTATACATATGCTATTTCAGGTCCCCAATACTTCACTAGAAACCTTGGGGACAGAAATGTTTCCATTTTTTTCTGCATTATAAAAGTAACACGATACAAATACATACATTATTTATTAACAACTCTCTCTAGTACAGGTGAGGTTTTGTTGCCCAATGTGTTTTGGTGTCAAGCCTATAAAGAAAATGAATTTTCAGGCCTTTGTAGATTTCACAAATTGCAGATAAAGGACTGTGGACTTATTTTCAACTCGACTTCTACTCTAGATGACCCCTATTTAGTATTCTATGTTCTAACCATAATGAACTCCATTTCTCAAACTGAGCCCAGAACTTCACTCATTCTGCCCCCTCTACTCGGAAGGTCCCCCTGCCATTTCATCCCACCTACCCTGTAACCATTCAATTTCTAATCATCCTGCATGGGCTCAACATGCAACCGACTTCCTCAGAGAAGTCTACCCTGATCTCTCAGACCGAAAAAGACCCCCTGCAAATCCGTTTCAGGTCCTGTACTTCCCTTTTATAGTATTTACTAATATAACTATACAACAGCAGCAAAAAGGCAATCATCTAGATGCTAAGGAAATGAATAAGTAAACTAAGGTACAACTCTATACTACCAGAGACAATGCAGCCAACAAAAGGAATGGGATAAATCTCTATGTACTACAGAAATCCCCAAAACTATTGTGTCGGAATTTCAGTTCCTTATGCTGTATAGGATACATGTACCTAAATGCATAAGACGTTTGGAAAGTTGCGCAGTAAAAGTTGTTGGCAGTGTTTTTCTTTCTTTCTTTTGAGAGTGAAGGAGAGAGAGAGAGAGAGATAAACATGATTTGTTGTTCCACTTATTTATGCATTTACTGGTTTATTCTCTCTTTTTTTTTAACTTTACCCATGTCTTTTAACTTTTTTTTTTAATTTTTTATTTATTCATTTTAGAGAGGAGAGAGAGAGATAGAGAGAAAGAGAGAAGGGGGGAGCAGCAGGAAGCATCAACTCCCATATGTGCCTTGACCAGGAAGCCCAGGGTTTCGAACTGGCGACCTCAGCATTTCCAGGTCGACGCTTGATCCATGGCGCCACCACACGTCAGGCATTTACTGGTTTATTCTTACATGGGCCCTGACGGGGGATTGAACCCACAACCTTGGCATATCAAGATGACACTCTAATTAGCTGAGCTACCCAGGAGCAGAGTTACCCAGTAGCTGAGCTACCCAGGAGCATAGCAGTGGTTTCTTGAGGAAAGAAAAGTAGGAGGGGGAGAGAGGGGAATAAGTGAAGAGGGTTTTTCACCTTTAACTCTACGTACTTCTACCTTATTTGAACTTTTACAATGAAAATGATTCATGTATTGCTAGGCTGATTTTACATGTGACAACTGTATAAATACTGGATAATTATCTCTCCCCCACTGGACGTAAACCAAATGAAGAAATGGCCTGTACCTGTCTTGTGCACGACTCCATGCTAAGCCCCTATTCCAATGCGCAGAACAGCACAGGCATTGAATGCCTGCCTGTTGAGTGGTGAATGAATGCCTCTTCACACCCAGGTCTCTTTCATTGCACCACAGCAGTTCCCACCTAATCCTCACACCTATCAGGCTTCCTCACTCATGCAGCCTGCTTTATCTGGAGCCTCACAGCGGAGCCCATTTCTTACCTCCACGCCACCCTGGCTCCCTGACCAACCCTTTGGATAGTTCTCACCATTCTGATCTTGATCCACCCTGCGCTGATAAAGAATGCCATGCCCTGCGCATAGACTGGACTTAGGAACTGAGCTGACCACCAGCTTCCTTCCTCCCCATATCAGAGCTGCCCAAACTGTTTGATGATCCTGTTCCAATAATGGGACTCCTGTGCCTGACTCCGTAAGCCTGAATTCTGGCCGCCTCGGCCCCTAAGCAACCCCAACTGTCCACCCTGGACTTCCTTTCTCTTTACTGAAAATCCAGTGAATGATGCTAAGGACCTCTGTCTGTCTGTGACTGGATAGTCCCCTGCATAAGCATACATTTACCTTTTATTTGACCCTTTGCTGTTAGGGAGACAACTCCCTCTCCCCTGTCCCACCCAGCACTTATTTTATCCTTATGACTGTAGTTAGTGCAAGTTCAGGTCCCTCCCTTCTTCTTAGTTTCACTATAAGTAAAAAACCTTAACTTACTCATGAAGCCTGAATTAATTATGACAATAACCTGTAAAGTAGTCCCATTCTACATGCGAGGAAGTAAGTCTGTCTTGAAAAGTTAAGTAACTTGCTACAGGTCACACAGCTAGTAGTGGCAAAACCAAGCCTTCAGACTCACAGAATCTCCCCATCCCCCAACAGCCACCTGCAATATTCAGTTGTGGGCTGCTTACTAAAAGTGCATCTAGTGATAGTCATGGAGGCAGGACCTGGCCAAACGGCAGGTTCCAGGAAACAGGTTCTATTTCCGTGGCTTTCGGCTACTTCCCCAATCCATGTTTCCATACTCATTTCTTCTAAGCCTACCTTTTAGTCTCCGGGCCAGTTCCCGAGTGAAGAGAATGTTGGCTAACTTGCTATGGCAGTAAGCCAGACCTGCACTATAGAATTTCTCGCCCTGAAGATTATGGAAATGGATCCTTCCCAGGAGGTGTGCTAAGGAAGACACATTCACCACCCTTGATGGGGCTGATTCCTTCAGCTTTTCCAGCAGCAGATGGGTCAAGAGGAAGTGACCTGCAAGAAAAACTAGAGTTAACAGAGGTCAGAGCCAATGCAGGGGAGAAGGGAATAGTGGTGAGCAGGGCTCAGCTATGGGAAGCAGAGAACTCAGGAATAAAGCTTTCCGTCGTGTTAATTCGTTATCAACTACAGAGCAAGTTCAGTAAGGGTTTAGGGAAACAGAAGCAGTCAAAGACACAAGACATGTCTGGATTGTGTGAATACAAACATGATGTTCCATGTCTCATTCCAACTTTGATTATGTCACTTTTTAGAGCAGGCAGCCTCTACCTGATGCTAGCCACAAAGAAAGCAATATAACCCTCAATAAAAATACGCTGTTCAAAAATGTCCTAAGGTAAACGGAATCCGAATCACAGACTACAATGTGGGTTGAACTGAGTGGGCCTCAAGTATATCCCTACATTTTCCAGCAGAACTATATTATTTCTTTACAGTCCATTATGGCCCAGAGGTCCAATCACACCCCATAGAAGGCTTAATCTGGCCCCTAAGTTTTCCAAGGAGAACTTAGGTTCCCTCTAGCTTTTGTGCCCAGATTTCTTACCCAAGTGGTTGACTCCTATATGCATCTCAAAGCCGTCCGCTGTCTTGGAGTAGGGACACATCATCACTCCTGCGTTGTTGATCAAAATGTGGAGATGCTTTTCCTCTGCAGAGAAGAGGAGATAGAGCCATAGCTATTACATCTTAGAAATCTGCCTCACACGCCGCCTCTGAAAATGGAGATGCAGAATTTCAATCCTTCCTCCATGTCCTCTTCATATGTATTTTGTATTGGTTTCATTCTAAGACTTTAGATGAATCCTGCATACTTTTAATACAGAGCAAAATTTCATCTTACACACTATCAAGTGGCCCTTCCAAACTTTCTAATACAGGAGCTACTTACTTACTGCTTCTGGGAAGTATTCCGCCCACTTCGGCCAACAGAAAGATTGCCCAGCGGAATAGGAAGATGCCAAAGCATGAGAAAAAAAGGACGTGCTGTATGCACCCCCGCCACTGGGACTCAGGCCCCGAAAGAAATACTGGTTTCGCCTCTTTGCTGCATCTGTTAAGTTTCCCTCATGCTGCACTTTCTCATGTGGTAATTTCTGACTATCAGCTCGTTTTGATGGAAGTTTTCCTTGGGAGGCCTAGCTCCCTGGGTTGAGGAGATATGCCTACAGAATGTTCTTGGATTTGCTTTTCCTGTGATACTACTGTACAGGGTTTTATGTTAATTTCTCAGTTTAAGATTCTTACACTATTCAGAGGTGTGAATTCCACCCCCTCCCATAGGGGTACAAGCTGGAGGTTCTAATTTCTTTTGTGTGTGTGTGCGTGTGTCAGAGACAGAGAGAGACAGAAAGAGGGACAGACAGGCAGGAAGAGAGAGAGATGAGAAGCATCAATTCTTCATTGCGGCACCTTAATTCATCGATTGCTTTCTCATATGTGCCTTGACGGGGGTGGAGGGTGCTACAGCACAGTGAGTGACCCCTTGCTCAAGCCAGTGACCATGGGGTCATGTCTATCATCCCACGCTCAAACCGGCAACCCTACACTCAAGCTGGTGAGCCCATGCTCAAGCCGGATGAGTCTGTGCTCAGGCCAGCGACTTCAGGGTTTCGAACCCGGGTCCTCTGCGACCCCGTCTGATGCTCTATCCACTGCGCCACTGCCTGGTCAGGCTGGAGGTTCTAATTTCTTACAGATGATTCTTAATCCAGCTATGGCTTGAAGAGATGATCAGCTTCTTTGTATGTTCCTCAGTTGGTGACCTGGGTGTTCTAAAGCTTTTGTACCATGGACCAGATGGCCTTTTGTGAATCCCAGCCTTTGGCGGAGCCTCAGATACAGCCTCCCCGGCTCTTCAAGGGCCTGAGGCCTCATCTTGGCCACTAAAACCTATACTGGGTCTGGCACTCCTACGAGGTTTTTGGCTTCTCATGTGCTGCTATCACTTTTTGAATTCACTTTTCATTTCTGCCTCTTGAGGATTTCCCTTTGTTACTAATGAGTTCAGCTTTTGAATTTTTTATTAGAGAGGGGAAGGGAGCTTTTCCTTTTAGCTAAATCTGCCAAGTTGATCTCAACACCCACAACATAGTCTCCGGTTCTACACTCACCTGCTAAGAAGCCCTTAGCGAAGGCTCGAATAGATTTCGTATCGGCCAAGTCCAGTTTCCGCACAAACACCTGTTGGTTCCCTGTCACGGTCTGGATCTCTCTGGCCACCAATTCCCCCTTTTGCACATCACGGCAAGCGATATATACACGGGCTCCTGTCAACCAACATAAAACAGACAAACTGTCAGCTCTGCTTTTGAGTGGGAATAAGAGCCCTAATGATGCAGCATGTTATTTTCTACTGTTTTATTGACTTTACTACTACTTCACATCAGAGGTGTCTGAAAGAAAAATAAATCAGTAATATTCGATCAGTGTTCATTATATGTAGAGCATTGTACCAGCATTGTGCTAGCACTGGACTGGCAAGTCAGTGGGACACTTAGAATGTTCTTAAATTCCAGGATTGGGAGAAAATAAATGAGAATGGTCATCATTGTGAGGTAAAATGGCAGTAGCAGGAGGGAATTAGAAGTAGATAAACTTGCCTCTTTGAGCTAGCTCTTTGGTTGTTTCCTTCCCAATGCCTGTGTTGGCACCAGTGACCACAGCCACCTTCCCGGAAAGCTGGACAGTTGATGTACACACCCCGCTGGACAGCATTTTCCTACAGACAGAGGAGGGCTCGTCAGTTCTTCATTTTTCCTTGTTTCAACCAGAGGTTCCGGCAATCCTTCATGTCTTCAAATCCCCCTGTATGAGGTTTACTTTGGTTTCTTTTACTGCTGTCCTTTTTATAGATTTAAGGAAGGTTGGGGGAAAGAAAACAAAAGCTTTCTGTTCTCACTCAAAAATAAAAGTGAGGCTCTAACAATTGCTTAGAGCTATTCCCTACAGTACCAGAACTGGATAAATAGTTGATTAGCCAGGCACCTGGCTTTGGTTTGAACTCTTGTACAGGCTTAGGAAATCACAAGACTCAACCTGGAGAAAGAAAGAACTTGTCCACTCATGTCAATCGGCTTATTCATTGGCACTGTATGGCCTTGATAACCAGCTAATCCAACACAAAATGTGAAAATTATGAAAGCCTGTCAACCCAGGACAAAAAACAGAAAAACATATAAACACACAATTAAAAATAAGACAAAGAAAAGATAAATAAGTACAAATGGGACCTGAAATTCAAGTTTTGGTTTAATTCATTAGAGTCCTCATTTTTAAGCCTTCTTTTTTAAAGGAGTGAATATACAAACAGGAATTAACAGGCCTCAGATAGTTCTTTTCTGAATTTATTGACCAGGAGATGCACTTTTAAAGGGCATTTCAGCCTTTTTCATTGAACTTGGAATTGCAAGGTACACATCCTAGCCATTAGAGCTACCGGTCTAGTGCAAACAGGTGGATAAAAATAAGTCTCAAAAAAAAAAAAGTCTCCCTCCTCCCTTCAGCTTCAGCTCCAGGAGGGACAATGTATCAAGACCTCTACTGGGCTCTTCTCCTTAACCAGCAGGAAGGAAAAGACAATTAACCATGGACATCCAGCTCTGGTCTAGCTCCCCTGAACTCACTAAGTAGTTAGGAATATGCCTCTTGGAGTACAATCTTCCTCAAAAAAAATCTCGCTGAGGTATGAACACTATTCTCATTTCAGGTTCAACTTTTCACTGAGATTCTATTATGTAGAGAAGAGGATTTTGTGGTGGACAAAGATAAAAAGCAGCCGTTTTCTGAGTAGTGGCACCCACGTGTGCCTAGAGGGGGGAAGTGTTTAGAGGGGAGGCAAAATACAACTGGGTGAGGGGCACGAGGGAGGCAGGCAGGCAGGGGAAAGCAAAGGTGCAGTCTGTAAGAAATGACGGCGTGTAATCTAGCGCGTCCCGCACCACCGCACCTCTCAGGAGGGGCTGTGTCCCTGTAGTCACTGGCTCACCGTCACACGGGTGATTTACTCTGAACCAATCAGCAGGCTGCATGCCTTGCAGCTCGGGGCTGATTCCCTAGGCGCACTCGGTCAGCTAGTGCCTGATTATCACCTGGTTGAGAGACCACTACCCTCATCCTCTCCGCCCCACCCGGAGACCCCAGGGCAGGACTCCGATCCAAAAGTCCTGCTCCGAAGGCAGGAAAGGGCTCAGGATACCATTTTCTCTCCTTTACAACATCGTCCAGAGAAACAGCGAATTTAACTGTAACAAGAGAGCAAGCAATGGGGCTGCAGATGTCACGATTCCCATCAACGGCCAGTTTCAGAAAGCAAAAAACTGAATCGCTCCATTGTACTTTAATGTTGGAAAAGAAAGGGACTAGAAAGGGCTGGTTCAAGGCGTGAGAGTTCAGCGAAAAGCAGTCTTGAGGTCCACACCTTTATTTTGGGGTCTGAAACGCCCAAAGCTGAAAACTTAAGTGTTTGAGCTAACCTTGTACTTGGAGTTCGCTGGAGCCAAAAGCAAGGGTTACTGAGACAAAAATAAAAGGGCCAGGAAAAACAAAGCAGGGTACTCCGGTGTGCAGCCCCTTCCCACGGCCTGGGGTCTGATGGTGTCGACTTCCCCGCATCCAAGGCCGACGGACCTCGTCCAACCACACCTGGCCTCAGCCCGCATGGAGCCCCCCGAGGAGTTCTCCTTTTCCTTCTTTTGAACTTAAAAGAGCTTCAGTGAGGATTAATGCCCCCCCACCACCCCCGACTTCTCAAGAGAAGGCATTACATTTGCACCGACCTGATTTGGGGCGTAGCGATGTACAAGAGAGGGAGGAGGAGGAGGAGCAGGAGCAGGACCCCAATCATCTTGCGGGGCTGCAGCTGCGACGGGGCGACACGACTGGAGATGCAGCAGCCGAGGAAGATGCCCCAGCGGTTCTCGCCGACTGTGGCTTCCTTCCCAGACACACCCTAGTAAAGTACGGCAGCAAAGCCGTCTGGGAAATGTAGTCCAAAACCTGGCGTGGGCTAAGAGCCGGTGAGCGTGCTGTTCCCAGACGCCGAGAGGTCGAACCGTGCACTAGACACACTGCAGATCACCAACCATATAGGGTCCAGGGCCCTTGGGATCATCCTGACACCTTCCCCACAGCCCTTCTGGCCACCAGCGGTTCTCGGAAGATCACGCTCCCCCGACCTCCTGGTGCCCAAGTCTGACCCGGGTTCACTTTCCCCCAATCATCATTAGGCAGTTACCACATGGTTTCTCACAGAGGTCAAAGTCTCTTTACACTGAAGGAGAGCGATTGGAGGGCAGTTGGAAGTGAGAATTCCTCCTCAGGGATTTGAGTGGAGCGAAAGCAATTGGTCCCTGAGCACACTGCTGAAAGAATACCTTATTGTGTCTATTTTGAATTATAATAGTGACTATCATAATTTTACTGGTGTTCGACGATTAACTGATAGTAGAATATAGTTTACTTGATGCTTTGGCTTAGTTATATATATATATTTTTCTCTTTGCTCCTGCTTCTGACTGCTCGGGTTAGTTATATTAACTCCTAAGATAGCAATGAATTTCTCAGGTTAGCAGCACAGTTGGGTGGGCCAACTCACCTTGAAATAGGCCATAAAAAATCTCTGGGAGTCAGCAGGTTCCCTGTTCAGTCATTCCTTTCAGTTCTGCCAACTGAGGCCTGTATCTGGTTTTCAGGGGGTGAAAGTGGAAGATGTTTATAGTCAATATCTGGCTGTGATTCTAGATTGCACCTCACTAATGTCTTCTGGATCTTTCTTCTGGTTGATTCATTTCCATTTGATTGAAAGATACATGGTCCAAGGTCAATTTGAATCAATATATTATATCACTTGGAGAGAAGAGGGTTTCCTTCACGCAAAACAAGTTTGTACTGAGTTGACATTAGGTTATGTAGTTTGTCACATATTCATTATTGTGTTACCTAATATTGTGCAGGATTTACACCATTATTAAGAGCCTTTCACATGTTGTATTTTTCTGCTGAGATGTAATAGGGAGCCAGGCAGAAATGACTGCGGCCTGTCAGGGAAGATGTTAAACACACAATTACTGTGAATACATCATGATAACAGTTATTAAGGGGAAAAGAGAAAATTTTGGGCACTTATAGGAGAAGGCCCTTCTGGCCTGGAGATCAGGAAAGGCTTCTTTGAGGAAACATTTGAGCCTGAGGGAAGGTCAGGAGTTAGTGGGCAAGCAGCCTTACAGGCATGAATGCTCTGAGCAGAGGGAAGAGCCTACTTGAGGGTTCAGAATCAGAGAACAGGGGGCACTAGAACAATGGGAAACATTGCCCTACCTGAGGCATGGGGCAGGGCAGAGTGCCAGAAATGGCAACAATAGCCAAAGCTTATGTAGTGGTTATCCTGTGCCAGGTCATGTCAAGTACTTTATATATATTAATTCCCTTTATTTACTTACAACTCTGTGGAGTGGGTACTATGATTTCCCCTATTTTACAGACAAGGAACTGATCTAACAAGAAGGTTAAGTAAATCAGCCCAGGTCATAGTGGCCAAACTGGGATTCAGATATAAGCAGTTTGTATCCAGGATCTGTATCCTTAACTACTGAACCACGCTGCCAAAAGATGAGGCTCAAAACAAGCATATTTGCATATCCAAACAAAATTTGCATGCAATTTTATCCTAGATTAAATGACACTAGTTAAGCTTGATAACTGAGGATGGGTAAACAGATGAGTTGCTTAGAGGGGTTGTAAAGCCAGTGCTCAAGGCCACTATCAGAGCCACCTGGCCCATGCAGATTCACATTGGAATCGGACAGTCGGTAATGAAACAACGGAGCCAAGAAGTGGTGAGCCATCAGCTTTAATCCTAGCTTGCACCCAGCGGACAAGCAAAAACACACACTGGGCTACGAAACCCACTCATTCAGTGCTCACAAAGCTACTGACTTATCCAGGTTTCCTAGAATCAAAAGTTTCCTAGAATCAAAAGCTTCTAGCTCACCAGCCTTATTCACCTATGTTTCCCATCTCCTTCTCCAGCATAAACTCTGCTCAAACTGGCTTCTCCCTCAGCACTCTGCCATCTTGGTTGCTTCTCCTCTCCTCCATGTGGCCTTAATCTGCTCTCCTTTCTAATACCTCAGGAACCAAGAGAGAGCAAGCTACTGGTCTGTCCCACTTTATAGTGTAGAAATCCAAACCCTTAAAGCAATCTACAAACAAGAAAGTCTCTGATACAAAGTCCCCCATCTGAGGCATAATGGGATTCTCAGGAGAGGGCACCACCTCACATCATCCAATTAGTCAAGGGTGTGGAGAAAAGCTTACTCTTAAAACTCAGCCTTAGGTCTGACCTTGGTGGCGCAGTGGATAAAGCGTCGACCTGGGAACACTGAGGTCGCCAGTTCAAAACCCTGCACTGGTCTGGTCAAGGCACATATGGGAGTTGATGCTTCCAGCTCCTCCCCCTTTCTCTCTTTCTGTCTCTCTCTCTCACTCTGTGTCTCCTCTCTAAAAAATGAATAAAAAAAAAACAAAAACCTCAGCCTTAGGCCTGACCAGGCGATGGCACAGTGGATAGAGCGTAGGACTGGGATGCGGAAGACCCAGGTTCGAGACCCCAAGCTCTCCAGCTTGAGTGCAGGCCCATCTGGCTTGAGCAGAAGTTTGCCAGCTTGGACAAAAGGTCGCTGGCTCCAGCAAGGGGTAGCTCGGTCTGCTAAAGGCCCGCGATCAAGGCACATGTGAGAAAGCAACCAATGAACAACTAAGGTGTCACAACGGCAACGAAATACTAATGATTAATGCTTCTCACCTCTCTCTGTTCCTGTCTGTCCCTATCTATCCCTCTCTCTGACTCTCTCTCTGTCCCTGTATAAAAATAAATAAAAATTTATAAAAAACAAAACAAAACTAAGCCTTAGGCTATAACGACCCAGCCAGGCCTGCCTACAGCCTGTCCCAGAACACAAGTTAATATCAACGAACTTGCATGTGGGCAGCGCCATCTTTAACAAAGTGAGCATAATATATTTCACCTGCCCAACAGGAGTTGTACTAATAGTATGCCCTAGATCAGTGGTTCTTAACCTTTTTTGAGATACCTAACCCACCAGTTTCATATGCGCATTCACCGAACCCTTCTTTAGTGATAAATAAAATATGATATTTTTTTCCAAATTCAAGACATAGACATATGTTTTTTTACTGGTGCACAAAATGAGCCGTGCATGAACATCACCTTGCTCAAAGAACAAAACTGCCTGACCAGGCGGTGGCGCAGTGGATAGAGCATCGGACTGGGATGCGGAAGACCCAGGTTCGAGACCCAGAGGTCGCCAGCTTGAGCGCGGGCCCATTAGGCTTAAGCAAAAAAAGCTCACCAGCTTGGACCCAAGGTCGCTGGCTCCAGCAAGGGGTTGCTCGGTCTGCTGAAGGCCCACGGTCAAGGCACATGTGAGAAAGCAGTCAATGAACAACTAAGGTGTCGTAATGGCAATGAAAAACTAATGATTGATGCTTCTCACCTCTCTCTGTTCCTGTCTGTCTGTCCCTATCTATCCCTCTCTCTGACTCTCTCTTGGTCTCTGTAATAAATAAATAAATAAATAAATAAATAAATAAATAAATAAATAAATAAATTAAATTAAAAAAAAAAAAAAAGAACAAAACCAACAAAGTGCATGAACCCACAACAAATTACGGTATTACTTTATTCTGGCCTCCGCGGCAGAGGCTTCTCCGAACCCCTGAGACTGACTCATCGAACCCCTAGGGTTCGATAAAACCCAGGTTAAGAACCACTGCCCTAGATAGAGGAAAGTAAACCAAAAATGGACTGAGATAAAAAGAGATTGAAGATGTATTAGACTGGGTTCAATCAAGTTGGAGAAAACACATGGTATTTGGACACGGAAAGTTTAAAGAACTATTCATCACAATAGAGCAGGGGTCGGGAAACTTTATGGCTGAGAGAGCCATGAATGCCACATATTTTAAAATGTAATTCTGTGAGAGCCATACAATGACCCGTGTGCATTACGCATTATCCAATAATAATTTGGTGTTGTCCCGGAGGACAGCTGTGATTGGCCCCAGCCACCCGCAACCATGAACATGAGCTGTAGGAAATGAATAGATTGTACTACATGAGAATGTTTTATACTTTTAATGTTATTTTATTTTTATTAAAGATTTGTCTGCGAGCCAGATGCAGCCATCAAAAGAGCCACATAAGGCTCGCGAGTCAAAAGTTCCCGACCCCTGCAATAGAGGACTGGAGTAATGAGAGATGTGTTAATGGGTTTATATACTTTTTCTGTAAAGGAAAATAAATACTTTAAACTTTGCGAGCTATGTGATCTCTGTTGCAACTGAACTCTGCTGTTGTAGATTGAAAGCAGTCATAGACAATAAATACATGGATGAGCGTGGCTTTGTTCCAATGAAACTTTAGTTAGAAAAACAGGCAGTGGGCTGGATTTCACCTGTGGGCCATCCATGGTTTGCCAATCATGGGCGGCCAGTAAGAAGTAAAGAGAAATCAAAAGGTAAAAAGAGCAGATATAATAAACATATAATAGATAAAATTTAAAAAATGATGAATAGATATAATATGATATAAATATAATAAACTCTAACACAACATAATACAATATATCATAGCCACTACCTGGGGCTGAGATAGAGCTCCCAATAACGAGACCCCTTCCATTCCTGGGCTGAGGCCCAGACCTTACTGGAGAGGAACGAGAATAGCACCCTGAAAAGCACAGAAGTTACTGTGATGCACCAGTGAAATTTGCTAGAAATCTGCTATTTAGGGTGCCAGGGAAAACTTGTCCACAGGGAGGTGTCTCATTGGAGGCACTTTGCTACAAAACCACCTGGGGAGAGAGCAGCTGGTGGGGAACTACTTGCTACTGAATGCTGATGGAATTGGGCACTAAAGCAGCTAAGTGCCTATGCTATAGGGCCAAGCACGCTATAGCTAGCCCACCTGAACCAGGAATCAAATCCCTTTCCTCCAGTAATGTCTCTCCAGTGCTATGTGTTTTTTGTTTGTTTGTTTTGTTGTTGTTGTTTTGTATTTTTTCCGAAGTTAGAAGCAGGGAGGCAGTCAATCAGACTCCTGCATGCGCCTGACTGGGATCCACCTGGCATGTCCACCAGGGGGAGATGTTCTGCCCATCTGGGGCATTGCTCTGTTGTGGTGGGAGCCATTCTAGCGCCTGAGGTGGATGCCATGGAGCCATGCTCAGCGCCCAGGCCAACTTTGCTCTCCAGTGGAGCCTTGGCTGAGGGAGGCAAAGGGAGAAATAAAGAGGAAGGAGAGGGGGAAAGGGTGGAGAAGCAGATGGGCACTTCTCCTATGTGCCCTGGCCGGGAATTGAACCCGGGACTTCCACACGCCAGGCCGATGCTTTACCACCAGAGAGCCAACTGGCCTCTCCAGTGCTACCTTTTGACAAAGCTTAACATCTTGCCAGATGGTATAGAAAAAATATGTAAACAGTCCATTTGCACTTTTACAGAACAAGCAAACAGAATGAATTGAAACTGAGAGGCAATAAATTGATAGCTGGCACAAGAGGCAATCTGGAGAATGCCGTGTAATAAAATGTATTGAAAAGGTATTTCAAGAAGTAGGTACTTACAACACCAAAAGCATGATTCATAGAAGAACAAACTGATAAGTTAGCCTTCAACAAAATTAAAAACTTCTGCCCTTTCAGAGATAATAAAACAACATCGTAGACTGGAAGAAAATAGTTGCAAAACACATATCTGATAAAGGATTTGTAGTCAAAATATAAATTTTTTAAAACTCCCCAAATTCAGGATTAAGAAAACAACCCAATTTTTAAATGATCAAGTGATTTGAATAGATACTTCACCAAAAAACATATAAAGATGAAAAATAAGCACATACAAAAAATGCTTAATGATATTGTTAATCATTAAGGAAATGAAAATTTAAACCACAATAAAATAACACTATACAACTATTGTAATGGCTAAAGTAAAAATGACTAACTATACAAAATATTTTTTTAATTCTATTTATTGACTTTTAGAGAGAGGAGAAAGAGAGAGAGAGAAAGCAAAAGGGGGCAGAGAAGCAGGAAGCATCAACCCATAGTAGTTGTTTCCCATATGTGCTTTGACCAGGCAAGCCCAGGGTTTTGAACTGGTGACCTCAGCATTCCAGGTCTACTCTTTATCTGCTGTGCCACCAGAGGTGAGGTGATACCAAGTATTGATTAGAATATGGAGCAACTGGAACTTTCATACATGACTTTTGGGAATGTAAAATGGTGGAACCACTTTGGAAAACAGTCCAGCAATTGCTCAAAAATTTAAATATTTTAAACATACACCTATCGTTCTAGGTAATTTTCCAAGAGAAATAAAAGTTATTTATATAAAGACTTGTATATGAATGATCATAGGCGCCTTATTTCTTAAAATCAAAAGCAGAAAACAATTCAAATGTTCATCAATAGATGAATGAATAAACAAATTGTGATATAGTTACACAATAAAATACTACTCATCAGTAAGAAGGAAGAGAGTTCCGATGCACTCCACAGCCTGAATGAGTCTCGAAGTAGTTATGGTGAATGAAAGAAGCCAGACCAAAAAGAAAAAAAGAAAGAGAAAAGAGTGTATACTTTATGATTCCATTTATATAAAATTCCAGAAAATATATATTGTAGGTTGTAGTAGTGGCAATAGAAAACATACCACTAGCTTCCCAAGGATGGGAGAAAGTGAGGAAGGGTGGGAGGGTTTTACCAAGAAAACAAGGGAAGTTTTTGGGGTGATGGATATGTTCATTGTCTTGACTGTGGTGATAATTTCATGAGTGTGTATACAGCCTGACCAGGCGATGACGCAGTGGATAGAGCGTCGGACTGGGATGTGGAGGACCCAGTTTCGAGACCCCGATGTCATTAGCTTGAGTGGGTCCATCTGGCTTGAGCAAAAGCTCATCAGCTTGGACCCAAGGTCGCTGGTTCCAGCAAGGGGTTACTCGTATGCTGAAGGCCCGTATGTGAGAAGGCAGTCAATGAACAACTATGGTGTCGCAATGGCAACGAAAAGCTGATGATTGATGCTTCTCATCTCTCTCCGTTCCTGTCTGTCTATCCCTATCTATCCCTCTCTCTGACTCTCTTTCTCTGTCCCCGTAAAAATAAAAAATAAATTAATAATTTATGAGTGTGTATACAAATGACAAGACTCATAAAATTGTATATTTTTAGCATGTGCAGAGTATTGCATGTCAATTATACCTCAATAAAGCTGTTGTTGGGCAGATAAAATATATTATGCTCACTTTGTTGAAGATGGCGCTGCCCACATGGAAGTTCATTGATATTAATGTGTGTTATGGGACAGGCTGTGGGCAGGCCAGGTCGTTATGGCCTAAGGCTTAGTTTTAAGAGTAAGCTCTTCTCCACACCCTTGACTGATTGGATGATGTGGGGTGGTACACTCTCCTGAGGAATTCCATTATGCCTCAGATGGGTGACTTTGTATCAGAGACTTCCTTGTCTGTAGATTAGATTAAGGGTTTGGATTTTACACTATAAAGTGGGGCAGGCCAGGAGCTTGCTCTCTCGGTTCCTGGGATGAATATGAGAAAGGAGAGCAGATGAAGGCCACATGGAGGCCAGGAGAAGCAGCCAAGATGGCGGAGTGCTGAGGGAGAAGCCAGTTTGTGCAGAAGGAGATGGGAAACAGAGGTGAATAAGTCTGGTGAGCTAGAAACCTTTGATTCTAGGAAACTCGGATAAGTCAGTAGCTTTGTGAGCACTGAATGAGTGGGTTTTGAAGCCCAGTGTGTGTTTTTGCTTGCCCACCTGGTGCAAACTAGAATTAAAGCTGATGGCTCACCAGTTCTTGGCTCCATTGTTTCATTACCAACTGTACGAATCTAATGCGAACCTGGACGGGTCAGGCAGCTGTGATCCTGATCCCAGCTACTGGCTTTACAGCTGTTAACATTGGAGAAGTAGGAACTGATCAAGTGTACATACTAAGAAGTCAAGAAACATGAGAACTGAAACATGTCCTCTAGATGACCTCATATAAGTCATTGGTGGCATTGTGCAGAATAGCTTCAGAGAAATGGTAAGTGGAAACCTGACTGACGTAGGCCGAGGAATGAGTAGAAAGTATGAAAGTGTTGCCCTGGCCAGATAGCTAAGTTAGTTAGAGCATTGTTCCGAAGTGCAGAGGTTGCTTGTTCAATCCCCGGTCAGGGCACATACAGGAGCAGATAGATGTTCCTGTCTCTCTCTCTCCCTTTCTCCTTTCCTCTCTCTCTAAAATCAATAAGATAACATTAGCCTGACCTGTGGTGGCACAGTGGATAAAGCGTCGACCTGGGAACACTGAGGTCGCCAGTTCAAAACCCTGCACTGGTCTGGTCAAGGCACATATGGGACTTGATGCTTCTAGCTCCCCCCCCCTTTCTTTCTCTCTCTCTCTCTCTCTCTCTCTCTCTCTCTCTCTCTCTCACTCTCTGTCTCCTCTCTAAAATGAATAAAATAAAGTAAAAAAAGAAAAAAAGAATAAAATCAATAAGATAACATTAAAAAGAGAAAAGAGTGTATTGAAAGTGTAGCCAACTCTTTCAAGCTGTAAAGAAGAGAAGAGATTAGTATCAGGAGGGGGAGGTGGGATGGCAAAAACATTTTTTTTTCCTTAAGTGAGAAGTGGGGAGACAGCGAGGCAGACTCCCTCATATGTCCTGACTGGGATCCACCTGGCAAGCCCCCTACTTGGAGCTCTGCCCATTTGGAGCCATTGCTCCATTGCTCGGCAACCAAACTATTTTAGTGCCTGAGGCGAGGCCATGGAGCCATCCTCAGTGACCAGGGCCAACTTGCTCCAACTGAGCCATGATTGTGGAAGGAGAAGAGAGAGTTAGAGAGAATAGAGAAGGGGAGGAGTGGGGAAGCAGATGGTTGCTTCTCCTGTGTGCTCTAAGAATTGAACCCAGGACATCCATATGCTGGATCTACGTTCTACCACTGAGCCAACTGGCCAGGACCAGGTAAGAACATTAAAAAAAAAAACCTTTTTTTAAATTTATTGATTTTAGTGAGAGGAAGGAGAGAGAGAGATGGGAACACCAAGCTGTTCCTGTATGTGCTCTGACTGGGGAATCAAACCAGCAACCTCTGCACTTTAGTATGATGGTCTAAACAACTTCCTTAGCTATCCAGCTAAAGAAGTAGGAGCATTTTTAAGAAGGGTAAAAGTTGAAAATAAAGGGGAGATAGTCAATAAGTGACAGAGTAAGGTCCCTGAGAAAGCAGGAGAGGATGGGCTAGAAAGAAATTCTTCTTAGGAGGAAAGGAAGATATGATAAGCATGAATTCAAATAGACTTATGCCTGAGCAGATGGTGGCGCAGTGGATAGAGCGTTGGACTGGGACGCAAAGGACCCAGGTTTGAGGCCCTGAGGTTGCCAGCTTGAGTGTGGGCCCATCTGGCTTGAGCAAAAGCTCGCCAGCTTGGACCCAAGGTCACTGGCTCCAACAAGGGGTTACTCGGTCTGCCGAAGGCCCGTGGTCAAGGCACATATGAGAAAGCAATCAATGAACAACCAAGGTGTCACAATGAAAAATTGATGATTGATGCTTCTCATCTCTCTTCGTTCCTGTCTGTCTGTCTCTATCTATCCCTTTCTCTGGCTTTCTCTCTGTCCCTATAAATAAATAAATAAATAAATAAAATTAAATAAAAAGAAATAGACTTATAAGCTTGGTACCAGGATATTGATAAATTTCCTTCTGATGGTTCCTATTTGTGTGTGTGTGTGTGTGAGAGAGAGAGAAAGAAGAAGCCAGGAAACATGCTGAAATTGAGGGGTAGGCAAGAAGTTGAAGAAGGGTAACAAATATTTGAAATAATTATTGTGGAGATTCAGGGAACTAAAAAAAAAGGTTTTCAGTTTAATTGGAGACCCTGGGTTATGTTGATAGTTATATAGTATTTATAATGACATCAATATGCAAGGTGAACCCTGGACAGGTAGTTGGTTAGGGCACTGTCCTTATACACCAACCTGTGGGTTTGGTCCCCAGTCAGGGCACATAACAAGAATCAACCAATGGATGCATAAATAATTGGAACAACAAATTGATATTTCTCTCTCTCTCTCTCTAAAATAAATAAACAAATAAATAAATAACATTTTAAAAAGCATGCAAAGTGATGTGCTTTTTCTTTAGCAGCATTCATCAGCCAGCTGCAAAAAGACAGATGAGTTCATCCAGAGTTGGGGTTTATCAGGCTCTTGGGGCAAAAAGTCAAGAGGGCCAGGAGGCTGAAGATATTTTGGCAAGAGAATAGCTAAAATGAAAAGTGTGAAAACTCAGTTGGATAATTCTAGGAAGTGATGACAGGAGGGACTTATAATGCTCTGGAAGTCCTCCTGGGGTTAAATAACTGTTGTATTGAGATTTATGCCACAAGGGAGCTAGGTGAATAGGAGGTTGTGAGGTCTGAATGTAGGACTTTAGAGGGAGACGATTCCCAGTACTGACAAACTGAAGGGCAACGATAAGTTAGAAGTTTCCTGGAGATGAAGAGGTCAAGGTGTTACTGGAATAAGCCAGGGTTCGAATTGCCCTCATTGCCTCAGAGCCAATCACAGAGATGAGTACTGAGTGGAATATGAGTGCCTTTAATCAAATTGCCAGCAACCTGAGAAGGCAAAAGGCCTCACTACATCCAAAGCCTGCTTTACCAGCTTCGGCTGACTGGCCAGTTAATATACCTTGGGAAGTTAGTAATTCATCAAAGAGCATGCAGTTAGTCACATAACAGTCTGGTTTGCAGGAATGTTTCCCTGGAATGTCCTTCTGACACTGGCACAGGTCTCTCCGGTGTCCTTGGTGTTGCTCTGGAATGGCTGAGGTCTGGTGCTTCTGGGAACCATTTGCAAATAAGACTCCCTGTACTGTTTAGGAAATAAAGTAAAAATTAAGATTTGTGAACTAAGCTTCTAGTTATCTACAGTGCCTTAACTCCTTACAGAAAATTCTGTGACTGAGCCCTTATAAGAAAGTATTATAATTTAACCCCTTACAAAGAGCCTGAAGGTCCAGGGAATTGCTGGTTCATCTGTAAGGTAATGAAGTCACTATAAACATGTATTACAAGTCTCTCTGTAGATATATGTTTTCATTTGTTTTGAAGATATATCTAGGAATGGAATTGCTAGGTCATATGTTAACACTATGTTTAATTGTTTGAGGAACTATCAGACTGTTTTCCAAAAAAGCTATATTATTTTACATTCTTCTTCTTTTTTTCTTTTACAGGGACAAAGAGAGAGTCAGAGAGAGGGATAGATAGGGACAGACAGACAGGAACGGAGAGAGATGAGAAGCATCAATCATTAGTTTTTCATTGTCGTTGCGACACCATAGTTGTTTATTGATTGCTTTCTCACATGTGCCTTGACCGCGGGCCTTCAGCAGACTGAGTAACCAACCCCTTGCTGGAGCCAGCGACCTTCGCTCCAAGCTGGCGAGCTTATGCTCAAGCCAGATGGGCCTGTGCTTAAGCTAGTGACCTCGGGGTCTCGAACCTGGGTCTTTTGCATCCCAGTTTGACGCTCAATCCACTGCGCCACTGCCTGGTCAGGATTATTTTACATTCTTACCAGCAGTGTATGGGGCTCAATGTACTTTCTCTCGCTCTCGCTCTCTCTCTCTCTCTTATTCAGTGAAAGAAGGGGAGGCAGTGACAGACTCCCACAAGTGTCCCAAATGGGATTCAGCAGGCAAGCCCACTATGGGGTGATGCTTTCCCATCTGGGGCATTGCTCCATTGCTCAACCAATCTCTTCTTAGCACCTGAGGCCATAAAGCTATCCTCAGCACCGGGAGCCAACTATCTCCAATTGAGCCATGGCTATGGGAGAGAAAAAGAGAGAGAGAGAGAGAGAGAGAAGTGAGAGGAGGAGGGGTGGAGAAGCAGATGGGTGCTTCTCCTGTGTGCCCTGACTGGGAATCGAACCCAGGACATCCATGCACTGGGTCAATGCTCTACCACTGAGCCAATTGGCCAGGGCTGGGGGCTCCAATTTCTCTGCATCTTGTCAGCACTTGTTTTGATTTTAGTTATCCTAGTGGGTGTGAGTGATATCTCATAGTGGTTTTTGATTTGCATTTCTTTGATTGCTAACAATACTGAGCATCTTTTTGGATACTTATAAGTTTTTTATTTGTTGAAAATTTCCCTGGAGATACATCTATTCTGATCCTTTGCCCATTTTTAATTTAGTTATTTATCATTTTATTTATTTTTAATTTAATTTAATTTTATTCATTTTAGAGAGGAGACACAGAGTGAAAGAGAGAGAGAGAAAGAAAGAGAGAAAGGGGGGAGGAGCTGGAAGCATCAACTCCCATATGTGCCTTGACCAGACCAGTACAGGGTTTTGAACTGGCGACCTCAGCGTTCCCAGGTCGACGCTTTATCCACTGCGCTACCCAGGTCAGGCTCATTTTATTTATTTTTTTAAAGATTTTATTTATTCATTTTAGAGAGAGAGAGAGAGGAGGGGGAGGCAGCAAGAAGCATCAATTCCTATATGTGCCTTGACCAGGCAAGTCCCAGGTTTTGAACCAGCGACCTCAGTGTTCCAGGTTGACACTTTATCCATTGCGCCACCACTAGTCAGGCTATTAGTTTATTTTTAAGAAAAGTCAGGATTTTCAACCCAAGATTGCAACCTGTAGGCTTAACTCTAATACTGTCCTGCTTCTTGCTTTGCACCATGGTTACAAAGTAGTACCGATTTTGCTTTATTACTATTTACTCCATATAAGAAGTTGGATGAAAAGCCATTTAAAAGCTGGAAAACAGTTTCTTTTAGAGGTGTGTATTCTGTCTTGGTTTCAGAAAATATGCTTATAGCACCTTAAGGAAGGAGGGGAAAGAGGAGACAGTTTAATAATTAGACATAGTTAAATTTAGGCATAGCTAAATTGCCTCGTATAAATGAAAAAAATAAAGACATTTGGGGGTGAAGGTGAACGATAAAAAAAGATAGACAACTCTTAATAAGAGAGTTAATAAATCACATTGTATAATGTAAATATCTTACAGTTTTATTTGTTAATTAGATTTCATTAAAGCTAATAAAAAGAGAGTTATGAAAAATGTCAGGAACTAGATCTTATAGATAAAAGTGACAGGTGAAAACGTTCAGTGACAAGGTATCTAAAGAACTTTAAGAACAGGGCTGTTTAAAGACTAGTATTGTCATTTGTGTTGTTAAATTGTAAACTCTCCTCATCTTCCCAAACTTTTTTGCAAAGTCTGCTATGTAGACAAGGTAAACCTCAGGAATTCACAAAATTTGTTATCTTAAGATGAAGGGAGGGGAGGGAGAAAAGGAAAGGTTTACAGTTCTTTCTCTTGCTCTAATTTGTAAGGGCTACTTTCTAGAGTAAATAGGACAGAAATGACCAGGTGGCCAGTGTATTATAACCCCATTTGATGCTGATATTTTTTTTCTAAGATTTTACTTACTGATTTTAGAGAGAAGAGAGGGAGAGAGAAAGGGAAGAGGAGCAGGAAGCATTAACCAGAAGTTGCTTCTTGTATGTGCCATGACCAGGTGGAGTTTTGAACCAGGGACCTCAGCATTGAAAGTCAACACTCCAGCTACTGAACCACCAGGGGGCAGGCATAACCCCATTTGAATTCAGACCAAAGGTCAAATCACAAAGCAGCTTTCCAGCTTCACAGCACACCCTCCCCTTGGAGGACAACATAACCTTCTGACCTGTGATTCGTGTAGCAGAAAGAGCACTTCTTAATTCTGTGGCAAGTGATAAATGAGTGCTTCTTCAGCAGTGAATTTCAGATCCATTCCTGTACTAAACCCTCTGGTGTTTTCATCCCTTTCTCCCTATTACATATAGTATGTCTATTCTAGCTCAGATTGATAGCCCTTAAAACAAGTATGAGATTGGTCTGTGATCCTTTTGGTGTAAATTGCAGTGATGAGGTAGGTAGGTCGTGATGATGGCTTTGCTCATGCAGCAACACACGTTTAAGAATGTTTCAATACTGGTTTAGAAAATAGCTTTGTTTTGTGGTATCGCAGGACTAATTTAACAAAAATGAACAGGTTTTTTTCCAGAGTTATTTGGTGCTTTTTGCTAAAAATTTTAATTTTTAATAAATCATAGGTTATTGATTCACAAGATACAAAAGGGTGCATTCAGTGCAAAGCCTTATATTCCTGTACCTGTTCTCCTAAAAGCAACCATTGTCCTTTTCTTGTTATTTTGTTATACAAATATGCTCATCTATTCCCTCCATTTTTAAACAAACGGTAGCATATTATAAACACTGTTCTGCTCCTTGCTTTTTCACCTAATATGTCTCAAAGATTCTCCCATATCAATATGTTAAAAAAAAGTGTTCATTCTTTTTCAAAGCTGTACAGTAGTCACTGTATAGTTGTACTGTTGATGAACATTAGGAGTCCAAACTTTTGCTACTACACACAGTGGTGCCATCAGCCAGCCCGGTTAGTAATTCCAGGTCCTGAGTGAGAACAATGCGGAATGAAGAAAATAAAGAGAAATAGGGTGGGATTGAGAGGTCTCTGCAATGCCTTTAGTTTGCAAGAGCAAAACAGCCCCGGGTTTGTTTTATTATATAGCCATATGCAAATAAGGAAGTCTCCAATACAAAGTCACACATCTCCAAGGCAACCCAAGAATTATCCCAAGTGCAGAAACTCTCCACCCTGCATAACTGAAATCAACCAACATCAGAACAAACAAAGGGTGAGAGGAAGGGCACGTAAAGTGCTTCCAGCAACTTAAGCAAGCAAGTGAAGTGGAGGGATGGGATGAGTGCAAATACTCAGCTTCAGAGCCAATATGGAGGTGGGGGGCAGAGAACTTAGCCTTTTGCTAAGCCTCGAACTGCAAGGGTTTTGCCACTTGCAGTCTACCACACAGTGGTGCAAAAATGCCAAACATATGAATATGTGGAAGTGGAATGTTCAGGTCAAGGAGTATGTGCATAGATTTAGTAGATGCTAGCATACTTCTCTCTGGATGCAGTAACAATCAGTGCTCCTACTAGTGGTGCATCATTGTTTCTTCACACTCTTGTCAATGGACTGTGTGATAGTCTTTTTGATCTTTGCCAATCTGATAAGTGGCTCCCAGTGTAATTTTAATGTGCATCTCTCTTATTCTGAGTTAGGCTGAAGAGCCACTTATACTTCCTTTTCTGTAAACCATTATTTTAATTGCGTTGTTTATTCTTTTTCTTAGTGATTTGTAAGAGTTCTTTATATACTAAAAAAATTAGACTCTTGTGTACAATGCATACTGTGACTATTCCCGCTCTGCCATCTGTTTCTCTTTTGTTTTGCCTTGTGTGTAGTGGTTTCTGTCATGAAGAATTTATTTTGTATTATCTTTTTCAATTTCTGGGTTTACTATATTATTAGAAAGGTCATACACTCTAAAATTATTTTAAAATTTGTTCAATAGATCTTATTAATACTTAAATAGTTTAATTTTTCATATTTATATCTTTTATATATTTGAAATTTTGGTGTAAAGAGTAAGGTAAGGATCAAGTTCACTTTCTCCCAACTGGATGGCAAAGTATTATAATACTTTATTAAATCATTCATCTTCCCCCAACACTGATTTGAAATGATGTTTTTCTAATCATATCTAAATTTCCATGTGTATTTTGGTCTATTTCTTGGTTTTCATTTTTTTCTGTGTGTGTGTGATAGAGACAGAGAGAGGGACAGACAGACAGAAAGGCAGAGATGAGAAGCATCAATTCTTTGTTGCTGCACCTTAGTTATTCATTGATCGCTTTCTCATTGTGCCTTGACTGGTTGGGTCTTCAGCAGACCGAGTGACCCCTTGCTCAAGCCAGTGACCTTGGGCTCAAACTGGTGAGCCTTGCTCAAACCAGATGAGCTAACACTCAAGCAGGTGACCTCAGGGTTTCGATCCTGGGTCCTCCGCATCCCAGTCCAATGCTCTATCCACTGCGCCACCACCTGGTCAGGTGGTTTTCCATTCTTTTCTATTGATTTGTCTGACTATTCACTTGCCTGCACCACACTATTTAAATTATTAAAACTTTGTAATATAGTTTAACATTTGATAAGACTAATCAATTACCTGATGGTGGTCTTTGGTTTATAATATTTAACATGTTCTTTTTAACAAACTGTTTATGTATTTTCATGACTCTAGATGCCTTATATACCTTCTAATATCTTCTCTATGTTGCTCCAGAGCACTACATGCTGTATCTTAGAGTTCTTGGCCTCCCAGATAAACTCAAGATAAATTGAGCATCAACTCCATTAATGCAGAGGATATTGGATTTGATTCATTTAAAATCAGGAGTGCAGAAGACATTAGTACAAAGGTACCCTTATTGAGATTATTAGATATACTGTCCTTGTATGGTATAGTGTTGTGTCTGTTGTACTTGTTGACTCCAGCCTGACTACATGGGATAAATAGGACTCTTAAGCATAAATCACCAACAGATCTTATTTTTACATATAACCTATGAGGTGTGGCAGACCTAGTGTCAACAGGTGTTGGGAGGAAACGGCTCAGAGCAGGTCTTCCTTGGGTCAGCCGATAGTGTGTGGGTTCTTGACATTCTGCAAAAAGATTTCACAACATGTGTCCAGGTGATTTTGAGAGTACATTTATTACATCTGGGGACAGTGAAATGAAGGAAAGGCTTAGGTTAGAAAAACAACAGGAGAGAGACTATAGGGAGCTGCTTTGGCACTCTATAAACATTATGGGGAAAAAGTGGGCCACATTGGGCTGCATGAGCTCACTGAGAAGTAAATGTCAAGACGGGGCTTCTGTAAGTTCACTGGAAAGTCAGAGAAAAAGGGGGTCTTTGGGAGCAAGTTCATGGAGTTAACCCAAAATGAGCTGCTGCTGCCCACTGCTCTCTTGGTTGCAAGTCTTATGTGGACCCATAGAGTTTAGGAGAAAGAGAGCAGAGATACACACTTAAGGGAAAAAATCATGAATGTTCTCTAGAGAGAGCACTGGTTGGGTCTTTTGTCTTGAGGCTTTTAATTTTTTGTCAGCCAGCAGGAATCCTAGGGGAAATCTCAGGAAATGGTCTTAACAAAATATTCATTAACTTTCCAGGTGTGTCCTTCAATATGCTGATTCATCAAAATGTGCCTATAGAGCAGTCAGGGTTATTTTCTGCTTAGGTTTATTTTCAAAGGTCATCCATGAGGGACTGGGACTGAGTCAGGTCTGCCCTAGGATGGTCTAGAGTCGACACCATTGCTCCTAAGTGTCCTTAGTTAGGGAAGATAAAACCTTGTGATTCATTGGCTCAAATTGTTTGGCCTTGTTTAGTTATTTTGTCTCAGTTTTCCTTATTCCACTTCTCAAGGAATTTTCCTAACTTCTTTCTGTCCTGACTCAAAAGGACTCTGTTCAACCATCAGCACAATGTTAGCCCAGTGGACATCAACATCTAGGAGGTGCCAGCAACAAGATGTCAGGAGCTTCTGGAACTTTGAGGTGTCTGCAGCTGACATTGTAGATCTCTGAAGGAAACTGGAGCCACATTGAGAGAAATGGGAAGAGATGGGAAAAGCCTTTGGGAATCAAGGGTGATTCTGCATGTAAATTATCTGGTTAGTTCATGTTTTATTTAACAGGCCCATGGGATTCCCAAGGCGCAGCAACTGTGCCTTTTGAATACTTGGCACAATGCCTGGTACCATGAAGTAAGTGTATGTTAAATGGATGGATGGATGGATTGATGAGTGAGGGCCTGAGTACCAGCATGCCAAGGAGTTTTCTTTCATCACGTGTACCTTCCTGCAGCCTCTGTAGCTTCACAGGAAGAAGCACAATTGGGGCATGACTGCCAGAGTCTTGTCCTGATTCCTTGCTTGTAGCCAAGTCTAGGAGAGGAATGCTGAGTGATCAAGTGCTGTGAACCCTACTCGTCTACCTCTAGAGGGCTCTGAGAGTTTCTGCTAGCTTTCCCCGTGTTTCCTCTCTTTAATTGCACTCGTTTGAAACATCACCCTCATTCATTACCTCTCCCTTTTCTACACCAAACCCTTGAGTAAGGCAAGGGGGATAGCAGGGAGACAGGAATGAACGCAGCTAATTTTAACAGCCAGCTCTTATACAG
The DNA here is from genome assembly GCA_037038555.1 of Rhynchonycteris naso. Classification (NCBI taxonomy): domain Eukaryota; kingdom Metazoa; phylum Chordata; class Mammalia; order Chiroptera; family Emballonuridae; genus Rhynchonycteris; species Rhynchonycteris naso. The sequence goes on along the minus strand of CM072999.1, from coordinate 32,180,982 downwards.
CTAGTCTCTGTCACAAATGATCTACCCATTTAATTACCTGTTTAATACTTAAAACAGGTAAGTATATATTTTTATTATGTCCTTTGTACAAGTGAGGAAACTGAATTAACACAGACGTTTAATGACTTGCACAGGGCTGTGGAAATTGTAAGTGCATCAGTTGGAATTTGAACCAAAAAGTCTGTGCACTGGAACGCTATACCTTTTCCTTGGCATGTGTGTGTGTGTGTGTTAACTTCATTGAAGTATAACACAAAACACAGAAAAGTGCACAAATTAAGTGTATGACTCAATGAATTTTCACAGAGTGAACACACCTGTGTAACCGGGATCCTCTTTAAGGAATGAAACACTATTGGGTTTCCCAACATGTATCTTCCCCACCAGAGGAAACCACTGTCCTGACTTCTCTCACCATCCTTCTAGGAGTTTCTTCTTTGTCTTTCTATTTTAATCACATTTGTATTTCAAGTATGATGGGGTCTGTTGCTAAAGCTAAAAGTATTCTATCTTGCAGGAGTAGAGGTGGGTGGTTGGAGAGAACAAATTCCCTAGGTACGAGAAATAATTAAATGTGGGAAAGTTAGAGGGCATTTGTCATTTCCCCTCATTCTCTTTGCTGGTTAGTGTGAGGCTCTACTCTTTCTTCCGTCCTCCTCCCCCAGGACTACATCTCCCAGCAGGCTGTGCTCTGACAGCTCTGGGATTTAAATAGGCTTCTGGGCTACACTTAGAGCCAGGTTGTTGCTGAGAGCAGGAGAGGAGCTAGGAGAAGCAGCAGCAGCAAGAAGCAGCCAAGAGTTGGAACCAGACCAGGAGCCCGAGCCAGAGTTCAGAGACGAAGTTGTTTTTGCAAAACTGCAGCAATTAAAGAACTTGAAAAGATGATGGTTATCTTGGGACTGCTCGCCTCCTTCCTTTCCTTCCTGTACGTGATAGCTCCATCCATCAGGTTTGTCTTAATTCAGTAACTCATACAATATTTTACAAAGCCCTACGTCAGGAGCCACAGAACTTGTAAATAGATGAATTCTCAGTTGCTGAAAGAAGAGAAAGGGACAGAGCTCAGGGAGAGAAAGTCAGGGCAGACAAAGCAAAAAGGAAGGAGGTAATTGTGGATACCATGAAGAAAAACAAGAAGGAGGCACCTGGTTCTGGGAGTGGCATTCTGATGCTAGTGGAAGGATGAGTGGATGACTATTAAGTAGTTTGACAGACAACTTAGGTGGAAGTCCTTGCTGTTTCACTCTGTTCCCTTGGGTTCCTCAGAAGGTCTTCCTTTCTTCGTTGTGTCTGGTTAAGGTGGCCCTGCTCGGTTGCCATGGGTGGTCATTACGGAGGGACTCATTGTTAAGTACCAGGCATTTGGGGGAGGAAACAATATCTATTCCCTCAACTAAGGAATATTTTGAGATGACTTTTTTTTGCTGTGGGATTTCTGGGGGTGTCAAAGAAATACAGTGTGTCCGTCACTGGTCAAAAGTGGACCATGACTTCACGGACATACTGTATGTGTTCTGAGTAGAGAATTTTTAAGCTGCTGAGGATAAAGACAGTTCCATGGTCATAATCGGGCTCAGAGTGTTGCTCTAGGTCCTGGCATAGAAGCCTGTGTTCACATTTCAGTTTTGCCGCCATGAACAAGTGATTTGAACTTTGAGTCTCAGTTTTCTTCGCTGTAATACAGGAATAAGAAAAGAGAGGCTGAGAGGATTACAATAAATTTCCTGTGGAAAGAACCTAGCTTAGTAGTGCCTGGCAGTCAAATGATACTCAGAAAATCATCTCCCCTACCTCACCCTCAATTTGGAACTTGTCAAGTAAACTTTATATAAAAAGATGCTCTCTGCAGAGGTCTGACAAGGAGGTTTTCTCTCTGTGAACGGATGGCTAGAATGACATCTCTGGAAGAATGACAAAAAGAAACCTCTGAAAGATTCTGGCTCTGTAAAACTAGAGAGGGAGCCCAAGAGCCACCTGTGTATGTGGAACCCCTTGAGGTGATATCAGTTATTTACTGTTGATGCTTACTGAACACCTAGGGCTCAAGGACCACTGATTCCACTAATGCACTTTGCACATGTTTTAATGCAGGTTAGAGGAGGAAGTTGTCCTCCAGGAACCTCTAGAGATAAGAACTGTCTAATAAGGAAGGTCCCCCTTGACCCAGCTCAAGAGCGCTTACTCTGTTTGCCAAGATGATCACTGTAGCATCTGGACACATGACCTTCCAACCTGAGCTGATGAGCAGGAGACCCCCTTGCCCACCTGAAAAATGTCCCCTGAAGATTAGCTTCTTTAGGTCTCCTGACAACAACTGAAAGAAATTCTTCTTTGGGGCTGGATGGATTTTATGTATCTCAGTATGGAATTGGGAAGGATGGTGCATGAATGCTTTTGTTTCCCTTGCTTATAGGAGGTTCTTTGCTGGTGGGGTTTGCAGAACAAGTATGCAGCTTCCTGGGAAGGTAGTGGTGATCACTGGTGCCAACACAGGCATTGGCAAGGAGACAGCCAGAGAGCTCGCTCGCAGAGGCAAGTCCCCCCACTTCCGTGTCCACAGGGCAGCACCTCCTGCTGTTCTCACCGCCCATATTTCCTTGTCTTTCCTCCTGGCCTTGGAGGCGCTGGCCAAGAATTCAAGGAACCTGGAATTCAAGTCCAGCTGTGACACCAACTTACCTTGTGGCTTTAAACAAACCTTCTTTCCTCCCTGCTTCCTTCCTATTATATTAAGTAAGAAAAACAATGGTGTCTGTGTATAGTATTGGTCCAGTCTATTATTCTAAAAGGAGATACTAAGCAACATTAAATATCAGAGTGTAAAAACCAGGGTTCCCAGCCCAGAGTTAAGCTGATAGCAAGGAAAATGAGCAGTATGGCAGTGAGAATCCTAAAGTGGCGATATAGCCACTCATTGCTATAGGGATGGCTAGAGAATGCTTTGTCCTCCAGTCCCAAGCTCACTTACTATACTCTTTTTTCAGCCTAGGGTCTGGACACGTTGCCTTTTATATTTTTCCCCAGGAGCCCGAGTATACATTGCCTGCCGAGATGTACTGAAGGGGGAGTCTGCCGCCAGTGAAATCCGAGCTGACACAAAGAACTCCCAGGTGCTGGTGCGGAAACTGGACCTATCTGATACCAAATCCATTCGAGCCTTTGCTGAGGGCTTTCTGGCAGGTAAAGCCCAGGTGGATAGCACGAAAAGCAGGATGCTGGGTGTGGGCGGAGCTGGTCCGCCTGAGCCGTCTCTGACCCTTACATCAGAATTATCATGGAATGCACTGGACAGGTTCTGCCACATGAACCAGCAGGGCTGGGAGTTGACAAGGAGGAGGCAGGTGGACAAGCTGGGCAGGATCCTTATCATCTTTTTGCTTCTGTACTGGGAATGTACCAGCTTCCTGTTCGGGCTTGTACCTTGGCATCAAGGTATGGCCCTGATGCCACTCACTTTTTTCATTCTGAAAAGCAAACTTCTGTGGCCACAGGCACTAACTGAGGTTGTGTTGCTGCCAAAATTCTACTGTATCTTGGAAAATAACCAACTTTTACTAATGACTATGAAATCCATGAGGGACAGGTACCACATCTGTTTTGTTTTACCACTGTATGGCCAGTGCCCGGCAGAGTAAGCCTGGCCCAGAGTCAGTCCTCAGTACATATTTGCTGAATGAAAGGATGTATGAATGAATGGTGTCCAGGAAGATATCGATAACTAACATTAGAAACCAAAGTAGCAGTGGTTACTGAATAGCACTATGATAGGTTCAAAGGCATGAAGTAAATCCTCAGGACTATGATGGGCAGTGAGCAGACTCCTGGCTAACTAACTATAGGGTCTCCTTGGTTGTGTTATAGAAGAAAAGCAGCTCCATATTCTGATCAACAATGCAGGAGTGATGATGTGTCCATATTCCAAGACAGCTGATGGCTTTGAAACCCACCTGGGAGTCAACCACCTGGGTAAGTTCCTTTGAGTGACTGAAAAGCGAGGGTGACCCCACCTTGTTTTCCGTAGGTATAGATGATCTTACACCGGTGCCAAGAATCTCCAGTGGTCCTACTGAAGGCCAGGCTTCCAATAAACTAGACATACTGTTTTCTTGTTCACCATCCTTCTTCTGACCAATCCAAAAAAGTGAGATCCTCCTGCCCATACCATTAAGAAGCCCCTAAAATTTGGAGATATTAGGAAGAAAAATGCCCATTCTTGAGTGGGGATGTGGTAATCAAGCCTTGCCAAGCAGGGCCTGGCATGGGGGCTGCAGGAGTCTGTGTTTGGCTGGAGGGAGTCACATCTATAACTGAGGGCCAAGAAAGCCAAAAGTTGGTCGATGGAAGAAGCAAACCTTGATGACTTGAGGTATGGGAGAGGACGGGGTTCAGAATTTATGGTGACTGGTCTGGAGAGGAGATCATTGAGTGTATTCTTTAATCTTAGACAAATGCTCTTTTCCCTGATTGTTCCACTCTTCCCTCTGTACACGGGTGTACCTGAATCCACAGCTGTGGGGTTAAGGCCATAGTGGGTTTGGAAGCCAGCAGGTGGCATTTATCCTGACTTAGGTAAGGGCAGAGAGATTCAAAGTACAGGTTAAGTCTATATTGCCTTACCTATAGTTTAGCTCTGGCCCTTGCCTTATGGAAGCTACTAACTCGGATTGCTTGACCATTAGCAATGAGTTACCGTATTTTTCGCTCCATAAGATACACCGGACCGTAAGACACACCTAGGGTTTTAAGGAGGAAAATTAAAAAAATTTCCCAAATGGTGTGTTAAAATATTTAATAAAATAACGTATTTTTCACTCCATAAAACGCACGGGCATTTTCCCCTCCACTTTTTGGGGAAAAAAGTGCATCTTATGGAGCGAAAAATACGGTACATGAAAATTTGTTTACACACAGAAGATAGTGAACTAATGCTGAAGTGCTGTCATCAGCTCCCACACCCTGAGCCTGGGCAGCCACTCCACTCTTCAATCTTCCCTGCTGGCTCTCCTTGCAGGTCATTTCCTTCTCACCCACTTGCTCCTGGAGCGGCTGAAGGAGTCTGCTCCCGCACGGGTGGTGAACCTGTCGTCAGTGGTCCACATTGCTGGCAAGATTCGATTCCACGACCTCCACGGTGAGAAGCGCTACAGCCGGGGTTTTGCTTATTGCCACAGCAAACTGGCCAATGTGCTTTTTACTCGCGAGCTGGCCAAGAAGCTCCAAGGTAAGTCTGGAGAAAGGGCTGGGGCTGAGATAGCAAAAGCAGGACCTTCAGTCCAGATTGGAGGTTCACAGAAATTTCTGAAGTAGCTCTATGCTCTAAAGAGTATGCGGTTATAAGCAGAATAAAAACGGAGTTCTTGCACCTGGGAAGCTTAAAATTGAATAAAAGTAAGGAACCTGTAAATTTACCTTACATTTATGTCAAATCTTTTATCTATTCCCTCATTTTATCTTCACAACGACCTCTTGCAACAGGCAGAGCAGTTATTATTATTATATAGGTCCAAACGGAGGTCCACAGAGGTGGCCAGCCCAAGCTTACATGGCAAGTGAAGGAGTTGGGGCCCGAATGTAGGCACTCCGCTTTAATCCAGGGCACTTCATTCTGTGTGCTATTTGCTGAGTTCATGTGGTGAGTTGAGTGACAAGTGCTACTGTTTAGGGTCAGAGAGGTGTAGGGATGGATGTCAACCCCCTGAGTGCGAGTTCTTGCTCTACCACATACTAGCCACATATGTATGTGAACACGTCCCTTTAACCTTCCCTGACTGTATCCACTCAACTTTAAAATGGGATGAGGCCTCTCTCAACTCTGTGATTCTGTGCTTTCCTGGAGTTTTCCTGGAGCTGCTGGCTTTGACATCTGCAAATCACGGGAACCGCTTGCCATCCTGAATAAGCCAAAGTTCGGAATAATGACAATAATAATTGAGAGTTTTGCGTATGTCATGTACTGTAGATGTCTTAACTCATGTAAGACAGCATTCCTCTGAGGTGGGTGCTACTGTTTTACCCTACTTTACAGAAAAAAAAAAAAAGGCACAGATACATTTAAGAAACTTGACTAAGCACATTTCCTAGCTGGGCCAGGATTCAAATCCAGAGAGTCTAACTCCAGGGTCCATGCCTTTACATCGGAGTCCAGACCTTGGCCCTGCAAACTTCTAGGGCATGACCTTGGGCAATTTACTTAACCTCTCTGTGATGAGGCCTCAGTTTCTTCAGCTGTAAATGGGCATCTTGATATAACTTACCTCACAAGCCTCTTTGAGAATCAAATGAGATAATGCAGGTAAAGAATGTAGTAAGGCCCTTGCACATAATAAGTATTAAAAATAGTGGAGGCACCAGGGGTGCCTGGGGGTGTGTTAACCCCCCACCATCCCCATCGACACCTCTCAATCTACACCTCACATAATGTGCTTGTCCGACATATACAGCTCAATACACTAGCTTCCTTCCTTTCAAACAGACTGCTTTCCTTAAGCCCTTCCTCTAGAAATTCCAAAGGCACCACTGTCCATAATTGATACTATTACTGCTACTAATAGTAAGTAGTATTTAGTAGCACAACCGGTACATGTTGTTGTTTCTATTATTAATAGTTACACCACAGAGAAAGGTGACGTTAACATAGAAAAACCTTCAACCAAGCATTCTGTTTGGAGCACAGAAGGCTGAAAAGGCTATATATATAGATCGTTCTGGAAGAGATCATTTAATTATTAGGCAGGTGTTACCTGGCCAGGAGTGGCACCTTCTGAATCATAGGGTTCTGCTTCATGAGTCCCTTCTTCTCACTTGTGCATTCTGCAGCAGGAAGTGAGCTGTTTCCTGGGGCTCAGAGTGCGTGCCTGGTCTAACTGTGCTCTCTTCGCCCTAGGCACGGGGGTCACCACCTACGCAGTGCACCCAGGCATCGTCCGCTCGGAGCTGGTCCGGCACTCCTTCCTGCTGTGCCTGCTCTGGCGGCTGTTCTCCCCCTTCGTCAAGTCAGCGCGGGAGGGGGCGCAGACCAGCCTGCACTGCGCCCTGGCTGAGGGCCTGGAGCCCCTGAGCGGCAAGTACTTCAGGTGCGTGGAGGCAGCACAGGTTCTCTTCCCACCTCTGTGCTGGTGGTGAGACGCAGGGCTCCCCACGTGGCCGAGTTTGTGCCTCATAGCCGAATCCAGGTTTGGGTTAGGCCTGCAAACCAAGTGCTGTTACTTTTCCAAGGGAACTTACATGGGAAACTTGGCAAGAATTGCTTTTGTGGCTCTATGGTATACCTGTGTGCATGTTTCCAGGAAAGACTGTATCTTTCTGAGAGCTGTTAAGAGAAGACTGTCCCTGTGCTTGTGCTTCAAAAGGACATTAGCAGGCTCTCTGGATCCTTGCTTTCCTTGTTGAAACTTCTGGCTGACTTTGTTCACGCATTCTTTAACACCACTGTGCACACAGTGATGGGGCAACTCTGTCTCCCCGTGCTGCCAAGATAGGCACTGTTGGAATATAGAGATAGATATTTCAGTGTTGAGTCTTATCACAAGCTCAGTTTGAGAATACAGGGAAGCCCAGGATTAAAACGCCTTCCTTTTCCATGGCTTGATCCAGCCCAGTCTGCTCTTCTGTCTCACTTTGTTCTAGCAGGCTGTTCATTGCTGCACCACTTGTAAGGGAAGCACTGGAAATAACCTTAGTGTCCAACAATAGGGCAATGGATAAATGATAATAGTTAATATCATTTGAGCTCTTGCAAAGTGTTGGGCACTTTTCTACGTGTTTTACATGTATTAATTGATACGATCATCACAGCTCTATGAGGTAGATAATATTATTATTCCCATTTTACAGGTGAGGAAACTGAGGCATAGAATAATTAACTTACTCAAGATCATATAGTTTGTAAGTGGTAGACCTGGGTTTTAAACCTAAGTCGTCTAGCTCTAGAGCTGTGCTGTTCAGGATGGTTGGCACCTGTCATATGCAGCTATTAAGCACTTGAAACATGGCTAATTGAAATTGAAATGTGTTTTAAGTGTAAAATAGGCACCAGATTTTGAATAATATGAAAATAGAAATGTAATATATTTCATTAATTTTCTCCCATTGATTGAGAGAGAGAGAGAGAGAGAGAGAGAGAATTAGAGAGAGAGAGTAGCATCAACTCACTGTTCCACTTAGTTGTTCCATTTTTTTAAGCTGTATTGTCATTGATTGCTTCTTGTACGTGATTTCACTGAGGATTGAACCTGTGACTTGGGTGTGCAAGGATGACACTTTATCCACAGAGTCACCCGGCTAGGGCCATTAATAATTTTTTGTAGGCCTGACTTGTAGTGGCACAGTGGATGATAAGGCATTGACTTGGAATGCTGAGGTTGCCAGTGTGAAACTCCAGGCTTGCCTAGTCAAGACACCAGGAAGCAGCTATTATAAGTGGATGCTTCCTGCTCCTTTGCCCCCAAACCCCTTCTCTTGCTCTCTCTCCTTTCTCTAAAATAATAATAATAATAATAATTTTTAATAGTGATCACAGGCTGAAATGATTTATTTAACATTGGGTTAAATAAAACATACTACTAAAATTAACTTCACTCATTTATTTTTACTTTTTAAAATATACTTTAAAAATTGTACTAGAAAAGTTAAAATTACATCTGTGGCTCACATTCTATTTCTATTAGACAATTCTACCCTATACTATATTTAACGTCACAGCCTTAAATATGTGATAAAATATGTAGTCACTAAATAAAATATTTTCAAATAATATTTAACGGAAAAATGCTTACGATAAAATATTATAAGAAAAACTGCAATACAAAACTATATAATTATCATTGTAAATACAATTAAAATAGCCTGGATAGATACACTGTGGACTGTAGTAGTGGTTAGTGTGAAGGAGTTTGAGGGACGGTCAAGGGGAGTGAGAAGGATTGTTAACTTTTACTCCAGGTATTTCTTTATTATCTAAACAACACTTTTTAAAGATGACATATTTATTAATTGTACAATTGAAATATACTCTGTTAACCACAGAAAGATATCCTCCTCAAAGTAGGTACAGTATGATTTCAGTTTTGTATAAAAGAAGAAAAGACTATATATCAATTTACATGCTAACAAAGCAAACAAGAGTATAAGGAAAAGTAATGAACTCCTTGACTTTTCTACTTTATCTGTATTGCATTTTCCATGAAGGTAGGCAATGAACTGCAGTATAGTAATGATACCTATGACCTAGTTACCAATAAAAGTATATTTTCATGTCACCTTGCAGTTATTGTAGATTCCTCAAAATGTCACTCCTGCTTACCACTGCTTTGAAATCTGGTGCCAACTTAGACCCAGCTCAAGCTCTTGTTACAGAAAACATTAATAAAGAAGCCTATGTATTACTATGTCATGGATTCTTTTAGTGTATTTAAAACTGTATCTCAATAAAATTAGTTTCTTTTCATCCAATATATTGTATACTTTTAGAAATATATTTTGAGCCTGACCAGGCAGTGGCACAGTGGATAGAGCGTCAGACTGGGATGCAGAAGGACCCAGGTTTGACCCTGAGGTTGCCAGCTTGAGCGCGGGCCCATCTGGCTTGAGCAAAAGCTCGCCAGCTTGGACCCAAGGTCGCTGGCTCCAGCAAGGGGTTGCTTGGTCTGCTGAAGGCCTGTGGTCAAGGCACATGTGAGAAAGCAATCAATGAAGAACTAAGGTATCGCAACGGCAACGAAAAAACTAATGATTGATGCTTCTCACCTCTCTCCGTTCCTGTCTGTCTGTCCCTGTCTATACCTCTCCCTGACTCTCTCTCTATCCTTGTTAATATATATATATACATATATATATGTATATATGTATATATATATATATAGAGAGAGAAAGAGACCATAAACTCTTCCAGACTATCAATCTCCACTCCTGAATGTTTACGTTATTTCTCTGCCCTCCAGTGACTGCAAGAGGACCTGGGTGTCTCCAAGGGCTCGGAATAACAAAACGGCTGAGCGTCTGTGGAGCGTCAGCTGTGAGCTTCTAGGAATCGAATGGAAGTAGAGCTGATAGAAGAGCCTCTGCTTGTTCTAGTCTGTGCATAATGAAAGGGGACCAAGACGAAGGCCAGCCCTGAAGTATTACCCTCCCGGTGGGCTGCTGTTACAAATCCTGCACTCCTCCTAATCTGACACTTCTGGAAACATTTTATACCCAACCCTCTTGTGAGGCTGGCTCATGGCATGAGATGTTCACACCATGGAGCATTTTTCTCCAAGACTTGCAGAGTCAGCCACCCTCTCTGGGTAGGAGTCAGAAGATGCCAGACTGAGCAGGGGGATGATGAAAGAGCCTGGAAAGTTGAGTCAGTTTCCTCATCAATACCAGAAATGCCAACCAGCATGCTCCGCTGAGGTGACAGGAACTTCAGTGTTATACATTTCTAGGGACTATAAACTCAAACTCCTCACTGATCTCTTTCATCTTTGAAATACTAGTCACAACTCGGGAGTCCTGACCAACTCAGGAAAATCTTGGGTTAACCTTGGCCAACTTTGGCTCCTTCTTCTGAGCATCCTGGAGCCACTGTAAAGCTGGACATCCCTATTTTCTTTTTCTACTTCTTTTTAAAAAATTAAATAATTATTATTTATTGATTTTAGAGAGAGAGGAAAGGAGGGAGAGAGAGAGAAATATTGATTTGTGGTTCCACTTATTTAGGCATTCATTAGTTGATTGTTGTATGTGCCATGATTGGAGATCAAACCCACAACCTTGGCACAGTGGGATTATGCTCCCACCAACTGAGCTACCTGGCCAGGGATGGACTTGTCTATTTTCAACGATGTAGATGGTTTCCTTTTCTAAAGCATTTCCTTTTCCTCAATTTTTAGAGGAACTAGACTACACATCTTATTGCCTATTTTCTCAGGGTGGTAAGAGAGAAATGGAACAAAGCAGGGAAGCCAGCCTTCTAGCTTAGTGGGTAGTATCTCACCCTACTCACCACCCATAATCCTTTTATAATATCACATCTTTTTTTTTTTTTCTGAAGTGAGAAGTGGGGAGGCAGAGAGACAGACTCCTGCATGTGCCTGACTGGGATCCACCTGGCATGCCCACTAGGGGGCAATGCTCTGCCCATTTAGGGCGTTGCTCTGTTGCAACCGGGGCCATTTTAGCACCTGAGGTGAGACCATGGAGCCATCCTCATTACCTGGGCCAACTTTGCTCCAGTGGAGCTTTGGCTGTGGGAAGGGAAAAGAGAGTAAAGAGAAGGGAGAGGGGGAAGGGTGGAGAAGCAGATGGGCGCCTCTGCTGTGTGCCCTGGCCAGGAATCGAACCTGGGACTTCCACACGCCGGGCCCATGCTCTACCACCGAGCCAACTGGCCAGGGCTTAAAATATCGTATCTTATAATGCATTATTAAGATGGTGTAAAATAAGATGTTTTGGTTGCGTATTTCCTCAAGTTTCTTCTAGCTCTTACATTTTATTATCTAAGAAGTGATAAATGACCTCAATTACACAGATGCTAAACTTCACTACAGATCAAGGCCAGAGGGAATATGGGACTTTATTTAATTTGATACATCGATGGAGAGAAATCAAGACCTGATAAACCCTCTACTTGAAATCACAGGTCTTCTCTCATCTGGCCTCCCTGCTCTCCTGTGCTGTGACCTCAGATGACCTACTTCTTGTCTCAAATGCGTAAGGTCACCAAGAAGAGTCAGAGAGTCATGCCTAATCTGTCAGCCAATTAACCCAAGAATTTGTGTTGCGGCATCTGGTGACAGAAATGCCCTTTTTTCCCATAGCAAGTAGATTTAAAAAAACAGCAGCACCTTTTTATTATGGAAATTTTTAAGTAGACAAAAGTAAAGCAAATCATATCATGAATTCTCATGTTCCTGCCTGTCATCTAACTTCAACATTAACATTCTGTCAGTTTTGTTTCATCTGCATTTCCCTCATGACCTTTTTGGGGGATAGGGTGAGATATTTGAAAGCACATTCTAGTATTACATATTCACCAATAAATATTTTAATATGTTTATCTAAATAAGATTTTTTTAAAGAAAATAAAACCACAATACTGTATGCGAACATAAAATGGGCTACGCAATAAACCTGACAAGCTCAGGGCGGCCGCATGGCAGGCTTGGCAAGCTCAGTGATCACAGGTTAACCAGACAGGATGGTCTGATCACAAAGTTCTAACTGGGAAGGTCATAGCAGATAGTCACAGCCAGGCCTATAGCTTCCTTAGCAAAGGTCAACCTTTACCTCAAGTGAGCTCTGCCCATTGTTCTTATGCATCTAGGATAATAGATGAAATGTCATAGTAGCCTGACTGGTGTGGCATAGTGGATAGAGCATTGACCTGGGACACTGAGGACCCAGGTTTGAAACCCTGAGGTCACCAGCTTAAGTGTGGGCTTGCCAGCTTGAGCATGAGGTCGCTGGCTTGAGTGTGGCATCATCGACATGATCCCATGGTGGCTGGTTTGAGCCCAGAGATCTCTGGCTTGAAGCCCAAGGTCACTGGCTTGAGCAAGGAGTTACTGGCTCTACTTGAGCCCCCTGGTCAAGGCACATATGAAAAGCAATCAATGAACAACTAAAGTGACATAACTACAGTTTGATGCTTCTCATCTCTCTCCCTTCCTCTCTCTCACCAACTGAAGAAGTGTCAGAGTATTTTTCTTTTCTAGACCCCTTGTAGGCACAGCTAGCAACAGGAGAGCACAGGACCACAAGACCACAGAACCCCTCACTGTTATCCCCTGATTACCATCTCTATGTGCTGTGAATGTTAATTAACTATTTTCTACCAACCAATGTTAAAGAAGTGTGATTCTCCATTTTGCCTTTTATCTAATTCCTATGTTTTCTCTCCTCATCCCTGCCCATGTTTTCTCCCTCCTCCTTCATCTACCACCAATGGATTTCATGTAATCCCCTTACGCTTCCTCCTTTGATTCTAACGTATAAAATAAGTGGCAAAATTGTCATTCTCCAGATTTCTCAATCTGTTGATATTTTGCTTCCCATCATATGTTGTCAATTTGGCTTGAATAAACTCATAAGAATTCTCTACAGGTTTGAATGTTTCTTACATTGACACATAACCACTAACAACATTAATAATTCCTGAGTATCATTTAATACTTGGAATTCAAGTTTCCCTGGTTGCCTCACAAAAGTCTTTTTACTGCTAGTTTGTTCAAATTGGGGAGAGAAATCGTTCTCCTGAAAAAAATGGAAGTTTATTCCCCTAGGGCTCCCTCCTGAACCAATCTCTATGCTAAGGATGGGCTATATTAATTGGCCTAAACCAATCACATTCCACACCTGAAGCTAGGGTTCATCCCACTCACCCCACCCAGTAGGGAAGAATAGTAGATAATGTAAAAGCACTTATGTTAATTAGGATTACCTGTCCCCACAAGGACCCTCTGGGTAGGTACTATTATTATCCCTATTTTACTGACAAACACAGAAAAGTTAAGAAGCTTGCCCAAGTTCACACAGTTGATACATGGTAGAGTGGATCCAGCACTCTAGAACAGTGGTTCTCAACCTGGGTTCTATCGAACCCTAGGGGTTCGATGAGTCAGTCTCAGGGGTTCAGAGAAGTCTCTGCTGCAGAGGCCAGAATAAAGTAATACCGTAATTTGTTGTGAGTTCATGCACTTTGTTGGTTTTGTTCTTTGAGCAAGCTGATGTTCATGCACGGCTCATTTTGTGCACCAGTAAAAAAACATATACCTATGTCTTGAATTTGGGAAAAAAATCATATTTTATTTATCACTAAAGAAGGGTTCAGTGAATGCGCATCTGAAACTGGTGGGTTCGGTACCTAAAAAAAGGTTAAGAACCATTGCTCTAGAACCAGCATTCTTTTTTTTCCCTTCTTTTCCAAGTGAGAGGAGAGGAAACAGTGAAACAGACTCCCACATGTGCCCCAATCTGGATCCACCTGGCAACCCCTTTGGGGCTGATGCTTTTTGCCCATCTAGGGCCATGCTCGCAACTGAGCTATTTTTGCCCCTGAGGTGGAGGCTCCACGGACAGAGCCATCCTCAGCACTGGGGCCTGTGTTCTTGAACCAGTTGAGCCATGGCTATGGGAGAGGAAGAGAGAAAGAGAGACACAGAGAGAGAGAGAGAGAGAGAGAGAGAGAGAGAGAGAGAGAGAGAGAAGAGGAAGAGGGAGGGGGATGGAGAAGCAGATGGGCACCTCTCCTGTGTGCCCTTACTGGTAATTGAACCCAGGACATCCACACACCAGGCTGACACTCTACCACTGAGCTAACTGGCCAGGGCCTAGAACCAGCATTCTTAGCATCCATGCTCTATGGCTTCTCACAATGAAGGAAGCAACACAGTTCTTCAAAGAAAACTCGGAACATGAATTAATAAAGGAGTGAAAGAGATTCTGGGGAAGTAATCCATATGAGCTCACTACTGAGGCCTGGTGCCTCATAGGCTGTGGAGTGCCTGGAGAGTCTGGTGAAGAAGGAAGGTGATAAAAGAGGAGGAGGAAGGGAAACAGAAAAAGGCTATACAAGGGAGGGAGACAGGGCTGGTGAAGAGCTTTGTAGGCCCAGTAGTTGTGGCCATCGCTGTTGTTCACATGCAGATTCCCATTAGATTTGGGCAGATGGTAAAGAAACAGTGGAGCCAAAAAATGGTGGGCCATTTCTTTATTCTAGCCTTGCACTGACAGGCGAGTAAACACACACAGGGATCCAAAACCCTGACACATTCTCCGGTTCCACAACCAGGAGAATCTTCTCTGGTTTTTCCTTGAATCAAAGGCCCCACCAGTCTCAGTCACCTCTGGTTCCCCATCTATACACATTCTCCCTTCTCCTCTCTACATGACTGGCTTCTCCTTCAGCTGCCACATTTAGGCAATGCGCTGATACTGGTATTGGTAGTGTAGAGTTTTTGAGTAAAGTTCTTCCACTTCCACATATTCAGATACAGTCAGTTTTATTAAATTGGAATCTTCTCTCTATAGAACTTATTTTGTATTTCAGAGAGAACAGAATGCTAACATAGTCAAAAGATTTTTCCTTAAAATATATGGAATCCTTATATTATGGGTATTTCGAATTCTTTGGACTATACCATTTTAAAACTTTTTCATGTTTGCCAGACTACTTGCTGGTATGATTGGCTTAATAAAGGTCATCCTATTCTTTTTTTTTTTTTTTCTTTTTTACAGGGACAGAGAGAGAGTCAGAGAGAGGGATAGATAGGGATAGACAGACAGGAATGGAGAGAGGTGAGAAGCATCAATCATTTGTTTTTCGTTGCCGTTGCAACACCTTAGTTGTTCATTGATTGCTTTCTCACATGTGCCTTGACCGCGGGCCTTCAGCAGACCCAGCCACCCCTTGCTGGAGCCAGCGACCCTGGGTCCAAGCTGATGAGCTTTTTGCTCAAACCAGATGGGTCCGCGCTCAAGCTGGCGAGCTCGGGGTCTCGAACCTGGGTCTTCCGCATCCCAGTCCGACGCTCTATCCACTGCACCACCGCCTGGTCAGGCAAGGTCATCCTATTCTTGATTTGTGTCAAATATCTGAAATCTGAAAATACTCTCTGTGTATTCTCTAAAACACACAGAAACCTTAGGGCTGGCGACAAGGGGCTAATAGCCTCGGTCTGGAATATAAAGGCTGGATGGAGAATAGCAAGGGAGCAGGGAATGGAACTCAGGGCTGAGACAGGAGCCTGCTCGCAGTACCCTCAGGGTCTGTAAATGTTAGGAGGAAAGCAATCTGAGTATCTGAAACCCAGAAGGGCAGGACTTTGCTTCCCACAGCTAAATGGCCTTGGGAACTTTGTGGGGCTGAGGGCTGACCTTCAGGCCATGATGCTTGGTGGATAAATTCTTCCCTTTGAGTTTTAGGGTAGGGGGCATTCCCTGAATTATCATCTAACCCTGATCTCTGGAAAACACAGAAATTGCCCCAATTCTACTTCCTTTGTCATAACTTTCATATTGTCTATCCTCTTCTTTCCTGAAAAAATGACGGTATGGGTCCTTTCCTGCCCTTTTTATTTAGCAAGTGGTACAAGAAAAAAGTGGCCTTTTTCTTGCTCATATCATAGTCCAATGTAGGAATGGGACTCAATAAAATAATTTAATTATGTTGCTATCATCATCCAATATTTCGTGTTCTAATGCTAGAAGTTAGTTATCTAGAGGATTAAAAAAGTACCAAATGCAATTATATTCAAAGTTTATGCAACTTTAACATTTTCATAAAAATTTAAATTAAAGAAAAGCAAAAATAAAAGTTATTTTTAAACTTTTTAGGTTCTGTTGGGCAGATAATATATATTATGCTCACTTTGTTAAAGATGGCACTGCCCACGTGCAAGTTTTAAGAGTAAGCTTTTCCCCACACCCTTGACTGATTGGATGATGTGGGGTGGTATACTCTCATGAGGAATCCTCCCAGTATGTCTCAGATAAGTGACTTTGTATCAGAGACTTCCTTGTTTTTAGATTGGATTAAAGGTTGGGATTTCTACACTATAAAGTGGGGGAGACCAAGAGCTCGATCTCTCTCAGTTCCTGAGGTTAGCGTTAGAGAGGAGAGCAAATTAAGGCCACGTGGAGGAGAGGAGAAGCAGCCAAAATGGTGGAGTGCTGAGGAAGAAGCCAGTTTGTGCAGAGTTTGTGTAGAGAGAAGGAGATGGGGAACAGAGGTGAATAAGTGGTGAGCTAGAAACCTTTGATTCTAGGAAACTCGGATAAGTCAGTAGCTTTGTAAGCACTGAATGAGTGGGTTTTGGAGCCCAGTGTGTGTTTTTGCTTGCCCGCGGGTGCAAGCTAGAATTAAAGCTGATGGCTCACCAGTTCTTGGCTCCATTGTTTCATTACCGACTGTCCGAATCTAATGTGAACCTGCATGGGCCAGGCGGCTGTGATCCTGACCCTGGCTCCTGGCATTACATGTTCTTTTTCTTTTTAAAATTTTTTATTTATTCATTTTAGAGAGGGGGGGAGAGAGAAAGAGAGAGAAAGAGAGATTGAGAGAAAGAGAGAAGGGCGGGGGGAGGAGAAGGAAGCATCAACTCTCATATGTGTCTTGACCAGGCAGGCCTAGGGTTTCAAACCGGTGACCTGAGTGTTTCAGCTCAATACTTTATCCACTGCACCACCACAGGCCATGTTATTTTTCTTCTAAAATATTTAAATTATCTATCAAAAATTGAAAGGAAAATACTACATTATTGCTATGAATCTCAACATTTTAAATAAAAATTATTTTAATAAAGTTAAATGTTTTAATTTTAAAAATTTAATTCTATGAACTTTTGTTTTGTGTGTGTGACAAAGACAGAGAGAGACAGAGAGAGGGACCGATAGGGACAGACAGACAAGAAAGGAGAGAGATGAGAAGTATCATTTCTTTGTTGCGGCATCTTAGCTGTTCATTGATTGCTCTCTCATATGTACCTTGACCGGGGGCTATAGCAGACCGAGGGACCCCTTGCTCAAGCCAGCGACCTTGGGCTCAAGCTGGTGAGCCTTGCTCAAACCAGATGAGCCCATGCTCAAGCTGGCAACCTCAGGGTTTCGAACCTGGGTCATCTGCATCCCAGTCCAAAGCTCTATCCACTGCACCACCACCTGGTCAGGCTAATTCTATGAACTTTTATAAAAATAGAACTATTCATGATCCTAACAAATGTTCAATGTCCATTTAGTTGCCAGTGTAAACAATGGATATTATACTTAATGCATGTCTCCTTTACACCTACCTATACGACATGTCTGTCAATTTTAAAACAATATGAGCCTGACCTGTGGTGGCACAGTGGATAAAGCTGACCTGGAATGCTGAGGTCTCTGGTTCAAATCCCTGGGCTTGCCTGGTCAAGGCACAGATGAAAGTTGATGCTTCCTGCTCCTCCCCCCTTCTCTCTCTCTCATTCCCTCTCTAAAATGAATAAACAGCCTGACCAGGCGGTGGCGCAGTGGATAGAGCGTTGGACTGGGATGCGGAAGACCCAGGTTCGAGACCTCGAGGTCGCCAGCTTGAGCGCGGGCCCATCTGGCTTGAGCAAAAGCTCGCCAGCTTGGACCCAAGGTCGCTGGCTCCAGCAAGGGGTTGCTCCATCTGCTGAAGGCCCGCGGTCAAAGCACATGTGAGAAAGCAATCAATGAACAACTATGGTGTCTCAACAACAATGAAAAACTGATGATTGATGCTTCTCACTTCTCTCCATTCCTGTCTGTCTATCCCTATCTATCCCTCTCGCTGACTCTCTCTCTGTCCCTGTAAAAAATAAAATAAATAAATAAATAAAAAACAATATAAATTGTTTATTATTACGCCTCCATATACAAGTGTTGCAAACATACATTAGCATGTGAAGACAGACAATAAAAGACACTTAGCATTATTGAAAACAATACCTGTTTTAATGCAAGTATTTATTACACTCATGCTAAGAAAGAATATGACAAGTTAATTTGTCTTTTCTCCTCCCCAACAGCTCCCTCTGTTCAAATCTTTCCTGCACTCATAAGCAGCAATCTACACACTTTCAAAGCAGTTGGATGCAGTCAAGATGTGTTCCCCCCCACCCCCCCAAAAAAGATGTTTTCCTGGGGTTTAAATAGTGTTCGTCATGAGAGCAGATGTTCAGGGTATCAGGTTGTGTTGTGTCAGCACTTAGTGACGGAACCTCAGTGACAAAGATGTCCACTTAAGCTTACTATATTCTTGTGGATCTTTTTGTGAAATGTAGGTTTTTCTTAAGGTGTGTGACCAAGGGAAGGAGCCCATCTTGCTGGGCCTAAGGACATTACTGTTCATATAGTCCTGGCATGGGTACTGGGAGCCTGGCCCTGGGAATTCTAGAAAAGAGACCTCTTTCATGTGCCTGAACCCATGTTGACCATTGAGGTTTAATGTCAATCTGGAATGAAAGAAAGATTGAGTGTTTACTGAACATATAATTTTGCTTTATAAAGAATCTGAGATGGCCCTGGCTGGTTGGCTTGGTGGATATAGCATTGGCCTGATGTGTGGGTGTCCCCGATTCTATACCTGGTCCAGGCACACATGAGAAGCGATCATCTGCTTCTCTTCCCCTCCCTCTCCCCCTTTTCTCTTTCTTCCCTTCCGGTAGCCAGTGGCTGGATTGGTTCAAGCGTTGGCCCCAGGCACTGAGGATAGCTCAGTTGATTTGAGCATTGGCCCCAGACAGGGATTGCTGGGTAGATCTTAGAGTCTATCTCCCTTCCACTCACTTAGAAAAGGAAAAGAAAGACTCATATAGATAACTTCAAAACACTTATTTTCTCAACTATTTCTTGTTCAGGACATACTACAGTCTATATAATTTAATTAAATAAATCTTTATTTACTGTTAAATAATGCACAGGTAATTTATAGGTAACTCAAAGGGGAGCAAGAGGTGATCCCTGCCTTTAAGGAACTTATGGTCTATCAGATAATCAAATAACAAGTACAAATAACTGTTAAGTGGGCAGAATAGGAAAGCTTGAAGTGACACAGAAGGGTTAAAGGAGTAAATTTTAAGTCATGTGTGTTTTAACTATAATAAAAACAATTAAGTGTTCCAAGGATTCTGGGGTTTGTATCTGCTTAAGATTTTTCATACCTCAAGATTATAGAGAAGTATATTTATTCTTCTAACAGTATTATTTAATATGGAGTTGATAGGAGGTGCACCTTTTGAATAGGTGTTTGGGGTGAAGAAAAAAGGCTTCTGTGACAGTCAGCGGCAGAGGACCTGAAGTGAGGTGATGAATTAGAAGGACCAGATTCTTCCAACTGGAAATGGATGATAGGCCTGGTTTTCAACTTGGGTATGTGTTTGATGCACAGTAGGTACTTGAATGTTTGTTGAAGGAGGAGGGGCAAGAAAGTCAATGCAGAGAACCCCTGAGGTTTCTAACCCAGGCAGCATGCACAATAGTAATAATATTAATTAATACTAGTATCTACTGAAGGAGGAGGATCATGTTTATGGGTGGATTAGGATGTGTCACATTTTGAATGTGCTAATTAATGTCTTTAGGTACAGGTCAGCTATGTAGGTGAGTTCCAGAAAGCAGTCAAAAGGCTGGTCTGATGTGGAGAATTTAGGCAGAACTTGGTTTAGAACTCGAGATTGCTGAAACTAGGGGGTTGAATGGGAGAGTACAAGAGTGTCAAGAGAGAATGGATAGAACCTTGAAGAACTTTGGCCTGTAAGTGAAATAAAGAAAACATGTACCCAGAGAAGCAAATAATTTGTAGTGATGGCACTTGAAATGGGCTTGGAGAGAGGGTTTTGACAACAGAAGACTGGAAGGTGGTGGCGAAGGTGGTGAAGGAAGGGTTCCTAGCAGAAATAACATGGAGAAACAGGGAGCGGGAAGCACTCCTCCGAAGGTGGCATCCAGTAACCAGCTGTTGAATGAATTGATTGTAGAAGTTTCAAGGATGTGTTAGTGAAAGAGAGGATGATGACCAAGAAAAGGCCATTTCCCTCCGGGATACTGTGACTATTGCTGTTTGGTGGTCACTCGGGGATGGAAAGTCTGGTAAGCATTTGATACTTCGCTTACGCTCCTCCAGCCAAAGATATCTGGTAACTCTGGAGTCTCAGGTTTCCAAACAGTGGTCCTCCATCCTAGATTTAGACTGGGTGTTCCAATTTTCTTTGTCTTTATGCCATGTCTACACCAGGTGGTTTTCAGGTGTACTTTTATCATTACTGTGTGTGTGTTAATGAGAAATTGGGTGAGATCATGTTTCTGGGGAAAGGAGATACAGCAATGCTATTGTCCACAGCTCAGGTATCATACTGCAAACACACGCTCAGAGAAGGCGGCAGGAAAACAATTTAAGCTGAGTCCCACTTTCCCCAAAGACCCTACGCCTGGTGTCAGAGATTCACAATCTGGTTAATGTTAAAGAGACAGGATTTTAAAAAAGGACAGACAGCATTAAAAAAACGTTTCAGGCCTGGCCTGTGGTGGTGCAGTGGATAAAGCATTGACCTGGAACACTGAGGTCGCCTGTTCAAAACCTTGGGCTTGCCCAGTCCAGGCACATGCAAGAAGCAATCAATGAACAACTAAAGTGAAGCAGCTATGAATTGGTACTTCTTGTTCCACCCTTCCCACTCCTTTCTCTGTAAAAAAGTAAATAAATAAAATTTCCAGAGTACCCTTGTTTCATTCAGCACACCAGCAAAGACCTACAAAGTTTGATAACTGCTGAGGCAGGGGTGTGGGACAACAGGCACTGTCCTATCCAGCTGGTGGGACATTTATTTGCTGTCACCTGTTTGAAAGGCAACTGGCAATAGTTATCAAATGCACGTCTCCTCTGACCCAGGGTACTCTGGACAAGATAATTAACTGCAGTATAATTAGTAGTGGCAAAAGAGGGCAATGGCCTATAATGTCCATTAATAGAGGCTGGTTAAATAATTATGGCATATCTTCACCGTGGAGTACTTTAGTTATTACTGTTGGTTATGCATAAAATGGCTCTAGAACTACATATATATAGGAAACTACTGACACTGGTGGCCTCTGGGAGGGGTTGGGCCAAGGGGACAGGGATGGGTGGGACTTTTCACTAACCTTCTATATCTGATGAATGTGTAACTAATCTTCACCCACTACCCCAACTGAAGCAAAAAAAAAGAAAAAATCTTCTGGTAGTAGAGAGTATACTAATTGTTTTTAAATTTTTTTTTAAATTTTTTTTATTTTATTTATTCATTTTAGAGAGGAGACACAGAGTGAGAGAGAGAGAGAGAGAGAGAGAGAGAGAGAGAGAAAGAGAGGAGGGGGGAGGAGCTGGAAGCATCAACTCCCATATGTGCCTTGACCAGACTAGTGCAGGGTTTTGAACTGGCGACCTCAGTGTTCCCAGGTCGACGCTTTATCCACTGCGCCACCACAGGTCAGGCACTAATTGTTTTTAATACTTAGAAAACTTGAGATAAAGTCTTTAGTTATAATGGGAATCATTTAAAGAAGTTCAAGAACTGAAGGCCATCTGACCTTTCCCATCACTTTCTCCACACAGAACATGAGACTAAAAGGAGGGGAAGGGTCAGAGCAAGACAGGACAGTCAGGAAACCAAGACACGGGTAGGACAGACTTTATTGTGGTTGCTTGTAGCAAAACATTCAACCCTTGAACATGTGCATTAGTTTTTTTATGTTGTTGCTGGAAACCACTGTGTGATGTTCAAAGGCCTTTAGCCTCATCGTATGTCAGTCTAGTCAACGGTTGCCTATTTTATAGCTCAAATAGAAGAAAAAGTCAGGAAAATGTGGTTTAACATCCCAAAGTAAGGGCTGCAAAATCTGCAAACCATCCATATAAAGTGCTTATGTTCAGTGCAAAAAGGGCAGACTCAGAAGGGCAAGCAGACACCAGGGAATGACGTTTCCTGGGAGACAGGTGCATTCTAGGACTCGAAGAAAGAAAAGCCACTTGTCAAAATTCCCCAAAAAGGATCTAGTATTTCGTTTGCAGTCTTTCTACTCTCTAACGGGAGGGAAACTGGAGGGTGGAGCCGGACAGATGTCCATAATAGTTGTTTATTTTACTATAAAAAAACCTGGCTCAGAGGGAAATCCACAGGGTTCTAAGCACCAGAGATTCCAGCTTCACTTCTAGTTCCTGTCTGTCTCAGCAGCAAATGTGAGATCAACTGACTGAGCTCTGGCTGGTGGGAGGCTCAGAGCTGCAGAGCTTTTCTTAAGCCTCTCATTTGCAAATCCAGTCAGAGTATGACAGACCGTTTCTGAAACTGTCACATCTAGGTGGGGAGATAAGCCCATATTAAAGGAGCACATCCCCCAGTTTCACCAACTGGATGGGACCTATTTGCAGTTCCCTTGTCTGACTTGTCTGCAGGCCCACCTCCAAAGCAAACCCTTGACTCCCTCTGTTAAGACAAATAAGTGCACTGCCTTTTCAACCACCCTCGGTCTCTGCATATCCGCCCTGCGGTCCTGAAGAGACTAGAGAAGCAAGAGACAACAGGAAGTGGTTTATAACACAAACTTTCATTCTAGAGTCCTGGCTACGATAGCTCTCCCCAGACTCTCCAAGAGGGAGTCACATCCACTCACTTTGCAGCAGGAATATTCATCAAAGCCAGCTCTGTGCTTGTAAACAATCCCCCTGCATTCCCCATCAGGACAGGCTCCCCATTCTCTCCCTGCTGGATCAGGGGTGCTCCTCCTGCTCGTGTCTGGGGTTCCGGACCTGGTCACTTGTAGGGGCAGCAACAGCTTTCGGATGCCAGCACCTGGCATCTGCCTTCTGTTTGGACCACCATCCAAGACTCACAGTAACTCCTTGTGCTTTTGAGAGGAGACACTTGAGCAGTTCTATTCCACAGGCAGCACTTGCCCCGAAGCCATTCTGAACGTTGGGAAGGTAAGGGATAGGAGGTAATCTTTCTGGTGTGGTTCTATCATTCTCGATAACCCTTCTGGTCACGAGGAGCTACTGGAATGTCTCCACACTGAGGGGACTGTGTACAAACAGGATGACCCGGGTTAAGAACCAAAACGCAGGAAAGGTTTACAGACAGGCAGAAATCTAAAACAAAGTGCCCCTTTTCAGTAGGGGTGGGGAGTTTCATGTGCTCAGAAGTGCCTGGGCGTAAACAGGAACGCACAGGGCATGCACACTCACTCACTCACTCACTCTGAGGTAGGAAGAACTGGCCATCTCCAGACAAACACACACACAGATTCCACAATTTTAGAGAAACATGGCACTTGCGTGAAGGGTCCTGTCCTTGCCTGGGATGGCAAGTAGGGTCCAATCCAGCTCTTTCCGACCTGGGCAGAGCCAGGGGATCTAACTGCACAGGAGGAAAGAGGTGGAGAGCATCTCCATCCCTCCTGTCCGACAGTTCTCAACGCCTGCTGCCCCAAGTCACTTCCTGGAGCCTGAGCCGAGGGCACCCCGACTGTGGCTTGTCAGAAGCCACTGGGCGCAGATGTCTTGCACTACGGTATCCCCGCTGCTCTTGGCGGCCTGCTGCACCTGCTGGACGAGGACCTTGGCCCGTGAATGTTCTTGCTTCACGGCAATCAGATAGGCAGAACGAAATTTGCAACACGTCAGGTAGGCCTGAACCTGGCAGCGGGAATACAAGACAGTGGGAAGGAAACACCACTGATGAACCATGAAAAAACACACAGCGCTGCCTGGGAGCTCAGGCACACAAGCTAGTACTTCTCACCCACGAAATCAATCACTGAGATCTTACCTGTTACTATATTATAGTAACTCTTTACATATTTTGGACACTAGGCTATTACACTGTGTTATTTCATAGTGTAAAAAGTTACTATAGGCCCTGGCTGGGTAGCTCAGTTGGTCAGAGCATCAGCCCAATATGCCAAGGGTGCGGGTTGATCCTACTCAGAGCACATACAAGAATCAAGCAGAGAATGCATAAATAAGTGGTATAACAAATCAATGTTTCTCTCTCTCTCCTTCTTCCTCTCTCTCTAAAATAAATCAATAAATACAAATTTAAAAAATTATTACAAATAAGCCTGACCTGTGGTGGCGCAGTGGATAAAGTGTCGACCTGGGAATACTGAGGTCGCCAGTTCAAAACCCTGCACTGGTCTGGTCAAGGCACATATGGGAGTTGATGCTTCCAGCTCCTCCCTCCTTTCTCTCTTTCTCTCTCACACACACACACACACACATTCTGTGTCTCCTCTCTAAAAATGAATAAAATAAAAATAAAATTCAAAACCCTGGCTTGCCTGGATAAGGCACTTCTCTCTCTCCCTTCTCTCTAAAATGAATAAATAAAATATTAAAAAAAAATTATTACAAATAAGATGTGAATTTCAAAGAGAAGGAGGCAAACAGGAAGGCAGTCTGGCCTCTGCCCTTTCCCTCTGAAGCCCTCCTCCTCCTCACTGTCCCTGGCTCTCTAGCATCCTCCTGGCTTCACTGCCCTCAAGCTGTGACTTCAGTTATTTGGGTGATTATTTCAGTGATGTCTGTCTCATTGACTAGACTTTAAGATCCATGAGGGGAGGAATAGTGTCTGCTCTTTCTACCCTGTGTTCCTGGTGCCTAGCACAGGGCCTGGCCTGTAGTAGGTGTTCAGTAAGCATGCATCAAGTGAATGAATGAATGACTAGACAATTATCCCTGTCCCCAACAATGGACACGTAGATGTCACTCCATGATTTTTCTGTTTTTAACCTGCTGAATTAAAAATATTTTAATAGGAAATTTGGAGAATAAAACTTTTAACATAATTAGAAAAGATCTAACTTTTGTTGTTTGGATCAGAGGAAGCTCAGTTTGGGGTATGGGTGGTGACTCTCCAACCCTCTGGACAACCTCAATCGCGTTAAGTCCTCAGCTTGGTGAAGAAGAGAACCCCTTCTCCCTGGCCCCGATCTCACCAGCACCTCCCCGATCAGCTGGTGTTCCAGGTCAGCCAACAGCAAGGCCCTCATAAGCTGCCTCCGAGCTTCCACTAGAAGCTGCCTTTCTGCTGTGACAGTCCCTCCTGGTTGTTGGAGGGGACTCATTTCTCTTTGTTTTTTTTTTTTTTTTTTTTACAGGGATAGAGAGAGAGTCAGAGAGAGGGATAGATAGGGACAGACAGACAGGAATGGAGAGAGGTGAGAAGCATCAATCATTAGTTTTTTGTTGTCGTTGAAACACCTTAGTTGTTCATTAATTGCTTTCTCACGTGTGCCTTGACTGCGGGCCTTCAGCAGACCGAGCCACCCCTTGCTGGAGCCAGCGACCTTGGGTCCAAGCCGGCGAGCTTTTTTTTTTGCTCAAGCCAGATGGGCCCGCGCTCAAGCTGGCAAGCTCGGGATCTTGAACCTGGGTCTTCTGCATCCCAGTCTGACGCTCTATCCACTGCATCACCGCCTGGTCAGGCTCTCTTTGTGTTATAATGCTCCATATTCTTCTTTGTCTTGGTCACTAAAATTTTTTCTTCCCTAAGCTCAATTACATATCAACTCCAACTAGAAGATGTCTGGCATGTTCTGAGCTCACTAACATGATCAAGTCCTGCTGGCCCATGATGTCAGTTCTCAGCCAGGCCTTCAGCTCCACTGATCACCCATGTATGTGAAATACACAAGCTGGCAGGCAAAATTCCTTAGGAGTAATGACTTTTAGGTTTTAGTGCATGTCTCTCCCAGGGACGAAGCCCCTGTCCTATTGAGTGGGAGGCTCATTGAAGGCTCAGAAAAGGACTGTGGTCTGGGGGTAAAGAAATGGGAAGGAAAAGGGTCATGTGGTCAGTATTCACACACTCCCTTCTATTCCCTCTCATCACACCCCATCGGGGCCCCAGCTCCCCCTCTGGATAACAAAGAAGCTGAGACACAGGTTGACTGGCACTGTCCTAGGGAACAAGGAGTAGAGGTGACAAGGCAAGCCCAAGGTGACGTTCATGAGCACCAGCTGGGCTCAGAGACAGTTCTGCTTACCTTGTGGTCATCGCTGTGTATCGCCTGAATCAGGCCCTCCAGCTCCTGTCGGAACAGAAACACAGCAGCCATGAGAGGAAGCAGAGTCCCCAAGGGGAAAGCTGGGCCCACTCCAGTTTCAGCCCAGCTGTTCTGACTCCAGGACGGGGATGCCCGCCCCACTCTTTTTTATAAACTCAATTCCTGCCGTAAGAGCAACGAAGGAAATCTCATGTTAACACTGAGCTTAGGAACTCAAGGAGACGGAACAGCGCTCAAGAGGCCTGTCCTAGGCCTTCACGAACGAGGTGTCTGTGTTACAGGGAGGTAGAGTCATAGGCTACATGTGTCAAAGGCCACCCACAGACCCACCCTGACCTCCAGTCACCGGGAGAAGCTCAACTCCAACAATCCACTTTCAGATGCAAACAACATAGAAAAGGAGGTAGAGGGCCACCTTCTGGGTACAGAGCTTATCACCATGAATTTTCTTTCCAGAGAAGGGTTTATTACAGTGAGGCCATTATCACAGAGGGGCCAGAAAGATAAACAGATCCTGTATAGTTTCAGGTAAATTGTGGGGACTGAAACATAAACAGGAGGATGTGAAGACACTGAAACAGGAGGAGGAGCAAATGGCCTGAGAGGGTGGCACCTGCGGTGGAATTCTCCTGAAGGCTTCCAAGCAGTTGAGGAGGATGGTGTCCCCATCACTCTTGGTGGCCATGCCTGACTCACTGACACATTTGAGCAGCTGTCGGATCTCACTGTATTTCTCCTTCTCCACGAGCTGCCGGGCAGCTCTGCAGTAGGTTGCAGCAGCATCCAGCTGGAAGTCCTAGAATACAACGTGGGAGAGTAGGTGTAGGGTGGTAGGGAACATCAACAGCAGGAAAGAAGGCACCATTTAAAAAGCACCCACTGTCATAGAGTGTTGGACTAGGACGCAGAGGACCCAAGTTCAAAACCCCGAGGTCACTGGCTTGAGTGCGGGCTCATCCGGCTTGAGCGTGGCTTTGCTAGCTCAAGCGTGCGATCATAGACATGACCCGAAGGTGGCTGGCTTGAGCCCAAGGTCGCTGGCTCGAGCAAGGGGTCACTCGGTCTGCTGTAGCCCCCTGATCAAGGCACATATGAGAAAGCAATCAATAAACAGCTAAGGAGCCACAACAAAGAATTGATGCTTCTCATCTCTCTCTCTTCCTGTCTGGCTGTCCCTATCTGTCCCTCTCTCTGTCTCTGTTTTTGTCACAAAAACAAAACAAACAAAAAACTCCCACTGTCGACAGCCATACCACTCTGAACGCGCCCAAGCTTGTCTGAAAAGTTCCCACTATACTTGGTGTAGGTAAGCCATCTTGTAGTCTCAGTAGAAAACAAATATATAACAAGCAAAAAAAAAAAAAAAAAAAAAAAAAAAATTCAAGCAGAAAGTTCCCCTTTTGGAGGTAAGCAGATATTTAGGAAGCAACCATAAAGATCATAACCTTAACATTTAAACTGGTACACCTCATTGCTGTTTTATCTCTTTATGAAAATATTCTAACCAAATTCACAAGAGCAGTTCCTTCTCCCACTAACAAGTCACCCTTTCTTGGGAAATAGATGTTGTGGCTGGGATTTGCTGCCCTGGACGCTAGGTGCTATTAGGAGATACCTTTAGTGTTTGGAAACCGATCATTTCACCAAAAGACCACTTTGCTGGAAACTGCCAGATAAACACTAACTGGAAGCCTGGTCTGGGGCAATCTGCGCCATAAGGTCTGGGAGGGGCTGCCTGATCCCCAGGGGTATCAGTGTATGGAGAGCTTTGCCCAACACCGACAATGGGTGGAAACAAAGAGATCTGTTGATTGGTCATGAAGCCACTGGTCCTTGAGACATGCATAATGCTTAAGTTTAAGACCTGCCTGCCCAGAATGAGGCAGTGGTCTTGGTGTCTGCGTGCAGCTGTGTGGTGGGGGGCGGTCTGGAGGAACCACTCTGCTCCTTGTGGTCCCAGTGTTCTGCTCTGCCTCTGCTCCAGTGACACCGCGTGCTGTACCTGTGTGCTCACTCACAACAACAGACAATATACTCATCAAGCCGCTGCTGGGCACATGGAGGACAGAGGGGCAGCCTGCTGCCCCAGGCACTGCCAACCCCTCCCTGGCCACCTCCTTCAGTCACTCCTGCAAAGGTGAGTAGACACTCCGCAGGGAAGCCGCTGTGGGTAGGTGTCCTAGGCTTTGTCACGTATTTGATAGCTTTTGATGAATTAATTTATTATCGGTGACTTGGCATTTGGCATAGTGGCTTAGAGTCTGAATTTGGCCCAGTTCTGTCAATGCTCCCTCCTTAATTTCATCCTGATGCACATATAAATCTTCTTTTCTTGGGATAAAAATTTCCTGAGGAATAATCTCTCACGGAATTGGTCAGGTGCTGATTGCCCTCAGCATAATCTCGAGTAATCCAAGTCATACCTGCAGAACACGGAATGCAATTCCAAAACCGTCTTCTACATTTTTCCCTCCTAGCATGACCTGGAAAGGAGAGAGAAGCATGCTTACAGAAGCAGTTATTATGGGAGTAGCTCCTCAACTAAGTGTGGGGCCCCCCATTTATTCATTCATTCAACAAACATTTGTTGAGGCCCCATTATGATCCAGGCACCAGGGACACAGGAGTAATCAAAACGAGCCTACTCTCCAGGCTTGTGTGGCTCACATTCCAGTGAGGTGACAGTCATCAAACAAACAACTGAAATGATTATTAGACCATCCCGACTGTGATTGGCATTCTGAAAGAGAACAGCTGCTGGAGGTCTGAAACATCGCACATACCTTGCAGGCAACATCCATTTTCATGTGGTTATTTCCAAACAGGGTGGGCAGAGGCAAGGTGGTGATTTGAGAGGTTCCAGCACTTTCACACCGATGTAAAAACCTAGTCACTTCCATCTGCAGCTGAAGTGTATTCATGTGCCTACAGTGACAGGAGACGCACAGTCTAGCCCAGGGGTCCCCAAACTATGGCCTGCGGGCCACATGCGGCCCCCTGAGGCCATTTATCCTGCCCTCCGCCGCACTTCCGGAAGGGGCACCTCTTTCATTGGTGGTCAGTGAGAGGAGCACAGGATGCATCCGCACCCATAGTTCCCATTGAAATACTGGTCAGTGTGTTGATTTAAATTTACTTGTTCTTTATTTTAAATATTGTATTTGTTCCCGTTTTGTTTTTTTACTTTAAAATAAGATATGTGCAGTGTGCATAGGGATTTGTTTATAGTTTTTTAATAGTCTGGCCCTCCAACGGTCTGAGGGACAGTGAACTGGCCCCTGTGTAAAGTTTGGGGACCCCTGGTCTAGCCTCATGAGGGGCTTCCGGAGAGATGTGACTGGGGCTGGGTGACTGAGAAGTCATAAGGAGATGGCAATGGGAAAGGCAAAAGAGACGATGTGGGAGGAAAAGAGATACAAATGCCCTCTGAGCAGTTACGACAGGACAGAGATGGGTCGTCTAGCACCCTGTATACGCGCACAGGAGTAAAGGTGCTTCGTGGAACCAGATGAGGGCCAGTCCTTGAACCAATAAGTGCTCCATGGAGCACCTATGTGCTCCTACACAGAGGTCAAGAGAGACACGAACTCTGCCCTCACAGAGTCCACAGGCTGAGGAGAGACAAATAATGAACAAACATGTAAAATAACCAGCAAGTGGTCTGTGAAGCAATGAATGGGGTGGTGTAGCATTCACTGTAGGTGCTGTGTTCTATGCTGCAGGAGCAGTAGGCACAAAGGCTGATGGAGGGAAGAAATGGGTGTCTTGAAGAGCCTCTGGGAGGCCAGTGTGACTGACACTCAACTAGGAAGAAGTGAGTAGGTGGGCGGTGAGATGGAGACACAGGCAAGGGCCACATCACGCAGGACCTCTTGCCAACAGTAAGGGGTTGGGAGTTTTGTGTGATTTTAGTATTTAGTATCCCAATCCGCCCCCCACTCTCCTCTCCTCCTCCATCCTTCTCAGTAGGCTTTCCAGGCTTGTGCTAGACTGTCTTCACAGAAGAATTCCTTTTGGATGAGTATGTTTCTTCTCCAAAGGTTTAAGGATGGGCAAGAGCAGCATTATCCCCAACAGACACTCCGTTCTAACCTTTCTACCCAACCCTAACTGTTCCCTGGACCCGGAGCTACCTTGACACATCAGCTGCAGTCATCTTCTTTCGGAAAAAGGTGGTTTTCTTCTTTCTAGAGCTGCGGGAGGTCTCTTGGAGGTAGATCTTCAGATGGTCCTTGGCCTTAAGCAGCCACGGAAGCTTCTCTCCCAGGTCCGTATAGGTCTTTGCTTTGTGACTAAAGAACCAAATACAGGTCATGGCTGCCCGAACTTGGTCCTAGAAGAGAAAAACAAAAGTACAGGTGAAAGGAGGTCAGGGACATTGGAGGGCGGGGGTGTGTGGGGAACGCCGATCTGATTCCCAGCTGTGCACTTGCTCACCAGCACCCAGCCCATTGCCAGCTGCATGGCTGTTTTGATTCAGTGACTCCTACGCCCAATGATCCCACACTGGGCTCTTGGGTTGGACATTATTCTACCACAGAAGAGATCTCAAAGGATCAAAAGGACACTTTTGATTCTCTATTCAACTTAGCTTCCCTCTTGCTGTGGTACTGAACAAACAGTCTCTCTGTGATTTAGCACTGGCAACCCTCAGACAGATGCTTCTCTAAAAACACTTGCTCCGTCATTTCTTAGCAATTCTGCATTCATGCCTCAGGTTTATCTTGAAACTACCCCTTACCTCTTTTCCACCTTTACATCCCTTGAATTCTGAAGAATGCCATTCCTGATAAGATTAAAGCTGACCTCTTTAGGACGGGGAGAGAACTCTTATTACTTTACAGTGCTAAGTGCTAGACAGCAACATGGATTTGCTCTAGCATCAGTCAGACAGCAAGGCCAGGGGCGGTGAGACAGGCTTGTACCCTTATCTCGTGCAGTCCACCTAGCGCATGGTAGGGCATCAGCAAGAGACAGAAGACGGGCTGGGGCCTCTCACCTTCATAAACTGCTGCAGCTCGTATAGAATGTGGTAGTAGTTCTTCTTCTGTAAATGTTGGCAGGCAGCAAGCAAGTATTCTCCCCAGCTCTCCAAAGATGAATCAATGGATTCTAGCAAATTTTCCAAATCGTGCAGCTTTCCAGTCTTATAGCTTGGCTGGAAAATGCCCTCGATGAAGACTTCTGGAGGACTCTCCTAGAGCCGGGCAAAGCAGAATGTCAGAAGTCTGGAGCCTGGGCCTGGAACTGTCTGGGACCCACTCTGAACTTCCTTCAGCTTCCTTCTAGAGCGGTGCTTGTTGACCTTTTGAGTGTCACAGGCACCTGTGAGAGTCCCACTCTCGTGACTGTTCCACTCTCCCCTTCCCTTTACTGGAAGACCTGTGGCTGACCTAGCTATGCTCAGTCTCCTACTTAGCTCCTGTGATTTTCCCTGGAAGCTACTCTTACCTAGTTTTGTACCCACAACTCCATTGAAATTGCCCCTTAGATCACCAGTGGCCTCTATAGTATTAAATCTAAAAGCTAATTCTTGGTCCTTGTTTTTCATCTGATCTATCAACATCTTTTGCTACAGCCGGTGGCTTCCTCCTCCTTGGAAAATTTTCTCTATTTGGTTTCCAGGACACCACCCTCTCTCCAGGTTTTCTTTCTACTTTTCTGGTTACTTCTTTTCAATCTCCTTTGCTGATTCGCCTAATCACCCCTGTTCATCTTTCTACCTATAGTCATTGTTTTGGTGATTTCATAGAGCCTTATTACTTTAAACAGTATTTGCTGACTATGCCTGACTCCCTATTTCCAGCCTTTTCATTCCTTTTAAACTCCAGCACTATATAATCTAACTGATATCCAATGCCTATTCAACATGTCCTCTCAGGTACCTAGTGAACCGACTACATTTAAAACTATACTAGTGATTATTTCTTCCAAATCTGCTTTTTCTATAGTCTTCTCTTTCTCAGGTGGCGATTTCCTTTTTTTAATTTTATTTTTATTTTATTCATTTTAGAGAGGAGACACAAAGTGAGAGAGAGAGAGAGAGAGAGAGAGAGAGAGAAAGAGAAAGGGGGGAGGAGTTGGAAGCATCAACTCCCGTATGTGCCTTGACCGAACCAGTGTAGGGTTTTGAACTGGCGACGTCAGTGTTCCCAGGTTGACGCTTTATCCACTGTGCCACCACAGGTCAGGCTCCTTTTTTTAGTTGTTCAGGTCAAAAGCCTCAGTCATTTCTCCCCCCCCCCCCCATATCCCAACATCAAATTCATCAGCAAATTTTATTGGCTCTACTATTAAAGTACATACAGAACATATAGGAATCTGACCACTTCTCACCACCTCCACTGTACCAACATCCTCCTCCCTGGTCTCCCATCTTCTACTTCTGCCGCTCTCTTGTCTAATGCCAATAATTTAACCTGAGTAAGTCTGTAAAACATGAGTCAGATCATGTTATTTCTCTGCTCAAAATCCTCCAATGGGGTATTTTTTTTTAAGTGATAGAGAGAGAGAGAGAGAGAGAGAGACAGAGACAGACAGGAAGGGAGACAGATGAGAAGCATCAACTCCTAGTTGCAGCACCTTAGCTGTACATTAATTGATTTCTCATATGTGCCTTGACTGGGGCTCCAGCTGAGCAAGTGAACCCTTGCTCAAGCCAGTGACCTTAGGCTTCAAGCCAGCTACCTATGGGTTCAAACCAGTGACAATGGGGTCATGTCTATGATCCCACGTTCAAGCTGGCAACCCTGCAATCAAGCTGGTGAGCCTGCGCTCAAGCTGGATGAGCCTGCACTCAAGCAGGCGACATCAGGGTTTTAAACCTGGGTGCTTAGCATCCCAGGCTGACACTTTATCTATTGTGCCACCACCTGGTCAGGCTCCCATGGTTTTCTTTGTCACTCAGAGCAAAACTCAAGTCCTCACAATGTCTACCAAGCCCTATATGATCTGTCCCCTTTCTGAACTTATCTGCTCCTACCTGTCCCCAGCTCACTCTGCTCTAGCCCCTTGACCTTGGTTGCTCCCTAGGCCTGGACTGTGCTTTTTCTGTAATTGGCATGTCTCACTCCTACCTCCTTTAGGCCTTTACTCAGACATCATTTTCCCTTGGCATCCAATCGAAAATTGCACAACTCACCTCTTCCCCCACTTTATTTTTATTATTACTTACTACCTACACTATATATTTTATTTACCCGGTTTATTGTCTCTCTCTGTCTCCACTATAACATAAGTTTTAAAAGGGCAGATGTTTGTGTCTGTTTTTTTTCACTGCTGTCTCTTTAGTATCCAGAAAAGTTCTTGTCTATTTAATAAACATTTCTTAGATGAGTGAATAAATGATAAAAATTATGGATTTCTTCAGGAAGGTGCACACATATACTAATCCCCTTACTTTGGAGACCTTGAGTCATATACACCCCTATTCCAAGTCATAGAAAAGAAAATCATTATGGCATTTAGATTTTAGGTTAGGACTAACTGATGGAGAGTAAAGGAAGGCTATAAACTCATGATAGTATAACCATGTGGCCCAGTAGTGCTGGGTATGAGCTGTGTAGAAGTGGTTGAGATCTGGGCTTTAAAGGATGTCACAGTGGGTGAGCGCTCCTTTCCTGATTCTGGCTGCAACTGGGAAAGCCAGACCCAACCTAAAAGCTGTAGGACAGACTTTAAGAAGCAGGGGCATCAACTCCATAGGAAAGGTGAGCAGCACCTTAAGAACTTCCATTTCATTCATTCATCTACCCACTCATTGCCTGATGACACAGATTAGTAACATACAGGCCTTTTCAGTCCCAATGGGAAGACACAATTGTAAACAAATCACTGCAATCCAGTGGGATAAATGCAATAAAAGAGTTATGTCCTCAGGATAACGGTGGTGAACGGAAGAGATTTTTGACATTATTTGCATGTTCTGTGAATGAACAACAGACAGGGTCTGAAAAGATAAAAAAGCATTCTCAAAGAAAACAGGAAGCGCAGGGCATTCTAGGTGGAGAGGACAGCGGGTGTGGACTTGTGGAGGTGAGAAAGTGCCTGGAGCAATCAGAAACAGTTAAGTCACTCGGAAAATCTAACACGCAGGGTAAAGGTAGGATTTGTTGTGCAAATAAACGGAGAAATAAGGGGGCCTGATCCTGGTGCATGCTAAGGCATTTGGACTTCATCCTGTGGCTATGGGGACCCACTGAAGGCCTTCTGGAGAGGGGGATAGCATGACTAATGAATAACATAAATATCATGCATTTCTGTTTTAGAAGCTCACTCTGGGGCAGTGCGGTCAGTAAAGGGGTGAAAAGGGCAGGAAACAGGCTAAACATAACACCTTCCATGCTCTAGGCATTCAGTTGCAGTTGTCACAACGTTCTTTTTCTATTGTTGCCAACCTGCTTGAGGATTAGGTAAGACATTTCAGTTCAAGGGTAACTGTGATTACAGGATATAAAAAGAAAGCTGCTCTCCCAGCTCTGGCAAACGTAAAGCAGGGCAATGCTGTGGTCAGCTTATTCCAAGATAGGAAACGAAGCAGCTTAACTCTGACTAGTCAGTGGTTAGTAGAAACAGAACTGGGTGATTTCCACTCTCTGTAAGTAACTGGAAGAATCAGATTTACCTCAAAACTCACTTGGAAACCGAGGGAAAGGAAAAGGTTAGCAATTAAACTCCAACTACTATAACTCCCACATTATTCTTGAGACTTACCTGGTTAGTAGCTAAGGCACAGTTAGTGGCTAAGGCAGAGCAGGGAAAACATTTCCATCTCACTGCCCTGCACAGGTATGGTTACTACGACTCTGGACTACTGGCTCCACCTGGAGCAATCCTACAAGATAGGTCTATTCGCAAACGTTCACTGACTGCCATTTTGAATTAGGGTGGCAGACTGAAATTAAAGTATACCTTGAGGTGCTTTAGTTTGATATGAAATTTGGTATGAATCAGCCAATTCCTCATAAAGTTTGCATGGAACATTCAGATAAAGAAGGGAATGCCACAGGGTCATGGGGAAACCAAGTCCTGACTCTGCCTAACAACGGCTCCAAAGAAATAATGCGCGTCAGGGGCGCCTGTGGCTCCTGTGGGAGGAAGGCGTCGGGGGCCAGAGGCAGAACGGGAGCACCCTCTCTGTGTAGTTGGCACTGCAGTAGCGTAGCGAGGGGGGCATGGGAGTCTATCATGCCCCTGGTGCCACTCGCAGAGGGGCGCCAAATGGTCTCCAAGACAAGAAAAGCGTACTACACCCTCAGGGGGCGCCAATAAAGTGTCGTGCTCCGGGCGCCAGTTATGTTCGCTAGGCCACTGTGGCACTGGAGCCCAAATACAGGATCTGTACTGTGGGTGATTCCTGGCCCTGCGGCAACAACTCCCGAATGGATGAGCAGCTGGGGCAGCAGCCAGCGCGGTCCCAGGGCAGGTGGGAAGTATGTGTAAACAAAGAAGTCAAGCTGTTTGCCCAAGGCTACACCACTTACAACAAACATCTTATTCCAGAGACCATGCTCTCAACTACTATTTGATTCAGCTGTATGCTTTGGGAGAAGGGGTGACATTTGTCATTGCCAGTCAGAGGGCAGTTTGGGATCCAGGTTACGATTTGTTGCACACTCATCAAATCATGATTTGTGTGGACAGAACCTCCCATTTTGACCTGGCTCTTCCAGAGGTGATCTCATCACTCAACATGGGGTTTAGCTGAAGGGTGCTGTCCCCCAGCCCCTTAAAGCTGCATGGCCAGCATGGGAGGGCAAAGCAGGCAGGGCCCCTGCGGGCTGTGTGTGTGCCCACCTTGTTGAGCAGGTGCAGCAAGGCCTCCCGCACGCAGCCGTGCCTCATGTAGAAGCTGATGATGGCCAGGTTGGTGCTATAGGTATGCAGGTAGAAGAGGCATTCTTGGTAGTAGGTGTTGTTCATGACCTTCCCTTCAGGAATCACCTCCAGGGAGAGGCTCTGGGTCCGAAGGGTCGCTTCCAGTTCCTTCAGGGTAGCCAAGTAATCATCATCTTGCTGACGGAAAGGACAGAGTGGGAGGGAGAAACGGAAGTAAATGCTCAGCAGCGCCTGAAATGACTGCTTTCAAAGAATATTTAATAAGGTGCAAAAATGTGCACAATAATTTTAAGGATAAAAATATAGGCAGGATATAAAATTCCGTATATTATAATACTGTGTAATACCAATTCCATTCAAACACAAAATACGGAAAATTCACCAAAATCTAAATACCTGTACTACTTTAGTCTGGATATGAGATTATATGTGATTTTTATAATTTTAAAAATAGTTTTCTTAAAAATGAAACTGGCTCTGTATTATTTATCAAACCATATATAATTAGTTATCAACCTACATATAATGAAAAGAACAAACTACAGGCTGGTGGCCCTGAGCCAGGGCTACCACTTTCTGTTGGACGGACATGACCATTCCCCAGGTCATTATTGCTCTCTGGCCTCCCCACGAGTGGACCCTTTGCCTGCAGTGCTCTCACCAAAGACAGGAGTGGCCTCGCAGTGGACTCCAGGTACTCCACCACATCCTGTACCAGTCTTGAGCCATAATTCAGCTGATTGGGGTCAAAAGGGGGCTTCAGGCAGCGACTGAACTTCTCCCGTGCGGCAGTGAGGTTACCGGCCTTGAGGCAGGCCATTCCCCAAGCGTGCCACGCCCCAGAGGTGTCGAGCCCAGTCTTTGTGGAGACCTGGAGGAGAAATTGCTCCTTTTAGTTAGAGGTACCTACATCAAGGCCTTAAGAGTCCCTAAAATCCATCTATCCCCTTGTTGTCAATCAGCTCTCCCTACCCCCACCTTGGCAAACTAGTCGTGCCCTAAATACTTCCTCATAGCCAAGAACACCTGGGAGATAGACGGCAGTGCCTGTTTGCAAGGTTGGGCAAAGGCAATTCATTA
Organism: Rhynchonycteris naso; assembly: GCA_037038555.1. NCBI lineage: Eukaryota > Metazoa > Chordata > Mammalia > Chiroptera > Emballonuridae > Rhynchonycteris > Rhynchonycteris naso. The sequence continues at coordinate 32,143,542 of CM072999.1, read as the reverse complement.
CAGTGGAGTAGAAGTAAGCTCTGTCTTTGCCTCACCTCAACGCCGAGTTGGTAGTACTCAGCTTCCAAAAGCTGGTTCCTTAGCCTGGTCACTGCAGCTGGCTGCAGGATCTGGTCCAGAGACGGCACGTGGCGATAGGCAGCAGCAACTAAAATATTCAGTACATCGACCTTGCTGATGTAGCTACAGGGAGGAAAAGGGCAAGGCAATGAGGCTCTGCAGTCTTACTAAGAATGGTTGCTGCTTGAAGGTTTTCTATTTCATGTCCGATGTGAAATGTGCTAGTGAGAACTGAGAGGTTCGTAGACACTATAAAGGATCTGGAGTCAGACTGAATCCCAACTCCACTGCTTTGCAGCTCTATGATCTCGGGCAAGTTAGTCAACCTTTCTTCATCTCAATTTACTCACCTGTAAAATGAATATAGAAATGAAATAACCCAAGGAAAAGGGCTTAGGACAGTGTCTGGAACTGCACGCACTCATTATGTTAGATATTAATATATGGAGTGGGGACACTTAGGTCTTCCATTTGAGGCAAAGCCTTTACACGATGAAATGTTGGAGGCTAATGAGTTACCTGCTAGCTTTTTGGTCCTTTCACACCCTGCCTGCTTGGGAGAGAGCACAGAGACCAGATCAATGGCCTGCATTGCTGGTGAGTACAGAGGTCACATCACTACCATTCCCTGGGCTGCCGCTGGGCAGAGGCTTCCTGGCCCTTCCCTTGGATTCTGGTCTCTTAGACTTGATATATTTCTCTGGGCTCACATTAGAGCCTACTAGGACTGCACCTGTGATGTGGTCCTGACACCTGGGGATTGCAAAGACCTCAGAAAGCCCAGAGAGCTGGATTACTCAGCCTAGTGCTGCCTGAACTCAAGGTTTTTAAACCTTGTATCATAATTCTAGCAAAAAACCCTGTGGATCCTGTCTTGTCCACTGATCTCCAAGAAAAGGGATTCAGTGCGTCACCAATGTTCAACCTAGCAGAAATGGAGTAGGAAAGCATAGAATATAAAAGCAAATTTGTGTCACTACGTCGTATTGTTCATGTGTTATAGGGGGAGAGAGTTTTGTATGAGTGTGTTAAAAACAGTAGAAAAATACTCTGCGAATCAGTAGTTCTAAACACATGTGGGGGATGTATCCACTCCCCTCACCAAACTGAACCGGGGTGGGGGAGGAAGAATGTGTAATTTGAAACCAAGGCATCTGAGGGTGGGTGGAGAACCCCAGTGAAGTGAGGACTCCCTTAATATCCACTGCCCTCAGCCTAACTCAGGAACTTCCTCCATCTACATGAGATTTTGAAGGAAGGATAGGACGTTAAATTTGTTCCCCTTCCTAATCTGAATTTCTTGTTCTTTTAAAACAACTTTATCTCACTTACATTACGTATATATTTGAGCTATATTTATAAGATATATTTTTATTGTTGCCTTATATTCTATCGTTTTGTTATATGGAGGAATTTCTGTTCTTTTCCCCCTTTCCTCCTCTATTTCTAGTAAATTGGTTGCTTTTTGGCTCTTTTCATGATTAAAAAAAAAACTTTACTTAATATGTTATATATATTTATTCATTTATCAACTTGAAAAATGATGTAGAATCTAGGACCTCTTGATATAAAAGAGCAAAATTAACTCCTTAATATTTCCTTCCACTTTCTGTCCCATCTCTTCCGTCTTTTTCAACCTTTTGCTTTTTGTTAATTAAAAGAACAAAGTTAATCTTTTTGAACTAGTTTTGGATTAGCTCAGTTCTTAGCCCTTTACATGGATATTCTCACTTTATCCTCATAACAGCCCTCAGAGGTAAGTATTAGTATCGCCCTTGTTTCAAAGAGGAAGAAACTGAGTCCCAGAGTGGTGAGCAGATGCGCCCACGGTTACAGAGCTTGGAAGTGGTGAGGCTGAGATTCACTGCACTCCCTGCTCCCTGCTGCGTGTGCAGGCTTCAGCTCTGAGCCAGTGCTTGCGCTGCTTACACTTCAAAAAAAGTTATTCTCTCTGCTCCCACATCTGGCGAGGACTGACTACTTGGAATACACAACATGAGTCACACATCTGGGTGGATAGCTGGGAACTGTGTGTTTTCATTGTCAAGTTAGTAAATGGAGGCAGAGCAGGTTGTGCAGGGACCTGAGGCCTAATTATACCTTTCGAAAGGTATTCTCCTTTATGATTCAGATTGCCACCTGTGACACAGGATACACAGTCCCCAGCATGCTTTATAGGTCTGTTACTCAGAACGCCTCGAGGCCACAGGCTGAATTTGGTTAAGATTGGGGTCGAGCTTTGATCAAGGCCGAGCATTGGACATTCAGGGAGGACACATCTTTTCTTTTTTTAGTTTTGATTTTTTTTTTTATAAATTGAAGACATTTTCTTTTTTCTTTTTAATTTATTTTTATTTTATTCATTTTAGAGAGGAGACACAGAGTGAGAGATAGAGAGAGAGAAAGAGAGAAAGGGGGGAGGAGTTGGAAGCATCAACTACTGTATGTCCCTTGACCAGACCAGTGCAGGGTTTTGAACTGGCGACCTCAGTGTTCCCAGGTCGACGCTTTATCCACTGCGCCACCACAGGTCAGGCTTTAGTTTTGATTTTCTTTTTTTAATTCATTTTAGAGAGGAGACACAGAGTGAGAGAGAGAAAGGGGGGAGGAGCTGGAAGCATCAACTCCCATATGTGCCTTGACCAGGCCAGTGCTGGGTTTTGAACTGGCGACCTCAGTGTTCCCAGGTCGACGCTTTATCCACTGCGCCACCACAGGTCAGGCAGTTTTGATTTTTTAAAAATTAATTTTAATGGGGTGACATTGATAAATCAGAGTACATATGTTCAGAGAAAACATCTCCAGGTTATTTTGACATTCGATTATGTTGCATACCCATCACCCAAAGTCAAATTGTTCTCCGTATCTGGTTTTCTTTGCCCCCCCCCCCCCCCCCCCGTAACCACCACACTCTTGAGGGAGGACACATCTTTAAAAGTCAGAAAGTTACACATAGGTTAAAGGTGGTCCTCTAAACTATTTTTAATTACAAATCAACCAGAGTTTTAATTTCTTCCTGACTGGGTACAGCTGTAGAATAGTCTGCTGTGAGGACCCGTGCAGGGACCGAGAAGGGAGGACCCGGGAGAAGGTAGGGGGAGGAAGACTGTCTGTGGTCTGGTATCAGCATTCATTGCATTAACATCAGAGTGAGGTGCAAACATTCAGTGAGGCTCGTCAGAAAGAATGGAGAGGTGGAAACTCACAGTGGGGTCAGGAAAAGAAGATGGATGGAAAAGACTGCCGTGCCCAAGAACAGAGGCTCAGTTCCATTACCTGTCGCAAAGGGCCAGGTCCTGGCTGCGGCCGGCCTTGACGAACATCACCTTGGCGCTGAAGAGCAGCTGCTTCATGATGTCGGTGAGCAGCCCTGCGTCCACCTCCGGGTTGGCGAGGCCCTGGGACAGCCTGCAGCAGTGCTCAATCAGCTGGTGGCCACAGGCAGTGCTGTCCCGGTGCAGGTTCAGGATGGCGATGCACAAGGAGGCGCTGGGGGCCTGGCAGGTGCAAGGAAGAGAGAAACGCAGTAAGTCGGGGACCATTCTTCAGATGCCATTAGATAGCAGAATCATTCTTCCCATTTCACAAAGCATGAAAAACACTGAAGAAGGAGCCAAAATCCCACCGCAAAGCAGAATTGGAACTAAGCAAGTTTCAGATGTTCTCAGTAGCGCTGCCAAAGCTCTGGGAAGAAAGCCAGCTGTGCTCATGTGTCACCTGCTTCTTGGGAATGCTCACAGATCCCTCCTTTTTCCAGTCTATGTCCCACTAACGCAAGTCTTCCTTATTAACAGCCTGCACTATGATAGTCACCTTGCTTTTCTGACCACCTGGAGAAGATTCTGCTTTAAGTCAATGGACACACCGATGTTAAATTAATATTCCAAAATCTTTCATGGTCCCTGATGCCTCCTAAATACATCATATTTCTTATTGCAGAATTCAGGTCCCTACACATAAACAGCCCATTTCAATCCTACTGTTTACTACCTCTCTATTAACATCCTATCCCTTGAAATGAAACCATTTCCAACTCCCCTGTAATTTCTGACACTGTGCTTTAGCTCAGATGTTTTAGTTTTCACTCTGTGCTTCATCTATCCTCACTCCCCTCACAAACCCCGAATTTCTGCTTGTCCAAACTCCTACCGCTCTTCCAGGGCTCATTATAGATGCTACCTCTTCCACAAAGCTTTGGCTTAGCTCCTGTGCATTTCCCAGGATGCTCCTCATTTTCTGTCTTAACTGGTTTACTTGTCTAAGCTTCCATATTGTTACACTAAGCAAGCTGAGGCCAGGCTGTATTCACTTATCTCTGCATTTCCTGCCATACAACTACATATCACAAAGACACTCAAGTGGCCAGTACATTTTATTGCTATTACCTGCTCATAGTAAAATTCATTCCGCACCAGCTCATTTTCTTCCTCGTTCAGGTCCAAAATCCATTCCACTTCAGGTGCTTTGGGGACTCTCACCACAGCTGAGAACGGGGGGCTTTCCCTCCTGGAGCTGTCTGGTGCTAAGGAGAGGAATGCCATCCATGTGTCAGCCACTGGCCAGCAGTTCTGTCCATCCCAGCCCAGTGAGCTGGCATGAGTTGCAGGCAGATCCTTGCCTGCTATCTGAGTGCCCTTCCTCTTTCCTTGGTCCTTTTAATTTCCTTTAGGAGATCTCATTACAGTATCTCAAACTTTCTTTCCCAGGGAAGACCTGCGGGGAGTATTACAGTGTTTCTCAAACAACCCTGAACGATACATGCTTCTCAGATGGAGGGTTGAACCACTGGTTACTCAAAAACTAACCTGTTATGAAAGGATACAGGCCAAACTATTCATAGTGATTAAGTGGGTGAAGGGGGGGACCTTGGGAGGTAGGATGATGGTGAAAGGAAACATAGGAGTTAAAAAAAAATAACCTACTAAAAGTTAAGAACCAAATTCTTTGGTTGCTGGCCTTCTCAGTGCTGGAAGCTAATGGGCCAGAATGATAGGTTACTATGATGATAATCTTTAAGGGAAACAGCTTGATTCAAATGCTAAGTATGTTTTTTGGCCAACCAGCTGGACTGAGATGCCATGAACAGTATCAGTTGTAGCTGATACTGAAGGAAAAGCCAATTTGAGCACATAAACAAAAAGCCTTGGGGAATGTTACTCAGCCTTACCTTCTGCTTGTCCTGGATTCTCCTCTGGTGCACTGGAAACAGAGAAAGAAACATGAAATGCCTGACCCTCTCCTCCTCCTCTTTTTTTTTTATTGACTGTATTTTTTTTTTAAGAGAGAGAGATAGGAAGAAGAGAAACTTTGATTTATTGTTCCACTTATTTATGCATTCATTGGTTGATTTTTGTTTGTGTCCTGAGAGGAGATCGAACCCACAACCTTAGCATATCAGGACGGTGCTCTAACCAGCTGACCTACCCTGCCAGGGCTCCTCTTCTTTGTTTTGAGCTTGGTGTACAGCATTGGAATTTACTCCATTACGTGAGTGCGATACCAGGGAATAATCCAGAACTCTTTTCTCTCCCTCACTTGTCACAGCCACTCACTCACCATTTCCTGTCCATTCCATTTCCTAAACTCTTCTTTAAACCTCCCCATCTCTCTCTTCATCCTTGCCTCAGAGAAATTCCTCATCATTTACTAGTAGAGACTTTTCAATAGCTTCCCAATTGGCCTCCTTGCTTCTGTCAACCCATTCTGTACTTTGCAGCTACAACAAGCTTTGAGAAATGCAAATATGGTTAAATTATGCTTCTGCTTAAAATTCTTCAGTAGCTCCTCAGAGTAAAACCATTCCACGTTTACAGTTCAGCCAGCAAAGCTCCCTTGTGACCTGACCTGGCTACCTGTTTATACCATCTCCTGCCACCCAAGACCTGTGCTCAACCCGCAGAGGTCCTCCCCACTCTGCCACCGACTCTGGTCAACTTCAGGTGGTACCAACAAACACTAAGTCCCCGTGCTACAAGCCAGAGCCCAAGTCCTGAGTCATAAATCATGACTTGCATGAGAAGCCTGCTGGTCAACCCCAGCCCATGCTGTCAAGGGGCAAGCTGCAAGCCTTTGTGCCACTGCACGTCCTCCTGGCTCAGCTGCTGGTCTCTAAGTCCGGATACACTCATCAGAACCGAGCCCATCACCAACTTATTTGCACTTTCTTTGCAGTAGGTCCTCCCACTTCTAAGCATGCTCTGTTTTGGCTTATTTTCCTACTCACTTCTCATCTTCTAAGGCTCAGACCAGCTGCCACACCTCTTGGAAACCTTCCTCACCACTGTACTTATTTAATGACCCCACTAACATGAGGGTTTCTTGAGAGCAAAGTGATTATTGGTGAGTGATTATTGAATGAAAGAATCCCCATCAATAATAACTGCTCACTTAAAATCTCAGCACTATGGTAGGTAGGTAATTCCCCTGTCTCCACCCTGAGGGAGGCAATGGTACGCCAGCATCACAGAAACTATAGTATAAGCATGACACATCTTCCTTCTTATAAGATCAGTAATCATCATGGTAAATAGTGACAAAAATGTCATTTTAAAACAAACACAAAAATGCTGTTACACTACTGAGCAGAATGTAAAATCTACTTAAGTCTGTAAATAAAACATGAAGGAAGTTTGCTTCATGGCTGCTTTGGCTCAGATGTTCTAGGCGTCTTAGTTTTACCCCCTTTGCTGCTAGAAGTAGTGGAAAAAACTGAGCAGCACGGAGCCAGCCAACATAGCCCTGATCTGTCTTGCCAGAGGTGGGAGCAGTTTCTGAAATCTGTCACTAAGTGAACTGTGTGTAGGAAAGTACAGGGTTAGTGGGAAGGCTTCTCTAATTATGAACAAGCCAGATGACTAGCTGGATTACAGCTGATGATACTGATGTGTAAACATTCAGCAGGTGTGACCATGTCGCGCTGACACCAACTGGAGTAAGAGTGACTGTAAACCAGGAAAGCAAGTTGGTGACCTCAGATCACAGTCAGGGGACAGGCTGTGAAACCAACTGTCCTAATCTCAGAGGGCACATCATGTAAGAGCCTTAAACTTGGCTTCCTCTCACCCCTGTTTCCTTTCGTAGAAGTTTCTCTGACCAAGGTCAAACATTCCACTATAGAGTTAGTGGCATTTAAGTGTAAATATTAAGTGAAAATCTTTGAAATTGTTCCATATTCGCGACTCTCTCCACAATGAGTCTCCTAGGAGTGTGAGAACTTGCGGGTTAGGGTGCAGTGGTCAGTAACAGTAGCAGCCCCGCTGCTGGACACTCACTCTTCGCTGTAATAACCATAGCACTGGTCACACACACGAGTAGGGTTCTCTCTGCAGCCTTCCACAGCCATTTTCTTGGTGGAGCAGGAACTGCACACTAGCCTGCCGCAGCGGCGACAGTGATGACGTCTGTTGAACTGGGCAGGGTCAGAGGGAAGAGAAGGAAGGGGGTGGGGAGAGAAGGTGAGATTGCGGGAACCCGGAGTATAACTATTAACCCATTTATCCCTGGTATCAGCCCCTGTGACATATTAAGAACATCAGGTGCTTGGGCCTCTGTTGAGAAAGAACACATTAGTGCTTGCCTTCAAGAAGCAGAGATTTAAAGATACTTCTCAGCTGAGGAGCAAAGGTGTCATGGATGGTTTTGCAATAGCTCCTGATAAGTTCTACCAGTCTATGGGGCAACATGTAAAGGTAGAGCAAAAACCAGTGGGGAGGAAGTAGCTTTCGCAGCCAAGGTAGATCCGATTTCTACATGGAATTAATGATGATGAAAAATTATTCCTTTTTTTCAAAATATTTCACAAGTATTGCCACTGCCTCATGCCATTATAACAGGCTGGTAATCATATTACACCTCTTTTATAAATGAAGAGGAAACAGAAATTACAACACCATTGTTTTCATCAGTGCTGAGCTCATATACCAGTCAGGCACTGTGTTAAGTGTAGCAACATTTGTTACTGTGACTAGTCCTTCCAGTGACATCAACCAAATAACATATCCCAAGTATATAAGTGGGTATCTGAGACTGAAAAAGTTAATAATTACATTGTTAATAAGAGGCAGAGCTTGGATTAGAACCCAGGTCTTCTGTCTCTAGAGGCAGCATATATAACCACTACCAGGTCATCTATTGTATCTTGAAAGACAGGAGAGCTAGGAACAAGATCTTCTGATGTTTGGTGACTTCTCTGCTAAAACAGTCTACATTGTTTCTGTTTTTTCATGAGAATGGCAAGGATTTTAGAATTTAAGGCTATTTGAGGGCAGCTACCTCCTGTTTGAATCCAGAAAATACATTTTGGTCAGGTCAAAGAAAAATCCAAAGTCTTAGATTTGGTAGTTCTTTTGGAAACAGCAATATCTTCTTAGGGACAGAAAGTGACTATAAACCGAGATTCATGAACTAGAGTTTTCCTTCAGATGAAGTTGGAGACTGACACTGCTTACCATGGTGAAGTGCTCCCTGCAGCAGACCATGCAGATGCTCTCACTCTCGTCTGGTACCCACTGGTGCCTGGCCGGCGGTGTTGCTGGGGGCACAAACTCCAGCAGGGGCTGACTCTGTGGGACACTCCTCTCCCTCGGACTGGGGGAATGTACAACGGAGACACCTGGGGGTCAGAGCCAGAAGTCAGAGTAAAAGGTGATCAATAGTTTCATTCATAAATGAAGAAAGAATGAGAGAATTCGAATTTCACCATTTTACAAATCTCTACTGAAGTAACAGATCCAGTGAATGGTCATTGATGGCTGACTGCCTCACAAGAAGACAGACAACTGGACAATGTATATATCCCAATGGGAGGCACACGTTATCCATCAAATATGCTGCCCAAACTTGAATCAAATCAAGTTTCTAGATCTCTCTACCAGCACACTAGAAATGTAGGGGATAGAGACCCAGCTTGCCACGGGGCAGCAATCAGCAAAAGCCAGCATGTGGGATTCTCTTCAGGACAAATGACCTAGTTTCCTCCACAACTGAAAAAGATATAGGGAACCTATTGATTAAAAGAGATTTAAGAGATATTTTAGCCAAATGCCATGTGTGAACATTATTTCAATCTTGATTCTAGGAAAAACAGTTCTAAAAAAAAAATCTTTATGAGACAACTGGGGAAATTTGACTACTGACTGGATAGTTGTTAACAATAAGGAATCAATTATTCATTTGTTTTCAGGAACAGTAATAAAATGTATGGTTTTGTTTTCTAAGTGTCTTTACTTTTAGAGATATATACTGATAGATTTATAAATAAAGTTATGTCTAAGATTTGCTTAAAAATAATCCAGAAGGACAGGGGTAGAGATGAAGCAAGAATGCTCATCAAGAAATGAAAATTACTGTAGCTACGTAATGGGTACACGAGGCTTCATCACACTATTCTATTTCCTTTTGTGTTTTAAAAACTTTTTACAATAGCCTGACCAGGCAATGGTGCAGTGGATGGAGCATTGGACTGGGATGTGGAAGACCCAGGTTTGAGACCCCGAGCTCGCCAGCTTGAGCGCAGGCCCATCTGGCTTGAGCAAAAAGCTCGCCAGCTTGGACCCAAGGTCGCTGGCTCCAGCAAGGGAGTGCTCGGTCTGCTGAAGGCCCGCGGTCAAGGCACATGTGAGAAAGCAATCAATGAACAACTAAGGTGTCGCAACGGCAACGAAAAACTAATGATTGATGCTTCTCACCTCTCTCCGTTCCTGTCTGTCTGTCCCTGTCTATCCCTCTCTCTGACTCTCTCTCTGTCTCTGTTAAAAAAAAAAAAAGAACAAAAAAAACTTTTTACAATAAAAAAAAAATAATAAAGCCCCAAAATCATAAACCAAAGCTGCTCAGACCGTCTTGCGCACATGTGTGAAGCAGCCCGTGTTCCTGAGTCTGAGCCTCCCCTCAGGACTGCAGGTTCTAGTGAAGCGTGACTAATTCTCAGAGAAAGGCCGTGAAACACCATGGTCTTTGCTTTATGGTGTCTAAGGAGATTCCCTGTCACCTTGCAGAGCAAGGTTGGCAGGTCACAGACACAGAAAACTGAAAAACATAGTGACTCTTAGCAACACCCCAAAGAAGGAGGCTCTGGATCTGTCCCCAGAATCCCGCTCCGACGGCTGGCAGAACAAACATTTGCCGAGCTTCTTCTCAGTGTCCACCACTGCGCAAGGGGCCAGGCTGGGGGGGAGAGTGGTGAAAGGGGCAGCCAACACATCCGTGGGGGTGATGGGCAGAAGTGATTAAGAGCAGCAGAGCCACAGAATAAACATGAGAACTAAATACAGTTGAGCCTCCTTATCAACAGATTCTGTATTTGTGAATTTGCCTATTGGCTCACATTTATTTGTAACCTCGAGATCGATATTGACATTGCTTTCACAGAACGCGGAGTGGAGAATAGTGTAAGTCTCCGACAACAGGCTCTCAGCTGAGGCTGGAAAAGGTGAGATGCTGCTCTCTTATTTTAGCTGTCACACAGAGATGGCCGGAGGACAGAGACGGCCGGGGACAGGGCAGTGCAGGGCAGAAGTTCCAGCTCTGGGGCTAGCTGGATAGTGTTTAAATTCCAACTCTGCCACCAACAGTGGGCAGCCTGAGGCAAGTCACTGAACACTTCTGAACCTCTTCTTTTTTGTAAAATAAGTGAAATAGAATCTACTGGTAAAAACACTGATTTTAATTTGAGATTATAATTGATTATATGATATATATGTATACCTAATTCTATATAAGTATATAAGATATATATGTAAGGCCCTGGCCAGTTGGCTCAGTGGTAGAGCATCAGCCTAGCGTGTGGAAGTCCTGGGTTTGATTCCCAGTCAGGGCACACAGGAGAAACACCCATCTGCTTCTCCACCCTCCCCCTCTCCTTTCTCTCTCTCTCTTCCCCTCCCGCAGCCAAGGCTCCATCGGAGCAAAGTTGGCCCAGGCACTTAGGATGGCTCCATGGCCTCTGCCTCAGGTGATAGAATGGCTCCCATTGCAGCAGAGCAACACACAAGATGGGCAGAGCATCGCCCCCTGGTGGGCTTGCCAGGTGGATCCCTGTCCGGTGTATGCGGGACTCTGTCTGCTGCCCCCTCCCGCCCCTGCCTCTCACTTCAGAAAAAGAAAAAAAAAAGAAAAAAGATATCTATGTGGTATGTATCTTATATCCACACGTGTACATATTTTCGTAGCAGCAGTGGTTCAGTATTCACCAATACAGTGTTTGTAGACACTAACAATATATACTACCATGAAAAATGAGAATTGACTGTATGCTGAATTTTCTAGAGTACACAAAGTTGGACAAACCAAGAAAAACAGTTAAGATGCTGTAACTGGAAATAAAAAAAGGAGCAAAAGAATCAGAAAGTCGGAGTAAGGTAAGATGGAACTGAAAATCGGGTGGCTCTCGCAGCTTGTCTCACCAGCGCCAGCAGCAGAAGGGAACTCGACTGATGGGGACCTAGCCAAGGTCTCGAGGTCCGCAGCCTGACTGACAGCTTCCGGGAGGTGAGTCACAGATTCTGCAGAGGGAAAACGCTGTCAGAATATTGTTCTACCAGAGGCATCTTCACTCACTGTGCTAGGCATGTAGTTCAAAGCCCTGCTGGTTTCACTGGTTGTCATTCCATGATTCTACCAGGTATAAAAGGAATGGTAGAGGCCATTCTAAGCCAACAGCATGCATGCGTCTTAAAGTCCTCAACAAAGTATGTTTATAAAGGCACATGAGAAAATAAAGTAGATGCTAGTATTTTACAAAATAAATCAAAAAATGTCCCAGGGAAGTGGAGGATGATGCCCCTGGAGGGATAGGGAATAAAAAAAAGAGCTGGTGGGAACATCAGCCCGTATTTACTTCCTTCTTTTCATTCTTGAAGAGGCTGAGTCAGCTCACATACCAGTGATAGCTGATGAGACCCTGGGTACAGAGCATACCCTCAATACACACTGATGGCACTTAGGAGCCCACGGCCAGTCTGTCTATCTCTCAAACCTTGATAAGCACACAGTGATTATCTACCAATTTAAAATTCTGGTTTGCTTGCTACTTTCCCCAAGACCAAGATCTCTTCTACTCTCTTTCAATCTTCATCAACTCAAGTAAAAAGAGAGGAGAAATTAAAGCTGAGGATGTAGCATAAGTACTTCTTCCTCCAAGTAGAACCCCCATCTAGGGTGTGGGCAGTTACCTGATCGTTTCTCCCTCAGCGGGTATGGGAAGTCGAGGGCTTTTCCCGCATACGTGGAAAGCAGTGAGTCGACCTCGTCCATGGTGAAGCCAATCTCCTGCCCGGCCAGCAGCTGGTGCAGAGTCTGCACAGCCACTGTGGCCCAGTCCACTTTCATGTTCATGAGCAGTTGCTCCAGCATGAGGAGGGGGTTAGAGGACAAGTGGGAATAGCTGGCCCGGTGCTGCTCAGGCAGGGTCAGCAGAACCTGTTTGTGGGGTACATCCACAGAGTAAAGAATATAGTACACAAACCTCAGAAGAAAGCCGAGAGTCCTACTGGGAAGGGGAGGGGGGCCAGGCTAACTACTGAAACTGGCTAGTAGTCTTTTAGGAAGCAAGGCTGGATTCCTATCTAAATCGTCCAGGCAGCAATAGGAAGGACACTCCAAGGACCTCCACCTAGAGGAGACGTCAGTGGGAAAACAGCCACAGATAATATGTAAGTGAATGCATGTACTTGTGTTCCAATAAATCTTGATTTCAAAAGCAAGCCGAGGAGTGGATTTAGCCCACCAGTGGTAGGCTGCTGACCTCTGGCCTAAGCATGCTCTAAGCATGATTGAGCTCTGCCTGACCTTAAAGCCAACGTCCTCTCCATTTCAGGCTTTATTAGAACGAGCAATACATGGTATATCAGTGGACTTCCTGACCTGGCCCCTCCAATGTTCTACAGGTAAATGATGACTCCAAACTTCTTCTACAGGTTGTTATCGCTAGGGTTGAAATATTTTCACTGGCTCTGCTTATTGTCAGTTTCCAAGGACTCCCCCATTTAGGTATAGTACATTGAAAAGAAAAAAATAACATTATCTTCTTTAGGAACATTTTAGGTAGTTGAACTCTTAGCAAGTGGCCAGTCATCAGATTTCTGGCTCTCCCAGCATCATTCTATACTGCTCACAAAAATTAGGGGATATTTAATCTCTTCATATTCATTTTGAAATATCCCCTAATTTTTGCGAGCAGTATATTTTTGGGCAGTGTATCTGACTGCCGATCAGAATTACTAGACGAGTATCAGAGGGCCCCATCTCTCCCCAAACACTCCTTCACTAGATTACTTTTTCTTCTTTATGATTTTCTTTTCTATTTGTGTCTCCAAGATTACGTATCAAAGATAAGGAGCTACCTCATCTTATTACCTAGCCCCTTGGTTGGCAAACTGCGGCTTGCGCGCCACATGCGGCTCTCTGGCCCTTGAGTATGGCTCTTCCACAAAATACAACATGCGGGTGCTACCTCGATAAGGAATGTACCTACCTATATAGTTTCAGTTTAAAATATTTGGCTCTCAAAAGAAATTTCATTCATTGTACTGTTGATATTTGGCTCTGCTGACTAATGAGTTTGCCGACCACTGTAGACAATTAACCCTTTATCATGCACTACTCTCAAATCCTCACATCAGAGTTTCTTTGGAAGAGAGCCAGGCCCTGTCACGAGATTCAGTTTTAATTGATCTGGGGTGGAGGTCAACTACTGGTATTGTTTGAAAGTCCAGGCTAGGGGTCGCCAAACTAGGGCCCGGCCCATGGGCTGCATGCGGCCCCCTGAGGCCATTTATCTGCCCCCGCTGCACTTCCGGAAGGGGCACCTCTTTCATTGGTGGTCAGTGAGAGGAGCACAGGATGCATCTGCACCCATGCTTCCCATTAAAATACTGGTCAGTTTGTTGATTTAAATTTACTTGTTCTTTATTTTAAATATTGTATTTGTTCCCGTTTTGTTCTTTTACTTTAAAATAAGATATGTGCAGTGTGCATAGGGATTTGTTCATAGTTTTTTTATAGTCCGGCCCTCCAACGGTCTGAGGAACAGTGAACTGGCCCCTGTGTAGAAAGTTTGGGGACCCCTGGTCCAGGCGATTCTCATACATGGTCAGAAATGAACTAGCAGATGCCAGGGAAAACAGAAAGTGCACTTAAGAGGACCAGGTAAAATTCACTTTGGAGGAGGGCAGTAAGAGAAGGGCAAGTGCTAAGGGACTTGGCCAGGGTACGGCGGGCTGTTAGGATAAAGGTTTCATACAGCACGAGCCAAAGATGGCCGGTGCCTGGAAGAGCCACCAACAGGACAAACTCTGAAGCAGGAGCTGGGTCAGCAGTCCCCCTTCAGGGGAGCTCTCCCAACACCCGCTTCTCCCTACCTTGGATCCCATGTATAGTGCCTGGATTTCACGGTGTCGAAGAGCAGTCAGTTTTCCATAGAAGTGGGTGGTGAGGTAGTTGGCTAAGAAGTGAGAGGTGGCCAAGCTGGGGTGCTGGTCGAGGGACTGCTCTGTGACCTCAAGGCACATGGAGGGGTCAGGAATTCTTCGCAGAAGCTGTTGTGGGAGAAAGAGGAGAAAGGTGAGGCCTATAGAACACTTAGTCTAGCCTTGTTCTGTTTGAGAGTAAACATTTATTCATTTTGGATGAACCTCTCCTCTGCGCTCATTTTTCTCACCACCCCATAGCTTCACAAGTGAGGGCTTTGACAGGACCGGAGTGCAGTGGAATCTGGGACCCAGCTGCCCCTCTGGCACCTAAAGCAGGGGTCGGCCCCTTCTGCTCAAGAGTCTGACTATACCAAGCTCCTGAAGGACAAGAAGGGGCAGATATTAGGTTGCGCATATTTGCAGAGAATTAAGCAGGAACAGAGTCATCTGATTTGGCTAACCTTCCTGTCCCTACCAGCCTCCCCACCAAAATGGAAAATGTTGGGAGTCTTACTTGCACAGCCTTTTCATGATCTCCTCTTTCTAGAAGGTAAAGAAGATGCTTTTGATGTAGGCTGATTAAATGTTCTCTTGGAATGGGGTACAGGCTGCCCCACTCCTCACACAGCCCATACTCCTGGAAGGAAACATATACACGCCTTCAATCCCTTTATATGACTGGCCTTGGCATTCATCCAGCTTTTGCCTGATTTTTCTGAGCTATCTTGAGTCTGCTAAAGTCCCAGAAAGTTTGGTAAGTGCTGACGGGAACTTCACTACAGGATTTTCTTTCTTCTTGTTTTTTTGTTTTTTACAGAGACAGAGAGAGAGTCAGAGAGGAGGACAGATAGGGACAGACAGACAGGAACGGAGAAAGGTGAGAAACATCAATCATTAGTTTTTCGTGCGACACCTTAGCTGTTCATTGATTGCTTTCTCATATGTGCCTTGTCTGTGGGCCTTCAGCAGACTGAGTAACCCCTTGCTCGAGCCAGTGACCTTGGGTCCAAGCTGGTGAGCTTTTTGCTCAAACCAGATGAGCCTGCACTCAAGCTGGCGACCTCGGGGTCTCGAACCTGGGTCCTCCGCTTCCCAGTCTGACGCTCTATCCACTGCGCTACCGCCTGGTCAGGCTCACTACAGGATTAAAAAGGGATCATAAACTCAAAGGATTAGTGTGACAAGGAAAGTTATGAAAATGATCAAAGTGGGCTGACTGCTAATGATATAATTTTCACCATTATAAAAAAGAAAAGCAGATGACATACAGTGACTGACACTTGGTGTCAGCCCCAAGAGAGACAATGGAAGTGGGGAGACTGTCCAGAAGGAACAGTGCCTGCCCAGCATTGATTGTGGCCATATGAAAGTGCAGGTCCAGTTATTAGACAATAAAACATTAAAAAAGTCCCTAACTTAAAATGTTGGCAATAAAATCAATACAAAAATAAAAATTCTGCAGACCAATAATACTAGATGGGCCAAACAAACATGTTTGGGATTGGATTCTATCCATGTCTCCCTTTGCTATTCTCTCCACCCCCTTTGGTGGATGCTGGATTAAAGTTCCAGAGAAGAGAGTTTCGAAGGCTTTGTCCAAGTATTCTAACGTGGTAGCGTCGAGAATGCCCTCCCCACAGCTCTGCCTGCTGTTGTCTCCTTCAGAATGCTTCCTTGTTTCTCAGGCTACATTAAGAGTCCTGCTGATGTTACTACTACAGTCTGGGTTTACTTTTGTAGCTTGACATCTAATAATTACCTAGGAAGATGTCTCTCATCACCTCCCTTCCCCAAATGTGAGCCGCTCAAGGGCAAGGCCTGAGCTTAATCATCTTTGTTTCACCACCGTCTAGCACAGTGACTAGCAAATAACAGGTATTCGATAAATGTTTCCTGGATGACTGAGCATCTGAATGAGCATAGCTCCATTTTGAACTATAGTGTATCAGCTCCTTAAAAGGTAGGTAACTTCGGCCCTGGCCAGTTGGCTCAGTGGTAGAGTGTCGGTCCGGCGTGTGGAAGTCCTGGATTTGATTCCTGGTCAGGACACACAGAAGAAGCATCCATCTACTTCTCCACCCTTCCCCCTCTGCTTTCTCTCTATCTCTCTCTTCTCCTCCTGCAGCCAAGGGTCCACTGGAGCAAAATTGGCCCAGGCACTAAGGATGGCTCCATGGCCATCCTCAGGTGCTAGAATGGCTCTGGCTGCAACGGAGCAATGCCCCAGATGGGAAGAGCATCGGTCCCTGTTGGGCATGCAGGTGGATCCTGGTCGGGCGCATGCAGGAGTCTGTCTGACTGCCTCCCCACTTCTAACTTTGGAAAAAAAAAGGTAGATAACTTCTATATGGCACTCAAATGTCCAAGAAACACATGAAACATAGCCAAGGTCATTACTAATCACAGAAAGAAAAATTAAAACAATGACATATCATCCTATTGGCAAAAAGTGAAAAGTTAGACAACAGCAAGGATATGAATAAGGATATGGAGCAATAGAAACTATGGCGGGAGTAGAAGCAGGGCAACTGATTTGAAGAGCAGTTGGTAACATCTTAGTGAAGGTGAGATGCTCATGCTCGCTGACCCAGCAATTCTACCGCTATGTGTAGATCCTATACCCAGTGTATGCAGTGTAGAAAATCTCAAGTATGAATGCAAGGTGATAGTACAAAAGCATCAACTGTTATTATTTCTATACTTCTCTGTATATTGGTAAATTATACACACACACAAAAGAAAAAAGAATGGGGTGTAGTTATAAAATCAATGTGGACATTGATATGGGGGAAAGGGTCTACACAACTAGCTTGAGGGTTGTAACTCTGCAAAGAGGAGGAAGGGGAATGCCAGCCAGGAACATGGTACCTTTGCTTCTAGAATCATGTTCATTACAGTTGATGGGTCCTCAATGCAACAGTTCCTCAGGGTCTGCCAGTCACACCACACTGGGGTAGCCTGCAGACCTAGAATCTAAGAAAAGAGAGAAAAAGCTGTCAAACCACAGTGCTGCTTCTTCCTCCATTAACAAGTCATTGGAGTTTCCAGGGAGGAGCCACCCCTAAGTCTTTGTGCTGAAGTCAGACTGTCATAACTTGCCGGGAGAGAGGAGAAACTGGAGCAAATGGGGCTGAGAGTGAACCCATCAGGAAGCAGAGACTCAGTGGGGAGGACAGGACTGGGGTCTTTCACTGTGAGGACAATTCTCAGGGGTTTCTGCACCTTTCAGCTTGTTCATCCTTCTAGGGCCACTTGTCCCAGGCTTCTCCATCTCAAAACTCTACTTAGATATTCTGCAGGCTTGAAAACTCTAAGATAGCCTAGGATCATCTTTCATGTGGCATTTAGCTTCGCAAGACAAGGGCTGAGCAAGAGTGGAAAGAAAATATTTTTCACTGGACATTTTCCCCTGCCTTTCCCTGGTGGGGCTCTGACCTCTGTTCAATTTCAAGTACACATGGAGAAATTGGTATATATTTACACTTGCTATCACCTAAATCTGTCTCCCTGATCATCTGGATCTTGAATGTAATGTATACCCTGCAAGCATCTTTACTTTTGAAATTGTCACTTGAAATTCAGCTGAAATTTAAAACATTCTTTAAAAAAGACATATTATGAGGTAAGCTCTATAAAAAACTCCTGAAAAGTAACAAAAAAATGCAATGGACATAAAACATACACAAAGCTCAAATATACAGGATAGCCTGACCGGTGGTGGTGCAGTGGATAAAGTGTCGACCTAGAATGCTGGGGTCACTGGTTCAAAGACCCAAGGTCGCACTGGCTCTGAGCATGACTCGTCAGCATGGACTCACTGGCTTGAGCAGGGGGGTTCATCCACATGATCTCAAAGCTCAGCAGCTTGAGACCCTGGTCAGTTGGCTCAGCTGTAGAGCATCAGCCCAGCGTGTAGAAGTCCCAGCTTTGATTCCTGGTCAGGGCATACAGAAGAAGCAACCATCTACTTCTCCACCCCTCCTCTTCTCTTTCTCCTCCTCTCTCTTCCCCTCTCTCAGCATGGCTCGAATGAGCAAGTTGGCCTCGGGCATTGAGGACGGCTCCATGACCTTGCCTCAGGTGCCAAGCAATGAAGCAGTGGCCCCAGTTGGGCAAAACATCAGCTTCAGATGGGGGTTGCTGGGTGGATCCCAATCAGGGCTCATGTGGGAGTCTGCCTCTCTGCCTCCTTGTCTCTCACTTGATTAAAAACCAAACCAAACCTAATAAAACACCTCAACAGCTTGAGCCCAAAGGTCACTGGTGTGAAAAGCCTAAGATCACTGGCTTAAACAAGAGGACACTGGCTTGGCCCTGATCAAGGCACATGCAAGAAGCAATCAATGTATGTACAGCTAAAGTGAAAGCAACTATGAGTTGACGCTTCTCAACCTCTCTCCCCCTTCCTGTCTTTCTCTTACCCTCTCTCTCTTAAAAAAAAAACACAAACACACACACACACACGGTGGGGCAAAAGTAGGTTTATCATTGTTTTTATGAAAAGTAATACAATAATTAATAAATAATAATACAAAAATAAACTGTTTTGCATAGTCACAATGGTAAACTTACTTTTACCCCACGCTGAATATGTGAAAAGGCTTTGTGGACTATAAAGCATCATCCAATGTTAATTTTTTTATTCTTGTTTGATGCATATATAGTTAAAATGACAGGAACAAATGAAAGAGGAACCAGATGGGCAGCCTCCTCGCTATTTACCTAAGAACACAAGCCAGATATAAAGCAAAAGCCAGATCCAGATTTTCAGTGTCTGAAAATGCACCATCATGTGAGAATAGACTAGACAGCGCTGGTAACAAGGTGAGAGGTCCATTTCCTTTCTCTCTCTCTCTTTTTCTTTTTACAGGGACAGAGAGAGAGAGTCAGAGAGAGGGATAGATAGGGACAGACAGACAGGAACGGAGAGAGGTGAGAAGCATCAATCATTAGTTTTTTGTTGCCATTGTGACACCATAGTTGTTCATTGATTGCTTTCTCACATGTGCCTTGACCGTGGGTCTTCAGTAGACCAAGCAATCCCTTGCTGGAGCCAGCGACCTTGTGTCCAAGCTGGCGAGTTTTTGCTCAAGCTAGATGGGCTCGTGCCTCGCGCTCAAGCTGGTGACCTCGGGGTCTCGAACCTGGGTCTTCCGCATCCCAGTCCAACACTCTAACCACTGAGCCACTGCCTGGTCAGGCCATTTCCTTTCTCTTGATGCCACAGGGTCCATACCTTCTGATACACCCGCAGCTCCGCCAGCTTCCTCTGTAGTTCACATTTCAGTTCATCTGGGACGGCTGGGTCTGAAATGCAATAGGCCAGGATCTCCAGGCACGACTCTAGGGGCCACCTGTCCACAAACTTCAGGGTTAACCGACTTCTCAGAGACGCATCCTTCACAGGAAACACGTACTCCCAACCTTCTTTGTCTACAAGACAAAAAGATGCCCAGTGGCAGCAAGCTTGGCACCAGAAGTCCTCCTGAGTCTGGGCTACTTAAGAGAAGGGCTTTGTTCAGTTTCACCAAGCAGGAGCTTCAGGTCCATCTGACCTTAACTAGTTTTTACACTTGGAATCATTACTATATGGTAAGGAGAAATGTTATGCCCCTATGTTTTTCTTTATGTAAATTTGATCAGAGTCATAAGACTTTTTTTTTCATTTCTTTTTATTTATTTATTTTAGAGAGGAGGCACAGAGAGAGAGAGAGAGATAGAGAGAGAGAGGAGGAGCTAGAAGCATCAACTCCCATATGTGCCTAGACCAGACCAGTGCAGGGTTTTGAACTGGTGACCTCAGTGTTTCCAGGTCGACGCTTTATCCACTGCGCCACCACAGGTCAGGCCAAGTCATAAGACTTTTTGAAGAGAGATGATGAGAAGGAGAAAAGAGAGGGATAGGAAGGAAGAAAGGGAGAAGAAAGGAAGGAAGAAAAGACAGAACAGATGAAGCTCTCTGTGTCCTGGCATCTTGCACATATAGTAATGTTCCAGACTCAAGGAGCTAGTGGAACTTGTAGTTTTGCCTGCAATTTCCACTCTGTGCCATATATAATTACTTGAAAGTTATTTCAGGTAAACTAGCTTCACTGCTTCAATATCCTGTCATTATTACTTAGTAGATCTCTTTCTCTCCCACACCTCAGAGCTGAGAAACAGACTCCAAGCAGATAAGATCGTGTAAGCGGTCAGTCAGTGGATTTCCCTCTTATCAAGGACAGATTTTCTCCTTTCCATAGGGAAGTCAGGCCTTCTACCCAGAAACCGTTCACTATAGCACGCTTGATCTTGTGCCCCCTAGTGAAGTTTTGTAGGTCATTGGCTCTCAACTCAGGTCACACACACATCAAAATTTCCTAGGGGTACGGTTTATTTTTATTTCTTTCCTGGGGAGCTTTTAAAGTACGTGTTTTCAAACAGACCCAGAATCTGTTTTCTATAAATAGCTTTATTAAAATATGGCCACACTTATTTGTTTAATATATCCTCGATGGTTGCTTTCTTGCTACAATGGAGTTTTGAGTAGTTTCAACAGAGACTCTATGGCCTTCAAATTCCTTAAAAGAAAAGAAATTGCTGACCCCTGTTTTATTTATTTATTTTTTACAGGGACAGAGAGAGAGATAGATAGGGACAGAGAGAGATGAAAAGCATCAATCATTAGTTTTTTCGTTGCCATTGCGACACCATAGTTGTTCATTGATTACTTTCTCACACGTGCCTTGACCGCGGGCCTTTAGCAGACCGAGCCACCCCTTGCTGGAGCCAGCGACCTTGGGTCCAAGCTGGTGAGCTTTTGCTCAAGCCAGATGGGCCTGCGCTCAAGCTGGCGACCTCGGGGTCTCGAACCTGGGTCTTCTGCATCCCAGTCCGATGCTCTATCCACTGCGCCACCGCCTGGTCAGGCTGACCTCTGTTGTTTTTTTTTTTTACCTCTGTTTTAAAGTAAACATTTACCTAACTTCCATCCTGGGCTTTTGGGGATGGAGTTCAGATATTTGTGGTTTATAGAATTTTCCAGTGATTCTGACATGCAGGGTTGAGAATATTAGTTATGAATACATGCTCTAATAAAGTTAGATGAGACTGCTCCATCACTTACTATCCTGGATAAATTTCCTACCCTTTTGATGGCACCTTTCTCTCGAGTTATCTGAGGATCAAATATGACAATACACTTAGTGACTGCTGAATGTTATTCCCACCAGCGAAGGAGGGGCATGGCGCGCTGCTCACCACATGCCGCAGCACAGCTCCGGACTGCATCCTGAACGCTGCTCCACTCGTCCACGTCTCGCCCGTACACTTCCGTGAGCTGAAGCACCCGCGGCCAATCTTTAGCCAGCAGAGCTTCCTTGAAGGCCTCAGTGAGCACATCCGGGGCGACAGGAGCATGCAAGCCCAGGAGGACAGTAGAGAGGCTAGCATGGCCACAGAGACTCGCAGCCAGGCTCTGCTCCTGCGTGGAGGAACCTCGTAGGGGCTCCCAGGCAGCCAGGAGGAAGGCCTCAAACATAGGGAACTGATCCAGTAGGCGCTCACACTCCCGGGCTACCTGCTCCGCAGTCAGAGGTACCTCCCTGCGACCACGAAGCTCCTTCCACGACAGGCTGGGCTTGGAGACCTTTGATCCCCGCGAAGCTCCCAGACAGGCCACCGTAGCCAGCAGCTTTGAGCGGGATTTAAGGAAGGCCAAGGCAGAGGAGGTGAGGGTTGAGGATGATGAATCCCTTGGGGAGGAGCGGGGCTTTTTCTCTGGTGTGGGGTTCTCAGCTGGCTTTGGGGAGCTCTGTGTAGAAAGCGGGACGTCCTCCAGGCAGTGGGAGGTGTGCAGCTGGGCCAAGATGCCTAGCTGGGTCAGGAGGGATGATGTCTGCTGGCTCTGCAGGGAAGAGCAGAGGGCAAGGGGCTCACAGCAGCAGTTGACAATGACCTTTGGCACACTCAGGCTGAGTCCCTCTCTGGTCAGAAGGGCTGCTAGCCTGGAAGAGGAGAAGCAGAGGCACAAAGCCTGAGTGAGTGCACAGGCACCGCCAGCTGATCTCAGAATCCCTTGTCTCCCCAGGCAAATGTAAACGCATGCTCTTTAGTTGCCCCTACCCCCATTCTTAAACACAAAATGTAGCCTATTAGACATACTGCCCTGCCCTTCGCTTTTTTACTTCATACTATATCCGAGAAATCTGCTCCTCTCCCTCTACAAATAGGCCCCTCATTTCTTTTTACAGTACCTAGTAGTCCATTATGGGAATAAACCATAACATAATCAGTTTCCTGTTAGTGGACAATGAATTTTTCTGATGTGTTGCTATTACACATAGGGCTGTAATAAAATGACTTTGTATATACAGTATTTTCCACGGGTATAATAAAGCCGCAGGATCAATTCCCCAGCATGGATTGCTAGGTCAAGGGGTATATGAATCTGTAATTTTAGTAGTTATGGATGAACAAACTGGCTCCGTACAGGGGCTTGTACCAATTTATATCCCACCAACAATCTATGAGAATGCTTGTTCTTTTACAGCCTAGCCAGCTCATGTGTTAGCACATTTTTGGATTTTTGCCTATTCCTAACTGAAGGCTCTCCCCTTAATTTTATTTGCAACGTCAACTTGAGTGATGGCAAGAGAGAAAAGGAGGCACAATGAATTTGAATGTAGCTGTATAAGATAAAATACAAATCAAGAGCAAAATCTAGAAGCCCCACTCCCTATTTTGAACCCAAGTACAACCGCACAGAGCCCTCAGTTTCCTTGATGAGACAGTTAGGAAGACCCATGCTCCGACTTCCACAGGGCAGCGCCTACCTGTCTGGCGGGACTTGTCGCTCCAGCAGGAGCTGTGACACCAGTTGGGAAGAGCTCTGTTGCAGGAGAACAAAGGGATTTCCTACTTTGACCTCTACATGATCTGAAAAGTAAAGAAAGTGACCTCTGTTGCTCGCACCACTGACTGCAACAGTTCAGAGCCCTGTTTTTCAGAACCAATAAAAAAGTAGTGTCAAAACGAAGACTACATTGCAAGCCCCTCTGTTGCTATGTTTTAGGTAGACGGTATTCTCAGCATGACCGTGACCACAGGTTTGTGTACGCCTTACCACTGCTCTAAAGACTTCCAACCATAGACAAACTTCAGTGGGCAGGCCTAGCCACAAACAGCTTATCTTGCTCATCCAGCATACCTGACGTGTATGCAACACTCACTCTGTGGACTCAAGTAACAGTCTGGACTCGTCTCAGACTTGACTCCTCTGCTGGGTCCTCAGCACAATGGACTGAAGGTCTGAGACATATTTTTGAGTCATTAATGCTGTTAAAATTTATCGAGCACTGCTATGTGCTGTACCACTGTACTGGGTATTGGGGAGACAAAGATGAATGACAAAGGAGCCTAAGAGAAGACCTGATAAACCTAGCATCCTTGGCTACTGCTGTGCCCAGACCTCTTGACTGAGTATCTTTCTTCCCTGTTGCTTTAAACACCAGCAGACCAGTCCCCCTCTGCTTCCTCTTTCTTGCTGCTCACCAGGCTCAGAGCGCAAGCTCCGAAGGAGGACCGCAGCCAGGGTGCTGCAGTAACTGAAGAAGGTGCCCATGTAGTCAGTCTGCTTGCTGCCTGCCGGGGTCTGTTTGCCCAGGTTCTTCTGGAGGAGCTGGGTCTGGATGTGCACAGGGTGGGTCTCTGCCTCCGGAGCCTTCTGGGCCGCCTGCTCCACCAGGGAGGAGAGCGGGCCGCTCCTGGGCTCTGAGGGAAGCAGCGGCAGAAAAAGTGTGGGCGTTAGTCTGTGCACCTAGCTTTGGGTCAATTTCCAACACAATTCCACGGGCGGGGCATCTGTGCGCTGCACGGGGCCTTCTACAGCTTGCCTGTGACACATGCGAGGCAGCTATAAAATCCTAAATTAGTCCCATATACAATTGATTCCCATCCAGGAAGAGCTCTGAGTCTGGAGAAATCAGGGTGGATGTTCTGGGTTTTTTTGTTGTTGTTCTGTTTTAAAGATTTTATTTATTGAATTTAGAGCTAGGAGAGAGAGAGAAAGGCAGTGGGAGAAGTGGGATGCATCAACTTGTAGTTGCTTCTCGTTATGTGCCTTGACTGGGCAAGCCCAGGGTTTCGAACCTGTAACCTCCATGTTCGAGGTTGATGCCCTATCCATTGTGTCATCACAGGTCTGGCTGGATAGGTATTTTCACCCCAGTTTTTCTGGGGTGGGAATGGCTTTATAAAGTGCACATCAATCTTTTGGGGAAGGGCTGATCAATATTCACTGCGTAACTTCGTGGCATAGTGCTCATTCCCAGCTTTTCCTTTCCCTAGTTCAGTTCTCCTCTGCCCTTACACGTGGGCCGGTACCTGGCAGCTCCAGTGCCTCTCTTAGTGACTCCAGGCCCTGGTCCAGCTGCTGCGACAGGGTGGTGTGGCTGGCAGCGCAGTCCTCGGTCAGGCTGGGCCAGCACGTCTGAAGCACCTCTGCAATGCTGCACCGGAGAGGGCCACCTCCTCTTTCTTCCACACTCTCTGAGGAAAGAAAGCAAAGGAGGAAGAAAAAGTGAAGTCTGATGCTGACCTCATATTCTGAATCCAGGAGAATAAAAAGGGAGAAAAGCAACTCACCGGATTTAGTTTGTCCGGCTGACATAAGTGAGTAATTGAAAATCTTACTGATTTGCTGAAGAACAACTGGAAAACCTCGAATGCCATCAGCATTTTGGAGGACATGGTCTGGCCGTCGACCTGGGAACAGACGAAGGGAGAGGGAATACAGAAGAAATAAAGCACTTTCAGGGATTGTTACTCAGTTCTGTACGTACTTGTACCCTTTTATCTTCTCCAATATTAAGGAAGAAATATACTCTGTGCCCTTTTGGGTGACAACCAGCACACCTGGCTTTTCCACGCCTGAGGGTCCAGGGCGAATTCCTGCAAGACGCCGTAGCTGTAGTAGCGGCGGGCCAAGACTCTCTGACACTCCTGCGGAGTGCTGTCCCAAGCCAATCAGGCACTCGTGGATTTGCCTTAGTACTGGCTTCAGCTGAGGACTTGACAGGATGTCATACCTGTCCTCTCTAACTGTTTTAAGTAGGACCTTGCCACTCACTAGACGGAACAATTTTATAAAAAGAGTCATCATACCTTTCTTTTATCCCCATATACACTGGATAATCTGGAAACTCAGTTGGTACTAAAAGAATTCCTAATTGACTGACCTGAAAAAGTTTCAGCTACTACACAGTTTGAATAACATTTCCTTTCATTTTAGAATGTTAAGTGCTAGATGAGGGGGAGGGAAATTGTTCCCCCCAAAAAAGAGTTGCGTGTGCCCTAGTATACTATCTTAGAAGGACTATATGAACAGTAAAGGACATTTCAACCAATCACTCAAGTGATTTAGAGAGGTGTGGAGAAAAGTTAACATAGCAAGTCTGAGACTTCTATCCTTAGCCAGGCTGCTTGCAAGATTGGCCTTTGGCCGAATTTGACTGATAAACGGTTTCCTATACAGATATAAACCTCCCTGAAACGAGGGGAGGGGCGCACTGTGCCTACACTCTTTGTACAGGTAGTTTATGGAGAACACCGCTTTCCTTCTGTGAGCCCGGAATTTTGGTACACAATGGGTGCCTTTGTTACCAGCCCCCAGGAAAAACCTTGGGCACTGGGCCTCTTAATGAGTTTCCCTGTAGACAGCACCTCACCCTTGTCACAACTCATTGCTGGAGGATTAAGGCCATCCTGTGTGACTCTGCAAGGAAAGGACTCTTGCAGGCCTTTTGTCGCGTTTTCTCCAGACTATCCTATGAGGCTTTTCCCTCTGCTGATGTTGCTTCATATCCTTTTACAGAAATAAATCTTAGTCATGAGTATGACTGCATGCTGAGTCCTGTGAGTTCTCTAGTGAATCTCTGAGACAGGGAGTGGCTGTTTATATTCTAACTTATTCACCATTCCTCCCTCCGTGTTACTGAGAGACATGTTCCTCTCTTCCTCGCTGGCCAGTCCTTCCAATGTTTGGGGTGTGAACTTTGCCTAATTCTGTCTTCATATTCTTTTTTTTTTTTACAGGGACAGAGAGAGAGTCAGACAGAGGGATAGATAGGGACAGACAGACGGGAACGCAGAGAGATGAGAAGCATCAATCATTAGTTTTTCGTTGCCGTTGCGACACCATAGTTGTTCATTGATTGCTTTCTCACATGTGCCTTGACCGCGGGCCTTCAGCAGACCGAGCCACCCCTTGCTGGAATCAGCGACCTTGGATCCAAGCTGGCGAGCTTTTTGCTCAAGCCAGATGGGCCCGCGCTCAAGTTGGCGAGCTTGGGGTCTCAAACCTGGGTTTTCCGCATCCCAGTCCGACGCTCTATCTACTGCGCCACCGCCTTGTTAGGCCTGTCTTCATATTTTTCTTTCTTCCTCTAAGAGTTCCATGTATACATTTTAATATCATTTAATCTTCTCCCCAACCCGTATGCAACCTGGTTTACAAACTAAGACTATTCTCAGGTTACCGTAAAGTGGGGGTTCACTCAGAAGCAGGTGCAGTCTAAAGACACAAATTCCGTTCACACCATTTCTAAATGTGTATTTATTCCTTGAATTTATCTATAAATCAGAAAAGAATTTCCCCAACTGATGACAAATCGCTGTCTAATAGGAAGGCAAGGCTCTCAAGAAATTATATTTCTGCCCTCAGATTGGACAGGAGAAAATGAACTAATAACCCGTGCTCCCTGTCCCACTTCCCCCATTAAGTACATTGCACATTCTATCAAGCATCTCAGAAGTTTGTGTGAGAAGTGAGGAATAAAGCTGAAGAAACACACTCACCCCGGCTCTCAAGGCTACTGTTCAGACGTCGTTCCGCTGTTTCCAGGAGCTGCTTGCAGGTTTTCCAGAGCTGGCACTGAGAGCAAGCGAGGTCAAACGCAGCCATGGCCGGGGGGCTGAGGTCTTCCAGAACCTCTCTCAGGGGATTGGTGGGCTCCATGAGGATACTCTTTATCCAAAAGTCCTCCTGAAGGATGGGGATGGGGTCTCCAGAGGCACTGAGCAGCTTGTCAGTCACATCCGAGATGGAGTAAAACACCATCCCTGGACACCCAGCAGTAGAGTAAAAAGTAAAAGTAAGAGGTTAAAGTGATTTTGTATCCCACTTTTATTCTGAAAAGTAGTTACTTAAAAAAATGTTTGAAGTCCTTCTCTACAGGCTATCTTCTACGCACATTAGGACCAGCACTGAAGCCCATTCGTATGGATCACAACAATGGTGTGGGAAGAAAGACTAAGGGAAACTCAAAATGGCTTCTTCCAAATGGGATCTCAAAGTCGGTGGAGAAAGAATGGGGTGGATTTGTGTGCTAATCAGAAAAGATCTCTAAAACACACTGTGAAGAAAGCAAGGTAGAAAACAGAGCTTAATGTAAGAGCCCATTTATATTAACAACAAAAAGGAAGTGCGTATACATTTTTGAATAGCTATCAAAAATTTCTGGGAGGAAAGAGAAGGAGCAACGTGTGATGTTACTTGACACACAGAGCCTAGACCAGTAAGATATGTGAAAACACAGGACAAGATTCCATCTGCAAGAAAATGCATGGGTTTGGGTTTATGGCAGGCCTGTTCCGCTGGGTCTCTCGTAGTGCCCATGCCAGAGCAAACTGTGGCCTCAAACCTCAGCTCGTAGGCTGCAGGCACCGAAGGGGATGGCACAGAGAAAAAAGGAAGAGAGAAAGAAAAGAAATAATGAAGATGAGCTTTTGTGGTGCAGCCAAGGCTGAGAATTGAGACTTGTGACTCATAGGCCACAGGTGTTATACCCAACTTCTTCATTTCACTGAAAAGTTAAAAATATACGCTTTATCCCTGAATAATTACATGGGAAGGAAATAAAGTCCTAACCATTTCCCCAAAGCCCAAGACTGTGGCCATGGAAACACATGGTGAACATAGCATTCACATTCTTCAGTTTAAGTCACACAGGACAAGGAACGGAGTAGCTTGAGTGGCAGGTAAATGACCACCATGGTCAGGGAATGGGCATAGCTAGACACCGACTCTCAATAGGTCAGGACTCTGTTCTTCAAGGCAGGTGTCCTGCTCTGGATTTCTGCTTGCCGCACGATGAGCTTATCATTCAGGCGGCTTTTCCCCTGAGACCTCCTTCTCTAGCTACCTCACCATCTATGGCGGCAGCAGGGAAGCCTGACCTGCCGCCGCAGCGCTGCCGATGGCCTGCAAAGTTGAGCGGCCACTGCCTGTTCTTCGAATGGTGCTGCTTCCCCCGTCTGAGTTCTGGTTCTCAATCTTGTGCTCTACTCGGGCCAGCTCCTGGATCACCTCCTGGTAGCGCTCCACGAACATCAGTTCCCCTGCGCTGGGCGAGGACTTCAGGTTGAACATGAACACCACCTGGTACAGGAGAGGGAGGAGTGGGGGTTGTGGTGGGCCCACTGGGGTGGGGAATACCTGGAGCTATGGGGTCTTCCTATCATTAGACGCTGGCCCTGAAACATCTGCTTTAAGGGTGGGAAGAGCAGCGCATGTTAGAAGAGTTGCTCAAATACAGAAGTAACTCATCCCAGCCAGCAGGAAATCCACCAAAGCCCCAGTGGAAAGTGGTGGAAGACATGGACAACCTCAAAGAGAAGATAGAGATGACTAATCCACAGATGAAAGTGGTTATCCCTTTCAGTAACCCAGGGAGTTTAAGTCATTTTAATACCACTTTGCAACTATCATAATGACAAGGTGTAAAAACAGACCCTCAGAGGGTGGTGATAAAAGGAACTGTCACAACTTTTCTTTTGGCAAGCAATTCGGCAATCCATAAAGCTTTAAAAAGTTTGTCTTTGATTCAGTAGTTTTCAAGAGAAACTTTCTTAAGGAAAAAATTCAAAAGACTTATTGCTTAAACATGATCATCTTGGCACTATTACTGTTACAAGGGTAAAAATAGCCTAATTGTTGAGTAACAGGAGAATAGTCTGATGTAGCTACTTAATCAGACTATTGTAAGGTCATTGAATCAGTTACAAGGCAAATGTTAGAAAGGCATTATATAAAGTTTACAATTCAAAATAACCGTGGCTATATAAAAGCCACATATATCATGGAAAAATAATGGCAAAAACATATTTTCCCTTTAATATTGGTTATAGGTAATGTTATTTTCTTGTTAATACTTTTGGTACGTACTTATAATTATGCACGGCTTATTCTGTAATCAGGTTAAAATAATAAAGCTTTTATTAAAAAAATAGTAATAAATCAAGGGCCCAGGAAAGGAGAAGGAAGTGAGGACATTTAGGGGTAAAGCATAGGGGTGCTCACAGGTGACTTCCTCTGGTTTGGGTGTAAGAAAGGCTAGTGATGGTCTTATCCTCCCTTGCGGGTCAGAATGATCATTATCATGAAAGTATGGGATCTAAAATGACCAGAGGAAGCAATGATTCTTATTGTCTATAATTCTCCTCGATTTGGTCCTCAACAATTGAACTCACAGGAAAGAAAAATTCTGACCTACGTGTTGAGGGACGAGGACAGTATGATAAATATACCAAAGGAGTGTCAAAAATTAGAATGGCAGGTTATTATGCAATTAAATTTAAATAATAGCAGAGGATTCTTCTATTTCTCACAGCTTGTACAGAATCCTCTCACATTTCCATGAGGGAGGACAAAGAGGTGTTATATTTAACTCCAATTTTCAGATGAGGAAAGAAGCTCAGAGAGGGTAAGTCTTTCTTTCTTCTTGTGCTTTCCTGAGACAACATGAACATTTTAGTTTGGTAGACCCTATACTTGTATATTGAACTGGCATTCTATTTATTATTAAACACTCTGCATCCCGATTTATTTTTAATTTTTATTTTTTTATTCATTTTAGAGAGGAGACACAGAGTGAGAGAGAGAGAGAGAGAGAGAGAGAGAGAAAGCGGGGAGGAGCTGGAAGCATCAATTCCCATATGTGCCTTGACCAGACCAGTGCAGGGTTTTGAACTGGCGACCTCAGTGTTCCCAGGTCGTCGCTTTATCCACTGCGCCACCACAGGTCAGGCTCTGCATCCTGATTTTTATGCACATAAAAACATGCATTTGTTCAGAGAAGGCTTGTAAGAATCAAAACTATTTCCATGTTTTGGAAACTGTAGGATTGGAGCTGAACATTTGGTCTTGTTAAAACACTGTTTATGTTAAGAAAACAAACCAAAGATTCAACAGTTTAAACCTCCTCCAGTGTGGGTCTTGAAATCTGCATTGCTGAGGACTGGGCCTTGTATATGGAAACTCTCTCCTGTTTCTCCTGCTGGATGGGGTCCCTCAGATACTCTCAAGTGGCTCTGAGTGCACATGGATCCAGCTTTACCAGAGGCCCAGCAGGTTCCAGATAACTAGGGGCCGACTTCGCGTTCTTTTCTATGACAAGGTGAGGCCCAAGCTACTAACGCCTGCTGCCCTGCCCCTTACCTGATGGGCTTCTGCAAAGTTCCCCCGGAGGATGCAAGATGCCAGCAGTGACTCGGGTGGGGAGAACATCATGGGGATGAATGAGCTTTGAGTCTGAGGCTGCGACCGGCCATCCCGATCATTCCTTCCAGACACAGTGTTCAGACTTCCCTCTGTTGGGACACAAGAATGTGGGGGCCAAGGAAGTCACAGAAATTGAGAAAAACTATAGTGTTATAACCTCCCACCAAACTCTTATAACTTTAAGTTTCTTTTTTAAAAGGTGTATAAATGTGTCTTGATTTTTCCTCAGTAGAAAGGTAAACTTTATGCTGTCATCTTTGAATACAAAGCTTAAGTACATTTCTCAAGTATTCAATTCTGCTTTCTCTGCTGAGGGTAACTCAATTGATAGTAAAACAGCCCTTTCCCTGCTGAAATCTGTTTGGCCATTTGCAGAAACAATTTTTTTAATTGATATATACATATAAAATTGACATGTAACATTGTATTAGTTTTAGGCATTTAACATAATGATTTGCTATATTGTGAAATCATCACAAAGTTTAGTAAACATTTATCATTACACATGGTTGCACATTTTTTTTCTTGTGATGAGAATTTTTAAGATATACTGTTAGCAACTTTCAAATATACAATATAGTATTGTTAACTACAGTCACCAGGAATATTTTATTTTATAACTGGAAGTCTGCCTCTTCCTGAACACAACCTTCCTGAACTGCTCAGTCCAGGTTTTCATACCACGGTATATGGCAACTCCGTATCAGGGCAAAGCTGCTTGAAGTTGGCAACCGGTTGGGACCCCCATACCTGAAGTACTTGTGCTCAGCTCACTACTTGTACTTCCCAGGGATGGATTGGAACCTCTGTCCTGGCCATCTATAGGTGTTAGGAAGAAGAGGGAAAATCAGCCATCAACTTCTGACAATGTAGAAAGCGACAAGTTGGCTTAAAACTAAGATCTAGGTAGTTAGAGTGAGAAGATAACGGATAACTACTACACCTACTGCTTCTTCTACAGCAAACAGGTTCCTACAGACCAAAGGAAGGGCGGGCTTAATATGGCTCCAACGCTCATTTGGGTAATAGCTTATACCAGTGGTTTCCAACCCGTGGGTCTTAGAAACCCAGGGTTTTCAAGTTACTCCTAGGGGTCAGTGACCCTCATCTGCTCACCAAGCACTGTCAATGTACTGAAGTAAATAAAGCACAACTATTATGACCAGAAACTAGTAGGGTGCAAAGGAGGGCACAAAATTTTCTAACATAGGAAAAGTTGCTCTTGTCTGACTGCTGGTGGTATAGTGGATGGAGTGTTGACTGAAGATGCTGAGGTACCTGGTTAGAAACTCTAAGGTCACTGGCTTGAGTGCAGGTTGATTGGCTTGAGCATGGCTTGCCAGCTTGAGCACAGGATCATCATCTCAAGGTGGCTATCTTAAGCCCAAAGGTCACTGGCTTGAAACGCAAGGTCACTGACTCAAGCCCAAGGTTGCTGGCTTGAGCAAGGGGTCAGTGACTCGGCTAGAGCCGCCAGTCAAGGCCCATATGAAAAGCAATCAATGAACAACTAAAGTGAGGCAACTACAAGTTGACATTTCTCATCTCTCTCCTCCCTCTCTCTTCCTTCCTATCTCTCTCTCTAAAAAAAAAAAGTTGTTCTCATACTTGAATAAGACCTGGTCTGTCAAAGATTGTGTTATGTAAAGCCCTAGGGGAAAACTTCTCCTCAACATCTGCTTTTCTTAGTGAATGGAGGCTCATTATTCCTTAGCGTGGTCATCTGAGGGTAATATCAGCACCATGCGAGGAAGTCTCCTTGGCTCGCTGTTTGGAAAGAACACACGCTGTAGGAAAGAACACACGCTGTAGGAAAGAACACACGCTGTAGGAAAGAACACACGCTGTAGGAAAGAACACACGCTGTAGGAAAGAACACGCTGTAGGAAAGAACACACGCTGTAGGAAAGAACACTCGCTGTAGGAAAGAACACACGCTGTAGGAAAGAACACACGCTGTAGGAAAGAACACGCTGTAGGGAAGAACACTCGCTGTAGGGAAGAACAGTCGCTGTTTGGAAAGAACACACGCTGTAGGAAAGAACACGCTGTAGGGAAGAACACTCGCTGTAGGAAAGAACAAACGCTGTAGGGAAGAACACTCGCTGTAGGAAAGAACAAACGCTGTAGGGAAGAACACTCGCTGTAGGGAAGAACACACGCTGTAGGGAAGAACACACGCTGTAGGAAAGAACACGCTGTAGGGAAGAACACACGCTGTAGGGAAGAACACTCGCTGTAGGAAAGAACACACGCTGTAGGGAAGAACACACGCTGTAGGAAAGAACAAACGCTGTAGGGAAGAACACTCGCTGTAGGAAAGAACAAACGCTGTAGGGAAGAACACTCGCTGTAGGGAAGAACACACGCTGTAGGGAAGAACACACGCTGTAGGAAAGAACACGCTGTAGGGAAGAACACACGCTGTAGGGAAGAACACTCGCTGTAGGAAAGAACACACGCTGTAGGGAAGAACACTCGCTGTAGGGAAGAACACACGCTGTAGGAAAGAACACACACTGTAGGGAAGAACACTCGCTGTAGGAAAGAACACACGCTGTAGGAAAGAACACACTGTAGGAAAGAACACACGCTGTAGGAAAGAACACGCTGTAGGAAAGAACACACACTGTAGGGAAGAACACACGGCTGTAGGAAAGAACACTCGCTGTAGGAAAGAACACTCGCTGCAGGAAAGAACACACGCTGTAGGAAGGATGGCCTGTGCACTCCTGGGGTGGATGGTCAAGTGGGTGGAAACTGCCCCTTTTGACCCAGACAAACTAATTGAGCAGCTTTAGGGCCACAGCAACTCAGCCTTGAAGCGTTCCAAGTCTTTCTCATAGAATCTTCCATTCTACCCGCTATGCTCACGTCTATCACTGCCACTTAGACGGAGCCTTCTCATTCTGCTGAGCCTGGCTCAAGAGTCAACTGTTCCATAAAACCTTTAGATCATGTATCCAAAACTTCTGTCCAATCTTCTGACCTCCCCTTCTAAGAGATATGTGCTGTGTTCAGGCAGTGCCTCAGTGCAGTGTGAGTGTTTCATGTATACCATCTGTGCAGGTAAATTATACATTCTTTAAAGGCAACTTCCTGATATATATCTTCCTCAAGATACGTAGCATTGTTTAGCACATAGGAAACTCTTATGAATTCCCTGTTAATTATTTTAAAACCAGCACCAAACACCATAATGCAATTTAATTATCTAAATATTTAATACTCCAATATAATGCTCCTGTATAAAATTCCATTAAAAACATTAAAAGTCAAAAGACAAAATGGAAGAAATCCGTTAGCATATAATGACAGAATATTACCCATAATGTATAAGGAGCTTCTTACAATTCAATAAGAAAGATGAACCCAATAGAAAATATGGACCTTAGACATGAGTAGGCAGCTCACAGAAAAATATAACTGGCCAATAAATATATGAAAAAGACATTCAACCTTAAACTAAAAACTAACATTAAGACAATGACACATTGTCATACTAATCATAAATGCAGTTTAAAAAATTCTGATACTACTAATTTTTAATGAATGTATGTGCAAATAGGCACTCATACATTTGGTGGGAATATAAATTGGTTCATCTTTTTTTAGGCAATTTGGCAATGCCTTTATTTTAAATCCATATATATATATATATTTTTTACAGGGACAGATAGACAGGAACGGAGAGAGGTGAGAAGCATCAATCATTAGTTTTTCGTTGCCATTGCAACACCTTAGTTGTTCATTGATTGCTTTCTCACATGTGCCTTGACCGCGGGCCTTCAGCAGACGGAGCACCCCCTTGCTGGAGCCAGCGACCTTGGGTCCAAGCTGGTGAGCTTTTTGCTCAAGCCAGATGGGCCCATGCTCAAGCTGGCGAGCTCAGGGTCTCGAACCTGGGTCTTCCGCATCCCAGTCCGACGCTCTATCCACTGCGCCACCACCTGGTCAGGTTAAATCCACATATTTTTAACCTTGCTATTCTACGGTGAGAGTCTTATCTTATAGTCATACTCACACAAGTATGCACAGGCATATGTACAGGGTTGTTTACTACAGCATTGTTTATATTAGTGAAAAAACACCGTGCAAACAATTTGAATGTCCACAAAAGGGTACAGATGACAATGCAATATTAAGCAGCCTTTACAATAAGTGAAAAAGAGTGAATTCTCAATATACAGTATGAGATACACACTCACACACACACACAAGGACATAAGTGAAAACAAAAGCTATAGTTCTCAATGATACATCTGTATATATAAAATGATATATATTTTTGTACTATATGGAAAATTTCTAGAAGGAAACTATTAGCAAGGGTCACCCTGATAGAATAGGACTAGGACAATCTCAGATGACTCTTGTTTGTTGGATCATGTGCTTTATCTTACAGAATACAGATTAGACAGGTGGCAATGTACCACTTGCCTGGTGCCTGGGCACGAGGCATGAGGAGCGCTCGTCAGATTACCTGCCCGGCTCCTTCGAGTCCGACGGCCCCGGCGGAGACGACGGTGCTGTGTGGCAACGGGCCGGTATCTTCGGGCAGGTTGCTCCTCTGAAACAGCAAACCCAATGGGTCACCAGAGTGATCAATCTTGATTTGACCCACTTCCTAGGGAAGATCTCAACTGAGCTCGGAGCCATGGTTCCGACACTAGTTGCTACGGTGATATGCTTTGAGTTATGGTGTGACTCCCATGTACTCCTTGCTCTCTCCCACATTCCTGGGGTTCTTCTCCCTCCTCCCTTTCTGGACCCACTGGTTCTGCCACCTCCTCTCACCTGAGCCCTGGTTGCTGGTTACCACCTTGTATCTCCACTGGGCCTCAGAGAGCACCTTGGAGAAGCGGTGCAGGCGGTTCTGCAGCCCATCTCTGTCTCCCGACCTCTGGCCTTCTGGCAGCTTTGGCTCCTCTGGGGCGCTGCGGCCACTGAGCTCATCCAGCTGCTCCTGGAGAAGCCTGAGGAAGGCCCTGACTGCCAATTCATCAGCCAGGAACCCATTGAGACCACCAGTAAAGTGCTTTAGGTCCAAAAAGCTGTGTCCGTGAGGCCCTGGGGAACTGTCATTTGGCTCTGTCTTCAGACAGCTAGGAACTGTATAAGCAAGGCTCCTGGGGACTCCCAGGGAACCCCGTTCTGAATTCCTCTCTGGCTGTGCTATGTACTGAGGGCTGTCTGGGGGGGAACTCAAACCCAACGGGCCCTTCCCCTCAACATTCTCCTCCTCAGCATAGACCTCGGGCAGGTGAGGCTCTGGGTGGAGATCGGCAGAGGTGATGAGGAGCAAAGAGAAGATGTTTTCTAGAAGTTCCAGGCACAAAGAGTCAGGAACACTGCACAGATACTGCTGACACCTGGCCAGGTAAGTTGAGAAGAGAGTTGAAGCACCTAAAGAAGCATGTACAAGAGAAAAGGGCAGAGAAGAGAAGAGAGACAATGCAGACATTAGAAATGTTACTTGCCAGATTCAAACATTCCCACAACTTTAGCTCATTTACTTATATTTTCATGACTAAAGGAATTGCAGCTACAGTCAGAAGAATAAAAGATTCTTCAGCAATGTCTTTTCATACTTCCAGAAAGATTTTGCTACCGTAATTAGAAATATAGCTAGCTCACCGAACACTTATCTTGTTTTCGCTTTTTTATTTTATTTTAAAGAGACAGAGAGAGACTCAGAGAGGGGAATAGATAGGGA
The DNA here is from genome assembly GCA_037038555.1 of Rhynchonycteris naso. NCBI lineage: Eukaryota > Metazoa > Chordata > Mammalia > Chiroptera > Emballonuridae > Rhynchonycteris > Rhynchonycteris naso. The sequence continues at coordinate 32,106,821 of CM072999.1, read as the reverse complement.
CAGACAGGCAGGAATGGAGAGAGATGAGAAGCATCAATCATCAATTTTTTGTTGTGACACCTTAGTTGTTCATTGATTGCTTTCTCACGTGTGCCTTGACCGCGGGCCTTCAGCAGACCAAGTAACCCCTTGCTCGAGGCAGCGACCTTGGACTCAAGCTGGTGAGCTTTTGCTCAAGCCAGATGAGCCCATGCTCAAGCTGGCGACCTGGGAGTCTCGAACCTGGGTCCTTCCGTATCCCAGTTCAACACTCTACCCACTGTGCCACTGCCTGGTCAGGCTTGTTTTCACTTTTTTAATATTACATTATTCCTCATCTCTGACAAGCACTAAAGCATACAGGCTCCTTGCTCCTCAATTCTGTTTTTACTCATTGTTACACTAACGGGGATCAAGGGCTACCTAGGTGGCTTAAGAAATACTTACTGGTCAGTCTGACCATGTAGTGGTGCAGTGGATAGAGCACTGAGCTGGGACATGGAGGACGCAGGTTCAAAACCCTGAGGTCACAGGCTTGAGCGTGGGGTCGCTAGCTTGAGCATGGTATCATTGATATGACCCCATGGTCGATGGCATGAGCCCAAGGTCACTGGCTTGATCAAGGGGTCACTCACTCTGCTGTAGCCCCTACCCCTCAGACAAGGCACATATGAGAAAGCAGTCAATGAACAACTAAGGTGCCGCAACAAAGAGCAGCATGGCCATGCTCAGAGGTGAAGTTCTATTCCAAAGCTATAAGGGAAAGATAACTGAGCATCAGTCACATAAGGCAAGTTAAAAAATTTTAAGCTATTGCCGGACCAGGCGGTGGCGCAGTGGATAGAGTGTTGAAGTGGGACGCAGAGGACCCAGGTTCACAACCCCAAGGTCGCCAGCTTAAGTGCCAGCTCATCTAGTTTGAGCAAGGCTCACCAGCTTGAGCCCAAGGTTGCTGACTCGAGCAAGAAGTCACTTGCTCTGCTGTAGCCCCCCAGTCAAGGCACATATGAGAAAGCAATCAACGAACTACTAAGGTGCCACAACGAAGAATTGATGCTTCTCATCTCTCTCCCTTCCTGTCTGTCTGTCCCTATCTTTCCCTCTCTCTGATTCAGTCTCTGTCACACACACACAAAAAAAATGTAACTTATTAAGAAAAATGAGAAAGGATAGGGAATGGGTTCTTTCACACTGTAGCTGTGACCCATGACATTGACTTAGAGGCTGCATTTAAAAAAATGAAATAAACCAGAGATGTAATCAAGAGTGTGCTCTGTTTGGGTGAGTATATTGTTTCTTAAAACTTATTTCAGTGTATATACCCAGGTGCAAACTGGAGTGTGATGTGAGATGCTATTTTTATTGTGGTTTATAGTAAAAAAACAAACATTTTGAAAACACTGCACTGGATGATCAAACCCCATTAGAACTTCGGCAAATCAAATCTCTTGCTTTCTCTATGTCTCTTTAATTAATGAAGGCTGGTAAATGGATAAAATTATTGCTGGGTGTAATAAAACCAAGGGCCATCTTCCCAGTCCTGGTGCTAAAGGGTTCCCACATAGACTACTCTCTGGAATAGGTTGTTACCAGCTTGTATCAGAGATGGGTGAGGGCTGCCGTACCTGAGGAGGAGACAGAATCGTTCACTGCCTCGGTAGCCATGGCCAGGTCCTCAGAGGGACTGTCTTTGCATTCCTGGCACTGGGTGTGCTGGTGGGAGTTCACACAGAGGGCATAGATGGCGTACTTCATGGCACAGAAGCTCTGGTAGAGTGTCAGGTTCTGACAGCGGCTCAGGTGCTCAGGGACGGCGGCATCAGGTGAATCTGAATCGCGGAGAGGAACAGGGAGAACGTTGGAGCGGTTCTTCAGGTGTGGGCTGCAGGCACGGCTGAGGCAGAGATGCTGCATCTCCTTCCTGTCAGCGCCATCTGCATCCCTTCCAGGCTGTTCCCTTCACTCAACATCAGCTTTCAGTCTCCTCTGTTTCCTTTCCCCACCAACCTCTCTTCTCCATGTCTGTTCCACACAGCCCTGATGGCTGTTGAATAATTTTTGTCCTTACACGTCTTAAAAAATATCTGATATTTTTAAGAAAGCAATGAAGCAGACATCATGGGGAAAAAACACAAACTCTGTTGAAATTATTTGTGCTTATTTAATAATTTATAATTTCTCAATTTAAAAAAATTGAACTTGAGGAAAAAAGAGGGCACCATAATCTTGAACGAGTCTCTAAACATCTTAATTTGGCTTTAATCCTTTTCATAGTAAAAGTACAACCTTCTCAAAGAAAAAGCATTAAATGTAGCAAAGCAAAAAAGAAGAAAGAAAACATCCCCCATGGTCCTACCAGCTAAACAACCATTGTTAACAGTCTGTTTTAACCCCTTTTATAGTTTTGCATATATGTGTGTGTACGTTGAGCATAGCGACATCTTCTATACTATTTCATTTTCCTACTTCTTAAAAATCCATGATAGTATAAGCATTTGTTTATGTTTCTTCATAACTAAATTTCTGATGGTTGCATGTTGTTCTACTGAGGCAAATCCCTCCAGGGTGGGCACTGCAGTAGTCAGCAATGCTTGGCTACTAAGATGTTGCAACAAACCCTTTCATGTATAGGTTTCCTAGTGATTACTTCTTCTAGGAAGCTAAGCTTTGCCAAAGTCAGGGTAAGAAACTGAACGAGATCAATACTCTCCCATGCCCTTGGCCTCTATGTTGCATTATTGCTCAAGGCCAGGACTTGCAAGCACTTGCACAACCCTTAGAGCGAGTGGTTCCTTAAATTTTGTACCCAATTCCTCCCTTGATTCACCTTAGTCCCAGTGCTATTGTTGCTCCTCTCTCACCTTTTCCAAGTTTTAAGTGTGTCCTGGTGGGTCACCAGGGATCAGATTTAAAATACTTCTCTGGAAGCATTTTGATGTGTATGTAGAAAACAGAAAGTTCCAGTTCTTTTAGGAAAGCTGTTAGACAAGTCACCTACCTTTCCAGAAAGAAATATAGAATAAATACAGTGACACTGGTTTTCCAATTGGTGGCAGGTCCTTTCTCAAAGTCAATCTAAGCAATCTCCAGGTTGAGCAATGTCTACTGCTCCATGGGAGTGTTTGTTTCTTGCAAAGCTGAGTGTCCCAGGCTTGTGTGGCAGGTTGTGACTACACTAGAGTATTATTTTTGAGAGCAAAAGAACTTGTTGTGGGGACTTTCATTTTAAGCCAAGATCTAAGGTTAAAACAAGGCTTTGCTATTGTCTCAGGTAAGTCTTTCTTCTAAACTTCTTTATCTGCTCAACAGAGTATGAGGGAGATAAGGGGGAGAAAGAAGGCAGACATAAATGGAGCTATGAGAAAGTTTTTGAAGAAAGGAGAGACCCATCAAGAATTTGCATACAGCCTGACCGGGCGGTGGCGCGGTGGGTGGATAGAGCATCGGACTCGGATGTGGAAGACCCAGGTTCGAGACCCCGAGCTCGCCAGCTTGAGCACGGGCCCATCTGGCTTGAGCAAAAGCTCGCTAGCTTGGACCCCTGGCTCCAGCAGGGGGTTGCTCGGTCTGCTGAAGGTCCGTGGTCAAGGCACATGTGAGAAAGCAATCAATGAACAACTAAGGTGTTGTGACGGCAACGAAAACTAATGATTAATGCTTCTCATCTCTCTCCATTCCTGTCTGTCTGTCCCTATCTATCCCTCTCTCTGACTCTCTCTCTGTCCCTGTAAAAAAAGAATTTGCATACATATCGCCAATGACAATGCTGTAAATTCAGAGAGCACTTCCTAATTCTGTTTCATGGGAATAAAGTTATGTTCATGGTTCTTGAGATGGTTCCACGAGGACAGAGTTTCCTCTGAAACTGTTCTCACAGGATTCCCTATACCTCATCCAGAAAGGGGAGGCATCCCGTGATCTCATTGGGGCAAACAGCACTAATTTAGAGGGCACCTGCTAGACCACCCATCTTGACAGATTACACCTAGATACATCTTGTGCTGAAAGAAACTTGGACAAGACTGTCCTTAGAGGAAACTTTGCCCAAGTGACTCCATCACCTACATACCATGCTCTTGCTGGGGGTCCTTGGCTGGCACCTTCTGTAAGAGCTTGAGAACATCTTCCTCCCTGAGGGCTGGAAGGTTTGTAAGGTGATGGAGAGAGTAGAGCACTGAGTGGCTGTCTCCGCCATGTAAATGACACAAGAGGTCTCTCTTTGGTATGGGGTTGCTGGAAGGGAAAGTGGGGAGGATGGAAGGAGAGTTAGTTTATATAATTGCTCTCAGAAAGACTGATCTTGATGCCCTCTTGCTCTTTCTCTCTGGCCCATATAACCATAGGTTTCACTTCTCCAAACTCCACGTTTCAGTTGGTCTGGGATACAGCAGAGCATTTATTTACCCTCAGGGAAGCACAGCCATCAGGTCAGCTCTACTTGTCTAGAAAGGACCTAAAAGGGCCTTTATGGTCTGTAGGGTCTAGAAAGAGCCTGTGGATTAAGCTTCCCCATTTCTGTATCTTCCTAGCTAAGAAGTGGTGCAAGCTATCTGCTTTACTTTCAGAAACAGCCTCTCTCTACTTCCCACTCTGTCTTCTCTGCTTCAGGAAGTGCTGGGGAAGTGGGTGAAGGACAAAACAGGCACCCAGGCCTGGGGAAGACCTACGGCTACATTATCAGGGAAACAGAGCTTAACCACGGTCCACAGGTAGTTACTGAATAAAAGTGTGCTCCAGGAGAACACATGGTTAAGTACGTGGACCACATATACTGTGTCACTTTGGGCACATCATTTAATACCTCTGGGCTAAAGTCACCCTACTTTTAAAATTAGGATAATATTGGTTTCTAGCTCACAGGATTGTTGTGAGGCTTAAGTGAAATCTTCCACGTAAAGAGCTTGGAGCTAGGCCTTGCATATAGTAAGTACTCAGAAAATGTGAACTATTGTTCTTTTTATCATTGTCATCCTTAAATTATCCTCAGTTATAACCTATGGCTATGGTAAAGATAAGTATTACTTATGTTTCTTTCTTGGTTTAATAGTTCGAATAATTATTTGTTGCTGGTCTACATTGTTAACTCAAAACATTTATGTGGAAGACGTCTTAAATTGGTCACATGCACAGAACACGGGTCAAGTGTGCCCAGTGGTGGGAAGGGAGCGGTGGCCCAGGGCTGTACCTGCTCTGTTGTACACACCACTCCAGGACCTCCAGGTGAGCCCATAGACCATCACAGGCTTCCCTGAGGAGCTTGTCACAACCTTGGTCCTGTGTTGACATAGAAGAAAGAGACAATGACTCGGGCATCAGGGGTTAGAGATTGTAATGAACTTCAGGACCTTGCACTCTGCCTCAGCCCAAAGTCCCACAGCACTCACTTCTGAGCACCTCGAGCCACGGAGCAAATTACCTGGGTCCTGTGGAGCATCTGGAGCAACGTCTTGGCTGACGCGAGGCTCTGGCAATGGGTCCAGCCCAGGAGCACAAGCAGTCGGCTGAGAGGCCTGAATTCTCTATCTAGTAGGCAGCCAAGACTGCGGAAGTCTTCCTCCTTCAACAGCGTGAGTGCTGTCACCTATAAGTCAGAGGCTGCTATAGGCCCTTACGTGGACTTGCTGCTCATTAGGGTAAGAAACTTTTTAGTACAGCAGGGAGATTCTGACAATGACAGAAGTGGCCAGCGAGTAAAAAATAGTCCACAAAACACACTAGACCAGGGGTCCCCAAACTTTTCACACAGGGGGCCAGTTCGCTGTCCCTCAGACCGTTGTAGGACCAGACTATAAAAATACTATGAACAAATCCCTATGCACACTGCACATATCTTATTTTAAAGTAAAAAAATAAAACGGGAACAAATACAATATTTAAAATAAAGAACAAGTAAATTTAAATCAACAAACTGACCAGTATTTCCATGGGAACTATGGGTGCGGATGCATCCTGTGCTCCTCTCACTGACCACCAATGAAAGAGGTGCCCTTCCGGAAGTGCGGCAGGGTCTGGATAAATGGCCTCAGGGGGCTGCATGCAGCCTGTGGCCGTAGTTTGGGGACCCCTGCACTAGACCATAAGCGCTCAAAAGGCAGGGACTGGCTTCTGTTGTACTTCCACCTCCTCGTACAGTATAGGGCACATAGAATGAGGTTAATAAATATCTGTTGAATTAAACTGAAGCTCAGTTGGCGTCTGAAAGGAGGAGGTTAGAGTAATTAAATTCCCGTCAGCTAGGCAACACATTGCTGCTCTGCCTGTTCTTTCTCACACCTTCCAGAAAGCTTACAGGTATCCAACATTTTAGTTCTTGCCAAAGGACTGATGGAAAATGACTGCAGTTTTCATTATGAGTGATACTGGTTCACGAAGACTTGTTTCCCCTGGGACTATGTGATGGACGGAACCAAATGCCTCTCCACTAATCAGACTGCTCTGTGCTGGATACGTGAGTGGGAGAGAAATGGGGAATGAAAAAGCCTGGAGAGCCCCTGGGTATTTCTGTGATGAAAGATATGTACGTTTGACCTACCAGGATCTGCTCGAGGAAGTGCTTGCTGTTGCTCAGACAGTAGAAATAGGCCGATTTCCAAGCCTCAGCTGGGTCAGGGTTGGAGAACAAGGCTAGCATTGTCCTCTCAGGATCTAGATGATCCGCTGAGACTGCAAGTCAAACCAGACAGGGTTAGGAGGGAACTGCAGCTCTTCTTTCCTAAGCTGAAGCCCATTTGAAAAACCAACTATTAGAGTTCACTCTTCTAAAAACTTAAGCCAGGTTTCCTATACGTCTATATTAAAGACACTTTCCTTCTCTCAGTAGCTTCTGAAAAGCTCTTTGCTGTTACTGCTATTACTTTATTCTTTTTTTATCACTCCATCTTAGACTACAACATCTGTGCTTTTACAAAAGAACATCTCACCCTTTTTTTGCTTAGCCTTTCCCATTAGGCTCCCTGAGCAACCTGGAAGGCCCCAGCCTAGCGGAACTCCAGAGAGGTGGGGCACAGGGGATTACCGGCAGCAAAGGGAACACACCTTTCCCCGACAACATGACCTTCTCTGCACAGGTATGGCTGTACAGGGACAGCAGGCCCCGGCCGGCTTTGTGCAGCAGGCAGCTGAGCAGCCGCTCCTCCCGCAGGGGGCTTCCCGCAGCCCTGCAGGCCTCCGTGAGCTCCTCACACAGGGCACGCAGCTCAACCCCCAGCGGCTCTGCAGGGCAGCGCAGAGCCCGCAGGGCTCCGTAGATGGCATCTACTCCCCCAGGGAGCCCAGCAGCAGGGTCCCGCAGAGCTTGCAGCGCGTTTCGAATGAAGTCCACCAGCAGCTTTTGCAGAGGCCAGCCACAGAGGCCGGTGCCATCGTCTTCCCTGAGCAGAAGCTCCAGCAGGGCCTGCGCTGGCTGGGGAGCCTGGCTCAGAAGATCCAAGAGCACAGAGACAGCTTCTGAGCTAAGCCGAGGGACCCAGCTCTCCTGCCTTCGATTTCTGTCAAGTACAGGGTCTACAGAGTCTTGGGATAAAGCCTCATACAGCTCCTAAATAGAGAGGGATGTATGGTGAGCATGTTCAGAATGTTATCACCTGTATGCCTCTATGTTTTCCTTTTATCAGTACATGTGTGTGTATGTGTCTATGTATGTGTATATATATATACATATATTACATGTACTGTATATACATAGGTACACACATACATATATACTTATATATACTGAAAAAAGTATGTATATATGTATGCATACATATAAAATAGTAGCAGTAGCAAACACTTCTATAGTAGTTACTGTGTGCTCGGCCCTTTATGCAGAAAAATCAAATTAATCCTTATAACAACCTTAAGAGGAAGATGCTACTATTATCCTCATTTTATTAATGAGGAGACTGAGGCAAAGAGATTAATCCAACTGCTCAAGGCCTCCATGCTCAAGCCTGCCCCCCTTACTGCCTCCAAAGTATGTACTAAATCAGGGACTGCAAACTCATAGACCAAGCAGGTAACAAATGGAAATATGACATTATGCACAACTCAAGGCATTTAAATTCAACTGTTAAAAGAACATTACATACTAGTTTTTAATCCCTGATCTAAATCCTAGCCATGCTTTAAGGTATAGCCCATTCCTTATCCATCTAGAAAAATCTCCCCAATATCTCCAACCCACACAGTTCTCCTTTTTTATTGGGCTTCCAATGTACTCAAAATTAATATTATATGATTTATAATTGTCTCATGTATCTATTAGTCTTTCCTCCCTGACTAGACTCAGCCCTTAAAGGCAAGCACCTCAATAGCCTATAATTATTTTGCAGGGTGGGGGCAGAGGGAGAGAAGGGGGTGCTCTAGCACCATGCCCATGGATGGTGCTCAGGGACGCTTCTTCATTAACTGCCTCCAAGATGATCACAGGACCATGAGTCCTTGAATTAATGTAAGTGAAAGAGCGTACCTCAAATCCTCCTGCTAATATGTCTTTATTAGCTGGTGGCAGGGTGATGAAGAAAGTAAGCACCAAGCCTCAGAACATACTTCAGGCACTTACGCATAAAACTAGTTAAGATTTAGCTTGAATCTAGCCCCCGAAGGTTGTTATGAGGATTAACTCTAACTCATCAAGTGTAGTTGTTACAGAGCAGTTATTCAACGAATACTAGTTCCTTTCTCCTTTCACATTCCTGACCACATACTGGTGAAAACTTTAAACACCTAGTTTAAATCCAAGTTGTGTATTCTTTTTACATGAAATGAAGAACACCCTTTAATCCATAGTTAGACTTGGTATTTCTGGACAATCCAACTCTAGGAATTCAAAAATCAGTAGTTAAGTTCACCCTAATTCTAAACTCCCCTCAGAGGGGCTTCTATCTACCCGGGTCCTGCCTGAGAACAGACTGTAGTCAACCTCTTGGGGGCCTGTCTCTGCTGGATCCCTGGAAGCTGAACTGGTTGAGTAACTGTGGCCCTGGGCAGATGACTCTGGAGCCCTCTCTCACCTTGAGAATGTCCTCTGGAATATTACCTTGGAGGTCTTCTGACAATAAAAGAAACTCCAGCTTTCTCCGGAAAACAGCTGGGAGTAACTTCTAGAAAAATTGCAAGAAGAAAGCACAGCGTTTAGGCATATGCGTTAGTTAACAAATTGTAAGTAAATATTTCTCTCTGGTTACTTTTATTATTACTGCAAAGAAAATTTTATTTTATATACCACTAGCCATGAATTTTTGTAATTGGTTTTTACATAAATTATGCTGCCTGGTACTATTATCCAAGTGGTATTTATCATTTTAAAAAAGAATGTTTATTTTATTGATTTATATAGAGAGAGAATAGGGAGAAAGGAACAGAGACAAGAACATTGATCTGTTCCTGCATGTGCCCTAGCCGGGGATAAAACCGGCAACCTCTTGTTCTTCTGGAGGATACTCTGACCAACCAATCTGGCCAGTGATCATTTTATATCTATAATTCACTCTGTAGTTACAGAATTTTTTTTCTTTTTAAAGATTTTCATTTATTCATTTTAGAGAAGGGAGAGGGAGAGAGAAAGAGAGAAAGAGTGAAGGGGGGAGGAGCAGGAAGCATCAACTCCCAAATGTGCCTTGAACAGACAAGCCCAGGGTTTCAAACCAGCAACCTTAGCATTCCAGATCTACGCTTCATCCACTGCACCACCACAGGTCAGGCAGAATTTTCATGATTTACATAGCTATATCTATCAGTGAAGGTTTAATATTGAGATGCAATCTAGCATTCATAACACAATGTTTTGCAGATAGCAACGTAGAAGAGATATACAGTAGTCCCTTGCCATATTCTGGTTCACTTTTCGTGGTCTCACTGTACCGCAAATTTTTAAATTCTATATATCTAATTTTATTTTTTTAAATTATTTTTATTTATTTATTCATCTTAGAGGAGAGAGAGAGAGAGAGGGAAGTGGGGGGGGGGAGGAGCAAGAAGCCTCAACCCCCACACGTGCCCCGACCGGGCAAGCCCAGGGTTCCGAACCAGCGACCCCAGCACTCCAGGCTGACGCTTTTATCCACTGTGCCACCACAGGTCAGGCTATATATCTAATTTTGTATCGCGGATTTTTCGCTATATCACAGGATTTTGCAGTATATAGGTATTTTTATATATTTATTATTTTAATTATTTTTGCGGTAAAATAAGCATTTTCTAGCCTAAAAAATTGAAAACAGTATAAAAATATTAATTAAAACATATTAAAAGAATAGTACTGTATATTCACTGGTGAGTACCCATATAGAATTTTATATGTTGTTAAAATTACGTAGGTTTAAGAGTGTAGAAAGTGTTTAAGAGCATAGGCAGTGTTTATAAGAGTGTGCGAAAGGTTAAGAACAGTGTGGGAAAGGTTTATAAGAGTGTGGGGAGGGTTTATAAAGCCTTAAAAATATATAAATAATAAAATAAACATAAGGTTACTACTTTGCTGATTTTCGCCTATCGCGGGGAGGGAGGGGTGGTTCTGGAACCTAGCCCCCGCGATAGACAAGGGACCACTGTATTTTAATTTTTTATTTTATTTTATTCATTTTAGAGAGAAGACACAGAGTGAGAGAGAGAGAGAAAGAGGGGAGGAGCTGGAAGCATCAACTCCCATATGTGCCTTGACCGAACCAGTGCAGGGTTTTGAACTGGCGACCTCAGTGTTCCCAGGTTGACGCTTTATCCACTGCGCCACCACAGGTCAGGCAGGGACCACTGTATTTTAAATCACCTTTTCATTTGAGTCACCCTATGTAAAAAAATAAGTAACTTAGCTGGCCTCTAAAGGGGATTTACCAATGCGTGCACAGAAGTGGTTAAAGATTAAGATGGTCAGAAACAACTTCTATGTCCACATCCTCCTGTACTTTCTGTACCATTTTGTCTTCCAGCTGCTTCCCTTTACACGCAGGAGGGGCCCAGGTGAGATTAATGTTTCACTTGACTTCTTTGATGTCCTGAGCTTTCTGTAATTCCCCATTTTTCTTCAACCTGTTTATTATACATTTAGCTGGACTTTCCTGTTTGATCTCTTTGATTCTCTTCATTGCATCGATCATTTTACTCCACAGCATTGCTGGTTGTTGACAGGTTCATGTCTACAAATGAATTATCCACTGTAAGCTCTTTACTAGCTGCTTTAAGGAGTGCTGTAGTCCACCTAACGTTGTGAGGATTATACTTCTTTTTCAAGTTATTATGATGCTTGGATTTATAGAACATGAATACCTTTGTAATTATTGCTGTGGCCAGGGTATATGGGTCCAAAACAGAAATAACACTTTTTCATCTCTCTAGTTACTTATTTCTGTTGTTTCTCTAAGAGAACCGTTCAATTCCTAGAAATGTTTTGAAATACTTTTCTTTATAAACAAAAACAGCTAAGCTTGAATGCATTCCCTACTTAAATACTAGTACTTAAATTCCACACTGATCAGCCTCAAACTCCAAGGTTTGCTCATTTCATTTGACTTTTTCTGTCACTTGCAGTCTTTCTCCAAGAATCCCTTTCAGTGACCAAATTGCCTAGTTATGAGTAAACCTGGGAGGGTGTGGACCACACCATCGTCTTTTGCACCAAGTTCTCGAATTTGGTATTCATTATAAGTTGGAAAACAAAAATAAATGGGATGGATCTAATGTTTATTGAACACTTATAATGTGCCAGGTACTGTGTGCTGTATTTTCACATATTTTGAAAAATCTCATTTAATTTCTTAATCAAACAAACCTGTGGCATAAGTAGATATTTTTAAAAATAATCTTTACTAAAAATGAAATGGTTAGGAAGTACTTTTCAATTAATTCAAGCATGAAAAGGAAAAAGCGATCTCTATTTTTGTTAGTGAAATGCATCATCAGGGAAGACCAGCGTATAAAGTAAGAGAAAGCTTTTCTGACTCTTTCGGTCCCTGCTTCTTTCACAATCACTTGCCTTCACCAGGTTCTTAAAGCTAAAGTTATAGTCTCCCTTTCTCTAGACACAAATACAAATATATAAAGTCTGGGAACAATCCTGACAAACACAGATTTAAATCAGAAGCACCCATAAATCATGTAGCTGGTTAAAGCTTCTAGGACCTAGGTTTTATTGAAAGGTCGCCTAACTCAAGGCAAGAATGACCAGCAGATTGTGTGTGTGTGAGGGGAGTTTACAACACAAGATCACACTTACTCTATTCATGTGCCATCCGTCACATGAGAGGCTAACATGATCTAGCATGTTCTTGGTCCAAAATCCTACTTCTTCTTACCACGCCCTTCCCTAAGGCACTTATACCATCTGAATGCTTGTGTAATACTGGTGATTGCAAGTCGGTGGAGAAAATTGATGCCAGGAAGCTGAAGGTTAGTGCTTCTACTGAGGACTAAGAGGAGGGAATAGGTAAGATGTCTAGACAGTAGGCCCTTAATAAAAGAGCAAAGTCTGGTAAAGATTTTAGAACTTTAATCTATAATTCTAATTAATTTATATTTATTTTACTGGTGAAATTATATTATCCATATGCATGGCCCTAAATGACTAACATTTCTAAAACAAGCAAGAACTTGTTCCATGTTTCTAAGCGCAGATTTTCTTACTATGAAAGCAAGGCATGTTCAAAGTAGAAAAATTAGAATATACTAATAGGCAAATGACACCCCCCCAAAAATCTTCCCACTTAAAAAAATTACATTATTAATACTATGGTGTAAGGGCATTAGACCATTTTCTTTTTATCACCCCTTTATTATTAATTTTAATGGGGTGACATTGATGAATTAGGGTACATAGATTCAGAGAAAACATCTCCAGGTTATTCTGACAATTGATTATGTTGTATACCTATCACCTAAAGTCAAATTTAGACCATTTTTTTACACATGTATCTATACATGCATACTAAATCTACTGTATTCTAAACTTTTTTTTTTTACATAGGGGAGTATGAACATTTTTTCCATGTCATTGAAAATTCATTTTAATAACGCATGGTATTTTATAAATACATGAGTCATGTGTTGTGGACATGGGCGTTGTTTCCAGTCTTTCTCTATTAGAAGCATAGAAGCAACATGGCAGTGAACACTTCTGAGGTTAAATCTTTGCGCACATACTCATACCTGTACAGATAGATCACTACAAGATAAAAAGACAGAAGGCAAAAGTGAATGAAGGAAAGGGAAAATGGAATCACTGTTTCAACAAATAATTAAAAAGGAAGCTTTTGGCAAAAGGTGAGAGACTGGAAAAGGCCAGGCAGCTAGCAAGCCCCTAGAAGATAAAGGCTACTCCAGCATAATGACTGACCTTGTAGAATTATTCCAAGAATTCACTTGAAATCTTGGTTCTTTATTGTTTTAAAATTCTTTGAGGTTCTTATTTAAAATTTCAAACAGTCCCACAACTGTTAAAATAATCGAGGCATTGGAGCGTTATGGACCAAATGATCTTTGGTGTTGGCAAAAAACAAGAACAACTCAGTTTGTGCAGAGGAGTCAGGAAAGTGAAATTCACCACATGACTTGGTTGAGCAACTGTCCACAAAAGAAGCAACCAATCAGCCATAAAGTAAGCAGACACTCCTTAAGTGAGGGAAAAATTCATCTGGTTTGCTAAATTCCATGTTTCTGCTGGAACCATCCTTAGTTAGGAATAACAAAACATTTTTTTTTTCTCTTTGAAGATACTATTAAATACTTTAGCTCTGTTTGCCTCTTTTAAACCTGAAACTATAGCCAACTCTTAATCAGCCTGGGGTTGATTTTTCAATTTTCTTTCTCTTTCTTGCCTCTCCTCCTAGTCTCTTGTCATTTCTCTTTGTAGACAAATGGGAAAAAGCTTGGATAAGAAATATTTCTTTTTATTTATTTATTTTAGAGAGGAGACACAGAGTGAGAGAGAGAGAGAAAGAGAGGGAGAGAGAGAGGGAGAAAGAGGGGAGGAGCTAGAAGCATCAACTCCCATATGTGCCTTGACCAGACCAGTGCAAGGTTTTGAACTGGCGACCTCAGTGTTCCCAGATTGACGCTTTATCCACTGCGCCACCACAGGTCAGGCCGGATAAGAAGTATATTTAAGTTAGTAATTTCTGTTACTTTTTGACAGCTCTGTGGAAAGGGTAGGTGTCAAACACAACTGAGACTAAAGACAAATTTAAGTCTGATGACTGAGAGAAGTATAAAAATAAAAGTAGGTAAATAATAGACATTTATCAAATAGAATTTATGGTTTTTTACTTTTAAGCCCATGAAGGATAAAACTAACATCGAAGTAGAAAAAGCAGAGGAATGGGAACTCAAAAGTCAGATCTTAGTTTCTGCTCTAGTTTTGCCAACTTTATGGGAAGTCATTTCTCTTTTGAGTCAGAGGTTCCTCACTTAAATCTTAAAGTCTCAGATAAGTATTAATTTCTGACAACTATCACATACTTCTTTTTTTTTTTTAGGTTCTTTGTATTTACTGATTTTTAGAGAGAGGAGAGAGAGATAGAGAGAGAGAAAAAAGGAGAGGGGAGGAGCAAGAAGCATCAACTTGTAATAGTTGCTTCTTGTATGTGCCTTGACTGGGCAAGCCTGGGGTTTTGAACTGGCAACCTTGGCATTCCAGGATGTCACTTGACCCACTGTGCCACCTCAGGTCAGGAAATCACATACTTGTAAAAGGCTATTTCATGGCAACTTTTCTTTTGAAAAAAAGATCTTCATTACAAGATTTCTTTCAGTAATAATTTGCTCACTTTGTTTCTGTATTTGGTAAATTATCATTCAATTTATGTGAGTTACTACATGACATTTAAATCTACACAATTTCACTGGATTAGTTAAAATAATATTTTTGTAAGAATAACCAAGTTTCAGTTCATGCCACTCTCCATTACTTGAGAATTATGAGAATTATACTTTATGCCCCATATTGTCACTCTGACTGAGTTTGGCAAAAGTTCTGTTCAGGCACAACTCGCACAACGCTATTTAACAAAATTATATTGTTATACACCTGAAATTAATACAATATTGTTTGTCAACTGTAATAGAAAAATGAAAATAAATAAAAATTGAAAAACAACCCTTCCAAAATACTCCAAAATGATATCACCTCAAATGGTATTACATATTAATATATGTTAGTGAATTAAGGAATGAATTTAGGTAAGAAGACAGCAATAAAAATTTAAGCAATTCTCATTGTCAGTACAGAGAGAGGATATGACAAACCTCAGAATAAAGGAAGTAACAGACAGAAGAGAAATCTCATAACTACTTCCAACTAGTTCTCAGTCTTGGCCTCAGGAGAAAATTTGAAATAGAAATGTACTTACCTTTTCCCGGGCAAACCATTTTTCCAGTACAAGAAGCCAGACCCAGGCTAATCTTTGAGGGTTGATGTCTCGTCCACATCTGAAAAATGTAAAAAGAAAGAATTTCTATTGACTCTTTCCCTTTAGATGTCACTGCTCAGTCTATTATAAACCTGAACAGGCAAGACGTTTTAATGAGAAAAAAAATTTTTTTTTTTCAGAGACGAGAGAGTCAGAGAGAGGGATAAATAGGGACAGACAGACAGGAACGGAGAGAGATGAGAAGCATCAATCATCAGTTTTTCGTTTTGACACCTTAGTTGTTCATTGATTGCTTTCTCATATGTGCCTTGACCACCAGCCTTCAGCAGACCGAGCAACCCCTTGCTGGAGCCAGTGACCTTGGACTCAAGCTGGTGAGCTTTTGCTCAAACCAGATGAGCCCGCACTCAAGCTGGCGACCTCGGGGTCTTGAACCTGGGTCTTCTGCATTCCAGTCCGACCCTCTATCTACTGCGCCACCACCTGGTTAGGCAAGAAATTTTCTAATGTACATGCCAAATCAATAAAACTAGAACAGGAATGGAGCTAGTAGCTTTGACAAAAAAAGAAAAGAAAAGGGTCTTAATCCTATCTCCACTTCCCTATCTAGTCTTTTATTCTTCATTTCTTAATGAGAGAGAGAGAGAGAGACAGACAAACACAGCCAGAAAGGAAGGGAGAGAGATGAGCAGCATCAACTCATAGTTGTGGCACTTTAGTTGTTCATTGATTGCTTTTTCATGTGTGCCTTGGCTGGGGGTTCCAGTCGAGCCAGTAACCCCTTGCTCAAACCAGCAACCATGGGGTCATGTCTATGAGTCTGTGTTCAAACTGGCAACCCTGCACTCAAGCTGGATGAGCCTGTGCTCAAGCTGGTGACCTTGGGGTTTTGAACCTGGGTCCTCAGTGTCCCTGGCCGATGCTCTACCTCCTATGCCACCAGCTGGTCAGGCTCTAGTCTTTATTATTTTTTAACAAAATAATACTACATGAAAAGCATACAAGCAAAGCTATCTAAAGTATGTTCTTAGAAAGAGAAACTGAATCAAGTAGTCTTAAAGAAAAAAAGGAACTTGATAAAGATTTATTTTTAATTCTATACTATACACCTTTCTTTGAAGTTAGTAATTTAAATTAGACAGTAACAGGCTAGAACCCAAATATAGGGGGAAAAATAAAGGAAGACAAGAGTCACCTAAGTCTCCACTCTATACAGGTGGGCAAAAATAGGTTTACAGTTGTGAGTATGCGAAAGTTTATTCTTGTATTATTTCCTACAGGAACAACTGTAAACCTAGCTTTGCCTTTTCTTGTATATCCTAATACAGTACTTAAACAATATAGCATAACTGCCAAAGGAAAAGTGAAGGAGAAACTAAAGAGTACATTTAATTCCTGTATCACTAATTATTAGCAATGCCAGGAAGAATTTTATATAAAATGTAGAGAACAGTAGTTGTCAGAGGGTAAGGAGGGGGTCAAAATACAAAATACAAAGAGGTATTCTTAGGGAGTGAGGGAATTCTTTTGTGGTGACGAAACAGTGGTGTATCTCGATTACAGTGTACATAGAATTGCATTGAACCAAACACATAAAAATGAGTGCAGATTAAAAAATGGGTGAAAATTGAATAGTCTATTACTTATTAATACTATTATTAATAGTATTATTACTAGTTAATTGGTAATTAGTAGCAAGTGCCAATATTAATTCCCTGACTTTGTACATTGGCTATTATGAGATGTCACAACCAGGGGAAGGCATCAAAAGAATATATTTTGTATTGTTTTTGCACTTCTTGAGTCTATATTTCAAAATAAAAAGCTTTAAGTGAATTCACTTCCAGTTCTTTGAAGTGAATTCACTTAGTTTCATAAGTAAGAGGAGAGCACGTTTTTGGAGGCAAAGAAAATACTCCCCCAAACAGTCTTGCATTCTACTTTAAAGACAATAAACAAGAAATGGTGGTTTTAGGCACAATTTGCCACACAGTACCAAATGATGATTCAAAGCCAATAATGACTAAGTAATAGGCATGTATTATAGAGGTAAATTGTCAGAGCATGTGAAAAACACTCTTCCTCTGTTGATTCTTCAGAAGGTAGTTGAGCAAGGCACATTGACCAGAGCCCAACTATTGAA
Organism: Rhynchonycteris naso; assembly: GCA_037038555.1. Lineage (NCBI taxonomy): Eukaryota > Metazoa > Chordata > Mammalia > Chiroptera > Emballonuridae > Rhynchonycteris > Rhynchonycteris naso. The sequence goes on along the minus strand of CM072999.1, from coordinate 32,089,364 downwards.
CCTTGTGTCTCCCACCATGTGACTGCCTGGCAGGAAGAGCAAGCCCTTACCTCAGCTGATTCGGACACACCACCAGCGCCTGTAGTATATGCTCCACCTTCTGTGGGATATCCCCTTGTGCCTCCTGAAGCTGAGGTACACATGCCTGTGCCAGCTCCCATTCTCCCCTCCGAAGGCACTCACAGAAAAATTCAAAAAGCTCTTTCTGGGAAGCAGTTTCCTCTTTTCCAAATGGATGATACATTTTCCCAGCACAAAGTGCAGGGAGACAGAAAGAGATGAATTACGCAAAACACATTGTCAATTTTCTCATTTGTGGAGCACCTCCTATAAACAATACACACCAGAGTAAGAAGAAATGGAACGAGCTGTATTTGGACAAATAGCAACTATCAGGCCGAGTAGGAAAGGCGGGACTTACTTTCCTAATTATGGTTGTCAGGTTGATTTGACACGTTACTATTTTTTTTTTTTTTTGAGAAGTCCCACCTTTCCCTAAGGGGTGGATCTCATCTCTCCATATTCAATTAATATTTATGGTCGTATTAGCCCGGGGCGCAGACCCCTAACTCCACTTTCCTATTCCCTCCTAAACTTTATACCCAGTCTGGCTCCAAAACCCTAGGTGGTCGCCTCCTTCAGGATGAGAAATTCAGCAGGAACCTTGCTACTTTGAGCTCTCCCTTAAGGCAAATGATTGAAGATCCGGAGACGAATCTGTGCCAGAACTGGAGGGCGGTGGGGGTTGAGGCGCAGGGACGGTCCCTACAGGGGTCTTGCAGAAAGCTCCCGCCTTTTCTGGGGTGCCTTACACTCACCTGCTCCCGGTGTCCAAAGCAGTAGTGCTTCAAGAGCAGCCATATTTGAATCGAGTCAGGTGACAGATCCCATTCGGTAGGTTGCAGGGAGTGTGGGGTGGGGTGGGGCTGACTATTGACAGCGGCTATTCCTATTGGTCAATGGAAGGAAGATGCAAATAAAGCGCCATATTTGTTTGGGTCACGTGACACCACCTCCTGGCACCAGAGAAAGCTAGGCTTGGAAAGAGTAAATCAGTTACCGGGCTAAGAAGCATCCCTCCAAGGTTTTGGTTTTAATTTAGAAATTAAGTTTAATGGGGTGACATCGGTTCATAGGAACTCATAGCTTTCAGGTATACATCTCCATAGTATGTGAACTATTCATTGCCGTTGGGTACCCATCACCCGCCTCTAAGCTTTGACAGCTCCTCTGCTCCACACCTTCAGTTCTGCGTTTGGCGGAGCAGGCAGCAGAAATAGCTCTGTCCCTTGATTTTGTTCTTCCGCTCTCTTTTCTACCTAGCGTTTGATCTCTGGGTTTACTGAGCTCCAGCCAGTGTCAGTGCTTTGCTAGGCCTTGGGAGGATACCCAGAGCAAGATCTGATTCCTTCTCCACTATTAGTCTATACACTTTGGGCTCTCTTATAATCTTAGAATCCTGCGTTCTGAATTCCCATGTTCGGTTTAACTTTATTAATGCATTTTCTCATTTCCCAACAACCACTAATTGATTGGTGTGCTAGCCTTTAGAAGCTGAATAGTTGTGGTTCCTGTTCTCAAGGAGCTCACAGTGTAGTGAAGGGTGCAGGTCAATAATTAGGATAAAGTGCGCTAAATTATAAGATAAAAGGATGTACAGGGGAGATAAGAGTAGAGTGAGGAAACCTTTTTGTCTATATAATAATCTGAAACTGAGGAAGTAACGGTTTGAGCAATTTTATTAGCATTTCCCAAACCATTTCACCACAAAAGGGTGATGAAAAAAGCAAGCCAAAACAAACCAAAAGCATCTCCTCCAGACAACTAACATGGTCTCTCTGATACATTAAGCAATTTTTAAATGTAGTGACAAAAGAAACAAAAGAGAAAACTTCAAGTGAAGTTTCCCTTGGCTTCATACATTCCTTGCTGATGTTCTTCCACCGCATTTTGATAATCACTAGATTGAGAAACAGATTTACAGTTTTATTGCAGAGTGGGAACTACAATTCCTAGTAAGCAGCGGGTCCGACCTGGGCCTCTGCCTACCTCTGATTGGATATTTTGCTAGGACGACGACCCAACCAGCGCTTCGGTTGTTGCTTTGATGCGCTTTCCGCGGGGAACTGTGTGCTGGGTGGGGGATACTTTGAAAGTTGGATGCTGCAGAGCCGGTACTGGAAAGTTTCGTCTTGGGTGCAGTTGTGGAGAAGTGAGGTGCGCGCATTATTTTCTGCTCCCTCTCTGGGCTCGTGGTATTGATATTGGAGCAGCGGAGAGTCTTGGGTCGGGTGCAGGGCACGCCCCCCTCAAGTTGGAAGGTATCTTAAACTAGAACCCTGCCGCGGACCTGGGGGCCTCCTAGTTTTCTTTGTGGGTTGCAAGGAAGCTGCACCTTGTTGTAAATCTTTTTAGGGGATTCTGGGGTGGTGTTTTCACTTCTTGATGCCCATTCCCCCCTTTCACTTCCCGGCAGATTGAGGTCTCTAGGCACGGAAGACTGTGATTGGGAGAGAGTTTAGGATTCTGCCCGCCTTCAGGTGGTATTGCAAGAGAAATAGATAATAGCGTGGAATCTGGAGTCAGATCCCTGGATTCGAATGCAGACTCCATCATATGCTAGCTGTATGACTGCGAAAGTTTTCAACTCGTTGCCACTGTATTTTTGATCTGTAAAACGGAGTAATAAGGGCTCAATAAATATTAGTAGCGTTACTTTAGAGTTTTCGTTGAATATCTAACGAGAGGATTTTTCTTTCTTTGCTTGCTGAGGGAGGATTCAGTCTCCAGGGATGATTATCTTCCTTCATTCCCATTCACATGAGCGCGTGTACACACATACAGAGCAGGAAGGAACTTACAGTCTCTGGTGGAAGAATCAAATTTGCAAGCCATCATAATACGTTGATAATTGGGTAGATATGTACAAAGTGGTGAGAACACTAGAGAAGAAGAGACTAAGTTTGTGTAATGCTTTGTGCAGGGAAGTCAGGCAGGATGGCTGGAGAGCAGGTCAAGTGAGGCAGCATATGAAGTTTTGATGAATAAATTGATCATGGTAATAATTGTTAACCTTGAGCATTATGTGAAATCTTTAACCTTGCTTACATTCCGATGGAGGAGATACTTGAATTACCCTTGTTTTACAGGTGAGGAAACTAAGACGGGGAGGTGAAGTAACTTTGCCAGGAAGACCAGAATCTTGACTTTGCAATCAGATTGATGTAGGAATGAAAAGGAAACGAGGAACCAGTTTATGAAGGATCTTAATGCTAAAAAGTGTGAATCTATCCTATGCTCTAATGGTTTCATGGGCAGTTTGAAAGGATGAGAGTGACAGCATTGGAGCAACTTTTTCGGAAGCTACCTCTGGCAGGATTATGGCACTGGTATGAGCTTTGCAGGCCAGTTTGACCCTTCTGCCTGTCCATAGCACATTTAAATACCAGTGATAATTCTTATTGTATGACTGTAGTCATTTTTGTATACATCTCTTCATTTTTTACTGTGAGTTGGCAAAGGGGAGGGCATTTGTTTAAATGATTGTTGTATCCCAGAGCTTAGCAGAGTGTGTGCTTAAAAAGTGTCAGCAGAAGGAGCAAATGAATGGAAATTTTTTTTGGGGGGGGTGGGATGAGGCAGAGCGTGACCAGGGACAATTTGTAATAGTCCAGGCAAGTGATGGGAGTGGCTCTAATCAAGGCAGAGACAACAGTAAGTCATTGTTAAAGTACAGGTAGTTTGGGGTTTTCGGATCTCCTTTTTTGAACGAATTTACCAGTCTAAATGGTGTCAGTGCCCCTAACTACCTTATCTGTGAAGACACTAGGCGATGACATAGAACATGTCACTTCGTAAACTTCCTACTCGGGAAACAAATCAATACTGACTACTTTTCATTAAGAGAAATGAGAGGGATGAATTAATTCCCTGTTTGTGGGAGGTGTGTATGTGTGTGTGAGTGTGTATGAGAGAGAAAGAGAGAGAGAGAGAACAAGAGAGAAATATTTAATCTTGTACACAGAGAATCAAACTGATTCAAAGAATTTAGTTGTTAAGTAGAAATTTGAGTCATGGTATTAGAAATTATTTACATTTTATGTATATATTTCCAAATTTTACTTTTCTGATGATTAGATTGCTTTATCTCTTGGAACAATGAGGAGTTTCTGTTTTACTCTATCCAGAAGATGTTCTGACATCTCAATGAGATGCACAGCCTTTCTTTGTATACATTATTAAGGGACTCACAGTGGTTTTCTTCTAGCTCTCTGAAGGCAGTTATTTCAGGAGCCTCATTTAGCCCTAGCAAGGTGCAACGGGAGTGAAATTTAATAGTGTGTGGGAATGTGGGCAGCTAGTATAATAAACAACAATTCAGCTTGTAAATGACATCTGGAATAATAAAATCTCACTTGATTCAGAAGATTTGCTCTGACTCATAGAAAAAGAAGTTAAATATGATTATGGACTTGTAGCAAAGTGTAAAGTATACGAGGATAGACCTCAGAGTTGGACTTCCTGGGTTTGAAATCTGGAACCACCATTTACTTTTTCTTTTTTTTCTTTTTTTTTACAGGGACAGAGAGAGAGTCAGAGAGAGGGATAGATAGGGACAGACAGACAGGAATGGAGAGAGATGAGAAGTATCAATCATCAGTTTTTCGTTGCCATTGCGACACCTTAGTTGTTCATTGATTGCTTTCTCACATGTGCCTTGACTGCGGGCCTTCAGCAGACCGAGCCAACCCTTGCTGGAGCAGCGACCTTGGGTCCAAGCTGGCGAGCTCTTTGCTCAAGCCAGATGGGCCCCCGCTCAAGCTGGCGACCTCGGGGTCTCGAACCCTGCCTTCCACATCCCAGTACGACGCTCTATCTACTGCGCCACCGCCTAGTCAAGCACCATTTACTTTTTCTGGTGATAACAGAATAGCTATACTTTCTAGGCTTTTGTTTTCTCATATGCCAATATGGGGTCAATAACCTTCCTTCAGGGCTGTTGAGAAGATTAAATATGATATTTGACGTATAGCAACAGTGCCTGGTAAATAGAAGCTCAATAAGTGTATTATTGTTACAGTGCAGTGAAAGTCAAGACTTTTTAGGAGTGTTCTTTTAGAGTAGGCCTTGAAGGTTATTTACACATTCAAATTTTTAAATGCGTTTAGAATCTGATGATGTTTTACAAATGTCAAGTGGTGTTACTATGCCCATGTACTAAGCATCAAAGAGTGGTGTAAAATGCGTATTCTTATCTTGCCTTGTTTCTCTGTGTGCATGCTCGACAAACAGTTGTCTTCCATATTTAAAACATTTAGAAAGGTTTTATAGTCTTATTTTATCAATATTTTAAATACTACATTTTATTATGCATAAATGGAAAAATTTGAAGAATTTTTTATTCTGTAGAGTGTTTTGAATAGTAGCCATCTATTATCACTTATGCTGTTTTCCAATGTTTTTCAAGGTGATTCTTTTTCACTTTTTTTTCTTGCATCTGGAGTCATGGGCAGCAAGAAACTAAGACGAGCGGGTTTATCACAAGAGCTGTGTGACCGTCTGAACAGACATCAGATTGTTACCTGTCAGGTAAAATGTATTTTTTTTTTTTAGTGAGAAGCTTTAAGTACAAATTAATTTTAAGTATACCTTAGTAACTCTTAAATAAACTTGAAATATGAAAACTTAGGTTTATGGAAAAAAGAATAAATGATGGTGTTTCTCCATAGACTAATTTTAAATGATAAGCCACTTAAGTTATACTTCCAAATAACATTTCATTTATCCAAGTTCAATATTTTTGCATTTTTGGGGGAAGGATGCTCATGCCCTAAGGTGAAGTACACTGGTAGCATTAATTTGGGGTTCTAGAGAAGTTTTACCTACTGAAAAGAAATTTTGTAATTACATGAGAAATATAACTTGACTGAAGAGATGGTATTCAAAATGGATAATTCCTCTCAAAAGCAAGAGAACTTAATAGTTAGGATCATTTTCTTACTGATGGAGTGAGACAAATGTATAGAGAAGATGTATTTTTAAGCACAATAGTGAAACAAATCTCTTGGGTTAGATGAGATTTAAGGTATTAGTTTAGAACTTAATCCTTAATAAGACAGACTGTAATTGAGAACATGCTGTAATTTTTAAAAAATTGCTCTGTGTTAAAGATATCTTTGCTTCTTCTGTTACACATTTAATAATTATGTTCACACTTTGAAACGCTCTTAAAAGTATGAAATTTAACATTTCATTCAGTAGTTTTATTCTCTGTCAATTATCAAATACTTTTTCTGAATGATCTTATGTAGCTTAGGAAGAAATGCATTTCTACCTGACACTTTCTGGGCAGGTACAAGTGCAGTGTCATATACCCATGGGTTGGATACTGCTGCCACATGATGTCACGTGGTGTGTCCGCTGGTAGATGCAAACTAAATTGGATAATCACAACATAAGACTCATCACATCTTCTAGTTAAGGCATATTTTGAGAGGAAAGTACTATAAGGAAAATGTAAATCTTAGATCTGCAGTAAATTTTACTTTTATCTACACATGGATACCGTCAGTTGAAATTTTTCTATTAATTCCAATATCTTTGTTACATATTTATTTAAAATATTCTCTTTATGTCTCTTTAGGACTTTTTATCTCTTTCCCCACTGGAGCTTATGAAGATCACTAGCCTTAGTTATCGAGGCGTCCATGAACTTTTGTGTGTGGTCAGCAGGGCCTGTGCCCCACAGATGCAAACGGTATATATGTATATGTTTTTTATTATTCAGTTATGATTTTTATTTATTTATTTATAGGGTCAGAGAGAGGGATAGATAGGGACAGACAGACAAGAACGAAGAGAGATGAGACGCATCAATCATCAGTTTTTTGTTGCGACAGCTTAGTTGTTCATTGATTGCTTCTCATATGTGCCTTGACTGCGGCCTTCAGCAGACCGAGCACCCCCTTGCTGGAGCCAGCGACCTTGGGTCCAAGCTGGTGAGCTTTTGCTCAAGCCAGATGGGCCCGCGCTCAAGCTAGCGAGCTCGGGGTCTCGAACCTGGGTCCTCCGCATCCCAGTCCGACTCTCTATCCACTGCACCAACGCCTGGTCAGGCTAATCTATCTTTTTATTTATACTTTGGTTGCTCTGCTACCGCCAACTGTGAAAGCTGGAACGCCCACTAGTGGTTGGTAGGGACCAGGTTGACTACCACTGTCTGTTCTTCACAAACCAACCTCGGTTTGAAGTGATGACTTGGTCTCACATCTCTCTGTGTTGCTCTCGGCATAAACTTCAAACTTGAACAAGGCTCTTTGTGGTTTGGCCCCTGCTTCTCCAGCCTCATCGCCTGTCACACTATGACCACACTCTGCCTTTCAGCCATTCTAAACGAACTCTTTATTTTTTGTTGTTTTTGTTAGTTTCTATTTTCTCCCTTTATTGCCCCTCCCCCATTGCTTCTTGGCCTTTCTTTGTCCATTCTCTCTTTGGCAGGAACATGCACGTTTCCTTTGCCTGTCTAACAGCTCTTTCAGACTTTAGCTTATTCTAGCTCTTCTATGCAGTCTTCCTGGATCACAAATCCAGGTCAGGTATACCGTCTTTACATCTCAGCTTTCCCTACCCCAGTAGCTCTTATTAATTATATAGTAATTGCCCGGTGTCCAGTCCTAATGGTTGACCATAAGTACTGTGAGGGCAGGGGCTCTGTCTGTTAAATCACATCCCCATAACCTAGCTCAGTCCCTGGCAAAGACTAAATATTGGTTGAGCGAATAAATAATAGAAGATAAAAAGATAAAATTAGTGTTCAGTGGCTAAAATTTGGTTTATATTTATGAGTAGTTATGGAGGTTGAAAAGAACTTAATCTTTTTCTTGTTCAGGCTTATGAGATAAAGGCACAAAGGTCTACTGCTCTCTCCCCAGCATCCTTGCCTACAACCCTTTCTGCTTTGGATGAAGCCCTGCGTGGTGGTGTAGCTTGCGGATCCCTCACAGAGGTACAGGAGACACTCTCCAAACCTTCCTCCAGTAACCTGTTGCTTTCAGAGCCAGGGATAAAACACATTATTCCATGAATATTAATCTGAATTAAATTATAAGTACCTCAAGACATGGTTCTCTACTCAGTGTCTAGTATAGTTGCTCTGCCAAAGATGTTTAAAAAAATCCTTGCTGACTGACTGGTCTGCTTTGGTTGCTCTTTGTTTGAATTAACTTAGAAAGTGGTGAATACTATGAATTAATATTAAACAATTTGGGGGAATTACAAAAAGGATTACTACTGCCTGGTCAGTGGTGGCACAGTGGATAGAATGTCGACCTGTGACGTTGAAGTCTCAGGTTCGAAACTCTGAGGTTGCTGCCTTGAGCGTGGGACCATCCAGCTTGAGTGTGGGGTCACCAGCTTGAGTGTCGCTGGCTTGAGCCCACAGGTCCCTGGCTTGAAGCCCAAGGTCACTGGCTTGAGCAAAGGGGTCACTAGTTCATCTGGAGACCCCCCCCCCACTGCCTGGGTCAAGGCACGTATGAGAAACAATCAGGGAACAACTAAAGTGATGCACCTACAAGTTGATGCTTCTTACCTCTCTCCCTTGCTGTCTGGCTATCTCTCGCTAAAAAAAAAGATTACTACTTAATGTATTAGGGTAGAAAATTTAAAATTTTATTAACATGTGGGCAAATTATAACTGAAATGTGCTATTTTTCCTTCCTGTTCTGGATAGAATTTGGTTCCAGGAAGTGATAAGTATTAGTTATGTATTGTTGCATAAAAATTATACCAAAACTAAGTGACTTAAAACAACACAAACGTTTATTGGCTTTGTTTCTTTGGGACTGGCTTAGCCTGGCGATACTGGCAAGGAGTGCAGTATCTGAGGCTCGGTGGTGCTGGAAGTATTTCCAAGGGGGCTCACTCATGCGATGGCAAGTTGGTGTTGGTTGTTGACAGGAGGTCACAGTTCCTTCCCAAATGGGCTCTCCCTAGGCTGCTTGAGCCTTCTCATGACGTGATAGCTGACTTGAAATGGGATAAGTGATCCAAAAGAAGGCAAGATAGAAGTGGTGATGCCTTTGATGATTTTTTTTGTGTGTGTGTGAGAGGAGGGGAAATAGTGAGGCAGAGTCCCACATGTGCCCTTATGAGATCTACCTAGCAACCCCCTCTTGGGCTGATGCTTGAGTACCAACCTATTTTTAGTGCTTGAGGCTGATGCAATCCAACAGAGCTATCCTCAGTGCTTGGGTCATGCTGGAACCAATTGAGCCACTGGCTGTGGGAGGGGCAGAGGGAGAGAAAGGAGAGAGGGAGGGAGAAAGAAGCAGATGGTTGATTCTCTTGTGTGCCCTGACTGGGAATTGAGCCTGGATGTCCATACACTGAGCCGATGCTCTATCCACTGAGCCATCAGCCAGGGCCACCCTTGATGATTTAACTGTGAAAGTTACACCTCATTACTTTTGCCACATTATCTTCATTAGAAGTGAGTCATTGCCCTGGTCGGATAGCTCGGTCAGTTAGAGCATCATCTCCGAGTGCAGAGGCTGCCGGTTCGATCCCTGGTCAAGGCACATAGAGGAACAGATGTTCCTTTCTCTCTCCTGCTCTTTTCCTTCCTCTCTCTAAAAAATCAGTAAAATAAAACATTAAAAAAGTTATATATATATATAAAAAGAAGCGAGTCATTAATTCTAGTCCATGTTCTAGAAAAGGGAAATTAGGCTTCTACCCTTTGGAAGAAGATGTGTCAAGAAGAATTTGAGGACATTTAAAAACCATCACAATTCTTTTCATTGAAGACTGTACTGGTGTGCTTACTGGTCCTGATGTGGTGCACTGATAGACCATATTTACCAATATACTCTTGAGGGACTCCTTGCCTGAGAATTCCAGGGGTATAGATAACTTTAAGCAAACTTCTAAACAAGAGCAGACTTTTACATTCTGATAGTCATAAAATAAACTAAACTTTCCTCTTGAATATTGGAAGATCTAAAACTCTTGTTTTATTCTTTTATCTTTGTTTTTTAAAATACTTCATTTATTGATTTTAAAGTGAGAGAGAGAAAGAGGGAGTGAGATCGTAGTTGCTTCAGTTTAGTTCAGGGGTCCCCAAACTATGGCCCTGCGGGCCGCATGTGGAAGGGGGGGGCCTGAGGCCATTTATCCGCCTCTGCCCCCGCACTTCCGGAAGGGGCACCTCTTTCATTGGTGGTCAGTGAGAGGAGCACAGGATGCATCCACACCCATAGTTCCTATTGAAATACTGGTCAGTTTGTTGATTTAAACGTACTTGTTCTTTATTTTAAATATTGTATTTGTTCCTGTTTTGTTTTTTAACTTTAAAATAAGATATGTGCAGTGTGCATAGGGATTTGTTCATAGTTTTTTTTATAGTCCGGCCCTCCAATGGTCTGAGGGACAGTGAACTGGCCCCCTTTGTAAAATGTTTGGGGACCCCTGGTTTAGTTGTTCATTGATTGCTTCTCATAAGTGCCTAGGACCAGGCAAGCCTAAGATTTCTTTTTTTTTTTACAGGGACAGAGAGAGAGTCAGAGAGAGGGATAGATAGGGACAGACAGACAGGAATGGAGAGAGATGAGAAGCATCAATCATCAGTTTTTCATTGCAACACCTTAGTTGTTCATTGATTGCTTTCTCATATGTGCCTTGACCACGGGCCTTCAGCAGACTGAGTAACCCCTTGCTCGAGCCAGTGACCTTGGGTCCAAGCTGGCGAGCTTTTGCTCAAGCCAGATGAGCCCACGCTCAAGCTGGAGACCTCGGGGTCTTGAACCTGGGTCCTCTGCATCCCAGTCCAATGCTCTATCCACTGTGCCACCACCTGGTCAGGCAGTTTCTTTTTAAAAAGAACAAAATTATTTATTGACTTTTAGAGAGAGAGAGAGAGAGGATAGGAGAAGCGGGAAGCATCAACTCATAGTGGTTGCTTTCCATGTGCGCCTTGAACAGGCAAGCCCAGGGTTTCTAATTGGTGAAAGCCTGGGTTTCATATCCTCAACCTCAGTGCTCTAGGTTGACTCTATAAGCATTGTGCCACCATAGGTCAGGCTCTAAAACCCTGTTTCAGATACTAAACCTTATCTTTCTTTCTATTTTCCAAGAAAGATTTTAAAATGTGTATTATGCCCAGTATTTATCTATTAGTTGGTAAACAAATGAATGAGGGAAGTAATCTTAAAAAACAAAAAAACAAAAAACTGCTATTGCAGAGTACTGCCACCAGATGGTGCTGGACTTCTATTTTATAAATATAATCTGTGATTTTGTTGGACCTTTGCTTGAATAAGTTTTTAACAATAGTGATCCATAGTTATAAACTTATTTAAATATCAAAATATTGAATGTAAGGAAGATTAATCAACAACTACGTATATTTTAATTTTTAGAATAATTTTTAATATTTTTTATCAATTCTTTCTGAATGCAAATGGTATTTACAAGCCGTGTAGTGTTTTGGCATGATCCACTTGTCTGAACTAGAATATAAATCTCTTACTGTTTACTAGTAGGAAATTCTCTATTTCCTGTTTCAGTGACAGGTAACCTCTTCAATCTTCTTGGGATCTTTTAGTTGAATACAGGGAGTACAGTATTTCTGTTTATTTTTTATTAAAAAACAAAATTTTAATACTTAGTTTATGTATAAAGGATTAAATATATCCTGCATGTGTAAGCTGTGAACTCCTGTGTGGCCATGACCTAATATAAGAACCAGAATAGTACCAAAACCATTGAAACTGTCTTTAGTCTTCTGTTAGGAGGTTACCTCCACCCTGAGTTCCTACCATTCTTCTACTTGTTTTTCCATTAGTTGTCCTTTACTACTTATATATATAAGAGCTATAACATTTTATTTAGTTTTGCTTATTTTTGAGCTCTATTGAATCATATATCTGTGGTTAAATCATAGCTTATCTCTTCTATCTGCTTTTCACGTAGTATTTTTTCCTAAGGCTTATCCATGTTGTTGCAGGTAGCAAGAGTATATATAGTTCATCGCTGTGTCATTTTCCTTTTGAAAATATGCTACAATTCATTTATCACTTTTCTTATGAGTGAACACGTGGGCTGCTCCCAGTTTGCTACTAATATAAACAAGTTCTCTGAAACTGTTGCACATGTCTCCTGATCAAGGTACAGGTATTATTTTAGGGTGGAAATTAGCAAACTACTTATGGCCCAGTGGTCAAATCTGGCTTGCTCCCTGTTGTTTTTTTTTTAATTTTTAATTTTATTTTATTCATTTTAGAGAGAAGACACAGAGTGAGAGAGAGAGAGAGAGAGAGACAGAGAGAGAGAGAGAGAAAGAGAGAAAGGGGGGAGGAGCTGGAAGCATCAACTCCCATATGTGCCTTGACCAGACCAGTGCAGGGTTTTGAACTGGCGACCTCAGTGTTCCCAGGTCAATGCTTTATCCACTGCGCCACCACAGGTCAGGCTCCTTGCTCCCTGTTTTTATAAAGTTTTATTATAACACAGCTATACTCATTTGCTTACATTTTGTCTGTGGCTGTTTTTGTGATACAAAGCAGAGTTGAGTTAGTTGTGATAGAGACCTCATGGTCTACAAAGCCTAAAATACTACTTTCTGGCCCCTATCCAGGGTATCTGCTTTGGAGTGATTTGCTGGTTATAGGGAACGTGCATGTGTAAGTTTGCAGAATCAGGACAAATTGTTTTCCAGAGTGATTGTGTCTGTTTATGTTCCTAAGAACAAATGTGCATGAATTCCTCTTGTTCCATATTTTCTTGTTTTGGTATTATCAGATTTCTTAGTTTCTGTTCATCTTTGTGATCTTAGTTTTCATTTTCCTAATTAATGAATTTAAATCTTTTTATAAATCATTAGGCTATTGAGAGAGAGAGGAACATCGATCTGTTCCTGTAAGTGCTGTAACTGGGGATTGAACCAGCAACCTCTTCGCTTTGTGATGATGCCCTAACCAACCTAGCTATCCAGCCAAGGCTATCATTAGGCTATTAAGAAAAAGTTTTTTTTTATTAAGGTACACTTTGAATACTATAAAATTCAACCATGTAGCCTGACTGGTGGTGGTACAGTGGATAGGGCATTGATCTGGAATGCTGAGGTTGCAGGTTCAAAATCCTGAGCTTGCCCAGTCTAGGCACATACAAGACTCCACTACTATGAGTTGATGCTTCCCATTACCCCTCCTTGCCTTTCTCTCTCTCCTCTTTCTAAAAATCAATAAATCTTTTTAAAAATTCAACCACTGTAATTGTATAATTCAGTTATAATAGTGAATCCATATTAAATCACCACCACAGTCCAGTTTTAGAGCACTTCCATCATCTTAAAACCCACTTGTAGTTGATCTCTGCTTCCATCCTATCCCTGGGCACCCAGTGATCAGCTTTCTGTCTCAATAAATTTGCCTTTTCTAAACACTTCATATAAATAGAATCATAATATATAGTCCTTTGTGCCTGATTTCTTTCACATAGCGTATTTTTGAGATGCGTCACTGTTGTTGCATGAAGTTTTGTTTTTCACATTCTTACAAAGAAATATAATTAGTATAATCTTTTTGATTTTAGCCATTCTAGTGGATGTGCTGTTGTATTTTGTTGTTGTTTCATTTTGCATATCCCTGATGACTAAAGATATTGAGCATCTGTTCATGGGCTCATTGGCTATTTGTATATTTTCTTCAGTGATGTCTCTATTCAAATCTTTTGCCTATTTAAAAAAATTTTCTTTCTCAAGTGGGAGGATGGGAGATAGAGAGACAGACTCTCACATGCGCCTCCACTGGGATCCACTTGGCAACCCCAGTCTGGGACAGATGCTCTACTCATCTAGGGCCATGCTTGCAACCGAGCTATTTTTATTGCCTGAGATGGAGGCTCCAAGGAGCCATCCTCAGCATCTGAGGTCAATGTGCTTGAACTGAGCCATGGCTGCAGGAGGGGGAGAGAGAGAGAGAGCGAAAGAGAGAGAGAGAGAAAAAAAGGAGGGGAGGAGTGGAGAAGCAGATGGTTACTTCTCTGTGTGCCCTGACTGGGAATAGAACCCAGGACATCCACATGCCAGGCTGACGCTCTACCATTGAACCAACCAGCCAGGGCTTCTTTTGCCTATATTTTAATTGGTTGTTTTGTTGTTTTGAGTTGTAAAAGTTCTTTATTCTGGATTTGTAAAGTCTTTTATCAGATATATGATTTACAGTTATTTTCTTCCAATTTGTGGCTTGTCTCTTCATTTCTTTTTTTTTTTTTTTTTTTTTAAATTTATTTATTCATTTTAGAGAGGAGACACAGAGTGAGAGAGAGAGAGAGAAAGGGGGGAGGAGCTGGAAGCATCAACTCCCATATGTGCCTTGACCAGACCAGTGCAGGGTTTTGAACTGGAGACCTCAGTGTTCCCAGGTTGATGCTTTATCCACTGCGCCACCACAGGTCAGGCGTCTCTTCATTTCTTAATGGGAGCTTTTGAATTTTAAAATTTTGGGGTCAATCTATCAGATGAGGCTGTTAAAATAGTCTATTATATTGTTGAGTTGACAAGTTCACTTCTAATTCTATTATTTTTCACTTTATATATTTTGAGCTTATTGTATTATGTTAAATGAACACATTTAGAATTGTCATACATTCCCAGAGAACTGAATGATGTACTATGTTCTTCTACGTAGCACTTGTCGCTATTACAGTTGTGCTGTTTGTTTAATTAGTTAATGTATGTCTTCCTCATTGGAGAATAAATTCCAAGTGTGCAGGGTTTACTTCTTTGTCTTCCTATTATTATATTCACAGTATTTGGCCATGAAGAAAATCCTTAATACATATTAGTTGAATGAGTGAATGAATGAATTTGTTTTCATTTATTTATTTTTTAGTACTTAACATAGTGCTTGTTTACTATAATGTTTTGATTCCTGCTGCCTCTCTTCCACGTTCCCCTTAATCTTCAAATAACCTAAAGTTTAGGAACTTTTAATGCTGTTGCTATTCCAGGATAGAGGATTTATCTTACAGTGGTATTTTCATTTGTATACCATTTGTTTTTTCAAATCAGCAAACCAGTACATTTAAGGAATATGATTTTCCGACTTAATGGATTTTTTATTAATGAATATCAGTGATTCTTTTACTTTAGGAGGTTTTTTCCTTATACGTTTTAAAGTTCTATATCTCTAATGTCTATTATCTATATATTTATATATTATTTTTGTTATAGGTTGCTATTTTACAAATCATTTCAAAGCTTAGTGCCTAAAAACAACAATAAATATTTATCTCACACCATTTTTGTGAGTACGGAATTTGGGAGCAGCTTAGCTAGGTGTTTCTGGTTGTGGTCTCTCCTGAGATTTCAGTCAGGGTACTGGCTGAAGCTGCAGTCATTGAAAACTTGACCGGAGCTGGGGGGGGGGTGCTTTTGAGAGCACATACGTCGCTGGGAATTTGGTTCTTTTTTTATATATATATATATATATTTTATAAGGACAGAGAGAGAGTCAGAGAGAGGGATAGATAGGGACAGACAGACAGGAACAGAGAGAGGTGAGAAGCATCAATCCTTAGTTTCTCATTGCCGTTGCGACACCATAGTTGTTCATTGATTGCTTTCTCCCATGTGCCTTGACCGCGGGCCTTCAGCAGAACGAGTAACCCCTTGCTGGAGCCAGCGACCTTGGGTCCAAGCCGGTGAGCTTTTGCTCAAGCCAGATGGGCCCGCACTCAAGCTGGCGACCTCAAGGCCTCGAACCTGGGTCTTCCAGCATCCCAGTCTGACTCTCTATCCACTGCACTACCGCCTGGTCAGGCGGGAATTTGGTTCTGACTGTCAGCAGGAGGACTCAGTTATTGGCCACAGGTCTGCTTGAGCGTCTTCATGATATGGCAGCTGACTTTCCCTGGAGTAAGCGACCTAAGAGAACAAAGTAGAAATGGCGATGTCTTTTATGAGTTAGCCTTAAAGTCATAGACCAACATGTCTGCTGTCTTCTGTCAGTAACACGGACATACCTGATACAGTGTGGGAGGGCATGAATACCACAGTGGAGATTGCAGAGTCCTTCTTAGAGGCTGGCGATCACTGTGTATGTGTGTTTATATGTGCATGTATGCATATACGTGTGTGCATGCACATGTGTGTGTTTGATTTATTGCCTCTCTATTCCTTGAGACTTTATGGTAGGCAGATTTCTAAAGTGTCCTTGCAATGATGCTCTGCCCTAATCCCTGGAACATGTGACTGATGAGATGTCACTTCCACGGTTATGGTATGTTATATGACTCACTGACTTTAAGATAGGGAGATTATCCCAATCTAAGCCCATGAGCCCTTAAAAGCAGTGAGCGTTCTCTGGCTAGAGAAGAAGGGAATGCCAGAAAGATTCGAAACAGGAAGGTGGAGGGGCCATGTGAGGAGGAAGGTTGGTAGCCTCGAGGAGCAGTGAGCAGCCTTCAAATGACAGCCAGAAAGGAAACTGGGAGCTCAGACCCACAATTGTGGAGGGGTGGATTTTGCCAACAACCTGAATGAGCTTGGAGGTTGATACTCTCCTCCTCCCCCCTTCTAGCCTCAGCCTCCAGAGAGGTACTTAGCTCAGCTGCCACTTGGAATTTGGCCTTGTGAGACTGAGCCAAGGACCCAGGCTGGCCCATCAGGACTGCTAACCTACAGCAGTATCAGATAGTAAATGGGCATTGTTACAAACTGTTAGGATTGTGATAATTTGTTACATAGCACTAGAGAACTGATACAGATATCAATAGAGTTGTCTAATTAATTGCATGGCAAGATCTTTGTTTCTGGGCTAAGAGGTCAAGTCCAGAGTCCTGGACATCAGATAGGAGTTAGATCTGGTGGAGATGAGGGATCAGCGACTGGTTGAGTAAGCTTAGACTAGGCCTGAAGGTGACTGAGGGAGTAAGAATAAATCTGGAAACATTCTGCTGTCATTCATATAGCTGCTCTTTTCAAATTGCCCTAATTCGTTTATCATCGGTTTTGATTTATGCGAACGTCTCTGAATCTGTGTGTATTCAGTTACAGCATCGAGATGAATAATGGAACTAGAGAAGCGCTGCTCGTGCCAGAAGCAGATGCAGCGGAGGAGAAGTCAGCAGGCAGCCAGCCCTGCCGCCTCGCGCGTGGCAGTGAACTGCAGGCGCCTTGCTTGTGGAATATAGAAGCAGATAGTTCTGCATCTGTTATGACTGAATGTTGGTAGCAAAGATATGTTTGAAGTTGGAATGCTGAAGCTCACAGTATGTGGAGACCCAGCCACGTGATGGTGGCCTTGCCCTGTGAGAACAACAGAGATCAGAGCAATGTTTCTCACTTCTTTCCATTATCGCCCCCAAGGAGCTTTATAGGCTTTTTCTCCCTTCTTCACCCCTGCAGTGAGATTGGACTACCATACGCACGCACTGTGTACCACTTTATGTACTGTATGTATATCTGCGCTTTATACATAAAGAGAGGAAAGTGGACTCCCTCCCCAATCAAAACCAAGTTTCATCCTTGCAGTTAGTATCGCCCCTGCTGAGAATGTATGACAAAGATGCTGATGTGATTAGGTAAAATTAAGATTGTATTTACGCTTGATCTTAGCCAAAAGGCTGAGAAGCAGTGCATTAAGGTTGTATTTAAAGGGATCTTCAAAAAAGGTATTTTCATATTGTAATCCACAGATGACAGGACTGGAGAACTGGCCCAAACGCAAGTTAACAAAGAGATGTAGTGCCTGTCTTAGTCCAAGAGTACCTCTGGAAGAGCGAGCCACAGGGAGCACCGCCAAATCGTTACAACATTTCAGAGTGCCGATTACACTGAGATCCTTGCTCTGAGTAATAAGAAACAGTGTAGTACATTCCTACACTATTTGTGTTTCTATGCTTTGTTCCTGATTGCAGGAGACTGGCTGTCTTCCTTGAGCCAGGCAGTTTTGCTTTGAAAGTGACCATCCTTGTCCCTGAAAGGTAGAGGCAGGATGACAGTTCTGTTTCGCCATCCTGAACGTTCCTCAGGACAGTTGAATATTCCGGTTCTATTTCTTTCTCGCTGGCAGAGTTGGCCGTGGCCTACAGGATCACAGGGCCAGGCCTGTAGTATGCCTGCAGGGTCAGGCATGTGGTAGAAATGCATGAACAGAGAAGCGTAAGACATAAGTATTTTATTAGTCGATGTTGGTTGCTTATACTGCTTACAACAGCAGCATTTATTTTTCTTTTTTAGATTTTATTTATTTTTAGAGAGAGAGAAGAGAGTGAAAGAGTAAGAGAGAGGAAAGGGGGGAGGAGCAGGAAGCATCAACTCCCCTATGTGCTTTGACCAGGCAAGCCCAGGGTTTCGAATCGGTGACCTCAGCATTCCAGATTGACGCTTTATCCACTGCGCCACCACAGGTCAGGCAACATTTATTTTTCTTGCTCATAGGTCTGCAGGTCGGTCAAGGTGAGTCTCGTCTCCTTCAAGCCACAGTCAGGTTCAGGTCTACTCCACGTACAGCAGCAGCAGTAGGAAAACTAGGGAGAGATTTCTCATTGACATTCCTTGACTCTAGTTCCTTGACCCAGTGTTTTGAAGGCAGGATAATTAGGCCTTTTTTTTTTTTTTGATTATAAAAAAAATATTTTTTATTAATTTTAATGGGGTGACATTAATAAATCAGGGTACATATGTTCAAAGAAAACATCTCCAGGTTATCTTATCATTCAATTATGTTGCATACCCATCACCCAAAGTCACATTGTCCTCTGTCACCTTCTATCTGGTTTTCTTTGTGCCCCTCCCCTCCCCCCTCCCCTTCTCTCTCTTCCCTCCCCCCCGCCCTGTAACCACCACATTCATGTCCATGTCTCATAGTCTCGCTTTTATGTCCCACCTATGTATGAAATCATGCTGTTCTCAGTTTTTTTCTGTTTTACTTATTTCACTCTGTATAATGTTATCAAGGTCCATCCATTTTGTTGTAGGCCTCTGTTCTGATGTAACATTTACATCATCAAGGGGGTTAACTCTTTCATAGACCAGCACAAAATTTCTCGTGGACCAGCAGTGGTCCGTGGACTGGCAGTTGAAAACTGCTGGTTTAGCCTGTACAGTAGTTCACCGGATTGTAGCAGCTGATGTAGCCTCTTTCCCTATAAAGGCTTTGTACGGTCTTTCTCACGGCACATGTTATTTGATTGTTAAATTAGTGATTATATCCTTTGATACTATTTAATTATTTTTTAGCTGTGAAACTTGTCATTTCCCTGTCCCTTTTGTGATTTGTTCCCCTCCATCCTCTTTCTCCTTCCATTTCCATTTACTTGAAAAGCAGCAGTCAATGTGAAATGAAGGACTGGTGCAGAGAATGCAAGGTATGAAATCTTCTGCGTGTTGATGTAAAGTAATTTAAGATCGAGGCTTCTTTTATAAGGCAAAGTGTTACTGGCCTTTCTGAGATTGTTAGCTTTTTGTTTGTTTCAAGGTTTAAAGAGTTAGTTTATTTTTAAATGATTTCTGTAGGTCTGAAGACCTAATCATATTTCTCCACAATGGTAGAGCAAATAGAGACAAATAGTTAGATGCCGGGTAGGTCTAGGAGTTTGGGGTGGTCATTAAATAAAAGATATGAAATTTCCACAAGCCTTTTTCTCAGATCAGAACCCAATAGTCCTTAAATTGTCTTCTGCTAAGTATTGGGATGGAACATTGCTTCATCCTGTCGCCCCCATGAATGGGGGGACAATTAACTTGGTAAAATTTTAGGTCCAAACAGGTCTGGATTTTACATTCTTCTAAACCAGGGGTCCCCAAACTACGGCCCGCGGGCCACATGATACGGCCCCCTGAAGCCATTTATCCGCCCCCACCACACTTCCGGAAGGGGCACCTCTTTCATTGGTGGTCAGTGAGAGGAGCACAGGATGCATCCGCACCCATGGTTCCCATTGAAATACTAGTCAGTTTGTTGATTTAAACTTACTTGTTCTTTATTTTAAATATTGTATTTGTTCCCGTTTTGTTTTTTTACATTAAAATAAGATATGTGCAGTGTGCATATGGATTTGTTCATAGTTTTTTTTATAGTCTGGCCCTCCAGTGGTCTGAGGGACAGTGAACTTGCCCCCTGTGTAAAAAGTTTGGGGACCCCTGATCTAAACCATTTAATCCTATTTAAGATGAAAATGACTAGGCTTCATTTTTTACTTTAGTACAACGAGACTTTCTTTTCTTGGGAATAATTCTCTTTCTTCTTTAAACCAACGATTAATACGCTGTGTTGGCTTCCTTGTTGATATTTGAGTGACCTTCACTACTGGTTGTTTTCTCTCAGTTTTTTGCATTTCTCAGGCATGGTTAAAACTCAGGCTCTAACTCTCGGAAGCTAGTTGTATTTTGCTGGTGTCTTCTGTGTGTAAACAGTGCATTCATTCTGAATTTCCAAGAAGCAAATAACTTAGACTATTCTGGTTTGGCATATTCTCTCTCTCTAACCACTCTGGAGCTGAACCCGGGAACCAAACACAAACTTGAAATTTTGTGGTTTGGCAGCTAGAATTAAGAGCTAAACTATCTGAAACTGAAAATTATTAATGTGGAAATGTTTTAACCTACTAAGTAAACCTGAAAAAATAATGAAATTCTACTTTTATCTAGATGTCAGATGTGTGAAGAATGCTTCAAAATGATATCAATGTTGTTAATGCTATAAAAACTTGACTGCTAAAGTGTAGAATTTCTGTAATGCTCTGCAGCGAGACCGGGATGTTGATTTGCTTTACCAGAGCTGCTTTGGCTATCTCACAGTAAAGATGGTAAAAGAGGTGTTGAATTTAAAAATGGGTGAAGGATTTTTTGAAAAATGAAATGACAAGATATGTCAAATTTGCTGACTTTTTTCTTTATGACGAGTGGCTATGTTACATGCTTCATAGCAGATTAAAAACAACCAACCAACCAACCAACCAATGAAACACCCTTCCTCCATCTCTTCAAAGTAAAGGTGATATTTTAACAATGAGTGAGAAAGTAATTGCCTTTGTAAAGACAAGAGATTAAAATATAGAGAGTGTTTTTTTAAGTCACTGATTGGAAATGTTTCTTTTATAATGTGACTTTTGTTATAAGAGATATGTGTGTCCAATGAAAACTTTGCTGTCTCTAAAAAACACACTCTAAAAAACTTGCAACATGTTTTCTATACTATTGAAAATCTTAAGCAGCCCAAGTGTCCCTTAGTAGATGAATTAAAAAGCTGTGGTACATTTGCACGATGGCATACTGCTCAGAAATAAAAGAGAAGGAAATCTTACCTTTTGTGGCAGCGTGGATGGACCTGGACAGTATTATGCTAAGTGAAATAGCCAGCCTGAGAAAGACAAGTACTGTATCACTTATATGTGGCTCTGATGAACAAAACCAACAAACAATAAAAAAAAGAAAGAAAACCTTCCAAATAGATTTTTAGACCATTTGTTAAAAATGTAAAAATGAAATATCTTTTGATTAGTTTGCAAGAACAATTGACTGACAGGAGGGAAGATAGGAATTTATTAGCCAAAATTCAACAGAAACTAACTGATGAAAGTTACTGAAAAATGAAAATAGCGATTCAGTAAGTATAAAAATGATATATTATTTTAATTTTAGGCCCTTGCATATTTGCAACTATCCTTTCTCTACTCTCCAGCCATTATAATTAAGTACTGAGATTAGTGGGGCTTAGCATCTGACATTTCAATCACTGCATTGCAAAATATTTATTTATTTATTTAAGCAAAAGTTATTTATAGAGTCACCAAAGTAGAAGAGGTGAATCATGGAAGACAGCAAAAGAAGGCCCATGGAGCCCAGGGAAAAGAAAGGCAGAGAGCTTGCTCCTGGGGGAGGGGAGGGGAAAGGTGCAGGCGTGCTCCAGAGATGGCTTGCTGAATTACAAAATATTTAAATCAGTATTTTAAAAGATCATATGTTTATTTATTCTCATTGTTATCATTGCTCCACTAAAAGTACTCGTAAGTTTTTATGCGAGTGAAAAGACCTGTACAACTGTTGGTGGTGAGATGGCACCAGGCGTTCAGCGGTGGGGCAGACCGGACCTTGGTTCAGCAACGTCCATCTCTTGAGTTCTGGCCAAGAGAGAAGTGAGAGCCAAAACTCAGTCTATGAGGGAAAGGTTATTTAGAAAGTCCTGGAGGTAGAAGTAGTGAGCTGTAGAAGAAATGGGCTCAACAAACAAGTTACAGAGTCAAAATACGATCCTTGGAGCAAAGGAGAGAGACAGGGAAGAGCTGCAAGGGAAACGCACCTGGGGAAGGGGTGGGGAAAGGCTGTCAGTAGAGAGCCTTTTCTTTTCTTTTTTTTTCTGTCTTGAAGGCTTTCACCTGCTCTCCAATGGAGGGGGTCTTCAGGGGAGGATCTCAGTAGAATATTGACCCGATTTCCTTGTTTGTTCCCTCAGCGTCATGGTTTCCTGATTAGTTGGCCCTAGGGGAGGGGTTTATTAGTCAAGAGCCTGATGTCAGCCATGGTGACGCTTCATCTGGTATTGCTGCTTGTCTGGGCCTGGTTCTAAAACACCACCGAGGCCTAGATGTTATCCCCAGGGGTTAATGCTTAAGGGTGTGGTCGTGCAAGGGATGCATGGGAGTCTCATAAGGCCGCCCTGGTCCTTTGTTTCTCCTCCAAGGGGGTCTACTGCATGACTAGTGACATGCCAGGGAAGAAAGGTCAGGGGAGGGTTTTAGCAATGTGACCAACTAGGGGAGGAAAAGTCACCCTGAGTGTGAGGTCCTTGTTTTTCTAGTTTTGCTGTTGCTAGGCATTTGGGGCTTTCCACCCTGGTGACCTGGCCTATGGTTCTTGTTCTGCTCAAGTCTGTCTAACTGACTAGCACACAACTGAGATATGAAAATATTTTTAAGCACTTGTAACCTATTTTTTAATCCCTTTTTTATGTATGCTTCATACTGTATAGAATGTATTAGTAAAAGACTGTTATTTCCCCATGCATAAGACGCTCCTATCTATAAGACTCATCTTAATTTTGGAGCCTGAAATTTGAAAAAATATGTATTACATAAAGTTATTGAACTCAATTTTTATCATCATAAAATACATACAACTCCTCATCACAGTCAAAATTCCCATCCATTAGCTTGTCCTCATCTGTGTCTGATGACGAATCACTGTCTTCAACGATGAGCATAAAAACAAGCTCGAAAAGGGGAAATGCAAGTAAAAAAATCTACAGCCACTGTATAAGACGCACCCAGTTTTTGGACCCCAAATTTTTGGAAAAAAGGTGTGTCTTATACATGGGGAAATACAGTAGTATGTATATAATAAACATGCACGCATATATTGGAGGACCATACTAAATTTTTGTTTGTTTGGTTTGTCAGAGTATGAAATCAAAGAAGTTTGGAGACCTCCTTTCACTGATCCACTCGTGATCTGGCAAATTATTATTGGTGGTGACAACTATTTATCCTTAAATTCTAACTCACCATTTTAGAAACTATAAATCAGCACATAGTTTTTCACTTGTGAACTTTTTTTTTTTTGACAGAGAGAGAGAGTCAGAGAGAGGGACAGAGACAGGAAGGGAGAGAGGTGAGAAGCATCAATTCTTTGCTGCGGCACCTCAGTTGTTCATTGATTGCTTTCTCACATGTGCCTTGACTGGGTGGCTCTAGCAGAGCGAGTGAGCTTTGCTCAAGCCAGTGACCATGGGGTTTATGGGGTCATGTTTATGGTCCCACGTTCAACCCAGCGACCCTGCGCTCAAGCTGATGAGTCCATGCTCAAGCCGGATAAGCCCGCACTCAAGCTGGCGACCTCAGGGTTTCGAACCTGGGTCCTCTGTTTCCCAATCCGACGCTCTATTCACTGTGCCACTGCCTGGTCAGGAGTGAGCTTTTGTTTTTTGATGTGGAGCCTTGATAAATGAAGTTTAGCTTTAGTCTAAATTCTAAAACAGTGGTTCTCAAAAGCATAGTGCAGCATCAGCATCACCTGGGGACTTGCTGTAAACATAAATGCTCAGGCCACATCCCAGACCTCCTGAACCAGAAATGCTGGTTACTAAGGTGGCTGGGCAATTCTAACACTTTCTCAAGTTTGAAAAGCACTGGCCTAAGTGATTTAGACTCATGGATCATCCCTTCTTTCTGCTTCATGATGTATCTGAGACAGTACCTGCATATTATATATAGTATGTCTCAACCTTAGCTCAGAGTTTTTTCATCTCTACCTGAAATTTCCTTCTCTTCTCCTTTCTGCCTCTCTTCCCTCTTACTATTTTGAAACATTCATTGGTGTCATTTTCACAAAAGGGGTGGTGTTTTGGTTCTTAAATTTTGCATACCACAGCCAATGTAACTTATGTTAAAGGGAATATTTTAACATTTTCAAATTAATATTTGTTAACTAGTAACTTCTAGTTGGTCTGGAGTATGGATATGATTAATTTCCTATTTGTTCCATCTATGCCTTCTTGATTTCAAATTTTATAGTCTTGAAATACCTCTCTACCAACTAAAATTTCAGAACATACATTTCAAAGTGTGAATCACTTAGATTCAACAATTGTTGAATTTTGTTAAATTTGCCTATCTCTTTCTAGGCATACATGTACACACAAACATCTTTTTGCTGAAACACTTGATAGTAAATTGTATACACCAGTACCTTTCACTTCTAAATACTTCTAAGAATAAAGATTAAAGTAGTTTTAAGGGTACTAGTACCAAATTTTTCTGAAAGGCCATTCATAGCAAATGTTAAACCAATTATTAAAGCCTCTTAAGTATTTTCAAGATCCTATAAATGTCTTTTTTTCTTTTCTTTTTTTTTTTTTTACAGGGACAGAGAGAGAGTCAGCGAGAGGCATAGATAGGGACAGACAGACAGGAACGGAGAGAGATGAGAAGCATCAATCATCAGTTTTTCGTTGCGACACCTTAGTTGTTCATTGATTGCTTTCTCATATGTGCCTTGATTGCGGGCCTTCAGCAGACCGAGCAACCCCTTGCTCGAGCCAGCGACCTTGGGTCCAAGCTGTCAAGCTTTTGCTCAAGCCAGATGGGCCCGTGCTCAAGCTGGAGACCTTGGGGTCTCGAGTCTGGGTCCTCTGCGTCCCAGTCCGATGCTCTATCCACTGCGCCACCACCTGGTCAGGCAAGATCCTATAAATGTCTTAACGAGGAACAGGTATAGAACTCAAAATTGTGAATGTATAAATGAATCCTCCAATCTTTTCTTTTTTATTCCTTAGATTTTTATTTTTTAATTTAGAAATTAAATTTAATGGGGTTACATTGGTCAATAAGAGTACATAGGTTTCAGATAAATATTTCTATCGCATTTGAATTGTTGATTGTGTTGTGTGCCCATCACCCAAAGTCAAATCATTTTCCATCACAGTATATTTGTCTTTATTCTCCTCCCCACTCCCTTCTTCAGGTAACCACTTCACTTTTATCTATGTCCAGTACTCTCATTTTTAAATCCCATCTGTGTGTGAAACCATACAGCTCTTAGCTTTTTCTGATTTGCTTATTTCACTTAGCATAATGTTCTCAGGGCCCATCCACGTTGTCATGAATGGAAATATGTCATTGTTTCTTATGACTGAGTAGTATTTTATTGTATGTATGTGCCACATCTTCTTTATTCAATTCCCTATTGAGGGACACTTTGCTTGTTTCCATGTCTTGGCCACTGTGAATATGTGGCAATGAACATCCTCCAAAAACAAAAATTTTTCATCTGAACTAAAGAACACAAAAGATGATGAGCGACTTATCTTCCCATTTCTCCCAAAGATGGTCCATGACTGGTACCAATCCAGGTGCATAGGAAGAAGTTACTTCGTTATATACAATGGATGTCTCTGGGAATCCAGATTAGTTGAACTGTGTATGTGGCAAGTTCTTAAAGGATTTTGCTCTGACTAGCTTGTGATGTTTAAACAAATAAATTTATTTTATTTTATTTTAGATTACAGGTCCACCAGGTTGTGGAAAAACTCAGTTTTGTATAATGATGAGTGTTTTGGCCACATTACCCACCGACATGGGAGGATTGGAAGGAGCTGTTGTATATATTGACACAGAATCAGCATTTAGTGCTGAAAGGTAGGAGATTTATTATTTTCCATTATAATACTTTAGTTTTGTAACATGTATGGCATGTAACAATTTCAATAGGTTAACATTTAGTTTAGTTTAGTTTTTTATTTTTGAGAACACAGAATACTAGATGATGTTTTAATGGAATATTCCTTTTAAAATCGACAGGGGAAGCAGTTTCTAGCCAGTTCTTGAACTTGAGGAGGAGCATGTGGGAACCCCTGGTTTATAGCCTGTCAGTCAGTACCAGAGAGCTAAGACTTGCAATTGGTGTCAGAAGTGGAGGCAGTCTTGTGGGACTGAGCCCTTAACTGTGGGGTCTGAACTAACTACCTTAGGACACCCAGCTGGTGTCCACAGGAAAATGGTGCAGAAAACCCACACAGTTGGTGTCAGAACCATTGTGAGTATAAACAGTTCATGAACACAGAAGCCTGCTAGCATCACAAAGTGATCGCCAGTCACTGTGGTACCTCCCGGTGGAAAAACAATCAAACCTGAATGTGATGAGGCTTTCAGACCCAGCTACCAGCTCACAGCTCAGACAGAGAAGGCAGGACCATGTTGGGCTGAACCGGAGGGATGCAATCCGTGAAACCTAACACTGGGAGGTGACAGAACAAACAGTGTGATTTCTTTAACAAATTTGTAGGATTAAAGAAAGAAAGTGTTAGAGGGGGAATCTTTGGATTAAAAGACTTAAAAGATGTATTGCTCTCATCACATTGTATACTTTTTATTTAATTTTTAAAATTAAAAATTTGTATTTGTTTTCTTTTTATTGAATTTATTGGGGTGACACTGGTTAACAAAATAGTATAGGTTTCAGGGGCACAGTTCTACAGCCCATCGTCTGTGCACTGCATTGTGTTCACCGCCCCAAGTCCAGTCTCCTCCCATCACCATTGATCTCACCCAATCCTCCTTCACCTCCCATTAACCCCCGTAAGTTTTCAATTACAACATAGCTTCTTTATATTTTTAGTTATTGGGAATCTACTCAGCTAGTGTTCAGGCAGTTCTCAATGATGGTTCTATGATTTAGTTATAATTTTGTTGTGACTATGGGAAGAACAGTGCCTTCGACAGAAAGAGGTTTATTTTTTTCACATGACAGAAAGACCTGAGTAGGTGGTTGCTGGCACTGGTTCTGCTGCTCAGTGACAACGAAGAGACCTGGGGCTGGCACAATTTTGGCATTATATCCATTCTGTCTGTGCTTAAGCCCATGAGAAGGGAAAGGGCCAGCTATGTCTTTGATCAGGAAGGCTGTCAGAATGGCCACCTCCTGCCCTCTGCTGATTTCCTTCTTGTCCTTTGGAACCCTCCTGCAGGCTTCTCACTGGGCCACCCCTGTGTGAAAGGGGGATGGAAATTCAAGGGAAAGATTGTTATAACAAGCATGACGAATATCTTGGGGCTGGCTGACGTTACTGCCTGAATAAAATTAGGGTTCTCATGGCAAGGAAGAAGTAGAATGGATGTGAGTAGGTAATTAATAGTGCTTGCCACAACTGGGTCGATGTCTGAACTTAGAAAAGAGATAAAGCAGGAAGAACACTCAAAAAGAAATATATTTTAGCTCTAAGTATGTCTCTGTGTGTGGCATTGTCTTTTGCATTTAGAAGCAAGCTATCTGATCAGCTCAAATGAGAAAGTGAATTGAAGGATTAATATGAAGGAAGTTTTTTAAAAATTGATTTTAGAAAGAGAGGGAGAGAGAGAAAGAAACATCGATTTGTTGTTCTCCTTATTTATGCATTCATCAGTTGATTTTTGTATGTGCTCTGACTAGGTAGAGAACCCACAACCTGGGCGCATTGGGATGGTGCTCTAACCAACTGAGCTACCTGGCCAGGACCTTAATATGAGGGAAGTTTAAAGGATTCACATATAGAGAATTTAAGATAAGTGATAAAAATGGAAAATAATTTCTGCCAATAAATTACTTCATACCTCTTTATCAAGGAGGGAGAAAACAGAGGAAGAGTTAATAAGAATTGCTTTTGTTTAAAATATACTTTAAAGAAAGAAAACCTTGTGGGTGATGTACTTAAAATCACTTTGGAGAGATTAATTATATATTTTTAAAACAATGCATTAACTCGCTTATTTTTACATGTGTTTGAAAAGATAATCTAAAATGGTGTATTAATCATGCTTGTTCATCATAGACTGTGACTGTATTGCCAAACTGCTTAATAACTAGACCAGTGATGGGCAATCTTTTGAGCTTGGTGTGTCAAAATTCGCCAAAAAACCGAGCATAACTTGGGTGGTGTGTCACTTTGAGAAAAATGGCCTAACTGGAAGTCCCAGAACTAGATGCTCTGTGCCAAAGTTCTGTTGTTTTGGCCTACAGACCTCCGGCACAGAGTGTCTATACTACAGCAAATGTTTTATCCTGGGCTACTGCACCTGGCCGTGCAGGAGCCGAGGATGAAACATCCTTCTCAGCATGTGGCCCCATATGTCTCTGGTATGTTGGCCGCATGTGGCCACGTGTCATTGAAAATGGCTACATGTGTCAGGGCTGATACACGTGTCATAGGTTCGCCATCACGGGATTAGATGATAGTATAGCCTGGTGCTAAGACCTCGGGTATTCAGGCACTGCCTTGGGGAGAGGGGAATGCTAAGTAGGCAGAATTCTGATTAAGAAAATAGTCTGTTTTTATTCTATTGGATTTGCATTTAAGATATGACATAGTTTTAGATGCTGTGAACTTATATATACCTTGAATATGGATAAGTAGATGAATCTAGTCATCTATGGAAAATTTGGCCACCAGGAGAATTCCAGGATATATGAATTGAGTGAATACTATATCATTCCTATTGGAGATAATTAGAAGAAGATGGAACTGGAGCATTAAGAACAGAAAACTAATATATATATTCCAAATTGAAAAAAAGGGAAGGTAATATCGATGGTACATACATTAGTAATAAAGGCTTCAAAGTAAAACTTTGGCAAAAATAAAATGGAGATGGGAAAATAAAGCCGAATCTTAGTACTACAGATAGACTTGTAAGGAAAACTGAGGGATCTGGGGGAGAAAGAGATGGGACCCGGGACCCCGGAAGGGGACCTGGGGAGATAGGATATAGGATTAGAAAATTATGGTAGAAATAGACATTCCTGAGTTGTCATGAAATCCAAAAAACTTTGAGAACTAGGAAGAAGACATAGTCTAAAAGGGAGAAAGGCATTAATCAAATAATCACCCAAATGTAAAATTATAACAGTCATAACTACGTATACAGAGGATGGGTGCGTTTAGCACTGGTGCTATGTGGAAGCAATGGCCATGCTTAGAGCCGGAGGAGCTGATGTACTTAGTATGCATGTCTCTTCTGACAGTGTCAAGTATCCCAAAGCTTTTAAATCTTATCAGACTATTTAAAGTGTCACTTTTAAAAAACATGTTGCTCCAATTAGAGGAGAGCTATCTTTTTAAAATTAATTTTTAAAGAGAGAGAGAGGAAGGCAGAGAGAGAAACACTGATTTGTTGTTCCACCTATGTATATATTCATTGGTTGATTCTTGTATGTGCCTTGACCGGATATTGAACCCACAACCTTGGCAAGTTGGAACAACACTAACCAACTGAGCTACTGGGCCTGGGCTAAAGTATTACTCTTTCTGAATCAGTATATCAAGAGGGAAACAGAGGTGTAGTGGCCAGTCATGACTTTGCCTGGTTCTGCAGGCAATACCAATATGGTCTTAGTTACCTATTTGCTAGTGGGTACAAATCCAGGAACTTTGACCCAGGGGTAAAGAGAGGGGATAAATTTACTCTTACCTTTTTTTTTTTTTTTTGTCAGAGAGACAGAGAGGGACAGCTAGGGACAGACAGGAAGGGAGAAATGAGAAGCATCAATTTGTTGCGGCATCTTAGTTGTTTGTTGATTGCTTTCCCATATGTGCCTTGACCTGGGGAGCTATAGTAGAGCTAGTGACCCCTTGCTCAAGCCAGTGACCCCATGCTCAAGCTGATGAGCCCACGCTCAAGCCAGCAACCTCGAGGTTTTGAACCTGGGTCCTCTGTGTCCCAGTCTGACTCTCTATCCACTGTGCTGCCGCATGGTCAGGCATCTCTTACCATGTTTTAAGCTGGTTTCATGAGTCTGCGTAGGTTTTCCTTAGTCCGACCTAAGCTGTCTTATCATTTATGAATCGAAGTGAATTAGTAGGGAGGATATCCTGAAGAGCTTCCAGGATTGAAAATGGAAATTAGTTATAAGTCCTTATTATTACTAAATTTTCTAGAATCTGTAAGGGACTAATAGATTCACATTATTATGTTTGGTAATTTCATAATACAGAGCAAGGACATATTGAATTAATGAACAGGAAAATATTACATATGTACAAGAAGCTTTGAAAAACCATAAACTTTTATTTCAGCACATTTATGATGCGATATTTCAACTAGACTTTTCTAAGACTTCTTTTTTTTTTACATTAAGCATATGTTTTGTTTTAAGTTGGTATGTGGTCACTAATGTAAAGCTTTTAACCTTTTATGTAAGAGCTGTGAAGTAATGGGGGACTCAGGACAAAAACCTTGATCCAAATCCATTCTTCTCCACTTCAATGAATGGTTAATTCCATTCTTCCAGATGCTGACCCAGTTAGTCAAGAAATCCCTTCAGCTGAAATACATCTTGGGTTCATTTATGTCTGATCATGGGAGCCATCCTGTCTGGACCAAGACCCCGTCATCTCTTACCAGGACACTGGCTGGTCTCGCTTTCACTCTTGCCCATTTACAGCTTCTTCATTTGGTAGCTAGAGTGATTCTTTCAAAAGAGAAGAAGTCAGTTCATGTTCATCCTGCTTCTAGATTTTTACTAAAGAAAATCCAAAGAAAACCCACAGGCCTAAGGATCTTGTGTGATTTTGGCCCCTGGCTAGTCCTCTGACCTATTTCTTTTTATCCTTCTTTCTGCTTCCAGTGTTTCAGCTACATGAGCCTTCTTGTTCTTCGTCAGACACCGCAGGCTTTGGCACTTACTGTAATTCTCTCTTCCTATGCACTGTTCCACTGGGTTCATTTTTTTCATCTACCTTAAAAACCCCAGCTCAAATGTCACCTGATTAGAGGATTTCCCAGACTACCTATGTAAAATGGTACTTGCTTCCATCTGTCACAGTCTGTCCCCTCATTCTGGTTTGCTTTTCTTTAGAGCATTGATTATCTGATATATGATATACTATGTTTCTTTTGTGTCTCAGTAGAATGTAAATTCCATTAGGGAAGGATTTTGTTTTGTTGTTCATTACCATATCCTTAGCATTTAGAACAGTGCCTGGCATATAGTAGGTCCTCAGTAAGTATTTGTTGAATGAATAAATCTTAAGTGCGTCCTTTGAAAGGAATATTTTGTATAAAAATGATGTCCACTAGATGGCATTGCTTTCAAACTTTATGTAATTAATATCTGGGAGCAAAGATAGGTTCTTTTCTGTTGCTTGCTCCAAAGAACACAGATCTTTGTGATGAAGATTGACATAAGAATTGCTATGATTAATGTGATGAATATAGGATACTGCATTTATATTTGGGTTTTAATTTGTATATTTTTAGATATCTTTTCTAAAATTAAACATTTGAAGAAACTTAACAAAACTACTGTATTTTAGTATGTGAATAACCATTTGATAGTTATTTAGCCTGATAACTATGTTTATTGTTTTTTTATCTCTGTGCACAGTTCCTGAGTTGGTAAGGTTATTGACCCTAAGTTAGTTTAAGATCACTAAACTTGGCCTTGGAGGCACTACTATTCCACTTAAACCTTTCGGCAAAAACCCTGTATGATTTTATTTCCCCCCTGCTTTCTCTAATGGTTATTAAAGGCAGTAAGGTTCTTTTAATTTATTTCATACTAAATCAGATAAATTGTGTGTTTTTAGGATGGAAAGGAAGAAAGACTCCCATTGCCTAGTAGTAAAGGAGTATCTGATGTATTTACTATTTAGAAGTAAATTTTGTCATCAAGAGCTGTGGCCTTTACATTTCATGGTGTTAGAAATCCTGCCACTAAGCCAGCTCTCCACCACAGCACTAGGGAAAAGAAGAGAGCATGATAACTGAATAGTTGGTTCATGTCCATGTTGTGGCCACCATCCTTCTGAGGGACATAAATGTAATGAGAGAGCAGTAATAAGTTGCAGAGCCTCTTAGCACTTGGCTGCTGGTTGAAATCTAGCCTGGTGTTGGAGGCAGAAAATTATGTCTGTCAGCTGCTCAGTTGGTGCCCGTGAGTTAGTTGCTCTCAGTCTGGTTCCTAGACTGAGCATCCAAATTTTGAAAAACTTTTATGTTTCTGATAGGTGTTGTCATATCTGTCATTAAAAATTAGTGGGTTCTAAGTGCCAGAGCTTTTTAGCTGATTTCGTTGACTGGCACAAACTAAACTCAGCAAATCACTGCCCTGATCAAAAAATTTATACATTTTCCCAAATTCTCAAGATATTCCCGTCTGCCTTTGCCAGTGCCATCTCATTTCTTATTGCCTTCCTCACTACCTCATTTCCTTTTTAAATTGTTTTCTATTTCAATTCCTGTGCCTTTCTCAAGAACTTCTCCTGAATGGTCGTTTGGTTCATTTGGTTCTCACTCTTCACATATCTTTTAGTACAAATCCTTACTCCTAAAATAGTTTCTTGGCTTCCTGTTCAATCTAATGATATTTTTTCTTTTCAAATTGTTAAAAATATGTTCACTAGATTTCTTTAATGTTTCTTCCTGTTTTAGATGTTTCTCTTCCATTTCTGATTATAGCATATGTGAGGAACTTGTTTTGTTTATCTATTTCAAGTTCTCAGTCTCTTCTTGGAACTTATCGGACGTCTAGAAATGAAAACACTGTTCTTTTGTACTTTGTGTCTTTAAACAGAGCATAAAATACAGGTTGGTTTCTGTGTTTCCAGTCCTTTTCCCCGCTCGCCCTTGGACGGTTAAAGAAATATGTGAAATTTCTAGTGCTGCTCTCCGTGTCTCTAGTGCTGCTCTCCATGTTAACGATGGCAGTTGCATCTGTTGGTCGCTCCTGTGCTTGACCTACCCCAAGCTTTAGGACTAGCTTTGAGGTCAGAATTGAGTGTTCAGAAAATCATTTTTATTTATGAAGGAAATATTGGACAACATTCATTTGTGTAGAGAATAATTTTTGTTTACCAAGGACCTACTGGATAGCATTTATTTTATATGTTGTTTTTTTTTTATTTATTCTGAGGCATGGAGACTTACTGATACTTGATTATTAGAACATTTTTCTTATTTACTAAACATATAGTATTGCTATCAGTCAAAATATCACTTATAAAATATATTTATTCCCAGAAATATTTATACTCAGGGGCATTGTTGCTTGCTCAACATTAGATGAGATTTATAAGCCCTTGCAGTTCTCATGCTCGGTTTGCTAACCTCTCTTAGTGCTTATAAAGGGGGCCTTACATTCCAAACTTGTATAATATTCATTTTGCTCTATTGACAAAGCTTTTGTTCTAGTGTTCCTTGGGGCTTATGAGTTTCCTAAGTAAAATTCATTAGAGGTTCAGCAATGTGGCCTTAAATATCATTGACTATTTTTGCTTATGCTATTTCCCCCCCCTCCCAGGCTGATTGAAATAGCAGAATCTCGTTTTCCCAGATATTTTAACACTGAGGAAAAATTACTTTTGACAAGCAGTAAAGTTCATCTTTATCGGGAACTCAGCTGTGATGAGGTTCTACAAAGGTAAGCCACTGTAGATTTTGGGATTTTAGTAATACTTTGAAGATTTGTATTTTGTTTTTCATGTTTTCAGTTTCTGAGTGAAAAAGTAGTCCCGACATATTATGGGAAATAAATTATTTTTATGTTCTTTATTCACTATGGTCTGTTGTTGTAGTATTTCTTTAAAAATGAAATAAACACTAGGGAACACAGAGGCAATACCCATTGGACTCCAGTGGCCACACCCTTCTTCTACACAGACAAAATGGGCAGGCAGAGAAATGCAACCCAAATGAATCAAGAGAAATCCCCAGAGAAGGACTTGAATGAACCAGATATAACCAAATTACCAGATGCAGAATTTAAAATAATGATAGTTAGGATGTTCAAAGAGCTTAGAGCAACAATGGATAATCATTACGAACACCTAAATAAAGAGATAACAAGTATAAAAAAGGAAATTGAAATAATAAAAAAGAATCAGACAGAAATGACAAATACAGTATCAGAACTGAAGACCACAATGGAAGGAATTAAAAGCAGGATAGATGAAGCTGAGGATCGAATCAGCAAGTTAGAGGACACAATAAACAAAGGCACAGAAGCAGAGCAGAAAAAAGAAAAGAGACTCAAAAAATGTGAGGAAACTCTAAGGGAGCTCTGTGACAACATGAAGAGAAATAACATCTGCATCATAGGGGTTCCTGAAGAAGAGGAGAAAGAACAAGAAATAGAAACTTTGTTCAATCAAATCATAGCTGAAAACTTCCCTAAATTAAAGCTGGAAAACGTTTTACAAGTTCAAGAAGCACAGAGAACTCCATTAAAGAGAAACTCAAAGAAATCTACACCAAGAGACATCATAGTTAAAATACCAAAGCTAAGGGATAAAGAGAAAATTTTAAAAGCTGCTAGAGAAAAAAAGGCTGTCACCTACAAAGGAGCCCCATAAGGATGACATCCGACTTCTCAACAGAAACACTTGAGGCCAGAAGGGAATGGCAAGATATATTCAAAGTAATGCAGAACAAGAACCTACAACCAAGACAACTCTATCCAGCAAGGCTAACATTTAAAATTGAAGGAGAGCCTGACCAGGTGGTGGCGCAGTGGATAGAGCATCGGACTGGGATGCGGAAGACCCAGGTTTGAGACCCCGAGGTCACCAGCTTGAACACGGGCCCATCTTGTTTGAGCAAAAGCTCGCCAGCTTGGACCCAAGGTTGCTGTCTCCAGCAAGGAGTGGCTTGGTCTGCTGAAGGCCTGTGGTCAAGGCACATGTGAGAAAGCAATCAATGAACAACTATGGTGTCACAATGACAACGAAAACTAATGATTGATGCTTCTCATTTCTCTCTGTTCCTGTCTGTCTGTCCCAACCTATCCCTCTCTCTGTCCCTGTAAAAAAGAAAAAAAAAATTGAAGGAGAAATAAAGAGCTTCCCAGAAAAAGAAAGCCTGAAGGAATTCATAAAAACCAAACCAATTCTGCAAGACATACTAAGGGGCCTGTTGTGAACAGTTTAAAGGGAGGAAAGAATAGAGCAAAAGAAGAATACAGCTTTAAAGGATAAAATGGCAATAAACAACTACATATCAATAATAACCTTAAATGTAAATGGATTAAATGATCCAATCAAAAGACATAGGGTAGCTGCATTGATAAAGAAACAGGACCCATACATATGCTGTCTATAAGAGACACACCTTAAAACAAAAGATGCACATAGACTGAAGGTAAAAGGATGGAAAAAAATATTTCATGCAAATGGAAATTAAAAAAAAGCAGGGGTAGCAATACTTATATCTGACAAAATGGACTTTAAAACAAAGGCTGTAGTAAGAGATAAAGAAGGACACTACATAATGATAAAGGGAACAATTCAACAGGAAGATATAACTATTACAAATATCTATGCACCAAATATAGGAGCCCCAACATACATAAAGCAGACTTTGATGGATATAAAGGGCGAGATTAACAGCAATACTATCATAGTAGGGGATTTCAATACCCCTCTAACAACACTGGATAGATCCTCAAGAAAGAAAATTAATAAAGAAACAGCAGACTTAAAGGAGACACTAGATCAACTTGATTTAATAGATATCTTCAGAACTTTTCACCCTAAAGCAGTAGAATATACATTCTTCTCAAGTGCTCATGGTATGTTTTCTAGGATAGACCACATGTTAGGACACAAAAATGGTCTCAGTAAATTTAAGAAGATTGAAATCATATCAAGCATTTTCTCTGATCACAATGCCATGAAACTAGAAATCACCCACAAAAGAAAAACTGAAAAATACTTAAACACTTGGAAACTAAATAGCATGTTATTAAATAATGAATGGATTAACAATGAGATCAAAGAAGAAATAAAAAAGTTTCTGGAAACGAATGATAATGAGCAAACATCAACTCAAAATTTATGGGACACAGCAAAAGCAATACTGAGAGGAAAGTTCATTGCACTACAGTCATACCATAACAAGCTAGAAAAAGCTCAAATAAGCAACCTGACCCGGCATCTAAAAGAACTAGAAAAGCAACAGCAAATAAAGC
Organism: Rhynchonycteris naso; assembly: GCA_037038555.1. NCBI lineage: Eukaryota > Metazoa > Chordata > Mammalia > Chiroptera > Emballonuridae > Rhynchonycteris > Rhynchonycteris naso. The sequence continues at coordinate 32,052,931 of CM072999.1, read as the reverse complement.
CCAGGACCAGTAGAAGGAAGGAAATAATAAAGATCATAGCAGAAATAAATGACATAGAGGCTAAGGAAACAATACAGAGTATCAATGAAACCAGGAGCTGGTTCTTTGAAAAGATAAACAAGATTGATGAACCTTTAACTAGTCTCACCAAGAAAAAAAGAGAGAGGACTCAGATAAATAAAATTAGAAATGAGAGTGGAGAAATAACAACTGACACAACAGAAATACAAAGTATTGTAAGAAAATACTATGAAGAACTCTGCCAAAAAATTAGACAACCTAGGTGAAATGGACAAATTTCTTGAATCATATAATCTTCCAAAAATCAATCTGGAAGAATCAGAACACCTGGTCAGACCAATTACAACAAATGAGATCGAAACAGTTATCAAAAACTCCCAAAAAAGAAAAGTCCTAGGCCTGATGGCTTCACAAGTGAATTTTACCAAAAATTCAGAAAAGAACTAACTCCTATCCTCCTCAAGCTATTTCAAAAAATTCAAGAGAAAGGAAGACTTCCAAACTCCATTAATGAGGCGAGCATAATTCTGATCCCGAAACCAGGCAAAGACAACACAAAGAAAGAAAATTGTAGGCCAATATCCCTGATGAATTTAGATGCTAAAATTCTCAACAAAATATTAGCCAACCGGATCCAGCAATATATGAAAAAAATCATACACCACGATCAAGTGGGATTTATTCTAGAGAGGCAAGGCTGGTTCAATATTCGCAAATCAATCAATGTGATTCATCACATAAACAAAAGGAAGGACAAAAATCACATGATAATTTCAGTAGATGCAGAAAAAGCATTTGATAAAATCCAGCACCCTTTCATGCTCAAAACTCTTAGTAAAGTGGGAATACAGGGAACATTTCTTAACATGATAAAGGCTATCTATGACAAACCCACAGCAAGCATCATACTAAATGGGCAAAAATAAAAAGCAATCCCCTTAAGATTAGGAACCAGGCAGGGTTGCCCCCTTTCACCACTCTTATTCAACATAGTTCTGGAAGTCCTAGCTACAGCAATCAGACAAGAAGAAGAAATAAAAGGCATCCAAATTGGAAAAGAAGAAGTAAAACTGTCATTATTTGCAGATGATATGATATTATATATAGAAAACCCTAAAGTCTCAGTCAAAAAACTACTGGACCTGAAGAATGAATTCAGCAAGGTGTTAGGATATAAAATTAATACTCAGAAATGAGAGGCATTTTTATATACCAACAATGAACTGTCAGCAAAAGAAATTAAGGAAACAATCCCCTTTACTATTGCAACCAAAATAATAAAGTACCTAGGAGTAAGTTTAACCAAGGATGTTAAGGACTTGTACTCGTAAAATTATAAAACATTGATAAAAGAAATCAAGGAAGATACAAACAAGTGGAATCATATACTGTGCTCATGGTTAGTAAGAACAAACATCATTAAAATGTGTATATTACCCAAAGCAATTTATAAATTCAATGCAATACCAATTAAAATACCAATGACATACTTCAAATTATAGAACACATATTCCAAAAATTTATATGGAACCAAAAAAGAACACGAATAGCCTCAGCAATCTCAAAAAGAAAAAATAAAACAGGAGGTATCACTCTTCCTGATATCAAGGTATACTACAAGGCTATTGTACTCGAGACAGCCTGGTACTGGCATAAGAACAGGCACATAGATCAATGGAACAGAACAGAGAACCCAGAAATAAACCCACAGCTTTATGGACAACTGATATTTGACAAAGGAGGAAAGAACATACAATGGAGTAAAGACAGCCTCTTTAACAAATGCTGTTGGGAAAATTGGACATCTACCTGCAAAAAAACGAAACTAGACCATCAACTTACACCATTCACAAAAACAAACTCAAAATGGATAAAAGACTTAAATGTAAGCTGTGAAACCATAAGCATCTTAGAAGAAAACATAGGCAGCAAGCTCTCTGACATCTGTTGCAGCAATATATTTGCCGATTTATCTCCATGGGGAAATGAAATAAAAGGCAAGATAAACAAATGGGACTATATCAAACTAAAAACCTTTTGCACAGCTAGAGACAATAAGAACAATAAAAAGACAAACCACACAATGGGAAAACATATTCGACAACACGTCTGATAAGGGGTTAATAACCAAAATTTATAAAGAACTTATAAAACTCAACACCAGGAAGACTAAGAATCCAATCAAGACATGGGCAAAATAAATGAATAGAAATTTCTCCAAAGAGGACATACAGATGGCCAATTGGCATATGAAAAAATGCTCAACATCACTAATCATTAGAGAAATGCAAATTAAAACCACAATGAGATATCACCTCACACCAGTCAGAATGGCGCTCATCAGCAAAACAGCACAATAAGTGCTGGCGAGGATGTGGAGAAAAGGGAACCCTCCTGCACTGCTGGTGGGAATGCAGACTGATGCAGCCAGTTTGGAAAACAGTATGGAGAGCCCTCAAAAAATTAAAAATCGAACTGCCTTTTGACCCAGCTATCCCACTTTTAGGAATATACCCTAAGAACACCATAGCACTGTTCGAAAAGAAGAAATTTGCCCCCATGTTCGTGGCAGCATTGTTCACAATAGCGAAGATCTGGAAACAGCCCAAGTGTCCGTCAGAGGACGAGTGGATTAAAAAGCTTTGGTACATATATACTATGGAATACTACTCAGCCATAAGAAATGATGACATCGGATCATTTACAACAAAATGGATAGAACTTGATAACATTATACGGAGTGAAATAAGTGAAACAGAAAAAAACTGAGCACAGCATGATTTCATACATAGCTGGGTCATAAAAGCGAGAGTATGAGACATGGCCAAGAGTGTGGTGTTTACGGGGAGGGGGAAGAGAGGAGAGAGAGGGAGGGGCACAAAGAAAACCAGATAGAGGGTGACAGAAGCCAATTTGACTTTGGGTGATTGGTATGCAACATAATTGAATGATAAGATAACCTGGAGATGTTTTCTTTGAACAAATGTACCCTGATTTATTAATGTCACCCCATTAAAATTAATAAAAATTAAAAAAAATGAAAAAACAAATTATTAACATGGTTTATATTTAAACAATTAAGTGGCATATTAAGTATCTATTGTTTCATTAACAAAGTACCCCAATGTTTAGCAGCTTAAAATGGAAAACGTGTCATCTCACATAGATTTTGAAGTTTAGGTCGCTGGGAGTGCCTTAGCTAGGTGTTTCTGGCTCAGGGTTGCTTAAGAGCTTGAAATCAAGCTGATGACCAGGCCTGTGGTCATCTCAAGGCTTGCTTGGGGCTAGAAAATCTTGGGGAATTCCAATCACTCATGTAGTTGCTGGAAGGCTTCTCTTCCATCCCAGATTTTAGCCAGAGGCCTCTGTTCCTTGCCCTGTGGGCCTCTTTATCGGACTGCTGACCTCACAGCAGCTAGCTACCTTAAAACGAGTGATCTGAGAGAGAGTTGGTAAGTGAGAGAGATCCCAAGATGATGGCTGTTGTCTTTTATAACTGACTCTCAGAAATGCCACACCACGACTTTGTCATATGCTAGTGGTCACACAGACCAACCCTGATACAATGTGCAGAGACTCCCCAGGGTGTGACCATGAGGTGGGAGTGAATGGGGGCTATTTTGGAGACTGGCTACCACAAGTAATTTTACCCTAAAACTGGAATTTTAGCTATGTCACAGGAGGACTAAGGAATGAAAACATTTTGGTTTATTTCCAAAAGCGTGCCATAAGTATAGAAGAGATATATGAAAATAAGTTCTGTTTATTGAATACTTGCAGTCATCACTATAATTTAAGAATGAATAATTTGTTGTTTTTAAGTTGGTTGACCTTTTCAATGCCCTATTTTTTAAAATTGTATCTTAAACTTTTCAATTTTTTTTACAAATTCTACTTTTATAGGATTGAATCCCTAGAAGAAGAAATTATTTCAAAAGCAGTTAAACTTGTAATTATCGACTCTGTTGCTTCTGTGGTAAGAAAGGAGTTTGACACACAACTTCAGGGCAACCTGAGAGAAAGGAACAAATTCTTGGCAAGACAAGCAGCTTCCTTGAAATACCTGGCTGAGGAATTCTCAATCCCAGTAAGTTTTTCTTTCTCTCTTTTTTTTCATTACCGTTTTTTTATACTAGGTTCACTGACATAATATCAGGTAATATAATTAGAAGGAAATGTAAAACAAATGACTTTCTAAAGGTAGCATAGTCTAACTGCTATAGCAGATATTACCATCTTATTAAATTTGTTATCTACTGAGATTATTTTCTCCTTTTCACAGTTTGAGCCTGGTGCCGATTTACTTATTTATTGACATACAATATTACACTAGGTTCAGGTATACAACATACCGGAGTGATTAGACATTATATAACTTACAAAGTGATCAACCCATTACTGTTGGCATGGTTTTTAGTAGTGGGAGCTGTGATCAGGCTATCTGAAGATGAGGATATATTGCTGTGAGGTATTTTTCCCTGCCCAGAAAGAAGGAAGGGGGGCTGGAGCCACGAAGTGTGGAACAGCAAAGGCTTTATTTAGTACAGCGCTTCCCGCATGACGAGGTCCTCTGGTCCCGGGGGATAGATGACGGAGGAGTCGCACAAATTTAACCGAGTGAGAGGTATTTAAAGGGGTCCCCTAGGGTAGGCGAGCTAATATGACATGGTAAAATCTCACTGGCTGACGGACGGTCGCTCTTTTCCCAAGGACCTCTGGGAAGTTTCTTTTGCCGCGCTTGGTTGTGGGTGACCCTAGCCAAAAGTCCTGGGTTTGAGTTCCTCGCGTGACCATCCCCCGTTATCCACCGACCTTACAATTGCAAGGGTTTGTGGTAGGTAAGCTGCAAGATGCCCTGTTTACCGAGTCGCACTCCCATTGGCAGTGTGTGGGACAGTTCTGCTTGTTCTTCAGTCTCAGCAACATTTAGTATTGTCAGGCTTTTCAATTTTAGTTGTGTATTATCTCAACAGAAGACATTTCTTAAACTGAGATAAAATTTAGTTATGATTTCATAATTTTTCAGTTTGTGTTTGGAAAGGTAACATAAAGAATATATACCAATATGGTAAACTACCACACAGCTTTTGAGATTTATAAAATCAAGTGAGAAGAAGTTAAAGGAGAAAATGTGGCATAACAACAGGTTTTACATATTTTAATGACTTTTGAATTCATATTTTGGATTATGTGATGTAATTCCTTTTGAAGTCAAGTGCTGTAAAATTTATCTTGGATGATGCTCATCTTTATTTTTTATCTTTATTTATTTTTAGAGAGTGAGGAAGAGAAAAAGAGAGAGAATGAGTGAGAGAGAGAAAGAGAAAGAAACATTGATTTGTTGTTCCATCTATTTATGGTATTCATTGGTTGATTCTCGTTATGTACCCTGACCAGGGATCGAACCTACAACCTTGGTGTATCTGGATAACACTCTAACCAACTGAGCTACCTGGGCTGGCATGCTGCTCATCTTTTAAATTTTATTATGTTTTCCCTGGTCAAGCAGAGTAAGGGAATTAAAAATATTTTATAGAGTTACTTAATTGAGTGAAAAAGTATATATGCTTATTTTATTAATTTATACTGTTGCATGAGTTAGTTCTGTGCAAAATATGAAAATTCACTTTTTAAAAGTTGTATTTGTTTGCTTTTAAATAAGAATTGTAGGCTAACACTTTTCAGTATTTTCTGAGGTGATTTATTTTCTCAAGTAAGAAAGGAGCTTTGCTTTTTATTGTTATTAACAGAGCCCTCTAATTAAACAGGTATTTAGTATTTTCATATCTCTTTGTCTCTGCCTTTGTTTTTCTGTTTAGAGATAAATGCAGGGGATGCTATGTACTTATATAACACAGTGTGGTATTATTGATTTTTAAGTGTTTGTTTTAGAAGGCTCTTGAAAAATACTTCCTTTAGGAAATGTCAGGATATTCCTAGCCTAATTACTTCATTTAAATGGAAAATGTTGAACTTTTAAGCTTATACACTATACTTTGAATAGGTGGCTTTGTATGGAATTGAGGGTCTTAAAAAGTATGTTGTTGTCTGGTTTGTTATACCTTTCAAATTAGTAAACCTTATGTGCCTTGTAGTTCTTAAAATATGCTGACGAACATTTCTGCTTCAAGAAGTGTTTGCTGTTCCTTAGCCAGGAATATTCCTTCTCTAGATATCCGTATGGTTTCTCTCTTCTGTTACCTTATTGGCGAAGACTTCCCTGACCATGTAAATATTAGCCACGTTCCCAGCTTCCCCATCTCTCTTTCTGCACTTTCTGCTTCTCCTTCAGAGATTTTACCTTCTAACGTTATATACCTATGTGTATGATTTGTGTGTCCCCTCTGCTCCGTGCAGTGGTTAAAGGGACTCGGTCTGCTTTGTTCACCGCTTTATCCTCAGGATCAGGCATAGTAGTGCCTAGACATGGTAGGCACTCAGCAAACACATCTGAAAATATAAATTGCATATACTGCCTTTCTTCTTGGACTTGAATTAATCTTATATATATTCATATTAAAATTAAATATTAATATTTGCTTTTGACCCTATTTGATGCTATCTTTAATATTATTGATTGATTTTTGTAGTAATAAAATATAATTTTAGATGACAGAATGACATCATGTAGGAGCTGTACTCAGATTACACTGGCATCTTCTAGGAAGAAAAAGGATTCTTAAGATTCTTAAACTTGGCAAAGCTGTTAGAGATCTAGACAGTCTCAGAGATCCGGAGAGTAGAAGAGACTCTCTCTCAGTTTGGTGGAACTAGGGTAATGAATGTCTGAAGGCCTTTGAGGATTGGGCTGGAAACCAAGCATTGTGGCCTGCTCTTGGGCTGTAGACCTGGGGGCTGGCATATTGATACATACTCCAGATATTGTTTCATTCAAATGAGAGTAAAGAGTCAAACCAATTTGGATGGTGGGAAGAGTACTGTATTGAATTTTAAAATTTCTCTACAATGACCATGTAATAATTATAAAATGTGGGAAAAAAGGTTAAAAATATAATTTGTACTTAATTCGGATTGTCATATTGAATATAGTTGTGTACAGTATCTGTGGATGTTTGTATGTAAGCATACCATGCTGGTAGAAGTTACAACCTCCTCTCAGTAATGGATAGAAAGATTAGAAAGTCAGAAGACCTGAATAATATAACCAACTTGATCTAATTGACATTTATAAAGCATTTACAAAATTCCACTCAATATCTGCAGAATATTCATTCCTTTCAAGTACACATGAGATCTTCATCCAGATCAATCATATTCTAGGCCATGAAATAAACCTCAACAGTTTATAAGATTGAAATAGAATACAGTATTTTTTTTTAATAAGTAGAAGTTTGAAGTTTGTACCTCTTATTCCCCGTACTTTTTACACATTCTCCCAAACCCCTTCTCTCTGGCAACCATCACTTTGTTCTCTGTATTTGTGTGTCTCTTTCTGCCTTGTTTGGTTTGGTTGGCTTTTCTTAATTTCCACATGTGAGTAAAATCATATGGTCTTTGTCTTTCTCTGACTTACTTCACTTAGCATAATACTCTCTAGGTCACAAAGGGCAAGATTTCATTCTTTTTCTTTTAATTGCTGAATAATATTCCATTATGTATGTATAACATACATCTTCCAAAGTATGTTTTCTGACCAGAACAGAATTAAACTAGAAATTGATAAGAGAAACATGTGGAAAATCCCCGGATATTTGGAAAGTAAACAATCACTTTGAAGTAACCCATGGGTCAAAGAATAAATGAAAATGGAAATGCACATATCAGAATTTATGGAAGGCAACTAAATCAGTGTTTAGAGGGAAATTTTTATAATTAAATGCTTGTACAGGCATACCTCAGGGATACTGTGGGTTCATTTTGAGACCATTGCAATAAAGTAAACATCACAGTAAAGTGGGTCTGTAAGGCCATGAGCCGCCATCTTGGCCATTCACATACAGGTTCCCATTGGATTCGGGCTGATGGTGAAGAAATGGCAGAGTCGGAGGATGGTAGGCCATTCTGTTTATTGGTGTCTCACCAAGACGGGCAAGCCACAAGAGAAGACAAGGGAAAAGCAGAAAACCTGCTTTTCCCATGGAGGGCAAGGGATCAGGGAGGCCCCTGCAATGGTGATAGCAGGAACCGACAGAGCAAGCTCCTGGTCTGCCCCACTTTATAGCATAGACTCAAAACCTTTAATCCAATTATACAAACAAGGAAATCTCCAATACAAAGCCACCCATCTGAGGCATAATGGGATTCTTCAGGAGAGTGCACCACCCTACATCATCCAATCAGTCAAGCGTGTGGAGAAGAGCTTACTCTTAAACCTAAGCCTTAGGCTATAATGACCCAGCCTGCCCACAGCCTGTCCCAGAATGAACATTAATATCAACGAACTTCCATGTGGGCAGCGCCATCTTCAACAAAGTGAGCATAATATATTTTATCTGCCCAACAGGGTCCCACATATTTTTTTGGTTTTCCAATGTTACCGGATGGGTACCTCTCCTAGAGTGGGTCTGCTTTGGGCCAGCCAGTAGTATGTGGGTTTTTGACTTTGTGCAGGAAAGATTTCACAACACAAATACAGGTGATTTTATTCTTTTTTTTTTTTTAGAGAGGAGACACAGAGTGAGAGAGAGAGAGAGAGAGAAAGAAAGAGAGAGAAAGGGGGGAGGAGCTGGAAGCTCAACTCCCATATGTGCCTTGACCAGACCAGTGCAGGGTTTTGAACTGGCGACCTCAGTGTTCCCAGGTCAACGCTTTATCCACTGCGCCACCACAGGTCAGGCAAATACAGGTGATTTTTGAGAGTATGTTTATTACAGCTGGGGGCAGTGAAACTGGGTGGGGCTTAGGATAGAAGAAGCAACAGGCGAGAACCATGGCGGGACTGCTTTGGCTGACTGAGAAATAAAGGTCACAGTGACAGAAGTGGGCCAAGGAGGGCTGCTGTCAGCTCACTGGGGAGTCATAGGAAAGGAGGCCTTAGAGACAGGTGCAGGGGTTCTCCGGGGAGGAGCTGCTGCTGCCCATTGCGCCCTCGTTGCAAACCTCACAGGGTCCTTTAGAGTTGAGGAGATGTACATCTGTGGGGGAAGAAGAGAGCCAAGGGAAAGGCGCAGGGTATTAGTGCTCCCAGGAGGGAGAGTGCTAGGTCCTTTGTTTTTGAGGGTTTTAAAAGGGTGATAGTTTAGGGGCAGTCTTAGAGGAGGATCTCAATAGAATATCAACTTTATACTGATGTGCTAAAATGAGCTTTATTCCCCTGACTTCATCTGTCCTTGAGTATGGTTGGCACTAGTGTCCCTAATTGGATTTCTATCTATCTCCCTGAGCAGGGTGATTTAAGCTTTTTACCCTCTGGCTAGGGAGAATTGTAAACCATTCATTCCTAAGTGTCCTTGGTTGGGGAAGTTAGGATTTTGCAATTTACTAGTTGGCTGTAAACTGCTTGGCTGGTTAACTATCTGTCTCAGTTTCCTTATTCCACTTCTCCTGGCTTACTAGTCTGTCTCACCAGTACATATTACAGTTATGTTTACACTATACTGTAGTTTATTAAGTGTGTAATACTTTAAAAATGTACATATCTTAATTTAAAAATACTTTATTGCTAAATATGCTAACCATTATCTGAGCTTTTGCTGAGGTGTAATCTTTTTTTTTTTTTTTCTATCGAGAGAGAGGAACAGAGAAAGAAGGAAAAGGGGGGTGGGGAGAAGCATTGACTTGCTGTTTCACTTAGTTGTTTCATTTAGTTGTGTACTCAGTAATTGCTTCTTGTATGTGCCATAACCAGGGGTTGAATCTGCAACTATGGTGTGCAGGGATGATACTTTATCCACTGAGCCACCCAGCTGGGCTTAGGTCTAATCTTTTTGATGGTTGATAGCTGCTGACAGATCAGGGTGGTAGTCACTGAAGGTTGGGGTGGCTGTGGCAATTTCTTAAAATAACACAATAATGAAGTTTGCCTCATCGATTGACTCTTCCTTTCATCAATGGAGCATTTGATGTTGTTTAGCATTTTACTCATGGTAGGACTTCTTCCAAAATTGGAGTGATTTCTCTTGCTTTACTATCTAACTTTATGTGGTATGGTATTCTAAATTCTTTGTTGTCATTTCTGCAATCTTCATAGCATGTTCGTCAGGTTTAGGCTCCATCTCAAGAAACCATTTTCTTTGCTCATCCAAAGAGGCGACTCCTCATTCAGTCAAGTTTTATCATGAGATTGCAGCAATTCAGTCACATCTTCTGGCTCCACTTCTAATTCTATTCAGTTATAATAGTAACATCAAAGATCACTGTAATCTTTGTTATCGCAGATCACCATAACAGAGTAATAATGAAAAAGTTTAAAATATTGTGAGAATTACTCGAATGTGCCACAGAGACAGGTGGTGAGAAAATGCTGTTGGAAAAATGGTACTGTTAAACTTCTTGACTCTGAGTTGCCACAAACCTTCAATTTGCAAAAAAGGAAAACACTGTACTATCTGCAGGGCACTGAAACAAGGTGTTCCTGCACCAGAGAAGAGGGTTTCTAGTCGATGGGCTGAGCTTGTAGAGAAGATACCCAATATAGGCAGAAGAGAGGAAATAATAAAGGTAAGAGCAAAAATCATGAAAATAAAACCAAAACAATGGAGAAAAAAGAAATCATTGAAATAAAAGCCAGTTCTTTGAGAAGATCAATAAAATTGATTAAACTCTCCCAAGACTGATCAAAAGAAAAAGGAGAAACAAATTAGCAGCATATGGAATCAAAGGGGGGATATTACTATAGGTCCTACAGGCATTAAGTGAATTATAAGGGAATATTACAAACAGCTTTATTAAATTTGATGAAAGTAGCCATAAAAAATTTGAAAACAAATGGATATAGTTGTGTTTCAGTAAAACTTTCTTTACAAACATAATGGAGGGCCAGGTTTGACCCATGGGCCATTGTTTGCCAGCCTCTGGTCTGGACCCCTGCCCCTTCTCCTTAGGCTCAGCGCCCAGGGCTGAGTCTACCACTAGTTTAAGGAATTTGGAGCAAGGGTAAGAGAGGTAATGTTTTCTCAAACTAGTTTAAGGCATTGTGGAAGTAATAGTCTCATGAACCCCCACTGTTGACGTCAGTTTTATTATAATGTCACAGAAATATATAAAATTATATATTGTGTATGTATTGTATATATTGTATAAATATATACTGTAGTTCATGTGATGACTAAACTTCCTCAACTCTTTTCTCTGTTTGAACTAGTACACATCTTCTGTTTGGGAAGGGTGACACCATTTGGGCCTCACCTGAGCATGAGTGCATCAATGTTTGAATTCCGTCATTGTTCTTTTCTCCTTAGTTGTTGACAGTTAAAGTGGTACTACCTGGCATCACTTGATTGAAAACAGACGTTCACATCTTGTGGCAGTTTTCAATTATAAAATGCCTATATTAATATTTGAGACTATTTTTGAAATAAACATTAAAAATTCTCAGAGCAAACTTACAAACCTTTGAATATGTTTATAGTTTGAGAAATACAGTTGTACAAGTCTTGTAGAATCCTTTTTTCCTGAATTTTACGGACAAGTGTGACAGTCTGCTGTTGGGATGTAAGATGCAGAATCTTTGTCTTTTATTTATTTAAGTTTTACATTGATGGGGGTGGGAAGGGGGAGAGGGAGAGAAGAAGAGAGGGAGAAAGGAGGGAAGCATCAACTCGCTGATCCACTTAGTTGTTCCATTTAGTTGTATAGTTGTGTACTCATTGATTGATTGATTGCTTCTTGTATGTACCCTAACTGGGGATCGAACCTACAACCTTGGTGCACTGGGATGGCACTTTATTTACTGAGCCACTCTGTTAGTGCAGAGCCTTTGTCTTTTTGTTTTGTTTTGTTTTGTATTTTTCCAAAGTGAGAAGTGGGGGGTGGTAGACTGACAGACTCCCACATGTACCCGACCAGGATTTACCCGGCACGCCCACCATGGGATGATGCTCTGCTATCTGGGCTGTTGCTCCACTGCAACAGGAGCCATTCTAGCGCCTGAGGCAGAGGCCATGGAGCCATCCTCAGTGCCAGGGCCAACTTTGCTCCAGTGTAGCTTTGGCTGCAGGAGGGGAAGAGAGAGACAGAGAGAAAGGAGAAGGGGAAGGGTGGAGAAGCAGATGGATGCTTCTCCTGTGTGCCCTGGCTGGGAATTGAACCTGGGATTTCCACATGCAGGGCCGACACTCTACCACTGAGCCCACTGGCCAGGGCTGAGCCTTTGTCTTTTTAAAGTGTGTGTATTCTAGTATTGGAAAAAACATTCGGCTCTAAGACTGTAGATACTTGATGAAAGAAACATGAGAATATAAATATTGCCTGTCCAAAGTAAATTGTGGTTATGGTTATTTATGTTTCCTGTTTATCATTGACTTCTAATTGTCATACACGTAACAGTTTTTATACATATTGTAAATTATATATCAGATTAAAATAATAGGATTTTCTTGCCAAAAAAGAACTTAAAGATCATTTAGATTAGTCCCTTCATTTTACAGATGACACTCAGGAGAGGAAGTGACCTGACTTAGTCAAGGTTATTTAACACAGGAGAGGACAGTGGGTAGAATGCAAGATCATTTGGATGCCAGTTCTGACGTTTTTTCTACAGTAGGATCATTGTTTTTTTCTGAGACCTACAGAATGATAGAGGACCATAAACTTTATTTTTAATTTTAATTTTATTTTTTTATTTTATTCATTTTAGAGAGGAGACACACACACACACACAGAGAGAGAGAGAGAGAGAGAGAGAGAGAGAGAGAGAGAAAGGGGGGAGGAGCTGGAAGCATCAACTCCCATATGTGCCTTGACCAGACCAGTGCAGTGCAGGGTTTTGAACTGGCGACCTCAGTGTTCCCAGGTCGACGCTTTATTCACTGTGCCACCACAGATCAGGTGGAGGACCATAAACTTTTTAAGGACAGGATTATATCTTCTAGCTTTGATTTCTAGGGCCTAGAGCTATGGATAAGAAATATTTAGAAAGTAACAGCTAATAAAATTACAGTTATCGAGTCATTATGCTGTACACCTTAAACTAATATAATGTTACATGTCTATTATATCTCCATTTTAAAAAAGCATATATAAAATCCTGAAATAATAACACATAGTTAACTTCAACATCTGCAAGGCGGAGCTGATAACAAGTAACTTGTTAAATGATGGATAAATAAAAGGTATGACTTAGTGAGACATGCACCTGATGCTTAAATAAGAGGAACCTAATTTTAAGAGCATTGTGAAGCAACCTGAAAAGTAAAAAAAAAAAAAAAAAATTGCTATTGGGGTTTTTATACTTACAGTTATATTTATATTCATTTAAATATTTACCTTTTAAAATCTAATTTGAATTTTTTATGCTCACTGCTGAAATTCTTGGCTTGTTTTTGTATTGTCTTGACTTTTGTAATGTGTTTTTTGTTTTATTTCCCATCTTGAGTTTTGTAAGCTATTTGAGTAAAGAGAATAAAAATATCTTGCTTAATTAAAAGGACTTTAACTTTCAAGATGCTTCTTTGAAAATGCTTCAATTGCATTTTTGAACAGGTCAATACAGATGCTAAAAAATGTACAAAATGTCAAGATGTAAATTATTGTTTCAGATAATTCAACAAGTTTAGTTCAGTTAGTATATGAGTAACGTTGAAGTTTCATGTTTCTTTCCCCTCATTTCTTCCTACTTTCATTTTTTGATATTCTGCAAATGTTTTCTAGTGTAAGGTAGCTAGTACCAGTTAATAGTATTTAGAAAAGTGCATATCAATAAAACTTTGAATATACTATTTAAATACTCCAAGAAGGAAAAGTCTTAATTTCATTGAGAGATGCTGTTAAAATCTAAACTATTTTACTGAGATGTGATTATAACTAGTTTTTTTTGTTGTTGCCATCTGTATTCTTGATTGTGCCTTTTGAGAATATGCATTGCATTAATTCAATGAATTTCAACCTGTATGCTGCAAGAATTTTTTTTTTTTTTATAGAGACAGAGAGAGTCAGTGAGAGGGATAGATAGGGACAGACAGACAGGAATGGAAAGAGATGAGAAGCATCAATCATCAGTTTTTCGTTGTGACACCTTACTTGTTCATTGATTGCTTTCTTATATGTGCCTTGACCGCAGGCCTTCAGCAGACGGAGTAACCCTTTGCTGGAGCCAGCGACCTTGGGTCCAAGCTGGCGAGCTTTTTGCTCAAGCCAGATGAGCCCGCACTCAAGCTGGCGACCTTGGGGTCTCGAACCTGGCTTTTCCGCATCCCTGTCCAACACTCTGTCTACTGCGCCACCATCTGGTCAGGCTGCAAGAATTTTTAAAACATGTAATACCTGGCTATTGAGTCAGGGGCACTTACCTCTTTTCTCTTAGACTGTTAAATTAAAATATGACAATAGCCACCATAACAATAGCCATTCAGTGTGAGTGAATCAAAATTATACTATTCTTTTCTGTCAGATCAGCAAAAAATATATTTTGGGGTATGCAATAGAATATTACTAATTAGTTTATAAAAATGGTTGAAAATTGTTGCTCTAATTTATTGCATAACAAAGTTTATTCTCAAATCTTAATGCTCATAACATATTTAAAGCTACTTAGAAAAATGAATTAAAATGTGTATTTCCTTTTATTATTTTAAAGGCATAAGCCTTTAAAATGATTAACAAGTGGAAACTGTTTTTGTTTTAAGTAAGGCAAATATTATAAGGTTAGACTTTTTATTATCATTTGTAAACAGTAGAAAATATGCTCTGTGTTCTGAATTTAATGACAAATTTCATATGGACCACAATTTCTTTTCTTTTACTGTTAGCTGTCCCATCATGCAAAGTACGTTTAATCTGTCAGGGTTTTACCTTATCTTAGATTCTAATAGATATTGAAAGTTCTTTAAAAATAGAAAAGTTGGCTAATGCGTTTAAAATAATTAAGGTTTTGTTAATTACAAAATTGCAATACTGTGTTTATGAGTAGTGGGATAGAAGAAAAAGAAATGTATGTACCAAATTTTGACATTTGTTCTTTTCACAAACATAAAAGTTCAGGGCTTGCAATTCTGTGAAAGCCACATGAGCTTTCTCTGATTGTAACATAGGAATCCTAGACTCTACACACATGAAATAACCCGACATAATTCTAGGGTTACATTTTGTTAGTTACTGAAAGCAAACACTATAGGACTTCTATGAGGTAGAAAAGTCCTTTACAGTTTTTTTCTTTTCCATAAGTGCCTTTTGTTTGCTCACTAACATTTGAACTCAGATTATTATATTTTTTAAATTGAATTTTATTGGGGTGGCATTGGTTAATATACTTTTATAAGTTTCAGGTGCCCAATTCTGCAGCACATCTCTGTACACCATATTGTGTGTTTAGCTCTCAAGACAAGTCTTTGTTCATCACCACTGATCCTCTATACCCTCCTCTACACGCCCACCCCCACATGACAGCTACCCTTTATTCATTCAGGTGGCTGAAACTCACCCTGTAGACTAAACCTTTATTTCATCTTTCAGTGATAATAATTCTAGAAAAAAAATTATTTTTTGTAGCTCTTTATAATTCATAAAACTTTGCTTTTGTTGTTGACTAGAGCAAAAAGCTAGAAACAAGTTGAAGATCAACGAGTAGGTGATTGGCTAAATCAGTGGTGGTGCATCCATCTGATAGAACATTGCGCCGTTGTGAAAATGAATGAGGTAGCCCAGAAATGCATTCCAGGTTATGTAAGAAAGCATTAGCTCAGCTGGCTTGGGCTGCTGAAACCCAGCATATTCAGAAGAAAGGCCTGTCTTCAAAATTGGCCCTTGACTGGCTCTTGGGAGATGAACTCTGAGCCCTAGAACATTCTGCCTAATAAGAGTGTTTTTGTATGCCTGAGGCCCTGGACCACACAGTACCAGCTTTATTAGATAGTTTATGCAAAAAAATGTGATTTATGGTGAGCACCTATTTTGCTCTGGGGCTGGCATTTGAATAGCTGAGGTCAGTCATGCAGGCCCTGTGTGTCTTCTGACTGAATAAAAACCAATAAAAACCATGGACACCAGTGCTTGGACAAGAGTTCCAGGTTGACATCACCTCACTTGTGTTGTCACACATCATTGCTGGGAGAATTAAGTATGTCCTTGCGGCTCCATTGGGGGCTGACACCTGGAAGGTTGTGCCTGTTTTTTCCTGGACTTTGCTCATGATTCTTTTCTCTTCACTTAATTCATTCTGTATCCTCTGCTGTACCAGCTTTTCTGAGTCCTGTGGGTCTTTCCATGGTGAATCATCGAGCCAGAGAGTGACCTTGGGGACCCCTGGCACGCACAGGTATCGGTAGATATGTGCAAGAATATTTATGGCAGCTCCATTGGCAATTGCTCAAAAGTGGCAAAATTTAGTTACTATTACATCACTCTTAATGTATTGTTTTTTGATAATTGTACTATGCTTATGTACGATGTTAACATTAGGGGACGCTGGATAAAGGGCATATAGGAACTCTGCTCTTTTTGCAACTGTTTGTTGAGTCTAAAATTATTTTAAAATAAAAAAAGTTAAAAAAGGAGAGTGAGGTCGGGTGCTTTTATATGCATAAGTTGGCTCTGGAAGCTCGAAAAGAAACTCTGTTGGTTGCATCTGGAAAAGGAAAAAAGGGGCTGGAAGGATACTTACAATTGATGCATTGGGTCTCATCCATTTAGTCATTGGTCCTATCAATGGTACCTAATACCTCTTTAATTTAAACTCTTCATTTTTTAGCAAATCTAGTCTCCATTTCAGTATATATTCTGTACTTGATTACTTCCCATCTTGATTACCCTGGTTCTTGGGGGTTAAGAGTACTGGTTTTGGAATTAGATATTGATTTGAATCATGGCCTCTCTACTAATTTTATGACCTTGCGTTAGTTATTTATCTTTGCTCCAACTCTTAGTTTCCCATTTGAAAAATGGGGATAATAATGTCTGACTCATGCGGGTGTGAAGATTAAATGAGATAATGTCTGTAATGTTCTTTGCACAATGTTTGACACAGTCAGTAAAAGGTAGCCATTAATGATTAATTTTAGTAGTTACCTCATTCCAGATGCTTGGTATATTTTATCTTTCTTCTCCTAACATTTTTTTTTCAAAAGGCTTCAAGATCCTCAAAAGGGAAAATTATGTCTTACTGTTGTATCCCCTTTTAGCTGTTTTGTTGATGGATATTTTACTGCCTGGACACTCCTTTACCTGGTTAACTCATTCTTTGGGTCTCAGAGTCTCTCTTTTTTCCTTTTGAATTCCACCCTCAGAGTTTGTGTACAAAACTCTGTACTTGACACTGTGAGAATATAAAGATGAATAAGACGTAGTCTTTGCCCTTAAGGATTCTATAAATAAGCTAACTGTAGGAAACAAATGGCTCTCTGTGGTATAATGGAGAATGAGCTAACTATATTGTCTACTGCTCTTCTTCTGTTTCTAACAGATATGTAAGTAGCTTGGTACCCCACTTCTCTGTTCTGTTTTGGGACTATAGATTATACAGAGAGAAATAAAGGCAGGTAGGCTATAACTTCATAGGTTCTAGTTATGTCTAACCCTGACCCTTGCTGTCCAAGAAGCAATTACCTAATTGAATACTATCAACAGCTACTTCTCTCCTGGATTAGTATTACAGTGTCTTTTTTTTTTTTTT
Source organism: Rhynchonycteris naso (assembly GCA_037038555.1). Classification (NCBI taxonomy): domain Eukaryota; kingdom Metazoa; phylum Chordata; class Mammalia; order Chiroptera; family Emballonuridae; genus Rhynchonycteris; species Rhynchonycteris naso. The sequence goes on along the minus strand of CM072999.1, from coordinate 32,035,185 downwards.
TTTACAAATGTCTTTTTAATTTTTTATTTTTATTTTATTCATTTTAGAGAGGAGACACAGAGTGAGAGAGATAGAGAGAGAGAGAGAGAAAGAGAGAGAAAGGGGGGAGGAGCTGGAAGCATCAACTCCCATATGTGCCTTGACCAGAGCAGTGCAGGGTTTTGAACTGGCGACCTCAGTGTTCCCAGGTCGACACTTTATCCACTGCGCCACCACAGGTCAGGCTCTTTTTTTTTTTTTTTGACAGACAGAAAGATAGAGAGAGGGACAGATAGGGACAGACAGACAGGAAGAGAGAAAGATGAGAAGTATCAATTCTTCATTGCAGCTCCTTAGTTGTTCAGTGATTGCTTTCTCATATGTGCCTTGACCGGGGTTCTACAGCAGAGTGAGTGACCCCTTGCTCAAGCCAGTGACCTTGGGCTCAAGCCAGAAACCTTGGGCTTCAAGCCAGCAACTATGGGGTCATGTCTGTGATCCCACACTCAAGCCAGCAGCCTCTCGCTCAAGCTGGTGAGTGCTCAAGCCGGATGAGCCCACACTCAAGCTGGCGACCCTCAGGGTTTCCAACCTGGGTTATCTGTGTCTCAGTCTTTCTGATGCTCTATGCACTGCGCCACCACCTTGGTCAGCCATACAGTGTCTTTTAAAAAATTTTTTTTTACAGAGACAGAGAGTCAGAGAGAGAGATAGATAGGGACAGATAGACAGGAACGGAGAGAGATGAGAAGCATCAATCATCAGTTTCTCGTTGTGGTACTTTAGTTGTTCATTGATTGCTTTCTCATATGTGCCTTGACTGTGGGGCTACAGCAAACCAAGTAACCCCTTGCTCAAGCCAGCTACCTTGGGTCCAAGCTGGTGAGCCTTGCTCAAACCAGATGAGTCCGCACTCAGGCTGGCGACTCGGGGTCTCCAACCTGGGTTCTCTGCTTCCCAGTCCGACGCTCTATCCACTGTGCCACCGCCTGGTTAGGCAGGCATACAGTGTCTTAATTGGTCTCCTTGCTTCTCTCTTTTCCTCTCTCTGTTTTTTTATTTCTTTTTTATTTTGGTTAGGGACATACTGTTGACCTTAAACAAACAAATAATGCTTATTCTGGAACAACAAAGAATTGTGATTCAGGATATATAGTCTAATGGCAAACCTGCAAATTTCTTTTACAGAGGAAAGGAGAATTCAGTGGGCTGCTATAAGCAAATAATAGTCCATTGGAGGAAACTGGGTATTTGAAGTGTAGTGGCTTTTCATTGGCTGAGTTGTAATAGTCTTTCATTGGCTGAGGGTTGCTGGGTGAGGAGAAGGTCCTCCTTCTTTCTACTGGAGTAGTAGAGTAGAAAAAGATCTTCCTGTTGAAGTTGGAAAGTATGTCTTTTCCTGTTTGGAGTAATTGAGAACAATCCATAGGGTACCTAGGGTAGGACCCCAGAGGCCCTTGCAACTCTGATTTAAATGAGGTTTCTTTTTATTAATCCTCACAATGTCACTGCTACATAAATTTCCCAGACTCTATATGATCACATCCTCCTCTGCTCAGAAACATTGCAGGGCACCACATATTTTATAGATTAAATCTACTAGACTCTAATCACTGTGAGGGCAGAGAACATATCTGTTTGTTCACACTTGTATCCTTTGCATCCAGGACAGTGCATGGCACATAATAGTTGCTCAAATTAATATTTGTTGAATGATTAAGACTAAATTCTTGATATGATGTTTATAATTCGCTTCCATCTGGCTCTAACCTACTCTTCCTGTTGGTTTTTTTTTTTTCATGCAGGCTGCTGGTCTATCCCTACCTCTCTATCTCTGTATGTGTATTCTAGCTGTGAATGTCCTCTCCTTTCATACCCCTTTTCTTAATTTTATTTACTCTTCTTTCATGCCTGAGCTCTCAAGTTTTGTCTCTTCCCTGAGATTTTTTTTTTCCTTCCCTGAGATTTTTTACTGCTCAATTTTAGGTCCAGTTTTACCTTTCTTTGTAGTGCACACAGGATTTAACCCCCATCAATTCTTTTTTTTTGCAAAAGAGACAGAAACAGACAGGAAAGGAGAGAGATGAGAAGCATCAATTTGTAGTTGTGGCACTTTCAGTTGTTCATTGACTGCTTCTCATATGTACCTTGACCGGGGGCTTCAGTTGAGCCAGTGACCCCTTGATCAAGCCAGCAACCTTGGGCTTCAAACCAGCCTCCTTTGGCTCAAGCCAGTGACCATGGGGTCATATCTATGATCTTGCACTCAAGCTGGCAACCTCATACTCAAGCTGGTGAGCCCTTGCTCAAGCAAAATGAACCTGCACTCAAGCTAGTGACCTTGGGGTTTTGAACTTGGGACCTCAGCGTCCCAGTTCTACACTATCCACTGTACCACCACTGGTCAGGCTAGCCCCCATCAGTTCTGTCTTCTTTGTAGTATACATGATTTTAACCTCTTAATTAGAACTTTAATCATTTATTACCTTGCAGTGGCATTTTAAATTTTGGTCTCCTTAGTTTACTAGAAAGCTCCCTGAAAACAGAACACGTGTATACCTCCTCCATAACTGTATTGAATAGTGTCCGTATTGAATAGGTACCTAGTACATATTGGTAGAATGATTCTATCACTTTTTCTGCTTATGCAGTTTCTGAAGTGTATGTTTCATTAGGTGTCTACCTCAATTCTAATACTTCTTAAAGGGATAACATTCTAACATTCATTCTAAAAAGTGAAAAGATACATGGAAGCTAAACTTGGGTGTCTCTCCCCCTTTCCCTTCTTTCTTCTTTAAAATTGAATGGAGGAGATGTGCTGATAATGTGAAAGTTCTGAACCTTTAATTTAGGGATGCATGAACTTGGTGTGAGACATCAACAATTAAGATTTTATATAACATGACCGGGTGGTGGATCAGTGGATAGAGCATCAACCTGGGATGCTGAGGAGCCAGGTTAGAAACCGTGAGATCACCAGCTTGAGTGCAGGCTCATCTGATTTGAGCATAGGCTCACTAGCTTGAGCATGTGGTCACTGGCTTGAGTGTGGGATCATAGACATGACCCTGTGGTTACTGGCTTGAGGCCAAGGTTGCTGGCTCCAGGAAGAGGTCACTGGCTCAACTAGAGCCACCCCCTCAATCAAGGGACATATAAGAAAGCAATCAGTGAGCAACTAAATGCTGCAGCTACAAGTTGATGCTTCTCATCTCTCTCCCTTCCTGTCTGTCTGTCTCTTTCTCCCTCACTAAAAAAAAAAGAGAGAGAGAGAGAGATTTTATACCAAGAGCTGGATCATCAAGCCGGAAATGTCACGTAAGTGCTCTGTATGTACTGTTACTGTAATGTCTTATTTAGAAGTTTAACAATGTCGCATGATATTCTACTCTATGATTTTTATCAAAGAAAGCAGTGTCGGGAAATTTGATCTTGTGTTTAATGGAGTCTACTAACAGCTCACTGTTTAATTAAACTCAAATAAAATAATTTGAAATACAACCTTGGCTGTATGAGAGGTTGGTCAAAGGTCACTATTTTATGTTTCCAATCAAAGACAAAAATTGTGGTCTGACTTGTGGTGGCGCAGTGGATAAAGCATTGACCTGGAACGCTGAGGTCGCCAGTTTGGAACCCTGGGCTTGCCTGGTCAAGGCACATACGAGAGTTGATGCTTCCTGCTCCTCCCCCTTTCTCTCTGTCTCTCTCTCCTCTCTAAAATGAGTCAGTCTTTTCTGGGAAATGTAAAAGTAAAACATTAAACATTAAAAGTAGAACATTAAAAAAAAAAGTAAAACATTGAAATCAAATGATAGCTCTTTCATCTTAAAACTGTTTTGGTGATTATAGGAGAAAAAAGTGTGTGTGGTTAGAAAGAGAGTAAGGGCTCTGTTCTTACCATTAATGGTTTGCAAAACTGAGCTCCTTTTAAGATTACGTTTTGATCATTAATGATTGGGTTTTGAAGTCCTCTTTAAGATCAGGGACCTTACTCAGTATCTTAGAGTTTGTGTTGTTTTACTGGAAAAAACAAGTAGTTGTTGAAATTGTCCTAGTTTATTTAAATAATATACTGTCTTAAAAGACTGATAATAAACAACAGCATCTTATTGAATACTTACTTTTGTTTCAGGTATTGTAGTGAGTACATTTCAAACATTTTTATTTAATACTTTAAATAACTTTGTGAGGTAGGTTATATTATTCCTATCTTATAGATGAAGAAATGGAGGCTTTTCACGGTTAAATAACTTTCCTGGAACCACATGGCTAGTAATTAGAAGGGTAGGGTTTGAACTCAGATCTGTTTGAGCACCCGTGTTCTTATTTACGATGGGACACTGCTTCATGTTGCAGAAGTCAGAATTATTCAGCTCCCTTGCCTCTATTGACTAAAAGCTATTCAATACTCAGAATATTTTCTTCCGATTTTTTTTAAGTGAGAGGAGGGGAGATAGTGAGACAGACTACCATGTGCTCCCCAGGCAGGATCTACCTGGCAACCCATCTTGGTCCAATGCTTGAGCACAGAGCTATTTTTAGCACCTGAGGCTGACACACTTGGACCAACCCTCTGAGCTATCCTCAGCTCCCGAGGCCATGCTTGGACCAATCAAGCCTTTGACTGTGGGAAGGAAAGAGAGAAGGGGAGAGGGAGGGGGAGAGAAGCAGATGATAGTTTCTCTTGTGTGCCCTGACTGGGAATCATATTCAGGACGTCTGTATGTTGGCCAACATTCTATCCACTGACCAACTGGCCAGGGCCTTCCAATCCTTTTTCAATGAGAAGTTTCATACCTTCCTTTATGCTTTGTTGCTTGGAGTTGTAGCTATAGAGGTGCTTCTGTTAGTGGTATCAGTATTTCAAGTAAGAGAAATACTTGAATACTTGAAGCTTTGATTGCATTTTCACTTACATAGAAATCATATGTCTATGTTAAGATTATAATTAAAGCCTTTTATCTGCCAATCAGTATGCTAAAGATTTGTTAGCTGTCTCTTTTCTCAAGCTGAAATTGGCAAATTTGTAGTTTAAGTTCTGCGATAAGTATGCTTTAGGGAGATAATTGCTAAATACTTGTATTTTGGACCTTTTTTGGGGAACATCTGAAGTACAGACAACCTCCTAAGATCCTGCTTTGAGGTTTAATGAAGACTCAATACATGCTGTGACTGGACAAGAGACATTTTAGTTTTATGACATTGCCAGATGTGTCCAGTAAAACCGGCGGTTCATGAATTTAATTAAAAGTCTTTAGGAACTTAAAACTTAAGGTAGCTTTTATAAACATCATGACTCAAAGGATCTTTGGTATATATATTTGAGGGAGGGACAATTCTGACATGAACTGGAAAGTGATGCTTGCAGTTATATGTACCAAAGTGAAGTATTTAAAGGAAATACTGAAAATGTTATAATGTAAAAAGTATTTATTTATGCTCCTAGCTTAAAGTTACTAAAATTGGTTTTCTTTCTTTCCCTTCCTTCCTTCCTTCCTTCCTTCCTTCCTTCCTTCCTTCCTTCCTTCCTTCCTCCCTCCCTCCCTCCCTCCCTCCCTCCCTCCCTTTCTTTTCTTTCAAGATCTTATTTGCTGATTTTACAGAGAGAGGTTGGGGGAGGGACGAAGAGTAGTTGCTTCACTCTAGCTGTTCATTGGTTGCTTGTCATATAGACCTTGACCGGGCAAGCCCTAGGTTTCGAACCAGCGACCTCGGCATTCCAGGTCGGCACTCTATCCACTGTGCCACCACTGGCCAGACAGGTTTCATTTCTTAGATTATATTGTAATGAACCTCTTTTTTGTTTTCTTTGTGATCTTTAGCTTAGTTTACTGGGTTGTCCAATGAAATGGGATTGGCCTTACTTCAGCCTGAGAAATGACAATGCTGGGCCAAACAGTAGACCCCGCCTTTCACTTTTCTCTCCCAGCCTCTGGGAGTTGTGCTTGTAAAAGCAAACACTGTACAGAAGCAGCACGATATAGCAGAAAGTACCTAGAGTTTCAAGTCAGAAGATGTGAGTTTTAAGAACAAAGTGTATTTCAGCTAGCTGTGTGATCATGGACTAGTCACTTCTCCTTTCTGAGCCTCAGTATCCTTATCTGTAGAAAGGGGATAAAAGTTCCTGCCTCATAAGGCTTAGTATTATTATTGATAATAATATTCATAGATGGATAGTAGTAACTGTATCTTTCTAGATTACTAACCTTTATAAAGGTTTTTACAGTTTGCAAAGTACTTTCATATAATAAATTTTATATATGTACACAAGCATATATATACACACATATATATGCACACATCCACACACACGGGCGGCCCTCCATATCTACAGGTTCTGCATCTGTGGACTCAACCAACTTGGGATCAAAATATTTGATAAAAAACAAGTTACAGCCTGACCAGGCGGTGGCACAGTGGATAGAGCGTCAGACTGGGATGCGGAAGATCCAGGTTCGAGACCCGGAGCTCGCCAGCTTGAGCACGGACCCATCTGGCTTGAGCAAAAGCTCGCCAGCTTGGACCCAAGGTCGCTGGCTCTAGCAAGAGGTGGCTCGGTCTGCTGAAGGCCCGTGGTCAAGGCACATGTAAGAAAGCAATCAATGAACAACTATGGTGTTGCAACGGCAACGAAAAACTAATGATTGATGCTTCTCACCTCTCTCCATTCTTGTCTGTCTGTCCCTATCTATCCCTCTCTCTGACTCTCTCTCTATCCCTGTAAAAAACCCCAAAAAACAAAAAATAACAACAACAACAACAACAACAAAAAGTTACATTGTTGCTGATGTGTACTATGTAGTTAGGCCTACCATGATTACATCTGTACTGAACATGTACAGACTTATTTTTTTGTCATATTCCCTAAACAATATGGTATAACTGCGATTTACATAGCATTTATATTGTGAATAGGTATTGTAAATATCTGGAGATGATTTCAAGTATATGGGAGGATGTGCATAGTTAACAGCAAATACTATGCCATTTTATATAAAGGACTTGAACATCATTAGATTTTGGTATCTGCAGGGATTCTTGGACCAATTCCCCAGATAATAAGGGATGACTGTATATATCAATATATCTGTATCTATATCTATATCTAATCTATCTACATGATGTATATATATGAGAGCACTTCCTAAGTTCTGAAGCACTATGTGAATATTAGTTGATATTTTCATAACCAACTAAACCTGAGCTACTGCCTGTTTTCAGCTCTAGTTATTTGAATGAAGAATCAGGGTTTTCTAAATTCAGATGATGAACTTAATTTAGTTAAACTAAAAGTTTTGGAATGTTTTCTGTTAAAATTATTTTGAAGTGAAATTTTAGTGACATCTGTCTGGTTTCTATATCATTCTTATTATTTAAAGAAATAGAGATAATGGCTCAGTAAAAATCATGAGTGGTCAGGAGTACTTGGGGGCTAGTATCATTTTGGGGAGCTACAGTAAGATTCAACTCCACTAGGAGTCAAGTTACCATTTAGTGAGGGATAAGTCAGTGTGGTTATTTAAGAACAAATAGTTAGGAACTTTATGCTTATAAAGTACCCTGCAGTTGTTAATAAGCTCACATCAATGTTTATATTTTGTTCAGGATTTGCAGCACTGTTGCAATGACTTATTCTAATTCTGGAGTTCGTTGATATTTGTCTCTATGGTGTAAGGGATCTTCAGAGTTCACTCACTTGTTCATTTACACCCGCGTTTTCTCAAAGAAATTGTTCTGAAAAACTCTAGAAAAAAATTATAAAACCTTTTTTATTTATTTGTCTCAGAGCCTCACAGTTTCTAGGACCTAAAAATTCTGAAGTGTAACCTAAATGTTTCGCTTCAGAAGTGAAACAGCTGAAGTTCGGGAGTAAGTACTGTTTAAGGCATTTTGTAATGATGTAGTCTTTGCCTTTAAGACCCTGTTATATCTTATTGGTGGAGAAAGATGTATTTAAGAGAAAATCAACATGATCTAAGGCAGATAGTAAGTATTAAGTAAGTGGTTGTGGTGCTGTTCGTTGCCTATCCAGTACTCATTTCCATCTTCCCCTTGTTAATAGAGCCTGATAGTGTGTTAGTGACTATGTGCCCTCCTTAACTAAAAGTACGTGGCAGTCATGTTGCCCTGATTTCCCAGGCTATTCCACAGCGGCAGGTGGGCTAGAAGATCCAGTTCTGATCAACCATGTCTGTTTTAGTTCTATATTACTGTTTAATAAATTGTCCCAAAGTGTAGTCACTTAACTATCAGCCCTGGCCAGGTTGCTCAGTTGGTTGGGGCATCGTACTGATATGCCAAGGTTGCAGGTCCGATTGCTGGTTAGGGCAGATACAAGAATCAACCAATGAATGCATAAATAAGTGGAACAACAAATTGATGTTTCTCTCTCTCTCTTTCTCTTCCCCCTTCCATCCTTCCCTTTCTCTCTTCTCTCTCTCTCAAAAAAATCAATAAAAACCCCAATCATTTATTTTTTCCCATGCATTATTTCTCACCTGGGCCAGGAACTCAGATAAAGCCAGTGGGGACAGATTGTTTCTATTGATGATGTGTGAGGTCTCAGCCCAAAGACCCAAAGACTGGGGGCTGGAATCTTATGAAGGCTCGTTCATGCTGTTTGGCTGTTGAAGCTTGTGTCACCTGGGGCTCAGCTGGAATGGTCACTCATGGTTTCAATGTGGTCAGTGGGTTTGAAGAGCTTCCTGAGACAGAGCCCCATATGGAAGCTATATTCTTTTTGTGACCCCGTCTTAGAAGTCACATAGCATTACCTGTACTTCTGCTGTACTCTGTCGGTCGAGACTATCACAGGTATCTTCCCATGTTCAAAGGGAGAGAGCATGATTTCTCAGTTGGAGTGTCTGTCACATTGTAAAAAGAACACATGGGATGGGATAAATATAGTGGCGTGGCCATCTTTGAAATATGCAGTTTACCACAACATTTAAGGGAAGATTTCTTAGCAGGGAGGGAGAAGCTACTAAGAAAGCTTTTATTTCCCAGGTAAAAGGGAAGTGATGTGCCTGGCACGTTCCTTTGTTGTTTATTCCTTTTTTCTTCCCTGAAGGAACAGCAAGCACCTCTGCCCTTGACATGACAAACCAATATGCTAAAGATGGTGACATCATTGGATGTTGGGTCTGGACTATATGCTTCCAAACTTTTTCTTCTATGAGACAAATAAATACCTATGTATCTAAATTACTATTATAAGGCTTCTAGTTTTCTATAGCCAATCATAATGACCTAATCTCATGGCTGTCAGCCTTGAGTTGGCACAGCAGTCACCTGGATGGCTTCCTGTTGCTGGCTTACAGGGAGAGGTGGAACTTGGGAGAGATAGATAAGATTTGGACAGTTAGAATGAGGGAAGCAATTCAAGTATTACAAACAGTATGAGCAAATAAATGCAGGCAGAAAAAGTGTAACTTTATTTTAGGACCTCAAGGCTTTACTCTTTGGTCAGCATTTCCCCATTTTGCCCACCTCACTCCTCCTAAACCTCGTTCTACACTTTGTTTCTATGAGTTTGACTTTTTCAGAAGCTACACATAATCATTGTCTTTCTCTGTTTGACTTACTTCACTTAACACAATGTCCTCCAGGTTCACCCATATTGTCACAAATGACAGTTTCCCTCTTTCTTAAGTTGAATAATATTACCGTGTGTGTGTGTGTGTGTGTGTGTGTGTGTGTGTGTGTGACATCTTCATTCATCATTTGACAGACACTTAAGTTGTTTATAAATCTTGGCTATTGTGAATAACAATACCCTTTTGATTTTCACATTTCACTAGGTTTGTGTAGTGCCAGATTAATCAGGTACCAATTAGAATTCAAGTTGAAATGCAAAGATCTATATCTGAAGATAGCCTCGTATAATAATGTATATTATGCATTGTAGACATAGAAATAGTGAGCCCAAACTCTAAAATGTCACATTCCTTTAGGATTAATAGTTTAAACAACAACAAAAATCTCATCTATTAATGAATTATGACTGAGATGTTTGCCAAGTTTTTTCTTAGGAGCAACTGTTGTGCAAGCTTTGAGCTGTGCAGTTGATTGCAGCCTTTGCTTTCTGTGTAGTAGCAAGGAGTGCTTCTTGCAGAGAGTGTTGCATGTCCTGAGTCTCCAGAGGTCTGTGCAGTAGAGCCACATTAAGGGTCAGATCACACAGCCCGCATTTTGGGCATTGCTTTCAGGGATCTCTGATGTAGTTTATGTGATCCTGATTTTTGTTTAAACTAAGCACTAAATGTTTGGCATAATTGACACATGTGGCTACATCTTTTTTAGACATTTTCTCCACAAATTGTTGCTTTGTATTATTAGAGGTAAGTGTTTTCTTTTTTTAAAAGCAGCTTTACTGAGGTGTAATTTACATACCATTAAGTTCACACTAGGCCCGTGATGGCGAACCTATCACACGCATGTCAGCACTGACACACATAGCCATTTTCGATAACACATGGCAGCATACCAGAGAAGTATGGGGCCGCCTGTCGAGGAGGACGTTTCATCCTTGGTTCCTACACGGCCAGGTGCAGTAGCCGAGGATAAAACATTTGCTGTAGTGTAGACACTGTGCCGGAGGTCTGTAGGCCAAAACAACAGAACTCTGGCACAGAGTGTCTAGTTCTGGGACTTCCGGTTAGGCTGTTTTTCTCGAAGTAACACACCACCCGAGTTTTGCTCGGTTTTTTTTGGCGAATTCTGACACAGCAAGCTCAAAAGATTGCCCGTCACTGCTCTAGGAGGAAGTTTTGCTTCCATGAAAAGATTGATAGATTTATGACCAAAGCCCCCATTTCTTTCTTCCTTCCTTTATTTATCTACAATATAATTTATTTTTTACTTTAGTGTAAGGCTATTTTTCCCGTTGCCATTATTATTATTAGGCTATAATTTTCTAGATTCTGAAATAATTTTCTCTGTCATTTTAGATGAAACTATTTATAGTTACTTTTATAGTTATACTCTAGTATGAATAAGTACTAATGGAGAAAGGAGCTTAGAAAGCCATCTTGTAGAATGATTTTTAAATACTATATGCCATCTGATAGTAAAGGTTTTAAATATACCCCAATATAATGGGATTTGTAAAATCAGGAAAAGTTGATGTAGTGGATGCAGATCAAAATGATGACTTTGATGAGATGAGGGAGGAAAATATTTACTCATACTGGATGTTGTTTATTGTCTGCTAAGCATCTGCTTCTCTTTCTTCTGGCCTAATGGACCCATGGTCTTTTTCTGTGTAACCAGTAGGCGTTAGAAAACTTGATCCCACCCTCAGTTCAGGAGTAGGACTTACTGACCCAAGGGGTATATACTCTTCCTTGCTAGTCACTGGTCAGGCATGAGCACATGACCTAATTCTGGCAAATAGGATACAAGGAAAGTCTTTTAAGCTTCTTTCTTGCACTTACAAGAGATTTGTGGGAAGATACTTTGTATCTTCTGCAGTACATGATCAAGGAAGCATGTAGCCCTGGTTATTACTGTCAACCATACTGTATCCAAGAAGGTAGAAGCAACCTTCGGATGAAACTGACATTTTGAATGGTGGAGCAGAGAGATAGAAATGCTATGGGTACTTGATGACATTTTTGAACAGTCTTTTCTGTGAGTTTACAGGTATGTTAATTTGTATATTTCTTTGTGGTTTAAGTCCTTGGTACTCAAATTGTGGTCCATTTATTGGCAGCATCCACATCACCTGTGAGGCTGTTGGAAATGAAGAATTTCTGTCCCAACCCTAGTCCTACAGAATCGGAATCTCCATTTTAATAGAATCCCCAGATGATTTATGTGCACAGAAAAGCTGGATAGCTTGGTTGGTTAGAGCATCGTCCTGATATGTAAAGGTTGTGGGTTCAATCTCTGGTCAAGGCACATACGGAAACAGATTGATGTTTCTGTCTCTCTCCCTTCCTCTCTCTCTCTGAAATCAATTGTTGAAAAGAATATTTTTTTAAAAAAAGCTGGAGAAGCATTATTTTAAGCCACTTTGATTGGGTTTTTATTTATTTCCAAATGGAAGCATTCTGATATGACATGCTAGAGTTTTTTCTCTGAGTAGTGACTACTTCCTTTCAGGCATGCCATAGAAATAATGGGGGAGGGACCATTTCTGATTATAATGGAAACAGCATTTATTGGATCATGATAGAATTTAAAAAATTTTCATCACACTTTGACTGATGTATGAGTTTTTTTGGGGGTTGCTTTTTATAGTTATTTTTAGATGAAACCTAAAACCATAGCCATTACTACTTGTGGTCAAAAAGACCCTAATGTTATTTTTGGCAAGTTAGGAGATGTGAGTTTAGTGATGCTGGCTGGAAGCCAGCTTTGAGAGTTGCATTTTACCTCCCTTTGGGTTACCCCTTCTCATTTTCTCCGCAGCTTCATTCCTTTTGCAACTCGAGTTCTGTACTGTATTTCTGTTCCAGAACCGTTAGCCTCTGGGGAGTGGCTCTTGCAGACTGCTGCCTTTTAAACCAGCTGTGTGTTTTAGTCACATGAATAGAGAAAAGAATTTGTCCCCCTGCTGTAAATTGTAAATTATCTGTGTCTATGAGGGTTAAAGATAGCGTAAATGAAATCCTGTAGCAAACTAAAACTTTTATTTGAGAATTTTCCCCTCAGTTTTTATACAGAGTTAGTTGCAACATTCCAAAAAAGGAAAACATATAAAATTCTTGTTTGCCTATTCTCTAAAGGCTTTAGTGAAGCCTGTGGCAGGATAAATTGGATGATTCAATTCACAAATTAGATTATCTTTTCTATAATTAATTGAGAATGAACTGTGTTCATGGCATGCTTTAAAGGGAGGATTACCAAAGGTCTGTATTCACTCAGAAAGGTCTCATCTCTAAAAGGACTACTTATAAGGGAAATGCAACTTACTGACTGACTTTATTATTGTTATTTGTTGAGTTTTACAATGTGCTAGGCATAAGTAATGGTAATTACTATGAAAATTTATCTCTGACCCTAAAATGCAAATCATTTTATCCCCATTTTAGACATGATAAAATTGAGACTCTAAAGATTAAATAATTCTCCCAAGCCCATACAGGCACTCTAGGTGCCGAGCAACAGAGCAGTGGCTCCAGATGTGCAGAGCATTGCCCTATTGGTTTGGGCTGGGTGCATCCTGGGTACATGTGGGAGTCTGTCTCTCTACCTCCCTGCCTCTCTGCCTCTCAGTTAATTAAAAAAAAAAAGATTTTTCTGATAAGACTGATGGTGTTTAAAATGTGTTAACACCAGGAAGATCTTCATAACAAACATACTTTACTCCATGTGACCAATGCATGGTATAAAATCATTCAAAGTGCAAGGTATAACAATGGATTAAAAAAATTTTGTTTTTTTTTCTTCTTTTCTAAGTGAGAGGAGGGGAAATAGAGAGATAGACTCCCACATACGCCCCGACAGGGAACCACCTGGCAACCCCTATCTGTGGCCATGCTCGCAACTGAGCCATTTTTAGCAGCTGAGGTGGAGACTCCTTGAAGCCATCCTTAGTGCCCGGGGTCGATGCATTCGAACCAGTCAAGACATGGCTGTGGGAGGGGGAAGGAGTGAGAGAGAGGAGAGGGAGGAGTGGAGAAGCAGATGGTCACCACTCCTGTGTACCCTGACTGGGAATTGAACCCAGGATTTCTACATGTTAGGCTGGTGCTTTATCACAGAGCCAACTGCCTAGGGCCAGAACAATGGATTTTAATGTAATAGAAAGTTCACTGATAAAGCTTCAGAGTCTAAATTGCAACTTACCTTTAAAAAACGAAGACTTGAGTTTTGGTATACTCTCAAGGAAGGATATCCATAGTTACCTGAAAAAGCCATTGAAATACTTCCTTTTCCAGCCACGTATCTATGAGGCCACATTATCTGAAGATATATACTTCAACCAAAACTGCATTGCAATTGATTGCAGAAGTCTATATGAGAATCTTGTTGTCTTGTGATTTGCAGACATATAAAACAGTGCCATTCTTTCATGAATTCTTTTTTGGAAATAGAACTATATTTTGCAACGATATGTTATTTGTATTAAAATGCAAAGAGTTTATTATTGTTACCTTAAAATATATGAATAGACAATTATTTAAGCACTTAATTAGCTTTAATCTCTAATTGGGCACATGTGAATGAAAAAGGGGCTCTGTAAGAAACCTAACCAGAAATAACCTCAAGGTGATCTGATTGTGAATTCCTAACTGGGCAGCTCATGGTGGGTAGTCACTCTGCAGGCCTATAAAAGGTGTATTTTCTCCTTAATCAAGCCCTGTCCATTGTTTTTGCGCATCTAGGTTAATACATCTTCAAAATGCTTCTTTTCAGACCTCTTGGAAGCATAATCATGTAAACTGTCCTATAATCCAGTCATAGAGATTTCTGTTGGGTAGATAAAATATATTATGCTCACTTTGTTAAAGATGGTGCTGCCCACATGGAAGTTCGTTGATATTAATGTGTGTTCTGGAACAGGCTGTGGGCAGGCCGGGTCGTTGTAGCCTAAGGCTTAGTTTTAAGAGTAAGCTCTTCTCCACACCCTTGACTGATTGGATGATGTAGGGTGGTGCACTCTCCTGAGGAATCCCATTATACAGAGACTTTCTTGTTTGTATAATTGGATTAAAGGTTTTGATTCTATGGTATAAAGTGGGAGAGACCAGTAGCTTGATCTCTCTCTTGGTTCCTGAGTTCCTGAGGTATTAGAGAGGAGAGCAGAGTAAGGCCACATGGAGGAGAGGAAGCAGCCAAGATGGCAGAGTGCTGAGGAAGAGTTTGTGCAGGAGGAGATGGGAAACAGGTGAATAAGTCTGGTGAGCTGGAAAGCTTTGATGCTAGGAAACTCGGATAAGTCAGTAGCTTTGTGAGCACTGAATGTGTGGGTTTTGGAGCCCAGTGTGTGTTTTTGCTTGCCCGCCGGGTGCAAGCTAGAATTAAAGGTGATGGCTCACCAGTTCTTGGCTCCTGTGTTTCATTACCGACTGTTCAAATCTAATGAGAACTTGCACTGGCCGGGCGGCTGTGATCCTGGCCCCGGCTACTGGCTTTACAATTTCTCTGCCTTGCTTTCTCCCAGGTTCACATAATCTTCCTTACTTTACTCCTTAATTGCAAATGTATAAAATAAACTGTAGAACTGTCATTCTCTGGAACATTTTGATAGATTAAATGGCTACTCAGCCACCATGTTAAGAACAATGCTGGCCTGAAGAAGGAAGAAAGACTTGCTTATTCAGTAATCCAGCTCAGACCTCCTTTGCAACTGGGTGCTGATAAGGGATAGTTGAGTCAGATACAGCAACACCAGCTGCTTTTGCCCACGCCCTTTGACTAATCCATATAAACCCTGTCCTATCCCTCTCTTGGGGCTGACACCCTTGGCTGGTCTCAGCCTGCCTGCACCCAGGCTCTATTAAAATACATTTACCTTTAGAACACACTAGCCTCGTGTTTTCATTCAGCCCATGGTTTTTGCCTTTCACGTTTGGGATGTTTAAAAAAATTTTTTGTTGATTTGAGAGAGAGAGAGAGACAGAGAGAGAAAAGCATTAACTCGTTGTTCCATTTAGTTGTGCACTCGTTAGTTGCTTCTTGTATGTGCCCTGATTGTGGAGGGAACCCGTGACCTCAGTGCTCTAGGATGATGCTCCATCCACTGAGCCACCTGGCCAGGGCCTCAGATAAACTCTTATAAAAATTCTCTATAGATCTGGATGCTTCTAATATTGACATAAATATTAATGAATGAAACCCACATATAAACATTTTTTGGGAGAATCTCACTGATTTTTAGAAGTGTAAAGGGGTTTCTAATGAATTAAGTGCTCCCTGAAAAGATATGTTTAAGTCATGACCCCTTGTCCCTGTGAATGTGACTTTATTTGGATATAGCATCATGGCAGATGTATTCACATTAAAATGAGGTCATAGTGGATTTGGGTGGGCCTTAATTATGTGTATCTTTATAAGAGAAAATAAAAGGAGACTTGGATATAGAGACACAGAGGAGACACACAGAGAAGAATGGCATATGAAGACAGAAGCCAACTGGGAGTGATATAGCTACAAGCCAAGGAAAATCAAGGATTGGCTAGGAGCCACCAGGAACTGGGGAGAGGCAAGGAAGGTTTCTTCCTTAAAACCTTCAGAAGGAGTGCCAGGACTTGGATTTCAGACTTCTAGCCTCCAGAATTGTGAGAGAATAAATTTCTGTTGGGTGAAGCCACCCCATTTGTGGTGCTTTGGTATAAGTAGCTTTAGAAAACTAATATAGGGTCTTATGACCAAAAAGTTTGAGAATCTTTAACTAGGCTATTATAATTAGCTACTCATCTCTCTTACAGGTACTGTCCTGTCAATACATGCTGCTCACTTCTGCCAGATTGCTTATCCTAAAACAATTATTATGCTTCTCTTATTAAGAAAGTATCAGTGGTTCCTTATTACCTAAAGTTCAAAATCAAGTTCAAACTCTTAAGTTTGTGTTCAAAGCCACTTATAATCTGGCCCTAATATATCAGTACTTCCCCACACTGTGTTCCACATTCTCTAACGTATTCCTTTTGGAATATTTACTTGCATGCGCATTCATTCATTTGCTCATTCATCAAACAAAAATACTGGTCCTCGTTGAGTTTTTATTCTAATACAGCATTGTCCAATATGGTAAGTACTAGCCACAGGTGGTTATTCATTTTAAATTAAATAAAGTTAAAACTAAAGGTTCAGCTCTTTCATTTTAGTAGCTACATTTCAAGTGTAATAGCCACATGTGACTAGTGGCTACTGTATCGGGCAGTACAGATATAGAACATGTTCACATCGTAGGAAGTTCTTTTATATAGTGCTATTCTTATAACCAGTCCACTCTGTTCAACTTGTCCCCAGATCACCTTGCATTTTCCTCCTTTTTCAGCACTCCTAACATACTCTTCCTTCACTGCTTCTCCTCACCATCTCCTACCCCGTTCCACCAATTCCCTGGCCTGCTTTTCTTCACGTTACTTACCAAAATCAGCATTGGCTTCTGACTGAGATACTACTTCTTTGAGGATTACTGTGGCTGGATATAACTCCTTATTTCTGTTTCTGTAACACTAATTTTATTCTGTCATGTTTGTACTGACCTGTGTTTGTCACCTGGCATGTAGGATAGATGGGTATAGAGATGACTAGATGGACAGCTCCTACGAGTTTATTGACAGTAGGAACCTTGTCTAATAGACTGTGGTAGACTTACCATCTTATTGCAAATGGAAGAAAAAGTGTGTGTGTGGGGACACAAATGAAACAAACATTCAGAGACTATATTAATTTTAAAATCTTAAAATTATATTACAAAATTACCAGGTACACCTCTGTAAGGTGGTTATGATGCCTTAGGAATAAGAATTATATTTCTATAGTTATGTTTTTTTTTGTGTGTGTGTGTGGGGGGGTCTTCTGTTTCAGAACCCATCTAATTGGTAGGTCTTCTTGGATTTGCTGTAAGCTCTTCAAAATTAGAAAGCTGCACTTCAAATGCATGTGTAGCTCCTTTTGGCCAAAGATGAGAAAATTTGAGTCTAAAAATAAAAAAAGAAACCCAACCAACCAACAAGAAAACACCCCCACTCAATTGATTGAAATGCATTTAATACATAAAAATCATGTATATTATAATAAAAGGAAAATATTCAACATTTCACTGGAAACTATTGAAACTAGGATACTAACTCCTTAGTCTGAAAAGTGGGAATTACAACGTTTACCCTTTTGTATTGTCAGTACTTCACACTGATGAAGTAACCCTTAACAGAAGAATCCCAGCTAATAAATAGGGAAGGAATGAGGGAAATAGATTATCGTCTTGGGTGCCCTGGAAAAAAGTCACTGATTCAGGCAGTAATGGTCAATGGATGAATTTTGAATAGAAGGTTAAATATGATTGTTTTATGCCTTTATCTAAACATACATGATGCCCATTTACCTAAATATGTACCTTAATAGTAGAATGTCCTTTAAGTTTTCTCATGATTAGATGTAGGATAAACTTTTTCTTGACAAGACCACCACAGAAGTAATGTGTGTTATTTCAGTGTATTGTATCAGAAGCTTCATGCTATTTTAACTTAGTGCTGGGAAGGTCTTGGTGGAGTTGAAATGAACAGAAGTAGAAAGCAAATAAGAAAGGAAGAAACATTTAATGATTGGAAAAGCTGTTTAACGGGGAAGAGGATGATGTTTTGAATGATCACATTTTATTATTCATTTGGTTAATCTGAGATTGAATGTCTGTGGAATAAGCTAGTAGAAATAATTCCAGAAGTATTGCTTCCATGCTGCCTTTACCATCTTCCTGGAGTTTGTTAGCAATTTGAGTGAATAAAACCATAAAACCATTACCTATACAGTTTTAATCCTGAAAATTGACCTTTGTCTTATTTCTGAACTTTCAGCTTTTCCAGAAGTCAAAAACAATTTGCAGTGCTTCCAAAAGCAATAGAAAATGTTTGGTGAATGCCTTATATTAGAATGTGTATACATGTGTACACATATTCATATACTTGTACACGCACATGTGCGTGTGCGCGCGTACACGCTTTTTTTGTTACTCTCTGGGAATAGTCTAGTGTTCAAATGATTCCATAAGGACTCAGCCTTCTTTCTCTTACTCTTTTTGTTCTACCTTCTTCAGTGTTTCCTTCACTCTCAGGGTCTACTTTTGGCAGAATTGCTTTAGACCTATGTCGTCTCTTTTTAGCTTCTGTGCGTGTCCTTGAGGTTCATTCTGATTGAACTGGCCTGGCCATATGCCCACTGTGGCTGGGAACTTGTTGCTCCTGCTGGATGTGGAGGGCACGCTCTACCCCTGGTGTTAGGTATGCAGCCCCTCCCAACACCCGTGGACTGAGAGCCTGGAGCGGTAGTTTTCCAAAAGAAATGGGGTATATTTAACAGAAGAAGGTGGGATTGGCAGTCAGGCACAACGAGCAACTGTTTGCTGCAATACCTGAGTAAGGTTTGTTGGAAAGACCTGAATTTAATAGAGAATAAGAAAAATGGTGGTACTTTGGAGAAAGGAAAGGGCCTGAATGAATTCTTTGGGCATGGACTTCCTTCTGCTTGCCTTCTCCCTTGCTTTTGCAATAGCTTACTATTTTCCCCAGAATTCAATCCTCGAGCTTTCTGGCCTTCTATCCTTGCTGCAGGGAAATGATGTCAGGTAAGTAGGGAGTGTGAAGGAAAGTAAGCACAAAGGCCCTGTTTTCCTGCAGCTTTAGTCCTGCCTCCCAGACCTACTGCCAGAGACACATCCAAGGCCTCGTCCCAGCTTTCGTCTTGACATTAGGGGCTTAAATTTGTCATTCTTACATAACACGTAGGCTATTTATCAAATGACATGCTTGTACCACAGGAGTTTGATTTTCTTTGTTAGTATTCTCTAAAATTATAACATGTGATAAGTCTCTATCTTTGCTTTCTAAGCTTGCCACTGCAAAAAAAAAGTAGTATTTCCTTTTGGAGCCTGAAGCTTTATTTCTCCTTAGCTCTTACTTAAGAGTATGTAATTTAGATGTTTGAATAGGAATAGAGGGAGTAGCCAAAAACTTTTCAATAGTCCAGTTAAAATACATAATAGCATGTGTTTAAAGTAAATCTTTGGAGGAAGGATTGGAAATTCATGGATAAAATCATATATCACGTTCCTCAAAGGCATGCCTTACTAAATAAGAGTGGGAGGAAGCAGTCTGTATCCTAACAGAGGGTCAAGGGTTCTTACTTAGAAGTTTCTGTGGCAACTTGTTCCCGTCTTGGTAGCTGAAGATCTCGAAGACATTTCCAACTGGCTTAATCTTCTGGATTTTGTGTTGAATTAAATGCCATCACATCCTATATAGCCTCACAGATTTGCATAAACACTCTCTCTGTGAATGTATACAACGGAATATATTTTTTTCTGTATTGTAAGTATGGCACCCCTTTAAAATATCCCCCCTCCAGAAACCAACTTGGAAGTCTGTGGAAAATTCACCTTATTTTAATCACAGACATGGATGAGGGGCTGTCTAACTTTAAAATGTGGACTTTGGCCCCAGGCCAACATAGGTTCTAACCAAGTACTGTATTTTATGTTCTGGGTGTGTGTCCTTAGACAAGTTAATCTCTGTAGACCTCACTTCTGTCATATATAAAAGAGTTAATCACTCATTTCACAAATATTTAATATTATTTACCTTCTAGGTGTTGAGGCTACATCAGTGAAGAAGACGATGAAGATCTCTTTCTTGGTGCAGCTTATGTTTTGGTGGGAGGAGAAGCCACAAAAAGAAATTGTGTGTTAAAGATAGTACTTTAAGAAAAGTACAAGTAGCAGGGTCTGGGAGATAAGGAATAGGGAAGAGAGCAGGTGCAGCATGAGGGCAGTCAGGGCTGGAAGCACTGAGAAGTTGACATTTGAGTGAGACTTGAATGAGGTTTCACAGGCTCCCTCTGTTGCAATCTTGCGGATAGACTGTAGGGGGTGACAGAGATAATTGTTAGGAGCTTTCACAGTAACCTAGGTTAGACATGATGGGGACAAAGTAGCACTGGAGATGGTGAGAAATGGTTGAATTATGTATTAATCTGGGAGTTTCAGTGAACAGGATATTCTGAAGGTTTGGATATGTTACGTGAAACAAAAAGAGGAGGCTAGTCTTTTGGCTGGAGGAACTGGATGGATGGAGTTGTTATTAACTGACAAGAGGAAGATTGTGGGTAGAGCAAGTTTTAGAGGGAAAGATCAGAAGTTTAGTCCTGTTTATATACCGTATTTCCCCATGTATAAGATGCTGCTATGTATAAGACGCACCTAAATTTTGGGGCCCAAAATTTGAAATAAAATGTATTACATAAAGTTATTGAACTCAAGTTTTATTCATCATAAAATTCATACAATTCCTCATTACTGTCAAAACTCCCTATTCATTAGCTCAGTGGTTCTTAACCTGGGTTCTATCGAACCCTAGGAGTTCAATGAGTCGGTCTCAGGGGTTCGGAGAAGCCTCTGCCGCGGAGGCCAGAATAAAGTAATACCGTAATTTGTTGTGAGTTCATGCACTTTGTTGGTTTTGTTCTTCGAGCAAGGTGATGTTTATGCACGGCTCATTTTGTGCACCAATAAAAAAACATATACCTATGTCTTGAATTTGGAAAAAAAATCATATTTTTTAAATATATTTTATTATTATTAATTCTAATGGGGTGACACCAATAAATCAGGGTACATATGTACAATGAAAACATCTCCAGGTTATCTTATCATTCAATTGTGTTGCATACCCATCACCAAAAGTCAAATTGTCCTCTGTCACCTTCGATCTGGTTTTCCCCCAAAAATAATATTTTATTTATCACTAAAGAAGGGTTCGGTGAATGCGCATATGAAACTGGTGGGTTCGGTACCTCAAAAAAGGGTTAAGAACCACTGCATTAGCTTGTCCTCATCTGTGTCTGATGACAAATCACAGTCTTCAACAATGAGCACAAAAACAAGCTAGAAAAAGTGGAAAATGCAACTAAAAATACTACAACCACTGTATAAGACACACCCAGTTTTTAGACCCCAGATATTTTGAAAAAGGGCGTGTCTTTTACATGGGGAAATACACTATATTGAGTTTGAGATGTGTGTTAGGCATCTACGTAGGGTTAATAACATTTACCGATAGGTAGGTTGTGATAATTAAATATGGTGAATGTTAGTCACGTAGCACAGTATCTGCCATTATTATTTCTGTGACGCCAGAGAATATATCATGACATGAAACAAGAATCATGGATTATAAAAGGGGATATTCAGCCTGACCTGTGGTAGCGCAGTGGATAAAGCGTCAACCTGGGAATATTGAGGTTGCCAGTTCAAAACCCTGTTCTGGTCTGGTCAAGGCACATATGGGAGTTGATGCTTCCAGCTCCTCCCCCCTTTCTCTCTTTCTCTCTCTCCCTCTCTCTCTCTCTCTCTCTCTCTCTCTCTCTGTGTCTCCTCTCTAAAATGAATAAAATTTAAAAAAAAAAAAAAAGGGATATTCAGGGGAAAAAATCACAAAGGAAAAGGGATTAGCAGAGTGTCAGACTTTTCAAAAGTAACACAGGAAGCTGGTAACAGTGGAGTGATGCCTTGAAAATTCTGAGGGAAAATGTTCACAAACATAGATTTCTGTGTCCGGCCAAACAATCAGTTTGAGGATAGAATAAAGATATTTTCAACATGCAGGTTCTCGCCTGACCAGGTGGTGGTGTAGTGGATAGAGTGTCGGACTGGGATGCGGAAGACCCAGGTTCAAGACCCTAAGCTTGCCAGCTTGAGCACGGGCCCATCTGGCTTGAGCAAAAGCTCACCAGCTTGGACCCAAGGTCGCTGGCTGGCTCCAGCAAGGGGTTGCTCGGTCTACTGAAGGCCTGCAATCAAGGCACATCTGAGAAAGCAATCAATGAACAACTAAGGTGTTGCAATGGCAATGAAAAACTAATGATTGATGCTTCTCACCTCTCTCCGTTCCTGTCTGTCTGTACCTATCTATTCCTCTCTCTGACTCTCTCTCTGTCCCTGTAAAAAAAAATAAAAAAATCAACATGCAGGTTCTCAAAAAATCTATCTCCTATGCATCCTTCCTCAGGCAGGTATTGAAGGATCCAAAAGAGAGGTAAGACATGACAGAGACATGTAAGAAAAGAGAAGACATGAAAACGGGCTGTGACACTGGAGAGAGAGAAAGGAAACTCCTAGGACAGTGGTGAAGGCAAGTCCGGGACCAAAGGTCTAGAGATAACAATAAACATTGCAGCAGGAGGATGTAAGGTCCAGGGGTCTCTAAGAAGGAAATTGAACTGAGACATGATGTGTTTGACCATTCTGAGAGTTTCATAGTGTTTTCAGAGAGTTATGGCACAAACGGTTCCTAACTGAAAGGAGCTTACTTCCATTGCTGTAGGGGTACACTCAAGTAAACAGGAACTGCAGTATTCTGTCGAGGTTTGTCAAGTTTAGTACTCTGCTCCTAGACCACCCATAGTTGGAATGGAGGCTTAGAAATGTAGTATTTAGCCCCCTGAGCATCTGTAATCGAACTGGGAAAGCATCAGCTTGGGGCTGACTGTTGGATTAGATGAGGAACAGTCCTTGCCACACTCAGAAAAGAAAGCTTTAAAAGAGGTTTTTGTTTTCTTTTTCAGAGAATGGGCAGGGGGAAACCATTGTTTATTATGAGTTGGAAGAATGTGAAGTTCATGTACACATATATGTATGTATTTATCTGTTTTTATTTTCAGGTATGACACTATCATGTTTATTTTTATAATGACTGTGCCTTAATGCAAGGGAAAAAACTTTCAGTTGTTACTTTTAGGTATACAAAGAAACTGCATTTCATATATAATAATTTACTTTACCCTTCTGAATGACTTATAACCCATTGACTTATGCCAATAAAGTAATGCTCTCCCAGTAAAGTAATAGATTTTTAAAATGGAATTATTCACTATAAAGTTATTTTTTAGTTAGAGATTGAGTAAAAACAAATTAAAATTTTACTGTTGAAATTATGTTGCCTAATTAATTATAAAACTATTTGGTCTAAACTTTGCTTTTTCTTCTTTTGTGCACTTTATAATATAAAATGTAGCCGTTTTATGTTAAACCAATGATTCCCATATAAAGGTGGAACTATGTTCTCATTTAATTTATCATTTGATCAGTTATAATGTACACAGATAATGAAGCAAATATATGAAGAAAAACTGCAAGGGGAGAAAAGGATAATCTAAATGAAAATTATTAAGATTGTGTAAGATTTTATTGCAGTTAAATTTCTATACTACATGGTCATCCAGGGGACTGGGAACATTAGTTAATGTACTCAACAAACATTGGTATGTCAAGCTCTGTGCTAAATTTTGGGAACACAAGACAAATTATGACATCATTCCTGCCCTCTAATAATTCTCAGTCCAAAAGAAAGATGTTTGAAATATAAACAAGCAAATGTAACAAAATAGAGTTATAAGAAAAGATGGGTTAAGAAGACAGACATGGAGATGTAACACTATTAGTGGAACTAGCAAACATTTCTGTTTCTTTGTAGAATAGAGTCAGAAAGGGCTGAGAGCCATCTCACAAAGCATGTGTGCTGCATTCCGGAGTTAAACAGTTCCTCCTAAACAGTATTTCTCTTATTTATGTGATTACAAAAATCACTTAGAGAGTTAAAACAAAACCCAAATTCCTAAACTTCATCTCAGACTCGGAAAAATCAGAACCCTCAGAGGAGGCCTGGGAATCTGTGTTTTTAACAGGTTCACCGGTAGTTCTTATAACCAACTTATTGAGCAAATTCAATTTACTAGCATATAAGCAAGTATTGTTTCAAAAAGTTTCTAGTCTGTGTGAGATTTCAAGCACACATTCCACAACTTTTCTCTCTTGTGTGTGTGTGTGTGTGTGTATGCGTGCACATTTTGTTAGTATTAAAATAGTGCAGGCCAGCATAAAGTTTTCAGAAATGTGTCCTCCCATTGCAGGGTGGCGCTGTGACTCAGGCTGCTTGTGGTCTAGCTCCGAGATCCTGTGTCCTTCCTTTTCAAGATCCAGATTCTCTGTATTGGCAACAGAGTCTGGAAACCGGGGAATAGGTGGAGGGCAGTGTTCTCAGTCTTCTCGTGTCCTACTTCATCCGACCCCTTCTCTCGGTGAGGACCCTCACAGAAAAGGGTAACCATGGCTTCTCCCACTGGTCATAGGGTGGGTGTACTCCTAGGCATCTCTGTTTCCCCTCTTTCTTTTCCTTCACACTGCTGCTCTGGGGGTCACTGGAACTGATAAGACCTCTTATGTACCCTTCAAGGGCCACAGCGCCTTTCTTGCTAGGCAAGCTGCATACTCTACAGTCCTTTTTGGGGTTTGGACTTTGGGCATGGACTCCTCTAGCCAGTCCTCTTCTTTCAGAGATCTCCAGACAATTATCCACGCATATATCTATGTTCAGGCACTGACAGGTTCTGCAGCTCAGTAAGCAGCCAACTTGGGACAAAGCTGCCATCTCTCCTTGCAGATATCTTCACCTCTCAGTCCATATGACCAACTCCCTTGAAATGCTCACTTAGTCAGTGATGCCGCCCCCGTGAGTCCAGACTTCCAGTCTCTCCCTTTCCTTGTCTTAGTTCTGTCCTTGGGAGAGTTGGTTGAATGCACCAGTCAGTTTTGATACTTCTTAGCAAACCCTGGGGGACATATCTGGACATAATATCTGGTGCTTTCCCTCAGATTTGGACATTTACTGCTCCTTGCTCTCAATTTTGGTCCTGCATCACCAATTCTGGGACAGTAGGACAGATGCCTTTTTGAGAGAGAGAAAGGGAGAGAGGGGAGAGAAGGAAGAGAGAGTGAGAAACTTCAACTCGTAAAGCTTCACTTTAGTTATTCACTGATTGCTTCTTATATGTGCCTTGACTGGGGGGCTCCAGCTGAGCCAGTGACCTTGGGGTCATGTTGATGATCTTGTTTTCAAGCCAACAAGCCTGCACTCAAGCCGGCAACCTCAGGATTTCAAACCTGGGACCTCAGCATTCCAGGTCGGTGCTCTGTTCACTGCGCCATCACCCGTCAGGCAACATTTTGTTAGATTATTGATCAGGTAAGTTTAGGAAACATTATTGCAAGTAGCAGAAAATGTAATCAGATTCGTATTTTATAATGTTTAAAGCATAATTTAAATAAAAGATCTCAATGGAATTGTACCTTTTCTAACTCTGTCAAAATTGAAATAACATAATTTGTCTGCTTTAGGGAGAGAAAAAAAGTAAATATATGTATGACCATAAATCTTTGTAGAGCGTCAACATTAGTAAGTTCTGACAGCTTGGTTGTTTATATGGAAATACGTGGGTTCAGTATTTCTGATGCTGCCAGAAGATCAACCTGGTACAACAGAAGAACTGGAATTCATTGACTTTTCTCAGTTAACATTCAGATTTTCCAGATTTATTATCTGGAACCTTTTGAATAAAGGGAGATTAGAACACTAGGTGGCGCTTTATAATTAGAAAATGGAAGTGCTTTATTGCTACCACTAGGATCAACCTAGCAAAGCAGGCACCAGTGAGAAGAGCTGGTGGCAGTCCAAAACATAGATTTAAAATAAGAGAAGAAGCTAAACACAGAGAAAAGAAGTAGGGGGAAAAGAAAAAATAAAAGAATAAATGAAACAGGTATATTGCAAAGGAAGTTGTAAAATGGCATCCATTACCTCACAAAAGTGGTCTGTGACATTTGTTGCTGGTTCATTTCTTTGGTTATTAAATTATTTGACATGTATTTAATGAGAATCACGAAATCTGGCTGAGGAGTCTATGGTGAAAGATATTTTCTCTACCTTCTGAGTTTATAGGTAGCGGGAACTTAAAGTATATATTTGAACTTAAAAGTTCAACCCCTTCTTTGTAGAGTATATTAAATAATATAGAAAAGAATGCTTTTTAATTTTAGTTTTGTTTTATATCCTCTGCTTTATTTTCTTATTAGATAAAACCTTTCCCCAACCCCTGGCAACTACAGTTTTCTGTCTCTGTGGATTTGCTGATGCTGGGTATTTCATAAAAATGGAATCATACAATATATGGTCTTTGTGATTGGCTTCTTTCACTTAGCATATTGTTTTCAAAGTTTATCCATGGTGAAGCATGTAATCAGTACCTCATTTCTTTTCCTTGCTAAATAATATGCCATTGTATGGATATCCTCATTTTGCTTATCCATTCATTAGTTGATGGACATTTGGTTTGTTTTACATTTTTGGCAGTTATGAATAATGCCGTTATGGGTATCCACGTACAAGTTTTTAGTGTGTACATATGATTTCATTTCTCTTGTTTATATACCTAGGAGTAGAGTTACAGGGTCATATGGTAACTGTGTTTGACATTTTGAGGAGCTGCCAAACTGGATTCCAGAGTGGCTTCACCGTTTTACGGTCCTATCAACAGTGAATGAAAGTTCCAGTTTGTTCACATCCTTGCCAATACTTGTCTTTTTCTGTGTGTTTGTTTAATTACAACCATTGTAGTCATGGGTATGAAGTGTTATCTCATTGTGGTTTTGATTTGAATTTTCCTAATGGTTAATGATGTTGAGAATCTTTTCTGTTCTCATTGACCATTTGTGTATCTTCTTTAGAGAAAGGTCTTTTGAAATCCTTTGCACATTTTGACTTGGATTGCTGATCTTTTTATTATTGATTTTCAAAAGCTTGCTATATATTCTGGATATGTCTTTATCAGATACTTGCTGTTCAAATGTTTTCTTTCATTGTCTTTTCACTTTCTTATTTCTTCGAAGCACAAATATGTTTACGTACATATAAATGCAATATTCACAATATAATGAAATAAGGTGGTTTAGATTTATTGCAGTGAGTGTGCTAGATTGTATCATGTAGGTTGCCGTGAAAGGGGATGAACAGGGTGTTGACAGTTGTCTTTTATTGATATTCAAAGCTGTTCCCTAAATCAATATGTAATGTAATTATAGGAGGCCAAAAAAAAAAAAAAAGAGCTAAATTACTAAGAGTGAAACATGATGTCCTCTAGCATAAAACACGCCTTCTGCATACTGTCTTTGTGTTATCCTAGTTACAACTAGTAGAGAAATGTTAGGGGTTGGGATAGTGAGAAAAGAATAGTTGTTTCCTTCTTTTGTGGGTCACGCAAGATATACTCTTTGAGATACAGCTAAAAATAAAACAGAAACAATAGAGGACCACTGTCAGAGAAATACCTTCACAGTTGATCAACTTAAGGCTACAAGCTCTTGTTTTTCTTTGACTTTAAGTATGGCGAGAGTAACTCTTTGGGTACAAAACTCGTATTTAGATGGTGGAGGGGAAATAAATGGACAGAGTGGAGTGGTCTTTGTCACAGCCAGACTGGAGATGTTTCCCCATTAGTAATTGAGCAGGTAATCTACTTTGATGATCACAGCGACATACTGAGATGGTTGTAATTACTTGCTCATCATTTTGGCCAGTATCTCCAAGTAGTGCATTCGAGAGAATTATTTGTGCCCTTACTGCACTTTCAGCTTGATATCAAAGTGCAATGGTAGTAGAGAAGATATTTTTTAAGTTGACTTAGATAAATTAAGAAATGGTCAGCCTGACCAGGCAGTAGCGCAGTGGATAGAGCGTCAGACTGGGACACAGAGGACCCAGGTTCGAAACCCCAAGGTCTCCGGCTTGAACGTGGGCTCATTGGCTTGAGTGTGGGGTCCCTGGCCTGAGCGTGTGATCATAGACATGACCCCATGTCTATGATCACTGGCTTGAGCCCAAAGGTCTCTGGCTTGAAGCCCGAGGTCGCTGGCTTGAGCCAGGGGTCCCTCACTCTGCTGTAGCCCCCTGGTCAAGGCACATATGAGAAAGCAATCAATAAACAACCAAGGTGTTGCAACAAAGAATTGATGCTTCTCGTCTCTCTTCCTGTCTGTCTATGTCACACACACACACACACACACACAAAATAAATAAAATAAAAAGAAATGGTCATATCTGATAAATGATAGGCATGGATGAGTGATCTTATTTATTTATTTATTTTTGCATTAGAATTTGAAATAGAGCAAATAGTGCGTTCTGAGAAAGACACTCGCCTTCTCGAGGCTTTTCCCTGGAATGGGCTATCAAATCCAATGTGGATCTTTGGCTAGGACTTTTCAGCTGTATTATTGAAGGGATGTAGGTTTTGTGAAATAGCCTGGCATGTGCTGCAGTGCTTTTATATTTTTTTTCTTTCTTTTTTTTTTTTTACAATATGAGAATCAGTTCCAGACTACAATTAACACTTATTTATGTGATCGGTTCCCTAACTTTGCTACCTAAAGTGTAACAATGAAACCTTTTGGAATTACAACGCATTTGTCTTTTCAGAACAGTCCTTTAGATGGATGTCTTGTGACTTGTTTAAGTTCTTCAGGCACACTCCCTCCTGACTCCTTTCCACACCCAGAAAGATATTTTGAATCTTTTAAAACTTAATCTTGTGCTTTGATCAGAGCGAAGGGATGAGTCAGAGAAGTTTGCTAACATTAATACTTCTGGGGGAGATCGCACAATATAATTTGGAATCTGAAGTGGCATTAACTGTCCGTTTTGCTCTTTCAGGCTGATGGACAAATTTGTAATCATGAGCATATTGCATAATGGTGACATAATTGAGGGTGTGAGCTTATTCTTTAGAACATAACCCCCAGGAGACTTCTGTTAGGTACATAATAAATATAAAGCTATTTTAAGGTGGTTGTGAAAGTTTTTGCTGTCAAATAGCAGGGACTTCTCAGTCATTTGTGTATAGTTTTCTTGATAGATGATGTTGTCCTTGGTTGGAAAACAGTGAACTCCTCCAGTCTTCCTGGCCTCTGTGGTTAAGTATAGCTCAAATACTATTAAATTAAATCTATTTTTTTGACAGAGACAGAGAGAGGGACAGACAGACAGGAAGAGAGAGAGAGATGAGAAGCATCAGTTCTTTGTTGTGGCACCTTAGTTGTTCATTGATTGCTTTCTCATATGTGCCTTGACTGGGGAGCTACAGCAGAGTGAGCGACTCCTTGCTCAAGCTTAGGCCATAGACCTTGCGCTTCAAGCCAGCAACCTTTGGGCTCAAGTCAACAACCCTGGGGTCATGTCTATGATCCCATGCTCAAGCCAGTGACCCTGCGCTCAAGGTGGTGAGCCCACACTCAAGCCAGATGAGTCCACACGCAAGCCAGCAACCTTGACCTTGGAGTTTCAAACCTGGGTCCTCTGCATTTCAGTCCAACAGTCTATTCACTGTGTCACCACCTGGTCAGGCTTAAATTAAATTTTTGTGTGATAACGTGCTCTCTCAAACTAAGGAGTCAGCATTCTATGAGTCTTGAGGATGCAGTCTCATTTGACAACTTCACTGCCACTTAAGATTTTATCTAGTGTGTGATGAGGTGAGGTAGTGACTATTATATTGGTTCACAGCCTAGGGTGATAATTGGTAAACAAGGGTTTGGAGATAGTAGCTCTGTCATAGAAGAAAGGTAATGATAAAAAAAAATAGTATTTGTTGTTGTTAATCAACTCTGAGTGTGAAACATTTAAGGTTTTTGGGCTCTAATTGGAAAGATTAGTTGGTACTTATTCTGTGCCCATTACTCTGGAAAGTTAGAGCAAATAAAACGAATTCCTAATCTTGAGATACTTACATTTAGGGGAAGATAGATGTATAGGCAGGTGCTATATTTCATAGATGGGGGTTAAGACCTTTTCTCCCCAATGTGAAAGCATACACAAAAGGGGTTACCAAATACACTTGAACACTCCATCAGAAGTGGTGAAAACTATTTTTGTAAAGGCAAGAATAAAATAAATTCAATTCAGAATAGTGATGGCCCACGGGATGGTGACAGAAAGATGGGATTCAGGAGGGGACCATGTGTAACTTCACTGGGATGGGTAATATTCTAATTAAATTGAGTAAAGAGTTCATAGGTATGTATCTTATGCTATATTGCATAACCTACATTATATATATGTATATATTCTTTTGTATCTATCAAATGTTACACAGTTTCAAAAAAACAGGATATTTTAGTAAACATTTCTCAATCTTAATTTATTAAAAGCTTTCATTCACTTAGGATAAGTTGTGGGAGAAATCAGCCAAACTATTTTTCTGTTTACTATCTATCTATTCATCCATCCCTCTGTTTTTTACTTTGGTTTTGAAACGATGAAAATAATGTAGAAATCTTTTCTCATGACCTGAATGTCTTGTTTCCCTGCCCTCTAAGGGTCCATGCACTCTGTCTAGAACTCAGTTTATAGGTCAAAAGGATTCTGTCTGGGTTGGCCAGCCAGACACTTAAGTAATTCATTCTTTCAATCTCTCTCTCTCTCTCTGTACTTAATGTTTGTGCATGGCTTAACTAGGGATTTTGAAATCTTTGCTGGATGGTTTTAGAATTGAGGGCCATCAATAGGGGAAAAAAAAACACAAAGAAAAATACTATTTCCTCTTTCATCTATGTCCCATATTATACAAGTGTTCTGAAAATAGCACCATTTTTCTGGGAAAGGTCGTGACTGAGGCTTTTCTCACCCTTTACCCTTACTCTCCAATTCATGTTTCCTTCTCATAATGTGGTCATGTGCTTGCCCAAGTCTGGCTTATGAACCGTGTAGAATATTTGTGCAGTTTTGTTTTTTAAGTCCTATATTGTGCACATGATGCAGTATTTAATTTGGAATGAGCCCTGAGTTTAGTCAAACGTGCTTCTTGTGGTGTTTATCTTGGAATGCACGAGTAGGAGGGAAGTATTTTTGCATTTTATACATCTGGACATTGTTCATGGTCCTCCTGTGACTTGGGAATTCTGTGTGGGGCAAAATCCAAAGAACTGTATTAAAAATAACATGGGGTTGTAATGGCATCTGACTAAAAACCCCTGAGAATATGCTTCTAATCCCAGCAGAGTTTGATTTTGATGGTGAATTTTTTCAGTTGTGTGGTTCACTGTTGGCTTGAGTAGATTGCTGGGATTAGAAGGTTACCTGATACCCTCGCATGCAGGCTAATGGGCTGCCAGACTTTCTGAAAGTCTACAGCAGACTTGGCTTGTTGAGTGGAAGACTTCTGCCTTGGTTTTGCATGGGGTAAGACAGGGAAAGTAAATTCTGCTTACTGTGCCTGTGCCTCTGTACTCTTGCTCTACAAGCATCGTAAGAGAGACCTGGAGGGGCTGTGCCTTGATCCTGCCTTGTTCCACCTGACTTAGAGCTAAAGGTTGATCCTGGGAACACCTAAGGTGCTGTGTCAGGACGGGGTAGCAGGTGTAGGGGTAGAGGCAGGGGTGGGGGGCGTACAGTGTAGAAACTTGATACTTTTTCTGATTCCATTTGAAAAGTTGTTGTTTTAAACAGGATTGAACGTGGTATAGTACAGTAACCTCCTTTGGCTAGGGGTCTGCTAGGATGGACTAAGTGGGGAGGGGTGTGCGGAAGCCATGCTGCTCTTTGAATGAGTTTGCATATGGACAGTATTGCTTTTTGGCCCCAGTCTGGTTTTCTTTCATTCCCACATCTCATCTTTATGCAGCTGCAGAGAGCAGGCTGGGAAGGCAGAACAAGCTTCCAGCAGATTTGCACTTGAATGAAAGAAAGAGCGATTTCTCTTTCTCTTCAGAGTGGAGGCCAGTTTGAGGAGAAAGTTGTTTGCTTTTTTACTTTCTGGGTAAGGACTGTTTGCTTTTCCCCCTTCAAATGTACTAAAGCTAATAAAGTAGTTCGACCTGCTAGTGATAATTCATATAGAATTTTCAAATGTGCTCAATAAGTTTCCTCATGTGATTATAAAAGAAGTAAATAATTGGAGGGCAAGGGTCAGCATTCTGTTGAGGCCTTAGAAGCAGTTGACTGTGAAGTAGTTTGAGTGCTTGGATAAGACCGCGCAAGTCGGAGCTGTTTGTCTTTGCTGGTTATTCTGGCCTTTCCTTTGGGAATCCCCCCGCCCCCTTTACTTTAGTAATGCATTTTGCAACTTTCAGTTAAAAATTCATCAAAGTTTAAACTTTTAGTGAATAAACACATGCTGGTCCTATGATGGGAATCACAACAGAGAGTGGGATGCCTTCAGCTGGAGAAAGGTCAATAGTAGGGACTCCAAGGACTGATACCAAGATCGTGCTTGTTTAACGTTTTAATGACTCCAAAAGGAAATGGTGAAATCTGCTGATGACACCAAATTGTTTTTGCTGATCCAAACAGGGATTTCTGGGAAGTTTCTTCAGAATATTTGGAAGTGTGGAAGAATTGGGCAATGTGGTGGCAGACACACAGAACTTGGAGTGAAATGTTTCTGTGAAGTAGCGGGAGTAACGTCAGTGTATTGACATTACGAAGCCTGCCAAGTCCTCTATGAGAAAGGCTGTGAGTCCCGGTGAAGACCTAGCTTTGATTCCTTTTGTGAAAGGAAGACTTAGGACAACTGACATTTTGGTGTATAGATATTGAAAACTACCATGGCAATAGTTGGAATTATAAAGTGTAGTGATTGGAAGATATGGTGTCTGAGTTCTTTATTAATCCCAGCAGTAGTATATATAAAAACAAAAGCTGTTTCCCTTGAAAAGGTCACAGAAGGTTATATATTAATTTTATGTATGTTCTTTTTGTGGGGGAAATAGTTCCTAGTACATTCTTTTGACTATTTTCTGTGGTAGTAGATCTTGATTTTTTAGGTTACTCTCTATTCTCTGCTTCTATGAGCTTGATTTTTTAGATTCCACATGTAAGTGAGATCATGCAGTATTTGTCTTTCTCTTTCTGACTCATGTCCTTCAGTTCCTTCCATGTTGTCACAAATGGCAGAATTGCCTTTAGAATAAGCTCTTGGTTGATTTGTTTCACACACATCACTGAGATATGTAAGTTGTAGGGGCTTGTTAAAACACTTGTTTCATTGCATTTTAGACACACCATATTTAGAAGTGACCTTCTCATTTTAAAATTGTTAAGAGTTTAATGTCCCCATGTGTACTTTTAGGGAGGATGCAGGAGATTGTGTAGTAACTGGAGATTCCTTTAATGCATTGATATTTTCTTTCTAAAGCCTACATCTGTGGAATGTAAAAGACCTTGTGGGTTAATAAATAAGATAGCCACTGCCACAGTAGCTGTGGGCTGGCCATCTTACATTCATCCACCACTCCCTCCCTCCCTCCCTCCCTCCCTCTCTCCTTCCCTCCATCCATCCCTTTATCCATCCCTCTACCCATCCACCATCCACCCATCTCTCCATCCATCCCTCCATCCCTCCACCCATCCATCCATCCATCCATCCATCCATCCATCCATCCATCCCTCCCTCTACCCATCCATCCATCCATCCATCCATCCATCCATCCATCCATCCATCCGGTCAGCCACTTCCAAAAAACAATGAGTCACAACCCTTGACCTCAAGATGCTTGGTTTTATTTACATGGTGGTCTATCCATGTAAAACAAACAGCAGTCAGTTACACCAGTGTCAGTATGGTTTTCACACTTTATCTATGGAAATTTTGTTTTGATTGAGCATTAAATGGGAATGGTGCTGACTCCTTGCCTTCTGTTTTCTCCCTCAATGAAAATCCCTGGAGTAATTTCCAAAAACCTCTAGTTTAGAGAATAAGTTACCTGGAGGGTCAGAAAAGGATTTGTGTACAGAAGCATTAGGAATACTTACTGCATTTCTTCCTTACTCTCTGAGATTATTAAAACAAAGTAAAAATTTCTGTTTACCAACTCTAATTTGAAAGTCAGTAGAAATACAGCCCCCCCATATTTAAATTTATGACAGAGTTTTATCTTCACAGTTTTCTGTATTTAAACACTAAAATGGAAGGAAAAGTTAGGAGAACTAATCTAATAGAAGATGGATAGCCCAAGAGGAGAACATGTCATAAAGCCCCATGTTCTAAATGCAGGGCCCACACTGGCTGGTTCAGAGTCTTGCGGAGAACTTGTTAAAAGCAAAACTTTTAAATTCCAGCTCAGACATCAAATCAGAATCTCCAGGGAAAGTCCCAGGTATTATAACAAGTTTTTCTCCGCATAAATATAATGCCTTCTATAGATACACACAAGGAAGCCTGAAGATGGAATGATGTTATAATGTATTGGAATAAAGCATGAGGTAGAGTTTGTCTTATGCAGTTCTGATGACAGAAGTATGATTAATAATTCTTTGAACCCTATTGATAGTACTAGAAAGCTTGCTATCATGTTTAACAGATGGATTCTGGAGCCTGAATGTCTGGGTTCAACCATAGTTTGATCATTTACTAACAGTGTAACCTTAGGAAGAATTTTAATAATTCCTCTGTACCTCAATTTCCTTATTTGTGAAATGAAGATAATATTCATGGCACCTGTCTCAAAGGTTTTCTGTGAGGATTACATGAGACATGAGTAAAAAGCACTAAAAACACTATTTGGCACATAGTCAGCCCTCAATAAAAATTACTGTTACTGTTACTTGCACCTCTAATTTATAGAAATAAGCATTTTGGTTCCTATTGCCATACTTGTTACAATGAGTTCAGGACTAAGAAGAAAGGAAAAAAACCCCACAAGAACAATGATTGCTCAGATATGAGAATGTATGTGTGTGTATGCATTTACATTTAAGGATTTCATATAAAAATATGTAATGGGAAAAAACACACCCTCTAATTTCTTTGGAGCAAAACTTTAAAGCAGGGGTCCCCAAACTATGGCCCGCGGGCCACATACGGCCCCCTGAGACCATTTCCAGCCCCGCTGCATGTCTGGAAGGGGCACCTCTTTCATTGGTGGTCAGTGAGAGGAGCACAGGATGCATCCGCATCCTGTGCTCCTGGAGTACTGTATGTGGCATACTGGAGTACTGTATGTGGCGGTGCAAAACGCGGCGTTGCTCACGTATGCCTCACGGCTCCGGAAGTGCGTTTTGTTTTTTACTTTAAGATAAGATATGTGCAGTGTGCATAGGGATTTGTTCATAGATTTTTTTTTTATAGTCCGACCCTCCAACAGTCTGAGGAACGGTGAACTGGCCCCCTGTGTAAAAAGTTTGGGGACCCCTGCTTTAAAGTAACAGATTCTAGATTTGCTATATTTTGCATTCCTGTAGCACTCCGTGATAAAACCAACAAATGTGATGTAACCCTAACAGACACAGTAGGTGGCGCTTCATACTTAGTTTTTAAAGAAACCAGGGCAAGAGAGGAAAATTGAAGCACATTTTAATGGGCTTTCTATTTCACCACTAAGACGATTTCATCTTAGAGTACGTGCCTATAAGATATAAGGATTTTTCTGACAGAGCTGGATAATAATTTTAGCAAAAATAAATCGACTAGTTGCTATATTTGGACCAGGTTTGTCACTTGGAAAGTATTAGTTGTGTTTTCTGTCACAGATATATGTGGAAGTTATTTTGTTTCAAAATGCTGCCTTATTTATAAGTTTTTCCCCTCTTTGTCTTAGTATTTAATATTTTCATTCCCAGTTTTTTCCCTTTATTATTATTTTATTAAATAGTCATATTTAATAATTCAGCTCTATTTATTCTAATAGGCCCTAAAATATAGGTCTACATTAATGGATAATTGTAGGACTTTTGTTTACCATTCTACTGTGCTTTATGTACTTGATCTTACTTAATCTTAGTAATAATTCTATGAGAATTATTATTCCCCTTTTCAAAAGATAAACAAATGGTCTCAGTGATGTTTAGTAACTTGCCAAGCTCATATACTTAGTGGTTGAACTAATAGCTCCTTTAAGAGCTTCATGTGTGCATTAAAGTTGTGTACTTTGAGAACCTACTATGTGGCAGGCATGCTGAACACTGGACACAATATAGTGAGCAAAACTGACCAGGGCCCTGCCCTTATGGACCTTGTAAATTACTAGATAATTCACGGAGACTCTTTGAAATCCACAGGATTGGAAGTAGGTCATGGAGATGCAAAGATATGTTCAGAGTCACTGTGATTGTTGGATAGACCACGGAGCACTTTCACCAGAGAGAAGGAATCATACCTACCTTGCATGTATTACTATATTAAAATATTTACTTAGGTGTACTCATTGTAGCCAAGAGTAGAGGAAGACCTCCATTCTCCAAGTCCTGACGGTTAAATCAACAATAAAAAAAATGATATGAGCTAAACTGTCTTCTAGATAAGAATCAGAAAAGTAAGGAAAATATGAGTGTACTAGAATGTCAAAGTTTTTCATTGGTTAAATGGTGTTAAAATATCTAAAGCAAGACAGTGTCAGTCGGTAGTGGGAATCTGAGAGACTAATGTAATTTGTGCACAGTACAAACATGGTAGCTTCTAGATGGTTTGTGCCATTTGGTGAAAACTTTTTCTGTACAACCAGGCAAGTACTACCCTGAATTACTAAGAACCCCTTTCATCTTGGGACATTTAAAATTTTTCTTTTAATTATTTTTTGTTCTAAAAGCTTCATTCTCTTATTTTCAGGCTCCTGTAACCTAGGAAAGTATGTATAATTGATGAGAAGCATAGACCAAGAGTTTTAAGTTGAGATTCATGATGAGGCTTCAGTAAGTCTATAGAACTCCTGAAATTTTGTAAAATGTTATGTGTATGTACTTAGGAGCATTACTCAGGGAAGAAAGGTTATATAGACTTCTAGATTCTCAAAGAGTTCTCTGACCTTTAAAAGGGGAAGAATTATTGTAATTAAGACTTTACCCAGTGATCTGCTAGAGTCACTCCAATTCAGCATCATAAAACTGATGAATCTTCCCAAATAGGTGAAAAAGAGGCACTGTTTTAGAGGAGCTGATTATTCTAGGAGTTAAGAGTTTCCTGCAAGGTATGTTTACCTTTTATTCATGAATTGATGACAATATGAATAGCTCTTTTGATGAGAAAAAATATATAATCATGTTATCACATTGATTTTTAAGTTTCACTGAGAGAGAGGGAGAGAAACATCAATTTGTTGTTACACTTATTTATGCCTTCATTGCTTGATTCTTTTATGTTCCCTGACCATGGATGGAACCCACAACTTTGGCATCTTGGGACAACACTAACCAACTGAACTGTCCAGCCAGGGCAGAACTATCTTATTTACTTCATATTACACTGGGGAACAAAATTTTTGTTGCATCCACACAAACACTTGTTCTTACCTAATTCGAGTGTGCTGATCTCAAATCTGACATTAATTTTTCTCTGTAAGCTACAGTTATTTTGCAATTCAAGATTTTAGGTTTTCATCTTATTGTAAAATTTTCAACATTTAGTTTAACATAATGAAGTAGAATGTCTTTTTGGACATCATCTTTGTGAAAATATAATAATTTATATAATGCAGTAAATTTACTAATACACTAAAAGATGTGATTGCATCAGAATTTGTCTACAATTTCAAAATAGAACATATTAAAACACTTATTTTAATCATAAAATTTGCACAAAACTTATTTAAATTCTATTCAGGCAAAAATTTGCGTTTGTAGCTCTTGCATTTGTGTACATATTGAGGACAGTCTCGTCTGATGCTCCAGCAGTAGTCTGCTCATCACTAACAACTCCAAGATTTTCGGGAAATTTATCAAGGTGACTGTTCAGGAAATGAATCTTAACGCTCATGTTACATCCAATGTCGCGGAAAACCAACAGCATCCTTTGAACCAGAAGTTCATAGTTTTCTGCTTTTTTGTTGCCAAGGAAGTTCTCTGTAACTGCCACAAAAGACTGCCATGGTGCTTTCTCCTCCTTATTCATCTTCCTGGAAAATTCTTCGTCATGTATGAGGGCTCAAATTTGAGGTCCATTGAATACACCTGCTTTTATCTTCTTGAAAGTCAAGGCAGGAAAA
The DNA here is from genome assembly GCA_037038555.1 of Rhynchonycteris naso. Classification (NCBI taxonomy): domain Eukaryota; kingdom Metazoa; phylum Chordata; class Mammalia; order Chiroptera; family Emballonuridae; genus Rhynchonycteris; species Rhynchonycteris naso. Next base: position 31,996,742 of record CM072999.1, on the reverse strand, counting down.
GCAGAAATAATATGTTGACAGCATTCACTTTCTCTATTCAGAGCCTGAACAAACTGCTTCATTAAGTCAAGTTTGATGTGAAGTGGGGGAAAAATGATCCTGTCTCTATTAACTACAGGTTCATTCATAATATTTTGCATCCCTACTTCCAGAGCTTCATGTTTCAGCCACTCCTTCTGTGTCCAGTGTTTCTCCTGAGCTCGGCTGTTCCACAAACACAGAAAGCAAGGATACTTCGTGAAACCTCTCTGTTGTCCTAGCAGAAATTTTACCATTTTAAGATTCACACAAATGGTTCAGTTATGCTCCTTAAACTTCAGAAAGTTGAGGACAATTTTTATGTCATTATAATCTTCTCGCAGATGAGTTGAATAACCAATTGCAACTGCTGCATAAACTTTACTGTTGTGTAGGAGAACACATTTCAGACTCTGTTTAGAGCTGTCAAGAAATAGCCGCCATTCTGTTGGACTTTAAGTGGTAACACCCAGCTGGCTGAGAAGACTACTGATATCATGACAGTAAACAAAGTGTTTGTCTTCAGAAAAAAAGTCCACAAAAATTTGTTCATGCTTCCTGAAATGGGATACTTTAGCTGACCAGTGAAGTACATTCTTTTCTTGAAGTCTGGAGGCTAAGAAGTCAGCTGCTTTCTTTGATAGGCCCAAATCTCTTACTAAGTCATTCAATTCGGGTTGGCCAGACTGCTGAGGGGTTAATGACTGCTTGGCATCATAAAAAGACCATTCAGATTCTACAAGCATTTCCTCATGCATCTTATCAAAATATAATTGATCACCATGTTCACTTTCTTCGTCCTTAGAAGAAATAAAACCATTGAAAACTGGAACCGGGAGTGTCTCAGAGTGTGGGATAGGTCATATTGCTGAAGGAATATTAGGATATGCGATCATATGCCATTTTTTCTTGCCGATGCCCTTTGTATGGATCAGACAGAAATAACAGTCACTGCTGTTCACGCCAAACCATGGAATACCAAAAGGCATTCCTTTGCATTTTCCTTTTGTCCCGTCACAAAGCATTTCCTCACAATTATGACACACAATATGAGGAGCCCAATTCTTGTCTTGATTGCCAAGGGGAACTTGAAAATAGGCAATATATGCACATGTCACAAATGATGAAATATTGAGCCTTTGACGTTGAAGTGTGGAACAGCCACATATAACAGAAGGTGTCAGGACTGTTCTTACATTTACACCTACCTGAAGAAGCCATGATTCAATCTTAAAACAAGAGGGTGTTTTTATCAGATAAGAATTTTTTACATTTAAAAACAAGTACAATTATGTAAAAGTGATGTTTCTAAAATATTAATTGCCTTATGGTTATGTTCAATCCAAGAGTCGTTGCCCTTTAACTCCAATTTAAAAACCAATGCATGTCATTAACTGTAACAAAAAGAAAATAAAATTGCGTAAAAACTAGAGCATGCACCAAAAAACGGATTTCAGATTTGGAATCAGCGATGCAGAAATATAAGAAACAGTTATAAAACCTCATGCAACAGAAAATGAAAAAAAAAAAATTGTTCCCCAGTGTTATTAGCTCCCATTTTAGTGTCTGGCCCATGGTTAGTATTCCATTAAATATTTGTCTTCATCTGTTTATGTTTTCTTATTTGTTTTTCACTTAGTTTCCAAAATCGTTGCTGTTTCCATGTTTAGAATTTCTTATGAGAGAGTCACATGAAAAATGTGACTCTTTCAGAATTATTGATTAAAATACAGATATTTTAGGGATGACGCTATTTTGTTTAAAGCAAATTACTTGGGACACAAGAGTTAATTCAACTTAACATTCAGGCTTAATACTTTTTTGTAGAAAGGCAAGTATTTGGTCTTAAAAAGCAAACTTTATTTTTATTCATGTATAGTGTTGCAGGAAATCACTAATGTTTGACACTTCAGTTACCTTGTGTACTGGTGTATTTATGATAATGGAAAAACTTGCTGCCTAAAAACCTGCATCTTCAATAAGGTATTTAAGACATCTCCTATTTTAGAGATTTTTGCATAGCCTAGCAAAACATTTGCAACTATAGGAAACATGATATTTTTCAGAAATGGATACTGATTATGAGAAGTATGGTCACTGTGACTAAGTTAGGTAAATAGTTTAAGGAAAAGCTCTCTGCCTTTTGGAGTTGTATTTAGATTAAGTACTAAATTGGACATATGGGGTTAATTAGTATTCCTATTGCATATGAGATCTAGATATACATAGGCCCAGAGTAATTTGTTACAGTCTACAGGAACATTGTACATATGAACCTTTTGAAAAATAGACTCTCATCAGACTTGGTTGGTTCTAGAATCACCCAAGGTTGACTTCTGGTTAGGGACACTTTTATTTCTTTGTTCATAGAAATATTGTCTTATTTCCTATAAATAGACAGTGAACTCTCGATGTCTTACAGGACAGAGTATAAATAGTACAGATCTCTTGCAGTAGGATTTGGGATCTCAAATCCTACTCAGTATACAGTTACAGTATTTTTGTTTTGGTAAATTTGCTTACAGTATATACAGTTAGTAGCCTGTGGTTTTCTATCCATTGAAATATACTATCACTCATTGGTCTGGAGTCCAGTGAGGTCTGTAGTAATAATATCATCTGGTTGTCAAAGGGCTTTTGGTCTTTTTCTTCTATGGTAGTGTGCTAAAGTCAAATGACATTTTTATGAACATTTTTCAAAGAATAGACATTGAAAATTAAATTATTTATTAACCAAATAAGAAAACCACCTCTAGCCTTTAATGTAGCGTTCATTTTTCCTTGAAACATTGTCTTCTTTGTTTAAAAAAACCTGAAACCAGAGGAGTAAGAATGGTCAAAGTTTTGAAATTGGAAAGTTGTAACTTATTTCCTCTTGATCGAAGGATCACAAGAGTACAGAGAGTGGTCCTTTTTATCAGTAGACAAGAGTTCAAGTTTATCTGAATTTAGAATATTAAAATTACATTTTAACCATAGTAGCATGTTTTTAAAACTTACTGTAAATCCTAACTGACTTTATACTATTTTGTTGTTTTGGAAGGTGCTCTCATATGGCTGCCAAGTTGTTTATAGTTTACCCTGAAGTTACTTCATTCTCAGAAGGGCACATTCTCTAGCTTTGTGTTTATTTGCAAAACAAACCACATTTTTTCTGTCTTATCAAAATGATGAAACCATTTTCTAGCATATGGAAACATTTCTGCATCTTATGTTCTTTTGAGCACATAACCCCATGTGATTCACGAATGTTGGTAAAAGCAACAGATATTTCCACGTGCTATTAGAATGTTCAAACTAATACATAGCTATTTAAAAAAATTATTCATTGAGATTAAATGAAGGCCAGAATGAATGATGTATTATTAGTCATTGGTTTCAGTGTTTTAATTTCAGAATTTATTTAATTTTTATTGCAACTGTAGTATCAGTATCATCACAGACAGTAGTCATTGACTCAGGTTATTAGATGTTGCCCAAACCAAACGTAGAAAATTATTCTGGATTTAAATAGAGAAAATCATAACTGGAAATTTAAAAAGTTGTCCAAACTTTTGATAGTATCATTTAAAGCATCATTGTCAATAACGAAAGCACGTAACAGTGTGAGATTTTAAGCAGATAAAATCGGTGCATGGAAGAAGATGAAGTGTTTTGCAATATCAATGGATTATCAGCCAGATGGGGAGAAGGAATAGTAAACTGTATCACCCGTTCTGGCAGCATACACGAACACAGCCAGTGCGCTTATGAAAAACAGAACATAGCCCTGCTGTAAGGTGTGCACCTTGTGGTCTAAACCTGTTCCTAAATGCTATTTTGAAGTTTGTCTTGGTCTAAAAACATCTTCTGAGGAAGGACACATGGTATATAGCTGCTGTCTTTGAGGGAAAACAAGCCACATCACAACCTTACATTAAACGTAACGAGATGAAGTAAAGATGTCCTCGGACAGACTGGTGAGAAGGGGACAGAGGAGAAGACAGATGCAGGTTAAAGAAGAGACCTTTTGGTTTCATGGTTTTGAGGTCACAGATGGCTGTTGTGGAGATAGTTTTAGTCCAATGATAGCGGTGGGAGAATCCAGGAAGGTCAAGAATAAGTAAATTATAAAGAATGAACTTAAGTATGGTAAACTACTCTTTCAAGGGTTTAGGAAAATGAATGGGAGTTGAAATGAAATGTTGGCTACAGGGGGAAAGGAAGGCTTTTTTCTTTGTCTTTTTTTTTTTTAAATGGGAAAATGAACATATTTTTAGGCAGAAGTAAAAGTGCTTTTGGAGAAGGAGGGAGAGAAGGCCCTGGAGAGTAGGAGGTTGATTACTGACTGACAGATCTTGGAGGAGGCTGGAAAGAAGGAGATCAAGTGCATGGGTTGAGGTATTGACATTGGGGAGAACATACAGAGATCAGAAGAGGAGGAGGACAAAAGATGGGTGAGGGAGCTTTCTTATAGAGGACAGATGCTCTGGGAGGATGTGCCACAAGACCTCAGACATTAAAGGAAAGTGAGGTCATTGTCTAAGAATGCAGAGAAAGGAAAGAGGACAAAAGATGTCCTGCAGTGGCAGTGATATATAGTACAAAGGAGATAAGCTGTTGAGTGTCAGTGAGAATACAATTAATGGTAAATAGTTCTACGTTTGGCCTTTCTTTAGTAAAATTTATGTTTTATTTTGGTGTTGTTGTTATTGTTGGTTTTTCCTTAAAACAACAGAAGAAAATTCCATGAAAGCCTGTACTCAGAATTGTAAAGACTTTTTTTTCTTCTAGCCAAGGGACCTTAATGACTCCAGTGTCTTTAAGGCTTTACTGTGGCCAAGAATTGTGAAGGCTTTTGTTTCCAGCTAGTTTATGCTGATGCACATGTCTTAGATTCAGAAATATAAATGATGATGGTATTGTTACTACTTATGGCTGGATCACTAAAAAGCAATATACACTTCAGATCTGAAGGTATTGTCAAGTGTTATAAAAAAAAACCCAGAATCTCTCCAAGGACTTGTTTGAAGAATGTAGCTTGGGATTTCGCCAGGCATATCTTTTCTGTCACTGAGTGGCATGGTTTTGCATGACACAGTGTCTGACTCCTCTTGTTTTTGATTTCCTCTGTTTCATATGAAAGATATTCTCTAGGTTTGGAAATACACCAAACCAAGAAATAGCCTAATGTGTAAAAGACGTGTGATTCAATCCAAGAAGACTTTTAATTTTTAAAATCTGTGTTGTTAAAAATCAAGCATCGCACATAGATATTGGTAATAGTTCAGAAAAGTGAGACATTAAGTTAATGTGGCTAAAATGAATTGTATTTAGGAACGAATCAGAATTGAACCACCTAAGGGGACTCTGGAGGTAAGATAGATCCCATCTTTTTTGTCAAGGTGGATGCTTCATTGAAGGAGGGGTATGTGAACTAGACGTGGTGGTACGTATAAAATTTGGGCAGGTTAGGATGGCGTTGGGGTAAGAATTAGGCTTTTGGTAAATGAAACAGCACGAGCAAAGATGGAACAGAGGCGGAGGTGGGAAACATATTTTGGTAGCTGCTTATTGATACTGTGGGCGACGTAGTCCAGGTAACATAACATCCTTTTTTGTTTTGTTTTACTTTAATATTAGTTGTCTGGTTTTTAGTTTTACCTGCTACTCCTAAACTGGAAAGAAAATAAAAGAGACACCAAGGTCCTCACATATGAGCAGTTGGTATCTCCATTCAGTTTAACTGTGCAAAATGTTTTAAAATAGTTGCTATATATATAAAATGATGATGAACAAGATAAAAGTCCTGCCCTCAAAAATTGCATACTCTTGTTAAGGAAAAAGTTAATTTTGAGCAAACTGCTTTAACATTCAGTATGTTAAGCCATGTAAACAAGCCCAGTTATGCGTAATATTTCATATTCCCACTGTGATTCTAGAGCTACACTAATATGCTTACCAGCAGCCACATGTGGCCGTTGAAATGAATGAAAATGAAATAAAATGAAAAATTCAGTTGCATTGTCATATTTCAAATGCTCAGTAGCCACATATGGCTAGTGGATATTGTCCTGGATAGCATAAATATTGAATTGAGGGGGTGGGGTGGAGGGTGGCAGAGAGGTATGTGCCTTGACCAGGGATTGGACTAACGACCTTGGGCTCAAGTTGTGCCAGCAACCCCTTGTTCAAGCCAGTGACTTTGAGCTCAAACCAGTGACCCTGGGCTTGCTGGCAACCTCTGGGCTCATGCCAGTGACCTTGAAATTGTGATGATCCCATGCTTAAGTCAATGACACTATGCTCAAGCCAGCAAGCCCGTGCTCAAACTGGGGAGCCCATGCTCAAGCCGGTGACCTCAATGTTCTGTGTCGACACTCTACCCACTGTGCAACCACCAGTCAGGCAGATATTGAACATTTTCATTATTGCAGAAACCTCAGTTGGGAAGTGCTACTCGAGAGGTGTAGAACACATTTTAATTGTTTTGGTCACATGATTGACTTAGTCATTCACATCTTCAACAAACCTTCATTAAATGGCTCCCATGTGCCTGGTGTTATGCTAGAGACAGGTAAAGAAAAGTCCTATTTGCTGCCCGCATGGACCTTTCAGTATCATGGCTGATAGAGATAATAAGTGAATAAAATAGGATGTGATATGTGCCAATGAAGGAGACCTCTGGGAGGCTGTGAACATATTTAAAAAAAGGACATAAAGGACAGAAGCAAGACTCAAGATTCACCTCCAGGGAAAGGTGAGTAGGTGTCGGCTCGGTTAAGTATGAGGGAGTGAGTGAAAGGATGACCAAGCTGTATAAATACCTGAATCTAGAGAACATGGCATATTCTAGGTATTGGAAGATGTTTACTGTGACTGGATACTTTCTAATGTCTCTTAATTCAAAATCTTATTATGATGTATTTAAAATATTTAAAAAACAAGCTTCTTGCCCTGGCCGATTGGCTCAGTGATAGAATGTTAGCCCAGCATGGGAAAGTCCCAGGTTCGATTCCTGGTCAGGGCACACAGGAAAAGTGCCCATCTGCTTCTCCACCCTTCCCCCTCTTTTTTTTTCTCTCTCTCTTCCCCTCCTGCAGCCAGGGCTCCATTGGAGCAAAGTTGGCTTAGGCGCTGAGGATGGCACCATGGCCTCCGCCTCAGGTGCTAGAATGGCTCCAGCCACAAAGGAGCAATGTCCCAGATGGGCAGAGCATTGCACCCTGGTGGGCATGCCGGATAGATCCTGGTCAGGCGCATGTGGGAGTCTGTTTGATTGCCTCCCCGCTTCTAACTTCGGAAAAATAAAAAACAAGCTTCTTTTTTGAAACTGGAGGGAAAAAGGCCCCTGGTTCTCCCTCCCCCCCCACACACTATTTGAGGAACCTCTTAGAGTTAGTTGTCTTATATCTGTAGATTCTACAGTTAGAGGAGGACAAAAAAGGTGAAAAGTAACTGGAGAAAAGAAGGAACAAAGAGATGAAGATGGCCAGCAAAATCAAACAGGTGACATTTGATGGGAAATGACAGCACCATTTATAGCACTCAGACTCCCTGTCTCTGATCTGAAGTTCAGGTCAGCTGTTCAAAAGTTCATGTCCCCAGATGGTTAACTTGGTATCATGAAGTATATTATGGGAGAATATTTTTCATGAGGGATTTAAAAGTTGAATTTCTATCCTGATTCACTTCATTAGAAATCATAATAGAATTTTCTATATTCTCATGAGTCTATGCACTTATGGTAGATACAACCTGAAAGAAATTTAAATGCTGTTATTTCATTTTCATAGGACAACAAATTGTCACTGTAAGATTAAAACCTAAGGTTACACGAGAAGTCACAGATAGAGTAGGATCAGGACACAAAAGAATTGTATCTTTACTCAACTCTCACCAATTCCAGAGATTATTCTATGTATTATACAAAATGCATTGCACATAATAAATCTCTCACGTTTTATAAATATTTAGCTGTTGTTAATTTATTTCTGCCCTACTGGCAGCCATCATGTCTCTGTTCTATGTTGTGAAAGTCTGTTTATATGTCTGTGTCGACATCCTCTGCTTTTGCATGGAGGCCTCTGGAAGGCAGGAATCATGTCTGTTTATTTGGCATAATGCTTAGCATAAAGCTCTGTACATGAAACTTTATTTTTATTTGATGATGATGATTTTCTTTATGCATTTTTCTTTTTCCGGTCTTCAGATTGACCAACTCTGTTAATCTAGTAGAATACAGAGAGGTGGAATTAATTGTCAAGTCGTCAGGCTGGGCAACAGAATGTCTCTTGTAGCTGTATAAGGTCTCATGCCACTGCACAGAGGTAGTCTCTTGTAAAAAGATGAAAAATACAGAGACGCTACCCACATTGGTTTTCATGAAGGAAAATGCTAGTGTCTAGTTTTACCACCAAGTGCTTGTCACATAAACTTGGTATGAAATCAAGACTGAATATAGTAAACAGAAAATTCAGATAAAAGCTATTGTGAAGAAATATTTCTCTTTATTTTCATCCCTATCGTATTTGGGACAGGCTTCCAGAATAGTGTTAGAGGGTTGAATGTAAATTTGATTAAATAGAGCTGGAGCCAAGTAAGTTCTCAATACTTTTTTGAAGATGCTTCAGCTCTTGTTTTAGTAAAACAGTTTTTCTAGTTTGTCCTCCTCTAAAGTGACCATCTATTTTAATTAGCATCACTAAATCATAAAACAGGGCATCCAAAGTCATTATATGGACACCATTGTTTAGTTTTCTTTGTTAGGATGTTCTAGACACTAAAAAGAAACTTTCTAAACTGATATGATAGCTTTTAAATAATTCCTTAAAATCTTTTCTCACTTATTTTGCCTTTTCTGCCCTTTATCTAGATTTATCATGAATTTTTCTATGATATTTCAAGGAAACTTTAGAGGTTACTAGCTACATCTTAAAAAGTATTTTTGCTCCACCTTTTATTGTAGTCAAATTTTTACATCCCTTTTTGTTATATTAGATTATGTTTCATTTCTTGTATTATTTGATTGTTAGATTCTTATTCTTTTTTTTTTTTTTTTTTTACAGGGACAGAGAGAGTCAGAGTCAGAGAAAGGAATAGATAGGGACAGACAGACAGAAACAGAGAGAGGTGAGAAGCATCAGTCATTAGTTTTTCATTGCTGTTGCGACACCTTAGTTGTTCATTGATTGCTTTCTCACATGTGCCTTGACCGTGGGCCTTCAGCAGACCGAGCCACCCCTTGCTGGAGCCAGCGATCTTGGGTCCAAGCTGGCGAGCTTTTGCTCAAGCCAGATGGGCCCGCGCTCAAGCTGGTGACCTTGGGGTCTCGAACCTGGGTCTTCTGCATCCCAGTCTGACGCTCTATCTACTGTGCCACCGCCTGGTCAGACATGATTGTTAGATTCTTCAGTTTTATGTTTTATTTATTCTCTATTGAGGTGTATATGTGTAAAATAGGGATCAATGGCTAGTATCATCAATCCTGAAATTTAGATTTTGATTTTTGTTATTTAACAAGTTTCTGTTTGATTCTCCTGGTTTCCCCTAGTTAACACTTTCTTTTGAAATTTTTGCTAGCACTGAAAAATAAAGATATTCAGGGATACATATGCCGATGTATCTCTGAAGTGTTATTAGATGATTAGTGATTAGTTTATAAAATAGTCAAAAGTTATTATGCTGTGTATACATATATATATCTAAAACTTTATCAATCATGTATTTCCCTGTTCCTGCCAAGAATGAAACTTTCTTTGTAAAATCACTTGATAAACTTTAGAGAAACATATGAACTTAGTATTCTATATTAAACATATAAATGCACTACTTGGCAGAAATAATACTGTCCATGTACTTAGCAAATGAAGAATCCAGTATAGAGAAGTTAAATGGCTTATTCAAAGTCACACAACTTGATAGGAGCTGAAATTCAAATTCAGGATGGTCTGCTTCCACCTATGACATAATTTCATCTCTTTCTAAAGAAACAAGTTCAAAACTTTTATGATTGTTTTCTATAAATCATGTTTGTTTTCTTAACCATCAATGAAGGTGGGTTGTTTTTTTTTTTCAGTTCAACATTTCAAAAGAGCCTGTAGTTTTTATCTTTCACTTTGAAAACCATAGGTTTTTGTTCCAGGACACTGTTCCAAGATCTTAGGAATGTGATAGCATCAGAATGAGTATAGGCATATTAATGTGCCTACAATATATCTAAGAGGAAATCAATTTAAGAGAGATACCTTTTCAAGAACACTGAGTGGAGCCTCCACATATTAATAATCTGCCAGACTCTGAGAGACATTTCCTTCTCTAGATTCAGCTCTAAAGGAGAAATTATGTGAGGTCTATAATGCTTAACTTCTGAAACAGAAGAACAAAATCAGTCAAGGAGAAAGTAATAATTTTATCTCAAAGTTAGAAAGATTTTTACAATTAATATTCTTTGAGTGAAGAATTTACTGAATTTCCCCATGTATAAGGCACACCTTTTCCAAAAAATTTGGGGTCTAAAAACTGGGTGCATCTTATACAGTGGTTGTAGATTATTTTACTTGCATTTCCCTGTTTTTCCACTTGTTTTTGTGCTCATTGTTGAAGACAGTGATTCGTCATCAGACACAGATGAGGACAAGCTAATGGGTGGGAGTTTTGACAGTGATGAGGAGTTGTATGTATTTTATGATGAATAAAACTTGAGTTCAATAACATTATGTAATACATTTTATTTCAAATTTTGGGCCCCAAATTAAGGTGTGTCTTATACATGTGAGTGTCTTATACATGGGGAAATATGCTCTTTTTAGGCTTTAACTTTTCTAAGTTTTATTTCAGCTTCTGTTAACTTTAAGTAAAATTGAATATATATATGTATTTATTTTTGAAAGTGAGTATACTCTTATCCCAGAAATAATAAATTTGTTTCTTTTCATTCATCTATCCACCTGTGTATGTGAAATAGTTGTCTAGAGTAATTTTCAATAAATATTAATACTGAATATTTCTCAATAATGAGGTTTTGGATCATTTGTTGTGGTTTTCATTTGTTTATTTTACTTGTTTGAATATTTTCGTGAAAGTGAGATAATGAATTTATTGCCCTGAAAAGTGTATGTACAATTCCATGTATTTTATACATGTTTTTATATCTTCATTTCTTTAAAAAATTTTCATGACTTTTTTTTTCTTGCCAATATGTTTAATAGCTACATGATATTTATGGGTGTGTTACATTTATTCTTCCAATCTTGATCTCAGTTTCTTCATCTGGAACGACAGAATTGGGTTAGATTAGTAGTTTACAATATTTTTCTTTAAACTGTAGAACATTCCAACAAATAAAATAATTTATAACTCTTGGAATATAGTTCCAAAGCTGTATGAATTAGGTAATTTTTGAGGTTTATTCCAATACCATAAAAACTAGTTTTTTACTTTGCAATATTTTTTTGAGTGACTGCTTTCTCTGTGTTAAAAAAAACAACAACAGGTAATAGCCATGATCTTGAGTCAAAATTTTAAAATGAAAAGGAAGAGCATATACAAACCAGCCAGTCAATTTTCCTTTTAGATACAAGGAAACCAATTTGAGTTGCTTGACTAAAATGAATGAGACTTGAGCCCAGATCTCCTGACTTCCTGTGCTGTTCTTTTTCCTATTCATACAGTGTGTGTATGTGTGTGTGTATGTGTGTGTGTGTGTGTTTAAATGATGGGCAGGAAAGATGCAATTTTATCTTAACCTATTTCACATGTAGACTAACTTGTAAATGTCAGGAAATATACTTAATTTATAGTGTATTTATTTTCTCCTTCATGAAAAGAGATCAACAGTGCAGGCATTATTGAACTCTTAAGTTCCAGGAGTTACAAAGGAAAGTGAGTGGGATTCTGGCGAGGAAGAAAAAAGCATTTACTTGTCAAAGATTTGGAATTTACTGTGGTTACTGAGATTAAAATAAAACTAAAACTTCACTTGGCAGAGGATTAAAAACAAAGCAGCTCCAAAGTGTGTGCACATCATGGAGAAGATGCCATTTTCCCTTCAGGCGTCCAAGGGGGAAGGGAATGTTGTTTCTTTGTGTTGCCTGAGTTGATTTATTTAGTTATGATTTCAACATGCCTACAAGGCAAACCCCGGAAAACAGTGCACAACAACATTAACCAGAACAAATGGTGCTTTTTTTTTCTGTGTCCCCTTAACCCCCTTTAAGGTTTCAAATAAAACTGCAGTGTTTCTTGTTTATTTCAAGTTGTTTATGTTGATTGTTGGGTGTGGTAGGTTTTAGAAGCTTTAGGTTGTAGTACAGGTTCCTGAATAAGAACGAGAATGAAAGGTGATGCGTCTTGATTATTGGAATGTGTAGAATGTCAAGTTGTGAGAGGATTATATAGCCTGCCCGAGGCTGCTCTTAGTAATAGACCTTCTTGTTAAAAGCCCTGTTATTATTGGAAATTTATTTTGGAAACTACAAAAAAAGAAATTTCACAGAAAAGTGGAATAAACCACTTTGTCTCGTATTTCCTTTCTACACAGTCACTTTGAAAGAGATACCTGAAATATTGTGAAGTCTTAATTATCTTGGGAAAGGTTACCATTATCACCGTCCTCACAAACTTGAATTCAGCGCACATGGCATTGCAATTGGTGTAGCAGAGGAAATTAGTAAACAAGATCGCATCTTTTGGAGTTTAGGAAGATTGATATCCAAGCGTGGCGTGCTGTTCAACAAATGCCGCACTCATTTTCCACACACTCTGTAAACAGACCCCTCCCTTCCTGTATTCTCTTCTTTAATGGCCTCCCTGTCCCCTCAGCTGGAAACCTCACATTCATCTTGAGTCCTTATGTTCCCTTAGTCTCCACAATGAATCTATCAACAAGTGCTGTCTCTTCTATCTCCAAAATTGCTTTTGAATATGTTTGTTTCCTTTTCTTCACTCTCATAGCCATTGCCCTGTTCAGGCCCTTTTCATCTTTCAGTTCAGTTCTTGGGAGAGCTGCATCTCTCTTTTCAGGCTTTCCATTTTCCAGTCCACCCTCCATACTGCTGTCAAGTCTCTTTCTTTAAAGACAGATCTGATCGTGTCATTCTCTGGCTGAAAAACCTTTCGACGGGTCCACGTTATGTTTAAGGGATAAAGTCTAAACTCCTTAGCTTGTCATGTAAGAGTTTCATAGTTGGGCCCCATTCTACTTAGTCTCGAATCATTTTCTGCCATAATCCCTCCCCCCCTACTTTCTGTTGTCAAACACACATTTACTCTTTGGGGGAAAAAAGTATTTATTTATTTATTTTTGAGAGAGAGGAAAAAAGAGAGAGAGAAACATCATTTTGTTGGTCCACTTATTTATGCATACATTGGTTGACTCTTGTATGTGCCCTGACCTGGGATCGAACCTGCAACCTTGGTGTATCGGGATGACATTCCAACCGAGATAACTGGCCAGTGCCGACATTTACTGTTGTCCCACAGCTCTCTCCCCTGAGCTTGCTTTCTCCTTGTCTTTTTGATCATACTGTTCTTTGCTGGAGCTTATATGGAGGAAGTGAGGAAACCAAGATTTTTACAAAGAATACTATTGGCAAAATAGTGTGGAAAGAAACAAGCCATGTGCATAGAACCAGAAAGTAGGTGCAACCATTAGAAAAGAGCCATAGTAGATGCCTGGTGGAGAATCTACTAAGCTGAAGAAAACTCATTACCTCCATCTACCTACTACTCCAATCTTATTTCCCTTTCAAAGGTAGTAAACGATGGATAGGAAACCACAGGATTAAGAGTAGCTACATGGATACATTGCTAAGGAGTGGAAGGAGAGAGCCAGAGACAGTGGGTGTATGGAGTGAACTGAATGAAGCTCTTTACCTCAGGTTCTGAGGAAGCAGAGACTTCCCCTGCTTATCCTAGACATGCTTCTGCCTCGCCTTTGTGCATTCTTGATTACCTTTCAGCCATTTTGTACGCGTCTGGCTCTTTAAAGCTTGCTTTTCATTATGTAATATATTAATATGTTCAAAACAGTCAGATTTTCTATGGAAACTAAGTTCCTCTCACAATTGTCTGCAATTCCAGTTGCCTCCCCACCCAAAGCAGAAAATGAGGACGATTTCCAGTTTGGGGTCTATCCTTCAAACCGTTTTCTATGCATTGACTTAGAAATAGAAGTATCGGGGTATAGGCTCATGAAAGATACATGGTTTTGCTTTGTTGCTGTGTGTGTGTGTGCGCGCTTGCACGCACTTTCCCCACAAAAACAGTATCGTACTGCCTCTCATTTGGCAAACTTGCTTTTTAGATTCTATAATATATTACATATCTTTTCATATTAGTACATACAGATGATTTGTCCCATTTTTTTCAACTTTTACTACATGGTTTCATTTTTAGTGCTAGCCTGACATTTTCCTCTTTTTTTGGTAGTCTCATATGGACAATTGGAAGGTAAAAGAGAAAAATATTACAGCAACCAAGTATTGATTCTGATGGCAATTATATGAGGGATGAATAAGGTTGCATTTGTTGGCTGGGGGAGGAACGTTTTTCTTAAAAATTAGAATGCCTTAGAAACATTGTTGGACCCGTTCAAAGGACATCACTGACATTAACACCCCTTGCCCTCCCTTTCCTCTGTACCCCCCCCCCCAAATACTAGCATTGCTGGAAATTAAATGTAACCAGGGATCTTTGTGGTATGTATATACATCTGGGTTTTCTTTTTCTAGTGCTTATGTCCTCCCTTCTCACTTGCTTCTGTTTAGCACTGAATTTAAATTCCCAAATTAATTCAAGAAGCAAATTTGAAATCTGTAAAATGAGGGGATTAGATGATCTGTTAGGGCTTTTATACCTCTAGGATTCTTTTAAGTTATAGACAAAAAGAAGTACAGGACTGAGAGTGAACGGAGGGTCAGAGATGTTTGCATTTACTCTATGCTCTGGATGTTTCAAGATTTAGGAGGTGCCATCGTATACCAGGAGCAAAGGGTTAGGAGTCAGGAACTGGGGGAATCAGTTCCCGCCCATTGCTGACTCTCTTTGTGATTGCAGGTCACTCCTTGCTCTTAAATTTTCCATCTGTAACATGTAATAGATTATTTCTGGCTCTTAACTTACCCGGGGATGTTTTGTATAAAAATAAAGATAATCACTGCCAGTTAGTTTGTGCTCCTCGGTAAAGAGCCTACCTAAATTAATGGCAGCAGTAGGGCGGTTAATTGCATTATTTAAAAAACTTCTTGAAAGTGACAGAAGTGTTCAGAATAGGTCACCTAAAGTTTTTATGATTTCTCTCAGGGCAACGGAGAGTGTTCTGTGTTAAAGAGAACAGTGCTGTCAGCTGATGGAACAGTAAAAGCTTTGTAACAACGTAGGAGCCTGTCCATGCTGGTTTTAGCTCAGTCCAACTGTAATGTTCTGAGTCATTTGATGCCTTTTACAGAAGTTAGCAACCTGTCTTTCAGTTTAGTTTTGTGTGTGTGTGTGTGTGTGTGTGTGTGCGTGTGGTATGTTTGTATTTTTATGTTGTTCAAATATTCTCAGTGAGCTCTGTCTTTCACATAACGCTGGAATAGAAAATCATGTAAAATTTACCGCTTTACTTGAATTCTGATCCTTTCTATGGAGTTATTGTGTCAGGTTTTGTCTAAACTCCACTTTTCACCTTCTTGTGATTGGTTACTTTTTGTTATAAGAAACACGTAAGAGACTCTTAACTTCCTTGAAAATATTCCTGTTGTTCTTTTGGTTGATATAAAACACCAGGAAAAACCTTTTCTTTAAGGAAAACAACAATTGTAGAAAAGGAGATATTTCTTTGAGGGAAGAGTTTGAAGGAATGCATTCTTTTCTCAATGCACCACTTTCCCAATTGCTGTCACCCAGGGGGTGGGAGGATTCTTTCAAAGCCGATGAGTGAGACCCACAGACAGCCGAGAGCCCGGAGTCCAGCATTGCTCACTGTATATTTTCTGCAGCTGGAGACTATTCTGCTATGATGTGAAAAATTAAGATTACAATTTTTAAAGTATATATTTCACAATCAAAGTATTTATAAACACATATGAAACTTGTTTTATGTATAGCCTATGAGAACTGGAACGGTCATGTTTATAACTCAGTAGGTATACTGCTCTGGAATGCTTCAGACCAGGCTCAGCTGAGGCAGGACATTTTGAACTGATTCAGTAAGGGTCTGTTTCCTGATTCAGCAGTTTCAGAATTTAAAAAGATGGCTGATGTTCAGTTCAGTTTCCAATTTGTTTGTTATACTTCTTGTGCCAACAGAACATATTTCCTTTCTATCTGCAGATTTAGTAGGATTGGCCTTGGAATATGGCTTTGCAGGGTAAAACAAAAAAGAAAAAAAAAGGTTTACTTTTTTGATTCCTCTTGTAACTTTAGAGTTCAAATCAGTCAAGTAACCAAGAAGGGGGCAATTAGGGAGGCTACCAGTGACATGCTTTGCACCTCTCCTGTTTTTCCTTTCTTTGCTTGAAAACTTAAGCTGAATTGCAGCTTGGTACTTAAAAAAATTTCTATTAAAATAATAGCAGTTTAATAGTATCATAGAAAATTTGGAAAATGGAGAGAGGGGAATGAGCTGTAATAGATAGGATTGCCCTGAGTCTTGAGGAATATATAGTTCTTGATGTATTCCAGACTTCCCTTTGGACAGTTTTTGTTCTGTGTGAATGTTGTATGTTATATGTTTTGTGCCTGCATGGGTCATGCTGCCTGAGGGGGAAGAGTTATATATTTACTCTTTAATTACAATATAATTTTAACATGTGACTTGGATGAGTCACATCACTCTGCCTTGCCTTAATTTCTTCATCTGTAAAATGGTAATGGCTATATAATTTGAGATTTATTTAATTCAGTGGAAGCACATCTTTTAAGTTACAGACATGACTTTCAATGTGAAGGAATTTAGGAAGATAGCATTGCCACATTCGTGCATTCTTCTTCCTTTAAGAATGGAACTACTTTTCTTTTTTGCATAAAAATAATGATTTGACTCCCAAGATAGTTTGAGTGCCTGATGCATGTTCTAGCTGGCAATAATCTTAACCATCTTGCAATTTAGCATCTGGTTTATACACGAGACCCCTATAATTAGCCAGGAGTACCTCTCAGCCTTGTCTTTCAGGAAGATTTATAGTATACCTCAGGAGGTGTCAAATAACAGGGAGAAGACGAAATAGCTAGCTTTCTTAATTTAGAAAAATTGCGTCTCCCTGATACCAATATTGTTAAAATAATTTTTTTAAATTGGTTTGTCTTTGCATTTGAAATGATTGATAATTTTACTATCTGAACAACCTAAGAGGCTTAAATTTCTTGGGTGTGGTTTTAGAGGCTTAGGAAATCTGGGAAGAGCTAGTGTTCAGTGGGAATAGGCTTGCGTGTATTCTGGAGTATTATGCAAGGAAGAATGATTAGGCCAGGTGCTTTTCACGTCTGTATTTGCCAGAGTAAAAAACTATAGAGGCAAGAAAGAGTTTGTCTCTGTACAAGTTTTCATGAGTTCTCTTCCCAGGGCAAAACTACTTTTTAATACATGCAAGAGTCCTAAAGATACTTTTTAGGTAATCAATATCTACAAAAGGTGAGTTTGTTTCTGATTGGTTACAAGTCGATATACACTCCTATTGCTGTGTTCTGCTTAAACCATAATTATTAGAAAAGTATCGTGAAATAGGATTTTCTGAAATGAAACTTGTTAATTCCATCAGACCCTTTGGTTTTAGGTGGAACTGTTATCATGACATGAATTGAAAGCATATTATGCAACAAACTTATTTGGAAAATTCCTCATCCCAAATTTTGTTTCAGATCCATGACTTTTAATAGAAGGGGCATGATGAAAGGCAACAGGTTTCTAAACCTAACCCTTTTCCTTCAAAATTCTTCAGTGATCAGATTGCCTTGTATGAGTAGATTCCCATCAAGGGTTTGGGATTGGTTGGTTTAAGGACATTTTATCTAAACATTCTTTTAGTAGGTCTATGCTGGTTAGACCCATAGGAATCAAAATTATCAACACAGTGATGACAATGTAATTAGCCACATCTATCAGCAGTGCATAATCAACTATATCTGAGGCTGCTGAAAGGTCCACTGCTCTACCCTTGACTCACATTAATGACCCTAAGCCTTTTGGACTGAACTCTGTAAGTGGTATTGAATCTAACCTGGAGTGTTCACTGTACTTGTGGGTGAAAAGTGTACAAAGTTAGGAAAATAGATAAAAATAAAACTCACCTTACAGCTAGAACAAATTTTGATAGAATTAGAAGTGGGTGTTAGGAAGTTTTTAGTGAATAGGACCCATAAAGGAAGCTTAAATAAGTGCTTGCTGCATTCAGGCTTATTAAAAAAAATTGCTAAACTGTTACAGTAAGTTTTATGTAAATTGTTCATGCTAAATACTTGCATTATATATTCCTGTCCCTTTGTACTTCCCATCTGATGAAGTTTTCAAACAGTGGTTTGCTGGAGGGGAAAAAAAGAACCCAAACCCTAACCGCATAGAACAAATTGAATTACAAACCTGGTGTGGTCCTTTAACTCAATTACATCTAATTTGTGTTATTTTAGTCATCCTGGGTGGCAGCTGTTCTGCGTGAATGCCCACAAGTATTTTCAGTGTAAGTATTTGCCCTGATTATAACTCCTTAAGATTGTTAGTAGTCTATTTCTATTTTAGTGGGCAAAGTTATAGATTAATTTGGTGTATTAGGACCATTTTAAAAACTAAGAATTTAGTTCTTTAAATAGACTTTGAAAAAGTTTAACATCTATTGTGTATTTTAAATGTTAATTAAAAATTTTATTTTATGACTTCACCTCATTTTCTTAACTTCTTATGCTTCTACTTAGGTTTTTCCTAAAAATAGCCTCTTAATTACTTTATTTAGGCAGTTAGCAATTTGAGGGCAAGGAAATACAAAATTTTCGATTTTGAAATACGTACCCAAATAAATATTTTGACATCCTAAACCAAAATTTGGAATGATCTGGGGAGAAAGACATGAAAAAATATTGTTCAGATGGAGGTTCAGTCAGAATTGAGTCTGAATTTGCAGAAATGAAGACATTGAAATCCAAAAAAGCTCGTGCAAAAGCTGATACAGGAACCACTTATAGGATTGGTGTCTAACCATGGAT
Organism: Rhynchonycteris naso; assembly: GCA_037038555.1. Taxonomy (NCBI): domain Eukaryota; kingdom Metazoa; phylum Chordata; class Mammalia; order Chiroptera; family Emballonuridae; genus Rhynchonycteris; species Rhynchonycteris naso. The sequence continues at coordinate 31,977,566 of CM072999.1, read as the reverse complement.
GCTAACATTCTTCACTCACCTCCCTGTGTTTAGTTATTATTTTTCTTTTTCTGGAGATTCATCTATTGAAAAAATTCTTAGTTTAGTTCACTGTATGTTACTAACTTGTGTAGGAAGAGGACATTGGAAGTGAAATATGCAGAATATCAGTGCAGAAGAGAACATACATGGTAGAAGGACCTCAACTAGCTTTCTAAGGTGGACAAATGCTAAATAGAGGATGATAGGGAAGAGATGCTAACAAAGACAGACATGGGAGAAAAATCTTAATTCTGCAAAAATGACCTATGGTATATGACTATGTTTGGAAAAACATGTTTTTCTATTACATTCAGTAATTTTCTGTTAACAACTGAGCATCTGCTGTGGATTAGGTATAGTTCTAGGTACTGAGCCTTCGAAGATGAGTAAGTTACGGGTCCCTGCTTTGGAGGAACTTACGTGAAATGGGGATGGCAAACATGTAAATAATAATTTGTAGCACCATGTGGTTGAGTCAGAGGTTTGAATAAATTCAGAGCTTCATATTTTGTTATGGAGAGAGTATTGGATTAAAGTTAGTATAATAGATCAAAACAGAAGTATATTTTAAAAAGATACTCACTACCCTACATGAGACATACTTTTCACTAGCCATTTAATCAGTTACTAGTTGGCCCATAGACTTGGAATATAAATTTTTTAAATTTATGGTGTCCTCAGCTGCTTACATTATTTCCTTATCACTCTCTTTTTAAGGGAGAAAGAAGTAACAATATGATATTTTTTTCACTTTCTCTGACATTATTCTGTCATCCAATCTCCAACTTGCTTTCTTCTTTACATTCCTTTTTTTCCTAATGCATAGAGGAAGCTGCAAAACGCTTTCGTCACCCTGTATTCCTCTTTTAATCTGACCTTGACTGTCCACCTTTCTACTAGAAACTCTTTTCCACCTGATTTTCAATGGCAGTGTGTTTTTGTTTCCTCTCTTGCTTTTCTAACCTTACTTGGTGTCCCCATTGCTGGCTTCACCTCTGCATAGTTATCCATTGCTGTAACAAGTTACCCTAAAAAAATAGTGGCTTAAAATAACGAACATTTATTATCTCACAGTTTCTGTGGGCCAGTAATACCATATCTATCTTATTCACATTCACATGATAAACATTCAAACATTCAATAAATATTGTTGAATGCTTCATAAATAGATGCTGTTATTCTAGTGGAGGTTCTCATCATTTCACACCTAAATGGCTCCACCAACTTCTTTGCCGACTTCCAATCTTTATCCCCACGCTACTGTTAAACCTCCCTCTCTAAAGAAATGCGGGCCACTACATCCCTAACCAGTAACCAAGTGTGACTCTCACTGGCCCAATCTTTAAGTTTATATTGGTCTTTTGGTATTCAAAGCATTCCATAAACTTATTTATTCAAGAATGTTTCTTACACCAACTTGACTAAAACTGGTTATTTATATCTTATTCAGGGGTCCCCAAACCTTTTACACAGGGGGCCAGTTCACTGTCCCTCAGACCGTTGGAGGGCCGCCACATACCTTCCGGAGTGCGGTGGGGGCCAGATAAATAGCCTCAGGTGGCCGCAGTTTGGCCCGCGGGCCGTAGTTTGGGGACCTCTGCTTATACCAACCCCTAACCCCATCCCTAATACTATGCTTTAGTCTTATTTCTTGGCTTTATTACTGATTTTTCTCCCTCACCTATAATTTACTCTCCTTGTGTTTTCATATCTTATTGATTCTCTCTCTTAGCTCAAATCTCATTGTGTTCCTTTCACCTTTTTCATAAAGCCACTTCGGACTTTTCTGGTTCAAACAGCGTGTTTCTTTATCTTTAGTTTGAGTTAATTTCCCTTCCCAGCTAGAATTCCAATTATCTCAGAGCATAATCCTTTCACTTCTTATGTCTCTATTATACTGTGCTCTATAAGTTCATGTTGGATGATTGGAAATTGGAAAACAACTCAGGCTGTAAAAATTTCTCTTCGTGATGCTGCTGGATGAATTTTAACTCCCAGAGCCATAAATGAGGATAAACTGGGACTTCAGGACTGTTTGGAACTATACATTTCATCATCTTCATGAAGAAACATTGTTGTATGAAGAGATTAATTTAAAAAAAATGTTCCCTCTGGCTGACTATCAAAACTGGCTTTTCGCCTTGAACTATCAAAGCTAAAGTTTCAGTGTAGCCTGGAGCAGAACAGGTATTAAGTAGCAAGCAATTCAAGGTCTCTGATCCCTAGCTTGCTTCAGCTGTGGGCCTGGCCAAGCCCTTTGGCGTAGATAAGTAGAACAAGGAATGTCCTTTTATCTTTTCTCTCTTGAAAGTTTCATGGATTCAATTCACAAAGAAAAGGCAATAATTAAAATTGTGTGTCAGCATCTTCTCATTCACCTAGAAAAGTTAAAGGCAGGTAATAATATTAATCAAAATCCATGTACACAGACAGCCTGAAAGTAGTGTTGGGCTAATTGTATCCTATAAGAGTCTCTGGGTACTTTGTACCCCTCCTGGAGAATGAGCCTGAGAGCCAGTGGGAACCAGAGCCTTGGTTCTTTCAGTGACTTTTTTAGCTCCATGCTTTGCTAAGATAGAACACTAGCCACATTATTAGTGTCTACTAAGACTACTTTGTACTTGCGTAGAACTTTTTTTGTTTTCCCTCTTTCTCTACCGTTCTGTTTCTCTTCATTATTTGGTCAGGGTAAGAATATAAGAAGAACATTCAAATTTCCATTACAGCCATCTCAACTTCTTCTTAGGTTTGTATTTTAAGGTTATTCATCATATCAAGTGTATGACTTCGGTTACGATTTACACATTTTTTATTTTCTTGTGGCTAAATTATTGATGTTTATGCCATACAAAAAGGGTTCTTTTCCCCTTGGTATTTTGTTTATGTAGGTGTTTCAGTCAAAAGCCCCGTCTTTAGTTCACACTGGAATACTTGAATTAGAGAAATTAAGAGAAATTGAAAAGGTTAGAGCTCTTGGTTCTTGCCTTATATCATATAGTAATGACTTGGGCTATGTATCCTGGAGAAGATGAAGACTGTCAGTTGTGAATTCACCTGATTACTGTGCGGGTCACCTCAGTTCCTACATCCTGCCTTGGCATTCCTTTCTCTAGAACCCCTGCCCCAGGGCCTCCTCATGATATCCAATCCGATAGTAACAACTTTGTTATATCGTAGTTTTCTTCTTTATTCACCCTGTCCTCCTCCACTTACACTCCACTTATCTACCCAGTGAGCAACCTCATGCTGTATATAAAAGTAAAAGAGGTTAAGAAGTGGGAGGAGAGAGTGAGGCAGGCATGGGCAGAGACGAACAGGAAAAAGTGTCAGAAAGCAGTGAGCACGGTCCTCCAGGGACCCAGCCGCCTCTTCTCACTGCTGCCCTGTCTGCCCTGGTCCTTGCCACCCATTTCAAGTCTCTAAAAGGAGTCTAAAATAAAAATTAAACAGATGTGTTTAAAATTTAAGTCCTCAATGCTCAAATAAAAGTACTTCTCTAAAAATTTCCAATGATATCCTTAACACCACGGTTTTTGCTTAGTTCCCATCTGCCTTGATTATACTGCTGCATTTTATTACAAATTTGAATATTCCCTTTTTGATTTTTAATTTTTTTTAAAATTTATTTATTCATTTTAGAGAGGAGACACAGAGTGAGAGATAGAGAAAGAGAGAAAGGGGGGAGGAGCTGGAAGCATCAACTCCCATATGTGCCTTGACCAGACCAGTGCAGGGTTTTGAACTGGCGACCTCAGTGTTCCCAGGTCGACGCTTTATCCACTGCGCCATTACAGGTCAGGCTTGAATATTCCCTTTTTGAAAAAAGGAAATAATTTATTGATTACAACATTTGCCCCATGAGGTCTTGTCTAATCAGCCTCATTTGAAAGTGCACCATTTATTTGATGGCATTTGCAAATGATCCTGCCCCCACCAGAACTGGCTATATGAAAATGCTTCCATATGCTAAACGTTTGTGTACACATTTTACTGAAGGAGAAATAAAAAAAAGAAAAATGTACTTTACTGACTTGCTGTATTGTAAACATGTAGCTCCAATCCAGATTCGGCAATGGTAGCATCTTGGAGCTCACTGTAAACAGCTCTGCTATTCAAGATGAGCCTGGGAGAGTTGTATTTGCTCGCAAAAGTAAATTGTTAAAAACGCAATTGTGACTTGTACATGGTTGTAAAATATTCAGTACAGTTAGTATTAAAGTCTGATTGCTAACAGATTTGAACGTTTAACTACATTTGCTTTCAGATTCTTTGTGTATTATAAGGCATTTGTTTCAATAGCCACTATTCTGGTCTGTGCTCCTGGCACCTCATGGCTAGATTATAGCAATAGTCTTCTTGATCTTTCTGACATTCGTCACTCTCCCCTTTAACCTGTACTGTCTGGTGTTACGGGGTAACCTTTCTTAAATACCATTATGCCTTTTCCCTTCAATTGATCTCATTTATTGTAATCTTACCAATATTTCTCTCAAAATCTGATTTATAATTTCCTGTAAGGAATCTTCGTGATAATCTCATCTGGCTCTGTTTTTCAACAGTAATTTTTAACCTAACTTCTACTCTATTATATTTATGTTGATTTAAAAAATATTGTTGTATGTGTGTTCTTTTCTTTCAAGGATATATTAGTGTGATAGAAATACTATCTTTTGCTGAGAACCATGTGATTTCACACATAGGGAGGATATAAAACTGAGACTCATGGACATAGATAAAAATGAAGTGGTTATCGGGGAGGGAGTTTTGAGGGAAGGATGGGGAAAGGGTGTAAAGTGGGACAAATATATGGTGACAGAGGATGATTTGACTTTGGGTGCTGGGTATACAACATAATCAACAGTTCTAAAGCTATAGAAACATTTACCTGAAACCTATGTACTTATCGATCAATGTCACTCTCTTAAAGTTAATTTTCTCAATACTAATAAAAAAAGAAATGCTACCTTCTGTTTATTTTGACTGGAGTCTGATACATATAATTGGTATAATGAACTCCCATATGCCATTCACATAGTTTTATCTGTTAAATCAGTGCTACATTTCCTCTTTCCTTGTTAAATACACATAAACATACATCTCATTATTCTTTTGTTCAGAACCATTTGCTAGTAAGTAGTGGAGGTAGTGACCATTCATCCTAAATATTTTAACATTTGTCTATTAAGAACAATGGCGCTGTTTTTACATAACTACAGTATATTGATCAAATTCAGTACTATATTATCTAGGATATGGTTCATATTCAAATTTTGGCTATTATCCCAGTATGACCTTTATGGCCGTTTTTCTCCCCAATCCGAGGATTGGTGGGGTAGGACATTTTTTGGGGGGGTCATATCTCTTTAATTTCTTTACTAGAGCAGCTTCTTAGCTTCTTGTGGTCATTTATGACATCGACAGTTTTGAAGAGTACAGGTCCGTAATTTCATGGAATGTCTCATTTGGGTTTGCCTTACTGTTCCCACTACCCTGGATGTTCCCCTTTGTTGTAGTTGAATTCTGTGTGTGTGTGTGTGTGCGTGTGTGTGTGCACGCGCGCATACGTGTGCTATGTGCTCATGTGGATGTCTTCTTTTCCACACTGACTGTATGTTCCTTGGAGACAGAAGAGACTTATCTTGTTCACTTTTGTTCTTCGTCCTTTCAAGCACATATAAACTTTGCCTATAATAAAAATGAAATATATTCAGAAGTCAAAAGTTCTTAACTAACCCTGACTGGAGGGCTTGGTTGGTTGGAGCATCATCTCTGTACGCAGAGGTTGTGGGTTCAGTCCCCAGTTAGGGCACATGCAGAAGCAGATCAATGTTTCTTTCTCTCTCTCTCTCTCTCTCTTCCTCTCTTTTTAAAATCAATAATAATAAGAAAAGTTCCTACCTATTCCAAAGGTTAAAATGATGCTTTAAAACATACGGAGAAGAATATATCAGATTAATGAACTCAGTAATGAAGGATGTCAAAGAATGGCATGATAAAATAGGGGTATTATGTTTTTTTTCATAGAGTCTTGAAGGAAATTGGATCCTTCAGAGTGTAATATAATATGGGCCATGCACAGGACATTGTGAATCCTGTACTAAGTTATTTCTTTTCATCATTCCTGTAAGGAAATCTTTAACAATAATGTTCTACCTCGTTTCCATAATAAAGTTACAAAGGAGCGTTTGCATCAGACCTGGTATGTCAGTGGGCACTGAAATGAGCACGAAAGATCTTAGACTTTAAAAAATGTTTCTCAAGATTGGAAATACAGTGTGTCTGTAAAGTCATGGTGCACTTTTGACTTTTGACCGGTCAAAAGTGCACCGTGACTTTACGGACACACTGTATATAAGAGTGTCAAGAAAAGGTCTTTTATTATTATTAATCCTTTGACTAGTATGAATGCTCATGTATGTCCTCATGCCTCCTGACCATCCAGAGTATGATCGATTTATTTTAAAAATGTGTAAGGCAACATTAAAAGAAGGCAAATATACTGTATGTTTTGCTCCATAAGACAAACTTTTCCCCCCCAAAAGTAGAGGGGAAAGAAAAAGTAGAGGGGAAAATGCCTGTGCATCTTATGGAGCGAAAAATACAGTATTTTATTAAATATTTTAACACACTATTTGGTTCAGAATATGGTTTTTCTTATTTTCCTCCTTAAAACCCTAGGTGTGTCTTATGGTCAGATGCATCTTATAGAGTGAAAAATATGGTATGTTCTTCTTGTTTCCATAAATTGGTTATCAAACAAACATGATTTTAAGTTAATAAAACTGTAACTGGAACTAATTTTATTTTTTGAAAAAAAAAACTCATTCCCGGGGGTCAGCAAGTGTGAAAACAACTCACTACTCAAAGGGTTAATTATTCTTGTCAACTAAGCAAAGTTATAAGAAAGTGACTAATCCAAAGTTTTAGGAACAAGCACAAGTCAGAAGCTTTTTGTTTTGAAGTCAGCATCTGAAAAGAGCATTTTAGAGGCTCTGAAACCCATTACTTATTTGTAAATCTACGTGAGCTTGAATTTGATATTTAGGATTATTTAGGATCTTTAAATTGGTAGGATTTTAGGAACTCTTAGGATGTTGTTTTCTCTTATTTTGATGAAGTACATTTAATATACCGCTTGTCTTAGTATTGACTTTCATAACTCATCTGGAAGCAGTTATTATCCCAGTTGATTATCTCTGAAGGCCTGTTCTAAGTCTACATTTATCTGAACTTACTGCATAACTCCACATTACTCAGCACATACTTTAGTGAAGATACTCATAGGAGTAACGGCTGACATTCCCTATATTGTGGTTTGTCTCTGTGTATGTGCCTGTGGATAACTTGGCAATCGCTTCTTCAGTGAAATAACAGTTAGTGTGGTTCAGCCAAAGTTTAAAGGAATGAAATAACTGAAGTGGGAGTTTTTTTGCATAATGCCAAGTGATACTATCCTTGGTGCTTTTTTATTGACTTGTTCAGGTGGTAGGTAGTGTTTCATTGCCTTGGAAGGTATTGAACACAAAACAGTACGAAGCAAACAAACAAACAAAGAAAAACCAACAACAACCAACAGCCAGGTAATAGCAGGTAATTCAGATGCTGTACTTTCTTGCCATGGTATTAAGCCAAGAACACTTCCTGTAAGTCAGAAATGTATACTTAGATCAGATTCAGACTTTGAGAATGAAAAACAATATCTTGTCTACTTTTTGCAGGATCAAGTTTAATGGAAAAGTGGTGATGCACTAAACTTTTCATAGACATGACTTGGGAATGTTTCATATGTTTGTCAATTTTTTTAAAAAAATAAAGTTTTTGAGGTTTGTTTCTGCTGCAGCAGAAAGAGGCACTCTGATTCACTGAATTGTGTGAATTAAAGGCATGATCAAGGAAGAGGCCATTGGAAATGATGGCCCCTGCAGTGTTAAAAGTGCTTTGATCTTCTGTTTTGACATGTTGAGTTTATCTTTAATTATATGTGATGACATTTGATTACTGTACACTTAGACTATTATAATGTGGTTTGTTAAATGTCGTTTGTACTATATAACTTCAGCACCCATTTTTCTGTAGTTTGCAGAGAGATGTTTTAGTTTTATGTGGAAACTGTTAGATTTCTGAATTAGTAGACACTTCAAATGTGAAGTGTTTGGCTGTCAGGAAAAGTACGATTTCTGTATAGTAAGGATTATCAGAGTGCTCTGTTGGACCTAGTGTCTTATTTTACAAAGGTAACAGAATTATGTGTGGTTATTTCTGCTAACTGGCTGCTTGACTTTAGACAAATCATTTAGGTTATCTGGACCTTTGAAACATGAAAGCCTCAGACTAGATGATATCACAGGTTTCGGCTCTGAAATCCTATGATTCTACTTTTCTGTAAATGTTCATGATAGACACCAATCAGGATACAATAGCAATTCCTGACACATTTTTAAAAAGAAAGATGTTTTAAAAATATTGCATGAGTTATTATTGGCTTTTGACTTTGCATTTTGATAGGAAATGAGATACTTAAAAGAAAACACACACAGTGACTTTTTCCACAACTATAGGAAGACCTTGCATTTGGAATTTCTTATATTATGCCATCAGCTCAGCCTCGAGGATATGAAGCCTTTGAGAAGGCCTACCTTACTTGCGTCTACATGCTGAACTCTGGAGTTTTCCCAATTGCATGCCCCACCTATGAGGTGTCCTTAAGAGTTTGAGCTGGCTGTACTCCTCCAGAGGAGATTACAGAATAATTTTTCCTGTTTGAATGGTAGCCAGATACAGTGATTTGACTTTTAATACCATTTAAATCAACATTGCCAATGTTCCTAATGGGACAGTCAGGTAAGAAACAAAAGCAAAACAAACAAACAAACAAACAAAATCCTTCAAGTCTAGTACCTATTCAGAGACTATCATTAGGGAGCATGATATTCCTTGTGTTCTTATCCTGAGTTTTGCTTATATAACCAGTTCTTTATGTGCTTAGAAAGACGTCTTCCTAAGACACTTGTCCCTAACTAAGGGTAGAACCTTCTAGAAGCATGTACAGTGATAGATGCACAGGAGAAACTCAAATATTCAAGTGAACTACAAGTTCATAGATATTTTTCAAACATAAACCTGGAAGACTTAAAAGACTGAATTAATGCTTGAAGTTATGAAACTTCTTAACCAGTGTGGGAGTCATCTTTGTAGGACAAATGAATTATATTTTTTCTTCTTTTTTAATTGACTATAAGATTCATTACTTTTAGTTCTTAGGCCGTAAATAATCATACTCAGATTATTTATGGCCTAAGAACTAAGCACTGATACTTATATTTGAGTTTTGTTGTTGTTTTTTACTGGAGTCATAATATGTTTTATGTGTAGGTACTTTGGGACTTTTGAAAGCTAAAAGCCTATACATATGTGTGATTTGTAGTAAGTAGATGACAGCAAAAAGCAAAACCTGTAAGGTGTTGTACAGCTGCAGCTCAAGCTATTCTCTTTCTTGTGCACGCAGACTGTTGCTGGGTTAAGATGTTAGCATTTGTTTCTTTTTAGAGAGAATGGAAAGGTGAAGCCTTAATAGAAACCATTTCAAGGTCGTTAACTGTATCTTGTAGATTAATGGAGAAGAAAAGTAGTACAGATAAGTCAAAACAGTAGATAACGATTGCTCTTTACTGGTATAAAGAACATGGGAAAGGCATTTGGGAACAGGAGCCGGGTGGGCACTTGAATATGGAAAACTCATTGTTGGTGTTTTATGTATTTTTCTTTGCCTCTGTTTGCAGCCTTGGTCAGGATTCTTTGAGATAGAGCTTTGGGCAGAAGGATGAAGGGAGCAAAGAAAGAGAACAAATCATTGAGCCTATGGCAATAGCACCTATAGATTCTCTTCCTTGTTCCCTATGCTCGTGAATCTGAGTGAACCCTCAGTAAATTTCAGGTTAGATAATTTAGCAGATGGTTGTTCAGTACTTAGAAGGAAAATTATCTAGGAGCCAGTCTGAGTTTACAAAGAAAGATTATTATAGTTTAACCTAATTTTATTCTTCTTTGGAGGGTTATTAGATTGTTAATCACACAATACAAGTGTCTTAATTTTATGCAGCTTTTTGGTATGGTCCACCACGATATTATTATGGGTAAAATGGACAAGAGTGATATGATATGATAATATAGTTATGTTGATATGTAACTGGTTTAACAACCATCTGAAAGAGAAAGAGAAAAAGTATTAACCTGGAAGGAAGATTTTGAGATACTACAGGAATTAGGTCTTCAGTTTCATGTTATATAAACAGAGTTAAAAGAAAATATAGCTGGCACACTGATCAAATTTGTAGATAATACACAATTAGAGGAAGATGGATAAAATTATTAGGTGATAGACACAGAAGTCAAAGAAGGTTTACACATACTAGAATAATGGGCTTGAAGATAAAATTTACTGATAATAAGTTTGTAATGTAGTATATAATACTATGTATTATAGAATCAGGGAGAAGTGGCTTAGATGTAGTGGTAGGGAAAAAGGAGACGGTATCCTTAAGTTAACTGGAAATTCAATATGAACAACTTTATGTTCCTTTCCAGAACACACAGTATGATCTTAGGCTAGCTACACTAATAGAATGTTTAGAGTAGGGTTGGTGATAGTCCTGCTTTACTTTATGTATACCAGACTATTTTGTACTAGATTGTTACAGTTTGAGTAACAAGCTTCAAGCATATCCAGAAGAAAATGGCTAAAATAATGGGATTTAAAACATATAAGGCCTGACCAGGCAGTGGCGCAGTGGATAGAGTGTCAGACTAGGATGCAGAGGACCCAGGTTCGAAACCCAGAGGTTGCCAGCTTGAGCACAGGCTCATCTGGTTTGACAAAGGCTCACCAGCTTGAGCCCAAGGTCGCTGGCTTGAGCAGGGCTCACTCCGTCTGCTGTAGCCCCCCCAACCCCCACCCCACCCCCGTCAAGGCATATGTGAGAAAGCAATCAATGAGCGACTAAGGAGCTGCAATGAAGAATGAAGAATTGATGCTTCTCATCTCTCTCTCTTCCTGTCTGTCTGTCTGTCTCTATCTATCCCTCTTTAACACTTACCGACACACACACACACACACACACACACACACACACACACATGTAAGCAAGCTAAAGAAAGAAGGGGTGTTAGCCTATAAGGTGTCATCATAGCCATCGTCTAACATTTGATGCGCAACTCTATAGAAGAGAGGTTAGAACGGGACAGTGAGGCTCCAGAGCTCAAAAATGGTAACCATTGGTTAGATATTGTATGGAGATAGATTGCGCCTCCACGAAAGGAAGAGTTCTTCAATCCTAAGAAGAGTTCAAGAAAGTAGAACAACTGCATAGGGAATTAAATAGTGAATTTTCCAGGGTGCTGCTGAATTACCTTCTGGGCTTGTGGTAGTAGAAGAAATTAATTCATCAGATAGGGACTAAAATCAGTTGATTTTAAAGATGCAGTCTGACCTTTTTTGGTTGTCTGTTCTCATAAACAGTCTTGCTTTCTGTTATTGGCTAAGACACAGAAAATCTCTTTGACCATAAATTGAAAAGCAGGAACCATCTCTTATTCTTAAAACATGCCTTTGCTTTGCAAGGAGCTTTATTCTTGTCTACTCACTCCTAAAATAGCTTTCTAAAATGGAAAGAAGTTTCATTCTTAACATAGGAGTTTAGAAAGCCTGATCATGTTTCCAGGAAACATTATTTATATATTTGGCACATTTTGATTAGCACCAAAACCAAAGTGATCATATGACAGCTATTAGAAGATAGTACTTGAAATGAATACACACAGACACGTCAGAATAACCAAGTCTGTTGTTTGTTCATTTACTTGTTCTTTTGTTGATTTGTTCACTAATATTTTTTGACTACCTGGTAAGTGCTGGACACTTGCCTAGGTTCTGGGAAGTTGATATTTAGTATAATTTCTCTGATTAAAAATTTGTTAATCGATTTTGTTTCTTACAGTGTGCCAAGAAACACTTTTATTAAAATAATAAACAAGTGTCACTTTTTAAATTTTATTTTTGGTGATATAAACTACAAAGGAAAGCATAAAAGAAACTGTGGGAAATCCTGTGTTTAACTCTATGTTAGCGATTGTATGCACACATACAAAAATCGTACCTTTGTGTATGTACATCGTTAATTATGAACATTGCTTTGAAACTGAATTCTGAGGCAGAATGTGGTTTTTTAAGGTTCTCTTTATTTAGTATCAGAGTTTTGCATATTTGCTTCCTTTTCTTTTTTAGACTGTTAATTTCCATGTTGCTCTTTGAAAGGAAAAAATACAATATTGTGTAAGGGGTTTAAAAATATATACTAACCACTATTTTTTGAAGAAAAAAGCCTCTCTAGCTCTCTTGGCCAAATGTTTTCAGCCAGCTTTAATTTCAATGTGTGTTATTGCGAGGTAGACAAGAATGATCTTGAAAAAAGAAAGCTTTTGAAATATTAAGACAACAAAGGCATTGCCTGCAGGATAAGTTAATAGTTGAATGTATTCACTGGTTACACTGCCAAGTTTTATCTTTAATTTATTTTAATATAAGATGGTTTATTCTCTGTCTTTCATCTTAAAAATACACCTATTAACATTGGCTTATAAATCATTCTCACACCCAGGTAAGGTAGATTAGTAGTACCTAGTTTTCCAGTTAGAAATATGGAATGAGAAGCCAGCACTTCTCTGTGTGGCTGTAGCGAAGCAGGGTTTAAGGCAGGGAGGGATCCCCACTGGTTGACCTACAAGTCATTGATACATGTCTAAGACTATGTTACTGCCATGTTGTCTCTCTCTGTAGTTTACCAGGAATCTTTGGCAATATGTTAGCTCCTACCCATTAATCTTCCCATCTGCAACTTATGGTCTCCTCTGACATTTCCCATCATCATTTTAAGAGTGAAGAGAAAAGGAAGAGATAATTATACATTCGTGTTTCCTAACAACATTATTCACAATAGCCAAAGGGCAGGATCAACCCAAATGTTCATCAGTGGATGAATTGGTAAACAACATGTGTTATATACATACGGTGGAATATTATCCATCCTTGAAAAGGAAAGAAATTCTGACACATGCTACCACATAGATCAACCTTGAAGATATATGGTGAATAAGCCAGTTGCAAAAACACGAATAGTATGTAATTCCATTTATTTGAGGCATCTACAGCAGTCAGACTCATGGAGACAGAAAGTAAAGTGGAGGCTGCTAGGGGCTGGGGGAGTGGGGAAATTGGAAAGTCTTCATTCTCTTGTGTTGGTCAAGGTTTTCATCAGCATCGTCTAACTTCAGCATGAAGAATGTTTTCTAACATTTCTTACACCGCAGATACGCTTATAATAAATTTGCCCAGTCTTTGTTTTTCTAAAAAGAGCTTTATCTTATATATATTTATTTATTTAGAGTAATCTTTATTTAGAGTTAACATATTCCTTCAGAATAATGCTTCATTTGGTGATTCTGCAACTTAATTTTCTTTTGTTTTCATATTCTTATTTTTATTAAAACTTTATTTAGAAAATTAAATTTAATGGGGTAACATTGATCAATAAGAATACATAGGTTTTAGGTAAACATTTCTATAGCATTTGAACTGTTGATTATGCTGTGTGCTCATCATTCAAAGTCAAATCATTTCCGTTACCATATATATTTTGTCCCTCTTTACTCTCCTCCTCCACCCCTTCCCTACAACCCCCTCCCTGCTGGTAAACACTTCACTTTTATCTATGTCCATGAGTCCCAGTTTTACATCCCACCTATGTGTGAAATCATTTAGTTATTAGCTTTTTCTGATTTACTTATTTCAGTCAGTATAATGTTCTCAAGGTTCATCCATGTTGTTGTAAGTGGCACTATGTCATCATTTCTTACGGCCGAGTAGTATTCCATTGTGTAAATGTACCACCTTTTCTTTATTCAAATTTGATCTATTCAGTAGATATTCCCATGATAAATAAAGCTCTGTCCTCTTGAATGATTTTGCAATTCATTTTCTGCTATCAGTAATACTTTGTTTAAAATTTTTCAATTACAATTTACATTCAATATTATTTTGTATTAGTTTCAGATGTACAACAAAGTTTTTTCTTAATTTTTTAATTATATTTTTTAGGGAGAGAGAGGAAGGAAGGGAGAACAGAGAGAGAGAAATATATATAGAGAGATTTGTTCTCCCACTCATCACTGCATCCAGTGGTTGATTCTTGTATGTGTCCTGACCAGGGATCGAACTTGCAATCTTGGCATGCTGGGACAACGCTATCACCAGTTGAGTGCTGGGCCAGGGCTTACCTTTATTTGTTTTTTTATTTTATTTTATTTTTCTTGGCTTACCTTTATTTTTAAAGAATATTTTTTGTTAGATACAGAATTATAAGTTAACAATGTTTTATGTTTTTCCAATCTTTTATGTTTTCATTTGTTTTTATGTCCCAATTTAAAACTGTCATTTCATTGTATTCTGGCTTACATTGTTTCTGATGAGAAGTCAGTAGAAATTCTTGGTTTTGTTGTGTATATAATGCCTTTTTATACTGATTTAAATTTTTTTGTTTAGCATTTTAATTATAACTTGCCTTTTTATGGTTTTCTTTATGTTAATCTTGTTTGTCATTTGTTGAGCTACTTTTAGCTTTTTTTAAAATAAATATTTTTTCTATGTAATTTATTGTTTCAGATCTTATGTTTTGGTCTTTGATCCATTTTGAATTGATTTTTGTGCAAGAGGACAAACTGTAGTCTAATTTTATTCTTTTACATGTGGCTTTCCAATTTTTCCAGCACCATTTATTGAAGAAGCTTTCTTTTCTCCACTGTGTGTTTTTGTCTCCATTGTTAAAGATGATTTGACCATATATATGTGGTTTTATTTCTGGGCTCTCAACTCTGTTCTATTGGTCTATGTGTCTATTTTTCTTACAATACCATGCTGTTTTGATTATCATGGTTCTGTAGTATAATTTGAATGTCAAACTAAAAAGCTTCTGCACAGCAAAAGAAACTGACAACAAAACAAATAGACAGCCAACAAAATGGGAGACGATACTTGCAAATCACAGCATAGCTAAGGAGTTAATATCCAAAATATGCAAAGAACTCACAAAGCTCAGCAACAAACAAGCAAGAGATCCAATTAAAAAATGGGAAGAACACACGAAGAGATACTTTTCCCAAGAAGTCGTACATATGGCCAACAGATATATGAAAAATCGCTCATCTTCACTAGCTATTCAAGAAATGCAAATCAAAACTACAATGAGATAGCACCTCACACCTGTTAGATTGGCTGTTATCAACAAGACAGGTAATAACAAGTATTGGAGAAGCTGTGGAGAAAAAGGAACCCTCATACACTGCTGGTGGGAATGTAAATTAGCACAACCATTATGGAAGAGAGTCTGGTAGTTCCTCAAAAAATTAAGAATAGAACTACCTTATGACCCAGCAATTTCTCTGCTGGGTATATATCCCCCAAACTTGAAAACATTGGTACGTAAAGACACATGCACCTCTATGTTCATTGCAGCATTATTCACAGTGGCCAAGACATGGAAACAACCAAAGTGCCCCTCGATACAGGATTGGATAAAGAAGAAGTGATATATATATATATATATATATATATATATACACACACACACACACACACACACACACACACACACATACATACATACATACATACAATGAAATACTACTCAGCTTTAAGAAATGATGGCATAGGGTCATTTATGACAACATGGATGGATCTTGAGAACATTATACTAAGTTACTAAGTGAAATAAGTAAATCAGAAAAAGCTAAAAACAGTATGATTTCACACATAAGTGGGATAGAGATACAAAGCTAAGACTCATGGACATAGATGAGTGCAGTGGTTACCAGGGGGAGGGAAATGTAGGGGAAGGAGAGGAGGGTTGGGGGAAGGGTGTGAAGAGGAACAAATATAAAGTGACGAAAAATGGCCTGACCAGGCAGTGGCATAGTGGATAGAGCATCGGACTAGGACACAGAGGACCCCAGTTTGAAACCCCAAGGTTGCTGGCTTGAGTGCGGGCTCATCCGGCTTGAGCGTGGGCTCATCTGGCTTGAGCACGTGCTTACCAGCTTGCGTGTGGGGTCGCTGGTTTGAGTGTGGGATCACAGACATGACCCCATAGTCGCTGGCTTGAGCCCAGAGGTCGCTGGCTTGAGCCCAAGGTCACTAGCTCTGCTGTAGCTCCCTGGTCAAGGCACATATGAATAAGCAATCAATGAATAACTAAGGTGCTGCAACAAAGAATTGATGCTTCTCATCTCTCTCCCTTCCTGTCTGTCTTTCCCTTTCTGTTCCTCTCTTTGTCTCTCTCTGCCTCTATTATAAGGTGATGGAAAATGGTTTGGCTTTAGGTAATGGGTATACAACATAATTGACTATTCAAATGATGAAGTGATGTTTGCCTGAAATCTATGTACACTTATTGATCAATGTCACCCAGTTAAAATTAATTTTCTAGATTAAATATTTTTTATCAAATATAATTTTGGCTATTAACTTTTCAAATATTGTTCTTCCGCCTTGACTCCATCCATCGTACTCTTAAATTACATGTGTGTTTAACAAGTTGATATAATTCCACAGATAGTGAGTCTTTGTTAATTTTGTCTTTTTATTCTGTGCCTCAGTTTGGATAATTTCTATCGTACTTCAGATTTAGTGATCTTCCCTTGTGTCTAATCTGTGATTAACATGTGCACTTCCACAGTGTAATCTGTGATTAATTCTACCCAATGAATTTTCACTTAAATATTGTGTTTTTAATTTCTAGAAGCTCTTTTTGTTGTTGTTTGTTCATCTTTTGGCATCTTTAATTCTTCTTATTTTTATGTTTTCCTTTACATTCATGAGCCTAAATTTGGATCTTTTACACATCTTGACTGCTATTTCTATACCATGTCATTTACATGCCTGTTTTATATACTGATTTTTTTTATTGTTTGTGGGTCTCATTTTCTTGCTTCTTTGCATGTCTGAAAATTTTTTATTAGATGCTAGATATTGTGAATGTTAAGTTTTTGAAGGCAGAATTTTATTGTCTTTCTCTAAAGACTGTTAAGCTTAGTTATAGCAAGTAGTTTGAATTAATTGAGTTTAATTCTTTTGAAGCTTCTTAGAGTATGTCTAGAATTGTCTTTCCTTTAGGGCAGTGGTTCTCAAAGTATGGTACTTGGACCAAAAGCCTTAATATCACCTTGGAACTTGTTAAAAATGCAAATTCCAGAATCAGTGAAACAAAAACCATGGGGATGATGTTTAACAGTCTGGTTTAACAAACCTTCCAGGTTATTCTGGTGTACTCTAATTTTTAAGAATCACTACTCCAGAGCTAGTTAGCTTTGCTATTAGGGTGTGACTCTTCTGGAGTCTCTATGCAGTGCTAGATAATCATCGAGGTCTCTACTTTTAGCTGGTCAAAATGTCTCACAATCTTGTATGAGTTCTGATTATTATTCAGATTTCCACTTAGGTACCTTGCTTGACTTTGTGGCATTTACTCTGTGCCTATAGTTTAGTTTTCACTCATAGGTAGTCTCAGGAAGACCCCTGTGCAGATTTCCAAGCTCTTCTCTAGGTAACTCCCTTCCCGTTAGTAGTCTGTCCTATGTATTCCACCTCTTTCCTCCTTGTTAAACTCTGAATTCTGTTTACTCCAGCTCATTAAGACATCTATACCCTTCTTGTGTTAACTACTTTTTGTGTTTTATTCCAGAAAGGGCTTCCAGACAGACATCAGGGCCATTCGGGGGGTTACTTTTTTCATTTTCCTTAGGAATCATAGTCCTATATTGACTTTTGTCCATGTATGACAATAATTCCTTTGTCTAATTTTCTCGCTGTTATAGGAGTACAGCTGTCATCTCAGTTACTCTGATATGCCAGAAGCCAGGTACTTATTTTTTATGGTTTTGAGGTCATACGAGAGCTAGTTACATGTGAAAAATGAACGTTGTATTAACTTCTTCACATTATTTCTGCCACTACTAGAGTGCTGTATGTACTACACACTAAACACTGTTAGGACAGGGGGATTCAAACCTTAAAAGCCTTTGAAGCCTTTGCCTTCAAAGATCTTTTAACCTGCAAAAGCAGACTGACATAAACACTCACTGTAAGTCAGTCTGTGATAAAGGCTATAACGGAGGCAGTATGAAATTATATAAAATCCATGTACTATGAAATCAGATAGGCTCCATTTCACCTTAACTCCATGACTTTTTATTGTGCTATGTAACCTCTCATGGCCTTAGTTTATTTAGTATAGCAGACTGGGCAAAACAGTACTCTGTAGGATGTCAAAAGGATTAAAATAAAATATTTTTATAGAGCATTTGACATGCAGTAGAGGGTATTAAGTGTTTCTCCTTAGAATTGGCATAGGACAGGGTCCTGGCCAGGTAGCTTAGTTGGTTAGAGTGTCATCCTGATACACCAAGGTTACGGGTTTTATGCCTGGTTGGGGCACGTACAAGAATCAATCAATTAATACATAAATAAGTGGAATGGCAGGTCAGTGTTTTTTCCTCTCTCTCTTCCTCTCTATCTAAAATCAATAATATTAAAAACAAAAAAGAATTAGTATAGGACCGAGGAGCAGTTAAATATTACTATAGAATTCTTCAGGGAGGAAATGACATTTAAATTGTGCCCTGAAAGTTGACTAGGATTTTGATATATGTTAGATGGGTTCCAAGGATGTTTTACATTAAAGGAACTGAATGAAAAATGGCTCAAAGGTGTAAAAGGTGGGGAAACCTGCAAATAATTTTGAAAGTTAACATAGTGTAAAGCCATGAAAAAAGCAGTTTGGATATTAAAAACAAAATAAAACAAACAAACCCACCACCACCACCAGAACAAAGAGCCTAGTAGTGGAAAAATAAAAATGAAGAAAAAATCAAAACAAAATATTACCCATAGTAAAAGTACACTTCCTTAGGCTAGTCCTATTTACTGCCATGACTAATAAATTTGGGAAGGCCTGTGGAAAATTCCTGTGGGCTGATATTTTCCTAACCACTACTCAAAACTACTTTAAGTTGATATTCTAAGCTGATCATTTCATTAATATTAAACTCCAGAACATGTCCACAAGTTTCCAGAAGTTTGCTAAATTGTTTTTTTTTTCTGTTATCTGTTTCCTTGGGTTTCTTCCATTTTTTTCCTTTTCTCATCCTGTAAAAATGGATTCCCTAGGTTTTCTAAGACTGATAATGTGAAAGTACTGAGATAACTATTCTTAGACTCTGGTGTGTCTTCCTGTGTTCACATGTGGTGAGAATATTCTCAAGGGCTTACTAAAATGTATAATGTACTTTTTACATTTCTTTTGGTGGGGATTTCTAAATTTAAGTGTTTGATTTCATTGACATTAAGATTTGCCCTAATGAGGGATTTTTTTTGTCTTAAATTATTATATTTTTGCAATGTCTAGTAAGAATCACTTGGCTTTCTGGATTGAGTTTGTTCCATTTCTCCAGTGGGTAGCTGTTATCTGACCTTTAGATATTTATTCTAATATTGTTTTGTTTGGTTTCTGAAGCTCTGGAATGTTTTAGGAAAAATAAGGCTCATGGAGAAGGGCTGTTATTCCTAAAAGATGCTAAGGCCAGAAATGGGGGAAAAATGAGAAATAAGGATATCAGTTTTTAAAAAGGTTTTTGTCTCTGTTTTTGATACCAATCATTTGGAAGTCTGTTCCTCTCCTCTGTGATGTGTTATCACAAAAAACCCTTTTGTCTTTGTACTAGAATTATATTGAGTTCATAAATTAAATTGGAAAAGAATTTACTTATTTACTATATACTATATACTGAGTTTTCTCATTTATGAAAATGGTTTATTTCTCTATTTATTTAGGCCTTCTTCAATAATATAGAGTTTTGTCCTCAAAGATTTTGCACATCTTTTATTAAATTCATTCTAGGTCTTTTTTTTTTTTTTATTAGCAAGAGAGACAGACAGGAAGGGAGGGAGATAAGAAGCATCAGCTCGTATTTGTATCACTTTAGTTGTTCATTGATTGCTTCTCATACGTGTCTTCACTGTGGGGCTCATGACACCTTGCTCAATTCAGCGACCCTGGGGGTCAAGCCAGTGACCTTGGTCTTCAAGCTAGTCAGTGACCTCTGGGCATAAGGCAGCAACCATGGGATCAGGTCTATGATCCTACACTCAAGCTGGCGACCCCATGCTCAAGCCAGATGAGCCCACTCTCAAGCCAGCAACCTTGGGGTTAGGAACCTGGGTCTTCAGTGTCCCAGGTTGGCACCCTATCCACTCAGCCACCGCTGGTCTGGCTCACTCATGGGTTTTTAAGTTTTTAAAAAATGGAAGTTATTTTTGAATTGCTCAGGCAAATTAGTTATTGTCTCAGAAAGTTGATTTTTTATATATAGATTTTGAGTTCAGTGAACTTGCTCTATCTGTTGGTTATAAAAATGGTTTGTCAATTTTCTTGGATTTTCCGGGGAGAGAGTCTTACCGAATGCAGTGGCAATTTTTCCTTTTCTTTCCAAACCTCATACTTCATTCGTGAATAGAAGTGGTGATCGTGGGACCTTGTTTTAAAGGTCCCGTGTAAAGGGGTTTCTTCTAACATAAATTTTTATGTTAGTGTTTTCTTGTTGCTGGATGGGTAGACAATTTTTAAAAGTAGTGAAAATATGGAATTTTACAAATTTTTAAAATGTGTTCAGATAAATCATATGGGTTTTCTCTTTAATATGTTAATGTAGTAAGATAAGTTAATGGCTTTTATAATGTTAAACTATTCTTATATCCTCAGGCAAACTCATTTTGGTTATTTAAAAGTAATATATTGCTAGATTTCTTTTATTAATATTTTGTTTAGGAATGCCCTGTGATTTTTCTTTCTAGTATTATACCTTTCAGGACATAGAGTATATTTTGTAGCTTCCTCATTTTTCTATTTTCTGGAAAAATTTACATAACATTGGATTTATTTCTTTCCTGAACATATGCTAAAATTCATTTTACATTCTGTTTACTTGATGGAAATTTTAGATGGGAGAGGGTTTTTGTTTGTTTTTTAGATTAAAAAAATTGAAGTATAAGGTACATATGGAAAAGTACACAGATCATAAATGTATAGCTCAGTGAATTTTAACAAACTCAACAAATTCATGTAACCAGACTCTAAATCAGGAAACTAAAACTACCAGCCCCGCAGAAGTCCTCATTGTATCCCATTCCACCATTGCCCACCCCTAGGGATGACTACTACTATAATTTCAAAACCATAGATAAGGGTGTTTTTTCTTTTTTGTTTCTTTGTTTTTGAATTAGATATAAATGGAATTATGCAGAATGAATATTTTTGTATATATGGTTTCTGTTATTCAACAATATATTTGTGAGGTTTATCATGTTGTTTTGTATAATTGTAGTTCATTTATTTTGTTTTTTGTATAGTTGTCTACTATATACTACATCTATTTATCCATTCTACTATTAATGGATTTTTAAGTACTTTACAATTTTTGACTCATATGAATAGGGCTGCTGTAAATGCTCTTACCATGAACATTCTTACAGATATCTTTTGGTGAAGATATTTACATGTTCTCTTTTTTTTTTTTTTTTATTTATTTTAGAGAGGAGACAGAGAGAGAGAGAGAGAGAGAGAGAGAGAGAGAAATGGGGGAGGAGCTGGAAGCATCAACTCCCATATGTGCCTTGACCAGACCAGTGCAGGGTTTTGAACTGGCGACCTCAGTGTTCCTAGGTCGACACCTCATCCACTGCACCACCACAGGTCAGGCTTTACATGTTCTCTTTAATCTAAGAATTGAATTATCGGGTCATAGAGTTTGAATCTATTCAGCTTTAGAGGTGTTGCCAAACAGTTAAGTTGTTGAACTGATTTACATTTTTTATTAACAGTGTTTGAGTTCTGATTGCTCTACATTCTTATTGGGGCTGATATTTAACTAATTTAGCCATTCTAGGGAGTATGTTGAGTATCATAATATGCTGTTAATTTGCTTTTTCTTGACGATAAAGTACATTAAGCACCTTTTTAATATACTTCTTGGTCTGTCTCTCTTTTTTTCTTTTTTTTGCTATTTTTCCAAAGTTAGAAATGGGGAGGCAGTCAGACAGACTCCCGCATTCACCTGACCGGATCTACCCGGCATGCTCACCAGGGGGTGATGCTCTGCCCATCTGGGGCGTTACTCCATTCTGGGCCTGAGCTATTCTAGGGCCTGAGGCGGAGGCCATGGAGCCACCCTCAGTGCCTGGGCCAACTTTACTCCAGTGGAGCCTTGGCTGCGGGAGGGAAGGAAGAAAGAGATAGAGAGGAAGGAGAGGGGGAAGGGTGGAGAAGCAGATGGACACTCCTCCTGTGTGCCCTGCCTGGGAATCAAACCTGGGACTTCCACATGCTGGACCGACGTTCTACCACTGAGCCAACCGGCCAGGGCCTCTTGGTCATTTTTGTATAATCGTTTTTGTGAAGTGCCTGTTCAAGTTTTTGTCCATTTGGATTGTCTTCTTTTCTTACTGAATTTTAGAAGTTTTTTGTATATTATAGATGCCAGATCTTTATTAGATTTATATACCGCAAATAGCTTCTCTGATGGGTAGTTTTTAAATTAGTTTTTCAATTTTTAATAGTTACTTAAGTTTTCTATTTTCTTTTGAAATCATTTTAATAACTTTTTTCCAGCAAGTTGTTGATTTATCTGTTTTAAAATCTACTGATATAAATTTGTTTCATTTAGTTTAGGAAATTACTAGTCATTGTCTCTTTAAATATTTATAAATAAGCATATGTATGTGCATATATTTTTAACATAACTGCTAGCATACTTTGCATACTGTTTTGTAGGGTTTTTTTCACTTAACAATATTTTTTAGAACTACAGTACTTGCTTTTCTAAGATTTCACACATAGGTGGGATATAAAACTAAGACTCACAGACAGATAAAAGTGTAGTGGTTACTAGGGGAAGTGGGACACAGGCGAGTGGGTTGGGAGAGGGGGTGGGGGGAAGGTATAAAGAGGGACAAATAGAAGGTGACAGAAAATGATTTGACTTTGGGTGATGGGTATACAACATAACCAACAGTTCAAATGCTATAGAAATGTTTATCTGAAACCTATGTACTCTTGTATTTTTCCAAAGTGAGAAATGGGGGGAGGCAGACAGACAGACTCCTGCATGCGCCCAACCAGGATCCACCCGGCATGCCCACCAGGGGGCGATGCTCTGCCCAATAGGGGGTGTTTCTCTGCTGCAACTGGAGCCATTCTAGCACCTGAGGTGGAGGCCATGGAGCCGTCCTCAGTGCCCAGGCCTACTTTGCTCTAATGGAGCCTTGGCTGTGGGAAGGGAAGAGAGAGATAGAGAGAAAAGAGAGGGGAAGGGTGGAAAAGCAGATGGACGCTTCTCCTGTGTGCCCTAGTGAGGAATTCAACACAGGACTTCCACACACTGGGCCGACGCTCTACCACTGAGCCAACTGGCCAGGGCTGAAACCTATGTACTCTTTATTTATCATTGTCACCCTGTTAAATTTAATTTTCAAATACAAAAGAAAAGAAAAGAAAAGAAATCCTTGCTATTCAATATATATACAGGGAGAGAGCTCCTAATTTTTAAAATAGATTCAGGGTATTTAATAATAAGTGAAATTTATTTATGCAGTCCCCTGTTGATGGACATTTGAATTATTTTCAGTCTTTTGCTGTAACAAGCACAGCTGCAATTATAACAAATTCACAACATGGATTCTGGTCTCATTAACTTCTGAACTGGTACAGTATTAACGTTTTCTGTTTATTGTTCTGTTTTTAACTTTTAAAATCTTTTAAAGATTGAGATTTAATTCACATACAGTGAAATTCACCCTCTTAGAGGGTTTAATTCAGTGGGTTTATTTGTTTTTTTTTTTGTATATTCACAGAGATGTGAAACCATGACCACTGTCGAATTTCAGAACATTTTCATCATCCCAAAAAGAAACCCTATACCAATTTGTAGTCTCTGCCTTCCCCCAGCTCCTGGCAGCCACTAATCTACTTTCTGTCTCTGTATTTGCCCACTCTGGACAATTCATATAAATGGAATTATATAAAATGAGGTATTTTGTGTCTGGCTTCTTTTATTTAGTATGTTTTCAAAGCTTCATCTGTATTGTACCACACATTAGTATTTCCTTTTGCCAGATAATATTCTAATGTATGGATATACTATATTTTAGTTGATGGACATTTGGCTTGTCTCTACTTATTGGTTATTATCAATATAACTCCTATGAATATTTGTGTGTAGGTTTTTATGTGAATATATGCTTTCAATTCTCTTGAGTCTATACCCGGGAATAGAATTTCTGTATTATATACTAACTCTATGTTTAACTATTTGGGGAACTATCAAACTGTTACCAGCTCCATCATTTAAATTCCCGCCAGCAATGTGTGAGGTGTGAATTGCTTCACATCTTTGTCAACACTTATTTACAAAACAGCTTTATATTATATAAAACTTTACATATGTAAAATAGCTACTATTGTAATGAGTGTGAAGTGGTGTCTCATGGTTTTGATTTAATTTTCCTAATTAATGATATTGAATATCTTTTTTATGTGCTAATTGGCTATTTGTATATCTTCTTTGGGGAAAGGTCTATTCAGACCCCTGCTTGTTTTTTAATTGGGTACTTTCTCCTCGTTGTTGAATAGCAAGAACTCTTTATTCTGGACACTGGACCCCGATCAGATATCTGATTTGCAACCTCCCATTCTATAGGTTGTCTCTTAACCTTCTTGATAGTGTGATTTGGAGCAGAATTTTTGAAATTTTAATGAATTCTAATTTATTTTTTTCTTAGTTCAATTTGAGAGGTATTGCCATTTTAACAATATTAAGTATTCTTAAATCTGTGAACATGGGATGGGATGTCTTTCCATTTGTTTTTAGGTCTTCTTTAAATTTTTTCAATAATGGCTCTTGCCACTTCTATTCAACATTGTGCTGGGGGCTGTAGCAAGGGCATACAGTAGAATGTGTTACCATTATTAAAATTTGTCTTTTAAAAAATGGATAAATTTCTCTTTGTGTATGTTAAGTGAAAAATAGCAAGATACAAAGCTATGAAGGGAATCTAACAGTTCTATAAAAAACAATCACCCACACTGCAACCATTGAACACATACATGTGCATACATAGAGAAAAATAAATATGCCATCATACTGGAAAGAAATAGTCTATCATATGGACAACAGCTATCTTTGAGTGATAGAAATAAAGTTTTCTCATTTATAAATTTGTGAATTTTCCATACTATCAAGAATAAATATATATTTTATTATTATTATTTTTAATTAGGAAAATGTACAATAATTATGAATAAGTTGGTGCACACAGATTAAACAGATTATTATGGCATGGTAAGAATTTTTTCCATATGGCCCTGGGAATTTCTTTGTTTGGCTTATGAGTTCAAAGTTCCAGCTCATAAGTTCAAGTGCTGACAGTTGTCAAAAAAAATTATACCTATGTTTTTTGTCAGATCAGCAAAAAATATATTTCCTGGTGTGCCGCAAAAGTTTAGTTAGCTAAGTGATAGGAAGTAGCTTTGAAATTGAAAGCATTTTAAGCCCTAAGGATTTACAATGAAGAGAATACTTGGACAAATCATGTCAATAAGTTTTGATATGTATTGCTAACTTGTGACTAATTTGGTTAGCATCTGTGTAATGGTAACTGTTATTCCTCCCCCTTTATTACAGTGTGCCATCCCACCCTTCGCCAAGCCCGTATAGATAGTTCAGTGTTGCAGTAATAAACGTTAGGCTCATTTGGGTAGTTTTCTCTCACTCTAACCTCCTTCTAAAGCCTATCATTAACTTTAAATGTTACAGATTATTTATTGTTGTGAATTTTTAAATAGGATTCCTCTAAATAAGAAGAGCCATCTCTCATCATGATCGTTTAGTTATAATAGAGTTTTCATATTATATCTGGAATGGAAATCTGAGTTAATTCAACCTTGCTTTGCATCTCCTGTGTGTCACTGTTACTGATATAAAGGTATAACAAAGAGTAGACTGTGATCCCAATGGAGACTTTGTCGTATAGAGGGCAGAGAACGGCATAGTAATTAAAAGAATGAACTACTTTATGGGTTTAAGTGCTTGCTTTATAATTTACCAGATTGTTATTTTACCTCTCAGTATCCTTATCTCGAAAGTAGAAATAATAGTAATTTCTTCTGTCACTCTATTTTAGCTATTTCTTTTTTTTTTTTAATTAAGTGAGAGAAGGGGAGATAGACAGACTCCCGAATGCGCCGACTGATCCACCAGGTAACCCCCGTCTGGGGCCAATGCTATGCCCATCTGGGGCCCATGCTCACAACCAAGCTATTTTTAGCACCTGAGATTGAGGCTCGACAGAGTCATCCTTAGCGCCTAGAGCCATCTTCAGCTCTGGGGGCCAAACACACTTGAACCAGTCAAACCATGGCTGTGGGAGGGGAAGGGAGAGAGAGAAGGGTGGCAGAGGGATGGGAGGAGAAGCATATAGTCACTTTTCCTATGTGCCTATATGTTTGATTTTCTCCTGACAGGAAATCAAACCTTGGATTTCCACATGCCAGGTTGACAGTCTACTGCTGATCCAACCAGCCAGGGCCTATTCAGCTATTTTCAGCCAGTGTGCTGCAGGAATTTTTAAAACATGCAATATTTGACTATTTTGTCAGAGCACTGATCTCTTTTTCATTAGACTGTAAAGTAAAAAATTGACAACAGCCAACACAACAGTAGTCATCTGGTGTGAATGAATCAAAATTATACCTATTTTTTTTGTCAGCTAAGCAAAATATATATTTCTTGGTGTGCCACAGAAATTTAGTATGTAATTAGTCTACGTGTGCCATGAGATGAAAAAGGTTGAAAATCGCTACTCTGTTTCTTTATATTTTTCCCTTTTCTTCATTGGATTTGTTACTTCCAAGACATTGTAGTTTTGTTTATTTATTCACAATAATGTAAAATTCTAGAGTACAATCACTTTGTCTGGTTCATTTGTGTATTTCTAACATCTAGAATAATAGCTCCCAATAATGCTATTCCTTTGGAGAGCATTTTTCCTACATATTTGCACATAGCGCATCCTCATGCTTTGTTTAGTTCCCTGTACAAGTATTACCTAAATCAAGAGGACTTGCTAGACAACCTCTTGTATAAAATGACATCCTATTATTTTCTCCTTCATAACACTTCACTCTACCACTCTCCCAATATGATATTATTCATCTCTCTGTTTACTTCTGTCTGTCTTTTCTCCTAGAGTGTCAGATCTATGAGTGCCAGAACTTTTTTCACTCCTTTATCCTGTTTCTCACCAGGTGCATTAGGCTCTCAAATGTCTATTGAATGAATAAATGAATAAAACTCTCAAATATGTGGATGAATAAGTAAAGGAATATGACTTACTTTATAGGGTTGTTATGAAAATAAAATGAAAAATTTAAGTGTGGCATTTTCATGTTGACTATAAGTTTTCATGTTGATACAAGTTGACATTTAATAAATATAATGTTCCTCAGAATTTCTGATTCTTCCAAATTTTCAAAATTAGTATTTTTATTACTATTTTGTTGAAGAAATTGAGGTTAAAGATTTGTTCAAGGTATAGTAAGTTCTGGCTCATAAGGACTACTCAGGAATTCATGCTGTACTCTACCTTATTCCTTAACTATAGCTCTTTTCATTCTGCTATATGTTGCTTTCAGAAAAATCAAAGGATACTCCTGTGAAAGGTAACACCTGAAGTGGCTTTGAAAGGTAAATGAGAGTTTGCTTGGCACACATTTGGGGGAAGGGCATTTTAAGCAGGGGGAACACCAGAACAATGATATGAATCATGGTTGTACAGGTGCATTTGTGCAAACAGCCTAGCTTCCAACCCTGAAGAGCATCGGCAGAATTTTATAACTGGCATGTTGCGGCCACTCTAGCTGCCAATGCTGTCAGTGGATTTGACAAATTTTTAATGGGTCTGTCTCTGGCCCACATGCAGTAGCTGTCCAAAATGGTAGCCAGTAGACACCTGTGGCTATTTAAAATTTAAATTAATTAAGACTAAAGTAAAAAACAATAACTTAGTTCTTTAGATGCAGTAGCTGCATTATAGGTGCTCAGTAGCCACAGGTGTCCTCTGGCTACCATACTGGACAGCACAGTTATGGAGCATATCTGTCACTGCAGAAGGTTCTGCTGGGCAGCATTGTTATAGTCAACAAATGACTAGATAGAACACTATAGCAAAACATTGATATAGAAGAAGGGTTTAGTGGAAAAAATGTTTCCTCAACTAACCATTCTTTAGAAAACACTGTGGGGAGCAGTTATTGGAAATTCTAATCTAATCAAGCTTTAAAAGGCCAGTTAGGCTTTTGTTTTTCTTTATAGATGAAAACTTCAGTTTATTTGACTTGGATAGGGATATGAAGCCAAAAACTTCATACTTTTGGGAAATCACTTCATGGATATTGAATAAAAAGCATCGAAAATGACCGTCCCTCCCCCTGTTAGCCTGGCTTGCCAAACCAAATGAAGTCAGCAACTCGAGATAGCCAATCCTTCGTCTAGGCTCTGAACTACTTAGACTGGTCATTCATTACACTGCTCACAACAATTAGGGAATATTTCAAAATAAATATGAAGCAATAAAATATCCCCTAAATTTTGTGAGCAGTATTAGGTAAAGAATTGACTTAACCAAATATAGATCTATAATCATCTTCACATTTATATAGGTTTATATCCTGACTCTTTTCACTTTATAAAAACTTCACATAAATTCTTAAAATATCCCCATTAGATTGGCTTTATTTCTTCAGATAAAGAAATAAGAGCACAGAGTCACTTGTCCAATATCAGATAACCAGAAGGTAGCAAAGCCAATATGCAGTCTCTGATTTTCTGATTCAGAAGTCAAGTGCTCTTGAAATCCTCTTTACAATAAGATCACATCTCTTCACCCAGGATAAAAAGGAATGGAAAACTCTTAGGACCAAAATGAGAAGAGCTCAGATGAAAGATAGGATGCAAGCCCTTAGACAACTGACTGTTGGAGTGTAACAGGTTGACCTTCAAAGTCATTGGAAGTCACTAAAGCCCTCTCTTTAGAGTAGGAAGAATAGCATGATGAAAGCAGTCTGCTAACATTTTGGTAATTTATTCGCTCTATTTAGGAATAACTGAGTAAGGGATTTGATGCTGGGCTCTGATGAAATATTACAAACAAAAGAGGACCTACTTCGTTAGTAGAAAGAGATTGTGGGGGTAGATCAAGATGCATTGTGAAGAAAAAATGCACATTGTTTGGCAAAAGTACCATTTTTCCAATCATCACTCAGGCTTAACGTGTTGGTCTTCCCAGTTCTACTCAAGATTATGTCATCCTCTGGACTACAATATCATGTTGTTTACGCAAGTATTATAATATTCATTATTTTTATGGACATCATCTATCTTCTTTACTAAATTTTG
Organism: Rhynchonycteris naso; assembly: GCA_037038555.1. Classification (NCBI taxonomy): domain Eukaryota; kingdom Metazoa; phylum Chordata; class Mammalia; order Chiroptera; family Emballonuridae; genus Rhynchonycteris; species Rhynchonycteris naso. Next base: position 31,947,938 of record CM072999.1, on the reverse strand, counting down.
AGCACCTTGCGAGTTGATCTCTATTTAAATTTTTGAATGCCTTGTACAAAATAGGGTCTCCATAAAGGTTTGCTGAACTGAAACTAATTAATCTTTGACCATTCTTTCTATCTTATTCTCATACTTAATAAAATACCAGTTTGTGATTGTTTATTTTTGGGTTCCCTCAATCTATTTATTTGTTTCTGTGGCCATTCTCTGCTTCACTTCCCACCGTTATAGTTCAGGCACTGGCCACCTATTTTGTGGATAATAGTTCTTAATTTTGTTTTTTGTTTTCTTTAGTCCTTCAACCCTTTGATCCAACCTGCACAAGACATCTAGATTACTTTTCTTCAAATAATTGCTATTGTTATTTTTCTGTTTCAGTGGCTTGCCATGATTTACTGAACTCATACTAATCCTTAAGATGGTGTTCCAAGCTCTTTGTATCTAATTGAAAACTACCTTTCCACAGCGCTAAGGAGAGTTTTAAGAAGTCTGTAGTTCATAAGATTTCCTTATTAATATGTTTAGATAGCTATGAGACTCAAAAGATTTTAAAGACTTAAGGAATTACTTGATTAATCCACAGATCCTATAGAAGATTAGAGTAAAGACCATTGAAACCTTGCATTATTAGATATATATCTTCATTGGAGAAGCTGATAGTTTTTTGGGATCCTGTAACACTCATTTCATTTATTTAGATCAAATCTCTCCTTATTTTTCTAATACAAATATACATGATTTTAGAGTAATAGACACTATTTTATTGGTATAAAAATATTTCCTGTGTCAGAATTCAGATACTTATAAATAGATACTTCTGCTTAAATATCATTCTTATAAATGTTATTGGATCTCTTCCCAGCACTTAGAAAATGTATATACCTGAGCTGTTTCTTCTGATCAGCTTCTACTGTGGACACTTAGTTTGAAGTCATATTGGAATAATTTGAGAAAAAGTAGAATTTGGCAGATACTACAGCATTTGAGTTCCAATCATAAAATTTAGGTTTCAGACAGGGTATGGCATGGTTTAAGCTCAACTTATAATAAACAGAGTGTCAATTATATAGTAATATAGGTTCAAAAGTGCTATTTTTATAGGCGATAGATTTTTCTGTATGGTTAAATGCTCTATTTTGTTTGTACTTAATGCATATAAATTTGTATTTCTTTGTTGTTGGATGCAAGAAATGTAGCGAGTCATACACAATGGTAAAAATATCAGATGCCGTGAAAAGTACTTCTACTTTTTCAGCGATTTCCAAAAACAGAGGATGCAAATTGGATAGTAAGAACAACTTTTCTTACTAATTAATTTAGCAAGGTAACTCATTTCCATTCACATGGTATAGTTAACACCCTAGCTACTAGTAATCAACTCACATATATTCTCAGTCTATAAATAGAGCTGTCTATAAACCAATACTATTTTTTACTTAAATTTTATTTACTTTTGCATTTATAACAAAAATGAATAAAAGTTTTTTACATGTGTGTTCATTTCCTCGCTCCAATACTCATTCCAGTTTCTAAGATCTTTCTGATTTTACAGGCTCTCAAGAAAACTTTCCTTTTCCAATTTGAATTTAAGTAATTAGCTTCTTTCTAATTTGGAACCTCAATTTGAAAACTTGTGTGTTTGATTTGGCATTAGATTGGGCATCTTATTCTTAAATGAGATCATGTAGCTTCAGTTTTAGATGCCCACAGACATGCGTGCCGAACAGCATCTTTGTAGCTTTGAGGAAACTGGAAAACAACTTTTCTGCTAAGATGACGATTCTCCTGGACAGTCACTTTAACAACAGTTAGGTATGGCTGTACCAATTCCAGTTTAAACAACTGGACTCTGAATCTGTTTTTGTTCTGATGAAGAAGTTTATTTCTGTGTTCGGGAATACGGAGGCACAACCTGTTAACAGCTGTAAATTTGGTTGATTAAGCTGTGTGTTGACTAATTTACAAGCAAAAAAGAATATGCAATAAAGTCTTGTGTATAGCCTTCAGAGGCTAATGTGTTTATTATCTGGGCCTTTAAGAAAAAGTTCTCCAATCCCTGGTTTATATTAGCAGTGGTCATAATGACAATCCATTGCAAGGATTGAGTGCCATCTGAATCAACAAAGCAAGATGAAAATATGTTTATTATAGTTTTAGTCTTTGGGGTATTTTATTTCTGGTTTGCATGTGAGATATAAAATAGAGAAAATGCAGTATCCTTATAGGATGTTTAGGCGTGTTAAATCATGGCCCATTGCAGTACTTTATACATGGAAGACAGTAACAATTATTGCTGTTTTATAAAAGTATGTTAGATTATTGACAGTTGTTTCTATTTTGTTTTATGAGTCTCTCTTCTGTTTTATTTCTTTCCTATTTGCATAACATTTCATTTTGTAACAGACTGAGAAAAATGCATCCCAGAATGACTGTTTGCAATTTCCTCTATGCATTTGGAAAAAAAGGAATGTAAGGAAGAAAGCAAGTTGGAGATTGGATGACAGAATAATTGACAAAATTATGTGTTCTTTTGAGGGTGGTTTCTCTTCTGAGGGGATCTGTACAGAGGCATTTCAAAGGTGTGTTAACCTAGATCAGTGATGGGCAATCTTTTGAGCTTGGTGTGTCAAAATCCGCCAAAAAACTGAGCATAACTCAGGTGGTGTGTCACTTCGAGAAAAACGACCTAACCGAAAGTCCCAGAACTAGATGCTCTGTGCCAGAGTTTTGGTCTCCAGACCTCCGGCACAGAGTGTCTACACCACAGCAAATGTTTTATTCTCGGCTACTGTGCCTGGCTGTGCAGGAGCTGAGGATGAAACGTCCTTCTCGGCATGAGACCCCATACTTCTCTGGTATGCAGCCGCGTGTCATCGAAAATGGCTACGCGTGTCAGTGCTGACATGCGTGTCATAGGTTCGCCATCACGAACCTAGATGCACAGAAATGGACAGGACTTGGTTAAGGCAAAGATAGAACTTTTACTAAAAATGTTAATATGCCTGAGATATGACTACCCACCATGACCTGCCCAGTTAAGAATTTATGATCAGATCACCTTTAGAGGTTACTTTCTATACAACTTCTCTTCCATCTATACCGCTTTAAAATCTTTTTTATTTTAGTTGAAAGGCAAATCTTAGGTGTAGCTGTGTTATTGTAGGATAACAATGGCAGTGTAACAAATTAGCCCAACATTTTTTTTTTAATTTCTTTTTATTTTATTCATTTTAGAGAGGAGACACAGAGTGGGAGAGAGAAGGAGAGAGAGAGAGAAAGGGGGGAGGAGCTGGAAGCATCAACTCCCATATGTGCCTTGACCGAACCAGTGCAGGGTTTTGAACTGGCGACCTCAGTGTTCCCAGGTCGACGCTTTATCCACTGCGCCACCACAGGTCAGGCCAGCCCAACATTTAATGGCAAAAAACAATCAGTTATTATGCTCACAGATTCTGTGGATCATGAATTTGGACAGGGCACACAGCAAGGATGCCTTCCCTTTGTTCCACCATGTCTGAAGTTGGAAAACTCAAAGGCTGGGAGCTGAACTGTCCGAAGGCTCATTCATTCACATGTTTGGCAGTTTCTGCTGGTTGTTGGCTAGGAAAGTTTTAGTTTTTCTATACACGTGTCTCTCCTTGTGATCTTTCCAAATGAACTAGTTTGAGCTTCCTTCAGTGGAGTGTCTGGGTTCCCCAGAGTATGCATTCCAAAAAGAGAGCCAGGCAAGGGCTGTATTCTTTCTATGACATGGCTTTGGAAATCTTAGAAAAACATTTCAATCCTTCTCTGTTGATCAGAACAACTCACAGGTACATGTAGGTTCAAGGAGAGAAGAATGGACTATACTTTTTGGTGGGGAGTGTCATGGTTCTGGACCCGCATGTGGGACCAGAAATAGGCCTGAGGATATTTTTGGAAATTCAATTTACTACAATTGTATCACTTAATAATCACACATATAGTACTTAATCTGTATGCCAGATATTATTCCAAGTACTTTGCAAATATTAATTCATTTAATCCATAACAGTCTTAAGAAGCAGAATATTGGATTAATTGGAATACAACTTTCTCTGACCTTGAAGGATAATAATGAAGTCACTCTGGTTTTTTTAATCTTACATAGTATTGTTTATTTAAACATATTTCAAATTTAAGCATATTTCAAATGCAAATTTCTTTTTCTTGTATTAGTTGGAGAGAGAGGCACAGTATTTAATAAATCATTTCTTAAAAGAGTATAGTGGTCAGACCTCCAAGATTCTATCTGTATAGATTCTTAGAGTTGACTTATGGTAATAAAGTTGGAATTTGTTCATGAAGCAGTGCCCAAATGAATCAACAAATTATGAATAATACTCGGTTTGACAGCAATTTTGTACTAACTTAAAAACTTGATTAATAAATTGATTCTGTGACCCTTTAGGAAAACAAATACAATATTTGTCTTTGATGTGATCTTACCTAATGGCTATCTTTTCCTTCATTGGTATTGAAATGAACACTATCAAAGTCTGTTGGACATATTTCAAACCCTGTTTTGTTTTTTACATTCATTGATTCTATCCTGGAAATTTACCAGTCTCTGACCGGGTTGCTTAAAGGCTTTTCAGTCTTGTTTGTCCCTCAGAATTCAGTAGTGCTATTTTAAGGGTGGGTCAAAGTGACTTTTACCTTAATGTATTTGTGACACAGTTACACTGTGTCTCCTAGTTTCTACTACATATCTAAATATGCAGTTAGTGTGAAGTACATAGATAAGAAAAAGATTTCCTTCTGTTAGATTATCAAAACTGAAATGGAGTGTCTAACATTCTTTTTTTGTGTGTGTGTGACAGGGACAGAGAGAGACAGAGAAAGGGACAGACAGAGAGGAAGGGAGAGAGATTAGAAGCATCAGTTCTTTGTTGTGGCACCTTAGTTGTTCATTGATTGCTTTCTCATATGTGCCTTGACCAGGGGTCTACAGCAGACAGAGTGACCCCTTGCTCAAGCCAGTGACCTTGGGTTCAAGCTGATAAGCCTTGCTCAAACCAGATGAGCCCGTGCTCAAGCTGGCGACCTTGGGGTTTCGAACCTGGGTCCTCCCTGTCCCAGTCCGACGCTTTATCCACTGCACAACTGCCTGGTCAGGCTACCATTCTTCTTGATTATGTAAATACTTTTCTTTCTAATTTGAAAATTTGGGATAGTCTTTAAAAACAGATGTTTGATTAGGAGAACATGTGGAGATTTGCATGATCAAAATTTACCACTTCTGGGGCTGATGTAATTTATATTTTTAAAATTAGGCTTCTAAGAGTAAGACCTGTACTACTTTGAATGTGAATGAACCAATTACATCGGCTGTAATTAAATGTGACTTCTTTGAAGGCTTTATAGTAATTTGGGAAAATACCATGTGTTTAAGAAATAAAACAGACAAGAAAAGATAGAATGCTGACTATATAATTTATATAAGATCATCAAAAAATTTAAAAAATATAAAATATACTAATTAGAGAGAAACATTAGTATTTGGAGATGGTGAGGATATGGCTGTGTTTTTTCTTTGTCCTTTTCTTCATTTTCCAAAATGAATGTATTTTATATTGATAATGAAAACATAATATTTTTGTCACAAAATCAAGCTATAATTAATGGCTCTTATATTTTGTTGAATTAAAGGCATTATTAAAATAGATTGTTTCTGTTTTAGAAGTTAAATATTTTCTTCTAACTAATAGAATATACAAATTGAATTTTTTTTAATATACTAATACTGCATTCATTTTACCCCGACTTGTACAGGCTATCATACATTTACAGGGAAGATTCTGGATTTTTATAAAGGATCCTACAGTAAAAATTTTTTGAGCTCCAGCATTATTTATTTTAAAAATTGCTTAGTAGTTAAGTAAGTATCATTTTAAGAAAATTGAAGATACATTGTTCCAAAATTGTGACTGGGTCCTATGTGGCCACATTCCTATCTTATCTATTATGCATTGTAAAAATTATATTTGACTGTATAAAGCTCCCTCTTGTAGAGACTTTTTTTAGACCTTTCCAGATTTTCTTCAAATACAAATAGTTCATCTAATTTCACACATTTCCAGGAAAGAGTTTAAAATTTTTCCTCTACTTTTTTAGTTAATAACTAGTTACCTTTAGTAGACACTTTAGAAAAGCTAAGCTTCCCCTAAAGATAACGATGTGATGAAGCAAATCACCTGTGGCATACCTGACAGGAGGAAAGTGCTTTTTTTGAGTGACTTTTAAAAGGTAATAATTTAAATATCAAAGTAAGTTCTATTAAAGTTTTTATCTTCATTTCAAGGTTGTAATGTCTCTTACCACATCATTTACTTAGTTTGGATAGATTTCAACAAGGATTTGAAGCATTTCATGATCTCTTGAACTCAGCAATCTCTCCCTCCTAGCCCTTCATATTTCTGTGTTTTTCTCATGAACTATTATTAATGTTTTAAATTGTTTAGCTTATATTTGTCTGAATCTTCTCTGTAAATAAAATATTGTAAACTCCTTGAGGCAGAGACTTGTGTGTGCCATGGGGTATATGATGGATAGTAAACTTTAGAGTATGTAAGACGAGGTTCAAAATCTGACTTCCCCTTACCAGCTTTGGGATCTTGGGTAATTATTCTTCTGGCCTCAGGGTTCTTATTTCTGAAATGAATATAATAATAAACTCTAGTTTAGGGAGTTACTAAGCAGATTAGAGATAAAATATGTAATATTTCTGGCATATAGTAGGCATTCAATACATAATTGGTTATTATGTATTCAGTCATAATTGAGTATGTTTGGGCTGTTATTAAAAATCATACTTAAAAAGCAGAAATTTATTTTTTCATAGTTCTGGAAGTCCAAGATCAAGATGTCAGCTAGTTCAGTTCCTGTTCCTGACTTGTAAATGACCACGTTCTCACTGTGTCCTCACATGGTCGGGGGAGAGAGAGAAAAGAAACAACAGCAAGTCTTTTGGTGTCTCTTCTTTTTAAATTTATTTTTATTTTGATGTCTCTTCTTATGGGCACTAATCCCATCATGAAGGCCTCACCCTCATGACCTAATCTAAACTTGATGACCTCAAAGGCCCTATCTTTAAATATCATCAGATTGGAAGTTAAAACCTCAGCACATGCAGTTTGGAGAGACATGATTAAGTCCATAGCAGACTGCTTCAGGGAAATCTTGATTATTAAAGCTGCCATTAAATACATATAAAAATTTACCATAGTCAAAACAGTTTAGAAACAAAGGAGTCTATTAATGAAACTGAAAAGGAATAAATACAGAGATGAGAGCAAACTCTACAAAGTATTGACTCAGTGGAGCAAAGCATTAGAGAAAGTTGGCATGGTCAACAGTGGCAGAGTCTATAGAGTTTAACTGGGAAGAAGGTTTAGAATTGGACATCTTTGAATTTGACCATGTTTATTATTTACCAGTTTTTTGTTTTGTTTTTTTTTACAGGGACAGAGAGAGAATTAGAGAGAGGGATAGATAGGGACAGACAGGAACGGAGAGAGATGAGAAGCATCAATCATCAGTTTTTCGTTGTGACACCTTAGTTGTTCATTGATTGCTTTCTCATATGTGCCTTGACCGCGGGCTTTCAGCAGACTGAGTAACCCCTTGCTCGAACCAGCGACCTTGGGTCCAAGCTGGTGAACTTTAGCTCAAGCTAGATGGGCCCGTGCTCAAGCTGGCAACCTCGGTTGCTCGAACCTGGGTCCTCCGCGTTCCAGTCCAATTCTCTATCCACTGTTCCACCGCCTGGTCAGGCTCTACTGGTATTTTTTAATGATCATTGTTGATAAAGTTATAGGACTGAGTATCAGACATTATGGAGGGAAAGCACTTTAGAAGGTAATTGTATCAGTTAACATTAGGTTGACTGCATACAACAAAAAAATGAAAGATCTGTCTTATTGTTCCATGCTTCCTCATTTCTAGCATGTCGCCTCCTGGCCCAAGATGGCTGCTAGAGATTCAGCCTTCTAGTCAGTATTATAGCTAGAAAGAAGGAGAGAAGAACAAGAAGAGCATGCCCCTTTCCTTTAAGAGCACTACCAGGAAATTGCACACAGCACTTTCTCTTATGTTAAAATTTAACCACATGGCCACAACTAACTGCAAGAGTGGCAACCAGGAAATACTGTCTTTTGGTTGACCATTAAATGTAGGCAGGTAAGACTTGGGATTGTTATTACTAGGAAGTTGAGGAAAATGGGCAATCGGGGCAGTTAGCTATCGATACTGCAATAACCATTTTTATTTTTGAGTGTTGCAATATTTATTAGGCAATTGATAATGTGTTGGCTTTCTTTTCATTTTAAGAAACACGTACAAAATGTGAATTGCTCGAGATCATTCATGAATACATTTTAATTACTAGTCCTGATCTATAGAAAGTAATGAGCATAGCCCCTAACCTTATTTTTATTTAATATTGAAAGTTTTAATGTCCTGTAAAAAACATTTTAAATTATTTTTAAAAATTACACTAGAAATGCATTTTCATTTAGGAAAAAAAATCAGAAAAATATAGAGGACTAAAAAGTAGAGAAGTAAAACTATCTGCACTATCCACCATTAACATTTTTGGTATACGCCCGTTGAGACTTTTTCTATATTCATCTGTGAAAATCCATTGTCTCCAGAGATAAAGTTTGGGAAGATGAAAAAGTTTGGAGATGGGTGTTGTGATAGTGGCACAACAATGTAAACGTATTTCATGCTTCTGAACTGTATACACTTGAAACTGGCTAAAATGGTAAATTTTATGTATATTTTACTGCAAGAACAAAATTTTGTTTGCAAAATGAGATATTATTCAACATCTTATTTTATAACCTGTTCTTTAAACTCAACAATGAAAAGAGAACCCCTTTTCACATAAGTAAATAATATTTTTGCACTGTGAGTTTTGTGGCCAAATATTTATTTTATCCTTTGGATGTACCACCTTTTATTGAGGGCAATGTTAAAGCAAATAAAAAGGAGTATTAGCCCTTTCCTTTCTAAGTGGATTCACAGAGAGCTTTGTGATGCATGGCAGAGGACTGGGGAAATGACCAGATGGTGGAAACTGAAAACCCCCCTGGGTCCTCAAACTGTGTCTGCCTTGTTCAAATGACTAAATAAACTGCTTTACTGTTCTGATGTCAACATGGCAGCTTGGCTTTTTTTTTTCCAACCATAATTTTTTTTTATTTGTCTAAAAGGATGTTTATTCCAGACTAGTGGTTCTCTTGGATTTCTTCCCTACGACGTTAATGTCATGTTACAGGGATCTCAGCAAAGAGGAGCATCGATGGAGAACATCCCACCCAGAGAAATGACTCCTTCAGGCAAGGATCAGATACCAGTGATGGCAGGCTCGTCTGAAATTTCAGCATTGGTAATGCACTCTTAGGGAGCCTTTTCTCCTGACAAGGTCTGGCTCTCCCCCAGGAAGCCGTGTCCCCTAGAGCCTTTCCAAGAGGATGCTCATTTTCCCACACCTTCACTGTCGCAGGATCATTGCCTTCCTGAGTCCCCCACCACCACCACTGGCAGACCACCATTTCTTTGCCTGCTATAAAATTCTCTGCTTCTTTGAGTAAACGTTTGCTATTAGGTGAATGAACTGTTATTTCTTTGTTGTGCTCTCATGCCCTCTACTTTATTCTTTGTCTTCTTAAACAGCCATCCCTCCTTATCCACAGGGGATACATTCCAAGACTCCCAATGGATTCCCGAAACCACAGATAGTACCAAATCCTGTATGTACTGTGTTTTTTCCTATATGTATTATACCTATCATAATGTTTAACTTATAAACTAGGCACAGTAAGAGATTAACAATAACTAATCTAAAAATAGAATAATTATAACAATATACCGTAATTAAAGTTGTGTGAATGTGGTCTCTCTCTCAAAGTAACTTGTATAGTTCTCACTTTTCTTCTTGTCATGGTGTGAGATGATACAATGTCTGCACAATAAGGTGAAGTGGGGTAAATGACAGGCATTGTGACACAGGCTACCGTAAGGGTTACTTGGACACAAACAAACACTATGATACCACAATAGTCGATCTGATAATTGAGATGGCTATTAAGTGACTCAGGGACAGGTAGCATATACAGCATGGATATACTGGACAAAGGGATCACACCCCCAGGCGGGACAGGGATGGATGGTGTGAGATTTCATCACCCTATTCAGAATGGTGCACAATTTAAAACTTATGAATTGTTTATTTCTGGAATTTTCCATTTAGTATTTTCAGACCATGGTTGATCAAGGGTAACTAAAACCACAGAAAATGAAACAGCGGATACAGGGGGAGAACTGTATTTGTAGTTCCATTTCTCCCATTATTCTTCTTTAATACCCTTGTCTTTCCATTAAAAAAAAAGTCATGTCTTTGAAACCCTTTTCTTCCATGCCCTCTTTTCTACCCTCTTTTCTTCTTCTGAAATTCCGATGTTTTCCTCTTTGGCCATAATTTCTTTATCTTTCCAGGTTACATGGCAAATCTTCAGCCTTATGGGGACTAGCAATGATACGAGGACAAGTTCCTCGTTATCCTTTCTCTTGAGTTTAGATTTCATGGACCATATCTCTAACTTCTCTCTTAACTTCCTAAAGTCTTGCACTCCATTATCGCTCACATATGCCTGGTAGATTACCAACTGCAGGGGACTTTGAGCTTTTCCAGTGGTTTCTCATGAGCTGCTGAGTTCAGTTTGAGAAAAATATAGAGCAAGGCAGCTCAGCATCACTGTAAATACCTGGGTACCTACCTCATCTGTCCTCTCAGAATTACCCAGCGGTCCTGTTCCATTCCCTAAAGAACTGTTCCCTCTATTCTGCATGACAGTAGGCTTCACCTAGGGCTTCTTCTGGTCTTAGCTGATGTCTACTGCCTGACACCCATCTTCCCAGGAGCACCTCATTAAAGTGCTTCTCCCTAAACACTCAGTCCCATTACCCTGCTGAGTTTCCATGATTACAGTATCACAATTTGAAAGTATCTGATTTGTTTACTGGCTTATTTTATTTGTTCTCCTACAAAAAATTAAGAATCACGTGAACAGGAATTTTATCACTACTGTCATCCGAATAGGACCCAATATACACTGGGTACTACAACTTTTTTTCAGTGAATGATTGAGAATTTTAGTTATTTTCTACTCTTCTCAAATGTCTTACTCATTAATTCTGTCTTGATACTCAGCAGATAACTAGTTTTAGGTCAATAGGAGAGAGAGAGAAAGAAATCTTTATTTTATTTTTTTGAATTTTGAAGGGTTTTATTAAAAGGAGGAGATTTATTAAATATGTTGGCCGCATATGGCTAACATGGGGCATAGTAGACCCAAATTGTGCAGCCGAGAGAAAAATCTTTAGATGGAAGGAAAACTCCTTCCTTATCTGCCATCAAAAGTATAAATCTTCCCATCTGGTTATTTTTCCTCTGTCCCTTCTGTTGTGAAAAAGGGGTTTATTTATTTATTTATTTTGGTTTGTTTTATTTTTAAATTTCTTAAAGTCTGGGTCCCATCCCTTTTCACCTTAGAGGGTTCTTGATTTTTCTGTAATTCTGTCTCTCTCCCAAATCCTGTATGTAGCCCCATGATTATGAGCATTGGACTTTGTAAACAGACATACTTGGATTCAAATTTGAGGTCTGTCTTTATGATATATCGGGCAAGTGATATAATATCTCTCAGCCTAGTTTCCTTATGTGTTAGTTTGGGATTATCATACCAACATCACAGGGTTGTTGTGAAAATTAAAATAGATGACGTCTTTGAAATGCTAAGCTCTGTGACTGATACAAAGTACTCAAAAGGAAAGGTCCTTGCATTATTATCATCTCCCTTCGTGCCAGTTCCTAAGCTTACTGTTTGTCTTTAAAAATTATTCTATATCAACTACATATTGAGCACTCAATCTTTTTCTTCCCCATCACACCTATTCTCTGCTTCATATTTCCTACTCACCTTTGGAACCCGCTTCATCTGGCTTCCCAAACATTTCAAATTTGTTCCCAATCCTGACCTCATTACTTTCTCATACCTTCCTCTCTAAGCCTGTTCTGTCTCCAGTGACTTCATCTCCCACTGGTTCAAGTCACAAACCTGTAAGATACCCTTGTCCCCTTTTCTTCCCCTCCCTATATTCCATTACCAAGCAGAATTTTGATAATTTTGCCTCCTAAATATTTCCTGTATTTTCCTACATCTCTTTTACTTTAGAAGCTGTCATTCTAGCACAAGGAACAATCATTTCTCAGATTTGTGCAGTAGCCTTCTACCATTTACTCCTGGACCACATTATTTCATATTCCATGCTGTAGATAGAGTGATCTTTGAAAAAATGCAAAGCTGATAATGTTATTCTGCTTTCTAAACATCCCAATGACTTACTGTCCTCAGGGCAGAGCCCTTGTTGATTAGATTCCACTGTCTCTTCAGCTTTATTTGGCACCTCTGTTCACCTTGTGCATGCTCTAGCCCTGTTGAAGTTAATTTCTTTGCATTTTGTTCAGTGCTTTTGTAACTTTGAGCTGTCTCACATACTGCTCCTCTGCCTCTTTCATCATCTCTTTTTGTCTAACTCCTGCTTAGCCTTCTAGTTTCAAGCTAAACTTTACTTTCTCAAATAGGAATAGAGTAGAGTGTCCTGTGGTTTGTTCCATATTGCCCTGTTCACAGAGTTTGTTAGGTGTTACAGTTCCTTGTCTCCTCTCAAGATCTCCAACGGCAGGATCCGTGTTCTTTTGTTCATCAGTGTATTTCTCGGTCCAGTGCCCATAGCAGGCACTCAGGAGAATGTAGTTCAATGTCGTTGTTAAATAATTAATTCAGTGAGGAGAAGAACCACTCTCGATCACATTCGTTAGGACTGCTGCACACACGGAGCCGCTCAGGGGGAACCTGTTGGTGGATGAATGATCCTTCCCCTCCCAGTTGCCACTGGACTGAAGTAGGCAATGAAGCTGAATCATCTCTGATGTGGAAAAATGAAGACTCTGACAAAACACACACACACACACACACACACACACACACACACACACACACAAGACTATCTGGAAAAACCTGTGTGATTGTATCCTGCTAGCTAAGAAGCATTTTCTTCAAGTTTATTTATGAGTTTTATTATGGAAGGTAGTTGATACTTAATGAGTTTGATTGTATTGTTCTTAAGAAAGATGTCTTTTTGTAAAATCTGAGATACAAATGGATCATTATATGCTCGTTCACCCTGCCTTCCTAATATGACTATTCAATATTTTAGTTGCTAATGTGGTCTGGGGCACTTTTTGTTTGTTTGTTTATAGTTAGTACATCTTCGATCAAAAACATAATTAGGAAAATTTTGCAGAGAAATACTCCTAATCTTGCAATTACTAGGCCTTTCGTACCTTGGAAGATAGGATTTGTCAGAACTCTTTTCTGGCTTAGCACAGTTTATACATTTGTTTTTAGATCAGTAATGATTATTTGCCTTTCAGTTAAGTCTATAACAAGAATGTTAGGGCCTGACCAGTGGTGGTGCAGTGGATAGAGCTCGACCTGGGATGCTGAGGTCCTAGGTTCGAAACCTCGAGGTTGCCGGCTGGAGTGTGGGCTCATCTAACTTGAGTGCAGGGTTGCCAGCTTGAGAGTGAAGTCACTGACTTGAGTGTGGGGTTGCCGGCTTGAGTGCAGGCTTATCAGATTTAGTGCATGGTCACTGGCTTGAGCAAGCGGTCACTGGCTTGGCTGGAACCCCAGTCAAGGCATGTATGAGAAGCAATCAATGAACACTACGAATTGATGTTTCTCGTCTCTCTCTCTCTTTCTTTAAAAAATGTTAACAGAGTTTATATAACCCTATTTGATACAAAATGATCACCAACAAGATCTAATTAAATAATGATTGTTTCTTGTGCACAGTTTCAGGCAGACTGAGATAAAACTCTTAGCAAAAAAGGTAAATCTGTTGTTTTAAAGCCCTCCAGTGGAAGGTTATGCACAGTTATGTAAAAGTCCTTTAGGAAGAGAGAATAAGCCATTCCATTTTTTTTTTTCCTAATTCTTCTTTGGCAATTGTCTATACCTAAAGAACCTGGACAGCTCATTTGAAGACCTAGGGATTCCTAATGTTGCAAATTGGGCAAACTTACTACCACGAACCTTGGATTTCATGCCAACACAGTAAGGGGAGATGACTGAAAGGACTGAGCTTTGGGTCTCCGAAATGTATTCTAGATTCGTGCTGGGGTAGGTCTGCTTCCTGCTTGCAGTGTGATCTCACCTTAGTTTGGACTCTGATAATTTAATTTACCTAGTTCTTTTCTCTTACATAGATTAAACTGTGGAGGTGTTTCTTTCTTTTTTCTTCTTTTCCAAGTGAGAGGAGGGGAGATACAGAGACAGACTCCTGCATGCTCCCTGACCGGGATCTCTGCGGCAGCCCCCACCTGGGGCCGATGTCTGTCCATCTGGGGCCATGCTCGCAACCAAGCTATTTTTAGCTCCTGAGGCATAGGCCCCACAGAGCCATCCTCAGGGCCCAGGGCCGGTGCTGTTGAATCAATTGAGCCATGATCGTTGGAGAGTAAGAGAGAGAGAAAAAGAGAATGGGGAGGCACAGGGGTAGAGAGGCAGATGGTTGCATCTCCTATGTGCCCTGACTGGGACTTGAACCCAGGACATCCACATGCCTGGCTGCTGCTCTACCACTGAGCCAGCCAGTTAGGACCCAGGGTTTAAAATCAGGAATTTCATGATTTTATCTCTCATTTCCAGAGGCTATTTTTTCCTTTATCTTAAAAAAAAAATAACTTAAGGTGTTTGTATGTTAGGAAGGTTAGAGTATGTTAGTTTTAAAGTATTTCTGGATAGGCTTGGATACTCTGTGAAAACATCAACTAACACAGGGATAATGAATTCAAAGTCTTTAAAAAAGTGAAGAATTACTTTCTCACAAGTTAACAGGCTCTGAGTTATATTCTGGGTGGGATACAAGAATAAGCAAGTATCATGTTGCTCTCTCCTTTTTCTGTATTAATATGCAAGGAAAACTTACCCCGTTACTCTTTTACAACTGCAGCACTGCAGAGGGTGGGGTCTAGCTGCCATTTGTAAGGTTAACTCTATTCATATGGGAAAAATATATCCAGAGTTAGACAGGGAACAGCAATCAAAAGTTTCCTCATTGCCTCACTTCCTTTGGTTTGATTGTGGTGGGAAGGGTCGGGGCAGCAGGAGATGCGACTGATACCCTGACCGAGAGGGCACACCCTCCAGCGCAGACGCAGACGGACTGCCCACTGGTGAGAGGGGCGTGGCCTAGGGGAAGAAACAGACATTGGAAGCTCAGATTTCTAGTCTGCAAATGACTTGGTGTTTAGTCTTAAGCAAATTGCCTTTTCTGAACCTCTGAGGGATTAAATGACTTTGAAATTAAGATTGAGAAAAATTACGACTTTTTATTTTATGGTCTAATTCATCAGGTAGAGCTATGAGCCTCCTGTTAGGGCATAAAAAAGTAGGCACAATCTTCAGAGTTCTTTTACTGTTATTGCCCTATCATTGACCTTGATATCAGTTTATTGTTGACATACACTGACATATGCTATAACACCACATTCAGGTATCCTTGTAATACAAAGTGCTACTTAAAGTGACCTACCACTCTTTCCTGGTAGATGGTAACAATTAAAGGTTGGTTATATGATAGATTTCAGACCCTAAGGATTAGGATTGTGGTCAATGGAACAAACACAGATTATGTCAAAATATATCAGTTTTGCTCAGATTGTTTATATACTCAGTTATTCTTTTTTTACTCTGTGAGATTTGGTATCACATTATAAATCTCGCCTGACCAGGTGATGTTGCAGTGGATAGAGCGTCGGACTGGGATGCAGAAGACCCAGGTTCGAGACCCCAAGCTCTCCAGCTTGAGCGCGGGCCCATCTGGCTTGAGCAAAAGCTCGTCAGCTTGGACCCAAGGTCGCTGGCTCCAGCAAGGGGTTACTCGGTCTGCTGAAGGCCCGCGGTCAAGGCACATGTGAGAGAGCAATCAATGAACAACTAAGATGTCGTAACGACAATGAAAAACTAATGATTGATGCTTCTCACCTCTCTCCGTTCCTGTCTGTCTGTCCCTATCTATCCCTTTCTCTGACTCTCTCTCTGTCCCTGTAAAAAAAAAATAACATTATAAATCTCTAACTGCTGTTCTGTTGTCGTATAGTATGTTAGTAAGAATCTGGCATTTGAAATGTGTGGCAATTGTGAATCAAATGTCTAGGGAAAGGAAGAAACTGTTCCCATATCATTATATGCCCAATAGTTAAATAGAATTTATGTACATTAAAGAAATTAGAGACTTCAGGGAGAAGGTTCAGTTGAAACCACTGTGCTCTGTAACTTAAAATGCAAATACTGGCATATATCCAGGAATTAAGGTAAATTAAGTGCAATTGTTTCATCTTGCAAAATCGTTTTTCCATCAGGAAATCTTGGCAGCCATATTGATGACTTCTCATGAGAGAGGCAGATGGGACTATAAAGAGGCCTGAGATTTACTTTTTAAACTAACTTTCTAATTCTTCATTCTTTTTTAATGTCAAGAGGGGCTAGGCCTGGAAATCAAGAATTTGGTTTCTCCTTTGATTTTCCTGTCATGAGTCTGGTTGCTCTTGCTATCTCTTATTTGATCAGATGCTGTAATTTGTGGTGATGGCATAAGTGCATATAAAAGAAATGAAAATTGGGTATGATCTAGATGGCAGTTTATGGACTTCATTTTAAAGACCATTTTTACCTGGAAAATAAATAAGAAGAGTACACAGGCATTTTCTAGTGATTGGTGGTTTATCTTTTCCTTGTGTCCCACCTTGGCTTAACACTGCTCTCTTTGGAACCTCTAAAACTTCCCCTGCCTACGTCAGAATTTTTTCTCCTGAAGAGATCAAAGCTTTTATGGGTATTATTTATTGTAGCCTCACAAAATAGTCTAAGGAGCTAAGTAGAGGTTATGTGGCCCTATCTTTATTTTTAAAGACAGATGAGGAACAGATAAATCAAAGCTCTTCTTGAGGTTACAAACTGAGGCCTGGGTAGAGGCAGAAAATAGACGTCTTAGGAACATAACCTAATTCTGGTCCTTTATGTCTCAGATGCAGTAGGTTGTTTGGCGTTTCTCTAAACAGGCCTTTGATGCTTAGAGCGTGTGGAAAGTATGTGCTTCCGTCAAAGAGCTTTGCTTGCTTAGTGCTTCTTTGCCTGTTAAAGTAATGACTGGAAGACTGAAGAAAATACAAAGAGCATCCAAGCCTGATTTCCACCTCTGTACTCTGTGCATACGAGTTTTGGACAGAAAGTGCTTTTATTTCCTTGGATTACTTTTTGCCTTTATAATTGACGTAGAAAGATTTTTTTCTTCGTGGCTTCTGATATTCAGAAATTTTGGAGAAATTGTTATTTTTAATTAAAGTTTTATGTGTAAAAACAGAATTTTGAAATATGTTTCAATACAAGACCACATAGAAAGAGGATTTGGGGAGATAAATACAAATTTCTGCATTTTATAATGTAGGTTTAATGCTTTTTTTTTTTGCAGAGACAGTGAGAGTGTCAGAGAGGGACAGATAGGGACGGACAGATAGGAAGGAAGAGAGATGAGAAGCATCAGTTCTTCATTGTGGCTCCTTAGTTGTACATTGATTGTTTTCTTATATGTGCCTTGACCGGGGAGTAGGTACTATAGCAGAGCAAGTGACCCCTTGCTCAAGCCAGTGACCTTTGGATTTGAGCCAGCAATCATTGGGTCATATCTATGATCCCATGCTCAAGCCAGGAACCCTGTGCTCAAGCTGGTGAGCCCGTGCTCAAACTGGTGACTTTGGGATTTTGAACCTAGGTCCTCTGTGTCCCAGTCCAATGATCTATCTACTGCACCACCATCTGGTCAGGCATGCCCTTTTTCTTAACCTAAAAGTCATTGTAAAAATGGACTCTATTTTTAAATTATCTTAAGTTAATAATTTATGTTGCTATACATTAAAGTTTTTAATAGACAAAATTGTTTGCTTTATAATATTTTGTTGAAATGATTTTCAGTTTTATTTTTATTTGAATATTTTCCCCTCAGTGGTTATTTTATTGATTGATTTTAGAGAGGAAGAGAGAGAAACATCAAATTGTTGTTCCATTTATTTATTATTCCATTATTTGTTATTTCATTCATTGCTTGATTCTCAAATGTGCCTTGACCAGAGATCGAACCAGCAACCTAGGAATATCGGCGATGATGCTATAACCAATTGAGCTAACTGGCCAGAGTCCTTAGTGTCTATTTAACTTATAATTTAAATTGTTTTACTTCCTCTTCTTCCTCCTCTCCTTTCTCTTCCTTCTACCTTTTCTCTTCCTCCTACCTTTTCTCTTCCTCCTCCTCTTCTTCTTCTTCATCTTCTTCTTCTTCTCCTTCTTCTTCTTCCATAATGCTTATTTGGAATTTTTAATACAAGGTAGGAATTGATACTCTTCTTTCCTTTTCTTTAAGGTTCTACTTCTCAAATTAACCTGCACATCTAAATATAACCTGTGTTATATTTCAGAACCAGCAGTGGATGCTTTGTCACACAGTCATTGTGTAAAGCCAGCTCAGCACCACTGTCCTCCTGATCTCTTAAGCATTATAGTTTTTGTAAACTCTTTCACGGGCCTCCAGCATCCCCAACTTGTGAATGAATATCACTGCGTTTATCTCTGTGTGCACGTCCATGGTTTGTTTTGCAGTGTGATAACACTTGATGGCTGTAAGTTTTCCATATGCTCCATCTTGTAGAGATAAACAGTGTGTATGTGCTGGACATTTCCCTCAGCTTTGAAGACTTAGTTTTGAAATAAACAATTTTGTAGGATATTATAGTAGGTTTTGGAAAGTCATTCACACAAGCATGTTTTCCATGAAAGGGGAAGTAGTGAATTTTTTTCACCCTTTTAATATTAACTAGTTAATTGAACTTTTTCAAGAGAGCAACTTAACTGCTCTTAGTTTTTAAGGATTTACCAGGGCAATGCAGACCTGTTTTTGAAAGTCTTTAAAAGTGCTAGTTAATATTATAAATGACCATTTTGTGGAATAAATTCTTTCATTCTCCCAGTGGTTTACTTTGGCTGGAGGGATCAATGAAATATTTCTTTGGATTTCCATATAATTTTCCCTTTTATATTTTACAAACTAAAACATTGGTATTGACATTTGGATGACACCTAAAGTATTCATGTTGTGGTGGTGGTTTGTCTATAGAAAGAATCTTCGTGATTCACTTATAAGCAGCTATTTCTTTTATTTTTTATTCCTTTCTGACCAGTTTTATTTGTGAAAATTGATGCAAATTTTTTATTCTTTGCTTGGTGTCCTTTTTTTCCCCAAGTGAATATCTATTGCCTGCATTTTTT
This sequence comes from Rhynchonycteris naso, assembly GCA_037038555.1. Classification (NCBI taxonomy): domain Eukaryota; kingdom Metazoa; phylum Chordata; class Mammalia; order Chiroptera; family Emballonuridae; genus Rhynchonycteris; species Rhynchonycteris naso. The sequence goes on along the minus strand of CM072999.1, from coordinate 31,928,475 downwards.
CCCCCGAGATGCAAAGCTGCATTAGGAAATCAAATTAATTGATTTCCTAAACGCTTTGGTGTATAGATATTTCCTAAGTTTTCTGTTGTTAACTACAAACGTGGCTGCATACAAAATGCATATCACAGCATCCGAGGTTATTTTTTTTTGTTGTTGTCTCTCTAGCACACAAAGTTGATGGTATTTCTCTAAGAGATGTTTAATGTAGAAAACTCAAGTGATAGAGAATTCACAACAATGTGTGGGATGGGGTGTGTGTGGCCCGTGGTGTCCTGGAGCCAGCCCCCTCCAGCTCCCACAAAACAACTATTAAATGTTCCGAAATTTTGTGACCCAGTTATCATTAAAAATTAAACTTATGAGCTTAGAATGAAATAAAAAATAAGTACTCAAAAGTCATTACTTCCTAATTATTTTTCCTAGATTTTACTGTTATCTCTGCTCTTGAAGTAGTTTGTGTTTACCGTATCTGATATTGGAGATACTGTATAATGTATTGCACATCTCTTCCAGCTCTGTGCTCACTAATGCACATTTGTAACTTGAAAGCAGTCAGGCCCTGGCCAGATAGCCCGATGGTCAGAGCATTGTCCCAAATTAAAGAGGTTGCCAGTTTGATCCCTGGTCAGGGTACATACAGAAACACATCGATGGTCCTGTCTCTCCCTTTCTCTCTCTCTAAAAATTAATAAATAAATGTTTTTTAAAAAAGAAAGAAAGCAGTCATAGTAAAGGTATTAACTTCATGAAAATGGGCAAATGCAGCAAATCAAGACTTGATTTATTGCTTTGTTAATTGTTCAGACTTCAGAAACTGATGGAGAAAATGTTAATAATGCAGATTACACTTAAAAGTGTGTTATGTAGCCTGACCTGTGGTGGCGCAGTGGATAAAGCGTCGACCTGGGAATACTGAGGTCGCCAGTTCAAAACCCTGCACTGGTCTGGTCAAAGCACATATGGGAGTTGATGCTTCCAGCTCCTCCCCCCTTTCTCTCTCTCTCTCTCTCTCTCTGTGTGTGTGTGTGTGTGTGTGTGTCTCCTCTCTAAAATGAATTTAAAAAAAAAGTGTGTTATGTATATAGCCATTATATTATGAATTGCACACAAAAAAACCAACTTGAGAACGTATTCTTCCAGCATTTGAACGTGTTATCCTAGTCAACAAAGAGGTGGTTCACATCATGGACAAATGAATGAGTGGAGTTCTGACATATATCTGTGTTCACTTCTTTACTCATTAACTTGAACAAAACCATCAACTAACTATGGCAGAATTGTAAGAATGATGTATTGTTCCAAGTATACCAGACATCAGATGCTAAATTCATCAGGAAGCCTTTTATAGTTCTCTTTTGAAAAGCATGCTACTCACAAACACGCTGCCCCTTTTACAACGCATATGACTTCAGACCTCCTTTATTTGCTCTAAAGATTGTTGTTAAAGGGTATGACAAATTCGTTTGTAAAGCGATCAGTCATTCACATCCATTCTTTGGCCACAAATTACATTAGGATGGTGTTACAAAATGTTGGTGGGAAAAGAGAAACATCATAATACTGGATTTATTCAATCATAGCTTTCCTTCCTTGGAGGCATAATTCTGTTAGCCCACTGTTAGGAAGTAGTTTAGATTGGTTAATTTGTATATTAAAGGAGAAAATGGCTTTATTCTGTGGAATTTGTTTTTCTTAGCCTCATGCATAGTTTGATTATCTGTGATAGTATAGTTATGCAATTTGCAGAAGTAAGTGTGGGTAAGAATATTATTTGGTTAAAATGTGGCCAGTTCAAAATACATTCAGAACTTAATCATATACTTGTTCCTTATAATGGGAGAATGGGATAATCTGGGCAAGCCACTGCCTTCAGAAACTCAGTGACCCCGTGTGAATTGATGTTTCCCACACTTTAGTCAGTTCAGTATTACCTTCATCGTTATTGTCATATCCACGTACTTCTTGTACCTTTATTTATTTAGTAATTTTTAAAACAGACGTTTTCTTTTAACTTTAGCTTTATCTTACGTGATTTTACCTATGAAATCTTGAGTTTAAAGTGATGATTACTTTTTTCCTAACACCTATTAAAATATTGCTTTATGATTACAAATTTTAGATGTATGTGTTTGTAGCACCAATGGAATGTGTATCACACTGAGGGAAATTTTGTGATAGTGATAACTAGGCATTAGGTTAAATATAGTTTTATTTCTCATGTCAACTTTATGAGGTAGGCATTACTATCTCCACTTAATAAACTGAGGAGTTAGAGCAGTTAAGTAACTTGGTCAGGATCATGAGGCAAGCCAGTATTTACCTGACCAAGGTCCATACTAACCCTTGCTACTCACAGTATGGTGTGTGAAGCAGCTGTCTTAGCATTACCTGGGGGTTCATTGGAAATGCAAAAGCTCTGCATTTCAGACCCAATTAATCAGACCCTGCATTTTAACAAGATCACCAGGCGATTCTCATCACAGTCAAGTTTAAGAAGCTTTGATCTAGACCAGAACCTCTGCCTCCATAAGAGAAGATGGATGACTTGGCTATTGATTTGGCTGGTCTCCTTGTCTTTGCAGTGTTATTTCCTGAATGCCTTGCTCCTCTGAGCTACAACTATTTTTAAGAAACTTGGTATTGATGGGGAGGTAAGAGGTAATAATATTCTCGATCAGTTTGATTATTTTCCACTCTTAAAGTCATCTTTTGTCTGCTTTCCTTAATTAGTATAAGAAGACTAGGTTGCGAGGTCAACATTTCCACTATTTTCTCTCTCTGTATCCTTCCCCAGCATCCACAAATCAAATTCTTGCCCTTTGCAATGGCTTTGGTGGTCCTTTCCCTGCCTGCTCAAACTGACATAGGCCCTGAGAAATGTCTGTAGAGCTACAACTAATTTTCTACTGTTCTTGGATGGTTTTAATAGTATGTACACTATCCTGACTCTTGGCCTCTTAACTTCCCGTTCCTATTTTACTATTTTACTGCTGGCTTGCCTTTTTACTAAGGTGTGCCTTGGCATTTGGGAGGCCCCCGTTTCCATTCTTCCATGCATTTCACTCTTGCTGTTGTTCTCACAATTTTAACTTTTAATACCAGCAGCAGCCCCAGGCGATCCCATAAAGACACTTTTCTGGAAATGGTCAAAGTGTTGGGAATTTGATGGTTGGACCTGGGAATATCAAGAATGGCTGTGCCTGACGAGTGTAGCTGGCTATAAATTATGAAATATTCCCATGTGTGTTCAGCGTTTCATCAGAGTATTGCCTGTGTGGTTTCTTCATAGAATCTCCCTGTGAATCCCATGCCTGGAGCAGTCGGCAGGGTTTCCAGACACTGCACCCCGTTGGTATGTTTACAGGCCCTCTTTCTTGGTACTTATATAGTTGTTTATTCAATCTCCAAAATGACTAGTTATTTCAGATGAATAGAAGTTGGACCTATTCAAAAGACCAGAACTTGCCTTCCTGCTCACTGGTGGCTCCATTCAGGTTATAATAGTATTTTATTTTTTTAACTTTGAATTGTGTTACAAGGGAGTTGACTCATTTGAATTATATGAGGTACTGAAAGAAAACTATGTTATTCATTACATTTTGTAAAATGAGAAACAAAGAGAAACAGTTGTTTCTTATCATAGTCATTTCAGACTTTGAAAGATTTACCAGCCAACTGTAGACACACCTATCCCAACCCAGGTTTTCCTTTTAAATGGTCTTAAGCTTTGCAATTATTTGGAATTGAGGTTTTTTCCCTCCTTTCTGCCACATTTTTTCGTACACACCCTCCCCTTTGCCATACTTTTGTTTCTTTGAGAAAAGGAGAGTCCCTCTTAGAGTGTAGAATAAACATTTCTTTGTGAAGTGTGACTTATTTATGCTTCAGGGGTTGTCAGTGTATACACAATAGAGAAGGTGATGGAGGCCCCAGGACTTGCCAAGTCAGCACTTTGTGCATGTCAAGGCCAAAGAGCACGTTAAGCAGGCTGAAAAAAAATTTAACAAGTCAGAACATTTTACAATTTCCATATTTATCAAACATGTCAGGGGATGGGATCACAAAGCCTTCCAGGGATTAACTGCCTCTAGGACGTGAACTGTTTTATTAAGATGGAGGAAGCCAAGTTCTCAACACCCCATGATTTGCTCTAATAACCACAAGAGTTAGAATGTAGGTGATCCTTGCTGAATGAAAGGTAATCCCGGGGCTAAAATGCTCCTTGAATGGGGGAGAAAAAATAATCTTCTCTCAACAGATGAACTGTTTGTGAATCTATGTGACAGAGCTTTGGAGTTTGAGGTCTGTTTACCTAGAGCTTCAGCATTATTAATTCTTTCATTGGTGGTTCTTGACCTTTGACACTCAAAGACTTAGAATACGAAGCCTAAGTAGAAGATGTTTAGAAACACAGATCCTCAAAGAGGGGTGCCCATTGGCTTTCTGGAGCTGGCAAAGCATCCTACAGTTATTATTTGTGCTCAGATGTTTGGGGTTTGGCAGAGACTAACCTCCATTTTGCCAAGCACTTTCCTTTGAATTTTAGTACAATATCTTGGGTGGAATTTAATTGCTTTATTGGTGATTCATTTGCATTATACAGATCAGAGTGCTGGTTTGGAAAAGATGTTTGATGACAGAAATATTAAGAACTTTACAAACAGTTTTTAGTACCAACTTTTTTTTTTTTTTGGTGGGGATAAAAATTGGAATTTAAGCCCCACATATTTTTGGTAAGATTGGGAACTTGGAATCTTTAAGTAGTAGTTTCCAGATTTGCCTGTGTTGCTTTTCCACAAAAGCAGACCAGACTCGTTCTCTGGCTTGACTGGAAGATCTTTAGAAAAGCTGCAAAAACTGACCTGCAATCTTGGACCAACACTTAAATGAAAATGAATGGTAATAAAATGGTTTCAACAAGTAGTAGAGAGAGTAGGTCCCTTCTGGAGAAATAAGTTGGAATTAAAACAACAACAACAACCCAGGGAGACAGCATAGGGTTGATTTTTGGTTCTAAAGCCAAATTGCCAGGGATGACAAAACCCCTGAGAGGACTCAAGTTACATAAGGTGCCATGAAGTAGCTTTTCCATTACAGTTTGTAGAACAGGTTGTAAAAGTAGAAAGCATGCTGAGACTTTACAAACGAGGACACAGCCATAAACTTTTTAAAAAACAGGAAAAGGACATGACTAAATATGGCACTGGACTTCTTATTGCCCGTCAGGTTGCAACAAAGCACTACTATAAAAAACCGGTTTCTTATTGTCTGTCAGCTTCCTATGTTTGGTTAACAGACCCAGAAAAATCATTGCCAGTAACTTGAATGACTACTCACTGTCTCCTAGAGAAAACAGTGCAGCTAAGCATCCAGCAGGAGAAGGAAGAAACATTTTAAAATAGTTGACTTGGATGTTTCATGTTCAAATTATTTTGCAACCAACTGCTACGAGGTGTTGGGGAATTCTAGTTCTGAATTCTGCAATCCATTCTGAGGAGAAGGACACAGTAATTCAGACTCCTATTTGCTGTCAATAGTCAGGTTATAAGTTATCTTTGGGCCAGTGTTCATGATTTTCTCTTCTCCCTTAATCCATATGTTCCTTAAACTACTTAAAATGCCAAAGAAGCAAGATGATCTGTTTTGAGTCCTTGACTTTATCCTGGCATTGGTGTAGCTGGTGAGAACATTAGGCGGTCTGTAGAGGTCCACACTGGTGTAGGTCTAGAATGTTTCATTTGGGCCAACTTTCCACGCATTTAAGTCCTTCTAAGTGTTCCTCACAGTGTAAGAAAAATAATCGTGGTTTTCTTCTTAAACTTTCATCCTGGTTACTTTGATAAAGACAAGTTATTAGTAAAGATAACCTTTTCTTTCTTATTTTTCTTTCTTCTCTTTCTCTACCCCTATTTTTATATCCCTCCCTTCTTCCCTTCCTCGCTGGTTATACTCTAATTAGTGAGTGTTGACGATGACCAGTGACAACACTGTGACATGTTGCTTTTTGCTCAGCTGTGGTCTGTTCTAGCAGGCTGGATCTGTGTGAAGTGGAAAGGCGAGTCTGATGCCATTATGGGGTGTCCTTGGGTTACGACAGTCTTGATATACAACATTTTGAGTTTATGACACTCGCTCCCATAAAAACTAAAAAAAATTGAGATGTGAGTGTTTTGGCTTATGCTGTTAGCGTCATACTTGTTTTTGCACTCATTTTTTGTTATTTTTTCTGTTACTACAGTACAGTGTAGAGTACAGTATATTTATATCCTTTCCCCTTTTCAGTGGCTTAGTTGGTGTTTTATGTTCTAGATTATGATTTTACAACTGTGTTAGGATAGGTAAGTGACTTATGCTAGGGTGTGTTTCGACTTACACTAAAATTTGGGTTACGTCACTGTCGTAGGAGCAGAACTGTGTCCTAACCCAAGGAACCGCTGTACTTGTTAGAAAATTGAAATGGTTTGTTACATCATTGAGGGCTTACCTTAGGTTTGGGTAATAAACAATATATATAAACATTTTACGGAGCAGCTCTTGTTTTATACTTCTTATTGTCCACAGTATCTTTTACATAGTAGAGGCTGAATAAAATAAAATGTTACTGATTTTAATTCAGTTGATATTTTAGTATGAGGGAATATGGTTTAATTCTGTATCTTAATGTGTTATCCACCAGTAGTGAACAATATTGTCTGCCAAAAATCCATTAATTTTTCATGAAACAAACACCCGTGAGAATCATATAAGTAAAAAGTAACTTAATTTAGTTTTTATAAATTGCTGTGTTTTTTTGTTTTTAGAAACAAAATGTTCTGTACATCTACATTTGAAATTAAAGTTAAGGAGCAAAGGATTCTCATGAGTAAATAAATGAAACAAGAATGTGGAAATCTTGTAAGTTCTGTAACTATTGCTGTTCTACAGAAGGTGTTAGTGACTGGGGGACAATATGTGATAGGAGAAAAGAGTATGTCTTAGTTAGCTCTGATTGTTATGTAAAATACCTTAGACTGGGTGGCTTAAATAACAGACACTTATTTCTCATATTTTGGGAGGCTGGGAAGTTCAAGATCAAGGCACCTGAAGATTCAGTTCTTGGGGAGGGCCCTCTTCCTGGCCTGTAGACAGCTGCCTTATTACTCGGTACTCACATGGCCTTTCTTTGTGCATGTGTGTGGAGAGAGCAAGATCTCCGTGTTCCTTTTCTGATGAGAGCACTGATCTCATCATGAAGCTCCCACCTTTATGACCTAATCTAAACCCAATAACCTATGAAGGGCCCCACCTTCAAATACCATCACATTGGGGGTTAGAGCTTCAATATAGGATGGGGGGAGGAACGTTCAACCCATACCAAAGAGCAAGATATACACGCCCTCATGGATGATGATTTAAACTGCTTAAAAAGAAAAGCCTTGTCAATTTGTTAAGGGTTTAAAATTATTATATTTAAATTTTTTAAATATTTTATTTGAATTTGAAAGCGGCAGGCTTCCTCCATTTTTCTGTCCTTAGATTTAGCAGGAGTACCTTGAGAAGCCCTGGCTTCCTCCTGTGGAGACTGCCGAGAACCATATATCATATTGGAGAAGACGGTTCTATGGGATAGCGTGTTTACTTTGTGTTGGTGCCTTTTGGAACATTCTTCTAAAAAACTTAAAAAAAAAAAAAACCTTTTAAAGACATCTGCAAACTTTGCGATTGTCAGTATGCTTCTCTACAAACCAGAATTTTGCTTTGGTCCAGCTCATTGGATGGAAGGTCTTCTATTCTAGTGTAATGTTTGTAATAGGTATATGTTTTTAAAAGTTTAAAAAATAGGATAATAGGATTCTGGGGATTTTTTGGATTCTAATATTTCCTAATTTCTACCATATTAAGAGGCCATGTCACATCATATACTCCCTATTGGAAACTTTTATTAAAATAAGTCATATATACATACATAAGATTTCTACTTAGAAGTAAGCTTCTTTAGAATTATTTTTTGTTTGATATTTTTGTTCATGAAAGCTTGTATTCTTTGAAGTCAGAAAGCAGAAGAAAGAATAGTAGGTAGACAGCTTTCAAAGAAGTAGAAGGAACAGTGGGAGGAAAATAAAGTTTCTGAGATGAGGTGGGCCCTGCCATTAAGGGCGCCAAGCTGTTCAACAGAGGGAGAGACAGAATTCTGTCAACCTCTGCTTGCCAAGAGCAGTGAATGCCTTTCATGGCCCCTGTTCTGTGCAAAATCATGTTACTATTAGATATTTTCACATTATGATTATTAAACTATATCTGCCTGCCCATGGTGTGAGATTTGAAAAGAATGAGGGAAAATAAAGAAGAAACACGAACCAACCACCTAATACTACCACCTAGAGGTAATGACTCTTTCTTTATAGTTGCATAACTTTATTACTTTACTTATTTATTTATTTTAGTGAGAGACAGAGATTAGGACAGATAGGGACAGACAAGGTCAGACAGGAAGGAGAGAAATGAGAAGCATCAATTCTTTGTTGCAGCACCTTAGTTGTTCATTGATTGCTTTCCCATATGTGCCTTGACCCAGGGGCTCCAGCCGAGCCAGTGACCTCTTGCTCAAGCCAGTGACCCTTGGGTTCAAGCCAGTGACCATGGGGTCATGTCTGTGATCCCACGCCCAAGCCAGCGACCCCGTGCTCAAACTGGTGAACCTGTGCTCAAGCCTGAGACCTAGAGTTTCAAACCTGGGACCTCTCTGCGTCCTAGTTTGATGCACTATCCACTGCACCACCACCTGGTTAGGATGTAGAACTTTATTAATATAATTTATTTATTTTTTCATCTTTATTGAAATGCGATTGACATATGACATTGTGTAAGTGTAAGATGTACAACACAATCATTTGATATATGTATATATTGAGAAATGTTTGCCATAAGAAGTTAGTTAACACACATATCACCTCACATAGCCATAATTTTTTTGTGTGGTGAGTTTTTTTGTGGGTGTGTGAGAACTTTTAAACACTGTTTATTTTTTATTGATTTTTAGAGAGAGAAAGGGAGTGAACATGGATCTGTTCCTGTATGTGCCCTGACTGGGGATTGAACCAGTAACCTCTGTGCTTCAGGACAGTGCTACAACCAGTCGAGCTATCTGGTTAGGGCTACGGTCTATTTTCTTAGCAAGCGTCAGATAGTCAATGTAGTATTGTTAACAATAGTCACTGTGCTGTACATTAGGTCCCCAGAACTTATCTTAAAACTGAAAGTTGGGGTACCCTTTAACTTCCTTCACCCTGCTGTCACCAAGCCACTGGCAACCACCAGTCAGCTCACTGTTTCTATGAATTTGTTTTTTTAGATTCCACATGTAAGTGAAATCATATAGTATTTGTCTCTTTCTGCCTGACTTACATTACTTAATACCCTCAAGGTCAATCCATGTTGTCACAAATAGTAGGATTACTTTATTTTTTCATGGCTGAATAATATTGATATATATGTATATCACACAGCTATTGTGAATAATGCTGCAGTGATCTTTGAGAGTGATTTTATTCTTTAGGTATGTACCCAGAAGTGGAATTGCTGCATCATGTGGTAGTTCTATTTTGATTTTTTCTTTTTGAGGAGACTCCATACTGTTTTGCATAATGGTTGTACCAATTCACTACCCCACCATCACATACAAGGGTTCCTTGTTTTCCACATCCTTTCCTGTCTGTGTTATCTCTGTTCTTTTGATGATAACCATTCTAACAGGTGTTGAGGTGATATCTTATTGTGGTTTTGATTTGCATTTCTTCCCCTGATGATTAATGTTGTTTTACATATTTCCATGTACTTATTGGATATGTATATATCTTTTTTGTAAAATGTCTATTCAGGTCCTTGGCTCATTTTTTAACTGGACTGTTTTTTTCTGTTGAGTTATATGAGGTCTTTATATATTTTGAATGTTAACCCCTTATCAGATATGTGATTTGCAAATATTTTCTACCGTTCAACAGCTTGCCTTTTTATTTTGTTGATTGTTTCTTATTTTTTTTAGCATATTTCTTTCTGACCTTTTTTCCATGTAATTTAATATAGTTGAAATTAAGCTGAAGAAACTCTCTTGGGCTGCTGTTGTTTTCGTGGACCACTATTTTGTGTTTTCATACTGTGTGGTCACAGCGTGCCAGGCACTGTGTTAAGCATTTCACAATGATCCCTCATCAACATTGTGATGGTAGGAATTGTGCCATGAAATTGTGTTTCAGGGAAACTCTGCAAATGAGTCGGCGTCCGTAAGCGGGTCTTACTCTATGGAGAGAGTGTAGACAATAGGAAAGAAAGCTAGACTTTTTTCATGTATGCTCTTCTCTCTTTTTCTCTAACTCTTTGAGGTTTTATTTTGAAGAGAAGGAATAGGAACCTATTCTCTTTAAAGAATGAGATAGTTTTAACTGAAACCTTATCTGCAGAGATTAGTGTGTCAACAAGTCCTAAATTGTGAAAAAGTCTTATCAGAAGGAATGCTGCTTTGAAAATGATATGGACGTATTTGTTGGCGTTTGCTCCTCCAACGCCTAGTGAAGTATACAGTGGAGTAACTGAATTTTGCAATATTTAGATAGCTATATAGTGAGTAATCAAAGCATTCCTTATGCATTTAATAGGTTAAGATCAGCCTATGTAGAGATGACAAAAAAAACTGAATCAAGCAATCAGTAACATGGCCACTTTGTTAGTTGTCAGAGATCGTATGCAGACTCTGGGCCAGGCCAGCACTTCCCTGTAAAGTTCCAGGACATGTCAGAGTGCATAGAGACCACACTGATGCTTACCCCAGAAAAACCTATTCAACTAGCACCCCTGCTCCCCACCAACATCCAGGGCCTCTTCATCTTTCCTTCTCAGAGTCACTCCTTGCCCTCTCCTTCCTAATAAATTGGTCCATACTCTCTAGGTTCCAAAATAAATTCCAGGAGCCCATTTCTTCGTATGTAACTCAACCTTTCAGAACCATCCAGGAGAAAATAGCCCCTTTTTTTCTAACTACACTCTAAAAATCTAAAATAAATTAAGCAATCCTCTAGCTTCCCAATTCTGAAAGGACTGTTCTATTAGAAAACCAATCAGTATTTAAATAGCAGCACCCACACACAGCTCAATGAAACATGAAGGTAAATAAACATTCTTTCCAACTGAATGGACAGATCTACTCCTTTTTCCTATGTTTGAAGATAGGAAAAGTTTTTTTATGGCTACCTATAAAACTAATGGGTGATAAGACACAACAAAAAGAGACAAAAAAAGGCACAGTTTGTTGTTCATATGACAGGGAGGCATGAAAGTTAAAAATAAAAGGAAGACACCAAGAAAGAAAAAGAGTAACCCTGGTAGCTCAATTAGTTAGAGCATTATTCTAACCAACTGTAGTCTGTGGGTTTGATCCCCAGTCAGGGCACATACAAAAATCAACCAGTGAATGCATGGATTAGTGGAACAACAAATCGATCTGTCTCTCAATCTCTCTCTCTCTCTCAAATAAATGAAAAAAAGTCAAAAAAGAGGAAAGAGACCTAGAAATGACTAGAGATAATGAAACAGGAGTTAGGAATAAGGGTAGAAAAAGAATGCATAGGCAAATCTTTGACAAGAATAAGATGTCTTTGTGGCTAGTTTTTCTAAGATCTTTTATTGAAGAGACTGTTTTTTCCCTATGAATATGCCTGACTCCTGTATTGGCATGTGCACCAGTATCCTACTGTTTTGATCACTATAGTTTTGTAAGATAGTTTGAAATTAAGAAGCATGATATCTCCAGCTTTGTTATTCTTTCTCTTGTTTTGCTATTTGGGATCTTTTGTGAATTCCCTACAAATTTTAGGATTGTATGTTCTATTTTTGTGAAAAATGCCTTTGGAATTTTGATAGGGATTGTGTTGACTCTATAGATTGTTTTGGGTAATACAGACATTATAACATATTTAATTCTTCTAACCCATGAGCACAAAATATCTTTCCATTTATTTGTGTCATTTCCAACTTCTTTCATCAGTGTCTTATAGTTTTTAGTGTATAGGTCTTTCACCTGCTTGGTTAAATTTATTCCTGGATTTTATTCTTTTGTTTTTTTGCACATGAGAGAGAGACAGAGATACAGAGAGACAGACAGACAGACAGAAAAGGAAAGAGATGAAAAGCATCAGTTCACAGTTGCATCATTTTAGTTGTTCAGTTATCTCTTTCTCATACGTACCTTGACCGGGGGCTCCAGCTGAGTCAGTGACCCCTTGCTCAAGTCAGTGACATTGGGTTCAAGCCAGTGACCTTAGGCTTCAAACCAGATACCTCTGGGCTCAAGCCAGTAACCATGGGGTCATGTCTATGATCCCATACTCAAGCCAGCAACCCCACGCTCAAACTGGTGAGCCCACACTCAAGCCAATGACCTTGAGGTTTCAAACCTGGGTCCTCAGTGTTCCAGGTCAATGCTCTATCCACTGTGCCACCACCTGATTTTTGTGTGTGTGTGGTTTTTTATTCTTCTTGATGCAATTATAAATGGAATTGTTTTCTTTCTTTTTTTTTTTTTTTTTTTTTTACCAGGACAGAGAGAGAGTCAGAGAGAGGGACAGATAGGGACAGAAAGACAGGAACGGAGAGAGGTGAGAAGCATCAATTATTAGTTTTTCGTTGCAGTAGCGACACCTTAGTTGTTCATTGATCGCTTTCTCACATGTGCCTTGACCGCGGGCCTTCAGCAGACTGAGCAACCCCTTGCTGGAGCTAGCGACCTTGGGTCCAAGCTGGCGAGCTTTTGCTCAAGCCAGATGGGCCCATGCTCAACCTGGCAAGGTCAGGGTCTCGAACCTGGGTCTTGCGCATCCCAGTTCGACGCTCTATCCACTGCGCCACCGCCTGGTCAGGTGGAATTGCTTTCTTAATTTCTCTGTCTTATAGTTTATTATTAGTATATAGAAACACAACTAATTTTTATATATTGATTTATATCCTGCAACTTTACTAAATTTGCTGATTAATTCTGTTTTTGGTAGAGTCTTTAAATTTTTCTACATTTAATATCATGTCATCTGCAAATAGAGACAGTTTACACATTCCTTTCTGATGTGAATGCCTTTTATTTCTTGCCTAAATTCTCTGGCTATGACTTCCATACTATCTATCTTAAATAAATGACAAGAGTGGGCATTTTGTTTTGTTCCTGAGAAGTTTTCAGTATGTTATTAGTTATGGGTTTGTCATATATGACCTTTATTGTGTTTAGGTACTTTCTCTATACTCACTTTATTGAGAGTTTTTTTAATTATGAATGAATGTTGAATTTTGTCAAATGCTTTTTCTGCATCTATTGAAATTGTTATATAACTATTATTCTTCATTAGAATAAATGTTTTCTTTTATTGATTTGTAGAGAGATAGGAAGGGAAAGAAGGAACATAAGAGAGAAACATTGGTTTTATTGTTCCACTTATTTTTGCATTCATTGGTTGGTCCTTTTGTGTGCACTAACCGGGGATTGGACCCACAACAGTGGTATATTGGGAAAATGCTAACCAATTGAGCTACCTGACCAGGGCCTAACATTTATTTTGTTAATATGGTGTATCATATTGATTGATTGACAGATATTGAACCATCCTTGCATCTCTCGAATAAATCCCACTTGATCATGGTGTATGATCCTTTTAATACATTATTAAATTCAGTTTGCTACTACTGTTTTCTTGAGGATTTTTGCATTTAGTTAATTAGGGGTATTGGCCTGTAATTTTCTTTTCTTGTAGTGTTCTTATCATGTTTGGTATCAGGGTAATGCTGGCCTCATGTAAGATGATTTTGGAAGTGTTTCCTTCTTAATAAATTCATCAGGGAATGAATGGTTATTGATTTAGTTATATATTTATATATGATATGAATATCCAAGAACTCTGATGATATTTCTGATCTGCAGATAAACAGTATTATTTTATATCCTTTGCTACCTACATTAAGAGAGAAATTCTTTATCATTAAAGGCAATAATTCTCCCTTAAAAGTGGCTCTGAAAAGGGGTTAAAATACCAGCAAACTGAACAATCTAAAAGAAATGAATAAATTCCTAGAAACAGACAAGGTCTTACCAAGATCAGATCATGAAGAAATAGAAAATCTGAACAGACCAGTTACTAGTAAGAGATTGAGTCTGTAATAAAAAACCTCCCAATGAAGTCCAGGATCAGATGGCTTCATTGGTGAGTCCTGTCCTATCATGTGAGATGGAGAGCAGTTATATGATAACTAATAGCTAAAGGTTGATAAACTATGCTAGCTATAGAAATCTTATTGAATATTAAGTAATATAAGATTATATCTTACATCTTTATGAAAACATGACACACACTTTCTGGATATTTATAATACCTATTAGAATTGGGTTACAGTATTATCATTTGCCACTATCTGATAGGATATTTTCTTAATCAGAATATTATATTTCTTACATTCCAGGCTGCAAATACTCTTTAAAGAGTTAGTTTTCCTCCATTATCTATTTTATCAAATTAAAAGTCTATATTTTAAGTTTATAGAAGATGAAAATCATTCCAATTATCTTGAATATTTAACATATACTTCTGCTAAAACTCTGATATGTTTGAGAAAACAAAGGGTATCTTAGTGGTATTTTTTCTTTATTATCATTTGTAGCATTCATGATGGGGCAAGAATAGGTTTGCAATTGTTTGTATAAAAATAATACAGTAATTAATCAAGTATAAATTCTGTTTTGTATACTCACAACTGTAAACCTACTAGCAGAGTAAGTAGTCTAGAATTGCTATGATCCTGCCTATATCAATGAAATCTAAATCTTTAGTAGTTGATTTTTATTTTATTGCTGCTGCACCCAGTGTTATTTTAATATGTAGTAAAAATTCATTGAAAATATGAAAAATAAAAAACAAAAGTTCTTCCAGTATATATTTTTTCTCATTGTGTATGTTAGACTATATCTATACCATCTATTTTAACAAGAATTTTATTCATTCCTATTTGTTTCCCAAAAGAGTGCAAGTGTGTTTCTCTCTCTCTTTCTCTCTCTCACACACACATACACACTCACACCCTCCTGGAAATCAAGGACTATGTCTTTTCCTCCTTTCTCCCAACTCTTTTACACCTGGGCTAAAATGATACTTTGTATGCATGAAAGCCATACTTACATATTATCACTGGTAATTAAGTAGTTCTTCACAGATTTCCTGCAGAGCAGGTACGAACAACAAATGCGGTCTTCTGGGATAAAAAGATTAGGACAGTAGAGTATGACATCAGGGAACTTAACCTCAGTGTTCTTACTCAATCATACTTTTGTAAACCTGTAATTTTTCCACATTTTTACTTTTCTGCATCATGCCTTGATTTTTTTTATTTGCAAAATAAAGATAGAAACAGTTGCTTACCATTTACTTCATAGATAATTTAAGGATGAATAGGCTAGTGTTTCCATCCCAGATATATCAACTTAATCTTATTTGTATATTTTTTGTCCATACTTCTGATTCCATAATGTCCACTTGTATATATATTTTCCATTCTTTATTTACATTCTTTTCCTTCTCTGGGATTTTTCAAAATCAAAGCGTGTTAATCACATTCCATAATGCACTTGAGTACTCAAGATACTTTTCAGATACGGTAAATGTTTGAATAGTTGTATTTGTTCTCGAGTTTCTATCCAAACCCAGGCCTCAGACCACTGTAGGGTATACCAGGAGGGCTGTCTCCAGTCTGAAGTGCAGAGAGTTTCAAAGGTGAGTGTTCTAGCCTTTCTGAAAGCCCCTCTCTGGTCTGCTCTGCTCAGATACCCTTTTTTTTTTTTTTAACCTAGATGACCATTTCTGAATCAGTGCCATGGCTGAGGTTTGAGTTTGATGGTCTCTTCAGGAACATTAACTGAAAAGTCTAATTTCTCATCTGAAGAACATATGTTTTCCCACAGTCCTCAACATGTATAATGCCTGGTGAAAAAAAAGAAAACATAGTTTAGTAGTCAATATATGGTATCACCATCAATTACATATAAACAATTACCAGTTAGATTTCAACATATGTAAAAAAGGGGGGGCACTGAAACTTAGACATAAACTATTCTTTGATAGAGTTCCATGGAAGGTCAGAGCCAGAGAAACAACTGTTTATAAGTCTGTGCAAAGAACCTGACCCGATCTGAGTTATAAAGTCCAGTGAGAGAAATACTTAGTTGAAGACCCCATGTTCTTTAGTACTAACATGACCTGAAAATAATTATCTTGTTCTGGTAGATTTTAAAGTCAGGAGTTCACAATTATAAGTCTCTATCACTTTAATGTAGCTCTTGCAGATTTTTAAAAAATTTGTCCTATAATGAGATACCTTAAAAAATGTGGTACCCAGGAAAGACAGTTAATGAGAAAAAAGAGCCATTAGAATTGTTACATATTGGCATTGGTTTGTTTGATGGTCACTTGATTAAGATAGAAATGGAGATTATATCTTATTTCTTGATTTTTTAAAAAGTTAAGTTTCTACTCAAGTGAAGCATTTTGATTTAGGTTTTTTGTTTTTTGTCTTTGTTTCCTGAGAGAAACATAAAGAATCCCACTTATTTATTTTTTTATCGTAGGAATAGGAAACATCAAAAGTACAACAGACAATAAAACATACTTCCCAACTATGTTGTAATTGGTTAAATAAAGTGGAGAAGATAGACAGGATGTCAGGTAAGGGAGAAACAATCTTTTTGTTTTCCAAAGCCATGGAAAAGCAAAGATTAAATGTGTGTATGTACATACACGTCGGGGTATTTTATTGTGGTGTTTATTTTATCTTCCTGAGAGAGAGACAGGCAAGGAGAGAGAAGGTGAGAGGCATTACCTTGTAGTTGCTTTCAGCATAGGTGTGCATTGAGCTTCTTATACGTGCCTTGACCCGGGCCACGCCAATCAGGGTGGTTTGAGTGACCTTGGGCTCAAGCTGGTGAGCTTTGTGTGGACGATCCCCCACTCAAGCCAGCGAGCCCATGCTCAGAGCCAGTGACCTCAGCTTTCTGGGCCAACAATTTACCCACTGTGCCACCGCAGGTCAGGCCATTGTGTTTATTTTTGTTCTGAGTGAGTAGAGAAAGAAAGCCTTAGATAAAGAAATGAATAAATCACCTTAGAACTTGCTATAAATACACTTTTTTTTTTTATCCCCAAAGCTGGAATGTTATTATTTAAATTTTATCTCCTTTTATTTTTCTAGTTGGAGAAACCCATTAGCTTTTACTCTAGCAAGTAGAATGTATCCTATTTCATTTTACAGGGGAAATGAATAGATTTATTATCATTGTGACATCCTGGTTGCATTTAGAACCCGTGTTACTATGGTAGTGCCTTGTTTTTGTAACTATGGACCTGGGTATTTTTATTTTTATTTTTAAATTATTTATTTATTTATTCATTTTAGAGAGGAGACACAGAGTGAGAGAGAGAGAGAGAGAGAAAGAGAGAAAGGGGGGAGGAGCTAGAAGCATCAACTCCCATATGTGCCTTGACCAGACCAGTGCAGGGTTTTGAACTGGCGACCTCAGTGTTCCTAGGTCGACGCTTTATCCACTGCGCCATCACAGGTCAGGCAAGACCTGGGTATTTTTGACATGAGGACTATTCTGTACATTGTAGGATCTTGAGCAGCATCCCTGGCTTTTATCTACTAGCTTCCAGGAGCAACATCCTCTGTGGGGCAAAATCGTTCCCGACTGAAGGCCACTGCTATAGATATTAATATACCTGGTGATGCTATGCAGCAGGTTTACCTGAGGGTCCCACACAGTATTCCACAGTCCGGTGCACCTCCCCAGAGTTTGTGACCTGGAGCAGCACAGCAACACAGAGACACAAATTTTGGGGCAATATACTTTTATTTCTCAGAACCACCACTAAATTTTCAGATTTTTCAAGAAACAGTAAAGCTAGTCCTTGGGTTCTGAATCGGTTGGTTGATCAATTGGTGGATTTATTAATTCAACAAAAATATAATGAGCCCCTGCTATATAGGCCAGTCTCCATGTTGGTGATCTGGATGGTGCTATGTGGTTCTTGTGGGTGTATGTAATGATTTGGTGGGTAGTCAGCCTTCAGGTAGAGCAGTTAAAAGGCTGTTGGGTGTAATATAGATGAAAAATGATGGATGCCTGGATTTGGGTAGTGACAGGGGAATGATGGGGAAATATTTTATATAGTGATATTTGGAAGGTAAGATCATTAGGTTTTGGTGATTGATTTGAGAAAGGGAGGAGTCAAGAATAATTCCCAGGTTTCTGGACTAGTTAAAAGGGTGAAGAGTGGTGGCATTCATTCAGGTGAGGAATAGAGTGAGAAGAACCTTTTTTCTTAGGTGTAGGGGCAGATACTGATTTCACCTTTTGACACTTTCAGTTGGAGGGGCCTGAAGGCCTCTTAAGAGGATGAGCTAGCCCAGTGGTCGGTGAACTCATTTGTCAACAGAGCCCAATATCAACAGTGCAACCATTGAGATTTCTTTGGAGAGCCAAATTTGTTAAACTTAAACTAGGTATATAGGTGGGTACATTCCTTATCGAGGTAGTGCCCGCACATGGTATTTTGTGGAAGAGCCACACTCAAGGGGCCAGAGAGCCACATGTGGCTCGCGAGCCACAGTTTGCTGACCACTGACTTGGGGATTGTAGGAATCATGATGTCTGTTTTATTCCTTGGTGAATCCCACATTCTTTGGATAGTGTTTACATTTCCAGGGATGGAGACAGGTTTAGGCTTGGATGTACAGATTTTGTGTTTCTTCAGGGTATATAAGATTAAAATCAAGGAGGCAGCTGAAATTGTCCAAGGAGAGTGCCAATAGGTAAAAGAGGGCCTATCTAGCATAGCAACGTTCTGGGAGGTATGTTTGTTCAAGAAACTGAAGAGGAAGGGCTGGAGAAGTAGGAGGAAAAGCAGAAGTGTGGGTTATGGATGCCAAGGGAAGAGAGCATTTCAAAATGAAGGAAGTATTTAATTTTTTTTAATTGAATATATTGCGGTGACACTATTTACAAAATTATACAGGTTTCAGGTGCACAATTCTACAACACCATCTTCTGTACTCCATATTGTGTGTTCACCCCTGGCCTACCAAAGTCAAGTTTCTGGCTGTTGAATGGTTTTAAGTTCAACTAAGAGGTTAAGTTAAACAAAGACTGAGAAGGCCATTGATTTTTACAACTAAAAAGTATTAATTTTTGAGAGTTCTGGTGTTTGCAGAAGCTCAACAAAATTTTTAAAATTATTTATTTATTAGAGAGAGAGAGGGAGAGAGAGAGGAACATAGATCTGCTTCTGTATGTGCCCTGACCGGGGATGGAACCTGCGACCTCTGCACTTAGGGACGACACTCTAAGCAACCGAGCTATCCCACCAGGGCAGCGTTCAGCAAATTTGGTTAAAGTAGAAGTGGGAGGAGAGTGAAGGGAGTCAGCAAGTGCAGGTTATGCTTTCACATATTTTGGTTATAAATAGGAGAAGAGACTGAAGAAAGTATATGAAGGAGGTAAGGGAGTGGGGGAGGAATGTGGTGGGCTTAAGTATGTTAAAATGCTCATAGGAAGGAAACAGGGAGACATAGAGGTTGGTTTAGGATCAGAAAAAATGAGGATGGGAGTAACTCGAGATGGGATGGTTGCAGACCACAGGGAGAAGTACTAACCTTAAGTAGGGATACCCTTTAAACTGGAGGAATGTTAGTGATGGAGAAGGTCCAAATTCTGCTGGAATTAGCTTTCAATCTTGGGAACCTTTTCAGGAAATTATACTTCTGAGGCTTCCTGAAGGTTCAGAGTTACAGAGGCATTAAGATACTCCTGGCAAAGTCCGTACAACTTACAAATTCCTTAAGGTCCTTTGTTACTGAGAGGTTCCATTCATTTAGTGACCCCCTTTATCTTGGGTGGCAGACATACTATAGAATTGGATTCTGAACCAATGGATTAGGTAAGGGCTTAGATTCTAATTCTAGTTGAAATAATTAGAGTAGCTGGGTGTTCTGAACCCCTATGGAAACTCACCCAGCTGTTAAGTACAACTTGGAGATTACCTACAACCAGACTACTTTAATTAGCAAATATGCCATTCTCATGATGAGTTTTTATTGTTACTGATCTCTATGATAGTTTATTATAGAAAACTCTGGTTTGTTGTAGCAGTATGCTTAAAAATCTATACTGTTTAAATGTTAAAGGGTTTTATGACAGCTCAGTTTATTTTGTGGTTTAATAGGAAGAGGTAGGCTTTGGAGTCAGAAAAAAATTGAATTCAAATCCTGGCTTCATCACTGACTAGGCTTTATGTGACCTTGAACAAGTCATTTCCAGTATGCATCCTCATTGTAATACCTGGTAATATCCAACTTGCATTCTGTTTACAAAGATTGGAGGTAATAAACATATACCAACACACTGTTGATATTAAATAAATAGGAGCTGGCATTATTTTTAATTACTTAAAAATAATTTATTACTTATTATTATAGGGCCCTTAGTGAGCTTACACTGAATTTACCGCTAGAATTCCAGATCAGAATCAATGATCTTATTTCTCTTTCGGTGTAAGAGAGATTAGTGGTGATGTCCTTGGTCTAAGTTTTGGCAGAGACAGGAAATTTCAGAAGTCATCCTGGGCCAACTAAAAAACATATTTCAGTGGCCTACATGTCATTATAGTAAATAAAAAGAAAAGAATTAAAATTCTGGATTCTTAAGATATATGAAAGTGAATCAGATTTTTATTGGGTCCCTGTTATTTTTCATTAATGTATCTCAGCAGGTGTTATTTTATTTTTCTATTTGCTATTATTATTGTTGTTTTTTTACAGATTTAGCTTCATCTCGTCTTCTCTTTTTCCCTTCTCCCTCTTCCTCCTTTTCTTCAGATTATTAGGAACGTTCTCATGTTGCAGCATATGCTGCAATCAATCATGCCAGGAAAGCTTGCTGTGCACCAGAACCACTGTGATGTGTGCACATCAGGGAGAAGGGCTGAAAGAGCGAGAGGGGGAGGGAGAAGGGGAGAGGGGAGGGAAGAAGGGAAGAAGGGAAAAAGGGAGAGGGAGAAACGGGTCATTGTGCTGGTGTCTTTCCCTCCTTGAGAGAAACTTAAGGTATCTGTTTTGCTCTGGCCAGGTTGTTCCGTGGGTGTAACTGAAGGAGGGGTTGGAGCGGGGGAGAAGGCAGTTAAAGCCTGAACACTGTGGATGCTCTTCTTAATGAGGCAGTGAGGATGGAAAAACAAAATGACTTCTTGGGCTTTATTTTTGTTCTCCCTTCAAGAGTCTGCTGAGGGACTGGAGTTCTCATCCCTTAGAAAAGATAAGTTCAGTGTACCAACACTGGGAAAAAAATTCTGTAGGTTTCAGAGAAAGTCATCTTGATTTGACCCATATCCTCCTCGCCACCTCCGCTGTCACTCCAACACCGAAGCACCCAATTCTCCCGAGTATTAAAGGAGACGCATCAAGGATCTGACTGCTCCGCTCCTTTGTGCAGTGGGCTTTTGGTCCTCGCTGAGCGATGCTCTGAAAACTGAACTGCTTTTGACAGGGAGCCCGACCTGTGCTGTCCCTCCCTGTAACGCGCTGTGTGATTTGTTCCCACCTCCTGTTCATGACTCATTAGTCGCTAAGTACAGAAAAGGTTGCTCCTCTGAAATAAAAGGAACGGACCGGCTCGGAGTCCTTTTTCGCCTTTTCCTGTGTTTTATTTGGGTGCACTCACAGTTCTCCGCTTTCATTAGTGACCTGGCAGGGGGCTGGCACAGTGCTGAGACTAGTTTTTGCTGGTTCCCTGGGGGTGTATCAGAGATCTCAGAACTCAATACCCTACTACAAAAATAAAATACTGTGCTTCAAACGACCTTTTGATGGAACAAAGCCATACATCCCGGTCGGCCTGGGCCTCTCAAATTGCCATCCTTGCCAAGAGCCTCTCTTGCTTTTCGAACAGGCGCCCCTCCCCTGCCCCCAGCTTCCCCCCTCCTCTGAGTGTGGTACTTTTGGTAGCCAGGTAAATGTTATGTGCATGCGTGAAAGTGTCAGCTTTGGACAAGGACCTTGTGTATTGAAAGCACACTTCAGGATAGTAGTTCCTTAGGAGCGATGTAGGCAGCAGATAATTGAAGGCTTTGATACCCCAAGTGTTACTCATTTCAGATTTACTTGTCAAGTTTGGGAAAGGATGTGAAAAGTAGAGATGCTATAGAAAACTGAGTTATATGTTTATAATTCAAGTTTATTCCCCCCTAATTTCCCAGACTGACCAGATTGTTGTCTTACTGAAAACCCAGGCATCTGGAGAATTTTCCCTGACCTCAGAGCCCCGTGTGTGTGAACTCCGCCTAATAAAGTGCGACACGAACAGCAGTGTCCATTTAACCTTTCCTTAAGGCAGTTGGAGTACTCAGAGCATTGTGCCTTGTGAAACTTCCAGCACTTGTATGGTATCATTCTTGGGAACTGATTAGCATGCTTATTTTTAAGGCAGCATGGGAAAATAAAAATAGGAACATTTTGTTGTTAAATGACCAACATAACCTTAGAGAACTCAACTTTATCATTTGATTGTTATCACATCCTAGCTACAATAATAGGGTAAGATTTGCAGTCTTAATAAATTGTTCTAAATTCCTTAAATACTGTCTCAAAATACATTGCTATTATATTTAAAATAATATTATTCAGACTGAATGGGATATTTAGGGCCTTTGTAGAAAGTATTCAATTAATTTAAGAAAAATTCCCTTGATTCTGTAGGAATGTAATAAACTTTTGCAAATGTGAGATGTTATTTTTGTTTTGTACTTCAGGTTTGCGGCAATGCTCTAATTTTCTACAGGATGTGTATGATAGACTCTTTGTCTAAAAAAGTCTACTGGCCCTGGCCAGTTGGCTCAGTCAGTATAGAGCATCGGCCCGGTGTGCAGACGTCCCAGGATTGATCCCCAGTCAGAGCACACAAATGAAGATACCATCTGCTTTTCTCCCCGCCCCCCGCTTCTCCCCCTTCTCTGTCTCTTCTCCTCTCATAGCCAGTGGCTAGGTTGGTTTGAGCTTCGGCTTTAGGCACTGAGGATAGCTTGGTGGATTTGAGCATTGGGCCCAGGCTGGGGTTGCTGGGTGGATCCCAGTTGGGGTACATGTGGGAGTCTGTTTCTCTGTCTCCCCTCTTCTCAATTAAAAAAAAGTTAACAGACATAAAAGATATATATTTTCATAGTCTGGGTCCACTCAATTTTATATCACATAAAGAGAAGTGGTTATCTCTTCTTTTCTGCTACCACAAATAATGGTGTGAGGCATATCTTTGTACTCTGGGTATGTACTCAGTAGCAGAATTACAGGGCCATCAAGAACATACTGCCAGATCGCTTCCTGAAGGGTGGCACCCGTCTCCATCCTACCAAGAGTAGATGAATAATCCTTGCCAAGATTTTATATATTTAGACTTTCTCATTTTTCGAAACTGATGGGTGTAAAGTGATACTTTGTTTTAATTTGCATTTCTCTGATTCCTAATGAAGCTGAGCATGTCTTTATATGCCAGTTATTTGGCTTTTTACTATCACGACTTAAGGCTTTATGTTAATGGAGATCTTGATTTTCATTTTTTCAATTATATCACTTTTTCTTTTCCTTTTTTTTAACTATACAGTTTATGCTTTCAGGATTCAGGGCTAGAAGATTACTCTCTGACCTGACACTCTTATGATTTTCACCTCCTTAAACTTTAATTCACCTCGTGGTCACTTTTGGATATAGCAGCGTTGTGTGAGGTCGCCCATTCATGCTTGGGAATACAAGGCAGCAGTTTGGTCTGAACTAAGGGCCATACTGCATCATGGATACAGTTTAGAAAGATGATTTAATGTAAAACAAAAGAATGCTACGCATAGTACATTACCACTTACGAAAAATTTAGAACATGTATATACACAAAACAACACTTTACATTTTTCAAATAAACAATCCTTACCCAAAGACAGATGCCAGATGATTAAGTGTTTGCTCATGTAGGAGGAGAGAATGAGGATTGCAGAGAAAGCCCGGGGAGGAAGGGGATTAAAATAAAATAATAAAATCGCCAATCTGTGCCAGAGAGGAGCCTTGCATAGACTGATGGTAACAGTATACTCCAGACAGAGAAGTGTGGTTAGCCCCGTGGTCTGAGGTGGGGTGAATATAATTTAGGAGCGATAACCAGAAAATAGGTTAGGTGAACAGCCAAAAAAGGCTAATTGAAGGAAAATAAAAATATAGTATTTTAAGTGTTATTATTCATAAGTAGGCTGCCTGTAAGGAAAAAAAAAAAAAAAAGCTCCTGAATAGCTACATCTGGTTGTCCTTTTCTGACTTTTAAAGCTTCTTGGGAGAAACAGGAATTTCTCTTTTTTTCCTTTGGTGAAGATATCTGTGAGAAGGAGAGCAGATGTTGCTTTTTAAGTGTATGTGTACACCTGCCGTAGGACAAAATAACTAGTTACTATTGCGAACAGGCTCTGGTTGTTTTTTTATGTTGCTTGTTAAATTAAAAATCTTTTCCTGGCAAGTATAGGTATATAATTAAGTCATTTATCATAAGTGTTCTTTTGGCTGTATCTTAAATCTGATGACATACTGAAGTGATATGGGGGTGGTTGCTTAAAAATTAGATGAATGAGTTATTTTATTGGCCTTTATCATTTGATGTATAGGTTCTTCCTATTTATAACAGACATTGACTAATTATATGCAACGGAAGGAAGCAAGAAAGCTCTTGGTCTAGAGCTGTGTTCTCAACTTATTTTCAACTCACCAACACTCTTGAGGAATATGACACAGTCCCATGAACAAGAGTGCGCTCTCCGGGCGTCATACCCAGTTATGTCACAGTGCACATAAGTTTCTCTTTGCTAGATATGGAGTCCATGTTTTCCACCCGTGAGTAGCATGTGTACTGTTGGTACTCTGCCCTATACCCTCTCATTTGTTTTATGTGCACATACTTAGCACTATACTAGCACTTTATATTTTTATCTCATTTATTCCTCATTACAACCTGCATACTATAGATAGGGGAGACAGACTCATAAAGGTTAAGTGATTTTTCTAGAGTCATACAAATCCATTTGTGTAGCATGTGATGTCTTCACTAGGCTTCTTCATTTTTTTTTTAAGTAGGAAGAGAGGGGATAGACAGAAACCTGCAAGAGCTCTTACTGGATCCACCTGGCAACCCCTGTCTAGGGCCGATACTTGAGTACAGATATACCCTAGGCACCCGGGGCTGATGCTCAGACCAGCTGAACTATCCTCAGTGCCCAGAGCCACTACTCTGACCAATTGAGTAATTCTCAGTGCCCTGGACTGACACTCAAACCTGAGCTGTAGCTGCAGGAGGGGAAAGGAGGGAGATGGGGAAGAGGGAGAGGCAGAGAGGCAAATGGTTGCTTCTGATGTGTTCCCTGACTGGGGATTGAAGCTGGGATGTATGCATGCCAGGCCGGTGCTCTATCCACAGAGCAAACTGGCCAGGGCCTAGGCTCCTTCATTTTTTAAAGAGGACTTGAACCCTATCCTCTGCTCCAGCTATTGATTGCTAAAGAATATGGCACCTTAAAGTTACACCACAGACAAATCTGTGTTCAGATTTCTTTTAGAAGATTTGAACTTTGAACTCTACTGTCTAACTGCTCAAAACCCTATTTATAGAAGATTGTTAAATCACTGGCCTTCAGTGATGGATGTTACAGCAAACAGCAGGATGAAAGTTCCTATTCTGTCTGTGATGGAGTCTTGAGGGAGACACCTGGTACTCCACACCACATCCTCTTTGAGAGGACCAGGAGAGGGAATCCGTCTCAGATCTCACGGTCAGTTTATTTTTAGAAAATAAACATTGATATATTTGCTAAAAAAAAAGTCTTGAGGCTATGATGAATCTTAAATTTGATGGTATTTTCTTCTTTACTTTGATTACTAGGAAGATTAGAGCCAAATTTGCAGACTATCTCTAATAAGCTATGGAGCAATAAACAATATCCATTTGTGTGCTAATCTTACTCCTGGCATTATTTTCCTGTATATGTTCCTTGTTGATCTCATGTTTCTCATTCATTTGTTTGTATTGAATATACTTTTATAAATGTCCACTAATCATTTTGCTGGTGATAAGTGTAGATTAACAAATATCATATGTAAGATTAATGAAAGGCTTCCTGACTTGACCCTTAAGTCACTTTCTAGCAGGAATGTCATGTACACACGTTCATCTTTTCCATTTTTTCCTCTTTTCTTTCACCTCCTACTAATTTCCTGTTATGTTTATTATGATTATGTTTATTATGTTCCCCTTGATTAACAGATTAGTAAAATTTCAGTGGTGCCTCTCATTGTTGAATATGAACATAAAGTGTTATTTTTCTTAAAAAAAATTAGTCTTTATGTGTATTTCTCTTTTTTTTTTTTTACAGGGACAGAGAGAGAGTCAGAGAGAGGGATAGATAGGGACAGACAGACAGGAACGGAGAGAGATGAGAAGCATCAATCATTAGCTTTTCGTTGCCATTGCGACACCATAGTTGTTCATTGATTGCTTTCTCACATGTGCCTCGACCGCGGGCCTTCAGCAGACCGAGCCACCCCTTGCTGGAGCCAGCGACCTTGGGTCCAAGCTGGCAAGCTTTTGCTCAAGCCAGATGGGCCCGCGCTCAAGCTGGCGACCTAGGGATCTTCAACCTGGGGCTTCCACATCCCAGTCCGACGCTCTATCCACTGTGCCACTGCCTGGTCAGGCCATGTGTATTTCTCTTAAGTTCATATTTTTAGTAAAGGTATAAATTTAATTTTTATAAAAACATAAAGGAATTTAACTAATTTGATTATGTTTTCATCTGAAAATAAGAACAGGGAAAGTTGGAGTTTCAAAGCAGTGCCATTCATTATAGGAGTTTTTGAGTGATTATAGAGAGGGGAATGCTTTTTTCTAATTTTTTGTCAAGAAGGGAATGAATTTTCTGTTTATTACCTAGTAGATATCTCTACTTAGATATTCAAATGTTAATTCAGATGATCTGAAATGACACATATAATCCCCCTCCCCTAAATGTTACCACCATCATTTCCGCCTGACACTTCCCCATTTCACCGTCTATTTTGGGAAAAGCATGACTCTGCCTCTAGTCACCCAAACCATAAACGTGGCAGTCATTTTGGAATCTTCTAGTCAGTCCATCAGTTCTTTGTATTTTACCTACTTCACAGTTTTAAACTGGCACTTTTCCATTTCCATTCCTGTTACCTATTCCAAGTGCTTTGCCTGAGCGGGCGGTTTGAACTCCTGAACTCTTGGCTGAAGAAATGAAATGATGAGCCTGACCAGGCGGTGGCGCAGTGGATGGAGCGTCGGACTGGGATGCAGAAGGACCCATTTCGAGATCCCGAGGTTGCCAGCTTGAGCGCGGGCTCATCTGGTTTGAGCAAAAAACTCACCAGCTTGAGTCCAAGGTCGCTGCCTTGAGCAAGGGGTTACTCTGTCTGCTGAAGGCCCGCGGTCAAGGCACATGTGAGGGAGCAATCGATGAACAACTAAGGTGTCAAAACAAAGGACTGATGATTGATGCTTCTCATCTCTCTGTGTCTATCTGTCCCTATCCCTCTCTCTGAATCTGTCTCTGTAAAAAGAATAATAAAAAAATAAATAAAAAGATAGAATATTTAAAAAAACACACAAAAAACATGTTAAAAATAAAAGAAATGAAATAATGAATGAATGTGGAAATGGAGTGTCCTGGTTTCATTGCCTCTGTTGGGACTACTGCCAGCTTCTACCTTCTGGTCTCTATCCTTGTCCCTGCTAATGTTAGCAGAGTGGTATTCCTAAAATGCAAGTCAGATCATGTCACTCTTCTGCTTAAAACCTTCAACGACTAGTTCCACCTTCCTTAAGTTCAGCATCAAGGTCCTTTATGCTAACTCCCCTGCATCTTACGGGTCTTACTTCCCACCATTTCTCTCCTTTAACCTTTTTGCTTCATCCTGTGGCTGCATAGCCCATTTCCTCCCGCATGCTGTTTGTCCTGCAGAACCTAACTGGAGCCTCACTGGAGAGCCTGACTCTGCCAGGCCGATGCCGATGCCTTTCCCCTTGCTCTCGTATCCCTTCATGCACAGTGCTATGTATGGCATGTCCCGTGTTAAACTGCTATCATGGCCTTCTTATCCAGGGGCCTTTTCTTAACATAGGTTCAGGTTCTTTAGTTCTAGACAGTGTTCAGCATTGTGTGGATAACCAATAAGTGTTCATTGATGAAATATGGAATAGAATAAGTCTGTAGGTTATAATCCAGCCTAATCATGTATTCATTCGATGGCAGATGTTGTTTGAGAAGCTGAGGCTATAACAATGAACAAAAATAGTACCTACCCAGACATTAAAAAGGAAGCAAGTGGATATATAGTGTTGGGTAGGGTTGAGTATTGTAAGGACAATGAAAAGGGATAAGGGGATTCTGACGCGTGTGGTCAAGTAAGGTATGTCTGCAGAGGAAACCTTTGAGCAGAGACCTGAATGAAGTGACAGAGGAGTTTTGTGGCCCTGGTAGTCACGTGGGGTTGGGGGTGGGTTCTGGGCAGAGAGAATAGCTTTCCAGAGCACCTGTTATGTACCAAGCCCAATTTTAGGGGCTCTGGAAACAGCGGGAACAAGACTGTTAAATATCAACCGTATGTATTATTTAACTGTGCAGTCTGTTCTTTTTCTATATTACCTATCATATCTTTCTTTAATTGCTTGATTTTCTGAAATTGAAAAAATATCCCATTGTGGGAATGTCCCTTTTTCTCTCTAACTGCTTATCACTTTCTACTCTTTTCTCTGAGAGGAGAACCCATAGATTGTTATCAGTTAGAGGTTCCTGACACAGTAGCATACTGACTCGGGGGACAAATCTCCAACCTGTCCATACTTAATCACACTGTGCAGGGATATGTGAAAGTGTCTTTGAGTTGATTCAAATTGTGGATGTGTCTAAAATTCTCTTACCTACCCTTTCCTTTTTCCCAGGCTCCCCACCCCGCCTGCAACCCTGGATAAAACCTTCTTAGACCCCTTTACAGCAGTAAGACAAGAAATCACAATTTTGGATGCTATTCCTTGGTCTGTCTCCAGCTTACTGCCTAAGTTAAATCTGTTCTGTGGCAATTTTTTGTTTATAAGAAGGGTATCCTTCCCGTTAAGTTACAAAAATCTGTGCTTAAATAAGCCCTATGCCCTCAGAGAATAGGAGCTACAGACACATAGAGTCCAAAGGGGGAAAAACAAGAAAGAACATTCCTAAGAAAACTGTGTAAATTTGCAAATTTGTTGTTCTCTGGTGGCAGCTGACAGGTGGAATGACAACCCCGGCACATAACACTGTGGCCATTGTGATAGGAGGGAACTTAATATTGTTATTGTTACGCTTAGATGATATTTGTGCGAGGCTATGCCAGCTCTTGTATTGAGAAAGCGCAATCAGGCGGAAGGCTGCTTTCTGCATTTAGAGCGGCCCAGCGACCAAGGGAAACCGATTAAATCTCGAAGGTGGCAGCTCACTTGACAGGCTTCTCCAGGCACCTTTGAGGAGAATCAAAGATAAATAAATACCACGTTTTATGAGAGGAGTGTGGGGTGAGAGGGAGTGCCTGGACAGGAGTTAATATTTCAAAGGGTGGGAGACGTTCTCACTGACTTTCTTCCTGGGTAGACTCCTGTCTTGATACCCCGCTCCTTCTGGGATTAGAGCCTGCCCTTGTAAACACATGAGAGTTTGATAGGAAAGGAAGGGGATGGATAGAAGTATATTCCCAACAACCCCACCTGTAGAGGGCAATGATCAAACACCAATTTCTTTATTATAAAGGAAGACTTTTAAAACTTTTTATAAATCATGTTGAACGCTCATTTGCCTTTGGAATGTGTAAAAATCTAGCCTGTTTCACAGACATTTAATTTTGAAAGTGTAATTTTTTCAGGAAAGGTTATGGACTTGCAGTATGGCCCTTGTTCCAAATTCAGCAAGCTTCCTCAAGGTCAAGTGGTTCTTAACTCCTCTATTTACCAGGTATGGACCCTGATCTCTCATCTTGCCATTGTGCGTGCTTTTATTATTATTTTTAATCTTTATGAATAATGAATAATTTTTATTTGAGCTTGACCTAGAGCAAAGGGGCAATGGATATTGAATTGGCTAAAAATAATTCATTCTTTTCATATATTTATACAGCTTTAGAGATTATTTGACCTACCTCTGTCACTTTGCAGAAGGTGAACTAAGGCCCTGAGAGGTTAAGTGGCTTGCTTAGGGGTCTTCAGCCAGCAAATGCAGGACTCTTAACTCGGTCCTGACCTCAGCACACTCTTTTTCCTGTACGCATGCGTGTCTTTTTAGCTGCTCAGGCTTCAGTATTCCATACAATGGAGAGAACTGCAGCAGTTTACTTTATTGACTTAAAAATTAATTAATTAAATAATCAAACGAATTCCTTGTCTAATTCAAAACTTCATATGAGGCACCATAATAGTTTCAATCTCTTTTTCCATCTAACCTTTTAGGAGAGCCAAATAGGAAATAAATTACCATGTTGCGTTTCAATTTGTTGTTTTTTTCTTCCTGCTGTGGAGAATGTGATTAAAAAGAATAATAATCAAATGAAGTAGCCCCAAGTTAGGCAACCAGCAGGTGAAGAACAAAGTAAAGAGCCAATAACAGAGATTCTAAACTGTTGCTCCTATAGTGTGGCTATGACTGTTAAAATGTTTTATGTCTGTCTCCACATTCTACAGCAATTCCTCATTCTCTTTTCCCCAGTGTATGAAATTAATTGAATATGTTAGCAGGAACTAAGGAATGGAAGCTTTTCTGGATTTTACTAGAGGGAAGGTTGAATAAGGAAGGGTCCTCACCCCAGCCTGGATAAAGAAGAAAATATATTACTGACTACTTCTGACAGACCCTTTCAGACAGGGAGCAAACAAATTTAAAAAAAAAAGAAAAAGAAAAATCAATTAAAAGAAGGCACTTAGTATCAAAAAAGTCCCAGAAAGGCACTTTATGAATGAAAAATAGAGTCATTTACTCTCATAAAAATGGAAGGAATTGTGCAGGTTCAGTATATATTTTGTTCTTTATCAGAAGTGATCGTTGGTATTTTTAAGTACTAGTTGTCAGATTAGTTGTGGCTTGCCTGGCCCATTGTCCTCCTGTCTTTGTTTTAGGGAATAGAACTCACCAAGTCCGTTTTCAGAGGACTGATGTAAGCTCCTTCAGTGTGACAGTAGTACTGTTTATGTTGGAGACAAATCCCAGAAACTCAAGGTAACAGCATACACAGAATGAGAGAGTATATCCGGGAGATTTTTATTTGGCATTTTTACTGCTAACAATCTACAGAAGTTTTAGTATTTAGTGCCAGGTCAGGTTGAAGGGGCAGTTTCTAAAGCTGTGTGATTTTGAAAGGTTTAAGGAATCAGCAAAAGATTACATAAGAGCTAATAGAGACAGGAGAGTCTGGCTTCTATAGAACCTTGCAAAGATATGAGGGAAGGCAAACAACTGCTCCTAGTTTTGTTCTTGTGGTTTTTAATTAAAATAATTCAAAAAGAATAGTGTGTTTTTTTGTTCTTTAAGCAAGGCCTTTGTTTGTCAAAAGTCTCTGAACCCCCCAACCCCCATCTCCAAACCAATAAATCCTTTTGTGATCAATTTAGAAAGCGGGTAAACTGAGAAACAAAGCACTGAGAAGATAGGCCTGGCTTACATGGTGTGACCAAAACAATTCTGTGCCTTCAATGTCAGTTATCTAATCTACCCACTCCATTGCTTATTCCGCTAGCATTCTGTATAAAGTACTTTTCATCACTGTAGAGTTTTGCTGTGAGCGTTGTGGCTTTGGAACAGGGTTATCTCTGGACTTGTTGACATCATGTCTCTGCTCACATACCAATTGGGTGAATATTGGCCTACATGGTTCCTGTAAGTGGATTACAATGAATCCATGATAGATTTCATTCACTTCTGATGAAACCAAGGACTTTGGTGAACTTCTTAATGAGATACCCTGATTTGTTTATGGCTGAGGGTACATGTTGGGGTTTGTTAGCTCTCTGAATTCTTGGGTGCTCAACTGAGAAAATAAAATCCATTATTTTGCTGTACTTGCACAGGAGTTAGCTGAATTCATAAGGTTTACGCTTAATTTTTACTGGTTTATGTGAGACTACAGATTGTGCATAGGGTCGTTGAGTCTGCTCAGGGAGCACAAGAGCTGTTTTAGATGAAATGAAATGAGCCCCCCCCCCCCCTAACAAGAGGAGTGAAACAGTAGGAAAGACTTTAACAATTTGTATCTTCTTCCATTTAAACTAAACTTCAGGAAATTAATTTTTTTTTATTTGAGAAAGATGTTCTAAAGTTCATTAGGAGATACTAATAGTGTTTTTAAAATCATGCAAGGAAGAAAATACTAGAGTAGTGAGAGTTAGGAGTAGCTCTTGTAGTTAACTTTGAACAAGTTAGCTAATGAACTGAGTTTCAGTTTCCTGAACTATAAAACAAGGAGATTAGTGAATACTTTCCAAAGTTTCAAGCTCCTAGGTTCTCCAATAACTATGCAGGCATTCACTGATAATTAAAAAAAAATAGATATATGCATCATTTTATGTTGTAATAAAGGAGATGGTTTATATTTGTCAGTAATAGAATTGAACTTTCTTTTTTGTGTATGTATGTTTGGTTATACTAGCCAATGCATGAAAGTTTTAGATTGTTAATAAGATACAGTGAACAGTGATTTCTTTTGGGGAGGAAGGATATGGGTCCATGCGTAAGAGCAGGAGAATTTTACATTTATTTTTTACTATTTGTTAGCTTATATATATAACTATGTCTATGCAGTTATTGCATAGACATAGTTATATTGCTTGCTTGTTTATTGCTCCCGTCAGTGAAGGGGAAACTTTATCAGGCCCCAGGATCATGGGGTTCAGGCAGAAGGCCTCCCTGTGGCCCAAGAAGGTAGTAGAAGGGCTTTACTGAATCTTCCTCTTGGGGCATAAGTTGTTGATGTGTCCACACTTGCGACAGTTGACAGCACAGGGTGTGCAGGGGGCGTAAAACTTGCAGCAGACCATCTTGTCACAGTTGCACTTCTGGATGAGCTGGCAGAGGGAGGGCTTGATGATACCAACCTGCAGAGCAGGCACCAAGTGCAGGGTGGACTCTGTCTGGATAGTGCAGTCTGAAAGAGTGCGGCCAACCTCCAGTTGTTTGCCTACAGAAGTCAGACGCTGTTGGTCAGGCGGGATGCCCTCCTTGCCTTAGAGTTTAGTTTTGACATCCTCAATGGTGTCATTGGGCTCTACCTTTAAGGAAATGGTCTTGCCAGTCAGGGTCTTCACAAAGACCTGCATCTCTATGTCTGATGGGGAGGCTGCTCTGTGCCTTGTTGAAGAGAAAGAGGATGGCTGTGCATTGTTTAAAAGTTGGAAAAATTATTTGGCTTTATTATTTTTTAAAAAGATAACAAAAAAGACAAGTAAAAAAAGAAAAAAACCTGAAAAGATAAAAGGAAGACTCAAATCATTACAGAATGCATAACCAGGATAAAAACATTTGGAATTTAATTTCAGATTCCAAATATTTCATTTAACCTTAAAGTATTTGAAATTATCAGTAGATTTTGTTTTTATTGTATCAAGGAAGGTCTTTTAAATCTTGGCTATCAGAGAGCAGCTACTTTTGTTTGATGAAACAAGTAGCTTTAGAATTATAGAAGTGAGGTTTAGCAATGTCAAGGACAGGATTATAGAGCTTCTGTTTATTTGGCCCTCTGAAGATTTTATTTCTTTATCCTATTTGTGACAGTTTCTGGAATCATCTTTCTTTGATTTGCAGCAATGGGAATGAAAGAGGTGAAAAAATACTGGTTTTCAAACCAATTAGTAATGAGGAGTGCCAAGTTTAGAGTGTCTCAGTCTTCTTGCCAGTCTTAAATGTAAAACAGTAGCTCTCTGGTAATCTTGTTAGAAGATAAAACTGCAGGAAATGAAAAAGCAGCCTGTTGAAACATCAGAAGGCGTTTTTAGAGGCTGCATATGGCAGCTAGACCTGAATTTTGCTTTCAGCATTAGTTTTTGTCCTTTTTTCCTGTGTTTATAGATGCTTCTGTGAAGTTTTGAGAAACTGTGAGAATGCATAAACAAGATGTTTTTAGCCTGGTGTATTAGTGGATTTCTTTTTCTTTTATCTTTTTCATTTATATTTCTTTCTTTTTGAAAAAATGGCTTTTCAGAAAATGAGAACCTTAGGAACATTCCATTCTATTTGAAAAAAAATTTTGAGTACATTCTTAGCACTGTTAATGTATTTATTTATAATTAGTATAATATAGACATGGTAGGTTTTATTTCCTGTTTTATCAAACCTCAAGAAAGTGTTTCCTCATATCTGAAACAATGTTTTTTAGACTTTCTTGTATTAAATAATAGCAAGTAAGCAACAATTAAGGAACTGACACATTAAAGTTGTTAAAGTTTTCATTTGTTCATATCAGATTTACATGATCTTTGGCTAAATTTATTTGTACTTTTCTTCATTCAGATTATGGTATCACTATAATTTGGTTTACTTGTTACTTCTTTGGAGCATTAGGTTATTTATGCTAATGTTGATCATCTCATGAAAATGATGATGGGGTAACTATTATCATTTATTAAGCCCTTAATTTTGCTAGATACTATGTTAAACATTTAATTAATTCATCCAGCAAGTATTTGTTGAGTATTTTCTATGCCCAGGCATCGATTTGGGGTTAAAGAGATGATAGTGAATAAGACAAAACCCTTAAGAAGCTATGTTTCATATATTGTTTCTAATTTTTATAAAATTGTACAAGGTAGATATTGCCTCAGTTTTATAAGTGAAACAGCTGAGGCCAGAAAAGGAAAACATTTTCCAGTATTCTGTAGCCTGTAAGTGACCAAGTTTTAGTTTGAGCCTGTTTTATTTAATTCTAGTCTGCATTCTGCTCCATTCTACTGCGTCATGGTAATCAGTACTATTTCCTCCTTCATTAAAGGTGTTTATAAACATCCCAGGATTAGTTTAAACATGCTTGACTGTGGATCTAATTATTCCTTTTTAACCTTGGTGCTTCAAGAAAGCTACAAGAGACACTAAAACCCAATGCATTGAGCGTCAAAAATAATACAATATTTAGAAATAAGGTTATCTAAAAATTTTGCAGTACTAGTACACCAAAAACTATAAAATGTTGAAAAATTAAAGAAGCGCAAATAAATGGAAGATCTCTCATGTTCATGTTCAGAAGACTCAATACAGTTAAAATGAAAATATTCACTAAATTGATCTTTAGATTCAGTACAATTCTTATCAAAACTACAACTGACCCTAAAATTCATTGAAGTCCAGAATAACCAAGGCAACCTTAAGAAGAACAAAGTTGAAGGGCTCACACTTCGCAATCTCAAAACTTTGTACAGAGCTATGGTAATCCAGCTAGTGGGTGCTGGTATAGGATAGAAATACAGATCAATGGATTGGAATTGAGAGTCTAGAGCTAAACTTTCATTGATGGTTAATTGAGTTTTCACAAGGTTTCTAATACAATTAAGTGGAGGAAAGAATAGTCTCTTTAATAAATAGTACTGGGGCAACTGGACAGCCACATGCAAAAGAGGCGAGTTGAACTGCTACTTCACACCACATACCCAATGGATTTGACACTTAAATGTAAGTTGTAAAATTCTTAGAAGAAAACATTGGTGTAAATCTTCATGATCTTGGATTAGGCAGTGGTTTCTTAAGTTTAACAGCAAAAGCAAAAGCAACCAAAGTAAAAAAATTAAATTTCATCAAAACTAAAAACTTTTGTGGTTCAAAATACATCATCAAGAAAGTGAAAAGAGCCTGACCAGGCGGTGGCGCAGTGGATAGAGCTTCGGACTGGGATGCAGAAGACCCAGGATCAAGACCCTGAGCTCGCCAGCTTGAGTGTGGGCCAATCTGACTTGAGCAAAAAGCTTACCAGCTTGGACCCAGGGTCGCTGGCTCCAGCAAGGGGATGCTCGGTCTGCTGAGGGCCCGCAGTCAAGGAACATGTGAGAAAGCAATCAATGAACAACTATGGTGTCGCAACGGTAACGAAAAACTAATGATTGATGCTTCTCACCTCTGTCCGTTCCTGTCTGTCCCTATCTATCCCTCTCTCTGACTCTCTCTCTGTCCCTGTAAAAAAATAAAAATAAAAAATTAAATAATTAATTAAAATAAAAAAACTAATCTTTGTATTAAAAAAAAAGAAAGTGAAAAGACAGCCCATAGAATGGATGGAAATAATTGCAAATGTTATATGTTATAAGGATCTAGTATTCACAAAACATAACTCTTAGAACACAGTAATAAAAAGTTAAATAACCCTCCTGACCTGTGGTGGCGCAGTGGATAAAGCGATGACCTGGGAACACTGAGGTCGCCAGTTCAAAACCCTGCACTGGTCTGGTCAAGGCACATATGGGAGTTGATGCTTCCAGCTCCTCCCCTTTTCTCTCTTTCTCTCTCTCTCTCTCACTCTCTGTCTCCTCTCTAAAATGAATAAAATAAAAAGAAATTTATTAAAAAAAAAAAAGTTAAATAACCCAAATAAAAACAGATAAAATATTTGAATAGACATTTGTCTAAAGAAGACATACAAACAAATGATCAATGGAAAAGACGCTGAACAGAATTAGTCATTGGCGAAATACAAACCAGAACCATGACATCACTTTGCACCACTAGGACGGCTGTAACAAAAAAATAGACTGTAATAGGTGTGGGTGAGGTATGGGATCATTGAAATTCTCATATATTACTAGTGGGAATGTAAAGTGGTGTAGACACTTTAGAAAACTGGCATTTCTCAAAAAGTTAAACATAGAGTTAGCATACGACACAGCAATTCTATACCTACGTATTTTTGCCTAAGAGCCTTCATTGGAAGCATGTCTACACAAAAACTTCTAACCTCTAATATTTATGGCAACATTATTCATAATAGTCCCAAAGTGGGTACAACCCAAGTGTCTATCAACTGAGGAAAGCATAAACAAATGAGGTGGTATATCCATACAATGGCATAGTCTTTGGCAATGAAAAGGAATAAAGTATTGATACATGCTGCACCATGGCGGAGCATTATGTTAAATGTAGTCACCAACAGCTTTATATTGTATGATTCTGTGTGTATGAAGTGTCCAGAATAGGCAAATTCATGGAGACAGTAAATAGATTAGTGGTGGCTGGGATCTACATCGAGGGAAATATGGGGAGTGACTAGTGACTTTCTTTTGGGGACAATGAAAACATTCTGGACATAGGTATTGATGGTGGTTGCACAGCTCTGTGACTATACTAAAAAATACCAAATTGCATACTTTGAGAGAGTGAATTTTGTAATATGCGAATTATTTCTCAATAAAACTGTTACATGTGTTTTTTTTTTTAAAGTCTATTACTTTGGTTTGGGGTTTTGGATTCAAATGAATTGTGTGTGTTTTGAGTTATTTCCATTTGAGTCCAGTGGAATCTAGACTTATCCATGAGGACCTTTAGTCTTTTTTATTTTTAGCTGTTTGTCTATTGGCCCACTTAGACCACTAACCTTATTACATACAGGTAACACTACTACAGAATTAAATAATGTCGTTTTGTTTATGTTTTCTTTTGGATCTCGTTTTTAAAAACCTTAAGGTTATATTAATTTTCAAACCAAGAGTGGCATATTGTTATGATTACATCACTTAGAAACGTGTTTATTTTCAAGTGTGTGAATTTGATTTAGAAACTGCTTTTTTTGTGTGTGTGTGGCCATGGCACTTGATGGTCACACTTTTGAAATGTTCCCTGGACAGACCACAGAATCTTTGGGAAGTGGTGGTGGGGACAATGTAAAAATGATGCATGGTTCGATAAATTGCAGGCAGGTTGAAGAAGACATTTATAATGTGGCTGTGAGCCCAGTCATGGTATCAATTCGTACATGTCTCTTTTATTTGTAAGCATGGACTTGAAGTAGGTTTTATTTCTTGAATGTCCTGGCACGGTGCTAGTGAGAAGTGTGAGTGCCCTACCCAGAGCATTATATAATAGGAAGCAAAATTTTCTGAGAGAAATAAGGAGCTTGGTAAGAAGAGAAGATAAAAATCTTTGCTGGTGGACAGTTCTTTTCTATTGATATTCCCAATGCATTTTCCCAGGATGTGCCTGGGGATCTTCTGCTGAGTTGCTAGACAAAATTCCTTCTTATCCAGGGTGATCGGATAAAGAAAGAAACTAGTGATTTGGGGCTTGGAGTGTAGACAGCAGGGAGACATGGTTCTGAATGTGGTATCTGGCCCAGGCTTACTTGCTAGTGATGGCAGCCTGTGCTGGACAGGAAGCGTTGGGCGGCAGTACTTGATAACACGAGGCACTGGCATCACCAGTTTCACTTCTGGTTTTCCTTTTTAAAGGAGATTATGTTTTAGTTTCTTGTCAA
The DNA here is from genome assembly GCA_037038555.1 of Rhynchonycteris naso. Lineage (NCBI taxonomy): Eukaryota > Metazoa > Chordata > Mammalia > Chiroptera > Emballonuridae > Rhynchonycteris > Rhynchonycteris naso. The sequence continues at coordinate 31,889,877 of CM072999.1, read as the reverse complement.
ATTGAATGCTGATTATCCCTGTAGCCAGCCATTGCCTGCCAAGTCATTGACGTACATGGAGAGGATTCTCCAAATCGGCTTGTTTCTACCCACATCTTCAGTGTTCATTTTAATCAACTCTTGAATGCACTGGTCCTCTTCACGAGCACTTTTCCTCTTTGCCTCTTAGTTCGGCTGCCCAATTCAAGTGATAGCAACCTCCAAATTTCCCTCCCCTGTTCCCCTGACTGACCCTATAGTTGTTGCTTTCAGTGGCCCCCTTGGAGGTGGGCATATTTAAAAAAAAATTATTTTGTATTTTTCAAAGCAGTTTTGAACCTAGATTGATAAGTACTCCATCTTACTTAAGTGAGAATAGATTATTCAACTTGTAAAGTGATTCTTTGTTCACCTGAGATTCATGTTTTAATTATTACTCTGTCTGGGAATTAAATAGAATCTTGAGATAGCACTCACCTTCTTCTCCCTAACAAAATGCTTTAGCTAAAACCATCTTAGGAAATTAACAGTCTTAATTTTAAAAACCCTTTAGATAACTCTTTCCAGAGTTTCTGTTTTTTGCCATCAGGAAAATTGTTCTTTAAAAATTTTTAAATTGATTTACTTTGAAAGGGTAATTCAGTTTTCTCATTCATTTTTTCCCTAATATCATATGAGGTAGATATTAGATATATTCAACCTGAAGCAAATCATTCTTCATTACTTTACACTAAACATTTCTCCTCCAAATTGGGGAAAATCTTTGGACAAGTGGCTTCATAGATACCCTTGAGTTCAAGTTGTGCTTGAAATGTACACCGAAGTCTGGTTTTTTTACCCGGAGAGATGCTGAGACTTACGTATTTGAGTCTGCAAAGCCTAATTTCTGCTGAAGTTCATAACTACGCAGCTGCCGTTCCCAAAGTCTGTTCTGTTCAGGAGAGACTGAGAAACGAGAAACAAAGTTTGGCGTGTCTTCTGCAAAAGGCGACAGTGTACGGTGGGGTGAGGCTGTGCTCAGGGAGTGCAGGCCTGTGCTTTGAGGTGCCCTGGGTGTTTGAGATTCTCTGATGGGTTAGAAACTGGGAGGATGGTACAGTGAACATGGGGGAGGGGTGAAAATAAGTGGAGGATGAGAACATTCTGAACTGTGCTAAAGAAATTGGAAGGTATTCACACTACTCCATGATCCTCTTTTCTGACCATTATCGCTTAGGTGAAAGGATAAAACTGAATTTCCTTCCTTTTTCATGTTCATCTCAAGGCTGTTTTTTCTACACTGGATGGAAGGGAGGTGTGTGGGGGGGAACAGAGTGGCATGTCTTGTTAAATTTTTTTTAAGATTTTATTTATTGATTTTACAGAGAAAGAAGAGAGAGAGAGGTAGGAAGAACAAGAAGTATCAACTCATAGTTTCTTCACTTTAGTTGTTCATTGATTGCTTGTCGTATGTGCCTTGACCTGGCAAGCCCAGGGCTTCAAACTGGTGACCTCAGTGTTCCATGTTGAAATTCTATTCACTACACCACCACAGGTCAGGACTGTTTTATTTTATTTTACTTTATTTTATTATGTCTTTGAGTGCCAAAGTCTTATTTATGGTCAATTTAGGTTTTCATGAGCAAAAGTATGCATAATAATTATTACTATTTATTAAACATAGGAAGTGTGCTAAGCACTTTAAGAACATTGTTTTATTTGATCTATACAACTCAGTGATACAAGCATTTCCCTAAATTGATATATGTAAAGCACTTAGAATAATGCCTGAAATATAGTAAGAGCTCAATAAATATTAATACTCATTTTGGAGATAAGAGAAGTATATCTTAGACTAGCACTGGTTGAATTTGAGTCCATGGCTTTGACATTCTAAAACCCCTGTTCTAAACTGTGCATTTCTCTCTCCTTCAAGAACACAGCTTCCTTTACAAACGTCTTTCCCGATATTCTCTTGTATATGCATCCTAGAATTGTATTTGTTCTTTAATTCTGTCTTCTGACTTGTTCCAATTTGTGAGTTCTCTATTCTCCCCCCACCACTGCATTTATCTCCAGAGAAGTTCGTTTTTCAAATTATCAAAGTGTGGACCAAATTTATTTAGTGACAATGTAGATTTTTTCTTACAAGATTTGAAAAGGACAAGTAAGATAATTACATGAAAGGATCCGTTTAGGCTCTTTTTGCATGGTAGGGGGTGGACCAAATAACCTTTGGATCACTTCCACTTGTATAATTCACCATTTCAGCAGGACAGCAACATTTCAGGCCAAAGTTCAACTTTTTTTCATTATTAAATTCTTTTATCGTCGCCAGGAAACTAGAGAAAATGAATTCTTCACAATGTGCTTGTGCATGCAACATGAAACGGTTTGCACACTAAATGAAATTAAATGAAAGACAGCTGTTTGGGAAAGAGCTGTCAGAAACTGATTGGGTTCTGTGAGAGGAGAATAGAGGCTAGGAATAAGTTTTCAGAAACAGGATATCGGTGACTTAGGAGGCAAGCAAATTTACATACACGAAAGCGCTCACGCGGTCGTGCTGTTGCACGCCTCCGCAGTTCATCCATCTTAAAGTATTATTTGCTCTTGGCGAGTAGGTGTCTGCTTTCAAGACTCGCCTTCTCATCTCAAATGTGCGGCAGTTCTTTCTTTCCTGAGAAGTAAATATACCACAATCCCACTGCAATGCCATTCTAAGTGCATACTTTGGTTTTGGTTAAACTGTGAACCCAAGAGTGTTCACCAAACCACTTCTTCTACCCAGAACCTCTTTGTTTCTGCCCAAATACCAAAGATGGCCAGAGGTTCCACCAGGGTCTCCTGAAATGACTACTAGCTAGAGGGGAGCAGTTGCATCTCAAACTGGGCGTAAAGTAGATGGGCACCTGTGGTGATAAGTATTAACAACTTTGTCAAGTCTTGATTTGTGAGTGTACTTTGTACTTAACGGGCACCCCGGTTATGTTACCTGCGTGATGCTCCTTCCTGCCCCCCTTCCCCCAAGACCTCATTGCTCACAGTTTGGGCATTTTGTTCTTATCTCTTACCGTAAAGCCTGCTACTGCCGAAAGGCCTCACTTTGCTCTCTTTCCAACCCTCCTGCTAGATGGTGGCTCACTAGGATCTCTGCTGGGCCCTCCAGCGGTAGGTGCCGTGGAGGTGCTTTTAAAGGAATGTTTTCAAAAGCCTTTTGGGATTTTACCATTGAAACATAAGCTGTCCACAGCATAACCTCATACAGGAAATTTAGTTAGCATTCAAAGTTAGGAGTATAACGTTGCACTCTGGAGTCCCTGCTTCCATTGAACATTCACATTTTTGACCCTTTTTAACAGCAGTTTTTCATACTTCCTTGAGGCCCAATCTCAACTGCCTTCCTTTGAGATCTTGCTGGCTATCCCTTCAGTATCTCCTTTATTTCTCCTGATTCAAAATGCATCCTCTTCTTTGGCTGAAATTAAGGAATCACATGATTCATCATGTGACTATCTACCGTTCTCCCTCCCTGTCTACCTGCCTTATCACAGTGTATATAGGATCACTGCTTCTGGAGCACCAGAACCCTGGTATCCAAGAGAAAGTGAACTAAGCGTTATTCGAGGACCTACTGTATATGAATAAACTAATGACTTCCCATTGATCACGTTACAACTCCTATACTCCACAGAGTAAATGGGGCAGGCACCAGGGCAGAGGTACCAGCAAGGTTCTCCATCTTTAAAATGCCATTCACTGAAGCAGATGTCACTATTGATAAGGTGACCAACTTTTTCACAATGAAAAGGAGGACAAAAATAAATGGAAGAAAACAATATTGTAAATAAAAGAAACATTTTATTAATTGCAACAATAATATACTATATTATGATAAATGCATAATAAAAACATTTGTAATATTTTATATTATAATTATGCTTACATGCCCATTAATTTTTAGTAATAATTGTAAGAAAAAAATACTCATTATATACAGATACGTCATATCACACGCAATGAGTCGACTCTGCATTGATCAAATATGGACATTTACAGATTAGTCTTCCAATATCAAAAAGGAGGACATGTAAGAGGACACTTTTTTTTTTTTTTAAATTTCTTTTTATTTATTCATTTTAGAGAGGAGACACAGAATGAGACAGAGAGAGAGAGAGAAAGAGAGAAAGGGGGAGGAGCTGGAAGCATCAACTCCCATATGTGCCTTGACCAGACCAGTGCAGGGTTTTGAACTGGCGACCTCAGTGTTCCCAGGTCGACGCTTTATCCACTGCGCCACCACAGGTCAGGCAAGAGGACACTTTTTGAGGGAGGACGGAACTTACAAAAGAAAGACTGTCCTCCCTAAAGGAAGACGATTTGTCACCATACTATTGAAAGTCAGGTGTGCACTTAACAGCGATTTTGTTGGTGAAAACATTTGCTCCTCACTTCTGGAAGTGATTCTGGTTAACTCCTCTGAATGCCTTCTTCCTTTCCCTGCTGATTAAGATCCAGAGTAGAGACCAAAAATATTCCTCTGTATAGGCAGGCAGTTCTTAAGCACTCATTCTGTGAGAGCCATGGCTAGACAGGCCAGAATCTATGGAAATTAGGACATTCTACTTCTAATTTCTTCTATATCACATAGAATTATATCAGCAGACTTGTCCCATTGTCATCTAGTTAGAGATTTGCCTATTGTATAACTTACTTGTGTATTCTGCCCCAGCCTTTTCTCTCCTTCAGAGAACATTTATTGAGTACCTGTTAATATGCTAGTCACTGTGGAAGGACTGATGTCAGAAAAACTGCTACGCTGTGTTCCCTGCTCTTGGAGATCTTATGGCCTGGTGAGTTGTGGTGAGGAAAGTGTTTTTCTGAGTGTTGATATGATGATTACTTGCTCTTAATGGCATTTATGTCAATAATAGGCCTTAATAATATATTTCTCTTCTTTATTTGGACAACATAATATATTTATCCCCTTCACAAACTATAATCAGCCCTTTTGTCTACCTGACCTTAAATGAGGTGACGAAATGTGCGTAAGGGTATACGATGACCTAGCCACAGACCCAATTCTTTATGCAGATAGTCTTTCTGCGTTCTTGGCAAATTAAAACTTTTAACGTTGCGACTCTTTGCCGTAGTAATTCAGATTTAATTATCATGTGATCAAGCTGGAGCGACTGTTTTTAGTGCGGCCACAGAAATATCAAAGCTGACAGCTGGGCTGCAGCTGTGTCCGAGCTGGTTCTGCTGATCTCTGTTCATAGGGGAAAGTGGTGGCAGCTCCCCGGGGCTTGTAGCTCCAGGAGATGGTCCTCCTTGGTTAGCCCAGGCGATACCTGCCAGACGCTGGGGAAGCCAGTGCAGTTAACACTCAGGAAGTGAGACGTCAATAAAAAGGTATTAAGAATATAGTACATGTTTAGTGGGCATGCCGTCATTACTTTTTTTTTTTTTTTACTTATTCAATAAACTCGCTACATGGGAAGACTATTTACCTTATATAATTAATTAGGCAATATTTTTCTTCAATTGCAAAGATGTACTTTTAAGATTGGCTATCTTAAAGGTCTTTGCACTGACATGAGAGTTTGACCAATGACGTCTAATTTTTGCCTGAAAATCTTTTATAGAGCCTCTTGGGTAGAGTAGCACACTGAGGTTTAAAAATATATTCCATTGATTTACAGAATTTGCATTAGATACTTTTTAGCTTTCTTGGATGAATAGTATTATTTGTAGCTTAGATTCATCAATACCGTACCTGTTGTAAATGATTCTATAATGGAAGCTGAAATAAAATTTGGCAATGCATAGCAAATGAGTGGCTAATATCCATAATAAGAACTGTACAAATCAATTAAAGAAAACCCATAAGAAAAATAGGTAAGAGTTTTGAACAAGTAGTTCATAGATGAAGAAGTACAACTTGCCAATAATAATAACCTCAATAAGACTTAAAGGAATGTACATTTTATTACCTTCTACAGCAGCGATTTTTCATCCAGTATGCTGCCAGAACTTTTAAAACATGCAATCTCTTACTATTTAGTCAGGGGCACTGACCTTTTTTCCCTTAGATTGTCAAATAAAACAAATGAAAACAGCCAACACAACAATAGCCGTCTGATGTGGATGAATCAAAATTATACCATTTTTTTTTCTTCAGATTGGCAATATATATATTTGGTATGCCACAAGAATTTTAGTAGTTTATATGTTCCATGAGATGAAAATAGTTGAAAGTCACTGTTCTATAGGAAGGCTCTTCCTCACTTATTGAACTATCAACAGAGAGGTGTCTTACTCCAGGAGACTAGTGCAAATAGGGTCAAGTTCCTTTAGTGGGCATTGTTAGATTTCTCTCGGGAATGAGTTCTCACTCTGTTGAAGACTCCTTGCATATACATTCATATGAATTTCTGCAGCATGGAGCCCCCCTTTACAATTAGATCTGATTCCTATGAGAAGACTTTATCACTTTAAAAAACCAAATGGTTTTCCTCTGGTGTGTGACTGCTCTGATGCACACCAGAACTGGTGTCTGGCTGTCAGGGTGACTGGAGGGAGCCCTTTGCACAATCACTGCATCAATAGGCTGTAAGTGTGAGCATGCTGAGGCTTCTTCACGTTTGACCGGCTGGTGAAGGCTTCCTCACAATTAGTTCCTGTATGGGTTTGAGTTTTTCTCTTGTGTGAATTAAAAATGGTGCAGTTGAAGAAGTGATTTCCTAGCAAAGGATATTTCCTACAGATACTATATCTGTGAGACGTCTCTGCAGTATGAATCTTTTCATTAGTAATCAGCTCTGACTTCTGTCTGAAATCCTGCCAACATTCAGTACATAGAGTTTCTCTATAAGTATTTTTTTGGTATAAAGAAGTCTTAATATTTGGTGAGAGTTTTCTCACATTCAGCACAGGTATATATATTATTTCCTCCTGTGTGAACTCATTGATGCCCTAGGGTAGAGGTACCCAAACTATGGCCTACAGGCCGCATGCGGCCCCCTGAGGCCATTTATCCAGCCCCCGCCACACTTCCGGAAGGGGCACCTCTTTCATTGGTGGTCAGTGAGAGGAGCACAGGATGCATCCGCACCCATAATTCCCATTGAAATACTGGTCAGTTTGTTGATTTAAATTTACTTGTTCTTTATTTTAAATATTGCATTTGTTCCCGTTTTGTTTTTTTTACTTTAAAATAAGATATGTGCAGTGTGCATAGGGATTTGTTTGGGTTTTTTTAAAATTTTTTTTTAATTTCTTTTTATTTATTTTAGAGAGGAGACACAGAGTGAGAGAGAGAGAGAGAGAGAGAGAGAGAGAGAGAGAGAGAAAGGGGGGAGGAGCTAGAAGCATCAACTCCCATATGTGCCTTAACCAGAGCAGGGTTTTGAACTGGCGACCTCAGTGTTTCCAGGTCAACGCTTTATCCACTGCGCCACCACAGGTCAGGCTCAGCATAGGGATTTGTTCATAGTATTTTTTATAGTCCAGCCCTCCAACGGTCTGAGGGACAGTGAACTGGCCCCCTGTGTAAAACATTTGGGGACCCCTGCCCTACGGATTGTGGACCCATGCTCATTTTACTATTTTATTATAAATACGTGTAATCATTTTTAGTGACTGCCATCCAATCCTGAGTCGTGGTAGAGCCTCATTGAACAACAACACACTTTGCACCAAATTATATATATAATATTTTTTTGTTTTGTTTTATATTAGACTCTCGTAGGTGGAGTTGGATTATTTTCTGTTGCAATATGAAAAACCATTTGTTTAATACTGACCCATTTATATAGATTGCATACCGACTTGCCATAATGTTAATCTTTAAGTTATGCAACCTTAGTGTAATGCAGTTGAATGACAAGTTATTTTTCTTATAGACCTTCTTAGTGTGATAGTCACTCTTTCAGTTGAAGCTTATGAAGACTGTACATAATAGCATTTGTCATTAAATGTATGCAGGTATATATGGTGGGTTTTGTGTTATATTTTATAATAGATCAACATTAAAATTGTTATAACAAAAGTATTTGTTTTCATAGTCTTGTTACTCTCATTGTGATGAGTTTCTTATCAAAATATGGGCTAAATATTTATTAACTATGTTTCATTGTCATGGGATTAATGTACAAATAGAAATAGTCTTACTTCCGTACGTCTTCCACCACGTCATTTTTATTGGACACCAATTAATATGTCAGTTAATTATTATTAATTACATATCATTTTAACAAGGACTAGGTATTGTGTGCTTATTACATAACAGATACTGTAGATAATAGATAATGTACCATCTCTTTTAATCATCTTAGTAATTTTTAATCCGACACTGTGTTGTCAAATGGGTGATTGTTTCAGACCCGCTAAGTAAAGCATGAGTAGCAGGAACAGTGATTTAAAGTGATCCACCGTGGCGAAAAGGGAACCCTCTTGCACTGCTGGTGGGAATGCAGACTGGTGCAGCCATTGTGGAAAACAGTATGGAGATTCCTCAAAAAATTAAAAATCGAACTGCCTTTTGACCCAGCTATTCCACTTTTAGGAATATACCCTAAAAACACCATAGCAGTGTTCGAAAAGAAGAAATGTGCCCCCATGTTCGTGGCAGCATTGTTCACAATAGCGAAGATCTGGAAACAGCCCAAGTGTCCGTCAGAAGATGAGTGAATTAAAAAGCTTTGGTACATATATACTATGGAATACTACTCAGCCATAAGAAATGATGACATTGGATCATTTACAACAAAATGGATGGACCTTGATAACATTATACGGAGTGAAATAAGTAAATCAGAAAAAAACTGAGAACAGCATGATTTCATACATAGGTGGGACATAAAAGTGAGACTATGAGACATGGACAAGAGTGTGGTGGTTACGGGGTGGGGGGAGGGAGGGATGAGGGGAGGGAGGAGAGGGAGAGGGGGGAGGGGCGGGGCACAAAGAAAACCAGATAGAAAGTAACAGAGTACAATTTGACTTTGGGTGATGGGTATGCAACATAATTGAATGACAAGATAACCTGGAGATGTTTTCTTTGAACATATATACCCTGATTTATTAATGTCACCCCATTAAAATTAGTAAAAAAAAATACATAAAGTGACCCACCGAGAAAATATATAAAACTAGAGCAACAGAGGCTTAATTATTCAACTCTTATTCAGATATAAGATTTCCTTTTAGCCTTCATAGGCTTCTGCCCTTTGAATAGAGAGAAAATACGGTCTTCTGTGTAAGCAGAGGATTTGAGAGTCATGAGATTATTATATGAGCCTTTAATTTTTTATAACTAACTCTGTTAGTCATTACATTGCTGTCACAGTTCATAACTGGAAATGCTGAGTGAATGTGATCAACTATTACTAAGGCACATTTTCTGCATTCACCAGCTTCAAGCATTTGTGAATACTGCTTGGTTTTGTTTAGTTGTGTTTGTTCCTGGTTCTGTGTCCCATTGAATTGGACTTGGCTTATATAAAGAAGTGTCTATAAAACCACAGGCAAGTAAAGTTGGAGTTTCTTCCTTGGGGAAATCTGAAGTATAGAGTTATAAGCAAATATTAAGGTTCAAAGTGGGCAATATAATGAGCACATTCAAGGAATTAGTAAGTATTTATGTAACACTTCATGTGAGCAAAATGTTTTACAGTCATATTCATTAATTTACATAAGCCCCCTGGAAGGTAACAATGTTATTACATCTGTTTTATAAGCAAGACAGGCAAAATATAGGCAAATTAAGTGGTAAAAAGGAAGAGAAATTAAGACATTGATTCTAAGGTGTGGATCTGTATCACATACCATGTTGCTTCATTAGGGACATAAAGAAATAAAATGCTTCTGTTTTGTTATAGACTTGAGCATAGTGCCTATTTGGGTAATTGTTTATAAATATTTCTCTAATATATTTTCTTTTACTTTATGTGGCTCAAAGTCCTTCCAACACAAATTCCAGTGAATGGATAGCTGAGCTTATTGACTGATGGATATGATCTGGGTTAAACATTCTCAATAAAATGTTGCAGCTCTGATGATCAACAGATTGGTGAATATGTCCGGCGGATGCTTAATATTGATCTAGACAGAATACACTGTTAGACCAACAGAGGTATGTTAGTGTCACATTGCCTGTAGGCAGCTCTCTTTCTGTCCCTCTGTTTTTCTTTGTATTTTCCTTTTCTCCCCAAAGAATGGAAAATTTATGGTAAAGAGTAGTAAGTTTGCTCATACTGTCAAAAAGGCAAAATGAGAAAATCTTCCCTAACAGAAGAGATTAAAACGTCACCCAGACTCTTGCATTAGAAAGCAGGAAACATGATAAATTATTGCATTCAATTAACTTTTCGTTTACTTACTGAGTGCACAGAAACTGCTTTAACATGCTGAGGTGTGACCATAAGGTAATGAAGAGTGATTTTTTAAAATAAATATACCTTAAGGTACACTGTTTAAATGAGTGCTATTCTTCAACATAGCCACTCTTTACACTAATCCAACGATGCTGTCACTGCAAAAAATATTTTTAGAACTCGTCCTTTTGAATTGCCTTTAGAAGCCGTTTATGAACTGTAAAAGAAAACAGTCTCATATTTACTTAAAGTCGCACCAGGTTTTTTTAATCAACTCCTCCCCCGCAAAGAAATCCATTACCCACATAGATTATTGACCTTTTCACCAGCCTTTGTTCTGCACTAATTTTTCTTTTCTTGTTAGTTTTCAAAACCAGTTCTATACTTAAAAAATATTTTCCATCCGTGAGCGTACTTACTTATTTTTTAACTTTTTATTTTGAAATTACTGAGAGACTTACACAAAAGTTATAAAGATAACATAGAATTCTGCCTATCCTTCACCCAGCTTCCCCTAATGTTCACATCTGACTCAAGCATGGTACAGTTATCAAAATGAGGAAGTTAACACCAATAAAATCCTATTTGTTAATCCATAGACATGATTTAAATTTCTCTAGGATTCCCTGCTAATACACTCTTTCTGCTTCAGGACACAATCCAGGATCCCATACTGCTTTCAGTTGCCATGTTGTCTTAGTCTCTTCAAATCTGTGATAGTTCCCAAACAGAATATTTAAAAGGACCCTCCACTTCCCCCCACCCCCCCAAAAAGGAAGAGCCATAGACTCTGTAATTCCAAAAATAGTCTCTGACCCTGGCCCGGGAGCTCAGTTGGTTAGAGCATTATCCTATTATGCCAAAGTCACAGGTTCAATACCCAGGCAGGGCACATATAAGAATGAATAAATAAGTGAAAAAAATAAAATGATGTTTCTCTTTCTCTCTAAAAGTAATATATTAAATTTTTTGAAAAACACATCTCTGTCACTATCATTATCTTGTCAATCTTTTCTTTCATTTATGTGAGTAGTGAGCCTAACATGTGCCGAATTTGTGTTGATGGCTGCAATAAAAAGAAATGTAAGACACGCTTGGGCACGAAGAAGCTCATAGTGCACGAAGGCAACCAGCCTACCTATAACCATAGGGCAGGTGTTTACTGAGCCCTGTGGATTTTCTCCTGATGCTGAATCTCTTATATCTCTGCCTTTCTGTCCATTTCTCTGCCATCACCTTATTTCAGATTTTTACTACCTCTTGTCTTCTCTGTTGCAATCATTTTCAAATCCCCCCCCCAATTCATCTGTAAATATCTCTTTACTAAGGTGACCAACTTTTTGACAATGAAAAGGAGGACAAAAATAAATTGAAGGAATCAATATTGTGAATAAAAGAAACATTTTATATATTGCAACAATAATATACTATAATATGATAAATGCATAATAAAAACATTTGTAATATTTTATATTGTAATCATGCTTACATGCCTATTAATTTTTAATAATTATAAGAAAAAAATATTCATTTAGTAAAACTAAATATCAAACAAACCACTAATTTGGAGTGATATTCGGATGTATTTATCATTTTCTAATTAAAAACATCTGTTTTATGGAACTATTTAATCAAAATGCGTTATTAATAGATATGGTTTAAGGTTAGATTTCCACTTTAAAACTCGAATTTTGGGAAAATACTTGTAAATAAAATTATACATATTTGGAAATTATTACATAGGTAATGAATTAATAAAACGTGAATTGTGTTTACCTGTCTATGATTGAGTATTTACTGAGAAAGAAATCATCGTAAGTCTACAATGTTGTATGTGCCATGTCATGTTTCAGTAAGAAGTACACAAAGTCATTTGTGTGCTTGGTATATCACGCTCTCTCTCAAGGTCTCCTGTGTGGATTACAAGTGTCTCATAATCCTGTCTCGCCGCACTATACTGATCCTTGACGAATTGTCACGTCAAATACAAATAAGTCACATCACACGCAATGGATCAACTCTGCATCGATCGAATACAGACATTTACAGATTAGTCTTCCAATATCAAAAAGGAGGACATGTAGGAGGACACTTTTTGAGGGAGGATAGAACTTACAAAAGAAGGACTGTCCTCCCTAAAGGAGGACGAATGGTCACCTTATCTTTACATATATTCTCTTTCCATGCAGTGACTCTTTCCAGCTCTCCCCAAGTTTAATTTTTCAATACTTTTCCAACTTCTTAACTTAGCAGCTCTAATATTTTTGTTAATCACTGAGACTACTCCAATAGCTTCCTAATTGGCTGAGCTGTCTCTGCTCGTGTACCCTGATATAGGCAGAGGGATCTTTTCAAAATACAGATCTGATCACATCATGCTTCTGTTGAACTCTTTTGGTGGTTTCCCATTGTTCTCAGGGTGCCACCCAAAATCTTTAGGAAGACCTATAGGCCTTGTATGATCAGATCATAATATTATTGCCTCATAAGTCTTTTGGAAGTATTAGAACAGTTAGAACTCATAAAATGCTTAGAAAAGTGTGACTGATTTTACTTATATGTGGAATCTAAAAAACAAAATAAAGAAATAATCAGCAGAAACAGACTCATAGATACTGAGAACATTTTGATAGTTGCATGTAAAAGGTGGAAGGATTAAGAAGTACAAATTGGTTTTTACAGAATAATCATGTAGTTTTACAGTAAAGTATAGCATAGAGAATGTAGTCAGTAATATTTAAATAACTACATATGGTGTCAGATGGGTTCTAGATTTATTAAGATGCTCACTATATGATGTCTAATCACTGGGTTGTACATCTGAAACTAATATAATATTGTGTGTCAACTTTAATTGAAAAATAAAAATTATTTAAATTAAAAAGTATATAAAGATACAATTATAAAACTGGTGAAAATGAAGCTAAAGTCATGCAGCAAAAAAAAATGTCTAGCCTAACTAGGTGGTGGTGCAGTGGATAGAGCTTCTGACTGGGATGCAGAGGACCCAGGTTTGAAACCCCGAGGTCACCAGCTTGAGTGCGGGCTTATCTGGCTTGAGTGTGGGCTCAGCAGCTTAAGAGCAGGGTCGCTGGCTTGAGCATGGGTTAATAGACCCCATGGTTGCTGCATTGAGCCCAAAGGTCTCTGGCTTTCACCCAAAGTTGCTGGTTTGAGCAAGGGGTCACTTCCCTTCTCCCTGGTCAAGGCACATATGAGAAAGCAATCAATGGACAGCTAAGGAACCATAACGAAGAATTGACGTTTCTCATCTCTCTCCTTTCCTACCTGTCAGTCCCTATCTGTCCTTCTCTATGTCTCTGTCACAAAAAAAGTTTCTAGAATGTAGTTGGTAGTCATTGAAAATATGTTTATGTAATTAAGAGTGTTAAGAATAAATGCTGAATTTCAGTTTTAGTTTTTATTCATTTTAGGGGAGACGAGAGAGAGAGAGAGAGAGAGAGAGAGAGAAAGGGAGAGGAGCAGGAAGCATCAACTCCCTTATGTGCCTTGATCAGGCAAGCCAAGCCAGGGGATTTGAACTGGCAACTTCAGCATTCTAGGTCGATGCTTTATCCATTGTGCCACCACAGGTGCTTTTCATCATGTATAGAGGTGATAATGTCATTTTTCTCTTTCAGTGTTCTAATATGGGAAGTTATGTTAACAGATTTCTTACTATTGAACTACCCTTGCATCATTTCTAGTATGAGACCCATTTCTAGTATGAGCCCCATTTAGTCATGGTGATTATTCTTTTGAAGTGCTGCTGGCTTCTTTTTGCTAATATTTTATTTAGAATATTCTATCCACAATGAGTGAGATTTATCTGTAAGACTGATTTTTTTTTATGCGAATTCCTTATCCTCTGGTCTTCCTGTTAGATATCTTATATCCCTTTTATGGCAGTTTTTGCTTCTCTAATAAGTAATTATTTGTATATTTATTTGTTTGATGTCTGTTTTTCCTGCTACAATGTAAATACCATGAAGGCAAGAAACAATTCTCTTTTGTTCATCACTGTATCCCTAGCACCCAGCACAATTCTGAGATCACAGTGCTCAAAAAATATATATACTTATTGAAGAAATGAATTTATTAATTTGTAATAATTAAAGAGAAAAAGTATATTTTTGTGCATTTCTGTAGTTGGCTTTGACTCCTACCAGTACAATAAGGGGCTGTGTCAATACTATACAAATGCTTTAAAGTTAACCAATTCCAAGCAGGGACATTTTAAACAAATAGTGGCTCTTTTTCCTGTTTCCTTTGGACTCATAAATATTGAGATTTAATAAAGCAGTCGAGTGAGTTTGTGGGTAAAGTCATCATATTGTTTCTTAACCATAACACTTCCAATTAGGCTATACTATTGACCTTAGCACAACATGGGTTTGAACTGCACAGGTTTACTTATATGCAGATGATTTTCAACAAATATTGCATATATGTTTTCTCTTCCTCATGTTTTTCTTCACAGTTTCTTTTCTCTAGCTTACCTTATTGTAAAAATGCCGTGTATAATACATATAACATACAAAATGTGTTAACCAACTATGCTATTGGTAAGGCTTCTTGTCAGCAGTAGGCTATTAATAGTTAAGTTTGGGGGAGAGTCAACAATTATTCATGGGTTTTGACTGTGTGTCGGATCAGCGTCCCTAACCTGAACATTGTTACTTGAATAAGAAAGGCTGCATTTGCAAAACTACATGTGGCAGAGGGCTGAAAAATATAACTTAACATTTTGCCACTTGTTCTCAAGACTCTGATCATGTAGAACTTCTTTTTGACTTTTTGTTCTTTTCCTAACACTTAACTTTTTAAAGGAAAAGTTTGACTGTTAAGGATAACCCACAACTGGTTAGCATAGTTGAAGGGAGGACCTGATGGTTCCAGATCAGCTTTTAGTAATGGGGCACTGACCAATCCATAGATTGTGGATCCTTAGGTCATTTGGTATCTTTCATCCACTTGGGAGGCATGTGGGGGTAGAATCACATGGCATAAATCATGGTTGCTAACCCTTAACTGGGTGAAGTAACATCTCTAGAAGCATGTAGGTAGGCAGGTAGTAAAACATGTATACTAGAGCTTCTTACTACCATGAATCATTGGAAAAGTTTCATAAATACTCTGGCTTTCAGTTTCTTCACTTTTAAAATAAGATTAAAAAAGGCTTTTGGATAAGATGGCGGAGTAGGTAAATGTAGTACTCGCTTCCTCCCATAACCACATCAGAATTACAACTGAACTATAGAACAGTCATCATTCAGAACCACATGAAGTCTAGTTGAACAGAAGGTGCACATAAGGCTGGTCCCACACCCATGTGTGGTGGTTAAATATCTGGAGGGGTATCTTGGCTGTGGAGTTTCCCCTGGGGGGCAATCCCATACCTACCAAAGCAGGCTCCCCAGTCCAGAGTTCTAGTGCCAGGAAGAGAAGTCCCCATAACTTCTGGCCGTAAAAAGCAGTGGGGATGGTGGCTGAGTGAGATGGAAGGCTATACCTTCTTACTTGGACTCACTCCCTCTGAGCTCCAGCACTGGGGCAGCAGCTTGAAAGGTGCCAGGGACATATGAGGAAGAACTGAATTGTCTGTGTAGGGGCAAGAGTTGGAGGGGCAGCTTTGACCCCAATAGAAATTTATTGTTCCTTTGCTAGGGCCTTCTGCAACAGAGCCAGCAGGTGGGTGCCATATCTGTGTCCCCATGAACCTGGCTAACACAGCGCCCAGCCCTGCTGATTCCCTGATAATCAACATTTTCAGTGGCTTTTCCATATAAAGGGTCTGTCCTGGCTTATGTTTTGAACTTTTCTAAAATCTGTCAAAGGTTCACTAACTCCAAAGAAGCAGCATCTGTAGTCGATGTGCCCTGTATTTTTGCTAAGTGGCCGGCACTGGCAGCAGCTGGCCTTGGTTTGCAGCATGTCTTCTCTCGGGCATCTCCAAGCCCAGCACTGTCTGCAGATCACTCTATAGCTCATGCCGGGTGGCCCTGGGCAGGGCACAGGAGGTGGCTGATCTTAGCAATTTGGACGATAAGAAAGCAGAAAACACTCATTCAGAACAGAAGAAAAAAAAAAACTCAAAAGATGAGTATAGTTTAAGGACCTCTGGGACAACTTCAACATTTGCATCATGGGGGTGCTAGAAGAAGAGAAAATAAAAGGCATTGAGAAGCTGTTTTTAAAAATAATAACAGAAAACTTCCCTAACCTGGTGAAGGAAATAGACTTACAAGTCAAGGAAGCACAGAAAGTTCAAACAAGATGAACCCAAAGAGGCCCACACCAAGAAACGTCATAATTAAAATGCCCAAGATTAAAGACAAGGAGAGAATCGTTTTTTAAAAAACATTATTTATTTATTTATTTATTTATTTATTGCATTTACATAGATTCTAGTGTCTCCCTGAATGCATCCCCTCCTCCTCCTCCTCCGTATTTCCCTCAACATATCCTTTACCCCCCTCCCAACAGCGCCCTCCCTTCCCTTCAGGTTTCATTCCATTCCTCAATTCACATTGTTCCTTGGATTTTTCAAATGAGTGAGGTCATATGATATTTTTCTTCCTCTGCCTGGCTTATTTCACTTAACATAATAGTTTCCAGGTCCATCCATGTTGTTGCAAAAGGTAATGTTTCCTTTTTCATGGCCCCATAGTATTCCATTGTATATATGTACCACCGCTTTTTAATCCACTCGTCCACTCACAGACACTTGGGTTGTTTCCAGATCTTTGTTATTGTAAGCAATGCTGCCATAAACATGGGGGTGCATTTTTTTCTTTGAGTCAGTGATACAATATTCTTGGGATATATTCCTATGGATGGCTGGGTCGAAAGGCAGTTTGAGTTTTAATTTTTGGAGGAATCTCCATACTGTTTTCCACACTGGCTGCACCAGTCTGCATTCCCACCAGCAATGCAGGAGGGTTCCCCTTTCTCCACATCCTCACCAGCACCTATCATGTGTTGTTTTGTTAATGAGCGCCCTTCTGACTGGTGTGAGGTGGTATCTCATTGTGGTTTTAATTTTCATTTCTCTAATGATTAGTGATGTTGAACATTTTTTCATCTGTCTATTGGCCAGCTGTATGTCCTCTTTGGAGAGTGTGTATTCATTTCTTTTGCCCATTTTTTGATTGGATTGTTTGTCTTCCTCGTGTTGAGTTTTACAAGTTCTTTATAAATTTTGGTTATTAACCCCTTATGAGACGTATCGTCGAATATGTTCTCCCATTGTGTGGTTTGTCTTTTTATTCTGTTCATATTGTCTTTAGCTGTGCAAAAGCTTTTTAGTATGATATAGTCCCATTTGTTTATCCTATCTTTTATTTCACTTGCCCGTGGAAATAAATCAGCAAATATATTGCTGTGAGTGATGTCGGAGAGCTTACTGCCTATGTTTTCTTCCAAGATGTTTATGGTTTCACGACTTACATTTAAGTCCTTTATCCATTTTGAGTTTATTTTTGTGCATGGTGTAAGTTGGTGGTCTAGTGTCATTTTTTTGCAGGTAGGTGTCCAATTATCCCAATGCCATTTGTTAAAGAGACTGTCTTTACTCCAGTGTATACTCTTACTTTCTTTGTCAAATATCAATTGTCCATATAGATGTGGGTTTATTTCTGGGTTCTCTGTTCTGTTCCATTGATCTATATGCCTGTTCTTATAACAGTACTAAGCTGTTTTGAGTACAATGGTCTTGTAGTATAACTTGATATCAGAAGTGTGATACCTCCCACTTTATTCTTCTTTTTCAAGATTGCTGAGGCTATTCGTGTTCTTTTTTGGTTCCATATAAATTTTTGGAATATGTGTTCTATATCTTTGAAGTATGTCATTGATATTTTAATTGGTATTGCATTGAATTTATAAATTGCTTTGGGTAATATAGACATTTTAATGATGTTTATTCTTCCTATCTATGAACATGGTGTATGCTTCCACTTGTTTGTATCTTCCTTGATTTCTTTTATCAATGTTTTATAATTTTCTGAGTACAAGTCTTTAACCTCCTTGGTTAAATTTACTCCTAGGGGATTGTTTCCTTAATTTCTCACAGTTATTTGTTGGTGTATAAAAATGCCTCTGATTTCTGTGTATTAATTTTATATCCTGCCACCTTGCTGAATTCATTTATCAGGACCAGTAGTTTTTTGACTGAAACTTTAGGGTTTCTACAAGGAGAGGATCTTAAAAGCAGAGAGAGAAAAGCAGTTATTTACCTATAAGGGGGTTCCCATAAGAATATCAGCTGATTGCATAACAGAAACTTGCAGGGCAGAAGGGATTTGCATGAAATATTCAAAGTCAAAGTGATGAAAAGCAAGGACCTACAATCAAGATTACTCTACCCAGAAAAACTATAATTTAGAGTCAAAGGAAGGGTAAAGAACTTCTCAGACAAGAAAAAGCTAAGAGTTCATCACTACCAAACCAGAATTGCAAGAAATGTTTAAGGGTCCTCTTTAAAAAGAAGGGAAAAAGAAGATAAAAAATATGAATAATAAAATGACAATAAATACATTTCTATCAACAATTGATTTAAATGCAAATGGATTAAATGCTCTAATCAAAAGACATATGGTGGCTGAGTGTATAAAAAAAGACCCTTACATATACTGTCTACAAGAGACTTACTTCAGTTTGAAAGACACATACAGATTGAAAGTAAACGGATGATAAAAGGTATTTAATGAAAATAGGGGATAAAAAACCTAGGGTAGCAATACTTATACCAGATGAAATAGACTTTAAAAGGAAGGCTATATTAAGAGACAATGAAGCACCTAGCATTTTCACTTCTGGATATTTATCTAAAGAAATCCAAAACACTAAATTAAGAAAAGCTTTTTGTTGCAGTATTATTTACAATAGCCAAGATATGGAAGCAACCTAAGTGTCCATCTATGAATGGATAAAGAAGATGTGGTGCATATATACAATGAAATATGACTGAGCCATTAAAAAAAAAAGAGTGAAACCTTGCCATCTGCACCAACATGGATGGACCTAGATGGCATTGTGCTGAGTGAAATAAGTCAGACAAAGACAAAAGCCATATGATTTCACTTACATATGCATTCTAAAAAACAAAATAAATGAATAAGCAGACCAGAAACAGACTCATAGATACAGAGAACATTTTGATGCTTGCCAGATGAGAGGGATTTTGGAGGGATAGGTGAAAACGATGAAGGAGTTGGGAAGTACACATTGGTAGTTACAGGTGTTTGCAGCCACCATTGTGCTCCTGTCGCTCTCTAATTCCAGCACTTCTTCTAGCTCCCTGAACTCCAGCTGGAGAAAGAGAGAAAGAGGATAAGTAAAGAGGTCTCCATTCCATGGCTCATCCCAAGCAGACTGCCAGCAAATTGACTGCTGGTAAAGGAAGCAACTGGCTGCCAAAGCCACTGGCAACAGTGCACCCTGTACTGGTGAGGTGAAGAAACATTGTTACAGGCCTGTTACCATGGCAAGTTCGTGGAATTAGACATTATCAGGAGTGCACTGACCTTTTTTTTTTTTTTCTTTTTCTTTTTTAACAAACTTCCCTTCCAGCATCTGGTGTGAGAAAATTGTTCAGGACTTAAAAAAAAAATTGTGCTTCCAGATTGCAGCTATTGGTGCTTTGCAGGAAGCCAGCGAGGCCTATGTCATTGGACTTTTTGAAGACATCATCTTGTGTGCTCTCCATGCCAAACATGTAACATTCCAAAGACATCCAGCAAGCATGCCCTATAGGTAGAGAACGTGCTTACAGATCCACTATGATGGGAAACATTTCATTCTTTTAAAATTCTTCTCTTTTTCCTATTTTTGGTAGTTCCTCATGTTAGCTATATTTTCTACAAGATCAAAAGGTACCTAAGTCTATGACTGAAAGTAGAAAATAAGGGACAGAAATCAGATATTGGCAGTTTTTCCATTTTCATTTGTGTGTGAATTTTTAAAATATAAATGCGGGGACAGAAAGCATTAACACAAGATAAATGTTTCAGTGAACAAGTTTCAGCAGCTCGGTTTTATGACTATAAATAAAGCTGTTAAATTTTTCCGGACAATGACATTTTGATTTTTTTTAAACAAGTAAATTTTTATTTTGTGATAGGGACAGAGAGAGAGACAGAGAGAGGGACAGAGAGAGACAGACAGACAGGAAGGGAGAGAGATGAGAAGCATCAATTCTTCATTGCGGCTCCTTAGTCTCCTTACTTGTTCATTGATTGCTTTCTCATATGTGTCTTGACCTGGGGGCTGCAGCAGAACGAGTGACTCTTTGCTCAAGCCAGCAACCTTGGGCTCCAGCCAGTGACCTTGGGCTTCAAGCCAGAGACCTTTGGGCTCAAGCCAGCGACCATGGTGTCATGTTTATGATCTTATGCTCAAAGAAGCAACCCCGCGCTCAAGCTGGTGAGCCTGTGCTCAAGCTGGATGATCCTGTGCTCAAGCTGGCAATCTCAGGATTTCAAACCTGGATCCTCCGTATCCCAGTCTGATGCTCTATTCACTGAACCACTGCCTGGTCAGGCTAAACAAGCAAGTTTCTTATTGATGGCAACTAAATGGTGTTTTTATGCTACAGTAGATCCCTCCCATTCACCATACTTATTTTTCTAACTGAGTTGTTCTACATGCAGTTGTTGTTTTTAACGGCGTTTGTTTTCTGTGCTGTTCCTATAAGTTTGCTATTAAAATACATTAAGCTAGCTTTAAAAATGAGTTATTACAGAACGATCATGGGAATGTAAAGTACAGCATAGGAAATATAGTCAATAATATTTTAATACTGTGTGGTGTCAGGTGGGTACTAGATTTACAGGGTGATCTTTTAGTAAGTTATATAATGTCTAATCTCTGGGGTGTACACTTGAAACTAATATAATACTATCTATAAACTGAATTTTATTTATTTGTGAAAATAAAATATTATTTAAAAATAAAATAAAATAAGGTTAATAATCAGTCAGGGTTGCAATGTTACTATAATGATTAGAGATAATAGACTGCTCACAAAAATTAGGGGATATTTAAAAAATGAATATGAAGCTATAAAATATCCCCTAAATTTTGTGAGCAGTATATATGTCAAATGCTTGTTAATAACACTAGCGATACTTAATAAGTTATAGCTAGTGTTATTAACCTATGGGATAATAATTAAAAATGTTCTAATGTGGAATGCACAAAAGAGATGTCTTTAACTTCCACGGAGTAAAGAGATATTGTCATGAATTCAGAGACACTAACTTTCTTATAACCCATTCCTCCACATCAATTTTTACATTTATACCACTTGTAAAGAAATGGTTATTAGAATTCCACTACTAGCAATATGTTAGAAGATGAGTATCTTACACCTAAAAATTCAGCCTAAAATATAAAATTTCTCTGTTTAAAGCATGGTTCAGCTGGAGATAAAATAAGATTATAGTACAGAGACAACATTTCTCAGAAGGAAAAAACTTCTGAAAGAGAATGCACCCTGAAAGAGGATGCAAATCCTTAGTGAATCAGAATTTAATGGGCATATGATGCACTTGTTGAAAGAAATATGGCACAAAGCTGGGGCTCAAGCATGATAAGAGGTTAAATGGGAGACCTCTACTTATAGCTGAGACTCCCAAAGGGTGAAACCCTCAATGGACAAATTAGACAAAACTCACCCTTCTCAGCCATGGCTCTGGGGAGGTCAGGGGTAATAAAGTGTGTGTGTGAGGTCTCCCATTCATAAATGGTGCTTTAGCTGCCTTTGGACTCTGACCAGTGGTCAGACACCTATGATGTGCTATTTAAATTATCTAGTGAATAGATGCTTAGGGATAGAATTCTTCCCCCATTGAAAAAAAATTTTAATTTGTAATGGTGACTAATTGTGTGATAAGGACATATGATGATTACAGCCATCATTTTGGAAATGTTCTTAAATAGAAGGAGGGAATGTAAACTCATCATCCCATCCGATTGTGCAAGTCAAGCCTTATTTCTGGTCATTGCTACTACCAAGCTTCTGAGTAACCCTGAGTAAGCAGTTTCGTTCAGTTTTGACCTCAAGCCTTTACATTCCTCATGAAAGAGCAATGATGTTGGTACATTTCTTATTTGGAGAGGTAGATTAATGAGACTGTGGGCAGTTTCAAGCTTCTAAAAGACAAGAAAGACTTCTATATACAAGATGGTATGATTTTGCACATACATATTTCACATGACCATCTTTTCTTTGAGGCTATATGAGGTAAGTTTCTCCTAAGGGGAGACAGTGACTTAGCTCCTTGGTGTTTCTGAGTTTGCAAATTGTTTTTGTTCATTTTGAACCCAATCCTACTACTAATAAAAAGAAGAAGACAGCTTTTCTACCGTCATTTTAATGATGAGATAAAGGTACAAGTACAAAGAGATTTGGTAACTTTCTCAAGGTCTCATGACAGGTGACAAAGCTAAATTTTCCCATGTAATGTCATACGAAATGATGAATGTAGCTTTAGAACATTACATCTGTGAGTCATAGGCTTTGTGGAGCTCCCAACGCCAGCGGTAACATTCCCGAGGCCCTATTAAACACAAGGCAAAGTGGTCTGAAAATTGGATGGGGCTCCAGCATTCATTTATTCAGCATTCAAAACACAATTAACTTAGAGTCAAGCAAGTGGAACTGCAGAATTTTAAGGGGGTGAGAAACGAATTGTCTGTGTCCACTTCCTTTTTTATCCTCTCATTTTCTTTAGTTGATGTGCTTCTCAGATGCCAGAGACCAGTTCTGGTTGCCAGATGCCTGGGCTCCGCTGGCTCATCAAGGGGCTGTGGCTGTGCTTGTTTCCATGAGAGCTGGAAGAAAGTTGCAATGGAAAAAGCACATGCGGGCGTTTTTGAGTAACCAGCTGTGTAATTCTCAGTGCGCTGTGTTCCTCTAAACGTGAATTTAGCCTGATGCTTCTTAGAGCTGGGGCTTCGTGAATTCAAATTACAGTGCATATGAGCTGAGCTTAAATGTGAGCAGTGGCAGGGCACTCTGGGTAACCGTGTACATGCCCAGGTGTGTGGGGATAATCTGCGTGATTTGACTTTGTTCCATGTGACTGCCAAGGGGATTGGATATGCCTGGGAAAAGACATCATTGTCTCATTTCTGGAGCTATTGTAGCCACTTATAGATTTAAGAGATGTATATGTTTTAAAGATAAATCTCTTTTTGGATTATCAGACTGTTGGCCTTAAATATAATGCAATCTGCCATGAAATTTGCTCTTAAAACTGTAGTTCCATCAGAGCCCATTCTCATGGTGTCATTTAGAAGTGTAAATAATAAAACAAGGTCCCATAGGATCACATAAATACAGTGTCTATAAAAATAGTTACTGAAATGATACTTATAAAGTCAAAGCAAGATGTCCCCATACCTGATCTTCATAATGTCTATCAGTATTTATGTTGATGGGAGCTTAAATTTAGCCTGGTGTTTTTCCATGGCTTTTCGGATGCTAGTTCTGACATGAGTAATGGGTATAATAGTTGTATTGAAATGAAAATTGAATTATATACGCCTGTGTCTTATAGCCACTCAGTTTCTTGGTGCTGATAATAATGTGTTGTGTTTTTTTATTCACATAGTAACAAAAATTATTTTTCTATCAGTTCTTATTCATACTTAGCTTTTAGTTTATGTGGCCAAATTTTCTGATCACTTTCATTATGGTGTTTCTATTATTGTCCATATTATTTTTCTGGGGGAGCCATTTAGTTTTGCATATTCAGAAAAACATTGTACATTTAGCATTTGCAAAACTTCCTTCTATATTCAAAACTTACTTTATTCTATATTTAAGTCCTCTAGTCCTAAATCACTGTCAGCAAAGATTAGAAGCATCAGGTAGAGGTCTTGTCCTTTCAACAACTATATAACACTATATCTACCCTCCCATCCCCAAAATGTGTCTTTTAATTTAGAAATTAAATTTCATGGGGTGACATTGGTCCATAAGAACACATAGGTTTCAGATATACATCTCCATAGCATGTGAACTATTCATTGCAGTGTGTGCCCATCAACCAAAGTCAAACCACTGTCTGTCACCATATATTTGGACCTCTTTCCTCCCCTCTCCCTTGCCCCTCTCCCTCTGCTAACCACTTCACTTTTAACTATGTCCATGAGTCTCAGTTTTATAGGAATGAAATCATATAGTTCTTAGCTTTTTCTGATTTTCTTATTTTGCTTAACATAATAGTTTCAAGGTCCATTGTGTTACTCTTACAAATGGCAATGTTTCATCATTTCTTACAGCTGAGCAGTATTCCATTGTATATATGTACCACATTTTTATCCAATCCTCTATTGAGGGACACTTTGGTTGTTTCCATGTCTTGGTCACCGTGAACAATGCTGTGATGAACATGGGGCTGCATATGTCTTTGCACACAAATGTTTTCGAGCTTTTTTGGAAGATATTCAGTAGAGGGATTGCTGGGTCGTATGGTAACTCTATTCTTAATGTTTTGAGGAACTGCTCTACTGTTTTTCATAGTGGCTGTACCAGTTTACATTCCTACCAGCAGCGAATGAGCGTTCCTTTTTCTCCACAGCCTCTCCAACATTTGTTAATACCTGTTTTTTTTATAAGAGCCAATCTAACCTGACCTGTGGTGGTGCAGTGGATAAAGCGTCGACCTGGGAACACTAAGGTCGCCAGTTCAAAACCCTGCACTGGTCTGGTCAAGGCACATATGGGAGTTGATGCTTCCTGCTCCTCCCCCCTTTCTCTCTTTCTTTCTCACTCTGTGTCTCCTCTCTAAAATGAATAAAATAAAAAGAAATTTAAAAAAAAGAGCCAATCTAACAGGTGTAAGTTAGTATCTCATTGTAGTTTTGATTTGCATTTCTCTAATAGCTAGCTAAAATGAGCATCTTTTTATATATCTGTTTGCTGTTTGTATGTCTTCATGAGAGAGGTGTCTGTTCAGGACCTCTCCCCATTTTTGATGTGATTGTTTGTTGTTGAGCTTTATCAGTTCTTTATATATTTTGGCTATTAACCCCTTGTTGGAGTTGTTGTTTGTAAATATCATCTTCCATTTGATTGGCTGCTTTTTGTTTGTTTGTTTGTTTGCTGTGCAGAAGGTTTTTAGTTTGATATACTCCCATGCATTTATTTTTGCCCGTACTTCTCTTGTCTTTGGGGTCAAATTCATAAAATGTTCTCTATAGCCATGGTCCATAAGTTTAGTACCTATGTTTTCTTCTATGTAATTTATTGTTTCAGATCTTATATTTAAGTCTTTGATCCATTTTGAATTAATTTTTGTGCAAGGGAACAAAGTGTAGTCAAGATTTATTCATTTACATGTAGCTTTCTAATTTTCCCAGCACCATTTATTGAAGAGGCTTTCTATTCTTCATTGTGTGTTTTCAGCTCCTTTGTCAAAAATTATTTGCTCGTTTACATGTGGTTTTTATTCCTGGGCTCTCTATTATGTTCCATTGGTTGGTGTGTCTGTTTTTCAGCCAATACCACACTGTTTAAATTGTCCTGGCTCTATAGTATAATTTGAAGTCAGGTAGTGTGATACCTCTAGCTTCATTCTTTTTTTCTCAGGATTGCTTTGGCTATTTGGTGTCTTTTGTGATCCATACAAACTTGCTGATTTTTTTTTCTATTTCTTTATAAGTGACATTGGGATTTTAATGGTGATTGTATTAAATTTGTATATTGTTTTAGGTAATATGGCCATTTTAACTATGTTGATTTTTACAAATCATGAACATGGGGTATCTTTCTATTTCATTGTCTTTTTCAATCTCTTTTAATAATGTTTTGTATTTTTCACTGTGGAGGTCTTCCACATCCTTTATTAAGTTTATTCCTAGATATTTTTAGTGTTGTTGTTGAAAATGTAAAAGGAATTGTTTTTTTTGTTTTCATTTTCTGAGGTTTCATCATTGGTCCATAAGAAAGTGGTAACTTATGTATGTTGATTTTGTATCCTGCAATGCTAAGGTATCACTTTTTGCAGATGACCTGATTCTGTATGTAGAAAATCCCAAAGTCTCCACTGAAAAACAATTAGAAACAGAATGTGTTTTATATTGTGATGCCCCTGATCTGTAGGAGATAGATGCTGAGCTGAAGAAGGGGGTGTGCAAGGACTCTGGAGAGCTGAGCTGCCTTTTACTCCCTTTGTGCCCAGAACACTGCATCTGTTCCCTACCCAGAATGCACAGCTTGTTTTCCAATCAAAATGGATTCTTCTACAATCCGACCTTTTTTGGAAATTAGCTATACTTTCCAACATACATGTTTTGAGACCCTTGGGTATTTGAACCATTTCCTAGTCTACTTTTCCAGACATAAAAGATACCATGTGTGAAATATGTGGAATGAGAACGTCAAGGTGTTTGGGTGGATTCTTTCTGCAGGAAATAGATTTGCTTATTGCAGTTTCTCTGTGAAGACTTTAAAGTAAGTAAGAAAAAGTCTGAAAGCACCTCTTCAGGACTGAAATCATTTATGTCTTCTGGTATGAATAGAACCTTCCAGGGTATAAGCCAACGAGCCACCTGAAATACCACCTCCTTTATGAAGCCTTCTTCAATGCCCCTGTGAAAGGAAAGTCGTCTTCCGTGCTCTGCTTTTCCAAAGCACGTTCCACTTCCTTAAAAGCACTTCTCTGATATCTCAGTCTGCCTCTAATTATATTCTTTCATTTCTTTCCACCTACCATTGAAAGCAGAGTAGGGATTTTGTCTGACTAATTTTTGTATTCCCTCTACTGCTATACCCAGGTCCCTGAATGTAGTCATAGATCAAGCATCCGCGCCAACCCACCTGGTTTCCTCCACTAAGAAGGTCTGTTCACTCCCTGGTCTCTGCTAGGATTATGTGCTCTTAAAGCACCATTCACACACTATTCCAGTGATTTGTTTACATAGCTGTTTCTTCTATTAGACTGTAAATTTCGTGGGGACAGGACTATGCCCTCCATCTGTATTTCCCCGAGGCCTAGCATAGTGCCGGGACACAGAGAGTGCTCATTAAATTTCTACTGAATGAATGTTGGACTTATTCAGCAAACAGTGACCTCGAGTTATATAAATGGAAAAGATAGGGCCCTGTTTTCCAAAGTTAGCTTGACTGCATAATAATAAGGCATAAATAACAATTGCACATTATAATACATATATGTGCCATAGTGCTTTTTATCCCTGGAAAACTAAGTACCAAAGAAGTATTCTGCTTCATTATGTTCATATCGTGACAGAAAGAATATGTTGCTTTTCACTTTAAAACCCAGAGATGGTAGTCTGGTATTTCTTAGAGGGTTAAGTAGAATTGATGGTTATTCATAGCTGATGCACTGCAGTGGAGCTATCCTCAATGCCTGGGGCCATGCTTGAAGCATTTGAGCCACTAGCTCCAAGAGGAGAAGAGGGAGAGAAAGGGGTGAGGAAAGGAGGGGGAAGCAGATGGTGCTTCTCCTGTGTGTCCTGACTGGGAATCGAACCCAGGAGTTCAGCTCATCTATCCCATACACTGGGCTGACACTCTAGCCACTGAACCACTGTCTAGGGCCTAAAGAGAAATGTTAAATCCTTGTGAAGATGTTGGTATTTGCAAGTTAGAATAGGGGCCTGGTGTTGTTTGTTTCCAGATTCTTCCTTTAGATGGTTACTCTTCAATCCTTTAAAGCTTCATCCTGCCGGTTTACCTAGCTCTCTCTTGGAGTCTCGCCCTGAGAAATAGACTTTCAGAAAAGGTAATGAGAGGAGAAATCAATTAGATCACAAGAATTAATTTTCTCAGCAATTGAATTTTCTGTAATTTGAAGAGTGACTCTGATGGAAGTGCCAGTTTTATTCATTTTTATTAGGGTTTATAGATCCTGTTCTGTATCTTTATTCTCACTTGAAATGAACTTACTGTTAAACATAAAGTTCTTAATAACTTATTCTCTTACTCTTTTTTTCTTTTTATTTATTCATTTTAGAGAGGAGACACAGAGTGAGAGAGAGAGAGAGAAAGAGAGAAAGGGGGGAGGAGCTAAAAGCA
The DNA here is from genome assembly GCA_037038555.1 of Rhynchonycteris naso. Classification (NCBI taxonomy): domain Eukaryota; kingdom Metazoa; phylum Chordata; class Mammalia; order Chiroptera; family Emballonuridae; genus Rhynchonycteris; species Rhynchonycteris naso. Next base: position 31,861,491 of record CM072999.1, on the reverse strand, counting down.
TCAACTCCCATATGTGCCTTGACCAGACCAGTGCAGGGTTTTGAACTGGCGACCTCAGTGTTCCCAGGTCGACACTTTATTCACTGTGCCACCACAGGTCAGGCTTACTCTTTTTTTCTTTCTTTCTTTTTTGTGACAGAGACAGTGTGACAGATAGGGACAGACAGACTAGACAGGAAGGGAGAGAGATGAGAAGCATCAATTCTTCATTGTGGCACCTTAGTTGTTTATTGATTGCTTTCTCATATGTGCCTTGAGTGGGGGCTACAGCAGACCCAGTGACACCTTGCTGGAGCCAGTGACCTTAGGCTCAAGCTGGTGAGCCTTGCTCAAACCAGATGAGCCTGTGCTCAAACTGGTGACCTCACGGTTTCGAACCTAGGTCCTCTGCATCCTAGTCTGACACTCTATCCACTGCGCCAATGCCTGGTCAGGCTATTCTCTTACTCTTAAAGTAGCATTGAATAATTTTAATGTAAACTCTAAGCTATTTTTAGTAACCCTCTATTTAAATTTTTTAAAATTTGTTTATTGTTTTTACAGGGACAGAGAAAGAGAGTAAGAGAGAGGGATAGACAGGGACAGACAGACAGGAACGGAGAGAGATGAGAAGCATCAATCATTAGTTTTTTGTTGCCATTGCGACACCTTAATTGTTCATTGATTGCTTTCTCACATGTGCTTTGACCGCGGGCCTTCAGCAAACTGAGTAACCCCTTGCTCGAGCCAGTGACCTTGGGTCCAAGCTGGCGAGCTTTTTGCTCAAGCCAGATGAGCCCGCACTCAAGCTGGCGACCTTGGGGTCTCGAACCTGGGTCCTCCGCAACCCAGTCCAATGCTCCATCCACTGCGCCACCGCATAGTCAGGCAGTAACCCTCTATTTAAAAGTTAATATGTAGCTTGTCACTGAAATGAACATCTCTACACCCAAATTTAACTTCCTAGAGATGAAAAGGTGTCTAGTCTATCTCAGTTCTTGTGAGATATTGTATAAAGTTAGCCACTTGCAATACCATTAAGTACTTTACACCTTTCTTTTGTCATCCATCACGGGCACTGGGCTTTCTGGAGCAATGCACAGTGAAAGAGAACGCCACACAGCACATTAGAGATCGCCCATTCTGAACTCTTCATTTTGCACATGAGGAAACAGAGGTGCTACGGTATTAACCAACTTGCTAAGATTACACAGCTAGTCCGTGGTAGAGCCTACACTGGAACCTAAGTCTCTTCAGCTCTTTCAAGACCTTTCCTACTGTGCCTTATGGACATTCTTTATTTAGTGAGGCAAGAGGCTCCCTTCCAGGCGAACACTGATGGAAACACTGCTGAAACTATCAGGGTTGTCATGGGGGAGAGTTCAGGGGGTGGCACACAGCTAACACGTAAAGACTTCAATACATTACATTATTCTTTCACTAGAGAGCCAGACACTAGGTGCAATGTAGACACCCCAGGGGAACAGTAGTGAGGTGCCTTTCACTTAATGAGGGAAATGAGGTTTTCCCTTAGAGAGTTCATATAAACTAGAAATCAATAAGTGCTGGCCCACAGTGGATAGTTACACAGTTGTCTAAAAGAGTCCAATCCCAAAGCAAAGAAGGCTTCATTGCAAAACTAAATGCCAAGTATTAACATAAATATTAACATACCCACGTACCCAAGGGTGCGTCAGTCAGAAAATATGTTGGTCAGCTATTGAAGCAGAGATAAGTAAGGTTGAATCACAAGGTAAATTTTGCCTGTGCTTACTTAAGCATCATGTACTCAGTGGTTCTCAAACTTTAGTGTGCTTCAGAATTAGCTGGAGGGCATGTTAAAATATGGATTGCTGAGCCCTACCCCCAAATTCTTGTGGCCCAAGAGTTTGCATTCTAACAAGTTCCTAGATGATCCTAATGTTGGTTGGGGAAACTACATATTTTGAAAATTACTAGTCTATAGGTATACAGTCTTTTATTGCAATGTAACAAATTACTAAGCTGTAACAAATTTAGCAGCTTAAAACAACACCTATTTATTAGCTCATAATTCCATAGGTCAGAGATTTGGGACAGCATGGCTGAGTTTTCTGTTCAGGCTGAAATCAAGGTGTCGGCTATTAACATTCTCATCCGGAGCTTGGAATCGTCTTCCAAGTTCATTTCTGTTATTGGCAGAATTAATTCCCTTACCTCTATAGGACTGAAGTAATGTTTTCTTATTATCACCTGGGGACTGCTCTCAACTTCTGGAGTCACTCTCAGGTTCGTAGAAGCAGCATTCAAGGGAGAAAATACACTAGTCTGGCTGACTCGAGTTTTCCTGGTTCATGTAGTATTGAATTTCTTTCCATAGATTAATGCATCAGCCTCTGTGAATTCATTTAATGTGGATCTCCTTGGAATGGAAGGTCCCACTGCTGCTGTGTTGAACATATTGGGTTTTAAGACTGATTAGTTGACATCCAGATTTCTTTTCTTTCTTTCTTTCTTTCTTTTTTTTTTTTTACAGGTACAGAGGGGGAGGGGAGGATAGATAGGGACAGACAGACAGGAACGAAGAGAGATAAGAAGCATCAATCATCAGTTTTTTCATTGCTACACCTTAGTTGTTCATTGGTTGCTTTCTCATACGTGCCTTGACCGCGGGCCTTTAGCAGAAGGAGCAGCCCGTTGCTGGAGCCAGCGACCTTGGGTCCAAGCTGGATAGCTTTTGCTCAAGCCAGATGGGCCTGTGCTCAAGCTGGCGACCTCTGGGTCTTGAACCTGGTCTTCCGCATCCCAGTCTGACACTCTATCTACTGCGCCACCACCTGGTCAGGCAACATTTAGATTCTGGATGAAAATAAACTCACCAAGATGAAAACCAATGCTGGCAGCAGACTGGGCAGCAATCCTGACCTTGTGGGCATCATCCATCTCTATTTCTTCACCATGGCCCTTGTTCTTCAAACTTCTTATGATATTTTATATCCTAGATTACAGCCATGATTAAAAGTCAAATGGAAAAGTTCTCAGAAATTCATACAAAACATAGAAATGATTTTTCTTTAGCCAGTTTCCCCAATCTTGTTTTTGTGTGGGAATTGATTCTTTTACTGAAGCTTTGTGATCTCTGAGCAATATAAAGTTTCTGAACTGAAGTGGGATCCTGACAATAAAAATTTTAAAGGTGAAACAGTGGCAGCTTCATTTCCCATGGGAATTTCAGCAGGTTTCAAGGACACATGCGTGGCACTTGCAAATGGTTGAAGAATTAACAAATAAAGCTTTGTGATCTACTGGTTTTTAATGCCTGGTCTATACGCTTAAGTCTGTGTGTGTATGTGTGTGTTGTGTGTGCGTGCGCGTGCGTGCGTGTGTGTTACTTCCATTTGCCTCCTATTTCTTCATTTCTTAGGAAACGTCTAGCTCTATTTGAGTATACATGGCTCAGAGGTCCTTTTATACAAATTTAATCAGCTGATTCCTTTATGCAACTTAAATATCCAAACGTAGATTTCTTATATTTCTTTAGTAAAGCTTCATGATCGTGATGATTCTGAATAAACTCAGTCTCTATTTGAATTTGTTCCTCAAGTCAGGGACAACTAACTATATGGGAGCACTGGTAATAGCAAACCTTTGTAGACCAAACTGAAATGAACTATATAAATTCAGCAAGCTGTAATGTCACTTAGATTTTTTTTTTTTTTTACAGGGACAGAGAGAGAGTCAGAGAGAGGGATAGATAGGGACAGACAGACAGGAATGGAGAGAGGTGAGAAGCATCAATCATTAGTTTTTCATTGCCGTCACAACACCTTAGTTGTTCATTGATTGCCTTCTCACATGTGCCTTGACCGCGGGCCTTCAGCAGACAGAGCAACCCCTTGCTGGAGCCAGCGACCTTGGGTCCAAGCTGACGAGCTTTTTGCTCAAGCCAGATGGGCCCACGCTCAAGGTGGTGAGCTCAGGGTCTCGAACCTGGGTCTTCTGCATCCCAGTCCGACATTCTATCCACTGCGCCACCGCCTGGTCAGGCTCACTTAGATTTTTAAAGTCAACTATATAATTTAGGGCTAGAAAGATTTAATTTAATAGACATTAATATGAAAAAGATTCAACATTTTAGTTGTCTGTCAACTCAGAACCTGTCATGAGTCTTATATGCAGGTGACACGGACTTTGTAGCTGTATTAACGTAAGCACACATGCCAGTGATGATGGACATGTCAGCCCTAGGTCTATTCTGGTTAGACCACCTTTCATTAGACTGTTCAGAATGATTTCAATAAATGAGTTTATTTGGGAGGAATCAGTCTGATTAAAGATTGGAAAGCAAGTCACATTCAGTAATATAGTTCAACAACCTGGGATTAGCCTGAAAGAGACAAACTTTTGGGGTATGTTTAAGTTAGGATCCTTTGATTGCATACACTGGTTAACTTAAATTGTAGCATACCTTACTGGATGTGTATCAAGGAGCTTACAGAGTCAAAAGGAAGATGGAAGAATCAGGCTTAGAAATTAGAGAGAACAGAGGCCAGAGAAGAGGTCCCAGTGGTCATATTTTTCAGGGCTCTACCACCAGGGTAATAATCCTCCAGCAACTTCCAGCTTTTGTGTCAAGACGGAACACTAGGGGCTCTGGCTGGGGCCTTTTTGACTAAAGGAAAGTAAGGCACCCGGACTCTCAGTCTCCCCAGGCTACATTCATGGGGCAGAAGTAATTTCTCCCGAAGGATTGGGGTGATGTTATTAAAATAACTGGGGAATGTATCCTGCACAGACAAAAAGGTAGCAGATGTTCACAGCAGGTTATGTGATCACAATCTTTGAATATTTAGAAAAGGGGTGAGACTTGATATGGATGTAGGGCAGTGTTTGGAATGCCAGGCAGGGTTTACTGTGTTTCAACATGAGCAAGAACATTCTAAAGTGAGAGCTTTAAACAGGCTACATTGTTAGGGTATGGACCTACCCATTTGTTTTAAGATTCTTTTGGTTGCGTATGGCAGAAATTTGAGTTTCACTAGCCTGGAAAAAACAGAAAGTGATTAGAAAAGTACCAGGAAACTCTCCTGTGAACCAAGAAAGGAGATTGGCCAAACTGTGGGAAGGGCAGACATCCCACTAGGCCTCAGAAGGAACCGAAGTGGGAACTCTAACGAAGCTGACCCATTTTCTCCTTTTCTCATCTGTTTCTTTGAGTATTGGCTTTATTTTCTTTCTGTGCACACTCAGTCTCATGTACATCATGTGAAAAAGTCTTCAAGTTTTAGATCTCGAACCACAGCAGGGAAACTCATTCATTATTACATTTAGCGAGAAAAATCTTGGGCGAAGATTTGGACACCAGGTGTCCAACTTTGGGCAAACCAATCAAGGCCAAGGAATAGGGTGCTCAGTTTGGTTCAGATGCCTTTTCTGGACTGAACTGGGGTATGTGGAGGGAAGCAGCTCGGAGAAGGAAGAGGGATGCCTTAGTCAGAAGGGAACGTAGTGGGCAGGTGAAGCAGCATCATCACTCATTTTTATTTTAGCTCTGCCACTGTATGTGTTCAAACAAAGGTTGGATCAGTCAGAGATATTATAGAAAGAATGCTAAAGTTGATGGAAATCTGAACTGGAAAACTCCTAAGTTCTTTCCAACTTGGAGCTGCAAAGATTCCCACTTCTTTCTAGGTAAAGCAGAACACACTGGTTCTGGGTTGTAACTGAAATGATCTTTTTCTGTGTATTTTACCTTAAGGCTTACTCTGGTTGGAAGCCAAGGAATATTTACTCAGCTATTTTTTTTTCTTCAGTGAGAGAGAGAGAGACAGACAGACAGACAAGAAGAGAGAGGGATGAGAAGCATCAACTCGTAGTTGTAGCACTTTAGTTGTTCATTGATTGCTTCTCATATGTGCCTTGACTGGGGGATGGTGACGCTTTAACCAAGCCAGTGACACCTTGCTCAAGCCAGTGGCCTTTGGACTCAAGCTGGTGAGCCTGTGCTCAAGCTGGATGAACCCTTGCTCAAGCTGGCGACCTCAGAGTTTCGAACCTGGGACCTCAGCATCCTAGGTTGATGCTCTATCTACTGTGCCATCACCAGTCAGGCATACTCAACTATGTTTTTGAGTTTGAAAATGGAGGAAAATATTTTATTACTTTAAAATGAATTCTCAGTGAAGGAGGAGTAATTATACTTAAAAAAATAGAGATTCAACAGTGTATGAATTACCTTTGAAAGGATAAAACACTCTTAAATATGACTGATTTGTTTTAAGATAATTTTTAAAAACTTTTTAATACTGAAACAAGTATAGATTCACAGGAAGGTGCAAAAGAAATGTTCAGGGAGGTCTCATATACCCTTCAACCAGCCTCCCCTAATATTAACAGCTTGCATGATTCTAGTATAACATCAAAACCAGGAGACTGACATTGGTAAAAGCCATAGAACTTAGTTTTCATCTGTATATGTACTCATTAGTATGTGTGTGTAACTATGCAGTTCAATCACACGTAGCCACCAACGCCATCAAAATACTTAACTGCATGTCATTACTACAAGGTTCTCTGTATCCACATCCACACCACCGCCCACTCTCTAACCTCTGGCAACCACTAATTTGTTCTCCATCTCTATAATTAATGTTATTTCACAAATGTTACGGATACGGAATCATGAAGTATGTATTTTTTTGAGATTGTCTTTTTTCACTCAGCATAATTTCCTTAAGATTCATCCAAGTTGTTGCATGGTTATGAAATTCAGTCCCTTTTTCTGCTGAATATTATTTCGTGGTATGGATGTACCATAGTTTGTTTAACCATTCACCCTTTTAGGATATTTGGATAGTTTCCAGTTTGGGGATATTATGACTGAAGCTTCTAGGAACATTCACATGTAAGTTTGTAAATAATTTTCAAACATAAGTTTCATTTCTCTGGGATATGTGCCTAAAAGTACAATCCTGAGTTGTATAGTAAATGCATTTTTAGTTTTAAAAGGAGCTCTCAAACTGTTCTCAGAGTGGCTATTCACTTTCATATTCTCACCTGCAGTGGGTGAGTCATCTAGTTTCTTTGCATAAGCATTGGTGTTATCTCTTATTTTGATTTTAGCCATTTTGATAGGTGTGTAGTGACATGTCATTGTGGTTAAAATTTGCGTTTTTCTAATGGCTAATGTTATGGAACATCTTTTTGTGTGCTCACTTGCCATCTGTGTACCTTCTCTGGTGGAATTCCTGTGCATATTGTTTTGCTCATTTTCTAATAGGATTGCTTATTTTTTCAAATGTTAGGTTATGAGAGTTTTCTTCATAGTCTACACATACGCACTTTGTTGGATATATGGTTTGTAGATTTTCTCTCCCAGGCTGTAAATGGTCTTTCATCCTCTTAATGAGGTCTTTTTCAGGACTCGAGTTTTAAAATTTTTAAATTTTTATTAAGTGAGAGGCAGGGAGGCAGAGAGACAGATTCCCACATGTGCCCCATCTGGGATCCACCCAGCAAGCTCACTAGGGGTCAATGCTCTGCCCATCTGGACCCTTACTCCATTGCTCTAAATGGAGCTATTTTTAGTGCCTGAGATGGAGGCCCTGGAGCCATCTTCAGCGCCTGAGGCCAAATTGCTCAAACCATTTGAGCCATGGCTGTAGGAGGGGGGGGGGAGAGAGAGAGAGAGAGAAAGAGAGAGAGAGAGAAGGAGGGAGGGGAAGGGGTGGAAAAGCAGATGGTTGCTTCTCCTGTGTGCCCTGACTGGGAATTACACCCTGGACTTCCACACACCAGGCTGATGCTTTACCACTGAGGCAACCGGCTAGGGTCTTGAGTTTTAAATTTCAATGAAGCAGATTCTATTTGAAGTAATGAAGAAATAGATATTTGTGACTGATCTAAAAAATTTTAGATTGCCAAATTACCTGCTCCATCTTCTCTTTTTTCAGCTTAGACACGATTAAATTTAAGATGAATAAAATCATTTACTATACAGTGTTCAAATGTAGTGGAATTTCTATGTGTTCTAATTTTTCTCTTTAGCAGTGTTTAATTAATAAAGAAAAAGAAAATTTAGCTGTTTTAAGGACGTGGTTTCATTTTGAGTTTCAGCAAGATTTCATTACAGACTGGAAAGAGAATATGTCATTTTACTTGTACCACTGATTTTTTCAAATAAAGACACACATTACTAATACTATCCTCTCCACACATCCCAAACATGCCAGACATTGCAGCAGTGTCCCATGTCGCTTGTGTGTACACATGTCGCCCTGGCTGTTCCGTTCCTCAGTCTGTTTGTTCATTCCACAAACATAGCTCACCTACCCAGGTGCCAGGGTTGTGCTGGTTCAGGGTTAGCGTGGGGAACAGGATTGAACATGTAAGTACGGCCCTCAGGGAGCTAAATTTTAATTCTTATTTCTTGTTATTTTAGGCTTGTGTTGTCTGTCAGTGTTTCACCAATTCAATTGAAGATCTTTACTCCCCATCTCTGTTTAGGTGATCTTTCTCACTCATCAGAAATACAGTGTGTCTAAATCTCAGTGAATGATTTTAAGTCTTTGGGAGTGGCTGCATTCCATTAAGATGAAAACCAAGCCAAGCAAGTAACACTTACAAGAATGCACATGAGAATATGTGATGAGGAAGAACATCCTCCTCGTTAGTTACTTTCTTGCCCATAGGGGAAATTTTTGGCAGAACTTTAAGTTACCTTGAGCCTGACTGAAGATTCTAAATATGATACCCAAAGGCTGCAATTCACTATACTCTATAAAAGGAGGCGCAGCCATTTGAATGACCCAGTTAATTAACTACATTTTGGATAGTGCGTGATTTTTAAAAAAAATCCTGCTCTTGTATCATTTATAAAAACTGTGACTTCATGTTGGCTTTATGTTATAAATGAGACGGTTTTCTATCTGTAAATAGGCTGACTTATTTGTAAGGTGGCTTGAATGTAACTTGGCCAAAGAAAATTCTAAAATAGAATCTAAAATAAACTGTGTTGTTTGAAAATCAAAATTAGTTAAACATTCAGATTGCAGATTTATTTATTTATTTATTTATTTATTTATTTATTTATTTATTTATTTGGGAGAGACAGGAAGGGAGAGAGATGAGAAGAATTAACTTGTAGTTGTAGCATTTTAGTTATTAATTGATTGCTTTCTTATATGTGCCTTTACCAGGGGGCTCATGCTGAACCAGTGACCCCTTGCTCAAGCCAGAGACCTTGGGCTTCAAGCCAGCAACCTTGGGGTCATATCTATGATCCTTTGCTCAAGCCAGTGACCCTGCGTTCAAGCTGGTGACCTCAGGTTTCAAACCTGGGTCCTCAGCATCTCAGGTTGATGCTCTATCCTCTATGCTACCACCTGGTCAGACACAGATGTAATTTTGACTTAAAGGTTTTGTTATCCTTTAATATTTTATTTGTTGTGAGGAGGTTGCATATATATCAGCCATATTTTTAAAAGTTTATCATAACAAACACTGTTTACTCTGCACTGGGACGTGTTTTATGTTCTTCACAACTATCTACTATTAAATCATCATATTGTTAGATAATATTATTAGATAATATTAAATGGTGAGACTGAGGCACAGAATGGCTAGGTAATCGGTCCAAAGTCACAGACTTAATGAGCAGCAGAGTCAGGATCTAAAGCCAGTCCACCTGACTTTACAGGCTATGCTATGAAACCCTGTATAATAGTTTCATATTATAGTTAATCAGTTACTTCTCCTTATGACACAATAAAATCATGGAACTGAGATTTTCCTATCTTTGAGGAAGTAATATGGCAAATGAAGTAATACATAGAACTTTTGGTAGAAGGAAAACTGGGCCTAGATCAGAAGATTTGAGTTCAACATTACCAAGACAAGCTGGGTAACTCGGGGAAAGGATATTATGTGTATTACTTTTCTGTTGTTACCTTCACAAATTATCACAAATTGAGTAGCATAAAACAACACAAATTTATTTGCTTATAGTTCTGGAGGGGAGAGGTTTGAAGTCAAGGGGTTGGCAGGGCCACATTCGTTTTGGAAGCTGCAGGGAAGAATCCATTTCTTCCCCTTTTCCAGCTTCTAGAGGCCACCTGCATTCCTGGGCTCATGTACTCTTCCACCTTCAAAGGGTATCGCTCCAGTCTCTACTTCTGTTGTTGCATCTCCTTTTACTGTCTTTTACCCTCTTGCCTCCCTCTTATAAGGTCCCTTACTGCTTTCAGCTCACCTGCATAATCTAAAATAATCTTTCCAGCTCAAAATCCTAATTTAAACACATGCAAAATCCATGTTGCCATGTTAGGTAACGTATCGACAATTTCTGGAGCTCAGAACATAGTCATCTCTGGATGGCCTTTGTTCTGTCTCCCAAAGTTATTTATTTCTATGGACCTTAGTCTTCTCACATGTAAATGAAGGAGCTGGAGATGGTCATCTTTGAGGATACTTCTAGTTCAGAAAACAATGACATTTCTAATCCTACCCTGAATTCTTATTGCCTTTCTCCAAAGTAGAGCTTTTACTATGGAAATCTTTTTTGCAAATGCAAAATATTTTTATATAGCATTTTAATCTTAAATCTCTCATAGGCAAAGGTGATAAGATAAATAGAAATGAGTAACAGAGAGAAAGACACTAAGGTGCTCAGATCAGTGAGACAGTATTCTTTTAGCATCACTGTAGCCAAACTTTGGGACCTACACCACACCGAACTGGAGAGTTCTTGTAGATTTTTAGTAGTGATTGACTGGTTAGAACTATTTTATTAGAAAGTAAAAAATACACACATACACACACGAATCACAATGATTAGGTTGCATCTGTCTATAATGGGTTGGAAACCTATGGCTCACAAGCCAGATGTGGCTTTTTTGATGCCTGCATCTGGCTCGCAGACAAATCTTTAATAAAAATAATAATAACGTTAAAATATAAAACATTCTCATGTATTACAATCCATTCATTTCCTACCGCTCATGTTCATGGTTGCAGGTGGCAGGAGCCAATCACAGCTGTCCTCTGGGACAACACCAAATTTTTATTGGATAATGTGTAACGTACACAGGTCGTTGTGAGGTCAGGAAGTAAACTTCCCTCCTTTTAATCAAGTAGTCAGCTAGCTAATTGCAGAAACCCTTTTGATGAAGAAGATGGCTAAAAGAAATAAAGATGAGGAGTATTGTCCTTATCAGCAGGAATGGACAGAGGATTTCGCCTTTGTGGAGAGAACAGGTTCTGCAGTGTGTCTAATATGCAATGATAAAATTGCATCGATGAAATGGTCAAATATAAAGCAGCACTTCGACACATGCCATACTACATTTGCTTCGAAATATTCAGCGGGGGACAGCAGGAAGAAAGCATGTCAAGAGCTACTGTGCAGAGTGCAGGCAACTCCATGTTTGGACCCAACAAGGTGACTGGAATTCAGCTAGCTTTGTTGGCGCTTTAGCAATCGTGAGAAACGGAAAGCCATTCACATATGGGGAGTATGCCAAAACATTCATGCTTGATGTTGCCAATGAACTTTTTGACGACTTTTCGGATAAAGACAAGATAATCAAATGAATAAAAGACATGTCTCTGTCAGCAAGAACTGTTCACAATCGTACCATCATGATGCCAAATCAAATTGAGGCAACACAAGTGAAGGACATAAATGCAGCACCATTCTTTTCTCGCTTTGGATGAGTCAACAGACGTAAGCCATTTATTTATCACAGTTCAGCGTGATTGCAAGGTATGCCGTCGGTGACACACTATGTGAGGAAAGTCTTGCTGTTTTTCCTATGAAAGAGACAACAAGAGGGGAGGATTTATTCAAGTCTTTCACTGAGTTCACCAAAGAAAAAAATCTACCAATGGATAAACTTATTTTGGTGTGTACTGATGGTGCTCCGTGCATGGTGGGGAAAAACAGAGGATTCGTAGTGCTTCTTCATGAACATGAAAAGAAACCCATTCTAAGTTTTTACTGCATCCTACATCAGAAGGCGCTTTGTGCTCAGATGTGTGGCGAGCAGCTTGGTGAGGTGATGTCGCTGGTCATTCGGGTGGTCAACTTCATTGTTGCCCAAGCTTTAAATGATCGCCAGTTTAAAACACCACTGGATGAAGTTGGGAATAATCATCCTGGTCTGCTTCTGCACAGCAATGTGCATTGGTTGTCTAGAGGGAAGGTGCTCAGTCATTTTGCGGCTTGTCTGAGCGAAATTCAGACTTTTCTTGAAATGAAAAACGTCGAGCATCCTGAGTTAGTTACTGAGTGGCTCCTGACGTTCTATTATCTCGTGGATATGACTGAATATCTGAACCAGCTCAATGTAAAAATGCAAGACATTGGAAATACAGTCTTATCCCTTCAACAAGCAGTGTTTGCATTTGAAAACAAGCTGGAACTCTTCATCGCCGACATTAAAACAGGTCGTTTACTACACTTTGAAAAACTGGGAGAGTTTAAAGATGCATGCACAGCGAGTGACCCTGCTCAACATCTTGATCTCCAGCAGCTAGCGGGCTTCACATCTAATCTCCTGCAGTCATTCAAAGCGCACTTTGGAGAATTTTGTGAGCACACTCGTCTTTTTATGTTCATCACCCCCCTGCACGAGTGCGCAGTAGACAGCGCCGACCTGAGTTACATCCCCAGTGTCTCCGTCAGAGATTTTGAGCTACAATCTGCTGACCTGAAGGCCTCAGACATGTGGGTGAATAAGTTCAAGTCACTGGATGAAGATTTGGACAGACTTGCACGGCAGCAAGCAGAGTTGGTGAGCAAACACAAGTGGGGTGAAATGAAAAAACTTCAACCCGCGGACCAGCTGATTGTCAAAACTTGGAACACACTTATCATCACATACCACACACTGCAGCATGTGAGTATTGCTGTACTGACAATATTTGGCTTTATGTATGCACGTGAGCAGTCTTTCTCACATCTCAAGAACATAAAGACCAAGCTACAATCACATTTAACGGATGGAAGTCTCAATGCCTGCATGAAGCTTAACCTCACCACGTATCAACCAGACTACAAAGCCATCAGCAAAACCATGCAGCACCCGAAGTCGCATTAATGGTAAGAAGTACTTTATTCATCATTGGTTAGCAACAGCACAACAACGTTATTAAAAAAAGGTCAGAGACTTATTGTACTTTAAAAGTGTGGGTCTTACATAAAATGCACACATTTACTTGTATTTAGTGTTAAACATATTGTATGTCTCTCAAGGAATTACATTTTAAAATATGTGGTGTTCATGGCTCTCTCAGCCCAAAAGTTTCCTGAATCCTGGTCTATAAGTTACAAAACCTTCAGCTCCAAGTGATTTAAACAATAAGGACATTTACATTTTGTTATCTTACAAAATAAGAATCCAGAGTTGGTAACAATTAAGCAGCTCAGTGGCTTTGTTAAGAACTGATGTCCCTTCCGTTGCTCTGCTCTGCCATCTTGAGGTGGTAGGCTTTGTCCTTCGATTGTCTTCCTCCAAGTGCACAGATGACTGCAGCATCTCCGTCACCTTCTAAACTGACATTATCCAAAGATGGAAGAGAGATCATCTCTTGTGTAACTTTGTTAAAAGTAAGGAAACGTTTTCTAAAGGCCACTTGACAGAGGTTGTCCATATGTTTTATTGACCAGAATTCTGTTACCCATTTTAAAATCAGTTTTGGGTGAGGAGAATGGGATTACCATGTTTGACTAGACCCCTCACTGTCCAGTATAACGTTTTTAGTGACAAAAATGTTTTGTATCTGTGCTGTCCCATGCAGTAGCCACTAGCCACACAGGGCAATTTCTGAGCACTTGAAATGTGGCTAGTGCAACTGAGGAAATGAGTTTTTATAATGAATTTAAATTTAAGTAACCATATGTGGTTAGTGGATACCACCTTGGGCCACATTGACCCAGATCAGTCATTTGGGGCAGAATACATGTTGGGGAGTAAATTAGCTACCACGTTCATTATATCTTTTAAAGAAAAGTGGACAGGTGGTATATTTGTCTTTAAAACTTAAATCTAATTACTGACCCACATGGGGAGCTCTTTTGGAGGTAAATCAACCAGGTAAATACTTAAAACCAGCTCATGTGTTTACAGGGGCTACCAGTGGCAGAATCTCCTGGGGTGAGGGGGAAGGTGGGATATCATGGTATACTAGCATGTGCCAGCATGTGGTATGGTTCAAAGGATAGTGGGGCTTTGATTGGGATGTAATTGACTCAGAACTCTGCTGGTGAGCAACAGGCTGCTCTTCTCCATTAGGAAGCTACTTTGTTTTGCAATATTGTAAATAGGGGATGGCAACTTTTATTAATATATGATGCTTCAGCCTGCCTGCTTTGGAGACTATGCAGGTAAGGAGGTACATAGATGACACCTGGGAGGATTCATTTAGCCAATAAATATTTATAAATCACTTGCTGTTTGCCAAGAACTGTTCTAGGTGCTGAAAGATTATGAACAAGACTAAGTCTCTGTCCTCATAGAACTTAGTTGTTTCAAACAAAAAGTAATACATTTTGAAATGTGATAAGTATCAAGAAGAAAATAGAGCAAGGCAATAGGAGAGAGTGAATGAAGTAAATCTTAACAAATGCCTAGATCTGTGACTTTCTTGTCAGATGCTCAGGGTTTTTAAGTTTTTCCTTTGGGAAGAGGACATTAGGTTTATAGGGTTATTTATTTCACACAAACAAAAATAAAAGGGCTCTGTTTATTTTATTTAATTGCTAAAAGAAAGCAAAATTAAATTAGTTCCTGGGAAGGCAGTATATTTCTCTACTGTTTGAAAATTTAATTTTGCCTGCTATGCTGAGCTTTGCACTGTCCAGTAATAGGATGAAGTTTGTTTCTAGTTTGATCATGTTCTATATCCTCGGTGTTATCTAGAGAACTTCTGGGTATCTTAGGTATACTTCTGGGCTCTAGCTTTCTCAACCATAAAATGGGATTATTATTGATCTTTACACATTAACCATTGTCATTTAAATTGAGTGAGTCATTAAATTTCTCTGGGTCTTAGTTTTCTTATTATTTTTTTTAGTGTTAAAACAAGTAGTTGTAATATTGTCAGAATGGTAGCAACAGATCTTCTCTTTCAGTACAGCTGGAAATTGGTATAACCTTTCTGGAGAACCAGTAAGCAGAATAATTGCAAATTCTATAAAACATGTATAACTTTTTGCCCCAAAGAATAGAACTGAACAAGTATTTGAAGGTGCATGTTTAAGGATGTTCATTATACCGTTGTTTATAATGGCAAAAGACAGTAAACAAATGTTGAGCAATAGGAATTGGTATAATTATGGTGTATTCCATGTGGAATTCTACACAATTACTAAAGATGATCATAGCATTAATAGATATTAATAGAGTAGAAAGAAGTTCACAGTGTACTAGCATTTGTAGTGATTTATGCCTCTTTATTTTGGGGTACTATAATCAGGGGTAGTAATTATGGTCAATTTTTTAAAAAAATTATTGACTTTAGAGAGAATATGAGAAAGAGACAGAGACAGAACCATTGATCTGTTCCTGTATGTGCCCTGACCCGGGATCAAACCCACACCTTTGCATTTTGGGATGACACCCCAAGCAACTGAGCTATCCAGCCAGGGCAATTATAGACACTTTTTAAAAAATCTAGCAATAATGGCAGATAATTACGGAGCATTACTAAGCTGTGTCTACTATCTTGAAGTTTCATATCAACAATTTGAAACCTCCTTTTGCACTATACTAAGCTGTATCTACTATCTTGAAGTTTCATATCAACAATTTGAAACCTCATTTTGCAGATGAAGAAAGCAAGACTCAGAGGAATAAAGTAACTTGTCTAAGGCCTTAAATTCAGAGGTGGCAGAGGCAGAATTTATTCCTGGCATTTGATCAGAACCTACATTCTGAAACCATGAACCCAGCTGCCTCTCTGTAAACCATCTTTAGGTTCTACATGGGATGACCACCACAGGAAACTCCTTCACATCCTCTCCTGTAAGCACTCTTATCTGAGAGTACTTAGGCCAGGGTACGTGGCAGAGGAAGGGGTGGTCCACCCTTTAATACAGAGGCCAGCAAACTACGGCTCATGGGCCAAAGCCAGCACACCCTGTCTATGTAAATCAAGTGTTACTGCTACATAGCAGTATTCCTAGTAGTACTTCTTTGTTTAGGTATTGCCTATGGCTGCTTTCGCACTCCTAGGGCAGAAATGAGTAGTTTCAACGAGACCGTATACCCCGCAAAGCCTAAAATTTATCTGATCTTGATCTTTATAGAAAAAGTTGGCTGACACCTGCCTTAATACATTAGAAATCTGGAAGTTATGTCTGCCCCATTACAGTGACCACTTTCTTTCCTAAAAGAGAGTAATTTAAAAAAACAAAACAAACTAGTTTTAGGGTTTCTATGCCACAGAAGTACAGGCCACAGGCACCCAGTCAGTAGTTGCAGGGTTTTCTGGGGAGGTGAACAAGAGCAGTCTATTTCAGAAGGACTGAGACCCTCTGTGCAAGGTTGCCTGGCGCTCTCCAACTGGGCCTTCACAGCCCTGCCGCTCTGCCTGTTGCTGCCCCTTGGAGCCCTACGGAATGTGTATTCACAAAAAATGAGGCACTCCATTAGTCATGGTGCATTTCCTGGGCCCTGGAGACATGGGCGTGACATCACCAAGGGCCAATGAGAAAGGGCCCTCTGCTCCAAGCCCTCAATCCTCCTTAGAGGACCTTAGACTGTGTGTCTGTTCCCCAGGCCTCAGGGTGTGATTTGAGACTGCCTCCCTCATCCAGCCATATTCTCGGCACAAAAGTCTAGCTTCCAGACCCAAAAGGCCAGGGCGGCTTGAAAATCTGCAGGGCTGGAGGCAGGTTCCCACTGAGTAGTTTTTTCCAGAGCTGTAGTTTTTTGTATTCCCACAGTTTTCCACTCCGAAGGACGTGAGTACTTCATGTGGTGAATGGTGGGTGGTGAAAGATGACGTCTGCATTAGATAAAAAGATGTGTGGAAGTTAAAATTGCTGGATAAGTATAGGTCGGTATCATAACAAAATCAGAAGCATATTGTGCCGTTTTGTTACACTGCTTTTGTGTGTAGCTTAACATAATAAAACATCTTTTAACAGCAAAGGCTCCAAGCAAAATTAGTGTGGCTTAGAATCAGGCAATTACCAAAGGAACTTTACTGAGGGGATTAGTAGCTCATTAAATCTTTTATCTTCAAAAAGAAAAGAAACTCCCCACCCCCCAATTCTCTTTTCTTAGGATTTCAGAAGGCATTTTGGATAAAAGCCTCTTCCTTTATCTATCTAATCTATCTATTTTTGAAAATGATTTGTGGAATTTAGTCCAGGGGTAACTTTGTTAATTCTATGTACCAGACCATTTATTCAAAGACTTGTTTTCTTTTTTCTTTATTTTTTCTTTAATTTATTGTGTTTACATAGATTCTAGTGTCACCCTGAATGCATCTCCCCTCCCCCATATTTTCCTCAACATCTCCCTTGCCCCCTCCCCATAGCGCCCTCTCCGCTTCCCTTCTGGTTTAATTGCATTTCTCAGTTCACATTGTTCCTTAGATTCCTCAAATGAGTGAGGTCATATGATATTGTTTTTCTCTGCCTGGCTTATTTCACTTAGCATAATAGTTTCCAGGTCCATCCATGTTGTTGCAAAAGGTAATATTTCCTTCTTTTTCATGGCCCCATAGTATTCCATTGTATATATGTACCACCGCTTTTTAATCCACTCGTTCACTCACAGACACTTGGGTTGTTTCCAGATCTTTGTTATTGTAAGCAATGCTGCCATAAACATGGGGATGCATTTCTTTCTTTGAGTCAGTGATACAGTATTCTTGGGATATATTCCTATAAGTGGGATGGCTGGGTCGAAAGGCAGTTTGAGTTTTAATTTTTGGAGGAATCTCCATACTGTTTTCCACACTGGCTGCACCAGTCTGCATTCCCCTTTCTCCACATCCTCACCAGCACCTATCATGTGTTGTTTTGTTAATGAGCGCCCTTCTGACTGGTGTGAGGTGGTATCTCATTGTGGTTTTAATTTTCATTTCTCTAATGATTAGTGATGTTGAACATTTTTTCATCTGTCTATTGGCCAGCTGTATGTCCTCTTTGGAGAAGTGTGTATTCATTTCTTTTGCCTATTTTTTCACATGTGCCTTGAGTGCGGGCCTTCAGCAGACCGAGCAACCCCTTGCTGGAGCCAGTGACCTTGGGTTTTGCCCATTTTTTGATTGGATTGTTTGTCTTCCTGGTGTTGAGTTTTACAAGTTCTTTATAAATTTTGGTTATTAACCCCTTATCAGATGTATCGTCGAATATGTTCTCCCATTGTGTGGTTTGTATTTTTATTCTGTTCATATTGTCTTTAGCTGTGCAAAAGCTTTTTAGTTTGATATAGTCCCATTTGCTTATCCTGTCTTTTTTTTTACAAATGTCTTTTTATTTTATTTTATTATTTTTTTTATTTTATTCATTTTAGAGAGGAGACACAGAGTGAGAGAGAGAGAGAGAAAGGGGGAGGAGCTGGAAGCATCAACTCCCATATGTGCCTTGACCAGACCAGTGCAGGGTTTTGAACTGGCGACCTCAGTGTTCCCAAGTCGACGCTTTATCCACTGCGCCACCACAGGTCAGGCCTGTTTATCCTGTCTTTTATTTCACTTGCCCGTGGAAATAAATCGGCAAATATATTGCTGCAAGTGATGTCGGAGAGCTTACTGCCTATGTTTTCTTCCAAGATGTTTATGGTTTCACGACTTACATTTAAGTCTTTTATCCGTTTTGAGTTTATTTTTCTGAATGGTGTAAGTTGGTGGTCTAGTGTCATTTTTTTGCAGGTAGCTGTCCAATTTTCCCAACACCTTTTGTTAAAGAGACTGTCTTTACTCCAGTGTATGCTCTTACTTTCTTTGTCAAATATCAATTGTCCATATAGATGTGGGTTTATTTCTGGGTTCTCTGTTCTGTTCCATTGATCTATATGCCTGTTCTTATGCCAGTACCAAGCTGTTTTGAGTACAATGGCCTTGTAGTATAACTTGATATCAGAAAGTGTGATACCTCCCACTTTATTCTTCTTTTTCAAGATTGCTGAGGCTATTTTTGTTCTTTTTTGGTTCCATATAAATTTTTGGAATATGTGTTCTATATCTTTGAAGTATGTCATTGATATTTTAATTGGTATTGCATTGAATTTATAAATTGCTTTGGGTAATATAGAAATTTTAACGATGTTTATTATTCTTATCCATGAACATGGTATATGCTTTTACTTGTTTGCATCTTCCTTGATTTCTTTTATCAATGCTTTATAATTTTCCTGGCACAAGTCTTTAATCTCCTTGGTTAAATTTACTCCTAGGTACTTTATTTTTTTGTTGCAATAGTGAAGGGAATTGTTTCCTTAATTTCTTTTTCTGACAGTTCATTGTATATAAATGTATACAATTTCTGACAGTGTATAAAAATGCCTCTGATTTCTGTGTATTAATTTTATACCCTGCCACCTTGCTGAATTCATTTATCAGGTCCAGTAGTTTTTTGACTGAGACTTTAGGGTTTTCTATATACAGTATCATATCATCTGCAAATAATGATAGTTTTACTTCTTCTTTTCCAATTTGGATGGCTTTTATTTCTTCTTATTGTCTTATTGCTTTAGCAGGGACTTCCAGAGCTATGTTTAATAAGAGTGGTGAAAGGGGGCACCCCTGCCTTATTCTTGATCTTTAGGGGATTGCTTTTAATTTTTGCCCATTGAGTATAATGTTGGCTGTGGGTTTGTCATAGATGGCCTTTATCATGTTGAGGTATGTTCCCTGTATTCCCACTTTCCTGAGAGTTTTGACCATGAATGAGTGCTGGATTTTATCAAATGCTTTTTCTGCATCTATTGAAATTATCATGTGGTTTTTCTCCTTCCTTTTGTTTATGTGATGAATCACATTGATTGATTTACAAATATTGTACCATCCTTGCCTCCCCAGAATAAATCTCACTTGATCATGATGTATGATTTTTTTCATGTATTGCTGGATCAGGTTTGCTAATATTTTGTTGAGGATTTTAGCATCTAAGTTCATCAGGGATATTGGCCTATAATTTTCTTTCTTTGTGTTGTCTTTGCCTGGTTTTGGAATCAGAATTATGCTTGCCTCATAAAAGGAGCTTGGAAGTCTTCCTTACTCTTAAATTTTTTGAAATAGCTTGAGAAGAATAGGAGTTAGTGTTTCTTTGAATATTTGGTAGAATTCACCAGTGAAGCCATCTGGCCCAGGGCTTTTGTTTGTTGGGAGTTTTTTGATAACTGTTTTGATCTCATTTGTTGTAATCAGTCTGTTTAGGTTTTCTGATTCTTCCAGATTGATGTTTGAAAGACTATATGTTTCAAGGAATTTGTCCATTTCACCTAGGTTGTTTAATTCTTTTGGCATACAATTCTTCATAATATTTTCTTATAATATTTTGTTTTTCTGTTGTGTCAGTTGTTATTTCTCCACTCTCATTTCTAATTTTATTTATTTGAGTCCTCTCTTTTTTTTTCTTGGTGAATCTGGTTAAATGTTCATTGATCTTGTTTACCCTTTCAAAGAAACACCTCTTGGTTTCATTGATCCTCTGTATTTTTTCTTTAGCCTCTATGTCATTTATTTCTGCTCTGATCTTTATGATTTCCTTCCTTCTACTACCTCTGGGCTTTACTTACAGTTCTTTTTCTAGTTCTTTTAGATACAGGGTTAGGTTGTTTATTTGAGCTTTTTCTAGGCTTCTTAGGTATGCCTGTAGTGCTATGAACTTCCCTCTTAGTACTGCTTTTGCTGTGTCTCATAAATTTTGAGTTGTTGTATGCTCATTATCATTTGTTTCTAGGAATTTTTTTTAATTTCTTCTTTGATCTCATTGTTAACCCATTTGTTACTGAATAAGATGCTATTTAGTTTTCATGTGTTTGAGTATTTTTCAGTTTTTCTGTTGTGGTTGATTTCTAGTTTCATGCCATCGTGATCAGAGAAAATTCTTGATATGATTTCAATCTTCTTAAATTTGTTGAGACCACTTTTGTGCCCTTACATGTGGTCTATCCTAGAGAATGTACTATGGACACTTGAAAAGAATATATATTCTGCTGCTTTAGAGTAAAAGGTTCTGAAGATATCTATTAAATCCACTTGATCTAGTGTATCCTTTAAGTCTGCTGTTTTTTTTGTTAATTTTCTTTCTTGAGGATCTATCTAATGATGTTAGTGGGGTATTGAAGTCCCCTACTATTATAATATTGCTGTTGACCTCGCCCTTTATAGCCATCAAAGTCTGCTTTATATATTTAGGTCCTCCTATATTAGGTGTGTAGATATTTATAATGGTTACATCTTCCTGTTGGATTGCTCCCTTTATCACTATGTAGTTACCTTTATCTTTTACTATAGCCTTTGTTTTAAAGTCTATTTTGTCGATATAAGTATTGCTACCCCAGCTTTTTTTTTTATTTCCATTTGCATGAAATATTTTTTTTCATCCTTTACCTTCAATCTATGTGTATTTTTTGTTCTGAGGTGTGTCTTTTGTAGACAGTATATGTATGGGTCCTGTTTTCTTATCCACGCAGCTACCCTATGTTTTTTGATTGAATCATTTAATCCATGTACACTTTATGTTATTATTGATATGTGGTTGTTTATTACCATTTTATTCTTTAAAGCTATATTCTTCCTTTACTATATTCTTTCCCCACTTTGTTCTTTTTACAAAAGGCCCCTTAACATTTCTTGCAGCATTGGTTTGGTTGTAATGAATTCCTTGAATTGTTTTTTTTTTTTTTTTGTCTGGGAAGCTTTTTATTTATTCTTCAATTTTAAACGATAGCCTTCATGGATAAAGTAGTCTTGATTGTAGGCTCTTTTTCTGCATTACTTTGAGTATTTCTTGCCATTTCCTTCTGGCCTCAAGAGTTTCTGTTGAGAAATCTGATGTCATTCTTATGGGGGCTCCTTTGTAGGTGATAGCCTTTTTTTCACTAGCAGCATTTAATATTTTCTCTTTATCTCTTAACTTTGGTATTTTAATTATGTTGTGTCTTGGTGTGGATTTCTTTTGGTTTCTCTTTAATGGAATTTTCTGTGCTTCTTGAACTTGTGTGGCTTTGTCCTGCATCAATTTAGGGAAGTTTTCAGCTATGATTTGATTGAATAAGGTCTCTATCCCTTGTTCTTTTTCTTCTTCTTCCAGAACCCTTATGATGTGGATGTTGTTTCTCTTTAGGTTGTCACAGAGCTCTCTCTTAGAGTTTCCTCAGATTTTTTCTTTCTTTTTTTATTTTCTTACAGAGACAGAGAGAGAGTCAGAGAGAGGGATAGATAGGGACAGACAGACAGGAACGGAGAGAGGTGAGAAACATCAATCATTAGTTTTTTGTTGCCGTCACAACACCTTAGTTGTTCATTGATTGCTCTCTCACATGTGCCTTGACCGCGGGCCTTCAGCAGATCGAGCAACCCCTTGCTGGAGCCAGCAACCTTGGGTCCAAGCTGGCAAGCTTTTGCTTAAGCCAGATGGGCCCGCACTCAAGCTGGCGATCTCGGGATCTTGAACCTGGGTCTTCCGCATCCCAGTCCGACGCTCTATCCATTGCGCCACCGCCTGGTCAGGCTCCTCAGATTTTTTCAGTCTCTTTTCTTTTTGCTGCTCCGTTTCCATGTTTTTGTTTATCTTGTCTTTTAAATCACTGATTCAATCCTCTGCTTCATCCAGCCTGCTTTTAATTGCTTCTAGTGTAGTCTTCATTTCTGATATTGTAATTGTCATTTCTGACTGGTTCTTCTTTATTATTTCAATTTTCTTTATGATGCTTGTTATCTTTTTGTGCTTATTGTGTCCATCCATTGTTGTTCTAAGATCTTTAAGCATTCTAACAATTATTATTTTAAACTCTGTATCCAGTAGTTTGCTTATTTCCATCTCACTCAGTTCATTATCTGAGGGTTTCTCGTATTGATTCATTTGGATTGCACTTCTCTGTCTTCCCATTTTGTCTGTGTTGCCCTGGACCTCCCTGGCCCGGGCCTGATGCTGATCAGTGGGAGGTCATTGTCTATGACTGATTCTTATCCACCTTTTGGGAGCTACATGTAATCCAAATCTTGTGGCTGTCTCTGCTGGGTCCCGGTGCTATTGTAAATATCAGCTGCACCCCTAGGCTTGCTTTTATCTAATCTTGGCCTGGGATAAGTTCTTTTAAAAGTTCAAGTTCCCCTAAAATATGTTTTTTGTTGCCTCTTATTGTTGGCTAGTTGTTGGGCTCAGTACTGTAATTCAGTGATTAGGTACTGTATTAGATGTGGCCTACTCTGTAGCCTTAGGTGTCATTCTATTCAGACATTTTATTTACTTATTTTATTTATTTTGTTTTTTTTCTTTTTTTTCAGCATTCAGTAGGGTGTAGTCACGGGTCCAGTGGGTGTGGCCCCTGTGTTCCTGTTGTGTAGACTGTCTACCGGGCCACCCTGCTGTTGCTGCCTGGGGCTTTTGAGCTCAGGTGCTGCTGGCCCCAGCCTGCCCCTACGGCCTCCGCTGCCCTGGTTGGGCATGGCCGTGTTGCCAGTGCTGGGTACCTGTTCGGACTGCTTCCGTGGCCGCCCCAGCCTCTGCTGCCTCTGAGAGCTGGTCTGCGCCATGGGTGCTGTTGCTCACGGGTTTGGGCATCTGTCCCCACTTTTACCCCCAGGGGTGGGACCGCATATGCCTGTTCACACTACTTCCTGGACTGCCTCGGCCTCCGCTGTTGTGGAGGGCTAGTCAGCATCGCCTGAGGTCTGCGCATTGGCTAAGTCCTCAACAGCCCAGCCCCCTCCCTTGGGGGGCTGCATGCGCCTGCTCAGATCACCATTGGGTCTCTTCTACTCTCGCTGCTGCTGAGGCTGTGCCCGCACCCTGAGCAGGTTTGCACCGGGGCGGATCTCCACAGCAGTTACTGCGACTTCTGCCCTTGCTGGTGGGCCTCTGCCGCGCCAAAGGCGGGCCCACTAAGCGAGCAGGACTGTGTGTGAACCCGGACCTCCGCAGTGGCAGTGGCAGTTCCCAGCTTCGTGGCCGGCTTGCACGTGCCCGCCGGAACTTCCGCAGCTGTACCCTCCTGCCTCCAGCCTGCCGCCCGGGTGAGCACTGAGCAGTGCTGGGGGAGGGGGTAGCTTAGACCTCTGCACTGCCTATTTGTATCTCTAACATGGCTCCTGGCTCTAAGCGCCTTTGTTCTAGCTAGGGTAGGGGAGCCTCTGGTGGACGGGGCACCTTCTTTCCTTTGCTTGTGATGCTGTTCCCAGGAAAAATGTTCATTTTAAATTTTGGCAGTGACTCAGCCCAGAGGTTAGGGTGTTCTCCGGGAGCTTCGGCAAAGTGGTTGTAAGCAAGGCTCTCCATGCAGTTCCTTTAATATGGGCCTAAGAGTCCTGCCTCCTCTCAAACCATTTCTAGGCTTTTTTGTTAGCCAAATATAGTCCATAAGCCCCTTCCAGGCTCCAGAGCTCTAGGCTGGGATTCTGGTTTTGGGAATAAGGACCTACAACTTGCTGGGCAGCCCTCCCCATCATGAGAGACCCTCCCAGGCGCCACTCGCTCCGTGGAGTGGGACAGCCTTTTCCACGTCTCCGCCTTTCCTACCAGTCTCAGTGTGGGTTCTTTGGTGGTCCCTGGCTGTAGAATACTCTTAGTTTAGTCCCAAGTTTGTCTTTCACGATGAGTGTTCTCAGATTTAAGTTGTAATCCACCTTGGTTCTGAGAATTGGGAGTTGCCTACTCTGTGGCCATCTTGGAACCCTCCGAAGACTTGTTTTCCAATTGGGAAGAATAGCTCAGCCTCTTGCTAACAAACCATAATTGTAAAACTCCTCCTTTAAAAATTACTCAAGGAAACTGAGCCTTCAGATTCAGTGTGAGATTACACTGGGCAGAATTTTATAGTTTAGTTCAGGAATTGAACCCGAGAGTTGTGTTTGTCAGTCTCACTGGCAATCTGTGGTTGAATGAGAATGATTCCTCTAGTGTTGGTTCCTGTTTGGATCCTACTTTGGTGATGTCTAAGAGAAATTGGGATACAGCCATTTTTGTTAGTATGTTATCTGTGGGTGCCTTCCATCACTTAGGATGCTACCCTGCTGCTTAGAAAAAGAAAAGAGATGCCTTGTTGTTTATGCCAGGTGAAGATGATTATTTCTTGTAATTATAGTGTTTTTTTTATTTTAAAAAATCACCTGGAAGCATATGAATTTGTCCCTAATTCCTAAGATCAAATATGCTAGCAATTATCAGCATTTCTTCTACAACTCTGCAATACCTTTTCAAGGGGCACTGTTGATCCTCAGAGATCTCGGTGCACTTCCAAACATTACTTGTGAACATTTCTAAACATCTCTTGGAGATAGATACTCAAATGGTATTTTTTTCTTAGCTTTTATAGATGAGGAAATGGAGCTACAGATGGGATGCTCTGCCCTGTGTTGTTTGTAGAATCAGATATTGATGCCTAAGTCATTCTCATTAAAACCCTTCTGAGGACATTCTTCTGTGTCTTTACATAAAATTGTTCTTGTTTTTCTTTGACAGTTTTAAGCTTTGCCTCATTATCAATAATGCTTGGGTTTTTTTTTTTTTTTTTTTTTTACAACCTTTTGATTGGGACAAAATGCTGGTCTAGCCTTGCAGAACCAGAGGAGGCCCTGAGAGGTACCAGTTACTTTATCAAAGGGAAGGTGTGGGGCGGGTGCTACTGCCTCCCTCTTGGCAGCGGACTTAATTCTCTGCCACTCTGCCCCTCCCCCATCTTCCCCACCTGAACTAATATTTGCCACCTCTCAGAGGGTTGCTGTGAATAGTGAAGAATTTAATGTTGATAAAGTGCTGTGAACCTTTGGGAAGAAGGCTCTTCTGTAAGCACGCCGTTAGTATCGGCCGCACAGCTAATCACAAGGTTCCTGAGTGGTCAGGAGGCACTCTTGGAGTAGGCTCACCAGATCCCCCGTTTTGGTGAGAAGAGACTCTGGAATGGGATCTGAAGCTCCTTTGAGAATGCACATCTGGTTTGAAATGGTGAAATCCAGGATGCACATCTGGTTTGAAATGGTGAAATCCAGGTGATCCTTTGAGCAGCAGCACAGTACCGTCTCCTCACTGCTTCTGTTGCCTGCTGATTTGGGGAGCAGCAGCTGCCTCCCTCGGAAACCCCTCTGGAGTCTTGGCATGCCACGCTCGTCATCTTGCTAAGCCCTGAACTCTTCCTGCAGAAGAAAACTCTCGAAAGGCTAGTCCAGAATATGACAGCGAGAGGTCATGACAAGACTGGCTTATGTAAAGTTAAGGATGAGTCATGTCACTCCTAAAGGAATTGGCATCAATTTATTACATAAAACCAAACACTGAAAGAAGAAAGCCTATAGTCTCATTAAGGAACCCAGACAAAAATCCCACTTAATCCATCTTACTTTTCCTTTTCCTCTAACTCAGCTGGTGTGCAGGTGTAGGGCCATTTGGCAGAAGCTTTGAACATTTGGAAAAGGGAGTCATTACTGAAAGTCACTGACACACACTTCCCTTGGAATGCTGCTGATGTCATGGAAAGCTGGGACCTTAGCAATAACCCCTAACAACCAGAGCTACAGTAAACAGTAAATGTTACCTCCACCAAGGCATTGGTTTTTGAAGAGTTTTAACAGGCTAGGGCTTGCCAGCCACAACTCGTAAAAATGTTCTTATAATTTTACCCTGCTCTCTAAAAGCACTGGATAACTTCTGGGGTTTCTCTGCCACTTGGGGATGCAAAGCCAAGTTCACGTCAGTTTCAAGGTTCACTAGTCAGAATTTACAGCGCTTCTTTTCCAGTCCTTCCCATACTCCCCTGCCATGCTTGCAGGGTTAGGCCTAGTAGATTTAATACTTTTTCAAAGAAGTCTCTTGTCCTACTGAGTTGCCTCAGTTTCTGGTGATTGGCTGATTCTGTGTGTTAGGTTTTGCTTAGTGTTTTATTAGCCTGCTGGTTAATCCTGTCTGGTTCATTTGTAGCCCTCAGTCTATAGGTTATAGTCCAACCAATTTGAAACTGTTGGGCAGAGTGATATCTGTAGTTCAGATTCTGAAGTAAGTGTACAGCCAGAAAATAAGCATCATGTGTTGTCATGGAGAACTGACAAAAATGGTTGTTGTCAACAGTTTAAGAAGGCAAAAGAAGACATGAGATCAGGAGGACGTTTTCCCCATGATTGGCTGCCTTTCAGGAGAAGTTGGTGGACTATTACTATGTAAAACAAATGCAGTGTGGCTTCTTTTAGACCTGTCCACACGATGGGAAGAAGCAGAATGCTAGCATTGCTTTTGCAAGGCCTTGTGAAGGTGCACATAATTCCTCATCCAAGCTAGGCTACTTCTGAGAGTGAAGGGGCTCTACTAACAATTACTCTGGAACAATAGGAATAAACGAGGACTGTTCCAGAGAAAGGAGGCATTGTGCCAGGACCCCCCTAATGCATTGAGGAGGTAGTCTTCACAATGACAGAGAGAGTGGACCCATTTGTGCAACCTGAGTTGTCTCAGTTATAAGAGAACAAGTCTACTCTTAGAATTAGTGGGCTAAGTAATGAAATGTTACAGCAAGATACCCCTAAGTTAAAACCTCAAAGTGAAAAGGTGGCCTGAGATCTCTGGGGGTCCCAGGAAATCCTTTCAAGGCCGTCTGCGAGGTCCAACTATTTTCACCGTAGTATTAAGACATACTGTATTTGCCTTTTGCATTCTCATTTACTCATGCGTGTACAGTGGAGCTTTCTAGAGGACACATGAAGTATGGTATTATAATACCTGGAATGAGCCTGACCAGGTGGTGGCGCAATGGATAGAGTGTCGGACTGGGACACGGAGGACCCAGGTTCAAGACCCCGAGGTCACCAGCTTGGATCCAAGGTCGCTGGCTCTAGCAAGGGGTTGCTCAGTCTGCTGAAGGCCCGCTGTCAAGGCACATATGAGAAAGCAATCAATGAAGAACTAAAGTGTCAAAACGAAAATCTGATGATTGATGCTTCTCATCTCTCTCCGTTCCTGTCTGTCTGTCCCTGTCTATCCCTCTCTCTGACTCTCTCTCTGTCCCTGTAAAAAAAAAAAAATAATACCTGGAATGAGAAACCACATACCAGGTTCTAGCTGTTGTCTATTAAGCCAGACATTAAAAGGTTTGCAAGAATGTAAAAGCAATGCCTCTCTTCTCACAAAATTATTTTTTGTATTAGAAAATAAAGTTATTATCATAAGAATATATTATTTTTGTTAAGATGTTTTGGGTTTATTGCTTTACTTCTAAATGAATTAATAAATACTTTAAAATTTCATCAGTTTTTATTTCTGATATTGTAATCACATGCCCAAAAATAAAAGTAATGTGTCCTTAATAGTTTAAAGAGTATAAACAGGTCCCCAAACCATAACTTTTGAGAATTCCTGCTCTAGACCTTTCTCTTTCCCTGAGAATTAGCATGCAGGTAAAGTGAGATGATCATTTCCCTGATGAGAGCGATCAGATTTACTCACTACATCCACTTGTATTCAGTGCAGCTGCTGTAGAACCTAGCAAAGTGCCTCACGCACAGTTAGCGCTCCATATGAGTGTGGCTAGGCAAAGCTCCTGTGACTCTGAAAAATTACCACGTTCTCTCATGTTTGGGCGTTATGTTAATGCTGATGTTTAGTTTGTTTTAAGTCTTTGTTTCTAGGTATTTAATATGTCTTAGTACTCTGTTTAAAATTTTATTTTGACATAAGAATTTCATTTTTTGTTCAAAAGTTTTAGGGAATAGATCAAATTCTTATATGCAATGAGTATGTTAGATAAGAAGAGTGACTGGCCTTTTTTATTTTAAAACCTGGCTAGTATTTATTCCTCATCTTAGCAAGTGCTTCAGTTAGCCTTCCTGAACCTTCCTAAGCTTGCCTAGTACTACCCCTCGTATGTGCTTCCGAAACATCCTTTATCACTGACGTATGTACTTACCTCAGTCATTCCACATGCATTTCGATTTCCCCCAGTTAACTTTCAGTGCCTTTGTGTCACAGAGTGTCTTTAAGCTCAATATTCCCAAAATTGAATAGTGTTTGGAATAGGGAAACACTTAAAAAAAATAGCTGTTAGATGAAAATGTACAGAAGGAAGGAAAAGTTAGCTAATTTTACCAGTTAGAGAAGTATCTTCTCCATACCAGCCCAGTCAATAGAGGACATTTATTATATCTTTAAAATACATTTGGTGCCGTCTAGCATCTTGTTTCCATAGATGATCAACTTTTAGATCTTATTTTTCACTGAGCTGTTCCTTTTTTCAGACATTGATACCATCCAAAAGCTTTGTTATTCTTGTTTTTAACTGTTGTGGCTTACTGGATCAAAGCAGCTGAATTTGACACAAGTTCAATGTTGTACCTTCAAGAATTAACTCATCTTTCTGGACTTGAGATACCCTGTATGTTTCCCCCCAGGTAATTTTGGATTTCAACAAGAGACCTGTTCTTCTGAATAATGATGTTAGTGGGGAAGTGGGCATACAAAGACTTCATCTTATAATGGAAGCCCTGCGTAACGCCCTTGACCAGGTTTGGTACATGACAGCAGATGGTGCGAACCCTGGCTGGTCATTTCTATTTCCCCACCATTTGTCAACCTGGAGCCTGTTACTAAGGAGACTGAATTCTCCATTGATGTGACTGATGTCCATCCTCAGGGTTCCTCTGGGCCCCTTCACTATAACTGTGGACACTTCAGAGTGAGGTGAACATTTTCTGGAATGTCAACTGTCTTAACTGTTGAGAATGGTCTTCTCACAGAAGATGTGGCAAAAAGAGGTGAAGGTTTTATTTAGTGTTACGTAACATGGTTTCTGTGGCACAGATTTTCTTTTTTAGTAGAAGAAACTATAATTTGAGAAAGGATAGATTGCTTTGTTATGACTTTACATGTAGACTGATCTGTATCCATCTACCCCTCCACACTCACAAACTCCATTTCAGAGTCAGAATCTTTTAAGCCTGTAAAGGTTATCTATTTCTGAGAATGTAAGTCTTTCTCAATATCAGAAATTTCCACTGGCAAAAAAAGGGGAAAATTGTGTAATAACTTTTGTAATTTAAGTTCAGTTTTGTCACAAATAACATTTTATTCTTTTTTATGTTTGTTTTTTCTTATTTACCTTCAAGTGAAGATATTCCCTTCTGTTCCTTGAGCTAGAAATACTATTTTTTTTAAAAAAAAAACCTGCCTAATTTAATTTAAGTGATGTCTCCAAGGCCTGAAACTAATCTGCTACTTTGCAAATCGATGTATCAGGATAAACTGAGGCCACGGTTTTTTTTGGTCCTCATGTTTTTTATGTTTGTGGTTTTTTTTTTCGTTTTTTTTTTTACAGGGGCAGAGAGAGAGTCAGAGAGAGGGATAGACAGGGACAGACAGACAGGAACGGAGAGAGATGAGAAGCATCAATCATCAGTTTTTTGTTGTGACACTTTAGTTGTTCATTGATTGCTTTCTCACATGTGCCTTGACCGCGGGCCTTCAGCAGACCGAGCCACCCCTTGCTGGAGCCAGCGACCGTGGGTCCAAGCTGGCGAGCTTTTGCTCAAGCCAGATGGGTCTGCGCTCAAGCTGGCGACCTCGGGGTCTCGAACCTGGGTCCTCCGTTTCCCAGTTCGACACTCTATCCACTGCGCTACCGCCTGGGCAGGCATCCTCATGATTTAGTAATACTGGCAAGTATATATAAGTGAAAGTCAAAAATCTAAGTTTATGTAGCTAGCTTTTAATGACACACATTCTGCTTGGCTTTAGGTTGGGTGTTTTTTCTGAATGTTATTACTTATATAAGTTTGCAAGTTTC
Organism: Rhynchonycteris naso; assembly: GCA_037038555.1. Lineage (NCBI taxonomy): Eukaryota > Metazoa > Chordata > Mammalia > Chiroptera > Emballonuridae > Rhynchonycteris > Rhynchonycteris naso. The sequence goes on along the minus strand of CM072999.1, from coordinate 31,830,592 downwards.
TTTTCCTCAAGATCTAGCATTTTGAATAATTACTTGAACTTATATGTGAATTTTTGAAAGCAGAGCAAGAGAGAGTGCATTACAATTCTTATCATGCAAAAAGGGATGGGCAAGGGAGACTGGTGTTGGCTGAGACGGAGCCTAAAGGAACATTGGCTTTTGTGGACAGGGCTGGATGGGAGTAGGACAGCTGGTCACTCGCCCTGACTTTGCTGCTCCCTAAACATCAGCATGATTTCAGATCACCGCCCTTCTCTGTCTACTTGGTCCCCATCTGTAAAAGGAGCCTGGATTAGATGGTCTCGGAGGTACCTAGCAGATCATCTAATTCTACAGTTTGTTTTGTACTCTTGTCAGGATCTCCTGTTCTTCTAAGTCCCTCATTGACAAATTCGGTGTGGGAGGAAATGACACAGGCTTGAATAACCAAAATGGGTTTTGTCCACATGTATGTGCTAATCCCCAAAGAGAAAGAAAATACAAGTGAGCCAGGGGCTGAACACGGACATGGTGACAGTGAGGGAAACATTGAAGCAGACAGCTGAAAGCTTCATTCCTGGCCCGCCCGCTATGAGAAAGGCTGAGCCTGCCAAGCCCTCCAGGCGATCGAGGCCAGAACTCTGGCTAACTCTGATTTTGAGCTCCCCTCGTACCACACACACAAACCACACAGGAAAATAGCCTCTCTTCCTTTGTATTTGTGCCTTTTGGCTACACTTCTGTATGTGCCAAATCCTCGCCTAGGCCCCTCCTTGCAGCTGTCACTGTGTTCTGTCTACTGCTTTCAGGAGCTTTGAGAAGCAGCTGCAGCCTTCAGCGTGGGCACAGTGGCGGTGTCCTTGGCGGTGGGGTCGTCAGGGTGTGTGGACACTGTCAGAACCAACAGCTGCCTTGACCTGGTATATAGCACTCTGACCAGTGCTCCTGCTCTCCTTCCTTGGCAAAGGACAGAGCTGATGGCTCCCCCTACCCCCTGCCCTGCCTCTTTGGGGAGTCTTTTCCCCCTCTGCATTCCTCAGCCTTTCTGTCTGCAAACATCCTGTGGAAGGCTTGGGTTTGTCTTAGGCTCTTTTGTCAGACTGCTCATCTTTTTCTTTCTTTTCTCCACATAAAACACATTTATATAGCTAGAGAGCTTAAGAGGGACAACCAGAGCCCCTGTGCTCTCTCAGAAGCTCAGGAGTGCGACCCCTTCCCCTTGCTGACAGAGTGACTGTCTCAAACCACGAAGGCTCCCCTGGCCCTGGAGCTCTTGGCTGCCCGTTGTGCACCCACCCTGCTGGGTTTGGTGTCATTTCGCCTCTGGCCTGTGACATTTGCCCATGGAGCTTGTCTGCATATGCTCACATTGGCTCTTAGTGATGGCAACTGTGCGAAGAGCATTTGGTTCTCATCATTTTAGAAAACTGAGGAAGAACCAGGAAATCTGATTGAAGAATCTTGGCCGAATAGGAGAAGCCATTTATTATGAAGGTTTTAAATCATTGTACTATGCTCAGACTGATCGTGCTGGCCTGAATATTGAAAGCAAAGCAAAAAAAAAAAAAAAAAAAAAAAAAAATTCACCATCTTTTCTATTAGAACATTGTTTTTTTATTAGAACAGAGCTTTTTAAAATACCAATTGTTCTTCTCTGCCACTCTTTATAGAAACTTCATCAATTCTCTTGCATTATGCCTGGCAGTGCCCACCCATGCATCTTTATATAAGAGGTACCCCCACATAGTCTTTAGAACCTTATGGAAAAAACAAGACTCAAAGCCTGTCTGTATTTGGGTTTGTCTGATGGTTCCTCATGTCTGTATGTATTTTGTATTTTATTTAAATAATAATTTAAATGTTAATTGATGTTCAATTCAAACAGGTGAGTCTGTTTGATAAAAGGCTTCAGTGATAGGACCTTGTATGTATATGGTATGTACATACCATATAAAATCTTTTTTGGTTGGGCGCATGCAGGAATCTGTTCCTCTGCCTCTTCGCTTCTGCGTCTCACTTAAGAAAAAAAAACTTTTTTATTCATACTGGGAAAATAATACTACAGAGCCAGTTGTCTTTCATTTCTGCCTGTCTGTTCTCCTCACCCAGACTTGTGTGGCTCTGTTGTTGTTCCTGCCCCAGTTAACCCTTCGGTCTCTCATCCTTTCTCCATATTCCTCGTTTTGCATTATCTATAATTTATAGAACCATAGTATGGTAAAACATTGGAGCCAGAAGGGCCCTTAGATGTTAGCTACCCAAACTCTTCATGTTATAGATGAGAAAAAGAAAGCCTACGGAAGGAACATGATTAGGCCAAGGTCACACACCAGCCAGAGTCTAAGCTCACAAGTGTTTTTCTCCTGTACAACCCCAGACTCCATGTCTGGGGAATTTTCCAAAGCACTGGACTAGTAATAAATACCAAATGGAGAGGGGTTACATCTTACTGGAAAGGGCACAGGTTTGGATTTGAATATCTTGCTCTGACACCTACTGGCAGGGTAAGTGGGGCAAGTGACTAAAGCTTTTGGGGACTTTGTTTTTTCTTCTGTAATATGGGAATAACAATAATACTTTAGGATTATTGTGAGCATTTAATTATATAATCTGTTGAAAATATCTGTTTTATATTTTGTTCAATAAATTATTACTATTATTAAAAATATATTGATCATAGGGAAATGTCTTATTAAATGTATGACTAATAATTTAAAGTAGGTATTTTGTAATTGGCTATTCATAGCCTCTCTTATTCAGTAGTATTCTCCTAAACTCAGCATTTAAATATGAATGGAGTGAGTTGTCGGGAAATGAATTCCCGAAAGTTATTTATACCATGACTGTGATTCAAGCATTTCCCTTTTCTTTATGGCTTTCATCTGTACTTAGCTGCAGTGTATCTTGTCCAAAAATTTTTGTGCAAGTTGAACTCATTCAAAGAAGACATCTGGAGTTTCTTGGGGTTTGGTCCCTGCTTTTCATTTAGCTAAACACTAGGATATAAATCTAGAGCATAATCTGTAAGGAATGTTACATTCATATTTTTGAGAAGCTTGAGATGTTTAGTGTTATTCTGAAACTCATTGAGCTGTGTGATGAACAGCTTCAATGTGAAATTATATGTACCTGTTTGAAGTATAAATAGAATATCTTATGCTCAATGTGAAGGGGCCCAAGATTATTCTGTTAAAAGGAAGCAGAAATACATTGTTGAACCCAATAGTATGGGGAAAAGGAATGAGTTGGCAACAAAAGCTAAGATGGAGTTAACAAAAGCCAGAAACAACAAAAGAAAGTTTGTAAGCTTCAGAAGAGGTGATTGAGGGAGAATTTCAGTTGAGGGCTTTTCAGATTGCATAGATGTCGTTGGCTGACTGGAATGTACTTCATCTTAAAGTGGATGTAAGGACCTTGAGAAACTAGACAGAAAAGATTTTGGTTCTCTAATAAATAGAGAGCTCCGAAGAAAGAGCTTTGGCTTAGACTGTAGAAAGAAGTACAAGTCGAAAGAGTCACTGTATGCTTTTCTCCTTATGGAACTGCTAATTGCCAAGGAAATTTCAAGCTCATGTAATTTGGTCCATAACTGTGGTTAGATACATAAAAGCTGTAAACACTCTTAGGGCTTTCTTTCTAATTTTTTTCAGTAAGATAAGATAGAAAGAGAGGGCAGAAGTGAGGCTGAGCATAATGGCTGTCTCTTGTGCCTGCTTGTACCTAGTATCATACATTGGATTAAGAACTAACTGTAGGCCAGAAGTTTCTAAAACGTAAAAGTAGACATGCTTTTGGAGGAATATTGGATATCAAATGTACTCAGGAAATGGAGGTGCTATTTTGCTATATTTTGGGCTCAATCAGATGGGATCAACTCAGAGAAACTTGGCAAGCATTAGACTCACTGCTTAGAACCGCACTGAAATAGTTGTGGTAGCAAAATAATTTCTCCAGGAGTCTTATTCCACTTGAGGCGTAACAGCCAGATAGATTCCTGGTCTTTGAGGGAAGAGTGCCAAAGTTGATGAATTTTAGAATAATCCACTGAAGTCTATAAACTCAGGAGAAATAGTTCAATTACATGATACTGGAATTATGCGTTTCCGTAGTTTTCATACAGAAGACATACTTTGAGTAAGTGTGTCCTGGAATCTACTCTTTATAATTAGCTCTTCCCTAATCTCATATCCTCCTATTGAGAATTAATATATTTCAGTTTATTAAATGAGAAGATTATAAAATAATTTGACTTTAAGAACTTGTATTTGGCTGCTTCTGTATTCTGTTTGAAATTCTGACATATTAACCTTGCCATTTTTTTAAGCTTTCTGGCAAGAGCTCTCCATGACCTAAAATTTGCCTTCCTGTTTAATCATTCTCTGAGCTTTTTTATACTCTAGCAAAGTAGGCTACACCTGCCACTACACTTTATCATTGTTCATATTACTTATCCCTTATAGTCTGACATCTACCCAATATCATCCAATTTTATTCCCTTAAAGTGCCCAGTCCACTAGTTTATATAGAATATGTTTTTATTAAATGTTTTTAATTTAATGAAGAAGTAGTTCTTTATATTTTAAACAATTGACTATGATGGAGAGAGACTCGCATAACTATATTTATGTGAGTCTATTTCTGGGCTCTCTATTCTGTTCCTGATCTAGTTATCTATTCATTCACTAATACCATACTGTATAGATTATTGTAGTGTTATAGTAAGTCTTGAAGTTGGGTAGTTTCAACTTTTTAACTTTTTAATATTGTGTTACTGTTTTATTTTTTGCCTTTCTATATAAACTTTAGAATCAGTTAGTCCATATCTATAAAGTAACTTGGGATTTTGATTGGAATTGCATTGAAGCTATAGATCAAGTTGGAAAGAACCAACATCTTGACAATATTGAGTCTTCCTGTTTGTGAACATGAAATATCTCTCCATTTATTTAGATTGTCTTTGATTTCTTTAGTCAGAGTTTGGTAGTTTCCTTATATAGATCTTGTACATATATTTTTTAGGTGTATACTTCAGTATTTCTTTTTTATAGTGCTAGTGTAAATGGAGTTATGTTTTTAATTTGAAATTTCAGTTCATTGCTAGTATATAAGGAAGTAACTGACTTGTAAATCAACCTTGTATTCTGTCTTCTTTTGGATTAATTTTTTTATTCTACTTTACCTCCTTGTTGTCTTATTAGCTGTAACTCTATATTTAGTTATTTTTGTGGTTGCTTTAGGATTTGAAGTATACATCTTTAACTTATCACAGTCTATCTTTAAGTGATATTATGCCACTTCATATGTAGTACAAGAAACTTATAGTACCTTGCATTTTACTTACATATGTTATAAGTCCTATAGTACAGTTTAGTTTAAGTAACCAATTATCTTTAAAATATATTTAAAAACTAAGAAAATATATTATGTATTTACCCAGTAGTTACCATTTTCAATGTTCTTCATTCTTTTGTGTAGATCCAAATGTTATTTTTCTCTTGCCTGAAGGACTTTATAATTTCTTATAGTATAGGTCAGTTGCATCACTTTAGTTGTTAACTGATTATTTCTCATACTTGCCTTGACTGCGGAGTCTCCAGCCAACCCAGTGACCTGATGCTCAAACCAGTGACCTTGGGCTTTAAGCTAGTGACCTTTGGGCTCAAGCAGTAACCATGAGATCATGTTGATGATCCCACAGTTAAGTTTGCGACCCCATGCTCAAGCTGGTGAGCCTGTACTCAAGCCAGCGACCTTGGAGTTTTGAACCCAGGCACTCAGTGTCCTAGGTCGATGCTCTATCTACTGTGCCACCACTGGTCAGGCCATCAGCTTTTATGCTTTTGAAGAGGTCTTTATTTTACCTTTGTTTTTGAAAAATAGTTTTGCTGGGAATAAAATTCTAGGTAAACAGTTTTTTCTCTCAGTTTTATAACATTGCTGCCTCACTGTTTTTTCACTTCATTGTTTCTATAGAAACTACTCGCATCCTTATCTTTCTCTGTGCATCACATATCATTTTTCATTATGTTTCTTTTAAGTTTTTCTCTTCTCGTTGGTTTTGAACAATTTAATTATGATGTACCTTTGTGTAATTTTCTTCATGTTTTTAGTGCTTGGGGTTTGTTTATATTTTTTGATATGTGGGTTTATAGTTTACATCAAATTTGGCAAAATCTTGGCCATTATATTTTAAAATATGTTTTTTCTCTCTTTATCATCTTTCTTTTCTGTTACAAATATATTAAGTCACCTGCAGTTGTCCCATGGCTCACTGATGCCCTTCATTTGTTTTTCTCTCCATGTTTCATTTTGAATAGTTTCTATTGTTGTCTTCAAGTTCTCCACAGTGTAAGTTACCATGAATCTCATTCAGTGTATTTGTCATTTCTTACATTGTAGTTTTCATCTCTCGATGTTTGAGTTGGGTCATTTTAGTATGTCTACCTAACTTTTCAGACATATGAAATATAGTTATAGTAACTATTTTATGTCCTTGTCTGTTCATTTTAGCACATGTATTAGTGCTGAGCCCATTTTAATGGTTGGTCTTTCTCCTCATGGGTCTGCTTGTTTGCACATCTGGTTATCTTTGATTGGATAGCAGACATTGTGACTTTACCTTCTCAGGTGCAGTGTATTTTGTATTCCTATAAATCTTGAGCTTTGTTTTGGGATGCAGTTAAATTACTTGGAAACAGTTTGGTCTTTTGGGATTTTGCTTTTAATATTTGTTTTGGCAGGACCAGAACCATTTAGTTTAAAGGTAATTATTCTCCACTATCAAGGTGAGACCTTTCTGAGTACTCTTTCTAGTGCTCCATGAATTATGAATGCTTCCAGTCTGGTTGGTAGGAATAGGCATTGTTCCTGGTCCTGTGTGAATACTAGGCACTCTTCTCTCTACTCCTCTCAGATCATTATTTCTCCTCTAGCTCAAGTAGTTTTCTCACATGCATGCACTAATCAGTGCCAATGATTTGAGGGAGACTCTCCACAGATCCGTCTTGTGAATTTTATAGCTGCCTTTTTTTCTTAGTGAAAAAATCAGGGAGTTTGCTTGACTCCACCTGGGTTTCCTCTCCCCACACCACAGCTTTCTAGTAAGCAGGGGCAACAATAGAGTTTTCCTCATTCGTTTTTTATATTTCAGAAACCACTATCATTTATTGCCTGATGTCTAGTGTCTTGAACAAAATGTTGTTTCATGTTTTGTCTTTGAAATTTTGGAGGGTGGTGGTTATAGGTAGTAGGGTAAATGGGGTTCCTGTTACTCCGTCTTGGTTAGAAGCACAGGAGCTTCTTTTAAGTTTCCAGTGGTGGTTGTAAAAATGGCTAGCAACAAAACGGAGAGTCTTTAACTGAAAAAGCCAGGCTATTTTATCATAAATGGAGAGTTTGGAGAGAGAATTAATTTCAGAATTACCATTATGTATCCTTCCTCCCACTTACATCCTTCACAAACATTTGCATAACAAAATTGCTTGTATACATTGTTGGCCACATCAATAGGTAGATTATTGAATTTTGAGGGAATAGATACACAAGCCACTAGATTTGTAAGTTTCATAGAACACATAATGTGAAAAGGAAATGATGAGAAGGGAATTGAGCTGGTGTTATTTTAATTTCTTTGTGTCAGTAAATAGCTGTGAGATTTTTGTTTTGCTTTGTTATTTGTGCTTCCTTGGGAAGCCAAGTGACTTTGGCAAGAAAAGAAGAAGGAAAAAGTACCAAAAAAAAAAAAAATGAGAAAAACGTTGGTCCTGTTCTTATAGCCCCTATAATGTTAGCCAAGTCAATAAATGCTTGCAAAAATCTAACTAGAATGTGATAAGGTAGTTGTTTCAACTGCTTTCTTCTTTTGTAGATAGTTTGGAAAGTAGAAAAGTTCATGGATAAACAGTAGTAATCAGACTGAAATTGTGAATTTAGGGCACAGTTTGCTAGTGTGAGTTTAATATTAACTAGGCCCTCGTGGTAGTCAGAGATGCTTCTAAGTTTGAGTAGTAACGCACAAGCTTTGGAGGTCATTAATGGAGTTTTATGTGGCTAATTAGCACTGAGTTTCTAAAGTAGGGTCTAGTGAAGTAAGAGCTAGATACTCTTTGTAAGATCTTTTATTTTTCTGTTTCGTACTTCTTAAAAGATGGACTTGGACTGTTGGCTTGGAATGGAACAATGAAACAGACTTTAAAATGAAGGCCTGACATGTTGGCTGCTTGCCTGCTCAGTCCGGCCAGCTCTGGCTCCAGGGAGAGAGAATGCTTTTTTTTTGTTTATTTGTTTGTTTCTAGACAATTTCCTGCGTCATCACATTTTTTTGTGAGCCAAGTGTTGAGGCTGCTGATGTTGACAGAGCCCTTGAAAAATGGAAGGAGTTCATCGCCACAGAGAAAGGCTTTTGAGTTTTTAGGTTTTAACATTTCAGAATATTTTTCTATTACGTGGTCATTTCTAGTTTTTTAATGCTTATTTGTGGAGGAAGACTGGTCTCCTCTTTACCTTGCTATCAGGTGGATCCCTCTTTTAAGTTGAGCAAGGACATTAGCGAAAACTATTTCTTTTGCATTTATGAAACTCAAAATAGCATGTCTTGCTTGGTATGGGTCTTAGTTTGGCAAGTTGTGCATGCGGTATATGCCAGAGGGTTAGGGAATATTTTATTTTTTTTTAATTTTATTTTTTTAAAATTCTTTTTATTTATTCATTTTAGAGAGGAGACACAGAGTGAGAGAGAGAGAGAGAAAGAAAGAGAGAAAGGGGGGAGGAGCTGGAAGCATCAACTCCCATATGTGCCTTGACCAGACCAGTGCAGGGTTTTGAACTGGCGACCTCAGTGTTCCCAGGTCGACGCTTTATCCACTGCGCCACCACAGGTCAGGCCGGGAATATTTTATTGTAAATTCTGTGTTAATTCATATTTAATTTCACTATAATGGGATCATTGCATACAGTGACATTTATTTGTGAAGTGTTCGGGAAAAAAGAAAATATGTTTGAATTACAATTATTTTCATTTATTTACTAATTTCCCTTTGTTAATAATGCACTGAAGGACATTCTTGACAATTGGAGAACAAATTTTGATACATCTTTTCTGGTAAGGTTTTGAACTTTTTTCATAGAGGTATAGACTCTTTCTCCTAACAGAGCCCTGAATCTGGTTCCAGGGCCTCTCCAATATGAAGAGGCTGCTGCAGTTTATAAAAGATTGACTTTTGGCACTGGGGGTGGAGGTGTCAGGAAGGCGGGATCAAGGGAGAGGGATTAGGTATGCAAACATTACCTAGTGTGTGTTATGTGCCAGGTGACAGCTATATGTTAACATTTTATAAACTGCCATTTGTGAATCTCAGAAAATGGCCTGATTGATTAAATGAGAATTTGAGCAAAACTAGAAAATCTTCCTTTTTTTTCAGTCTATTCCTATAAAAGAATACTATTAAAAGGTGATTTAATAGGAATGCTTTTTTTTCTGCTTCAGATTTGAACTGGGTTTTTTTTGAAGCTATCAATAAAGAGATGATTAACATTTAAAAAAAAAACTTTTTTGACGGAGACAGAGAGAGTGAGTCAAAGAGAGGGACAGACAGACAGGAAGGGAGAGAGATGAGAAGCATCAGTTTTTCATTGCGACACCATAGGTGTTCATTAACTGCTTTCTCATATGTGCCTTGACTTGGGGGGGGGGGCTACAGCAGAGCGAGTGACCCTTTGCTCAAGCCAGCAACCTTGGACTCAAGGCAGCAACTGTGGGGTTATGTCTATGATCCCATGCTCAAGCCAGCGAGACTGCGCTCAAGCTGGCGACCTTGGGGTTTTGAACCTGGGTCCTCTGTGTCCCAGTTGACGCTCTATCCACTGGACCACCACCTGGTCAGGCTGATTAACATTTTAAAGCATGTTATATGAAAGGGGTGGTGTTATAAAAAATGCCGGTACTACATAGAAATAATAGAATAAAAGGCATGGAATTATGTGGGTAGTCTAAGTTTTAGAACTAAAAATAATATAAATGTTTTATTTATTTATTTGTTTATTTATTTTTTTATTTATTTATTACAGGGACAGAGAGAGAGTCAGAGAGAGGGATAGATAGGGACAGACAGACAGGAACAGAGAAAAATGAGAAGCATCAATCATTAGTTTTTCTTTGCCATTGCAACACCTTAGTTGTTCATTGATTGCTTTCTCACATGTGCCTTGACCACAGGCCTTCAGCAGACCAAGTAACCCCTTGCTGGAGGCAGCAACCGTGGGTCCAAGCTGGCGAGCTTTTTGCTCAAGCCAGATGAGCCCGTGCTCAAGCTGGCGAGCTCGGGGTCTCGAACCTGGGTCTTCCGCATCCCAGTCTGACGCTCTATCCACTGTGCCACCGCCTGGTCAGGCATAGAACTAAAAATAATCTTAGAAATCACTTGGAAATATCACTGACATATGAGAAAACTGCTGTCCTCAAGGTTACTAGCTTCACCAGTAGAGCTAGTTAGTGTGGAAAACCTAGGTTGCTTAACTACCAGTTCACTATATTCTTTACTATATTTCTGTTTTTGGCCTTGTTTTAGAACCAGCAATCCACGTGAGCACCACATCCTGAATAAAAACAATAATAACAGCAACAACAAACTATTATATGCAAAACATAATTTAACCTGATTAAAATGTTGTTTGGTTTATTTTTATTTGATTTGTTAAAAAGCCTTAGGGAGCCAGGTGTTGGGTTGCTCATGGCCTGTAAAATTATTTTCAATGTTGGAGAGAAATAATTGGAAAAGACTCCGCCTCTTGTATAAACATTGAAAACTATTGGTGTGAATGTTCAGGTAGTTGTAATCTCTGTTAGGATAGTCCTGAAAGACGTTGCTCAGGCTGCCACTGACTGTGCTTGAGGCCATAGGGAGAGAAAGAGCCTCTGCCCTGATGTATCCCATGAAACCAGTAATAGGCGATGTCAGGGAGACCTTGCTCATGGCAGACTATTATCCCTGTACTCTTCCCGTTGCTTTTTTTCCTCTCTCCATCCCATCCCAACCTGCTATGACTAAATGCAATGAATAGGAACCATGGTATGAAACGGAAGGAAAATGTCTTAAATAGATGAAGTTATAATGACTTGGTAAGTGCTATAAAAATACTTCGTAGCTGAGTTGGAAGTTGCATCACCCACGCCTGTGGCACTATGAACTGGGCCCAAATGGTATAATTCTCAAGTGGAATACTGAAGTCATTTTTTCATCTGCCCAGTAAATATTTTAGGTTTTAAACCTGTGAAACGGCCAGCTGTAATTGTTCAATTCCAGTGAACCACGGGTGCCTTTAATTTTCTTCCTTTGCTTTTTGCTGTCTTCTTTAGGTTGTCTGAACCAACTAACTAAATATTGTGTTCTTATTTGAATTCCCAAAGTTGGCTTTACAGTCAGTTGATATATTTGAATGCATATATATTATATAGCACTACTCTTAAATATGCAAACTCCTTAATAGAACATAAGTCCATTGCACTGAGAGAAAACAATAATTTTCATCCACTTATGTTGTCAAAATGATAGAGGTGGAATATCTTAATGACAGAACATTAGGATCAGAAAAAATGGATTTATTTTTGCCCCAACTGTTGATTTTTCATTTGAGCTGGCTTGAATTACTTCCTTTTTCTTTAATTTCAGTATTTTCTAAAGCTGAATAATAATCCTTTCATTTGCCACACAGAGGTGCTGGAAGAATGAAAGGTAAGTTTTCCCAAAGCACTTAGAGCCGCTTCAAAGAAAGACTTATTTCAACAAAAGCTGATTCCATGTTCTATGTTGTTTTTTCTTATGTGGTTCAGAAACCACAGTAAGTGTTAGAAGGGGCTCAGAAGGGTTAGTTATTTTTCATAACTTCATTTGTAGTTAAGGAGGAGAATGGAATTGCCTACATTTTACCAACAAGGAAACTAAAGCCTCAAAAGATCTGTTTGAGGCTTAAAATGAATCACCCTTTATGAGAATTGGGGGAAATTAGTGGGAGTATAGATGCAGTAATATTGGCCATGAGTTGATAATTATTGAAGCTGTTAATGGGTATATGGGGAAACATTACACTATCCTGTATACATTGTCTGTGTTTGAAATTTTGCATAATAAAAAGTTTAATATTGATTTGAAAAATAGCCCCTATTTTTATTTACAAACTCTTCTAAAAAGCTGCTGGAGTCCCACTATCTCTGAGGCATGGAGCAGTCTTTATTTCTTAGGGTTCAGCAAAAAAAAAAAAAAATTTGAAAAACATTATATGTATGGACCTGAGCACAGACATTTTTACTTGTCATATTCAGTTTTTATATTTCCAGAGTTTTCTAAACCACTTGCTACTTTTAGCAGTTTTAACTTACCATGCTGTAAGAGATTACTTTTTGTTTTAAACTCCTGTTCCAGATGCTTGTCACCTTCTCTTTGTCATTGTCGATTTTAGATTTTCATTTTCCCATTTCTGGAAATTGTTGGGAATTATGAGCAGTCACTTATTAACCCGATTACTTTATGCTTCAATGGACTTGTCAGTGGGTGGCCATGTGAATTATTTCAGCTTTTAGAGACATAGATCAACCACGCTACCCTATACCCACAACAGAAAGCTGCCGACCTCCCCATTGTAGGATCTTGTAATCGGATGACATTTGGAACATGTGAGAGAACTCCTATTAAACAACCAAAAAATTATCCTCAACCTGGGTTATTTTCACTAGTAGACTCGAATGGTTAAAACTTGTCATTTCATAAGCTCTTAGATAACACAAATGCTGAACTTAAAATATAATATAGTCAGTATTCATTTGTTTTTAGGCATCAAAGGAAATCACATTTAGAATGTAATCATAGAACTCCAGAGTTAAGAAAGATCTTAATAATCATCTGGGATAGCTTGGTTTATATAAGAAGAAAAAAAACTAAAGACTAGAAAGGCCAAGTAATTTGCTCAGTTATATACCTTAGTACTGACGGCTGGAACTTGAACTTGAGTTCCTTAGCTTTCTATTCTGAGTTCTTCACTAGGTTCTCTTTCAGGTGAGGTCCTTGACGTTGTTTGTGAACACTCGCTATGTCTCTGCCTCTTACAGCTGAGAAATTTTACTCTATTTGCAATGTCCTATTGCTCTTTGCTAGGCCATATTGGAGTCTGAGGCAAAATGAAAAAAACAGTGATACTGATCCTGTCATTATTACAATTCTGATATTTTCTTCATCGTGGATTTTTGAATTTTAAAAATATTGCATTAAAATATTATTTGTCTTGATTAATGAGTTTTTGGCAGCCTCTAAAAGTTTGCGTCTGTGGCAGGTGCCTCACTCGATTCTTCCTAGTCCCAGCCCTGCTGTTTTGATTTAATCCACGAACTATATAAAATAAAATCAAGCTATGGAGCCCTTCTACTCAAAGCAAACCTTTACTGTTGGCCACCTAAAAATGACAGTAACAAAGAAAACAAAATAAACCAGAATTGGCATGTGCTAGTCATTGACTGTAGGGAGCTTAAAATACAGTATGTTTGGCTCTGTTAGAATATCTACCAGCTTATTGAAAAGAACTTAAAGCTAAGTCATGGGCCCTGTTCTCTGATCATTCGCTGTATTGTCTTTTGAACTCTTACCTAATTCTGTTTGTTTTGATTTCTATAAATTGGAAATCAAGGGAAGGAAGCTCTTTATAGGCCGGTTGTGTTCATTATTTTACTTGGTCCTCTCAACCACTGTTTGAGGTAGGTAAGTTATAGGTTGGGACTCTTTTGATTCCAAGTGATAAACCCAACTCACACAGACTTAAGTTAAGATGGAATTCCTTAGCTGATGTAACTGAAAGCTCTGAGGGGTAGATCTGACATCAGGTATGACCTACTCCTCATCATTTCATCAGGTCTTGGTCTCTCTTCCTCTCCTGAATGTGTTTTCCATTGGGTTTGCTTTTCCCACACAGAAGCTCCAATCTCATACTGTTAGTTTAGCAACTTCAGTAGGAAGGGACTGAATCTACTGATTGCTCCAGCAAAAGCCTGTGAGTTGAGTACAGTTGATCCAGCATGAGTCACATCCCATCCCTGAACCATTTATTTATTAAGGCCTGGGACATGCAGTTATTTCATTGGCTCAGTCTGGTTCACATCCTCAACTCTGGAGCAGGGGCTAGAATGAGAGAGTAAGAACTTAAAGGAGAAAAGGACTTCTTAACCCCTTTCAAAAGGGATGCTGGATAACAGACAAATGTCTCCTAGCATGTTATTATTCCCATTTCATTAATGAGAAAGTCAAGGCTTAATTAAGTCAATATTTACAAGGTTCCACAGCTAATGAGTGGCAGAGTCCTAATTTGGACTCAAATCTGCCTAACTCTTACCCAGTCCTTCTTTTCTCCACACCTTGTTGTGTTGCTTAGAACACCATGCTCCTTCTCCTAAACCAAACTATGATGGTCTGCCATTCCTTGATAGCAAGTTTTCATCTGGGGTGATCTTGCCTCCAGAGGAAAATTGGTAATGTCTTGAGACATTTTCAGTTGTCAGAATAGTGCGGGAGGTTGGAGGAGTGCGGCTGGGTAGAAACCAGGGATGTTGTTAAACATCTTACAGTGCTCGAGACAGCCCCTCACGGCAAAGCATTACCTAGCATAAGAAGTCAATAGTGCAAAGGTTGAGAAATCTTGCTTTATAGGTCTCATTTCCAGGCTGTTCTTATTAGCATACATGTCCAAAGAAAGATGTGATACAGAGCCAGACTGAAAGAATTCAAGTATCGAGGTATAATTAAGTACCCACTCAATTCAGGGAAGCTTTGTTTCATTTTCATAGCAGCCAGTTTTAGAATGTTGAATTGAATGCCTTTGTTTAATTGGTAAATTGAAATAGCACGTATGTTCCTTTTTAAAATTATATTGTTTTATGCAGGCTTTAGCTTGCTTCCCAGTTGTAGTTTTTTCCTTCCAAAGTCATAAATTATTCTCAAAATATAAATCTAGGGATATTATAAATCAAATACTAAATACTTTCAAAACAAATATATTTATCTTGGAAGCCTTTTAAACATTTCAAATAGAAGATTCTATACCAGGGGAAATAGTTGTTTTTAAACCTCTCAGCCAATGCATTTTTAAAGATTCTGATAATAGATTTAACATATTAGAAAATACATAAACATTTTCTTGCTCTAAGCGAGTGCTTTGTGAACAGATGATGAATGCAGAAGAGTACATTTAATGTACTCTAGCAGTTAGGTTGGGGGTTGAGGAGTGAGATCAATCTACTTGTTTAATGACATGAAATAGTTTGAAGTGCCTGCCTCTTTGAGACTGACTGACGGTGGTGTCTGAGCTGTGTGAATCTCAGTAACCCTCGGAAAGTTGTTCTCCTGCAGTCAAACCGCAGAGAGGACACCAGTGCAGTAATTGAATGATTAGAGGGACACTACAGATGGTGTGCACGTATGAAATCTTTCACAATTCAGCAAATCACATTTATTATTGGAGTTGGGAGATTTGGGACTTAGCATTTTCTAATTTTGCCAACCCACACAAATAATTTTTCAGTCTTATTTTCCAGAGACTCATTTACTCTGCACGCCTGGAATTATAGATCCGTTTTTCAATCTGGTTCTTTTCAGCCTCATCGGACCCAACCCTGATCATCAACATTTTCTGTGATTTCAACCAGATAATTCTGACTTGTCTTGATATCTCACATGGAACACCCTCCTCCCATCTCTCTTAATCACTTGAGGTTCCTCAAAGTCATGCCTGTGATCCCCACTGGCTTGGCTTCTCTCCCTGACCTGGCCATACTACCCAATCCAGGAAATACTCATTGGTTCTGTGATTTCTTTTCTTCTGGGTTTTTTTTTTTTTGGCCTTTCCTCTCTCCCCTGTGTTATATTTCCTCTTTGCCTTTTACTCTTACCTCCTTTGGTTTTCCAAGCCTTACTTACAGGCTGCATATCCTTAGACTTCCCCATTTCTTAGTTCATTTCCTCATCAACTAATGCGTCTGCTCTCTGCCCACCTAGCACATTATGGTAAGGTATCATGTACAGGCAAGCCATCTCATCATTGTTAGTAGATCCCTTATGCAGTTTCCTTGGAAATGAGGCAGCTACTGATCTTCAAACCACCCAAGGGCTTAGTCACTAGAATGCAAGTTCCTTTGCACACACAGTTAGGAGGGGCAATGATATTTGTTACTACTAAACGATATTAGAAGAATACCTTGCTAAGTGGTACTGGGTTAAATGTTATAATTGATTATTAATATCGTTCTATTTTCCTTGTGAAATGTTCTTGGAGATCTGGAATTTCTTATCTCTCTATTTATAAGCATTTTCCTGGTGCTTTCAGAAGTTTACTTCTCTCTTTGTGCTGTAGGTTGGCGTTCCCAGTTTTATAGCACAGAGAGATGAGAGGCCGCTTTACCAATAAACAAGTCATCTGACTTCTTTAGAATCTCACGGCAAGCTAATTGCAGAGCCCTTGAGTTTCCTGTCTCTTAGCTCCTGTGACATAAATAAAACATGATTTATTCTGCATTGCTTATTTATATGAGTGCCTTAGAGCATTTGCTTTCCTTTAATAAAACCATGAACACTATTACCTGGGAAATAAATTGTTAGGCCAGAAAAGACATGAACTAGGTACAATGTACCTGAACTTGGTTCCTGCCTTTTCAACTGGCTTGTAATAGGGATTTTGGTTCCTAGGCTCTCCTCTTTTGTTTTTCTTTCTTTTAGTATATCTTTTTTGCTTGATCTTTGGTGTTTTTTGTTTTTTTTTGTTGTTGTTGTTCTTTTTTGTCTTTAATTGTTTATTTGGTCTCCTTTTGAATTGAGAAAACTATACTCATTTTATTCTACCTTGGTGATGTTCCCTAAAGTCCTTTGAGGGTGGAAAACAGAGCAAAACACTGTTATTGATTAACTTAAAATGACCCTGTTTGTTTGCACAGCTCCCAAGGCTTGCTGGGGCCAACGATCCTCATTGGTGAGTTTTGTGGAGTGTGGTGGGAAGCAGCTATGTCTTGGTAATTTCTTTTGGATTTCTAGAACAGTTTTTCTGTTGAGTTGAAGAGGGAAAACAGTTTGTGGAACTGCTTTTGGTACTGCCATGAGTGTGTTTGGGAAGAAGGAGAACATTCCAATGGTATGTTAGGGGGATATTAACTGTTCGGGAAAAATAACCCTCACCAAAGTTAATGGCTCCCACTAGCATTTTCAGTAACGTGTACCAGATGTGGATAGTTAATTATTCTCAGATCTGATAAGTACCTGCCAGCCAAGGCTAATTTTATTTTCAGTAAACAGTGGCCAAAGGTCCTAGCTGTTCATTTGATAGGATCGGGCCTGTTTGCACTTATCTATTAATAAAAGCACAGCACTCCTTTAGTTTTCCTTTCCCAGGGCCAGATAAAACATTTCAGACACTCAACGTATTTGTCTTAGTAAATCAGACAAAGTAAACAAATCTGGTAGATTAACTTGGTAAACAGAGAGTGGTTAAGTGTTACCTTTCGAATTTAGCTCAATGCCATATAAATAGCATTAATCGTGTGGTATTTTCAATAACCTTTATGGAGCAAGACAGAGTTTTTTTTCTTTTTTCCTTCTTTCAACCACTAGGGATATAGCGTGTTTCTTAAGTACTTTCAGATGTCCTTCTGTAGGGGGATTTGAAAATCACTTTAAAGTGAAATTTATCTTTTTGTCCCATTAGTAACACATTGGGAAGTTTGCACCAGTTGGTGTATAAACCTGGAAACCTGTGTGGTTCATCTCAGAAGGAGAATAAGACTGCACAGTGGCATGCAGGCTTTGGCAGACAGAGATAACGACCATCGAGAAGTTATTGATTTGGATGGAGCAATGAGAAAGGGGTTAGCGTTCATGGTGGAGAGAGGGGGTAGGAAATTCAGACTTTATTCATCCAGATTACTTTTTTCTCTTGGGAAGAGTCCTGTTAAGGTCAGAAGTGCTATTTATTTTGTGATGTAGATGTTTTTCTTGTGAGAACGGTCATGAAACAGACCAGTTATTTCACACTGGACAACAAAGCACTATTATAGCAAAATAACTCTGGTCACACCAAGCCTGGACGAGATCTGTCCTTGTGTCATGGCAGTATAGGGCATCAGGTCTTATGCCAGCTCTCTGGGTCATCTCCCTCCAGTCAACTTTCTTTTATAGTAATGATCATAAACAACTCTCTTACGTATCATCTTTTGCATTGGCTTTATACTTGAGGTTCTAAGTACTTTATAAAGTTCTTTTTAGTTTTGCATACTCTCTAATAATCCACCTCATTTGGTAATAATGGTACATAAAAGAAATAGTTGAAAGGCTATAGAGAAAATTCCCTACCTACACTTTCACCCACCCCTTTCATAATCTCTGCATTAATATCTTATTCTGTAAGAGGGTGGCCTGACACTGTGCCATGAATATAGGGCCGGGTACTCAGCTGTAACATCCTAAAGGGGACTGACGTTAATGATAGTGCAGAGGGAAGAGCAAAAACCGGGAGTTTGGATGCCTGTATTCTGTTTTCCGCTTCACTTAATGACCTACTGGGAATTCACAGGCACGTTGTTTCTGCTCTTTATGTTTTAGGTTCTCCAGCTCCGACATGAAGATAAAAGGCTTAGTCCATTTGCCTACCTGAAGGCATGTTGTTAAAACTAATGAGAGAAAATATAAAGTTCTTACAGCCTGGAGGAAAAAAGTGCTATAACCAATGGGTAGCAAATACTATTTATGCAGTTTAGAAGAGTAAGCCTTTGGAGCAGGGGTGCCCAAACTTTTTCTTTTTAATTTTTTTTTAAATTATTCTCAACTAATTAATTAATTTATTTTTTTACAGGGACAGAGAGTCAGAGAGAGGGATAGATAGGGACAGACAGACAGGAACGGAGAGAGGTGAGAAGCATCAATCATTAGTTTCTTGTTGCCGTTGCGACACCATAGTTGTTCATTGATTGCTTTCTCACATGTGCCTTGACCGCGGGCCTTCAGCAGACCGAGCCACCGCTTGCTGGAGCCAGTGACCTTGGGTCCAAGCTGGCGAACTTTTTTTGCTCAAGCCAGATGGGCCCGCACTCAAGCTGGCGAGCTCGGGGTCTCGAACCTGGGTCTTCCACATCCCAGTCTAATGCTCTATCCACTGTGCCACCGCCTGGTCAGGCGTTCCCCAAACTTTTTACACAGGGGGCCAATTCATTGTTTCTCAGAGCATTGGAGGGCCGCCACATACAGTACTCCATACACTGACCACCAGTGAAAGAGGTGCTTCTTCTGGAAGTGCGGCGGGGGCCAGATAAATGGCTTCAGGTGGCTGCATTTTGGCCCGCGGCCGTAGTTTGGGGACCTCTGCTTTGGAGTAAACATTTTTGCATTATTTTCACCAATCTTGTATTTAGCAATTATTTGGTGTATTTAATGGGTTTTCTCTTTTAATTAGACCCAGAGTACAATAAAAGCCACAGCATCACTTTCAGAAGCAGTTATTTTGTGATCTGTACTAACTCCTCAATTAAATAATATATTTATAGCTATAAATCAAGTTGTATCTTCAAAGTGTTTTGATTTTAAATGACCTGAGAACACTTATCTGTGGCACAGGCTAAGTAAAGTAGGACTAAGGAGAGTGTTTGAAAAATGTTGCTTAGTTCATAGTTCCAGGTAGTCCCAATCTGTTAATGACTCTCAAGTGTATATATACATACATACAGATATATAAGTATATAAATATATATATATATTTAGTTTATTCATTTTCAAAGGGTGGGGGAGAGAGAGAGAAACATCGATTTGTTGTTCCACTTATTTATGCATTCATTGGTTGATTATTGTATGTGCCCTGACCAGAGTTTGAACCTACAACCTTGGTGTATTGGGGCAATGCTCTAACCAACTGAGATACCCGGCCAGGGCCCAAATTCGTATTTCTACTCTGGATCTTTCTTCTGAGTTCTATATGCATAAGCTCAAGGAAGTAGGCAACTTCTCTACCTAGGTGGCCTATAATAATTTCTAGCTCAACATGTACAAAATTTAAGTTAATATAGACCCTCGCTGAGTAGCTCAGTTAGAGTGTCATCCCCAAGATGTGTTGCCTGGTCAGCGCCACTTGCAAGAGTCCATCAATGAGGGCATGAATGAATGGTACAACAAATCAATGTTTCTTTCTGTTTCTTTCCCTTCCTCTCTCTCTAAAAATCAATAAATTAAAAAAATTTTAATTTATTATTCCTGAGCTTTCTCTCTCTGTGGATAGAATCATTATCTCTCAAGCCAGAAACTCTTACCCTTTACCCTCAAAGTCTGTCAATTTAACTATTTGTTATTTTATGCTACTTTTCTCCATCCCCTCATTACTACCTTAATTAGATTCTTATACTTCTGTTATTGGATGGCTGCAGTTGTCTTCCTGCCACCAGACTTATCCAATCCCAGTCTGCTTTCATGCCATTTCCATATTAACCTTGCCAAAATGCAAATCATAAAGTGTTACTCTCTTACTTAGGCCCTGGCCGGTTTGCTCAGTGGTAGAGCATTGGCCCAGCATGTAGATGTCCCAGGTTCAATTCTGGCCAGGGCACACAGGAGAAGAGGTCATCTGCTTCTCCACCCTTACCCCTCCCCTTTTACTCTGTCTCTCTCTTCCCCTCCCACAGACAAGGCTCCATTGGAGCAAAGTTGGCCTGGGCACTGAGGATGGTTCCATGGCCTCTGCTTCAGGTGCCAGAATGGAACAGAACAATGGCCCAGATGGGCAGAGCATTGCCCCCTAGTGGGCATGCCAGGTGGATCCCAGTTGGGCATATGTGGTAGTCTGTCTCTCTGCCTCCTGGCTTCACTTCAGAAAAGTCCAAAAAAAGAAAAAGTCAGTAGTGACCTCTTATGTCCTACAGGACGAGATTTAAACCCTTATATTAATTATTGAGATCTTATAATTTTTATTTTGTTTCTGACTAAAATCCTGTTGTGAACTATGTTCCAAAGAAACATTGAAAGTCTGTGGTTCTTAAACATCCTTGTGGTACATGCTGCACATTCTCCATCTATTACTTCTTTGATTGACAAATACCTATTTATTTTTTAAAACTCATTTCCAGCATGAAATCTTTTGTGACTGAAATGGAATTAGCTACTCCCTCTTTGCTTTGTGTCATATCCTGTGCACACTTCTTACATTGTTCCTCTGAAACCAATGACACTTATTTTGTATATGTCCTTCTCTTCATACTTGATTACTTGACGGATTATATCATGTTCAACTTTGTATTTTCATGTTCAGCTAAGTGGTTGGCACAGAAGAAGGACTTCGTTTGTTGAGGGATGGGTGGGTGGGTGGATGAATGAAGTAAAGTCATATGATCATATCTCCCTGCTCAGGTTCCACTGCCTTTTCAGTGTTGCGTGGAAATGGCCTTTAAAAGTTCCCAGGTGAAGGCACACTCTTCACATTCTTCTTTGAGCATGCCCGCACCTCCCTTTCCTCAGGAGTGTATCTTGCTTCTTCTGTCCTAAACTCTAAGGGCACCCATGAGACGTACATCCAAGGGAGTAACGGGCAGTGTCATCTTGTGCCAGGCTCCCCTCACCCCCACCCCAATCTTGTCTTCCTTTGCCTTACTTTCCTAAGTTTTAATAAATTTACTCTCACTTTAAAATAAAAGTACTCAGATTGAAACTTGGTAGGTAGGCTAGGTCTTTACTTTATTGTCATGATTGAAGAGCCAACAAGAATGCTTCCATAACCCCTATACTTCCCCAAAGGTTTCATACACATTCTTAAATTGGGCTACGGAGATTCATTTGTTAGGGTTCTGATATTCTGCTGGCATTCCCTGCCCTCTGTAGATTTTATGATTACAAACTCCTTCCATAAGCATTATTTAATTTTAAAAACAACCTTATGGAATAGATTTTATCATATATACTTTAGAGATGAAGAAATATACCTTTAAAACAAGTCGCTGATCTGCCAAAGCTCATCCTGTTGTCATGGTGGAGCTAGGGCTTGGGCGTAGGTCCATGGACTCGAGTTCTCTCTTCACCCTTTGCCTTAGAAGGAGACACAAATTTATTAGCCATTAAATACCTTAGTGTATATTAGTCACACAGATCACTTCTCTGTGCCAGCTCACCAAGAGAAGAATTCTGAAGAAATAAGAATTTTGATTTCATTCCTGACCAGGTTACTCAGTGGATAGAGTATCATTCCAGCATGCCAAGGTCATGAGTTTGATGTCAGGGCACATACAAGAAACAGTCAATGAGTGCACAACTAAATGGAACAATTAAGTGGAACAATGAGTTAATGCTTCTCTCTCTCTCTCTTCTTTCCTTGCACCCCTTCCTTCCTTTTCCTCTTAAATCAATGGAAAAATCAAACAAGAAGACTGTTGTTTACTACATTGAAAAGAAGCAGTCCAGAGAGAGGAAATGGAGGATAATTTGGGAGACTGAGGCAAGCATAGAGAAGTTAGACTGCTTTGGTGAGAGGTGATAGTGGGCCTAGGATGGACACTATCTTAATATAAATATACCAAATTTATATTTCTTAATTCACTACTTCTTTGCTAACCTACACTTTAACTTAACCATAATTAAAGATGTATTGAAGTTCCATTCATCATTATATTGATAATCATCTAGATCTTACCTAAGTATGAGATGCTGAATATTGAAAATTATATGGTTAATATCTCGAGAAATGTTCTTTAGAGATATTTAATTATTTCATTGGGAAGCATAATTTCTTTTTATGACACAGGTAACACTGATTGTGTTTTATTTGTTTTTTTTTTTTACAGTGACAGAGCTCTAGAAAGTCAGAGAGAGGGATAGATAGGGACAGACCGACAGGAACGGAGAGAGGTGAGAAGCGTCAATCATTAGTTTTTGTTGCCTATGCAACACCATAATTGTTCATTGATTGCTTTCTCACATGTGCTTTGACCGCGGGCCTTCAGCAGACCGAGCAACCCCCTGCTGGAGCCAGCAACCTTGGGTCCAAGCTGGCGAGCTTTTGCTCAAGCCAGATGTGCCCACGCTCAAGCTGGCAAGCTCGGGGTCTCGAACCTGGGTCTTCCTCATCCCAGTCTGACACTCTATCCACTGCACCACCGCCTGGTCAGGCGACACTGATTAGGTTTTGAGTTGTTTTTGTCTTTCATGTTGAAGGCTTTCTTTGAGAAGTTTGGTGTTTTTGACAATCTGTTTATGTTGACAAGCAGGAGGTGAATGCATGTGTGTACACACCCACGTGCTTGCACACACACATTGGTGACTCTAGGTATATGGAAATTTTTTTGTGTGTATTTTTCTGAAGTTAGAAGTGGGGAGGCAGTCAGACAGACTCCCGCATGCACCCGACTGGGATCCACCCGGCATGCCCACCTGGGGACGATGCTCTGCCCATCTGGGGTGTTGCTCTGTTGCTGCCAGAGCCATTCTAGCGCCTGAAGCATAGGCCATAGAGCCTTCCTCAGCGCTAGGGCCAACTTTGCTCCAATGGAGCCCTGGCTGCAGGTGTGGAAGAGAGAGATAGAGAGAAAGGAGAGGGGGGAGGGGGGAGAAGCAGATGGGTGCTTCTCCTGTGTGTCCTGGCCGGGAATCGAACCAGGAACTTCCACATGCCAGGCCAACACTCTAACAGTGAGCCATCCAGCCAGGGCCAGGATATGGGAATTTTTATTGATTGGTATCTTGGCCAAAATCCCTCCATTTTGTTGGTGGGCCTCCAACTGTCTGCATCCATATGTCTGTTCTCTAGAGCTCATCTCTTCATCCAGGGAGGAATCCTCTCATTTTTGTTTTGAGGGTTAAACACTTGGTTGTCAGAGTTTAGGGAAAGAAGGAAAGAGCATGGGGGGGGGGGGGGAATGTCCTCTCTCCCAGGCTGTAGACTTTTACTTGATCTTTCATTTCAGTTCAGTTCAATTTAGTACCTTCTCCAGCTCCACCCTCTGTCTTTGGATTCATTTCTCCAGGAATAAATCTCAGAAGTATGTGTAGGATGTCACATCTAAACTAAAAGTGTGGGTAGGACTTGAACACAAGGAGGCAAGGAAACCTTCTACATAAGGAATAATATAAGCAAAAACATGAGGTTGGAGGGAAAGAAAACAGAGTGAATGGAAGTAGCCAATGGTTTACTGTAGCTCGAGTGACACGAGGATCTGTGTTAGAGAAAAAATAAAGGTAGGAACAGAGCCTGAAGCTTCTAAGACTAAGAAGCCTCAACTTTCTTTTGGAGGAGTTAAAGGACCAGCTTCTGCTTACTCACTTATTAGTTTATTATGACAATTTTCAAGTGCCTGGTAGATCAAGTGGGTTTAAAATGAATTAGATTGGGCTGCGGCTCCTGTGACTTGGACACAAATCACTGTTTTTCAGTTGAGTTCTCCACATGGGAATGACTCCATATGAATGAGGTTGGAGCTCATGGAGCCTAAGAAGGTTGATATGCCTGGGAGGCTTGATGTTCTTTTTTTTTGTGATCTGCACCTCTCCGGTAGTCCCACTGGTTTGTTAGAATGTGAGAGCTCGGGGGTGTCTCCCATTACTTTAGCACTAGAGGTTATTAGTTATAGCACAAGTATCTCCCCTTGGGGGTGGACTGCATGGTCATGGGACCAGAGATACTCAGATGAAAGGACACTATCACTTTGTAAACAAAATTTTATTAAATATAATATAAATGGACTTCTAGGATTTTATGCCAGTTAATTAGGACCAAAATACAAGATAAAACTTTTGTATATTGCCTAGTACAGTGCACAGTGTTGCAGAGGCCTTTTATGCTTTTGATGGTGGTGGTGATCTTTTTCAAAGCAGTTTTTGCCCACATATGTATACCATGGTGAGACAATTTTCTTCCTTAGCAGTCTGGGAAGAACATTATTTTTATAGACCTCAGATACAAATTCTGACCTTCAGACTATTTGCTGGAACCTTAAAAATACAGCACGATTACACAAGCACTCTGGAATTTAGATTAACCAGCATTCAATTTGAAAATCTAATCACATCATCTAAATATCATTACGTTATAATAGGCTGATTGATAGGGACCAGAGAAAGCTGTTTTTGCCTGGTGCTGCATGCCTCTCACTCAGCCAGCCTTTTCAAACTAAGATGTTGATAAAGGCATCTATAAATCTTAATAGTTGGAGACAGTTTAAAAGCATAGTTCACCGGGTAAGGTCACACCCACTTAAGTGACCTCTTTGCTATACTTTTCAAAAATAGGTTAATTAACTTAATAGAAATAATAGGACTCTCGTATTGATGTGCAATTACTACTAAAACAAGTTTTTTCTTTTCCAAGTGAACATGATGTTCATGAAATTGAGGGCATAATAGCCATGACAAGAACTAGGCTTAGCAAGGCAGGTCATGTTCAGCGGGTATATTTCAGACTTGTCCTTTAAAACCCTCTTTTATTCCGGTCCTAGGACATGGGCATACCTCCACCAAAGTATTTCACTCCTGGCACTCTCCTATTTCAGTTTTCAGGAGGGATTATTCTAGCTGTTGTTGTTCTCCTAATCACTATAACAGCAGTTTATACAGCCCCTGCTTCCTGAAGACTCCAGCATGCATAGGAAGCTCAGTGAATTTCCGTCTTGGTTCTTTTTAATCTGAGTCTGTTTTCTTCATTCTTCTAACAGATGACTCCTCTGGTATCCTGAGAGAAGCCTGGTTTCAGAGGAGGCTGCCTTGCAGGAGGGCAGAGGAGTGCCCAGGCCAGAGTCATATTTGGGACAAGTTACTGTTGTCCTAAAGTACCCCAGATTAATTCATTTGTTTGTTTGTTTTCCCCCTTGGCTGTATGCTGGCTCCCTTTATCTGTTTAGTGCCTGATTCAAACATTTTATTCTCAAATCGTTTTATCCTACTTCTCCAACCTGTTGTTGATGATTATAACCTTTTCTTTCTATAGTCACTTAACTTGAGACAATGTGATTTTTCTGTTCATCTGTTTCTTTTTATTTAATTTTTTAATTTTTTTTAATTTATTCATTTTTAGAGAGACAGGAGAGAGAGAGAGAGAGAGAGAGAAGGGGGGAGGATTGGAAGCATCAACTCCCATATGTGCCTTGACTAGGCAAGCCCAGGGTTTTGAACCAGCGACCTCAGCATTCCAGGTCGACACTTTATCCACTGCGCCACCACAGGTCAGGCCTTTTTTTTTTTTTTTTTTTACAGGGACAGAGAGAGAGAGTCAGAGAGAGGGATAGATAGGGACAGACAGACAGGAACGGAGAGGAGTGAGAAGCATCAATCATCAGTTTTTCGTTGCAACACCTTAGTTATTCATTGATTGCTTTTTTATATGTGCCTTGACCGCGGGTCTTCAGCAGACTGAGCAACCCCTTGCTGGAGCAATGATCCAAGCTTGACCTTGGATCCAAGCTGGTAAGCATTTTGCTTAAGCCAGATGAGCCCATGCTCAAACTAGCAACCTCGGGGTCTCAAACCTGGGTCCTTTGCATCCCAGTTCGACACTCTATCCACTGCGCCACCGCCTGGTCAGGCTCTATTCATCTGTTTCTTAAAATATGCCTCATTAATGTCTTTTTTTGTGTGTGTGTGACAGAGATAGAGAGAGAAATAGAGGGACAGATAGGGACAGATAGACAGGAAGGGAGAGAGATGAGAAGCATCAGTTCTTTGTTGTGGCACCTTATTTGTTCATTGATTAGTTTCCCATGTGTGCCTTGACCAGGGGGCTACAGCAAAGTGATTGACCCCTTGCTCAAGCCAGTGACCTTGGGCTCAAGCCAACAACTTTTTGGCTCAAGCCAGTGACCATGGGGTCATGTCTATGATTCCATGCTTAAGCCAGCAACCCCATGCTCAAGCCAGTGACCCTATGCTCAAGCTGGTGAGCCTGCGTTCAAGCTGGATGAGCCCGCGCTTAAGCTGGCAAACTCCGAGCTTTGGACCTGGATCCTCTGTATCCCAGTATAACGCTCTATCCACTGTGCGCCATCACCTGGTCAGGTGCCTCATTAATGTCTTATATTTTACATTGAATATGTGGGTGTTTATTATATTATTCTTCAGCACTTTTAAATATATTTTAAGTAGCATATTACATTTTAAAAAGTTAATCCCCTCCATCAATGTGACATCAAAGTCTCTCTGTGGGTATTTCTGAGTCCCCATGGCTTGTGGCCCAGGTGGTCTAATTTGCAGTTAGTGATACACAGTCACACGAGGAAAGGTTCTTGCAAGTTAGTCGTGATGAACACATTTTGAGGTGGGCAGGGGCATATTTTGAACCAGAGAACCTAGGCGGACTCCTAATTCTCCTTACAGCAATGGCCTTTCCCCACTCGTACTGCCCTGCCCTTCTCCGCCCTGCAACACAGCCCTGTCTGAGTGGAAACAAGTCTTGTTTGCATGTGTGCGTGCATATACATAGAATTTGGAAGATACTGCTCTTTTGTGGATCTAGCTGTGGTAGAAAGGACCTTTTAACCAGATCTCTCTCTCAGGTTTTTCATTAGAGAATATTTTTCTTAGAGTTGTAATGATTGTGAAGCTCAGTCTCTTGACTTCTTGGTTAGAGCACAGGCAAATGAGAGAACTCTGGTTTTATGTTGAGTGACAACGAGGCTCACTCTCCAGTGCAGAACGAAACCCATCCCATTTGAATAAACTGTGTTGCTCTGCCTCTCAGGACAGCATCAGGGGTTTTCCTTTGCGATCATTAGCTCTGCAGTTTAGCAGCATCTCTTTCTTGAAAGCCAAGACTCATTTCCTGTTTCTTCCATGTCCTCTAATTTGCGTAGTACAGGGTTCAGTTCTGAGCAAGCGCTCATTAAAAGCATTTTAGCTAATTAACTATGAAACTTCTGGTTTGGGCTCTAGGAGAGAATGAGAGATTGGTTCAGGTAAGTACTGGCATACAGGAAGATTAAAATCAAGAGGAGTTGTGTTTTATTTATTTATTTTTTGGTTACTACATTTCTTTGATAATAAAAGTATTTTATGAGTACCTTGTGGAAAATTTGGGAGCACATGCTGTTTTAGAAGTCACCCTAGGTGTGTGCCTGAGATAATTGAAAATAAATTGCACACAAATGTTCACAGAGTCATTATTCATAAATATAAAAAGTGGAAACAGCTTAAATATCTGTTAATGGATGAATGAATAAATGAAATGTGGCATGTCCTTACAATGGAGTATTATTTGACAATAAAAAGAAGGGAAGTCCGGATACATTTATTTTACAACATGGACAGACCTTGAGAACATGATGCTAAGTGAGAAAAGCCAGTCACTAAAGACCATACATTATATGATTCATTTTGATGAAATGTACAGAACAGGGAAATCTATAGAGACAGGAATTAGATTAGCGCAGTGGTTCTTAACCTGGGTTCTATCGAACCCTGGGGGTTCGATGAGTCGGTCTCAGGGGTTCAGAGAAACCTCTGCCGCAGAGGCCGGAATACAGTAATACCGTAATTTGTTGTGAGTTCATGCACTTTGTTGGTTTTGTTCTTTGAGCAAGGTGATGTTCATGCACGGCTCATTTTGTGCACCAGTAAAAAAACATATACCTATGTCTTGAATTTGGAAAAAAAAATCATATTTTATTTATCACTAAAGAAGGGTTTGGTGAATGCACATATGAAACTGGTGGGTTCGGTACTTCAAAAAAGGTTAAGAACCACTGGATTAGTGGTTGCTTTAGGGGTGGGGGAAGGCGCTTGCAGGACACAGCAAAAGGATACAGGATTTATTTTTGAAGTGATAAAAATATTCTAGCCTGACCTGTGGTGGCGCAGTGGATAAAGCGTCGACCTGGGAACACTGAGGTCGCCAGTTCAAAACCCTGCACTTGTCTGGTCAAGGCATGTATGGGAGTTGATGCTTCCAGCTCCTCCCCCCTTTCTCTCTCTCTCTCTCTCTCTCTCTCTCTCTCTCTCTGTGTGTGTGTGTGCGTGTGTGTGTGTCTCCTCTCTAAAATGAATAAAATAAAAAGAAATTTAAAAAATATTCTAAAATTGATTGTGGTAATGGTTACACAGCTCGGTGAATATATTTAAAAACCATTTTTTTTGAATGACTGAATTGTTTAGTATCTGAATTATATCTCCATAAAGCTGTTATAAAAAAGTTAATTACATTGCCTGACCAGGTGGTGGCACAGTGGATAGGGCATCAACCTGGGACGCTGAGGACCCAGTTTTGAAACCCCAAAGTTGCTGGCTCGAGCGTAGGCTCAGCAACTTGAGTGCGGGGTCACTGGCTTGAGTATGGGGTCATAGACATGACTCCATGGTCGCTAGCTTGAGCCCAAAGGTCGCTGGCTTGAAGCCCAAGGTTGCTGACTTGAGCCCAGGGTTGCTGGCTTAGTTGGAGCTCCCATTCAAGGCACATATGAGAAAGCAATTGATGAACAACTAAAGTCCTGCAACTACAAGTTGATATTTCTCATCTTTCTCCCTTCCTGTCTGTCCCTCTCTCTCTAATATATATATATATACACTTATCTCAAACTGCACCCTGAAATGTCTGCTGTTAATTACTTTGTTATATTTTCTTCTAGTCTTGTTTTATATAAATTTAAATTTTCACATTTAGCTTATAGTTCACGTAGTTTTTAGCCAGTATTTTCATTTACTTTATCATAAACATTTTATTATCCTATTTAAAAAACTCTTTGTAGCCTGACCACGCGGTGGCGCAGTGGATAGAGCATCGGACTGGAATGCGGAAGACCCAGGTTCGAGACCCCGAGCTCACCAGCTTGAGCGCGGGCCCATCTGGCTTGAGCAAAAAGCTCATCAGCTTGGACCCAAGGTCGCTGGCTCCAGCAACGGGTGGCTAAATCTGTTGGAGGCCTGTGGTCAAGGCACATGTGAGAAAGCAATCAATGAACAACTATGGAGTCACAACGGCAACAAAAACTAATGATTGATGCTTCTCATCTCTCTCCGTTCCTGTCTGTCTGTCCCTATCTATCCCTCTCTCTGACTCTCTCTCTCTGTCCCTGTAAAAAAACAAAACAAAAAACCAACTCTTTGTAAACAGACTTCTAATGTCAGCATAATATTGGGGAACAATTTATTTTTCATTTTCTGTTACATGAGGTTTTAGAACTGCTTTTATATATTTCTGCATTATTTATTCCAAATCTGAAATTGGTTCTTTGGTGCATGCTCTAGTTTTTATGCAATTTTAATTTCTTTTTGTTACAGTTAATGGCATGCATTGGTTTTTAAATTGGAGTTAAAGGGCAACGACTCTTGGATTGAACATTAACCACAAGGCAATTAATGTTTTAAAAACATCACTTTTACATAATTGTAGTTGTTTTTAAATGTAAAAATTATTATCTGATAAAAAGGCCCTCTTATTTTGTTTTAAGATTGAATCATGGCTTTTTCGAGTAGGCGTAAATGTAAATGTAAGAATAGTCCTGACACCTTCTGTTATTTGTGGCTGTTAAACGCCTCAACGTCTGAGGCGCAATATTTCATCATTTGTGACACGTGCATATATTGCCTATTTTCAGTGGTTCCAATTGGTTGTTCAACTCATCTGTGAGAAGATGATAATGACATAAAAATTGTCCTCGACTTTCTGAAGTATGAGGAGCATAACTGGATCATTTGTGTGGATCTTTTTTTTTTTACAGGGACAGAGAGAGAGTCAGAGAGAGGGATAGATAGGGATAGACAGATAGGAATGGAGAGAGATGAGAAGCATCAATCATTGATTGCTTTCTCATATGTGCCTTGACCGCGGGCCTTCAGCAGACTGAGCCACCCCTTGTTGGAGCCAGCAATCTTGGGTCCAAGCTGGTGAGCTTTTGCTCAAGCCAGATGTGCCCCGCGCTCAAGCTGGCGACTTCGGGGTCTCGAACCTGGGTCTTCCGCATCCCAGTCCAACGCTCTATCCACTATGCCATCGCCTGGTCAGGTTGTATGGATCTTAAAATGGTAAATTTCCTGCTAGGACAACAGAGAAGTTTCACGAAGTATTCTTGCTTTCTGTGTTTGTGGCACAGCCGAGCTCAGGAGAAACACTGGGTACAGAAGGAGTGGGCAAAATATGAAGCTCTAGAAGTAGGGATGCAAAATATTGTGAATGAACCTGTAGTTAATCGAGACAGGATAATTTTCCCCCACTTTACATCAAACTTGGCTTAATGAAGCAGTTTGTTCAGGCTTTGAATAGATAAAGTGAATGCTTTCAACATACTATTTTGGCTTTTCCTGCCTTGTCTTTCAAGAAGATAAAAGCAGGTGTATTTGATGGACCTCGAATTCAAACCCTCATATGTGATGAAGAATTTGCCAGGAAGATGAATAAGGAGGAGAAAGCAGCATGGCAGTCTTTTGTGGCAGTTACAAAGAACTTCCTTGGCAACAAAAAAACAGAAAACTATGAACTTCTGGTTCAAATGATGCTGTTGACTTTCCGTGACATTGGATGTAACATGAGCATTAAGATTCCTTCCTGAACACTTACCTTGATAAGTTTCCTGAAAATCTTGGAGCTTTTAGTGATGAGCAGACTACTGCTGGAGCATTAAACAAGATTGTCCTCAACAAGTACACAGACACAAGAGCTACAAATTCAAATTTTTGCCTGAATAGAATTTAAATAAGTTTTGCGCAAATTTTATGATTAAAAATAAGTGTTTTAATATGTTCTATTTTGAAATTGTAGAAAAATTCTGATGCAAACATATCTTTTAGTGTATTAGTATATTTACTGCATTATATGAATTATTATATTTTCACAAGGATGATGCCCAAGAAGACATTCTACTTCATTATGTTAAACTAAATGTTGAAAATTTTACAATAAGATGAAAACCTAAAATCTTGAATTGCAAAACTAACTGTAGCTTACAGAGAAAAACTAATATCAGATTTGAGATCAGCACACTCGAATTAGGTAAGATCAAGTGTTTTTGTGGATGCAATAAAAATTTTGTTCCCCAGTGTAATCTGTCTCATGATTATAACAATTTCTATAACTATTCTTCTAGATGTAGGACATTTAGGTTGTGCCTGTTTTTCACAACTGTGAATAGCAAGCTGCATTTTGGAAAGGCTGTGAATCCTTTTATTCTCATTTCTAAATGTAAAAGTTTATGTGAAAGAAAAAAATGTGCAGAGAGTAATGCATCCATTTGAGTTTTAGACCAAAGTGTCTTGGTTTTAGCCCTTGGGTGGCCCAAAGTAAAATTTTATCTGGAGTCAGTAACCGGGCAAGCCCCACGTGCAGGGAGACTTCAGGTCATCGTGCAGGTTAGCTCCTCCCCCACACCCTAACCCCTAGCAGAAGTCTTTTGCTTTTCTGTGTGCACAGGTGGGCTGGTTCTTCGCCTGATAGAATTCATGCATTTATGTAAGAGGTTCTCTTTTCCTTGGGGAGGTTCTGCCTTCTTTGAACCTTCATCATTTTTTCTATGTGTAACTCTCGAGCTTGACAGAAGGAGAAAGGAATACAACATTGCTGCAGTAGAATCTTCTATGGAGAAGAGGATTAAAGACTACAGGGTCGCGCTGGCGAGTTGGCTCAGTGGTAGAGCGTTGACCTGACATGTGGAAGTTCCAGGTTTGATTCCCAGCCAGAGCACACAGGAGAAGCGTCCATCTGCTTCTCCACCCTTCCCCCTCTCCTTTCTCTCTATCTCTCTCTTCCCCTCTCACAGCCAAGGCTCCATTGAAGCAAAGTTGGCCCGGGCACTGAGGATGGCTCCATCGCCTCCGCCTCAGGCGCTAGAATGGATCCAGTTGCAATGGAGCAATGTCCCAGTAGGGCAGAGCATCACCCCCTGATGGGCATGCTGGGTGGGTCCTGGTTGGGCGCATGCAGGAGTCTGTTTCTCTGCCTCCCTGCTTCTCACTTCAGAAAAAAATAAAAAGACTACAGAGTCTTTTACTGAAAGTTTTATTTTGCTATTTTCTGAATAAGAAATTAAATTTAGAGTTTTAGGTGGTGATTACCTTTCATTTTATTCGTTATCTTTCATATTGTTTTAGGCTGGTGAAAATATTTAAGACTTTAACTCATGCATATCATAGCCTCGCTTAAATTTGTATATTTGCCACCAACTTTAATGTACTTTGTTCTACATTCTGTTTGGTTGTCAGGTGAATGGTACCTCCCCCATGTCACTTTGTACCTTTCCTTCTCCCTTGTGTTGCCCAGCTTTCATGTCCATAGAAGGGGTAAGGAAATGCTTTGTCCGTTGCTGAGAGAAGGATGTGGATCCTGTATGCTTTTCTGTCGTTACATTCTTCACGTATTACATGCGTATTTGTCCTGTCCTTACTAACGTGACCTCTGATCACATTGCAAAGTACAAACATATTACTTAAGGAAAAGAGAGCCAGGCACTAATGGGCTTGTCCCTTCATTAGTTGGGGCCTGATTCATAATTTTTGTTTTCTAACTTGAGGCAGTAAGAAGCTTAGTTTCTTACGAGATTGAGAGACTTGTCTAAGTCATGTAAGCAATAAGCTTGATGGAGAACTCTTGCCACACTCTTCCACAAGAATTCATAAGCCTATAGGGGCTTATTCATACAATATGTAAGAGATCATATAGGTAAGAAAATTGAATGTCTGTGTATACAGGTTGAACTGATATCTCTTAAATTTCAAGTGTAGGACATCCCTTAAAAGAAGAACTTAAGAGAATTAAAATAATGTGACCCAAATCATGGTTTCTTTCCCATTCGATTATTTCCTTTGAACCACTGATAGCTTTTTGTGCTTGGTTGGGTCTGTTTCCAGCTAGTCAAGCCTATGTTATGAAACAGAAATAAGACACATAATCCTGTGAATGATTAACCTGCACCGGCCTCCCTCCCCAGTAGCTTGCCCTTCCTGTATGGTAGTCTGTTTTCTCTTTTCTGAGCCAACTCTCCAAGGTATCTCATTACTGAGTGTAGACACACCGGGATCACTGAGAGTTGGGCCTTTGTTTTATTCTGAAGATGATGTGACTGATTATACAGCTCTAGGCATTTGCATTTTTCAAAGTCATTTTAAAGTTTACTGCTTGTGAAAACCCAGTTAGTGAAATATCATTAAAAAAAAAAAGATTACAAATGAGGAAGTTGAACTCAGGGAAGCTTTGCCAAAAGTTCTACAACAAGTCAATGGCAGGATTCAAATGGGTGCACACCCTTATACACTTAGCTCAGTGTCTCACTCATTGAGGTATATTCTTGTTTCTTTTTTATAAAGCCAAGTAGGGCTGGCTTGAGTCATTTGTGGTTAGTAAGTTTTTGTGTTTGATCTGTTGCCACTGAAGCCTAAGTAAGACTTAAAGATAGAATTATCGCTTCTGCATTCTTTGCAAAGAGCTGATTGCCATTTGGCCACACTGTGAGAGAAACTAAGACTTGAAGCCAAGACTTTCTTCTCCAAGACCGCCGTTGGTAGGTGCAGTGAGACCAAACTAAAGGATAACCTATGGATTGCAGATTTTCCTCTTGTGAACAGGAAGTCCTAATCTCAGTGGTGACAAGAACAGAGTGATTGATTATGCACTGATTTAGATTCCAGGGGCTAGGCACCTTTTGTGGGACTAGAATCATGTGGAATATGAGTAATTTTGTGTAAGGTCTCTAGAACTCAGCAGAGGGAATTTAGAGAAGAAATGACGTTTTGCATGGTCATAATGAAAAATAGTAACAGCAGATAGGGCAGTATCCATGTTTCTTGGCTTCTTTCCTTAAGCTGTAACCACTAGACAGCATAGAAAAATATTTACTCAAGGAAGAATGCATAGGAGTGAAAGAGTAAAGTCTTAAGATGGGTAAAACATACAAAGTACTCCTATGTAGGTCATTATATTGACATTTGTGGCCACATATTGGTCCATGAAGGGGAAAGTTCTAGCCACTGAAACCTCAAAAACTAGAAACTTACTCTGCAGGGTGTCTTTGTAATTACGCACTGACTGGCCCAAGTCTTCCTTAGGCTGTTTCATCACAATGTTCCCAGATTAGCATGGACTGCATAATGTGATTAGCAGCTGCCTGTTATTCCTACTTCTCCCCTTACCTTCCTAATGACCTTTACATATTTTTCTGTCTGTCCTTACTCTGCACATACTAGTTGTTACTCTGCACGTGTAGACTTCAGTGGAGGTGCTACTAAGTTCTACTTTCTGGTAGAGTTTAGAATCCAGGATAGTCAAGGAATGAAGAACAACAGCAGGAAAGAGAAAAATACCATTTTGACTAAGACAAGGATATAATGTTGTTGGGCTTCAATGACCACGGGCTAAGATAAGAGCAACTTAGATTTAGTGTTTTGATTTCTTTTATTGATTTTTTATTTATTTATTTTTGTGTGGCAGAGACAGAGAGAGTCAGGGAGAGGGATAGATAGGGACAGACAAACAGGAAAGGAGAGAGATGAGAAACATCAATTCTTTGTTGTGGCTCCTTAGTTGTTCATTGATTGATTTCTCATATGTGCCTTGTCTGGGGGGCTATAGCAGACCGAGTGACTCCTTGCTAGAGCTAGCGACCTTGGGCTCAAGCTGGTGAGCCTTGCTCAAACCAGATGAGCTCGTGCTCAAGCTGGCGATCTTGGGGTCTCGAACCTGGGTCTTCCACATCCCAGTCTGATGCTCTATGCACTGCACCACCGCCTGGTCAGGCTAGTGTTTTAATTCTTGATGAAAAATATTAAAAATAAAGCATCTGGGCATCCTGGCTGGGTAGCTTAGTTGGTTAGAGCATCATCCTGATACACCAAGGTTGTGGTTTTGACCCCGGTTAGGGCACATAAAAGAATCAACCAATGAATGCATAAATAAGTGGAATAACAAATGGATCTCTCTTTCTCTTTCTCCATTCCTCTCTGTCTAAAATCAATAAATAAAATCTTTAACAATATTTTTTATTGATTTTAGAGAGAGTAGAGACAAGTGTGGGTGGCGGTGGGGAAGTGGGAAGCATCAACTCTCAGTAGTTGCTTCTCTTATGTGCCTTGACCGGGCAAGTCAGGGGTTTCGAACCAGTGACCTCAGCATTCCAGGTGGACTTTTTATCTACTGTGCCACCACAGTCAGGCAAAAATCAATAAAATTAAAAAAAAGATAAAGTGTATGAGCATAGAACAGAATACAATGGAAATATAGAAAAATGGTGGTGTAGCCAAGAGCATGTAGTGAGACCCCATCGGTAGGGACAAGACCATGGGCATTGGGGTGGGTCAGGGTTAGTGACTAAAATGCTCATCTCCCTGATACACACATCATTAACTTCCTCATCCCCTCTTTCGTCTTTGCTTAAATGTCACCTTCTCAGTGGGGCCTACCCATTTATTCTCACCGACATATAAAAACTTTTCGTTAATTGAATGAGTTCATTGAAACCTCGTGTTAATTAATCCTGCATTACACAAGAAAATGTAATGTTATAGATGTTGAACTTAGTGGTATAATCCACGTCTTAGTTTTTTTTTAAGTTTAATGCTCTTTGCAAATAATGGTATTTTGTGTAAATATCAATAATGTTAGCCTGTGAGAAAAAGAGCGGATGTTTGCTCCCTTTCTCTAGATATACTTTGAATCCTGGCGACGAGGATTTCCCTGAAAGATTAAACTAAAGATGAAGTAAAGCAGTAGACTGATTTGGTTGGACTGTGTGATCTTTGTCTGCTCTGGCAAACCGCATTTTGTTATTTCATTTGTTTCTTTCCTGTGTTTCTTTTTTCTCTCACTGAAAATTTGCAACTTCAAACTCCTTTTTCCATCCCTTTGCCTTCGCTGATGAGGGAAAGAATTCAAGGTGCATTTGTTGAATTTAGAGATACTTGGTGTGTTTATAGTAGAAATAAAGCATACCAAAGAGGCACAGCATTTGGGTTTTATCAGTCATACAGGGAAATTTAAGACTTAAATTACCTGATTATTTCCCCTTTATTCCTTGTAGGCAGGGCCTATGAGGAGTTGGTAGGTGCACTTGTCCATGACCCTGCCACCTGTGTTTGGGCTGAACTCGTTATAACGCGTAAACACAGCTGACAGGAGAGTCTTTACATAGATAGTCACCAGGGACACTTGTTTGGGGCTGCTCGGGATGCCTTGAATCACACTGTGATGCTTTTCTGTCTTGGTACGAGGGCATGACACTGAGTGAGCTGGCACCTCACCAGTAGGACCAGGGTTCTTTTCCGGTTCCCAGCCAAATTCAAGTTCTGTAATGATTGTGTCTGCTTACATTTCACGTGACTGAGTGAAGTTCTCAGTTAACATTTACCCATTGGATGCCTATCTTCTTGTAAATTCAGAGTATTGGTAGAAAATGAGCAGCAGTCTGACCTGGGTTCAGATCTTGCTCCTACTTCATACTGTTTGAAGTCTGTTGAATAAACCTCTCTGGACCTCTGCTTCCTCATTTGTAAAATCTGACAGTTCCAAGGCAATGGCTTCATTATTTCTCAACTACATACAGCTAGTGCTCGACTTACGACCACGATTGGTTCCAACAGACCGGTCGTAACACGATTTGGTTGTAAGTTGAGTAGGCTATATGTACAGTACTGTGAAATGATGTTATAAAAATCTTTAAGTCATATTTTATCATAAATTTTTTTCATTATTGTTATATATCATAATTTTCTGTGTTCATTTTATGCCATTTGTAACATCTCTACACCATTTTGTTTCTTATTTTTACATTCGTCAGGTTTTAAGTAAAACACTGCATTACCAGTACAACTGGTTTAATATTTGCAAAACATACAAAATACAGGTGCATACAAAAATACAAAATACAGGTGTAAAAAATACCTTAGGAAACATTTTCCCAAGTGCAAAGTGCTGCCGGAAGCTGGTCCGCACTGTCGTACGCCCAGCTGGGCAACGTTTGCACTGCCAGACGCGGAGCAGTCGTGGCTAGCGATTGTGGTCGTAAAGTCAAATGGTCATAAGTTGCATAGGTCGTAAGTCGATCAATACCTGTACTCACTTTTTACAATAGTTGCAAAGAATGTGTGGTATCTATCATCTAAGTGTTGCCTGTTCTCTCCTTGCTCAGGTTGCATGGAAGCTGCCCCCGCAGCCTGCTTCCTGCAATCACCAATCATCAGGAAATGGGCAGCATGTGCTCTGATTGGTTGACTCCTCTGGGCTGGGACTCCACTTGGTGCTATGTTGTATGAGCTGGGTTCTCAGAGTGTGTGTCAGTTTGCCCATCTATCTAATCCCTTTAAACACCTCTAGGAGGAGGAGGCAGGTTTTACCTCTTAGGTATGCATTTTGGGAAACAGACCAACTCACATCTGTCTGCTTTTGGGGGGTTTTGCATGGATGGGTGGAAAGTGATTCACTTATCCAAGATCCACAGCAGTGAATCGTGGAACTGGAACTGGGATTCAAACCAAGGTCCAACTAATTCCAAAACCTGTATTCTTAATCAATGTGCTGTTTTCAGAGTTTGTGCTCAAATTCTTTACGATTTCTAAAACTAAGATAGTAAGATTTAGTGCTGCAATAGTGGGTCAGGAAATTCAGATTTTACTTCTTAGCTTCACTAATGACTTCGCCTTAGGCAACTCAGTCGTCCTGGGAGATGTTTCTGTGAGGGAAAGGAGGATCATGCTGTCTTTTAAACATTTAAACATCTCACTGTGGGGTGGACTGAGCATTAGAAAAGGCAACAAAATAGCACCAGTAAAGCCCTTAGTCTCCAGAGAGGATGAACATTGTATGAATTTACAGTGTTAACAGTCATATTGAAGACTTCTGAGCATGTCCATTTTAAATACAAAACAGTAAACTTTGGACCATGGATATCCTGATTCTGGGAATTAAATGGTAACCAACCTTGGAATAGTTAGAACAGTGTCCAAAGAGGGTAGGCTAAGGGAACAGTGTCACCCAGGTAACTAGCAGAGAAGCCTTCTGGATTGTTTCAATTAGCAGCAAGAGATGAATTTCATGAGCCCAGGCATATTAATCAGCTGCCTTGTGCCAAGACTGAGTTCTGTTTTTTACTAGAGATCTGTTCTAAATCACTTTGTTCATAATATTGTCATCAAGTTTGCCATCCACAAATGAGGAGCGTCACAAAATGAGCAATGGAGAA
Source organism: Rhynchonycteris naso (assembly GCA_037038555.1). Lineage (NCBI taxonomy): Eukaryota > Metazoa > Chordata > Mammalia > Chiroptera > Emballonuridae > Rhynchonycteris > Rhynchonycteris naso. The sequence goes on along the minus strand of CM072999.1, from coordinate 31,791,501 downwards.
TTCCCCCCCACCCCGAGTATAACTACCCGAGTGAGCCAAGAAAGATAATATTGAGAATTAAGACTTGTTTCTGGGAAAGATTTTTCTTCCAGATTCTGGAATGCCACACATCTACTCACAAGGTCAAACAGCACAAACATACTCAGCAATGTTTCCCCTGGAAACTTTGGAAAGTACCACCTTTTCCTGGGTGCCAGAAAGGCACTCAACCCACCAGCAGCTACATCTGCTTGTGTGCATGTGTGTGCACATGTGTGTGTGTGTGTGCACATGCATATGACAGCACTTAAGTATTTTGTTCTTGTGTTTAAGAATGATCCTTCTTGCCTGACCAGGCAGTGGCGCAGTGGATAGAGCGTTGGACTGTGATGCAGAAGACCCAGGTTCGAGACCCCGAGGTCGCCAGCTTGAGCACGGGCCCATCTGGCTTGAGCAAAAGCTCGCCAGCTTGGACCCAAGGTCGCTGGCTCCAGCAAGGGGTGGCTCAGTCTGCTGAAGGCCCGCGGTCAAGGCACATGTGAGAAAGCAGTCAATGAACAACTAAGGTGCTGCAACGGCAACAAAAAACTAATGATTGATGCTTCTCATCTCTCTCCGTTCCTGTCTGTCTGTCCCTCTCTCTGACTCTCTCTCTGTCCCTGTAAAAAAAAAAAAAAAAAAAGAATGATCCTTCTTGCTGGCCAGAGTGATCTACTTATATAGGGAGGGGCAAAGATAGGTATACAGCTGTTCATATGGAAAATAATACAATAATTAATAAATAATAATACAAGAATAAACCCCATTTCATGTACTAACAACTGTAAGCCTACTTTTGCTCCTCCCCGTGCCTGCTTTATTGATTCCATCTACCAAAACTTAGTTTTCAAGTTCAGGATTCCTCAATAGACTTTTCCTTAAAAAATAAGCAATTAATCACATGTGGTTATTTCTTCTCTCACTAGGATAGAGCAGAAGTCCACTCATTAAGGAGAAAATATATAAAACTGTTTAAATGTTTGCATTATTGTTGAAGCTCCTCCCAACAACTTCAAATTTATGAAAGAATCAGAGACAGAGATGGCAAGGAGGAGGCGGGAGAGGAAGAGAGGAGATAGAAGAGGTATGGGGGGGAGATGGAGGAGAAGAGAAAGGGAAGAAATGGAAATGAAAAGCAATTAAACTGTACAAAGTCAGCCAAAACTCCTGGCAACATATATAAATAAATGTACTTTAAGAAAGTCTTTCAAGTGTTTAAAGAATTTAACTTTCCAGCCAAGAGGTTCAAACCTTCTGACCTTTGACTAAGCTTTCACAGTTCTATCTATTGATCATTGAGCCACTGCTGAGATAAACAGATGACCAGGTGCTGAGCACACTTTAAAAAAGGTACATTGCCATGAAACATTTCCCTACTCAGGTATCTTTAACAGCTCAGTGCACATGACCTTGGCATTACCTGAAAGAAGGCAGCTCATCCAAGTAGGTAGGTCATCTTGGCACTGCTTTTATTCATAATGATCTTTTTCTATTATTGAGCTGGTGATTATGCTGTTTTCTTCATTTTGCAATAATTAGGGTCTTGTTTTTTCTTTCTCATCTTCCTTCCTTGCCCTGAGGCCTTTTTTGACAATAGCAAGTACAAACCTGTGTATCTTTGCAGAACAAAGACCTAGGACGAATTAATTAATAAGTGCCTTTTAAAGTATTTAACCTTTGGACCCATTTATCAGAATTCTATATAAAATTATTTCCTGTTGACCCAATTAATTGCAATATTCCTTCTGAAGCTGTGGGAGAAGGATTTATTATTTTAGAAGCTTTTGTCATTAGTTTAGTTACATATCACTTTCTGTTTTGCAATGTGCTGTGCATATTTTTTTCCCTGTCATTGTTCTCCCTGTCTCTACTCTACAGTCTCATGAATGAAGAAATGGTGTTAGCTACTTCACTATAACCACTTGAAGAGCTGGTATTGAATAGTCAATTAAGACTTCAATCATCCAAGTAATTGGGCTAGGCACAGCCTGTTCTGTCCCATTCCTTTTCAGATCCTTCTTTGTGAAAAGTTTGAAGGTCGGGCATTTTGGTTTTCTCATATTCCTTTAAGTCAACAAAGGACTTTCCAGGCTGTGTCTACAGAGTTTTGACTTTTTCCCAGTTCTGGTTCATAGCTAGCATATTGGAAATTGGCAGAAGGTAGAGTCAAGAGAAAGAACGATTTCTCAATAAAGCACCATGAAAATTCCCCTGCCCTACCGCATCCATTTCATTACCCCTGTTTTGTAGGACTGGCAGCCGATGTTGTTTGGGTTATTAAAAAAAAAAAATCTTGCCCCATTTTTTTTGGCAGACTCAAGACAGGATTCTTTGAGGTCAGAAGTAGAGCAACGTATTTAGTTTTGTTGAAGAAGCTGAAATAGAAAACACTTTGAAGGAGACGTGTAGTTATGTGTGGCTTTGGTCTGTAGCACAGAGAACGTCAAATGTTTGGCTGTAGAGGAACTGTGGGCCTGTGCTTCTGTACTGGCATTTTGACACCGAAGCAGGTGAGATCAATGTCACCTTCCTGCAAAGTACTGTAAAATCCCTTCTTCCTTCATTAATGTTTTCCCTTTGAAGATAAAGGAGCTGCTTCCAATATGTGTTATCATTCCTTTTTACAGTTAAATTACTATTTATTGTTATGTGATTTCCTTGTTATACTAGAATGTAGGAGATATTCTTCATGGATAATCCCTGGATTTCAGGCTATGTTTTTAGGATGAAGCTCTGTTTTCTTTTTTTCCCCCTTTTTTGACAAGAATCTGTTTGGGGATTAGACACATTTAATGCAGCAAATTAAAAATAAATATTTAAATTAATTTTTGCTTTATTTAAAAAGTTCAAAGCATTTATAGCCTCAGGTCGATCCTCTGAGACAAATGTTTTTGTTTTATCATTGACCTACAGTTAGAAAAGTGAAATACCACCTGACCAGGCAGTTGCGCAGTGGATAGAGCATCGGACTGGGATGCTGAGGACACAGGTTTGAGACCCTGAGGTCACCAGTTTGAGCGTGGGCCCATCTGGCTTGAGCAAAAGCTCGCCAGCTTGGACCTAAGGTCACTGGCTTGAGCAAGGGGTTACTCGGTCTGCTGAAGGTCGTGGTCAAGGCACATGTGAGAAAGCAATCAATGAACAACTAAGGTGTCGCAGTGGCAACGAAAAACTGATGATTGATGCTTCTCATCTCTCTCCATTCCTGTCTATCTGTCCCTATCTATCCCTCTCTCTGACTCTCTCTCTCTCTGTAAAAAGAAAAAAGAAAAGCAAACTATCGAATATTAAAAGCATAGTATCACAGTATCACATGACATATTTATTAGGTTCTTAGTAAGCCTATGGAATAAATAGTAGGTTTCCTTCTGATATTCTAGAACAATGCTTCACAGCCTTCTTATGTCATGGTACACATAGAAGTGAGTACTATTTATGTGGCACATGGATACATTTTTCAAAGAACATCTATAGTAATAATTTAGCAAGGTTCACAACTTAGAATATGTTATGCTACATTATTATTGTATTATTGTGTCTATTGGGAGCAATACTTTCAGAGAGCCCGTGTGTTAGAATGCTGGTCTGTGACATAGGTAAAAAGACAGCACATCCATAGGAGGGCTGTGCCCAGCATTATGCTGGAGGTACAAATGGCTTACGAGGAACTGCAAGTTAGGACGCCAGCCAGTTCAGGTCTTATTTGATGACAATGGATTCTTGTGCAAATGGTAGAAATGGGTGTACTCCACATTCTACCTTTTTAATTGCCATCTGGCATTTTCTGTCTAGAGCTGGACCTAGAGCACCGATGCTTCCTCAGTCCTGAGGACTGTGTCCAGGTCAGAGCATTGCCTAACTCAAGTAGCCGTCCTAACAGTCAGGGAAAGGTTTATCGCTTGTCACCTTCAACTACTTCAACTTCTGGTAGATTCTGAACCATTGATTTTTAGAGCATTCAGTTTAATGGAATACAGAGTGTTTTGACAGCTCCATGCCCTCCATCATTATTTTGCCCTCATGGAGTATTTTGCCCAAGCTTGTTTACCCTGTAGCATGCTTACAGATGCCTGCTGGCCCTAGCTAGTTGTGGTTGGGGAGCAGGAAGTCATCCTGCCTGCTGACAGACAAGGGAATCGTACTGTTAGAAAAGGCCAACTAGAGGGGAACTTTTAAAATTCGATTTTATTTGGGGGACGGGGTGAGAAGAGAATAATATTTAATGAAATCAGAAGATGTTTTTATCAAGATATTAAGTGAAAAATAGAATATGAAACTGTACAGGTATATGGTTTGATTTTGGTTAACGTATGCACAGACAAGTCATGGGAATGAGACACATCAAAATGTGAATAGTAATAGTCTCTGTGAGAAACAAATAACATATTCTGTTACTTTATATTTTATATCTTTTGTATTTCCCATAAAAATGTTTTATTTTTGCTATTAGAAAACAGGCTAGAAATACAATTACCTTAAAAAAAAAGAGGATCTTTTTTTTACTTTCATAGTACTTTATATTGCTTAACAATGTATGGTTGTTTGCTACTTGGTGTGTAATTGATAACTATATTCTCTAACTTCTGAATGAAGCTCAAAGCTTCTCAACCTTATTTCAGCTCCAGAAGGAACCTAAGTGCAGGTCAGAGACTAATGGAAAGCTCAGAAATTCAGCAGAAGCCATTGTGGTTGGAGCTTGGGTGGAGTGAGGAAGACATTCAAAGCTCTCTCTTTCTGTGACATGCCTCTTCTTTCTGGATCACTTCCTGTTGCTTCTCTTGCTTAAGAGGAGTACTGTTTTTTTTTTAAAGAAAGTAGTTGACCTTGATAACAAAGATATTATGATCATCATCATCATACTAATTGAGTGCTTTACAGCATTTTAGTCACTGTTCTAGGATCATAGATTTAATCCTTATAATAACTCTATAAAGTGGCTGCCATCATTACCCCCTTTTTACAAATAAGGACACTGCGACAAAGACCAAGTGGCTTTCCAAGGTAAGACAGGTAGTGAGTTATGGAGCCAGAATGCGAACCAGAATGTCTGACTGCAGAGCCTGTGAACTTATGCTCCCCTTCTGCCCTGAGTAGACGGGGGCGGGATGAGACACCACAGGAGCAGATGCACAGATGCAGTAGTCACAGTGCTGGGCAGGCCCTATGCTGAGTTATATTTCAAGAGCTGCAGACTGGAGAGTGGGAATTGTGGAAAGACAATGGGTTTTCCTGGGTGGGTACAGCCATACTGGACGCCATGGACAGGTTAGAGCCTGCCAGGTGTCTCTAGTAAAACCTCTTCTCCATCCAGGTTGGGGACACTAAAATGGAGAACTGGCCAGACAGGAGATGAAAGGGAAGTGACTAGTAGAGGCATTGATCGGTGTTTTGTATTTAGGTGAGTACATAGTCTGATGCGGAAACTCACTCATTAGTTACATCGACACTGGATGTTCTTTAAAAGGTTTCTCAGGAGAGGTATGAGAATGATTTGAGGGTGGGTTTTGGTCTTGACCTTGCACCACAGCAAACAAAATGAAACTTTCCTTGAGCTCAAGGTAATTGAGATGAAAGTGTGTTTACATAGATGAGCAGTGGATTTACCCAGTGACTCTGGAAGGTAATCCCAGGGTTCAGTGCTCCATGAATACCATGCTGTGTTCCTAAGCTGGTAAATTACTGGGAGCTTTTATGAGAATGGATTGTGGGAAGCATCTAGATGAAATTCAGCCTGTTTCCCCTTGAGTCCCGGACCCACTAATGCACTCCAGGTGTGCAGGCTGCCTAGGCTTTCTGCCGTGGAAACCTCAAAGAAGAACTTTCATCCCAAAGGGGAAGCTTTGAAGAATACCAAGGCCCTTTCTATCTCTCCTTATTTATTGTCGTCTTTCTGCCCACATTTGGTAATTGGAGCTATTTGTGGCGTTAAAGCCAGACCTGTTCCTTCTCAGCCTGTCCCTCCAACAGTGAAACTGTAAGCCCATGGCTCCAATTGTGCACACCACTGGTTGCTCTGCAGCGTCCCTCACATGTAAAAGGAGAACGACTGAAACACTAGAAAGGGGTATAGAAAAAATCACCAAAGAACAATTTTCCACGTCTATAGATCCTTTCATCTGAGGGCAGAAGGAGCTGGAGTGGGTGCCTCCAAAAGGATTGGGGGAGGGACACAATGTAAAACTCTCTGGTTATGGGCTCAGGAACTAAAGATCAAAGGGCCGTGTCCTCAGCCTTACACAGCGAGTCACTGGAAAAAATCCGAGTAGAAGTCAGGCATCCTGTTCTCCAGTGTTCTAGGGCTAATGAGTGCAGTTGGCTTTAAGCAGTAGTTATGCATTTTCTTTCAGTCAGACCTGATACTACCCTAATGGATATAATTCTACATGCCTTAGTGATTCACATGTTGAAGCCCTAGAGCATCACTAGGGTATTTTGCCACGATCAGAACAGTGGGTGAAGAAGTGAAAAGGTACATGAGAAGCGCTCATGTACATTGTGCGGGCCTTGTGCTCCCCTGGGATGTCGGCCCCCTTGCAAACCTCTGCCATTATTCAGGCCATCTGGTGGCTTCCCTTTAGAACTTACCCTTTAAGGGAGTTTTCTTTCAAAACTAAATTAATAGCTATGAAGTGTACTAGGTAAGTTTGTGATTTACTTTTTTCAGTGCTGACTGCTGTAAGCATTTCAGTCTATTGCCCACAAGTTCAGATCAGCACGTTGGTTTTAACTTTATTTCCAAATGTAATGATTTAACATATTACAGAGAAATGTGTTTGCAGACTTGAGGGCAGCAGGATTTGCATGAGTAGGGAATATGTAAGTTCTTTAAACTATATTTAATATTCCTTTTGGATTCTATTTCATATGTCCCCTTAATACACATATGCCAGTTTCTGATTGTGTGTGAACTGACTTGAAGGTCAGGTGACTTGAAGTGCAGTTGGATAAATTTGTGTGTGTGTGTGTGTGTATGTGCTCACACATGTGCACAAGGCTATTCATATGATAAAAGAGAGCCAGAGAGATGTTCACCTTCCTACCACCTACCAGAGCTGAAAGAAATATCCACTGCAGAAATGAGTTGTAAGGCACCTTCCGAAGCATGTTTCAAGAGGTCACCTCCCAGGGTAAATTTGAGTCATTTGCCTTTTTGTTTCTTAGTGATTTAAGGGGCATTGACTCTCAGTGACTGCATCTGAAGTGGTGAGGCACAAGACAGTCACCTTTGGGGCCATGCAAGAAATGCATCAGAGTCAGGGAAACCTTTGCAAATCACTTGAGAGGTGTGCAGATAGCAAGATGGCAAGAATATAGTGAAGACAACATGAGCTTTGCCGCCAGACAAACGAGGGCTAATGTTGGCTCACTTCCTAAATGTGTAACTTTAGGTTGATTACTTTATTGCTATGACCCTCCGTTTCCTCTTTGTTAAAAATGAGCATAGCAATAACTACCATACAGATTTGGTGTGAGGATTAACTAAGAATACATATGTAAAAGCTGCTAAGAAACAGACTTTCAATAAATATTAGTCTTACTTTCCTTCTGTCTTAGCCACATACTCTCTCTATCCTCACATGGCAGAGAGCAGAGAGAGAGAGAGAGAATAAAGTTATCTTGTGTCTCTTCTTATAAGGACACTAATCCCATCATGAGGTCTCTATCCTCATGACTTAATGACCTCCCCAAAGCCCCACTTCAATAGCATCACAGTAGGAATTGGGATTTCAACATAAAAATTTGGGTGGGGGAAGCAAAAACATAATTTATAACGTTTTCCCTCCTTCCTTTGGCATATTGATTTGAAAGATCTATATGTCCTAATTTGTTTTAATTATGTTTTTCTCCCCATAGAAAACCTCTCAAAGACCTCTCAAAACTTGAGTGGACATTTGGATTTTGTTGAATCTTTTCGTGATTTGCTTATAACACATGTGTGATTCCATTTGTCATTTGATTTTCTTAATCCATGTAAAATTTAAGATGAGAGCTCACTGACAAAAAGTTATTCAGCATGCTGTTGGCATTTGTTTGTCAAAGCCTGGAAAGCAGGTATGCCCTAGACTGAGGAAGACAGGCTGATCCATGAGTATGTCAGAATCTGGCCTTGCCCACGTGGCCTGCCGATATGTCGCCTGTCAGGGAGTCTGCAACACTAGTTGTTGTTATACAGTGTGTCCGTAAAGTCATGGTGCACTTTTGACCAGTGACCGGTCAAAAGTGCACCATGACTTTACGGACACACTGTATTGAAACCTCCAAACCTCGATGACTTAATAAATGCACATTTATTTCTTGTTCACATCAGGTTTAATCAGATGTTCTTGATGGGTGGGAGGCTGTTCTCCAAGCAGAATTCTATTTTATGGCTCCACCATTTCCAACAAATGACTTCTAAGGTCACCCTGGAAAATGGAAGAACATGAAAGACCGCAAATGGGAGGTTTTTAGGGGCCAATCCTGGAAGTGTTTTGTACTGTTCCCACTCTCATCCATACTTCTTTGCCTAGGACTTACACGGCCATACTGAATAGCAGGAACAACCAGAAAACATGATCTAGCTATGTGCCCAGGAAGAAGAAACAGGTTTTGTGATCAGCCAGCAAATCTCTGATGATGTATTTGTTGGTTTAACCTCATCCTCACAGACTTGTATTTCTTTCCTATCCTTGATTGACACTTGTTCCAATTTATGACATTGGTTTGTGAATTTGATTCTAGTTTGGTTAACTCCTTATCTATGGGAGTTTGATTCACTTAAGTAGACCTCATCTGATATCCCTTGGAGTCAGATTCCTGACCGTACCCTCTAGCCATTTTTCATTCAGAGACAATTAGAATTGTTTCAGAGTTAGAGAATTTTAGACGTCACTGAACTTGACAACTGTTTTAATACTGGAGGTGCTTTTTGCTAAAGACCACTGGTAAGTTTACTTGGAATGTGGAAACAAAATATGAACACATAAAAATCTGTGTTTGAAGTTTCTTCTTTATAATGTCTGGGCATTTTGAAAGAAGGTCAGGTTAGTTAGGAGAAGTGAACTTCCCGCTATGATGGAAAGTATTCATGGGTCAGCATTAGCGTTGACTCTCATTAGCCATGTGAAAATTTCCTCATCTTTAAATGGGCTTAATGGAATACAGAGAAGAAATAGTGGAAACCTATACACCAAAGTATAAGCAATGTTATATCTGGTGGTGACACTATGAGTGATTCTTTGACTTTGTTCTGTTTTGTTTGTTAATTGTTTTTTCCTCCAGTTATTATACACTACAAATGCATTCCTTTTGTATTTGCAGCCCCTGCCAAGCCCAGAATCTCTTAAAATGTAAAAATCTCAAAGTATACAAAGGATGGAGATATTTATATATATTATTCAGTATTCAGTGAGAGGAGGGGAGTCAGAGATAGACTCCTGCATGTGCGGGATCCACTGGGCAAAGCCCACTAGAGGGCGATGCTCTGCCCATCTGCGGCTTGCTCTGTTGCTCCAGCTCTTCTTAGCATGAGAGGCAGATATTAGAGCCATCCTCAGCATCCCGGGCCACCTTGCTGCAATTGAGCTGTGGCTGCAGGAGAGTAAGAAAGAAAGAGAGAGAGAGAGAGAGAGAGAGAGAATCAAGAAGTGAGAGGGGGAAGGGGTGGAGAAGCAGATGGGCACTTCTGTGTAACCTGACTGGGAATCAAACCTGAGACATCCACATGCCAGGCTGATGCTCTATCACTGAGGCAACTGACCAGGGCTTGATGGAGATAATTTCCAGCTCCAGCTACCTCAGAGTTATTACGAGAATCTCATGAAACAAAGAGGGCACTTTGGAAAATGAAGAATAACCATGTAAGAAAGTATTGCTGGCAGGTTATCGCTAGCAGGTCCTCTTTGGCCTTAAACATCCAGTTTCTGTGGAGGAGAAGAGGAATGCACGCAGAAATTTTCACTCTTGAATTCGCCATTTGGGTTTGTTGCTCTTACAAGAGGAGAAAATTCTGTGGGCTCCAAATGTAGATTTGTTCTCACAAAGGCAAAAACTGAAGATTATTTGCTGCTCATACAAACTGACAGCAAACTCATCAGCATAAGAAGCATCATTTTAAAGCCCACAAGGAAAAAAAGTGATCTTAGCAAGGAATCATACCATGCTCTTGAGTAAATTAGGGAGGGAGAATAGAAGGCAGAAAGATGAGGATTCCTGCTAATCTGAAAACTCTCCCTCTAGTATGCTGTGCTGACCACACAGAAATGGGTCGAACCTGCTTGTTAGGGACAAAGTTTGAATGAACTCATTTAGTTCACCTACCTGGCTTCCCACAGCAATTGTGATTATAGGCCACCATCGAAACATTTTGTTTAAATTCAGTTGATCTTTCATGTGTCTTTCTGTTTGTAAAAGTAATATATACTCATAAAAGTCAGGCTTTTAAGAAATATATTATAGAGAAAAAGAAGTCCCCCATAATCTTAGACTTAACTGCTGTTAACAGGTTTGGATGTTATAATAATGTGTTGTGTTTTTTTCTCATATTACATCTTGGACATAGTTCATAGGAGGATTTTTGATTCCAGTTTTTTTTATAACTTTTCTCATATTCCTTCTGAGCCCTTTAGACCCTGATTTGGATGGTAAATATCTTACAGTTAAAAGGAAGAGAGCTGGAGGGTGATTTCTTTCTCCCCTCTGTCTCTCCTTCCCTCCCTTCCATCCCTTTTTGGGTTTTGCCATGTCTCTACTTTCATATTGGCCAACCCATTACTTTGATTTTCATAAAGATACTGTGAATCATGAATTAATGACCTCAGGAAAGCAGTTTTCCCGCCACTCTGACATTCTCTCCAGCAATGGGCTTGCGAAAACTAATTAAATCTAAGGGTAATGTTGATCTGTTTTGGAAAGATGGAATGTTATCTACTTAGAAACAAATCTGGTCCAGTCACTCTCCTATTAAAAAAAAAACCCTCTTGAATTCTCCTCTACAGGATAGAATCCAAATTTATTAACTTAATGTGTCAGATTTTCTTGGCGCCTCTCTCTAGACTCAGCTCCCAGCTTCCCATTCCATGTACATATGCTTCAGACACACTGCTTTCTTGAAGCTTCTTACCTTTGTCTTTTTGCACTGACTACCTCTACTAGGTGGCTTTGTGCTAGCTTCTTTGCTTGGTGAATCTCACGTGTTCATTAGTTCTTTGGGGAGGCTTTGCTAGGTTCCCTTGGCGAAGTAAGGAGCTCCCTCCTTCTTTTCCCTCTTCTCCACTTCTACTATGGTGGTTCTGATGCTGTAGTATAACTTACTTGATCTGTCTTAATCCTTTTGATTTTATTTTTATTGTGGTACAAATCTTAAGTGTATAGTTGTTGAATTTGTCATGTCTGAATTTTACCTGGACTGTGAGCCTTCAGAATCTAGGGACCATATTTTAGGCATTCTTGTGTCTCCAGAAATATTCAGTAAGTGCTTGAATGAATGAGTGACCACTAGAATTTCCTCAGTTCATCTAGTGTAGATTTCTTTATGGGAAAGGGATATTAAATGATATTTTTAGTAGGACTGTGAAACTGAGTAATATTTGTTCACTTTCTTGCCATTAGCCTCACAAGTTAAAGAGATATAACCTAAAATATTATTTCTTAGTGGCAATTATGGATTCACGAATAGAAAGAAATTTCATGCATTTTTCTACTCATGTGATAAAGTTTTATTAGAAACTATAAATCTTAAGACTTGTGATATTAAACAGCAAAGAGATATGGTTAGGATCAAACTGCCTTTCCCTTATTTATTCCTTGTAGAAAAAAAAGCAACGCACCATCCCTTAAATTCCTGAATCTAGGTTTAGATTGCTTAAGAAATGGAATGACGTTTAATTTCAAAATTACTTCTCCCACTAGAAGTTGCTGACATATTAAAGGAAGTGGTATTTATGCGTGATTCTTTTTTAAGCCAGATAACAGAAAACTTGCTCAGAGTAATTTGATTTAACAGAAGAGTTTGGTAGTCGTCCTTGAAAGATGATCCTGAAATCAATCCCTTTCATTTCCGTAGGTCCTCAAAGGAAGTAAGCAAGTTTCCCAGTTTACAAAGAGGCTGGCCCAGTTACCTCTTCTGTGCTAGAAAATCCAAGTTGAAATATCACTACACCAATTCAAATTATAAACTCTTCTCTGAAATAAAAAAAAATAGAAACAGGTAAATAATAGCACCAAATGGACATTTTTTTCTACTGTCCTTAGTGACTTAGATGGCCTTATGCCTTCTCAATTCGTCTTAGTTTTATTATACAACTGCCCTTCTTCCATTAATTAATTAATCAGTCAGCCCATTCATTTATATAATCAGCCATTTCTAATGCCTATTACATACAAAATACTCAGTACTCTGGAGATACCAAGATGACAAGTTTAGATTAAAATTTATTTCAACTCTCTATTTTTAAAAAAATAGTTTTTATTTCCTGTGGTTAATTGGCTTAAGTTAATGAGTGTCCATTTAGGATCTAGTGTTCAATACTGTTCAAATTATAATCCATAATCTCTGTAGAAGCTAGCAATTTATTCCATTGATTTAAATCAGTGGTTCTTAACCTGGGTTCTATCGAACCCTAGGGGTTCGATGAGTTGGTCTCAGGGGTTCCGAGAAGCCTCTGCCGCGGAGGCCAGAATAAAGTAATACCGTAATTTGCCTGGCCTGTGGTGGCGCAGTGGATAAAGCGTCAACCTGGGAACACTGAGGTCTCCAGTTCAAGACCCTGCGCTGGTCTGGTCAAGGCACATATGGGAGTTGATGCTTCCAGCTCCTCCCCCCTTTCTCTCTTTCTCTCTCTCTCTCTCACTCTGTGTCTCCTCTCTAAAATGAATAAATAAAAAGAAAAAAATTTAAAGTAATACCGTAATTTGTTGTGAGTTCATGCACTTTGTTGGTTTTGTTCTTTGAGCAAGGTGATGTTCATGCACGGCTCATTTTGTGCACCAGTGAAAAAACATATACCTATGTCTTGAATTTTAGAAAATAAATCATATTTTATTTATTACTAAAGAAGGGTTTGATGAATGCGCATATGAAACTGGTGGGTTCAGTACCTCAAAAAAGGTTAAAAACCACTGATTTAAATAATGACTAATGAATTTTAAGTTTCTTCATGTGGTTAATGTTGTATATTTCATTGGTGATAATGAAATTCAAGCAAACTCCTCTTTCCCGGGAAATACGTAAGCCCATTGTTCCCAATACTAATTATCAAAATACTTTTCGTTAGGGATATATCACCGCAGGCCTTTTAAAAAATAATATCCTTTTAAAAAGGGATATTATAAATACACACAGAATGTATTTGTATTAGATAAATGTTATTATTGATTTTTAGAGGACTTGAGTGACTTGTTGGCAGAGTGGAATTGTGAGTGCTTAAATCTTAAATTGCGTTAAGATACAGAGTAGTGGCAAATGGGCAAGAACCAATTGTGTGTGTCTTGATCGTCATTTTTATAGAGGCCATAGGTCTGCTTTATGGAAATCTGAGTTTCTGTGTGACAAAGTTTACAGCAATTACATGATCAGGCCACTCAATAGGACAACCCAATAAAAGGTAATTTGAGGTCCTGTGTTAAGAAACGTCCAGGTACTTAGTGATACAATTACTTACCAATGGAAATGAGAAAAATCAAGTTCTTTCTTTAGTTTTCATCTGTTGTGGGCATGGGGAAAGCAGTTCTTAGAATCAGGTCCAGAACCCTTCTAACTAAGAATTGGGGGGGGACACTGGCAACTTTCCAGAACATACTTTCTAGGGAAGGAGATAATGGGTGACCCCTTTTCCTTGTCTTCTCTAGTCTCTATTTTGAGGGCCCAGGTCTTACACAGGGTTAGATCCTAATACAGAAAGCACAGATTGCTTTGCTCTTGGCCTGTAAATCAAGAGGCAAGGCTTTTTCTATTCTCCTTAAGAGAGTTCCACCTTCAGGAGAGGGCAGAGAAAGAGAGTGTATGTCATTAATCACTTGAGAATTGTTTACCATGTTAATCTAGAGGGCACTTGCCCATGGCAGGCAGGAAAGTTACCTTGGTTGTTTAAGAATAACCTGAGTGGTTTACTCAGACTGTTTGCAAATGTTTGGACATTATTCAAGGGCTGTCCTAGACCAACCAATTAGCTTGGTTTTTCACTTCTTTTCTTAGATTTACCTTTATAGCATCCAATCACATTGAGAGGAGACGGGGTTCCCCAAAGTTGCAACACTACTGACTTTCCAGCCATGTGACACAGCTTTTCAGACACCGAGTTAAATTTCAACCCAGACATCTCTCTTCAATTCAGGTCACCCACAGGCCAGACAAAACCAAGGTCATGTGTTGAACCAGCAATATAAGGAGTTTTGTTGGTTGCGATAACTATAATGTTATTCACTGGTTGAAATACTATACCATGGTTAATCATAAGTTGCAGCTGTTGTGTCCCTTTATTTATGAGCCCTTAATCAGGAGGACACTGCAAGGGCCTCTGTTTGAAAGGGGCCTTTCACGAGGTCTCCCTTTTGGGTGCTCCTTCCCCTTCACTGTGAAAAGAAGAGGACTTGCAAAAAGTTACTGAATATTATGTATCAGCCTCTCTGAAAACAAATTTTTCCATTCCAAATTTAAATGATCAAATTGTAATCTTTACGTTTCTGCTAATGACAGTAGAAACACTAAACCAGTGCTCTCCAGACAATTCCTCTCCGTTGGCCCCAAACTTGATTAGTTCTTAAATGTCAGACACCAAAAATTATATATTGGCTCTCTGGAAACAGACTGTGTGATCCAGAATTCAGGTTGTCTGTTTTTAACCATATGTTTCCACGGATGTTAATATAAGCAGACCGGGTCTCTCCAGGCAGCTCTGCTCGCTGCCCCTCAACCTGAGGGATGAGACATTAAATGCCAACCCCCCACCTCTCAGCTTTTATACTGTACATTACTTATGAGAATTCACTTGTGAATTACTTTCAGGGGATCATTTATATTCAGGAATTTGAATACAATCATTGTATGAATGAGTTTTAGAATAAATCATGTAAATGAATTGATTTATTAACCTGAGAATTTATCCCAGGCCGGTTGGCTCAATGGTAGAACATCAGCCTGGCATGTAGAAGTCTGGGGTTTGATTCCCAGCCAGGGCACACAGGAGAAGCGCCCATCTGCTTCTCCACCCTTCCCCCTCTCCTTCCTCTCTATCTCTCTCTCCCTCTCCTGCAGCCAAGGCTACATTGGAGCAAAGTTGGCCCCAGAGCTGAGGATGGTTCCAGGACTTTACCTCAGGCACTTGAATGGCTTTGGTTGCAATGGAGCAATTCCTCAGGCAGAACATCGCCCCCTGGTGGGCATGCCGGGTGGATCCCCGTCAGGCACATGTGGGAGTCTGTTTCTCTGCCTCCCTGCTACTCACTTCAGAAAAATACAAAACAAAAAACCTTGAGAATTTAGTGATGATTTATGTTCTCAGATTTGTGGATTTGTGGACCAGTGGCCGAGGCCAGGCAGGTCCACATTGGATTTAGGCAGATAGTAGAAAAACTGTGGAGCCAAAAAGCATTGGGCCCTTTTGTTTAATAAGTCTCACAATGGCGGACAAGCACACAAGCAGGGGAAACCACTTTTCAGGCAAAGAAACAGCAAGAATGGCCCCTCACAGGGGTAAGCAGGCAATCCACCATCTGCAGCCTCTGAGCGCAAGCACCCACAGGCCACACACACGTGGTGCTGCCCTGCGCTTGTGCACCAATTAGGCCAAGTGCTTGCAGCTGGTAAACAAGCGAGCAAGCCTACCAGAGCTGCCACACAATTTGTCAGCCCTACCCTTAACCAGACTTGTGACACTGTTGCTGGTGTCACTGCTGCTCTCTGAGGCACTCAAAATATTTCCAGGCTTTAAAATTGCATTTACAGCCCTGGCCAGTTGGCTCAGCGGTAGAGTGTTGGCTCGGCATGTGGAAGTCCCAGGTTCGATTCCAAGCCAGGGCACACAGGAGAAGTGCCCATCTGCTGCTCCTCCACCCTTCCCCCTCTCCTTTCTCTCTGTCTCTCTCTTCCCCTCCCACAGCTAGGGCTCCATTGGAGCAAAGTTGGCCAGGGCACTGAGAACTGCTCCATGGCCTCCGCCTGAAGCTCTAGAATGGCTCTGGCAGCAGGGGAGCTGTGCCCCAGATAGGCAGAGCATCGCCCCCTGGTGGGCATACCAGGTGCATCCTGGTTGGGCACATGCGGGAGTCTGTCTGACTGCCTCCCCGCTTCTGACTTCATAAAAATACAAAAAATTAAAATTGCATTTACTTTCTACTGGTAGCTTTTTGGTGGATTTCACTCATGTGGACTTCTATTCTTCACCTGATGATCCCTCATGAACCCTCTGCTTCAGTCACACAGTGTTCATGTAGTTCTCTGAATATAGCACACTCCCCTTTATGGCTTGGGTTGTGCTGTTACTCTGGGCCAGTGTTGTTTTCTCATCTCCTTCTACAAGATTTGACAGCCTTCAAGACAGGGCTCAGAGCTTCTTCCATCATGACATCCGCCCCTGCTTTCCAGTTAGACTTAAATGCTGCTCTTTGCAGCATATTATTTGACCTTTTACTGAAACACTTCATTCACTTGACCTTGTGTTTTAATTAATTTTGTGCACATTCTCCTCCTTGATGAGAGGCAGACTTATTGACGACCAGGACCACATCTTCACCCAACCTCCACATGATTGGCTTGACACAAAGTTGCCTGCATCTCTTATTTTCTTATAAACATATGAAAACAATGATATTTAGATTTCTCAGAACTACTGTGCCTGACCAGGAGGTGGCGCAGTGGATAGAGCATCGGACTGGGGAGACCCAGGTTCGAGACCCCAAGGTTACCAGCTTGAGCGTGGGCCCATCTGGCTTGAGCAAAAGCTCGCCAGCTTGGACCCAAGGTCGCTGGCTCCAGCAAGGGGTGGCTCAGTCTGCTGAAGGCCCGCAGTCAAGGCACATGTGAGAAAGCAATCAATGAACAACTAAGGCATCGCAACAGCAATGAAATACTAATGATTGATGCTTCTCATCTCTCTCCGTTCCTGTCTGTCTGTCTCTATCTATCCCTCTCTCTGTCCCTGTAAAAAAAAAAAAAAAGAACTGTGAAAAAAAAAGAAGCGCAAAGAGACCGTCAGTGAAACACTGGTCAAATCCAAATTTCTCTTTAAAATAGTTTTATTATCCCCTCAGAATGATGTAATACCTGAAGTTTTCAGTGACAGATATATGGCATCACAATTTGTATTTTTCTAAGATAGCTAAATATCAAGATGGATAGTTGGCTATCATAGAAGGTGGCATCTGCCTTTGGTCCCCGTTTTGACCTAGTTGGGTTGAAGCAATGAATTTTTCTGACTGAACATGTTTGTTTAGGCCCCCTTTAAGCTTCTTAACCCCTGGCTTCCTCTTTGTTTGCTTCTTGTGGGGGGTGGCAGGTTAGCTCTAAGAAATGATAGGGATCATGCTCATTATACCAGCAAGAATCCATCTGAACCTGATCACATTCAGTGGACAACTGACTACCAGGAACTCAAGGGGAGGCAGCATGGGACATTAAAACAAACATACAAGCTAAGAGGCCCATCTGCCACCAAAGGAACAGTTACTGGATTTGTTTAAAGAATTAAGCTTGTGAATTACACTTTCCCCTGGTTGCAGCACAGATAAAAGTCTTTGCTTGAGGAATATTTCGGCATCACAGCTGCAAGTATAACTTAAGATGGAAAATGTTTTTCACTTGGAAAAGAGGCAGTCGCTATTTGGTAATGGAAGACTCGGATTTCTGGAGATAAAACTTGCATGCGAGAAGAACAAAGTTTAATGAAGGGAGCGAAGTCTGGTTTAACAAGCTCTAAATCAGGAGATCTCCATTTTCATCTTACCGGTAGACCTGTCAAGAAAGATGAAGTGTCTACTGTGTTCAGGACTGCTAAGCATCATGGAGATACAGTAAAAGAAGACGACACAGTGTCTGTCCCTGTGGAAGTTTAAATTTAATAGGCAGCTTGTATGTACCAGGGTCAGCGAAGAATGGTGTTAACCAGGGTGTCATCAAAATGTCACATGGATGAGTACAAACCAGAAGGCAATGAATGAATTACTGTGGACTGATGCTCGGTGGCTTTAGATTTCTTGGAGACACCCCATGACTCATTTATTTTCTTTTAAACTGAGGATTATACCTGACCTCTGTTTCTATACCAAGTACATGGGAATTATCTGAGTAATGTTAGACTGTGAACTGAGAACTTTGAGTCTCTTGCAAATCTGTAAACATAAAGTGATAATGAGATACGATAGCGTGGTAAAAGAGGACTTTTGAAGATTTATTAGTACTCTCTGCAGTAAAAGGAATAAGAGTGCTTTTATAGTATGGTTATCATAAAAGATTTTCCTTCTGGTTTTATAAATTGTGAAAAAAAGAAAAGAAAAAACTATCCCATTCATTTACTCTTTCTTGATTTTAAGAAACTTAAGATATTTCATTTTTCCATAAGACTGACTGCTTTTTTATTTTTATTTTACTCTATTCATTAACTTTCAGCAGGTCATTACTGAGCATGTACTATGTGTCAGGTCCTGTGGTGGGACCTGGGAATATAATGTTGCAGAAGACATGGGCCCTAGCTCTAAAACACTTATGATAAGACTGAAGAAACCAAGGGAAAACAAAAACTAAGTTTTTACTGCTTTAAACAGGATAGATTTCCCCCCGACAGTTAAATTTGAAGAAAACTATAATTTTAGCTAGATTTACTGTATTATCTTCATTAACTCGTTTGTTCAGTCATCCATTCATTCATTTTTCAAGTTAATGGATGCTAGAAACCTGAGTCATCCTTGACATCTCCCTTTCATTAGCCCTTGAAATACAATCAGGTTCTTTTGAATGTCTGACTCCAGGATGTGTTGAATCTGCCCAATTCTCAACATATTTACCATCCTGGCTGCTTCATTTACCTTCTAGCTGGTCTCCTAGCTTTCACTCTCCATTCCCTCAAGCAGCTTTCAAACTTTTTTGACCATGAATCATACACACATACACACAAAATATATGTATGATACCCCAATACCTATACATATGTATAGATACTGTGGATCTATAAGTAAATCTGAAACAAAAGATTCCCAAAATAATACTTGCCTTTACTCTGTGTGATGCAGTTTGATATATATATAAAAAATTTATACTCCTTTTTCATTCTGAGCATGATCAATTAAACTCATTTCATGACCCACTAATGCAGTGTTCGGCAAACTGTGGCTCGCGAGCCACATGCAGCTCTTTGGCTCCTTGAGTGTGGCTCTTCCACAAAATACCTACCTCGATAAGGAATGTACCTACCTATATAGTTTAAGTTTAAAAAATTTGGCTCTCAAAAGAAATTTTATCATTGTACTGTTGATATTTGACTCTGCTGACTAATGAGTTTGCCGACCACTGCACTAATGGATTGAAATATGCAGTGTCAATCCCTTTCAACAACACAGCAGCCAGCGTGATGGTTTCCTGTTTCCCTGCTTACCTTTTCTGGCTTCTGGTTGCACTTAGGATTACACACAGAAATAATAGCATGGTCTATGGGGTCCTGCATGGTCCAGCCTCTGCTTCTCCTTAACTCTTTCCAACCTCTCAACACCTTTAGACATGTTCTTCCTTCTCTGTAAGTCTTCCTTCGCTCAGTCTTTACCTGGCCAGTTCCTGGGCTCCTTCATGACTCAGTATGATGATCACTCCCTTAAGAAAATTGGGTTTCTCGCCTGACCTGTGGTGGCGCAGTGGATAAAGCGTCGACCTGGGAACACTGAGGTCGCCAGTTCAAAACCCTGCACTGGTCTGGTCAAGGCACATATGGGAGTTGATGCTTCCAGCTCCTCCCCCCTTTCTCTTTCTCTCTCTTTCTCTCTCTCTCTCTTTCTCTCTCACTCTGTGTCTCCTCTCTAAAATGAATAAAAATAAATTAAAAAAAAAAAACTTTAAAAAAAAATTTAAAAAAAAATAAAAAAAAAAAAAGAAAATTGGGTTTCTCTTATACTCCTCCATGCTTCTCTTTGTTTTTTATTCATTGTATTTATAATTTTATAATTATGTGTTTCTCTATATGACTTTTTGTTTACTGTTGATGGCTCCCACTAGATTGCCAGGCCCATGATAGCTAAGGGCAGGTCTGGTTGGCTTATTGCTGTTCCCACAGTACTTACCATAGTCAGCACCCACCCTGTGTCAGGCTGTGCTTGGCCCTAGGAATACAAAGGTGAACAAGACATAGCCCCTGCTATCAGGGAGTTTGGCTTTTCTGGCATTTAGTATGTCTGAAGACAAGCTATCTAAAAGGCATAACATTAATAATCATATTAGAAAGGTTATTAGAATGCTGGAGTTCCTGTAAACAATGCTTTCTTTAGTTTAAGACTCTAACTGGAGGAAGATTTCTTTATGTACTCATAATACAAACTCAAGAAATGGTAGTTGAATGACTGCGAATATTTACCATTGATATAGAGAAGGATTTAAGCAAATGATAGGCATCTTTTATTTTTAATTTTATTTCTATCTCATTATGTAGTCGCAGGCTTAGAATCTGAGCCTGTGAGAATCTAACAAGGTATGGAGAATGAGTGTCCCACTTAATGCTGGAATACCCAATGATAACATTCCTGACAGGTGCTCCTTAGACTTGAATCCTTCTAATACTGGAGAAGTAACAATTACACAAAACAGCCTATTCCATTTTTGGAACAGTTTGAATTGTTAGAAAGTTTCTTTTATGTTGAGTTATTTTTCTGCCCATCTGTCTGCCCTTTGGGATCATGGAGCTAAGTTTCCTCTCTCTGCCACAGAACAGAAACTCTCCAGATCTGTACAGATAACTAACTTGCCCAAGAAGTTCTTTTTTCCCAGTCCAAACAGTCCTCATTTCTCCATTATTCCTCATGTGACATGATTTCCACACCCTCTCCCTTCCCGTGACACTCCGGCCATGCTCAGTTTTTCTGTGTAGTCTTTAAAACTTGGCACCGGCAGCAGGCAGCACTCCAGCCGTGTCTAGACCAGCCGGAGCGCAGGGGGACTGTGTTTTCCATACTCTGAACACTATACTTCGGCTAAGCTGGCCTTAAATTGTGTTGGATTTTTCAGCAGCCAAGTCACGCTGTTGGCCACTGTGATGCTCACAGTCATCTAAAACCCCTCACTCTCTCTCACACCAACTCTTGTTCAGCCTGGCCATTCTCTCATCCCGAACCTAAGCCTGCGACAATTTTTCTCTCTTGTGTCCATGTCATAGATTTTTACATGTATTCCCCGTTAGCCTTATCTTACTAACTTCACACCAACCTCTAATTCAGTCGGTTGGTGGAGTCTACAGGCTTGGCAAAAGAAAAAAAAAAACCAACAAACTCAAACTCCAGTAAATACCACAAACAGTTATTTGCTTTAAGTTCAGGAAATGAAAAGTTATGCTGGTTTTATGTTTCTCAAGTTACCTCGCTCCTCCATTCCATCCCCCCCCCGCCCCCCCCCCCCGCAGTGTTTTGGTTGGAGGCCCAGAGGAGGAAGTCTGCAGCTAGACTGTGAATTCAGGGAGGGCCCACTCTCATCCTCACACACGCTATGCAGCGATTGCTGGGCTGTCTTAGGCCAAGTCGAGGGGACATCCAGCTCCCCTGAGTAAACCTTCACTGCCTAGTGACATGAAACACGCCACCCACTTGCACCAGAACTTTGTCAGGCAGGTTTGGCCCATTGTCTCCCAGAGAAAACAGAAAGCCACCCCCCACCCTCCCACACCCCCCGCCTTCCCTTCCCACAACCTCTTTTGTCCCCACAATCCAGCTCTGGAAAATATCTGAAGGCCACAGAAGTGGGAGTACCCTTTGATGTTTATATTGGCTGTCTCCTTTTCCTTTTTACTCCTTTTTTTTTTTTTTTTTTTTTTAATAATCAGAGTAGTAGAAAATGTGGAGAATTAGCCGCATGACAGCAGCAGAGGAATTCATTAGAGAAACTGAGATGGATTCTGCTCCTATTTCAGGCTCTCAGGCAGGAGTCACAAAGGAGTAATCGTCTTCGAGTTGTTTTTAATCATTTCTTTTGTGGCCCCTTCCTTGTCCGTGAAACCAATCCCAGTGTCCGGCGTGAGGGAGCCTGAGAACATGGCCGCGGTCGGCCAGAGCTTTGACTTGGGGATTACTACGGTGATATTAACTACTTCCTTCTAACCTGCCTCTGACAAGCTGGAGCCGGTCCACCTGGGAGGGGGCAAGGGACAGGACATGTCGCTGCTTTTACTTTAAGTGTTGCCCATTACGAATTTGTATGAAAATTGTAAATCATGTGCATCAAACTTGACTGCAGAAAACTCTTAAACTGACCAGAACGGTTCTGAGGGACATGATTTTGCGATTGCATTTCCTAACTGAATCCTCAGAGCCCTTCTCTTTTATGGGTCTGAAAGGTGGCCTTAGTGGTGGCTTTGCCCATGACTTAATTTATGTTTAAAATTTTACTTGTAGGAACTCGGTAAAATAAAACAACAATTTTTTCCACAAGTGTATGAAGGTGGCAGCCGACCCTCCGAAGCTACAGGAGTGTTAAGATTTCACTCCTAAGTAGTTCTGCCTGCTTTGCTACTATTCTAATTCCTCACGAATCTGTTTTTTAAAATAAAATCATATAGGGAGTCCTATATTGAAACTATTTAAGAGAAAAATCTTTTCTCAAGCATTTTTGCACACTTTAGAAATTCCTATTAATATATAATGCATTGATCTGATACATAGAAATTATTTGTATCTATTTATTAAAACAGGCTCTATAAAAGCCCCTTCTCAGCTAGACATTCCAGCATCATTCTAATAAATTATGTCTACCAGAAAGCAATGAGAAGGACAGTTCTTGAATCATGGTGATATTTTTGGAAAGAGAATTTATTAACCTGACGTACTCAATCAAGCACATAATTAATTTTAAACTGTTTGGTTTCAACTTTAAGCTAACCCAGTCAGCTGGTGCTTTCATCGGACACTTGGGGTCTAACAGCAACGGGTCGGGCATCACAAAAATTTTCCCAGGCAACACTTGTCTCATGGCTCATCCTAGGGCACAGACTGTAGGACCTTCCCAGGGACTCAGAACCAGGCCACTGGCGAGGTAGTGGCCTTTTCACATCATGTTTCTCCTACTTGCCAAGTGGAGGCGCCCATACTAGTTTTTCACCTGCTGGCCAATGAGAAACTATATCTTTCTTTGTATCAGTGCTAAGCAGGAAGGAGTGGCAACTGTGGTCTGCGGAGGTTATAGGGGAGGGTCTGTGAAGAGGGGAGGCTTGTGTGAGGCCTGCAAGATTACATAGGATGTTAGTCATTCAGTGATCAAAATGATCAAAGAAAAGATCATTTTTTGAGGACTTCTGATTCAACGACATGTAAGCAATGATTTCCATTGGCGACCAGGAGGCATGGAGGCAGTATGAGACGGAGTGGAAGCATAGGGGAGGAAGCTCTTAGTGTGTTTGTAGACAGTAAGAAGTAGGAGATGTGATTCCGTTTCAGTTTAAAAAACATAGCCCTCTATGCTAAGGAAATCATTAAGAGATGCGTACAAATATGTATGCAAAATATTTTTATTTGTGCTATCTATCAGAATGAAAAATTGGGGGAAAAAAACAACACAGAGGACTGATTAAGTTAAATTACAAGTGTAAAATAATAGCTCTATAGCTATAAAAATCATATTGTATAAAAATATGTATTGAAATGGGAAAATACTCATGGTATAGAGAGAAATGAAAAAAAGCAGTTTATAAATGGAATGTACAGTATGATCACAATTTTATTCAGTAGATTTATTATGAAGAAATAATCAGGGATGATATACAACCACTGTGAACAGTGGTTGCTGTCTGACCAGGCAGTTGCACAGTGGATAGAGCGTCAGACTGGGACACGGAGGACCCAGGTTCGAGACCCCAAGGTCGCCAGCTTGAGAGTGGGCTCATCTGGTTTGAGCAAGGCTCACCAGCTTGAGCCCAAGGTCGCTGGCTCGAACAAAGGGTCACTCACTCTGCTGTAGTCCCCCCAGTCAAGGCATATATGAGAAAGCAATCAATGAACAACTAAGGTGCCGCAACAAAGAATTGATGCTTCTTGTCTCTCTCCCTTTCTGTCTGTCCCTCTCTGTCCCTCTCTCTGACTCTCTCTGTCTCTGTCACACACAAAAAAACTGGTTGCTTATGTTTTAAGACTGGGCTACTTTCATTTTATTCTTTGTGTTTTTAGATACTTTCAACTATTTGCTACAATGAAAATTCACTGTTTTTCAGCTAATTTTTTAAAGTTAAGCTAAGAAATTAGGCACTTATTTGTTGTTTTGTTTATTTTAGACAATATAAAGTCCATTGTGAAAATTTGAGTAGGTGAGTGACAAAATGAAAATCATATTGTTGGGGGATAAATGTGATACATAACTGTAATGTAAGATGTTATACAGTAGAGATAGCCTAGTGCTGGAGTGATGACTGCAGAATGTAGCAATACTATGTTGTAAAATGATAAGTGTATGAAATAGGGTGGTGGTAGTATGAATTCTACCTACCTACCAATCATCCCACTATCTACGTATGGTATACATACACATAATAGGTTTCTGGCCTATTTCAGGAAAAGTTACACTCATCTTGATTCTTTATCCTCAAATTACATCAGCATATATTCTCAAGAAAAGGGATATTCTCTTTTAAAATCATTGTAGAGTTCTCAACTCCAGTGAATTTGATTGAATCTACCATTTGTGTTCCTGTTTTGTTCATCAACCCAGTAATGCAATAATGTCCTTTATAGCGTTTTTTCCCCTTTAGCCCAGGATTCGGTCTAGATTAGATACTGCAATTAGCTGTCATGTCTCTTTAGTCTCCTTTCGTCAGGAACATACCCATAGTCTACCTTGGATGACTTTGACATTCTTGAAGAATACGGGTCTCCCTTTCCCCATGCCCTTTAAAACTTTGATGTTTCCTCATGATTAGATTCAGGTTATGTCCTGTCAGCCAGGTGATGTTTTGTTCTTCTCAAGTCATCATATCTGTAGACACACATAAAGCCCATTTACCTCTTAATTGGTGATATAAATTTTGACCACGAGGTCAAGTATTACCCAATATTTTTCTCTACAGAGTTACTCTTTTGCAAGCACTAAGTGGTCAGTGGGAAGCACGTGTCTTGCTCCTCCTCATCCACCCAGATTTAGTGTCCATTGATGATTCTCGCATCGTTCAAGCTTTAAAAATAGCTGCAAAATCATGATATGATTTTTCAACTCTTAACATTCCCTCCACATTTGCCAGTTACCATTAGACGTTTTCCTATAAGCAAGAGAGCTCTCTCTTCTTCTTATCTGTCCATCTGCCCCGTTGTTGATCTGTTCATCCATTCAGTCCTCACCAGTCTGGGTTTTTTTTTTTTTTTGGTAAGTAAAACTGTACTGAATTATTTTGGTGCTCTGATTGTCCCAGATTTAGCCCGTGTGTTCCCGTGTCATATCTCAGTCAAGTCACTCTTTTTTATTTTATTTTTTTAGCACTTCCTTACTTCTTGGCATAATAGGTTACGCTGAGCTCATCTTGTACCTGTCCTTTGTCAGCCCCCACATCACCCATTTCTCTAACAATCCTCAGTTCTCTTCTTAGTGGAACTGGTATTAGAGACCAAGCTTTGGGGAGTAAGCGTGCTCGCTTTTGAGGCATCTTTGCTTCTTGTCCCTTTCAATGGACAGAGCAGGGAAATACTCATGTACACATATTCATATTTTAGACATCATGAATTCATTCTGACACCTCTCATTTCCGTCCACTCTGGTAGGGTTTATTTTCTTGCTTAATTCAATTTTGTATGACTTCCAAGTTTGGAATAGAGAGGCAAAATGGTAAAGATGTCTAGAATGCGGTGGAGGAGATTGAAAATTGAAAATTACATGAGAAGATCAAGTTTAGTGATTAAGGATAGGATCTTAGCCGGACCTGTGGTGGCGCAGTG
The DNA here is from genome assembly GCA_037038555.1 of Rhynchonycteris naso. Classification (NCBI taxonomy): domain Eukaryota; kingdom Metazoa; phylum Chordata; class Mammalia; order Chiroptera; family Emballonuridae; genus Rhynchonycteris; species Rhynchonycteris naso. The sequence goes on along the minus strand of CM072999.1, from coordinate 31,765,416 downwards.
GATAAAGCATTGACCTGGAACACTGAAGTTGGTGGTCTGAAACCCCGGGCTTGCCCAGCCAAGGCACATAGGAGAAGCAGCTACTACAAGTTGATGCTTCTCAGTCCTCCCCACTCCCCTTTCCCTCTCTCTCCTCTCTCTAAAATCAATAAATAAAATATTTATTTTTTTTTTAAAGGATAGGATGTTCTTTACTCACACATAGTTAGAGGTAAACACAACCAGAGTTTGCCAACTCCAAAGACAGGACTATAAAAGAATGCTACCTAAAGAGAAGGATGGCCACTGAATTTTGAGATGCAGGAAGAAGTTGTGGTAGGAGAAGAAGAAATAAGGATAGCCCGGAGAAGATGCTGAGAATGAAGTCCAAAATGAAGGAGGAGAGCCTTACCCAGTAGAGACATCGTCAAGAGTGGACAGGTTTCCAGCAAATACCGTGCAGTGGGCAGAGAAAGCTGAAGACTGAGACTGGACCTCTGGGTTTCACTTGGTTACCACAGATGGTTAAAACGGGATTTAGGAGCTCCTTTGAGTGCACAACTTTAGAGTAGCAACACAGCTCACACTAATTAATATTTGATTAATGTTTTGGGGACATTTGTATTTAGCTTTTAGCTGTGTTCACCAAATATTATTTTGGTTCTAATTACATGCTAAGCGAGTTATGCTCTGTGTATAAAGTGCCCAAATATAAGAGGCATTGTAGACAGGCTATTTTTAGGGAACTCATGTTTGCCTTTAAAAGCTCGCTTAACATTTGGAATCGATATACAGTATAATATTTAAAAGAAAAACAACATATTTCCTCATCCCCCAAGAGGTTTCTTAAAATAGCATGTAATCTTACCTACAGTGGGAAATGTCTCAAATCTTATAAATTGGGTTGAATCTAACTCAGATTACCTGACCAGGAGAGACCCCAAGAAAAACAAGGTGTGGCAAAGGTTATAGTAATGGTAATTAAGAAATTTGTGTTGTGTGTTTTGGGCCTCTCTCACTAAGTGCAGTGACCCTCCTGTGGCTACTGACACCGTTTCTACTGCTGAGACTTGCTGCTTTTTAGAAAGAAGTCCAAACCAAATCTTTGTCCAATTGGAAAGCCAAAATATTCTTCTCATTCCTTTCAGCCACAGAAAGGGCAAAGCTTTTGCTAACAGGGCCCATGCCTTTGTGACCTGTTGATGCATCAGCCTGTTTTCTCTGCAGCATATAAGCAAGAGAAGGTTTCATTGTAGTTGCTTTTCTTCACAGAGTCATGGAGTGTTTAGAAGTGCTAGAAGTTAGAAAGGATCTTTGAGGTCAACCACTTTAAGCCTCTTGCTTTCCAGGTGAAAACACCAAAGCCCAGAGAGGTGATATGATGTGACCCTAGCCCCTCAGCTGGAACATAGTAGAACTTGAATTCAGGCCAGCTGACCCTCCGCCTAGGTCTGCAGCTGTGCCGTATATTATAGCTTCTCTATTATGCTTTATACTCTGGATGTTGAGTGACAAACTATGCTGTAATAGAGTTGGACTGGGCTTGGCGTTAGTTTGGTAGCTGCCACCCCACAAGCAAACCCTGTGGGCAGTCTTGGAGTAAAATCTCTTCTGAGCTGAATGGAATTGGTGAAGATTTTTGATAGGCTTGTCTGGAGGTGAAGCCTGGAGCAGTTGAGTGGCTGACACTGTTCTCTAGGTTGTAGCACTGTGTGGAAACCCCTTCCTCCTTCACGATGGATGATTCAATCTGGGGACTCTGGTGGACCTGGAGGATTTTCTCATCCTTCAAATTGCAAGACTGAAGGACATTAGATTCAAAACAGGATGTCTTTCTCCTTGCTTTCAATGCAGAGCAATTCTACTCTAGTACATTACTGTCTAACACTTTGGGACAAACAGGAGCCTGTTCCATTTCATCTGACCTCATTGGGCAAAAGCCAGACCCGGTGCAAGGCACTGAGGCTAATAATGGTGTCTGAAAACCACTGATCGTCCTTCCTGACCTCAGGGCAGTGACAGAGTACAGAGCGGTCTCTGCTGGCCTTCTCTACTATGGCCTCTGATGGGTGACATATCTGGCTTCCAAGGCCTCATGTTTTTATAGCTTCCTTGATACTGCCTCAGGGGACACTATCCCTTCCACTAGGTCTTCCTGCAGAAAGATGAGGTTTTCTAGGAGTGTTTTAAATGTTTCTTTGTTGTCTTATTCACTTTGTTTTTCTCCAATGTTTAAAAGACCCAAAGTGAGGACAAGGAGAAAGGAAAATAGGTTAACTATATTGAAAAATGTAAATGTCCCCTTTAAATCTACTCATGAGAAGATGATTTTAAAATATTCTCTACCCTCAGGGTTCTGCTGACCATTGGATACACATGTGTTACCTACCCTCAAGTTAGAAGATTCTGTGCTTAGGCTTCAAAGAAAGGAATTGCACTGAGAACTTTTAGTGATAATTCTTTCATTGTAACCTTGGTTTTCTTCCTCCTGCTAATCTTTTTAAATAGGTGCTGCAGGCAGCCTCTGGCAGGGCAGGAATACACCTCCCAGGGAGGTGGCGCCTGATCCTTTTCCTTACTTGGCAGCGAACTTTCGTCAGGCTCCACTCATTTGAGTGAAACACACTCTAGGAATATCTTTAAAATAGTTCTATAGTTAGAAAGGTTGAGACCGGGCAGCAACGGAACCACAATTTTCATATGCCGTGCTTGAAGCAAATAGAAGGTGATCAGTACCCAGGCTGCCATATTCCAATATACTGGGGCAAATAGATAAGACTACCTGAAAAACATTCTCGTGCATGTGTGTTTCATTTTAAAGATGGTGGGGATGATAACACAGTGTTGTTGTGTGTGTACCCATGAATCATTGCAGAAACTTGCCTTGCTTGTGGGGATGACTAGGCCTTGGGCTAATTAAGGGTAATGGACTGATCATTGTGTGTACAGGTATTGATCGACTTATGACCTATGTAACTTACGACCATTCGACTTTATGACCACAATCGCTAGCCACGACTGCTCTGCATCTGGAGCAGTTTTAGTATGCACCTGTATTTTGTAATTTTGTATGTTTTGCAAATATTAAACCAGTTGTACTGGTAATGCAATGTTTTACTTAAACGTGACGAATGTAAAAATAAGAAACAAAATGGTGTAGAGATGATACAAATGGCATAAAATGAACAAAGAAAATTATGGTATATAACAGTAATGAAAGAAAATTATGATAAAATATGACTTAAAGATTTTTATAACATCATTTCACAGTACTATACATATAGCCTACTCAACTTACGACCAAATCATGTTACAACCGGTCTGTCGGAACCAGTCGTGGTCGTAAGTCGAGCACTTGCTGTATCTTGGTTGCCTTCAGTGAAGTCTGGGTGGGTGTGGTAGCAGCCCTAGTGGCTGCAGTATCATGGCAGAGGAGGGGATTGAATTTACAATAGTTTCCGTACCTGTAACAAACGGACAGTAATCTCCACCTGGAGAGTTTGTGTGAGGGTTCGCTGAGAACATACTTGGGAATTCGTTTTGTAATCACTATAGCATTCTGCCAAAGCAAGGACATGTGCTTGTGATCGTTATCACTGTGACTCAGAGTGAGCTGTTCCCAAATAGTCATGATAAGGTTGTCAAAAGAGAGTAGGTAGGTCACTTTACCAAACAGAGTTCTGTGTGTTAACAGAAACTCCCCGTTTGAATCACGGAGTAAACAGAGGCCCTGAGAAGCATGCTCCCTTTAAAATGTTCATTTCATTTTCACATTCCACGCTCTGCCCGCAAATGTTTCACTGCACGTCCAGTCACTTTCACTTTCAAGTTCTCCAGCTTCGGTTTAGTGACAGCGATATTCCCACACTGAAAACTCTGTCTTGTCTTCCTCAGCCTTCCCTTGGAGAAGTCTGTTTATCTGACTAATGGTGCGCTATAGTCAGAATGAGGGCATTGCTTATGGTGTGTGTCCTAGGTAGGAATGTCTAAAATCAACAAGTGGCCCAGCCTTGAACATTTTCTGTGACTCCTCCCCCTCCCTTCCCACCCAGTGCCTAGGGACTCTGATTTGTTTGTGCACAAGGGCTACTTCCATTTTTAGTTCAAGGACCTGACTCCTGCACCAGGGCCCTGTTCGTGCAGCACTGTGGTTTGGAGCCCTTATTAGTGTCTGGCTACCTGCTTCTTTCTCTAAGTGAGAGTATTATAACAAGGCGGCAAACTCTTCTATGACAGACTCTTGAGGACCCAGGAGTGTCTGGCTCAATCTCAGCAGTAATGGTCTAGAAACGATGCCTACCGTATACCTATCGTCTTTCAGCACCCTTCTCATAAACCCGAGACAATATTTACCTAAGAAAAGCCAAGCAAGTAGGATCGTACTTCATTTATTATCTATGCTGTTGTGGGGCCTCTAAGTGTCTGAGGGGGAAGAGAATGACGTGTCCTTTGGGACCCCAAGTGACAGAGCTAAGGCCCTGGGCGGAAGCTACACAGAGTCAGATTTTGACTTAATCATATGAAGATTGTTCTAACAGAGCTATGCAAAGATGAAATGAACTGCCTCAAGGGTCTGAGTTCCTATTATTGGAGGTGTTGAAGAGTAAACCAGACAACCAGGGAAAGTATATTATAGAGAGGATTTAAATTAGGGAACTTTTATTCTTTTGAGACTGTATTGGAATTTTAACCATGAAAGTAACACTTATATTTTATTACAAAGAAAAGAACATAGACTAAAAATAAGTCAATAATCTTTTTTTTCTCTGTTCACATTACCCTCCTTATACCTTCTTTCCCCATTGCAACTGATACTTGAATAAAATAAAATAATGTTAACTGAAAACAGAGACAAGAACATCTTAAATCCTATTTTTGTGCTACTTTCACCAAACTGAATATGATAGATATGTCTTTAAGAGGTTAAAAAAAAAAGAAAGAAAAATAAGAAAGATAGTAGGAGAGCTCCTAGCTGTCTAGAGCATGGACTAAGATATGGGGGTTACTCAGGAACTTGGGAAATAATATATATAGCCACCAGAGAATGGATCAGAGCAGAGTTATGCATAGTCACCTAAAGGGAGCGATTGTCTCCAGGCTGCAGACTAACATAAGCATAAGTAAAGCACAGATGTGTCAGAAAGGGAGTTGGCCATCATCAGAAGCACCCAAAGATGAACGCTGGTTGTGCCCTGTGCTCCCAGCAACTGCCCATAAAGATGGGAATGTTGGCAGTCTTCGAAGTTTCAGTTCCTCCTTCGTGGGGAATTCAACTTAACATTCAGCTCACATAGCTATAAGGTGCTGTTGAGTACCAACGGGAGACAATATTGTGCTTGGAGAGAATATTGTGTCTGGGCTCTAGAATCTGATTGACCTGGGTGTGAATGCGAGATCAGCCACTTACAAACTATATGACCTAAGCCTGTTTCCTTCTCTGTAAAAGGAAGAGAGGTGATCATGACACCTCTCTTTATTTTGAGGATTAAATTAGATAGTCCATGTAAAATGCTTGGCTCAGAGCTTTATATATAGCTGCTCTTGTCATCATCACTACCACCACCGCCACCAAGACAGAGGACACTTATTATGATTATTGAGAGCCTTTATGAGCTCACTAAGAACAAAGCATTCTTATTTCTAATATCCTTTTATTCTTTCACAGTTCATCTGATTGGTAATGGGAATGTCACACACTGGATTTTTATTTTCAGGAGGAGTCTAGCAGAGACTTTTTATGATTTTCTTGTTGTCTGGTTGGGTTTAATTAAATAGAGTCATTGCTGGTTAACCAAGTGGTTTGAGCTGATATATGTCTACCAGGAAGGAGGTCATCATGGTAGGCCTCAGGAACCTGTTTGCTAATGCCATTCTGATTTTCTCATTTAAAAATTCTAATGAAAGCAAAAAGGATGTGCTTAAAAACATATGGTTGGGCCTGTCTTGTGGTGGCGCAGTGGATAAAGTGTCGACCTGGAATGCTGAGGTCGCCGGTTCAAAACCCTGGGGTTACCTGGTCAAGGCACATATGGGAGTTGAAGCTTCCTGCTCCTCCCCCTTTCTCTCTCTCTCTTTATCTCTCTCTCTCCCTTTCCTCTAAAATGAATAAATAAAAATAATAAAAATAAAAATAAATTTAAAAAAAATATGGTTGGCTCAAAGTTGGCAGAAATGGCTAATGTATCCAATAAAGAGATAGGATTTTAAAAAGATCTGTGAAGGTTGATGGGATGGATTTGTTAATAATAACCACAGGTAACATTTACTGGACACTTACTATGCAGAATGCTTAATGTGTTAACATAGATTCCCTTATTTAATCCTCACAATGACCCACTGAAGACTTTGCTATTAATATTCCACATGATAGGTCGATACAGTGGGCACAGAGATGTTAAATATTTACTCAAGTTCCACAGCCAAAAAGAGGCACAGCTGGGACGGGAACTAGTTATCTAATACCAAACCCATGCTCTTAACCACAGCAATGCAACTAGAACCAGTGAGTCAAAATTTTACAGAGGTTGGTATATTGTTCTACACTGAGGTTAACAAGTTGCAAGTAACAGGTAAAAGTTTTAAGGATGTTTATTGATGAGAAACTCAAAGTGAGTCAACACGGTCATGTATTTGCTTTAAAAAGAAAAAAAAGAACAATGATTTCTGAATCAGAGAGAGGGGAACAAAACTAACATCTGCACAAAGAGCCTTCTTGGAATCCTTGGAGAGGGCTGCAGAAAAGGCTGTGATGTTACTTTAGCAGGAGGCCCCTCGTGGAAACCTTGGGGCGGGGGAGGTGTGTTACCCTTGGTACTTGTCAACCGTAACTCCAGGGAGGCAGCCCAGCCAGCGGGACACGCTTGTCCCTGAAATGTTCAGCATCTGTATGAAAAAGACTCTCTTGGCATTATGGGGTTTGGGGGTGTAGGTGACTTTTACAGCCTCCCTTCCTAAGCTTCTCTGAGACTAGTTAAGACACGTATTAAACAATAACAACTCCGAGTTAAGCAAGTAAGTGTGTGATGTAAGAGCCAAGTCCGTTTGAGCATCGAGAGGTGGTCAGTGTTCTGTGTTAGGGCTGGTCGTGTTCTGGAGGAGACTCTGCTCCGGCTGTTTGTTCAGCAGTGTTTTGAGTTAAAGGGAATGACAGCCTTCAAATTTATGTACGTGGCGCTTCACAGAATAGACAAGGCCAACTTCTGGCCTCACAGCCACATGTAACAAATATAGCTGATGTCCTTCCCTCAGGACTCAATTTGCCAGCCTCTTTATTGCATTGTGCTGCAGTAACAAGTCCCCAGCTTTGCGGGCAGTCTGTGACAGCATCTTTCCCTTGATTTCACCCTTCTTGTTGTTGTTTTGCATTTATACTGTGAATTAGATGAACCCTTAGGGGTCCCAATTGTATCATGGAAAAAAGAACTTGGAGTTCTGAGAACCTGAAGAACATTTTGTTTTCCTCAGCTAGATGTTTAGGACTTTTAGGATTTAGTTATCATTTTCCAGAGAATTTGAGAAGATTAATCATCTCTGTCACCTCAAACAGCAGAGATGTAGTGTGTTCAGTTTTCTCCTGAGCTATCGTCATAATAACCCTATTCTCATATGGTCTTTTACATTGTACAGAATGCTATTGTACACGTGATAATCATCACAAATAATCCTGTTTGGAAGGTAGAAGAGAGGAGACAAGACAGGCATATTGCCCCATCTCAGAAACTAAGAACTTGGAACTCAGAGGGTGGTGGTAACAATTATAACATGTTTTCTGAACACCAACTCAGTGCCAACTGCCTGCATTAGTTCATTTAATATTTTAAATAAGAGATCTGCAAATTAGGTATTATTATCTCCATTGTGATACCAGGGAAGTGGTAGCTCAGAGAGTAACCCGCTCACGGCCACACTGTTGTAAGTAGAAGAACTGAATCAAACTTGGGGCTTTTTAATTCTGAAATCCATGCTCTCAGTCAATAAGATTATTACCACCAGAGAGGTTGTGAACCTGCCGGGGGTTTGGGGTGGGGGTTGGGGGGGCACCTGGCTGCCCAGGGTCCAAATCAAAGCCAGAATCTATGTCCTTGGGCCGGTGAGCGTATTTGCTGTTATATACTGCAGCTGCCTCACTGGTTTTCATTAGCAGTTGGTTCTTTTCAGTACATAAAGAGGAAACAAATGAAAATTGAGGTAAAATTTGCTTTTATAACATAGAGAACCCACTCAGAACAAGAGAGAATTCCGGGCACTTATGGCATTCCACGTGCCTAAAGTTCTCCCGATGCCTGGTTTGTTCACCATCGCCACCGCCATCATCGTCAGTTAACACAGGGCATTCTTGTCTGACAGTGATTCACCTGTGTCCTGTGTCAGGTGAACCTGTTTTGCTATTTTTGACACTTATAGAAGCAGTATGTTTCTGAACCAATTTTTAGGAAATAAGTTCTGATGTTAACTGTAGCAGAAAAACAAACAGAAAAGCCAGGAAAGTTCAGCTGAAGGAGCTCAGACCAACCGTTGGTATTAATCTGAGCAGAGTTAAAAATCACAGCTCAGTCTCTTCCTAAATAAGTTACTGAATTTCACTAAAAATCTGTTTATGCACTTAAAAACGGAGATGACACTTGACTAATGGGTTTGTTATAAAGAACAGATGAGAAAGGTAATTAAATGTTTATTGGACATGAGGCATATGGTCACTGTGGTTCCATTTAACCTCAATCACCATGACAGCCTCAGGGGAGAGGTACTGTTAGGTGTTCTCCCACTTCTAACCATTTGACAGATAAGGAAACTGAATCTCAGGGAGATTTCATAACTTTCCCAAGGTGGACTCTGCTTCAGTGTCATGTAAAAGTTTAAGAGGCATCAAATCAAATATACCTATGCCAGTTTCCTCAAAGCCGTGAAATATCCCTAAGTCTCCCTAAAAGATGACCTGAATAAGGCTATAAAAGTTTTGTCCAAGAATCCCATCTAAGTTCTGCTATCCCAGCTGTTTCTTCACTTTTTTATTTGTTGTCGTAAAATTAAATCTAGAATTCCATAGAAATATTTTAAATGTATATGATATTCCTCTGTTGTATGGATTTCTCTATTACATCCTTCATCATCAGGGGTCAAAGAAGGTATATATCAGAGGTCCCCAAACTACGGCCCACGGGCCAAATTGCGGCTCCCTGAGGCCATTTATCTGGCACCCGCCGCACTTCCTGAAGAGGCACCTCTTTCATTGGAGGTCAGTGTATGGAGTACTGTATGTGGTGGCCCTCCAATGGTCTGAGGGACAGAGAACTGGTTGCTGTGTAAAAAGTTTGGGGACCCCTGGTATATACACTTTAATAGGTGCCCACTTCCTCATACTTTCTCACCTCCATCAATCAGTAGGGGCCAAGGAGATCCCAGAAAACCACCCCTCTCTGAGTCCACTCTCATCTCAGCCTAGGCACCAGTCCCTGCCTCCAGGAACACAGAGCTAATCTCAGTATGCTTTGACATTGGTTTAGTTAGATGTCACAAGCGGCCCAAAATGTAGGAAACACTTTACCTCCCAACCTTGAATTCCTCTCTTCCACCCTTTATTCCACTTCTCCCCAAGTCCTTTGTCTCCTAGAATTCAGAATCTGGCACCATCAAAATGTCCTGTGTTCCCAACCTCTTCTTGGAGCATTCCTTTCACCTTCTAACTCTGACAGAAATGTGTCTGTTTCCTGAGCACACTGCCTTCTTAAGTGAGATAGTTCTATTTTCCACACTATCCTAGCCCTAGGCCTTTTCCTCATTGCTGCTTTCACATCAGTATTCATCCTTTCTGCCTGACCACCCCCAGCTTGGAATCTCAGGTTATCACTAACACAGAGATCTCGGGGAGGTTAACTCTCTGCGGGGTAAAGGCAAATCTTTTATGGTTGATTAATATAAATGTCGTGGTGTCTCTTTTGCAAAGAAGGATCTTTTGTCAAATGTCCCTTGATCAAGAACATAATTGCTCTTTTAGTCACTTAGTGTTCTATGATGGAGTTGTACAGGACAAGGGAAGTGAGTGCCGGGTCCCTCAGGCTGACCAGGAGTTGGGCACTTAGTCCGCTGTGAGTGCAAGGACTGCTGTATTAACAGGTGGACGCAGAGTCTGAAGTGTGCTTCTGGGATCTGTTCTGAACATTGAAAATATAGCATCCTGGCCCAGAGTGAGATTCACAAGATATTTTACTTGTTCAGACGATGTGGCTCTGGGCCACATTAAATTTGACATGAACCTCCTTTTCATAGTCTTTGTGGAGGAATAGGGCCTGAAAATAATGTGCTGCGGAGAGTTGGGCACTCACGTGGAGAATATTTTTTCTAAAACGGAGGAAGTCATGGAAGACTCGGGGTCTGGAGTATAAAGTGCTTGTCTATCCAATTTTGAAAGGACGACTTTTCATAAATTAGCAAGACCTTCTTGTTTAACTAGTCTCAAACCAGTAAGAGAGACTTGTTGGATTTCTCCATAATTTTCAGTAGTTCCCAGAGGTCAGAACTACTCCTTATCTGTAAGTAGCAGGCCTTTAGCTTATAGACCTAATGGGGATATAACTTCAATGTTGTACAGTTAAACCGACTTCACACTATTTACAAGGCATGTCATACAACACCGAAAACAAGAAATTAGAGTATGTGGAAACTATGCTACTAAAACTAAGCAGCATAAGGAAAATTAATATAAGCCTATAAGTCACAGCTTGACTTCTGTTTCAGAAGCTGACCCAGGGGCAATGGAGCCAAAAACAATTTTAAGACCTGTTCTGTTCTGACTTGTGAAGATTATTTGATGTTGTCTCACCACCCCCATCTCACTTCCAAGTTGGCACTATGGGTTAGAAAAAGATTGTAACATTGCCTGATTCATTTCTGGTCTAACTTTGATTCTGGCTTTAGTAAGGTGAGATGTCTACTTTTTGTTAAGTATCCTTGGGAATCGGTAGTGCATTTTCTAACAGTTTACGTGCTGCCAGTAATATCAGTAACACTCTGAGGATGGGCACTGGAGACATATTGGAAAGCACAGCGTGTGTCCGTGACGACTTCATCTTGCTGTTACTGGAACATGAGTGCGAATGATGTAGCATTAACACGGACTGTATCTATTTAATCTAGAGACCGAAATTTCGAATGTATAATTATGACATCAGTGTCTTGGTCTTTCTTTAGAGATTAAAGACACATAGAATTGTGAAAAATCACCCTAGTAATATCAGAAAAGCCTGTATTGGAAAAGTAGGCAGCTAACATAGTTTACGACATAATTGAAGAGCTGAAATGTTTGGAATTTTCAGTATGAAGAGCTGATGTTAGACAGCGGGATGTGTATATATTATCAAGGCATGAAATCTCCCAGCCGGCACTCCTGGACGAGGCAGTGAGTGCAGTCAAAAACAGAAGTTGTGTGGAGAGGGGCCGAGGAGCAGGCTCGGTTCAGCTAAGCACAGAGCCTGGCAACAGGGCAATGGGAAGATTCCTAGGGGCTAGCAGATGGGCGGATGTAGGCTGACAGCAAAGATGCTTTCAGAATTAGGGGAAACTACAAAATTCTACACAAATTAATAAAGAGAAAAGGAACTTCGAAGTAGGTAAAATCCCCAGCATGTGAGTGTGGTTGATGGTGCACCTGACTTTTTTTTTTTTACAAGGACAGAGAGCCAGAGTCAGAGAGAGGGATAGATAGGGACAGACAGACAGGAACGGAGAGAGGTGAGAAGCAACAATCATTAGTTTTTCGTTGCCTTGCGACATCTTAGTTGTTCATTGATTGCTTTCTCACATGTGCCTTGACCGCTGGCCTTCAGCAGACCGAGTAACCCCTTGCTGGATGGAGCCAGCGACCTTGAGTCCAAGCTGATGAGCTTTTCCTCAAGCCAGATGGGCCCGCGCTCAAGCTGGTGAGCTCGGGTTCTCGAACCTGGGTCTTCCGCATCCCAGTCCGACGCTCTATCCACTGCGCCACCGCCTGGTCAGCGCCTGGCATTTTGTATGTCAAAGCTTCTAACTTCATTTGGAACAAAACTTTGCTAATTTTTTTTTCTTCCAAGAGGATGCTTTATGAAGGAAAACAACAACTTGTACTTTCACATAAGCCTGGTTGGACTTCTTTATGTCTTCCATTTTATCCCACTCGGTTATCTTAAAGTAGAAAGAGTACCCTCTAGAGCACCATAGGGACAGATTCCCAAACGTGGCTTTGGAAACGTTCTTGAAAGATCCTGAAACCTCTGCCTTTTTTTAAAAAAGAGATCTTCAGAGGTGGTGGAGAGCCCACAGCCTCTGTTTAGTAACACTGCTGTTTAGATTTTTGTGAAAGTGTCTTTAGTCTATTGTCCTCTGAGCCTCTTCTTTCTGCTGTTTCTTCGGAGGAGGCTGAAAGCAGCTGTTACTGATCTCTGCTTAAGAACTTTTATATACTTGAAGAAACAGTGATTAAATCATCCCCTTTGACTTTGAATTTTTAGATAGACTCTAAAAATTCCCATCTCTTTAGCATTCCATGTAAGTCTTATTTTCCAAGTCTGATCAGCTCTATAGCTGTCCTATAAACCGTCTGGATTCCAGAACTGGATGTTGCAGTCCATAGGGCCTGACCAATATTGCAATAAAAGGAAGGTTGTTCTGTGATTCCTAAGTTCTCCTTGTTATTAATATCATGGTCTTGCTTGATTTTTTAACTTACCATTTTTAATTGAGCTAAAATTCACATATCGTAAAATTTATTTATTTAAAGTCAAAATTCAGTGGGTTTTTTTTTTAATGCAGTATGTTCACTGGATTATTCAGCCATCACTATTATTTAATTCTAGAACATTTTCATCACCCCACAAATGAAACTGCAGTGCCCATTAGCAGTCACTCCCAATTCCCTCTCCTTCAGTTGCTAGAAACCACTGGTCTATTCTCTATGACTATGGATTTGGAAATTCTGGACATTTCATATAAGTGGAATTATTTCTTTTTATGGCTGAATAATATTCCATTGTATGGATACAGCATATTTTGCTTATTCTTGCTTGATTGTTAAACTCAGGGTTACATTAATGTCAAATAATTTACTCTGTTTCTCCCCTAAGGATTCTCTGTCCAATTTGAGGTTTTGAATCTGAGTTAGCTTTTTAATTCTTTATTCTCCATTTTAATGGGAGCCCTTTGAATTCTTCATAAAGTGTCCAACATGGTATTATTTACAAACTGAGGAGAAGACCCAACTCCAACCTGCAAACTGCCCAGAACATTACTGGTTTTGTAATGGTAGTGGATACGGCAACCCCCTTTCATTCATTGTTTTTTTTTCATTCCTCAAGAGTTTGGACATTCACTATAGTTTTAGAGAGGAGTACTTCTCAAAGTCTGCCAACTGGCTTCTCAGGTAGTCCCAGGAGTGGGCAGGATAGATTTGGTTGGTTGCTCACAGACCCTCAGTGATTATACAACATCCCTCTTATCGCTAAGAGTGATCACGTGTTCCCTTTTCATGAGGAGTATATATAGCATGAGGGCATTTGTAAGAGCTTGGATTTACTCCTGTGAACATGAGAAAAATTTGGGTGTCTTGGCTAATATTTGTACCCTAACTGTTGCATCTATGAAATGGACTAGTAATACCAACCTTGTAGAGTTGATGTGATGTTTAAATTTATTAAGTTCTAGCCTGACCTGTGGTGGCGCAGTGGATAAAGCGTCAACCTGGGAACACTGAGGTCACCAGTTCAAAACCCTGCACTGGTCTGGTCAAGGCACATATGGGAGTTGATGCTTCCAGCTCCTCCCCCCTTTCTCTCTTTCTCTCTCTCTCTCTCTTAATCTGTGTCTCCTCCTTAAAATGAATAAATAAAAAGAAATTTAAAAAAAATTATTAAGTTCTATAAAGCACTTACAAATAATGCCTGTAACATATTATGTGCTCAGTAAGTAATAGTTGTTGTTCTCATCTAGAGTCCAGAGAATTCTACAAGGAACTAAATGACATAGTGACACCTGTTCTCAAGGAGTTTAGTATTCTAATGGCAGAGACAAAATTTACCATTGATAATGCTAAATTTGAGAACAAAAAAAAAAACTTAGAAAAATATACTGAGAAGGTATAGAAAGCTTAAAATAATATTTTAGGGTAACTTTAATTTGAGGGGCTAGCATAGGAGAATTACCTCTGATATCAAGAAAGAAATGTTTTACTCAAATACTCTTAAGAACAGTCATCTCCTTGAGGGCTGGAACTCCATTTTCTTTACCTCTGTATACCTAGAAGTCCCTTGTGGAATGACTACAGAGTAGTTACCCAAAGTTGTTTATTGAATTGCCGTGTATGACAGCGTCTAGATACCCTCCTTGGTTCTCTTCTCACTACGTGTCCTCCCCCGGCGATACCTCACCTGTGTCTGTGGCATCCGCTCGTGCCCGGCTGGTCTGTGAGCTCTGCCTGTAGCCCAGACTTCTCTCTCAAGCGCTAGCACCCCAAATGTTTGCTGGAAGTCTCCTCCTAGATGTGGTGTAGTGACTTGCAACTCGGAATACCTAAGTCCCAGCTCTTAGTCTTTCTTTCTAAAATGACCATCTCTCCCATTTTTCCTGTCTTGGTAAGTGGGAAAATCATTATCTACATAGTTTCCTTAGTCACAATTTGGAGGCTAGGAAGCCCCTTACCACCCGCATCCGATTGAATATGTTTACATTCTTCTTCCTTCTTCTGGTTTAAGATCCCATCCAAGACAAAGTCTCTTTCTCATTACTTGTTATTATCCCAGCCTAGCCCAATGCCTACTCTAGGATGTGCATGTGTTTAATAAATGTCTAATGAATTGGCACTTCTTTTCTATAGCTTTTTATTTTTATTGAAAGGACATATACCCACAAACACATGTGTATGGCTGGGAGCACATACATGTAGTATTCACAGCAGTCCTCCAAGTCCCCCGACTGCCATCCAGTCCTCTAACTCCCCTCCATTTACTGGTGAGATTCTTATCCAGCGCAAGCCTGAGGCGTGCGTGCTTGTAAAGGGGATGTGGACTGAGAACTCTGTCATGATAAACCCAAAATTCCTTCTGGCTGGCTAAGCCACATACTCCATTCTGCCAAACCATTCTCAGACATTTCTCAACCATTTTCCCTCTCTTTTGTTAACAAATTTCCAAAAACTAAAAAAGAAAAAGGGGGGTGCGGGAGAGAGAAAAGAAAATCCTACCCTAAGAAATTATCTTGGCCACGGTGAGAATATAGTTTGGATCCCCAGTTGACCATTTTCCATTCTGTCACTAAGATGTATTTGGAGAACAACAATGAGTAACCCCTGAGCATTGTTTCTTTATGGTTTATGTTTCATGCTCCACTGCTTAGCCGGCAGGGAGGGAGGCTTCAATGACAAACCCAATTTCTATAGTTGTGCTGATATCATCCATGAATCAAAGCCACAGTGAAAAATTACAGATCACCCTCAGCCACATTTTTTTTTTGTAGTTGTTCTTCTTGCCGAGAAACACACATGCACAGACAAAGGAGTCCCATGTTTGCCAAGTGCGGCCAAACGATCCTGGTGTGGAATGAAGAAAAATTGTGAAACCGTAGCAGGCGGAATGATTGAAACCATAAAAAGCAGATGATTCCGTTTCCCTGGTTCGCCTGGCCTTTCAGCTGTCTCCTTGTGTGCGTTCCCGTCCTGCACGAAGCCGGTGGTGTTAATTAGTTGTTTTCTTGTCCCAAGATTGCACTGCAGTGGCGTGACTCTGTTAACAGTACTTGGATGACTTCTCCAGAACAACTTTTTACTGGAAAAGTTATTGTAAAAATAGCATCTCTCCAAACCCCCAACTTTGTTCTATCCCACTCATTCTTTTGGCCAGTATCTCATTAGCTGCGGAAGGGATGCTGTCCTGCCTTCCTTTGCTCATTATTGGTTCTTCTTGGAATGTGTTTCTTCGGCTCAAGTGTCAGTCAAAATCCTCCTTGTTCCTCAATGTTCAATTTAAATGTCATCTCCTCTGGAAAACCTCTCAGGTTTTTATTATGCTTTGTTCATAGTATTCCGCTTAGTAGGCATCTGATAAATATTCACCAAGTTGATGTTCATAAATGACTCAAAAAAGTGCTAATTTCATACCACCAGGCTCATAATTATTTTTATGTAAACAACAAAAGACATCTTAAAAAGTTATTTTCTTTTTTTAATATTTACTTTTTTAAGTGAGAAGAGCAGAAATAGTGAGACAGACTCCCTCATGTGCCCCAGCCAGGATCCACCCTGCAACCCCCATCTGGAGCTGATACTCTAGTACCGAGCTATTTTTAGAGCCTGAAGCTGATGTGCCTCAGCACCCAGGGCTACACTCAAACCATTTGAGCTATTGGCTGTGGGAAGGGAAGAGAGAGAGAAGGGGGAGAGGGTAGGGAAAAAGGAAATGGTTGCTTCTCGGTGCCCTGACCAGGAATCAAACACAAGACGTCTATATGTTGTGCTGATGCTCTATCCACTGAACCACTGGCCAGGGCCGCTAAAATGTTATTTTCTTTTCAAGCCTCAACAGCATATATAGAAAACAAAGGAGAAAAGTATGTTTTATTAAAGAAACAATTTAAGTATACTATTGTGCAATTTAGCAAAATTATGCAAAGAAACAGAAAACAGCGTAGGAATGATATGTGTTAAGTAAATTGTGCTTCTTAGATCCCACTGCACTAATGTTGGAGAAGGAATGTGCAAAACCCAAGCCTACTTATATTTATATTGATATATATTTTAGGATTCCTGTTCAACTAGTTTACTTCTTGTGTCTTACCTGGGTATTTATTGAAGTTAGTCTCCCTGACTGCTTGGAGGAGTAGTGAGAAGCATTTGCTAGTGGAAAAATAGCCAATTCAGGTTTACCTTGGCCATGGAGAAGATGGAAATAATCTCTTTCAGCCTAAATTAAGGTGGCCTATAGTTTCACAAACAAAGGGGTGATCTTGGAAAGCTAATTTATGGAACTATCCTGTAGAAACCATGATACAATCAGCTTACTAGTCAACATTGGAATCATATTTGGAAACTGTGCCCAGTTCTGTGATTAGTAATTAATGGAGAGGGGTTGAGTCTAGAGGTGGCTGAGAGTTCAGCCACAAAGGTGATTAAAGTATTGGGCAGGGAGAACTATGCAAAGAAACTGGGATTAGTCAGCTTGGGAAGAAAGGAGGATAAAGGGCAATTTAATAGCAATCTGTGTGCACGTAAAGACACTTAGCAGAACATAGTGACCTGCTTTTTGAGTTTTCTGTCTCACCTGAGGATAACACAAGAGGCTTAAACAACAGGGTGGAGGATTTGGGATAATAAGGAAATATCTACCAACAAGCAAAATTGGAGTAGACTACTGACAAATAGGGTAGAGTTCTCATCTCTGAAGATTAAAAACTATATACTCTTTAGGTGTTTTATGATTAGTCTTGCTCAAGACAGTCATGTGGCATTATTATTATTATTATTTGACAGAGACAGAGAGAGGGATAGGGACAGACAGACATGAAGGCAGAATATGAGAAGCATCAATTCTTTGTTGCGGCTCCATAGTTTCCTTAGTTGTTCTTTGATTGCTTTCTCATATGTGCCTTGACCAAGGGGCTGCAGCAGAGCGAGTGACCTTTTGCTCAAGCCAGCAACCTTGGGCTTCAAGCCAGTGACCTTTGGGCTCAAGCCAGCGACTATGGGGTCCTGTCTATGATCCCACGCTCAAGCCAGCAACCTTGAGGTTTCACACCTGGGTTCTCTGTGTTCCAGTCCGATGCTCTATCCACTGTGCCACCGCCTGGTCAGGCTATTTTTCAAAGCTTCTTCATGGATGACAGAGGAGAAGCATGCACAGCTTACGAGTTGAGAAGCGGTGTGATGCAGCAGAAAGATACCAGGCTGAGAGCGAGGGAACTGGGTTTGTGGTCTTCTCAGACTTTTCACATGACTCCCCTGTGCTTTAGTTTTCTCATCTGCAAAATGAGGAGACAAGCTAAGTGAGAATGGAGTTTGTAGACACCCTCAGGTTTTTTAAAAGCTTCACCTGGGCTAGCCCCTGAGCAAGACTCCTTTACTTATTATCTCTTATAGTTCATATTCTCAAACCCATTTTACTGTCAGCTGGCTGAGGGCCAGAGAGAATAAGAGACTCACCAGTTGTCTACAGCTGGTAGAACCCAGACATCCCAACTCCCAGACCAGTATTCTTTTAATGAGCCAGGCCTCTGATAATCATGCTATGATACAATATTTGAGAATCTTTGCTAGTTTTTCTTAACCTTTACTTCCATTTTCTTCCTTCCAGAAATTTGTAGTGTTTTATTAAAAATTTTTTAAATGTATTGATTTCAGAGAGGAAGGGAAAACGAGAGAGAGACACACATTGATTTGTTGTTGTTCCACTTATTGATGCATACATTGATTGATCCTTGTATGTGCCCTCACCGGGGATTGAACCTGCAACCTTTGCATATTGGGATGCTCTAACCAACTGAGTGAGGACTATTATGTCTTATTAATATGGTAGGCACTGTGCCATGTGCTGGTCATATAGAATGGAACTTTGATGGAGCAGCCCTTCAAGGATTTTTAATTCAAAGAAAAAGTGTTGCAGGTAGTGAAAGAGACTTTTGGACTTTTCCAGGCATGTAGATGGCCCAATAATGGCCCTTGTCCCAAGCCTGTGGTCAGAGGCAGAGTCGCAAGGGGAGGAGGTCCACATCTTCCCAGGCTCTGGCTCTGCCTGAGGAGGCAGCCAGGCTCTCCAGCCTTTTCCCAGACAGTCCTCCCCATTTTTCTTTCTTCCCACACCCTCTGAGATGGGCCTCAGCATGGCTGAGATGTAGGTAGAACTTTTTCAACTTCCAGGGCCTGGTTCTGGAGCCACAGGATCATACCTTTCTCCCCTCTGTGAGGCCCAGGAGTGTAGCCAGTCATTCAGTCTAAAGACTCCCTGGATTTAAATCGCTATTCAGCCACCCCCCAACAGTTGACCTTAGATTAGTGCCTTACGCCTTCTGTGAAATGGGAGGAATGCTGACGCTCTGTAAGGACTCAGTGACATGGTACAAGTGAAGCTATGATGGATACTGTGAGGAAGGCAAGACGTGTTAGCACTCAGGAAGTTTTAACAGTTTTGATTTTCAAGACAGCAACAGTCCTCTCTCCTCCTTGCCAACGGTCCCTTCATCCTGGCTCCCAGGAGACCAGACCCGTCCCAGGTCCTCTCAGTTAAACTGAGCTTTCTTCCCAAGGGTCTGTCTGCTAGAGTGTATTTCCGTTTGGAGATGTGTACAGAGTGGCCATGTGTTCAGGTTCTGTAGTCTGACCAACCTAAGGTCAAATCCCTGCTCTAATGTTTCACTGGAGAAAACTTCCCTGTCAGTGTGGTGGACGTGCCTTTGGAAAAGCTTTGAAGCATGTCTGCTGGCCGTGCGTGTATTTAGTTTCATTCCTATAGAATTGTCCTACATGTCATATTATCATGCCATTAACTATCATCATTAGTGATAAGAATGACAGATAATATGTATTCAGGACATATTCTGTGCCAAAACTGAGCTACATGACTTGGTATACATTTATATCTATTTTTTACAATAACTATCTAGGATAAGTGGTTTCATCCCCATTTCAAAGATGAAAAGAATTGGAAGTAAGAGAATGTTAATAACTTGTCCAAGGTCACAAACTATTAATGGTAGAGTCGGACTCTAAACCCAGGTTTCTCCAGCTCCAAAGCCCGTGTGATTTTCACCACGGCTCCATTTTTGCCACTTTCGGCAGGATGGAAGTCTCACATCTAGGCCAGGGCTAGAGGTCCTAATGGTTTCTTGACCTTTCTGGAAATAGTTTCTAGGCCTTATCTTATTAACTTAGTTACTAACTTAGTGAAAATGTTCTGTGTTGCTGGCAAAACAGTTCACGTACTGCCTAATGGATATTGAATCATTATTTCTAGGATTGTACAACATTATTTCAACTTTTGTCTCATGTCTCTTGCCTTTAGCACAGTGTGAAAATGTACTAAAACGGGTCCCTAAAGTTTTTACACAGGGGGTCAGTTCATTGTCCCTCAGACCGTTGGAGGGCCAGACTATAAAAAAAACCATGAACAAATCCTTATGCACACTGTATATATCTTATTTTAAAGTAAAAAAAAAAAAACGGGAACAAATACAATATTTAAAATAAAGAACAGGTAAATTTAAATCAACAAACTGACCAGTATTTCAATGGGAACTATGCGTGCGGATGCATCCTGTGCTCCTTTCACTGACCACCAATGAAAGAGGTGCCCCTTCCGGAAGTGTAGTGGGGGCCGGGTAAATGGCCTCAGGGAGTCAGATAAATGGCCTCAGGGGGCCACATGCGGCCTGCAGGCTGTAGTTTGGAGACCCCTGTACTAAAACATTGCGAGGTGTCACTTTTAGAAACCAACATTTTTGTTGATTTTTTTAAAAGGAACTTAGTTCTACTCATCCTTTTGTGCTTACCTATAACAACTCCTGGCATATCAGGTGGGTTTCATAAATTTGTTTTGAATGAATGAGAATTGAGTAGCTTTTTTTACAGCATTTGATGTAGTAAACCAAGCTCTGGACACAAGTCAGATAATCTGTCCGCGAGGTTTAGCCTGGCCACCAACCAGCTGTGGGCCATATCAAGTAACTACTTCTTTTTGGGGGGATATGGGGAGGATCAAGGTAATTACTTCTTGGTCGGCCCTCACATGCAGTGTGACCTTTGCAAAATGATGGAATTTAATCTAAGAGATTGCTAAGGACGCTTCTAGGTCTCAGCTTTTGTAGCTTTCTGTAGACTGTGAATGTGGGACTCGAGCATGATTGGAACGCTAGAAACTAGCAGATTTGGGGAGAAAACCGAGTAATGTTCTCTAAAAATACTATAGAAGTTCTTAACTTAGAAACATTTCTATGTTTCCAAAAGTTGACTTGTTCCTAAGCCCCAAAGATACTATTCATGCAATAGCTAATCTCTTCTGCTTATGCACAACATTGATTAGCACATACTGAGACATAGCTTAATATTTCTCCAAGTTTATAAATCGAAAGTTAATTTGTAAATAAATGTCCACAGACAGTGATAAGTAATTATTTTCTCTTGCTTTAAGTTCTATATATTTAAACCTTTTATACTGATTTACAGCTGTTCAGCTGCTCAAGCTAATCTTTTTAATAGCCAGGAACTGAGGAACTTAGTCACTATTGGCCTCTGTTCTTGTCCCACCTGAGAAATTCTTAGCAGTTAGACTTTCTTATAAAACTCTTTTCTAGAGGGACCTTTGTGGATAAGATGAGCAACACAGTGCATTTTAGAATGACATGTGATCAGCCCTGACCAGGCGGTGGTGCAGTGGATAGAGCGTCTGACTGGGATGCGGAAGACCCAGGTTCGAGACCCCGAGTTCGCCAGCTTGAGCGCGGGCCCATCTGGCTTGAGCAAAAGCTTGTCAGCTTGGACCCAAGGTTGCTGGCTCCAGCAAGGGGTTGCTTGGTCTGCTGAAGGCCCGCGGTCAAGGCACATGTGAGAAATCAAACAATGAACAACTATGGTGTCGCAACGGCAACAAAAAACTGATGATTGATGCTTCTCAACTCTCTCAGTTCTTGTCTGTCTGTCCCTATCTATCCCTCTCTCTGACTCTCTCTCTGTCCCTGTAAAAAAAAAAAAAAAAAAGAATGACATGTGATCAGAACCAAGCTTATGAAACTAACTTCTGGACAATTCTCATTTTAGGTGAGAGTGTGACATTATATAAAATGCCTTGGCTTATTCATCTTTGCCTTGACAGGAATGGCCAGTTTCACAGTCTTATGTGTTTCAGGGTGAGAGAGAAGGGACCCCATGGAGTAGACATCTTCAATAAAATATGAGTTAATCTGCTTACAGCCAGTTTTATAGTCGAGCAGGCTTCAGTCTTCCGGATATTGGGAGTGACAAGGCCCTGGTCTCCAGTCCTCGGCTCAGTTACCTATATTCCCTTAAGCTCCATGGCATATGCTGGACAGTGTTCCCTCTTTAGCTGGTCAGTCACCTGTCTCCAGCCAGAAAGGCTGGCCCTGAAAACTGAGCAAAGGGAAGAATCCCAGCTCCAGTGTGGGGCTTTCTGTATCTTTTTTGGTTGCACAGGCCTTCCATTTGGGACCAGGATCAGAGCTGTGCTGTAAATCAGTTGTGCCTTTTTATCTTGCCCTGCTCTCTAGATGGCCACATTTCTAAGTTAATGACTTAGGATTCGACAGAAGAGTTTTGACCAGTATCTGGTGCCATTATAAGCCAGCCTATGATATTCTCATCTCATACAAAAACTTCAATTTTGATTAGATTGAAGGAACTCATGTCATCCCTAGCATGTCACTGCATTCTGCCCTGCTCTTCAGAATCAGTTGAAAATTTTCAACTGTGTGTTCAGGGTTGAGAAGGTATAGGGAACAGGCTCATAGCTAGTTGAGAGGTTGCAAAAAACATCAAATTATAGACAGTCTTACACAGGTAACTTTTTGATTCAACATAATGTGGTTGTATTGGTTGAGACTTACTGATTATTGATCGATTGATGGAAAGAGAGAAACATCAATCTATTTCTGTATGTGCCCTGACTGGGATCAAACCTGCAACCTTGATATATCAGGCAATGCTCTAACCAACTGAGCTATCTGGTCAGGACTTGGTTGAGACTTTTTGATTACAAGCAACAGATACTAACTGGCTAATTTAAGGAAACAGCAATTTTTAGTGGCCCTAGAATAGGTCACAGATATGAAAGAAAAGTAGAGCAAACATATTTCCAGAGCAGGATAGCTCTAGGAAAAGGAAACAGAAACTAATGATTACCTCACAGTATCACTTCTGGGATGAATCCACTCTAGACATTTCCTGATCTTTATTGTTCAGCTAATTATTCAGATTTCCAGAAGAGACTCTGATTGGCTGTCTGGCCTGTGTTATAAGCTTTCCCCTTAGGTAGGGGAAAGTCCCTGAACCTTGATCAACAATCCCACCAGCACCACCTATAATGAAGGTCAAGATAGTTCCTCAAACCAGGGTGCTACAGCCAAATCAGGGAAGGTTCAAAGACAGCAGATGTCTACTACACAACTGTTTCACAGGATTCTGTAGCATAGGAATCAATTAGTCCTTAAAGCCAAAGAAATGGGCAGCTATGCAGGGATTTCTTTTCTTAGGAGTTGCCATAAAGATACTTATCCAGTTTAGGGGTGCTCGGCTGTAATTTTCATTCCTTCATTCTCCAGTACACTTTCAGAATTTAAAATGAATTTTAAGAATTCTTTGAATGTGATAAAATTCGCTGCCATCATCATTATCATAAACAAAAGGCCGAAATAAAGGCCAGTCAGTCATTCATGAGAGGTAAACTGGCAGAACATCCCAGTGAGTTATTTCTCACTTTTGAGTTACTTTCTCGCTTTTGAGTTGTACAGATTGGCAGGATTTGAGTCTTTAAGGGCTTTGATGAGAGTGGCTCACTTCAAACGAATCAGCAAGACGGATATTTCTGGTTCTATAAGCTGAAGGATTTATAACAAGAAGCTATATTGCAGATTGTAGATTATAATAACAAAGGGGATTTAAAAATGAGGATGACACATTGATCTGGAATGTTTTCTCATCTGTATTTACTTATTCCTAAGTATTCTCCTCCCTGCCTTCTTTGTCAAGTGGGTAGCCGGCTGTGCGCCACCTTTTCCTTTCCCCTTTGCCTCTGTTTCTGATTTCTTTCTTTTCCTTCTGTACGTTCCTCTTTCTAATCTTGTCTTTCTTCTCTAACAACATTTCATCTTTCCCTTTCTTTTCCTTATTTGGTCTCACAGTCCCTAGCTTCTGTTCTTTCCCTGAAATCCCCTGCCTTTCTCCTCCTGCAGATCAGCTTCCTAGTCCCCTACCCCCAAGCTTTTTATCTCTACGGTGTTAGTCCCAACGTGTTTACTGACCTGTGGGCGAAAGGCAAAACCCCCAGGGCCCTGTCTTCATGCCAAGGCAGTGAAAGCAGCCGCCATCATGGCTCATCAAGGCCGTGTGAAGCACAAATCGGATGGACAGAAACCCTGTCAATGAGAGTTTACATACGTATGTTTGTGCAGATGACAATGTTCAAGCAACCAGTTTACTGAATGGAGAAGTACTTGGATATTTTTTTTTTCTGGCAGGGAAGACAGCTAAGCAGAAAGCTTTGCCTAAATTTATTTCTTTATTAAGTTAAAGAAATGGATGAGGTTCTAAGAAATGATGTCAGGAAGATAGAGGATATTAAAGAGGAAAACAGGCCTGACCTGTGGTGGCACAGTGGATAAAGCGTCGACCTGGGAACACTGAGGTCGCCAGTTCAAAACCCTGCACTGGTCTGGTCAAGGCACATATGGGAGTTGATGCTTCTAGCTCCTCCCCCCTTTCTCTCTCTCTCTCTCTCTCTCTCTCTCTCTCTCTCTCTCTCACTTTGTGTCTCTTCTCTAAAATAAATATATAAAAATAAATTTTAAAAAAAAAAGAGGAAAACAAGGACAAGAGCCCAATAAGCAGTCAGGCATCCGTATACCCTGCTGACGCATTGGTGACAGCAGACACAAAGATGCATGGTGGATGCAGTGACAGAACAGAAAGTAGAAGCAGGAAAGAGGGCAATCCATGGCGATAAAACCCAAGTGATTCATAGGTTTAAATGAAGGAGAGAAGAAAGAGGGCAGTGTGTGTAACGTGAAAGGGCAAGGCAGTGGAAGTGGAGACTGGGACGCACCAGGGGAGACAAAGGGCTCAGAAACCCGAGAAGCTCCCCTTGCCTCCGTAATGCATTGCACGTAAATAGCAAGCAGGGAACATGCGGTTATATCACTCAGGTGCAGTGTCTGTAGTACTTACTCTATGGGGAATAAAAGCTAGACTTAGGGTAGTGTCTTAAAAAAAATGCAACTTCAGAAATCAAGTCCCTGATAAAAGGAAGGGAATAATTTAAATAGATGAAACGAGTCAAGGGACACAAATCATAAGCAAGAAAAGTGATTTTAAATGGTACTGTCAGATTAACAATGATCAGAAAGAAAGGCAAGGTGCTGGGAGATCTGCCTAGCCTGAGAAAGAGCAGGCCCACCTACTGTTTGCCAAGCACTGTGCTAGTTGCTGTACATAGACTTCTTATTTAAGCCTCACTCTATATAAAGGTGAAGCCAAGGACTGAGAACGACATCCATCGGGAGGAAGAAGCAGAGGGAATTTACTGAGCCAGTTCCAGAGTCATAAGCCTCAGGGGGAATAACTTTGGTTTTGTCAAGTCCGAGCGAACCGCCAGAGGCAGCAGACACGGGATATTGTCAGAGGTAAATCACCCGGTTCAGTCTGTTCTGTCTTTATTGCGAGGTCAGAGGACCACAGCAAGGCGGCCAAATGTTTTCAACTGTGGAAATCCCCTAACTTTCCGATGGCTGTAGTCCCACTGCTCCGAGGTTTAATCACAGGATGGCTCTCTTCCAGCTTTCAAATCTCTCCAAGTTGATTAATCATTCTCTTCTTTTGACTCATTCAGGCCCCTGGTGCTGGATAGCTGTGTAGATCAAGGAGGTCAGATGAATCAGCTTAATGTTAGTTTATAGAAAATCCTAGAAGGTATCGCCAAAAGCACTCATGCACAGTTCTCAGATGCTAGTTAATGGGATGCGGATCTATAGCCAGGGGCCACTGGTGTACTGATGTGTTTGAAGCAGGATATTTTCATGTGCATTAGGAAACTTGGGTATGTGTAGGCATTTTAATTTCTTAATATAAAGTCCGGTATTGTAGGCTACTTAGAATTTCATTATGAGAACTTATTTTTTTAAATCTATTTAGATGAGCTAGAGGTCAGCTTATAACCCTCTAATAATAATAACAATAGCAAACACACACATCCAGATCTTATCGTTTGCCAGGTACTATACTAATTGTTTTTCCTGAGAGACCATATTCATAGGACTGAAAAATCAGTTCTGGTTGTCTAAGCCAAGGTCCTATATATTGTGGTTACATTATTTTGACTGGCTAATATTCCTCATCAAGAAGTTTCTTTTGGAAGAAATGTTTGTTTTTAGATTCCTGATTATACTTTTCAGTTACAATGGAAAGTCCACTTCACTTGCTTTTATAATGCTTTAATCTCCTGGTTTATTCATTCAGTTCACAGCCATTCTGTAAGCACCATCCTATACTAGTGACTACGTTGGAGATACAGTTGTGAATAAGACATCACCGTGGGCCAGAAGTTATACATTGTATTAGCGCTTTGTGATTGGTCTGAGAAAAATACTTGGGAAAGCACAGAAGCAGCAGCAAGTATTTCTGCAAAGAAACATTTGAGTTGAAACTTTGAGAATATATCGAAATTCTCCAGATTGACATAGGTGGGAGGAACATCAGTAGAGGGTTGTGTAAATGCAAAGAAGTGTGAAAGGGCATGTGTACAATAGAATACAACATTTTAAAAAATGGAGTTGTGCCTGTCCGGGTGGAGGTGCAGTGGATAGAGCGTTGGACTGGGATGCGGAAGACCCAGGTTCGAGACCCCGAGGTCGCCAGCTTGAGCGCAGGCCCATCTGGCTTGAGCAAAAGCTCGCCAGCTTGGACCCAAGGTCGCTGGCTCCAGCAAGGGGTGGCTCGGTCTGCTGAAGGCCCACGGTCGGGGCACATGTGAGAGAGCAATCAATGAACAACTAAGGTGTTGCAACGGCAATGAAAAACTAATGATTGTTGCTTCTCATCTCTCTCCGTTCTGTCTGTCTGTCCCTATCTATCCCTCTCTCTGACTCTCTCTCTGTCCCTGTAAAAAAGAAGAAAAAAAAGACTGATGGGCCTTGTATAGCACACAAAGGCATTATCCTGTAAGCATCTAAAGAAGAGGCTTATGGAGATTTTTAAGAAAGAGTAACTTCATTTGATTGTGTTTCTTTTCAGAAGATAATTTTTATGATAGTGTGGGGTGAGAGAGACAGACAGCTGTTGCATAGTCTAGAAGTGGTAGTACAGGGGCAAAGGTGTGGGACAGATTCGCTATGCATCTTGTAAGTCAAATGGGCAGACTACAGTGACTGATTGGATGAGGGAGTTGATGTTTGGACAGGACCCAGGTTAGGGACTCAGGTCAGCCTTGGGGCTGATGTGGTCACTTTGTGACAGGGTGAGTTGAAATTAAGGTGCTAATGAGATGAGCCATTCAGGTGGATAAGTCTGGTAGGCATCATAGTCTGAGTCAAGCAAGAGATCAGTTGAGAAGTACTGAAGTATTTGAAGCTGGTTAGATCAATCAAGCAGAAGAGAAAGGGGCCCAAGGATAGTAGAGTGTATTCTGTCTAGATTGTGGGTCAGGAATCTATTCATGTTGCGTAGAAAGAATTTTAGGAAACATTAACTGGGTATTTTGCAAGCGTGCTTATTGTTTCTATGGTAGAACACACTTTGAATTCTGTTGTGTTCCTACAGATGACTAAAAACTTTCTAATGAGGTTGCAGGACATTGCCCCCTTCTAGGCCATCATCTGTGTGTGCAGCTTTGGGGAGGAGCTGGGGAATCATTCTCGGACACACAGAAATACATGTTTCCACTCTGTTTCCCTGGCTGACCTGGATTCCAAATGACTGCTGGCTCTAGAGAGATTTGCAGACTTCCATACAAAAAGAGCGTCATTTGTATGCAGACCCTTAACTAACTGTAACAATCTGTTCCTTATGTCTCTGAGGAAGCACACAGATCTATTCTCCAGTACTTGCTTATTTTCAAGGACACCTGTATGACCCTTCATCAAGTCAGCTGACCCCTCCCCCTTTTATTCACCTGCTATTTCAATTATGTGAGCAGTGATATATCTGCCTCAAAACTCCCTGTCCTGGGAAATTTCTTGAGAAGAGAATTATTGGAAAAAAAAATATTTCTGCTTTTGAGCCAACTCAGGGATTTAAATCTCTTCCAGCCTATGGAACACCTGGATTGGAGTGTCTATTCCCTTCTGACTCTGGAAGAATGAGCTGCATCTTGAATTGACACTCGTAAGCACATTGAGAAACTATGAGTCTGTTTTCTCCTGCTGTTCACTGAAGAAATGAAAAGGAAACCAGTTCAGCTAGCCCAGAGTCAGTTTTAAGTCTCCCAAAATGGGGCCCAGAAGTGTGCTAGCACTCAGGAGCCTCATTTCAACACCACATGCATAACTGTTGTATGCGGGCGCTGGGCCCGCCACCCCCACAGTGCCACACTGTTCGTCTGTGGATTATTCTCTTGATTCTCACCACCCCTCACTTCTAGTGCTTTACACCTACAGAGTCTCTGACAAGTGTTTGTCAACTGGTTAGATTTTTCCAGGTTGTGGAATTTACTTAATATATAAAGGCCTCCAAGGTCCTTGAATGCAATCAACTTTACTGGTGGCAAAGACAAGGTCACAAGTTGGCAGATATGGGATTCTTGGGCCCACAGACACATTTTACTTAACTTTCTTTTTTTTTTTAGTGAAAGGAGAGGAGGGGAGGTAGAAACAGACTCCCACAAGCACCCCGACCGGGATCCACCCAGCAAGCCTGCTAGGGGGAGATGCTCTGCCCACCTGGGGCCCTTGCTCTGTTGCAACTGGAGCCATATTTTAGTGCCTGAGGCAGAGGTTATGGTGCCGTCCTCAGCACCTGAGGCCAACTCGGTCCATTCGAACCATGGCTGCAGGAGGGGAGGAGAAGAGAGAGTGAGAGAAGTGAGAAGGGGAGGAGCAGAGAAGCAGACTGGCGCTTCTCCTGTGTGCCCTGACTGGGAATTGAAACCGGGATAGCCACACATGGGTTGACGCTCTACCACTCAGCTAACCGGCCAGGGCCAATGCTTAACTTTCTTGATCGTGTCTTAAGAAAATTTGAATTCAATGTCAGTACTTAAAAATTGAGAGATAGAAAATTTCAGGTTTCTGACTTCTCTTGAATACTGGAAGGCTCTGGCAACACTGGGCTGCATTCTTGCAGGGTGACAATTGATTAGCCCTGCATAGCTGCTGCCTCCTTTAGAGTAGGCTGGCCCCTCCCATTTGCCAAAGCCTCTACCACTCCACTCCCTGCTTCTTTTTCTCTTTTAAACAAAAATTTTTTTAATATTTTTATTTATTTATTCATTTTTATTAAAGGAGGAGAAGAGATAGAGAGAATAGGGGGAGGAGTGGGAAGCATCAACTCCCATATGTGCCTTGACCAGGCAAGCCCGGGGTTTCGAACCGGCGACCTCGGCATTCCAGATTGATGCTTTATCCACTGCGCCACCACAGGTCAGGCTCCCTGCTTTTCTTACACTGGACCCCCCCCTCACTCATGTCTGTTTCATGCCTTGCTTCCATAGGCTTTTCTTTGTAGGCTCTGCTAGGAAAATTATTTAGAATACTTACAAATTAGCACGATTCTTCAAAAACACTTTAACAGCCTTATTGAAATGTAATCCCCATACCATAAAATTCAGTAGTTTTTGGTATATTCAGTGTTATACAACTCTTGCCACTATTAAATTTTTGGAGTATTTTCACCCAAAAAGAAACCCTGTATTCCTTAGCTGTCACTTTCTTTTTATTTTTCTTTTCTTTTTTTTTTTTTTACAGGGACACAGAGAGAGTCAGAAATAGGGATAGATAGGCATAGACAGACAGGAATGGAGAGAGATGAGAAGCATCAATCATTAGTTTTTCATTGCCGTTGCGACACCATAGTTGTTCATTGATTGCTTTCTCACATGTGCCTTGACCGCGGGCCTTCATCAGACTGAGCCAACCCTTGCTGGAGCCAGCGACCTTGGGTCCAAGCTGGCGAGCTCGAGGTCTCGAACCTGGGTCTTCCGCATCCCAGTCCAACGCTCTATCCCAGTGGTTCTTAACCTGGGTTCTATCAAACCCTAGGGGTTCAGTGAGTCGGCCTCGGGTTTGGAGAAGCCTCTGCCGCTGAGGCCAGAATAAAGTAATACCGTAATTTGTTGTGAGTTCATGCACTCTGTTGGTTTTGTTCTTTGAGCAAGGTGATGTTCAGGCACGGCTCATTTTGTGCACCAGTAAAAAAACATATACCTATGTCTTGAATTTGGGGAAAAAAATCATATTTTATTTATCACTAAAGAAGGGTTCGGTGAATGCGCATATGAAACTGGTGGGTTCAGTACCGCAAAAAAGGTTAAGAACCACTGCTATCAACTGTGTCAGAGCAGTTACTTTCTATTTCTCCCCCTCACACCATTCCCCAGCCCCGGGCAACCACGAATCTACATTCTGTCTCTAAGATTCAGGTTGTTTCTGCTTTTTAGCTATTATAAGTCATGCTGTTACAAACACTTGTATACAAGCTTTTTGCCAGGGCATGTTTGCATTTCTCTTGGAAATATACCTAGGAGTAGAAATGTTGGGTCTTATGTTAGTTAACGCTATGTTTAAACATTTTGAGGAATCACAAAATTGTTTCCCAGAACCGGTGTGCTGTTTACAGTCCCACCTTCAATGGATGAAGGGTCTGGTTTCTCCACGTCCGTCCTCAGCAGCAGTTTTTATTGTTAGTCTTGTAGCCATTCTAGTTGTTGTGAAGTGGTTATTTCATTGTGGTTTTGTGTGTGTGTGTACATATATGTACATACGTATACTAAAAGAACACATTTTAGAAAACAGAATTCTTGAATTTTTACAAGGAAATGTGGCTGATAGATTATGCTAATTGTTGCTCATTACGGGAACTCTCCCTTGGTCTCAACTCTTACAGCCAGACTATGTCATGTAATGCAGTGTGTTCCTGGGTGGTGGTCTGTGGGGGCTCATGAGTAGAATTAAGGAGGCCCCAGAGAGCTCTCATGCTCTGTTCATCCATGAGAATACAACGAGAAGACGTTAGTCTACAGCCCGAAAAAGGGTTCCCGACCCCGACCCACACTAGCACCTGGTCTTGAACTTCCCAGCCTCCAGAACAGTGAGAGATTTCTGTCTACAAGCCACCCAGTTAATGGCACTTTGTTACAGCAGCCCAAACAGACTGAGACAGTGACCTTCCAAGGAAGGAAGCAATTGTCCTGCTGCAGATCCATCTCCTTACGAATCTGTGCTTCTTCAAACTCATTTTTCCCCCACTGAACCAGAGAACTCCAGTCTAGTACCTGACTGTGATATGTTTTCTTTGCCTTACTACTCTCTTCTTTTGTTCACTGGTTTCTCTCTTCTTTCACTCTTTCTCACCTCCACTCATCAGCCCAGCCCAGTAGTTCCCGTGCAATTCTGAGACTCTGGAGCCTTCTTTATTGTCACCACCAGCCACAAGAACCACACGGGGCTTCTTTGTCCAGCAGAATCTAATGTAATTATCAGATGTCCCACTAATCTCATTTCTAATAGTCTCTTCCATTGTCTCCTCAAATGTACTTTACTGACAAGGTTTTTAGTTGAGAAAATTTGGCCAGCCTAAGTGTAATTCAATATCTGAATTTAAAAATGCAAGGTCTTAGGTTGGGTGCGAAAAAGCTACATTAGCCAAAGGGTTCTGGCCCGCAGCTGTCCACCAGTGTGACCACGGGAACATCCATATAGGCATCTGGAGCAGAAAGAGGCCTCTTCCCTAAGTGTGACACTGAGATTTCCCAGGAAACCCCAGCCTCCCTTTATCAGCAGCGGCGGTTTTATAGGGCACTCTTATTACCCTGGGTGTTACATCTACAATAATAAAGAGGGCCTCGGATCTTTCATTCCCTTCATCTCGGAACAGACCTCATTGTGTATATTAGAGCCGCAGCCCGTGCCTGTTACGTCTGTAATGAGTGGGATGACTTAAAACAACACCTTTCACCCAGGATCTGGAAGTCTTTAACAGCCCCAAACTCCACACTCCCATACACAGCCACTTAGGGATGGACAGACGATAAACAGGAACTTCTGGCAATCGTCTGGTCAGGGAGAATGGAGAGGAAAAGAAGGTGGTATGCACTAGCTGCCCCTGCCTTTGTCCTCAGGCCATTATGACCTAAAGCTCCTGTGATCGTCCAGTGTATTTTTTCAGCAAGCATGTAATCGATACTTTTTACTTACCTAACCTTTTCCTAGAAGTGCTTTACTCATCAATTGCCTGGGGGGTAAATGGTGATAAAGGACAATTATTTCTGGAACTAAAGGAGTTAGAAGTTTCAACTGGCACAGGGACTTGCTCTGTATGATGAGTCACTGGTAGAGTGAGTAAAGTATCCAGAGTACAAAAGGCCACTTGTTTGCCTGTGACCCAATGTTTGTTCCCATCCCTGCCATTTACCTCTCTAGGAGACGGGTCCTGTCCCCACTCCCAGCCCAGCTCCCCCACAGGTAATGCCAGAACTCAAGGACTTTAATGCACAAAAACTTAGCCTTGCTTTTTCTTTCTGAAGATGTATGGGATGATTTTCTATTTCTCCAACTTAAGCTGTCCGAGAAAGAAAGGCTACCTTACCTTTCGTTGGATGGGCTGGGAAGAAGCTAAGAAGGAAGAGGAAAGACACTAGCATTTGCTTTGTCCCCGGCACTGTGCCGGTCACTTCACATATATTATTTCATTAAACTAAAATAAAGCCCAATTCATACATGACACGTCTGCCGAGAAAAGCAATTCCAGTGAGCTCGTCATCTTCACACGGCTATCCTTTGTTCTGTGAGCCAGTGGCTGTTTGTATGCGCTCATGGCTTTAACCCCAGGCACCTACCAGGGCACGTTGTGTGACATCGTCTTGTCTCTTGCCCTTTAAAATGTGGCTCTAGACCTAAACTGCCCGTCCTTTCCTCTTGTAAGCTGCTGTTCAAGGTCGCAACTTAGCATTGAGCCACCTTCTTTTCACTCTCCATTTTTCTCTTTTCTTTCTTCCTTTGTTGTGAGAAAAACACATTTATGCTTTTTTAAATGGTCAATCATATTGTTATGATAAAATACTCAGTTTATCATTTGAGTGTAATAAAAATAGGTTCCATTGAAATATAGATTCTTTCGGTTCTCAGATTTTGTTTATTTTAAACTTGTCATTTCTGCCTGCCTTCTCCTATCCCGCCGCCCCCCACCCCCACCCAGTTAGTCCAGCTCAGGTGTTTTCTCTACCACTCAAGAGACTGTCACATGAGTCCCCGTGCCCAAGCATGTCTCTCTCTTCATGCGTCATTTCTGAGCTGGGCAACCTTGTGTAGACACTGCCTCAGTCTCCCTATCTGATGATACTCACTGGGTATCACCAGCACTAAATGACTTGGTAGTGTCTGCCCTGTCTCCCTCCACCCCCCCACCCCCGCCCTGGGTCTACCGCATACACAGCTGACAGCGATTCTCCAGTTTGTCTGGGATCCATTTGTCTCAGCCTGGCCGAATGTCGCCTTGGCATCTAAGGTCCTTCCAGGCTAGTCCACACTGCCCATTCCAGACCCCTGCCCACTACTCATCCACGTAAGTGGCCACCCTCTAGCCAGCCTGGACTTCTCATTCACTAAAGATACATCTGCTTTCTTCCATGTCACACTTGGCTTAGTCCATCCTGTTGGCCCAGGATGAACTCCTTTACTCATCTTTACTCGTCAAAAACCTTAGCACCGGAATCCCAGGTGGCCGCCATAGCCATCCGAACTAGGGAGCATGACCTCTGCCCTCAAGTCCTGGGGAGTCTGTACTTGTTTCCCCTGCTAGGTGGTGAGCCCCATGAAGGCAGGACGTCCACATTTTCTTACACTCCACTGCTTAGTAGATATTTGTTGAACAAATAAAGAACAGAACTCTCTATTGTCTCCTCGGTTGAATTTCGTAGTTTCCTCTTATGTACACACAGAGGAAAGTAGAGGACATAAGAACACGATCAGGATTTCGCCTTACTTCATTAGCATACACTTTCTGAGTACCTGCTCAATGTTAGGAACTGCTAATTGCTGGGGTTCAAGTAATAATTATTGCTGCAATTTACTGAGCCCTCCCTACGTGCTAGATACCATGCTAAGTAAATACTTTTCGCATGACCTCACTTAATACTTATGACAGCCTTATGAGGAAGATAATATCATGAAAGCCACTGTTTCTCAACTGCTGGTCTGCAAACTGCTCCACCAGACATTCCGTGCTGATCCGCAGAAGAGTTAAGCAGCCTGATGTTGTATGAAGATTATAGACCCAATGATCTTAGTCAGATTCGCTCATGCTTAGGGTGAGTTCTGTCTCAGCAGTCCCTGAAATAATTCTCCTGTTTTCACCAGTTCCCAAGTGTACAAAGGTTGAAAACCACTGATGTAAGCTATAGATTAGAAAAGTTAGTAACTTGCTCAGCTAGTCAGTGATAGAGCCAGGATCTGAACCCAGGTTGTCAGCCCCCACACCTGTGCTCTTAACCAGATAAACAAGGTATAGTTCTATTTTTTGAATTACTGTCTGTCCAGTAGTGAAGGTATGTAAACTGGTCTGTTCCATCTCTAAATTTCTCATAAACCCTGCATTTCGGTCACACATGCCAGATATGTTTCTGCCTCAGGACCCTTCTACTTACAACAGTCCAAACAGCTGCTTGGAATGCTGTCACCCCTTATCTTCACATAGGTGGCATGTCTTCCCTGAGCTCCCTCGCTGGAGTAGCACTCCACTAATTACCCCCTCCCCATACACTGTCTACTCCAGTTACCCTGCTTTATTTTTTTTTCTGGGCATTTATTACTGTCTGAATTGGTCACACTTGCTTGTTTATATATTTATGGACTGTTTACCCCTGCCAGGATTGAAGCTCATCAAGAGTAGGGATTTTCTCACCACTGTATTCCCAGTATCTAGAATAGGCGCTTAATAAATACTTGTTGTGTGTTAAATGAATGGATGAAATTTTTGAGTGACTAGCCATTTCTGGTTGGGTTTTACAGAAACAGACACTGTGGCAGACTTTGGGGTGCAAGATGCAGTAGGGATCAGGTCTGAAAGGAAGGGAAAGAAGCAGGGTTAGCAGAGGCAGGAATTCAGTTGTGAAACAGACCCAGCAGAGCATCAGCCAGCCCTGTGTGCCAGGTTAGTTCTAGAGTGAATAAAAATTTAAAAGTTAAAAATTCACCCACTAGCATTATTGTTTATAATCAGGTCCACTCTAGAGCTTTCTGTGGTCTGTATACCCACTCCCTGCTGGAGGGGCATGACCTTGGATAAGGAGGCCTGCTAGAACTGAGGCTGGCCCTGAAGGAGTGGATGTTGGAGGCTCTCTGCTGGCCCTTAGTACGTTTCAGTGTCCACCAACTAACAATAATACCATGGGTAGTGCACCTTATGTATCATTATCACTATTAATTTAAGATGCTTTACAGAATTACCATATTTCCCCATGTATAAGACACACAGTTTTTCAAAATTTTGGGGATCTGAAAAGTGGGTGCGTCTTATACAGTGGTTGTAGATTTTTTTACTTGCATTTCCCACTTTTTTGTGCTTGTTTTTGCGCTCATTGTTGAAGACAGTGATTCGTCACCAGACACAGATGAGGACAAGCTAATGGATGGGAGTTATGACAGTGATGAGGAGTTATAAGAATTTTATTATGAATAAAACTTGAATTTAATAACTTTATGTAATACATTTTTTTTCAAATTTCAAGCCCCAAAATTAAGGTGCGTCTTATGTACTTGGGAGTGTCTTATACCTGGGGAAATACGGTAAGTTACATCTGAAAGCTGGGACTATTTCTACCAGAAATGTTTAAAGCAAATCAGTACTTGTTGCCTACAAATTATTTCTTTGCTTTGATTCACATATAATAATCAGTGACATTTCTTTTTCTTTCTTCTTTTTTTTTTTGTAACCACAATATTTGGTATTATAATTTCTGGAAATGCACCCAACACTTGCCTAGAGCTATTACTCCTGTTTTCTAGTTTGTGACATATCTTCTAGTTACAACTACATTTTTAATCTTTGCAAGTTTCAGTAAACTGAAGTTGGTTTTTTTCCCCTGTAAAACATGGTTCAGATTTTTCCCTTATGTTTTGCAAACCTTTAGGCAAAGTTTATCTTTTTGGTTAGGTCACTTTGCATGTAAGAATTCTTGAGTAACATCATTTTTAAATTGTCATGGTTGGTGTTGTTTTGTATTTTCAAAGGTCCAGAGCTTGCTCAGTATTTTGATCCAACCTTTTTCTTCCTTGGGGAATTCGGTTTCCCTTTGTTCACTTATTTATAGCTCTGCTGTGGGCATGGTTTGGAGCCTGGGTTTTTATTGCTTCAATTGCTCTCTAGTAATTGACACACGACACATTCCAGGCCCCATGTTCCATTTCCATACGGACACACACTACTTGATGACTCAGATAGACTATAATGAATCCCTTTTATCCTGGGATATCGGTGGGATTCTGGCTTACTGTGTTGGTCTGTTGTCCTTAAACACGGGACTGACAGCACTGACTATTAGAAACAACTGACCTTTTATTTCTGCTGCCGTGTCCTTACCATGGGTGCATCTCAGTGTAATTAGCTGTTGATCTGTAACCGGCAGAGGCTTCCTCTCATTTAAGTTTCTGCTGACTTTATTTTCTCCTGTCTCAAACACCTTTAGGATAATTATACCAATTTCAGTTTCTTCAACAGGTTTCCTTTGACGAAAGCGGGCTTTCAGTCTTATTTCTTCTCTATTCAGCTCACCCATATGATCTGCTTGAAAGCAAACAAAACAAATGCCAGTAGGTTGGTGGGCTCTGTGCTGCCATCTAAAATGTTACAGAAAGAACTATTTATCTTATTATTATTGCTATGAATTAGTTCAGTGGCCCACGTCTCTCTGCTGTATGAGATGTACTTGACCTTCAAAGAAAAAAAAAAGCCTTAACCAGATTCCTCGCTGAGGTCTGCTTTGGCTACAATAAGAATCCATCAAAAACATAGAGGCTGCATTTCCTAGGAAATCGAGGCTCTTTCCTGTGTGGGGGAGTGGTAAAGGATACACCCAAGAACTTGGAACAGATACAGCATTGGCAGATAAACAAAAAGGTCTGTAGAGCAGGACTTCCTTTTTATTCCCTGAGCTCACTGTCCCATTGTCTGAGAGAAGATGGGGCAAATACCCAGACAGAAGCTGCTTCAGTATTGTCTTTTATTGCTGGGCTGCTTGTGTTCAGTGAGTCCTCTGGCCTATGGTATCTGGTGGACAGTTGGAGGCTTTTTGAAGCCATTGTATTGTTAGAGAATAATTAGGGTGAATGAAGCAGGGGGTAGGGGTTAACAACAATTCTTTGTTGCAAGCAATTGCTAGTCTTGGCATCAGTATTGGTAACAAGGCCAATCTACTGGAAGGAATCTAAACAAAAGATGGAAAGGTTGCGGTTGGTTTGTCTAATCCATCCAGCAAATCCACCCATGCATGGCCATTGTGCCCTGTGAGCTCTCTGGAAATGCCTTTGGTCACACTGCATTCCAAGCCACTGGGTGGGTGATCTCTGGGCAGTCTTGTACATGGATTTCCTAGAATGCTTCCCAGAGCAAAAAAGGGGATGCACAGGTGTTGCCTTGGCAATTAATCGGCATACTTCATAAAGAAAATAATCTCCTAACATTTGGGTAGATGAATGAGGGCTGTATGAAAGGCTCTTGGTCTTTTCCTTTGAAGGAGGAGTTAGAGAATGCTCTAACACAAAAGAGCTGGGATGTATTGATTGACACTCGGCGAAAACACCTAGGCAGAACCATGACCTGTGTCCTCATTGTTTCCTCCATTCTCTCTAGGTCAGTTGGTCCCTGGCCTGTTTCTGGTGCTTAATTCCACATCCCCAGCCATGGTGGGGTCAAGCACACCGTGGTGGCTATCAATTTAATACCTTTATGGAAGTGGGTCTTACTGGAAGGCTTTACAGACCAGATGCCTGTCTCCTCTCACCTGAATCAGGTGGACTTCCAGCTGCGGTCGATCATATTCTTGATGCATTAATAATACTGTATATGGGATGGTACCTTACACAGGGGCCCCCAGTTCCTATTTAAGTGTGTGATACTTCTTACATCCTCCTAAATCAGCCTTTCGACAGGAATTCCAAGCACAGAGATGCCTGCCTCAAATATTTGGTTCAAATTGTGCAAACAAAGGTTGCCCATGTGTCTTTCTGTGTGGCATATCAAAAAGGACAGAGATACAGAACAGAGGTAGTATGCAAATGGAGGGAGGCATGTCTCCAAGGAGATTTTTGACCTCGGACACACATCCCCAAAGGGTGAATGCCTGCTCTCACGTACTGAATAGGGCTCTGATTCCACAGTCTGATTTAGACCAATGACGACCTAACATTTTGACATT
Organism: Rhynchonycteris naso; assembly: GCA_037038555.1. Taxonomy (NCBI): domain Eukaryota; kingdom Metazoa; phylum Chordata; class Mammalia; order Chiroptera; family Emballonuridae; genus Rhynchonycteris; species Rhynchonycteris naso. The sequence goes on along the minus strand of CM072999.1, from coordinate 31,727,149 downwards.
TCAAACCAGGAATGTCCAAGACCGATATTAAACTCTGAGCGATGAGACAGATGGGTTCACCTATGTCTCATTTTGAGAGTGTCTGACTGTGCTGGTCTGTGAGGAGCGGTTGTCAGGGAGCAAGGGAGGTGGCATGTGGAGGAAGGGAGGGGGGATAGCACCCTGCCTATTTAAAGTTTGTCAGCTGCTCTGGAGAACTGCCAGAATGAATGAGATGCAACAAGCCTTCAGGGTTGCTGTAAGCCAAGGAGAGGCAAGGCTTTTAAGAGGCTCTGGAATTTAGACTTAAAGTTTCATGTGTATTTGGTTTGGGGCAAAAGTGAAATCCCTGAACTTTCCCCAAGAAAACGTTAGCTCCCGGGACACACAGTGGGCCCTTAAGTCTCTGTACAGAAGTGTATCTTGAGGAAGAGAATTCAGTACCTTTCCATTTAGCCTGCTGGCTCTGTTTGGCCAGTGGGAAAAGATTGATGAGAACCCTGATTAGATCTGTCTCCCTGGCCTCCAGCAGATTATTGGAAAGGCCTGACAAAATCCTTTTGATACAGGGAGTGGAAGTTCCAGTAGATGGGGGAAGGGAACGGACTAAACCTTCCCGGCCAAATGTGCCAGGATGTATACAAACAGCAGCCTGGATGATGGAGTGTTTTTACAAGACTAGGGACCGGCATCATTCTGGGGGAGAAGGCCTCGGGGAACATTTAAAATAAAGAGCTGCATATGGGAAGAAGAGCTTGTAAAGCCAGAGTGGTTGTGATTTCTGAAGGAGAAACGAGTGGCTGGGTTTTTCTAGGCATGAGCTGTATCCTTTATTGGCAATCATGTTCCAAGATTGATTCCTCTGCAGTGTGACTTTGGTCGCGAAAACTCCAGGCTGTTTGTGCTGCACTCCCAAGTTAATGTTGACATTTGTAGGGAGAGAGGAAATCTGGATAAACAGAACTCTTTTCTTGGCGTTGTTAAAAATATTACTAAAAAGAGCATAGGGTGTTTTCAGAGCTAAAGTCGAGCCTTTCTTTGGAATTTTGAAAGCTCAGGTAGGTGGCTGGGTAAGCATTTTCCTGCAGCTGTTTTTTTGTTTTGTTTTTTGTTTTTTAGTCCACAGTGGTTTCTGAGCAGCTTTAAGAGACTGATTGAGGATACAAATGCACCCACATGCCATCAGCCATCTCTCCTATGGCTGTCCTTTCTGTCTTGTCACAGACATTTGTGCGACTTTTAGGACTTTTCTGAAGAATTGCAACTAAAGCTGGTCGGCCATGATCTTGGAGTTTTCTTTGGATTTGGCTGTCAAAAGCGGAAGAACAACTTTTCATCACAGAATGGGAAGGAGCCGTTATTTAGCTTACCCCTTACTTTCTGCACACTCGGAAACTGAAATTGAGAGCAGTGAGGTGACTTGCCTGGAGTTACACAGCCTAATTAATGTGGGAACAGAAATGAAACTCTCCAAGTTTCCCGGTGCCAGGTTTATAATCACAACGTATGTTCTGCCCACAAGAAGGAAAGTTCACTTCAGATTCTCTGTAACCTTAAGTATTTGGACAATATATTAATTTTAGTAGAAACAGCTAATCATTTTTCAACAGGACATAATTTTAAGGAGAAACATTTGGAATAACCTGATTTTAAACTATCATGCTAATTCTTTATTAGTCCAGTGGGGGGATTTTGGCTTATGTGGCATGAAATAGATGACATTTTCTCATTGAATGCTTCCTAAAAGCACTTTCTTGAGAGTGTACACTAGCACGCTAGGGCACGCTCATTTCACAGAGCCTTTACATGAAGGGCCACATACATGGGAGTGACAGCCATAAACTGGGGAAGGAAATAACAGGGAGAAAATGGTCCTCACCTTGCTTTATCATTGATAGACAGAATGCCTTCGCGGGCAGCATCCCCTTGATCCTCAGGACAGTTGTGTGAAAGTAGGAAGAATAGATGTAAGTACAGCTGTTTTCCAGAAAAGGAAATCGAAGCTCAGAGATCCTGAGCAGCTCGCCCAGCACAGCTGGGAAGCTACTGCGTTGGAACCCAAACCCAGGCTTTCATTCTAAGCCCACAACCTGGTTCATCATCTCTCTCCTGATGCCTTTGCCACACAAGGGTAAGGCCCTATATAGTAATCCCCATTTCCCTGTTTACTTTCTTCTCTCTTCTGGGTAGGAACTGCAGTGGCTACACTTTCCTGTCAAGCTCCAGGTGGTTTCACTTCCCGTAGTGTATTATTGCATTTGTGGCATTTACCTTACATGGAAGGACCAGGACTTTTAAAAATTATTGAAATGGGTTTTGGAGGTTATACTTCTTTCTCCTTCACATCCTAAATTTCAGACCTAATGCTCTCTGGCTATTCGCTCAAATGAGGACAGTTGTAATTGTTGGGGCTGTCTCCCGGGCTGGCGGCACAAAAGAAGGATGTTCTATTTTTTTTTTTTTTCAGAAAAAAAAAAACCAAAAACAATTAGCAATGTTCTTGATCCTTTTTACTTTGGTAGCAGCCTGTATTTGTAAAGATATTGTTGGTTTATTTTCATGCATAACACTAGGGGGCAGAATAACCACGCCGCAAAGAACGAGAGCCTTTGTTTCTTGCTGCACTCAGAGGGGGGACCTGGATAGTGAGGCATAAACCATCTGTGGCTGCATGAGATCTGACCAGCCAACCTGGCCAATATTTTCTTGACAGGGAACTGGCTGCAGTGATTCTAAAACATATGCTTCCAAGATACTGTCTTTAAGATTTTCCTCTTTCGCACCCCCCCCCTTCCCACCGCTCCAGCTCCCCAACGTTTTAACTTTTCTGCGCCATTGCACGCATGTAGCAGAGGGCAGACAGGGAGGGCTGCAGGCAGCTGCTTTGAAATGGCAGATGGGGATGGATGCGCCCAGTGGCGCTGGCACCCTTGCCCTCCGTGACAGTGGGTCGTGGAGAGCTTGGGGGAAAGGCCAGAGCCCTTATCCTGTGTGGTGTCAGGTGCTCTTGACAGAGAGGCAGCCGTGGCTGAGAGGCCAGCACTGACTCAGGGGGCCATGCAGGGTTTGGTTTTGAAGAGCAGCCTGATGGTGGTTTAGCTCTTCATATGGTTGAGAAATCCTGCTGCCCAACCCGTGGGACATGGCCTCCAGTCTTGTTTCCTAGTGACTTGCTGGTGTCGCAGTGCTCCCAAAGTGTCTGCCACCCTGGATGCCTCGCATGCCACAGACAGCACCAGAGCTAAATAAAGCTGGAGCACTTCTGTCCTTTCACGTTGCAAAGAAGAGTCCGAAGTTGGGGTACAGCAATACTTCTTTGAATTTTTGCTGAAAAGGAAAAGAATAACAGTCAATCAAAACAGCGCACGTGTAAGAATAGTGGTAATACTCTAAGTACCCTCTGGTTCAGGGACTCCAGCAAAACCAAGTCTGAATTAATAAACTTGATCAAACAGAAAGAGTTTCTTTTAATTGCAACAGCATTCTTTACTTTACAACTGGAACCACAATCGGATTTCATTAAATAGCAAGTTCCTGATGTGAATTGTAAGTGATTCCATTTACAAAAATGGAAGGGGAAAAAAAGTATTGAAACCTTGACTTTTCAGGAACCCGCTTGTTGCATGGAACAAAGACAAACCGGACTGTCGTTTGACACACACATACCACACCCTCCACTATTTTCTAACTGGAAAGCTCAGGGTATTTTGTAGTGTGTAGCTAGGGGTGCTGAGAATAGCGTAATTTTGCAGACAAGGCACTGTGGACATGAAGGGGCCTTGTTCACATGACCCAGGTGAGTCACAGTCATCAGGGTAAGCCTGGAAGCTAGAGGCATGGGGGTTTGTTTATTTGTTTGCCTGCCAGAGCTGCTCTTTTTTCATAAGGAACAAATTTTGGAGAATACCCAAAACAACATATGTAAATCAGACTGAGGATATCAATCACAGGCCTCCACCACAGTGATTCTTTGAAGCTGGAAGTAGGTTGTGAGACCTTGTTTGTTGAGAATGAAATGTCATAAAAATTCCAAAGCAGGGCTCAAATTTCCAGGGGGAGGGGACCTTTTTATTGTTTCCTCTAATAGCTGCTTTGGTGCTTTAGTGAATAAATGTGTTGAACAGAATAACCCTACGGTCGGTCTCTGCACTATAGCCTGGCTTTGCTCCCGCTTTTGTGTTTAGCATCCATTCTGAATTATATTTCTATGATATTTTTGCTGTGGTTTGTCATTCCTCCCTCCTCCCTCCCTACTGCTCCCCCCACCCCAACATTTGTCCCAGTTTTATTTCACACCCTCCAATTAATTGATATCTTCTGCTGCCGGGACTTCAGCAAATGTGCCTGCATTTCATGTGGACCCTCACTACGCAGGCCGTGCTTTCAAGTCTCTGGAATACACCAGTGGTGAAAATGAGTCACGGGCTTGCTTCTATATTTGTTTCTGAGTCAAGAAGCTTAATTTTCTCATTATAATGCTCAAGATATAGAAATATAGAGTTGGTTTACTTTTAAGGGAAACAACCAAAATGTAGTTGCTTTAATTAGACGTTTTCAAGTATTAGAGAACTCTTTGGATTTGTATTTCCAAAATGAACAACAAGTTGGTAGTGGGTTTATTATTTTTATTTATAGGTAGAAAAAAACACGTGCCAAAGAGCCCAAATCCTCTCCCAGGTTCTCTGGGAACAGGCCTTTCGGGCATCGTCCAGCACGTTCATGGACCTAGAGGACCAGCATCCACTCACCTACCTCTGAATGACAGCCCCAAGCCACAGATCCGAGGGGCCGGGCTCTAACAGCGAGAAGATAGGAGAGTAGAGGAGCAGAGGGCATTGACAGGAGGGGAGAGAATTTTGGTTAAACAGGATGACAGGGGTGAGCTGGGGGTTCAGCCCCAGAACAGCGCAGGCTTCTAGCAAAGGGTGACCAGAAGTCCGGCACCTCCATCTTCACGCATGCAAGCTATAGATATCAGTTTCCCATGGTTTTCGGCATGAAAAAAGCAGCTAATGTTCTTAAATGTCAGTTTATTGTGCTCTCCACTGCAGCCTCATAACTTATATTAATTGGGAGGAAAATGCTTCCAGAGCAGAGATTCTGGACAAAACAACTTTGTCTTTGAGTAGTTGTCAAGGCCCCGCTGTCCGGAGCCACTGACAAGTCCTTGATTCTTGTATGACAGATGTAGAGAAAGAGAGTGATTCATCTTCTTCTGTTGCACCTTTCAAGGAGGAATTTTTTTTTTTTAAGACAGATTTTGTTTATGGACTTAACATCACTGGCAGTGGCCAGTGGGCTCAGACTCCTTTGTAAGGTATAATTTACTATTGTGTTCCTTCCTCCTACGTTTGTGCACCTCCAAGAGTTTCATCCCATTAAAATTCCTTCTTAAAAGCATAAGGTGAAAGAGCCACGCACGTGTTGTTTTTTTAGAGGGGAGTGGAGCTACAGAAGGGAAGAGGTCCCAGCCTTTTTCTTTTAAATGCTGGTAAATACTTAAAACCTGTTAAAGCTTTTGAAGGAATGTGGAGGAGTGGTCTCTTGACTCTTAAGATTTAGAAAAACAAAATAATGGAAACAATTTCAAGAAAAGAGACTTTCCCATGATTGGGCTGTATTCTCTGAAGTATCCAGCCAGAGCGTCGGGTCTGTTTCTCCATGTGTAGGAGCTAACACGAGCTAACTTCAGTTCCTCCATGTCTGCTGGGTTCAATGTCCTTGCTCTCTGCCCTACTGACTTGTTTTCGGACTTTAGCACTATCCTTGTCAGCTCAGCCCTTGTAAGTGTGAAATACTGTTTCTGACTATGGAAAAAATAGCATTCTTTGAAGGTGATTTACTAATACATTTATGTAAAAATCCTGTTTTCTAATGTTATGGGAAAAATACCAGTGCCTGTTATGACTGAATACAGTTCTTGGCTATATTATCTCAGCCATGCACATAAAAATGGACCTGTCTGCCGTTTAGGGAAGATATCATAACCTTCAAAATCTGTAAGGCACAATCAGGAACTGGTTTTTATTGAGAATTTAAATGGAGTGTTTTTCACAGCCTTTTTTTCTGAGTCCTTTATTTCTAAAGAGTCTTTTGCAGCCTCCACAAAAAGAGAGAGAGAGAGAGAGCACAAATTCCTCTTTTAATCCTACAGCTTGAAGGAATTGAGTATACCGACAGCCAAGCAGCTAAAATGTGAAAACAGCAAAGGACAATGTTAATAAACATTTTTTATTGTATTTTAGCTGTGGAAATGTTTCGCTTTAGAGCATGATTAGGTCCTGGGTTTTTTGTTTGTTTGTTCTTGTTTTTGAAATAGGCTGTGCAAGGACTCAAATATAGGTCTTGAGAAATTATACGAATGAAAGATGGAAGAATAGGAGCCACTGAAAATAATGTAAATCTACCTTGGATATGGGGTGTATGTGTGTGTGTGTGTGTGTGTGTGTTAGAGAGACAAAGAGGGACAGACAGAGGAAGGGAGAGAGATAAGAAGCATTAATTCTTCGTTGCGGCACCTTAGTTGTTCATTGATTGCTCTCTCTTATGTGCCTTGACCTGGGGCTACAGCAGAGCGAGTGACCCCTTGCACGAGCCGGCAACTTCAGGGTTTCAAACCTAGGTCCTTCGCACTCTGTGTCCCAGTCCAACGCTCTATCCACTGCGCCAGCACCTGGTCAAGCTGTATTTTTTTAATATGTATTTTTTAACTTATATTTAAACATTTAGATTCTGGAAATTAAATATACTACTCCTGGCCTTAATCTATTTTCCTACTTCTCCTTCACCACTAGTTCTTCTATCACATACACATGCATGCACACACACACCCTTTTTGTCACATAGTAGAGAAATACACACAGTATTTTTAATGGGGTAATATTTAAACTGTTTTTGCAACTTGTTTCTTTTTATGTGTAAGTGTTGCAGAAAAATACACTCTATTCAAATTTTGTCAACAGCTGCTTATGAAGTCATGTTGAATATACGTATACATAGTATATATCTTTTTAACTCATTTGTTATTGATGGACATATAGATAGTTCCTAATTTTTCATATTCCAAGCAATGCTGCAATTTTATCTATTTTTTCCTATTGAAAGGTAATATCTTTATTGTAGGTTCAAATTCTCCATTCACAAAAGCCGAAAAATATAAAGAAGAAAATAAAAATCACTTATTCATAATCCTCTATCCAGAGATACTTTTAATATTCTGGTACATTTCCTTCCATGCTTTTTTCAATGTATTTGTGTGAATATCTATAAAATTTGTATCATGTTATATATTGTTTTGATTCTCTTTTTTCTTTCTTTGTTTCTTTTAAGTGAGAGGAGGTGATACAGTGAGACAGACTCCTGCATGCACCCTTACCGGGATCCACCTGGCAACCCCCATCTGGGGCCGATGCTCTCTAATCCATTGAGCTATCTTTAGCACTTGAAGCCTACTTGCTTGGATCAACCGAGCTATCCTCAGGGCCTGGGGCTGACTTTTTGCTCAAACCAATCCAGCCACTGGCTGAGGGAGGGGAAGAGGGACAGAATGGGGAGAGGGAGGAGGAGAGAAGCAGATGATTGCTTTTCTTGTGTACCCTGACCAGGAATCAAAACCGGGATATCCATATACTAGGCTGATGCTCTATACACTTAGCCAGCTAGCTGGGGCCTGGTTCGTTTTTTCTACTTCACATTTTACTTTAGGTATTTTTTCACATCCTTAAATCTTCTTTTGAACGAATTTTTTATATGTTGTGTTTTGTCTTTTTTGAGTTGTAGGTTCATGTTTTTTTGTTTATTTTTCTATTGGAATATTAATGTTTGTTTTTATATTGATTTGTAAGAATTCTTTATATAGAAAGACTATTAACCTTATGTCTCATATTTGTTTCAATTATTTTTGTTAGCTTTTCATTTGCCTTCTAATTTTGTTTCTGGAACCACTGACATACAAAAGTCTTAATTTTTTTGTGTAATCAGATACATCAGTATTTTTCTTTGCACTTTCTTTTAGGCTTAAAAGGAACTTAAAAGTAGCCAGAATAATAATAGTACTACTACTAATAATAAGACACTTTTTTTTAGCTGTTAGCTACCATGTCATCCGTGTTATATGTATAAATTTATATGTATTTACTCTTTACAGCAAACCTATGAGGTAGGTAATGCTATCTCTGTTTCTCTGATGAGGATGTTAAAGTACAGAGAGGCATATAGACTACATAAACCCAGGCAGTCTGGCCCAGGGGCCCACGTCCTTCCCTACTTCATTGCATTGCCGTATGTTTTACTGGTGTATTAGGTTAGCCAAAAGTACTATATTAAGTCCTGTTCTGGCCTGACCAGGGGGTGGTGCAGTAGATTGATTGCAGGACTGGGACGCGGAGGATCTCGGTTCGAAACCCCGAGGTTCCCAGCTTGAGCGTGGGCTCATCTGGTTTGAGCAAGGCTCGCCAACTTGAGCCCAGGGTCGCTGGCTTTAGCAAAGGGTCACTTGGTCTGCTGTAGCCCCCTGGTCAAGGCACATGTGAGAGAGCAATCAATGCTTCTCATCTCTCTCCCTTCCTGTCTGTCCCTATCTGTCTCTCTCTTAACAAACAAAAAAGTCTTGCTCTGTCTCAGTAATCACTAAAAACAAAGAAGAAAAATCCCCATATTTTCTCCTAGTGTTTTAAATAGTTTTAATTATGTTTATTTCTCATTTGTCCAGATCACACCTTGATGTGTATGGTATGAAGTAGGACTCCAATTTAATTAATTTTTTCAGTTAACCAATATCCCCACTATGTTAGCACTTCTTTAGGAATTTGGAAAGGACCTTCCTTTTCCAAGAAGCCTTTATAATTAGTACCATTTTGTGTTACTTGTTTCTTCAATTGTATTTCTTTAGAGTTGTTAATATCCTCAGCAACTTTGGTCTGCATAATTCTTTAGAGTCTCATGTTGCTTCTATATTAAAAGATTCATAAAAGAAGAGAGATTTACTCTTCAAGTTTTTATTCTTTATATAAGAATAGGGTGAGTAGGATGAGATTTTTTATCCTGGGGTCAATGGACACCGCCCCCCATTCAGGATATCCATGACGTGAATAAGAAAAAAATTCATCTCCATTTTCACTAACCTTTAACCAAAATTTAGCAACTTTGGATGTAGGCAACAAACCACAGTGGTATTAGTAGTACCTATGATTTTAAACTACAGATACTCAATATTACATTTCAGTCATTCCAGATACCTTGAGCCATTCTTTAGAGTCATCACTGCTTTGATGTTATAGTAGTTATATTAGACCCACCACTAGATTTGGCTATACAATGGAAGCACATTTATTCAATTTTATGTATTTAAAAATTATTTTGAAAACTGGATTTCTATAATATTGGTTTCCTTTGTAATCTTGTGTATTTTCTGAGAAGGGATCATAAGCTTCATCAATCCACCAAAGGATCCATGACACATGAAGACTGCCTGTCCGCTTTTTAAATATACTTTTAAATTGAATTTAGAGAGAGAAAGAGATGGGGAGGAGCACGAAGCATCAACTCATAGTAGTTGCTTCTCATATGTGCCTTGACCAGGCAAGCTCTGGGTTTCAAACTGGCAGCCTCAGCATCCCAGGTCAATGCTTTATCCACTGCACCACCACAGGTCAAGCATCGCCTACCTATTTGAATGCAAGGCATATCACTGGGCTTTATAAATACTCACTAGGTACTGAGTAATCAGGAGGTGATTTGGAAGGAGCTAGGAAACAGTTCAGTATGTCCCTTTCAGTTGCCTTAATTTTTTCACTTCCAGAATAATTCTGTTTAATTGCTTGTTCTCTTTCCTCTCCTTCCCCTTTCACCTGCCCCCTTTTCACTTAGGACCTCTCTCTTCCCCACTCTCTCTTTTTCATTTCTCTCTCATTTTCTTCCTCCTTCACTCTGCTCCTCCTCCCTTCCTTTTTCCTTTTGTTCCTCTCTCTGGACTCTATGAAAACATTACTATCTTAAGGAGTTTACGTTTCAATTGTTTTTAAAAAATGTTTTCCCTCTATTGACTCTAAGAATTAACTCAAGGACAGAGATAAACAAAGGTTGATAGGAAGAGTTTATAATATCAACAAGAAGTTGAAAGCAGATTTGCCAAAGATAAGCATAAGGTAATGACCTGGAGATAATTAAGAATTGACCTTAGAGGGCACCTACCTGGTGTGTTTTTCTGGCCTCAGGAAAGAGCATGTGTACCTTGGTTCTGGCCCCATACTTCCAAGCCCTGCTTTCATATCTGACTTACCCAACTTCTTTTATAAGTTGTTTGCTTCATAAGATAATAATTCACTCTAATTTTTGAAGTACCCATAGGAAGGGACCTGTTTGGAAAGAATGAGACATTTAGACTGTATTATTGAGTTGCAGTCATTTCTTTGGGATTAATTCAAAAGTACACACACACACACACACACACACACACACACACACACACACATATATATATATATGGGCAGAAGTTTATCACACAATTTGTTCACCTAACATGGAATGTTTCTGATGCCTGGAATACATTAGGATTTAGTTTCTGAGATGCTGGTGCTGGGGTCTCACCTACCTGCCAAAATGTAGCAGTGATTCATCTTAGTCATTGGTCATGGATGCCTATTGATACAATCTGTACAGCTATAGAATTTTCCCTTCTTTTTCTTAAAGTAAGTTCTATGTCTGGGATAATGCCATTTTTCTACACTAAAAACATTAGCTCGTCTTACAGCTAACATAAGCTGAAAATTAGAGGTGCCTAGGGGAGGGAAATGAGGCAGATGGATTGTTTACATGAGTGCTATAGTTTCACTTTCTATGCACCAGTCACCTTGGAAGAATTAATGCCCTGTAAGTTTGCCAATCAGATTGCTTCAGTCATCTCTAAACATTCCATTTGGTTTATTAGAATAATAAATACTGTGCAAAGAAAGTTCATCTGGATCCAGGACATTATACTGTAGTCAACCAAAGAAATATGTGCTGCACCTTACCTCTGACAAGATTTGGTCAGGTGACATGCTGAGTTTGATAAGTGGAGACAGATTTACCCTATTTGGCATTGAACTTGAGGACAAGTCACTGGAGTTACAGCCCTTCTAACTGGAGTTATAGCATCTTTGTTACCTGTCCTGGCCATTGTTGGTGGCCATTTCCCTGGGCACTTCTGACACCTGGTGTCTGCTAAGTGCTCTCTGTGGAAAGGAGTAAGAGGTCTCTCTTCATCCTGCCCAGGTAGATTGGGTATCTGAAATCATGCTCAGAAAAAACTTATTGAAAAGTTCATTTGAATGTTTCATCTGATCTGATGACTGTGACTCTGAATTAATTTCATGTCCTTCCGTGATACGACCCTTCTCTGCTTATCCAGGCTCATTGCGGCTGCTCCCCAGCAATACCTCTACTGTCAGGGAGCTTGCCCCGCGAGTCACTGGGCTCAATCACTATACCTCTCACTATACCTCGGTATTTTCCCTTAAGTTGTTTCCTTATCTGTAATGTCCCTTTTTCTGAGGTCTCCAAAACCTGGGGCAAGTCCTACCCCCTCTGGGAGCCTTGCCTATTGTCTGAATCCTCCACCAGTCTACCTTGCTGCTAAACTTCTTTAGCTCTGACATTCAGTACAGAAAGATAAACTGTTGGAATAGAAAAAATGGAAAAGTCCAATAAACACTAATAGCATCAACATAAAATCTGGTTTTATTCATATAAGGTATATTAAAGAGATCATAAATAATCAGTATTTCTAAGAACAAACTTTATATTATGATATTTTATTGCTGGGCTATAGGTCCTAGAAAAAAGTAATAAAATTTAGAGTTTAGAAAACATTACAAGTGATCAATCCACTAATCACATTAATCGCAACATTATTTAGAAAGGGAAAAGAATACCTTCAATATCTAACAATAGATTCAAGAATGACTAAACTATAAACATGCATACCTAGTACACTGTATTTATATACATTGATAACAATTTAAATTAAATGATGACTGAAGACTGCATTGGTAAAGATTATTATAATAATAAGCAATAAAATCAGAATATAAAATTATAAAAATGTGTATATATAGATCAAGATAATAAGAGGACATGAATCGATAAAAACAGTTGATTTGTTAAAATAGTGGGATTGGTAATTCTTTTAGTTCAAAGAGTCCCATCATAAAGTTACTATAAAACCCTAAAGTTTATTATACAGGTATCGTCGGATTTTAAGGTGGTGTTTCTTCTGATGTATGCTGCCGTGCTAACTCAACTGCAAGCACTTTAAAAGTGGAGTTCATTGCGCCTTTTATTTCTTCCATACCCTGTGCTTTTAAAATGGTGGAGAATCATGAAGTAGAAAATGCTTTTGATTAATGGATCGATTTATTAATTATGAGGAAGGTAAGGACATTCAAACTCCAGATGGAATCGATATATTTTTAATAACTTAGTCTCTACAGACATGATGCTGAGTGTTAATGTAATAGTTTCTTTCATTCAAATATTAGTAAAACCCTAAGAGAAAGTTCTTACTACTCACCTTTTGACGATGAGGTACCTGACGTTCAGAAACATGAGTTGTGTGAGAGGGCATGGTTAGTAAGATTTGAAATCAGCTGTTGACTTGAATTTCTTTCTTTTTTTTTTTTCTAAGCAGCTGCTTTATGTATTTTTTATTTTTTTACAGGGACAGAGAGAGAGTCAGAGAGAGGGATAGATAGGGACAGACAGACAGAAACGGAGAGAGGTGAGAAGCATCAATCATTAGTTTTTCATTGCCATTGCGACACCATAGTTATTCATTGATTGCTTTCTCACGTGTGCCTTGACCACGGGCCTTCAGCGGACCAAGCAACCCCTATCCACTGCGCCACCGCCTGGTCAGGCTCTTTTTATCTTTCTTATTCAGAAACATATCTCTTTAGCCAGCGATACATTCTTGTGGCCCTGGAAAGTTTCCATGGGATTTGTATCTTAAAACTTAAAGGCTATAGGTTCTCTGACTAATAAAATAGCATGTGTGTGTATGTTTGTGTGTTACTAGTAGTGATTTCTATAGTTCTGTAGACATACAATTATTTTATAAGTTATGTCAAATTATTTTATAAGTTATGTCATCTCGGGGATACAGATCACAATGTAGACCATGATGTCAGGGTGTGTGTGTGTGTGTGTGTGTGTGTGGTGTCAAGCCTTTCCCACAGGTTGCCTGTTGTTTCAGGGCAGTTCAAAACCATCCTGTGAGAAAGCCGGAGTAAAATAGCATGTGTGTGTATGTTTGTGTGTTACTAGTAGTGGTTTCTATAGTTCTGTAGACATACAGTTATTTTATAAGCTATGTCATCTCAGGATACAGATCACAATGTAGACCATGATGTCAGGGTGTGTGTGTGTGTGTGTGTGTGTGTGTGTGTGGTGTCAAGCCTTTCCCACAGGTTGCCTGTTGTTTCACGGCAGTTCAGGACCATCCTGTGAGAAAGCCGGAGGGAGAGCATTATTCTCCCTTCCTCACACATGGGTAGTGGTTGATTTAGACTTTCGTAGCTGTGAGGAATAAAGACCCCCTACAGCTAGCTCAGATGAAAATCAGTTTACTGTAAGAGAGGGAGGCTTTCCTGGAAGCCCAGCAACAAGAGCATGATAGTGTGCACTTCATGGAGCGGGGCTCCCGCACAGGAATTGGGGAGCCTCTTTCATTGATGCGTCTCAGTCACATCAAAGCAGCTTCTCCGGGGCCCCCCATCCACTGGAAAATCCTCCCCTCACCTTTTGCCCTTGACTCGGTTGCTCAACTGGCCTAGTCAACTTTGACTGAGAATAGGCCATTCTGGTCTGAAAAATGACCGCGTAGGCCCCTGGCAGTAGAGGCTCTAGAATTTTACCCAGAAAGGCAGAGAATCAGCAATATAGTCGGGGAGAGGAGAGAAAGGGTGCCACTTTGTGTTGCATTTGTAGAAAAATTTACAGAAAATGGTATTTGTCTAGATCAAAGAGTGTGAGAAGGAGGAAAGGGCTGTGCCTTGTACCAACACTGGTAGAGGGACTGTAACAGGTGGCCTCCCTGAGGAGGCACGGTTGTGGCAGGGCAAGGTGTCTAGCACAGGGATGTGAACCAGAATGTTATTTATTCAGGTACTTTGGACTTGCTTTCAATTAATTACTAACACCTAGACCAGTGGTTCTTAACCTTTTTTGAGGTACTGAACCCACCAGTTTCATATGTGCATTCACCGAACCCTTCTTTAGTGATAAATAAAATACGATTTTTTTTCCAAATTCAAGACATAGGTATATGTGTTTTTGCTGGTGCACAAAATGAGCCATGCATGAACATCACCTTGCTCAAAGAACAAAACCAACAAAGTGCATGAACTCACAACAAATTACGGTATTACTTTATTCTGGCCTCCGTGGCAGAGGCTTCTGCGAACCCCTGAGACTAACTCATCAAGCCCCTAGGGTTCGATAGAACCCAGGTTAAGAACCACTGCCCTAGACTTATATTTAGATACAGAATTCACTCAGAGGTAAGAGTTAGAGTTCAGTTAGAGATGGGAAAATACACAAAACCTAAACTGGAGGAAATCAGACTTGTGAAATGTCACTTTGTGAACTATAGTCATTGGTCAGCTTCCTGATCTCTGCTTGGCTCCTGACTCCCTTTCCACATTGCCTTTATAATCATTTTTGATGACCTTATTACCCATGTAGGTCATCTATCTCGCATTCTGGCTTCTGAAGATGATTCCTCTCCCTCAAGAATCTTCTCCATCTTACTTTTGACAACTGATGATCTTACCTTATGCCTGATGTTACCAATTTCACCATCTCCTCCTATAAAGCCATGACTTCAAGTATTCTTTTCTCTGACCACCACCTCCTCTATTTACAGCTTATTTGTTCTGTTATCCCCACTCTGACAACACTTTAACCACATCAAGATCCCCAAACCAGTGAATATATCATTTTTCTAAAGCAAGAGCGAGAGAGACAGAGGCAGAAACAGAAAGGAAGGGAGAGAGATGAGAAGCATCATCATGTAGTTGCAGCACTTTAGTTGTTCATTGTTTGCTTCTCATATGTGTCTTGACCCGGGGGGTAGGAGGACTCCAGCCGAGCCAGCGACCCCTTGTTTAGGCCAGTGACATTGGGCTTTAAGACAGTGATCTTTGGGCTCAAGTCAGTGACCATGGGGTCATGTTTATGATCCCACACTCAAGCCAGCGACCTCAGTGTTTTGAACCTGGGTCCTCAGCGTCCCAGGTCGATGCTCTATCCACTGCACCACCACCTGGTCAAGCAGTGATTATACTACTTTTTAATTATTTCAAGGTCCTCAGTTCCTTATCCAAAACTGAGTCCATGGTCCATTGCAAATCACTACTTTGTATATACCTTCAACTCACTTCTTTCCTTTTCTTTCTTTTCATCATAATCACTTAGCAAGACTTATATATACAAATGAACCTAACAGTTTGTCAATTCCGCCTTCACTGAAGATAAATGCATCCTGTCAGAATTTATATTCACAATCTTTACTTGAATGCCTTCAGTCCTGTCCAGCAGTCCTGATACTCCCTCTTTGAGATAACCACTTTATGTTTTCTCCTTTCTCTAACTTCTAGTACTTCCTCTCTACTCCTCCTCGGTGACATTCCTTTCTAATTTCCCAGGGAAAATGGAAGCAATCAGAAGAGATGGTTTCCCGCCCTCGCTACAAAGATTGGCAACTGTCTTCCTAGCTGAGGTCCGCATTCCAGCTGTGCAGTGGGTCTTGCTTGCTCTCACCTACGCAAATGCCTCATCCTTCTTACCTGAGCAGTTTTCTCCTCTCCCCTTCCTATTAGCATTATCATATGCTGGAGTGACTCAGGTTTAAAATCCACCCTAAACCATCCTCCATTCTCTTCTCAACCTGACCTGATTGGGCTTTCGCTCCTCCTGTCTCACTGAAACCACCCTTGTCGAAGTTACCAATGACTCGCACTCCATGGGTTCCCATGGCCAGTTCTCAGCTTTCACCTTATGTGCATTCTCAATAGCTCTTTTCACAGTTGATCGTTTTCTTCACTCGGCTTTGGCTTCGCTTCAGAGATGTCAAGCTCCTTTTTTTAATCTTTAAAAGGCTGGTCCTTTTCTGTCTCCTCCTCCTGTTCCAAGCTCAGAGTATTCTAGGGCTTGTGCCTTAACTTTTTTTTACCTTTGTACCTTTGCTTATACAGTGTCTCATGACTTTATATATCAGCTAAATACATCAATAATTTCAACTCTAATCTCTCTCCATGTTCTAGACTCATTTGTCCAAATGCCTCTTAACACTGCCGCTTGAATGACCAATAGGTGTCTCAAACTTAATGTATTCAAAACAGAGCTCTTGATTCTCTCCAGCCTGACCAGGTGGTGGCGCAGTGGACAGAGCGTCGGACTGGGATGCGGAAGACCCAGATTCGAGACCCCGAGGTCGCCAGCTTGAGCGCGGGCCCATCTGGCTTGAGCAAAGGCTCACCAGCTTGGACCCAAGGTCGCTGGCTCCAGCAGGGGGTTGCTCCGTCTGCTGAAGGCCGCGGTCAAGGCACATGTGAGAAAGTAATCAATGAACAACTTGTCGCAATGGCAAGGAAAAACTGGTGATTGATGCTTCTTGCCTCTCTCCGTTCCTGTCTGTCTGTCCCTATCTGTCCCTCTCTCTGACTCTTGTCTCTGAAATAAAATAAAATAAAATTGATTCTCTCCAAAGCTGCTGCTTCCATAATCTGTGTGATCTGTTAGTGGCATACTATTTGTCCAGGTGCTGAGAACCAAGAGCCCCAGAGCCATTCTTGATTCCATTTTTCCTCATTCCCACACTGAGTTCATCAACAACTCTTTCAGCTCTGCTTTCAGAATAAGCCCTGACCCCCATCCTCCTCTCTCCCCTTCCACCTCTACCGTGCTAACCAAGTTAACATCACTCGTGATCTAAGCAATTGTAATGTTCTGGCGTCCCCGTTTCTACGTTAGCCCTCTGAAATATACTCCGAGGGCCAGGATAGCCTTTCTGAAACATGTAGCATGTCCTATCGCTCCTCTGTTTGGAAACGCGCAGTTGCGCCTCATCTCTCTCAGAGTATCACCCAAAGCCCTCATGCTGGCCTCCGAGGTTTTGCATGGAATCCCATCTTCCTAATCAATTTCCTCTTGACGACCGCTGCACTTTCCCACTGTCCGTCCTCCAAACAGCACACCGACGTGAGCTCCACTAGGGCAGGGACTTTGTTTGGGCCGCTGCTTTAATCTCAACACCTAAAGCAGAGCCCGTCACACATAAGGTGCTCTATAGGTATCTGTTGTATGAAATTACTTGAATTATATCAGAGTCCCTTTTCAACAACAGAAAGAGGAACACTGAACAAGTATCCTCTTCAGCTGTCATCAATGAATACAAGTCATTTGTTCAAAGTACGGGATCATTCCTTTACTTCTCTTTTATATCCACCACTCCTAGAAATTAATGATTATAGTGCCCTACTAAAATTAATTGATTTTCTCAAGGAAATCTAAATGTTCCTTTTAGATGTCTGTGAATGAGTTTTTAAAAGTTGAAAGTCACTTCTAGATGGAGCAAAGATTTCAGGAAGTTCTGGAGGACATTGCCATCAGCATACTGGTCTTTTCTCACTTAACCTTTACCCCACTACTTTCTTGCTATTTTGAAAACAAACAAACAAACAAAAACACTGAGCAAAATGTAAAGAAATTGAGGATGATTTTAAAACCTTCAAAGCACAAATAGAGTGCTTTAAAGGCCTTTGCTAAGGTCATCACATATGATTTAACAAGAAGGCATTTGCCCTTTATTTAGGGCCTGAAGAACAATTGGGCAAGGTTAAGTATGCAGTGCCAGTTGTAAGCCACCAACGTGGTTATAAATGACCATAGTTTCATATGGTTCCCAGTGTGACGGATGGCAGGCCATGGTGAGCACAGGTCTAGGGGGAATGTATGCACTGAGCACCACTGATGGATTTATCCTCAACTCAGATCTTTTCAGAGAAGCTGATGGCACGTTTTATGAAATAAATTCTCTTAGTCACCCTAGGAAATTTTGGTAAGCAGCCAGTGATTACATTTACTGTTGTCTCTTTTATTTTTAGTTAGATATTTCCAGTGGATCGTTGTACCAGCAATTTCTGAATAAATAGATGCTAGAGCTCAGAAGTGGTGTCATTTATTTCTGTGCCATCTGGAAAAGAAATACCTTCTGGGATCTACTGCTTTCCTGAGTTACAGCCTCTTAAAATTTTGTTTTTAATTTGCAAGTTTAAGTGGTTTTCACTAAAAAAAAAAAAAAAGCTGGATTTGGAAAACTCATTTGATGTGTGGTTTTCTGTCTCACAGAGATGGGTTATGTGGTATCTTGATCCAGGAAATGGTTGTGGACAAATGAAAGGAGGTTTGGATACTGAATCTCACGATTTGGGTTCCAGTCCTGATGCGTGTCCACACCAATACCTTTATCACATCACTCTGAGCCTTGATTTCCTCGTGTGTAAAAATAAGGTAAAAACCGTGTATCTACCTTGCATCATTGCCATAGGAATGAAATTACCCATGTAGAAGTAACTGGGATGATGCCTTTATTCATTAGAAGGTACTTTGGGAAATATTTCTTGACCTTTTCATCATGATTTATTACCATTGTACCATTCTGTTCTTGATTCTCTAGTTAACTATTCTTTGTTTTTTATAGACCAGAGTATAAGGACACATAGATTTGTTACTATTGGTTTCCTCAGTCTTCTGTATATTTTCTTGAGTGGATTGCTGGTGACAGTAATAAGTGCTTCTGAAGAAGCACTCTTTGGTACTTTCTGTAAACCCTGTATGTGTATGTGTCTGTCTTATGCCTACGACCATTCAGTCGTTGGAGCTGAGCCCACCAACTCTTTCTCATCCCAATGCCCTATGTAGCACTTTGTACAGTGTCTGGTCCACAGTGAGCTTAGTAAAGTTCTGCTGAATTGAATTCTAACAAGTACCATACAAGGAAGTAGGTGTATTCTTAGGTCAAGAAAGAAAGCATCACACGCCTAAAGGGTATGCCATAACCATGCTTGCTTCCCCGTAAGACCCTAGATTAGAATGCTATGTTCTTACTGAATCTAGCTTTTGTTAATGGCATAAGAACGTGGTTCTGTTGCAGATCTCAGACAAGGATAATCCTAACCTAGGTGACGGTTCTGCGTCTCTGATCTCTCTCTCCTCAGTAGTCAAGGAACATGGTTTATAGAGAAACCTCAAACTAATCAGTTCTATGACAATTTTTGACTGTCTATAATTAGGCTCTTAAAGCTTTATTTTTTTCTCTTGTCCTTTTCCTAGTGCTTTAAGGAATTTTCAACTGGTGTGCTGCAAGAATTTGTAGAACATGTAATACCTCTTTAGTCAGGGGCACTGACCTCTTTTCCCTTAGATTGTCAAAAACAAACAAACAGCCAACATAGTAGCCATCCAGTGGGAATGAATCAAAACTACACCTTTTGTGTGTGTGTGTGTGTGTGTGTGTGTGTGTGTGTGTGTGAGAGAGAGAGAGAGAGAGAGAGAGAGAGAGAGAGAGAGAGAGAGAGAGATCAGCCCAAAATATATTGTTTGGTATGCTTCATAATTTTAGTAATTTTAGTTTGTGTGCTCCATGAGATAAAAAGAAAAGAAGGTTGAAAATCACTGCTTTGAGGTATCTGGCAGCAGTTAGGCATGGTGTCTTGGACATGACACTGTGGTTCAAGCAGAAGGGCTAAGGTTACATGGCCATAACTTTATTGTTATTTTGCCTGCAAATCATTTGTGCTCTCATGAGATATTTATTGGACACCTACTGTGCGCCAGGTATATACTAGGCATTGAGGACAGAGTGGTGAACAAGACAGAGATCCTGTCCTCAAGAAGCTTATATTTCAATGGAGGTATTCAGGCAATTAGTAAAATAACAAATATATCAGGTATTTCCAAATAGTGTTTAGTGTGACAAGGGGCATAAAACCAGGGTAGGGATAATGGCAAGATGGGGTGAATGGAGAAATTGGCTGCTATAAAATGAATGGTTAGAGAAAACCTCTCTGAGGAAATAACTTGAGCTAAGACCCAAATGATGGGATGTCCAGTCATGGGGAGAACAGTGGAAAATATATTCAAGATAGAAGGAAACTTCTGGTGCAGAGGCCCTGGGGTAGGAGTAGGTATTGAGTATTTCAAAGAAAAAAGCAGCTAGTGTGACTGAGACATTGTTTGTGTATATATGGGAATAGAGGAAGATAGTGGGAATGGTGGCATGAGATTAGCTTATTTTCTCACATTCATAAGAATATTCAACAACCGACAAAACAATTACAATGGTACATTTAAAGATATACTCAGAGAATGAGTTCTTAAAAAACAGTAAGTACATTCACAGAATTATTAATCTTCCAATAATTTTTTTTAAGTGTGAAGGGGCTTTTATTTTATTTTATTTTTATTTTAGCCAGACGGAAGGGAGGAGGGAGAGAGAGAGAAAGAGAGAGACAGGAGCATAGATCTGTTCCTGTATATGCCCTGACCAGGGATCAAACCGGCAACCTCTGTGCTTCCGGCCGATACTCTAACCAACCGAGCTATCTGGCCAGGGCAATCTTCCAATAATTTTAAGGACCCAACGTAGCTTTTGCTTTAGCCCAGGCATCAGCTAGAATGTGCCTTTCTTATTTATTGCAAGGATTTTTTAGAATTGATTTTCTCGTAAGGCTGGTGCAGCCTTCAGAGCCCTTGGGCCAGTTAGTCAGGAAGGACCCCATGGCTCCTCAAGGCGGTGACTGTGGGTGTTGCTGTTTAAGGAAGCATCTTTCACAGCCTAGAGTAGAAGTTCTTGCCTGCATTTTTTGACTGGCTTTCTCTCTCAGAAATCTTTGTTCCTGCAACAAGGCAAAAACAGGAAAAGAGATCTGTGTGAAAGAATGTGCTTTCCCCTTTTCCTTTTGTGGTGTGCATCTTAAGACGGTCTCAGAGGTTCCCGGAGCTGTTTGCCTTTTCATGTAAATGGAGCCCTTAAGCCTATTTAGAAGTGTGCGAAAAGCCTGTGGGTGTCAGGTGAGAGATCCGGAGAGTGGCATCCTTGTCCTGCTTAATGTATTCAAGTTCAGCTGTGTACCCTCTTTCTTGTAGGTAATTAAAAATACTGCAGAATTGTATTTTGCACTTGTAATTTT
This sequence comes from Rhynchonycteris naso, assembly GCA_037038555.1. NCBI lineage: Eukaryota > Metazoa > Chordata > Mammalia > Chiroptera > Emballonuridae > Rhynchonycteris > Rhynchonycteris naso. The sequence goes on along the minus strand of CM072999.1, from coordinate 31,705,940 downwards.
AGTTGTACACTATACGACTTACTATATACACATATTACTGTGCAGTGTTGTAACTATATATTTTACACTGGGAGGTTTAAGGGATTTTCCAGGGTAATTTTGACTATGTAAATTTGGCCTTACAGGCCGACTTTAGACGCAATCCCCGTGTAAAAAACAGCCGTCTGTATCAGATATATTAAAATCCCTGCTTCTCCCAAAATAATAGAACGAGTATAACTGGAACTCATGTTCACAAATCACTCCCAAACCTGTAACAGCCATAGGGTTGGTATTGGGCTTTGTGAGTAGAAAAGGGATGAGGCTGAAGGAACTTGTGAGAATCAAACAGAAGAGAGAGAGAGGAGCAAGGGAGTCTGAGGCAGGAGACTCTGGGTTGGGGGTTCCAAGGTCAGGCTGGGGATGGGGCTGAGGGATAGTTAGTTCCTGGATGAGACTGTTCCCCCCAGCGAGTGCAGAGCTCATACTAGCTGAGGGGGCTAACCCTCTGCCAGATGATACTGCTTCATCCCCTAGAATCCTTCTCTTTGTAACAATGCTACTCCAGTCTTGTTCCATGTCAATGTCTCAGCTGTGAATCTAGTGAGGTTGTATGCCGAGCAGGAGAAAAAAGCAACAGTGCAGGACAGAAGGGACAGGGAGGTGTGAGGATTTAGGGTCCAAGATTTTAGGAGCAGGTTCTGCGCGTATAGTTCCAAAGCTGGGGCAGTATTAGATGGGGGACCTGAGATACTGGGGTGTGAAGGGCATGGGAGATGAAAATTGTCTGAACCCTGCAGCTGGTATCCCAAGCTGCCCATACCACTCCTTACCCCCGCCCACCTCATCCTCCACCCCCAAAGCAGAGCCTGTTTAATCAGATGCAGAAAACAGTTGGATCTGGTAGTGACAAAAGATAAACCACCTATCCCAATACACCATTCAAACTTTTTGCTAAATGCAATAGGAATATATATTCATGAACCCCTGCTGTGGAATTTTCACCTGCCCCTTCACCCACCTCCTTAAGGTTAATAGAATTCTAAGTTGTATTCGCCTGGGTTGGAATCCTCCCCAGGACTCAGTGAGCCATTCGTTCTTTTGTGGGTTTTTTTTTCATTTCTTTTTATTTTTTTATTCATTTTTAGAGAGGAGACACAGAGTGAGAGGGAGAGAGAGAGAGAGAGAGAGAGAGAGAAAGAGAAAGAGAAAGGGGGGAGGAGCTGGAAGCATCAACTCCCATATGTGCCTTGACCAGACCAGTGCAGGCTTTTGAACTGGCGACCTCAGTGTTACCAGGTCGAAGCTTTATCCACTGTGCCACCACAGGTCAGGCAGCCATTCGTTTTTGAGCGAATCTCTGAGCTTCCATTTCTTCATCTGCATGGTAGAATGGGCACTTACCTGGCTAGTGCCCTGGGAGCCTGAAGGTAACCTGAGGCACTTTTGCAGATTGCCTACGAAACAAACCGCCCTAGCAAGAGAGATTGAACACAAAATATTCTAATGCCTAATACATTTTAGTCGAGACTCTTTCTTGCAAGGGATAAAAACCTAGACCTAACCAGCTTGCACATAAAGCAAAATTTCTTGTTTCATCAAAACCAGGAAAGGCCTAAGAGTGAAAGGCAGCCAGGGAGCTCATAGACACAGAGAACTGATGGGATGGCATGAGGGCTCACGGTGTAGAGTCACAGTGATGTTAATGACATATTTTCAACCAAAATTTAAATACGGTTTTTGAACTTAAGTTTTATTTTATAATAATACTCATTATGAATACTTAATTCTAACCTGACATTTTAGATGTATCATTTAATATCATTACCTATACAGGAAAATTAAGCACATTTCACAATGCTTTTTTACCCTCACACTAGTTCTCATTTGAACACATAAAACTTCATTTTACTTAAAGCAAAAAAGAATATGTCGGGCTTTCATTTTGGAAACCTGAGTCAAATCTGCACGGTCTCCTGGCGGAGAAAAGTTGTAAGACCTACGTTCTTCCGTAATGGGCCTAGCCTTTCCCCCTCCTCTGACATTTTCTTGTGGAAAACATCTGGTTTAAATGAGCCCTAATAGCAGCCTTGATCATCAGAAACCAGAATGCAAAAATCATAAACAATGTATAGTAGGTAGAAGGGGTACCAAAAAGTAACGTGCAAAGAAAAGTCAGCAGCATATTTATTTAATATGTAAATTTCACCTTTTGGGTGCTTGTCATATAACTGCCTATGTTTCTTCTGGGAAAGCCCAGGCGCCCAGAACACAGGGGTGGGCGATTGTTCCACTCTGCCAACCCTGCAGATGGCCGTGCAGACACGCCCTGCGACCATGCACTTCCTTGCCACTACATCTGGATTCGCTGAAAACAAAGGCTAGAGCTCTAGGAATACGGGCATGTTGCTAGGATAGGGGTGAGGGTGTATTTATGCAGCACTATGCCTCCTGAATTAGTAGGACTATTTTGACTAGCTGTCTTCTCCTGGTAATCAAGGTTAGGATCTCGTATTGGTTAATATGCCTGGTCCATTAACACCACCCTAAAGGAAATCTGAATGCCTAAAAAGCTCTTAAGTTTTCTAGGATTTTTTTTTTTTTTAAGTGAGAGAGACAGAGAGGTAGAAAAGAGACAGACAGGAAGGGAAAGCGATGAGAAGCTTGAACTCCTCACTTTAGTTGTTTATTGATTGCTTCTCATACATTTCTTGACTAGGGGACTCCAGCTGAGCCAGTGACTCCTTGCTCAAGCCAGCGACCTTGAGCTCAGCTTGCAACTCCATGCTCAAGCTGGATGAGCCCACGCTCAAACCTGAGACCTCAGGCTTTCGAACCTGGGTTCTCAGCATCCCAGGTTGATGCTCTGTTCACTGTGCCAGTACCAGTCAGGCAAGTTTTCCAGGAATTCTGGGACTGGGGATGACTTACAGGCAGGGATGGACTCTATCAGACATCTATATGCTTGTTGATAGAATTTACCGGAGTGGAAAAGAAGAGAAAGTTTTCTGAAGTACCTAGTGTTTTGGATGGCCAGGGCTTTATGAGAAAATTTTGGATGAACCAGTAAGAGATACTATGGCATATCAGGGACTATACCACTTTGTGGGGAATGCCAGGCATGTAGGAGGCATCTCCTAGGGCAGCGATTTTCAACTAGTGTGTCACAAGAATTTTTAAAATGAGCAATACCTGACTATTTAGTCAGGCGTACTGATCTCTTTTCTCTTAGATTGTCAAATAAAATATGACAACAGCTAACATAACAATAGCAATACATTGTGAATGCCCTGTCTTGAACCATAAACATATAGGCCATATAATGGAGTTGAATCTTATTGGTCATGTCGTATAATAAAGCTGAGTCTGATTGGTTAATTCTTGGTACCAGAAATCCTTATCTACAAGTATAGGAATGTGATTTTTAAAAAAAAGTCACTTTGGAGAAAAAAAGGTAGGTAATTACTATTATTTTTCTGTAAATCAATAAAAAGTATACTTATTTTTTGTCTAATTGGCAAAAAAAAATTTTTTTCTTTGGTGTGCCGCAGAATTTTAGTAGTTTACATGTGCCATATGACGAAAAAGGTTGAAAATCGCTGTCATAGGGTATTTACCTTTTTAAAGACAAGGAAGCAGAAGAAAGGGGGAGTAGATACAAATTGGTTGTTGGAACCTTTGTGGAGCCTTGAGACAGTTATCGAGGGCAGGAGGTTGAGAGGGATTAGTCCAATCAGAGAAGAGGATTGTTGAGGGGTGGGAGTTGCAGATCAGAAGCTTTCAGGATCCAAAGACAGTAGATGGCATTCAGTGAGAGGAGGGGTTAGCATTGTGTTTGAACCCTTTTTACCACTTGTCATGTTCCTTGTCTGGATAGTGCCTATCTCACATTGAAGGTTTGTATATGGAGGCTGCACAGTGCACAATGGAGTCTGAAGGCCTTTACCTTGGAACCACACCTGTACAGTAGCATCTGCTAGTTACCACGGGGCCTGGTGTGAAATAAATGGGATGGTAATCTAGGTCAAGTGGATTAGATGGCATACTGGACAAGTGGCCAGAGTCTTAGGAGGAATGAGACAGTTTTCGATTCCAGCTTCCTATTCTGTATCCAGTTCACTTAGCTGATAGGCCTTCCTGTTACCTGGATGTCTGAAGCAAGTAGACCCTTATGAATCAGAGACCTCTGATAACTTTTATCAGTGGTTAAAATAGAATTCTTAAATGGGATTTGAAGGTGGCTCATAATGGTAGAGTTACTGTGTCTTTGGGACAGTGATTTGGCCTTAGTAAAATTTGATCTCTTACATTTTATCACTCATTTATGGCTAATAAATCACAAGTAATTGTTAGGTCCCATAGTTTTCAGCATTCATTTCCTTGGGATCTGCTAGGTATTAGGTACTGTGCCACGGCACAGAGGTGAATGCAGCATGGCCCTTGTTGTTAAGGCGGTTCCTGACAAATGGGACAGACTGGTAAGAAAATAACTATACAGTGTAACATAGTAAATGCTAGTCTCTTGGTATGAATCAATAGCACAGAGGAAGAAAGCAGTTTATTCCAGAAGATCAATGAAGAATTCAGAGAAGGGAGTGGGGTGGCTAGTGTTTTGAGGGATGAATATTATGCTTAGCAAAATATGAGTGATTAATATAGCGATGTTGGAAATACACAGTTAATGAAATGCAGTGTTGGCCCTGGCTGATTTGCTCAGTGGTAAAGTGTTGGCCTAGCGTGTGGAAGTTCCAAGATTAATTTCTAGTCAGGGCACACAGGAGAAACGAACATCTGCTTCTTCACCCCTCCTCCTTCTCTTTCTCTCTCTCTTCCCCTCCTGCAGCCATCTCTCGATTGGCTCGAGCGAGTTGGCCTCGAGTGCTGGGGATGGCTCCATGGCAGTGGTTCTTAACCTGGGTTCTATCGAACCCTAGGGGTTCGATGAGTCGGTCTCAGGGTTTCGGAGAAGCCTCTGCCACGGAGGCCAGAATAAAGTAATACCGTAATTTGTTGTGAGTTCATGCACTTTGTTGGTTTTGTTCTTTGAGCAAGGTGATGTTCATGCACGGCTCATTTTGTGCACCAGTAAAAAAACATATACCTATGTCTTGAATTTGGGAAAAAAAATCATATTTTATTTATCACTAAAGAAGGGTTCAGTGAATGCGCATATGAAACTGGTGGGTTCGGTACCTCAAAAAAGGTTAAGAACCATTGCTCCATGGCCTCTTCTTCAGGCACTAAAAAATGGCTCCATTTGTTATGGAGCAAGGGCCCCAGATGGGCAGAGCATCGCCCCCTAGTGGGCTTGCTGGGTTAATCCTGGTCACGGCACAGGAGGGGAGTCCTCTGCCTCCGCTCCTCTCACTAAAAAAGAAGAAAAAACAAAGAAATGCAGTACTAGCGTGTGTACTGGAGTAGATGGATGAGCCATCCTGTTTGTTCTGCATTTCTCTTCCTATTCATGAGGAAGTCCTCGTCTAGCAGAGTGATCAATATTTACACAAAATAGGCTTCAATACCCCCTTCTCTGTAAGGAGATGGCTTTTTTATCTAAGTGCCAATATTAGGGACAATATTGTATAAATGGGTAGAGGACAAACTATGGGACCAAATTATCACTCTACCCCTTAAGAAGTGAGTATCTTTGACAAATTACATCTACTATATTCCTGGTGACTTTGATATCTCTATGAAGTAGGATGAATAATGGGACCAACCTCACAGGTTGTTGCCTCAAGTGCACCAATAAGTGTGAAAGTGCTTTGTAAAGTGCCGTGAAAATATGTAAATGTTATTTTATCAGAAACATTAGCTAATCTTTTATTTATGTAATATCCTGTATTATGCAGAGCTACAGACACAGGGCCCATCTTCTAGGGAACCAAAATCAGAATTCTGGGTCAGCTCCAAAACAGGAACCCGAAGCCATGAGTGCTAAGTGTGCTCACCTTGAAGAGTAGGCTGTGTGTGTCCCTGGACACCGGACCCCAGGGAACTGTCACGCTCTTCCACTGGGTGAAAGGCAGTAGGAAGGGGGAGGGAGTGCTGTGCTCTCGGGGAGGACTCCACCGGGTGAAAGGCAGTACGGAAGGGGGAGGGAGTGCTGTGCTCTCGGGGAGGACTCCACCGGGTGAAAGGCAGTACGGAAGGGGAGAGAGTGCTGTGCTCTCGGGGAGGACTCCACCGGGTGAAAGGCAGTACGGAAGGGGGAGGGAGTGCTGTGCTCTCGGGGAGGACTCCACCGGGTGAAAGGCAGTACGGAAGGGGGAGGGAGTGCTGTGTTCTCGGGGAGGACTCCACCGGGTGAAAGGCAGTACGGAAGGGGGAGAGAGTACTGTGCTCTCGGGGAGGACTCCACCGGGTGAAAGGCAGTACGGAAGGGGGAGGGAGTGCTGTGCTCTCGGGGAGGACTCCACCGGGTGAAAGGCAGTACGGAAGGGGGAGAGAGTACTGTGCTCTCGGGGAGGACTCCACCGGGTGAAAGGCAGTACGGAAGGGGGAGGGAGTGCTGTGCTCTCGGGGAGGACTCCACCGGGTGAAAGGCAGTACGGAAGGGGGAGAGAGTGCTGTGCTCTCGGGGAGGACTCCACCGGGTGAAAGGCAGTAGGAAGGGGGAGGGAGTGCTGTGCTCTCGGGGAGGACTCCACCGGGTGAAAGGCAGTACGGAAGGGGGAGAGAGTGCTGTGCTCTCGGGGAGGACTCCACCAGGTGAAAGGCAGTACAGAAGGGGGAGGGAGTGCTGTGCTCTCGGGGAGGACTCCACCGGGTGAAAGGCAGTAGGAAGGGGGAGAGAGTGCTGTGCTCTCAGGGAGGACTCCACCGGGTGAAAGGCAGTACGGAAGGGGGAGAGAGTGCTGTGCTCTCGGGGAGGACTCCACCGGGTGAAAGGCAGTAGGAAGGGGGAGGGAGTGCTGTGCTCTCGGGAAAGACATCGCTCTTTATGCCCTTTAGAAATTTTCACTCTTGACTTCGAGCTCTCAATGTGGGTAATGCAGATAGGTCAAATCCTCAGAGTAGCCCTAACAATAGGAAAACTGTGAGAGTCACACATATTATAAATGTACCTCAATTTAGGCAATCAAGGTAGGCAAATACATATGATGTTCTATGAGAAAAAATTCCCCCGTGCAAACCTGGAAACATAATTTAATGTCATAGCACTGAACATCAAAGAAATGGTGACAGAGAGAACATGTTTATCATCGGAAGATTTGAATGAAATAATTAGTTTTCTGAACAAAGGCAGTAAAAAGAGAATAAGGAAGATCAATAATTTGTTTATGGAAAGTAAAGTTGGGAAATTACATTAACATCAAGATTTTTAAAACTTAATTTACATACAATAAAGTGTAGAGTTTGATGGATTTTGGCAAATGTGTCCACTTACTAACCACATTTGCATCACACCCAAAAGTTCCCTCGTGTTTTCTTACTATCAACACCGTCTCACCTGGCCTCTGGCAAGCACTGATTTGCTTTCTGATACAATAGTTTGGCTAAAGTTTCATTTTAATTTGTATTTTGGTGGTTAACAGAAATGATGATAGTTGGGCGTCATTGAAATTTAGGATTAGGATCCTACTTCCTTTACAAAGTGTAATTCCAGGAGGTTCTCTGAGCCTTGGTTTTTTATCATATTAATGAGGATAATAGCATTTCTATTCACCTAGAAAGTTGCTATAAAAAACAAACAAACCAAAGACAAAGCCTGATCAGTGGTGGCATAGCAGGTAGAGTGTATGCTGAGGTCTCTGGTTCTAAACTGTTAGGTCACTAGCTCAAATGCGGGCTCACCAGCTTGAGCTCAGGGTCACTGGCTTCAGAGCGGATCGTTGACCCAATCCCAAAGGTTGTCAGCTTGAACCCAAAGTTTGCTGGCTTGAGCCTGGGGTTGTTGTCTCGGCTTGAACGTGAGGTCCGATCTCTTTTCAAGGCACGTATGAGAAGCAATCAATGCACAACTAAAGTGAAGCAACTACGAGTGGATGCTTTTCTCTCTCTCTCTCTCTCTCTCAAAAACAGCAATAACAAAAGATAATAGATGAAAAATAGGTATTTAGGATTTGCTGGGTTATTTAGCAAATATTAATATTAATAAAAAGTATGGCACTTCTAGATAGAACCATTTCATAGAGAAATTGCCATGCCTGAGCACCTAGGGTGCTGACACAGACTTCCGAAGGGGAGCCCTCCCCATGCTTGCGGAAGAAGCTCTTTGAAATAGTTGGCTCATAGGCCCAGAATCCAGTCTCGTGTCTTTCTAGCTGATAGCACAGGATTATAATCTGTTCATCTGAAATGTCTGAGTTAACATCAGATTCACATATATGTCGATCAATTTAGGTATGAATAAAATATAAAATGTTGAGTGGCTGCTCTCTTCCTAATGCTTCATTATCATAAATTGAACAGTTTATTTCATGCCCCAGCTCCCCACTGCCCCGATTCTGAGATGTGTCCAAGTTGCCATTTATTTTTTAGTGTCAGCTGATTTACTTATTTACCCCTTTTGTTATTTTTTAAAAAATACTTTATTTATTGATTTTACAGAGACAGGAGAGCAAGGGGAGCACGGAATGGGAAGTAACAACTCATAGTTTCTTCATGTTAGTTGTTCTTTCCTTGCTTGCTGTATGTGCCTTGACCAGGGCAGCCCAGGGTTTCGAACCAGCAACCTTGGCATTCCAGGCCGAAGGTTTATCCACTGTGCCACCACAGGCCAGGCTACCCCTTTTGTTATTGAGATGAAAATCACATCATATAAAATGAACCATTTTGAAGTATAGGATTCAGTGGCATTTAGTATATAAACACTGTGGAAGTTCCCATTTTACACAGATAACTCTGAACTTGTGGACGTCTAGTACCATGCCAGAGCCTCCTTCCATGTCATTTTATCAGCTGCTGTTATAAATTGCCATTCTTCCAAACAGGTGACCTAAATGCCATTTTTATGGGAAATTGTTGAGCGGAGCATAGAGACCAACATACAGAATCAACCCTCTGACTGAGATCCGGCATTCTTCAGGCAGCAGGAAGAGAATTGACGTTCCTGCCGGCCGGAGAAACCAGTCCGATTGTGTCTTCCCTCTAACTGCAGACTCCATGTAGGCGCACCTGCCATATTCAGGTCTTGCTTGTTCTTCTTGGATGAGCTGTTAGAAGGCATATGTGTGTGTGCTGCATATCACGCTGCCATTTGCCTTGTGTTTGCACATATATCATGTGTAGACTGCGTGTTTTCAAAAAAGACAAATGCTCACCAGCTGGTCACTCTCACTTCCTCCTGTGTACATTTTGTAGCTTCCCCATAGGGAAGTGAAACTGGTGGTGGGTTTGGAAAAGATTGAAATTTGCTGAAGCAGATTCAGCTGAGTGGCTGTTTATGGGTAACCTTTGTCTTCTTGGGGATAAGAGCAGGAGTTACAGAATCCTGGCAGAACGTCTCATCACATCTCATTACAGCCATGGGCTTTGTGGGTTCTTTACCCGAGAACAGGATGCACCAGGAATCCAAAGGCATGAGTTTAAGCTCTACCTCTAAATATGTCCGTGTATGTGGAGGTAGTTTTGTGTACCACTATGGGCATTTTCCCTCTTCTCTTCTGTCTCCCTTCTGAGACTTTCAAATCCTCAAAGGCACACTGCATCTGTAATTTACACAGTGTCACTTTTTCATCTTTCTCTGTTTATACACTGCATTTGTTAGGAGATAAAAGTACTTGCCTTGCCAACCAACAGAGTGGGACCACATCCCGCCTTGGATGACCTGGAATTCTATTTGAAGGAGTTTTCAGCTAGAAATACTCTGTTTCAAGTGCTGCTGCTGCTGTTTGGATTCAACTGAATAATTTTGTTAACCATTGTCACCCCAATAAATACAATAAAAAAGAAAGAATAAGACACTCGGTTAAAAAAAAAATGATTCAGCAGGAGCAGTGTGATCAGCACCGCCTCCCCCAGGTGTCACCCTCTGTCCACCCTGAGAAGATGGGGCGGTGAGAACACTCCCCTTGCTCCAGTCAGAGTCTTCATGGGGCTTCTAGTGTGCTGTGTTTTAGAGACCTTGTGTTTTGGTCTCTCCACGTTTCCCAACTCTTAGCAGCCTGGAGAAGAGCTTTATTGGATATATTCTCCCTCCGTCTCTTTCTCTCCCTTCTCAATATCTCTCTTTCTCTCTCTCTCTCTCTCTCACTCTCTCTTTCTCCATCCCTCCCTTTCTTTCTTTCTTTCTTTCTTTCACCAAGAGGTACCAAACTGTCATGAATATTTTAAGTGGGTTTCACAGAACACAAAATATGTACCTTCATAAAGGGTGGGAACATGTTGGAGTTTTAATTCCCCAGAATCTGCACATTTAAAAATATAAACTAGATCATGTGAGTCTCCTACTTCAAAGCTGCCTGCGGCCTCCTACCTCCCTGAACACCAAACCCAGAACCTTTGTGCTGGCCACCAGGATGCTGCTGATGTGACCTTGCTCATCATGGCCTTGACCCTCTTTTCACTCACTGGTCTCCAGCCTCACTGCTATTGGGTTCTTAGGGTACCCATAGCTTTGTCCTGCCTCAGGACCTTACTGCTTCTCTCTTCTGCATGGGACTCTGCCCTGAGCTCTGTGCCTCCCCAGAGTTGTCCTCAGATCTCAGCCCAGATGTCCTCTCTCAAGCCTTCTCTGACCGTATCCTCAGGGGCCCCGCACACGGTATTTTATTTCCTTATGTCACACATCATAACTGAAATTGTCTGGCTCATCTCCTGGTTTTCTTGCATGTCTCTGGGCCCTGATTATTGGGTGCCCTCCTGCAGGACAGACAGAGGCTTTGTTTATTAGTCCTGGCTCTGTGGCCATTCTGGAGCTTAGAACCATGCCTTTCACCCCGCCAGCGCTCAGTAAACGTGTGAGAGGTAGAATCTGGTTATTTACCTCTCTCGTGGCTTTCCTTCTCCATCTCTCTCTGTCTCTCTCTCATGTATTGTGCAGGAACTGCATCATGAAAAGCTGTGTGCTCTAATGTTGGAGCACAAGCCTTGGGCCGGGCTCTGGGAGTCTCTGTCATTTGATCTGAAACTTCCGGTCATGCGCAGCTGCCGACTGGAAAGAGCTATTGGAGAGCCTCTTTTCCCATTGGCCAATAAGAATCAAAGCTAGAATTCCAAGTAATCTGCAGTATTTTACTAACATTACCTCTGGTCATAGCTTTTCAGCCTTAGCCTCCATTACCAAACCTCTTTCTCAGTTTGCTTACTTTGTGAGATGCCCTGTGATCCAGCCCGATACAGGAGAGGCTCTGCAGGATGTATATTACTCCATCCTCAGATACGGCCAAAGGAATGTGCTTGTGGACTAGGAGGGGAACACTGTCAACCAGGGACCACTCAGAGAGGGGGCCAGGTACCAAAATTCAGTGCTGAGCTTGAACTCTTCCCTATTAGAAAGTTCAGACTAGAAAGAAGGATACATTCTCGGGATTTTCCTAATAAAGGAATTCTTTTTTTTTTTTATTGTTTGGATTAAGAAATGATGTCTGTGACTTCCCACAGTCATGGGCAAAACTCCCCAGTGACCCTTGCAGCTCAATGAGCTCTTGCAGCAGGATGGCCTCAGCTCCGTGTCCTCACGGAGAGTGGAACGCAGCTTGCCTTGTGGGTTTGCCTGGAGATGTCACATTTAGGTCACAGGAGGTCAGCCAGCCTTTGCCTGTCATGCAGAGCAGTTGTATAGGAATATTCTATAACGCTAACATCTGTAGCCAGCGCTTGACGAGGACATCACCCAGATTGCCTGGCGAGGGGCAGTACTTTGGGAACTAATTCTTGATAGGTAAGATAGTTGGCCTTTTCCTTTGCCTGAGCGCGGGCACCCAGTCTTACCATCTCCATCTCTGATGGGGGACGAGCTGTGCATATGTTTTCTGGCCACCTTGCCATATACATTTTTGGCATATAGGTGGCAACACCAAGTCCCTTGGCTTTTTAACTTTTCTGCTTCTTTGATATTTCTACATGAGATAAAATGTTAAAAGAGTTAGAGGATGTGTCTAAGGATTTCTGGTGAGGAGATGCAGAACTTACTGATACACCACACCTGCTGCCCTGAGCATCTTAAGTCTGTTTTCTCCTTTCATATCTTTCTTTTTCTGTGAGGACTCCCTTGCCCACTCTGATTAAAATTTCAACCTGTTTCCATACCTTATACCAGCAATTTTCTCCCACAAGAATTTTTAAAACATATAACAGCTGACTATTTAGTCAGGGACACTGACCTCTTTTCCCTTAGACTATCAAATAAAAAAATGATAGCAGCCAACATAATAGCCATCTGGTGTGAATGAATCAAAATTATACTCTTTTTTCTGTCAGATCAGCAAAAAATGTATTTTTTGGTGTGCAAAGAATTTTAATAATTAATTTATGTGTGCCATGAGATGACAACGTTGAAAATTACTGCCTTATACTAATTCCCATTAGTCTAGTTTATTTGTTTCCTGTTGAAATGATTGTTTTCTTGATACACTATATCATTTAGCATTTCTTCTGTTCATTTCCTACCTCTAACTGCGAGGATACAGACTCAGCAAGGGCAAGGATTTCTGGTTGTTTTATAGTTGTTTATATTGCATCCTCCATGCCCAGAATAGTGCCTGGTGCCTAGTAAGCTCTCCATAAATATTCCTTGAGTGAGTGAGTGGCATCCCAGTGAAAGGAGAGAGAATGCCGTGTAGTCATGAAGCACTTGGGCTTTGGAGTTAAATGATCCTGGATTTGAATCCTAGCTTTGCCACTTAGCAGCTGTGTATCTTCAGAAAGCGATCTAACCTCTCTGAGCCTTCCTTTTCTCATCTGCCAAATAATGAGAGCGCTAACCTTGAAAGTGTGCTGTGAAGATCAAAAGAGATAAATGGAGAGGCAGTAGAGCAGTGGTTAAAGAGGCCAGGCTGCATTCCAGTAAATTGGGGGTCAGGGCTTTAGCTTCAAGGCCTGGCTCTCCCATCAATCACCTTGTGCAATTTTCATAAAGTCTCTAAGCTTGCTTGTTTTCACTTGTGAAAGGGATATACTGCTCCCACTGCCTCGTGGGACTGTGGTCAGGATTAAAGGAGATAATCTAGGTAAAGTGCTTAGCAGACTGACCAGCTCATAGTAAGGATCCATTAACCTGAGCTATTTTGAGGAGATGATAATGTTTATAAAGTTGGCCCCATTGCTGCACATGGTAACTGCTCAATATATGGGAGGTTTGAGATAATAACAATATTGTTAGAACTCTGGGAACTTTTAAATTGATGTTGCTGTTTTTCTTTGCATTCTCCCTTCTCCGGGGGGAATAAAAAACAAATGCCTGTTATTTTTATGAGATACTTGTTGCAACTTGAAAATGGGACAGTGAACAATTATGTGCCATAAAGTTCTTTGACCTGTAATCAGCCAGTTCTGTTCTGATTTTAGGGGTGATGTTTACATTTTTGGATTCAGTTGCCACAGGAGCTTTGTTCTATTGGGGAATCACGGGAGGGGACGGATTTTTATATCTTGGCTTTCAGAGCTAATGGAATTGGTTTTAGTGGCGATGGTCTGGTGATATTTTGATGTCTCAGGAGATGAATTGGCTTCCACTCTTTTACATGTGAGATGCTTCTTCCCAGCTCTGCTCCCCATGTGCTTTGTGAGTTTCAGCCAGACACTTCACCTCAGCCAGACCCTCCACCTCTATAGCCTGAGTATGAGCCTGTGTGCTCCTCCATCTTGCTGTGATCCTGGCCAGCTTATTCACCCTCACTGTGCATTATTCTCCACCTTTGTAAATAAATAGGGAAAAAATAGAATGGACCTATATCCCAGGGTTTTGTGAAGATTGGATGGCATATTAGATGTAGAGGTATTTTAGAAGTACTCAATAGTGTTTATTATTATGTTTCTTTATTTAAAAAGTTGAAGTATTTTACTACTGTGTAATTTAAGTTGATGAATGCTTTCCATATTTTCAAAGTTCTACAGTTTAGCTTCTGTGTGCTGTGTCCAGTGGAATTCTGAAAGCACCTCGCAAAGAATAACTTGGCATGAAGAGAGCCACAGGTGTCCACTGTGTCTTCCTGGAAGCGGTCAAACACAGTTGCCTCTCCATTGTTAGTGTAATAACATAGGGAAATAATAGCAGTGAACTGGGTTGTTGTGAAAGTGCTCAAGGCAATGTGGGGACGACCCTGAGATTAGAGTGGCTCAGGGGAAGGAAGCTGCTAGCCAAACTCAGGAAGTCTCACAAAGTGGTTTTTACCTGGTGATCTGGCCTGGGCCCAAATATTAACCCAGAGCTTATCACACTCGGGTGGAACTAACCCTGTTCTTGGTTCCAAGTCATAGGACAGACTAAGCTGTAACAGCAGAATGCCAAATTTTTAATTTTGCAATGAAAGAGAAAGCATTTTATATGCTAGATAGGCACTGGTGTCTAACTAGTACCTCTCCCCTTCAAGGCAAGTTAAATAGGAAATCAAATTATTGGCAGGTTACTTGGAAAGTACGGAATAGACAGTGAGGGAGTAGAGAGAATAAGGTGTTTGCAGTGTCAGGCTCTGTTAGCCCACCACACCTCTCCCACGGCACCTATGCCCACAGCCCAGACTTACCTGTCGGGGTCTGGGTGCTCATGTGAGTCACGCTGGGCTCCCTGGCAGCTCAGGTTCAATTGAGAACCAGCACTATCATCATTTGCCTCCCTGATTCTCTTTCATATTAGTTTTTTAGCTGATAGACTTTTTCCCCACATCCTTCTGATTTCTTTTTAATTTAAATTTTATTTTTCATCAAAGTAAAATATGTATGTTGTTTTCAAATCAATCATGTATACTCAAAGTGAAAAACAGCATTTCCCTGCCCCAAGTCTCCTTCATTTCTTTGAGTCTTTTTTTTTTTTTAGAAATGGAGAATCTTTTTTTAAAAAATTTATTTTTATTTTATTCATTTTAGAGAGGAGACACAGAGTGAGAGAGAGAGAGAGAGAGAGAAAGAGAGAATGGGGGGAGGAGCTAGAAGCCTCAACTCCCATATGTGCCTTGATCAGACCAGTGCAGGGTTTTGAACTGGCGACCTCAGTGTTCCCAGGTCGACGCTTTATCCACTGCGCCACCACAGGTCAGGCTCTTTGAGTCTTAATCTCTGGAAGCAGCCGCTTTCAAATCATTGAGTTGCTGGTTCTGCTAGTTACCTCCATATCTCCGAATAATGTGCGTGACTTGCCCTTTCTTGGTGTTTCTATTGAAGATGACCTCTATGGAAGATGACCGTTACACAGTTCTACCACTTTATCTTTCGGTTTCATTCTTCACTTTCTTTCTAGTATGATCATGTCTTGCTATTTAGTTAAAACCATATTTATTATTTACATTATTGTGCCATTGTAAGTTTACATGGTGACCTACTCAATGTAGCATAATTATCATCTTCCTCCTCTGTCCCTCCCTCCTTCTCCTCCATTCTTGTTTGCATATTTCTCCACCCACCTGCCATCTTTAAAATGATAAGGGCATTTGAAATCATAATTGCTGTGCCTTCACCACAACTAGCAAAATTAACAACAGTTCATTAATAGCATCTAATACCAGCCCATGTTCAAATTTCCCTGATTGGCTCAAAGATGTCCTTTTACAGTTGGTTAGTTTAAATAAGAATCTAAATAAGGGAACTAGATTGTATTTGGTTGTTATATTTTCTAAATTTTTTTATTCTTTTTTTTAAAATTTCTTTTATTCTGTAACAGCCCCTGCCCCTTTATTTCTGACATTGATTTGTTGGAGAGATTGGAGGATACCCTACATTCTAGATTTGGTGAATAGCTTTCTCATAGTGTTGCCTGACTTGTTCTTCTTTTTCCCATGAACTGGTGGTTATTAGATTAGATTTATTTTTAGGCAAAAATATTCGTAGGTGATGCTGTGTAGCTCCTGTTTTGTCACGCCAAGAGGCAGTGATATCTGGGTAATGACCTTTACTGGTGATTAATGTAATCAGTGGGTTCAGAAGGAAGCAGCCAGATCAGTCCATTGCCAAGCTCCCTATTGGCTTTCCAACACTGATGGTCCTTACCTAGGTCCACTATTTTATGGGGCACCTAAAGCCAATAAGTGCTATTTTTTTACCCAGCTTAAATTAATTAACACCAGATGGTGATCTTATTCTCCTTATTTCCAAGTCCTGGTTGGGGTAAGGGGTTTTCTCTGTGACCCCTATGTACTACCAAGTAACTGACTGAATTTATATGAATGTAATATGCCTATATGTTTTATTGATTAACATTTTTATTTATTTATTCATTCATTCATTCATTCATTTATTTTTTAATGCTCAGACCAACCGAACTATCCTCAGCACCTGGGGCTGACGCTCTAACCAATCGAGCCACTGGCTGTGGAAATAGAAGAAAGAGAGAAGGGGAAGAGGTAGGGGGAGGGAAGCAGATGGTTGCTTTTCTTGTGCGTCCTGACCGAGAATTGAACCCAGGATGTCCATACGCTGGGCCGACACTCTATCCACTGAGCCAACAGGCCAGGGCCAGATTAACATTTTTATTTGAACATCTAATTGAGTTTTTCTTTTGGCTTTGGAAACATAAATAGAAAAATGGAAAGCTTTCCTGTCAATCATGTTGAAATGTAACTGACAGAAAAAAAAATGGATTTTCTTTAAAGCAGTGGAACAAATCAGAGCACTCTGCTCTGACTTATAATGCCTCCTTTTTCCAGGGCGGGGACACCTGGAAGTCTATCGGGGTCTTTCTGCCTCTGATGGGATTGTAGGGAAGCGACCAGAGTGGGCACTGATGACACACAGTTATTTGAGGACTTTTTGGTTGTTTTTAGTTTTTACTCCCCTAGTATACTAAGAAGTCTTTCATAAAGATTTTTCCTAAACCCTCTTGCATATGAATTAGGGCTTTTCCTTTCCTCTGTAATGGGGCCTGATACCCTTTGATGTGTTTTAGCAGAATTCAGCTTCTAAATACAGTTTGAAACTTAGCTGTACAGTTTGACACGCACACACCCTGACTTTCTCAATTGACTTTTTTTTTTAACTGCAAGAGCCTGTCCTGTAGGAACCAGCTTGGATGGCAGGACAGAACTATTCAGATAACTTGCATCTCCTTCCTGAAAGGTTGGGAAGTTCAGACGTGAGAAGCTTCATGCAAGGGGACAGCCTCTCCAGTGTCTCTCAGCTGGAGGTCCCCACCTCCATTGCTATCAGTGTCCTCCTCCTTCAGAGACAATGGAGTTGGTCTGCCTTTTATCTTAGAAAGAGAAAGATTGATTATCTTCTTCCTGATTTCCATTCTTTCAGAGTTTAAATACTACACAGATCCAAATTCTTATAATATTGGGGCCTCTTCTGCTGTTGGAAATGACCTTCCACAGAACTCTCAATGACCAAATTGTGCCCTTCATTCAAGGGCCAGATCAAGTGTCACTTTCACTCGGTTTCCTGGCACGATGTCATCTCGTCCCATCTTCTAGACTCCCACCGCGTTCTCTTTTCATCCTCATGACAAGGGTTACTTTCTCCCTTTCATTTATAGTTTGTTCACATACTCATGTTACTTCTCCTTTTTAACAGAAAAATATCTGTCTCTGCTTTGTTTTGACCATAATTATTATTTAATATTTTGTCACCATTTTAAATGTTAATCATTAAATTACTTGGGTAACTTAATTTTGTAAGATTGTCCACTTACATTTCCATTGTGCTTCAGCTACCTGTGGTGGTGTGTGTGGAAGGGGGTTTTCAGTCAGAGGGAAAGCCGGCTTTTCTATTTCAGAAGAGAGAGGAAAACAATGTAGAGGAATGAACATGGAATTCTGAGTCAGAAGACCAGACTCATGACCCTCTGGCACTGCAAAGTCACTGCTTTAGAGAACTTGGTATGCCTTTAGGAGCCCTTTCTGGTAACATGGGGGCCTGGAACAGAAGTCACCTATAACTTATTGAAAGTTTAGTTCATCAGAAAGAGGGAAGGGCAGAAGGACTGTGTACATTTATGAGTGGTTTTGGATGGTGCAGAGATGGAGTCTTGGGCTCTCAAAACCCTTCAGGGCAGTGCCAGCCAGAGAAAGGAGGTCTTCCAGGGACTCCACCCCAGCTGTGCTGGGAAGGATGAGAGTACAGAGCATATGACAGGAGTAGGGGGAGCCTCATGTATACACTTCACTCTTTAGCCTCCTTGCGGCCGTGCCCTGCACCTACTAGCCCCAGCTGTGGCTTTCTCTTATTTCTTGCTTCTATTACTCTCTCTTGGGAACACGTTGGCTGAACTAATGCATGGGGCCACTTCTGATAAACCATGACCAGCACTTACAATGAACCTCATGTTAGTAATGGAGGACTGCCCTCAGCGAGAGCACAGAGGTTCTAACACTATTGATAGTCACTTCTGTCAAGAAAAGAGGTGAATCCAAGATCCTGTTGCATTGGGCACCACCACGAGCAGTTTGTCCTTGTTTCAGAATGATGCCAAGAACCAGCTTTCTCACGGAGGTTGTCCCTTTACCATTGGTCTGCCTCTCTATGGGAGGTGCACTTTCCTGAGGATCAAGGAGTATATGGAGCATGGGATCTGGACTCAGTAGACTTGGGTTTGTGTCCATTTATATGCTGCAAACTTTAGGCTAGTCACTTTTCTCTCTGATGTGGAAAGAAATGTAATACCTGCATTATTGCTAGATGGTAAGTAGGTTCAGATGAGATTTTATATTCATATGTATGTGTGTAATATATATAGCACCTTCATTATTCTAAAGCAACATAAGGAATCTTTCCCCACTACCAAGTTATTTCAAAGCCTACATCTTGTGTGGGTGAGAATCAGAGACATGTTATGATGGCCTATGGCTCTTTTGCTTACTACTGTGAACAGTTCCCCACACCACTTGGCACCTTGCTTTTCTCTCCTGTGAAAAGGGTGAGAACACCAATAGTCTAGAGAAGAGACTTTCTTTTTTTATTAAGTGAGAAGTGGAGAGGTAGGGACAGACTCCCACATGCACCCCGACCAGGATCCACCCAGCAAGCCCTCTACCAGGCGGTGCTCTGCCCATCTGGGCTGCTGCTCTGTTGCTCGTCAACTGAGCTAGTTTAGTACCTGAGGTGAGGCCATGGAGCCATACTCAGCTCCCAGGGCCAACTTTGCTTGAACCATTTGAGCCATGGCTGCGGGAAGGGAAGAGAGAGAGACAGAGAGAGAAGGGGAGGAGGAAGAGTGGAGAAGCAGATGGTCGCTTCTCCTGTGTGCCCTGGCCAGAAATCAAACCCAAGACTTCCACATGCCTGGTTGATGCTCTACAATTGAGCCAACTGGCCAGGGACTGGAGAAGAAACTTATATAGCATGGAAGATGTGTTAAGTAGGCCAAGGACTGCTGATTATGCTATTTTCAATACTACCTATTTAATTTTTTTCCATCAGGATTTAGAATGCCACAATAGTTTTCTAGTGTTGAACTTGAATGTGGTGTATCTGGTTAAAGGAAATGATTTTTTAGTCATGATATGTTGCTGCTTGATGCAAGCTAGTTACATAATTTATGGATCCTTAAAGCAGAAGAGTAATATCATCTCCTTCATAAGATTGCAATGAGGATTAAAGGAGGTTATTGAAATAAGCCATTGAGCATGGTGTTTGGCATCCAGTGAATACTTAGTAAGTGGTAGTTTTCTTCCTCTAGATCAGTGGTTGTTAACCTTTTTTGAGGTACCGAACCCACCAGTTTCATATGCGCATTCACCGAACCCTTCTTTAGTGATAAATAAAATATGATTTTTTTTTTCCAAATTCAAGACATAGGTATATGTTTTTTTACTGGTGCACAAAATGAGCCATGCATGAACATCACCTTGCTCAAAGAACAAAACCAACAAAGTGCATGAACTCACAACAAATTACAGTATTACTTTATTCTGGTCTCTGCGGCAGAGGCTTCTCCGAACCCCTGAGACTGACTCATCGAACCCCTAGGGTTCAATAGAACCCAGGTTAAGAACCACTGCTCTAGATTATATATTGCTCTTCAGTTTTACCCTCATCCAATAGCATTGACTAAAAGTTGCAAATAAGCATAGTACTACTAGGTGCTTTTACTTAACAGGGTGCTAAGGGAAGGTCAAGTTGGGGTAAAGGGTGGAGGGAGCCAGTTATGTTTGTTTATTTTAAAATAAACAATAGCGGTATCTCATCTCCTTCCCTTGGTCCTGTGCCTGCTGAGTCACTGTCCCAGAGTCCTGGCCCCTGATCTCTGGCTGTGTCTGTGGAATCCAGCAAAGCCCACAAGAAAACAGCACTAGCAGAACGTTTTGAGGGATTTTATTTGCATTCCTGTGCTTGCTCTCCTGGCAAGATAGGAAACCTTTAATAAGGCTTTTCCTAAATGATGCTGCATGTGCAATGTGGATTCCCCGCTCTCCCCGTTCCTCTAACAAATGACCATTTCATGAGGTTTCTTTTCATTTTTTTTCTTCTTCTTTCCTGCTTCCCCGTGCATTCCACAAAGAGCTTATTCCTCTGCTGGTTACTGATTGATGGTTCTACTCTGTGTGCCCTTTAATTTTGCAATAAACCAACAAGGAGTTGAGACCACAAACTTAAAGAGAATTGACTTATTTATTTGACTGGATTCACTAGAGTGACAGGCAGTTTTAGTTATTTCAGTGTGGTCCTGGGGAGGGCAGGAGGAGTCCATTGAGAAGGAACACTGGGCGGTAAATAACTAGACAGAAAAGAGCTTCCTTGTCCTCCCATTCCAAAGCAGCGGGGCATCCATTCTCAGCAGTGGTCCCTTTCCAGGCCTTGATGGAAGCAGGAAGTCTTCCACAGGATGTGCCCACGGCTCCAGGATTCTGAATTCAGTGGGACTTTAGATGTGTGGAAACGGACAGCTGCCCTCCATAGGGCCCGGCTCGTGTACTTGAAAGTATTGCAAACACCTGCCTAGTTCTTTCCAGGCCTTGTCTTTTGGCTGGATGATTTCAAAGACCAAGAACAAACCTCTGCCCTTACCACTCCATCCCAGGTGTCTTTTCACCGTAAGTTTTGGGGTTCCCTCAGGAGGGAAGGGGCACTAGTACACTTCATGAATTGATTATCAAATATGCTAAGAATTTTTCTTATATAGCACCACCATTGAACAGAGTGACTAGTCGGAAAATAATAGAAATGTCATTTCAAGTAGGAAAACGAGAACAAACTTCTCAAATGGTTCAAGCAGAGACTAAGTAAAACTGAAGACAGCCCTTGCAGAAAACATAAATATTATTATTATTATCATTTATGTGTTCGTATCACTCCGTACCCAGGGCTGCTCTCTGTGGGTTGAAGGGAAGCTGGAAAGACCGATGCCCCCCTAGAATTTGTCCCGGCTCTGAACTCCTATTCCCGATCCCATTGTTGGTTGTGGTTCAACGACATTTAACCCGCTAACTGCCTATTCTTACCCTGCTCTTATGTGGCAGCCTTCTTCCTTCTGAAACTCTTGTCATCACTTTTTAGCAGAAGTGAAAAGATTAACAGAGTAGGTAGTGGCGGAGACAGAAATAGAATCCAGGACTTGTGTCCTTTCTCCTGCCGTACCTGCTGGAGCACAGTTCCTTCCCGGCCCGAGGTCCGGGTTTCCAACTCCACCGAACAGTGTTCTGAAAGTCAGCCAGTGTTTCCTTGCTGCTGAAAATTTGTCTTAAACGTTTTGTCCAGGTTTCCCTTCACATGTGACTATGCATTAAGCAATGTGAGACTTGGTCAATTTGATATCAGCAAATGCCTTGCTCTGAAGAAATTAATCAACAGTTATCTATGAGGCTATGAATGTTCATGTGGATACTCTTTTATGTGGTAGAACCAGCAAAGGCCAAAGAGCCAGACAGACCTGGTTTGAATCTGGCCCTCCCACATGCTATCTATTTGGTCTCAAATAATTGCTCAACTTCTCTGAACTTAAGCTTCCTCATCTTCAAAACTAGGATAATACTGTGTACCTTACTGAGTGTGAGGATAAAAGGAGCTAATGTATGTTAATCACTTGACACAGTGTCTGCTCAATAAACATTAATTTCCTCCCTTCTCCCTTCTGTCCTTTAGAATGGGGACAACGATCTGGAAGTACACAAAATCTCCCAACATTTACACTGGACATAGAGGGATAGGAATAACTTACATGAAATAAGGAGAAAAACCTTCTTGTACTAAATTATCTGGCACTGACTCTAAAGTGGAAGAATTAAGAACTGAGAGGTCAACTGGGCCCAGCATAGTTAGGAAAGAGTTCATCGAAGAGGCGATATTTGAACTGGCCCCAGAGAGGTGAAAATTTGAAGAAGCGTAAATCACAAGGACATTTCAGATGGGGGCACTTGGGTTGACGATGAGAGCCAGAGTGAACCATGGGAAATATACAATGTCAAATTCACAAGCCTCACTTTTTCCCACTGAAAAAAAAGTGACGTTAAGGGAATGATAAATAAAAGGCTCCTATTTGTTAGGCACCTGCTAGGTATTAGGTCCTGTCTTAAGTGCACTATATGCCAACTCCTTTGTCCTCACCATAGGTACGATTATTATTTTAATTCTGTAGTTGAAGAAAGCGAGGCACAGAAAGAGTACTTACTCTACCTGAAATTATACAGCTAGCAGGTGGTGGAGCTGAGATGGAAACCCAGGAGGTCTGACTCCAGAGCCCACCCACCAAACACACAACAGCTGCTTCCGTTACTTTCCAGCTTCCTTCATGAGCTAAGACCATTCTGTGAACATACTCTGAAAAATATGAAGCACCCTGACTATGTAAAATGGTCTCATTATTCCTGTTAATGATATCAGATGGTAAGTGAACAAGATGGCCAACTGGAAATGAGGGAGGAAGCATTCCCAGGTAACTCTCACGTGCATCTATACCGTGCGGGCTGAGCAGCGTGTGGTCCTCGTGGGGCAGTGCTCTGGGTGGCTGTTTCCAAGCTATCAGAGTGGGCATTGAAGACTAAAAACCTATTTGTCATCTGGCATCAGGGCCCATGCCCTGAGTGTGAGCTGTCTTTGACCAGCACATCTGTTTTATGGGCCTGTAGCATGTGGCTGGAAGTCGGCTTGTTAGTGACCGTGATGGAGCATCTCTACTTCAAGGGCATTGCCCCGCGAGGAAACCTGCCCCTACTCACCATGTTATTATTTAGTCATTTTCATTTATTTGCTCTGGGCCTATTCTTGTGTCTCTCCTGCGTTGACTCTATTGTAGGTTATTATTGTTTGTCTGTTATTGTTTATTTGTCATTTAAGTATGGACACAGCATTGCTTCCACTCTCAACCCCACCCCCATCCCCTTTAAAAAATCTATAACACCTTACACAATATCCCTTCCTTCAGGATAGCAAGTAAATAGTTTTTGTTCAAAAGCCCATCTGATGAGGCTGCTGCCTTGGAAATTTGTTCCTAGACTGACCTTTGACCTCTTTTGAACAGATAGTAAGTGACATTTGCTCCTGTTTTATGCCACACATTCACTCTGGAGGTAGAATTAGATGCACACACTTTGAGTTTCAGAGTTTGGAGAGACTTGTTGTTAATATGCTGTTTGCTTTGGTGGCATAGAGCTATGAGAAGACAGAAAAAAACAATCCCCTCCTTTGGAGATTTTTCACAGGTGAGGTGAGACCTGAGGCTACTCTCATTATCAGCTTTTCCTTCCCGTCAGCCACTGCAGCCACAGTATGTGTGGCTGGTGCTGGACAAGAGCAAAGTGGGTGTTTTATCCTGCTGGACTCCCCCAAGAGCTGTATTTTCAGACCCACGGTCCCCCTTGCCGCCCCCTAGGGAGCAAGTGACTCAACAGAACTGTTTTTCTTGGTTTCAAATGAGTCTAAGGAGGGGAAATCAGTTTATAGCAGCTGTCTGTGATGGACTGATCACAAAGCTGTGTCTTTCTAATTCTCCTTGCAAATCAAAGGGAGGGGAATCCCCAGAGCCCAGAAGGGCACATGAATAGAAAGCACCATCAAGTAACAAAAACACCTAAAAGGTCAGCAGAAACTCAGGGGGCTGTTGGAAATTCACCTCCCCGACCTGTCTGTGGGGCTCAGTGGGCAGTGAGAGAGTGGGCGAGGACAACCAGACAAACTGCGTGAAAGCTGACGGGGCCACAGGAAGTGTACAGTGCAGTGCGGGCTGGCAGGAAGGCTTCTCCCACGTCCGGGAGCCGCCGCAGAGCTGCCCGGCAGTTGGCCGTGCTCTTTTGCGAGCCCCAGACGGCCTGAGACCTCCTTGGTGCCGTGCTATCTGAAAACCTGCACACAGTGGCCGAAGGCAGCCTCTGAAGCTACAGCGAAGGCACCATGCAGCTCACCGGGGGTGCGTGCTGTTTCCTGCACTGGGCCTGCCATCAGTACAGGATGCTGCTGAGGTCGGGTGAAGGTGGAAACAGCACACCAGCCTGCTGTTTGTGGCCTCATTACAACCATTGCTCCCTCCGAGACCTGACCCGGAACCAATGCGTGTTAACCTCAGCACACTCAGTGGAACAGTGTGCCGACAGTGGAAGCGAGCTCTTCACACCTACGTCTGCAGCACAATAGTTGCTTGCCCGGGGTTTCCACTGCATGCCCTGCATGTGCATCCCAGGAGAAGTAGGCCAAGGAGAAAGCCACCCTACCATGCCACACAGTTTTTTCTTATGTTTATGTTGGCCAGATGGCAGACACAATTCTACCTCAATGCCTTTCCTCTGAGCTCTCAGTGGTCTCTAGGCCATGGCGAAAGTGAGGTGGAAGGGGTATTATTATCAGTCCCTTTGTGATTGTGTGTGTGTGTTTGTGCAAAGCTGTGGAGATTCTTTTCCTCCTCTTGCCTCATACTGGGTGGATGTTTTCTTTAGGGACTTGGACCAGGCAGTGTTTTTCTAGTCTTTCCTGTGAATTTCACAGTGAAATCTGCAAAAGAGGTGTTTTTCCCCCTCTCCAGGTCCACAATAAGAGGTGTGAATTTTATAAAGATTTCTCCCTTCTTTTTTTCCCTTCCCTTCTTCCTCATGAATCCTCGGGATTGGCAGAATTCAATTAGGAATGCCTCAAATGCTGGATTTCTTAAGGTTGGAGATGATGAGAACCAATGATAATGGGAGAATTTTAAGTACACCACCAATACTAATGCAAATTGAAATGTGTGACATTTTTCACATCAACCTGCTACATTTATAGATGTAACACAATTATTTTCTTCACATTTTCTGTGGACTTAACACTTAAGTACAGAGAGGTTCGGAGCATTTCCCAGAATTGCACAGCAGATTAGTGACCTAGCGAGCAATAAAAAGCAAGCTGCCCGACCCCCACAACAGTGTCTTCTTCAAGCCAAACTGAAGGCCGATCATTTTACCACAAATGTTTCAAAGGGAAAATCCCCCGCAGCCTTTCAGATTTTCCCAGAAAACAGTTGTCATGTAGACCTTCAAGATGGGAATAGCAGGCTACACGATGAAAACCTTATCAGTTCTTTATTCTCGAGCTGACAGTTGATATTCTCTGGGCTGAAGCTAATGAAAAATTACTTTTTTCCATAACAGAATGATTTATAATTTTCCAGAGCTTGGGAACACTAAGCCAGTGAATAGTAAAACCAGATTTCTGATGCTTCAACTCTAAAATATTTGGTCTGACTTCTCTTCTCACAACAAATACTGGAGATCACTTTTCAAAGCTGGGAGTGATGGGAAAGGAGAGGGACACAGAGTAGTCAGGGGAGTTGCAGGGGTGACTCTCTAGACCCATTTTTTTGGGGGGGACATAGCCTTGTACCCTCATTGTGCCCAACTCCCTCTTCCCACTCTTCTTGTTGGTTTTCCTCTGCCCCTCACCTTTCCCTGCTCCCCCCACCCGCCTCCCCTCTCTCCCAGCTCCTGTCACAGCCGATGGGTTGGGGCAGACACCAGCATGATCGGGAAGCAAGAGGAGAGTATGGTGACAACCACTCCAGGGCCTTTCTCTCAAGCCTGGGTGATGAAAGGACTCAATGAACCTTAACAGTTTCTCACAGGAAAATTCTGGCCTCTGTCTCCTTAAAAGCAAGACATTCAGCAGCCCTTACCAGAGCAGGATTAAAACTCAGAATTTCTGACTTAGCCGAGGCCTCTGCTTGGATAGGAGGGCTAAGTCACTGTCATCTCTGTTAGTTAGGATCACTGCTGGTACCCAAACCAACATTGTTAAAAAGTGTACTTTAAGCAGATAAACAATTTTTAATTAAAAAAGAGAGAAAATGAACAATGCCTGCAGAGCCCACAGGAGGCAGAGCCCTGTCACCTGGGGAATGCTGGGTTTAGCAGCAGACAGACAGACAGTTTGTGAAACATCAGCCCCCGCAGACTTTCTCTGTCCTTCTGAGGCTGCCCTTCCTCTGGCGGTCCAGGCTGTGCAGTGGGCTGCCTGTTTACTGGGGAGCTGTGTGTATCAGGACAATCACTGCATCTGGCCTACATGCCCAGTTAAAGTGATTCTGAAACTCCTCTGATTCTCTGTGTTAGACTGCGGCAGGCTTCTGGCAGGCAGTGGGCGGAAGGAGGAAGTGGGTGTTTTTATGGGCAGAGACATGTCCCTGAGATGCCTGAGGTTGCCTCATGATTCTTCTAGCCTAGCCTACCCCTTAAGCCTGGTTGTACATAGACAGGAGTTCCGTGAAGAGTTTTAGTTTCCAGGCCTCCTGTAGGCCTTGAAAATGACAAGCCACATGCATCTGAAGGCACTGAATACCACCGAAAGGGTTGGCAGAATTTGTGAGGAATGCCTCAAACGCTGGACACTTTCGTTGAAGCTGAAGCTATTTACCTGTTTGACTTATGGTTAGTTATTAGTGTCAGTCCAGAAGGACTCTTGTTACAAGATTGTGCTTGCTACAGTGTAATGTTTTGATAATATTATAGTGTCTTCCTGGACATCAGATTCTTTTTGTTCATTGCTTTTATAGCTCAAGTTCTGTAGGTCAGGACATCAAGGTGGCCTGGTGAGGTCACCTGTCTGTCCGTGGATCTGGGCTAAGAGTTATCTCTCCTCTGCCCAGCGCTGCCTTAGGAGCGACAGTGGGCAGGGAGGCCTGCAATTCCATCTTCTTGTCTATTACTAATGATTGATCTCAGTCCGATGATTGTAGTTCACTCTGGAAGGCATGGATCCCAAAATTTACCTCTTACCTGTCCCCACAGACATGTTCTTAGGTCTTTAAAAAGTCTTACTTGGCCTGACCCGTGGTGGCGTAGTGGATAAAGCATCGACCTGGGAACACTGAGGTCGCCAGTTCAAAACCCTGCACTGGTCTGGTCAAGGCACATATGGGAGTTGATGCTTCCAGCTCCTCCCCCCTTTCTCTCTTTCTCTCTCTCTCTCTCTTTCACTCTGTGTCTCCTCTCTAAAATGAATAAAATAAATAATTAAAAACTTTAAAAAGTCTTACTTGTAAATATTAAGTTGTTTTGCTGACCATAAATATCTGTTTCGTTGAGCAAACAGGGCCAGATATCTTCTTCCAACCTATTCTGTCCCTGGCTGACGACAAACTCCCATCTTCTCTGTCACCTTCCAAAAGTCAAATAAAAGGAACTTCTTCCATCAAAGGCTGTGCGTGTAGGCCTGGCAGTTTCCCACTCTGATTTCTTGAGGGCTGTCCCATTTTCTCTTCTGCCCTCTATTTTCTAGGACTCAGAGTGGGTTGAATATACCAAGTAGCTATTCATAGAAGCCCCAGCAAAAATACTCCCAATATTTCAATCTAGGGTGCAGCAGACTATAGACACGTACTGTGGCCCCATACAGCAGCATGTATTCTGGACTGAGAACGGAAGATGTGAGTAGATCATGGATATAGCCTAGAGGTGGTCTGCTCATAGCATAGCTGAAGAAAGGCGGGTCCACCAAAGGTAGATGGCCCACATTAGACACAGAGACGACTAGTAGAGAGTCCGTTCCCTGACCCTTGGGAACTGATGGTTCTGCTGACCAGCTTACTCTGCTCCTACCCTCTTGGCTCTACATATTTGTGCTCTTAAACTATCTTTTTCATACTTAGCAGAAATTAGTCATATATTTTTGTCTGTGTATTGGTTGGTTTTTTAACCCTCTGCCTTCTGACCAAAATGGCTTTCATTCCCACCCACCTGCCTTACTAGGTCCTAACTGGTTCCTGTTTCATCTCTTTTCTCTAGCTTATAATATATATGTTGATTCTTTATGAATCTGTCCCTTAAGTTTCTTCATTGTTTCCATAAACTGAATATAGATGTTAAACTACTGTACACAGAAGGATCAAGTAGGATGCATGTAGAGAAGCTAGTAATTGCAAGGGAAAACTTGGAACCCAGGGGCATGGTCTTTGAAGGGAGATATCTCCCCTCATCCCTTTGTATGCTTTGCCTTTGGAGGGGAGTGTTAAAAATAAGGATATGATATGAGGGACAATTTCCTATTCAAGTGTACCTGAAGTTTCCTACAACCAACAGGGCAGTGCAAGGAAACCCTGGGAGTAAGTGGTCACTCCATGTATAAAGCTGAGTGTAATCCTGGGAGAGTAGCTCAGTTGGATAGAGCATTGTCCTGATATGCCAAGGTTGTGGGTTCGATCCCCAGTCAGGGCACATATAAGAATCCACCAGTGAATGCATGGATAAGTGGAACAACAAATCGATGTTCTTGCTCTCTCTTCTTTCCTCTTTCTATAAAATCAATTTAAAAATAGAAAGCTGAGTGGTGACCATTGTTATATTACAATTTGCTGGACTTCCTTAGTCCCCCAAGTAGCTGGATGGTGTTCTTCCTGTAGAGTAAACTAAGTTGGATTCCATCTCCTCCTGGCTTCAGATGTAATCATAACTATTTTTTAAAGAGTATTTCTTCCTTTAGTCCAAGTTGCACTCTGACCTTGGGATTTGTAGTAGAGGGTAATGGGTGGATATGGGGGTAGAGGTGGGAGGAAATGGGGATGTTGTATGCTTTTAATAAGCCATACTTTTAGAGAAATGGCAAAGATAGCAGATGCAGTTTCAATTAAACTTGTGTTGCTTTTGGAACATGTCAATAGCAAATATTTGTTCTTTGTCAGCAGCAGACTTTTGCTGTAGGAACAAAGGGATCAGGCATGGGTTTTCTATCTAACCACACAAGGTACAAGTCAGCACCCAAGAATTAAAGTCAATGATGGGGCTAACCTTTAGTAACCTTTAGTAAGCATTTACCATTGGCCAGGCACCACACTAAAGATTATATATGGATTATCCAGTTTAATCCTCAAAACCCCATGAGTTAATTATTATCATGCTCAGAGAGGTTATGAAACCTGCCCAATGTCACACAGCTAGTAAGTAGTAGAACCCAGGATCTGATATCAGGTCTGTCTGACTCCAAAGTCCTCACTCTATTCACTGTGCAAACTGCTCTTGCACAGATTTGCTTCCAACCTAGAGAAGTTCTAATCTTTGCAACAGAGGTGGAGCAGCTGGACAGCCCCTTACAGTGTCAGTCTGAACTCACTGTCGGAAACCAGATAGTGTTAAGACTTTGTTTATACCTTGTAACAGTATTTTATAAGTTATTTTAAGAATGTAGTTTTCCAGTATCCAGATTGGCTCAGAGGACAACACATCTATAGGCTTCTGCCCAAATTGTGATTATTTGTCATCAATACTATTTTAAAAATGTTTCCATTTTTTCTGTACTCAGATGCAACAAAACACAACCATTCAGTAAGATGCTGTGATTAGCACCGCCTTGGGTTTGGTTGCTATGTATACCTTCAGTGACTGGGATTTCAAAATCCTAATAAGAAAAGGAGAGGACAATTAGCAAGACCGCTTAGGAGCTTGTTCTTGGCCAGTTGGAGAGTGAAAATGTTTTCTCTGTCTACTCTTCTGTTAGAAGTGGAACTGAGAGTCGTTATCTTTTGAGGTACATCTGTGCAGTAGTTTGGTTTTAAACTCTCCAGGGTATCATTGTATCATTTTAATACTTATGTACAATAAAATGTCATCTCAGTGCAAATTTCCACTATTGGACCAATGAGATAGTAATAAAAGTGAGAAAAAGTGGTCTGACTATTTTAGTAAGTGCCTTATCTTTTAATATACAGGTTTCTTAAGAAGGCCTGCATTGCCTTTACTTCTTTATTTTTCTCTCTATATATGATGACATGCTTTGCATGGTAAAGTCTTCAATAACTTCTTATCTTATTACTGTTAGTATATTAATTAGAGTTCTATTTTAGAAGAATTCCCTTAAAAATAGAACTTACGTATTTAGATCTCTCAGAAGCTGCACATTGTTTTTCTAACTAGGACAGATAACATTATTTTCTTCATTGGTAGATAAAGCACATAGTATTTTCAGAACAATGCCAGTGTCTTATTGGTCTTGCTTTAAATTATTACTTACTAGAATCTTTAGACAAATTTTCTGCAATAAAATATTGCTATTCTTTTCTTACTGAGATTTTTACACAAATTCTTTGCAACTAAATAGAACTTAGGACTAAGATTGGTAGAAATGATCCATTACTGAAGTATATCCTGATATAGAAAATTATGATTCAGTGTTTTATTATTATATCCAATTGAAGCGTAGAGAATATACTAACTTACTAACCTATATACCACATCATTCAGAAGAAAATAATGATAACAGTGGCTTCTATTTATTGAATATTTACTATCTGCCAGATGCTATATTAGGTGCCTTACATTGATTATCTCATTTAATTCTCAAAACAGTTCTATAAGATCGGTGTTATTTTACCTACGAACAAGTAAAGCTCCAAGGTTTAAGTGTCTTTTCCAAGGTTTACAGTGTCACAGCCAGAATTTGAACACAGTTTTAGTGAACTCCAAAGCCTGTATTATAAAGAGAGAAATGAACACAATCCCTATTCCTGTCCATGCATAAGAATATTTGTTTCTTACAAGAACAAACTCTTCTGTGACCATTTCCAGCCATTTTAATTGAAGTCATCGCATATGAGGTTCTTACTAGTCCAAATGAAAAGTAGCAATATAAAAGAACATGAGCGATAAGCTCAGCAAATGCTCATGCAATGCTGTAATGTCTGATTGTCGCTGTAGAGCAGCTGGAGACTCCTGAGCCTGGTTGACACACAAAGACCTGGGGAAGGTTGTCTTTGCTAATAGAGCACTTCATTTCTTCACCTGACCTTGCCACTTCGCTCCCCGCTCAGCCCTCAATTAAGCTGCCATTGGGATAGGATTTATAATGTGTCACTGGCCATTCAAGAGACAGCAACAGAGGTGTGGCTGAAAAGCTGGACAATAAAGAATGGAAAATGATTTTCATTTCTGTTCAAATGAGGGTGATAACAAAACCATAACTGACCCCCTAGGACAGAATAAGACAGTCCAGGTAGGTGCATATTTTGGGTACTAAAAGCCTCGTAACCTTTTCAGAAGGTACATTTTCTCTGATAGACCAGATGCTGGTAGTTTCTTACTACCCATGGTGGGAGCGCCCAGACCTATTATTAGTATTAGTGATGTTGCAGTTTTCCAGGAGAGAATCCATATCTTATTCTTCCTGGAGGTTTCTAAACAATAGAGTAAATTTTGTGAGAATTTATAAGAAAAATCATAGTTTTGTGTTTTTTTTGACTGAACCAAATATGAAAACATTATGTGGCAGTGGGCCATGGGAATTAGGTAATTTTAGAGTCTTATCTAGGATTTCAAGTGTGATGAACTTCATTTTGAATAGGTAGGATTATATTAATTTGTGTTTAAAACATATAGTGAGACTTTGGAATTCTTTTGTCAGACTTCAAGTAATTTAAAAGAGTGTTATTCCTTGAGGGATGAATCTTATTTTAATTTCACAAATTTGCAAATAAAACTGCCTTTTGACTGAACAAGGGGAGAAGCCACAGGCATCCTGATTTTTAATTGTTACTTTTATTCAGTACTAGTTAATATCATGGGTTGTGGATATAATCTTAAAAATTAAAGTCTAATAAAATGTGTATGCATGCATATTAATTTTTTTGTTAGCTTTCATTTATTCGGTCAATACAGTGTGTCTCAGTCCCAACTTATTCAGCCTTTAGGAAGAGTAGATTAGAGGTTTAAGCTCTGGAAAAATAGCCTGTTTCCTCAGTGTCCCGTGTTTTGAATGGCCTGTGGACATTGCCAGATATTCGGGCCTACAGATAAAACTGATGAAAGTCAGAGCTGGGGTTTTCCTACCTGTGTACTTATCAGTCTTCCCCTAAGCCACAGTCTGCCTTTTGATAGCTCTAATAATTAATTTGGTCTTCTCTCTTCTCCCCACCCCCCACCTTCTCCCTGTCTGTTCACAGGTTATCTTGACGAATCAAATTACAACCCATCTGAGCGGAGCCCTCGCTTCTCAGGCAGACCTGGTGTCTCCAGCTGATGATTTGTCCCTGTCTGAAGGTAAGAGATCTGTCCTAGAGGGGCTGAAACTTGACACTGACATACAGCCCCACCACCTCTCTGCCCCCCGTTGAGAACTGGGAGATGGGGCTAATAGACCCTGGCCAGTGAACCCAGCAGAGCCTGGTGGTTTAGGCTTGGCCACCTTTCCTGGCATCTGATCCCTTATATTTGGAGAGTCTCTTGCTCTGTCACTGTAAGTGAGCTTCCTTTTGCACCCGAGTGTGTCATCTTAATAGACATCCATCACCACCACCTTGAGGACTGTCACTCCTCCATAGGTTGTTTTGGGTCCTTAGTATGAGGGTAGGTGAACTGCTAAAGGACTCTGTTTTTGAGACTGATGGTCAAAGGTTGGCTTTCCCAGTGTTCCCACAGCACGTCAGCCCTACTTCGTGCTGGGCACTTTCAGACTGGGTAAAGGCGGACGCCAGCAGGACGCTCTGGTGATGCGGCACTCCCTATGAGCTTTACAGAAAAACGCCATGCGCTGGTAAACCTACAAAATTTTCTCCGCCCTCCCATGCTAGCAAAGGTCAGGCTGGCTATGGTTTACGTAGCTAGGGGAATTACACCACGGAGCCAGTGGGTGGTTTCTAGTTTTATTGAAAGTTCTTACTTGACATTTATGAGTTCTGCTAGGTCTTACATTCCTTTCACCTTCGAGTCTATGTGGTTCCTCTTTCCAAATAGGTCTTCCCTCTGTCCCTTCTTTTCTTGTGATTTGTATTGTGATCAGCTGACTTATTAAACTCACCACTGGATTATTTTAGTCATATTCCAAAAGGTCTTCCCAACTCTGGACTCTACCGTGTCCATCCTGCTGCCACCAAGTGGAACTTGCCTGGCTTTCCTTTACTGTGTCACTCTCCTATTGAGAAATCCTGGAGTTGTTTCAGCCCATTTTCTGAGAATGGGCTAAGTTGAGAAACTGATTTGAAAATATTCAGGATACATTTATACCATGGAAATCAGCAAATGCTAAAAATCAGGCATTGTTTTTGTTTTGGGGGGTTTTTTTCCTTTTCTTTTGCATGCATCTGTTTCCAAAATACCACTAGATAAAGTCAATAATTCTTAACGCTTTGCAGTCTGGTCTTTCCTTCCTGTTGAATCTATGTTCTTGCCATGACCTTGGCTGAAGCTCCTATTCCAAGTGTGCTGGTTTGCTGCATGTGGCCCCCATCCTGCCCCCATGCTTCTGCAGAGACAGCTTGCCCTTTCTTGAATAGCATTTCCCTTTTTTACTTCTTCCTCTCCATTTCTTCCCAAATCCCCTCACTCCATTGAGGTTTACTTAAAGGCCATCTCTTCTACAAAACCTCCTTGCCTGTTCCAGCATACATTGGTCTCACTCTCTGTTCCTCCTCTGTGGTCCCCTTACCTGCCCTTCTATATAAAGAAAAGGTCTAGAGCCTGACCAGGCGGTGGCGCAGTGGATAGAGCGCCGGACTGAAATGTGGAAGGACTCAGGTTCAAGACTCCAAGGTCGCCAGCTTGAGCGCTGGCTCATCTGGCTTGAGCAAAAGCTCACCAGCTTGGACCCAAGGTTGCTGGCTCGAGCAAGGGGTTGCTCGGTCTGCTGAAGACCCACAGTCAAGGCACATGTGAGAGAGCAATCAATGAACAACTAAGGTGTCGCAACGAAAAACTGATAATTGATGCTTCTCATCTCTCTCCGTTCCTGTCTGTCTGTCCCTATCTATCCCTCTCTCAGTCCCTGTAAAAAAAAAAGAAAAGGTCTAGAAAAATTAATTTAACTTTTCATGGTTTCCCCCAACTAGATGGGCAGATATTTTAAGGACACAAACTATCCTGTATTCTTTTTGTGTCCATATTGGGCCTGAGTGACTGGCAAAGTTCTAGGCACATAATAGGTGGTAAATAAATGCTGAACAAATACCATAGGAAATACTTTCTAAGCATAGTAACCAGGACCCTGACCT
Organism: Rhynchonycteris naso; assembly: GCA_037038555.1. NCBI lineage: Eukaryota > Metazoa > Chordata > Mammalia > Chiroptera > Emballonuridae > Rhynchonycteris > Rhynchonycteris naso. The sequence goes on along the minus strand of CM072999.1, from coordinate 31,671,565 downwards.
GGGGTGGCGCAGTGGATAAAACGTCAAACTGGAATGCTGAGGTTGCTGGTTCGAGACCCTGGGCTTGCCTGATCAAGGCACGTATGAAAGTTGATGCTCCCTGCTCCTCCCCCTCCTTTTCTCTCTCTCTCTCTCCCCTATCTAAAATAAATAATATCTTAAAAAAGAAATAGTAACCAGGAGAGTCTCATAAAGCACCTATGGACATCATTAAAAATTGTTTTATTTCATACACATCACAGACATTTATTCAGCTCTGAGGAGAAGAAAGTATCTTGTTTCCTTATTTAAAAACCAGTAAGTAAGAGTACTGTGCTTTGTCTCAGCTTCCTGGTTTATCTTAAGCAAAGAAGAAGAGTGAAACAGATAATGGAGGAAATTGCTTTGGGGCTCCAGTGTAATTGCTTCAAGAAAATGGTGCCGTCGTGTTCATGGAAAAGGAAGGGTTACTAGCTCGTTCTTAGTTCTCTATTTTTATTATGAAATCCAAGGGAGAATGGAGATGATTGATTTTTAGATCTTTTCCTTGCATAGCTGAGCAGGTAAAGAAGCTATAGAAATATTTTTCCTGAAGACTATAATGAAGTTCCTTACCAGTGAGTTAGAATGGACAAGTTTCCTAAGATATGTATACCTATTCAAATATATTAATTACAATGTTTGTTAATGTTACTATGATTAATATGTATAAATTACTTTGTTGTTGTTTCAGGCATTTGTGGTATCAGCTTTGCCATTGTTTTATTAGTTCTGTGATCTTGAGCTGGTCTTTTAATCATTTTGGCTTCAGTTTTGGTTTTTTTTTCTGTTAAATGACAGGTTGGATGAATATAAGATTGTTAAAGTCCTTTCTAGCTCTAACACTGTGAGATCATCATGTGGATCTGAACATATTCTGATTTTTCAGAGTGGGAAGAATGACCTGGTTGTCCTAATTAAACATAATAGGAAAGATCTTAAGGAATCTTAGCATCAATAACTTTGGTGTGCCTATAACAGTCTCTTCTCCCTATTGCTACCTCTTTATCTAGAAACACTTCTGGTCTTGTTTGTCTCTGCCTCTTGTTCTCTCTCTTTCCACCACACAAACAAGTGTGTGCAAAGCAGTGTGAGAAGCACCCTTCTGAGTGAGCTCCAAGTCCACCCTGTCCTGTAATGGAGTTCAGCTGCAGAGCAGAGGGCACTGCTCAAACAGCGCTCCCTGGAAAACAGTGGTGGGGTGAGAACAAGTGGCCACAGAGCATCCAGTTTATGATAAAATGATCTGAGTTGACCTGAGAGAAGTACCCAGCAGGGGCTGATTCGGGGAAATGAAGTCCCCTTTGCTCTGACACAGAGCAGGGAATGGGTGACCTGGCCCAACTGAGAGAGCTTTTCCACCCCAGTGGATTCTGTACTATTAATATCAGCCAGCTTTGGACCCAGAGCATCGCCCTGCTGAGATCAAAAGAGCCCCTATCTTCCCTGGAACAAGGTCATCTGCACGGGGCTGTAAAAGCAAGCCCTGGCTGGCTCAGGGACCTCTGTAGGGGAGGAGAAGTCAGGAGATGGGAGGTGCTCTCTCACGCTCCTTTAATCTCGGCTGACCAGCTGTTGCCCTCCCAGTGTTTGTAAAGTTGAGAGTTCTTTGTTTTTGTGTTGCTTGTGTGTGTGTTTTTCATATTAAATTTGTGGCTGTGTTGTGACTTGCATTATGTAGACCCATATTCACTGCTTGGGCCCGCGGTATGATTCCCTCCACTGAGGTTTTGTTCCACTGTTGAATCATCCAGCTCCCAGGCTGGAGAGTGGAAGGGGGAGAAGTGGACCCCGAGGCCGACGACTTCCCTGCATTGCTCCTGCCCCATAGCTTTGTGCCTTAAGAAGGAATGGGAGGACAAGTGGAGTTTTCCCTATTTAGTTATAACTCCTCATATGTGTAGTGTGCTTGCCAATTTTTAGCCTCTTTCGCGAATTTATTTCATTCATTTGGGAGAATGGAACTTTCAAGACTTGAAAATTGACCAAAGTTATACTGTGAGCTTCAGGTCAGAAATCAGGATTTGAGTTTTTATGATCTACATCGCTCTTGAGCAGACACCGTGAGTCAAAGTATTTCTCTAGTTTTTGTTTCATTGACAGAAACTCAGGCATCTAGGTGGTTACAGAGTTCAGTGGCTGGTTGTTGACTAGGTTATTGTGACTGTTCCGTGGTCAGGACACCTTTCTTAGATGCCCTTCGCAAATCTTCCCAGTGGTTCACGAAGATACTAAGGATGATTGGGTCCTGGCCATAGGGAATATCCCTTTTGCCATAGTGATCAAGAAAGAAAGGATATAATAGTCCAACTGGCCTAAGACACCATGTCTTATTCTGAAGTCACCGGGATTTGAGCAGACTGGCTGAACACCTTAGGTGAGACTGACATACAGTGGCAGTAGGCATTGTGTGAAACCAAAGTTCCGCTCAACCTAGCCCGTTAGCTTGTTTTCCTCTGCTGATTTCATCGTCTAGCTGGCAGTTACTTCAGGGTGGTAACACAGCCATTTCAGCAGCCCCAGAAGGCTTCATGGAAGGCAACACATTATCAGGCTGCCATCCTGGCATTCCCAACATCTGGCGTGTTAGTATTCTTTTATCTGCATTAATAGTTTTTGATAGATAGTAGCCCATGAAAACTGAAAATGGAAAGTGCACAAATGGGTCAAGGAAAGAACACAAGAGAAAAAGTAGTATTTGCTAGGACTGAGAGTGGTTTCTCGTTTTCGTATTGGAAACCTTTATATTTCGGTTGAATTGGTGGCTGATTTCATGTGCAAGAGAAGTATTTTAGGATTCAGGCTCCCTAAGAAACCATCTCTGCAAAAAGCTGGAGTTCGTTTGAATGATTATAGGCAAGTGCGTGGCTTGTGTGTCTTCTGAAATAAATTTACCGAGTAAGAACAGCTCAGAATAGTTGGGGCGGATCAGGGACTCATGGTTGTGAAAGAAGCAGACTTCAAAGCGTGGTATGAATTTTCAAGTTTTATTTCCACTCTTGCTTTCCAGCTGGATCTGCTCTGGATTTACTGCAGGATGTTTGAAAATGTGGCTCCCTGCTAATCTCAGACAGTTGCTGTGATCAATGGTTTCTTTCATTTCCGATAAAAAACACTGGTGTTTCTGCTTAAATTGTGTGTACTTTCAGCTTTATTATTATAGTCGTAATTTATTGCCCAGCGTTACCCAAATTTGTAATCCATTAACCACAGACTTTGGGGTGGGTTGGTCAAGTTAGCGGAACTCTCTCCACGCGTTAGCTCCAGAGCTCTCCACAGCCCAGTCCCAAACTAAATGCTCATTGGTTGGGGCAGGACCATGTACAGATGGTTATGGGTGGAGCAGCCTTAAAAAACCCACCTCTCAGATTGGCTATCATTATTGCTTTGAAAACTTAAAGTATCACCGTGTGACTGCAAGGTTAATATTAACAGCTGTGATCAACATAGTTAACATTAGCATTTCCATAGCGTTTTTAAATGTCTTAAAATGATGAATCACTCAGTCCACCTCCCTCAACTGAAGCCTGAAGAGAGAAGGGAACTGCTCAAAGGCCACACAGAGAGTGAGTGACAGAGGTGTGGGGAGCGGAATTCGGAATCCCTCTGTGACATCCTAGACTGGGACTCTGCTGCCTCTTAGGAGTGAGTTTTGGGTAAAAATGTCTACGTGTCCTGGTGACCTTTCCATTTCTTATTCCAAAGCCACAGACATATATATACATCAACACATACAACTTACTTCCAGCAACTGTTCAGATGCCATGAAAGGCCTAATTTATAGAGAAGAATTAAAAGTACCAAAAACCTGTGGTGTTTTACTAAAGAAAGCCTAAATATTCTGTGAGCTGGGGGTGGCTAGAGTTCAGAGGGATTGGACACAGCCTACAAATGTCTGAAAATCTCGGAACTAGCAGATTTTCAGCAGGGAGGCCAAGGGTCCATAGAACCACGGCAGAGGGATCAAATGAGAAAGAACAGTGCAGTTAGCCACCAGGAAGTACCTCCTGGTCAGGAGCTTTGTTTTGTTAGTAACAGTTTGCCAAAGAGACACATTTGAAGCAGATCAAATCAGGTGGAAGCCAGAAAGTATCCTCTGAGAAGCAGTCTTTGAGACGGTTTGTGAGAGGGCTAGGCTAGATGTTTTGAAAGTATTTTCCTCTTACCCTCAGCCCTCTTCACTCTTTAGAATTTAATGGTTAATTTCCCAGATTGCAGATGTTCATGTTAACATCTCAGTGTCATAAAGGCAGAGGGACAAGAACACCAAAGCCGATTTTGTTAATTTGCTTCAACTGTAGAGATGACAGGCCAAAAGCACAGAGCATGGGCTGCCAAGAGGTGATGTGATCCTAGAGGGCTTCAAGTTGGAAGAAGCCTCTGAGATAATGACTTTGTTTACCATCATCGAAGAGAATTCTGTACCACACACGAGAGGCATCCAGGTCAGAGATTGGAAAGAAAGGAAGAATGGCAGTTTTCTGGGAGCGGTGCCCCCGTGATAACTTAGTTTCTGTTGTAATGTGGCATGCATTTTTGATGTTTATTAGGATTTGGGGAGGATTGTAGCAAAGTCTGCCAAGGTGGTCTGGTCCAAGGGTACTCCAGCTGAGCTCTGACCTAGGTTCAGATCTCTCTGACGGCTTTTCTTGTCTTCATTTTTCTGATAAGCCACTCAATACATACTCCTTGGATTAAACTGCGTTTCATTCAGACATACTAACATTTCCTGTGCATTAGCTGCATTCCTGCATATATTAGCATAGTTTTATAGCTATGTTTCCTCAAAAAATTTTCTTTGGCTGACTGACGAGACCTTCAAGTGCCTTTCTACTTGACAGTTTCATGAGTTGTGGAGCCCTTACCATATGCACTATGTCAGTGTTACCGGAATCTCAGTGTTACCGGAATCCAGAAATGAACAAGATGTGGTCCCTGCCCTCAAGATATTTACAATGCAGTTCTTTTTTCGTTTTGTTTTTTTTACAGGGACACAGAGAGAGAGTCAGAGAGAGGGATAGATAGGGACAGACAGACAGGAACGGAGAGAGGTGAGAAGCATCAATCATTAGTTTTTCGTTGCTGTTGCGACACCTTAGTTGTTCATTGATTGCTTTCTCACATGTGCCTTGACCGCGGGCCTTCAGCAGACCCAGCAACCCCTTGCTGGAGCCAGCGACCTTGGGTCCAAGCTGACGAGCTTTTGCTCAAGCCAGATGGGCCTGCACTCAAGCTGGCGAGCTCGGGGACTCGGACCTGGGTCTTCCACATCCCAGTCCAACGCTCTATCCACTGCGCCACCGCCTGGTCAGGCTACAGTGTAGTTTGAGGAGAATTCTAAAGGAGACCAATATTAGCTAGAGTGTAGGCGGCGCTTTCAGACAGTATGGTATGCACCAAAGGCTCCAGGGTTTAGGAAGAGGTTATCTTTCAGTAGAAGGGAATCTGAAGGGTCCAGGGAAGAAGATGTAAGAGACAAATATGATTTCAACAGGCAAAAAAGAAAGGAAGAATGGTGGAGATATAGACAGAGAAGAGTAAAGATCAGGGAATACTATGAACAAAGGCATGAAGTTCACAATGAGCCATGTCGGCCCTTATCTCTTATCATTCTCTGCCTCTCAAAATCAGCTCTAGCCACACAGCCTACTCTCTTGTTCCTCCAACTCACCAAAGTGTTCCTGCCTCTGGGCTTTTGCTTTTGCTATTCCCACTGACTGGAGCACTTGTTTGGATCTTCCCTTGGCCTGTTCCCTTCCTATAGTCTTACTCAAGTGTCATCTTCTCAGAGGGATTTTCCTTCATCTCCCTAAGGTACAGCCCCTCCCCTATCTCATCCTTCTCTGTCTCCTAACCCTGCTTTATTCTTTTGTATTGCCCTTATCACAGCCTGGCCTGTACTATAAATCCATTCGCTTATGTGTTGATTGCCAGCCTCTTTTGCTTTCATATGATCTCCTAAAGGGCAGAGACTTTGTCATGATCACTTTTGTAAATCCTAGTTAGTTCCTGGAGGGTACTCAATAAATATGGGATCTGTGTTATGGGGAAATGTAGGAAATGTTGGGAAGAGGAAAATGGTAAACATGGTGAGGTCATATGCAATAATAAATCTAAGAGTAGGTTGGGGCCAGACTTTTGAATGACAGACTGAATTTAGGTTTTATGCTAAAGTGAATATAACTATGAGAAAAATAGACTGTCTGGATGAGAGGTGCAGGATAGGGAGGACTGAGGTAAGGAGACAATACACTCATCAGGCATTTAGGAAAATGGGGCAGCCATTATGCACCAAGGACTATACTTAGTGCTGAGGATACCAAGATGACATTCTAGGTAGATCTGTCATTACTAAAGATATGGTGGAAAAACCACAGTCATTTGAGGTACTGCCAGTCATTCCTTATGACTGGGAGTACAGGGGCCATGTAGGAGAATGGCAAAGATTTAGACTTAAGTAGTAGGCAGTGTGGAGCACGGACATCTGGCATGCCACGTTACAAGAGCTTATGAGTTTTTTCTGGAGCCCCTGAGAAGAATATGAGGCTAATCCATTGGCAGCATGTCATTTCCTTGATCAACATGATTGATGAGACTTATTTGACTGTCTAGGAATGTTTCTCTTTCCTCCCTTAAAGTTCCATGTGCATCCCTTCCAAAGCCACATGCTCAATCAAAAAAGTTGGATGACTCCCCGGAGAGCGTAGGGCTGTTCTTCAGTCAAGAATATGGAGTGATTGTGTTTCCCCACTGAAACCTTTATTCTCATGGTTCTCAAACCTTAGTGTGCAGCTGAACCACCTGGAGGGGTTATTAATGCACACACTGCTGGACTCCCAGTCCCAGAGTTTTAGTTCATCTGGGGAGGGGTCAGAGAATTTGCATTTCTAACATATTCTCAGGAGTTGTTGGTACAGCTGGACTAGGACAACACTTTGGGAACTACTGCTTTAGTCATTGAATTTCTTATCTATGTTAGGCACCAGGGATACCAAACAAATGTGTCTCCATCTGAGATATCAAAGAGACAATGTCCTAAGAGAGGAGATTGGCATGTAGAGGGGTGCCATCAGGGCTCATGGCAGCCATTTGCCTTCACTGGGTCGCCAGTGCTGTCTTCTACAGGCTTTGCTCAGACCTGGGATACAGCAATCACTAGACAGTTTCAGGGTTCTTTTAGTTGTAAGAAACAAATAGCCACTCAAATATAATTTTTTAAAAGTTAGCTCTATTAACAGTAATTAACATTTATGGACCATGTATCATGTGCCGGCATTATATATCTGTTATTGAATTTAATCCTCACAACAACACTCCGAGGTGAATGATAACCATTATCTCATTCTATAGATGAAAGAACTAAGGCTTAGAAAAGAACACAATTACTGGCAGAGCCAGGATTCCATCCCAGGCAGTCCAGTTGAAACTTAGGTCTTTCTCTTCATTTTCCTTCCTCGGCTCTCCATGGCACTGACCCTTGCCATTGTGATCTGATTGGCCCAGTTTAACTTTTCACACCTGGTAATTCTGTTGATAGGCTGTCCTTTGGTCCAGTCAGGCATGGCCAAGAAGTCATAGGATTAAAAACATGTCCAGGACATATGTCTATGCTATCAGTAGGGTCCGTGGAGCGAAGGCATTTCCCCCTTTTAAGAGGTTAGGTAAGAAGGGAAGATTTCTTTAGAAAGGAGCACCAGTGAAGTGCATACCCCAACATAATATTGAGTTGAAGAACTTTGTCCTGCTGAGCAGATGTTGTGTAAATTTGCTCAGTGGGTCTGCTGATCTTTTCAGACATGTCCATTCTCAGCATTTCCCCTTCTTCCAGATCAAATTTTTTATGCTAATTACCTATTACCAGTCCATGCCTTCAACCCAATATACTGGCTTTAAGAAAAAAAAAAAGAAAACATTTTTTGTCCAGTACCAGATAACTGTCTGACTCCTCTTTGATCTGATTTTTCTTTATACCCACAATTACCCCTAGAGTTTCTCTTCAGGGGAGAGAGAGGTCTCTTCTGTTAATCTGGAACTCACTACCAACTCTAAAAAATTATTATTTGATAAGATATGAGGTCTAAAATTACCTGTGTGTAAGTCACCTCTTATGCAGGGACATATGACAGGCACCCTAGCACAGATTATACCCCACGACCAGCCTTTATTTACCACTGCTTAAGACTAGACAAGCCAAGATGGCAGCTAACAGAAATAACGGCAATATTTGCATTGGAGAACTCTGTGTCTGTTGGTTACAGCTTTTCCATTATTTATGATATTCTTGAGCAATATTACTCCTACACTCAGGAGAGGGTCTGAGTTTTATGGGTTAAGTACAAGAACATGTGTTTGTGTGTGTGCATGCCTGTGTGAGTTAGGGAGGGATTTCTGTTTTTTAATTGAAGACAGTGAGTTCTTTATAGGTTCTGATGTTGATTGTCTTGACCATGTTTCTATGTAATGGCCCCATAAAAGCGTTAAGAGAACCTAAATTTCTTGGGAGTATTACTTCCAGCTACAGAGGATGGATGACAGCTTAGTGGGCCAGGGATTTGTTTTGTTTTTAAATATAGTACATAGATAATGTAAGCTAGAAAAGTGCCAAAATAAATGACTTCTGAGTTGAATAACAAGGAGAACAGTCCCCCAAGAGAGCTCTCAACCAGATATGGAATATATGATTGAAATCCTTAAGGCATAGCCCAGGAAACAAACACCAGTGAATGAGGGGCTGCCAGAGCCCAAGGGTGGAGCCAAGGCCCAGTCAGGAAGAACCTCCTTGCTCCTTCAAAAACCAACCTAGAACCAAGGGAAACAGCTTGTACTCTGATGTAATAGTATACAGTTCAGGTAAATTAACAAAAAAGAAACCTGTCTTAGAGTCATTAGACTCTTAAGATCCTTGATGACGAGGATCTTGTTCTGTCTCCCTTGTTCCCTGCTGGGTCCCCAGAGTCTAGAGCAGTGCCTGGTAATAGTAGTTACTCAATACATATTTGGTAAATGAAAAAGGCACCTATAGCCACAAGGTGGGGCAAGCAAGGAGTTGTTTAAATCTTTAGACCTGTAGTCACCAAAGAGAAGCCTGAAACTGATGTATCATGTATGACCCAAAGTTCCTTCAAAGTACAGGCAGCCTTCACTGTGCACCTGCACTGACTGTGTGGTAAACAACTGTGGGTAGCACAGGGCAAGTGGCAGGAAAGGAGGACCAGAAGCCTAGGAGCTGTGCCTTTGAAGGAGACATTTCCTGCATTCACACAAAAGTGGTGACTGAAGTAGTTTAGTATGATTAACAATAGGGATGTTTATTAGCTATTTACTATCTACTAAGTCCTGTGCTAGGCAGATGCTCAGGATAAAGAGATAAAAACTACAATCCCTGCTCCTCAGGACACGCACAGTCAGGTAGGTGGTGGTGGTGGGCATCATTATGGATGAGCAAACAAAGCATGTGATGATGGCTCTAGGGTCAGCATACGGAGGCATCCTGGTCTAGGGATGGCAGCTCTCTAAGAAGGCTTTCCAGGAAGGAGACACTTGAGCTGGATGTTGAAGGATTGGTAACCATTCCCAAGAGGAGAAGAGGAGGGGAAGGTGCTATAATGGACTAGAGACCAGGTGTTATGGGAAATTTATAAGAAGTCCACTATGGCTGACATGGAAGTGAGTGGCAAGAGGCTGGGCTGTAGAGAAAGGTGGGGGGCGAGGTGGGGGGAGGCTGGGAAAGGTCTTGTCCAGCATGCTAGCCAGTTTGGGTTCTTTCCCTAAGATGAAGGGGAGCCATGGAGCCACTGAAACAAGAAAGTGATGGGGTCCTTTTGTCATTCAAAGTGTTCCTCAGGCAGCAATTCACAGGTTAGGCAGATGGAGATGAAACTGGAGAACTAGGGTTTGGATCTCTTTAAAGGGATGTCCCTTTGCATGGGGCTGTCTCTAAATTTCTTAGGGCAGCAGACACTTCATAATCAGCTTTTACTGTTCCAAAGCCTGGGTGGCCAGGTGTGGTTGGGATTTCCACCTCATCAACCTGGGAGAGATGTCTTTGGTGCACAAGGCTTCTGAGTAGCATCAGGCGAGCTCTCAATTTATCGAGGTGCAATACAGTTAGAAATGACTATCTGTAATTCTTTGCTAGGTAGTGAGAGAAACTGTCCAGGGATTTAAAGTACTCAACAGCACAATGAAAATAAGTACATTTTCATGTTCCTTTGCTAGTGATTATAATAATAATAATAACATAGTATAGTGCCTCTTAGTATCAGGCACTATACTATGAATGAAAAACTCTAACAGCTTTGCAGGGTTTAGTTATTACCCCCATTTTGCAAACAAAGAAACTGAAGCACAGAGTGTTTACATAAGTTGATGATGATCCCCTAACTGCTGATTAGTTGGTATTTAAACCTAGGGAGTCTGGCTCAGAGGCTGCGTTCCTGATCAGTACCCTGCACTCAGCCATACCAGGTGATAATAGAGTGACCTCACAAAGCCTGTGATCACATATTTCTGTCCTCGCTAGAGTAGAGAGGATTCCTTGCTTCAGTGTGATTACTGTGGTCATTTCTTTGTATTCCCCCTGAAGTCTCGTTACAGGTGGACATTAGAGAAAGAGTGTGTTTGAGCAGCAGATAAAGCACTGCATTTGGAATTTGGAGACTGTGTCCAAGTGCCAGCTTGGCCACAGAACTATCTGTTGTTCTGAACAAGTCAGTTAACTTCTCCGGCCTCGGTTCCCTCAGCCCACATACAGAGGGGGCACATTGTGTGATGTCCTCAAAGGGCAAGTTGGTATTTTCTCTTTAAACCTTCAGACAGACTTCTCTGCTTACCTTTTAAAGATGAACAAAGCAAACCGCAGGCTGGACCAGCCCCCCTCTGAGCACTTTGGTACATCTCTTTGTCACTCTTGTATTAGATATCTAGAGCAGCAATCGTCACAAATTTTCAATCTACAACCCATCATTTTGGGAATTACCCCAAAATAAGTAAAGCTGTTTGTTATCTGTAAAATACAGTGCTACTATACTCTGAAGTTATATAAAACACACCAAAAATAGATAGTGTTTTTTAAAAAATATGAGATAGGTTCTCATATTTTCTTCCCACACCCCAGTGAGTCATCATACAGATGCCTGTCGCTGATGTCAGGGGGGAATTCAGATTTTTCCCTACCGTGTTGTCATTGCAGAGCTCTTTACTGTCCCGAGAAGAACGAGGCTGAACCCCAAATGTAAGCATTGGCTTCAGTCTTGCCGTTGTTCATTCATTCAGTTACAGAGCATCTATAATGTGAAATGCTGCTGGCGGGGTGTTCATGGGTAACAACAGTAGTGTCAGGCTTGGCCTCTGCCCTCCAGAACAAGACAGCTAACTCAACTTTTGTCATCTTTACCTAGTGGGAACCCTAGAGTCCCTGCATACTATAAGGCAGCTAAACCTTACACCTAAACTGTCTATATGTGTTGTACTACAGTGGCGAGGACAGGAAGAGATAAGAAAATAAGGAAGGCTCAGAATAGGAGACCCACACAGATGAAACAGTTCAAGTCCCACTCTAACACAGCACCTATGACTTGTCACAATGAAGAAGGCAGATTTTTCATGTCCCAGGCACTCCAGGAAAGAAGAGAGCATCATGATCTTCTGGTGGCTTGGGCCACCATCTTAGGATGTCAGGGCAGAGCAAGGATGGACTCCCCGATCAGTCTGTCCTAAATCCTGGTATATGCAGAACTCTGGATCTCAGCCGACAGACAGCCTCCATCGCGGGGTTAGCCCCACTCATAAAGTGGCAGGCTATGTAAATCAGCCTGTGTTTCACCGAGAGCTCACCAGGCTGGCCCGGGTTGCTTGGTGTAGTTTAGCACCTGTGGTGGGTGACTGTTTCTCTTGGCCAGCTGTTTAATGAGCACCAAATCAGATAGACTGCGCTTGGCTTCTATGCTCTCTCCAGACACAAACAATTAAGCACATCCTGCTGGAATGATCATGTTAGGGAACCTGGCTTTCCTGTGCTGATCATCTAGTTTCTCTACATCCCCCCACCCCCGGGAGGGTGTTAGAGTTTGGAGAGATTATTGAAGCATCCTTGAGAAGTTGTTAACCCTTAAAATTTAGCTTTTTATCACTAAATGTATTCACAAATGGTTTGCAGCCAAAGCCTTACTATCTTTGGCAGTATTAAATAATGATCAAAATCATGATTTTATTAATTTTGCCTAATACTTAGCATTGAGCTAGAGAAGTAGGAGATTGTAATTCATGATTTCTTTTCTGGTTTTGTAACCAACTGGCACTCTCAAGTTGGGGTAATAACCTTGCCCTCCTTAGTTTATGCATTTGGGGCCCGGGGTAAAGTTGCCCATGCCTCTGGTGAAACTCAGGACAAAGTGCACCATGACTTTACGGACACACTGTAGTTGGGTTTCAGACTTTGTGAGAAATCATTTCTCTTCATGAGAAGGTCAGCTGAGACTAGCATGATTGATTCTGGACATGAATTCAACAAGCCCAGGTTGAACAGTTCTCCCAGAATAAGTCATCTAAAATCGGTATGTGTGACCCAGCATGGCCTTCGACTATGATGGCATGGAGGAACTATAATCTCAATCTCTGGGCCTACTGATAATCATCCTTGCATTTCTAAGTGTACCTGGAGTTTGTGATAAGCATGTATTTGGGAAATCTTTGAAAACACTTAAGTTCGTAATGCTGTTTACTTTGGAGGATGTACTTACATCTCCTTAGTGATCGAAGTCCAGTGGGAAGGGCCTGGTGGAGAAAGAGCAGGTGAGTGTGTGTTGCTTACTGCAGGACAGATTATGGTGTGCCAGGTAACGATTACACCATCAGGAAAGGAATCTAGAAAGGCGAGGGGACTCATGAGAAAGGAGGTAACTTCTGTTGACAAGTCCCCATTGTTCAGACTCAGTGGGGATGAGAAAGGAAATCCAGAAACCTACATGACAGCTTTTCTTGGACTGGCTGAAAATATTGATTTTTTTTTTTTCTAGCTGGAATTTGACAGGGTCAGTTCATGTCTGGGTTTTCAGCACTTAATACAGGGCCCTTTTGTCTTGGGAGGCGGCTGGACTGGTTTTTCCTCCAGGCAGGTGCACAGAGGGCGTTTATTGTAGCCTGAAACACAAACACTGAACCCCTAGGCCCTGATCCACATGCTCTCCAGCGTGGTTCAAGGAAATAAAGTGAACAATGTCTCTTGCAACAGGCAAGCACTGTAAATGCCACTCCTGAATGAAATATTTCTTAAAACTTTGTATCCGTAACTTGATCGTCTCTTAAAACTTAATTATATGTCAGGGGAAAGGAAGCTATTGGCTCCTCCAGCTGTCCAGGTTGAACAAGAGCGCACAATGGAGCATATCCGATTCGCGGCCCTTACTTAGGTAATCAGATTAATATCTCCTGAATTGAATTTACCCTTTTGATACGGAGTCTTTCAGCTGCCTTGTTTCACATCTCAAATTCTGACAAAGCTGCGCGGCCTTTGAGTAATTTCCCTGAAATCTATATGCGGGAAGCCTGTGCTCTTTCGAGCACTTTTTAGGACTTGTACCAATTAAATCTGTTTCTGGCACACTTTTAATGGCATACTTTCCCCTGAGTCAACAACTGCTCCAAAATCTGAGGTCATTTGTTTAATTTAAAAGCAAAGGTTATGAAACAACCATTTCAGGCTCCACCAGCCAAGCCCCTGTGGCTTTGAAAGCGGTGATGAGACAGGGGAAGGCCAATAAAGTGGATTTCTTACACACAAAATAAATTAATTATCGTGTTTCTGTGAAGTCGGTATGAGGCCAGGTTGGCCCGCACTCTCCCTGCCAACCTTGCTGTCCCTTTCTCTTCAAACACATCCTCTCCTCCTGAGCCTTTCATACCCAGGATTGAAGTTCACCCTTTCGCTGTTGTTTTTGCAACACAAACATCTGGACTGGATTTTTGTCAGCTGGAGTTGAGCGAGAACTGTAAATGATGCAGTGATTTTTTTTTTCACCCTTATTAAATTTATTTATAGCCGGTCTAAAGCCAGGAAACATGTTTCTAAATGGCTGGAGCCCTTGATTGGAGGTTCTCGAGGAAATACAGTGGATGGTATTTCCCCCCCTGCTGTTTCTAAATAATATCAAGGGTAGAATTACATAATTCCTCATTTTATTTATTTTTTCTCTGAAGGACCCTTCATGAGGACATTTTGTGCATCAGAACGCTTCCATGGTAATAGCTTATCCGATACGCCTTGTTTTCTGTCAGCGGGAGAAAGGAGAATGACTCTGGCATTTCTGAAAAACTGCAGCAAAGAGAATGAGTTTCTGGTTGTCGGAGACATGAACCAGTGGTTCGGGTGTTTCCTTTTAAAGGACACAACTTGGATTCTATTCCTACCTTTCCCACTTAACAACCTCTAAAATCTTAAAGTTGCCAAGTCTTAAAGAATCTCATTCATTTTCTCATTATTTAAGATAATAAAAGGCTCCACAAGGGACTTACTAAAATAATTTATAAAATTCTTTGCTGGACCCTTAGACCTTATTAAATAACAATGCCTTAGGCTTTATATAATTAAAGAAACAAAACCTTCTAGAGGGGGCTGAGTCAGATGATGGTTTTTTTGAGGTCCCTTTATGATTTGAGATTTTTTTTTTTTTAATTTCTTTCACTATCATTGGAAGGGAAGGAGGGAGGGAGGGAGGGAGGAAGAAAGGAAGGAAGGAAGGAAGGAAGGAAGGAAGGAAGGAAGGAAGGAAGGAAGGAAGGAAGGAAAAGAAGGAAAGGAAGGAAAGGAGGCTCTTTGGGAATGAGGTTTGCTACCCACAAGCTTTTTCTTCTCCACAGAAGAGCCTGTCCTGCTTCCTGTCACCCAAGTCAGTCATCCTCAGCCTGAACAATGGAGTTTAATGTTCTCCATCTTGCTAAGGGCTAGTCTCTGTTGTTATGAAAGTGAATTGAAACCGAATGCACTTTCTATTGGAAAAGCTGCCATTGATCTCAGCTCATAGACAACACTAAGAGGGAAGGCTCTTACAGACAGAGGGAGGGAGTCCTAGTGTCTTATCATCCCACCAGCTGTTTGACTGGTAGACCCATGAACATACTGTTGATGCAGCATTACTCCACTTTATGATGTTCCTGGGTCACTTGAAGATTGGTGTTTCATTTTTAGTCCTTAGAAATGTTAACAGATCATTTAGTGAATTGTTTTTTTAATAGACTGGGGAAGCTATTCTTACAGCAAGACCCTTCTTTAACTAAGAGAGCATAAAAAATTGGTCATGCTCTCCACCAAGAAGGGCAGCTGTTTTGTCCTTCTGATAGGCAGTGTTTGAGGCACAGTGGCCTCATCAAATGTGGGTGACTGCCACCCTCTTTCCAGTTATTACAGGTAAAGCCAAGTCAACGGCCCTGATACTGGCAGTGAAGTGAGCCACAGAGAGCTCATTGCTCATTACAAGTATCACGATGGAGAGCTCTGGGTCAGAAATGGCAGGTCGAGGTAAAGAGCATTTATTTTAAAGTAGAAAGAAAGAAGAATCTCTCTCGTACAGGGCAAAGATGTATCCAGCTGGACATTAAGCAACACTGCATCTCGCAAGATTTTAAAACCAAATAATTCCTGCTAGTGTAGCTATTATTATGTTTGGAGATGAAAATCAGAGGTGGATGGAAGAGCCCGGGTACTAGCTGCTGCAGCCCATTCCACGCACAGGCTTGGAGCTCTCAGTCTGCACCTTCCACGATATTTTCCTAACAACAATAACAGTAACGAAGCCAATAATCACTTTTACTAAATCCCCCTAAAGAAGCATCCTTAAGCACATTATTATTTGCTGTGAACCATTCTAACTTATGGTAGTGTCAGGCTCTGCCTGAGATGTGGGGAAGGAACTGACAGAACCGCTGGTGTTGGACGCTAGCAGTTAGTTCCTCTGACCACAAAAGATGAATAATCATAGGAAATGGTTATTCTAGATGTGATGCTTAGGGGATTTTAAAAGAAAGTGATGTTATCTATGAGGAATATTCTTAGATATATCAGCAGGCTATACATAAGTCAGTTTAACTGATTATCATGGGAAAATATAATTTGATTAATATGAAGATTTTTTTTTAATAAGATGTTATTTGGTTCTGCTATATTTTATGTTAGTTTGGAGCCATTGTTAGGCATGGACATTGTTTAGGTTATATTTCCATTCTTTATAATTCAAGGCCTTAGAAGTAAATTTGTTTTTTATTTTTGTTTTTGTTTTCCAAGTGAGAGGAGGGGAGATGGAGAGACAGACTTCCACGTGCGCCCTGACTGGGATCCACCTGGCAACCCCCATCTGGGGCCATACTCACAACTGAACCATTTGTAACTCCTGAGGCGGAGGCTCTACCGAGCCATCCTCAGTGTCTGGGTTTAATGCACTTGAATTAATCAAGCCATGGCTGAGGGAGGGGAAAGAGGGAGGGGTGGGGAAGCAGATGGTTGCTTCTCCTGTGTGCCCTAACCAGGAATCAAACCTGGGACATTCACATGCCAAGCCGACACTCCACCACTGAGCCAACTGACCAGAGCTGAAGTAAATTTGTTTGTAATCGATCAGTTGTGAAACTCCGTGAGGATGGCCGTATCTCTCCTGTGTGAAGTCCTCCTCTCCTCTACAGCTGGTGGGAGTGACAGCAGGTACCCTGTTCCTCTGGGCTGCAAGGAATCACATCAAAATTTTGTGGGCTGTTTGCCCCTCTGGCACTCAAACCCAGTGTTCTCTGATCACCTGATGAATTTTTGAATGTCTTACTTTTTCATCCTCTGTGCTTGTGCTTTATACAAAGTTAGGAAGCCTGTGAACAACTTCACAGGTATAAACACAACATGCTGGAGAACTCCATGCTGTTGTCAGGACTGTCACAGGTCTGAGTGTTGAGGTGGGACCTGTCGGGCCGGAGGTGACGGGGGTGAGGGCAGAGTCTCTAAAAAGCAGATCAGTTTCTCTCCAAAGAAAGCCAGTCTGTGTAAAACAAAAATCTACTCCACAGAGCTGTTCATTTGAACCAGGGTCCAGCCTTTTTCTCTTGCTTTTTCTCATTCAGCCCCTCAACGGCCCCTTCACTTCCTGTCTCACAGATTTTCCCAGGACTGCAGTCATGGCGTACCACCCCTGTGGAGGGTGTGTCGGCCATGTTCTCCCAGCAATCTGACAGTGTTCGCTGCCCTGGAGATGAACCTGTTTAGGTAGTTGCCTCGTACCTCCACATACCCCATCTTTCCAGCCCTGTACACCTCATCTTTGTGTGGACGAAACTCAGAAAGTTCCCACTAGTGGGGGAATGCAGAGTAAAGTGTTGATACCAGGGCTACTTTAACTGTAGTCCAACATGTAATCTAGTAAAAAAGAAAAAAGAAAGGAAAACCAACAGAATTAACTTTAACAGACTACCCTTAGGCAGCTTTGTCTGAGGAGGAAATAATTGCAGAAGAAATGAGACTTAAGTAGGCCATTTGGGAAGCAGGCAATGACCATTGTAAAGCCTTGAAACTCTAACATGTGTGCGTGCTCTTTTTCCTCCTCGTCTTGCAAAAGATAATGGTTTGCGTCAAGAGAAAAATCAGGAAAAAAGCCTTTTTTCATTTTCAGGAAATCTGGCCACTGTGTTCTGCAGCCAGTGATAAATGACAATGCCACCAGCAGTGACCTGGGACATCCTGAATTCTTGCTCTTGTGAAGAGCTGGCATTCTCTTTTCAAAGGGTATCCTGTTCCTATTGCGGCCCTCATGCTATCTCAGCTCGAGATCGTCTTTTCCCCTGTGTTATCATACTTAAAATAGCATGAGTGCAGGTCCAAAGGCTCTACACATAGACACTGATGTCATCTGGCAGGGGAGCAGGATGAACAAAGAAGGTAACCGGATATGGTCCCCCAACATATTACAATTCAGCAAATTGACCGAAACTCAACTGGTAGTTCAACTCGTGTTGTATAAATCAAATATTATTTTGTCTATTTGTGGGGGCAACTGAGAACTGTCCATCCACACAAGCCCGAGTCCATGTAGAATATTAGCACCATGGTGGAGAAATGTGGTGTTTAAAAAAAATAAGTCCTGGTGAAAGGTGCTATACCCAGGAGTGAGTCATGCACAGGACAGCGCTTTCTGATTATGAAGATCAATCTGCTTAGTCCTCACTGACTCATCTAAATAAGTGGGAGGAGCAATAGGACGTTCCCCAGAGCCTCCCCTTGCTTTGTATCCCTACATGTTTAAAGCAGAACAGAGAACCACTCCGCACGGTCTTCCCATTGAAAACATGCGGTGAGCTAGAGTCCAGTGGAAGAAGACTCTTGCTTTCCTCTCCAGCCATCAAGGCAAGGTTGGCAGGAAGGGCTTCACAGGCAATGCTGACCCCTCAGTCTTAAACCTGGAGTCATCTGAGGGTGGCTGGGTCAACAAGTACACCTTTTCTTCCCCCTGAACCAAGGCAGCTGGAATTTAGAAGGGATGTGGTAGGGATGGAGGAAGACCAATTGTAGAAACCATGTGAATAGTTCTCAAAGCCTGATGAAACTAGAATGTCTTGTTAGCAGTCGCTTCCAGTTTGTGGATTTTGTCAGCAGCAGCATCCCCAAGCTTTTCTTGTTTTCCCGGTTTCTTTCTCTTTTTTAAAATTATTATTCAGTGAGAGAAGGGGAGGCAGAGATTCAGACTCCTGCATGCACCCCAACTGGGATTTACCTGGCAAGCCCACTGGGGGGAGGGTGATGTTCTGCCTATCTGGGGTGTAGCACCATTGCTCAGCAACCAAGCTTTCTTAGTGCCCGAGGCAGAGGCTCAGCAACTGAGCTCTTCTTAGTGCCTGAGGCAGAGGCCATGGAGCCATCCTCAGCACCCGGGCCAACTCACTCCAGTTAAGCCAAGGAGAGGAAGAGAGAGAAAGAAGCGAGAGGGGGAGGGGTGGAGAAGCAGATGGGCACTTCTCCTGTGTGCCCTGACCAGGAATTGAACCCAGGATATCTACACACTGAGCCAATGCTCTACCACTGAGCCAACTGGCTAGAGCTTGTTTTCTCTTCTTCTGATTGTTTGATTCTGAAGTATTAGTGGAAGATAATGTCTTCTTTTCTATCTGAAGAATTAGTGGAAGATAATGCATTGCTACGAGCCATTTGGATAGTACTGAAAATATTAGGAAAGAAACAGAGGGAGGAGCCATTGTTAACAAAATAGCCTGGTTATAAGTATTGAGCTTAGAGGAGAAGAATTAAGGCCACTTAGTCTATCTATGCAAAATACTTTTGTTATATTAACCACAGAAAAAGCCCTTGCTTGGGATGTTTTGAGGAGTCAGAACCTGGAGGAGGTTTCAAGGTCAATGGTTGCTGCTTTCCAGCACGGCATCAACCACCGAATGTTTATAACTTCCCAAGTTTAGAGGGAAAGGGAATGATAAGAGTTTTGAGGTCTTTCCCGGTTTTTTATTACAAACATTATTTTAGTTTCCAATAGGCGATTACAGCTGTGGTTGCTTGTACCTGGTAAATCCTGATCTTCTGTGTGAATCGCCCTGCATGCATGCGGGGGGCTTTCCATCTGCCTCCTTTGTGACTCTCTTCTCCTTTCTGTGCCTCCAAACTTGGACCCCAAAGAGGGGTACAGCAGCTGAATGTCATGCTCTTGGGCCTTGGCCCAGACATGCATCTTTCTGGAAGGATGACTGAATCCCGTTCTTAAGTCTAAAGTTCCCCCTTGATTAGCAGCTCCTTTTGTTTGTTGTTTTTAACGGCATCTCTGTGTTTCATGAGTAGCTTACAGGGATGTGTTTGAGAGCTCCTTCCAGCTGGGAAGCTGCCCAACTCCCACCAGCTGAGTTGGGGGACGGCTTCCCTTTAGTTCCGCTGCTGCCTGTGGACTACAAGGACTCCACTTCCAGCCCTGGCCACAGTGGCCCTTGTCTGCTGTGCAGACTTGGCTCTGTTCTCTGGGTTTTCATTCTCCAGCCATCTGGGCATTTTGAGCACCCCTCTTATCTTAGTACCTTGGCACTCAGGACCACATGCCATCCTATCATAGAGAGGGGAACAAAGAAGTCCTTCACTGTTGGCCTGCAGTTCCCCAGGAGCCATCATAGGTTGAGTGACAGTCAAGGAGATTATAGGGGTCGGGGATAGGTCTGGAGTGATGTAAATGGTTTTGCTGATAGAAGACAAACTGAATGGCATCACAATAGCTAGAATTGTTCGATACCAGGATTCCTAGTGACTAGTTTTCTCCTTTTTCTCTTGACTAATGGAGGAGCAAGAAGATAAAGACCCCTGTGGCCTATGATCGCTGTCACCGCTCAGGCCTGGCAGCCTAAGCCTAGGGGCTAGCAAGGGCTGTGTGCTGGAGGAGTGACTATGGCTTCCTAATAAGAACCACTAGCTTTTAAAATTCCTCCTTCTACCTATTCAGTTTCCGATTTGGAGAGGATTTGATCAGAGTCATTCTATCTTCAGAGAAGTGTCTGGAAAGAGTAGTCCAAGAGTGCTGACAGCAAGCTCCCTATCATCATTCTGCCTAGAGGAAAGTAAGCATTTGATCAAAGGACAGTTTCACTGTCCAGGTTGCCCCCACTCCACTGTGTCCTCTCTTGTCCCTACCCTGCAGCCTTCTGACCCCTGTGCCCTCATTCAGCTCCGTTACCCTGTGCAGACCTCTCAGAGGTGGTCACCAAGGCATCGCCAGCCAAAGAACATGCAGCCCAACAGCATTAAGTCATTTCCATTGGGTGGAGCTGTAGCGTCTTGAAAGGCAGACCTAAAATTCTTGCCCCTCTTCAGAGAATCTGATTTCACATTTGGCCGCTGATCACTTGGTTACTGGCATTCATTCATATATGGAAAGCCCAAAGCTTTCACACACTTGAATCTACAGAGCCATAGAATATTAACAAGACATGCCTTGATTATGGAAACAAGAAGGTGAGGCAACCTTAT
Organism: Rhynchonycteris naso; assembly: GCA_037038555.1. Classification (NCBI taxonomy): domain Eukaryota; kingdom Metazoa; phylum Chordata; class Mammalia; order Chiroptera; family Emballonuridae; genus Rhynchonycteris; species Rhynchonycteris naso. Next base: position 31,650,567 of record CM072999.1, on the reverse strand, counting down.
TTCACACGGAAACGGGTGGGTATATGTATTTATTTATGTTTTAATACTTGAGAACAGCAGAGACACAGGGAGGGTCAGAAATCCCTTCAGGGTCATCCAGCGAGCCCAAGTTTTGATCCTCTGGTCCCTATGACAGGCAGTAGTGATCACTTTCCTGTAGAGCATGTGACCAATGTAACTGGAACTGTGGGTTCCAAATATGACTCCCTCACCCCACCTACTACCACCACCCTCCAGTTGCCAGAACCCAGTCGATTTTCAGTGGAACACCAGCTGATACTTTACGTGGGTCCCACTAGAAGGCCTTTCAGTCTTTGTCTCATTTTAGGTGTTCGTCTCACCCAAGAAGATAACGTCGCAAGTAAAATGAACTCCCACTAGTTTTCAGTTTCTTTCCAAGTATTACCCGTTGTCAGTCTCCAGTCCTCTGCTTGCCTGACATAAAAGAAACTATGGAGTACAGAGAGATCATTGCTCCCAATGCACATGAATGATATGCTCACCTTTCATGTGTCTGTAAATGAGTTCAGAAGGAATGCATGCTCTATGGTACACGCTAGCTCTACCACATGGTTTAAAGTAAATGGTCATTTTATTTCACAGTAGGAAGAGACACTTGGAGCAGCTTGGCAGCAGATCTGTGGCTGGGTAATTAATCTAAGAACTATAGCTTTCTTCTACATAGGAGATTAAATACCAGTCTTTGGTCAGATCAAAGTCGTCCCCTTGGACTATCTGATCTTTGCAAAAAGGCTCCATGTTGGGCCAGCACAACAATCTTTGCATGTATTACTCTCTATGTCTTTTTTTTTAAAGATGATTTTAACGTGTTTAAATAATGTCTGCCAGCATTTTTAGCACTTTAGGTCCAAAGTAAAACCTTAGTTTTACTTGCTCTGACTTTATATCAATTTCTACTACTAAAACAAATCTCCATCTCCCAGAGTTTGAAAAAAAGTGGGGCTTTTCTGAATGAGAATAGCAGCATTGCTCTTTGGGTAGCATTACAATAAACAACACCTTAGACTAATAATGGCATTTTCTTTAGGGCATTAGCACGTAGAGTTTACATAATCTCTCATTCATTTTCTTGACATATCATTGAGACAGTTTGGATCCTGGTGCTATATTCCCCATCTACAAAATGGAAAGAACCAGAGTATTAAATTCCAATTTGATGGATTATAAGAAAGAATGCAGACATTTGCATGATCTGTTTTGCCAAGATGCTGCCTAGAGCTTTTAAATTTTGTGAGTTATGCATTTCACCTACCCACGGGGGTCTGAGCAATATATACTTTGGTCCAGAGTGCAGCAGGCCCGTGGCCAGGTTGAACTGGACAAATAAATGGAACTGGTTCTAGTGTTTACCAACCTGGCACTAATTATGTGGTGGTCAAAGAAGTGTTTTTCAAATCCTGGGGAACCACCAGTGGAAATCCATTGGTGCTTTGATGGTGGCCTTTGGAGATACTTTTATAATTTGAAACCATTCTCATGGCAGGCCCAGAGAGAGGTCTACTTCAGCCAACATGCAACATGAGGCAGAAGAAATGGGGCCTTTCTAAAGGCTGACCTGACCTGTGGGTGGGCCCTCATTCACATGTTTCTAATTAGGGATGCAAGAGAGAGTAGATATTCCACGGTGACTCTCCTTTCCTTCTCGGCTATGAGGTAGAACAAGGGCGCCTTTGTGGTGACCTCTGCAAAGCTGTTTATGTTTGATGACCTGCCTGAGCACCCCTGCCAGGGGATGCTCGTCCTAGCTAACAAGGAGCAGCCATGCTGTCTGTTACTATGGTGGCCCCTGGAGGTCAAAATGAAAAATAAGATGTTTTCCCTGTTGTGGAATTGTCTCAGTCAATTTTTTCACAGATTTATTGCGGTATAATTTACATACCATAAATTCTCCCATTGTGAGTCAAATGAGTCAATGATATTTAGTAAATAGAGAGTTATATTACCATCACTACAATCCAGTTTTCGAATTTTTGAACTTTAGTTGGACTTATTTTGAGAATATCAAGTAATGATTGTAACTGGAAGGCAGGTCATGCTTAAGTACAAAATAAAAATATGAGGCTATCTTTGATTAGGGAAGAGGGCTACTCAGGAAGTCACTTAAAACAACTAAGTTTCAAGTTTCTTGAAGTACACAAAGCCTTGAGATTAGCATTTATATTTAGGAAGATTTTTAATATTTTTGCTCATGTAATGCTGTGACGTGCATGCAGGAACCAAGAAACTGTCTGCCATAGAACCTACCTCACACATCAACGTCAACTAATATTTCTTGGTTATAAAGAGAACGTGCAGAAGATGAGAACAATCGGACCCTCCCCTCATAGGGCTATAGTCCACTTTAAATGTCTCATTAGACAGTTACTTGCATGCCTGCTCATTTTCAGGTATGATGTTAGGCCCTACAGACACATATAAGAGTGTACAGTCCAGTGGCTTTTATGTAACAGATAATTTCAATATGATATCATAAATTCTGTGGTGGAGATAAGCACTGATTAGTATCAGAAAGGTCATCAACAAGGATTTCCTATAGAAGTTTTTACTAAGAAATCAAAGATGTGATTAATAATGGCATCAACCCTGCTGACATAGATTGAGTCCCTGCCCTTGGCTCCATGTGGCTAAGGCTCAGTGAGATCCAGTCCCCACCTTCAGAGGGCTTTATAATTGGTGGGGTGATAAGGCCATCACTACATAATTCTAAGTAGATGTAATAATGGTATAAAAGTGGAAAAAACAAAAGATGCTAGGACTTTAGAGGCAAAAGAGAGACCATTCCAAGGATGCCTTCTCTGTAGAAGTAGCCCAAAGGCTACTTTAGAAGCTTAAAAGGCTCAAAAGCTGAATTTGGACAAATAGGTAGAATTTTGGCAGGAACACGTGAGAGTTGGCAAGCAGTGTTGAAGAAGAAAGGCTTGGGGCGGGAGAACTCAGGATGTGTGTAGAAAACAGTGAATAATCTGAGGTGGACTGATATATGTCAGAGAGTGTAAATGATTTCTATGGCTCTGTGTCAGAACCAGGGAAGCAAAGTACATCACTAGCTCAGGACTTCTCTTGACTGCATCAGGGAAGGCTTTTAGGATAAGCAGTTCCTGTCACTCTGTTGCTTACATGTGCTATATGCCAACATGATGAGATAGTTTGTTTTCTTCGTGGCTCCACATACAACCACCACCTGTTAGGCCAAAGCAAAGCACTCATGGGTTTTGACTAGTGGTTCTTCATGATTGATTGGTTGATTGGTTTAAGTGAGAGACAGGGAGGCCAAGAGAAGATTACCACATGCGCCCTGACCAGGATCCACCCGGCATGCCCCCTACCAGGTGATTCTCTGCCCATCTGGGGCTGCTGCTCTGTTGCTCAGCAACTGAGCTATTTTAGCACCTGAAGTGAGGCCACACAGCTATCCTCAGTGCCTGGGACCAACTGCTCAAACCATTAGAGCCATGGCTGCGGGATGAGAAGAGAGAGAGAAGGGGGAGGTGTGGAGAAGCAAATGGTCGCTTCTTTTGTGTGCCCTGACCAGGAATCAAATTCAGGTTGTCCACACGCTAGGCCAATGCTGTACCACTGAATCAACCAGCCAGGGCCTCCTCATGACTTAAAAAGAAACAGTTCTTTGACCAGCAGATTTTTATGCTAGGTTGGTGAGCTAGAACCCGTTTTATTTGTTTGTCCAGCTCAACCAGGCCACAGGCCTATTGCATCCTGGCCCAGAAGTTTGATGTAATACTTTCAAGGAGATTAAAGAAAAACAACCTCTGGAAATATTGGCTGCTGATCTTTTAAGGGATAATTTCTGTACCTGAGTAGAATTAGGAAGTGGATGGGAGGACAGAGAAGAAAAAAAGAAGAATGGTACCATTTGCTAAATTCCCAGGTCTCTGCAGGGTAAGCCTATTTCTAAATATAAGGGGCTGAGGACCTTGACCCTGGGGTTGTTTTGGGATATTTTGGAAAGTAAGGAATACTGTTGGCTTTCCATCAGGAGGAAAGAACTTAGCTGGTTTTGATGCAACCAAGGAAGAGGGACTTTTGCATTTGTTTGTTTGCATGGATAGTCAGTCCACCTACTGTGTGGCCTTGTTCACAACATGGCCAATCTCTTCCTGTGGGGTCGGTGTGAATAGCCAGGCCACAGCTGTAGCTAGAGACAATGACCAGCTCTGCCGGGCATTGTGCGTCAGACCCTGAAGGTTAATTTCATAGTATTTTGTGACATTGAACCTGCCAAAGAAAATGCTACTTCATTTGGGGAAATGTAATTTCTGTTTGTGTATTTTTTTCATGAGGAATAAAGAAAGAGAGGTTTTGGAAAGACATAATGTATCCTATTGGCCTTGCTAGACAAGCTCAAAAAGCAAGAGAACAGTACTCTTATAAGCGTCATGTGTTAAACGTCAGTCTACTGATAATTACTTACATGCCACTAGAGGGGAAATCCCCTCCATTGTTCTTTTTTCTCTAGACTCAGATACTTTAAAAAAAAAACACCTTGCCTGACCTGTGGTGGCGCAGTGGATAAAGCGTCGACCTGGGAACACTGAGGTCGCCTGTTCAAAACCCTGCACTGGTCTGGTCAAGGCACATATGGGAGTTGATGATTCCAGCTCCTCCCCCCTTTCTCTCTCTCTCTCTCTCTCTCTCTCTCTCTCTCTCTCTCTTTCTCTCTCACTCTGTGTCTCCTCTCTAAAATAAATAAATAAAAAGAAATTAAAAAATAAAAAACCTGAGTGGGGACATGATAATTTTTTAAAAGCCTGTAAATTTAGTACTGTATTTGCTGAGAGGGAATAGCCCTAGAAACTGTGAGGGTGTTTGGGGTGCAGTATTTTCCAATGCAGGACTAATTATGGGTGGGAGGTGACTGCCTTGCCACTCTGCAGGTTAGAAAGGGCAGCTTCTTGGCCACTGTTTAGGGTTGCCAGATAAAATACAGAATGCCCAGTTAAATTTGCATTTTAGATAAATAAGTAATTTTTTAAGTTTAACTACATTCCAAATATTGCACTGGGAAATACTCACACTAAAATATATTCATTGTTTACCAGAAATTTTAACTGAGTGTCCTTATTTTTATTTGCAAAATCTGGTGACCCTACATTACTTCTGCAATAAGAAGGCTGCCCAACGAGACTGGGAGTTTTTATGATTACTGAAAGTCACTATGTGTTTTGAACCAAAACAAAACAATATGGGAGATAAAACTGAAAATAGAATCAGGTCAGTCATACAAAGGCGAAAGGAGCCCTTTCTCATTTCTTTATCTCTGTACAGTGAGCTCCGAGGATTCATTTCTATTGGGAGTGGCCCTTCTAGGATCACTCTTGCTCAGTCATACTTTGTAGAGCACCTGGATGGCTTCTTTGTTCCAGCTTTAACTCAGATGACCAGGTCAAAACTGGGGCTCCCTTTAAATGCAAAATACTTACCTTAGGGTAGCTTTGGATCCTCTTGAATTCTCTCTCCTATAAATTTCCTATTTGGTTTAATGCAGTTGGGACTGACTAGGCGTGCCTGAGAATAATAATAGCTATCATTCACTGGGTGTCTATTATATGCTAGTGCATTACTACATTACGTACATCCACCTACATGAGTTCATATTGCTCCTAACAACCCAATGAGACAGGTACTGTTACCTCCATTTTACAAATGAGGAAATGAAGGCCCCAAAAGATTAAGTAACTTGATGCAGGTTACAGAACCACTGAAATGCAGAGCTGGGATTAGCACTCAAGTCAGTCTGACTCCTAAACCCCTTTGCTTAGCCACTGCGCCCATAGTGCCCTTACAGACGGGCTCTTCTGCTCTCTACTCCCTCCCCAACCGCTCCCACCCCAGTGGACCTGGCAGTGTAATGATCCTTTCTCTCCTTGTTTCTCAGTGGCTAGAATCACTAGAGAACTTTCCATCTATATTTGGCCCTAAGTAGTCTTTGTCCACATAGGTCATGCAGCATTGCGATCACCTCAGAGCTTTGGGCACTGGAGTGTTGATTTTGGACGCTTTCTATTTTATATAAAAATGGTTAAACTAATGGGGACAGAAATCCCAGGAACTTTATTACAACATTTTAAAATGTGTCATCATTTTAATATTTTTAAAGAGCCTGAAGAGACTTTCAAGCATTAGACTGTAAATAGCTAACAGCGCCAAGATGAGCTTACATAGGAATCACATGATTGTTCCAAAATGGCTGTTTGTCTGAATTCTGCAGAGCCGCTGAAGTACTCAGCCAGCTGCCCCGCCTAAGGCAGGGCTGCTTTCTCCCCACCCCCCTTCTGCCTGTCCTCCCCCTCCATCCTGCCCCCTCCTCCCTATCCCTCCTCTTCCTCACTGCCTTCTCCCCCTTCCCCTCCTCCTCCTCCCCCTTCCTCCCCACCCTCTTCTCCCCATTCCTCCTCCCCCTCCTCCCTCTCCCCCTCTACCCAGCCCCCCACCCCCGCCCCGGCCTCCCCATCGCCCCTCCTCCAGCCTTCCTCCTGATGGGGAAGTAGCAAAAATACATTGCGCAGCACCATTTTCTTTTTGAGCCAGCACATGGTCTTCCTGGTTCGCTCATTATATAACATGATTTGTCAGCAGTTTAAGTTCATGAAGCAAAATGTTTTACTTGTTCCAGCTGGGAGAGTTCATGAAGTTAGCCATTCCATTCCCATCATCTGCTGTGGCCACAGTTGTTAAGTGTAAAATATCACAATGGGTGTGGTCTACCAAGTATTCCAGTGGCATTTCTCAAACTGCGAGTTATGGACTCAAGGGTCTGAAAGAATTTCTTTCCTAGGGTCACAGCAGAACATTGACTCTCAGCCTTTCTCCTCTGCCTTCTGCCACTGGGCTACCTTTCTCCTACTTCCTGTTTCCTTTCACCACTAACTCCTCACAATTTTAAAAATTAACCCCCATCTAATTCTAAAAGGAAATTTAAAACAACAACAAACTTGGAAACCAGGAAAACCAGCAGAGGTGGGGGCATGCATGATGTTACAACATTCTTCCTGAGTCCTATGCATCCGAGCGAAGTAAGCCTTCTGTTCTCCCGGACTGGGCAGCCCAGCCACGCCCTTCCCCTTTCTTCTCCCTCCTCACATTCCTCTGTCCTTTTGTAACCTCTCTCCCCACTTCAGGTCTAACTTAGTCGATTTGTGCACTTGGTCAACTTGCCAACTTTGTGTTTCCCTCCCTTTGGGTGACGGAATGCTGGTGCCATGGGGACTTGCAGGAACAATTCAGTAAGCGATAGTCTTAGATTTCGTCAGAAGCTCTGGGGAGACATGACTGATTAGTCAGTCTTTCCCTTCGTATTTTGTGGCCTCTGAGAGGTTCGGAAACAGAAGCATTGGTCCTTAATCTGCCCTTCAGCTAAAGCAAGACGGGCAGCACAGGTATAGACCTTGAGCGAGTCACTTAAACTTTGTACTTTTGTGCCCCTGCCTATAAAAGAGGCAAAATAATCACTCTGAACTGCTGTGAGGATTCAACGAGTTAATGTTTACAAATCACTTAGAACACCAGTTAGCACGTACTAACCTCTATATGAAATAAGTAAACATAACAAAGCTGATAGTAATAATAATGTCCTTCTTTTGATTCATGCCTGAATAACTATATTCAGTTTCAGTATTACACCTTAAAGGTCTACAGTAATTCCAAGTGGCAGTGTACAAGGACTGCAAAATGCCATATTCCATCATTTCACAAGGACTTTGACAGTCTGCTCCTAAACTACCTCTTCTCACCTGTATTTTGGCCAGAATGATTGACTGATTATTTTTCATTCTAGCTCCCCATTCAGATGTCCTGCCCCACCCCCTTCATGTGTATCCGATTGGTTCTGCTGCCTGCACATCCTATTGGCTGTCAGCCTATGTGGCTAGCATGATGGGGTATCTGTTTACATGTAAAGCCTTCTCTTCTAGTTCAGAAGCTTCTTTTGAGGAATGGAGGCCACATGCCTGATGGTTGTGTACCATTCTTCATGCTTGTACTTAAGTGGTGCTCTGTAAGTGCGTTTTGAGTGGCTAATTTGAGCTTTGAAGACTAGGGAGTATATAGTTGGCTTAGAGCTAAGTGGCACCTAATCAAATCTTGCCTCTGTATTCTGCTGCAAGGCCAGCTCCTTGGTTTGTGTCAGGACACTGGGAGCCTCCAGGGTAAGCCAGGGCTGAGCAGGCCACTGGGAGAGCAGGGGTGCGCGGGCCAGTGTGCTGGGGCCAATGTGCTGGGATCGAACGTCAGGTAGAAGGGGGGTGCCTGCAAGCTGAAGGCAAAGCGGTGTTGGTTCTGCCCAATTACCAGGAATGCTCTTAATTACCACCTTGAAAAAGTTTGGTTAAAAGGGATAATTAAAATACACTTTTTATAATACAAAGAGCTACTTCTGAAAACCTTCCAACTTTGCAGGCCTTATATAAAAATGGACTAAGCCCAGAACTGGAGAAATCACAGCCCCTCCACTAAAAAGTGAACAGGTGGGAGCAAAATGGAGAAATCGGCATGTCCATCAGTGGCGCTTTCTAAAAATCAAAACAAACCAGTAGTGGGCTATTATTTCTATATTCTACATTCTCGGTTGGGTGGATAAATAAAATTATATGGGAAAAATTGTTTCCTAAAAGTAAGTTGTGCCACTCCAGCACAGCGGTACATATGTCCACACTTTTATAAATACAGTTACACAAACCCACATGGCCATGTGACTCTCACATGTTAGGGATACGTTTGGCATAAACAGAAGAATTAAAAAGCACTATGTGTTTTCCCCCATTTGTGGGTAATGTTTGATGTTCGCTGATGCATCAAGGTTTTAATAACCTTGACTAGCAGATATGACAACTGTGATCATTTCAAAAGGGGAAGCAGGAGAGGAAAATCATCCATTGTTTGTAGGGGCACTCACCCTTGCAGCACTCAGCCCAGAAGCTGTTTGTTCTCCCAAGAGAGCGCAGGGACCAGATAAATAGGTCTTCCCAACCAAATGTGGGAGCACCGGGGGGGGGGGGGGGACTGTAGGATCTGAGTGTGGGAGCAGGCGGGAGGGGGGAAATGTTTGGAGTGAGACTGGCACTAGTGAAGGGATTGGACAATCAGCCAGCCTGTGTCCACTGCGTGTTGCTGCTCATGCAGCCAAGGGTAGGAGAGATGTGAGCATTTGTTTGCTTGTTTCTTCATTCATCAGCAAACTTTTACTAAATGCATATTATGTGCCAGATACTGGGCTGAGCCCTTGCATGCGACCCTGAGTCCGAGTCCTTGGCAGCTAAGGGGGGTGTTCCTTAGAGAACCAGGAGGTCTGTGCAATACAGACAAGAATCCCCAGAGAAGCCCACCCCCGCCCCCAGGCGGCGAACCACAAATGTTCTATACCTGGAGAGCAGAAGCAGGAGCATAGAGACCTTTTTCTGAGGGTTTGAGCTTGACCTTCGACCATGATATTTAGATACTAAGAGAACTTGCAGTAGGAGTTTGGAGACGCTGTTGACCAGGGCGTGCCATCATGAGCATGTAGCTTAGAAGCTACAATGATAGCCAGGAGTTGCAGGAAAAGAAGCTGAGAAAAGGAGCGAGGACAGACATCCCAGTCACCAGTGGCCAGAAGACTTGACTTACCTCTCAGAGGATCATGAATAAAATCACAACCACAGTTGTACATACTATAGTTTACTTTGTAAATGCCATATCGGTAGGTTGTATGTAGTTTGCTTACAGAGCTGCTTTGGTGGGTTCTTAAATAATCTATTGTTTTACGTTTGAAAGTCCATTCAGATAGGTTAGGATGGGCCATCTGAGCCCAGGTGGATTGAACAAATCCTCTGCTCCCATCTGCACATCTGGGCAAGGATGGGTCTGGATGAACCTTCCAGGCTTCACCTTGTGGACTTTTTGTTCATTCCCATTATCATGGGGATCACAAAGTTTTATGGTAAATGGTGAAGCACTTTATCTTTTCTAATAAATCGTGTGCTTCTTGAGGGTTAGTACCCTGTCCTGTCATCTCTGTATCTCCACTTGCTGGCGCACAGGGAGGTGCAGACCAGGCCCATCCATGGGAATGGGCTGGCCTCGTATATTCTCACACTAACAGTGGGCTCCATTTGCACATGTTCCATTCTAAACTTTCCTGATTTTCAGTGGTGCCTTCTAATGACATAAGTGACCTGACTTCTATAACATTTTTCCTTTTATGCCATGCAAATAATGCATTTCAGAAACAAACTGTTATGTTTCATGTTATTGGCTGATGTTGAATATACTTTCTAAAGTACGACCATTTTTTTCTACCACTCACTTCACATCTTCATTGGGATTTCTGTTCAAGTCTCCTCTTCTGTGGAAGTTTCTCTCACCTCTCAGGCTGCTTTCGACCATCCACTCAGCGCTTTACCATAGCAGTGCTTAGGCTCTCCCAGGTTAGTCCTCACCTCTGCCACACAGTATTATTAATGCCAATGAAGTGTTTAACCTGACTACCCTTTCCCCTAGCGTGTGTGTGTGCCTTCTTCAGGGAAAACTGTCTTATACAACTCTGCCTCTTCCACCTCAACGGAAACAGTGCCTTCCACTCCAGCAAATGCTCAGCAAGTGTGTGCTAATAAAATCCCATTACTGGTGAAGTAGTTAAAAGCAGGTATGAGCTCATTAGTGAGGGAGCAATGGCAGATGTGGTAAGAGCTCAAAGATTTGAGCGGAACTACCCAAGTTTTCATCTTAGCCCCTTAATAAACTACTTTGAAGAGTTTGGGAAATCTGCTGACTTCCCTGTGTCCCAACTTCTTCATTTTAAAATGAGGATAACAATAGAACCTACATAATAAAGATGTGGTTAGGTTAAGAGGTGTACACTTACACAGTGCCTAGCCCTTAGTGAGCTATCATCAACAACCACCACAGGTATTTATGATCAGAGGTTGAGGTTTGAATAAAAGAAGTTCCTCTAGATCAGTGGTTCTTAACCTTTTTTGAGGTACCGAACCCACCAGTTTCATATGCGCATTCATCGAACCCTTCTTTAGTGATAAATAAAATATGGGTTTTTTTTCCAAATTCAAGACATAGGTATGTGTTTTTTTACTGGTGCACAAAATGAGCCGTGCATGAACATCACCTAGCTCAAAGAACAAAACCAACAAAGTGCATGAACTCACAACAAATTACGGTATTACTTTATTCTGGCCTCCGCAGCAGAGGCTTCTCTGAACCCCTGAGACCGACTCATCGAACCCCTAGGGTTTGATAGAACCCAGGTTAAGAACCACTGCTCTAGACTATATTCTTGCCAAGTCTGGACTGGAATGCACCTGTTCAGATTCCTCGCAGAGCACCTTGTGCCCAGTCCTCTTCCTGCATAAGGAGTGTGTCTGCTTCACGATTGTGTAGACCCTCTTGACTAGGAGTATTTTCCTTTACCCCTTAGTCCTTGACCAATATTCACCGCTTGGTGTGCAGCAGGTGTATTGCTGTCCTCAGATTCTTAAAGGGGGAAGTCCATAACCCAAAATTGGTTAAACACCACTGAGGGAAACATGGATGATGTTCTGTTAGGAGGAATGAGAGGGAACTTGTGCATACAATAGACACGAACACTCGGGACACACAAGTGTGACCACCTATAACTTACCATCCTACCGTCCCTTAGACTTTAACACTCTTGTGCATCTCAGTAAGTGTTTTCATGGGTCCCTACTAAGTGTCACTGTGCTAGGTGTGGGGACCAGAAGCATGACTGAGATGTGATTCCTGTTGTTGAGATGCATAGGGTTATAGCAGTTCCATTTATATTTTATCAAATACTAATGGAATCATTTTATCACTCGCTAATAAGTAAGACTTCCCCCCAGTAGAACTACCTGTGTGCTCAGTACTCTCCTGGACACTTATTACAGGCAGTGCTATTTGCCCTCCGCTGCCCAATGGAAGGAAAGGGCTGTAGGTTGTAAGGGTGAGGCAGGAATACTGAGGGCAGTGAGGAGGAGGCACCAGGGACATGTCAGTGTGGTGAGAGCCAAGCAGTCCTTGTTCCAGCCCACTCTGTATGTCGCAGTTGTAAGGAGAGGACTGAAGGCTTTTTTGGTCATAAACCTCCTTATGCGGAGGTTTGGCCTGCATTCAACTCTAATAAAAAATAACAGTAAATGTTAGGACTAGAAATAAAATGAGGTACAGGCTGCCATTAGTACTTTTTCTATAACCCAGTTACTTTTTCTTCAACCATGTACATTAACATAGTATATCAGCCAGGAGCCCATCACGAAAGAGATGACACACTTTGATTTGGATCGTTGAGGAGACTTGAATGATAACAGGAGTACTTACTTGTTCAAGCAAGCCACAAGGGCTTGTGCGGTATTCCAGGGCTGGTGATCATGGGCTCCAACAGTTTCCTTAGACCTGAGAGGGCCAGGGGATGGGCTGGGAATCTGGAAACAGGAGACCAGGAGCAACACCTGGCAGGATCTGAGACCTTCTGTCAAGAGGCTCAGGCCACCCCTAGCCCAAGGCCATTCCACCATCTGCAGTCTCCCGCTGGCGCTCCCCAGTGGCCAAAGCCAGGAGAGGCCCGGTTCCAGCACAGAGCGGGGTGGAGAGGAGTGAAGAGCAAGGAAGACATCCAGCAAACATGTTTTCCGTGTTTGATTTTAGAGGTAAGGGTGTGTATTTCCACTTTTTCTGTTTTGACAAGCTCCATTTTTTTAAAAAGCTAATAAAATGTTTTTCCCATAGTTATGACTCCCATCATTCGATGATCTCAGTTATTTTTCTCGGTGTCTTTATTAGTTTCGCCCTTTTTCAAAAGGGGAAGTTGTGTATGCATTCGCCTGTTTTTGTCCGCAGCACGCGGAGAATAAAAATGCTGTTCTTTGGAGATTTTTCTTGTTACGAAGAGAGTTGTTCTGTTTCCCCTCTTTTTCTCTCCGCTGCTTTCTCCTTTTACACTTAGGCCAAGAGTATATTACGCTTGGAGGCATCTAGCATGCTGCTTCCCAAACCTTTCTCAACCAAAGACTCCTTTGGGAATCCAACTAAATTTCCTCGTTCTTTTTTGCTTTTAAAACCAATGCCCATATTAACCAATGAGGTTATTTTTATTACTTACAAATATTTTTATAATTAACTTAAGACTCAACAAGGAACCAAAGGTAAACAGACTGTAATTATTTCAAGTTCTAACCACTATGAGTGGACATTAATCTTTGAGGGGGTATTATTAAGACATGGTATGAAATAGTCATAAATTAAATATCAAGTCCTAACTGCAAATGAATATCTGTGATTATCAAAGGCAAAACAAACTAGAATTTAGAAGTTCATTGCTGAACCACAGTAAACGTGCTTGCGGCCCATTTTAGCACAGTATTTCTGAGTCTCCAAATTTTGTAATTATTCACTGAGATGCATTCATTTTAGTATGATATGTTCAGCAAGGAACCCTTTAAATCCATTTCAAAAGGCAGGTAATTTCCTAGAACAGCTGTCCACCCTCTGTTGAGCGCACTCTGGTCCCTCCCTCACTTTGCTTTGGGGCCCTCTGTTCTTCCCCCCTTCTACACCATTATCCAGCCTTGTTTCTGGGGCAACACTGACTATTTTTCTGAGCTGCTCTAAAGTCAATGTAAAATTTTGATCAGAAATTCACTGAACCAGGGATCAAAGAAATGGCTAAGGAAGTTCTCATGAAAGGTTTTAAGTATATACTTCTTAGATCCATGTGAGTGATTTCTCTAAATCTTGGGTTGCCCTTCCCAAAATTATACAGAAAGGGCTGCATCTTTTCAACTCTTTCCCCTTCACCCCTCTCCCCCCATCCCAACCCAGGCAGCCTTTTCTTGTGTGCATCGCTTGGCAATGCTGCTGTTGTTTCTGAGCGTTTGAGGTCACGGGCTGATAATGGGCCACTGGTCCCTGAGGGCCAGGCTGCTAGCCAGTGATTCATTCTTCAAGCCTTTCCTGATCCACGCTGTGTGTCACTGCCTATGCCATCTGCGGGCTCCCTGAAGCCATGAGGAGACACTGAAGGGCTGTGAATAGAAAAGTCCTGTGTCCTCCCCTGCCACGCTTCCCTTCCCCCTTCTTTTGTGAACAGCACCTCAGTTTTCCTTTGGTGAAGGACCCCTTCTTCATCTCCATTTATGTGGTTCTTCACGGGGCTGATGCCACCTGCAAGCTCTAGAGGTTGGCTCGGAACCTAAGCAGACCAAATAGAGCTTTGGTGACTGGTTTAGGAATAAATACATGACCCAAACTGAGGACATGAGAATTCAACACAGGAGTTTGGCTGGAGCTACTGGGGAAGAGGAGCCCCCTCTGTCCTCTCAGGCCACTAAACTGGTGGAATGTTAGCTGACAGCCACCACGTAGGGGAGCCCACCTAAGAATCCCAACACATTGGAAAGCATAGCTAAAAATGGAGAAAGAAGATTCTCATCATTCTTTGAGCACTTGGGTCCAGCTACCATGGTGACGTGACCCATTAATATGCCCTACCTATTGTTTTACCCATAATGACAATTTGAGTTGACACTCTATCTCTTTTAACCTGGACTCCTGAGTCTAAAGCATCCACATACCTGAGAAATCAACACTTTCTGGGACCACCGACCGCATGGGGGCCACAAGCTACTAAAAAGTTACTGTGGTCAGCTTGAGCTGCGAGTACCAGAGAACTGCACAGTGTTTGTCCTTTTTTTTTTTCTTTTTTTGCATGATAAACACGTGGAATTCGGGCATCCCAGGAAGAGACTTGGGGACTTGAGACTGATAACAAGGCGTACACCAGCGTGTGCGGCATCTATGATTAAATACGTTACAAACCTGTGAATTCTGGGTTTTGCCCTAGAAAGAAGCCACTCCAAATGATCTGAGCATTTTTCACTTTTGAACAAGTTAATGTTTAGAGTATTTTTTGATAATATCGTGACAGAGGTCAAAGTAAAGAATCAGTTTTTACATATATGTATTTTGTATGTGTAGTTTAAGTACACTTCAGTATATAACATGATGCTAGGCTGTGTGATTAGGAGCTTGGCAAGAAACTCTGGGTCCCCATATTCAGCACTAATGAGACACTCGGAAGCAAAGCTCTCATTCAGCTCCCATGCCCTCTCGGGCTTCTGCATTTTGAGAGGATGTGGAAAGCAATTGACATGATTAAAAGCATGGAAAATCAGATCTCTGAAGGACGATGAAAGTGGGCTATTTAACCTAAAGAAAAGAAGATTGGAGGGAGAAAATAAATGGTATTTAAGTATAGAAAGAGTTCTTAGAAAGAAAAAGATGGCAGATGTTTTCTCCCTCCCCTTGAGTATATGAGGAGAAAATTGTCTGAGAAATGTCATTTGTACAAAAGAAGGATTTTTCAAGCAGTTAAGATTCTTGCACTGGTGGAGTGGTTGGACTATGTGCCCTGCAAGATACCTCTTCACTAAGACTCCGTGATGACCAGATCGTGAGTTTTGCTCATCAAAAGAATTGTAAGTCTGACCAGGCAGTGGTGCAGTGGATAGAGCATTGGACTGAGATGCAGAGGAACCAGGTTCGAGACCCCAAGGTCTCCAGCTTGAGTGCGGGCTCATCTAACTTGAGCAAAATAAAGCTCATCAGCTTGGACCCAAGGTCACTGGCTCGAGCAAGGGGTTACTCGGTCTGCTGAAGGCCCGCGGTCAAGGCACATATGAGAAAGCAATCAATGAACAACTAAAGTATCGCAACGAAAAACTGATGATTGATGCTTCTCCTCTCTCTCTGTTCCTGTCTGTCTGTTCCTATCTATCCCTCTCTCTTACTCTCTCTGTCCCTGTAGTAAATAATAATAATAATAATAATTGTAAGGAATTGTAAGACCATTTGCTGCATATCTCAGCAGGTCAGATGACCAAATACCGACTGGTTTGGTTTAAGTGTATTTCTTCCCAGGTGACGCTTACATACTCATGCCATGCCTATGAAGAAGCAAATATTGTATGTGAACAAACAGCATATCAAGAAAACAAAAACAAAAGATACCTAGTGGTAAAGTAATGATGAGCCCTAGGTTTTCTATTTTCTACTCCTTCATTTTCGCTGTTAGACAGCAAATCATAATTAGTTTCTGCATTAACTGTGTACATTAGACAAATCATGAGATAGCTTAGCATCAGTGCCAGTGTTTTTGGAGGGGTAGAATTAAGTGTATGGGTTCCATATTGAGTCAGAAGCATTTAAGTGTTGGCTCTGGGACGTATCTGGCTTATTTCCTACTGTAACTTGACTAGTCTCATTTGGGATCCAGAGACTTCAAATCAAGACTCAGGAAAATGGATTTAACTTAGAGAAACAATTCTGCTTTTACATATGGAAAAGCTATTCTAAAGAACAATAGCTTTGGCTTTGGTACCATTTTGATGGATCTAGATTTATTTAAAAGTTAGGATTAAAAATATAATTAAAGGCCATATGTTGCTGCACTTTTTTTCTATACTACTTGGGCCATTGCATTGTGTTCTGTGCATGGCTCGTGTTGCTTTGTGCCAGGACGAACTCCGCTGACTGTGGGTTTCGTGCATCCACACATCTACTAATTAGCTTCACAACCGGGTTCTGCAGTCCCTTCCCTCCGCCCCGTGGCTTTGCCGCGGCAGTTTCCACATATTACACCCCAGCAATCATTTCCCCTTCATGGAGTCTACACGGTCACTTAAAAGTAACTCACCCAGGAGGCTTTCCAGCCTTTAAGTGAATCTGCTAATAAGCAGAGGTTGACTGACTCATAATCAGCTATTCTAAATAAATTCAACTGATAATTTCTATGTCTGTATTTTGCAAGTTACAGGAAGTCACTGGGAAGAGGGAAGAATAGCAAGTCCACAAATCTGTTGGAAATATTGGAGGAAGAATTTGCTGAAGATAGTGATTTTGATAGAAAGGGTCCTTATGCAAACCCCACCCCTACTCATTTCCCAATGGAATTATGTAAGAAAAATATACTGAAAAACAAAACCAAGTGATCAAACCAACAAAATATCTCCAAATAACAACAGCAACAAAAATTCAGCTTGCAGAAAGAATTCCCATATATGTTTACTTTTCAAAAACTGACTTAGAAACAGGAAGATAGTTTCTAGTTTATTTCCACACTTGCCCTCTGAACCCTGTCTTGTTGAATGATTCAGGGTATCGGATTCTCTGCCATAATTTTCTTTCAACAGAACTTACTGTATTACCCATCCATCCCCTAAATAGAAATGGCTAAAACAGCTGGCTCTTTCACTCTTGGTATATACACACAAACACAAATGAGGTACACACACATATGTATAATATACATCTCTGCATATATAAACACACACTTTGGTCATTTATTTTTTTAACAACACAAAGGTCATTAATCAAAATATAATTCATTTTAACAGTCAAGGTTTGACACGAGACCATTATTTCAAGAAAACCCAAAGAGACTAAGCCCCCTTTCATAGCATTGCTTTCTTTCTAAACCTCTGTAGGGTGCATGGCTCTTCTCCACGGAGAGCAGTAGGGACAGCACTGCGAAGCAGCCTCACGGCCTATGCATTAAAAGACCAAAGTTCTCTATGGAAGGCTCTTATGCCGCATACTCACTCACTCCCCTTGCAGAAGAGAACATTTTACATCTGTTGTATTTCTAACTGTAGGCTGTCTTCAGTTAGCCCCACGGCAAAGGAAACAAAAATGTGTCCCCTGTTTCTCAGAAGAATAAACTGAGTTACAGAGAAATTAAACCAGATATGTTTTTCTTATTTCATTTCAGTTTAGTTTCATCTGCACTTCCACATGTTGTAAACTGAGAAGAAACATCCTTCAGTTTTTTCATCTATGGGAAACCATTCTTTAGAAAGCTCCAGAGATTCCAGACCTTTTCTCCTTCATTCTTTGGCTCCATTAGAGATCATAGAAAGGCTGGGGTATATTTTTCCTCCCTACTGACTAGGAAATAGAGGTGCAGAGTAGCACAATGATGAGGACAATGACTAGGCAAGTGGAGAAGAACCCAAGAGTTCTGTCCACTTACTCACCCAGCTGAGTAACCAGTCAACTGGTTCCTGAATAGAATGACCTCACTCTTTCTGCAGTTGAGTGTAGGCTCTGCTACAAAGCCTTCCAGCAGATTGGGTGGTCCATTGGCACAGTCAGGATCAACCAGGGACTCCCAAACTGGGCTAACCTATGACTCTCTAGCTATAAGAAGTTTGGCATGTTCATATTCTACAGATAAATAAGAAAAGACACCAACTCCATAGAAAAATGGGCAAAGGCTATCTATCAACTGACAATTTTTTCAAGAAGACACCTGGGTATCAAACTTTACCAGCCATTATGGAAATGAAAATTAATGCAAAAGTGAGATACCACTCTTACCCACCAATTCCTCCATCTCAAAAAAAAATCCCCACTGAAACAAAACAAAACAAAACAAACCTTAAAATCCCCTCAATGTTGGTGATCATGTGAAGAAATAAGAAGTCACCGCTAATGGGAGAGTGAATTGGAAGCGACGCTCGAAGAATAATCTGGCAATGTCCAATAAGATTATATAAAAAAAACTGCATTTATATCTCTACGAAAGACTAGAAGGATAAATACCGAATTTTTTATAATGGTTTTCATCCAGAGAAGGATATGTGATTGTACTCCTTCAACTTGATATTTATTTAATATACAAGACAAAAAAGAAAAAGAGAAGAAAGAACTGAAAGAAATTCTGAAGTAAACATAGATACAATGTTTCTTTTATATTTTTCATATTTAAAAATTGTTCAAAGATACAAAAGGAGAGTAGCCATCCATGCATTTGACTAGTGTGATCAGCATACTTTATGTAGTCGACAGTCATTTTCTGATTTGCATCTTTACAGTCCTGAAGCAGTCAGCCTTGTGTGTGTGTGTGTGTGTGTGTGTGTGTGTGTGTGTGTGTGTGTGTGTGTGTGTGTGTGTGACAGATACAGAGAGAGTCAAAGAGAGGGACAGATAGGGACAGACAGACAGGAAGGGAGAGAGATGAGAAGCATCAATTCTTCGTTTCGGTTCCTTAGTTGTTCATTGATTGATTTCTCATACGTGCCTTGACCCGGGGGGCTACAGCAGACTGAGTGAGCCCTTGCTCAAGCCAGTGACCTTGGGCTCAAGCTGGTGAGCCTTGCTCAAACCTGATAAGCCCACACTCAAGCTGGCGACCTCGGGGTCTCAAACCTGGGTCCTCTGCGTCCTAGTCCAATGCTCTATCCACTGTGCCACAGCCTGGTCAGGTGTAGTCAGCTTTCCTTTATGATATTAACAGATTTCAGGGCCACTAACTTGTCTGCCTGGAGCTGCTTCTAAGCTCTGTGAAGGTCTTGCTGATAAGACCCAACCCTGTGGAGCATTGGAGAAGAGGCCTGGAAACTTTTTCTTTTTTGGTGGCATTTCAGAGTTGGAAAGTAGCCTCAAGAATCATCTAATATAATTATTTTATTTAAATGAGGAAATTGAGGCCTTGAGAGGTTTGTTGACCTGGCAATTAAGGGTAGAGCAGGGACCAGAATCTGTGACTGCTGATCTTCCAAGTGACAAATACATGCACAGGGAAAGTATCAAAGGTCCATAGAGCCTTCCCTTTGGACCAACAGGCAGCCACACTGGGTTTGGCACTCTGGAAATGGCCATTAGGCCAGCAATACTTTCAGACACTAGAAAGAGAGAAATGAAAAGTCTGTATGGTCGCTACATTCCATGAAGCAGTACAGCATAGAGGTTAAGATGTTTAATAGAAATCACGTTTGCCTGGGTGCATATCCTGGCTCTGCCCCTCCCAGCTACTGTACCTTGGCTGTTTCCTCTCTGTTCCACTGTAAAGTGTGAATAATAGAACCTATTGCAGGGACTATTATAATGAGGATGAAAAGAGTTAATATAGTACATGAGAACCATGTGCGATATATATGCAACAAATGTTAGCTATTATTTTTACATCATATGTACAACAACCTGTTGAGGAAACTGAGTAATGATAGTTCTTCCATCTTTTGCTTTAAACCACATACCTATCTCTCAAAGTTGTCATATCTTTCTTTGTATATTTTTTTAATTTATTTTTATTTATTCATTTTAGAGAGGAGACACACACACAGAGAGAGAGAGAGAGAGAGAAAGGAGGGAGGAGCAGGAAGCATCAACTCCCATATGTGCCTTGACCAGACCAGTGCAGGGTTTTGAACTGGCGACCTCAGTGTTCCCAGGTCGACGCTTTATCCACTGCGCCACCACAGGTCAGGCTCTTTCTTTGTATTTGACTTGGATGAGTCTCAGTTTTGCAGTTGAGAAAACTGAATTCAATAAGTTAAGGTAGTTTATTTGTCCAGAATGGTGTCATAAATGTGTGATAGTGATTATGTTGTCTTCTTATTACCGTATTTCCCCATGTCTAAGACATAACTTTTTTCAAAAAATTTGGGGTCTGAAAACTGGGTGCGTCTTATACAGTGGTTGTAGGGCTTTTTTACTTGCATTTCCCACTTGTCACACTTGTTTTTGTGCTCATTGCTGAAGACAGTGATTCGTCATCAGACACAGATGAGGACAAGCTAATGGGTGGGAGTTTTGACAGTGATGAGGAGTTGTATGAATTTTGTGATGAATAAAACCTAAGTTCAATAACTTTATGTAATACATTTTTTTTAAATTTCAGCCCCCAAATTAAGATGTATCTTATACATGGGAGCATCTTATACATGGGGAAATACTATATTTCACTCAACACTTATTCTTCCCTGGTACACATGGGGCTACACATGGGAGATACCTGTACCAAGCAATGAAGTTGACAATTGAAGCAGAGGACTCAGTCTCCCGGGATCTTACTGTCTAGTGACCAGACTGCTATCGGGGTGCTTTCCAATCTATACCCAGCAAGTTCTTGAAGTTTCTGAAGAAAAAAATACCCTGCCACCACCTCCCATCATTTTGACAGAAGTGCCTTGAACCTTAACATGAGAGTTGTTTTACGTGGAGGATATTTCCATACCCCAGGTCAGATCCTCCTTCTCTGCATCAATTTACTGAAACTCCTATTGTTGTGTATTAATCCTAATGTACCTGTCAGACACCAAGCTATGCACTGGTGGAAAATTCACTCCTAGGGTTTATAAGACAGCTAAGTATACCTTGATTTGTTCCCAGTGCCCCTTAATCAAATAATGTAGTTCTTACAAGATGCATTTCTATAGTGTACCTTATAAATTTCCTTTTTATGGTTGTTGGAAAAACATTTTCTACAAATATTATAGTAATTTTTCTTATCTCCCCTTGAAAAGATCTACTCACTAAACCTTAGTCAAAGGAATAAGAGGGTAATATTATTTATAGTTTTACTTACTAATTTATTCCATAATTTGGGTATTAATCTTGCTGTCAGATGAATACAATCAACTTTTGGATTCAGTTTCTTCCCGTGCAGGGGAGAATTACTCTACCAAATTCCCACTAAATTGCCTCTTTTGCACACACCCACATCTTATTTACATTTGTGCTGAGCCCATTGCCACAACCTATAATTGTCTGGCTAAGTAATGTTTCTTTAAGATTTGATACCAGGTACCAAAATGGTTTAGATTCAAAGCTGTAGGGGATTGTTTATTGATTTTTGAATCAAATCTGAAATAATTCAAGCTCTTAGAACTTTAAATCTCTTTCCTGACAGATGACTGAAGCTGGCCACAGTTTGCTCGGCGTGGAAGTAGATGCTGAGTTAGTCATTTGCAGCATGCAGCTTTGTGGAAGTGGTGTGTGCTCTCACACCCTATTGTTGCTTCTTCCCTTTTTGCCATTGTCATCTCGGTCTGAAGCGTCCTCTTCCCTTTGATGCCAAGCTTTATGCTGTGTGCTGGTTGCCATTCCATGAGCGATAGTTCTCAGGCTGAGTTTTTGAAGTTTCACCTACCCGGGCTCTATTCCAGACTGCTGAGTCAGAAGCCAGGGCAAGGCTCTCTGTGTTTTTAAGAACCTCTTGATGGCATTGTTATGCTCAACCACAATCAAGGACCACTGTCTTATTGCCTAGGTTAGAAATCTTATGTTTTTTTAAATAATTGAAACCAACTCAAGTCATCTTAATGAGAAAGCTGAATTTGCCCTAAGGAAGCAGGAGTATCTCACGGAACCCCAGGGTGTGAGATCCATCCAGGCCTCCTGAGAGACCAGAGTCTGGAACCACAGCTCTGATGAGGACCCAGGAAACCAGGCCCACTGCCCCCGTGCATTGCTCTGTCTGCCTGGCTCCCTTCAGAACCTGTGGACTCAGAGCTCCGCCTTTCTCTGTATATCTGCTTCCTTCTTTCTCTCCTTTTCAGCTGGCCGCTTTCACTGCTTTGTGAGCACATGGCCAAACACGTACCCAAGTTTGCATGTCCTCCATTCAGGCTAACTAGCACCTCTCACTCTAACTTTCTGCAAGGAGATCTGATTAGCCTGTAGGATAGGTCATGTGTCTGCCCGTAAGCCATCAGGCAACATGGTTCAACATGGTTGCCAAGGCCCCATGTATGTGTGAGTTCAGATCAGAGGCTGTTCAGATATCTCAGTATTTCTCTACATTTGTCATATTCTTATGTGTTTATACCAAAGAACTTTATTTCTAATTTTAGCTTTATTGTGATATTTTTACCTTTAAGGAGGGTGAGAAGAACACTTCCTGCATATCAGGGGTAATCTAATCATGCAGGTACCTCTAGAACATTGAATTCCTTGTCTCTGTCTGTGCCTACTTCCCCTTATAAATGGGAGTCAGTTAGAATGCTGAGAAAACTAGAGCCTCATGCAAGCTGCCTCTCTCAAGTAGAGTAAGACAGCAATCGAATGGTACCATTATTTTTTATAATGTATGCCATTTTAATAATCCAAATAAAGAATGTTAAAAAAATGTAAAGTAGTCTATCACAGATGAGGCTGATAGGTGACCTTATAATTATCTTTCACAGGAAAGGCTCCTGTTTTTTGTTTTGTTTTGTTTTCAAAAAAGCAGAAAAGGTTTTAGGAAAAATGTGGCACTGTGCCTGGCACAGGATTGGCATTCAACAGTATTTTGCTAATAGTGTTTGCTTAGAGATATTTACTAGAAATAACTTCCAGGTGGTTTTGAAACACTGGAATGAGTTACCAAGGAAAGTAAACAAGCTTTCATTTCTTTCTTTTTATCATTTTAACCACCATCTTGCATCACTGGGATAGCCAGAGATATCCCTGATATTCGGCTCTCTGAGAGATAGAAATTTGGTCAGGAAAGTAAATACAAAGGCAAGGCATAACCTTCCCACCTGCTCTTCACAGATCTCCACATGCTCTCAGAGGTTCTTAAGGGTAAGAAGAGGAAAATAGGGGTTACTGTCTCTGTTTTACTGCTGAGTAAATAGAGGGTCAGTCATTTCTTCAGTATAAAAATTCAAACCTTACTGATATTTTCACCTTCAGAGAATATGAAAAACAACAGGTTGCACACATCGACGGCAGCTTAACCTTGCAGGTACCACTAGGTGAACTGGGCAGAGAGAATGTTTAGATAAAGCATGTTAACAACTAAATTAGAACTGAAATGAAGTTGGTCTCTAAAGGACAATAAGAACAAATATGACTGTATTTCAACAAATTGTAATGCCAAAAAAGTGCACAGTGGATAAAATAAATCAGAGAAACATATATTAGTAAACGCTGAGCTATAAAAATGACATAATAGGAAAAATGAAAACTGAAAGTGATAGTTGATAAATGATACTGTATCAGAGTATCTTCATCATTAAATGACACTGTGATTTGTAGAATAATTGGCAATTCCTAGAACATATCTCTCCTAGCACTAAGGCAGTGGAAGTCTTTACTAAGTTTTACGGAAGTCTCAACATTAATATCTTATATCAAAGACACAATAGGAACAATCTGTAAGATATGTTTTCAAGTAACTTGTAAGCTTATGATACACACTGTATTATCCAGGGCTCTTGGTTGCATATAACAGATTCAATGGAATTTATTGGCTGATGTAATTGGGGAGTCTAAGGGGTAGGTCTAACTGGCTTTCCAACAGTGCCATTGTCGTTTCTACTACTATTTTATCTCTCTAATCTGCTTTCCTTCTGTTGGTTTTATTCTCAGTAAATTTTGCCACATGGTGGCAAAGTGGTTTTCTTGGTTCTTATCACTTAAGATCTGAAAAGGCACGAGGTCCTTTCTCTTTCTACTGTTAAGTCATTACTTCCAAAAAGAGTCTAGTTGGCCCACTGGATCATTCACCTACCCCTCTGCTGGGAAGACAAGGGCCCCAGAGGTAGAGCTGGGGCAGTTCTCCACAGGAAAAGAAGGCTTCCGTGGCCAGAAAAGGGGGAAGAGGTGTTGAGTAGACAGAAAGAACAGATGTCCATCTATACATTACACAATTGCATGCCAGACACTTTCACATCCTGTGGCAAATGAAAAACCTTCACTAATGGAAAAGAAATGACAGCTTGAAATATTGTTAGTAGTGAGAGAAAAAAGTCAAGGTGCTTTTTAATATTCTCTCCAATCCCCAAGGTCACAAATAATTATTATGTCCTCTTTGCTTCCAAGTATTTGGCTTTCTCCTCTACTCTCAGTCATCCTTCTTCTACAGATCTATCCTCCTTCAATACAGTGTGAACACTTGAAGGTAGAAGAACCTTGTCTTTTATCTCTTTATTCCCAGTGCCTAGTTCAGTGTCTGGAACACAGAAACCACTTGATGCTCACTGAATGGAACTGGGTTCTATCAGACCTACTACTTACGTTAGGAAAATAATAATAACTAAAAGTTTGTTAGGTAAGAGCACTAAGGGACAGTCCTTATTCTCCATGAGCAGGGGTTTTCTCTTTGACACTTTGGGCTTATCTCTGTGTCTTCACCACCCCTCCTCAGGTAGCATGGATTGGCTCAACTGGTTGCTGAGTTCAGGCTACAGAAGGAATGTCCCACATTCAGGCATGGTCCCCCACGAGCCACAGAGGCAGAGAAGCCAGTGCCTAATCCGGCCTCGGGGAGCTCACTGTTGCTATGCATCCGAGCAGTCTTCCACCTCTCGGTTTATTTTGATAGGTTCAGAATTCAGATGTAGAAAAAGTGTGTAATTTACTGGTCCCCTCACACCTCACACAAGAGTTTAGAAAGATCCTGTATTTGTGTCTGGATATGTGCAGAGAATGAATTTGAAAAGTAAATATTTTGGCATTTTGTGTATCACGTATTTATACCCCATCTTTTTCCAAAACAGATTTAAGGTGACTTCGTGGTACATGGTAATCTAATTTATGACATTCAAAAGCTACAAGGACGGAAAAAAAATTTTGAGATACCCTGAAGCCCAACTTCATTTGATATGGTTTCCTAGTCTAGATTATAATCAGGAAGGCATTGATTCCTTTTACTGTTTTGGTTTTCTTGGTGGTTTTTTTTTTTTTTTTTTTTTTTTTTTAGCAAACGGGATGCTATCCCTCCTCCTTTATTCCTTCTCATGGTGAATAGCTCCACCATTACCCTGTCACCAAATGCCAAACCTGGAATGTACTTAGACTTCCTTTCCTCTCCACTGCCCCTTTCCTGACATCCGCTCCCTCCGTCACACAGTCGCTTGTCAGATTCCCCCTCTCCTGTCCAGTTCCCCCTCCAGCATCTAAGTTCACGCCTTGAATGTCTTCTCACCTTGACCTATCCAGCAGCCCCACTCTGCAGTCCTTCATCCCCTCTTCTGTATCATGGCAAGTATCCTTTCCAGTGCAACAGTGGGATTATGCTACCCTGTATGAGAAATCCCTCCGTGGCTTTTCACTGCCTCTAGGATGTAGTCCAGACTCCTTAGCATACGTGCAGGGACCTAGGGGAGCTGCCAGCTGCCGAGCCCCGCAGCCATATCTCTCTGAATGGCTTCTCTCTCAGCCTCATTTCTCCATCACCCCTCCTCCCCCAAAACACATACACTAGAGCCATTGTGAAGGACTCAGAGTACCTCTGATGGGCTCGGCTAGTTCACATTTTTGGGTTGCATTTGCTGTTCTTTTGCCTATAATTTACCCCCTTCCAGCCTCCAGAAAGGGCTCAGCTTTCAGGACGCAACCCAAATGCCACCACCTCTCTGAAGCCTTTTGGATGATTCACCCTCAGGAAGATTCAAGCACTATCTTCCTTGTGTCCCTCTTGTGTCTTGGAGTCCTCAGCACATTTTTGTTTTTCCTGAATTGTTTGCAACACAGTTTGCCTCCAGCAAGCTGAAAGATGCTGGGGTCCAAGGGCAGGTCGTCCTCGGTTCGTTGTCTGACACACAGCACGGTACCTAACACTTCAGCCATGTTCCAGAAATGTTTGTGACTGTGTTTATGTGCATGAAGGAAGGGCAGCTTAAGAATTTTCGTTAGCAGTATTCCTTTACTTCCTACAACTTTGAGGATATAGAATTAGCTGCTCCCACAGAATGTTGGGGGGTATGGGAAAGATTTTGCTTTAAGAAGCAGGCATGTGAACAACAGCAAGCTCTGCCTATGGTGCTTTCAGCTACAATGTTAGCAGCCTTTGTTCCTTGTAGGGTTCCCAGGGCTGTGGGTCACTTTTGGTCTTCATTTTATAAACGCCCACACAGAAGGTTTTCATGGGTTCCAAGCAGAGGATCTTTGTGCGGACTGACAGAGGACTTTAAACTTTAGAAGGCCTCATCTTTCTGGAGTGGTTTAAATATGTATCTCTCAACTAGCAGAAATGAAAGAAATGAATGGCTCAATATTTCATCCAGACTCTGAAGATCAAGTCAAGAAGAATAGTGGCAAAGTCCCCAAATATTTACTGAGCAACTATTGCATGGCTTGTGCTAAGGGGCACAGACAAAATATAAGTCAAAAGGACAATCCTCGAAGAGTTTACTATGCAAAGGTGTTGATGTCATAAAAATGGCATACCTTCTGTAATGGGTTCAGATGGTAAATGTAGACTGCTTTTTAAAAATTATTTTAAAATATAAATACTCAGCAAAACACAGACAGACAGTATTCTTCCAGTTAAGAATGGTTGAAAAGAGGAAAGTCCACACTGGGCTCATGGTCTAACTCTAAATCAGGTCGTGAGCTGATGCCCATTGGGGCAGAGTCATATAATACTTTCAAATTTAGGAATTTTTTTTTTAATTTTTTTCTTTTTATTTATTCATTTTAGAGAGGAGGCACAGAGTGAGAGAAAGAGAGAGAGAGAGAAAGAGAGAAAGGGGGGAGGAGCTGGAAGCATCAACTCCCATATGTGCCTTGACCAGAGCAGTGCAGGGTTTTGAACTGGCGACCTCAGTGTTCCCAGGTCGACGCTTTATCCACTGCGCCACCACAGGTCAGGCCCAAATTTAGGAAATTTTTAATAAAAATTAAGATTTCTGACTTACTTACGGTTTCTGCCTGACTCTTAAATTCATTTGACTTTGTGATCTCAGGTCTAAATGGTTCACACATAAGTGTGTGTGTGTGTGTAGGGGGAAGCTGTGCAAAGGCTTTCAACTTTCCATAGATGGATTCTCAGATAAACACAAGGAATATTTATCTCCCTTGTGAGTTCCTAAGTTTAATACATAGGTTGTTTAAAAAAACAAAAAGGCAATGGAAGATTAATATTGCCTTTGCTTCATAGTTTCGATCTGATATCTACAAACCTTCTCTGTAAAGGGCCCGAACATGAATGTTTTAGTCTCTGCGCTGCAGGCAATATGGTCTTTGGTCTTTATCGCAGCTGTCCAGCTCTGCCACGGCAGTGTGAAAGCAGCCACAGGCAGCCCGTGGACAAGTGAGCGTGGCTGCGTTCCAATAAAACTTTATTTACAAACACTGACTTTGAATTTTATATACTTTTTATGTCACCAAATGCTATTTTTCTTCATGTTTTTCCCAACTCTTTAAAAATGTAGAAACAATTCTTAGCTCATAAGCCACAAAAAAGCAAGAGGCAGGTCTCATTTGGAGCTTTGGTCTAAAGAACATTGGATGATTGTGCATTGCCAATTCTTGGTCTTAGGCTTTTGGGGGCTGGCTATCCCAAAAGGAACAAGCTGGGATGTTCTTTCTCCCATATCATGCAGGGGAATTCTACGCTCTACACTTCTGCATATTGAGAGGGAGGTGGGCTGATGCCCTTCTTGAACATGGAAGAGTCGAGTCGTTCATCTTGCATTTCCCAAAGCCTCAGAGACTAGTCTACATTTCAGCTCAGGTGATGAGTGAGCCTTGTGTTTTCCATGAGGAACTCTATCCCTTAAGCATCTGTATCCCAGTCATACTTATGCATGGAAAAGGCTAAGTAAAATCTATTAATATCCTAGCTAGAAAGAAAACTATAAAATTACACATATATGCAAGCTTGTGTGTATTCTGCAGTTCAAAGTGTAGTCAGCAAAAAAAAAAAAAAAAAGCCTGCATGCTATTGCACTGGCAGGAAATCGGTGTCTTTGAAATCAAATACCCTGCCATTGGCATATCCAGGCTTGAAACCCGGCTGCAGCTTTTAGCTTCCACCACATGTTTACATTGGAAATCTCTCTGTGCTCATATAGAGTTTGTTCTCTTATGAAATCATGTCTCTAGGGAAGGATAATTTAAAGCCATTTCCGTTTGTTATGTCTGAGCTGAACTAGACTATTAGGGCTTGTTAACGCGGGATAAACTTGAGCCCTATAACTGCCTTCATCTGCAGATTATAGAATCTGTCCAACAAATTGCATTCTGATGTTTTCAGATGAAGGCTAAGCAAGCAAGGGCCTTTTAATTTATATTCTATCACCATGGTTGTCTTAGGAATCACAGTTTTGACTTTCATGCCTCCTTGGTCTAGCATAGATAATATGACTCTTGAGCAGGCTGAATCCAGAAGTAAGTGAGACACTGAACTCCATCTGCATGCTGCTCTCGCGGAGCGAGCGGAGGCTGCCAGTCCAAAAACTGCCGGCTAAGCATCTTTCTTCCGAGCGCCTCCCTTCCCCCCGTCTCAGCATAAATCAACTTTAGGTCCACCAAATTCTCGTGTGTGGTCTGCATTTAGAAATTTCATTTGAAATTATATTGTGGCAACCATGAGACAGATGGATAAAGTAAAACAAGTTTTCTTTAGGCTCGTGCTAAGTAAATAGAATTAAGTGAAGATAGACGTTTCCCTGATTTAGTGAAGGGGAGGCAATGGCTGCCCTGGGGTATCCTGCCCTCCGCCTCCATTCATCAAACCCGCCAAGCATACTTACCGGAATGCTCACATTTAAGTAGTTGGCTGATTATCATTCTCCATTTTAGATAGTGGGATATCAGAAGGGAGGAATTCTATTCGTTTGACTTCTTTGTTTTCTTAAATACATATCTAGCAGAATGGTCAGTGCACCTTCAGTCACGTCTTCAACAGGACGGTGCTGGCAGCCATGTGGCTGCACACCATGGTGTCCCCCACGGCGTCCCCCACCTCTAAACAAGGACTTCTTCCTTCATGGCTCAGCCTGATTAACAGTATCTCCACTGACTTTAATTCTTTTCCATAAACTCATAGAAGGCATTGGCCTAAGCCCCGAGGTGGGTGACAAGAGTGATGGGTGCAGACAGACACAAATAAGGCCTGGACCCTCTCAAAAGGTGACTGTATACGTGCATCACCCGAATTAAGACCAGAGTCAAAGAATGTCGCAAATGAAAGGGCAGACACAGGACAGTGACGTTTAAACTGGGCTTTGACTGAGAAATACGGTTTGATTTTTTTAAACAATTTTATTTAGAAAATTAAATTTAATTAGGTGGCGTTGATCAATAAGAGTACGTAGGATTCAGGTAAACATCTCCACAGCATTTGAACTGTTGATTGTGTTGTGTACCCATCACCCAAATAAGGTTTTACGTAGCAGGATGGAAAAGAATCTGCTAGACTGAGGGAACCCAAGAGAAAAATTTCAAAAGTAGAGATGAACAGAACATGTTGAAGGGGTGTGGGAAGGAGGCCTGCCCCTGCTTCCTCCCTTCTCTCTTTTCTTTACTCAGTATTGAATGAATTCCTGTGGTGAACCAGACGGACGTGGCCCTGTCCACACAGAGTTTACAGTATACAGGAGGCCATGGATTTAAGAATCCTGATGTAAATGACAAAGTATAGTTGTGATTCTTACCTCAACGGAGAGGGGTGCATTGGCTAAGAGAGAACAGTACAGGAGAATCCACCATACTTACCAGGTGGATTTGTTGAGAAATATCCTGCAGCTTGAAGGGACAGTAGGCACGAATCAGAGGAGACTGCTGCATGAGGACAGATCAGAGTGTGCACAGCACATGTGGGACACAGCAAGGGTGAGGCAATGTGTGGTGTTTGATGCAACTAACCAGAGAGTCAGGCAGCAGACCAAAGTAGGCATTTGTCTTTATTCTAAGAATAAAGGGAAGCCATTGTTTCAAGCAAGGATTAGAGTGAGGTGATGATGACATTTGCTTTTTCGAAAGGTCACTCTGGCTATATAATGTAGAGAATGAATTAGAAGTGTAGACGGGGTAGGGAGTCTTCCTGAGGGCAGATGTGATTGTCCAGGTAGGATATGCTGGTTGTTTGGTGGGTAATGATAGTGGGGATAAGAGAATGGAATGAATTCAAGGTCTAATTATGAGGTTGGTCTCAGAGACATTGAACTTGAAGCACCTTTGAGAGACTGAAAGATATACCAGGAAGATATAAGGAGTTTGGAGATCAATGAAAAGGTCTGGGCTGGAGATAAGCATTTGAGAGTTATCTTCCTATAGATGGTCATTGAACCTTGAGTGTGGGTAAATGATAGTTGAGTGAATGAGTGATAGAATGAATGAATGGATGAGACTGGGTGAGGAGAGAACATAGTGTAAGAAGAGGGCCTGAACAACTGTGTGGGGCTGTAGTTCTGTAACTACTAATTATCAGTTGTGATCATTGACTTTTTTGTCCTAAGGGTGACTCTCATGTTTTACACGGACATATTCTGAAAGCTAACAAGAACCTGGGAAGTGACCAGCCATCTCCTGGGTCACATGGAAATACCTCTCCTTACTCTTTCAACTTACGAGTAAATGGTCTCTAACAGTTCACGTAAACGATGGTTGTTTAAGATTGTAAAACACTCTTCCCAAAAGAAGCACCTAGGTTACTAGGCTGATGCCATCAGATGCCCAAATTGATCAGGATTCCTTCTGTGAGACATTGTGTTCAGTAGGACCTTGGGGTAACAGGACAGATTTTCTTCGTTGCTGTCTTGTGCTTGGGTCTGGGGGCTCCTCTCCATCCTCTTCCCATCACACTTACTGGGAGACAGCACTGTCCACCTTGCTGTCATTGGGGGGTTCAGTGACATCAGAGAGGGAGCCCCAGGGGTTTCTGGGACACCTCAGAGTGCAAGCTCCCTGAGGCTCTTCCAGATCTGCATATGAACCCGTTCATTCTCTTTATATCTTTTCTGAGGACCGCAGCAATTGGCTTGCCTGTGTCCCTTGCTTTTACTACCAGCAGGTAGGAATCTGGTGGGAATGGGGTTAGGGGGAAGGATATAATGTGGATTTGGGGGGGAGATGTTTCTTTCCCCGTGTCTGGCTGTAAGTATAGTCATAAAACTTTTCTTCATCCTTCTAGTAGTTCCCAAAGCAAGCATACAGCTCTTTGGAAGCTTCTCAGGGTTTTTATTACTAACAATGTCAGAAAGCAAGTTGAGAACAAAACAATCCTGTCTGAGCCTCTTCCTTAGCCTGTTCTTATTTTGTGTTGTTTTCCTTAGACCTAGTATAAACACATCCCAGGGGGTATTTTTGTTTTTGGTTTTTTTTACAGAGACAGAGAGAAAGTCAGAGAGAGGGATAGATAGGGACAGACAGACAAGAATGGAGAGAGATGAGAAGCATCAGTCATCAGTTTTTTGTTGCCATTGTGACATCTTAGTTGTTCATTGATTGCTTTCTCACATGTGCCTTGACCGCGGGCCTTCAGCAGACCGAGCAACCCCTTGCTGGAGCCAGCAACCTTGGGTCCAAGCTGGCGAGCTTTTGCTCAAGCCAGATGAGCTCACGCTCAAGCTGGTGACCTCGGGGTCTCGAACCTGGGTCTTCACATCCCAGTCTGACATTCTATCCACTGCGCCACGGCCTGGTCAGGCCACATATCCCAGTTTTTGAAGTCAGTCTTTTTTGTGCCTGGTGTCTTAGCATAATTGCCATTAGCACCCCCTTTCTTTAAAATACTTTTTTTTCCTTCTTTTCCAAAAGCGAGGAGGGGAGATAGACCCCCACATGCATGCTGACTTGGATCCACTCGGCAACCCTCATGTGGGACCAGTGTTCTGCCCAT
Source organism: Rhynchonycteris naso (assembly GCA_037038555.1). Taxonomy (NCBI): domain Eukaryota; kingdom Metazoa; phylum Chordata; class Mammalia; order Chiroptera; family Emballonuridae; genus Rhynchonycteris; species Rhynchonycteris naso. The sequence goes on along the minus strand of CM072999.1, from coordinate 31,618,211 downwards.
CTAGAGCTGTGCTCACAACCAAGCTATTTTTAGCACCTGAGGGCAGAGGCTTCAGGGAGCCATCCTCAGTGCTAGGGCCAATGCACTCAAACCAATAGAGCTATGGTTGTAGGAGCAGAAGAGATAGAGAGAAAGGGGAGAGGGAAGGGTGGAGAAGCAGATGGGCGCTTCTCCTGTGTGCTCTGACCAGGAATCAAACCCAGGATGTCCACATGCTGGGCCCATGCTCTACCACTGAGCAAACCAGCCAGGGGCAATAAAACCCCACTTTATTTCTTTATTTTTGTTAAGTGAGAGGCAGGGAGGCAGAGACAGGCTTCTGAATGCACCTCAGTTGGGATCCACCCAACAAGCCCCCTACTAGGTGATGCTCTGTCTGTCTGGGCCACCACTCAATTACTTGGCAACCGAGCTATTTTATCACCTGAGGCAAGGCCATGGAGCGCCCAATGCCAACTTTGCTCAAACTATTTGAGCCATGGCAGTGGGAGGGAAAGAGAGAGAAAAAGATATAGAGAGACGGTGAAGGGGGAGTAGTGGAGAAGCAGATGGGTGCTTCTCCTGTGTGCCCTGACCAGGAATCAAATCAAACTTCCACACACCAGGCTGACGCTCTACCACTGAGCAAATCAGCCAGGGCCACAAAAAGAAAGCTTTCGAAAACAAATTATGGCCACTAGTTTAACCCTTCTGAGAAATATAAAGTGATGCATTGATGGTAACGGTGAATTCACAAAGGATTGATCTCCTCTTTCTCTGAATTTTAGTGAGGCCATATGAGCCAGCAGGAGTAACTTTCTTGGTGTCTGGTCCCAGGAGCTGGACTGGGCCACTGGGCCTGTGCGTGTGGGGTTTGAGGGGATGCGGTATTGGGGAGGGCATGAGTGACACTCAGGAAGTGGGCTGAGTGCTGCCACAGAAGTGCGCCTGCCATTTCTCCTGTCGCTCCCTCCCTCCACAGCCAGGTCTGCCGCAGGAAACTCACCGGCACTTGGCAAGGTGATACCAAAGGCTGGGGCTGAAGAAGAGGGGTCTTCGGGCAGCTATGGGATCCACTAGAGAGAGGATGAAAAGTTGGAAGCAGAGGTGGAGACAGGTTATGACAGATGGAGTGGGTGTCGGGAGGGGTCCGGGCCATCGTCTGATTGTCACAGCAGTGGGAGAAAAGCACAGAATTAGCGACATGTCCCTTAACATTTTTCTGAGAAGTTGCCACTTTGGGGGAACGGTTCAGAAAGACTTTCCCTGTGTTCACACAGCTATGCTTTGATGAAGAATTCTCTGAGCAGCTCAGGCCACCCAGCTGGTGAAACCATGTGGAGCACCCCAAGCTCGAGGGTCTATAAGAAACGCACTTAAATCACATGTATGCAATACAAGAACCACCCATGATGTTAAACAAACAAACAAATGTGTGCTCCTCTCTCATTACCACTTCTATGAAACCAGAAACTATCGAGAAGTGTTGACGAGAGTGGTAATGTGTTCTTGACAAAGAGATTACTTGTGAAGTAATAAAGAATATTAGGAAAATGAGCCATAGTCAACTACTATTTGTGGTGCTATACAGGCAGTATGCCTGTTATATGAAGTTTTGCATCGTCTAATACGTTTTAAACTAGAAAAATGAAGTTAGTCCCTGGGTACTCAGAAGTTTAAAAGCCCAAAGAGCCCGTGCAGTGTGGTAGGGAAGGTGACACAGGTCAGTCCTTTGGCATGCTGTAGGCCAGCCTCTGAGCTCACTCCTGTTTGGAGAATGCAAGTAAAAACGCGGTGGTGGACTGAGGTCTGAAGTTTGAATGGGTGGCTCCATTTCAAGCACTGAGGTCTGAAATGCCTTTGTGTAAATCTCTTGGTCTTGTGTGGCTCAGTTTCCCTTTCTGTAAATGAGAAGATGACCCCCGTGTTAGGGTAGTATCTGAGTACCTTTAAACATGTAGGGACAATTCCAGTAAGGCGAGCTTACTGCCTGTGGAGGGTCCATGATACACAGTGAATTGTCTTATCCTCAGAGGGGTACATGCAGCGACTCAGGAGCAGAAATGGCCCCCTCTTCTGGTGAGACCAGTGCAGATACAGCTTTCATCTGTGTCTCATACTGCCTATTTATGGAAACATGGCTTTTTTGTTTGTTTAACTCTTATATTGTGTAAAGAATATTAATAATTCAAATCTCATTGAATGGTAGGTTAGTTTCAATATCTTCAGAGATAGCTGAGCATTTTAAAATTCACCTTCCTGTTATTTCTGAAGTCCAATTTGCCTGAAAAGTTTAGCTCACTCTTTTATTACCAGTTCTGTAACTACCTGACTCTGGAAACAACAGAGTAAAGTAGAACTTGGGCTTGGCAGTTTACTAGATTCTCCAGCTAAATCCACCCATATGTCTCTGGGGATATTCACCCGGCCCCCACCCCACTCCTAGTCCAGATGTCAGTATACTCTTTCTGTTATCATCTGGGCCATGGAGCCTTTCTGGTAAATGCCTCCCCAGAATGAAACTGAGTAACTGGTCACAGTTTGAAGGCCCATATGAGTCTAGTGGTTTGGGATTATTTTTCCCCTAAGATGAAAATAAGCATAGTTACTGTTTTCTGAAAATTTTTTATTTTTAAGGAAGTATAAAGGAAACAGTCAGTTTACATCCTACCCCTGAGAGAGGCAACCTTTTGGTGTGCATCAGTCCAGATAGCTCTCGGAACCTGCGCACTCAGATTCACACAGGCCACTGTCAGAAAACAAGATCACTCTGTACTTGCTGCTTGTGACCTTGTTTTTCTCCCTCAAAGGTCTGTTGTGGATAGCTTTATGTTCGTAAATGAGGAACAACACCATTAATTAGAGTGGCTCCACGTAATGCACCATTAAACAGCTTTGCCTTCACCTATTTTATGCATGTTTTCCAGTTGTTGGTCATTTAGGATTTTTTTTTTTTTTTTACTTTGGGGGGGAGAGAACATTGCAATGAGCATCCTTTTACAGACCTATTTCCCAACTTGTCTAATTATATCTTTAGGATGCATTCCTGAAGTGATACTGGTGGTCCTGCGACTGCTTCTGTTTTTACATGTATTGCCACACGGCCCATCAGTAAGGTCTCAGTTTGCCCGCCCATCATCCATGTTTGTCAATTCTCTACCCGCTGTACTACCACCTAGCCTGGAGGTTATTTTTTTCCCCAACCTTTGTGAATCCCTTAAGTGAAAGTGTTATCTCATTGTTGTTTATATTTGCTTAACTCTGCTTGCTAGTGATATCGAGCATCTTTTTATGTGTTTCTTGCCCATCGGTCGTTTTTCCGTTGTGACTTGCTTGTTTAGTCCAGCCCGAACGCTCTGAGAGGGCTATGGTCTGGTTGCTCCACAGAATGCAGGACTTGGGCTAGGAATTATTCTTCAGTTAGACTGCATGACAGAAAAGTCGATAGTCAAGAAATTTTTCAAAACCATTAGAGAGATATTTTATGAATAACTATACCATGGTGTTTGAGTATCCCTAACAAAAGAAGAAATTCACAATGTTAATTGGAGACCCAGTCCTAGAGAAGGTGGGACTGGGCTGTGCCCTCTGCTGGGGTCCCAGCAAGCAGTGGCAGAGTTCTTGGGATCCTGTCCAAATTCACGCCGCCCCGCAGAGGGGCTGCCCAGCACACCCCACCTGCTGGAAGCTGCCATCCGCCAGCCTCTCCGAGTTTTATGATGCATCTGAAATGAACTTTTACTGCCTCCTCCCTTCAACTCACGGGAACACCACAGGGGAGGAAAGAAAACAGAACCCACCAAGAGGAACAAGCAGACCTGTCCAAGGCCAGGGAATTGGCCTACTCCATGGGGCAGCGGAGAGTAAACTACAAAAGACATAAAGCACACCTTGCTTTATTTAATCCTTTCCATCCGCCCAGAGCCCCCAGAAAGCTCATAAAGTCTCCCTTTCTGGGTGATCAGATTCCTTTAGCTCAGGGGCAGGCAGTGCTGTTTTGTTGTTTGGGGCGGGGTGGGGGAGGGCAGTAACTGGAAATGAATGAAAACTAAGTCCCTCTCTCCCTGCTTCAAGGTAGTGAGTGGCAAACACGTTTAAAGAGCTTCTGCCCCGGACATATGCAGGGCCGCTCATTCCCGGTGGCAGTTACCTTCCTCGGAAGTCATGCATAGCAGCGAGTTCTGTTACCTTTTGAGGGCTCCTCTTGGCTGACTCAAAGGAATCGTTCTGAATGCTACTGGCACCAATGTGCTGAAAGTTGTGGGTGGTGGGTGGTGTGTTTTTTTTCTCTCTCTAAAAAGAGTGGCTGTTCTTCTCTGCCAGTATTTAGAAGCTGGAACTGTCTGTCCTTTTTGTTTGAAATGGAGACTTTAGAGACCAGTCTTTTCAGAGCCTGGAAGAAGGAGAAAGGAAAAACAAGAAAAGTGCTCTGGTTTGCCTTTGGCCTGGCTACTTCTGGCTTGTTTATTTTTGACCTTTCACCATGTTTGCAGGCTGCGGGGGAACCCTGGTCAGCTTGGGCTGGGCTCCTGGGTCTCCAACAACAAACACTCAATCCAGAAAGGAAAAACAATTCTTTGGCAGTTCAAAGAAGAATCTCCTAAAATGTGTGTAGTCTTCCTTGTTTTTGAACTCCTGGTGAAGGCAGAGGAGAAAATGCACTGCTCGTTCTTCTCCATCTGGTGGCCCAGACCCCTTTCTGGCCTCCTTCCTTCCTCTTTACTCCCTCTCCCCCACACAGTGCGAGGTTGAGCTGCTTCCCAGCTCAGGGCCTGCCTTCTGGGCTTCTCTGCCTTTGCAGGTGCCATTCCCTCCCAGAAGCCTTTTCCCTACCTGTCCCTGGGTGAAGTCCTCCTCTGGTATATGGCTGCCCCCAGTGCACTGAGCTTACTTCCAGTGGCTGATATCCTTGAAAGCAGGCCCCAACCTTAGGTGTCCAGCACAATGCCTGTGGTACTGGGGACAGCAGTGGGATTCGTATTTGCAGCAGTGTTAGCAATAATAGTAATACTTAATAACTCTTTATCAGGCATGCACCATATGCCAAGCACTGTGCTAGGTGTTTCTCACGTGTCTCTAATTCTCCGAACCACCCTATATCATAGGAAGTATCATCCCCATTTTATAGATGAAGAATTCGAGGCTTAGCAGTTAAGAAGCTCAGCGAAGCCTGATCAGGCGGTGGCACAGTGGATAGAGCAATGGACTGGGACGTGGAGGACCCAGGTTCGAAACCCCAAGGTCTCCAGATTGAGCGCAGACTCATCTATTTTGAGCAAGGCTCACCAGCTTGAGCCCAAGGTCGCTGGCGTGAGCAAGGGGACACTGTCTGCTGTAGCCCTCTGGGTCAATGCACATATGAGAAGCAATCAATGAACAACTAAGGTGCCGTAACAAAATATTGACACTTCTCATCTCTCTCCCTTCCTGTCTGTCTGTCCCTATCTGTCCCTCTCTCTGTCCCTATTACCAAACAAACAAACAAAAAACAACAAGAACCACAAAAAGAAGCTCAGCCAAGGTCATGTTACTAACAATGGCCGGGACAAAGTTGGAACCCAGGTTCTTACTCATTTCCCCTCTTCTTTGGGGCCTCTTATTAGATGCTCAGTGAATACCTATTGATTGACTGAAATTCTTTTCTGAGCTTGGGAAAATTGTTCCAAGAATTTCAAGAGTCACAGCCTTCACACTTGGTCCCTTAACTGGTATCCCTCTCTTCTATACCTGATCTCTTGTTTCCTTCCCCCGAAGAATCATGCCCTATTATCATGTGTTAGCTGAGGGTAGGGGGTAAGGACAGAGCAAAGGTTAGCCTCCTTGTTTTAAATATCCTTTTTCCTTAAACTAGTCTTTGTTTCCCTAAAGTCTCTGCAATCACCCCGAAGAAATTAGGCTAAATGAAATGAATTTACTATTTTTATAGATGAAAACCAGTTGAAGATCCGCCATATTATATGGTTCAAATTAATGCATTGCCTCTGTCAAAGGCCTTATGATGCCTAAAAAGTTCCCTCATAGAATTGTTGCAAGAATTAAATACATATATTACATGTAAGTGAACACTAGTGCCTAGTATATAGTGAGTTCTCAAAACATGTAAATGTTAGCTCTTGTTATTATTTTATTAATCTCTGGGTAGTGAAATTCCTAAAAGGGAGAACAACTAGGGACACACATTAATTAATATTAATAATTTCTATACCAACTAATTTTTATTACTATGTGCCAAGCACTATTTTAAGGATTCCTCCTGTATTAACTCTCATAAGAACCTGACGATGTGGGTACAGTCACTAGCCCCATTGTACAGGTAAGCAGATGGAAACAATAGCACCAGGCTCACAGGAAACAACATAGAAACATAGTGTACCAATCCCTCCCCATTCTCATCTCCCATTCGTATTTTCATGGGAATGAATGTATTGTGCAAGGACGTGTCTGGTGTTTCTGCACAGTCCCAGGCCCCACTAGGAGGAGAGAGGGCAACCAGAGAGGTCTCTGTCCCTGGCAAACAATTTTTAATGGACAGAACCCTTGTGCCCCAAACCCCGCTTCCCCAACCTTCATTTCCCAGTTGCCAGCTTGGCACAAAACACCCACGTTGCCACAGGTGAGACTGTTTTGTGAGGGAAGATTTTTGGTACAAAATTTTTTTCATATTCAGTTACCTTAGCTCTCTTGTTAACCCTGTGACTACAAGGCACATCTCTCCCTGTTTATAGAGGCCAAAACAAAGTCAAGGAGTAGACAACAATTTTTGCAACTCTTTTTTCACAAATTGGTACTATGCATAGAGTAAACATTTGGTGAACGAACGGAGGTGATTAAACATCTAAGTGAAGAAAAGTGTGTGTAACCATATGACATAGTTATGTGTTTATATACATATAGGTCAACAGATAACATCTGAATGCCCTTCGCTTATCTGTGTTTTCTAAATTTTCTCCAGCGTGGAGACAGAACATCTTCCAGTATGCAGCCTCTGAATCAGGCAGCATGCTCCTCAGAGCCTGCTCGTGTCCTCCGTTCCCATTTTGGCTTGTCACCCTGTGGTTTTCATCATTCCGTGGTTCAGGCAGAGGGCTCTGAACCAGTGTTTCTAGCAGCCTTGGACCCTACCAGGGAAAGGTGGAAACTGAGACTGGTGGTGGAGATGAGGTGTGTGGTGTGTGTGTATGTTTGTGTTGTCTGTGTCTCAGTGTGTGTTGCAGGTAGAGGTGCCAGCTTAGTAAGACTCAGAGCCTGCACTTCACGGTTGTGCCTCTGTGTGCCCACATGGAAGACGGAAATTCAGTCAGCTGCTCTATCGCACAGAGATCCCAAAGAGGAGGTGGTCTCAGTGGTGTGTCCGAGTCAGCTAGAGACTTCGCTGTGGGAAGGCAGTGCTAGCCGGCCGCACGCTCATTCTCATGCACACATCCAGACTGAGAGCAGAGAGGGCGCAGGGGCTTCCTTCTCCTGCCGCTGGCACAGCTTGTGGCTGAACGAATGTCTGCTGGGTACTTCCTGCGGCTTGCTCCACCATCCAGCTCAGCCTCGCTCTTTCTCCTCCCCTGCCTCCTCTCCCCTCTCTCTGGACTGCACTTGTTTGTCCCGTGTCCTCCTGTCCCACATTGCTCTCTGCTCTCCCCTTCTCCTGCGACCCCCCTGTCCTCACAGGCCTCAGAGAAGCCCTCTCTTGATTCAAGACACCCATTACTAGAGTAAAACACTAGCAATCATTGGGCACTTTGTAAGGAGGGCCAATTAGGGGCCGGACTGACCAGGGCGAGCAGCGGGACATCCAGAAAGACGCTTTGCTTCTGGGGATGAGGAGCCTAATCCCGTTACTGGCTGGCTGGAGACTGGGGCCCGCTGGGCCCAGACTGCTATCATTGGAGGATGGCTGCACCACAGAGGGACCGCTCGCCAGAGCCCCCCTCCCTCACGGCCCCCTCGAGCCTCTTTTCTTCTGCAGTGACACACACTGCAGTGCCTCTGAGGTCATTTGTTTCCCACAGCCTCACAGGGCGCTGTGGCAGCAAAGGGGACAATGATCTCTCACAGGAATGATGGGAGGCCTTGTTTTGCCTTAAATAAGCTCCTTCAAGGGAGCAGTAGGGTCTGTTGCCTGTGTGGTTTGTTTTTGTAGAAAATCCTTTTGCACGTAGTTGCAGTGTGAAGTACTCAGGCAACTTCAATCGAAGACATAAATAATCTCATGTGCACGTGTATGTGAAGGTTTCATTTTATTTTTATTGCTGTTTGAGACCAGGATCGTGTTTTCCCTCCTGCCAGTTCCCCTTTTCCCACTCGTGCTCTCTGGACGCCAGAGCCCTTCAGCTAGCTTTGGGCAGGAGTCAGCAGGTGTCGGTGCCTAGAGATGCCCCTGTCGCCATGCGGACATCTGACTGCCCTGCGCTCCAGTGGGGTGCTCCGGGGTGAGCGCGGGGGACTCAGACCTCCGGCAGGTTCCTCCTCTCATCCTGGGCCCAAGCACCACTGGCACCGCTGCATATCTAAGCCCGGAGTCCACAGCACAGTGAAAGTGAAGTGGGAGGAGAGAGGACTCTGTGGGCCACCTCGGAACCGACCCTCAGCTTTCATACCAGAGCTGCAGGGGCTTACAGGCGAGGAGGAGTCCTGGATATGAAACGGGAATAGAGAGAAGTCAGGTTCTATGGCCAAGCTGGCTGTTTAATGAGGAAAGATCTGAGGCTGTTTCTAGTCACACCCTGATAGGTCACTAGAAAACACAGAATTGAGCCATTTGGCTTATGCTCTCCAGCGTTTTAGGTCTTCAAACCGCTGTAGGTAGTTTAACCCAAGAGCTTTGATGTATAAGCATTGTTATTTGTAAAGGCTTTCAATTTGGCGAGTCATGCCATATCATGTGATCTAGATATTCTGGAGAAACTGAGGTCACGCAGATTCAAGACTTTCCCAAACCCACGCAATGAATTAATTTCAAGTTTTGAAAATTAAACCCAGGCCCTTTAGTTTACAGATCATTAACTAATCAATGTGATCTATGAATTCTTTCTCCTTGTACCAAAAAAAGATAATCGGGGCATTCTATCTGAGCAGTAAGTATGTTTTGGAAACTGTATGGCTATCTAAATTATAGTTTAAAATGATCATTTCTTTCTTTATAAATATGTCTTCCTTTTTTGGTAAATCATATCCTCAACTCTTTTATTTTATTTTATTTTTTAATTAAGTGAGAGACAGGGCGGCAAAGACAGACTCCCTCGTGTGCCCTGAACCAAGATCTACCTGGCAAGCCTCTACCAGGCAATGCTCTGCCCATTTTATAACTGCTACTCTGTTGCTCAGCAACCAACCTATTTTAGTGCCTGCAGTGAGGCCATAGAGCCATCCTTAGTGCCTGGGCCAAATTTGCTTGAACCATTTGAGCCATGGCTGCGGGAAGGGTAGAGAAGCAGATGGTGGCTTTTCTTGTGTACCCTGACCGGGAATCAAACCCAGGACTTCCACACACTTGTCCAACAGTCCAACGCTCTACCACTGAGCCAACTGGCCATGACCGTATCTTCAACTCTTACAAAATTTTGTCACCTCTTTAACATACAAAACTCAAAAGTGTTGGCTTTATGATTGGGCCACTAGAAGACTATATGTTTTCCCTTAACCTTTTATTTCCTGACTTTTTTCCAGTGATCATTTTAATACATTTGTGAAATACTTAGGCAGGAAGTAAAGTTCTACAGATGTTTCTTTGATTGCACTATTGCCAACATTGACTAATTCAGACTGATCACTTTTTGGTAAATTGAAGAAACATTTTTTTTTAGTAACTGTTTATTCTAGAGTTTAATAAACATACCTAAGATTAACTCTTAACAACCTCAGAGTAATTTTAATTTGTTCATGAATCCTGAAATGGGAGTCCTAGAAGATTTGCTGAGTTGATTGACTTACTGCCTTATTTCTCTGGACCATCTTTTAAATGCTTATTCTCAACTATTCATTAGCTTCAAATAACAAATACATTGCAGTCAATTCTAACAGATAGCTTTTGTCTTTTTTGACATTGATATGACATTGGCCAGAGCATCTTCTCTCTGGTCATGAGGGAAGTGTTCTAGTTATAGCTAAAACTAGACTGGTTCATGCTTTAATATACACTATAAATGAAACAACAGAAACAAAGAAATAAAAATCACTAATACAAGGTTTATGGCAGATGATCAATGGCAAAAGAAAGCCCCTGACCTACATTAACGTGCTACCTTTGGAAAAGTTTGGCTCTAAGGAGTGCAGATCATGCCTGAGCACAAGCAGCCTTCCCTTTGGGCTCATCTGAACATCTCCCTAGCGGTTCCTTGCCTACCGGCAAATTCCATTGCGTCGTCCAGATGCAGAGAGGATGAGTTTGATTAAGTCCAAAATGGTCACCAAAAATGTTGAATAATAAGAAACTGGCAGTGGTAGCTTTGGGAGCTGGTAAATAAATAACAGGCTGTTGTCCCACACCCTAGTCTAATGCTCTCAAGAGGTTCTTATGTTGCTCACATTAGTGGGCATGTAAATGAAACCCCTGTTGGCCTTGGCAGATATTGGCCTCTTCTGTGACCTTGTTTGACTGAAACAAAAAGTCATTGGTGGAACAAAATTTCAGGGCTCTGAACTTGGTTGAAAGAAAAGGGCAATTCTCTGAATTGGGTAATTGGATCACTCTCCCAAGTGCCCTAGGGCTTATATCAAACATATAAGAAGGGGATTAATAACTTCAGTGTATAAAGGAGCTTCAGGCGGCTTCCAACTGTAACATTTCACTCTCAGGAGCTTTAGGACATAAAAACAGATTTTTCCAGAGTATTTTGAAGTGCTCTTTATAAAATACAGGAAGGGACTTCAGACTGCTGTGGAATCCTTGTGATTGTGTACGGTCTAGGCTGATGGGCGGGCAACCTGAGAGCTTCTACCAAGTAGCCATTTAATAAAACTGTTCATGCGATGTATCATTGGAACTGAAAGACAATGACAGTCACAGTTTCACAAATTATGCTTGATATTCATTTCCTTGGTCATAATTTTTTTAATTTTTTTTTTCTACAGCGACAGAGAGAGGGATAGATAGGGACAGACAGACAGGAAGGGAGAGAGGTGAGAAGCATCAATCATTAGTTTTTCGTTGCCACACCATAGTTGTTCATTGATTGCTTTCTCACATGTGCCTTGACCGCGGGCCTTCAGCAGACCGAGCAACCCCTTGCTGGAGCCAGCGACCTTGGGTCCAAGCTGGCGAGCTTTTGCTCAAGCCAGATGGGCCCGCGCTCAAGCTGGTGACCTTGGGGTCCTGAACTTGGGTCTTCTGCATCCCAGTCGGACACTCTATCCACTGCGCCATTGCCTGGTCAGGCTTCTTGGTCATAATTTTATCTAGATTAACCTAGATGTATCTGTCAGGCTCGCCATATTCCTGATTCTCACAGTGGGGCCGGAGGACTCCCAAGTCTTACCAGAGACCTATTTGATGACATGGGAGTTGTCAGGGGCCACTTGAGAAGCTGAGGACTTTAAAATTTTTATTTATTATTTATTTACTCAATATTTACTTAATGCCTACTATATATCAGGCTTGAGAGATTAAAAGGGCATCTACTGGGGTGATCACTTCATAAGTTATATAAATGTTTAATCACTGTGCTGTATACCTGAAGCTAATATACTGCTCACAAAACTTAGAGAATATTTCAAAATAAATATGAAGCAATATAATATCCCCTAGTTTTTATGAGCAGTGTATAATACTGTATGTCAACCATAATTGAAAAATTTTATAAAACAAACCAAAATAATGCAAATATATATATATATACATACATACACACACATACATATAAAAGCATAAAGCAGAGAAAGGTCCATGAGGATATATTTGAAATATAGGTTCCCAAGGATTGAAGAAGGAACACATGAGAGGGGAACCATTAGGAATGGGGAGGTTCAGAGAAGGCTGAAGGAGGTAACAAGAAGTGAGTCTGCGCCTGACCTGTGGCGGCGCAGTGGATAAAGCGTCGACCTGGGAACCCTGAGGTCACCAGTTCAAAACCCTGCACTGGTCTGGTCAAGGCACATACGGGAGTTGATGCTTCCAGCTCCTCCCCCCTTTCTTTCTTTCTCTCTCTCTCTCTCTCTCTCTCTCTCTCTCTCTCTCTCTCTCTCTCACTCTGTGTCTCCTCTCTAAAATGAATAAAATAAAAAGAAATTAAAAAAAAAAAAAGAAGTGAGTCTGCGAGGCAGGAAAATGGAGAAGAGTATTCCAGGCAGAGGGTTCACAGCGGCAGAGTTGATGGTGAATCTGGTCAGAAGATGCAGGCTAAAATGATCATTTTCCTCTTGGAGGAGAAAGGTTAAAGGTGTTTCTGTTGAGTCCTGATGAGGTGGGATTATTAGTGATAGAGGCAACTATTGGGGTCACAACTTGGGTAGAACAGGGGAAACAAGGGAACACTTCTGAAAAATACATTATTTTGAAACAATGTATCTTTAAGGGTATGAACATTCTGAGAATTTTGGCAACTACATAGAAAAGAAGAGCTCATGGGGGAACATTCTAGAATAGATTCTTATCTTAATGACTATAGATCTATCTAGCTGCCTAAGAGAGCAGAATTCTGCTATTTATTTATTGCTGATTCAATTTAAAGGTGGTCTTTTTTACTGAGGAAATATTGCTAAAGCTAGGTACAGTTGCTTCTGAGAACTAGAACACCAGAGAGCTAATCAGAAAAGAAACTGACTTTAATCATAGACCAAGTATCTATTTTCATTCTTATCCTATAATTTTTATAGAATCCTGTGAGGCAGGTGTTTTATCTGCATAGTCACATGAGAAAACAGCTTCAGAGAAATTAAGTGCATTCCTTAGAATCCCACAGCCACTGTTGGCCACGCCTATGTCCTATTCATTGTCCACACTCCCATCTGTCAGAGCTAAATCTTCAGGCTTATGCCCACCTATAAGAGTAAAGGCAGACTAATTGAATTATCTCACATTTGTTTTTTGTTTTGTTTTGTTGGGTATTTTTGTATTTTTCTGAAGTTAGAAGTGGGGAGGCAGTCAGACAGACTCCCGCATGCGCCTGACTGGAATCCACTCAGCATGCCCCCCAGGGAGCGATGCTCTGCCCATCTGGGTCATTGCTCCGTTGTAGCCAGAGCCATTCTAGTGCCTGAGGCAGAAGCCATGGAACCATCCTCAGTGCCCGGGCCAACTTTGCTTCAATGAAGCCTTGGCTGCAGGAGGGGAAGAGAGAGACAGAGAGGAAGGAGAGGGGGAAGGGTGGAGAAGCAGATGGGTGCCTCTCCTGCGTGCCCTGTCCAGGATTTGAACCCAGGACTTCTACACGCTGAGCTGACGCTCCACCGCTGAGCCAACCAGCCAGGGCCTCACATTTGGTTTTGAAAGTAAGTGTGTATCATTCATTTTTTTCCCCTGTAATGCCTGGTGGTTCCATCTTCCCATCACCTCCAGATGATCAGTAATAGCTGCATGGACTGCTGTATTGTAATTGCTGAGCTGCAGCTCCCGTGGGCTCTTTCTTGGGGCGGTGGTGGCACGTGGGGGCAGTCGTGGTACGTAGGCTACATGTCTGTTGTCAGGGCTGTTGCTTTAGCATCCTTCACCCCTAAAGTAGTGAGTGAGATAAATCATCAGAAGTCCGAATACAAGAAAGCCATGCCCACTTCCCAAACATTCTGCATAAAGAAATGGAAAAGAGCAGTGAAGTTATGAGAGAGACGTTCAACTTAAGAGTGAAGAGGGAAAGCCTGGAGGAGGCTAAATGAAATACATAGATTACAAACATCTGAAATGTGACTGCAGAATCAAGTCAGGATTTTTGTGGCTCAGGTCGGGGCCACTGCTCGAATCTGTTTATTGTTTTCTTTTCTTTTTTTAGGGTTACTGTATTTTTCCCCCTCAGTGTGTAGCAAGATGGCAAACCACAAAAAGCAACAGTGCCCTGTACCCCTGGGCTGCACAGTTCAGCCAGCACCCAGCTCTCCCCCGGCTTGTCCTGAAGACAGGCCAGTGACTCAGCCCTCTGGGGAGAAGAGATGTGGTTCCATGTTGATATCACCCACTGGGCTCATTGCTTGAATCCCCAGATTGTTCGTGTGTTTGTTGACTTTTCATCTAAAAATAAAAGTCACTTAAGGCAAATAGCTTAGTGCCAGTGGGTTTGGCTATTTGTAAAATTTAGAAACCCATTTAGGAAACCACCCTCAGAATTTTCTTGGCGCCGTATCAGATTTGGCATAATGAACTTCAGCACGCCAGACCTTGCACAGATCGGGGGCACCGGGCTAAGTTATGGAAAACCTTCCTAAGAAAATGAAAACACTCAGGAAGTAGTACTGGTGATCCAAAAAGCATTGCTGGTCCTCTCAGGTCTTCTCCTGGTCACACCATTTTTCCTTTTTCGGTGAAATGTGGAACTCGGACCCCCTTCTCATAGGAAAAGTGGTGACTGTGTGACTTTGGAATTTTGGTGCAATTCTGTCCTTGACTTTCTTCGCCCTTAAACTTCTTCTGTTCTTTAAAACGGTGCCATATTCTTCATTTTCCCTCTCGAGTCATTGTACATTATTTCTGGCTGCTAGGTTCCATTCTAGAGCCTATGGCATTTAAGTAATGGATGGCATGACTGTAACAAGCTAGCTCGGTACACGTTGCAGAATTGGAGAGCATAGCCTAGTCATCTCTCTGGGTCACGCAGAAGTCACTTCTGGACAAAAAGTTCTGTATACAATGTATATTTTTAAAAATGATCTTTACTTTGTGCTGCAAAAACAAACTTTGAGGAGATGGTTCTCCCACAGGATATGGAAATGGCCTTGGACCACATCCAGGGTTAGTGACACAGCTGCTGTTTCCTGTAAGGGACATCCCACATCTAGAAGGGGGAAAAGACAAAGTTAAATATATAGTGGGAGGGTAACGACTGAACCTATTAACAAGAATGAGAGGATTTGCCTGTTATACGATTTGTAATAATATATGGCCATTGGCAGGGATTACAGTTTATGTTTAGAAGACATATTTAAAACTCTTTGCCAGAGGTCAGCTGATCCAAAGATAACCATAGCAACAACAACATCATTTACTTATGGCACCTAATAATTTTAAAGTTTCTGTGTATCTCTAATTTTACATTCACAACAATCTGGTTGGGCTATTAAATTGGATGAAGAGGTAAGCATGGTTGAGGATATGTAAAACAAGGTAGGGAGTTTGGATTTTATTCTAAGTGTGATGCAAAGTTTTAGCCAGGCATGGAGAAGACATGGTTTACATTTTAGCAAGATCATTCGGCCTCCTGTATAGAATGTAGACTTAAGGGTTCAAAGTGGAAACCAGGAGACCAGTCAGGAAACATGACATTAATTCAGGTAAGAGATGATGGTGGCTTGGACTGGGTGATGGGATAGAAGGGGTGAAAAGTGGTTAGATTTAGAGTAAGTTTTGATGAAACTGCTTTACAAGGCCTACAAATAAATCAGCTGTGAGTATTTTTTAAAAATTAAGAATGTCTAGATTTTGGAGCCTAGGTAACTCTCAGAATGGTGTGGGTTTTTTCCTATGGATTCTATGGATTTGTTTAGATTAAAAAAAATCTAGGAATGCTGAGGCAAAGAGCTGATTGGTTTAGAGAGAGCAAGGTATGGTTCAGGAGTTCTGTCCTGGAAAAGTTGAGTTTGATATGTCTGTTAAACGTGCAAGTGGAGATGTCAAGAAGGTAACTGGATATGAGTCTGGAGCTTAGGAATGGGTTGAGCTAAGGATAGGAAGAGGGCTAGGGACTGATCTTGGGGATACAGCAATATTTACAAGTAGAAAAGAAATCTACAAAGGAGACAGGGAGGGAAGAGACAGTAGGGTGTGCAAAAATCCACAAGAGTATGATTTTCTGGAAGTCAAGTGAAGCGAGTATTTCAAGAAGGAAGGAGCTAGACTCAGTGCTACTGAAAGATCGGGTAAGATGAGGACTGATACCTGACCCTTAGGTTTGGCAGGGTACAGTCAGTGGTGACCCTAACGAGACTGCTTTCAGTGGTGTGTTGGGGACATTAGCCTAACTGGAGTAGGTTAGAGAGAGAATCGGAGGGGAGAAAGTAAAAAGAGAGAGCATGGACAATTTTTAAAGTCTGTTTTGCTACAAATAGAGCCAAGGAAATGGAGTGGTAGCTAGAGAAGTCAAAGATATTATTATTTTGTATTTTTTGTGATGCACATGATTAGCAGGAAGGAAAACTGTGACAGTGCTGGAGAGACAACCACTGGCACGAAACCCAGGAGGAGGTAGGAAGGGATGGGATACAGGTCTAAGCAGATGGGCTGGCCCTAGGTTGAGGCAGGACTGTTTATCCATTGGAACAGAAAAGAAGGAAGACTCCAGGACTTTACATGCAAGCAGTGTAGCAGATTTGGTGATGCAAGGATGAGGCAGTTCTTTCCATGGCTTCACTGTTCTCGGTGAAATAAGACCTGATACAGTCAGCAGAAAGTAAAGAAGGGAAGGGAATGCTGGACACTGGAGGAGATTGGAAATAGTCAGATCATCTTTATACTTTGCCACCACTGCATTTGACACCTTAATGATTTCGTGAGTAAATAGTCCCCAGGTGTAGACTCGGTAATTTACTCAAGTGCGAGCCCAGAAAGAAGACAGGACTCCCTAAGTGGCTGACGGTTCTGTGGGCTTGGGGAAGCGGATCTGTAAAGAAAGGATAAAATGGTGTCTGTGGGAAGAGAAGCCCCTCTGAGGACTGCCCCCCCCCGTTTACATCCCCCTAGTACGGTGTGTGGAGGGAGGAGGCTCCTTCCAAGATGCCCCCTTGACTGAAGTCATGAAGTCTGAGGCATGTTTCCTGGCTCTCCCGGGGGCAGCGCTGACCCAACCCATTCTGTCCCTTCCCAAGTTGCTTAGAGACACTGACGGGACAAAGTCACTCCCCATCCACATTATGCCTCGTGCATACTTTTCAGAGCTCTTGGCCCTGGTGTCTGCAGGTACTACAGACCAAACAGCGGGTCCTGGGGGAAGGAGGGTACTGACCAGAGGACTCCCCAGATGGTGTTTCCTGATTGTGTTCCCTGGCAGGTAGCTGGGTTCTGCTCAAAAGCTGTCAGTTGGTTTGTTAGGCTTAATTAGAATTCTGATGGTCTAAGACAGAGGTCCCCAAACTATGGCCGGGGCCGCAGGCCAAATTGCGACCCCCTGAGGCCATTTATCCAGCCCCGCCACACTTCCGGGAGGGGCACCTCTTTCATTGGTGGTCAGTGAGAGGAGCACAGGATGCATCCGCTCCCATAGTTCCCATTGAAATACTGGTTAGTTTGTTGATTTAAATTTACTTGTTCTTTATTTTAGATACTGTATTTGTTCCCATTTTGTTTTTTTACTTTAAAATAAGATATGTGCAGTGTGCATAGGGATTTGTTCATAGTTTTTTTTTATAGTCCGGCCCTCCAACGGTCCGAGGGACAGTGAACTGGCTCCCTGTGTAAAAAGTTTGGGGACCCCTGGTCTAAGATCTTGGCTTAGTGTCCTGATAACAAGAAAGTAAAAGAGCTGGGCTTGTGGATGATTAAAGGGAAAACAGTGAAATTAAAGGAGGTGCCCCTTTCTTTGGAAGCCCCTGAGAGAGTGACAACACAAGAGCCAAACAGAACTTTCTTCCCTCCTTAAAGAGGTCAGCTCACCCTTTCACTGCTTCTCCCAGGAGCCTGCTGTGATATACTCCGTTCACTTTTGATAGACATTTTTGTACCTCTCTGAATAAGTGAAGTAAATGGAAAAGAGTGTGTACAAATAATATGATGGTAATTAAATCAAGCCAGTTCCACTGAGACAGGCTCTATTCTATGTGTGTGTGTGTCCTCATGACTTGCTAATCATCCAGTTATTCACCACTGCTTATTGATCACCCTAGGTGTGATGAACTTACCCACTTACGTAGTCCTCAAAACTGCTCTGTCATTGAGATTTTAGAGATGAGGGCATGGAGGCCCAGAGAGGTTTAAACAGCCTGTTCAAGGCCACATTTTCAGTAAGTGGGAGAGTCAAGAATCTTGCCCTAGTCTCGCTGTTTCCGAAGCCAGCCCTCTTTCTGCTATACCACACTGCCTATTAAAAAGACCAGTGATAAGAATGGCTTGGTCGTTTGTATTTGTGAAACATCTTTTATTGAAACTCGGTAAACGTTATTTTTTTTTGTGATGTGGAGACAGGAATGACAGAACAAACATTTATTGGACACCTTCTGAGTCAGATGTAATTTTAGGCACTTTCACACACCAGACAGGCTTATATTAACTTTTCTTATGGCTCCCAAACAGAGGAGTTAAGAGTCTGTTAAGAGTGAATCCTGGTGCTTTTCCTCGGCAATGTCCAAACTCCGTTAGAGCAGCGAGTGAGTCTTTTTTTTTTTTTAATCTCTATTTTATTCCTAATGTCTAGTACAGGGTGAGACTCTGGCACATAGTAGGTGCTCAGGAAAAGTTTTTTGAATGAGTAACGATTGAATGTGCTGTAAGCTGCAATTTGAATGCATCCAGCCTTGTGTTGTATTTTCTGAAGTCTTCCAATGGATGCCAACAGGATACTTCCAGAAGGTTCTGAAACTGGAACAGTGAATGCAAGTGTGTTTCTCATTGCAACAACATTGCCCTTCTCACAGCTGTGCAGTCTGAGTGATGGAATTGCTTTTCTATTGGGAAAACAAGTGCAGAGTTACCTCGGAAAAGGATTTTCAAGTCAGTGGACAATTTGTGGCACAACTGAAATCTTGAGATTCTCACCTTTACAGCCCTAACCACTTAACAACCCTGTGGTCCTGGTGGGGTTATAGCTTTCCATAAATCTGGTACTTAATCATTTAAAGAGATGGCAATTTATCTTAAATACGCACCTTATTATGGATGTGACACACTTAGCACAGATGGTCTCAGAAGTTTTTCCTGGCTTCCTCTACCCTAACGGTATCTAGTATGTTAATGTCAATATTAGCTTTACTGTTTTAGGTAACTCTGGTATGCTTCTCATTAGCTGGAACTGTAAAGAGCTCAGTTTTACCTGCGCTGAGGGATCGCTAAATTCCTATTGGCATCTGAGCGCACAGTCCCATGTGGAAAGTGAGGTCATGTTTCTCCTGGATTGTGCCTGTATCTGATGAGCCTAGGCTGGCGTGCATCCGAGACAATGAAATAATCACACCCATTAGCTCACCAGGGCCCTATGAAGATGTGGCCTGGCTTTCCATCTATTTTCTCCTGCTTGGAAAAACTGACACAGTCATGGTTTGTAAAGGTTAGTGAAGAAGGAACTGCTTCAGCAGCCAAAACTTAGCACTACCCTGTTTAGACGTGGGACCAGCCTGCTGCTTAATCTCGGGAAATAGCCTCCAGGAACCAGGGTGCAAAGATCTTCTTTAATCTTCCTGTGCATGGTGGTTGAATTTTCCTAACATTCTCTCCCCCATCCCAGCTTCTGTGGCTAGTGGGCACTCTGGAGCAGTAGCTTCTAAACTTTGCACTGTTTCCTACGGTTCTCTTCAGAGACCCTGCATTCTAAGGGTCTAGTAAGCAAACTATAATGGTTAATAACATAACAATTCAGTGTTCTTGTTGATACTTAGTGTCATATGCTGAATCATTTTCTGCCTTCTGTTGTATTTTCTCAGGGACATCTTTCCGGACCCTGTGACCACTCCAGGGTGGTGGCCTCCAGTTACACCTCACAGAGTACCCTTGACCTCACTCACAGGGCTCTTTTCACAATTTTAACTCATTATTTCTGTAACTATTTGCTTGCCTGGCATGTAAGCCCCACATGGACAGGGCCCACCCCCCACCCAGGATCAAGGATCAATTCCGAGTCATATTTTTGACCAAGACTAGTCATATAAACAGCCAGAATCAAGAGGTGGGAGGAGCTAAAAGAATGTATGGCCATGTGAACCCCCAGCCTCATCTCAGTTCTGGGTAGACGCGGGAAGCAGAGGACAGATTTAAATAGGGTGCAGCTCTGCAGGGTGCTTGCACCCTTACCACTCCACACCGTCCTCAGAGGTCTGGGGGCCGCTGGGGTGGCCTCCCAGCTGAATCCTGCCATGCCATCGTGTTCACAGCACTGTTCTTACAGGGTGGTTGCATTCAGCACCGTGTTGAAAGCCTTCTCTTCCTTCTTCTCCCCCTCCTCTCCCCCAGCTAGTTCATATTGCAGCTTTATCCCAGGGTCCAAGTCTTTGCTTAACACATAGTGGGCACTCAGGCAGCATTTGTTGAATGAATTAATGAATTAGCTGGTTTAATGTCAGTGAAAAATAAAGGAAACGTGTCCCATTTATTGGCTTAGGAAGACTTACCCTGTGTAAATTTGATCGAATTTTTGGAATGACTATCACCAAGTAAGTGTAGAATGAAGTGTTCACTCTGGATGGGAGAAAAGATAATGATGTTGAGGGCAGGGGTTATACAAGAGGCTTCCAGAATATTGATAATGTTCTGTTTCTTAAGCTAGGAGATTCTAGGGACCCAAGAGCCCTGGGCTTACTTCTGAATGAGAGGAACATGCCAACTAAGTCTCCTGCATTTTATTTTATCCCTACCCAAGGCAAAGCTGTCTAGGCTACCTAAGAATTTTAGAAAAAGTGCGAGTATTATTCAAGTAACCTTATTACTATAAAGATCTTATGATTGTTCTGCTGCCTTGGAAAATACCTATTTTTTCTGTGCCCACTTCTTTGGAGACATAGAGAGCCACTGCAAACACACTAGCCTGCCTCTCTCTTGGCATCTTCTACCCCTTGAACCTATCTCACTTTCTTAAACCACTCATTTAAACTAACTGAAATTAAAAACAAAAAACAGCCGATCGCCCAGCAATGGTTAGTTGAACACCTACTGTGTGCTTATATTAAAAGCTATAACTAGAATGCTTTGAGTCTTTCTTGTCCTGAGCTTCTTGGAGTTTTCTGGGTGGATATCATCGTGCAAGAATGAGAAAATTATTGGAGAATGGTCTGATGTTAGGGTGATTGTTTTGTCTTTCCTACTCATCTGATGCCCTCCTGTACGGTCACAGTCTTTGGAAGTATCAGAGATATGTTGGAAAAGTTACAGCACCTGCCAACATAGTTGGACAGGGACCCAAGAGGTAAGACCCATACCGTGTTGCTCCCCAGTATTCTTGCTAGGCCCAGCTCCTGGTGCATGTCAAGGGAGCAGGCCCAGTCAGTCCTCTCCTCAGATAGCAATCAAAATTCTCTTGATAAATCAGTAAGGCTGAAAATATTCTTGGCAGTTTAAATAGGCAGTGGTAAGAACATGCTTTCTTTAGTTACAATGAGTTCATTATCCAAGGGCCGGAAGTGACCAAAATCATTGATTGTCTAATTATACATAACTCAAGGGTCATAATGCATTAGTCATTATGTGGGACTATTCATAAAGCACTTGAGTTCAGCTCCAATAAGAAGGGGAAATGCATCCAAGGAAATTGCAGGGTAAAAGTCTGGGAATGTAGATAGTATAGGATATTACTGGTCTGAAATGGAAGGTTTCATATATAGTTTTTCAAACAGATTCTTGGAAAATGGGTTCCCTAAATCTTTCCCAGTTTTCAGATGGGATGTAAAACTAGAGGCTCTAACCTTTACTTGTGGTTGTCTTAAAATCTACCCTATATTTCTTAGGAAGGGAAGCAGTTGCCTTCACACTTGGCCAGCGTCCCAACTTGTACAGGGTGGCCCGTTTAAAACAGGTCTGTGGATGCTTCAGAGTGGGGAAAGGGGTTTGTTGTAAAGCACCATGTGTTTGTGGGTGTTTAATGAATATGAGCTGATTAAATTGGCCACCCTGAATTATAACCTCATACCTTCTGCAATTCCTCTCCGGTTTTTAGCTTGAGACAATATTCTTTCTACTTTTCTGCCCAAACTTGTTGGGCAGAAATACTACCACTGTTAAAACTGCTTGTGTCTTCTACCCAAAGTATTTTTATTTCAATGGTGAGCAGAAGAATCCAGCCTTGGAAATACCTCTCTTACAAATTGCTCGCCCAGCCGCAGCGATGTTCTGTGTCCACCACACCCACGTCACCTCCCCTTCAAACCTTCTCACCTCCATCTGCTTCCCTGTCTCTGAGCTGACACAAAACCGCTATCTGTCTGGGGCAGATAGTAAGCTCTGTCTCAAACAGAGGAGGCTTTGTCTAAAGAAGGAAAAAGCTCTGCTCTAGAAACCAGGCTTGTGGCTTGCTTTTGCTAACAGCCATATGTGTGGGTTAGGGAGTCACTTTGTCTCCACAGGCCCAAGTTTCTTCGAAGAGGTGAGATAGAAATCAAAATTTCTTCAACTGGGGGCTGTGGATACTTGAGGTCTGTAAGTCCTATGAGATTTTAAACTTTTTATGTTTTTATCTTAAAGATTTTTTTATTATAAATATTTTTTTATTACACTTTGCAATCAAAAGGTGTTTACAAAAAATAAATCTTAAGTTTACTAAGGTATTGGTTCTGAAACTCAGTCTAAGGTTGCCTAGACTCAGTCTAAGGTTGCCTAGAGGTTTTTTAAATATGTTTTGACTCTCTCAAATACTTTTTTCCCTTTAAAATGAGTGTGTTTATCTCTCCAGCTTGAGAAACACTGGACTGTTTCCATATATTCATAAACTGGATGTAGAGATGGGACAGAATAATAGCTTTAACTTTCTTATCCTTGGCCCTAGCCGGGGCTCAGTGGATAGAGTGTTGGCCCGGCGTATGGATGTCCCAGGTTTGATTCCCAGTCAGGGCACACAGGAGAAGCACCCATCTGCTTCTCCTTCTCTTCCTCTTCCCCTCCCGCAGCCAGTGGCTCGATTGGTTTGAGCATGACCCCTGGCACCGAGGATAGCTCCAATGTAGTGCATCAACTTCAGGGGCTAAAAATAGCTTAGTAGTCAAGCATCAGTCCCAGATGGGATTGCCAGATGGATCCCAGTCCAGGTGCATGTGGGAGTCTACCTCAGTATCTCCCCTTCTCCCACCTAAAAAAATAAATAAATAAATCTTTTTTATCCTCATCCTACTGGATGTAATTACTTTTAGACCATCCCAATATATTTACATCTTTTAACATATGGGATTTTTTTTTGTCTTATAACTGAAATATTTTCTGTTTTCAGTCACTATATATTAATTTATAAAGAGCATGTTTCTCCCAATAGCTACTTCTCTTTCCCTTTAAGACTCAGATGATTAACTCATTGGTGACTGACCTCAGGGAGACCACCTTCTTCTGTAAAGGCTTCTGTGTTGGTTAAAGTGAAGGAATGGGCAACCCTTATCAGTAATCCCAATAGTAGTTTATGTATGCCTTACACCTTGTTTTAAGTCTATTGATTTTAAAGAAAGGGGAAGATAGGCAGAGAAGGAGAGAGAAAGTGAGAGAGAGAGGGAGAAACATTGGTTTGTTTTCCCACTTAGTTGTGTATTCATTGGTCACTTCTTGTATGTGCCCTGACCAGAGATTGAGCCTGCAACCTTGGCATATCAGGACAACGCTCTAACCAACTGCGCTACCCAGCCAGGGCCTACATTCCACCTTTATAGTATACAAAGTGCTTTCTTTCTTATACATTACTGTATTTCTTTTGAGCTCTGTATTTCTTTTGGTAAATGAAGCAAGTAGAGTGATCACGATTCTACAGATGAAGACACTCAGGCCCAGAGAGGGTGCCTCACATCTTTTGACTCAGTTTACTTGTTCTTCCCAACAATGCTCCTTATCCTATATCAACAACATATATAATGAGTAGCTATATGCCACATTATGCTGTTTCACAAAACCATAAGTGGGGCTTCTCACGTAAGGGTAGACTGATAGGATCAGGCTTGGTCAGCCTGACATTAGTCACATGCCATTATTATTATTATTATTATTATTATTATTATTATTATCTCACCCAGCCCATGTCCTTATACCTAGAAGTTACTCAATAAATACTCAATATATACATATTGGATAATGACTGAATGAATTAATAACCCCCACCCCCAATCATCCCTCTAATTACAATTTTTACATTGGAGGTGATTTTTGCTGCACAGATTTATGCCAACATTTTTTTCAAGTTCTAAGTCTGATTTACTCAAAGACTGCCCAGTGCCTTAAGAGGAAAGAACGAGGACCTAGTGAGAGAGGAGTACAGGGACAGGCCGCGGAGGGATTCCCTCACCCACCTTCTTGTCCAGGATCGCGTCCTAGGCCTCTCAGGGAATCTGGGAAATGGAGTCGCTCTGCCTGCCTGGAGTTGACTGGAATATTCACTGCCGCCACAGGGAGAGGACAGGAATGCTGAAGGTGTGTGAGTCGGTGGAAAGGCAGATACATGTCACCAAGGTAGAAGGTCAGACGGAGAGCAGGAAAATTGGCGTGAAGATGGTTTCTGTGGTCTGGACCCAGCTGAACGGAAAGGGGAGGGATGTTTTGTCTGCTCCTTCCATAGTGTGGTCTGGCGACTTTCCCTTCTCTTCCCAAGAGAACTGTTAGTAACCAGGGAGCTCGCATTTTAATCAAGAAAGCTCTTGCGGGGCTGGTGAGCCTGGCTCCCATGGGCATCATGAAGTTATAGCAGGCGGGGGGAAAGGAGCCTGCCAGTCACAAAGGAATCCACCCACCACCTTCCGCTGTCAACAGCTACCCTGGTGTCTCTAAAACATATTTTGTGTGTGTGCATACTCATAATGCTACTTACTGTCACTTGACTGCGTTACCTGTGAAAGTGGATTACCTGGGAAAAGTAATTCCACTTTTTTTTTTTATTATTTTTATGTACTCATTGTCCCTGGAACCACATGCTGGAATCCCAGGCTTTTATTTCACTGTCATTCTCTTAAATTGTCACTTTCTCAAAGCCCCAGGGTCCTGGAGATGTTCTCGCACTTCTACTGTGCATCTGACTAACTTCTGGGAACTAGGTAGTATTGTTGGGCTCCGCCTGGCCAACAAGGAGGCCACTCTCCCTCCCAGCTGCTCCTCTCTGACAGGGCTTTTTGGTCCTCTTGAAAAAGCTAAGAATGCGAGGGGACCAAAATGAAATTGCAGAGCATAGTCACCCAGCCAAACTGAAACACACATGATTAACTGACCACACACATGGTCTCGAAATGACATCTCACTTGGGGAGTATAAGCCAAGGACGGTGGTTAGTGCCCCAGCAGGCCGCAGATGGTTAGAGTAAATATACACCCATGCTTTCTGCCAGAGAGTTTTCATCAGTTTCCTCAGGATGTCGGTGTGTGTGTATCATTAAGAGTATTTAATCATATTAGAATTCCCCACAGAGAGATGGCATGGGGGATGAAGTAGGGATCCCTGGCTTTTACACTCTTGGTGAGAGTTATCCGTTGAAAAAGAAATAGAGAAAAGCCAAGTCTCTGGGCTGTGTCTGTGCCGTCACTCCCTCAGAAGTCGCCTGGCACTGTCACCCCTGTCATTTCAGTGAAAATATAATCCCAACTCTTCCGTTGCAATCTCAGGGTTCTCAGGGTTGGGTTAGGGTACTTGGGTGGCAGGAGGAAAGCTGTGCTCCAACTTACCTCCATCAAGGCTGCACATTGTGTAGACCACATAAGGCAGCCTTCAGTTTGAAAGAGTAGTGACTACGGTCTTGTGAAAATGAATGGAGGTGGGCACTTCAATCATTGTAAGTTAGACTTGATCAGAAGGGTGAGTTTAATCATTATCTATTGACAGGCTCCTAATTAAAAGAACAGAATCTAAGCCATGAAGTCATTTTCATGTTTATTCTAAATCTCTCACTTTCCCCAGTTTCTCTATATAGTCTCCTGTCTTCATCCTGTCAATCACCAAAGTTAGCTGCTGGAAATGATCTCCTATTTTGGACAACAAAACCAAGTCCCATGGACGCAGTGTGATATTTTTTTTCAGAATCACACAGCTGGTTAGCTAGTTAGAATCTGGTTCACCACAATTCCAGTCTGTCCCCTTCACCAAGTAAGCATCCCTGGAAAATATATTTTAATCTATTTCTTTGAAGGGTTTTACTAATGTGAGCTTCACTTAAAGTAATACTGATATATTTTCTAATTCCCCTAAACTGATCGTGAAAGTGAATTTCTGTTTGAAAGCCGTAGAATAAGAGTTTCTCTACCAGCCAGCTCTAAAACCATTTCTTCATTCATTCATTGAAAGAAAAGCTATTGCAGATGACACTGTGTCAGGTGTTCTGCTAAATCTAGATGCAAAGACAGACCCTCCCCACAAGGACTCAGAATTTAATACTCCTTAGATTCTACTCAGTACATTTCGTTTGATCACCAATTCTAATAAAGTTAAGAGGTAGTATTCCCTTATCTGGCATCAATTTGGACCAGCCATCCTCCTGATTTTAGGGAAAAGTACCCCAAAATATTACTTTAAAGACATATCTTACTAATGGTATGTTGATAGCTTCCTGGGATATGAAGCTGGCATGGTTAAAGCTGAAAGAATTCTTGGGGACAAGTGGAAAAAACTTAAAAGAAAAAAAAAACAACTCTGTTAAATCACTAGCACATGGCTCTTTTTGGCCCAACTGGACCCAGCCCTATTAGTCTTTAGATTCAGACCACTATACTTTTTGATATCAGTAGCTTTGTTTATATTCATTATAGTTCTTTAGTTTACTCTGATCCCTCTTTCTAGATAAGAAACCACAAATCATTAGATCTTAATTTGCCCTTAAATGTTTCCCCATGGGACGGAACCAATGCCTCTTGTCATTTGGTGCTAATTCCCCTTTAGTATTTTAATATCTTTGGATATTTACAAGTTGGAATTTAGTTAAAGAAGATAAAAATATATTTTACAAGTAATTAGTTAACTTTTCAAGTAGCAACCCTAAGGCTATGAAGTCTCTCTTTTTCGCTTTTTCAGAATCTTTAGCTAGAGTACTAGTGGTTCTCATCCTCAGGCGATGTGGCCCTCCAGCGGACAACATCTGGCTATGTCTAACATCATCTTGGTTGTCATAGGGCAATGCTACTAGCAGCTACCCATCCTACAATGGGTACAGGGATACCGCTAAACATCCTACAATGCAGAAGAAGCCCCCATATGCAAGACCTAGCCAGCCCAAAACGGCAGCAGTGCTGAGGTTGAGAAACCCTGTGGTGTACAGTCCAGATATAGACGCTGAAGGAAGCATAACTGAGCTATGCTGATTAGTTATCAGTTTCACTTCTTCGGGCTGCTCTCGTCTTTTAAACAGAAATGTTTTTATTTTATTTATTTTAGAGAGGAGACACACGCACAGAGAGAGAGAGAGAGAGAGAGAGAGAGAGAGAGAGAGAGAAAGGGGGGAGGAGCTGGAAGCATCAACTCCCATATGTGCCTTGACCAGACCAGTGCAGGGTTTTGAACTGGCGACCTCAGTGTTCCCAGGTTGACGCTTTATCCACTGCGCCACCACAGGTCAGGCTGCTCTCGTCTTTTAACAGGAGGTTGTGCCTGGTTACTTCCCATGAAAGCTGACCCTTAAGGTTGGAAGGTGTGTTCCCCAAGGAGGTCCCTTCACACTGTTACTCTCCGCGCTCTCTGTTCAAGCTTCCCACCAGCAAATGTTGCTGCCCCTTATTCTCAGGCCTGTAACCCGGGGAGAATATAAATATCTCCCCGAACATCACTTGGTCCGAAGTCAACCCTGCCCACTGGGAAGCTGCGAGTCTCACCGCTCTGATCATTTGTATTGTGTCAGTCCCTAGGCTCTGTTCTAAGAAGATATTGGTGAGCAGATAGCCCCCACAGGGTCACTGGGTAGGAAAGTTTGGGGCTATGTGTGGCAGTGAGGAGTGTATTTTCTACTGCAAGGTTCTTTCTCAGTATTCCTACTTGGGTATACACATCCTATGGATAATTCACAGACCACTTTTAAGTTTCTTCTCATGAGTCAGCTTTTCACTTTGCAAAAGCAAAACTCATTTGCAACAACAGAGTTTAACTTAATGTTTTAAAGTTTCTTACTACTTTATTGAATGAAATAAGTAGGTAAAAGAGGGGGTAAATAAACCACTTACCAAAATGCATAAATCAGGGATTTTTAAAAACCCCTTTTCTTGCCAAAAGTCTTCTGTTGTTTACATGGTTGGGATTTTATTATTAAGGAAACTTTTTACTATAAAAATGAACTAATTTTCAAAAGTGTCAGGCAGGATTTTCCAACATAGTTTTGTACTGGCTGACGGTGCCAGGTGAGTCTCTCAGCAGCTGGCACTGGAAGGCCACCTTGGAAGCAATGACCACTGGAAAAGAAGTAGAAAAAGACCCTAAAAGAGGCATGGGGTGGTAGCTAACTTAAAAAGCAGGTGTTTGTCTCCCACAGTGGCACACTCACCATGTCTGGTTTAAGAACGCACTAAATTGTTTATCACATGTGGTAAATGTCTATGGAAGAAACTCTTCCACAGCCTGTAGTTCTGACTATACAGAACTTGTTTTGGGGTAATAATAAAAGTTCCTTTTCTTCTTTTCATCCCCAAATCACAGGTTACACCCTCTTTTTAGCATTCTTATATGCAACTGTATACCTTTTAAGCAATTGTTAATGAGAAACATATTTTTATTGAATTGTGACAATTCAATAAAAATAACTTTGCTTTTCCACTAGAACCAGAAGTCAGCATCTCTCCAAAGCAACTGAAAGACCTCCTCCCCACCTCTATACCCCACTGGTGCATGACAGTTATGTTTAGAAAGCAGTATTATTGCTCCCTTGCAAGCAGGATAATTTCTGCGTGCCCATGATTTTCCGGAATGGACAGAGAGGGCCGGGCAGGGTCAAATAGTGTGGGGACAGAGGAGAAGCTTGTGGGAGTGCACAGCAAACAGAGATGGGCGAGTTAAGTTACTACAATTGCCATCTGTCTCTGTTTTGCTAACTCATTAGCTCGGACACCACATTGTGTTAATCCCCACTTCCCCTGGCTATGAGCTCGCTCCAAACCTCCAGGGAATAACGGGACAGCTCGGCTGGCTCTCCCGTCAGCTGGGCCACAGCCTTTCTACAGCCGGCTGCTTGCCAGGCCGGCCACTCACTCCTGCTGCTTCCCGTCGGGGCGCTGCTTACCCCAGCCGGCACAGCAGAAATGCAAGCCTCTGGACTTAGCTCTTTCCTCCAAAAGTGTCTTTATCAGTATGATAGATTTTGGTCTTTATCCCCTAGCATCCCCCTTCCTCCCTTCCTCTCAGCACCCCTTCAAGGTAATGGGCAATTTTAGGCAACCACTTTGAGAGTTTAGCACTAGCCAAATGCTATCCCATGCTTTCTGTGTCCCTTGGAAGGGCCCGCTGGCAACTAAGAATGACTAAGACCTAATTTGTCTCCCAGGACTATACACAGACAGACCTGTCTTCCTTCTGGTCCTAGTCTAGCATTAATATCATCCAATGAGGATACTTATGTCACTTTCTAAGAATCGTCATTCAGAAATGCCATTGTCTCTGCTGATGAGCTGGCTAGGATATGCAAATCATATCTATTGCCTTATTTTGTCATCTCTGGGCCTTGGTTTTCTCATCTGTGAAAGGATGCCTTTTGAGAAGGAATAGATATTTGTAAAGTCTTTTGTACACAAAAGATGAAAACATACAGTTCTCATTAATAGTCAAGTTTGCTGATGTGTAAATTTGTGCCACACATTGCTCTGGGCATTGAACATGTATGAGCTTATTTAGTGGCAAATACTATTACTATCTTTGATTTACAGATGAGAGAACTGAGGCAAACAGCTAGTAAGTGGCAGAGCCAGAATTGAGCCCAGATTTTTTTTACCTCCTTAACCCTTTCAACCAGGGCAGATCAGACACAGCTCCATAGACAACTGGATTAAGTTCCCAACTCAACTGCTGAATGATCTATGCAGCATACAGAGCATTTACAAGCCTATGGCTCCTATAGATGTAGCAATAACATACCATTCCCCATCCCTCTCCTTGCTGTTAGGCACCCACTAAATATCCTACACCTGTCCAGGTAGCTGGAGTTACAGCAAATCCTGAAAGTTTCCTCCCACAGTCAGTCCATACAGGGCCCATCCGGGGATTTTAACAGCAAGAGGTGACGGAGAGCTGGCTCTTTGGCCCTTCTTACTATGTGTCCTAGTACCCCATCAGCCTTTCCTGTCTCTTCCAGTCTCACTGGATTGCCTGTGTCTTTAGCATTGGACGTTTGGAAAGCCAAACGAGAGCTGCCCTTCATGGAATTCAGCGTCTCTCTCTTTGCAGTCCCAGGAGTGGTTTCCCATCAAGTAGTGGGCTGGTGGCTACTATCCCTGCCTCTCATTTAGTCCTGCCTTCCCGGCTTTCTACCACTAAACTGCCTGCAAAGAAATCTCAGGAACTGTAGCAGCATAAGCAATGTAGGATGCCCAAGGACTGATTTGAGATGTGAAAAAGTTGAAATCAAGATGAAGCTGTATGTTCATTGGTATCAGCTCTCCTGTGCATGTCTGGACCAGATAGAGCAAAATGAAAGACGGTACCAAATACCAAACTGATTTATGGCGTTAAAGGCACAAAGGGATTTAGGCAGTGGTATCAGGGATGACAGCTGCTTTTTCCTCAGCAAAATCAAACCACGGACCCATTCTCTCAAACTCCAGTTCCATGATTAACAGAAGACATACAGCAATAAATGTGTTGGTAGGAAGACAAACCCTGAGATGAAGCAGGAGGTGTGTTGGCTGATAGAAAAGCTGTTATTTTCATTTCTTTTACACTGCAGCAGCCTCGGATGGATAGAGTCCAGGTAACCTGTAGCACCTGCACCTTATTAAACTCCTGTTTGATTCAAAATTTACAGCCAAAATGCACCTGGAGTACTTCAAGTTGGAACTAAACTTTGGTTCATTTGTTCTCAAAGGCGATGTACAAATTGATTGCAACCTACAGCAAGTGACAGGAAAGCCTTCAGAATAGAGTCTTTGTTAATAACTTTATTTCTTGGTTTATAAATTCTGCAATGCTGGTTCAGGGTCAGCCCTTCAACAGCACAGTGCCTATAAACAGGACACCCCGTGGACGTGTCTTTTCTGCATTTGTCTCTATGAGTTGGGATTATTTTTATTGCACGTGGCAGAAACCATATCGAAGTCGCTTAAGCAGAAAGTGGGAATTAACATAAGGACACTGGCACACCTGACTTCAGAAACAGGTGGAACTAGTGTGAAATGCCATCAATTCAGTCCCTCTCCCCTCTCTCACTCTCTTTTCTACATACAATCCCAATCATCTTTTCTGCAAGAAGTTCTACCATATAGGTGTCCTCCTAGACCTGCACTGTTCATCTAACAACCCCTAGATATGTGGCTATGAAGCGCTTGAACTGTGCTATGAGTATAAAAGACACACTGGATCTCCAAAGACTCCACTTTGGAGAAAACAATGTAAAATGTCTTAATTTTCATATTGATTCCATGTCGAAATCATAGTGTTTTGGATGTGTTGTGTTAAGTACAATATATCACAATCTAATCCACCCTTTTCTTTCTTTTTCTTTTTTTTTTTTATGTGGCTAGAAACTTTTAGTTACATTTGTGGGCTGCCTTATATTTGTATTGGACAGGGCTGTTCTAAATGGTTTTAACACCTATCTACAGCAACACAAATGTTTCCCTGCCTTAGTGAGCCTGACGTAACCCACATGAGGAACACAGAAAGGACAATCAGAGACACATATCTCCCATCAAGTATACATGATGATGCGCCACCCTCTTCCCTTCCCTTTACCATCCATGATAACTTCTACCTGAGCTGTAAACAGTTTCATCTTTTTAAAAGTGCATTTATACACTCACTCACTTCAAAAAGATTTACTAAGCCGTTGTTCTATACCAATTATTGCATTAGGCACCGAGGTTACAAGGTCCAGGCCTTCTGAAAAGCCTCTCATCCAGCGAATTTAGCCACTTGCAGCTTGTTTTTCTGAATGTCACTTCAGTGCAGAAGCGCACCTTCCCGTGAGGCTGCATCTGGTCCAGGCTGATTCATCAACCCAGAGAGTGAGCCTGATTTAAGTGAGAACTTGGAATTCCAGAGTCATCATGAGTACAGTGTTGGCAGGGGAGCTGGGAAGGACAGCGACAGGCACGAATCAGGACCCTTCGGTGCCAGAACTGTGTGTTTCTTTTCCTGCCTTTATGGAACCAGGTGCCAGAGCCCCAGAGCTCGGGAGATACTGTTATCTCCTCCTTGTGATCATCACCCCACAAAGGAGACAGGTACACAATTGAAAGCACAATGTGTAAGGTCTCTTCCCCCCACTGTCCCCCACCTAGTGTCCACTTTTCTAGACCTCCTGACAGTGTGTGTCAGGAATCTTCTGGGTTCAGGCTTTGTTTTGTTTTAATTGAAGTGACTTTTAAGATGAAATCTAGCAGAAAAATTTGTATGCATCATACATGCTCAACTCCATGAACTTTCTCAGAGAACACGCCAGTGTAACCAGCATCCAGACTAAGAAAAAGAATGTAAATGGAACCCCAGAAGCTTCCCTGTCACTACCCTATTCCCCCCTCCCCAAAGGCAACCATGACCTGGGTTTCTACAACCGTAGATTAGTTTTGCCTGTATTGAACTTCAAATAAACGAATCATATAGTGGGTTTTCTTTGGTACTGCTTTCTTTAGCTTCACATTATGTTTATAAAATTTATCCATGTTGTTGTAAGTGGAAAGTATGGATCGCCAGAAGAGAAAATAATATTTGCAATGCTGTTGTCGTAAGATAATGTAAAATATCAATGTTTGTAACTCTAGCCACCTTTCTATTTATATGTAAATTGTCAAAAATTAGACCGTAGTGTACACACTATTTCGTGATTTGCTTTTTTGTTTAACATATCATTTCTGCCAAAGTAGTCTGAGTGTTAGTCTGTCTTAAGGAGGTTGCATTCTGAATTGATCAGAAAGGTAATGTAGGAAAGTAGAAACTTTTTTTAAAAATCGGGAACACATATCAGTATCTTTATTAGTCGTTTTGATAGATTTGGCCCTTCCTGGTCAGACTTCCAGAAGACTTCTGAATAGAGGTAGTAAGCAAATGGCCAGTGAGTGACCAGGGAAGTCGGACAACCCAGACTGAGATGGGGCTCTGTTTCTCAGTGAATCTTTTTATTTTCTCGACTGTTTTCAGCCTATGTACA
Organism: Rhynchonycteris naso; assembly: GCA_037038555.1. NCBI lineage: Eukaryota > Metazoa > Chordata > Mammalia > Chiroptera > Emballonuridae > Rhynchonycteris > Rhynchonycteris naso. Next base: position 31,585,032 of record CM072999.1, on the reverse strand, counting down.
GGGGGTCATTGGGTTACAACAGTTTTGACCTATTATGTTTTAAGTTTATGATGCTCACTCCCATAAAAACTTTAAAAAAAGAGGGATTTGTTTCGGCTTATGCTGTTAGCATCATTCTTACGGACTATGTGGGTGAACTAATTTGGTTGTGCGGGCAGGAGAATACACAGTATAGTGTACAGGACAGTTTATTTATGACCTTTTCCTTTTTGTGGCTTAGCTGTGTTTTTATGTTCTAGAATATGATTTTACACTTGTGTTAGGATAGGTAAGTAACTTAGGCTAGGGTGTGTTTCGACTTACACCAAAATTTGGTTTATGTCAATGTCATAGGAACAGAGCTATGTCGTAACCTGAGGACCCCGGTATTCTGATCATGTGGAACCGATTAGCAATCCAGATAATTCTGTGAGTGGTATGTTGTACTCTCTGTTCAAGTCCTAGCTTACTCTATCGTCTGAAACAAACCTGTTAAAATGTTCCTTATTTCTCCAATGGAAAGGCTCATTTTCACATCTGTTGAATATCATAATAAATACTACTTACATAACATTTTGGAGTCTTTGAATGAAGAGTTCCTTGGAGTTCCTGACTGTTCTTAAAATTCTCAACTATCATTGTGGAATCCCATTGTCATGGATACAGTTGCTGAGCTGAGCCACAGCTATAGTACAAATCTTGGACAGTGGAGACATCTTGAGTTCTAGTCACTTATTTAAAAAGCTACCCATTTATTTCATAAGCATTCACACTGAGTGCTCACCTTGTTGGCCCCTGTTGTAGTTTTGGTTTATATCAGGGGAGCCCACACTGTTTCAGCGTGCGAGCTACTTATAAGATGACCAAGTCAAAATGATCTACCTACAATAAAAATGCAAAACATAGATTTATTTCTTCTATATTATCATTATTTAAGTTACTATTATTACTATTTAATATTGTGTATTCTTCTTTCACCTTTCTCCTTCTCAGCTCTCTTTTCGGAGGAAAGTCAATGTCATAGTTTTTATGAACAGTCCAAAAAAGCCGCTCCACATTTCCCTTCTTTGGAATAGCAATGGCACACAGACAGATGAGGCAAACGCATTTAGAATATGGCATAGTGAAAAAAATCCCCTCCCATTCTGTATGAAAGTGGTAGGTTTTAGGCTTCTTACTCGGACCAGCTATGGCACTCATTTTTATACCCTTTGTTGTATTTAGTTTAAATAAATTGAAGGCTAACTACGCAGCAATGTAACTGAACAAGTTAGCGCGGTTTAACGCACATGCGTAGGGTGTCAAAGGTTCAGACGTCAGTCAGATTGGCTACCCTGTATGCCAATCAAAAGACAAATGTCTTTTTAATGTCATGCGATATACCCACACTTGCTTCGCGATCGACCAGGAGATTGCGATCGACGTGTTGAGCACCCCTGGTTTACATGCTAAATCTTTCTATTTGGGTCTTGATCCTTACCCATTTGGGATTGTATCATTCTGCATATGCCTTTGGGTTTTTATGAGTGAGGTCACCTAGAACACTAGTATTCTAGCATTAACTTTCCTCTGTAGGAATCAAGAGAAGGAAATATTTCTGCTGCCCAGTAAAGCTTGAATTCATGACCTGAGACTCCTCAGACACTGTCAAGGACCCCTGGGAACCAGCACTGGATGAAACTTTAAAGAGAGAAAATATATTGTAGCTAGAAAAATGCTGGAGACAATGTATGCAGAGATTCAATAGTAGTAGGGCATCTTAGAGATGGAAGGGATGTCCAGCTCCCTCTTTTTTCAGATGGGGAGACTGAGGATGAAGGAAGTCACAGAATTGAGTTGGAAGCTTACCTTGATGTTCCATCAATTACCCAAATGTCTGTACTATGTAGGACATCCAGGGCAAAACAGTGTGTGAGGAGTGGTTAGGGGTACTCTAGACTACATGAAGTCAGTATCATTCCTGGCAGGATCTAAACCTCATTCTTCTCTGGGCTCCCCGACAATAAACTGAGAGTATCGATTCATTCTTTCTCTTCCCTCGCCTTGGAATTGATTGTGAGAGTGACAGGAACTTGGCATTTTTCCTGGTCAATATTGGACACTTGGCCTTTTGCTGGGGAATTCCAAAGTTCAGTTTGGGAGATGCCTTCTTCCAAAATCAAGTGATCGAGATCTATTATTATTAAATTTATGAGGTTTTTCTCTCTCTCTCTTTTGCCTATCCTCACTCCCTCCCTTTCTTTTGCTCCTTCCCCTCCCACCCCCCCTCTCCTCCTCGCCTTCCTTCCATTCTTCATTCCTTCCTTTCTTATTTCCTTCCTTCCCTCTAGTATTATTTTTTTAAACTTGTGTCTGATGACCTCTTAATCTTCAATTGTATTTCTGATGTCGGAGATAATATCAGGTTTTGAGTCTCTAGCATACAGAGGTACTGAGCCTGCCCTTTGGAAATTCTTCCGGGTCAATCTGCCTTACAGTCTAGGTCCAGGAAATGAGAATATTTCCAACTCATTAGGGACTGTCTTGGCCTTGAGCAGCAGTGGGGTCTGAACCATTACCTAAGAGAGCTTTGTAGATTGTCACAGTTGGCAGCCTCAGGACTTGAGCTAATCCTGGAAATTCTTTAACTTCCCAGAAAGAAGGTTCCACAGGGTCAGGCTGAGGTCCTCAGGGAGAGCAGATGGAATAAAGCTTGCAACTAGTTGCTCATACAGCGCAACTTAAAGATAAATAAAATTATACCCATTTTTTTTTTGGACGACTGAGTCTTTGATTTTCAGGAGATATCTGTTCTTTACTCCTTTTTTCCTGTATGTGGAAAAAAAAAAAAAAAAGAATACACTGTAATCACTGAAATAAAAGCAAGTAAGCTTGTTGACTCAGTTCCCATGGTGAGTGCAGGGAAGGCCAGGCCAATAGAAACAACTGAGATATTACAAAAATGTGCTTCTCTCTGGCAACTACACAGTCAGCCCTTTATATCCAGTCACTGTAATCGGCCCATCACCCAAAACTCCTTCCAAGCCCATTATTCAGGTTGCGGGGGCTGCTTCTGCTACAAACAAATGTTGGTTTTACTAAAATGTGCTCTCTCTTCAGCCCTCTCTGTGGCAGCAGAGAGTATCAAAGCATCATTTGGAAAGGAAAGTGTAAAAGACTAGAGAGATAAAATATTTTAGGTTTTCTAAAGTCTCGGGTATATCTGGCTGGAGCAACACAAAAACTGTCAAGCCACCTGTGAAATCGGTATTAATTTGCTTGGGGGCATGTCAATGTTATTTCACTAAAATGAAATTTTGTTTAAATGGAAAACTGCCACTACAGGGTACATTGTGCCTTTATTTGCATGGGTTTGGGGTGAATTCTGTATTTGGACAAACCAAAGCAAACCCTGTTTCTTTGGGGCCTACTTAGGCTTTGAAGCACTTCCCATAGGTTCCTTGGAGTATGGGAGTGCCCCCGGGGAGGGCCCAGGGGAAGCTCACTGTTGTTTGCCAATTCTTCCCTTCAGGACCCTTTTGGTCTTCTCTGTTCCTGCTCCTTCCCTGTCTCCATCTCTCTTAAGTCCATGGCTCTGTGGCCCTAGCACCACCTCTTCCATTTCTACCCCACACTGACTGATTTGACCCCCACTATCATTTGGACAACGGATGACACAGAGCCTAAAGAGACAAGGATGCTATTTCAGGTTTAACCAGAGAAATGAAGCCCAGCTCATCACAAGGAGCTGGTGAAAAATACAACCCCTCTTTTGAAACACTTCACTGATTATCTAAGAGCTAGAAGGGACTTTAAAGATCCTCTCATCAATGCCCCCCCCCGCTCCCCGGGCACTGAGACTCAGGGTGAAGTGACTTGTCCCAACTAGTTAAGGCCGTCATGAGGGGCTTCTCCATCTCCACTCCTGCCCTTTCACCTCCAACCAGTGCCCCGGGCCTGTGGACCTGTTGATTACAACACTGCCCACAGCTACGATATCCCGCCCTGTCAGCAGAACGGCTTTACAAGCTGACATAGGACATGTGCACATTTGGAGTCAGGGGGACGGCGGAGTTTTAGTTCCAGTTCTGCCTCAGCTTTATTGGTGCAAACGAGTCACCTCTTCCTTTGTCTATTTTCCCTCTTGGTAAGGAGAAGATAATGAACCTTTCCACCTATCAGGCTCACTTGAGTGTTGTAAAGAATAATGAGGTGATATTTGTAAAGTGCTTTGAGCGGCTGGGAAAGAGGTGGGGGGCGAACTCGGCAGATAGCATTATTAACTGCAAGCACTTAGCACTTGAGCCGCTAGACAATAGCGGAGAGCAAGAAGACTCAGAAATGAATTCCAGGGCCCCACCCCGCTTTGAATTTAGGAGGGGGATTAGTGGGGGACCTAATAGGTATTCCACTTCTCCAGTTTCCTCAGTGTACCATCACACCAGGAAAGGCAATTACATTCTTCTATGTCAGATTCAGCCTGGAGTTTCAATTGGGATGTCAAAGTGTCCTTGTCTTCTATTCTGATGCTGAGGCCCTGTTACTCGGCGACTGTGAAAGCCTGGGGCATCTTCTATCCCCCTGGGGGAATTTCACTTAGGAACTATACAAAGTAATTTCTATGGGGTGGCTGGGCTGCTTGCTGTTTATAGGGTTGATGAGTGAGGCTTCCACTTCTAAAGCGCCTGGGGAGCAACTTGGACGAGGCAGGAAAATAAAATGCAAGGCCTTCACTGCCTGTCGATCTTTTCTTACAATGCTGCTCCTGGAAATTTTGTCGGTAACTCCGACGTACGTGCAGTACCAAATCTGGGGCTTGCTGGCCACTGTGGCAGCATCTTCCATGTGGAGACGGAGAGCCAGCCCAGGTAAAGGGAAACTGGCCAGGTCACTAAACAGACTTAGAACCACCTTTTGACTACCCTTCCTCTTACCGAGGGTGGGAGGAGAGTTGGTTATGGGGCCTGAGACATGGCAGGATGTTTCCGAATGATTATTCTGATGAAGGATCCATTTCTCCCATCTCACCGCCCGCCCTCCCCTTCTGTGTGTCGGGACCCTCACCCTGAGTTCCGAACTCTCTCATTTCCAGCATCAGGGAAGAAAAGAGAGGGGAATCAGAACCAGAGAACTGTTCTGGGCTCATGGAGTTCTCTGTAGGCCACCCGGAGAGTGAGCCAGGAGGAGTGTGGCTCCCTCCTAGGCAGGCAGAAGCAGGGCTGAATATAGAATACCATCACCCCTTCGAGGATGCAGGGAGATGTCAAGAGGTCATCTGGAACAAAAATTTTCAAGATCAAAGTTATATTAAGGAAATTGCACTGATTTAATCTTTGTCCCTGAAGTTTATGGGCCTCTCTGTAATCACTGCTTCCTCAAACGCTTCCCCTCTCTTTGCTTGAGCTCTCCAGGCCTCCACATGCAGGGCCTGACTGTTTGGCTCCCCTCACCCCCCACCCCACCCCAGGAGGCCAGAGTGCCACTCTGTGGTGAGTTGTGAGTCTCCAGCAACATCCTCCAGGGTGGTACACGACATGCTCTGAGCCCCAACGCAGTCTAGCACACATCGGAACACACCCGGCCCCTGAGGCCCGTCTGCGCCTCCTGTCATCCCACTGAGCTGGGCAAAGCCCCAGGTTGAATTTAGCACGTCCTGGGCTGACTCAGACCTCTGAGACCCGCCTCTGGATTCCTTCCTGAGTCTGCCACCAACTCATTTTTGTGTTTCCTCAGCAAATCACTTCTCTGCCCCTAGACTCCCATGAAATAACGTGGGATTTACTTGCCAGTATCCTGTGACCTCTTTCAAGGACCCCCATTTTTTGTTTATTGTAGTTCAAGTCTCAATCCTGTAAAAGCATGTGGAAGATGTTCTTCATTTTGTTCCAAACGTGCCCCCCCCCCTGTGTTTTCGGGCCAGGAGGGATGCAGGCACGTTGGGTGCCCGCTGCTGTCCTCTCCTTCACCTCTGTTAGGGCAGAGCCCCGCGCTGGGCTGACCCCCCAGCCCGGCCCGGCCAGAAGAGAAGGCTGTGGAAGTCCCCACGCCCCCACTGCCCTTCCCTCTGTGGCCACACAGCTGTGTGCCCTCCCCACCCCCTCTCCTGCTCTTTCTCTCAGGGAGCCTCAAGCCGTGCCCCAGTGAGCCTCTGGGAACAGAGGTCTGTCCCCTGCCCTGGCCTCGGCTCCCCACACTGGTACATTCAGGCATCAATGGGAAACAGCGAGATCTGTCAGCGTCGCCCCTTTCTTCAAGGCTTGGAGGGCCACATTCTCCACGGCCATCTGTTCCCTTTCACCTCTCTGGACAATGTTGCTTTTTAAAGCCAGCGATTCTTCCTCCTTTATCCCTTCCTCCCTCGCCTCCCCTTCTTCTGCACCCCCCTTCCTCCCTCACCTCTGTCTTTTCCCAACCCTATGACATGAGCCTCTCTTGAAAGAAAACGTACCCTCTTCCACACAAAGCTGTTTTGTGACCACTGTGGGTTTTTGAGTTTTAATACTTGTTTTTTTAGAAGTCAGAGTTTGTTACTTATTTTTTTGAGCATTTTCTTTTTTTCTTTTTTATTAATTTTAATGGGGTGACATTGATAAATCAGGGCACATATGTTCAGAGAAAATATTTCCAGGTTATTTTGGCGTTTGATTATATTGCGTACCCATCACCCAAAGTCACATTGTCCTCTATCACCTTCTATCTGGTTTTATTTGTGTCCCTCCCCTCTCCCTACCCCCTCCCCCAAGGTAGCCAGTACACTCTTGTCCATGTCTCTGAGTCTCATTTTTATGTCCCATCTATGTATGGACTCATATAGTCCTTAGTTTTTTCTAATTTACTTACTTCACTCAATATAATGTTATCAAGGTACATCCATTTTGTTGTAAATGATCCGATGTCATCATTTCTTATGGCTGAGTAGTATTCCATAGTATATATGTACCAAAGCTTTTTAATCCACTAGTCTTCTGACGGACACTTGGGCTGGTTCCAGATCTTCGCTATTGTGAACAATGCTGCCACGAACATGGGGGCGCATTTCTTCTTTTCGAACAGTGCTATGGTGTTCTTAGGGTATATTCCTAAAAGTGGGACAGCTGGGTCAAACGGCAGTTCGATTTTTAAGTTTTTGAGGAATCTCCATACTGTTTTCCACAGTGGCTGCACCAGTCTGCATTCCCACCAGCAGTGCAGGAGGGAGTTTGTTACTTTTAAAGTGTGTAGTTGTCTTGGGGGGCATTCTTTTGATAAGGATGGGGCTGGGGGGAAGGGGAGGAAAGGAACACTTTTCAGTCCTGCAAAAGCAGAAGCAGAATAAGAAGGTGTTAGGCTCCTGCTGGCAGGGACTTGCCTCTTTCAAAAAGGGACCCACCCTTTCCTTCCCTTGAATGGTCAGTTTAAGGAAATTTTGAAACCCAGAGGCTTTTTCCGCCATTTATTTTATGATTATTTTGTTGTTGCTGTTGTGCTGTTTTTAATTTTGAACAGGGGCTGCCACCAAGTGGGTGCAGCCACCCCTCTGGGCTTACACAGGGCTATGTTTGGAGGCACTGAAGCAGGCGGGCAGGGCGGGGGGGGGGCAGTGTCTGCCCAGTGAAGCAGCAGGTCCTGAGGCAAGTCCTGAGGCTCGAGGAGTGTATGTGAAGGGGCGTCTGTACCAGTACTGACCCGTGACTAAGTGTGTGACGTGACCTCGGGCATGTCACTTTCCTTAAGAACAATGATGATAAAATCTCCCACTTTAAAAAAAATGCTTATTACGTGACTCTTCGGATTGTACCATTACTGTTTCATAAACAAGATGAGTATATGGTAATGTCTTGAAAACTTTATGGGCCATCCTTGGCTGAGGACAGTATAATAATCCGCTCAGATGTACATACAGTGCAGAACATCAGACTCAGCTGTTGACATGAGAGGTCAGCTGGAACAAGGCCTCCCAGTCCTGACTGCTTGTCAGAGTCACGGGGGAGGCTGGAGCGCGGGCTCTGGGGCATGGTCCTGTCTCTTACCACTTCTTAGCTGTACTAATGTGCGTTAAGTTTCATCCTCTATAAAATAACAGCAATAATAGTATCCAACGCCATATTGCTGTTGAGATGATTAAGAAATTTTTATCGTGGAGAGCAGCTGGAAGTGTTTCTGGCGACACAGTAGTAGGTGCACGTGAATGTTAACTGTGGTTTTGTCCCCCTCCCCACCCCACAAACAAATATGGGTGAGAAAATGGACTAACTGGCTTCCCATGGGGCTTCTCTGACTCAATCACATGTGCCTTTCACTGTACAGTTAACATTGATAAAAGAAATAATGTGATTACCAATGGAGTTATAATGATGGTTAGTATAGCAGTTCTACTTAGAGAGGTCATGAAATGTAGAAACACTCTAAAATACATCAAGGGTAAGTAATCATGTCCTTCTGGTGAAGGAAGGGAACCAGATGTGAAGAGTAGAGCCACAGAAGGAAAACCAGTCATGATTTTGGCAACTCAGGTTATTTTACATATTTTCAGTTGGAGATCTACAGCACCCGGAGATTCATTTCCCTTTGGGATCAATTTCTAGAAACCTATCATATGCCAAAGAGTTTTGCAACAGCAGGGAGGGGACATTATTCAAGCACGCTTTTCTAGACAGGCACAGATGACTCTGAATGGGAAACTGAATACTGCAATTTATGAGGAAAAGAAAAGGAGTATCTAGAAAATGGGGTGAGGGGTCTCCGTGAGTTTTCCCGAGAGAAAGAGGCCAATGGTCCTTCTTGTAACACTTTCTAAATGGCTGAAAGAAACAATGAAAGAAAGGAATAATCAGACTGCTGGGGTCAGATCCTTGCTCTGCCACTTGCTAGGTGACCTTAGGCTGGCACTTACTCTCTCTGCAGCTCCACTTCCTTCCCTGGAAAATTGGTATGATAATGGCACCTCCCTCATAGAGATAATGTATATAAGGCATGGAGCCTAGTGCCTGGAACTTACTAATTATCCCAAAATCTTACCTCATAATTCTTTGCTGTAATGTCTTCTATCCACTGATGTCTGAGAAGTGGGACAAGTTGCACCGAGTTGGTGGTCTTGATCACTATGCTGAATCTAATAGTTTTCAGTAAACCCATAGTTCTTAACCATTTCTAGATAAACAGTGGCCTTCAAGGAAGAAGGAAATTGCTTTGCTTAAGAACTCGTATTTCACAGATGTGTACTGCCTGCTGCCACCAAACCAGTTCCCCCAATTAAAATAACCCTGTTAGCATCAGCATGTTTTGTTCATTTCCCCTCCCGCCTTGAGGCTGCTGCCCAAAGGGAGCGGCTGTACTGCCGGGGGTGAGGGGTGCTCTTGTGAAGTTAAACTTACCGCCATCACCTGAGATCGCCCACAGCCTGGCCATCTGCACATAGTTCAGACCTTGCCCCTTGTGGTCTGGGAGCCACTGTGAATTCCTGTCCTAAATGGAGTTTTCCCTTTTTCTGTGCCTCCCATTTGTTGTGCGCCTTATGCTTCATGATGGCCATGGGGATATCCCTCATGCTCCATGTGCCCATGCATGTGTGCCCACCCCCCAAATGGGAGAAGGCAGCAGCTTCTCTTAGCCTTGACTCGGTTTCTCTTAGCTCCAGAGTTCACAGAAACACAAGCTAAACTGAAGAACTTCTGCAGCCAAGCTGAATTCACCAGTTTGGAAAATAAACCCAAAGAATCTTAGGCAATTTAGGGTGCTGAGGACTCTGTGATTGCCTCACCAAACTGTCCAACAGTCTCCTTGTCCCCCCACCCCCGGCTCAGAGTCTTAGGGGGAGCAAACGTATGTGATGCTAACATTCCATTCCCTCCCATGCCTGGAAGGATCCTGATTCCTATCAGGATCAGTCTCCTTCCCCAAGGGGTGCTTGAGATGGAGCCGGAGGAAAGCATGACCATAAATCTTCGCACTCTAGGCAAGGTGATAATTAAAAGCATTCTCCACAATGATGTGGTCTCTGATGCTGAAAAGGAGGCAGCTGGGACAGCAGAAAGTCACAGGATAGCTGGGCTCGGACCCGGCGCTGCCACTGCCCAGGTGGGCTCCTGTCCTCAAGTCACTTTTTCGTCTATGGAACGGCAATAGTGATTGTACCAGTGTTGCGGGGTGGAGGGAAACAGTGTATATCAATGTACTTAAAGGTGAATTCATCGGGTACGCTTGAGTTCTCTGGAGTTTTCAAAGTACCTTGGGGTTTCTGCCTTCTGTCCCACTTTATTCTCTTGACCCTTCGCTTCCACTCTTCCCCTTCAGACTAAAGAAACGAAGGGAAACTTGAACTCTGAGAGCTGAACTGCATTTGGTATCTAGAAGAAATGCAGGGCAAGGATTCTGACTAAGGGGCCTTAATGAGGGTCTCTGCCTGCATGGGGCCGGGGCCTGGTCACTCGCCCTGTCCTGCTTCATGCCGCAGGTTGTCACTGCCCCTCCTCCACTCTGTGAATCAGGGTTTGGGGTGGTTCCTCTGAGAACAACTCCAACAAGATGAATGATGGCATTTTTAAAGAGCATTTATATCACTCCTCTATTCCCCTGGGGAAGTAGAATAGGGGATAAAGTCAGCAGATAGGATTCTTAACAACTGGGCCAAAGGGCATTCACCAAAATGATGTCTTCCATGATGAAAAGGATGTGGAACCTCCTTACAAGGAACAAGGTGGATGTTTTGTAATGCAAATGTGCCCATGACAGTACACGGACTATCCCTGGGGTCTGAGAAGTCTATAGTTACAAGCAAATCAGCAGATGCTTAATGCATAATTTTTTTCAAACTTCGGGCTATATGGGGATCATCTGGAAAGCAGACTCCTGGGCCAGACCTCTCAGAGACTCTGAGTTATTTAGTGGGATGGGGACAAGGATTCTGCATTTTTTAAAAGTAAACCAAGTGGTTCTGATGCATAAAGAAATAGTACCCTAGTACTCCAGAGAGCTGCCGTGTCCTGATTTTTAATAATTTCTTTTTATTTTATTCATTTTAGAGAGGAGACACAGAGTGAGAGAGAGAGAGAGAGAAAGAGAGAAAGGGGGGAGGAGCTGGAAGCATCAACTCCCATATGTGCCTTGACCAGACCAGTGCAGGGTTTTGAACTGGCGACCTCAGTGTTCCCAGGTCGACGCTTAATCCACTGCACCACCACAGGTCAGGCAGTGTCCTGATTTTATATCAGAGACCCAGGTCATCTCTTAGGGGAAGCCAACCTACCTTTTTTTTTAAGAGTTTAAACATACATAAAAATTCCAAGGGAAGGTCAAGGAACTCCCATATATCTTTCACCTAGATTGTTAACATTTTGCCACATTTGTTTTATTTCTCTCATATTATTATTATGAATTTGTTTTTTATAATATGAATTTATTATTATTATTATTTTTGCTGAACCATTTGAGAGTCAGTTGCAGACATTATGACCTTTCATCCCCAAATACTTTAGCTTCTATCACCTAAGAACAAGAACTTCTCTTACATAACCACAACACAGTGATCTCACCCAGGAAATCCATTTTGATATAATCCTGTTATGTAATAAACCAGCCATATTCAAACTTTGGTAGGAACTCTAATAACGTCCCTTTGGCAATTTTGCAGTTGTTTTTGTTTGTTGATCTGGAATCCAGTCTAGGATTAGACATTGTATTTAGTTGAAATGTCTTTTTGCATCAAGGGTATTTTAAGCATGTTTTCACAGAAATGTTTTTCTTCAGGAACAGATTTCCTGATAAACAACAGCATTTCTTTTTCCCTTTTGTCCCTATTACTTGCAAAGAGCCAGTGATGCAGGCAGTCCCAAGCAAAAGCAGATATACCTGGACCCAACTCTGCCTCAGCCAAGGTGTTGGGAAGGACCCCATCTCAGCCCTGGGTTTGCTTAGTGCTGTTTTCTCTAATGCATACCCCATAGCTGTGAGTATGCTTCCTTGCTGAAGGGTGGGCTGTCCCCTGATTCACTCATTGTACACATCAGTTCTTTGGATACCTAAAGCTGCCAAACATTACTTCACTAGAGTTTAAAACTGATAAAGGTACGCCACTTCTTCCTCTTCCCAGCTCTCTCCCAAGGCGGTTGCCTGAATGCAAAACATCTGAGTGTGATTTTTTTCCCCAGCAGCCAAGGCAATAAATAATCTGAAATCAGAATAAGATACTTCTTAGAATAAGGATTTCTTCTGCTTCAGTTAGGAAAAATAGTTACTTGAAAAAAAAATCTAGTAGTCAAAAACTGAGAGGATGACCATATCAGAATCCAGTTGCCTCCGGTTCTACAATGGGAGCGGAAAAGCAAAGGTCACACCATGACGCCAGTCACACTGGCATGACTGGAGGAATTCACTTTCGCATGGTGAGCAGGTAGAAACCACTGTTGTGAAAGAAAACCTGTTTCACATGAGCATCTTCCTGGCTTGTATTGAATGAAGCCTTCAGTTCAGAAAAAAAATACTGCAGATTCCCTTAAATGGCTCAGGTTTTTGTTTTGTTTTCTTTTGCTAGTAATGACTTAAGGATAGTATGTGTTTTCTCTAGTGAGTGAATTTATTTTTAATTAAAGAGTTCTTTTCAAAGGGTCAGGTGACCTAGCTACAGGTTACCATTCAGGTTTTGTTTTATTTTTCCCCTTAAACAGAAGGTAGCAGGAGGAAAGTGATATTATTGGAGAAGGACTCAGAGGCATGGCCTCCTGGGGAATGTTGGAAGCTGAGTCAGGTAGGGAGGAAATTGCTTCTTTCTATTTAGACACCCTCGTTCAAGCCTTTTGCTGTTTTCCTAGCTATCTTTGAATGCCATTGCCAACATAACAGAGAAGTCCTAGGCGCTGTCCCTTATAGAGCTTTTGGTCGATAAATGAGATGGATTCTAGACTGACCATTTTCTTGTAGGGGGGAGCGTCCTCATACCGATTTTGGGTATTTCCTAGATGGTTTCACTGTCAAGTGACCATACATCTTGACAGAATAGCCTTTTTGTTATTTCAGTATAATGACTTAAATGCCCCAGTTTCATTTTCAAAAGTATCCTGGCCTGACCAGGTGGTGGCACAGTGGATAGAACATCGGACTGGGATGCAGAAGACCCAGGTTTGAGACCCCGAGGTCGCCAGCTTAAGCACGGGCTCATCTGGTTTGAGCAAAAAGCTCACCAGATTGGACCCAAGGTCGCTGGCTTGAGCAAGGGGTCACTCGGTCTGCTGTATGTGCCGGTCAAGCCACATATGAGAAAGCAATCAATGAACAACTAAGGTGTCGCAACAAAAAACTGATGATTGGTGCTTCTCATCTTTCTCTGTTCCTGTCTGTCTCTGTATCTATCCCTCTCTCTGACTCTCTCTCTCTGTCCCTGTAAAAAAAAAAAAAAAGTATCCTGATTGGATGATAACTAGTATAACCACTCTAAGACTCTGGGAAAGTCAAAGGATCTTCTCCCCCCACAAAAGCCAAACGAGTCGTTTCAGAGGTTTGTGCTGGTGCATACTAGTCTTCCTCCTGGCGATTAGCTAATTTAAGTGTCTGCCTTCTGCTGTGCAGGAATAATCCAGCCCTGACTGTTGCATTCCAAAGGTTCTGATTGCCTCACCTTTTCGTGTCTTCTCCACATGTCTTATCTTCCTCAGTGATGAGTTTTTATTAAAACTTGGATCAGCCGAGGTGTGTTGTGTAAGTAAAGGCTCTGAACAGCATTCACCTTTTCCACCTCTAGCCAAGAGACACTGGGAATGAAATTTTCCACTTTACCAAAGTGCAGGAGCCTTGTTCTCTACCAAGCCAGATGCCTTCCTCAGTGGGCAGATGATATTGAGGCAGTTATTATGTGGTTTTATGCCTCGGATCCTTTGTAAATCTGAAAGAAGACTAACAGCTTTAAAATATCTTGAGAATCTCAAAGCTCTGAAGATTATAAATAACAAAAGATTTTTTTTTTCTCTCATCTAAAATGGCAGCAAAGAGTCTGTGGTTACTTGCTTAATAGCTAGCGTGTGGCCCCTGGGCCATTTGCAGCTGATGGGTTTTTTCCAGTGCTCTATTTATAGAGCTAGGTCAGAAATATCACTTCCTTTGGAACTTGACCTACAGACCATTGTCAGTTTTTAGGCCCAAGGAAGTAGAGTGCATACTAAATGCAGCTGGTTCACAGGTTCTATTAGTGAACCACAAGCCCCCAAGGAAATTCATTTTGCTGGAGGATAGATGGCTAAGCCTGTGTGATACTTCGGCCCTGCGGCCTCATGGAGCCTATACATCATCTTGAGTGCTTCTTCTAGAAATAGCCTGTGCTGGGCAGTCTTCCTGTCTTTTATACCCCATTCATTGTCTTTAACATTGGTTGTTGAAGCTCTGTTTTTCTGCATTGACTAGAACAAGAGCTACTGGTCCACGAACAGAGGTAGTTATTATGAAGTTGTGTTTGTTAGGATTTGGCCTCTGGCCAACAAATGTTCATCCATCATTAGGTTTCGGTAGGTAGGTCAGACTGAGAAACAGCCTCATCTGGAGAGAAATCTGCTCTCAGGAAAAGAACCATACTTTCTTCTGGCTTAAATGGGTGCTGGGTAGGTCACAGCTATTCAGAGATAGCACATGGAGTAGAGCAGTGATTTTCAACTGATGTGCCACAAGAATTTTTGAAACATGCAAATATCTGACTATTTCATCAAGGGCACTGACCCTTTTACCCCTTAGATTGTCAAATAAAAAGATGACAATAACGAACAGCTGTCTGGTGTGAATGCCTTGTCTTGAACCATAAATATATATATCACATAATACAGTTTTATCTTATTGGTCATATCGCAAAATAAGTTTGTGTCTGATTGGTAAATTCTTGGTACCAGAAATTTTTATATACGAGTATAGGCACCTGATTTTTTAAAAAGTCACTTTGGAGCAAAAAGGGTAAATAATTACTATCATTATTATTTTTGTAAATCAATCAAGATTATACCTTTTTTTTTCATATTGACAAAAAATATCTTTTTTGATGTACCATAGAATTTTAGTAGTTTATATCTGTCACAAGATGAAAAAGGTTGAAAGGTCGCTGGAGTAGCGCATTCTCAAACTTCCTGGAAAAAAAGGAGGTTCAGAAAGAGGAACTAATTTTTTGGCATGAAAATACCTAGACTCAGAGGTAGCTCAGTTGGTTAAAACGTCATCCCAATATACCGGTGTTTCTCTCACTCTCTCTCTCCTTTCTCTCTTCCTCTCTCTAAAAAAATAAAAAATAAAATAAATAAAAAACTTAAAAGACAAACAAAGTTTTTAGTTAAGCAGGAACTTTGAAGGTCATTTTGAACAACCATTTCTTGTTATAGATGAGGGAAACTGAGGCTCAGAAAAATTTAAAAAACAAAAAAAGCCTGATGACTACCGAGGCCTACTCTGATGTGCCCTGTTACTTCCCGCTCCTCTCCCACCTGGCCTCTCTGCAGGGTCCTGCTCCCGGCCAGCAGCCGCCCCTGTGCCAGTCATACACTTTAGGGATCATGCTTTAGAACGTGAAGACAAGAGATAAGAAGGTGAATGTCAGCTTCAATAGTGACATACCATCTCCTTCCCTTTCAGTCCTCAAAGTATTTTTTTTTCTTCTTTTTTTTTTAAATTTCCTCTTTCTAGTCTCAGTAAGTTGCCTTTCATCTGACAGGCTAAGGAGGGACCAAATGTTCAGAATATCCAACCCTCTTAGGGCCGTGAACTTTTCCTTTCCCCATGTTTCTATTCTGAGAGTCATGGCTTATTTACACTTGAATTTTTTTTCAAACATGGAAAAGCCTATTCTTTTAAAGTTGACCCTTTTGCTACACAGCGGACACTTTTATGTTATGTACTGGAGATTCAGTATGACCTAGAAATGCTTAGCCACAGGAGTCATAAATTGAAATGTTTTCAGAGAAGAAGCTTCCTTACGCAGACCCCTTCTAAGGATTGACACGGGTTGGTACCAGACACCCGTAACCTTTGTGGAAAGCAAGGCTACATAGCAACCTGCCTATCCGCCCCCAGTCTGATTGCACAAGACTACACACCCTGTGTGCACAGAGCAGAGAGAAAGCCCCTTGCCTTTTGAGAAATTTGTCTTCATAACCTACTCCCACTCCAAAGGAGTGGGGAATTGGATCCAAAAGATAGTGTGTAGTTATGAAAAAGATTCTAGAATCCGAATCCTGTTGTTTTAACCACTTCATTACTGAACTTTACTAGCTTGCCTCATTATTATCAGAATAAACAAGGTAGAAGATGATGATTTAACTTCTTTTCTTCTCAGATTTTGTCTGTAGTGTTTGATCGTCATTGTTCTGTCATTTATACTTACCAAGTATCTTCATCTAAGGGTCACCAAGAACTTTTGGTTGCCCGGAGGCAAGAATTACTATTCACATTTCACAGATGGGTAAGCAAACACAGAAAGGGAGCATGCTTTGACTTACCTAAAAGCGCGTCTGAGAGCATGGGGAATGAATGTTCCCACAGTCTTTCTCAGAGAGACCTGACTTCACAGTAAATCAGATAGATTTCTCTATGTAGTTTATTCAGATATTTCCACAGGCTCCATCCAGTGACAATGAAAAATTCCCAATAATGAAAAATATTTTCAAAACCCAGCTTATTTGATTTTTTAAATTTGTGTTAAAATCAACCAGATTCTAGTCCAATGAAGTCATACATATTGCCTTGGCCGGTCTAAATATCACAAACATCAAACAGGAGAGAGTGCCCCAATTTTCAGAACTTCTGCTTAAAATGAGCAGAGACAACATTCACTTATCTACATATTTTCTGACCAATTAGGTCATTGGGCAGGAAATCACCTTTTCTAAAAAGCCAGTAAGCAGATTCCTTCAACCTTAAATTTCCCATAAACAACATTAATGATCATTTCCACCAGCTCTCACACAGGAATGCCTGAAAGTCAAAAGATATGAGACCACTAAGTTTTCCAGTTGAAAAAAAAATTACAAATTTATAGTCACTGACAGCTTCCCCACTTTCCTTTCTCCCAATTCTAGTGATTTCACCACCTACAACCACCCTTCGGTTGTTTTCCCCATATCTGAGACCCTATTAAGTGAAAAACTTTCTAATCCTGATGAGATTGTTAAGCGTTCAGCCAGAGAGGGTCAGTTTTAGGCCGCCTGACTTGCATGAATCCAGCTGCTGGGCCAGTTGAGCAAGGTTAAATACCTTGCCAAGCCAGGGCAAGCGTGTCTTTTTGAAAACCCCTTGCACTGGGTTATCACTGTACATCAGAAAAGAGGAAGCCGAGTGTGGAGCCTGAGTGACGGCTGAGTTGAGATGAGTGATAAGATGCTCACACACACCCCATTAGTGTCTTCCTCAAGATGGGCCTTTGGGCTCTTCAGGCCCTTCCTGGGGGCCCTCCGGGATGGCAGAGTAGCAGGCCATTTGACATAATGGGCCTGGAGAAAGCCAGTTGGAGAAAAGGTTAGGATTCCGTCAGCCTTGTTTAGAGCACTAGCTGTCATTACTCCACCATGTGACCTTGGGGTGGTTACTTAATCTCTCCTAGACTCAGCCTGTCAATGGGGATGACATTGCCTATCTCACAGAGTGGTTGTGAGGGTGTAAAATGATGGAACTAAGATGTGGAACTCAAGCAAGATATAAAGGGTTCCCCTTTATAAAGGGCTTCCCTAGTGGCCTAGAATATAATGCTTTAAAAATACTGTCTTATATTATCATTAACTTTCAAGGCCTGGCTGTGATTACTCTTGTTGAGTGGCTTAACGCTTATAAGCACCCCCGATATTTTATCTCCTCAAGCTTGTTGCTCAGGGTCCACCCAGGGAACTTTTCTGTGCTCATTTGTGCTCATGGCTCATACTTGCAACTGAACTTACCTGCCCAGGAAACAGCAAAGGATATGGTACTTTTAAATATATTTAGGACCATGGAATTCTTTAAATAGTGACTATTGGCCCAGGGTGACTCTGAGTTTTGAAAACATCTTCTAGACCTGGGATGCTTTTAGTTTTATTACCAGGAAAAAGTGTTGAGTGCTTAGCTAATTAGCATCTTCTAATTATTCACACGTGGCCTTCTGGCAGACTTGAAGGCTCGGCCTCACTTCCTCCTATCACTTAGCAGGCATCTGCACAACACGCTGCTAGAGTTCGCTTGAAAAATGTCAACCTGTTCGTTTTAGATTAAGCAAGGTAGAATTAAGAATGTAGATCTGCTGCTAAGACAAGTATTAACATGGTTCAATGTTTGGTAAGAATAACTTATTAACTATCCATTTAGCCAGTATTTATTAAGCATCCTCTGTGTCTCAGACCTTTTGTTAAGTGATTCAGGCATACTGGCATGCATGAGACATGGATTTGGCCCTCGTGAAAGACATATTACGGGTCATAAGTAAAACATACCAGTAACAGCATAGACAATAGCAGTAACAGGACAGAGCGAAAGTATTATAGGAAGTATTATAGGTGTTTAGAGGTGGCAAACATTATTTCTGTGATGATCAGGGAAGTGGCCCAGAGGAAGTGGTTTTGGAGACAACGTGTGGACCTAGAGGCACCCCAGGTGTGGAGGGGCTGTGTGGAGGAAGGGAAAAATTAGAGCAACATCAACATGAGGTGGAACAGAGGGGAGAGGTGTGAAAGGCAGCTTGGGCTCAGGCCAGAAGAGCCTTGAATGCCAGTCTTAGGAGTTTAGAACTCTTTGAAGACACCTGGGGGCCACTGAAAGTTTCTGAACACGCCAATAATCAACGGCAGGGTACTGTGCTCAGATGTGTGTTAGGGGGGTTACTCGGGTCATAGGACAGAGGCTGGGCTTTCCCTGGGGAGAAGCTGACGGCATCATGGACATTGGGTGCGAGGCTGTAGAAAGCTGGTGTGGGGCTGGTCTAAGTTCGGGGTAGGACTGATGGACGGTGAGATTCTACAGTTAAACCAATCAATTGGAAGTGAGGAGTATGGAAGAGGGAGAAATTTAAACATTGAACTGAGGTTCCAAACCAGATTCAATAGGAGGCCAAAGACAAGGATAAAGAAAGAAGGGTAAGTCTCTGTAGGAAGGCATGAGCTTTATTTGAAGATACTGAATTTATGATGCTCCAGTTGGTTAAGTCTGACTTACCGGTCTTGTGGTTCCGAATGGAGGACAGGAGCTGGGGCGAGTCAGGCTGAGACAGAGGCTGAGAAACCACCCTGCGGAGCAGACATTGCCGGCATGGTGGGAATGAGTCATATCTGGCCCATAAGAGTGCTCAGCCATGTGTTTTTAAAAATTAAACAATTAAAACAACATTTGAAAATCAAGAGGTTGTACTTAAAATATTGATTTCTGACTTCTCTTTTAAAAATCAAAAGATGTGGCTAACCATGAACTCATACTGTCACATGATAAAAACAGTTGGAGCTGAACAGGGGCTTCCCCCTTGAGATCCTGGATGAATTCTCTCATTCACCACAGTATCCGCTACTCCCCTGTCCCTCCTAACACTTAAGATTAAACAATGTAGATCAATGGTTGCCTGGGGCTGGAGGGCTGGAGGCTTAGGGTTAAGTGGTATGGGGCTTCCTTTTGGGGTGATGACATGTTTTAGTTGATTGTGGTAATGGTTGAACAATTCTGCAAATAGTAAAAACCAGTGAACTTTAAATGGGTGAATCGTATGATCTGTGAATGATCTCAATAAAGCTGTTTTATAAAAATGCAAATAAAAAATAAAGACAAGTCAGTTGCTCCTGCCCTTGCTGTGCTGGTGTTCCTACGGCAGGAGACATTTCTCTGTTAATGTGTCTCTATCAAGAAAGGAAATATGAAAGATAGACTGAGATTTTTTTTAAAGAAAAATAGAATGTGCATCTTTTTTTGTGGTAGTAAAGAATTTCTACATGTTAAAATGCAAACACCTGGCTTCTGTGTTCATTTATTACCTAACCACTAAAGGCACTTGGATACTAGGAAAAATGTTGGCCGTGGCCAGCTCCCTGATGTCCACCTACTAAGAAGAGAGGGAGAAGAAAAACAGAGAAGGGAAGGCAATCACCATGGGACAAGGAGAAGCAAAAGAGGCCAGACTACTGGATGTCAACGGAGGAGGAAGCTTTAGCAACTGCTGACAAGAGCTCAGGGAGGTTGAGGATAGAGAAGTCAGGAAATGACAGGAGACCATCCAATGAGAGAGCTTAGAGTGAAGGGGCCAGAGAGGGGCAGAGGCGCCGATGACCAAGTAGTGTTCAGGAGTTAGTATTGTATCCTCAGGTACAAGGACTGCCAAAAGATTTTAAGTCAGAGAGTGATGTGATCGGAAGGTGAAGGCCATGCAAAGTTGGCAGACCATGCTGAGATGTGTGGCCCAGGAGGAGACCAATTCCTCATCTACACTGAGGGGTGAGAAATCAGATGATGCTGTGAGTGGGCAACAAATGAGAAATTCAAGGCCTCATTTTATTTTAGCTAATTTAGATTTCAACCTCTGTGTACTTTGTCTCCTCATTGAAGAGAGACAGTATCTTAAGGATACAAGGCACACTAAACTGGCCCTCTGTGCCCCCCACACACACTAGGATTCCTTCCATGGTCCAGGCCAAAAGTGGGCCCAGGAGTTTGGAGGAGACCTAGATATGATTGCAAAGGCTGGCTACTAAATGGTGGAACCTGTTAGTCTGCCTCTGAGGAGGAAGAGGCAGCAGCGGCAGCAGTGGCTCCTCCTGGTGTGTCTAGAGGCCCCTCGAAGCCCTGGAGGTGTCAGACAGTAGCTGAAGGGCACCATGGAGGACTAGGAACTCAGAGAGTTTACTTCAGCTCCTCTCCTTTAGGAAAGTCTTAGGTGGTAAAAGAATGTTTCTCTTGGGATAAGGGTGTCTAATACAGGATAAGAAATGGTGAAATCTGCCTGACCAGGCGGTGGTGCAGTGGATAGAGCGTTGGACTGGGATGCGGAAGAGCCAGGTTCAAGACCCCGAGCTCGCCAGCTTGAGCGCGGGCCGATCTGGATTGAGCAAAAAGCTCACTGGCTTGGACCCAAGGTCGCTGGCTCCAGCAAGAGGGTGCTCGGTCTGCTGAAGGCCCACGGTCAAGGCACATGTGAGAAAGCAATCAATGAACAACTAAGGTGTCGCAACAGCAACAAAACCTAATGATTGATGCTTCTCACCTCTCTCCCTTCCTGTCTGTCCCTATCTATCCCTCTCTCTGACTCTCTCTCTGTCCCTATTAAAAAAGAAAAAGAAAAGAAAAGAAATGGTGAAATCTTCCAGATTCCTCTTCCGGGTGGGGGTGTGTGTGCAATGGTTAAAAGGGCAAAGGAATTTTGTATGTGTATATCATTATTTCTATATTGATGAAGAAAGCTGAATTAAAATTCTTATCAAGCTAAAAAAAAAGTCTTACAACTCACCCTGGCCAGGTAGCTCAGTTGGTTAGAGCATCATCCCAATATGTTGCCAAGTTTGTGGGTTCAATCTTGGTCAGGGCACATGCAAGAGTCAATTAATGAATGTATAAACAAGTGGAACAACAAATTGATTTCTCTCTCTCTCTCTCTCTCTCTTTCTCTCTATCTCTTTCTTGCCCTTCCTCTCTTTGTCTAAAACCAATAAATAAATAAATATTAAGTCTTACAGTTCTATTAAACTAATACTGTTTCATAACTGGCTCTTAGTCTATGTAGTAGCATTTTGCCTTTCTACCATGGATATTCAGTGGCTTCATTTAGTGCTAGCAATGCAAGCTCTCCTATATAACTCTGTTACCTTTCAGCCCAGTAGTGGTCACTTTCCCTGAAGCTGAAGGAAACACATGCTGGCTTTTATTTTTAGCCTCATTCATTAACCCCTCTCCTTCTCTAATTCATCAACTTCTGTATAATAAACTGAGCCTCCAAGTACTCCCCAAACAATGAGCACTGACTGGCCTTTGGTTTATGTGAACCACCCTCACAAGGAAGGACCTCCATGATTGTCACTATGCACTGCTTCCTTTCAGGCTCCTCTGGATCCAGCTGTGTGACAGCTGCACTAGGAAACACCTGGAGCCACAGTGTGACCACACGGCTGATTTTCCAATACCTTGGTTCAGAGAGAAGACAGGTGAGTGCTTTGACATTGGGCTGTGATCGTCAAGATCACGTTGTCTGTCCTGGCCCAACACTGCCAGGAGGTAGGGGGGAGGAAACCCAGCATCCCTGCCTGCCCCAGTAGCAGTTAAAATGAAGTGAGGAGCCAAGTCATGCACAGGAAAAAACTGTAAGAATAGACCCAAGAGAGTTAGCATGCCTCCTGATATTTGCCAATAGCTTGTATGTGACCAAGGTATGGGCACACCTCTAGGGGTCTCAAATTCTCTATCTATAAAGGGCGAAGGGTCACCCTATTTGTGGAGCGCTAGAGAATTCATGTGCAAATTAAATCGTGATGGTGCTTTTTCTTGGGGTTACTGTGCTTTGAAAACCTTAGACCAGACAGACCTTGCCAAGTGAATCAGCTATTCCCCAGATCCGGGGTACTTTTGCATTAAGTCATAAGCCAGGAGTTTAAAGTCCTGGATGAGGCTGGAGAGACCTGCAAAAGGGTGATGACTCTCTCAGAGCTCCCTGGTTATGGTTCTGCCCTGGCCTCCAATGAAAATTTGCCCCTTTCGCACAGAAAGGTTCATTTCTCCTCTTCTCTTCATCTTCCCGCCACACCCGAAGAAAGGACCACCACAGCCTGGCCTCTTTGGTAAGATGTCTCCTAATTAAGAAATCTATTTTTCCTGATGTCTACCTTCAACTTTATTTTCTGCGTGAACTAGGCTTCATCACGACCTCCCTGCAAACAGGAGGAAAAAGAAGACAGGGAGATTGTTCTGATTTGTCGCATGGGGCAGAATACAGAATCCAGATTTGCCCGTTTTGCTAAATATATAACAAATCCAAGTCATTAATTAGAGAGGCATGAAGTGTTATGCCGGTGGTCCTTTCGAGAGGAGGTGGCGGGAAGGGAAGTCGTAGCCCTTCACCTGCATTAGGTACATTGGCTCTTTTTCAAGGAGTCCGGCTATCATCGAAAACAGACAGGAAGCCTTTGCCTGTTCCAGACGTAACTTTTTGAGTGCCCTTGGTTACAGACCAGAGGATTCTTCTGGGTTTGCTTGGGACTGTGTAAATAACATTCCAGCGTGATGATTGAGTCAGCCATGTTCTGAGAACGTGGAGCTGCTTGTTTTCATTTAGGGGAACAAACCCGGTTTGCTCATGATCTCAGTGCTACCTTTTTCCGGATGAGGCCCGTATCCTGGCTTCTGAACCCATTACTTCTCTTTTCAGTGAAGCATGTCCAAAAATATTCTTGAAGACCCTGATGACCTGGGGTTTGTACCGTAGGTTCCAGATTTTGTTAAACAAACATGTGTATTAATGTATTAAAACAAACATCTGAGAGCGTGCAGCTCTCAGACATGTTGTTCGGTCTTGTCGAGCACTACTACCTGAGCTCTTCCCTGCGGAAGCAAAATCCTGTGAATCAATGTTGATTCAATCATTTTCATGGACCCTGAACCCCACCCCTAGAAAACGTGTAGTTTCTCTCTGTTCTGGATTTTAGAAGACACACACTGATTTTGTGAGTCTGCCTATATGGTATCATGGAATTCAGGCTCCCGGCTCCTAAGAAGTTAGAGCCACATTTTTCTTTTCCGTTTGTTTTAATACATTAACCAGTTGTTTCTGTTTTGTTAGTGTCGATGGGAAGTGGCTAGTAGGACAAATGCTATTATTTTGTGTCTCTTTGGTGACTGGAACATTTTGATGGCTGTTGGTTCTTAAGGTCAAATGCAGGCCACTTGCCACAGAAGGACCCTGAGCAAAGCATGGATGGGTCAGTGACACTCTATAAACTCATATTCTATTCGATGGGTCAGTGGTGTTATCTTAGTCTATAAAGGACAACTTGTTACTAGCATTACTAATCAATCAAGAGCAGAGTTAAATGCTTTTGAATCATGTTTTGAACAATAATGAGCAATTAGAGTAAAATATGACCAGCAGTAAAATGGCCGACCCAAGCAAAGAGGCATGAATCTATAGAAATGTGCGTGCTGTTTGGGACCAGCTGTGAAATTTGTGGGCTGATAACCAGGATAAAGTTTGATATAGAAAACACGTCTCTATCTGATGACCTGATCTCGCCTTACCAAAGGGCGTGCTTAGTGATTCATTGAGCTTTCCTGTGGTCTTACTTCATGACAAAGTATAGAAGCCATCTGAAGATAAACCTTTTCTGGGATATGGGCTTGAAGGTAATTGCTCCAAATAATACTTCTTTATAACACCACTTAGTAGGAGAATGTGCCTAGATCATTCCATAGGCAGACTATGGAACACCAGCTACTAGGGGAAGAAGCCAGAAATAGCTTTTGGTTTTTTCCTCTTTTATTTTTTTTCTTCTCAATGCACAAGCAGAAGCCACTACACTAACGGATGAGGGTTACACTTTATCCTGTTTCTATGACATTGAGCTCTACACCAGGGCTCTTGAGTATGAGGCTTAGTTTGAGATCATAGGGCTAGAAGGGGGTCAGGTCAAGCTGAGCAGATCTGCTAGCTGATTAACCCAAGAGATGAATTGTATAGTCCAAGGGAAGGAGTCCTCTGGTTGATTATTTTCTTTACACCCTGGAAACATCGTAAAATTATATAACCAAGTAAGAAATCTCCTTATCAGGGCACAAGCCAAGTTAATTCTCTTGTTTATTCTGTTCCGGTGTTCGTAAAAACTCCCGTAAGAAGCTGGGAAGCATTTTCTTTTGGACTAATTTAGCTTTTTTTCCATTTGACTTTTTATTTACACTTGCCCTGCTCTGCTTCAATCCTGCCCCACCCTCTTTGCAACATTTTTATTCTTACTAAAAGACATGTCCTTGGAGTGGATTTAAAATATTTTGTTTTTGCTTTTAGTGGTTTGGATTTGTTAAAAAAACTAAAAGTAGGATTTGGTTCACCATGCGGGTGATACGGGGGCACAAGGAAGAAGAAGACAGTTCCTGTCTTTGAGTTTCCTCTGGCCTCATATGAGCGATGACTGAGATGTGCAATACTCAGGCACACATACGTGACCCTCACGCACGGTCAAAGTGGAGTGCAGGAGATAGAGAACCAGCTAGTACTGAGATGCTGTCACATGATTTGTTATCTAATAAGTGGCTAAGAGAGCAACTGCTTTGAATCCAGAGGAAGGGAAACTCATCAGAGGCACATTAGCCTTCTCAGAAGAAGGTGGAACTCGAGTATCACTTTAAATCAGTGTTTCCGAAGTCTGGATGCCTGTTAGACCTATCCTAGGAGCATTTACAAGACACCAACACCGGCACCCCACCCTGCCAAATGAAATCAAAATTTCTGCTAGTGAGGCCAGGCGTGAGTGTAGATTTTCTTTCTTAAGCTCCCCTAAGTGACTTTTACTGTGGAGCCCAGTCTGGAAACCTCTGTCTGAAATAGATTAAGATAGGAAAGAAATGGGAAGGTATTGGGGTGAGGGTGAACAGCAAAAGAAGAAAACCTATTATTCAGAAGACATGGGTTGGTTTTTGCCAGTAATAAGGGCATAGGATTGGTGTACCCATTCACTTGACAAACTTTTATTTAATCATCTCTTCTCCACTAGTTATTATGTATGATGCTTATAAGAGATTCAAAACATGATGAATAAGTCAGTTCCTTGCAGTTGTTCACCATCAACTGGAGGAAGTAGGTAAACATGTAAACAGTAGGTGCTGTGTGAGCGCAGTGAGTCAGGAGACGGAGGGCCCTACAGCAGAGGGAGGTCCCCTGTCAATGAATGAGGCAGCGGCAACCAGTTAGAGTGGCTGAGACCTTCCTTGAGGAAGTTCTCATGGTAATCAGGGGCCTTGTAATGAGGGACTGGAAAAGCTAGAGTGAGGGCGATTATACTAGAAAGAATGATGAAAAAACTTGATGGAATATTCATATTATTTCTCATCAGATCCTCATGATGTTTGTTCCTACAAACCACATATGGGATTATATAAATTTTTAAGTGCCCTAAAAGGAGTAATGAAGTAAATTAATCCCAACTAAGCTTCACACTCCTTGATTAAATAAATATTATGACTCTCTTATTTCAACAAATTGGAAAGAGGTGACTTTTTCATTGAGAAGGTTTATTTAAATGGGCTTTATAATAATATTTTCATCTTCCATTTAGAAGGCACTGTGACTTTACAGAACACTTGAGGGAAGAGACTAATAAGAGATGTAAATTGTTGACAGGATCAATAATTTGACCCAAACTCCTGATCCTTATTTGAATCCCTAGGCTTTTCTCAAAGTCCCCAGTTGTTTTGCATCTTGGAAGTATTCAGTGTTTCCTTTCCGGTGTATAAGTCTTCTTTGGGTGTCCGTCTTGTATTTTGAAGGACAAACGCCACCACTCTAAAGACATGCTGACACCCCGGCCTCATTTGGTCCCTCTTCCCTCAGTCTTGCCCACAGTTGCGCCCACCATTGTCTCTGTTCCTGTGCATGCGACACTCAAGTGACAGACCCCTTGAGTGCTGTGCCTGACTCTCACTGTGCACCCTCAGAGGCAAGGTCAGGCGTGATGCTTACACATTCGATATGTGTATTTTGAAAGAGAGAGAAAGGAAGAAAGACAGAAGCAAACTCCAGTGTCCATATGCAAACCTAGTCCCGGGGAAGGGCCTGCTGCTCATTTACAATCACTCTTCCCCGTAGCGGCGGAGTTTTGCAGTGTAATAGTTCTTTTAAAGTATTAGTAATTGTCAGTTAAAAAGTTAGCCTCAAACTTAACAGTTACAAGCACATACTTATATAGAAACACTCTGGGAATACTGAATACAGGGACTTTTTGTACAACAGGCCTGCTGGTAGGGATGGGAGAGTGGGAAGCAGGCTTCCCTTGAAATCCTGGTTGGAATTCCTTTGTGTAAGCAAGCCAGAGCCCTAACCCAGACCCAGGCAGAGTGTGGGAGCAGGCAGCGTGGGGGCTGGCTGACTGGGAGGGGAAGCAATCTTTGTTGCCATCTTCACAAGACATAAGTTGTCCTCCTGTGGTTGGAAAGGCTCAGTGAAGGACTGAATAACAGGGGAGGCGGGGAGGGGGGCGGGGGGGAGCAGAAAGAAAAGATGAAAAATCTTTTAAGCTGAAGGGTAGATTTGGGATAAGAATGTCAGGTGTCTATCCATATACACCCAAAGAGAGACATTGGTGCAGTTGTATCTGGTGTAAGTCATAGTTGTAACATTTCCCTATTCCCAGAGTCCTCCAAGGAGGAATTCAGGCTGAGTTGTCCTCATTTAGAAACGAGCTCTTCTCCCTTTGTAAAATGGGTCCTGGTTACCATGTCTGTTCTCTTGTTTTCTACCCCAGCTCATCTGCTGCTTTTAGGCAAGGAGACTCTTTTTTTGTTTGGTGACTAGATCCAGCCAGAAGAGAAGTTTGGCTGTGCTGCAGGGGTGGGAGAAATTGTTTTTTAAGCATAAATATCTTCAGAAATAGCAAAGGGAACATCCAAGCCCAGCCAAATGTATTGGCTTGGGTATAAGTGTTTACTCCCTTTCCAGAGCTGCTGCAGCGTGAAATCCAGCCCCCGACCCGTGCTCTTCCATCAGAAGTGTTCTAACGAATTGAGCAGACTGGGAAACATATAAAAGGTGAACCCAGAAGGGCGACTCTTAAAAAGATTCTTTTTTTCAAGTCACCAGACAAATGTATTAAAATCTTGGGAAATTCAGCTCTGGCCGGATGGTTCTGTGAATAAAGTATCATCCTGGCGTGGAAGTCTCAGGTTCGATCCCCTGTCAGGGCACGTAGGAGAAGCAATCACTGAGTACACAACTAAATGGAACAACTAAGTAGAACAAGTTGGTGCTTCTCTCTCTTTCCCCCTTTCATTCCCCTCTGTTCCTCTTCATCTCGCTCTCAAGTCATGGGGGAAAAAATAAAATAAAATCTTGGGAAATTCTTCCTGAAAGTATACAGTAACAGCGCATTATTGCAGTGAGGTGGGACTCAGAAAGCATAAAGACAAACTCCATCTGGGAAGGAACAAGGCAAATACCCAAGGGCCCACTTCCTATTTCTAGCTCCACATTTGAGATAAGAACGTCAATATCTTCCCACCACCTAACAAAACAAAATAAATTAAAAGAGAGAGAGCGAAAAGAAACTTCCATGGGGCTCCCTTTGAAAAAAGTCAGTATATTCAAAACTCACTATTTTTGAATAGATTTAAGTAGAAAAAAACTTTCCCTTGAAGAGGTTCCACTGGAAATTACCAGTTAAAAATGCATCAGTACTATTGCTCCCATGGTGTGATGGGGTGTCTCTCTCTCAGATACGTTGACTGTGAGAATGCATGTATCTCTGCTGATGGGGAATGTTGGTTTTTCTTACGAGATTTTGAGTTACATGGGGTCAATAAAAGTTCAAATTGAAATCCAAGCAAAACAAGGGTGGGGGTTTAGATATCATTTTTCATCAAGTAGAGTTGTAAAATTGTTACCACCACTTCCAAAAGGAAAAGGTACTTTAACACCAAAAAAAAGCAGAGAAGATGCATCTGTGAATAAAGAATACTACTGTGAACTGCATACATTTGTTTTTATGAAACAATACATGCATGTCTTTATATCTCTCTTAAAGGGCCATGATCTCTGACTATCAGGACCTGAATGACTGGTTCACTCACAGAACATTTAGGTGACTTCCCCTTTAATGAGCCACTCATATCACCAGTATTTTTATCTCCTCTGTCATTCTCCTCCAGCTCTGGCTAGTTTTATTTTTACACACTGTCTGGTACCACATCTTCTTATACAGTGACCTGTCCAGCTCTAACTTGCTAAGTAAACCAGGGCAAATATGTGGATGAGAGATTTCTAGAGAAAGCTCAGCTGTTGCAGGAAGTAGAAGAGACACAAGGCTTTGGAACCAAAATGAAGTTCCCGTTGTCGGGCTAGGGAAGAAGAGTGTTTTTAGTTGGAAAATAATATAGGAAACATCGGCAAGATCTCTTGGACAGGCAGTGACCTGAGAGTCAAGGATGCCAAAATTTATTTAGCTCATTTGAGAGCGAAGGCTGAATAGGATGTTGTATTTTAGCCTTGGTTGGTTAGCTGTGAGTGCAAAGAAAATGGGTCAGCATCATTGGTTAGCAAAAACAAAAGGGGGAGAAGGATTCAGTATCTTCATAAACTCTGATTTACAGCTGAACCAGCACTTCCACTAGAAAGAAAGCTTTTAGAATCGTGACAGTGTTCCCTCTGAGATGCTCTACAGAGATCGCCTTATCCAGAGATTCTCAACTGCAGTGAACTTAAGAATCACAGGTGTTTGTTCACAATGACGGTTCCCAGGTCCCAACCCCAATGGCCATTCAGTGAGGGCAATCATGTCCACTTGTTCTCACAGAGGTGGTCCTCAAACCCACAGTATTTTCTCGTCCCCTCATGTTACAGATGAGGATAAGCAATTGAGGTGAATTGATTTACTCAGGGTCACACAACTAGTAAGTAACAGAAATGGAATTGGAATTCAGTTCTCCTGACTCCTTATCTGTTGCTATTTTCCCTATGCTGGGCTGACTTCAAGCAGGTAAAGTCCGGACCAAAACATTCCCATGCCCAATCAAATTACTGGGCTTGGAGGTGATATGATGTTTATATCCCCTGTGACTTCCAGTGGTTCAGAAAAACATTCTGCAGGAAAAAATACATATTTTAAAGGCATTATGCCACCTCACATTGCAATGAATTGCCAGATCAAAGTCAGCATTTTAAATTCTTGGGTCTAGACCTATAAATAAGTAAGTTTTTCCAAGTTGAACTTCACAATGAGCATAGCCTTCCCAGCCAAATGACTTCCCTTTTGGACACCATCTTGCAAACTTCTCTTCCCCTCTCCTGCAAATAGTCATTTGTGCCCATGGAAGGTCAGCCTTGAATCTTGAGCTTCCTATCACCTGTCTTCATCAGTTCAAGGTGTGTGATGTTTTGGGAGGACTGGAGTTCCCTGGTCTTTTGTGTGTCTGGTCTCCTCAGCATGAGGAAGGCTTTGTGGTTCTCAGATTTCTGAGTCTTTGCGTCAGAGCAGGACACAGAGGAGTGGCAAGAGGCAGCTGGTGTGGAAACCCATTTCCTGCTGTCTTGGGGTCCCATAGCTCCATAGTGAAAAGCATCGTTGCTCTGTTCTAGTGCTCCAGCGGGCTAATGTAAGCCCCTTTATTTCCTGGGGAGGGAAGGGAGTTAGTTTTCATTGAGTCCCTAGGGTCGCAGGCATCACGTTTGGTCCTTTCACTGCATTATTTCCATCAATTCCCATCGCACGCCCTTCAGCATTGTTCTAATCACCTCCCTTCTTACAAACAGACAAACTGGGCTCAGAGGAGAAGTAACTCATATTCAATAGTGGCATCAAGATTTGAAATCAAGTTTGTATAATTCCAGAACCTAAGTTCTTTTTGTTATACCATGTTCTGTGAGATGTCAGCTTTAAAAAAAAAATAGGAATAAAATGAGGTACTGGAAAATGGAGCTTTGACTAAGTGCTGATTCTTTTGGCTTGCAATGAATGGTTATTATTAACTTGTTCTCTGATTTGTGCCCAAGGATGACTAGCTCTAGAATGTCATTTAGCTTACCTCTAAAGCTTACTGAATTACGTATTAGGACAGCACCTTCCCCTCTGGGACAGGGACCTTAGGAAGGAGCTGAGGAGCTGCTTCCTGCTTTAGCTCTTGCTCTTGCCATCATTTGCCTTAGAAATACATCTGGC
The DNA here is from genome assembly GCA_037038555.1 of Rhynchonycteris naso. Taxonomy (NCBI): domain Eukaryota; kingdom Metazoa; phylum Chordata; class Mammalia; order Chiroptera; family Emballonuridae; genus Rhynchonycteris; species Rhynchonycteris naso. Next base: position 31,554,298 of record CM072999.1, on the reverse strand, counting down.
ATGTGACTGTGATCCAGAAATGTTCCTTGCCCTGTCTGTGATTTGAAAAGCTCACACACCGGCCGAAGCAGATCCAGCATGGAGGATTTGTAGCTGGTTACTGTTGCTGGGGGAGTTTGCTTACCTGAGGCTGTGCACTGCCTGTGCCTGAGGCCTCCACGTCTCTCCAGGAGGCCACTGTGGCCCTGAGGGTCACAACATGGTACAGCGCTGGTGTGCACTTCAGCCTGATTGCCGCAGTGGGTGGGGTAGGGCTTCGGGCCCTTCCATAATCTTAAGAATTTATGAAAATAGGTGGGGGGCATGGGAAGCCAACAAAGGATTAATGTGGTAGAGGTGGGGGGGGAAAGGAAGCAAATACATAGATCTCTAGCATTTGATTTAAATTTATGTAAGTCCGATCATGTTACCATAACATTTTAAGAATATGCTAAACACTGTCCATTGCCTGTGAGGTTGTCAACTGCAATATAAGTCATTGGGCTTTCCTGGTTTCTGCGGCTCTAAATAATTTGGAGTTTTCAGTTACCATAGAGTTGATACACTCCCTCCTTCCTTACACTATCACCCCTCTCTCCACGCGCAATAACCTTGCCTAGATTTTTAAATCAGTCAATGGTTGTTGGCAATTACCGTAGAGTACAAATGCTAGAAACAGATTTTTCCACAGAGGGTCTCTTTCTGAAAGTTTTCCTTCTTGGCTTGGCAGAGCTTAAGAGTTCTGGCATCTAGGACAAAGAACATGTGTACTTGAGTCTTGGACCCTTATTTTATTGTTACCAAAGGGCCTATGATTATGAGAACACCTTTGGAGAGCCAAGCTCCAGTGGCTGTACCCGCTGCCTACCTTCTGAATTTTTGACTCAGGAATGTCACAAAAGAGATTGAGGTGTATTATGATCCCCAACTCTGAGTAACAAGTATCTGAGTGTCAAGCCTCCAGAATGAGGTACATCAATATAAACCTTATTAAGGTAAAACTGAGGCACCTGGAATATCTGGGAAGGATTGATCACAAGTCATCCAAAGCCCCCACAGTCCAGGCTTTCTGACTACCCAACCATTTATTGAAAGTTTCCTTTGCTCCAATTGCTCTGCTAAGTTGCTTTGAGGGTATTTTCGTGTTCAAATCTCACAACTACCCTTTGAGATAGGTATTATAGGTGTCCTTTAAAGATGAGTACATTGAGTTTTATAGAGCTTTAACAAATTGCTCTAAATCACATGGTTTCTAAGAGTCCCCCCCATACACATCTATTCATATACTTACCTCCATCACTGGGTTTTAACCATTATCCTGTACTGTGAGTCCCATGTTAATGTTAGACTGTCCGCGCACACTACTTGGAAAATGTCTCCATTCTACCACTGGTGCAGCCACCTTCAGTGGCTGTACCAGGTGGATTGATCCCTTCAAAGAGAGGAATGAGTCATCGCCTTGAAAGAGCTTTCTCTATCCCTGTGAAAGAAACATAGTTATGTCCTATAACAGTGTGGCTCCACGTGGCAACAGAACAGTCCTGAGGAAGAATGAGCTCCACGGGACACGGTCCTCTGAAACTCATCATCCAATCTGGACATACCTGGGCCCTTCGTCTCCCAGCTTGCAAGTTCTGGCCTTTGCAGCCAGCATCTTTGCCAAGTTCTTGGTTCGCCTTCGGTGTTTCGCCATTTATTGTCAAAACAGAGAGTCTCTGTAGAGTCTTGTCCACAGAGAGGACAGACCTATGCCCACTTGGCCATGGCCTCCTCCAGCAAAAGCCTGCAGGGCCAGGAGGTACAGCAGTGTGCCCAGTAAAACATCCCTTCCCTCATAGATGATGTATGTGACATCTTTCCCTTAACTCTTTTCTTGAAAAGTCACTTTCCCCACATTGTAATCAGTTTTATGGTTTGCCTTTAAAACCTTTCTGGATTGTCTGTTCTTCTCAGGACGTATTCTCCTAGGACCCTAACAAAGATTCTGTCAGGTGTAGTAAAACGTGAGAACTCTGGCAGTTGGGTTCCCTCACAGGTGCCTCATTAAAACACAGTTTCAGTAGGTCCAATATGGCCTCTTACCTGTCAACAGCCATTCTTATACCAAGCTGTTCTCCTGCTTGTAGCTATTTATACATCATTCTCTCCAGATATACTCTTCTATACTGACCTGCATTGGAATGTTAGGCTCTTCTTATGACTGATGTCCATTTCCTACTTGTGACCCCATTTTGACACCAGCCTTACCTATTTATACCCCTCTCCCCCTTTTCCCATTTAATCTTGCTTTGAGCTTTCTGTGACTGGCTCCGCTGGGAGTATGTCAACATTGGATCCCATTGCCTTGAGTAGGCCAGTCCTTCTCAGGAACCAGCCAGTATTCCCAGTTTAAATTAAACAGCAGGCATTTCTACCAAAGGTTTCATTTGTCTCTAGGACCCCTGTGCTTAGGGGGTCTCATTACATGTTTTGGTTGTCCAAAGGCCAAGTATTTTCAAAGAAAAGCCACCGAGACAAGTTGGCTGAGTGACTCCCATAGCATCTGTGAAGTCCTAGTCACTTTTTTCATCTCCTAAAAATCTAATATTTTTCCTCAATTAAGAAACGGTATACATTACAGCTTGAAATATTTAGCAATAAATCTTCTAGAGACTGTAATTGTAATAATAGTCCTTTGTGTGTGCTCTAACCATAGACATGGATCCTCTTATAACTCTTCTATTTTTATCTAGACGAGACCATTAAGTATTCTTTGTGTTGGGCACTCCCTTTTCATTCCATCCTCCCTCCCTTTCTCCTCTTTTTCTACTTTCAGATCTTTTCAGGGTAGATATGAGTGCCAAAGGCTGGGAATATTCAGTCCAACAAAGCCCAGTTATCTACTTTGAAAACCATACTAACAGGAAGAACACCAGTAGAGGGGAAGCAGACATGTGAATACACACAAGAAGGTACTGAGGGAATTGTGACAGGGTGGCGTGGGTATCACTATTGGATGGTCAGAACTCTCAGAGAGAAGGTGTAGTCAGGGAAGGGCGAAGAGTCTGAGATAAGACTTGAAGGGTGTATCAGTATTTGCCAGGTAGGTGCCGAAAGAGGCTGAGGCAGCTATACAAACAAAGGCTTTGAGGTGGAAACTGCAAATGGTCTTTCTTTAGCGCTACTGGGAAGGGTATGTGGGTATCTATGCAATTGGGGGTGCAGAAAATGGGATGTGTATATAAAGACGAAGCAAGGACAGAATAGATAGGACAAATCAGACATGATCCTGAAGGCTCTCAGGTCTCCACTGAGAGATCTACGTTGTGACATCAGATTTGTACTTTACAGGCCTCTGTTAGGCAGGAGTTGGTTGTACTGATTTGGAGGGATTGGAAATAGGATGCAATATATATATATGAGGGCCCGAACCGAAGTGGTGGCCACTGGGATGGAGAAGAAGGGAGAGATGTGAGTGGTAAGGGAGCAGGATTGACAGCAGCATAGAGAGAAAGGATCTGGAAGGAGGTTGGAAGGAGGGGTCGTTTCTGGTGTGAGTGAGAGAGCAGAAGAGGTTGGTGCTCACTGAATGGGCTAGTACAGAGGACCAGCAGGCCTGGGACGGAGACAGGAGCTGGCCCTGCCCAGGACACGCGGTTCCATGATTAGGGGTCAGTGTGGCTGCCTCCACTCTCCCACCCAGACCACAATGACTGCCATTAGGAACTCTCTTAGAGATGAAAGGGGATTTATTACATTGTGCAGAATTTTCAGTCAGCCCTCCACCCCCATTGCTTCTGGCCAGTCATTCCCTTTTTCCCCCCTCAGTGCTTTTTCCTTCTTTTAAAACCCTGGCTTCTAGAAGGAGATGCTGATGAGGAAAGTGGAAGATACAAACTAGATTTGCAAAGGAGGTCCTGGAGGAGAGGGCCCTGTGGCTAGCTGGGTCTCCCTGGCTAGTGAATTCTAGCAAAATTGAAGTCCAGGGCTATGGAGTCAATAGCTACTACCAGTTTAGGCTTCAGTGTTTTCTAGAAGATTTCCATCTACAAAATGAGAATCAGGAATCCCTGCCTTAGTGGACTGTGTCTCTTTGCTCTTAGATCCACACTGTGCCTTTCCCTGGCTCTGCCTGGAATGACATGGAACTGACCCAGCAATCTGTATTTCTCGAGCTCCCTTTCCATAGATTCTGCCAGTGTGGGGTCCTGCAGGGAGCCTGAAGGACAGAAGTATGAGAGAAGCTGTGCACCTCTAACCCCCTCACTCCACTTCCAGGGGTGTCTCAGGCTGCAACGTCAGTTCCTCTTCCCTGATCCCTTTGTGGTTGCAGCCGCACAGAGAGCCTATCCTCTGGGCTCTGGAGGGACAAAGGCACCTCATCCTTTGTTCCTCCAGCTCTAGGAATAGGGTGGCTTCTTACTGTTACTAATCTTTGCCTCACTGTCCTCCATTTTCCTTTCAGCTCTTCCAACCCACTTGTAACTAATTCCCAGCATTAAGTTCTCTCTTTTAATCTACCTGGGATGCACCCTGTTTTTCTGATGGCCCTTGAGTGACATGGTCTACATAAGCTCTCTGGTTGACACGTCGTTAATATAGGACCCCAGATATTCTTATATGTTAATATAGCGCCCCAGATAGGGCGCTCCTGTCTACCATGATTCTCCAGCCTTGGGAGTTGAGTTCCTGGGTTGTCTTGGAGGGCAAACATTTTGTGGAGTGCTTCCTGAGTGGCATGAGAAAAGGAGCTCTTTTGGCCCTGTCTCCTTCCTGTGGTATTTTCCAAAACTTTCCAGATGTATCTAAACTCAGGAAACATTTTAAAGGCTGGAAATAATGCCTCGTGGGGGTTGGGGCTTTGAAACCAAAAGAAGTGTGTCGCAATACATGTACCCAGACCCTGCCCCTCCCTGTGGGAGGCACGCAGGCTCCCACTCTTCATGGGTTCTCATCATAGAAGAAGCACGGGCACCTTCTGTATGCACTGATGCCGCAGAGCAGAGGAGCAGCTACGAAGGCCAGAGTTCTCTCAAGGAAGGAAGGGATGTTTAAGTGGTTTGCTATACATTTGGATTCTTATTCGGATTCCACCTCAGATTCTAAAGGAGACTTCTGTACTCCCCTTTTCTGGCCAAACAAAAACGGCCATAAGATTTATCTAAATCGTAAGTCTTTTCTAAGGCCCTTGTTATTCACATCATGAATTAGAACATTCTGAGATTATTGTAAGGATAAGCCTCATCCAACTGGAGAATTCATTGATTTCTTCAAACAGGCCATAGCTTTCACTTTGCTCTGTTACCTGTGTTTCACAGCAACTTTCAGAAGTGACCCTGTTGGAGGATGAAGGCTATGACGTTCAAAAAAAGTAGGAATGATGGAACTATAACTGTGCGCTTCTCAGTACTTTTAGTATTGGACCAAGAAGTAAAAAGTGATCATCATTTCTAATCTGTGGGGGCAAAACCCCAGCAACTGCTAAGAGACTCTTACATGCTCCATCACTACAGGAAACAGATGAAACTCCATCCTTTGGAGAATGACTGAATCCAATCCCATATTGGTTTATTTGAGCTCTGTCTAGGAAATTCCCAAATTCTTTAACATTATAACTACTAACTGGGATACTTGTGTGGTTATTTGATGATGCACAGAACTTTATAGACCTCATGGTCAGGTATATGTTTTATATTAGAAGAGTAGGGTTTTAATGGAAGGAAGCAGGTGGTGTGCACCAATGTGAATACAGTTTCTGGTGTCTTTGAAATGTCCACCATTCCACTGCATTGTTACTTCTTCCTTCTAACCAATTTTATTCCATTAGCCTAAGGGAGCTGATGGAATGACTCAGCCCCAGAAATAATGTGGGAGGACTTTTCTATTTGGAAATGGATGCTTTTCTTTAAGAAAATTCTTTCAGGGATTAAAATTGAATCATAAATTCTGGCATATAATATACATAAATAAGCCCACTCTCTTCACCTGTAGGTACCTAGAAAAAAAGATTCCTCATTGTGAGAAAGATAATGATACTTTAGAATTAAGTTCTAGCTTTGTCTCTAATTAGATACATGATCTTGGGCAAATGACTCTGAGTCACAGGTTCCTCTTCTATAAAACAGTTAATGATCTAGAAGAAGAAGCAGCCTCATTCTATACCTCATTTACTGTTTTGTACAATGGGAGCATTCTTCATTATTTATAGTAGCATCACTTGTTTATGCTGAACTATAGGATACAACCATAGCACTCTGCTCATTTATTTATTCGGCTGATGACTTCCTCTTGTAGTGTTTCCTGACCAGTGGTCAGAGGAGTACCTCTTGGAATCCACTTCCTGAGCTTGTTCAGACTCAGATTCCTGGCCATTCCCAGACTAACTCAGTGGCACTGGGAGCGGGCCGAGAAATCTGCATTTTTACACATGCTGCAAGTGGTCATTAGGGACACTAAAGTCTGAGCTCCACTGCCAGCCAACAGTCTGATATGCTCTGTGGTGTGAATTTGTTTAACTCCCTTTGTTCTGTGCATGCAGTCAGCAGGGTCTCAGCTCCAGGCCTACTGACTAGATGTCTTAGTCACCCCTTTTCCTCTCTCTAAGACTAATTCCTTACTTATAAAATATGGGGGCTGGAGTATTAATCTCTAAAGAATCGTTGGGTTCTAAACAGTCTATAAACACAGTCCTCTAGTGACCTTTGAGTCACCAAACCCACCTTAAAAAATCCTATTTCTTGAGTGCCTACTATCTGCTAGGCATTGTGCCACTTTGACATGTGTTTCATTTGTTCTTTACAGCAACCTGTAATCAATGTTGTCATCATTCACCTTGGACACATAGGGAACTGAGGCTTGGAGAAGTGAAGCAACTTGTCCGAGCCTGCTTAGTTAATAAGCGGAGTGGGATTAAACTGGGGTCATAAACACGTAAAGAATCACCTTGGTTGCTGTGCTCCCAGAGCTTCCAAGGGCCTGGGACTTGTCCAGTGTACTGCTCATTCACTCTCTGCTCCACTCTCCCAGAAAAGGAGCCTGGTTTTGGTTTCTTTAGATGTTTATTTGGCCTATTGCTTAAGCATTTGCCTTTCCTACTCAATAACAGTGAAAGGACCTCCCTCCCCCCCCCCCAAAAAAAAAAATCCCAGGGCTGGAAACATTTTGTTTCCTACAAAAAGAATATTTTGCAGCCAACTCTGTGGTCAAAAGTATTTTTCCTGTGGTCTAGGGATGGGTTGGATCCCATCTTTTGTTGGCCGGTGTCTGAGAACTAAGCCTGTGGCTTCCCATCAAGTCAGCACACAGTACGCTGTGTTTTTCAAACGAGTGTCTAGTGATGTTGAGTGTATGCACAAATGGACAAGCAGGTCTGTCTGGGCGCCCAGGAATGTGTCCACGCACCTCTGGCCTCTCCGGGGCAGAGACAACCTGGGAGTGGTTTTCCACATGCTGTACATATCAACATCGCTTTTAAGTTTTCATCACTCACATGACAACCAAACAAATTCAGATGCTGACAAATGAGAGCGGAGTGATATGTGAGCCTCCGGTGGATTTGCAAGTAATCAAAAAACCCAGGGAATCTGAGATTTTGACCTGTCACATTTCTTTCCATTTTCAAATGTTCAAAACCAAGACATGGGATTGATGTTATTAGATGGCAGGGTGGTCTGAGGGTGAAGCAGACGACGGGAATCCTGAAGTCTGCCTCCAGCCTGGACACGCGCGGAGTTCAAGACACTCACCTTTGTCCAGCCTTGCATAGGTTTCTTCTCCTCAAGGAATGCATTTTTCTGTCTAAAAACATAAATTTATTTTTTTAAAAATTTTAAAAAACAGCTGTGTGCTTCAAACAATAAGAGCTCTTCTAGTGCAAGATGAATTTTGAGCGTTCAAACAGAATTCACAGATAGGGCTTTACTAGTGCTAGGTACCTTTACTCATAATTTAGATGTTTCCAGTAAGACTTTGCAGTGTGCGGTAATGCCTAGAACTCTCTAGGCTTACTCCCTTTGCTCCTACTGTATTACCTGCCTGGAAAGCCCTTCCCCTTGAAGAAATCCAACTTTTCTTTCAAGTCTGTCCTTGATGATACCATCTCTTTTACGTTCTTATGCAGCAGCGGCTCTCTGGGTTCCCACTGCATGTGGTTTCAGGTGTGGTTACCTGCTGCCTCTTCCCTGCCACGTTAGCTGTCAGCTAGATTAGAAGTCAGGCTGACTTCCTCTGAGAGTCCTGGTGCAGTGCACAGAGCAGGTAGGTGCCCAATGTGTCTTTGTTGACTTAAATGAAATAAACTTCTCCAAAGATGACAAGCTACTATTTGTAACTTCAGGTCTTCTTGTGTGTGTCCTTTATTTGTTTTCCATTTGGGGTATTTATAGAATTCAAAGCATCACGTCGTCCTGCGAAAAAGTTGTAGTCACTGGATTGGGGGCGGGGCATTTGAAAACACAAGCAAATCCCAAGGGTGGACGGAGTTATGAATCCTTTTGTTTTTATACACGTTAAGGGGAAAGATGTTAGGGAAGATTTGGAAAGCTATTGGAAATAAAGGTTAAACCACCAAGAGTGCTTCATTTTGAAGAAGGGATTGAGCTCGAGATGGTACCCATGCCCAGATTCAGCCTTGGTGGCATTGGCTTCAGGGCTGTACCTACCCTGAGATGGGGTGGGGGGTGGCCACAGACTGATGAGGGTTCACCAGTGGGAAACAGCTGGTATTTGCTCCATTCCGTCACACAGAGACAGCGGAGTTATTCTCATGGTTGGGGTGGGGTTGGGGTAGTGGTGGTGATTTTAGTAAACCAGTTTTCTGATGATGGGGATGTTTCTGTTTTTACCCCTTAACAATGAGACAACAACCCAAATAACAGATCCCACAGTACATTGAAATGCCAAGGCTAAATGAACTGGTGGAACTTTGTGGCTTTGGCTCTCAGCTCACAGGCATATCCATGCATTAGGGCCATGGCTTGGCAGTAGACAAAGTGGCTATGTGGGTCCTCAGGGAGTGCTCAGGCTCTGTGGCTTTCTTTGATATGCAGTTGAACTTTGGCAAATTTTTCCTCCCAAGCCTCTGTTTATGAGGTACAGAGGTAAGCAGAGACCCTTATTATGGAGCCTAAAGCCAACAGCGAACTAGAACTACAGGATGTCTTCCCACGTTCACACTCTGCCTGCAGGCGCGAGAGCTGGCCCACAAGGCTTACTGAGCAAAAGGACAAGTCAGGGGAAGATACTGCTGAAGTCTCTTCCCAGCTGCACACAGCTCTAAATCTGCAAGTGTGTTCAGATCAGACCCTTAAACTTTTCTTCTTTCAAAAGGAAAGTATCTATTTGTCAAAGGACCGGTAAGATCACTAGTTTACTGGTTTCCAATGCAATCCTGCTTAAGAACAGTAACAACCACAGCTAACACTTATCAAGTGCTTAACCATTTCCCATTATACATATAATTATACATTTAATGATCACAGCTTTGTAGGTAGGTTCTATTATCTGCATTTTACAGATAAGGAAGCTATGGCGCAAAGGTTAAGTGATTGTTAGTTGTTGTTCTTAATTACTCTTCATTAAGTTTAAGGTGCAACTCTGCAGACATAACTTAAAATCAACTGGCTTTTCTGAGTGCCCACCTCCTCAAACTATATCACTGGGCCACAGATAATAAAATTAGTGGAATTAGAATACAATTAGCATTTTTTAATTACTGACTTGCCTTAAATTTAACTAGGCATTCATTGGCCATTTTCAAGTTATATTATTCTTATACTGGGAAACCTAGAATTAGGGCTTTTTCAAAGTCATGGACAGGTATACAGAAAGGGAGCAATCTGGCCAACAAGTGGGATTGCCTGTCCCGTTGAACTTGCACAGAAGACAGAAAACAAATGTCATGTTGGGCCATGAAAAGTTTAAGGAACTGGAGTCTGTTCAAGTGCCAAGATCAAGCCAGTAGACTCCAGAGGGGCTGTAAAGTGAGGCTGTACTCTCTGGTTTGCCTCTAAGTTGTGGCTTTCACCTTCTTTCCTACCCATTTCTATGGAAAAGAGCCTGTGTGATGTAGCCTCTATAGCTTTCCCGGAGAATGCTGGTAACGTTAGCGGCTGCTGTTTCTGTGACAGGAACATTGTAAGAGCTATACAAACATTGTCTTTGTAACATATTGTGAGATGGGTTCTTACTATAACACTGTGAAATAGGTAAAATTACCCTGATTTTATAGATAGGGGAAATGCTCAAAGGGGTTTAAAAATGATATGAATCTAAAGCAACTAGTAAATGGTAGAAAAGGAGTCAAACTCAGGTCTAACTCCAAAGTGATTTTTAGCCACTAGATTATCTTGCTTTATAAATGGCATGGTAGACATCTGGTATTTTGCCCTTGATCTCTTACTCCTTCTTTTATACCTACACCCTGATTTTCTAATAAGGAAATACCCCTCTTCAATTTGCAGCCTGTTACCTAGGTAGGACCAATGGTACCCACTAGCTATTGGTCTGACCAAGGGAAGAATCACATACTCTTTTCATAAAGATTGGTTTACAGTAGTCAGTTACCCCAGGTTAAGCTGATTAGAGTAAACCCAGGACTTTGCTGAAACAGTCAGGGTTGCTAAATTAGTGGAACGTATACCTGGAACTCCTAGTGGTCATCTTTGCCATTGTACAGAGGGAACCCACTGGAGAATGACAATGAAACCAAGCGATTGAGAGAGATTAGTCCATGGGGGATAAGAGGAAGTTCTGAGGTCATCATTTGAGGCCCTGGGTCCAACTGTGCCAGAGGTGTCACTTACTCTGGAACATTCCAGTGAAGTGCGCCAATAATTTTTGTTTGTTAGTTTAGTCTCAGTTGCATGTCTGTGACTTGCAACAGAAAGAATACTGAATCGTAAGCCAATTAGGTGCTCACAGTTATGTACAAATGTGAGGCCAGAAAATTCTAATGGTGAGAACTTTTATTATTAAATTGTTATTTATATCTTCCCATTGGGTAGAGACCAGTTCTGATTATTCAGGTCTACCTTCAGAGTTTCTAGATGGTTCCACTCCCTTGCTTCTCCTCCTCTTCCCATTCCATTAGTTTTTTTCTCTCCTTGGTTTTCTTTTGGTCTTTTTGTTATTCACCTCAACTACTGTTGAGAGAAAAATGCATTACACTTCCATTAAACAACTTTTCTGGGTTATAAGGCTCTTTGAAAAGGTTCAGATAAGGAGTAAGTTAAAACTAATGACTTAAATGCAATTAAAAAATCATTTGGGGGTTTTAGTTAGCCATGACTTCTTTGCCGCATATTAAACTTTATGAAAGTCCTTGATGTCATTTCTTCCGCGACCAAACTACACCACTTTCTGGTTTAGTCTCACTTAATCATTAATGACAGCCTGTAAAATATTCTTTCCAGTTCAAAAGTGGCATCAAATAAGCAACTGAGATGGAATTAGTAATAATTTTGGATCTGTAGCCATTTAGCACTCTGGCCTTTACTGAACATCAACTCTGTGTTAGACCAGGTTCTGGAAAAAACAAAGACTAATAAAATACAGTTTTCAAAATCTAGCTGGATTGGCAAGCCCAAGAACCACTAACCATAATGTAGTGTGATGGGCAAGCAGATAGCAAAAATATTTAACAACTGGTCCTGCGTAGGGAGGGACCCTGTAGGATAGATGCCAGACCTTGGCGGATGGGGGTCCTGGAACATCCCCCTCCACTGTGCAGGCAATAATCCCCTAGTCACTGGATTTTGTAGGAGGGTCCTAGGGCTGGTAAAGCAATGAGGCCTTTGGGAGCCTTAGGAACAGCAGCTATTTGCCAAATGGCATGGCAGTATTTCAGTATCTTAACTCAGAATGGGCTAAGTAAGAGCCTGGAAGTTGTTCTGTAATCAGTCTCTTAAAGGGGGTTGGGGGTGCAGCCGATCCTACACACCGCAGAGAGGATAGCTTCACGGCAGAGGTGACTTTGGAGTTGGACTCTAAAAAAGTCCATCCAGGGAAAAGAGAGCAGCCCAAGTAAAAGCGTGCCTGACGTATTTAATCAGCAGTCAGGTGTGAAAGGGGTCAGCAGTGGGAGAGGCGAGGCGTGAGCCTGGAGCAGGGAGTGAGCCCGGGTTGAGAAGAACCTGCTAAAAATCTGAAAGCAGATACTATGGAGACAAGAATGGTCTTCAAGAACTTAAAAATGTGGTTGTCAAGCGGTGAGGACTTTTGTGTATATGCAGGGGTCTAGGTTGTCTGATGCAGAGAGAAAACTCACGTTTGGATTTTATAGCTACATGAGCAATGTGCTCTCCAAGGATACCTCTTATATCAGTGGTTCTTAACCTTTTTGGAGGTACCGAACCCACCAGTTTCATATGCACATTCACTGAACCCTTCTTTAGTGATAAATAAAATATGATTTTTTTTCCCAAATTCAAGACATAGGTATACGTTTTTTTTACTGGTGCACAAAATGAGCCGTGCATGAACATCACCTTGCTCAAAGAACAAAACCAACAAAGTGCATGAACTCACAACAAATTACGGTATTACTTTATTCTGGCCTCCGTGGCAGAGGCTTCTCTGAACCCCTGAGACCGACTCATCGAACCCTTAGGGTTCGATAGAACCCAGGTTAAGAACCATTGTCTTATATGAAGTGATCCAATGACTCTGGGAAGGCTGGAAGTGCAGGCATTTAAGCCATAGAAGCCTTGGACTGCTGTTCACCCTTTGGCGAAGAGCAGGAAAGCCAGGGTTAGTCAGTATGTGTCATCTTCCGGATTCCCAAGACCTTCTGGGTTACTTCAAAGCCTACCATGTAGATCCTTATGGGGAGGGATCTCATCCTACTCATCTTTGTTTTTCCTATTATCTAGGTCAGTACCTGGGGCATAGGAGATATTCAGTAAATATTTATTCAATTCGTATGACATGAAATAAGTCATTCAGTTCTAAGTAACCATTGCTTACACTTATTGTAAATATGGTTTTGTATAATTGCAAAGTGAGTCTGCCCTTTTTAGGTTCTCTATTTCCATTCAGGCATGATCTGCTCTCAGTGGCATTCAGCTAAAGTCTATGCCTGCCCAACAGGAAATTTCTGGAAACAAGGAATTGCATATCCTGGCAAGATTGATGACTAAGTACGGCAGAGCACTCTTTCGTTAACTTGACTTCCCTACCTGTGTGATGGAGAGAATGTTTTTGTTTATTCTGAAATGGAAAATGTGAAAGTAATTCATGCTTGTTGTGGGAAAAAAATCAAGCAATATAGAATAATAGAGTAGGAGGAAAAATCCTCCAGAGGTATATAATATTTTACACATTGTCCATGCATATATGAAAAAGTTGTGTGCTCACATATATAATATGCAGTAACCTGTTTTATAAATTATCCTTACATCATAGATTATCCTTCCACATGAGCATAAGTACTAATCTTTTTTATAGCAGTATAGTAGTTCGTGGTAAGAATATACAGAAATGTAGTCAAGAGGATAATGACATCAGAATGAATGAAATATTGTGTTCCTGAAACTCATATCAGAAAGTCTTTAAGTATCCCTCTTTTAAATTTTCTATTTAAAAAGTAACAAGCAACTTGATCCAAGCTAGAAAAATAGCAATCAACAGCTTTACTTCAGAAACAGCTGGCTTAGTCTATTAATATTGTAGGCGTGCTTTGCTTCATCGTTAACCTTGCCTAACCTCTTCTACCTAGGAACGCCAAAGAGCATAGTAAACATACAAATACTCCATAAAAGTTGTTCTGGATTAAATGGATCTTTAACTATAATTATTTATTAATGTCTTTAATAGGGCCCACTTTAACTGGTCCCCTCTCTTGATTCTAATTTTAAAAGAGAAGAAGGGCTCAGAAACTGCTCCAAGTCACCAAATAAATCCAGGTTCAGAACAATGAGATGCCTTCAGGCCCATCCCCCAGCTGTCCCCAAGATCACACTCTCTCATCATGTGACTTATGATTGTCTGAGGTCCTGCAGCTGTGGGAAGAGGTCTCCTAGCTCTTGGGTTGCTAAACCTGGCTTTTTTTGGGGGGGGGGGGCGGTTTGCTTCCACTCTCTTTTTTCCTGCCTTGCTTCCTCTTTGGTATCTCATTCCTCATAGAGTTCTGTCCTGCTCCTCTGGGGAGGAACATGCCTGCCTGTGTCTGCAAGAACCTGCAGTGTCAGTAGAGTAGTAACCTCTAATTCGTTCTTCATTGCCATTAGAAAAACTGGGCCTGAGCATTGAAGAAAACACTTCAATGTCTGGGCTCTTGTCTTTGTGATAAAAGCTTTTGTCCCATAATAATTAGGCGGAGCTCTAGTTTACTCCTAAAACATGATTAACTCCTTGGGAAAGAAGGAGGGGGGCGGGGGTGGAGCACTTATTTAAGATGGGTACCCTGGGGGAACAAAGAAGAGGGCTTTCGCATTATTGCGCCTCCTAATTGGGCCATGCCAAGGTTGGTGTGTGCCTTTCCGAAAGGCAGTTCCCTGCTTGCAGAGAGAATAGGAGCAGAGGAGTGACAGATTGAAGCTGACGCTGCAAGGGCGTGGGACCACAAAGAGCTTAGGACTTTCTAAGGCCGGGTCCTCTGTGCTTCCTCCAAAGGGTCCTGGGGGAAAAAGGGGGGCTCAGACCCCTACACCATGCTCTGTACTTCCTGATACAGAGTTCCCCCAGAATCACTGAGAAGGGGCTGGTTTGCTTTAGTCCTCATAACTCTCTGTATTGCTTGAATTGTTTAGAGTGAACATGTGTTATTTATATAATCATGAAAACATAAAGCTATATTCATGGTGTGGGGAGGGGAAAAGAGAGAGAAAGCCAATTGTTTGGTGGGACAAGCAAATAAACAGTGCAGTCACAAGTCAATATTAGGACCAAAAAGTGCTTGGGGGATTATGATACTTGAAAAGGCCCCTGAAAATTCTGAGCAGTGCTAATCCTTAGCACAGTGACAGGATAAGAAGACTTAAACCCCCGTCCCCCATCTACTACCTTTAGGGGCTCAGTGCCAGGCTGTGCTGGACCTCCCATAAAGGCCCTGTCCAGACGTCTCAGCCCTGGGAACATCTTATTTTGGAAAGTTTTCTGACCCTTCTGACAGTCACTGTTGATCTATATTCTGAGCTTTAGGGTCCTGTGTTTCAGGCAAGATTACCTACTGACTTGTTCCGGAGAATGCACTCTGCCTGGTGGTACGTGTTTTAGCCAGGGAGGCTGCTGGGCGACACAGACTTAGTCCAGATCTGAGATGCTAATGAAAAGTTCAGACCCTGACAACTCAGTGAGAGGAGGAAGATTCTAGGAACCTTCTGATACCCCTCAAATCAGATCCTGTAAGTGGTTGCCTGGTAGGCTTACTTGCTCTCTGGCTTCTGTAAGTAACAGTTCTAGGCATGGGCAGCGAGACCTTCCCCTGTATTAGTCAGTAGACTTGCTTGACCTGTAACTAAGTCACCTCATTGATTAAATGGGGATAATAATAGTATTTACCTCGTAAGGTTAATATAAGGATTACATGTCTTAGAATAGTGCCTGGCACAGAGCCAGGGTTTAAGCAATAAATATTAGCTCTTATCACTGTTATTATCCCAAGTTCACCAAGAGTCCTGATGTTTGTAATGGGCCCCAAATGGAAATCTGGTGAAATCCTAAAGATCTATCAAACTCTTCTTACCAAGTTCTTTCTAAAGTCCTTCTCCTACAGATCCCATTAAAAAAAAAAAAAAAAAAAAAAGTTAGTCTGTGAGCCTATTTTTGTGGGATAATTCTCCAACAATACTTGATAAATGAGTCATTCTATGTTTATATACAGATTTAAACACAGTCACATTAAAGATATTAAAAAAAACAAAAGCCTAAATGATACGTCTCTGGTTACGTCCTGACAACACCCGGGAGGGCTGTTGTATGGCGTTTCCACTCTCCTCCATCTTCCTGCGCTCCTTGCAAAGACTAGTCCAAACTGGATTTAGTCTAAGCCCTAAAGGAAGGGATGGGAAGGGGACTCTATTGTCTGCCTGCTACACCCTTAAACTCATCTGAAATTCTGTCTTGTGTTTCCTTCTTGTCCTTTGCCCTTTTTTTTTCCACTGCAGAAGGGCTTTAGGGAAATAAGAAGAATGCTGTGGTAACAGAGGGAATTAATTTGATCATGCTCTGAAGAAAGAGTGTGTTGCTTTCCCACTAAAATAGTTTCTCCACCCATCTGAGCAGGGCCAGGGATGTGGTACATTACACAAACCAGTCCCACTTGACCAGCTGTTTTTGGAGATCTCCAGCCCAGAGTTCGGCCTCTTTACACAGAAACATGTTGCCTTCCTCGAATTGATTCCTGTGAGACTGAAGAAAATCCCGTGTGGCCCAAGCATGATGTAACCGGGATGTGTGCTTCACAATTCAAGACACACCCTCAGAGTTCCTGGCATCTTTTTACCATAATAATTGCACAGCCACAGCCTTCCTTCCGTGACCCTGCTGGCCAGAGCTGCCTCGCCTTGGCTGCGTTTCCTCGCGGGCCTGGACCAGGAGCTGCAGCTCCACTTCCTACGGGGCCGGGGACAGTGCTGGAACCCAGGCCTGCCTCGCGGGATGCTCAGAGTTCAGTATTCACATCTAGACGGACTTCTCCTGTGCCTCTTGTTTTTCTGATCATTTTTATGTTCCTGATCTGTGGTAGGGAAAGGGAATGGGCCCCTGTCATTTGAAATTGCCTGTGACAGGACTTGGTTGCTTTAGTTGGAGCTCGATTGAAATTTCCAAATTCAGATGTGTCATTACCAAATGCAGGTTTCATTACCACATACTTGTTGATATGTACTGATATGAAAGTTAAAATCGATGGTATTTACATTAACTTTTGAGTTAAAAAAAAAAAGCTTAAATGTAGTAATGATGGCCATGAATTTACTAATGACAGTCAGTTTTAATTCTTCCTTTAGCAGCACCCAAGGGTAATGTTAACAAGTAGTGACATCAACCGGTCAGTCTTGGTTAGAAACCTCATGTGGGGCAGATAAAATATATTATGCTCACTTTGTTAAATATGGCGCTGCCCACGTGCAAGTTTTAAAAGTAAGCTTTTCCCCACACCCTTGACTGATTGGATGATGTAGGGTGGTGCACTCTCATGAGGAATCCTCCCATTATGCCTCAGATGAATGACTTTGTATCAGAGACTTCCTTGTTTGTAGATTGGATTAAAGGTTTTGAATCTGCACTATAAAGTGGGGCAGGCCGGGAGCTTGCTCTTGGTTCCTAAGGTTAGTATTAGAGAGGAGAGCAGATTAAGGCCATGTGGAGGCCAGGAGAAGCAGCCAAGATGGCGGAGTGCTGAGGAAGAAGCCAGTTTGTATAGAGTTTGTGCAGGAGGAAATGGGGAACAGAGGTGAATAAGTCTGGTGAGCTAGAAACCTTTGATTCTAGGAAACTCGGATAAGTCAGTAGCTTCGTGAGCACTGAATGAGTGGGTTTTGGAGCCCAGTGTGTGTTTTTACTTGCCTACCGGGTGCAAGCTAGAATTAAAGCTGATGGCTCACCAGTTCTTGGCTCCGTTGTTTCATTACCGACTGTCCGAATCCAATGTGAACCTGCACTGGCCGGGCAGCTGTGAAAATGGCCCTGGCTTTACACCTCATTTGAACCCTAAATGTACACTGGTATAGGCTTATGTGTGAGATTGTATGTTAGCCTTACACACTCACACGGACAGCAGGGAAATGGCCCTGGCTTTACACCTCATTTGAACCCTAAATGTACACTGGTATAGGCTTATGTGTGAGATTGTATGTTAGCCTTACACACTCACACGGACAGCAGGGAACTCTAGCCTTCAAGATGAGAAGTTACTAACTTTCCTTCATTGACTTCTTCGCCCACCACAGTGGAAAGAAACTAACATTTCTTCAGTTTTTATGAAGTGCCACATTTTTTTCAATAATGTCATTCATTTTATTAATTCTCACAATAAGTCAATGGAGTTGGTATTATTGTGCTTATTTTAGAGAGGAGGAAAGTGATGCTTTCAGAGGTGAGAGTATCCAAAATCATATAGCCAAGGTTTGAAGCCATGATGGACTAAATGTGCCTTACATTTTGTATGAGGATGATTATACCTGGCTCCAAACCACCTTTTCTTAGGCCCTTTTCAGAATGACTTGATGATAGTTAAAAATTATACTGCACACTCTTGAGAAGAGTTATTTGGTGTATATAGTACTCATACGTATGGCGTGCGTGCGTGCGTGTGTGTGTGTATGTGTGTACGTAACCCTCAAAGCTGGTATAGTCAGTCATCCCTCACCATATTGCAGTTCAGTTTTTATCGCAGATTTTAAAATTGTATGTATCTAATTTTGTGTCACGGATTTTTCACTATATTGCGGGATTTTGCAGTATATAGGAATTTTTATATATTTATTATTTTAATAATTTTTGTGGTAAAATAAGCATTTCTAGCCTAAAAAATTGAAAACAATATAAAAAGAGTGTGGGAAAGGTTAACAAGAGCATAGGAAGTGTTTATAAGAGTGTGGGGAGGGTTTATAAAGCCTTAAAATATATAAATAATAAAATGAAGTAAAAATAATAAAATAAATTTCTAAAATAAAATACATAAAATAAAATAAACATAAGGTCACTACTTCACGGATTTTTGCCTATCGCGGGGGTGGGGGTGTCTGGAACCTAACTCCCGCGATAGATGGGGGACCACTATATTGTGATAATGGCACCAAATCAAGGAATGAAGATAGAAGAACTAAAGCTCACAAGAAGGCCTCCTCTTTAACATTGAGGTTTTGACCCCTCTGTGTATCTCCATGATGTTCTCATGATCTTTGTGAAATTATTTCAGTTTAATAAAATATAATAATAAAAGGGCAAAGCAACTGAGAATCTCTTTGAGATGTAAATAGGTCTCAGCAGAACATTGGAAGACAGGATATGATTGAAGATCGACAAGCTATAACGGGGGAAACTATAAATCAAACTGCCTTCAACATGGTGTAACAGTAGTACACTTGAGAGATTTCCTCAGGACTTGGAAGTACCAGGCATCACAGAAGGCAGAGGGGATGGAGACAGCAGACTGAAAATTGTGTATGATATATATGAAGTAGTTGGATCCCCTTTCTCACTCTGGACAGCTGGGTAACAAATCTTCAACCCAGGCTGATGGCCAAAATGTATCTTTGGAGAAAATGAATTAGGGAAATTTCAGACATGGAACCCAAACAAAGTAGAGGACAAGGGGATGCATTTGGCTAAAACGAGGGATTATGTCTTCCAGATGGTGAATCTGAAGACCCTTTTTCAACCCCACTTTGAGAATGTAGCAACCAGATAAGAGATTGCAGAACTCTCTTCTGTAAATATCAATCTACCTCTGAGAAGGTATCTTTATATATTGACATTGATCACTCTGCACAGTTCCCACTGGTGGACAGATGCTGTCCATGTACACAGTGGTTCTGATTATATTTTTAGAATAAAATATATTTTATAATTTAAATATGACTAAATACCAAGGATCACCAGACTTGATTTATATCAAAGAGAAAACAAAATGAACAGAAAAAAAGAGCCATG
The DNA here is from genome assembly GCA_037038555.1 of Rhynchonycteris naso. Lineage (NCBI taxonomy): Eukaryota > Metazoa > Chordata > Mammalia > Chiroptera > Emballonuridae > Rhynchonycteris > Rhynchonycteris naso. The sequence continues at coordinate 31,534,747 of CM072999.1, read as the reverse complement.
AATAATTAGAAGAAATACAAGATTTTTTTTAAAAACCTTAAAACTATAATTGGTATACTCAGAGAGTTAAAGATAAAATAAAAACCAGAATAGGTTGTGCTGAATTAGAAATAGAAGACAATGAAGAGCTCCTGAAAATTAAAAATATGAAAGCTGACATAAATTCAGTTAAAGTAGTGGAAAATAATACAAAATGATATTATTTACTATTTTAAATTAATGTGTGAACATTAAGTTGATTAAAAACCCAGCCTGACCTGCAGTGGCGCAGTGGATAAAGCATCGACCTGGGAACACTGAGGTCGCCAGTTCAAAACCCTGCACTGGTCTGGTCAAGGCACATATGGGAGTTGATGCTTCTAGCTCCTCCCCCTTTCTCTCTCTCTCTCTCTCTGTCTCCTCTCTAAAATGAATAAAATAAAAAGAAGTTGCCCAGGGATGCTGAGGATTTGGTTTGAAACCCCAAGGTTGCTAGCTTGAGTGCAGGCTTATCTGGCTTGAGCTTGGCATCATCGATATGACCCCATGGTCTCTGGCTTGAAGCCCAAGGTTGCTGCCTTGAGCAAGAGGTCACTGGCTTAGAATGAGCACCCCAGACAAGGCACATATGAGAAAGCAATCAATGAGTAACTAAAGGGCCACAACAACAAGTTGATGCTTCTTATCTCTTTCCCTTCCTGTCTGTTCCTCCCTCTTTCTCTGTCTCTTCCTCTTGCTAATAAGTAAATAAATAAATAAACAAAGAAACAAACAAATCTTTTAGAATTGTGAAAATGTTTAAAATAGAAAATGAAGGTGGCAGGGTTGACTGGGGAGAGATAACAAAGATGAATAGTGAATCAGATTATTTAAATATCTGGTTTAGGATTTTTGAGATACGGAATGGTAGAGTAAGAGATACACAAAATCTGCACCTCCACAAAAGTAAGTAGGACTTTGACAAAAACTGTCAAAATCAACCTTTTCAGAAAATTAACTAACGGCTTACCACAATCTGAGGAGTGTTTATTCAAGAAAAACAAGTGAATTTTGGTAAGAACAACAATCTTTGTGGCATTTTAACTTTCCATAATCCTCCCCTCACCTCCCCAGCTCTGCAGTAACCTTGGAAGCCAAATGTCTTGCTACTGTGATAGCTTTATAAGCCAGCAACATAGCAGCCACTGGAAGGGACAGATAGGTTTGGAGCTTCCCAAAAGCCCAGTCCAAGAGAATTGTCACTATTGGACCTGACTGACAGCTTACTGAAAGTTCCATTTTCAGGGCTTCTCTTTATTTGACTTGACTTAGAGCTTGTCTGTGTGAACAGTCTGGCCCACTGGGCATTTGCCAAAATTAATCAGTTGCAATTGCTTACCATTATGACTGCCTAAGAACCCATTACCAGGTAAGGCTAACAAGAGACTGGAAGTGATAATAGCAGCCAGTATTTGTTCTGCAGCAAGCCCTTATAGAAGCACTGAGAGTGGCACCACACAGCTCCTTCCCTGGGAACCATACTCAACATTTCAGCATTAAGCAGCCATAGCTTTGCACTAGGTGTGAGCATCTGAGCTTTATGTTGATTTATTTTGTGCATCCATTAGCAAGCTGTGTCCTAAGGTACCAGAAAACCCTAGAGAACTCATAAAGGTGTTACATTTAGTGTGAAACTGGATATGATTAAATATTTCAATCATGTTGAATGAAAGAAAGACATTGTTGTGCATTGAATTCTGGGTCTTGAATGCTCAGATTTTTTTTTCCATATAAATTAATGGTAATTGCTTCTTTGCTTTCTGCTATTTCAGCTTACGAAAGGTTTCATGGGAATGATCTACTTTTGGACAGCGGGGGGGATCCTATATTGAAACTGCTGGAACAAAGACTGCCAGTTGAAAGTATAAGAATGGAAAAATATGTAAGATGCAAACAATATCAAAAAAAGAGCTTGGCTGTATACTAATGTCAAGAAGAATAGACTTTAAGACTAAAATTATTACTAGAAACAAAAAAGGGACATTTTTATAATGATAAAAGGGTGAATTCATCAGGAAGACATAACAATTATCAACATATGTGCAACGTTCTCCTGGATAGACTATACATATATTAGACTGCAAAACGAGCCTCAGTAAATTTAAAAGGATGAAACCATGCAAGCTTCTCTAATCACAATGGAATAAAATTAATAATCAATAACAGAAAGAAATTTGGGGAATTCTCAAATATTTGCAAATTAAACACTCCTAAATAAGCAATACAGGTATTAATAGACTTATGACCTATGCAACTTACAACCATTCGACTTTGCGACCACAGTCGCTAGCCACGACAGCTCCGCGTCTGGCAGCGCAAGCATTGCCCAGCTGGGCGTAGGACAGTGCGGTCCAGCTTCCGGCAGCACTACCATCTCCACGTGCACCATTTCAACTGTTATCCCAGACTCGGTACAGCAATTTGTGTTTTGTGTCTACCAAGAGGAAATTGTCTTTGTCTTTGACTTAAAGGTTTTTTTGTTTTGTTTTGTTTTGTTTTTAAAGATTTTATTTATTCATTTTAGAGAGAGGAGACACAGAGAGACAGAGAGAAGGGAGGGAGGAGCAGAAAGCATCAACTCCCATATATGCCTTGACCAGGGAAGCTCAGGGTTTCAAACCGGCAACCTCAGTGCTTCAGGTTGATGCTTTTACCCATTGCGCCACCACAGGTCGGGTGACTTAAAGATTTTTATAACATCATTTCACAGTACTGTACATATAGCCTACTCAACTTACGACCAAATCGTGATACGACCGGTCTGTCAGAACCAATCGTGGTCGTAAGTCGAGCACTAGCTGTAGATTTAAGAACAAAGCACAGGGGAAATTAGAAAAACTACAAGAAAATGAGGACAAAAATACAGCATACCAAAATTTATGTGATGCAGCTAAAGCAGTGCTTAGAGGAAACTTTATAGCTTAAATGCCTATCTTATAAAAGAATTTTACTGCATGTAAATTATACCTCAATAGAGCTGATATTTCATATAAAAACAATTAGTGGCCCATATTCTTTGACTCCATAAATTTGAATGCTATCACGTATGTGCAGTCACTAAATTCTCTCCGATTTTAGTATAATTTGGAAAAAATCACTAATTCTTTCAAACCATATATAAAATTCACAGGAAAAAAACTCAACATGGTTTTAAAAATATATGAACAGATATTAAGCTTATATGTAATTATATGCATGCTAAAGTGTTCAGAGGAGTGTACTGAGATTTGCAACTTATTTGGAAATGCAACAACAAAAAATAAGAAAGGTTGATGGGATAAGGGATAAATGATTTAATAAATGATTAAAAACAAGTATAATAAAATGTCAATAGTAGAATCTACTTGATAGGCTTATGGGTATTCACTATAAAATTTTTCCAACTTTGCTGTCTGTTTAAAAATTTTCATAATAGCCCTAGCTGGATAGCTCAGTTGGTTAGAGCATCATCCTGAAGCGCAGAGGTTGCCGGTTCGGTCCCCAGTCAAGGCACATAAGGAGCAGCTCAGTGTTCCTGTCTCTCTTTCTTCCTTACTCTCTCACTAAAATCAATAAATTAAAAAACAATTTTTTCTTCATAATAAAATGTTGGGGGGAAATAAAATGAAAATGCCACTCTGACACCTAGCTATTACTATACCGTGATTTACTAGGTTAATGTTCGATCAATCTGAAGAAATTATTGTTTTCTTTAAGGGCCTCGCTCTTTTAGTTTATATATTTTGGGAATCTGATGTATTATAGAAAATCATTTTTAAACAAACACCAGAGAGATGTTATAGAAGAGAACAGTGATTCTCTGTGAGGGAATAAGATCTTGTAGGCTCAAGGCCAAACTTTCTGGGAGAATCTTCCCAGGGTCTAGAATTATATTTCATTAGGGATTCAGATCCACTTCATTTCTGTCCCCAATGTGTGTAGGAAAAGTTGTAAAGCAGCCCACGTGTAGATTAATGAATAAAGTCACACCTGCCCACAGCGGTTCATGCTTCTTCTACCCAGTCATTATCCAGCTCTATGTTATTGCTACAGGTCTTACTCCCCTATTTTGAAAAAACAGTTTGGATGCCATTAAACTCATTTTCTTCTCTCCCCTCATAATCTTTCAAAGCTGTTTGTACTGAGGCTTCAGTGTTCTATGGACAGTGATTTTCCAAGTGATGAAGCAGATTTTAATCAATGTCAGATCCAGATATGGACTGGGAGCTGGACCTCTGCCATGTTTCCCTCCAGCTCTTCTTAACACAATGACTAGGGAATTCCTTTGAGGATCGCTGGGTACACTTCAAGCCCCCCTGATCCTGTGGCCTCCTTCCAGCCACTGAGATCTTCCTGTCTGGTGCATTTCCGGTCCTTGTGTCCCTTGGCTGGAAGGTTCAGCTCAACCTGGGGAAGGGACAGAAGACTTGAGGTTATCAAAAGCCTGTTGAATTATCTGCTGCAAGACTGACTGGCTTGTTTGCCTCCCTGGCTTTCTTCCTAGGCTTCAAAGCAGCTGAGAAAACAACCCTATTCTAAGTCTTGGACAAGCAGGAAAATCCTTGGCATGAAGGATTTCTGTCGCAGACACTTGGCACAGCTTGAGGAAAGGTTTGTTTAGCTTAGCAGTGGGTTTTATGAGCCTAGGCATCCAGTCGGAGTGAGATAATAGGGAACCTGGTGCAGGACATTTCAGAGTCAGTGGGTTTCTTCTCCTGCTTCTCAGCAGGACCCGTGCACGCAGATGGAAGTCTTAGAGCAGTGGTCCTTAACCTAGGGGTTCGATGAGTCGGTCTCAGGGGTTCGGAGAAGCCTCTGCCGCGGAGGCCAGAATAAAGTAATACCGTAATTTGTTGTGAGTTCCTGCACTTTGTTGGTTTTGTTCTTTGAGCAAGGTGATGTTCGTGCACGGCTCATTTTGTGCACCAGTAAAAATCATATACCTATGTCTTGAATTTGGAAAAAGAAATCATATTTTGTTTATCACTAAAGAAGGGTTCGGTGAATGCGCATATGAAACTGGTGGGTTCGGGACCTCAAAGAAGGTTAAGAACCACTGTCTTAGAGGCATTCAGCAAGGACCGCACCACTGAACTCATCAACATACTCTTGCTGATAATGGGAGAGACTCAGACAGGGTTAAAAAAAAAATCAGCAAGATAGGAAATTATGGATGGGTACAAAGTCCTATTTCTGAACTTTCTACCTCAATTGCTTCCAGTTATTTTTAGCTGAATATATTACATAGTCTTTGGGCTCTACGTCTTGCCGTCTTGCCGTGGAGAGCCGGGAAAGAAAGCAAGCCAGACCGACCACCTGCCCCTGCAGGAAGAACTTTTGCTTACGCTCTCCCACTGCCAGCTCTTTTTACTCTGCCCCTCACCCCGGCCAGTGTGAGAGTCGGGGTGGTGGAAGGCAAGAAGGAAATAGAAGGGAGGAAGGAATCATAACCGGTGTTAAAGGAAGCCTGCCTGGCACAGGCATCAGAGAGGAGAAAGTGGAAGACGCGGTGCCAGCTTACTCTCAGCACATGGCTGCCTATTCGTACTGCTCTGGGCCACAAAGGCAAAACTCACTTTTTCCTAAATGCGGGGCTCCGGGGCCAGAACTCGTGAACGCTGCCAGGATGCTATGAAAGGAGCCTCCAGGGTAGCCTGAGCCCAAGGTTCCTGACATCTTTGTGCCGCCTGCTCCACCCTGGCCTTCCTAGCCACCCACAGAGGAGAAGGTGTGGGCTGGGTTGGTCCAGATGAGGCTGACACCTGTATTTTAGAAAAGGACACTGGCTTTTCCCTAGATTTAGAAGGTTGTCACCATCCTGGAGGAGGCCCTGAGGTTGCTATGGCCATTACTTTCTGTTCTATGGCTCCTTTTCTACTTTCTGAGACTCTTGGAAGTGGGATCAGGCCAGGAAAAACGTGACGCTCTAGCGAGCTGAAACTGAAGACTTGATTTTAGGTCTGACCAAGCTGAGCAACTTGGCGGGGATGCCCTGGGCAGCCTGCTTTTGAAGATCACCAATTTGTGCATTTATCCACTCATTCATTTCTGTGCTTCATGGTGGAGTGTGTTTACGGCACCGTACAAGAGCTTGGTGGGACTAGAAACAGCAACAATGATGACGGTGGTCTCTGCCTTCAAACACATGGTAGTAAATTCAGTGGAGAAAGCCCTGCAGGTAGAGAAGTACAGGTATGATGGAATTAGAGGTTACCCTACGCTGGAGAAATTGGCATGCACTTTCTGGAAGAGGTGACATTTGTAAGGGCTTCCAACAGTAGATATGATTTGGACATTTAGAAATGAAGGGCAAAAAGATTGCAAATGTGGAAGTCTGTGAACAGCTGAGGCAACCTGCATGAGGGCCTGTCCAGTTCTCTTCTTTGTCTTCAGTTGTGCAACGTCTGTGCTGCGGAAGGGAGGGCGCCCTATTTGCTATCGAGGATCCTGCCTTATTTGATTTATTATCTCAGGGAAGTGGATTGATCTGCACATGACATATCCGGGGTTACTGCCATGCTGGTTAAAAGGACGGACTGACTATAGAATCAGGCGACCTGAATTGGAATCCTGGTTTCACTACTTCCAAGCTACCTACCTCAAAGGGTTGTTGTGAGGAATAATGGGTGTTGGCTGTTGTTGCATCACCATTATCAGTACTGTAGGACCCTGGAAGGCTCCCCCACCTACCCCAATCCTGTAGGATTTGCCACCATTGAGGACCCATTGAGCTCCTTTGAGAATCTTCTATTAACATACAAACACACCTGAGAGGCTAACATGGAAAGGTTTAAATCTGCAATCACCTCAGAGTTAAAGAAAATCAGCTGACAACTTATTTGCTCAGAGCAAACAGGTAACAGAAGGGAGGACCATGAAAGGAGTGTCTGTGAGGGCGCTACTGAGCTCCAAAGGCCCAACTCTTCCACGTTGGATTTAGAGCAGGTCAGCCTCTGTGTTTTCACTTGTAAATTGGGAGGAGCCTTCACACGTGCAGTATAGGATAAAGTGAAGAACAGGGAGGAAAATGCCCACCAATCATTTTAGGAGCTGCAGCCTGCAAAGCATTGGACTGGGCCCTATAGAAGGGAAGGGTGAGGGATCAAAGAAAATGCCTCTGATCTTTGTAATCCCATTAAGAATTCAAACCATACATTTAAGAAATAAATTGAGGTTGAAACAGATGGAAATCTTTAAAAAGTGCAGATTCACACAATGCAAATTGAATCTTCCTGGCCCATAGTAGGTACTCAATAAATGTTTATTATGTTGACGATAGCCTGAATGAATGAATGAGTACCCAAGAATGAGGGGCTCATAATAGAATGTTAAAGTAAAAAAAAAGCCCACAGCCTAAAGGCGTCCCCATATTGTCTCTCTTCCGCCACCAGAATGTCAGCTGCATGAAAGTGAGGACCTTGTCTCTTTTGCCCCCTCTGTCCCCTGCACCTGGAACAGTGCCTAGCACAAAAGAAAGTGCCCAGTAAATATCTGTAAATTAAAATAAGTACACAAGCATGGCCTGTGGTGGCACAGTGGATAAACCACTGGCCTGGAATGCCAAGGTCGTCGGTTTGAAACTCTGAGCTTGCCTGGTCAAGGCACATGCAACAAGCAAGCAATGAACAGCTAACGTGAAGCAAAATGAGTTGATACTTCTTACATCACGCTCCACTCTCTCTCCTGTCTCTGTAAAATCAATAAATAAAATACAGTGTGTCGGTAAAGTCATGGTGCACTTTTGAACGGTCCAGGAAAGCAACAAAAGAGTATAGAAATGTAAAATCTGCACCAAATAAAAGGAAAACCCTCCCAGTTTCTGTAGGATGATGTGGCAGCATGTGCGCATGCGCAGATGATGACGTAACACGGTGTATACAGCGGAACAGCCCACGGCCATGCCAGTCGAGATGTGGACAGTACAGAGGAAAGTTCAGTGTGTTCTGTGGCTCGCTAAATTAGAATCTGTGACAAAAGTGCAACGTGAATATCGGCGCGTTTATAACAAATCGCTACCACATAGGAATAACATTACTCGGTGAGATAAGCAGTTGAAGAAAACCACTAGTTTGGTGGAGAAACCCCATTCTGGTAGGCCATCAGTCAGTGACGAGTCTGTAGAGGCTATATGGGATAGCTACCTAAGGAGCCCTAAAAAATCTGTGCGTGCATGTGCTCGACAATTACACCTAAGCAAGACTACAGTTCATAAGGTGTTAAAGAAACGTCTCTGTTTTACGGGGTACAAATTGCGGCTGTTGCATGCTATCAAACCGGCGGATAGACCCACGTGATGCGCGTTTGCTACAGATATGCTTCATGAGATCGACAATGATGCAAGATTTTTGCAGAAGATTGTGTTTAGCGATGAGGCAACCTTCCATATCTGTGGATATGTTCATCGCCATAAAGTCTGAATATGGGCTGCTGAACATCCTCATGCCTACATTGAGTACAAACGTAACACCCCTAAAGTGAACGTGTGGTGTGGCCTGATGCATGATAAGGTGATAGGCCCATTTTTTTTTCGTGGAGCAGTCTGTGACGGCAAACACCTATCTTGACATGTTGGAATTGTATGCAATGCCACAATTTCCAGAAGGTGTCATCTTTCAACAGGACAACACTCTTCCACACTACGCCACCATTGTTCGTGAGTTTCTGGATAGAACATTCCACCCGCAGTGGATAGGCAGGGGTTCTGTCAAGCCATGGCCACCACGATCCCTGGATATGACGCCCTTAGACTTTTACTTTTGGGGTTAGGTGAAGCAACATGTGTACATTGAACGTATCAACGACATTAACCACTTAAAACAGAGAATCACAGATGTTATTCACTCTGTTACACCAGACGTCCTTACCCGTGTGTGGCAAGAACTTCACTATTGTTTGGATGTGTGTAGAGCAACAAATGGAGCCCACATCGAACTGCACTAAATAGGTATGAAACTGGGAGAGTTTTCCTTTTATTTGGTGCAGACTTCACATTTCTATCATCTTTTGTTGCTTTCCTGTGACCGGTCAAAAGTGCACCATGACTTTATGGACACACTGTATTTTAAAAAGTAAGTACACAGAATGATTGGTGGATGGTACCAATCAGGGGTCCCCAAACTTTTTACACAGGGAGCCATTTCACTGTCCCTCAGACCATTGGAGAGCCAGACTATAAAAAAAACTGAACAAATCTCTATGCACACTGCACATATCTTATTTAAAAGTAAAAAATCAAAACGGGAACAAATACAATATTTAAAATAAAGAACAACTGACCAGGTGGTGGCGCAGTGGATACAGTATCGGACTGGGATGTGGAGGACCCAGGTTCAAGACCCCGAGGTCGCCAGCTCGATGGCGGGCTGATCTGGTTTGGACCCAAGGTCACTGGCTCCAGCAAGGGGTGACTTGATCTGCTGAAGGCCCATGGTCAAGGCACATATGAGAAAGCAATCAATGAACAACTAAGGTGTCGCAACGAAAAACTGATGACTGATGCTTCTCCTCTCTCTCCGTTTCTGTCTGTCTGTCCCTATCTATCCCTCTCTCTGACTCTCTCTCTGTCCCGTTAAAAAAATAATAATAAAATAAATAAATAAAATAAACCATAAAAAAAAAAACTTCTGTTGTTAAAATAAAGAATAAGTAAATTTAAATCAACAAACTGACCAGTATTTCAATGGGAACTATGAGTGCAAATGCATCCTGTGCTCCTCTCGCTGACCATCAATGAAAGAGGTGCCCCTTCTGGAAGTGAGGCGGGGGGCCAGAAAAATGGCCTCAGGGGGCCGCATGCGGCCCGCGGGCAGTAGTTTGGGGACCCCTGGTACAAATAATGGAAATTACTTCCAGATGGCGGTGGGATTTGGGACCCAGTATCTAGTACATAAGAAACACAGTACATATTTAAAAACATTGAGGACCACTTTTCTTGCAATAATAGGTGAAGAAAGGAGAAAATATATTCATTAGGATGTAGTTAGAGTTGAGCTGATCTGATGTGAAGGAAACATTGAGGAAAAAACAATCTGTCTGTTTGAAGGAGGTGGAATTGATAGCTCACGATGCCACAGACCTGCCTGGGGGAGCGCTAAGCTCTCTGAGTCACATATGTCTGCATCATCTTGCCCCACATCGCATTTTCATGCATCCTCCTCACAGGGTTCCAGAGCCACCTACACACATTGCACAGAGGGCCCTAGAGTCTTAGTAAGCAGCCAGGACCTCCCTGCAGAGCATCATCTATTGAAGAAGACAGAATGACACTTGGCAACAGCACAAGTCAGACAATGATTAGAGCAGCACAAATATATGGGGTGACAGAACATCTGAAAACAGAACAGCCCAAATTATCTGCTAGGAAGGGTTGTTTGCTTTGGAAGAGGATGATGTATAGTTTGAAAGGTGTAAATGCACAGAGCACAGGACATTGATTCATGTCTGAAAGCGGGAAGAGACTATCTCTATTCACAGAGGGACATGACAAGTGTCACTTCTTCTGAAATCTATTAGGCTAGAAAGCTAATTTACACTTCCCTTCTCTACTGTGTGACACCCCAGGATCTCCAGATCAGAAAAATATTAAAAAACAATATGCCCCTTCATGCCAGGCCTCTCACCATCGTGTTTGCATTGAAGTGGTCATGGTGTGTGTGTGTATGTGTCTGTGTGTGTGTGTGTCTCTGTGTGTGTGTGTGTGTGTGGTCATGGGTTCCCTGGGATATCTAACCACCTTGATGGTCTTTCAGTTGTTCTGTTTGTCAGTTTCCCTTTGGGAATTTAAGCTCCAATCCAAACGCATTATGGCCAGCATGGTTTACTGAATGAGGAGCAGAGTAGGACCATCACTTCCTTGTTTTAGATACTGTCTTCATATAACCTGAGCCCACACTAGATGTTTGTGACCCACATCTCACAACCAACTAGTATGGAACTATAGTTCACTAACACTTCCGATCCATTTTCTGAATCTAAATCTCATCTCCTCATTCTGTAACCAATAGCTGGTCCTCTGTTCTCACCAAAAAGGCCTTATATATATTTCAATAAAATTGCATTCTAAATGATTTGTAGGCTTTGTCCCAATATTGTAACCAAATTGAGATTTGTTTTGATATTATGATTGTCTAATGCAAAATATTAACTCTCTGTATTTCCCATCTTCTGTTACCATATTCAGCATTCCATCAGTAGGTTTAATTTCTTGACCCTCAGGTTCAAGTGTCACCTTTTCGATGAGGTCTTCTCTTACTGCTCTATTTAATGTTGATCCAATAGACTTCCTATGCTTCTCTGCCTTTTTTTCCTCCATCACATAATTGTATATATGATTCTATAACCACCTAATATACCATATATTTTACTTACTTATTTTTTTTTACTATCGTTTTGCCTCCTTTAGAATATAAGCTCTATTAGGGTAACACTTTTTGTCAATTTTGCTCCCTGATGGAGCCCACATTTGTTGCATGAATGTGGTTGAATACATCAGCGTCCTTATCCAGGTCAGTAAGAACATTAAACATGACGGAACCAAGGCTGCATTGTAGTACATTCTACTAGAGTTTGGGCCCCTCACCAGATTGCTGTTGATCTATCAATCTGGAAGTTCTTTCCAAAAACAGGAACTAGGATTCATCTGACATAACTGATCACTTCCTTTTTCTAGCTGCACACAAATCGTCCTTTCAATGACCCATTTTAAACCCGGCTTGAGAAGGGCACGGTATTAATCAGTTGGCCTGTCCAAACCCCTTGATTGCCTGGAAAGGAGGGCCTTCCAGATGTGAGGTCCCTCCACGTGAGGTCCTCTGGGCTGGGGCTCCGTGCTTGCTCACACACTGGGCATGTGCTACCCGGGAGAGTAAGCAGGCAGATGTTGGCAGCAGCACCCCTAGCTAGAAGGCTTAGGCTCAGATGCCACTTGTGTTGCACTAGAATATCATATCCTTTTTTTCCCCTGAGTTTTCATTTTGCAGTTTATAAAATTAAGATGGTAATATAATTTTCAAAAATATATTATGATATTTTATTATTACTTATTTATACTCTTTTGGTTTCATGTCCAATTGCTTCATGCAGACAATAAAGTCTTGGATATGTTTCATTTATTTCTATTGCTCTTTGATCTAAAGGATTTTTATTTCTTTTATCCATTTCCTTTCTCTCATTCTTTCTAACACAGCTGTGGTTTAGGCCTTTGTCATCTCATCCCTGAATTATTCACAATAGCCCGCTGACCAGCTTCATGACTCCCATCTCTTACTTCTTGATCTTAGGCTCTTCATTCAGGCTAATTTCCTGGAACCCAGCTACTCAGAATGTGGTCCATGGTCCCAATCAAAACCTACTGAATCAGGATCTGGTGTCAACAAGACCCACCAGTGATTCACACAACATTAAAGTGTGAGACGGGCTGTCCTGTCTTTTACCCTGCCCCCATTAAGAGGCATCCATAAACTTCACATTGAACCCTCCCCCAACTGTCTCTGTCAGAAATTTAATTTAAAGGTGAGATATTTTTGACATGAAGACATAAATGCCCATTCTCTGGTCCTTAATCCTGAGAGTGATGAGCAAGTCTATCTATGTAGATAATTTTTGAGCAATTGTGAAAATGATTGAGATTTGACTTGAGTTGAATCCTTTTGGTAAAAGCAAACAAAATTGGCTTTTGATGAGTGAAAGTTAAGGAGTACTTGGGAAGTATATATGATGAGTTGGTTGGAAATACTCTTGTTAGTTGGACACAGTAACAGGCATTTTATGTACTAAATTTAATCCTCACAATAATCTCATTTAGGTGGGTGGTATTATCCCCGTTTTACATGTGAGGAAACTGAGACTCAAAAAAGTTTGGTGGTCCATAGCCACAGTATTGGTTAGAATTCAGGCTACACCACAGTCACACACATCCGGAATACAGTGGTTCAGATAAGTGTCCTGGGGTAGGCAGGTGAGCCCACACGGGAGGCATTGATACTTTGTGAGGTCACCGAGCTTCCTTCTTCTGTATTGCTGTGCTGTCCACCAGGATGTCCATATCCATGTGGCTGAGTCTGGTTCCTGCCCTTGGGGCGGGGGAAAGGGAAAATGAAGAGCACACCCTTTTCTTATGAAAACATAATCCAGAAGTTCTACCTGACACTTATACTCACATTCTGTTAGTCTCAGCGTGGTCATATGACCTCCCTACTTGCAAAAGGGGCAAGGAGTGGTAAAACTTGAGAATTTATTTACTAAAAGGAAGAAAGGGGGATGCTTATGAGGGGGAAATGGCAAGCCTTGCCAGAGGCACCCAGCTCCAGACGCCGTGACTAAACCTGCGATCCCTCAGCAGTGTCCCACCATTCCTCATAGCTGACAGTCAGTACCTGTTTGCTGAATTGAGAACGATTGAGATATTACATGGAAGCCTTTTGGTTATTTGAAATTATTTCTTTCTTCTTCCTTGCCTCCCTGATTACCTAAGTGGCTCCGTGCCAAACTGTCACTACTTTTGTGAAGATGTTAATTTGTAGAACAGGAAGCTGATCTTCATCTTCCTTTAGGAGAAATATTATGATAAAATAACCCACTAGTCCTCTGAAGTTCTGTAGAACCATATGAGGTCTGATAATGGCCAAATGACCATCCCCTTTAACATAAGTTTCTTCTTAGGAGAATGCCATTGCTCAAAATATATTGGTATTTTATGTTGGCTGGTCCATCAGTTAACTCACGCTGCAGTAATGCTTCATGACAACACCAGATCTCAGAGGCATGCAGTAATGAGCATATATCTGTGTTTGTGGATCTCCTGGGGGTTGCTATTTGAGATGGGCCTGGCTGGCCAGCTCTGCTCCAGGTATCTCTTGTCCTCCTCCTGAGAAAGCTGGTTAGCTTGGATTTGTTTGTTTGTTTGCTTTCTGACAGCAGCAGAAGCATAAGACTATATGTGGAGATACATTAGGTTTCTTGAGACCTAGGCTGAGAACCGGAGTCATGTGGTCAAACCCACAGTTAAGGTGGTGAGAAATATTCTACACCTTAACTAGGACAAAATGTAGTCACATGTCAAGGGATATGAATACAAAGCAAACTACCATGGTGTTACCTGTGGCACATTATTTTGAATATTCTCAATAATGGTAAATCTTGATCTCTTACGGGAGGCTTTGAAATTCATTTTAGTAAAATAGCTAAGTTTATGAATAAAATTAGCCTTGGTTTATCATTGACAGAAGTCACTGTTAAAGCACGTGGCAGAAAATAATGAAATTTCTTTCTAGAAAATTGGTTCAAGAAGATGGCATCTGGGGGCAGGATAGCTGGGATAAATGGATAGCCTTCCAAGGTGATCAATTCATTGACAGAATAACACTCATTTGGTTCTAAAACATTTCTTAAAAAATAAACCTCATGGCTTGTAGTCATATGGTTTCAGTCTGTGTTGACGTGGGAAGGGGACTGAGCAGGGGCTCAGCTCTCTTAGTCCCTCCACTAACCCTGGGGAAATGTGCTTCATGTGCAGATTCTCATCGCCAAGTCCCCTCTGGCTCCCTTCACCTCATTCGCCTACACCATCCAGAAGGAAGGCCTGGTTCTTCAAGGTAAGATCCTTGAATTAAGCCGTTTCTTTAAGCTGAATATGCCCCGTACTGCTCGATGCTGTTGGTAATCATTGCTATGCTCCTGATCAAAACTACTTTGGGACAGAATCAAAGACCGAGAGGGATTGCCAGTGATATCTGTCCTGATGAGATGGCAGAGATTGGCAATTGTGGCAAGAATTTGACAGAAGGGGGGGGGCTTAGAGAGAACTGCAGAATTGTCTATCAGTGAGATAATCAAAGAATGAGGATCAAACCAAGTAGGCAAAGACCTGGCCCTGCACCCCCAGGCAGCTAGTCTCTGGCACTGGGCGGAGGACTCAGCACTGCCTCAGAGCCCTCCTGCTCAGCAGGCTAAGGACCACGTGGCTGGCAGCCCATGGGACACTCAGTATAGCTCCATGAGCATTAATTACTTCTCTGTCTTCCTTCTGGTTACTCCATTTTCTTTCCCCATGCTCAAGTCCTGACTGGGGACCTTGCTGACCTACTATGCCTTGTGACATAGGCCTGAGGCTCAGAAAGAGCCAGGTCCTGGCTCATGGTAAAGCAGCCTGGAGCTCACTGATGCAGGACAGCGGTTCACTCCCAAATGCTGCATCCCCTGGTTGGTGGGAACAGCCTCCAGTTGCAGGTCTGTCCTGAACACAATGAAGCCCATAGGGTCAGCTGTCCCAAACTGCTTGGTGAGTTAAGAAGCTTCCCCACAGAAATGCTTAGGATACACATCGGCCCCCCACTGCCAAGGCAGGAGGCCCTATGCACAGAGTTGTATAGGTGAACATGTAGCCTGAGGCACAGAGGACCATATTGTCCTGCTGTCCATGGGAGGACATCTACCCTTTAGGATTTTGTGAGTTGAGTATTTTTCCCAGGTTTGTGAAACAGGGGGAGTAGTTAAAACCCCCCCAGGGAGACACATTGTACTGCAAAGATCTAGCAGGAATGTTGTGGGGCAGGCTGGAAAGTTCATGCTTCAGACTGAGGCACAGGCTGCAGCCTTTCCTTTCCTGCCCCTTCTGAAATGTCTGCTTCGTCATGGCCCGGAAAGCTGTGTATTTGTTTGGGGCAGCTGAGCTCCACAGCAGGGACTCGGGTCCAGGGAAATTGGGGTAAGAACTACTGACCTTTGGCTCTTAGCCTTTGACTTATGCTATCCAAGTTCCTTGGTAAATATTTTTTTTACAATTGCAAATATTGTTTTCTGACAAAGGAGCGGAGATTTTAAGACCAGATTAAGCAAAGCAAACAGCAGGCCCCTTTGTTACATACTCTCTAAGGGTGTATAACTAATAAGCAATCAGAAGGCTCGAGTTTTATTTACCCAGTGCACAGTGTGGCTTTGGCTCTTCATTTTGAGAGCCTTGCTTAAAAGACTAGAAGTCTACTAAATAGCAGATTTAGATGAAGTTTTCAAGAAATTCCATGGAAGATTACAAGATGATTTCAGGGGGGACAGAGCCCATTCTATGCAGAAGACTTGTACCAAGAGTTGATCACTAGGCATTTTGGTAAATAGTATTTCCAAGCTGGGTCTAATTTGGACAACTTTTAGGATCATATTTGTGGAAACACGATTCACAGGGTTGCCTCTCTGACATTCACTGCTAAGATCATGGTTTTGACAGAAAGGAAGAAGTGGTTAAGAGATAGAGACTGGAATTACAATCCATTTGGAGAGGTTAAAAACTACAAAGAAAGACTATTAGAAAAACTTGGAAAACAGGGGAGAACGTGGGTTACTAAAGGACGCTGACCTGGAGCTGTGTGTCCAGGAAAGGGAAAAATGTCGGGAAAGTGTCTGATGATACAAGAACCCCAAGAAATAAATGAAAATATCTGGGAGGCTGCAGCGCCTCACCTGGTGGCTTTGAAAGCTGTTTTTTCCTTCCCATGCCCTCAAGCTGTGCCTCTTTCTCCGGTTTTCCCAGATAAACCCTTCTGCTCCATCAGTGCTGCCTGCTGCCACTGGATGCAAACCTCTGGGCAGGCCCTCCCCTCCAGCTGTGTGCTCCCGAGCCTTTTGGAAGACCAAAAGCAGCTGTGATCCTCAGGAAAAAATGAGGCCCTTTCCTTTACTGGAGAGAACCCCCCCGCCTTGGTTTTCCATTCCAGCTCTGGTGATCTTGAGAAACTCTAGCACATTCATTATCTCAGCTTGAAAATGATAATGACCTCAATTTAATGCTTTGTGAATTGTCACAATCCATTACTGGGTGATCAAGTGAAATAGATGAGTTACAACCAGCCTATTGTATTGTTTCATGACGTTTTTGGGGTGTGTGTGTGTGTGTGTGATTGAAGGTGGCAATGCAGATGTTTTTCTTACTTGGATGGTAATCTCTGGCCTGGGTGACCTCCAAAGGCTTTCCCAACTTCAGCAGCATCTGGCTTCCTAGGAGATGGTATATTACCGTTCACCTAGCGCAGCAGAGCTATATATACCCTTGAGATCTCCACACACTGGAACATAAAAGCTTATTTTTACCCCCATCTTACTAGACAACTGAGCTAAAACAACAACAACAACAAAAATGCACATTTCCCCAGTTTATAGCAAAGAACCCTTTGATCCCTGGGTGGTAACCTTGGAAAGATACCAGCAGTCGCAGCCAGTAAGCGTCTCTTGTGTGAGGGGTTGCCCTGGCAGGACAACCCTGAGTTGGCATGGAGGTTGGGACCGAGAGCTGGAGGGGGCGCAGTAGGCTGTTCATGCTTGAGAGGCACAGGGACCGAGAGGGGATGGGCTGGGAGAGTGAGGGCAGCTCCTGTGGTACCAACTGAAAGAGGAAGTGCCCCCACCCTCAGACTGGGATGGAGCCAGCCTGGAGTGATGGGAAAGAGTACCCAAACAGGCTACTTTTGGGGGGCTGGGGAGCTATTAACGAATGTGGGGATGGTCCTTCGGTGCCTTTTATCCCCTTAGCAAGCCCCCAGATTCCCGCTGGCCCGTTAGGAGGATGTGTAATACCTGTAGGGCTCCGCAGTGCACACGCGGAGGGAGGCAGCTACAGCGGGGCCAAAACGTGGTGTACGGCTGGCTCCGGCTCCTCCTCCCCGGCTCCGCAGGCTGGCCGCACCCCCGAGCCGGTTCTCAAGGATTAGGATGCTGGGAACAGCCAGCAACTGGGGGCTGATACCCTTCCCGCACCATTGTTCCCTGGGAGGGGAGGCACAATGCAACAGAGGCTGAGGGGCTTGCTCAGACGTTTCTCAGGCTGCTTTTGAAACACTTGAAGGAGCTGGTCCCTGCTATTGTTGTAGTAAAATAGAGAGCGGAACTATTCTCCTTCTGCGGGGGAAAAAAGGAAAAGTAAAAGAAAGAAACCGCCCCCCTCCCAGCATCTTCAGGAGGCCCAGGGGCTCGGGCCGTTACCATGGTAATGCCGCTCTTTGCGTTGTCTTTGTCTGTTCCACTTGTCAGGGATGCTGGCCTCTCCTGGTTGGGCCCAGGACCCTGGAAATACTTAGGCCCCAAAGGAGAGGGAGCTCACAGCCCCCAGTTTCTGCTGGTTTGACTCTGAGAGGAGCCGGGCCCCAGCAGGGGGCGAGGTCAGCTTTTCTGTGCAACTTAAGTGGGAAAAGTGAAGGGGGTGAAGGTGCTGTTTATCCACTTTTTCTTCTGTTTGCCATGAGCGCCCCCGCACCGCCCAGTGGAAAAGCTCAGAGGTTTGGCTAGCCCAGAGTTAGGCCCAGGTGCAGGACTGAGTGGAGAGGGCAATGCGGGAAAGCAAGAATCAGCTTTGGGAACTGGCTTCCATGGGCCCGGAGAACCACATGGCTGTGGAGAGGAGGGAGAGTCTGCGGTCTCCACAGTGGCTCACATCTGCTCTGGCCTCGTTCTCTGTTTCCCCCAGGAAGCCCCAAATGTTGTGCCACCCAGAACACAGTTGGGAGCCCTGGACCTGTGTTAAGGCCAGGAATAAAGATTCTGTGATTACAAGGCTGATGCTGTGGGAAGCTTGGGGCAACTTGGGGCCTGGCTCTCCTGAGCCACCCAGGCTTTCACGGGCTCAGAGCAACAGAGGCCTGCGGGTCCCAAAGGAGGGGCCTGCCAGGGAGAGTGAAGAAGGTGACTGAGGGGGCTCTTCCTCATTCACCCTGCTCTGCTGCATGCTCCTTTCCCTCAGGGGTCCAGGGAGGTTGGAAAAACAAAAGGCAGACTGTTTTGAACAGGACAGAATATAATGACTTAGCTTCTCAGTAGGACAGAATTGTTTGTTTGTTTGTTTTATCAGGGTCCGGTACCACAGGTGGAATTCCAGTTCTGGTGCTGTCCTCCACTAGTTCAGGTCTGAATAAGCAGCATAAACCTTGGGAAGGAGATGGGGAACCTAAGGAGAGCCCCGGGTCCCTGAGATGGATCCAGAGAAGGTGCTGGAAACAGAGCCAGTTTCCTGTTTTTCTAATGACCTACTGTAGGGACTTAAAAGAAACCAGAAAACAAAGCAGTAAAACAATGATTTTTTTTTAACAGCTGGAAAGCTATGTGCCTCATCTTTCTTGTAAAATTGAGCGGTTGTTTGATCGCCTTTTAAGCATATTGGGAGAGACATTAATCTCCTCTATTTGTTCCCTTGTCACAAAGTTGGGTTAGATTCTTCCACTCCATTTTCTTAGTCACTGAGCCAACTGGATGATTTATTGAAGAATTCTTTCCCCCCAAATACCACCATCTGAGTTCATCGGATTTCAGTCTGAATCAGTAACCCATCTAAATGTTTTCTGCCTGGTGGACTCAAAGTGACCCAGAAAATTCTCAATCTATTTCCATCCAGGTATGGAGGTGTCTGCTTGGTAAATACCACCCACACACCACCTGGCACAGCCTGGCATTCTTGTGGGAACCTGGGCAGAGAGCCCTGGGATTCAGTGGAGCAGAGAGAGTGAACTTCTTTCCCACAGGTCACAGAAAGGAGGGCAGAACAGGCCTGTAACATTGTCCCTGGGCTGCTGGGTGCCACTGCAGCCTCGGAAAACTCATCCAGGCTCCAGCACTGTCCTCTGCAGCTTCATCTGCTTCTCGGTGAGGAGCTTCCCAGAGAAAATGAGGAAAGAAGGACTCCCATTTGTCCAGTTCTCTTCTTCTCTTTTAACATTCATTTCACATTCCCTCCCTCCATGACATCCTCTCACCCTGGCCCTCAGCTTTGCTCACTTTTTTACTCCTGCTATTATCCTCAAAGAGAGATTTGTTTTGAGTGCCTTCTAAATCGGCATAAATGATTTATTGCACACATCATTCCATAACTTGCTTTTGTCATTTAACATTATGTTTTTGCAGTATATCTATGTTGGTGTACTAGACCATGTTCTTTCCCTTTAATTGAGACAATCATACTCACTGTTTGAAAATACCACGTTATTCATTCTTTTATTGATGGAAATCTCAATTGTTTATTAATTTAATGAATTCTGTTGCACATGTTTCTTGGTATACAGATGTGAGTCTTCCTCTGCATAAATATCAGAAAATAGAATGACTGGTCAGAGAGTATGTGATTGTTAATCTGGATGGCCAGGAGTACAGATGAATTTGGGGAATTCTACTAACCAGAGAGAGGGAGCTGCATATTCAGTGAAACAGCCCTTTTAGAAGAGGCCAGTTGTAGAGATTAGATCCCATGGGGCAATAGTGCAGACCTGAGGTTTGGGTTCATTTTATAATGTTGAAATGCAACATAAATATTTTGTGTTAAAAAATGCTGTCAGGACCCTCTTTCGTACAATCTAGGACAGACAAGTAGAATATCACAGTCAGTGATGATGCCCCAAACCAGCACCCAAAAATCCTGCCCCTTCCCAAATAGAATGGATCTCAAGCAGAAACTTTAGTATGTGTCTTGCTATTATGCACGATGCAAAAAAGATATTTGAATGAAAGCTACTAGTGCTTATAGCACAAGGTAGGGTATGAATTTGTCCCAAAGTCATAGACTAAACACCTTTTTTCCCCGAAATGTTTTTTTTTCTATCGCCACAGTTTTTTAAAACATGGAACAAGATGTTTGTTGGAATAGGGTTATAGAGGAAAACTCTATTCTAGGGTCTGAACTATAGTTAGTCTGAATCCACACTCCTCTTTCAGAACCTGGAAGCCATTTGGCCATCTTTGCAAAGTTAATAACTTGCATTTGTGAAAATGCCCAGGTAGTAACACCAAAAGATGTTAAATCAATCCAGGTTGTTGATTTCCTTTGAAAACCTCTTCTAGCCCTGGCCAGTTGGCTCAGTGGTAGAGCATCAGGCTGGTGTGTGGAAGTCCCGGGTTTGATTCCTGGCCAGGGCACACAGGAGAAGCATCCATCTGCTTCTCCACTCTTCCCGTCTCCTTTCTCTCTATCTCTCTCTTCCTCTCCCACAGCCAAGACTTCATTGGAGCAAAGTTGACCCGGGTGCTGAGGATGGCTTCATGGCTTCCTCCTCAGTTGCTAGAATGGCTCTGGTTGCAACAGAGCAACGGCCCAGATGGGCAGAGCATCGCCCCCTGGTGGGCATGCTAGGTGGATCCCAGTTGGGTGCATGCTGGAGTCTGTCTCTCTGCCTCCAGCTTCTCAATTCAGAAAAAAAAGAAAAGAAAAGAAAACCTCTTCCAGAAGGACTTGGTGTTCTTTCTGGAATATAACTTAAGCTTTAATATGACTTAAGCTTTATTTCAGTGAGCTCAGTTCAGCAGGTATTTGTTGAGCAGCTATTGTTTACACACCGTAGTGCTCAGGGGATATTTGCTGGGAAAAAATGGTTCCTTCCTTGTAGTAGCACAGAATCTACTTATTTCAAAACAAAGTAAGTTTAATCAAAGCCAAACTGTGACACATCTTACTGAGGTTCAACACGGAATATGGAAGGATAGAGGAGATAGACTTATTCCAGCTAGGATGACTGAGGAGGGCTCCCAAGTCTGCGTGGGATTTTACCTGGACATCAGCTCCTGAATGCTGATGCAAATGGCATTTCATTGCCTCCTGACAGAGGCCAGTTTCTTTGGCCGTGTGAGGACAGATATGGGGACCCTGGGGAATGCCGATTAGTGCCATGTGGCTAATGAATCCTGCTGACTGATGTGTTCTAAATAGATTGATTTGAAAATAAAGGGAACATTGAGAGTCAAGAGTTCAGGTCCTGAATTGTACCATGAAATATAAATCACTTAGTCTCAGTACTTCATTTGTTTTTGGTCAATTAAAATGTGCTCATGATGAGAATCCAAGTCACCTTGACTAGAAAGTGCTTTGCAAACCTGGAGGATAACAGAAATGCTTAGCATCACCACCAGGACAGGCTCATGCAACCTCGGGTTATTCACAGTACACACGGAATCCGAACACCCATGGCACACCCTCCCCAGCCGTGCGAACCTTTTATTCTCTCGCACGGGCCATGAGAACTGGCAGACAGTGCACTGCACTCTCAGAAACTGACAAATAGAGGAGCTTTTGAAAAATCCTCCTATCTACCTACTGGGGTGTCTGTTTTTTTTCTACAACAAATGTCACCACAGAACTAAGAGCTTACATTGCACACACAGCTCTTTCTCTCTTTTGACATCTCCCCAGCTAGACTGCTTGAGAACCTGGCCTTCCGTGTCCAGATGTTTACTGAATTCTGAAGGCCCCCCAAAGGGCCCAAGTTCTTTTGTTGCTCTCCAAATCATTTCCCACAGAGACTGACCGATGTCCTGAAGGAGCCCTTCAATAGGGAGAATAAATGGAGGCAGATGAAGACATGACCCCCTGAGGCTCACCCACGTCCACGCTAACAAAGGCTCTGAGGCACAACCTTGTAAGGAGCATTTTGGTCAGCAGCGTCCCTTCAAGAGGCCAAGTCTCCCCCACAGGGCTGCTTTCAATGGCTACCATCATAGTGGAAGCACTGGGCATTTGTTAAGGGCTGGGCTAGGCTAGATGTAGCACAAAACATCTAAATCATGGTCCCTTGCCTTTGTGAGGACTTCCTGTCTACAGATGGCAGCTGGCTTTCTCAGGGAAAACCTGGGGTTAGAGGAGGAAGCTGAAGAGGGGCTCCGGTTTCTCCGGATGACCTCTTCCCACCCAGCCTAGAAAGACTCCCCTCTGTCTGAAGCTATGTGCAGCACAGCCTGGGCTGCAGGGCCCTTATCCACGCCTCCGCTGTGTAATATAGACAGGTGTGTATGTAAGTGGATCACGGCTGGAGGGAAAGCTTCTCTTCCACTGCTAGAGACCTAATGCTTTTCATGATGGTTTTTTGTTTTTGTTTTGTTTTCACACTTTCTTTCTCTCCTCCCCCCCCCTTTTAGGTCAACAGAGGCCATAGGGACACTATGACCTTTGTCTAGAGCTGATGGGGGCGTGATTTCTGAAATGAAACAGGACCTTGCTGCTTGGAAGAAGGAAACGGAAGCCAACCTAATGGGGATTAATTAGTTGATTGCTGTTGAGGTGGTAACAGATTTGCCCTCGTACCATTGAGCCAGCCATCTCAGACCTAGCAGGGAAGGTGAAGATGAAGTCTTTGTTCAGGTCTCTAGGCGCGGGACTGGAGCCTTCGCCGCCACGGGATGTCAACAGCCTTAATAATAATTTGTGCTTATATAGCACCTTTCAACCCAGCACCTCAAAGCGGGTTAACCACATTAATTAATTAAAGCCCACAATCCTCCTGGGGAGAGGAGGAGGATGACTAACAGGATTTGTAATTACAGCAGGGAACATTTCCGAATAAAGTATTGTCCACCAAATAAAAAGAGGAGGTGTGTAAGAATTGGGGTCTCCAAAGAGTAACTGATTCAGAAATGAACTCATGGAAAGATGGGGAAGCTGGGGGTGGGCATGGACATGGGGGTCTGCTCTTGTGTCAGAGGGAGGTCAGTGGGCTCAGAATTCACTGACAGGTTGGGACCCAACTGTGCAGCGGAACATGCATGGTATTAGTGGCATTTGGAAGGTCATTAGTGGCACATCTATTGTGGTGTAAATTCAAGTTTCGGGAGTATATTGTGTATAGCCCTGCATAACAAAGAGTGAGATTCTTGCAGTATTTAATAAAGGATGAAATGATTTCTTTAGATTTAAAGCCCAAAGCTGGGCCAGTCAATTAGCAAATAAATCAATTGTTGACCCATAGGATAATTTAGTCATTTCCAGCACAACACCCAGCCTGCCCCCTCCCACAGCCATAAGGCTTCCAACTAAAGCTTCAAGAAAGGTTCAGTGAAAGGCCCGAGGGCTTCAGCCCCTTCAAAGCCAGGTACCAAATCTTCCCAGCCTTTGGCATTGGGACTTCTCTTACCCAATTTAGTGACCCTAAGCTGTCCTCTATATGATCACTTTGCGCTTGATCTCTGTACAGAGGTTTTTAAATGCCCTGTAGTCTAGAATCAAGTCTTATCCTATCTCGTGTCTCCTCTTAGTGCCCAACAGAGTACTGTGCACAAGGTAGGTACAGATGGGTCAAGAATGGTTGAATGGGTCTTGGCTGGGTTTTCAGTTGGTTAGAGTGTCATCCTAGTATGCCAATGTTGCAGGTTTGATCCCTGGTCAGGGCACATACAAGAAGCAACCAGTGAATGCATAAATAAGTGGAACAACAAATAGACATTTTTCTCTCTCTCTCTCTCTCTCTCTCTCTCTCTCTCTCTTCATGTCCCTCCCATTCCTCTTTCTGTAAAATCAATAAATAAAAACAAAAAATTTTAAAAACGGAATGGTTGAATGACTAAATTCTTTAACAATTCAAGATTTATTGAACACATAACAAGTGCTAAGCTGAAACTCAGAAACAATAGCATATGAACCCTGTCCTTGATAACTCTATTAAAAGGAATGGAAGAGACTCATACACTACTAACAATAATATAAAACAGAATAAAATAAAATGACATGATAAATGCACATTCCAGCCACCTGCTGCAAGGGCAGAAGAGGGAGTTTCATTCGGCTGCAGAGAATCAGGGAAAGGCATTCCTGGAGAGCAAACAGGGAACAGCACTCTGGGCATTGGAAGGTGCGAATGGCTTTGGAAGACCTAGAAGAGATGAGGGAGGCTGACTCCCCGACTGTGCTCCCTCTGAGTGAGGTGTGATGTGAGAACCTGTGGTCTTCAATAGGACATTTGTGAAAACCAAGCTGAGTTTTCACAGCTGATTAAATGTAAATTTCCCATGAATTTTTATTACATGAGTTGGCTGATTTCAAACATCAAGTGAGTATTTGAACAATTAGGAAAGATGTTTTGTTCTCTGTGACTATGAATTCAGTCTTTCTGCACTTTCACTATCTGCCAAGAAAGAGAAGCTAAACAGTTCACACATTCAAACAGGGAACTCAGAAACGTCTTGAAAAGGTACAAGGAAAACATATCTCAATCACAAGTGTCAAAGATTAAATGGCTTCCTCCTTGAGACTGTTGTTTTGTTTTGTTTTTTTACCCCTGTACACACTAAGACAGTGCTCTATATCTATACCCAGCAATTAACAAACCAATCCCGGCGCTTTCCAGCTCCGAGGCCCACCAGGGTGTTTCACCACAAGCCATACTGCCGGGATGGGACCCGAGCACTGCCTCTGTCGTGCCAATGTTTATTGAGTGTTGCTGCATGTCTGACACACACACACAGTACACGCCTGAGCTTACATAACCTCCTCACAACCTGACAGGTTAGGACTCACCATTCCTTCCTCCAGATGAGGCCCAAGCAAGAAAGGTTTAGTCTCTTGCTAGCAAGTGACCGGACGTGGATCAGAACCCAGGGCATCCTGCTCCTTCCTCTCTCGCCCCTCACCCATGTTGTATTTCTGTTCACCTCTGTCACGGCATCTTGGTCACCCTCAAGGCACTAAAGTACTCAGCATAATACTGTACACATAATAGGAACTCAGTGGATATTTTCCAAATACACAACTCACCAGAGCGATGCTAGGGTTTTGATCGGCGCTGGGGAGGGGGAGACATGGCCACAAGGAAGCCTGGGCTGCGGTGCTGGGACCACGGTAGAGGTCCCATCACTGCCGTCTTCTCTTCTCACCACTCTTAAAGGTTAGGAGACATGTGCAGGAAAATCGCCCTAGGGAATGTTAGCAAGAAAGAAGACACAGGCAGTATTCATGAGCTGAAAACCTGCCAAGCTGGTACCACCCTTGAGAGGCTAGGGAAGCATCCTGCTTTGTTAATTACTTTTATTGAACTTGGATGCCATGCAGTAACTTTTCTTTCCTTGGTGTGTGTGTGCATACACACGTGTAAGACTAAGTCCAACCTTGTCTCCCTCATTGTGCCAGCATCCTAGCTGATGTGTCCCCATCCAGGCAAAGCTTGAGAAGTGTGTGGTCCCTATCAGCCCACAGAGTGAACATTTCTGGATTAATCCATCTGGGTTAACCCAGAAGTGCTTCACTCTATGCATATTGTCTTTTATGGTGTATGTTGTGAGCAAAGTTCCTGCTCAGAGACAAGGTTGTAAAAGTTTGTCCAACAAAACCAGACGTGCCAAATGACAGTTCTGGAGACGGGGAATGAGGATGAGGCAGTGGGGGGAGGGGTATGAAGCAAGAGGAAGTGCTCAATATCAGATTCTGACAGAAAAACTGGTCTTAAAACCACGTGGGAGTGTCATTTTTCCCCCCAAGATTTGGTTTTAATAGTGCCACCATCACTTCTGTCCTATGGCCGTGAAAGGACCTTTCTTTATTCCTCTACAGAATTCAACAGAGGCCTCTTTTGCTTAGATGGAAGAAGCCCATCACACTTCTCAGAATAACATCCTGAGTGTTGGAGAAAGCACATTGCCTACTTAACTAAATTTCTTTGAGGGTGGGGTTGCAGATGGAGCACAAGTTCTCCAGAACCTCAAATAGATCTGAGAGGAGAGAAGACCAATAAATAATGGGCATGTGTCAGGACAGATTTGCTGCCTAAACAAACAACTCCCCGAAACCTCAGTGACCTAAAGTCTCTTGGGTTGCTGTCCCCCACGTGATGACTCAGCATCTCACTTCAGCACCAACATTCACGCACGTCCACCACGGCCCCTGCAGGGGAAGGGAGACAGAGGCTATGCACTGGCACTTAAAGAAACAACACCCACCTCTTTTCTCATGGCCAAGCGGTCATGTGGTTGCTCCCAGCTCCATGGAGGTAGAAAGTACAGACCCCAGCTCCACCCCCGATAGCCTGAAGGGAAGCAGAACTGGATTGTTAGTGAACCCTGTAATGTCTGCCACATTCTGCTAGGCTCTGTGAGCTGGCAAATGTCTCCTTTCCCTTAGTGTAATGGGTATATAGCAAAGACATGGGGTGGGGGTGGGGCTGAGGAAGGGAGACCAAATAGTTTTGTGGCTTATTTGAGTCTACAGGGGACTTTTTTGAAAAAGCATAGACCAGGAAACCAGTATGGTCTGAATCCTTTTCCCTGGGAGCTACCAGATGCTGGTAATGTGAGCAAAGGATATCAGGGTAGAGGGAGCTGTGGTCTGGTTTCAACAATACAGCTGAGGTGCAACAGGACCATCGTGCTTTCTATGAAGAGTCTTCTAGAGAAGTGCCCTTCTGCCTCCATTCTTCCTTCCCCTTGTTACCAGACATGATTTAAATTCCCTGTAAGCCCTGTGACTTTTCCAAAAAGCAGCTCGTCCTGCAGCAGAGAGAGAAAAAAACCTTTCCTTTATTATTCTTCTAATAATGAATTCCTGCTTCCATGTGTTTCCAGTCAAGTGCTGATGGCAGCCTTGCCAGGGGACATCTCCAAGAGGCTGTGGACATAATATATGAGGGCTCGTACTGACAAGAGCTGCTCTCAGTTTTCCTTCCAGTTTAGTCCTCCTGAGGCCCGAAATCGGAGATGAGAAATGATTCACGAGACCTTGTTGGTGAACAAACATGGCTGCCACACCTCTTCGCTCCTTCTAACTTGAGTAAAAGAGTCATGGTTTTAAAGCTTCCCTCTTAGGGATTTGTAGACCAGGAAACTGATAAAGGACTTAACTTTCTCAGACTAGACCAGTTCTTTGTAGATGCCAACACTTCCTGTCTTCAAGACTCAAGCATAATGTGGGCCTTCCCTGACATCATCCAAAAAAGGGAGAAATGAGGTCACACCATGTCCTCCCTAAAACTTTATCTCAAGTACACAAGATGCTTACAAGTAATTTAGAGGATTTATGGTGGTAGGCCATGACTGCTGAGGGATCCCACCTACTTGTTCTCCACAAAGCAAATGTCTTTAGATAATACTTGAGTTTCAGATTCCCTACATGGAACTTGTACAAACTACTAGTAATGGGCTCTGTGCATGGAAAAGAATCCCAGTGACCGCAGGTGAAAGGGGACAGGTGTTGTTAAGGAAATGGGTGGCCTAGAACTGGAAAGCCTCTACAAGCAGAGGTGGCCCTGGGGATTCAGTACCTGGCGTCTCTGCTCCTCTCTGCACTTCTACCCTAGTCTCTGGAGCTCCTCTCTCTACACTTTAGCCTTTCAAATGAAGTTCCCATTGGCTTTTTCTCTTTGGTATTATCTAGTTAAAATTCCTAAGAGAGAATCTCATTGGCTTGGGCTCATGTTACTGTTTTGTCTCAGATAACATCATTGGTCACCAGCCAGCCAGTCAGTTGTGGGCTGAGTGAGGAGCTAGAGGCATGGCTGCCTAAAAGCAGCAGCAGATGTGGGCAAGGCCGCTTCCATCAGAGAGCTGAGAGGATGCGACCATGATGAGCTCCAGCGCACGCCTGTCCTTCACTGGCTTGTGCTGCAAGGACACTCGCTCTCTCTCGTGCTTCTTCCTCCCCTCGTTGTCACTGTAGCCCGGACCTCCCCTGTCACAGCCTAGTCCCCACTACTGCTCAGCCACCCCCAACCCCCGACTCCAGTGTCCTGCTTCACACCTTGTTGAAGTGCCCAAATGGGATGAGTGAGGGGGGAAGAAAGAGCTCTTAAAATTTATAAATATAAGAAGACTGGGGAAGGTGTAGTATGGAGGTGGAGTGGAAATGAAATCCTTTTTTGGGTAAAGAAAATCCCATTCTCTCCATGACATCCAAGTACCTTTCTTATTTCTCCCAATCTTTCGGGCAAGTTTCCTTTCCCCAGAACTGGACACCAGCAGAAGCACGAGAAAATTTCACTGACAGACCCTGACTGACCCAGAGCAGGAAGACACGCTAGTTCACTCATCCCCCAAACCTTCTTCTGACCCTGGGTCCCCACCCCAGGTCCCGGCCTTTCCCTAGGCCCCCACCTTTCCCTGGGCCCCCACCCTCAGGCCTCGGGGAGCCCTGGGCCCAGACCCTGGAATCACAAGTCCCAAGCAACTTGCTCTCAAACTAAGGTTTAGGACACAAGCGAAGGACTCTGTTTAGATGAGGCCTTTGTCATCTGTGTTCTCCCAGGATGCCCAAAGCTCTTCACTGGCAGTTTTCACATATTTTTGTGTTTTTAGAGGACTGGTTGGTTGGATGTGGCGTTTCCCTGTCTCAACTGAGCCAGAGAGACTTTGTCTGAATCCATACATCACAGTGAAGGGACCAGGGCAGAAGCTGATTTATGATACTGGACTTTGCCTTTTACTCATCAGAGACCATTGCATTTATACCTCATCAGATGATTAAAAGGCCAACCCAACCCAGTTCAGATCTCAGTATTCCCATATTCTTGTTGAGTGGACAAAAGGCTAGAAGTGTATTAGAGGCAAATCTAAATAACCCTACATTTCTCTGCCAGTATTGATTAAATTACTGGTGAACCCTTGTCCTGTGACTGACTCTTTTACCTACTGACTAAAGTTGCAGTTTCCCTAGGAGCCTGTGAGGCCACGAAGGTAGTTCTGATGGTGTTTCTAAACCTGCTGCTGTGGGATTCCAGAGTCAGTGCCTCTGGACCACTTCCAGATCTCTGCTTCTTCCATTTAGAATCCCAGGTGGGAGTCTGTTGCCATTGGCTATCCCTGGGATCTGAGAACCTATCTGGGGTTTGTCCAGCCTCTCCCTCTGACACTGTCATCCCAACTCCTGAGTCACTACCATTTCAGCATCGTGAGAGTTGATGCGGAGATGAAGCAGAAGCCAGGTTGGCTTTCTCCCAGTTCTTTAGGCCCCTCTGGGGTTAATCAGCAACCACCTATCTTTGTGCTAATAACATAAGCCTCTCTAACTAGAACACCTGGAGGAAACTCATAGGAAGGCTTAAGATGAAGCTAGTTTTACAGTAATTATTCTCACCATCACTCTGTTTTAAGCTGGACTCAGACTTTCCAGTCTAAACAGCATGCTAAGCCCAACCAAGTAGATGCTCTGACCTGCAGCACTCAGTGTTCCATAAGCCACCTGGCGTTTTACTACCGTGTCTCATGCTCACGCCTCAGCTCCAGAGCCTCCTTGTGCCTTGAACTTTAGGCAGCCTCTCCCTACTTCAGGTACACAGGCTTTAGAGAGATGTCCCAAGTGCAGCTCACTGGAATTCTTTAGCAGTATCTTCCCAACCCATCACATCACTGGAGTAATAATAGACCTTAACTGAATTGCTGACCACTTGTCTTAGTAATTAACCCAAATGGCTTTGGGTGTTAAGTGATTTCATATTCATGGGGAAAAGGATAGGGACTGGGGAGGTAGAAATGGATGGGGGGAGACACATGGAAAACAGTTCCCTACTCTATTAGTCTGCTAAGGCTGCCATACAGAACACCACCAAACAGCCCAAACAACAGAAATTTATTTTCTCACTGTTTTCGAGAGTGCAAGTCCGTGGTGAAGGTGCCAGCAGGTTTCTCCTGAGACCTCTCTCCTTGATTTGCAGACAGATACCTTCTCACTGTGTCCTCACATGGTCCTTCCTTTGTGTGCACTCCTAGTGTCTCTTGCCCATGTAAGGACACCAGTGCTATTGGATTAGAGTCCCACTTATATGACCCCATTTACTCTTTTTTCTGAAGTGAGAAGCGGGGAGGCAGAGACACAGACTCCCACATGCGCCTGACCGGGATCTACCCGGCATGCCCACCAGGAGGTAATGCTCTGCCCATCTGGGATGTTGCTCTGTTGCAACCAGAGCCATTCAAGCAGCTGAGGTAGAGGCTGTGGAACCATCCTCAGCGCCTGGGCCAACTTTGCTCCAATGGAGCCTTGGCTGCGGGAGGGGAAGAGAGAGACAGAGAGGAAGGAGAGGGGGAAGGGTAGAGAAGCAGATGGGCGCTTCTCCTGTGTGCCCTGGCCGGGAATCGAACCCGGGACTTCCACACGTTGGGCCAACGCTCTACCGCTGAGTCAAGCGTCCAGGGCCTGACCCCATTTACTCTTAAGTACCTCCTTTAAAGGGTCATATCTCCAAATACAGTAATATTGGGAGTTGGGGCTTTAACACCTGATTTTTTTGGGGGGGGGGACACAATTCAGTCCATAACACCTGCCATAACTCTTTTTTCTCAACAGATCATCTCCCATCCTCTGATGCTGCCCTTCTAATCCTAAGTAGACATAGATATTGATCAAGAAATGGTAGGTGTGACACTGTGCAGTCAGTCTGAGAATAGCTAAGCTAGGTAGGGAGGGTTCCTGAGAGAGGCAGAGTGAAAAGATGGATGGATGGATGGATGGATGGATGGATGGATGGATGGATGGGAACAGGAAGAGATGGTTGCATGAATACACAGATGGATAAATACATATATGACTCGGGTAGTGCATCAATGGCGCCAGGGAAGAAATTGCATTCCATTATTTCTTTAGGGTTGTAGGTTTTTGCTTTGCGGGGGTTGCAGACTCAAATGCTCACATTAGACAGGTAACAAAAAGAGGCCAGTTCATGGTAAATGGCAGTAGTGGGGACTGTGACAGATTGGAAAGAGTATGACCTGCAGGGACAGGATGTACTCAGCTCCAGCCAGTTGTTACTTTGTGGGATGCCCACCTGATTCTACCAGAACTTCTGATTTTTCCAGGGGAAAAATCCAGAAATCTGAATTTTATCAAATGAAATCTTAAAAAAAAAAAAAAATCTTTAAATTACGGCACCAATTCAAAATTGATAAAATATTGGGTGCGCCAAGTAGAAACATTTACAGTCTGCGTGGACCCGAAGGCGGCCAGACTTCCACTCTTGGAATACTGGAAAGACATCTGTAATGTCATCACTCAAGGATGCAGGTGTTTAAGGTTCGGGCTCATTAGTACACTGCCTGGGCTCATATTCCAGCCCACTACTCACTAGCTTTGTAATCTTGAGCAATTTACTCATGTCACTCAGAGCTGTTGTAAGCAAGGAATTAGTTACTTCATGTAGATGCTGAGATCAGTGCCTGCTGCCAAATGACAAAGCAGTAACTGAGCCTAGATTGTTAAGTAGTATCACTGAACCTCTTGGTTTCCTCATCTGTAAAATGGAGACAAGAGTTGCCTTACCTGTCCCCCAAAGGAAGAGAAGAATACGTACAAAAGGGCTTGCAAAAGTGTGCATGTTGCTGGTCGGTACACCGCGCATTACTTCTGCTGCTGTTCCCATAAAGGAGGCTCGGCCTTGCCCAGAGCAGGGCTCGGAGTCCCTAGGAGGAGAAGGAGGAGAAGGAGGAAGAGAAGGAGGAGGACCACAGTAACTAGAACTCATCCTTTTGGTTCTAAGAGTCATGTGGCAGTTTTGCGGTTCTTAGAATATTTTTAAATTATGAAACTTTTAAATATTCAGAAGAGTAGAGAAAACAGTCTAATGAACACCCAGCACTCTCATCTAGATTTAATCATTGTTGACGTTTGTCCACAATGTGACACTCCATCTCTGTGAGTGCTCCTGGCAGAGGCGCAGTGCGGAGCGAGGACGGATGGAGGCATGGCAGTGTGGACGCAGAGCTGAGAGCCCTCTACCTCGGGACGCCTTATTCTTGCAAAAGTAAGACCCGGTCAGCTATAGATGGTTCTCTTTTGGACAGGACCCTGAAGAAAGGGATATTTGTGCAGGATATTATGCAATTTGTCATAAATTGATACATTGTTACCATCTTAAAGTGTTATAAACTGGGGCACAGATTCTTTTATTCTTTATTTTCATTTATTGATATTTTTAAGGTTTCCATCTTTTTGCAAAGAGAATACAGATTTATGAATTGCTCGCATAATAGCAAATTGAAAATATCTAAAGAGACTTTGGATGTGGAAGGGTCTCTGTCATAAAGAATTCAGGAGCTGGAACCATGCAGTGTCTCTGAGAGCCCAGTCAAATCACGGTAATAAAAAGACATGTTGGTCACTAAAAACGAAAGGTTTTGGGAGCAAAACACTCAGATTCAAAGAAATCAGAAAGGAGCTCTTTTTGTTAAAGTATTTAAAAGAGTCTCTATGACATATTGCCGCATTTCTCAGCCTTTGCTATTCCTGCATTTAAATGCGAAGGCTTCTCCCTGGAAAGGATGTCTTTACAAAGTGAAAGCAACTCAACGTTGCCTGAACATTCTATTATTCTGGCCGTTCATTAATTTAAGCTGACATTCCTTCTCAATTGGGGCAAATCATCAAAGCTTTATTGTATTGAGAACCTTGAATTCAGCAACAAAGAGTGTGGGGTTTGGAGGGAAATGTGGGGGAGGAGGAAGGAGCAGCTCATGAGGCTCAAAGGAAGGAGGGGAGGAAGGAGCTGAGCAGGAGGGAGGGAGGGAAAGACTGAGTGTTTAGAGGCAGAGGGGAGAGGAGAGGGCTTAGAAAGGCAGAGAGAGCAACTGTGGAGGGGTTGGAGTAGACCAGAGGGGCTTGGAGGGTACTGAGCTACAAAGCTACCCCTTGAGCTTCTGCTGATCAAGAGGCACAACATGCAGCTTTGCCCTCACCTGTTTTTTTTCCAGAGTCAGGATGAAAAAGGGAGAGAGAACAGAGGAAGGGAAAGGTTTTCCTATCTTCCTTCATTCGGTGCCTCTTGTCTGCCTGTAGAGCCCTGCCCAGCAGCGCAGAGCCTGGCAGGGTCTGCTGGGTGGGGGCCTGGAGCCCCAGCCCCAACATAGCTCCTGTCTGCCTGGATGGCACCTCTACCCCTGGCCGCCAGCAGAGCCCACCCTTCCCTTCTGGTGTGATTTGCTGTTGGCCACAGGGATGTACTAGGCAGACTGGATGGGGTTCATTGTTGAGGCATAAGGCAAGGAAGGATCTTTTGAAATGTGAGTAAATTGTCCACAAACGTTTATTGAGCATCTATGATTTATAACTAGAATAAAATAGATTTGTAAGGTGAACTATAAAGCCTCAGGGAAAACTGGGTTTTTCCAGTGTGTCATTTTAATAAGTAAAATGCTAATTTCAAAAACCAAAGCAGTCCCCAACAGTCTTTTCTCTGAACTGAAAAAGTCCTCAAGGACACCAGAAACTCACGTGGACACTGTGGGGTCAGATAGCTCCTGGTGTCCAGTAACCTATCTGAGACCAAGTCAGGGGAGGCTGTAGGTCTCAGTCCCCAGCCCGCCACCTTCCAGCTCTGTACTCTCAAAGAACTCCTGTGACCTTTCTGAGTCCCGATTCCCCAATGTGTAAAAAGGGAATAGAAATAATTAGCCTAGTCTTCATTCCTAGGAGCCCATCAGGATGAACTCATAGCTGGACGGACGGTTTTCCCACCAGCTTTTTGAAACTGTAAAGTGCTGTGTGTAATGTCAGGCCCAACGGCCTGCCACCATGTATACAGCAAGAGTCCAATTGTTAGAGAGGTTGGGGGCAGAGGACCGATGGAGTCAAAGCTACTGGACCCTTGCTCTCATTCAGGTCTCAGCTCAGTGGCCAGCACGCAGCAAGGCCTTACCTGCTACCCCTATCTTTGATCTATACAGCACGACTGTAATGATTTCAGTCTGGGTGCTTGTTAAGCAGCTACTATATGCTAGACAGTATCTGTACCCAATTCACTACAGAAGGAATCCATGAAACTCAGCCCTTTCACCATCGTCTGTCCAGTACCTCATACCAGGCCTGGAACATGTAAGGTGCTCAATAAATGCTCACTTATCTCCCTAACAACCCTCTGAGGCAGGCACCATGAACTCCATGTTACAGGTGAGGGACAGCATTCAGCTTTAGAGTGCTTCTGTTGTCACACCAGTGAGTGACAGAGCACGGATTTCAGTTCTGCTCAAACTCCAGTCTTCTGAGAGAGACTTCAGGTTAGTCCATCCCTCTGGGTTTCCCTCAGGTAGACCTGTCTCCTGACCACACCAGGAAACGGGGGTCAGTGGGGGGGGCTTTGTCTTTCCTTCCTGGTGGTGCCTTCCCCACGTGGGCTTACTTCCTTCCCTATCCAGTTAACTCACCTGGAAGGGTCTCCTGCCATCTTTGGAGTAGTGGGCCTGCCTTTTTCACCCTCCCTGTCTGGATAACCCCAGTTACTGGTGGTTCATCTGGAATCATAAATCAAGTTCTGAAAGACAGTACAACTTTGTGCTCAAAATCTCCCTAGAAGTGAAATTCTTTGTGAAGGCCGTTTGCTTTATGAGTAGAATGATCAATTCATCATGTCTGTCCCTTTAAGAAAAATCTGAATGGTATCTGCTGGTTTCCCCTGCCACCTCTAAAAACTCAGCCCTAGTTAGGCCATTTAGTGCCACTAACTCCCTCCCCTTGGACCCCACACTAAGGAAAAGCTCCAATCATGTTGTCTCGTTACATAAACAGGAATCATTTATAACTAGCATGTTCATTGTGCTTTTCATATACTCGCTCTTCCCTGGAATTTTCTTTCTTGGCCATTGTCGAAGTGTAGCGTGCCAGCTGTTTACACTGTATAGGGACATTACAAGTGAGTATTTGCCCAGGCCTATTTTGTGGAAGCAGCCTCTGAATCTCGAGTTCCCAGAACTCTAGCTCTGGGAGAAAGCATCTCCATTAGTCTGATGTTTTCTGCCGGATTAAATTTTCTCTTGGAAACTTTTGAATTTATTTCAGAGTTGCCTTGAGAGGCAATGATGAACTAAAGATATCAGGCAGGTTTTTGTTTTCTGGGTGCTTTTTATTTCATCTAGAACCAATAGTGGCCTTTCATGATCAAAGACACTAGGTTGGAGAAGCGCAAGGTTGAGCTGAGTGTCAGAAAGACACTCTGTCCTGCTCAAGTAGTGGAAGGCTGAGGTAGTTATTCAGTTATATGGGGCTGTCTTGAGTTATATGGGGGGACATTTGTTCTTCCTGCCTCATCCACCGAATGCAAATGCCAGGTACACATACACCCCCAGGAACCATTAGAAGCAGAGTGCCTGTAGGTCACATTTCAAGCACCCTGGCTTGACAGCACCAGTGACAGTATCTCTAAAAAATGGTGAACTGGGGGCAGACACCATTAAGCTCACCATTGGTAAGGTGGCCAGTCTACACCAAGGGGCCCCTCCCCTCCCCTCCCAGTGTAAGTCACTTCTTACCCTTGTTGCCTCAATGACCTTTGTTTGCCTTCAAGTCTGGTCTTGAACATTGTTTTAATATTCTTAACGGGGAAAAATCCTCCTGGGAAGGGTCCTGTTCTCTGGAATGACTTTAAACTCTTTTTCAAGTTAAGGATTGAGACAGTTTACTAGATATAAGTTCCCAAGCCTGGCAATCAGAGTCTGGGATAAAAGAGACCGAACAGAGGCAAAAACAAATCAATTCAGGACCCAAATACTGTACTGCAGCAATGGACCTTCTCTACCAGCACCACACATCAGTCCTGACTTGTCAATCCCTGAGGACTGCCCTCTTCAACTCACAAGCATGGCAGGTTCTCTCTAATTTCTAGAAATATCAACATTCTCAACAAGGTAAATGGCCAGAGTCGGGATCTTCTAAGACACGGATTTTATAACTCGCAGGACCTGGAAGAACATGACTGTCTATCAAGAACCACCCAGAGAGGCTGTCAGATGAATCACTGTGTCTGTTCTTGTCTCACTTCTCATTCCTCTTGGACATGATTATCCACACATGCCAACGCCCCAGCGTTCGGGCCATCTATTCAACTCTGCACCCCGTCCGCCTGTCTCACTGGGGCTGCGCTCTGTGCTCTGTGCAGCTCTCGACACATCCTGTTTGTTCAGTCCCCTTTGTCTCCCACTGGAGCAACAGGGAGAGAGGATTCCGCTCTGAGTCCTCTGGCTTTGGGCTTTGAAATTAGATCCTGGAACACCTGATGACACTCAATAGCTGGAAATGGTAAGGATGTCCGATGGGCAGAGAGCTCTTGTTCTAAGCTCTGCACACCAGGAAGGCAGGGGCTGGGTCTCCTCTTAGGGACTGCCCTGGAGGGGGCAGGATGCTCTGGCAGGAAAAGCAAACAGTGTAACTAAAGGGAAATTCACTTGAAAAAGAACACGGAGCACCTGTCCATCAAGCAGCATAGAAGCCCTCCCTGAGGACACAAAGTGGAGTTCAGACTCATTCCTCTAGTTGGAAGTACAGTTCTATACTGCTCACAAAAATTAGGGGATACTTCAAAATGAATATGAAGCGATAAAAAAAGAAGCATTTGATGTTTTTATTAAACAAGAGCATTGAAAAAGCAAACGACAAGTCAAAGAAAGTTGTTCAATTATGCAAATGATATGCAAAACCAACTTTTATTTCATCGGTGCAAATGCTCTATACAAAAGACTGAAAGTAAAAAAAAAAAAAAAAAGACTGAAAGTAATCGAATATCTACATGTTCCCTGATCCCCTAATTTTTGTGAGTAGTTCACCTGGGGGCCAGGCTCAAACCTCTCTGTCCTGCTTTTTCTGTAGAAGTATGGCCTCTGAGACCTTGACAAAGGGAATTAAAAAAAGAAAAAGTAACTTACAGGCCACCACAGTGGGAAGCTCAGCAAGCACTGGAACACATAAGGAGCAACTCCTAGGCTTTCCAGGGCTCCCCAGTCTCCATGCAAGGTAAACTTTCCAACAGAGATGATACCCTAATACATCAGTCCAGTGGAAAGTGGATTAGTCCATTGAAAAGCCACTAGGAAATTTCTCAGTACAAAAAGGTATGAAGAGCATCCTCGCACCCACCATCTGCTTTAAGAAATGAATTCCCAATGCAGTTAAGGCCCCATGTCCTCCCTGAACCCATCTTCTTCCCACCTTCTCCAGTGGCAACCTATCAGTCATTCTGGGCATTTCCTATATGTTCCAGCAATGTGTGCGGCCCTTTTTGAGGTAATCACTTTTTGAGCCTCCCTGCCTTTATCTCTGGTAAAGGGGCTACTGAGAGGAGTAAAAGGACAGATTTATGACAAATATTTGACTGGTGTTCTCATGAAAAGGAAAAAGTCCACAGAAAGAATTGGGTCAAATGCCCTCCCCAGTGGGCTCTGACTTGCCCGCACAGCCCGCTCTCCTTCCCGCAACCCTCTTCAGCCTTCCAGATGCTGCGCTTCCCATACAGGCCACCTGTTTTCATGCCTTTGGGCCAATGCGGATGCTGTGCTTACTTACCTGCAACGCTCATGCCCTGTCTTAATCTTTCTTCAGCTCTAGGCTCAGATGTCACCAACCCTGGGAGGCCTTCCCCATTGCCCCCGGAGGTGACACCCGGTGCTCCCGCAGCCCTTTCTCTGAGCACTTACTTGCGAGATGGCCATGACATGCTCAGTGTGCCTGCCCTGCTTTCACACTTAGCTCGACGTGCAGCAAGGATGGGGACTGGGTCTTCTCTGGCTCTTCTAGCCAGTGGCCTAGCCCACTGCCTGCAGAACCATGCAGGCCCAGGTTCAGTAAGTGAATGGGTTAGGGCATAATGAATAACAGTTCAAGTCATCCGACTTACAACTTTCTGCCCCAGTTAACACCGGGGAGTCCCCACATCCCAAGTTCTTCGTACAGGCAATTTTTCTCCTCTAAGTCCCAAATCCTCTCTGTTCTGGAAGCATAACACTAAAATGTCTCCTCCTGTTCCCCAGATAAATCTGGAGCAAATGGGAGCATGAACTTTCTTCCTTTATCCCAGGGGTCCCTAAACTTTTTACACAGGAGCCAGTTCACTGTCCCTCAGAACGTTGGAGGGCCGGACTATAAAAAAAACACTATGAACAAATTTCTATGCACACTGCACATATCTTATTTTAAAGTAAAAAAAACAAAATGGGAACAAATACAATATTTAAAATAAAGAACAAGTAAATTTAAATCAACAAACTGACCAGTATTTCAATGGGAACTATGGGTGCTGATGCATCCTGTGCTCCTCTCACTGACCACCAATGAAAGAGGTGCCCCTTCCGGAAGTGCGGCGGGGGCGGATAAATGGCCTCAGGGGGCCACATGCGGCCTATGGGCCGTAGTTTGGGGACCCCTGCTCTATAACTTTAGCACACAACAGTTTCAAGGAGAACACTAGGGGTGGGGGGACTTCACCCAGATGTGACACATCTTTTTCCAGGTGTCTTACTGCTTTTCTTCTTGCAGACTGTAGAAATTTTAAAGGCAGAGAAATGTACAAACCTATTAATCTCGCTTAGAAAATCCATTTTATCACCACCAAAACAAAATACCGTCAAACAGCAGCCTGGCTATGAAGGTGTTCTCACCCACACCCATTGTTCTCTGCAGAAGTTTGGTTGCTACCATGCAGATTCAGCATTAGTCATGGAATTTCAGAGGATGTGTCTCAGAAGGGGATGAAGAGCAAGCTTGATGGTAATCTGCACCAGAAGCCGATCCGGTGTCCTGGCACCGACAGTGGGCACATGGCTCTGTGTCTGAGAGGAATTTCGTGCTGTGGGTCTGTTTCCTCTTGTGTTCCTCACATATTTGCTCATCATAGCTGAGAGCGGGGCTCACAGCTCACTTGAGGATGGAAGAAGTCAAATCAGCCCCTCCTACCTATTTGAAATGATGGCAAAAGTAAAGACCACACTCTACAGAACATTTACTACATGCTAGGTAATTTATATACATTATCTCATTGGATCAGCAAAACAACCCTACAAGGTTAGGATTCTCAACCTCATCTTACAGGTGAGTAAACTGAGGCTCTGTTCAGGGTTATTCAGTGAATGATGGTGGAGTCAGACCCTGAGCCAGGTCTACCCATGCTCGATCCACAGGGTTATGACAACAGTTGTTCTGGTACCCTACAGTGCCCACAGCACCCAGCTGGCTGACAAGCAAGGATTCATTTCCTTTCTGAATATTAGCACCACTGGCAGTGTAGTCTGGGTAATGAACTGATCAAGGTTAAGTTTGCTGTGAGCACCTGTTCAGACCCTGTTAACAGCAGGTGGAGGGCAAGACGTCTGCATTCAGAACTAATACTGATCAAGATCCTGACACTATTTGGGGCCCTCTCTTTATCAGGATGGACTCAGGTGGGCTGTAGGTGTCAGGAGTCCTATGCCTCTCCCAGAGTCCCTGTCAGAATTTTGGAGATCAAAGCCCCTCTCCCTTTTGCTATAGCTGGGGCTGGGATGTGGCTAACACAGCGGCTTCTTTGCTGTCCTCCCCGCATTCCACACTGGAGGGAGTGCAGGAGTGGGAGATGACCCAGGAGCCTGCCAGACTTCCTCCCACACAGACCTCTGCACAAGATAAA
This sequence comes from Rhynchonycteris naso, assembly GCA_037038555.1. Classification (NCBI taxonomy): domain Eukaryota; kingdom Metazoa; phylum Chordata; class Mammalia; order Chiroptera; family Emballonuridae; genus Rhynchonycteris; species Rhynchonycteris naso. Next base: position 31,494,695 of record CM072999.1, on the reverse strand, counting down.
GTCAGACAAGGCTGTGCCACAGGACGACAGCATAATAAATTCCCCTCCGGCCTTCTCCCGGCTCATTGTTCTATTGCAGGAGTTGTTTTGAGTATGATCAAAGGAAGGAAGAGCCCTGTGCTATCAGGCTGGGGAAGAAGGATGCTCTTCTGACCGCTCCTGTTGCCCTTGGCCACCCTCCTTTTAAATATGAGGAAACCACAGGGCAACGTGCAGCCTAACCCCTCCAGCAGGGTAAGACACAGAGGGCCATGTGGGGGCCGCGCTGGACCTCTGGGAAGCAGCAACCCTGTCTAAACCTGCTACAGCCACCGTGGTCAGCCAGCCCTTGTCCTTTCACCCAGTCTGGGGGTCTGGGAAGCCCGAGACCAGAGTCAGCGCAGTGTGAGGAGGAGCCAGACGTGAATCCTGGACTGGATGTTTACCCTGGGTAGAGAACTGAGGCCATAAGGCCACCCTGTTGGAAATAATAAGCAAAAAGGAACTTCCCGAGTTTGGCTGGCCTAGTGCTTACTGCTCAAGACAGTGAATAGCTCAAGTTCGCGAAAATGTAGTCAACCTCAGGATGTGGTCATCCCTACACTGAGTCCAGGTTCAGGCAGGGGCATGGGGTGGGCGCCGTTAGTCCCCGTGGCTGGATTCCTGGAGTGATCAGAGCAGAAAGCACGCGCTGCCCTCAGCCTGGACTTCAGAGGTTGGAAGGGTGGAGTTGGAGGTTCCTCCGAAAGACTCTCAGGCTCAGGGAGCCCTTTCCCCTCTGGGACATCTACCCTGCCAACACCGAGTCTGGTTCACCAGGTGCCCAGCTGCAGTGATCCGGTCACCTCTGTCTGGGCTGGAGGCCATGTCTGAGCCATCAAAGGAGCCTCATCAGGAGAGGGTATCAATGTGCTTCCTCAACCAGAAAGGTGGTTTGAGTTTGGCCAAAGCAGCCCAAGCAAACCAAACAGGCAGAAGCCTGTCAATGGAAAGATGGGGGCTGCTGGGAGATTACACGACAACAAAATGAGAACCATTATCAGTCTCGTCGCAGCCTGAAGGAGGGAGAGCCTTTGAAGCCACAGACAAGCTGAAGAGAACTTTCCACCTGAGAGACGCTGGAGATGGGAGGTCAGGCTGCATACAGCCCCCACGAAAACTGATCAAAGCCCACTGCAGAAGGGAGGTGGCCCACAGCTGCAGCCCTGCTCCCCGCGGGGGCCCGCCCAGGACTTTCTGAAGGCAACCGGGCTGCCTTTGCAGGGCCTGTGGGAAAAGCCAGCACGGATGCACTGTGCAGCCAAACCCCCGAGCACTGCTGGGAGAGGGGGAAATAAACCCCTCAGTGGTCCTGAAAAGGAGAGGCGAGGAATCAAAGCACACAGAAAACACTAAGACCACCCACCTGATGAGCGCCTACCTTTCGGAAACAAGTAACTCCTAACTTCCCAGGCGCACTTCTAAAAGAACAAACAGACTGAGCACGCTGCCTCAAAGCTCCATACATGAGCGGGGGCGGGAAGGGGGGGTTGGGGAAGCCTGGCCCCTTCTAAGCATCAGAAGCTTAATTAAATCGTGTTGGCCTCTGTGGTGCCTATTCCAGGGCTTCCCTGCATCTGCTCCCCTCCCTGGCAACCTGAGAAACCGCAAGAAGCCTCATTCAGGGAGGGACAGGGTCCTAGGTGGATGCCATTAGCGTGCTTCTCTCAGATCAGACAAAGTTGTCCGTCAGGGAATGTTCTAGGGGCATCCTCCAGGCTTGATCCTGGGGATGCGGGCACCTGTGAGCAGGTTCTGCCTTGGACACTGTGTCCGTCCTTCCTAGACTGGTCCCTCAGGGACAGCCTCCACCCACCCTGGCTGAAGCTTGCCTTTGGAGGACTAACCCTTCATGGAGCTCACAGTTTGGTCTTTTCTGAAGTGGGTGCAACAAAGCAAAGCCATTTCTACTGTGCTCCTCTTCTTGAAAGAATGGGAAGGTTCTTTTCTGCTCCTTAGCAATGGGTTTGGGAGAGGGAGGAGCAGGATACTACTGTGGAGGGCTTGGAGGTGTTGGGGTGGAGGAGGGAGTGTATGGAAGAAGTGGGTTGCCCAGGAGTGCAGGGGTGGCGGGCGGGGGGGGGGGGACTACATGAGAATAGGTTCCAGAACCACTGATTTAACCAGCATTCTTTCCAAGATGGAGGAACAGGATTGGACAGAGGGCCTCAGGAAGGAGAAACAGAAGTGAGGATAGAGGCATCTCCTTCCCCTTCTCGGGAGGCCAGACCCTACAAAGGGGAGGAGGCATCTGGAAATTACTGAACTCCCCCACACTCCTCACTGGGAGATTTATCTTCTTCTTCTTCTTCTTCTTCTTCTTCTTCTTTTTTACTTTGCCCCATGAGATGGATGGGATTGTTTCCATTTTACAGGCTACAGCAGATTCTGAGAGGTGACCAAGGCTCTCTGAGGACACATACGGAACTGTCGATCTAGAACAAAACCCTCAGGTAGCCTGGCTCCAAGGTTCATAAACCTTCCCCACTCTTCCCAGTCCTGCCCTGTCCCTCCAGGCGAGGCCCACGTTAATAGATGTTCCATAAATATTTGTGAAATTGAACCGAACTGAGCTGCTGAGCTCATGCAAGCCCCTTTCACCCTGACCGGGAGGAATCCTTTGAGGGTCCGGGTTATGGAAAGAAATTCTCTGAGGCACCAAATAAAATCCTGCTCTGAGGTGCAAGGAGGCCTTTTTTGAAATTAATACCTAATAAAGTTTACACGGACCCCCAAAAGGAAAAACAGAAGGGAACTGGAACAATAAAAGAGCAGAGTAGGTAGATAATAAAACTTCACAGTGCTGTCTTTCATCCGGGAAGCTCAAAGCGTTCACAGGCTTTAATTACGTCTTCATCCCCACGGCCCCGTTCTGAAGTCAGTAGACGCATGTTAACAGCCCCCTCATTTTAGGCGCGCACAGGCTTGGGTACCAAAATCCATAGCAGTTCTTCCCAAGGCAAACAGAGCACAGAGCAGAGCTAGAACCCGGGTGCACAGCCTCCTTCCCCAAACCTGGGTTGGACATTACCACTAATGGTGTCTCCTGGCTCAGCAAATAAAGCCGAATTCTTCTTTGAGAGGTTTGGGAGTTGGGGGTCAGAAGGTCAAGAAATCAGTGGGTCAGAACCAAGGAATTGGGCCTCACTTTTGCCCACACACAGTCTAAGTCTCTTTTTCTTTGGGTGTAATTCTATGCATATTCTTTCATTTAGGCATGTGTTCATTTGTATACATCAGTGGGTGCTCACAGCCCTGAGGGCCCAGGGGCCTGGCCTGGGGCACCCACTGTTGGTGTGCCATACCAGACAGCAAGCACCTCTGATGATGGAGGCTGGAGAATGGTGTCTGAGCTGACAGCCATCTATGAAGGTCTGGGGGAAACTGCTGCTGGTGGGAACAGGGGATGAGTCTCAGACAGCTGGGGATGCGAAAGGGGGCTTAATCACAAAGGAGTGATCCTTTCTTTGCTGGTTCATGTCCCACCATCATGTCATTTCTTGGCTTTAATAATATAATAGTCAGAATTGCACATGGCTTTTTAATGGCTCTCCATTGCCAAATAGCATTAAGCACAAAGTCCACTGGACCCTGAAGCCTTTTCATTGTGTGGCTCCATCCAGGCGCCCGGTCTTATTTCTTGCTTCTCCTCTAATTCCTGTACAGCGATTCTCGACTGGGGAGCTGCAGACCTGTGGAGGGCCATGGTGTTTCTGCGAGGGGTCCCCAACTCTCTATACCACACCCAATATCGGCTGCGGCCTGACTCCATAGTATGTAAAACCAAGGCTGATGTGAAAGGGTTGTCACATTTCTAGCAGTTCTTTGTCACTGTGTGTTTTCTTGGGTACTAAAGTTCAATAACGAATACAAGAAAGAGCCTGCATTGTAGTAGTGGTTTTCAAACTGGGATCCAAGGTACCCCTCAGAGAGTCCCAGCGGGAACCCCACCCTCCCATCAACACACACAAATAACTCATCTGCCCTCCTTGTGAAGTTTTACTTGAAGAAAGGACTCTGCTGGGAAGGAGAGTGGAGTTTAGTTTACAAGCAGGACTGAGGATGAAGTACACGTCCTTCTAGCCAGCCCCTTGCCACTGTTCAGTGGCATGCAGTAACAACTCTGCAACACCCCTGGCATGCACACCATGAGTGAGCCGTGGGGCATGCACGATGCAGTGGTGGGCATTCCCACTGTCCAGACCCACACAATACATACCCTGGGCTTGTTAGTTTCTTAGATGCAGCAAGTCCACCTGGCTCTTGGAGATAAGAAAGAAACTTGTACAGTAGCCAGTTCAATCGTCAATGCAAAGACAGCATCCCCTTTGTATATATGTAGTGCAACATTTACTGCTCTTTTGGGAGGGAGAGGGAATTCTGTCCACAGCACGTCCTTGCATAATGTCATTTCATTCAACGTGGCTTCATTACAACATTAATGAGGAAAAAACCAGTTGATTTCCAGACAGGACCATCGTCTTAGTGGAGATTACATGTTCTCCTCATGGGTTTTTTTTTTTTTGCATGGGTTTCCTCCCATATCCCAAAGATGTGCGTGTTTGGTGAACTGGTCTATATTGTCTCGGTCTAAGCGAGTGTGGATGTGGGTGTGTGGGGGCCTTGGGATGGCTCCCACCTGGAGCCCTGAAGCTCTGATCATCCGGAAGTGACTCCGACCACCTGAGAACCTGGGTTAGAAAATAATGATCTTACTTGTTTTTATTCTTCTTTCTTAAATGTATGTAGAGCTCACATGTATTTCAATGTTTAATATTAGAAGTGTTTAAGGTCTTTATTTACAAGTTTTGTGACCAGAAATATGTGTAGAAACTTGACTCTTGGTTATATGAATTAGCCTATGGTAAAACTGGTTTCTTTATACGTCGTTTTGCTTAAAGTCACAGTTTCCAAGAACTGATCCACAACGTTAAGCCATGTGCATTTTTTAATTATTATATTGTTAAAGCCAAAGTTCCCAGAGGGATAGCGGTCACTGGGGACCCATTTTCATCTCGTTTAGTTTCTACCCAAATTAGCCTTCACTCGTGTGGCTGGGGCCTCCCACTCAGGCACAGTTTGCCCCGGGCACCCTGGGCCTGGAGTAACAGGAGTAATGGAGGTGGCAAAGCAGGACGCTGAAATAGGACTTCTGGAAATAGACATCCCCCTCCCTCCAACAATCCAGAACAGAGCTCATTAGTGGGTGGAACTCAGGCCGGAGTTTGGAAGGAATGCCTTTGTCCTTGCTTTCCGTGCTGCTATCCACATGTACTTTTAAAAAGCCACTTTACCAACACTCAGGCCTGGGGTAAACGCTACAAACTGATGGCACACCTCTCTCTGTTACACAAACACCCATTAGAGCCAAGTGAGAAACAATAGCAAGCAGACCCAGGCCTGTCACAGCTGTAACTGAGCCAGCTGGAAAATGGCCATGTGTGTGTGTGTGTGTGTGTGTGTGTGTGTGTGTGTGTGTGTGTGTGTCTGTATGTGTGTGTGTGTGTTTTCACAGGTGAATGTAAACTTCTTGGCTCTCAGTTCCTGGGTGCTGGGGATATGTTGAGGGGGCATAAATTTCTGTGTGTGTTTGAGAACATGACTGGGAGTGCCCACAAGCTTAGATGCTCAAATTTATATATGGGGGGGGGGGATGGTGGCGAGGAACCAAGGGGAAATTTCAAGAACAGGAGCATGTCTGCATATGAACACATATTTCTGATTATGTGTTTGGGGGAAACTGAGGGAAAATTTTGCATTCAAGTATGTGAATGTGGTGCACTTCTCTGTTGGAATCTCTCTGTCACCTTCAGGCCATTTATAGTGGGTGGTGGCTGTGCATGCATCCAGGTGTGCAGAGGGGACACTGAAACAAAGTTTCAAGAGTCTGTGAAAATTCTCAGAAAGAAAAAAAAAAAATCTGGCAACTCCCCATACCACAGGTTGGTACACATTCAATGCTTATGAAGTTCATTTCCTGTATGAGTTATCAGTCGTTGTTTATACAGGGTACAAAATATGGTTTAGAGCAAAAGCTCCAGGTATGAGAGGAGAGTTGAGGGAGAGGGCATTTCGAGAGGGTGGGGAAGGAGAGTAAATGGGGTGGGTCACTGCCCTGTGTTTTTTGAAGGACCAATGGAATCAGTTTTCAGTATTAGCCCACAATTCCCATTCATCTGCTTGGGCGGGCGAGAAGGAGCACTCTCATTGTAAAACCCTGCCCTTTTTCACTGCTCTGAAGCCATGTTAGCACCCAGTCGGCTCAGCCAATAGCAGACAGACGTTCTCATGTGTTTATGTGTTTTTAAGCTTGTCTGGCCTGCTCTGTTCAGCTTTAGTTCGAGAGCCCAGCCCCAGGAAGTGTTTATGAGCTTTCTCACTCTCTTCATTCTGGCACAGACGGGGAGAGCTGACCTTAAGCACTCTTTATATGAGGGCCCCCGACCACTCAGGGTCCTTGGACTGGCATCTGCAGCAAAGTTAGAGTGTGGCCCAACCCTGTCGTGGCATGTGTATGGGTAGACATTTCTGAACGCCTCTAGTCGGGGAGAAATTGCACTCTACAAACAACTCCTTGGCATATGACCTTCTCAGATTCTGTCTTGCTGGTGTGTTCATCCATGTGGCACCTAGCTTGTAATGAATGCTCAGTGGCTGCTAATTAACCATGGTGCATTCCGATCTCTTCAAGGGCCATGAAGCCATTACCAGAGTCAACAGAGCCAACAATCACTCTTCAGCACAGCGCAGAGCCTTGCTGGGTCAGGTGTCCTGCGCCCTGCTCGGGGTCCTGATGCTCCCGTGTGGGAATCATAAGCCTCTGCTCCTCCTCTACTCTAGACTCAAGGAAGTAGTAGCAAAAATCTCCTGGCTGTTGGGTTCCATGGAACAGAGAGCCTGAACCTAGTGTAGACAAAACAGAGCTGTGAGGATTATACCCACAACCCCTTGGGCTGGTGGAAGCAAAGAGTTCCCCCTCAGGAAATATGCTAGAGGCCCACTGAGAGGTAGAAGTCACAGAAACCATGGCCTTGTCCACACAGACAGTCTTCCTTGGCTGTTCCCCAAGCTCAAAGTCCAGCTTAAAGCCATTTCTGAGCACAGAGTTCCTATCAAGGGGCGGGACCCAAAGATGCTGATGTGTGGGAGACGGCAAGCTGGCAGAGCCATCACAGTTTAAAGCAGGGGTCCCCAAACTACGGCCCCTGAGGCCATTTATCCGGCCCCCGAGGCCATTTATCCAGCCCCCACCGCACTTCCGGAAGGGGCACCTCTTTCATTGGTGGTCAGTGAGAGGAGCACAGGATGCATCTGCACCCATAGTTCCCATTGAAATACTGGTCAGTTTGTTGATTTAAATGTACTTGTTCTTTATTTTAAATATTGTATTTGCTCCCGTTTTGTTTTTTTACTTTAAAATAAGATATGTGCAGTGTGCATAGGGATTTGTTCATAGTTTTTTTTATAGTCCGGCCCTCCAATGTTCTGAGGGACAGTGAACTGGCCCCCTGTGTAAAAAGTTTGGGGACTCCTGGTTTAAGGCTTAAGCTAAAGGCTAAGCTCTTCCCACAACTTCATATTGGCTATGAAGCTGATTATTTCTACTCATTGCATCCCCCCACCTCACTTGCTTGATTAAGGTGCCAAAGGCTAAGTTCTTCCCCACAACCTCTGACTGTTTAAGTTTGTAAAGGCAATTTACCTTCTCCACACCTCTATATTAGCTATGTTTACCCTTTGTTTTGTGAAGTTAAGATGTTATGCAGGGTGGAGGGTTTTCTGCACTTGGGAAATTTCTTGGGTTGCCTTGGAAATGTAACTTTGTATCAGAGATCTCTTTGATTTGCTAATGACTTTGCTCTGCCCTATAAATAAAGTGGTTTGAGGGTAGAGATTTGCTCTCACATGCTATGGGCTGTGCAGAGACCTCTCAACCCCATCCATGTTCTTTCTAAGTTTATTTCTTTGTTCCACACCGTTCTCACTCAGGACCTGGACAATTACTAGCCGCGCTGGTCCAGTGTAAGGCTTCAGTTGTTTATGGTGAAAGAGTTTGCTTTGTACCCCACCCTTGCACATTTGGGGTCCCTCCGTCACCCCCAGGCAATTCACAATCTTTAGTCACTTGACACCTTAAAAAATAGCAGGACTCTAAAGATTGAGATCTGTGACTCCTCAGTGACTCCTGAAACTCCTTTGAGGCACTGCCTAAAGTTCAGGGAGAAGCTTGCCAAGGGAAAGGGACCTGGGGAGAGCAGTGGACTATGGGAACAGTGAGATAGAGACCATTATTCTGTATAGAAACTCTCAGCTCCTATTTGCTGGGGACCTAGACATAGAGGTGGCAGTCTGTTGATCCGTGATTCTGTTTAGAGCCCAACATAACCACCTTCTAGAGTGTTCTAGGTCACTGTGATTGCAGCATGGGAAGACATCCTGCCCTGGCCAGAGGGTCTCCACCTGGGAGCAGGGCCTGGCTCCGAAGGAAATGCATCCCTATGGAAAGAGGCCTACACGTCCCCTCCTGCTCCGAGGCAGCATCTTTCTCAGTGTCATCGTTTGCTTGCCAGGGCTAGTCCCTGAGAGGAAGCTGACTTCTCAGGCTTTCCTGCCTGTCCCCACAATGATCCCAGCAATCCTCCCCACGAGGCCTTGGAAGGGCGCCTGATGGCATTTCCAGCCAGTAGCATTTGCATTGGAGGCTCCTTACTCAGGTTTCCGTGCAAAGGGATTTGCTACTAGGGAAGAGGGGGTTCGTTCCTTTTCTGTTCTCCCCAAGCACGCCTTGTACCCCTCCATCATTCTGCCTGTCCTGGACTCATCATTCTCCCCTTCCTTGTGTCTTCCCCTGCGAACCTGGAAGTCCCTGAAGGCCAAGGGCTGTCTTAGAGGCACATGTAGAGGACAATAGGGGGCAGCCTCGGGTCCTAATTGAACGAGGGTCAGCAAGGGTCCAGAAGGTCTGGGCTGGGTAACCCCCAGCACTCACTGGCCATTGGGCCTTAGTGAGAGGTTCTTTTCAAGAGGTATGTGCAGTCTGGCCTGATTCTTATTGCCATCCACTGATACTCATTGCTACATTTCTCTATCTAAATAATGGGGCTCTAATACCCTGAGCCCCTCATTGGACAGTTTGTAGAACCATACATGAACACACTCTGTAAAGCAGCCAATGCGACACACACAAGGGAGTGGCGTTAAGTTAAAGGCCCCAGCTCCCTGCATTGAGTGGAAAATCCTTCTGTAATGCAAAGGCCCTGCTCTTCCTAACAGTGCTGCCTGCCCCCCACCCCCCAGTGACCTCCAGTGAGGTGCTTATCAAAGTGACTGTGTTTCTTCATCTGTGACGCGAGAGTGTGGGGTTCTCAGGGATGTGGCCCGCGGCCATAGTTTGCTGACTCCTGCATTTGCTTATGATCGGTGCCCAGCAAAACCTGGGACATTCACTTATTGAAAATAGGTAAGTAGAGACTTCTCCATGTATCCAGATCCTTGATTTTAACTCTTGTTTCCTCAGACCCAGGTTCTGGGTTCCTGCCATGGGGTCACAGCAGCAAGACGCTCTCGTCTCCTCTCTGCTCCCCTCCCCCCACCTTTAAGAGATCACAGGCTCATTCAAACCCACCCACTTAATGGGGAGCAGAGTTTTTGTTCCTTCCAAGATCTGTCCCCCTCCTCTTCCCCATCCAGGGCCTTTCCCTTCCATCCCATTTGTGGGACACACAATTTGTAATCTCTTTAAAACCAAAGAAGCGAGGTCTCTGATTCATGTAGATTAAAATCAGCTGCAACCTATTAATGGCCCAAAGCCTAAGACAGATTTTAGGAAACAAAAACACTGGACCAAATTAGACTGAACTGGCCCCTGTCTCCAGGGGAGGGAGGTGGGGTAAGAGGCTGGGGTGAGGGGAGTGGCCATGTGGTTTTAATTAATTTGGATTCTCATCGTGAAGTTAATTCACCCAACACAAAGCATGTGTAGCATCATGGAAGCGGTCAGCCTTGGAGCTGGGCTCTCCCTGGTGGAAGCCCTGGTCCTGTAGGAGGGGCGGGAGCTGGTGGTGTGTCTGTAATTAACAGGTTTCAAAGTGGTTATTTTGGAAAAGAGAATTTCAGCGGCGTGTTAAAATCGTTTCATCAGCCATCAGCCAGCGTCCCCGGGCCTTCAACAAGGCCCTGGTCCCTTGCAACTTTTGGAGAGCTTTGGATTCCCAGGGTCTTGTTTGAGAATGCAAAGGCTCCAACCATGGGTTTTATTAGGCTGATCGTTGCTGTGATTTTCACCATGTGCTTTGGTTACTGGGATCATCAGAATGTTGCTGTCTTCCTAGAGTCCCTGAGAACGCTAAAACCAAAAGGAAAAGAGGAGCCCGGCCTTAGCGGAGGTTCATAACGTACATGGGAAAGGGCTATGGGAAAGCACAGGCCGGTCGGCACCCTGTCCTGACCTCCGGTCTGAAGAAACTGAGGCCCAGGGCGATGCCCCCGCGGAAACCGGCCTGGGCTCCTGCTCTCAGACTTCCGACTCCTGTTTTTGTTTGTTTGTTTGCTGCTGGTGCATCAAGGCTGAGAACAGAGTTGGAAAAATAGAGACAGAGACAAAACTCTACTGGGTTTGGTGCTTGGGGACACGGCTAAGGGTAGGAGGAAATGGTCAGACTCACACACAGCGCAGAACAAAATGCTGCACGGGCAGGGACACGACCAGCCGTGCTGAGCTTTTCATGGCGCCTGCGGGAGGGGGCCGTCTCTGACGGGACGAGTGGCTGCAGCCCTCACTCGGCACTCACAGCCCCGCGCCGTAGAAAGGAGGGATATAGGTACGGAATCCCACAAGCCACAGAGATGATTTCTTACCACTCTGAATATAAAACCTCTGAAACCTGGTCGAGCTCCCAGAATCACCATATGGGGGTGACAGGAACTTTGGTTAAGCCTGTGTTATCTGATAAATGGAACACTAGCTTGGCTTACTTCCTGTTTTGATGATGGCTACCTTCCAGAACCTTCTTTCATGAAAAATATTCTGGGAGAATTGCTAGTAATTAACTTCTGGTGCTTAAAAACAATGGATGGTCTCCAGAGTAGCAGGCCTTGCTTTCAGCAAGACACAAGTAACCTAGTCCACGGGAAAGCCATGAAGGCATGTTCAGAGAATTGGAGTGTCGTACTGGGAGGGGAATTTGAGTACAGCCAGTGCAGGTCTTTGTTTTACAGATAGGGAAACTGAGGTCTTGGAGCTGGAGTAGGGTGTCAGCCCATGGCTTCTAGCTACCAAGATTTGCTCAACTATACCATTTGTCACCAGGCCCCAGGTCCCCTTTGCCTTGACATTTTCATTCATTCATTCAATATTCGTTGATTGCCTCCTATGTGTCAGACCCTTCTAGGCCCTGCTAATTTTGTTTTTTTTGATGGCTTTAGAGGTGCAATAAGAGAGATGAATTTCTGTAGGATATATTAAGGAAAAGAAATTTTGTCCCCCCCAAATCCAGGTTTTAGGAAAATTTTGTGAGCCTGGACATCCTTAGCAAACACATGCAGTTCTGGGTGTGCCTTGTAGATGGCTGAGTGATTTTATTGTCACGTTCGGGTGGGACTTACCTAGCCTGCCTCTGCCTATAGTCACTGCTTCACTCCCATCAGCCATCGGGGCAGTCTGGCCCATAGGATTCTGGGGGTGAGAACTGTCAGGGGTTGTCTGCATTCAGGTCTGAGCGAGTGCTGGGAGGAACCCAGGCCAGTTGAAGGCGTGTACATTGTATGGGTACCTCGGTCTGCTTCCCATCATTCTTCCCCTACAGCTCACTTGTCAGTCCTTTGCTCTTGTTTACCTCTATGTGAATTATTCCTCAATTATAAATCAGAAAACCTGGCACTGAGTTTTGGATTATGTGTGAGTTTTAACTTTCCCAGGGCAAAAGAAATAAAATAAACAAATCTCTTTGTTTCTCGTGGCTCAGTACCCAAATCATAGACACACGGATCTGTGTGGAGTGAGCCAAGCCCGAGCCTACCCCACCCTACCTCCTCACACTCACGGTCCGCGGTCATGCATGCCTTCATTCACTGATTTCATTGATTCATTCAACAAATACTCAATGAGCATCTATGTGTAAGACTGTATTCTAGAGGCGATACAAGGTAAAAAATAAAGACAAGGTCTCTCTCCATACCATTTATATCTTAGTGGCAGTGACAGACAATAAGCAAACAAATCAACCAAATATATATATATGCCTTGAAAAAAGCAGAGCAAGGTAAAGAGATAGGACTGAGTAGTGCACCGCTCTACAGAGGGAGTTAAGACTTCTCTGAAGAGGTGACTGGCAGAGACTGAGTGAAGGGAGAGGAGACCTCAGTTGATCCTGGGAAAAGAGCCTTCTCATTAGTGCAGAGGCCTGGGACAGGGACAAGCTTGATGAGTTGGGGAACAGCATGGAGGTCTGGAACTGGAGCAGAGTGAGCAATGGTGACAATAATGGGACGGACATACGGACGGAAAAGTGGACGGTGGCCAGCTCAAGGACTGAAGATTTTAGCTTTTGTTCTGAGCATCACGGGGTATGTTTGGAGGCTTTGGAGCAGGGGAGTGGCGGCGTGCCACAGACGGACAGCAGGAGGCAGTGGAGGAGCCGAGGAAACCATGACCACCGGGTTGAGGTTAAACGTCTACACTCAGACACAGCGTAGATGATAGCCGTGCTTGTGGGCGGCACCCGAAGTAAAAACTTTTGAGGGCTACATGTTTCAACAGGGTGAGGCTGGTCCTGGGAGCTCACTACCTCTCTACCAATTAGTCTTAAGCCCCAAAAAAGGAAATGCTGCTGTTTAAATAGCAGGGTTGGGACCCATGACTCATAGAACCCTCAATCAACCGGACCACCACTGGTAGGCTCTGGGAAGTGGCTGGTGCAGGGTCTCAACCCCCAGCTGGGCTGTTTGGCTGCCTGCCAGGGCCTCCATTGGAACCCCCAGACATACTCAAAAGAAGCAGGCTCAAAGGCAGACCCCGCCTTTAGAGGGTCTGGCTTTATTTTTGGCTGATTGTATGCTATCTAGTCAGATTCCTTCCCAGGGCCTTAGACTTTGCAAAATGCAGGCCACCTCACTGGGGAGCAGTGGGGAGAAGGGAAAGTTGCAGACTCTGAGCTCAGTCAGCCTCAGAGGCAACCCTTGCCTTGCCGCTTAACAAGCTCTTATCTTAACAAGCTTCTAAAACTGCACTATCCAATACAGTAGCAGTAGCCACTAGTTGCATGTCTATTTACATTTAAAATGAAGTGAAATTAAAAAAAAAAATCAGTTTCTCAGTCCCACTCAGCACATGTCAAGCACCCCATAGCCACATGCATGGTGGTGGCTTATGATACTGGACAGTGCTGATACAGACCATTTTCACCATGGCAGGAAGTTCTACTGAGTGGTTTCACTTCTTCAGAAAGAAAGTAACCCATGAGAAATGAACAGGTTAATGCACACAAAGCACAGGGTACTTCACCTGGTCTTATTAGAGGGGTTCAAGAAATTGACAGTCACTGTGATTTGTCATATGAATCTCTGTCCTGGCTGTGTGACTGGCTGGCTGTGGGACCAGTCACTCAACCTCTCTGAGCTTCAGTTTTCTGATCTGTAAAATGGGAATAACAAGTGATGGTGAGTGTATTTCTCATAGCATAACAGGACCCTATTGTTTCTCAGTTCTTGCTAGACCCATGAGAACTACATACAGTGCCGACTCTCAGCTGACCCATCTAGACCTAACTTTACTATCTCCCTACTCAGCAGGAAGCCTGACTTACACAGTGGCTCAGTAATGGATTCTGAGGATTTTAGCCATTTGAAGAGTTTGAACCTGGCTAGTTGTATGAAGTTCTAATGAGACAAAGGCAAGTTTGATCAAGAAAAATAATCACGCCTGACCGGGCGGTGGCGCAGTGGATGGAGCGTCGGACTGGGATGCGGAAGACCCAGGTTCGAGACCCCGAGCTCGCCAGCTTGAGCGCGGGCCCATCTGGCTTGAGTAAAAGCTTGCCAGCTTGGATCCAAGGTCGCTGGCTCCAGTAAGGTGTTGCTCGGTCTGCTGAAGGCCCGCGGTCAAGGCACATGTGAGAAAGCAATCAATGAACAACTAAGATGTCGCAACGGCAACGAAAAACTAATGATTGATGCTTCTCATCTCTCTCGGTTCCTGTCTGTCTGTCCCTGTCTATCCCTCTCTCTCTGTCCCGGTAAAAAAATAAAATAAAAAAGAAAAATAATCACTTGATTCAAGTCAGGTGTTTACTCTGCTCCGATGCTCTGAAAGCAGTCCTGTCTTGGGTCCCCTGGCTTCCTTACCTACATATGCCTCCTGTGGGTGCAGCCCTCGGGGAGAGGCTCTCAAGCAGAGCTGCTATCTTGGCCTCCCATCAGTCTTCCTTTTTCCACTTTGGGATTTTGTTGTTGTTTAACATTTATTAACTGCAGGAGGCATTTGGTGGGTGGAAGTTGCGATTTGCCTGGGGCTGGGAGGAAGTCATTTTCTAGTCCAGGATAAGGTGTGGTTTAAGAGTTGAAGCTGGAATCCCCTTCACCTGTTTCATGCATTTCAGGGGAGATTTGTATTCAACTCCCAAATTACCTGCTAGGATTTCTAGACCTGAGATCCTATCTCCCCTGGCTGTTTTCTTTCATTTCCAATTAGAAAGACAAAGGGGGGTGGGGGGAGAGTGAGAGGCTGAAGAACAATATTCTTGTACTCTTTTAAATAAATTGCATTCAGGGGGTGATTTTCTTTACTGTCTTCTATAAAGCAGGTGTGAGAAGGACCCATACAAGCCACCAGAACCTGTTTTTCTGGGGACGTATGCCTGGGATGTGGGGACCAAAGGCAACAGGGGTTTTACAGAAAACTCAGGGACCACATATGTCTAATGGAACTTTCTAAATCTCTCTCCCCTGCAACTCCCAGCTCCAACCTTCAAGCTGTTCAGGCCAAAAACCTATATGGAATCGTCCTTGATGTCCGACTTTCTCTTTGGGGTAACCTATTGGCCCTGCTTTCAAAATCTATCCAAAATCTAACCAATTCTCACCAACCTTACAGTCAACATCCTGGCCCAAGCCACAACCCCTCTTCCCTGGTCAGCTGTGAGAACCTCCTACCAGTCTCCCTCTGTCCACTTTTCACTAACTGGTCTCCCTACTTCTGGTTGCCCTTCAGTGTATTCTCAAAATAATAGCCAGCTCAGAGCCCATACCCCTCTGCCTCAAACCCCCAGATCGCCTCAAAATGACTCCCATGTCACTCAGAGTAAAAAGCCAAAGTCCTTACGGTGGCCCCAGAGGCCCTGAAGGATCTGGCCCCTGTTTATGCTGACCTTCACTCTCTTCTTCCCCGTGACTCATTCCTCTTCTATCACGCTGACCTCCTTGCTTTCTTCAAACACATCAGACATGTGTCGACCTGAGGGGTCTTTGCTTCAGCTGTCCCCCACCGATTCAAGTCTGCACTAAAATGTCACCTTCTCACGGAAGCTCACTCTGACCACCCGAGTTCATCTTACAAGCTCTCAGAACCCTCTTCACTCCCACTGCCCTTGATCTGAGTCTACCTTTTTTCCCCCATAGCACTTACCATTTTCTAACATGCTACATAATTTGCATATTGGTGATGTTTATTGTTTCTCTTCTCGCTTCTAGTATTTTAAGGTCCATGAGGGTAAGAACCCTGGTCTGTTTAGCTCACTGCTCTCTCTCCAGTGCCTGTAGTCATTGGGCTCAGGGCTGATCTTTGCCTGCTAATGACCCTCGTTTGTCTGCTGGTAGTCCCCTCTTGGAGACATTGGCTGTTCAGGGAGGCTGATCGGAGATCGCCAAAGGTGAAGCGAGCCCCAGGCATCACCAGGCAAAACCAACACACCAAGGTTATGGAAAAGGTTAAACTCATAAGGGAACCCCCAATAAATTCAAGTTCAGAAGAAACAGAGCTAGAAAGAACTGACCTCAAGCTCACGGAGGGTACGTGAGCAAGAGAAATGATAGTGTAACTTTAAGCACCAAAACAAAAGGAGGAGTAGGATCAATTCTTTTAAGCTGCCAGCTCTTAAATTTTTTTGGTTTTAAGGATCCCTTTATACTCTTAAAATTTGCTAAAGACCCGAAAAAACCTTTGTTTATGTAGGCTGTATCTATTGATAGACTCTGGGGTAGCTGGCTACTAAGATAGCCCCCGGTGATTTTGTCTCCTAATATTCATGTGTTCCCCAACCCCACATTGAATCAGGACTGGTCTGGGTGACCAATAGAAAATGGCAGAAGGGAGGGTGTGTGATTTCAGAGGCTTACATAATGAAAGGGACTACAGGTTTCTACTAGGTCTATTCTATCGTTCACAATGGAGAAAGCCAGTTGCCATGTTTTGAGTACAATGGGAGAGAGCTAGGTGGAGAGACCTACTGAGACCCATCTCAACAGCCAGAAACAAGTAAGCAGGCTTGTGAGTGAGCTACCTTGAAAGTAGGTCCTCCAGCCCTGGTCAAGCTGTCAGATGACCAGAACCTCATGAGAGGACCTGAGCCAAACTACCCAGCCAAGCCACTCTTGAGTTCCTGATCCATAGCAATTGAGCAGGGCGGTGATGAGGATGATTGTTACTTTAAGCCACTAGGTTTTGGAATATTTTGCCATTCAATGGCAGATAATTAGATCACCATATTAAAAACTAAAACACAAAAATAATGTATTTTAAATATTAAATTAATATCAACAATATTAATATCTCATATTAATAAATATATTTACTTCTGAATGCATTTAATATTATTAACATGAATATTTCATATTTATTAATTTATTAAAATTTATAAATTTAGTAATTTATTAAAAATAACAATCTTATTGTAAAAATTACTGTTTTCCAAACAGAACAGAACAAATTTTAATGAGAGGCATGAGTGTTTTACATTTTTGCAAATCTCTTTAATGTCTGCTTTAATGGAAGACAGCTGTATTCTCATATCTGCTTCTGCATTCAGTCAGCTGTGATAACGTTGTTTTGGTTGAAGTATACGAAGGAAACCCAGCCTTACGTAGATATATAGCTGGAAAGGGAGGAATATTTTAATAGCCTTTGTAGATAATTGTGGATATTCTCCTTTGACACTCTACCAAAACTCCACAAATAGTTTACTAAAGCTTTGTTGCAAACTGGAATCTGAAACTGTATCAATGAACTTTTTGTATGCAATTACATTGAAATCCACTTGGTCTGTCTTGCCCTTTGAATGGATATTTTTGCTCAGGCAGGATTTTATAATACTACACATGGTCATTTGGAAACTTCACTAGATTCTGCAGATCTTTCAGATTGGATACACTGTGTCATTATGAAAACTAGGAATTCCCATTTGTTGATATCTTCATTGATCTCATAAGAAACTTGCACAAGTATTGGGAAGGTGTTAAGCTTGCTGTAGCAGAGACAGATTTTCAAAAGTTCTAATTTTTGCTCAAAAGCTTTTGTTTTGGCAACAAATACTGTCAGTTATCTTTCTTGAAGTGAGAGGCTCAGTTTGTTCACTTCAGAGGGAACATCTGTCAAATAACCAAGTCTGGATGACCACTGTTTTTTGGTCCTTTCCCATAGACACGGTGTCCCATGAAAGTGGCAGGTGCAGCTCATGTCCCAGACACCCTCACAAGTGCCTCTCATCCAAACCATTTCGTACTCTGGGATACACCAGAGGGTGCTTTAAGCTTACCTCCCAATTCACCTCATTAAGTCATAAAAAGACGTACTTTGGACAAGGTTTTATAAAATTAATCACATTTGCTGCTTCATCAAGGGCATTCTTAAATGAAACTGGTCTCCTATTTTTTCTGTCCTACACCTTTGTAGCAGTGAAGAACATCACATCTGCCAGGACAGTGTCTGGGCCAGCAATTTTCCCCAAATGTCAACACAGTGAAGAAGGCAAATAGCATCTTAGTATCATTATGAAAATGGTCTTGACCTTGCACATACCCTGATAGGGTCTCAGGGACCCCAGTGGGCCACAGACCTCATTTTGAGAACCATAGCATTCAGGAAGCAGGTACTGTTCATCACTGGCAGCACTTCTAGGTGACTGTGCCACCTGCTCAGACCTACACAATCTTTGTGTAAAATTGTCATGGCTACCATTTGTCACATAAGCTAGAAAATATTTTATTAGACATCAGCTTAGTCTTGTGGATGGACTAGAGATGAGATGGGTTCTTTATTTACAGGAGGTTAGGGGGTTTTTATGCTTTTGTTTGGCCAACCTGTAAAAGGTATGTGGATGGTCATAGGAATCTAAGCTCTGAGCATCCCTCAGCCTGTCAGTGTCAAATAATTAACACCAGCACCCCTTCCTTTGTAACCCTTTTCTTCTCTCCCTTGCATCGATTGAGCAGTGAAAAGACATCCTTTCAGAGTAACTGGGTCCTTCAAGCTCCAGGCTTGAAATGGCAGTGGTCTCACTCACATCGGCCGTGCCTGCAGTGCGGGATGAGGGACACGGCAGGTCCAAAGGGCTGCACATGTTCAAGCAGTCGCGGCCCCCATGGGATTCTCACTGTGGAAGGACTAAAGGCACTGCCTCTCCTGCGGTCCCTCGGCATTCCTATACAGTGGGCTTGGAGCAAGACGGCCAGGGCAGTGGTTATTTCTCACCCCTGTTCAGTTCAGCGCCTGACCGGCCCCAGCCCCTCAGCGAGCGACTGCGTGGCTGCGCTGTCTGATCGCAGGCCCCGTCTGCAGGCCGGCAACAACAAGCGCTTGTGTCTGCGGCCCTGGGAACTGGAGACCTTTCCACATCTGTTCACCTAGTCGGGGGCCGGAGGAAATCGCCAAAACCTTCCAACATGGGGCCAGAGCAGGGGACAAAGGGGAGGCCTTAAGCCGCTGGCAACCCGGTCCTCCCCTGTGCCTTTCATCCTCTCCGCCTTTTCATCATTCTCCAGGTCAGCAGGATCAGGTTTACGCCAGTTGACCAAAGAGCTTATCAAACGAAGGCAAAGCAGGTGTTTGAAAACCTCCCTGCCGAAAGCTGGTTGAAGACGGTTGCCCGTGTGGCTGAGGTCAACATCCCCCATGAATTGTATTTTCTTTCCTGATGCTCTTTCTTTCTGCCTTTCCTCTTTTTTTCTTGTTTGGAACCCTGAGAAGTCTCTGGGAACCAGTCACCAAAATGAACCATTCAAAGAGCTAAAGATGTAGGAAGGAAAAAAAGAGCTAGGGATGTGACATCATGGACTGAACAGTGGCCCTGTCATGCCAGGGCCCAGGAACCACCAGTTGGGGGCATTAGTGGTATCCTAAAACCAGTTCCTATGAGCTTGTAAGGATTGAGTGCACACACCTTTTCCCGGCTTCAAAATCATGATCTCATGTTGGTAGCTTGAATCGACCATTGCGGGGGAATATTTACATCACAGAAATCAACAAGCTGCAAACCAGACTTTCTCCCCTCCATAACTAGTTGTTAAACATTTACCAGCATGCCAGTGCCTCCACTGGAGAGACTTGCTCAAAGTATGATTCTCAGACTAAATATATCTGAATTTCCAAGAGAAAAGAGAAGGGTGTGGGGAGGGGTTGTTATTTAAAATGCAGATTTCCTGACCAACCTGAATGAACTGAATCAGATTCTGTGGAAGGGCGGAGCCTGGGGAAATGCATTTTTAGCAAGTTGTGACTGTTATTAATAAATTCAGTGAAGTTTGAGACTTGAGGCTTAAGGAGTGGGAGAGAAGAGTGGGTGTACATCTGGCTCTTGGCATCTGGAAGGAACAGCTGGCTTCAGTCCCAGTTGGCCTGAGAATGGACAGCTGTTTTCCCTCGAGATATAAACTTCATGACAGGAGAAGGAGGTGGGAACGCAGAGGTCCCAGCCACCCACTGACAACATGATTGGTTCTGCCTTGGATCTCAGTCGGTCTCCACTTTCCAGCCTTGAGACTTGGATTCAAGACAACACGGGCAAGTGCCCAGACATATGCATCGCCATGAAGGAAGTCACCCTCATTTGTACTATCGATAGGCCTGTGGAGCCCAGGGAGGGCCTTTGGCCAGTTTTTTCTTTGAGCTTACTCAGGACAAACAGCACTTTCTTTCAGATATGTACAGGCCTTCACAGGAGCTTTTCCAATCAGCTGGGATTTGTAAAGCAAGGACTTTGTTTACTTTAGCCCACTGAGCCTGGAAGTGAGGGCCCTTGAAGGCAGAAAGAACAAGAGGGGGAAAGAAGAAAAGATAATTCTATCTTTTCTCAGATGTGAAACAGAAAGTTTGCAGAGGGCCCAACTCTGCTTTTGACTTATTTTGCATCTACCCGAGGAAGTGGTTCAGGTTAATTTTTCCTAAGAACTTGGCTGCGTTTCATAACAGTCCTGGGAGACAGATATTGATGAGAACGCAAAGGTCAGGCCACAGAACGTGAAAACAGAGCTAGGAAATGGCAGAGATGAGAGTGGACCCCAATTCTCATGACCCAAAACAGCTAGGCACTTTCCTCCCCTAAAGTACAATGCAGTATTATTTATTTATTTATTTATTTATTTATTTATTGCACGTGGTTGGACCTCAGTAGGAGTCCTTTCTAGGTGTCTGGGACAGTGACATTGGACATCTGAGCTCAAAGTACTGTGAATTTCTAAACCACTAGACCTCCTATATCCTGATGCAAGTTCAGAACCTTATCCACATTTTGTAAAACTTTCCAGGTTATATGTTATTAAATTACAAACTATTAGATTATTGATTATTAGATTATCCACTGGGATGGATAATTGAGAGTCAGTCATGTCTATAAATATAATTTAGGCACTCCCCATATCAGATATTTAGGTTTGCCATTGTTCCTCAAGTTCAACAACCTAATATACTTAAGGTGATGGCCTTGGGAGAGAAGACATCTTGAGGTGGCGGCTGTGACGCTACTTCCCTTGGCCCCCAGCTTCCTCAATTGTTCCAGGAGGTTCTTTTCTCCCTCCCCTGCTGAATCCTTGGTCTTGCCAACCTCCACCACATTCAGAATGGTTCCTTTGGCACTCGTGGCCGTGCCCTGCCGGTTACATTAGCTGAAGTAGCTGATGCCTAATGAGCACTCACCATACGCAGGGATGATACCAAGCACTTTACATGGTTGACCTCATTTAGATGTCACCGCAACCCTATGACGTTGATCCAGTCACCATTCTTAATCTATAGGTGAAGCCATGGCGGATTAGCGGTGTGAGTTAGCAGCTTGTGGACACACAGCTAGTAGGGTGACAGTTGAAGGTTGCTCACTAGCCCACACTCCAGGTGGTGTGGGAAGGGTGCGAACCTGAGTCTGTCCATGTGGGTCTGCTGTCCTGAGAGCACAGGAGTGACTCCTGGATCTGGCTCTCCGACATTACTATGCCTGGTTTCACCTGGCCCTGTTCTGAGGTCTCACAGGGGGACAGCCCAGGCCAAACCCACAGTGGCTGATTACAAACAAGATGGGAATTATGTGGGGTGTCAGCTGCTGTCTCTTGAGAGAGAGGACGAAACAACAACAATGCCTCTTGAATTGTCTCGGATGAGGTCAAGGATACAATCTTTTCAGGCTAAACCTCTGAAGCAGAGCTTGACATGACCGTAGAAGAACGTGGAGCCTCCCTCACCGTTTCTGAAATGTCCAAATCATCTCTGGAACAGAGCTTTTTGGAAGTTTCCGTAATCCTCCCTCTCCTGGCTCAGAGGCCCAGCTTCTCTTTATAAAACAACGCAGAGCCAACTGATTTGAAGCATGTACCAGCTTGTGTGTGCAAGACAATAATTACCTCCAATTCCAGTTAGGAAAGCTGAAACCTGCCTTTTTCATGCCTCAAACAATTATGGAAGCGCCTTTTGAAGCTTGGGATAGAATAGAAAGCAAAACAAACCAGAGCCAATTAGAGCCTGGGACTCGAGGCTGGCTTAGTTTTGTGTGTCAGGACTCAGGAGGAACTGTAGGAGAGGGTCAGGGGTCACCCCAAACCTCCAGCTGCCTACTGACTTTGCCGGAGCCAAAAGAACCATTATTTTGTATTTAAAATCAAGGCCTTTTCTCCCTGGCTCAGGAACTGTTTGCAGCAACAACCTCTGCATCAGCTGTGAAGAAGGCTCCCTGATTAGATAAGGCCTGGAATGCATTTGATGTTAAGCAAAACAGTTCTCTGACAGCTTTCCTTACATGCCATTAGAATGTTTTTCCCTCAGCTAAAACTTGGTGAGATAAACTGAAGCCCCAGGGACTCGTTTGTTTGGGGGTGCATATTTGAGGTATTTCTGTGGCCTCTGTGCCATTTAGAGTTAAGGTTCTTGGGCCCTGAAGCTCTTCTGGCCTTGGGGATGGAATCTGGCCGTCTTCAGGCAGGCCAGTGGCTACTGCTAAGAGAGTGGGAAGTAGAATACCAAGTATGAGGTCAGAGGTCAGCAAGCAGCCCTGGAGCAGGGCTCATGCTTCTTTACGGAACCCTAGGGCTCTTCCGCGTTAGTTCAGCATGTGTCACAAAGTGCAGAGATGGAAGCGGAGCTGGAGCGTGAATGGAGGTTTGCAGCCAGGTGAGAATGGTTCTGGCCAAGCTCTGCTCATGAAAAGGATTGTCCGATTGGCCTTTGAGTTAACAGGATGGTGTCGACTGTTAGGGCGACCTGACACTGTCCTCGGAGGTTCCCTTTTGAGTGTGGAGTCAGGTAAACTGTGGGCACCGAGGAGTCCCACAAGAACTCACTTTGTGTGTCTGTGCCCCTTCCCCAAACTGAGAGGTAGGTGCTGTCATTATCCTCATGTTGTAGAGGAGGAAACTGAGTCAGGGAGCGGCAAGTGGCTTGCCCGAGACCACGCATTGAATCAGTACTGCTCGTGATAGGCCAACAGAGACAGCTATTGTCATGACTCTACAGTGGCTTAGAAGCACCAAAAACGTTTTGTAAATAACAAGTTGTTTAACTTTTATAACTCCCAACCTTTTCAGGCTGGTCAGACTGAAGTATATATATGGCTAGGGTAAATCCTAAGTGGGTGACCCAGTAGGGTGTCAGCATTAGAGTCCTCCCTCCTGCACATTCCTGAAGGAGCTGTTTCAAGACCAAGAGATACAAGGATGTTGCAAGCACTACACTTATTGCCCTAGGAGGTAGATGGGCTAAACATGCCCACAGGCTCTAGCTGGTTTTAGATACAGCGTGCCTAACAGATCAAAAATACATGACTAAGAAATGTCCTGGATACATACTTTTTTTTTTCCACTTAATTTACTTTAAACAGGTTTTTTTTCCCATTTAATTTACTTTAAATAGTTTTTTTTTTCTGGATACATACTTTTGAGGTTTTTTTAGGGCTGAATTAAGTGTAGAACATGCTCACATTCTCCTACAAACTGTATCTTGTGGTCATTGTTCAGGATTCCCGGCAGCCTGTCATTCCCACGGGATAGGTCTTTTGTTTGTTTGTTTTTTGTTTTTATTTATTTTATTTTAGAGAGGAGAGAGAGAAAGAGAGAGAGAGAGAGAAAGAAAGGGGGGAGGAGCAGGAAGCATCAACTCCCATATGTGACTTGACCAGACCAGTGCAGGGTTTCAAACCAGCGACCGCAGTGTTCCAGGTTGACGCTTTATCCACTGCGCCACCACAGGTCAGGAGGTCTTTTTTAATATATGATTTTTTCCATTGATTTGAGAGAAAGAAGGGAAAGGAGAGAGAGAAAGAAACATCAACTCGTACTACTTACTTGTTCCAAAATTTTTTAAATTTATTGATTTTTTTAGAGAGGAATTGAGACAGACATAAACATCTGTTTCTGTATGTATCCTGAACAAACCTGCAATCTTTGCATATCAGAGCGATGCTCTAACCAACTGAGTTACACGGCCACTTAGTTGTTCCATTTAGTTTTGCACTCATTGGTTGTTTCTCATACGTGCCCTGACCAGGGATCGAACCTGCGACCTTAGTGTGCAGGGATGATACTCTGTCCACTGAGCCACCCAGCCATGGCCAGGATAATTCCTTTTTAAGATTTTGATGGGGCACAGAAGCACTGACTCTCTAGACCTCTAGTGTGTGTTTTCTCAAGAACATGGTTGCATCTGTAGCTCTTTAAATACTGTGTGAACTCCCACCAGTGAGTCTTCTCCAACATGCACCAGAGACTGCCAGCTGCTTGGCAAGGCTCTCAACTAAATTGCAAATTTTCATGATAGGAATTCTCAGCTTTTCCATTTGGGCTAGGCTATAATAGGCAGAATAATGGCTTCCCAAAGACATCTGTGTCCTAATCCCTGGAACCTATGAACATGTTATATTATATGACAAAGGAGAATTAAGGTAGCAGATGGAATTAAGGTTGCTAATCAGTTTACTTTAAATAGGAATA
This sequence comes from Rhynchonycteris naso, assembly GCA_037038555.1. Lineage (NCBI taxonomy): Eukaryota > Metazoa > Chordata > Mammalia > Chiroptera > Emballonuridae > Rhynchonycteris > Rhynchonycteris naso. The sequence goes on along the minus strand of CM072999.1, from coordinate 31,470,284 downwards.
TTATCTGGATTATCTTGGTGAGCATAGTGTAATCACAATACCCTGCAGTGTGTAAGGGAGAGGCAGAAAAGTCAGTGTCAGAATGATGGGAAGTGAGAAAGATGATGAGCTATTGCTGGCCTTAAACATGGGAGGGAGCCACGAGCCAAGACATGCAGGCGGCCTTTAGGAGCTAGGAAAGGCAAGGAAATGCATTTTTCCATAGAGCCGCTAAAAAGGAACACAGCCCTTCCAACATCTTGACTTCTACCCAGTGAAATTGGTGTCAGACTTTTAACCACTCGAACTATAAGATAAAGTTGTATGCTTTAAGCCACTGTATTTGTGGCAGTTGGTTATAGCAGCAATGGAAAACTAATCCAGGATGTGAATGACAGCTGCAACACAAAAAACAACGATGTCCTCCAGGTCCCAAGACTGGGTTGAAAACCGTGAGGGCCACCTCAACATTTCCCAGTGACTGGAAACTCTCACTGGCCCCAGCCAAGCACCACCTACATGTGCACACTCCCGCCATCTGAGTTTTTCCTGGACGGTGCCTCTTCTTGATTGGGGAAGTGCCACTTCTGGGCACCGCTGCTGGGGTCTCCCCCGGTATGGTCCAGGCAACCTATGGCATTATAGCTAACTGCTCTTCACATCCATTCAAATGCCAGACACTTCTGGCCAGCACACAGTTTGGGGGACTTTCCTCCCCTTCTAGGTAGCCAGCTACAACTTCTCTGAGCTCTGGAGTATTGAATTAGCATGACAGAAACTAGACAGGCTACATGTGGTGGCAGGTGGGTGGGGGGATAACCTTGGGTTTGAGAAGCTATCGTGGAAGATTTGTGATTTTTATTTAGACTTCCACCATACCTTTCACACGGACATCCAAGTCAAACTTTTGAGCTGGGTTAAGAAGCTAGAATCCCAAGATTCTGGATCAGCCTCTTCCTGACTCTGTGACATTGGCCAAGTGATTTAAAGTCACTGTGCTTCAGTTTCCTTACCTGTAAATGGGAGAGGTGCATGATTTAATATATGTAAAGTGTTTAGAGAATTGTCTGGCACACCTCTAGTGCTATTTAAGTGGTATTAGTTGTTTCTAGTGATGATGTTGTTCTGGTTCTTTTTATTATTAAATGAGTCCCAAACCTCAGGGGCAAGTCATTGGTCACATCAGGAAAAGTGGCTTCATGGTTGGCCATGTATACACTTCCAGCAATTGAAATGAATTAATTACTACCTCGTAGAATCTTGAAGCTCAGGTGGGTGACATCCTCTTTTAGAACTTTTTTCCCACAAACAAGTCCTCCAGGAAGCAGGCTGTGGTGTGTCGGGGCCAGATGAGTGATGGGAGAGACAAAGCCCTGTGTTTACAGTTATGCAAGTGCGGTGCAGGGAGGGAGGGCATCTCGGTTGCTGATTCACACCTGCTGGCACCCCAGCCTGATTCACCCAGACTGCTCAGGGCTCTCTACTCCCAGAATCTTGGCTCCCTACATGGCCAACCAGGAGCCCTGACGTTTACACCTCTTGATTCTTGGAGACTCGGCTCACAGGTCCCCAAAAGTGGTAACAGTGAGGGGAGAAAATTGGCAACTTTTTATCTAGAAGATGCCCCTGGTGCCCAGAACCCTGCTTGTGTTGGCCAGAGGCCACTCACAATAGGCTGCCCCTTCTGGGTGTGGCAGCCAGCTGTCTCTGGCTGGCAATCATGTGGCCTGGGTAAGTGTGGAGGAGAGAGCAGGCTCTTAGTGGCCACTTGGGACCTGCTGCAGGGCACTCTGGTCTCTGACTGGCTCGAGCGAAGTGTCTGCACTGATAAGGGGGCGTGAGAGAAAAGAAAGTTATGTCTGCCCAAAGCTTCGATTATAAACTCCAGTAATAATAGCAACAAACAAGAATCCTCCATGCTCTGTGGTGTCGGGGAGACTGAAACCACAGAACTGGGATTCTTGACTCCCTTACCTTATCTCCATAAAAGAGGTTTGAATTACAATATTTCATCCAAGCAAAACCATCAGCATAGCTGCCAGCGATCACTGGGAAGCCTAGACAATTGAGCTTCCTCACCTCCAGCATGGAGGGGAAGGGAAGAAGAGAAGAGAATCGGAAAAGAACAAGCTTCTGCTTTCTATGTCGGCCTGAGCCATCTGGGTTGTCAGACCCAGGAGTCCCCCATGCCCAGGAGTCCCAGGTAAACAGCAGGAGTCAGGGTCATGCCTGTGTCTCAGAGAAGCAGCACCTTGTCAGAGAAAAAGACAGTGCTGCCCAGTGGACACACCTAAATTTGTGGTTTTGCTCCTTCCTTCATGGTGTATGAATTAGACGAGTGACATAACCTCTCTGCAAATAGGAAGAACTGCCTTCTACCCACCTGTTGGTGTTAGAATGACTGTAAGTACCAATCCAGTGTCTGGGGCACATTAGGTGTCCAAGTGGCGAGTAGTAGCTGTTCTTAGTATTTAATCTAACAACCTTCTGACCCAAAGACCACCAGGTTTATAGAGTCACCTAACTAGAAGAAAACTGCAAGAAGTCAGCTAACATAACTATGAAGAGAAAAAGGTCTGAAAAGAAATGCATTAAAGTTTTAATGATGATTATTTCTAGGTGATGGGATTGTGGGGATATTTTAGTTTTATTCTTTATACTCTTTATTGTTCAAATCTTCAGTAATAAATGTTAGTTTTTATTATCTAAAATTTTAAAAACATTGTTTAAAAGTTATCAATTCCGGTTTCCTGGCTCCAGTCAGATTTGTAAGCCATCCAAAACCAGAGTCGTCCAACCTGTTGCTACAGCCGTGAGGGTGGACTTGACCGTACACCTGCAGGGAATTCCCTCTTGTTCTGCACCAAGCAACTTGAATGGAGTTAAAATCCAAAGGGTTTCCAGCCCATCATGATCTTGCTAAACTATTTAAGACAGAGCTTTAACCATTGAGAATTATGTCACCCAATCTCTTTTTGCCTTTAGCTGCCAAGAAGCCTTGAACAAATTTAATGCTCAGTTACATTGATAATTAGCTCAGGTTTTGGCATAATTATTTATCTTCCCTTCTCTGTTCTTTTTTTAATTTTTAAAATAATTTTATTTAGAAAGTCAAAAATAATGGGGTGACATTGATCAATAAGAGTACATAGGTTTCATCTGACCAGGCAGTGGTACAGTGGATAGAGCGTTGGACTGGGATGCAGAGAATGCAGGTTCAAAACCCCGAGGTCACCAGCTTGAGCACGGGCTCACCAGCTTGACTGCGGGGTCGCTGGCTAGAACATGGGATCATAGACATTGCCCCATAGTCACTGGCTTGAGCCCAAAGGTCGCTGGCTTGAAGCCCAAGGTCACTGGCTTGAGCCCAAGGTCACTGGCTTGAGCAAGGGGTCACTTGCTCTGCTGTAGCCCCCTCCCCCATAAAGGCACATATGAGAAAGCAATCAATGAACAACAAAGGTGCTGCATCAAAGAATTTGCTTCTCATCTCTCTCATTTCCTGTTTGTCTGTCCCTACCTGTCCCTCTTTCTGACTCTGTCACTGTCCAAAAAAAAAAAGTAAATAGGTTTCAGGTAAACATTTCTATAGCATTTGAACTATTGACTGTGTTGTGTACCGTCTCTATGGTTTAAATTTCTCTTTTTCTTATTCATCCAATCTATTGTACATGTATCTTTTGTTGTAAACTATCTCAAGAATCCTTTGAAAATTGGCTACAAATCAAAAAGTATAAACAAAACAAATGAAATTTTACCTGAGCTTTTAAAAAGAGCTCAGGTAAAATTTATATTATTAAACATCTTGAACAGTAAGTATCAGTTTAAGAAAAGGCAAGAAAGAAGGGAAAAACGAATAAACAAAGAAAGATAAATGTAAAACTCTCAATATAATGGAAGAAATAAGTCAAATATAGTAATAACCACAATAAGTGCAAATGGATTAAATGTACGTAACTAAATACCAGAGATTATCAGATTAGAATTTTTAAAGTATCTAGCTATAAGCTGTCTTCCACAGGTACACATAGACCAAACCACACAGAAAGTTAGAAGTAAAGAGTGGCAAAACATATACCAGGAATTACTAACCAAAATTACTAATAGTGTCAGAGTATCAGCAGCAGATATAAATAGTGATCTTGAAAAATTCAAATGAACTTACTAGGGAAGCAATGTAGGCTTTCTGAGCAATATTGAGTACTCATGTGAGTACTGCAGTAGTCATGCATATAAAGTGATTAGTCAACTCAGTGTATTATTTTCTCCATTAACTTTAAACTGCCTCAGAGCCATTGCAGCTTAAGCCAGTAGTTGGGTCAAACTGGTGTGGGGTTGTGCTGGGCAAGTTTGGCATCAGGAGAGAGGGTCTAAGGAGTTGAGGATATTAGTAGGCCATGTTTATAAAAATGGGCCATAAATTTGCTGATGGGTAATGAGAAAAACAAGGACATGTGAAAAGGTGATAAATAAAACAAAATAGTAAACATATAAAAATAAATAAACAAGAAGGTGAGATTGATTGGAGAAGAAATACTAGAAAAAGTTGGCTGAAAGATGAAACTGGTGGTGGCGTCATATGACAATTGAAATTGAGACTCGAAAAGTGGTGATGACAGGTCTAGGGTATGGCCATTTTAAAGTAGCTGAAGAAGGTGGGAGAACAGATCACTGGAAGTTAGGAGGTCAAGGAACTCAGAAACCAGGGACATTAAGGTCACCAAGAATGATGACAGAAGTACATGTGAAAGGGAAGAGGGTGAGCTCAGTGCTCTAGTGTTCAGTAAGTGAGTAATGGCGAGGTTGATGATGGCAACAAAATGAGAGAAGGGTTATATAGCATGAGGGATTGAGCATCCAAAGAGCTGTCATTTCCAAAGGATAAGGAAGAAGAAGGGTATGAAGGTAGCAGGAGGGAGCAAGGAAGCCAACTCCCCCATCTTTAGGCTCTGGGATGTGTGGACCACGGCAGAAAAAGCCAACCCCACTTTTGAGTGCAAAGGGGGAAACCACATCCTCGAGGCCAAGTAGGTTTCATTTAAAGAACCAAGATGAACAGCATGTTTAATAACGATAAGGATTTAAAGGAGTTCCAGAAAGACTGGTGGAAAAGGCAGACATTGGATCAGATAATAATAATTGGGGCAGATATTAAGAATAGCACTAACCTTTTTTATGGTCTCTCTACCACTAGGATAGAAACTTTATGAGAGAGATCTTTGTCTGTTTTGTTCATTGATGTATCCTGAGGACGAGAACAGTGCCTGGAACATTATAGATGCTCAATAGGTATCTGTTGAATGAATAATGGTAGCTAATAATTATTGAGCATTAATGTGCCCAGACACTGCTAAGTGCTTTATGGTATTATTTTTAACACCCCATTTTATAGATGAGGACGTTTAGGCATAAAAAAGGATGAATAACCTGCCCAAGTTCATGAGGCTACCAAGCATTAAAGCTGAAGTTTGAAGACACTCTAGTTGTTATTTTGGCTCTAGGACCTCTATATTCTTAACCTCCAAATCACCCCACCTCCTTTACCCCAATTTCTCTGTGATTAGTGGACATGCAGAGCAATATCAAGATGAAAGCCCAGGTGATGGTAAATGACCAAATAGCAATGAGGTTAAAAGTTAAACAATAAATATTACTACTGATTTTAAAAGCTACTCTAAGAGGTAGTATAGGGCATTGGCTATCCCTAATGTCATAGACTTTTTCATCTCCCACTGTGACAGGCACTTTCTGCTGTCAGTTCCAGTCCTTTTCATTTCCTTCCTCCACATCATCACTCCCCACCCCTGCCGAAATCTCCCTTCTTTGTTATTTTTAGTTCCACCTGGCAGAACCTCAGCCTTTTCCACTAACGTTTTTCAAGGCAGTCAGGCGCATTGGAAGCAAGTTTCTAAGCATGTGATATTGACACATCCATCTTACAGCAGGACTTGGGATCACCAGGATGACTCACTGTCATGATTCCAACTACATACTCATTCTGGGAGCGCCCTTTGAAGTGCTGAGATTCTGCTGGTCATCTTATCAACAGCTCATCTTACTATGAAGTGAAAAACTAGCTGCACATTCCAACATGTCAGGAAAACCAAGAAAGAAAATGAGTATGTGTAACTGGGTAGAGGAAGCCTGGGATAATGTCACTGTTCCTGTGTTATGCCTCCATATCACATCCCTCCATGAGGTATGTGCTCCCCCCCCCTCCGGGGTCAGGGCACAGGGAGGAGGTCGATAAGCATCTGGTAAACTGAACTGAAGGTCAGTACCCACAGTATATTGGTGCTATTTTATCCACTAAGACTCTTTGATTGCATGCAACCGAAACACCTCTAACATATGCCAGAGGAGTTTAAAAGAAGGATATAGTGGTCCTACAGGATTAAAGGGAGAATGGAGGAACCAGTCTAAAAAACAGGCTAGACTCAATCAAGAAGCTCCAAGAAACAAGGAAATAAACACCACCACAACGGTCACAAAAGTCTAGTCAGCATACATCACCCAGATGGGATGACATTCCTAATGTTTCCACTCTCTGTCCTTCTTCTCAAAACTCATTCCATAGAGGGAGCATCTGATTGGCCTAACTTGGGTCACAAATGTCCAGGTTATGCACTCTATCCACGGACTGTATCATACAGGGAAGAAATTATCCCCCCAAAGGAGATTAGGGTGTTGTTTGGAAGGAGGCATGGATACTAGGCGTTCTAACACAACAAATACCCACAATTCCCAATTCCTCCAGGGATATTTAAGAAGATATGAAATCTTATCTCCTCTCCTGCCGTACTTTCAGAGTCAGTCCTGGCTTGGTCTAAATAGAAAGATATCTTTTAGGACCAGGCGAGGCATGCTTTGACATGATTGTCAATGTTGAACAGTATTTCTTTGGAAGGTACTCCTAAAATTGCTGTCACATAAATGTTCCTTGATATACCAAGTTACCCTTCGTACAATTTTATTTGCTGCTGTGGTTTAGCGTTCTTTTTCCTTAAATCTTTAAAAATAAAATTCCTGACTTGCTACTGATTTAGATTTTTATGGAACTTTTTAGGTTTTTTTCCCATTGAGAGGGAAGACTCTCAATGAAAAGTGCTATAATTTCAGTTCTAGACAGCCTGTATCTTGGGATAAAATATATTTGAATGAAATACTATGAGTGAAACCTTCATATATAGGTATGTTCCCTTGATAAAATGTGCATCTGTGGCAGTTATTATATTCTTAACTATCCTTTTTATTTCTCTATTTAGTTATTATTTCTAAAGTATTTTTTACTGCATAATCTCATTTTATTTCTCAAATGAGGTGAGAAAAGGTATTTTGTCCCCATTTGATTCAAGTAGAAACTGATTCATCAAAAGAATGTGATCTACCCAAGGTCACATAGCTAGTTAGTCATAATACAGTCCAAGAATCAAGATATCTTCACGTCTGGGCATTTGATTATTGAAGCAAGGGATCTCAAATTGATGCCAGTACCACACTTACATCTTTGGGGAGCATTGTCTTAGACCCCATACTTTAAAGGGACTTACTTTGGTCCTTGTAATAATCCCATGAGCCAAAGAGAAGTGGCCACCCAGAGCCTATGCTCTTCCTTCTAGACCACAGTCTGGGACCCAGAGTTTTCTGTCAAATGTCTTCAAGGGTAGACGTTACCCTTGCTATGGGCACCACTAAGCCAGAGGGGCAGCCAAGGGGTGGCCATTTTGGATGTATGGGGTTGGCCAGAGCTAGGACTTGTAGGCTAGAGTATCCACATGGGTGTGCAAGGCCCTTGCTAATGCAGAATGGAGCTGGGGGTGGAAAGAGAAGGACTTGGGGCCAGGAGCCAGCTCTCCCTCTGCTGCCCCATTTCTGTAAGGAACTCCAAGGTGTCCAGAACTCTGACTTCACACCTGGCATCCAGATAATTAAGAAGGCATATCTTTTCACTGTAGGTAGACAGAACATAGTTCCTTTCACAGCTAGTAAGCTTGATTTGTACTTTTTCAGTATTTAGGCTATGATGCATGGGCCTCCATTTGTATTGTTGCCCCAGGCTCTTTAAATGTGGGCAGTGGGCTTGCAATATGCCAACATGCTTTGGCTAACGTTCTGGGGTTCTTTGTTTTGTTTTGTTTTAACATCTTGAATTAGTTTCCAACATTAACAACTGAGAGATTTCCTATAAGAATAAAGATTTCTGGTTTGTCTTTTTAACAAAACACAGATAGTCATGTCATTCAGGGCCCGCCTACCTGGATTGCAGAAAGGGTCTGAGTCTGAGTGGCGACCGCCTGCTCCAGAAAGAACAGATGTTTTCTCAGCGGCCACAGTTCCCACCTGTCTCCCTTCACTCATTTTGGCCACCTCTCTGGCCCCTGGGGGCATTTGAGTGGTCACCCCTGATTTAAGCCCTTCATCAGGTATGTCTTTTCAATAAAAAAAAAGAAAACACATTATGCTAACACATTTAATACATTTTTACCCCTTCTCTCCAACTTCCTCTAAGAAAACTGTCCCTTTTATTTTTTTTCATTAGCTATAAGTGTTATTCCCTCAATTTTCATTTGGATGAATGCTTATAATTTTGGCATCCTGTTCCCTAACTTCTGAGTCTTAGGGAATCATTCAAACAAACAACAGCTAGGAATTTCAAGAGAGCGGTCTCTCAGCAGGGTTCACCCTTCACCACCAGGCCATGCGAACTAGATACCGAATGGACCGGATTTTCTCACTTTGACCCCAGCAAGGGAGGGAGATTTTTGATAACTGACAAAGAGCTTTTGTTCAGGTTTGCGTCAGGATAAATCAGCTTGTCCCCCTGCCTGGCCCCTCACTCTTCTAGGCTCATCTTCCCTGTCGGCCCCTAGAAGAGCCAGCCCCCTACTCTCCCTCCCTTGTGTATAGGGGCCACAGTGGCTTCGGGTCTCCAACATTCTACCCCCTCCTCCACCCCGCCTCTCAGTCTGGAAAACAGCTTTGCACATTAACCTCCAGGGACATTCACTAGGTTTCCAGCGGGGTCCCCAGCCCCACAGGCTGCCAAAACAGGCTCTTTACACTCCATAGATGGGAGAGAAAAATCTGCTTGTTCGGTTGCAACTGTCAAGCAAAGGACGTGCTGAGCTCAGATAGAAATAGCAGCAGGGTCAGGGCAGGGCAAGGCCCCAGCATTTCATTAGCTCCGCCGGCTAAGGGTGATTAAATGCACACAGTGGCCCATGAATGGGGCCATGGAGGGCAGCCACACAGCACAGCACAGAAAAAATCATTCTTTGGCCGCTGTCAGCTAGCTGAATGGGACTTAATTATTGGGATAATGAGAACTGATTTTTATTGTTTTAATTTTGGGGAAGGGGTGAGAAAGGAGGGACTTTTTTCCCTCACCAGGGTGGAAGGATGCTAAACCAAGGCCTCCAACTGGGCCCCGCATCCTCCAGGCCGCTGTGGGCTAAGCCTCCTGCGTTTGCTGTTTGCTTTTTTTCACGGATGCAATAAGAAAGGGTGTCAGGCTTGTCTTCTGCGTCAATGTTTCTTTTAGGCCCTGTAATCCTGGCAGAATGTGTCCTTGTAAGAGCATGTCTGTGCTGGCATCTGTCCCCGGCAGCTGTACCAAAGTGACACAGACAGAGAATCCACTAGGCGGATCTGTTCTCAGCCCTTCCAAGGGCTTCCAGGTCATATGCGACTCTTGTCTTGTTCCTTTGTTTTGTCTTAATCCAAGATCTAGAAGAATCCAACAAGCTGCTTGGGTCAGACATAGGAGAACTCTGAGTTCCTTGCACTCTTTCTGAGGTTCAGGACCCTAGAGTTTCCCTGCAGACCACACTACAACAGTGTGGGGTCAGCAGAACTCTTTTTTTTTTTTAATTTTATTCATTTTTTTAGAGAGGAGACACAGAGTGAGAGAGAGAGAGAGAGAGAGAGAGAGAAAGGGGGGAGGAGCTGGAAGCTTCAACTCCCATATGTGCCTTGACCGAACCAGTGCAGGGTTTTGAACTGGCGACCTCAGTGTTCCCAGGTCGACGCTTTATCCACTGCGCCACCACAGGTCAGGCCAGCAGAACTCTTTAAAAGCCAGAAATCCTTGACAATTGAGCTAAGTTCTGACCCCATGAGCCATGAAAGTCATTAATCCATCTCCCCCCATTCAGCTGGATTCACTTGCTGCCCTCCCAAGATCTGACTCAAATAGAAATGAGAGGGTATTTCATCCTCCAACTTGACCACTCATTTCTCTGTATAACATTATTAACTAGATGGTCAAACAATGAGTATTTGTAAATTTGGGTTTAACATGGTTCTAGGATCCATGGAAATACATAATGACACACTCCCCCAAAGAAGTCAGCTCGATGGGCCTGAAATAATCAAAACATAAGGGGGGTCCTAAGTGAATGTGAAACTCTGGCTCACCTGGAGGAGGGAGAGAGGGTGGCTTTAGGAGCCCTAAGGGAAGTTTTATGAAGCTGATGGAGGCTGGCGAGGGCGCCAAGATTAAGTAGGTCAACCAAAAGCAAGGGGTTAAATTAGATGCTAGGTTTGAGAGAAGGAAATGAACATTATTGGAATGAAGAATCCATGTGAGGAATAAGATTTAAGATTTCAGTTGCAGAGTTAGGCCAAGTGACGTAGAGTAGTGATAATCAGAGCATGCTTTTTATTTTTTTCTTCCTAACCCCATCTTTGGCCATAAAAAGTGGTGGTGGTTGCTTTTGTTTTGTTCCCCCCCCCCCCACTTCCCAAGTGCTTAGAAGCGAAAGGCAGAAAGGAAGGAGGCGTGCCACCTTCAGGGAGCACAGAGACAGGCTCTCGCTGATGTCTCAGGGTTTCTAGATTTAGGCCCAAGACCAGTGCTGACCCCTTCGCAGGGACTGACCAGACGTGGCCCCTGGGGAGTTCCACAGATCCTTACCTTGCCCCATTCAGTTTCGCCTCTTCTTTTCTTGAAGACTTGACAGAATATAGTTAAGTTCTTCAAATCTGGCAACTGGGTTCTTTGCAACAAGGAATAGATGGCTAAGGAGAAAGAGCTGTAATAGGTTAATGGCCTACCTGGCTCCTTTCCAAGTAGAAAAGACGTCCTCCTTTCCAGAAGCCACATCCTCTATGCACAGTCTTGATAGAACGTGTTTGCCCGTCTGAATTAATTAACCATGCCTGTCAACAGTGGAAATGGCCCTCTTTGGCTGAAACAGTAGCTACAGCCCTTCTGATTAAAGAATCCTTTGCTTTGGAAACCCACGTAGGTCAGAGGGGAAAGTTGAGTCTGGATGGCATGCAGTATTCTGAGGGTGTGTTTTCTTATCCCTGAAACCCATTCTGTGTTTTTGTGTCACCCAACAAAGTTATGCCTGTTGCCAAGCTATGTTGTCAGTGCAATCTTTGTGGTCTTCCTTAGGCCTAACACCATTAATTTTGAAAAAGAGAGAGAGCTGGCAAAGTGGAATTTGTAATAATAACTCTTAGTAGTTAAACCTTTTGTTCCGAAATCCCCACGCACTTAAACGTAGCTGAAGTGCTCACTCGGCAGCATGAATTTCCCTCTCCACATGGCAGTCCGTGGCATCTTCCTCAAAAACAAACCTAAAACCCTCTCTCCCCTTAGACCTCCATTGGTTCTCTATTGTCTATAGAAATAGTCTCCAAACTTTTTCCTGTTGAACCTTCTAAGAGGAAACAATTTTTGAATATGTACTCCTAACATACGTATATTTATTTTTACATTATACACATGTATTACTTTGTTAATACATTATGTACATTATATAGTAAATGTACAATTAAAATTTTTAAAGGCTGAAATAAAGATGAAGTAAGCAATAGGTTCAAATATCTTGCTTGTTATGATGGCTTCTTCATGCTCTCAGTAACTAATCAGAAAGCAACAAGTACTTTGGACAAAGTTCATTGTAAATGATGGTGGGTGTAAATCCAAATGTCTAATAGTTCTCTTGGGATTTTCTGATTGTTTTGGCTTGACTTCCTGTCATATCTGAAAGTTTGGTCATTGTTTTCAACTAGTTTATAGCTAAAGAGAACTTGTTCTAAGAGAAGGGTCAATGCTACTTTTCTCACAAGTTGTCTATTCTTATGCTAATATTATCTTTGATCTGTTGTTTCAATTCAAAAATATGTTTAGTCTTCTTGTCCATTTTTGTGTATGTTAGGTTAAACTAGATAATATTCATAATCTAATGAACCAAGAGAATGTAAACTGCAGTCAGTGATTCATTTTGTTAAAAAGTCTGGGGAAGAGTGAGGACTAAGGCCACCATGGTTGACCCCGGGCACTGTGCAATCCCTAACTTTGCTGTAGGAGCTTCATTTCATGACCCACCATGACTTGTAGCCATATGCCATGGATGGAGGGAGGACCCCATTATCAATATGTATATTAAATCTTATAAAGCCAAATGTCTTAGATAAAAATAAAGTTAAAATTCAAATAATCTCTGCCTGAATCCTAACAGATCATCTTATGTAACTCTGGGATGCCCATCTCCTTTGGTATTTGGAGACCAAATGTCTACAGGATTATTTCAAACACATTAGCATTGAGTTAGAGGGACCTTCTCTGTCCAACCTCAGCCCCTCTTTCCAGCTTCATCTCCCATTGTTTCCTGTCATACACCATTGAGACTTCCCATTGCCTCCTAAACATGAAATATTCTTTAATAACTCCCTTTTACCTACTGTTCCAGCCAACTGGAATGCCTTTCTCCTGTTCTCTGCTGGGCTAGATCCTGCTCAACTTAAAGTTAAATTGGGACCCAAGTTAAATCTTTGAAAGACTCAATCTCCTTAAACCAGAGATCAGCAAACTTTTTCTGTAAGAGGCCAGATAGAAAATATTTTCAGTTTTGCAAGCCATACTGTTTCTGTCCCAACTACTTAATTCTGCCATTGTAGGGCACAGTCATAGACAGGACGTACACCAACCAATGAACATGGCTATGTTCCAACAAAAATTTCTTTACAGAAATAGGTGGTAGACTGAGTTGCCTCTAGGGCCATAGTTTGCCAACCGCTGTCCTAGAGAGCTTGTTACTCTTCTACTGTCTCCCTCCTAGTTTTCTCTCTATTTAAAAACACACCTTCCTGTAAGGACTGAGTTCTTTGAAGTTAAGGACTTTCCTTCTTAGTTCTTAGCTAGAAGTCTGGGACCTAGAAGCCATTCGTTAAAAATATAGTATTGATCAAACATTATCATAATGTTCTTGATGGGAAAATAGAGAAAAATCATTTTACTGGGTATAAGGTTGAATGGCTGACTTCTAAGAGTTATCCCAAATAAAAAATTATGTAATAAGAATCCTAATAATGAGATTGATGGGTTTGCCGTGAGTTGGTATTGGGCTTGCTAACGTGGTGGTGAGTGTCCCGCAGTCATGTCCTCCTCACCTTGTTCCGGCCCCATAGCTTCAACAGAGCCTGGGCAATCACTTCATTTCCTACCACAGAGCCACTGGGAAGGCTAAAACCTTCATGTGTTGCTTTATGATTTTCGAAGCAAGTAGCACAATTCCCATTTTGTAGATGAGGCAAGTGAAATGACTTGCTCAGAGCTGGGTGGGACTTGGACTCTGGTTTACTAATTCCCCCAAGTAGGCTCTCTCTTATTATACCAACAGCCCTGCAGAGAATTAGACAAAAATGGCACAACGCAAAATTTAGTCAAAGAAGAAATTAATCATATTTGAAAGTCCAAGGAGAACTTAGGACAGTATAGGTGAGAATTGTAAATGTATTTTGTGGAGTTGGCCCGGTGAAAGTATAGACACCCTGCCAACTTTGCATAAAATACATAAATCTCAAAATCAGTTTAACTGACCTTCATTGATCTTGGAAACATAGAAACTGAAATGAGCGCTTGGCTTGAATGAAAAGATTCACACCAAGCCTGCATCTCCGCTACTCTTGTAAAATATTTCATGAACCCAGGGTTGAAGACCTCACTGTTCTGTTTGACTGTGAAGGCCGCCTACGCGTACTTGCTGCCAGGGGAAGGTTAATACTGACTCAGAAGCAAGGGGACCACTGGCTGAATCACCACCACTTACTACACTCCTCTGCTCTGTATTCCTTGGAAGCCTCTTGCCTCAGTTTGGGCTTGAACCAACCCACTTAGAAGGAGAGAGCAATTTTACAGCCCCGCATGGAGGGACTCCAAGCCAATCGTATCTATTTCCAAACGATCTGACGCAGCGAGTGGATCATGTTTCCTTTGGAGGCTTGGCTGAGGACAGTTGGATTGGCAACACTGGACCAGAGTGAATAAAAAAGGCTGTCAAGAAAAATCTCGAATGGTCCCTAAGGACCATTAGTCCTAGGCTCTAGGACTAATGAAATGCTCAGGTCAGGGGTGGGGTGCTTTCTGGGGAGACTGAAAGAAAAAAAAAGGATGAGGTGACCATGTGTGAAATTCAAACGCATCAACACTGATTTGGGAAAGTCAGGCTGATTGGCACATGCCCAGGACCTTTCTGAGAGCAGGCACCAAGCCTAAAAAAATTCACAAACTCTACCTCTTATTTTAATTCTTACCTTTAATCAGACTTTTTGTTGGAATTTTTAATGATTGGTTCCCTGACCACTTTCCACACCCACCCTCCTGCCCACCCCTGCCAAAGGAGGCAGGGATTCTGAATATATTTGCAAAGACCCACAGACCTCTGTGTTCAATTATTCTGGTTTTAAGGAATAGCAATTCGGGAGTTCCAAAAACGGGATGTGGAAAGAACAGAGAAGTCAGGTTTCGTGCAAGGTCCTTGGACAGAAGCAGGTACCTGCCCTAGGTTGCCAGGATGGCAGGGGAGCTGGTGCTTCACAGACCCCGGGGAGGGCTAAGCTGAGTCCTGGAATCAACTCCTGACCCAGGGGAGTCTCTGTTCACACGGACACAGGGAAGATCTTTGCGCGCCAGTTTCCATGGGCACGTATCTGCTTCATTGTTCTCCGCTTTGGTTGTGCAAAAATATCTTCCAAGGCAAAGATAAAGTGACAAAGTTGGGCACTTTGAGGCTATTCCTTGAGCAAGAGGAGGTATGTTCCTCTGGCTGTCCACTTGGCAATAGATATTGTCATACTCCTTCTTTTCCACCCAAATATTTTGGCCACTGTAGTCTATTTTTTTGGTTTTGTTTTTTTTTTTTAAACAGAAAACAATTTAAAAGGACAACAATCACTTCCCTTTGCTTCCTGCTCTTCACAGTGAGCTGGCGAGTTTCAGGCACTGCTGTGTGCCAGGCATTTATTTTCAGAATGGAACAAAACTGCCCTTGCCCTCACGTCTTCGCAGTCTCACAGGACAGGCGATCAGTACTAGAAGTCCCCAGGGCAGAAACAGTGTGGAGACTCAGGGTCAGGAGCCGCTCTACAGAAACTTCACCAAAGACCAGATGTGAGAAAGGGAGAGGCCGTGGCTGCCAAGGGGACCCTGCCCATCATTCATCCCTCCACACATTGATTCACCAAACATGTATTGCCTGCTTGTTGTCTGCCAGGAACAAGGGGCTTGGGCTTCAAGGATGCCCAGGACGTGGAACACAGGGTAGAGGCAGGAGAGAGGCGGTGGTGGGTAAGAAAGTGGGAAATGACTTAGGCCAGATTGGCCAGGGCTCTCTGTGCCAAGCTGAGGAGTGAGAACTTTGTTCTGTAGGCGATGAGGAGCCTGCAAAGGTCTTTATGCAGGTGGTGGCGCAGACCCCCCACCCCCACACACTCATTATTTTCCACCCCAGCCCTGACACATTTCTCTCATGGCACTTACTACAACTTAGAAGTGTTTGTTCACTTATCTGTTGTTTTGTGCTTTTTTTCCTGTCTGGTTCCCCACCTGGGATGTGAGCCCATGAGGACAGTGGCCCTATGGTCATATTCACTGTTGCATGCCCAGTTCTGGGCACACAGTGGGCCCTCAGCAAATATTTACTGAGTCAGACCTGTGTTTAGGCAGTGGTCTGCTGTTTGTAGTGTGGAAGGTGGAAGGAGATCCCAGCCTGGGGTGGGGGTGGGGTCCAGCAGCAGGGACCTGGGTGGTGAAGAGCCTGCTTGGGGCACTGGTGGCACAGAGGGAAGGGAGGGAGACTTAAAGGATCCATCGGGTTTAACGCTGACAGACCTTGATGAGGGAGAGGGAAGGGTCAGGGGTGACTCTGAGGTTCCCATTGGGATGTCTAAGTGGCGGGTGATGTCACTGACTGAGAGAAAGGATCGGGGAGGAACCTGAGGAGGGCCTGTCGTGGGAAGCCAGAGAGCGTAGATAATGAGATCAGTTTTGGACATGTGTGATTTGAGACAACTGGAGAAGGTCCAACTGAAGATGCTCAACAGACAGTTGGAAATATATGTGGGCAATTCAGGGGATGGCGGGGGCTGAGGTCACAGATTTTTGGTGATAAATGAAGCCAGCAGAGAGTAAGGCTGCTCAAGGAGCGCCGAGTTTGAAGAGAAAACAGCGGCTCAAACCTGGAGGAAACCAGTCTAACAGGAGGGTAGAGAAGAGGAGCTGGGAGGGAAACAGAAGGCAAGGTCTAAGGTTCTTAACCTTTTTTGAGGTACCGAACCCACCAGTTTCATATGCACATTCACCGAACCCTTCTTTAGTGATAAATAAAATATGATTTTTTTTCCCCAAATTCAAAACATAGGTCTATGGTTTTTTTACTGGTGCACAAAATGAGCCGTGCATGAGCATCACCTTGCTCAAAGAACAAAACCAACAAAGTGCATGAACTCACAACAAATTACGGTATTACTTTATTCTGGCCTCCGCGGCAGATGCTTCTCTGAACCCCTGAGACCGACTCATCGAACCCCTAGGGTTCGATAGAACCCAGGTTAAGAACCACTGGTCTAAGAGGTCGGAGAAATATGGGCCCCACCTAGGACAGAGCAATGGGAGTAGGAGCTATCACTTTGGGTGACTTAACTCTGCCCATTGCTTACCATGTTGATGGTGAGGGGAGTTCATAGCAATTCCGGGTCACTGAGAACAGAAACACATCTGTGTAATTTAGTTTATCAGGAGTTTCTCCTAACAGACCCTGAGGGTTGGGATGGGGGTGGGTTGCAGATTTAGGCAGGCACTGAATGGAGTGCCTGTTGGAAGATGTCTTCAGCTTGGAAACATCTTTTGGGTGGACAGCTACAACTCAGATACCAGCACATCCTCCGACCACGATGGCTCTTGTGGACAAGATAGTCGCTTCATAAATGGCCCCCACTTTGGGGTCCGGGTTCAGGTTCCAGTCAGTTATAGCATGCAGCAGGTGGCTCCAGTTCTCTAAGGGGAGCTGTCTTCCTCTGGGAGCTGGCTCACACAACAGTGCCGATCATGACCACTCTTTGGCATTCCCGGCCACCTCCAATCCCATTTCTGTAGGGACCTCATTCTGCCTTCCACCTAGCCACCTTGCCTGCTAGTAAAGGCCAGTGAATTCCACACTTATTTTAGACACTGGAAATGTTGTGGAAATGGGATGGAAACTTAAAGAGAACCCAGGACACATATAGACCAAAGTGGAGAAGCTCTGGCTACAGCGACTGTGCCAGGGTCCAAGAGTCCTGCTCACTCAGTCCTGCAGCATCAGGGCCTGTGCTCTGAGCCTGCGAGACAGAAGAAACAGCAGTGGTCACAGAGTCTGGGGGCCCTAGATTCCTTAGTTCAGTCCTGTCCCCTCTCTCTGTTGTATTTAGGTCCCTCCTGACTCTGAACTCCTCTGTGAGAGCATCTGCAGCTCACAAATCTCCACTCTCTTTTCCTGAGCATTTTCCTCCCCAGGAAAAGAATAGGCCAGGCTGGGACAGAGTGTTGGGATACCCTGACACAGAGCTCCATCACCCAGACTTTCAGGCCCTTTTTATGAATGGAGTCATTTCGTCTCTTTGAGTTGACCAGAGCTTCCCTGGAAAAAGGATGTCTGGGAAAGGGAGTCCAGACACGGGTTTATAACCAGCACACACACACACACACACACACACACACACACACACACACACACACACTGAATTTAAGGAACCCTGTCATGGAGGCCTCAACGGTTTCCTCTTAGGGTAAGTGACAGACTGAAGAAAGGGAGAAGCTTTCTAAAGTTTGCATTGCGCAGTCTCATAGTTTGTATGTGTGTGTTGTGTGTGTGCATGTGTGTTGCTCCATCTCTTTCTAGAAGACTGATATGCTGGGGCTGGGACTCCCTCACCCCTCTCTCAACTCCCTCTGGCGCTGGCTGAACCCAGTTCACCACCCTTCCTGGGCGTCCTGCTCCTGCCCTGTGACTTGCTCACCCTGTGCCCAGGCCCGGCCCTGCTGCATACTTCTGCTCAGCTCATGCGTCATGGCTATTCATCTTGTTTAGCGCTGGCTCAGCTGCAGATGCTGTAAATATGGTAATTTTAGACTCCCTGATTGCAAAGGGTTGCAGGGCAGGGAGGAGAAGTTTGGTTTACTCTGTTGGAGCTGGTTCCGAGCTGGTTCTGTCACTCTCAGTGCGTTCTTCTTCTCCAGGGCCCCTCTCTTTGTGTTTAGTCCTGACTCCTGAGTCTGGGTGGAGTGAGAGGGACAGAGGACATGTGTCTGGGCTCTTGGCCCTGGAGACTTGCGGGTTAGCATGGAGCACCATGGCCCAGAGGCCAGTAATGCAGCCAGTGACGCATGGGTGGGGGTCTGACCCTGCCAACACAATGTAAGGGCAGGCGGGGGGCCTGGGGATTAGCTCCCCACCCAGGGCCATGTTCCATGACACACTGGGGACGAAGTGGGGGCCACCAGAGGCCTCTGACCCCTCCAGAGCTCTCTCATTTTTTTTGTTCTTTCCCTCCTGACCTTCCCCATGGGGAGCTGTCAGTCCCAAGGGCCTTAGGCAGAGCCCCCAGGGTTGTCAGCTAATCCCTCCTCTCACCCCCCTGGTGCTTAAAGGCATAATTTGCATTTGATTAAAGCACCCCTGAACAGTTGGTGGATTCACATCTCCAGGGAGTGACTGCCAGGCTGACATTTAGGCCCAGGGAGCCAGGGTGGGGACTGAGAGAGTTTTGAGCCCAGAGCTGTGTCTGGCTCTTCAAAAGCCTCCAGATACAGCGATCCGGCTTAGGCTATGGAATCATAATTCCAAGGCTCTGAGTGGCAGTTGGAAGAGTCCCAATGTTTGAGCCACTGTATGCATACTAGAATGAGACTCAGATTTCTCTGAGCCTTAACCCCACTCCCTCTGACCATGAGAAGTGACTTGGGCCAAATCACAGGGCCAGGTGACCATAGCATCGTTAGTCCATATCTGGTTGTTTGTCCTTGCCCTGGACACATCTTTATAGAAGGTTTTAGAAGAAAGAAGGAAGGGTCTGACAAGTATTCCTTTGTTACTGATTCCATCACTGCTATCCCTGCTGATGATGTTGAGCTGACGTCTGCTCTCCTCTGGTTATAAATGGAAACTCTCCATCTATGAGGCAGCCGGCAAAAGTGCTGTCATCTCTGACGGTTGCCTAATAACTCTTTATGGCTGCAAGCTGTTCTGCTGTCCACCAACATGTTTCACTGGTGGGGTAGGACCTGGAAGAAGGATTAGGAGGTCTCTGCAGGGTGGCATGGAACGCGTGGGACTTGGACATCTTCTGAGGGTACAGCCTGGAGAGGTGATCTCAGCTCATTGACAGGCACTGCTCCCTTCCTAGGTCTGGGCAGCAGAGGGCTCCTTCCGGGCAGTGCGGAGTCCGGCTGCCACGTGCTGCATTTGTTTACTTCTCCTCCTGGAAATACAGATACAGGGTATCTTCCTAACTTCAAAGCATGGGTTCCCCCCAGGACTTTTAAGGTGTGTGTTTCCCACAGACTAATTGTACATCAGTTACAGGGCAGGGGGCGGGGGTTACATGATTATTCTTGGAATCTTCCATGTTAAAGATGCATGGCAGGCACCGGTTTGGACTAACTCGGCATGTGGTCTAAAGAACCTTAGCGGTCGGTGTATTGCTGACCATCCCATCACACAAGCCGGAACCATAGTTTATAAAACCTTCCCTGGGAGAGGCATGCCCCAGTCAGCTTTGAAAAAATTCCTGGGCCTCATGAGCAAGCAGCATGCTGACTGTTGGGATGTAAATGGAGTCAGAGTGCTTGGAAGCAGTTCGTTATTTTCGTGGATTAATAATTCCCCCCCTGATAGGCTGATAGGATGGGATGAGAGCAGAAAAGCAAATCCTGGAGGAAAGGAGAGAGGGTGTTATGGGAAGGGGGAGGGGGATGTACTGGGGAACACGGGGGAGGGGAGGATATATTCGGGGAGGACACTAGAATCTATGTAAACACAATAAATTAATAAAAAATAATAATAATAATCCCCCCCCTGAAAAATCTGCCAAGTACACCCTTCTCTCCCATTTGGTGTGGGATCCCATAGCAACCAGTGCCGGTGGGTCAGAACTTTGGAAGCTTTGCTGCCGCCAACCCATCAGCAACGCTAGTTGTGGCCTGTGTTCTAGAGAGGCCAGTGGAGGTCAGACGGGGAATATAATTTCATGCTTTCTGGAAAGAATTGAAAATAAAAGCACATTAACAAGAGAAGGATTTGCTTCCAAATTTTTCAAGACTTGTTAAGGAGAGGGCCTTTTAGAGGCTCATGCCTTGTCCCTCAACTGTATGAGACCAGAGAGCACATTTACCACCCCGGGGTACTGAGAGAGAGCCTGGCGTTTAGTAAGCACTCCATCGTTCTTTTGGTTTTATACGCTCTCCTCTGCTTAGGCTGCTTCTCGGGGTCCTTTGCTGTCTGGACCCCATCTCCCACCCCTCACTACCACCTCCTTCCCAAGAAGTGCCTGTCTCTGGCCTCCTCTCACTGCTGGATGAGGGTCACATGCTTCTATCTGGCCGGCTCACAATGGTTCTGTCCCTGGTTTATCTCTGCGCAGAAGGAAAACACCTCTGGCTCAAGGGCTTTCTCTCCCACTTATTTATAAGCCCTCAGCACCTAGCACAGTGTGTGGTAGGCAATAAGGGCTGGGTTTAGACTGGGACATCCTTAATAGTAACAATGGCTCTGCTTTGTTAAGCATTTCCCACATACAAGGCCTTGGGGACTTCTCCTGACTGGACAAATCTGGGTAACAAACAAGTGAGTATTCCACTTAAGTTCTGTTTGTTTTTTTTTAATGAGGTAGGAAAGTGAGGGTCAGAGGATGTTCACTTGCCCTGAAACTGTAGGTAGGGAACGGCAGAACTATGAACTGAACTCAGGTTTGTCCATACTGGAACTGGAACTTGAGCTCAGAAGGGCTCTGTTACCCTTGTCATAGAGACAGGACTGTGTCTTTCCCCAAGACAGGGCTGCAAATTGGCAACCTGAGGCCCACAGATGTGTTTTGTTTGGCCCACACAGTGTTTTTTAAAAATCAGGAAATTTTACATCATCGTCTACATTTCTGGCTTCTCTGGAAAACCTGGGAGATCCAGTAACCCCGGCTCTCACCACGGCAATGCCAGGCCGCTGCTGAGAGGCAGCTGTCCCTCCTTCCCCCGTGTCCCTCCCAGAGAATGTCCGCATCAGCTGTGTAGCTCAGGGTTTCTCCTCCAGCGTGCTGGCACTCAGGGTAGGTCAATTGTGGTTACATAGGACTATCCTACACACTGTAGAATGTTTAACAACCCTGCACTGAATTAGTACCACCTTTCCTCAATCATTTTAACAATCAAAAACACTCCCAAACTCCTTCCCAAAGCCCTTGGTGAGAGGTGTCACACTATCCCCTCTTGAGAATCCTGGGAAGGTAACCCCGAGTGTCACCAGTGCTGGCACACAGTAGGGCCTTAGGCCAATAGAGTGGACCCAGAACAAAACACCCATAACTGACTGCATGGTTCCACATATTAAAAGTTCCCATGAGCGCCTGACCAGGCGATGGTGCAGTGGATAGAGAGTCCGACTGGGATGCGGAGGACCCAGATTCGAGACCCCGAGCTTGCCAGCTTGAGCGCGGGCCCATCTGGCTTGACCAAAAGCTCGCCAGCTTGGACCCAAGGTCACTGGCCCCAGCAAGGGGTTGCTCGGTCTGCTAAAGGCCCGCGGTCAAGGCACATGTGAGAAAGCAATCAATGAACAACTATGGTGTCCCAACGGCAACGAAAAACTAATGATTGATGTTTCTCACCTCTCTCTGTTCCCGTCTGTCTGTCCCTATCTATCCCTCTCTCTGACTCTCTCTCTCTCTCTGTCCCTGTAAAAAAAAAAAAAAAAAAGTTCCCATGAGTATGGAGACAGAGAAATGAAGTCATCATAGTATTTTTAAAAATTAATTATCTGGAGCAAATTTAAGCACATTCCCCTAAACACCTGTCCCATTCTGGGAGGGAAAAATTAGTAATAACATGTTCCCGTTGCAGCATTTCCATCCTGCAAGCCTTGGTTCCCACTATAATATTAATTGGATATGGTTTTCTTTGCTTCTAGTCCTTACATGTAACGAGAGTTACTGTACAGCTGTCACCCAGATGCCACACAGGACAGGTTGCATTTAAAGGGACAAGAAGAAGAACTCAACCAAATGGTGCTTTTCCACTGGAGAAATGTTGCTCATAATATTTTTGCTTTTTGTTCTAGTTATAAAAATACTATATATGGTTACAGTAGAAATTTTAGACTATAGTGAAGTACTAACAATCACTCATAATTTCACCACCTGACGATAATCACTGTTTATACTTGTGTATATTTCCTTTCAGTCATTTTTCCCCTCTATGCACATATTAGTGTTTGCTGTTGTTGCCAAAGTTGTTTGGCTTTTAGCAAAATTGGGATTACAAAGTTGCTTATAAAGTTTTCCTTTGCCAACGCAGGGCTGTTCCTATAGTCAGTTTAACCAATGCCCTTTTGTTGAACGTAGAATTGCTTCCCAGTTTTTGCTATTATTAACAGTACAGCGATCAACTTTCTTATTTATTCATAAGCCCTTTTGAGTCACTCTGATTTTCTCTATGGGAAGTGTGACATGGTTGCCCTCACAGGAAGAAACCATCCCTGTGCCAGTATTGGAGACAGTGTCGGCTCTGGATCTAGAAAAGATGGGTGGAGTAAAGGGTAGATTGGGTTCTGGTAAGGAATGTCCTGGCAGGGAAGAGCCCACATTGTTAAACTTGCACCTCATAGTGTGGCCAAAGCAAGGTCGTCATCAGCCCGGAGTGAGGAGAGAAAAGGGGACGTGGAATTGGGGACTTGGGTTTTAGTTTTCACCGAGGGAAGCAAACAACAGCTTAACCGAAGGAGGAAAATTGTTTGACAACATCGAGAGCCCAGCCGAGGTCACACCATGGAATTTATAATAAAGGCTATTGGCACAGACATGCAATTCTCTCCAGTAAGGCTGAGAGACGGCAGCCGAGGGGAGGTGCGGGGATGGGGGGAGACTAGGATTATCTCAGGTTTGAGAAATGGCCTGACACATCCAGCCGGAGTTTAGAGGGGCTGGTGAGAGCCTCATGAAATTTTTTCCAAAACAGTAAGCATAACACCAAGGTAAAATTAGTCTTTGCAACCTAGCAAACATCTTAAAAATTTGCCTACTAAAACGGCTTTACAGACCTGTACAGCCTGAGCTGGACACGGACCCTGCGCTGCTCCTATGATATAATAACAACAATGATCAGTTTCTATGGCACGTCACCATTTACAAAGAGCTTTATCCACTATATTACCCTAGTCTTTTGGGGCGGGTGTTATTGCATGTACTCCCCACACACACTTTGAGAAGAGAGCGATGAGGCTCAGAGAGAGACTAGTCTAAACACAAACAGGTGGCAGCAGTGGAGTCAGGCTTCCGACTGGCATGAAGGGCAGAGGTGTGATTGTTAATCTGTTCTCTTGTGACCACCTCTTCTATCCTTGAGACACAACTTTTGCTGGAAAACAATATATACTACATCTCTGACCTTGACTTGCTTAGCAAGAGGAATCACCCAGGTGAGCCAGCTCTCCCCATGTCTAGAGAGCAGCCCGGTGTTCACCTACCAGACTGGCCCCTCTCTGTGCCTCGAACAGACCATGCGCATTGCGACCACACCGTCCTTACCTTTGCATCTGGAATCTTCTCTTCCAGAGGTTGCCGTGGCTCCTTCCCTACACTAACCTCTTCAAGTCTTTGCGCTAATGTCACCTTCCCAAAGCTGCCTTTCTGACGACCTTACCTTAAATTGTGCCCTTCCCACCGCCTAGCCCCGACTGTTGACACATCCTGTCTTCCTTCCCTGCCTTATTTTTCTCCACAGCATGGATTACCTTTCTGATATACTATGCATTCTAGTCATTTTCTTGTTTGCTGTTTGTTTTCTCTACTAGAATATAGGCGTGATGAGCGCAAGATTTCTGTCTGTTTTGTTCCCTGCTGTTTCCCCATGCCTGGAACATACAGGGTGCTCGGTAAGTAATCGAATGAACAGCAGGTAGAGATATTGGAATCAGTGGGAAATCCTTACTAGCACTACACAGTGCCTGAGATTCCATACGTATTGGGTTTTCTTTCCCTCCTTCCCTTCTCCTATGTTGAATATTATCTGCTCAGCACAGCCATCTTTTAAAATTAAAATACCGCCTGACCTGTGGTGGTGCAGTGGATGGAGTGTCAACCTGGGAACACT
Source organism: Rhynchonycteris naso (assembly GCA_037038555.1). NCBI lineage: Eukaryota > Metazoa > Chordata > Mammalia > Chiroptera > Emballonuridae > Rhynchonycteris > Rhynchonycteris naso. The sequence goes on along the minus strand of CM072999.1, from coordinate 31,445,680 downwards.
GAGGTCGCCAGTTCAAAACCCTGCACTGGTCCAGTCAAGGCACATATGGGAGTTGATGCTTCTAGCTCCTCCCCCCTTTCTCTCTTTCTCTCTCTCTCTCACTCTGTGTCTTCTCTCTAAAATGAATAAAAAAAAAAATAAATAAAATAAATTTAAAATTAAAATACTTCTGGTAAAGATAACAACATTAAGCCCTCACATCCAGCCCATAAAGCAGATACTGCAGGAGAAGATAACCCACACTGGCCCTCCCGTGGGCGAATCACAGCCCGGCCCAGCCAGGGTCTCCCTGTCCATTTAATGAGGGATGAGGGGAAGTGTGGTCTCGGAGGGTGGTTACAGCATTGCCTCTGATCCCACACAGGTGAGCATCAGGGTGGGGGAAACAGGATACAGGCCTGGGGGACCTAGGTGGGGTGAGGCTCCCTCTCTTCCCCCTGCTGGAGGTGCCGTCTCCCGTGTGGCGGGGGGTGGGGGTGGGGGGGGGATGTGGGTCTATGCTCACTGACCTGTGTAGGGAGGAAAAGGTCTTTCTCAACCCTCTCAGGGTCCCTGGCTGGGTCTGAAAATTAAACTCATGTACACAGATTAGCAGCAAAAAAGCATGTGCATTTATTTAATATAAGTTTTCTGTGACACGGGAACCTTCCTGAGGAAATGAAACCCCAAAGAGACAGTTTGATCTGAGTGTCTTTGTACTGGGTTTGATGACGAGTGAGCTGTTGTGGAGGAAATGAGAATTTAAGGAACGTGAGGGAGGCATTGTCAGCTGTGGGAAGCGCAGCAAGGTCTACTGGTGAGGGTTCTTCTTGGCATCCCTTTGTCTTTGGAGATAAGCTATACCTCTGGGTGTAAGAAGGGCACCTCTCACCTGAGGGCTTTATGACGTATTTCAGGGGAGAAGCCTGGAGGTGGATGGTCAAAGTGACCTTCCTGCTTCTGCTGTGTCTTCAGACTCTCAAAATACTGAATGCGCCAAGGTGCCATATTTCAGGGTAGAGTGTCCGAAACATATCACCTGCTGTGGGGGTGCAGAGGGTCCCTTCTCTTCAATGGGGCACTGCTGACTTGCTCACTTGCACACTCATGCCTTCATCCTGACATTCACTTATTCCTTGGAGGTGTCCTGAATGTTCACAATGATTCTGGCACCTGGAAAAGCTCTGGTGAATAGAACAGACACAGGCGTGTGGCTCCCAGTGGAGTAAGGGGGACAGACCTCCAATGTGCATGTGCACCCAGACCCACCCAACCTTTTCCATCCACCCTGAGTTTTTCATTGTGCCCCGAGGAAGACATATCCTTTCCTGCCTCTCACCCCCATTCCTGCCGTTCTCAGGAGCCCTCACATCTCTAGCAAAGCCATTCCTCCTTCCACTGTGTTCCGAAAACCTACTTCGTTTTCATGCCTCCGCCCAGAGCCCTCCCACCTCTTCCAGGAAGCCCCTCCTGACCACCAGCAAGCATCTTCTGTTCTTTTCCACACCCCACTCCAACCTCTCCTTGAAGGTTTTCTATAAACTTTCTTGTGTGCAGGGCATTATCTCGACAAACATGACTGAGCTGTTGCACCATTCTAGATTGTAAACCCTTTAAAGACAAGAACTAGGGATTAAAATTCCTTTTATCCTGCACAGACTTACTACCATACCATGCACCTGGAGCCCCTTAAATCACTGCCGATTCAATCAACTTCCCAGGGCAAGTCCTAGAGAGGCTGCCCATGACGGGGCTGCTAGCAGAGGCAGTCAGGATCCCACATGGACCTGCCCCCCTTTGGGTCTGGTCCCTAGAAACAACTCCAGTGGCCTTGAAGAATTAATATTGCTGTCAGAAAGGCTGCCCTTCAAAGGGTCCTGATAGCTCTTGTTATATGCAAAGTGAAAAAGGTAAGGGGACTGGTCTCTGCATTTCCTGCCTTTCAATTGAGTGAGGACAGACAGATGATTTATTGGGCATTTCCTAGCCTCTCCTTCACCATAGGAAACCAGCCTGAAAAAAAAAGGTGCAAATTTTAAAAAGATGTGTGGCTGCTTTGGGGGGTAAGGAGGGGAGAATTCCTGTGTGCTATTAAAGTGAAAAAAGAAAACTCTGGTACCAGCAGGAACTCTGATCTAGAGGCACGCTAACCATAAATTTCCACCACCCTCTGAGAGCTCAAAGCACTGTTCTGGTGCCGGAGGGAATGGGGTGGGGGAGCGTGCTTCTGAAGTGCCGTGGCTCAGCTTCGTTTCTAGGTGATCAAGCTTGGCTGGAGGGTGGTGGCGGTGTGCCCTCTGACATCAGCCATCACCACCTAGGAGCAGGGGATGTAGGGACCTTCATAACCTTTCAAGTGTTGGTTTCATGTTGGAAACAGTTAAATATCTCCACCCCACCCCTTCTTCCCCTGAGAGAGAAAGAAAGAAAGAGAGAGAGAGAGAGAAAGAAAGAGAGAGAGAAAGCAAGCCATGGAAAGGGGCCAAGAACTGGGGCTCAGCAGATGGAAAAGCTGGACCGACAAGAAGGTTCTGCTTCCCCTCTGCTCTGCGGTGGGAGCCGGACTCGTTTCCTAGAGCTGCTCTAACAAGGCTCCGCATACTGGTGCTTAACGGCAGAAATGCATTGCTTCTTAGTTCTGGAGGCTAGAAGTCTGAGACCGAGATGTCAGCAGGGCTGTGCTGCCCGACTGCTCCAGGGAAGAACCCTTCCTTGCTCTTCTAGCTTCTGCTGGTTGTTGTAATCCTAGGCATTCCTTGGCTTGTAGACGCATCACCTCAGCCTCTGTCTCTATTCACATGGTCTTCTTCTCTATGTCTTCTCCCTCTGTCTGTCTGTCTCTGTGTCTTTTCTCTTCTCATAGGGACACCAATCATATTGGAATAAGGGTCCTCCTCTTAACTTAAATCTCAGGTACATCTGCAAAGACCCTATTTCCAAAGAAGGTCATATCCACAGGTAAGAACTTCACCATATCTTGTTGGGACACAATTCAGCCCACAAGAGGAGTCAAATGTTTGTTGTCTATGGCCACATTGGGAAAACTTAGGTTACTTAACCTACAACTGTGTATGTGTATGTATCTGTGATTTGCATTTATATAGTGTCATATATACACACACAAATACCTAAACATGTGTTATATATACACACACACATATGCACACAAGGTATTTATATATAAATACACTATATATATTTAAATACTTATAATAGGTATTTACTGGTCTTGACCAGTGGCTCAGTGGATAGAGAGTCGGTCTGGCATATGGACATCCTGGTTTCGATTCTGGTCAGGGCCCACAGGAGAAGTGACCATCTCCTTCACCCCGCCCTCTCTTTCCCTCTTCTTTCCCTCTTCCCCTCCTGTAGCCAGTGGCTCAACTGATTCAAGCATGGCCCTGGGCACTGAGGATAGGTCCATTGGAGCACATCAACCTCAGGCGCTAAGAATAGCTCTGTACTCGAGCATCACCCCCAGATGGGTTGCTGGGTGAATCCCAGTTGGGGCGCATGCAGGGGTCTGCCTCACTATCTCTCCTCCTCTCACCTAAGAAAAATAGGTATTTACTTATATATACATATAATATAATATGATTTGTATTTATACAATGTATTTATATAATATGTATGACACTATAGAGATGACATATAAGTACAAATGACAAGCATTTGTGATTTGTATGATACAAATTACACATAATATATATGACACTAGTATATACATATAAATGTGTACACATATATACATAAACATATATGACACTAATATATATATATATATAACACTGTATGAATACAAATCATAAAAGCAGTTCCGAGTAATGCCCTAATTGTAGTAATCTAAAGTATAAGACCACAGAGCTGCTCTTCATGCTTTTCCTGTGGTTTTCTCACTAAAGAGATAGTGGGAAAGTCTGTCTATGTCACAGACGCTTGCCCAGGTGGGCTCTGAAGAAGACTCAAGCCTGCGGGACGGATGGAGGCGCTGGGTATCCCCAGAGCCACGGGGCAGCGACTCTGCAGGCCACGTAGGGGGCCTTCCGTGCCTTGTGTCAGAGGAGAAAAGCCGGGCCCAGGGACATGCAGGGGACTGTCCAAGTCCACATGGGCACGCAGTTCTAGAAGGGGAAGCGTGTCCCCGCATACCTAACAGCGCCCCCCCAACTCACACCACTTCCTTCTGCACCTCCTCCTTGCCCCACTTTTCTGACTAATCTTCAGATATTTCACTTGAATTTCTTCCACTGAGAATGCCCAAATGTTATAGGTGGTCACAAAAATAGCACTATTTTCCCTTCAAGTGAGCTGAAAAATTATTTTCATGGAGGTCTGACTGCATGCCAAGCCTAAAGTACTTTGTGTTCAGTTGTTCTGGGGTTGGTGAGATGAAGGGGGGAAAAAACCTTTCTTTTTTAATTTTATAAAGGTTTCTTTTCTTCATTTTCTCAAAATTCAAATTGACCAAAAGTTTCATCTGGACACAGGGGCCTGCCTGGGATGTCTTTCAATAATGAGTCGGAGGCTCAGGTCTCTCAGGAGCTGCCTCCCTCCTAAGCCTCCTTGGAAGTGACCTTCAGAAGCCTGGAAATGGCTGCTACCCTCACCAGCACTCCTGTGCTCCTGCAGCCACCCCGGAGCACCGCGCTGCTCCCTCCTCTCTGCAAGGCTGCCGGCTTCCCTCCTGAAATCCCTCAGGTCTCCTTCCCTCTCCATCTCCTGCTTGCTGGGACCATCCAGCAGGAAACAGGCAGATTCAGGAATGCTTTTAAATGGGGCTCTGAAGGCATTCTACTTGGAACCTTTGCCTGGGAATCTTGTGCCAGGACCCTCGCCAGTGCAGGACTGGCAAACAGACTGGCAGAGATGTTGTGCGGCCTCCTACATCTTCGTCGGCCATGCCCCACTTCCCTTCGCCCCGGCCTCCCCATTTGAGGAAACCCACGTCTGTACCCAAATAAAGCCCCAGCTCAGTGCGCAGTGCCCACTCCACAGCCTCTGACAGACAAGAAGCAGAGCTCAGGGTGACACTGCCTGGTTCAATACATTCTAGTTCAGAAAAAGGAACCCTAAACTGTAGGCTTCAAACTTCAGGAGACATCAGAATCCCTTGGGGGGCTTATTAAAAATGCAGATTTCCATTCCCACAGCTGAAGCTCTTATGGGGAATCTGCATTCTTGACGCGCTGAGAGGGTTGTGGGGCTCGTAGTCTAGGGGCAACCTTGGGGAAATATGGTGTAATTCTTGGTCAGGTGCGCTGACATGGGCTCTCTACCTCCTACATGGGGAAGTGCCTAGAAGGAAGTAAAGATCAGAAAGAGTGAGAGGGTATAGAGAGTGGCACAAACACCAACCAGGCAGGCATGGCTGTGGGCTGTGCCTGGGGAGGGGGGTTGAGGAAGGGCAGGCACTTCCATGCCTGACTGCTCAGGGACCAGCGCAGCAAGGCTCCACATGGAAACTGCTGGGACAGTGACTGGAGAGATGTTTCAATCTTCGGCTGCCAATGTGGGGGCTAGCAGAGCCTCCCTCTGGGTCTGGGTGGGCCATCAGGCCAGACAAGGAGCTGCTCCGACTGCCATAATTCTGCAGAGGGAGCTCCTTCAGCTGCTCTCCAGAGGCAGCACAGCCTGGTAAATAAACATCCTGACTTTGGAATCACCCTGCCTGGGTGATTGTTTCTTGTCTGGCCTCTCTGGGTAAACTTAAGCAAGTCACACACTCTCTCTGTGCGTCTGTTTCCTCTGGAAGAGGAGGACAACAGCACCCACCTCAGAGGGTTACTGGGAGGATTGAGTGAGCTAACACGTGCAGAGTACATAGCGCTAGTCCTGGACACAGCGAGGGCTGATGAGCATGAGCTGTCCTCTGTTCTGGCTGCTCGCATCTGCCTCACGGCCTATCTCCGGTCTTCTGCAGAGTTAGACCACAGGGCTAATGTGGATAGCCGTGAGTGTCCTTGTCTCGCTGTTCCCAGAAAGCATTGGGGTTTCCCTTTTGCTCCCACTGAATGCCCGCGACACCTGTAAGTGCCAGTTTGGCCTAGGTGTCCTCCTTCCTCTCCAAGTGACCCCACCTCATGGAACATTTACAGCCCTTCCGTGATACTGAAGGAACCGCTCAACAGATGGGGGCCAGACCTTTGCAACTGAAAACTCCAGTTTTGAATGCCAAGCCTCTGCCTGACGAAGGCTGCATGATCTACAAGGTGAGATAGGGAGTTCCAGGTTGGAATCAAAGGCTCCTGAGCAGATGGAGAAAGGAAACGCACATACGCAGAGGCCCGGACAGCACCCAATTAATCCCCCACGTCAGCCGAGAGGGGCTTTTGTGCTGGTTTCAGCCTCTGAGTGTTTTCTGCCTCGGTTTCCTCCTGCAGGGTGGAACCAGCACCCACAGGCGTGATGTGGCGTATGGTAAACCAACCCCTTTTACATGCTATACAGTATTAGGAACAATCATACTTGGATCTCTGTCCTAAATGGTCAGCTGTGAGAACCTCAGCAAAAAGAGTTGCTACAGCTTTATACATAAAAGACCCCGATTTTACAAAGTAGCCACATGTTCCCCACCAGCTTGTCATTGTCATCCCCTGGGGGCCCTCATCAACAGCTCGTACTCTGACCGTGAAACCAGTGTTGCTTTGTACTCATCCGGTGTGTGGCACAGACAGCTCAAGGCGAATACTCCTCAGTCAGAGGAGTGCAGAAAGACAACACAACACCTCTGCAAGACAGACCTGGAAACCTCTGGGCATGTTCCTGATGCAGATCGTTGTCTGAACCTGCAAACATGTGCCATGTGTCACCGCGGGGGAGGACCTTCCTCCCATGCTCCAGGGAAGGAGAAAGAGCCACAGTATGCCATGGTAACTGCCGAGCTCAGAGAGGACTTCCCGTTTGCCTTGGCGGAGGAGAAAAGTCCTTTCTCTCCCTCTCCCCCCACCCTCCAGGCCTCCAGGCCTTCCAGCCCCAAGGCTGAGGGGGCAGGGCCCCCTCCCTTCGTTGACCCCCACACTGTGACTGCAAAGTTCAGTGAAAAGCCCCATCCCGGACCGGCCAGGCTGGGTGTGCAGGGAGCTGCTTTCTCCCCAGTGCACACTCACGCTTCCCTTCCAGATCAGCCCGGCGGGCTGCCCGGTGATACTCCTAAACTGGCTCCCCCCAGCCCTTTCTTTCTCTCTTCTTCTTCTAAGTCTAGAGCCCAGTTATTTACCCAAAGAAAACAAGGAAGTGACAAGGTAACCGAGTACACATGTTGTGAAAATATGCAGGCCGAGGCCGAAGAAAAGAAAACATTCTTCCATAAGTAGCTGCCTTGTTCATTCATTTTTTCCTCCAGATTAGAACCAGCCATTTCTTGTGCTCCTTCAAGCACCTTCTGTGGTTTCCTGACAGCTGCCTTCAAGGGGTGAGATTTGGCTTGAAAAATGGGCCATCGGTCATGCGCCCGAGGGGGGAGGGCAGACGCTGAAACTCCCAGATTGCTCAAATGCGCTGCTCCGTTTCTAGATGGGAGCTAAGGAGGGAGAGGTGGCGGGACAGATTGTATAAACTCTGAGGCGTCACCTGATTTTCCATAAGAAATGACAGCTCGGTAATGAACAGTCCTTGGATGTGCTTTCTTACCTCCCCTGAAATTGGTTTCCAATCCCTGGCAAGCTCATGCGCTATAGCCTTGAGGAGCAGCCACAGGCCGGGTCTCGGCAATTAAAAATAATATTGGCCCTGATAGAGAACTCTGGGGTACCCCCCCACACACATACACACCCTTTTCATTGTGTGCCAAAAATCACTTTCCCAACCTGTTTCAGAACAGCTGGCTGCATCCGAGGAGCGGGTTCCAGCCCTGCATACCCTGGGTGGACTGAGGAGGAGCCGCGTTATTAATAGTGTTTGTCCCACCTGGTGTTTGGGGACAGAAGAGGGGTAAACTGTGTCTTTTGGGGAAGTTTGAGGCCCAGTTTTTCTCCCCTGGATCCTTTAAGGCTCGTGGCTGACAGGGAATAACAGAGCAAGGCAGCAGAGAGGCCCGCTGCAGCCAGGATCACTCGGCACAACCCCTCACGCTTCTCATTTTTCCTCCCTTGGCATTCCCGGCCTCCTTTTCGGCCTGTGGGTGTTGGTCCACAGCTTGGCCAGGCTCCCTTCAGGAGGGGTCACACCGCAGAGGCCTGGACTGTCCCTGTTAGCATTGCTGTGGTACTTTCTGTTAACAGGCGGCCTCTGGCGCTGGGCAGCTGGTCCCAGCATGGGACGGGCATGTGAGAAGGAGTGTAAAGTGGCTCTCTTTCCCAGAGTGAGGCTGGTACCCTGAGGGGGGAGCTCCAGTTGAAGGAGCATCCCCATCCCTTACTTACATTCATGGAGTTTGTCAGCGACCCCCTCTCCCAACACCCAGTACCCTTCACCTCAGGATGGGTGAAAATCTGCTGTGTCCTCACATGGCTTGCCACTGTCACAAGGCACCTTCCTCAGAGCCCAGGAGAGGGCTGGATTTCTGCCCTGGAATGGTCTTTATTTGGTTGGGATAAAACCGAAGTGGAAAGCCCTGAGATCGAGGTAGATTATGGGTCTGAGGATAAGATTTGGCCTCCAAGTAGATGCCTCTTCTTGAGAGGGCTGGTGGGCAAAAGGCACTTCCAATCAGAACCCAAGACCTAGTTGATCAAGGGAATCTCAAAGTGCCTGTGTTTGGGGTAGGGGCTGGGAAAGCCCAGCCATTCCCCCTAGTAAGCATCCTTAATATTGGCCACCAGGTTCCCACTGGGTGAACACAGCCTCTCCCACCCTGGGCTGGGCTCCAGCCTCTGGCCATAGGTGAAAGACTATTTCCGATAATTGTTTTCAGATGTTCTACATCCAGTGCAGGAAAACACAATAGTGACAGGAAAAATCCACTCCCCCCCGCTGTCCCCCCCAATACAAAGGTGGTCCCATCTCTCACCTCTCACTATGAGAAGGTCAGAGGACCCTTTTCTCATTCCAGTCCTTGATGTGGGTCCAAGGGAAGCAGTGCCTTTGAACTCTGCGACATCCACAGCAGGCCCAGCTGCGAGGGTGTGGACTAAGAGCCAGACCGGATGTACTGCCTTATCAGGGGCCAATCTCAGGCCCTCCTGTGAGGACCAAGCTGCTTCCAGCAAAAAGTGACTTAGAGCCATTTGTTCAGCTGAAGAGGCCCCTGGGCAGTTGAGATCCAAGTCTGTCCAGGCCAGGCCTTTCTGTTGGAGAGTTTCTGCACAGGTCCTTGTGAGCAAACCTCGCTGTGTTCTAGTCCCAGGCAAGTCTCTCCCTTGAGCTAGGCCCTTCCTTCACTGTCTCACCTCTCCATTTTGCCATCTCTAAATTGACTCTGAGCAGCAAATAATGGTGCAGAGAAATGATTGCTAAGATTTGGTGAAGAGCAGGGAATGAAGTCTGTTGACATTCAGTTTTAAGAACCAGCCTTTGGGCTTCTGTGATTGTTGCTGAAAGGTTTTTTCTCTGGGTTCTAGATGAGGCTCACCCTCAGAATCTACCTGCTCTTCAGACCTCTGACTTCCTTTACCTGGATCTGAGATTTGGAGCATTGAGGGGCTTTGATTGGTCATGGAATCCAACATCTCTAACGATACAGGATGTTCCAGTAAATGACCACCCTGGGGTTTGAATCCTTCCAGAATGGTACACACTACTTTGTAAAGACATCTGAGCCACTATTTGAATTTTTCCATCCTCAGGAAGTCCTTTCTTATATTGAGGTAGACTTTGCCACTCTGTGATTTTGATTCATTATCTCAGTTTTGCAATAATTTTTGAGAGCTGGACAGCAGTATGGCCAGGTTCCAATATCAGGCAGAGCGGACACATAAAAAATCCCGAACCCCTTCCCCTTGCTTCTCTCTACATCTTATGCCTGATCATTAACGTTTTGATTATGTATTGGACAGACTGACTCTTGGTTTCACTAACATAATTTCATGATGGACTTTTAACATTTTTGTGTCAATATTATCTGTTAAGATATTGCTGAGAAGATGCTATTTTTGGAGAATGTGCTCAGACAAAGCAACTGCTTCCTTGTGTGTCTCACTCCATCAGGGCGCCCCAGTGCAGCTGGGGCGTGTTTCTGGATCTCTTCTTTGTCCCATCCTTCCCCGGTACCACTGTGGCCAAAGCTGCTGTTACTGAGAAAGGTGTATCTGTTTGCATCCCTTGGGTATGTTAGGTGGAAAATTTGAGGACCGCTTTTCTAGAACCAGGTAGGTTTATTCCTTCTTTGTGGTGTCAACCCCTCACATTTCTCTGGTTTCTGTCACTCATCTCTCCTGGTTTCCCTAGATTATGCAGTTCCAGGACTCACTCTTGTGTACAGCCGATGAGAAACTAACTTTACATGGCTTCTTACTAGAATGTTAGCTCTCAGAGGGCAGGGAGTTTGTCTGTTTTCTTTGCTGCTCTGTCCTCAGAGTCTGTAATGATTGGTTGAGTGGCTGGCTGGTTCCCAAGATGCTGAAAATAACATCTTTATCTCTTACACTCTGTACTGAAAACCCAGAGAACAAACAAGAACATGAACCCGGTCCATTGGCCACAGAGTTGTCTTATTTAGCATACTTGTTAGATATTAAGGAAACAATATTAAGGCCAAATTTCAAATGGGAAGTAGGAAGCAAAGCCCAGCCATCCCCTCAAGCTTGAGTGTTCCTTGTCTCACATGCTCTGTTATGCCCGTTTCACTCATCATGTGACCTTGATCCATTTGTAGAAATTTCCTGCTCATAAAGCTCTGTGGGGTAACACCTGCTGTGCCAGATGAACCATGCTCTTCCACCACTGTTCATAGATAGTCTTGACATCATAGCCTACACCTCCCGAGCTGGGAGAAACTCCTGGTACCATGATAACTAGGAGAATGCTCTAGTCTCTCTTCTCTCTAACCTCTCATCCAACCCCACTACTGTAGCTACTATTTTTTATTATATCACTTCTCAGCTCTAAAGCCTACTAAGCCTTCTTATATTCCCCAAAATCAAGTCCCAACTTCTCTGCTTGGCCTCCAAGATTCTTCACCATCTGGCCCTGCCTTACCTGTCCTACCTAATTTCTCATTACCCTTCAATGAATGCTCCCTTCCACCGTCTATGGCCAGACCCTGTTGCTTATTGTCTCCCCTACGCCTTCCTTTTTCAATATGCTTGTTTTTGTTAATATCCCCAAGTAAGCTCATACTTCTGTTTTTTAAATTAAACAGACTTTCCTTTTAAGACCAGTTTTAGGTGTACAGCAGAATTGAGCAGGAAGTATGGAAGTTTCCTTTATACCCCCTATCCTTGCACATGCTTAATCTCCTATCAACATCCCCTCCCACGGTGGCATATTAGTTACAATCAATGACTCTACATTGACTCATCATTTTCACCCAAGGTCCATAGTTTACATTAGCGGTCACTCTTAGTGTTGTACATTCTATGGGTTTTGACAAATGTGTATTGACAGGTACCACCATTATAGTATCCTACAGAATAGTTTCACTGCCCCCACAATTCTCTTTTCGTTCCATACCTTCTTTTTTATAATTGTGTTTTCTATCCAATCATTGTCGATAGTGCAAGTTCTGCTTTCTTCACAAAGCCTTTGCTGATGGCTGTAATTCAGACCCATCTCTCCTGTCCCAGGACTCCTGCTGTATCCACCCTTGATTGTGCCATCACCATATTAGCTCTGTCTCTGTAACTACAGTAAGCATCTAGTACTTGGATTCCCTTTCTGCCTGGCTTATGGTACGAGTTACTTAAGCAGGGCCACCATATAGCATAGCTCTAAGAGCCTCATTCACTTATGAATGGGAACCCTGGAGTTACACAATGCCACATCCCTGTTCATAAGTCCTTGGTGATTGAATAAAACCCAATTTAGGACCTTAAAAAAATAATTATCCTTATCATAATTTAGTTCAATCTTTAGGTAATTACTGAATAGCTACTATGTGCTAACTAGCAATTGAATAAATGGTAATTCCCCTCTTATGAATTATCGTCATGTGACAGAAAAGCAAGTAAACTGATCAACATAATACAATGTGAGCAGTGCTAAGATATAAATATGTATGAAGAATATAGCACTTGATATGTAGCGCGTGAAGAATAAGCAGGAATTTGTCACGTAGGCGAGTGGGAGAAGGGCATCCCAGCAGGAAGGGACAGCATTGGAAAAGTGGAAGTACATGTCTTAGAGACTTGTAAGTGGTACAGTTTATTTCCCAATGATAACGTCAGAAGTCCAGCAATCAAATGATTGCCAGTTGCCCCAAGTAAACCTGTGCCAGATCTTGGTACAGTGAGATGGTATGTTCACTCTCAGTTACTGTTTCTGGGGTCAGAAACAAAAGAACAGAGCCCTCTTCTGCCTAGCCATCTCTTGCTCTTCTGAGGACTGGGTGGGATGGTGGGATAAGCCCAGAGCCTCAGTGTATTTTTTTACTTACACTGTGCTGTGTTGCTTTTGCACAGTCAGGTGTGTGATCCAGCAGTGGCAGTGGCCCCTCCAGGGCCCTCGTGGCACAGCCTCAGGAAGGGCCCGTTATCCACATGCTTTCTGCGGAAGCTGGCACTGTGCTAGCCTACCTCAAAAATGTCTTCCTCTTCCTCCTTTTCTTCTTCTTTTTCTGCCTCCTCTTCCTCTTCTTTCTCATTTTCTAATATTTTGAATATTAGAAATCTGGTTTAATCAGCTAAAAGCCAGTGTGGACAAACATAGAGCAGTTTCTGCCCCTTACCTGGCTTCCTTTCCCCAGCCCAATTGCTAGGTGGTCAGTCTTTGGCCGCCATGTTGGAGCTTAGATGTGACTGGGCTTCCACAGTGCATGGCCCAGCCCCAGTCCCAGGGTGTGAAAAGAGTGTTGAGGTCTGGCTGGATGAAAGGGCTGAGGCCAGTGTTGTGATTCTGGGCACCTCTAATTTCCCCTTTCTCTCTTCCCCTCGGCATCATCAGCAGGAGTTTGTCTGCGCCTTCTAGCGTTCGCCTTTGTTTCACCTGGGAAAGTCCCTGCAGGGAGAGCTAAGATCTCCCCGAGGAATGGGCTGAAGCCCTGACCTCTGTCACCTGAATTGTTTGGACGAAGAAGCCCCATAGGGGTTAGGAGGGTGATCAATTGGCAACTTGCAGAGTAAAGACCTCTCTCTCCCTCTCCTCCCTCTGCTTATTGTGCTTGGAAGGGCAACGGGGTCAGCGGCAGCAAACTGAAGGGCCGACCAGCCGTGCCTTGAAAGGGGCTCGTTTTGTGTTTCAGTAATGAGCACTCTCTCTCTCTCTCCTTGGATGCACTCAGATTTCATGAGTTACAGGGAACCTGTCAACTGCTGTTTTCATTGTATGGGGCTCACAGGGAACTTGGATATAGGGCAAGCTTGTTCAAAGAAAGCCGGGGAAAGAAAGTCATGAATAGATGCAATGTGCTGTCATATGCAGATCACAGCCCCAGTTGCTATGGGACTCCTCTGCCTGCACAGAGGGCGAAATGCTGAAGGTCCTGTATTGACGTGGCCGCTCCTTGGAGATGGGAATGCCACTGGTGACAGGGCACAGCCAGCAGCCACACAGCCATGGGCTCTCAGGTTTGCCACCAAGCTGGCCGACGGCAGCCTGAATCCCAGCAGCCTCCAGCCCCCACTAGCTGTTCAGCGGGGGCCCCTCACCTAGGAGCTGAAGGAACAGGCCAAGCAATCCTGGAAAAGTGCGAAGAGGCAGAGAGAAAGGAGTTCTCTTTCAGAACCGCCAGTCCTCTGCTCACAGAAGTCAACCGGTGGCCATGGTCGGAACTGGGCCCTGATGTTAAAGACAGGTTTCACCTTCTTTGTTTGCCATGGCCTCTGAGGACACTTGGCAGTAACATTCCTTTCCTGATGGGTTCGTTTTGTAATGGACATTGTTTTCTTTCCCCTGTTTACCTAAAGTGGTCCAGAGTAATAGGGCAGGCCCTGCCAACAAGAGGGAGGAATGAGTCTGCCCTGGTGGCCCCTGGGTCCCCAGACCCACGTCTCTCTGCAAGGCAGCTCCTTGTCCCCACCCCTGGGAACAGAAAGTAGCCAGAGGGCTGTCCTCCCTGGGGCAGGGACCAGAACAGTACCTGCAGGGGAACGTGAGAACGGGAGAGGACCCAGAGCTAACACCCTCTCCCAGTCTTCTGACTGTGGGTAAGAAGGTCTGTGATTGAACAAAGCCATGGGAAACTAGTCTTGCCACTTTGCACAGTACAGGCCAGGGTGGCCAAGGCCAGAAGCATCTGGAGGAGTTCATGGTGGACCTAAAAGAAACCCGGGGGAGGTACTGAGAAAAATATGTTTCCAACAACTGTTTACCAAACACCCTACTCTATTTAAAGGGCACAAGCATGTCCCTGGCATTGGGGAGTCTGAGTCTGGGGGCTGTGGCTAAACCGGGAGGGGAGGCCAGTACCCTTGGCAACCTGTTTTGGCCTCTGACCCTCTTGTTTTCACCCCTGTGCACATTTTTGCCACAGTAAAGTTTCTCCCTGTGAGAGTTACCAAGACAAATAATTAAGTCCAAACGCTTCAATTTGGTGAGAGGGTAACTTTTGCATATCATGGAAATATCATTTAAGATGTTTGGGCAGTGCACTAAGGGGAGCAGCTCGGGGCGTTCAGAGGCCTTGGGCGTGGGGGCCGAAGAGTCACACACACAGTAAGTCTCTTACTCCTTCATGATTGTGTTCACTTCCCAGTTTGCACTCACACGCATGTCATTTCTTCTCAACCTCAAGGAGCAGCAAGTTGCCCTAAATGGCTGGAGCACAGACAGGCAACCTTGTGGAGCATAGGACAGTGACCTCGTGAACTAAGGCTAGAGAACCAGGTTGAGGGTCCCTTGTGCCACAGCATTGGGTTTGACTCTGCGGAATAGAGAGTTTGGATGGTTAGTGGGCTCATTTTCGAGTGCTGCTGTAACACATGCCACAAATTTGGTGCCTTAAATAAATACAAATTCACTATCTTAGAGTGCTAGAGGTCTGATATGGGTCTCACTGGGCTAAGATCAGGGTATTGTTAAGGTGGTGTTCCTCTCCGGAAGCTCCAGGGGAGAATCCAATTTTCCCTTTTCTTGCTTCCAGAATCCACACACACTCCTTGGTTTGTGGTCCCTTACTCCTTCTGCAAAGCCAGCAGTGGAGAGTTGAGTCCTCACATCTCATCGCTTTGACCACCTCTTCTGCGTCCCTCTTCCATTCTAAAGGACCTTAATGATTACACTGGGCCCACCCAGATAATTCAGGACCGTATACCTATTTTAAGGCCAGCCAATTAGTGACCTTAATTCTCCTTTGCCTTGTAAGGAACACATTCATAGGTTACAGAGATTAAGACATGGGCATTCTTGAAGGGGCATTTTTCTGCCTACCAGATTTGGTAAGTAAGTCATTTGTTGGTGGTCAGTTATTAGTTATTTAGTTAGTTATTTGCTGTTTGTTTTTGAGATCCTCCCTCAAGTCCTCGCCCAAGAGCCAGATAATTAAGTTTGTTACAAGAAGAAAAAGGCAAGGGTGAACAGTCTCAAGGGAAGAAGGAGCTGCTGGAGGCAGACACAGGAAGCAAATGCTGATTTTATCCCATTACCTCTCAGAATAAATCTACAAAACACAGTCCCAAGGACTAGAAAACGTGCCATTCTGGGGAAGTGTGTTAGCCCTCCCACCCCCTGAGACCCCGGCGCATAGCTAGTTCATATTTCACACAAAAACTTGGTCTCAGGCCTGACCAGACGGTGGCGCAGTGGATAGAGTGTCGGACTAGGATGCGGAAGACCCAGGTTTGAGACCCGGAGCTCGCCAGCTTGAGCGTGGGCCCATCTGGCTTGAGCAAAAGCTCGTCAGCTTGGACCCAAGGTCGCTGGCTCCAGCAAGGGGTTGCTTGGTCTGCTGAAGGCCCGCGGTCAAGGCACATGTGAGAAAGCAATCAATGAACAACTATGGTGTTGCAACGGCAACGAAAAACTAATGATTGATGCTTCTCACCTCTCTCCGTTCCTGTCTGTCTGTCCCTATCTATCCATCTCTCTGACTCTCTCTCTGTCTCTGGAAAAATAAAATAAAATAAATAAAAAATAAAAAATAAAAACTTGGTCTCGGGCTCTTGGTTTCTGTCCCGCGTCCTCTGGTTTAGAAGCAGGGATATTTGTAATTTATTTTTAAATGCCTGGTCAACCTTTTACGATATTATCTCTAAGTCAAATGCACTAATGGGTTCTGCTAAGAGTCTAGTGGCCCCCTGGAGCTGCTCAACCCTACAGTGGGTTGTCTCTCTACCACATCATTGCCAACCCAGCCTAATGGACCCTCCCCATGACCTCCCAGACCTCACATCCTGCGAGCTGGACTGTCAGCACCTGCCCTGCGTCGTACCTTGTTGGAAGCTGAAGCTTGCTCTTCTGGTGCCCATCAGAACTTTGGAAATAAAATATAGGCATTGGTCACTTGCTCTTGAGCTGTCCCTGCAGCTAGGCAGTTCCTCAGCTGGACTGCTTAGAGAACTTCTTTTTATGCTCTGCCCAGAACCCAACTCCTTACCTCCCAGTTTCCTTGCCCTGACGTCCTGATTCCAATTAGCCACCAGATAACCTGTGGGGTGTTCCCCACTACCCACCTGCAAACTGTTACCTGGTCCACATATACTTGACCCACTGTTTATCCTGACCTCTCAGAGAGTCCTGGCTTCCATGGCCAACCTTCCAGTTGGTGTCTTTAAACTTGGTATCCCTTTACACCTGTAGACTTGACTTCACATCTCCAAACTGCCTGTTTTACACTAGCAGCAACATCACAGTGTAATAATAGCTAATGTTTGAGCTCTGACTGTGTGCCCAGCACTGTGCATATATTACCTCCTCTAATCCTTACAGTAACCGGAGGAAGAACTATGAAGAATGGGTACTAGTCCGTTTTGTAGGTGACACAGCACAGAGATATTGAATAGCTTATCCTAGGGCAGTGGTTCTTAACCTCTTTTGAGGTACCGAACCCACCAGTTTCATACGCTTATTCACCGAACCCTCTTTAGTGATAAATAAAATATTATTTTTTCCCCCAAATTCAAGACATAGGTATATGTTTTTTTACTGGTGCACAAAATGAGCCGTGCATGAACATCACCTTGCTCAAAGAACAAAACCAACAAAGTGCATGAACTCACAACAAATTACGGTATTACTTTATTCTGGCCTCCGCGGCAGAGGCTTCTCCGAACTCCTGAGAAGAACTCATTAAACCCCAGGTTAAGAACCACTGCCCTAGGGGATATACTTCGTATATGTGAAGTGAGTATTCAAATCTAGCTTGAGAGGCGCCTTCATGCCTTTCCTGAGGCTGGTCCCAGGGTGTAATCCCAGTTCTCCCTCTAAAAAGAACATGGCTGGTGATACCTCCTTAGTCTCCTACAGCTGAGCTCAGTGTCTTTGCTGATACCGTCACCAACACAGGCCATATGCCCCTCCTTTCTGGCTGTGTGCCGTGGACTCGCTTGCTTGGCTTTCTTCCTTTTCTTGTCGCACCTGGAGACGAGACTGTGTTCTTGCTGAGAGTCGGGTTCTTCCAAGGTGTGTTTCTCTCAGCAAGGGCTCTGTTCCCCACTTCATAAGAATCTGTCTCCTCCATGCTTCACTTTCAATATAGTTATTTCTAGAAATGAACTGTCTTAGAAGGACAGTGTGTTGTCCTTGCTTTTTCTGAAATCTGTCTTCTAGTCTTGGTCTGAATAGGCCTGGATGTAGACAGATGATCCTACAATCATTAATGATAATTACTAACAGTTACTGTTTATTGATTATTTGCTGTCTGCAGACACAGTGCTAAGCCCCTTGTTGATAGCATGGCTTAGCAACTTGTCCAATTTGAACCCAGGTCTCTCTGACAGCAGAGCCCACTCTCGGAGCCACTACATTAAAAGGTTCCTCTCTGCCTCCTCTCAGTTTGCCGGCCTAGAGCCTCCCCTACAGCACTGCCCACCCAAGCACAGCCACCCTCTCAGGATCTACCTTATTAGACGTTGCTTGGCCAACACCTCTGGTTCACAAGACCCCAGAGCCCATTGCCAGCACGCAATCATCTCTACCCAAGAACTCCCACATAGATAGCCTGGCTCTCGTGCCCTCAGAGGGTCTCCCATTGTGCACGTGTTACATCTCACTGCCTGCTTCGCTAGGTGGAAACTTGGTTGTAGGTTCACCAAGGTCTGCCCGTCTCCCTGAACTCCTCCTCCAGGTTCAGTAGAACAGATGCAAAATCTACCTTAGAGACATCACTCACTCCTGAGATTATTCTTGATTTGTAAGTCTTTTTTCAATCTATACCTAAAAAAGAATCAGCCCTTGCATAGACGACCTGACTGGCCACTGAGTGCCGAGTGCAGCTCTGCGGTGTTGCTGGTGAATGTCAGAGAGGGTCCTCAGGGGCCCACCCTCAGACCTTTCTCTCTTCTGTCTTTATTTACTTCCTACTTGATCTCATGCTGTCTTGTAGCTTTATATGGCATTTCTCAGCTAGCAACTCCCAAACTAAACCTCTGGCCTGGACCTCTTCCCTAAATTCCAGAATTGTATCGCTAGCTGCCTACTTGACATCTCCACTGGGTTATCTATTGACCATATTCAGATGAGCATTTCCAGTATCAAACTCCTCATGCTCCTCCCAGCATGCTCCTCTCTCAGTCTCCCAAGATCTAAGTAGGGTGATCCCATCCTTCCGATTGTTTATGCCAAGAGTCGTGGAGCCGTGCTTGCCTCCTTGGGGTTTCACAGCACACATCTCAGCCATCAGCACGTTCTGCTGGCAGCTCCTTGACAGTAACCCCCAACAGCCTGTTGCCACCTTGATTTCTGCTTCACTGCTCAAACCTACCATCATCTCTTGCCTATATTATTGCAAAAACCTTCACTTGGCCTCTGCTTCTAACCGCCCCCCCCCAGGTCCCCTTTCAATCTGTTCTCACTGCAGCCAGAGTGGGAGCTCAAAAACATAAACCAACTGTGTCACACCTCTACTCAGAGCTCTCCAGGGGCCTCCAGCCTCCCCCAGAGTAGAGGGCAGTGTCCTTACCATGGCCACAAGGCCCTGCCTGGCGCGGCCCCACACCTCTGACCCCTTGCTCCCTTTGCTGTAGGCACGTGGTCTCGTTGCTGCTCCTCCACTGCAGCGGGTGTGGTCCCCCCAGGACTCTTGTCCTTACTGACCCTTCTGCCTGGCATGGTTTGTCTCCTGTGTCCTGATGGCTACCTCCTCACTTCAGGTCTCCCAAAATACTACCTTATCAGAAAAGCCTTCCCTCATTGTTCTATATAAAAGGTGTACTTGTCACCCCCAAGCCCTCTCTGTCCCTGTTCTGATTTATTTTTCTTATGGCGCTTATTTTCACCCAACATAGTTGTGTTTGCTTTTATATCATCTACCCTCAACACACACACACACACACACACACACACACACACACTCAAATAAGAACCCAGGGTTTGTCTGCTTTCTCCAAAGTGGTATTCCCAACACTTAGAATAGTGCCTTCCATGTAGTGGGTGCTCCATAAATATTATTGAGTGAGCAAATGAATGAATAAAGTCTGACTTTTCCTCAGGGGTAGGTTCTAATCAATGGGAAAGTTGGGTGTGCCTACTGCTTTGTAGGACTTCAGGCTGGCTCAGCACTTGGGTCATTGCCATCAAGTGAGGTCCTGAAAAGCATAATGACCTTCCTAATTCTGTGTTGTGTGCTTGTTGCTGGCATATTGTCAAACACGTTGTTGCCCATGCAGCAGAATGTGATGATAGTTGTTGGACCTTGTTGCTAACGGAAGTGAAAGCAAAGAGCAAAACTGAATAATGGCAGCCTTCAAAGAGGTTCCAGAATATCCCAGCCCTCCTCATGTGTGACCTCAATGCTACATACACAATTGGTTAAAAACAAACAAGCAAAGCTTCATATCTGAGCCCGAGCTCCTGAATGTTTTTTTGATAACCTCTTCCCCTGAAGGATACATCAGTTTGTAGGGAAAGGGCCTTGATAATTAACTTCTGAGGACAAGTTGGAAGGAGTAGGTCATAGAATCATAAGGACCAAAATCCAAAAGAAAGTTCAAGGAGGGTGGTCTGGATTTAGTCACCATGCCTCAACCCATGTGTTCTCTAACACCTGGCAGATCGAGGGATGACAAGAGAAAGAAGGAAAGGAGTACGCACTTCCTCCAGCTAATGGATTTGTGTTTCATCCTACCTACCCCTCAGAAACTACTTGGGTATTCAGGGATCTGGGTTGTAGTGGCTCCCCTCCAACAAGACCACCCCCAATTTCCCTTTGGCACACATGGCCTCGCTTACTTTGAAAACGCAAGGGCATGAAAACAAGTCACTTCAGAGCCTCCCATGTGAGGAACCAATGCCTGATCTTCTGTTTCAAGATCTTTGCCACTTACTTCCAAACTGCCAGCTTCCCCTTTTCCCCCTTCCAACTAACCCACAGAAACACGGGCCGCACCAGAGGGACCTGGAAGAGCAACCTCCTGACTCAGCACTTGAGCTTCTCAGAAAATGAACCAAGGCAGCTCAGAGATTTATTTTATTCCTAGAGCACAAGGACTTCAGCAGGTCCCCTAGACCAAAGGTAGCGACACCAGCCAGGGCTCCTCTGTGCCCAAGGCCTGGGAGCCAGGCTGGGGCTCTGTGCTTGATTGAGGGTAGCCTTGCCAGAACTTGCAAATGCAGATAGAGAACAGCCATTCCAATTTGAATTTTCTAGTTTAAGTATGTTCCATAAAATACTTAGGACATACTCATGCTAAAAAATTATTCCTTATTTGTCTGAAATCCCAGTGGCATTAGGTGTGCTGTGTTTTATTGGGCAACCCTATTTGCACAGTTCAAACACACCAGCAACTTAGAAATCAGAGCAGCCACTTGCCCTACCCATCCTGAGGCCTCTGCTGGCCCCACCTTCCCAGGACAAAGCAGGGCCTGGGCTCCAGTATCCTCTCATTCCCCCTTTAGATTATGCCCTCTCCTCCTTCAGTCCCCACTGTGTTCTGGAAGGCAGTGGACATGGATGTCTCATGGACAGCTCTGGACATACTGGAAGCCATGTTCAGGAGGCCCCACTGTCCTGCCCCACATCCTCGCCTCCTGCTCACCAGCTGTGTCTAGCTGGAGTGTCGTGATTAGCACATGTCGGTGTCCCCAGGGTTCAAACCCCATCCCAGCCTTGTACTAGTTGTGTGACCTTGGAATACTTAGTGCCCCTCAGTTTCTGCCTGCAAACAGGAACCGTTGTCAAGATGAAACAAGTTAATACAGGGGAGGCACTTACCACAGTGACCAGCATGGGAAGACGTTGTTAGATGTCTATGTGGGTTTTGTCCGCCCCACATAGTGGAGACCAGCTTTGATATGTCTAAATATTTGAAAGTTATAAGTCAAGCTGACAAATTATTAAATATAACACGAACTATAACATATTCTCTCCTTGATGAATGTACCTTCCCGACATCCTAAAGGCCAAGATGAAATTTAGAATTGGTTGACTCCTTGGAGTTCCACACTAGACCTTGGTAAGTTAAGGAGAGCTAGCCCTGTCCTGGCTTCATACCCGGCTATGTCCAGCACTAGGCAGGGCCCTGAGAACACATGTGTGGGCACTCAACCCACATGTTTGCCAAGCTCCACATCCACACTCCAAAAAAGTCACCTCTTGGTTACACTTAAGGCCCACAGATACATGCATGTTAACACAGTCTACCCTTGTTGGCAGGATGGACTTAGGTCAGAGGCACGCGCCAACCTTCGGGTTAAGCTCAGGGAACAGGGTAGGGACCCCAGTACTTGGAGCAAGGTCTAGCAGTGTGACAGGTATAGGCTCTTGATCCCTTAGCCCATGGACACCTGCCCACGCTGCTGGGCTGCGGCTGAAAGGAGCCGGAGGAGACCCCCTAACAGAGGGGCCAGTGCCCAGTGGGAGTGAGGAGAGCCAGTGAAAATGGGCAGGAGGAGCTCCGGGGGTTTCCTAGAAGAGTTCTCAGGATGCCCAGACACCTCCGTGCCCTGGCTGGGTGTCTGCCCGACACCTTGTGCCTTAGGGTCATTCAGGTGTCACCGTCTCACACTCCTGACACAGTGGGGAGCTTGTTTTCCTCCTCTCACACTCCCTGACTCTAATCCCCACCAGCCTGTGCCACTTGGCTGGCCTCCTTGGCAGAAAGGTGACAAAAGAACCAGTCTCTGGAGAGTCGGATCCCGCAGTCCGAACCCGAAGGCTCCTTGGGACCACATGAGGCAATAGCCAAAGGTCCTGACCTCCAATCACCGGCCTGCTTTCCTCTCACCTCTCACTGCTGCGACATTGGTGGGAGTCACTCAAAGCAGGTTCACTGATCTTCAAAGAAGCAGGTGCTATCATACTGCTTAGAGCAAGCCTCTCCTCTCCTCTCCTCCCCTCCCCTTCCTTCCCCTCCCCTCCCCTCTCTTCCCCTCCCCTCCCCTCTTCTCTCCTCTCTTCTCTTCTCTTCTTCTCTCCCCACACTCCGCCCCACTGTCTGGAACAACCTTCTCTACTGAACCCCACCTTCCTGTCTCCCAACACATCTCGACTCCAGCCAGCTCACCTCCTCCCCTGGGCTTCTCCCCTGTTCCTAACTTCTCCTCTACTCTTGGCTCAACTTTCTCTGTATTTTTGTCCAAATCCCTTTTGACTTTCAAGGTTCACTGTAAGTTTCACCTCCAGGATTCTCCCAATCCTTCCGTTAACCCTTCTCCTGGTTTACCACCTGTGTTGTACCACCTGGACCCACATCTGGCCCAGGAATTATATTCACAGTAGTCCTGTTACCGCATGGCATTGCTATTCTTCACTTGTTACATAAAGATCGTAGGCCTAGAAGAGATCTAGTCCAACCCTCATTTTTTGAAGATGAGACTGAGGGAGAGAAAGTTTTCATAACTTAGCCAGACTGAACCTGCTAGAATTACAATCAACCTTCTTGACCCAATCCAGGAATTCCCCACAACCCTCATAAGTTTGTGTCACTCACAGGATGGGGCAGTCATGAAGGGTAATCATGTGATGTACTCATGGGATGGCCAATGGTGCCTCCCTGTTAACTGGCAGGACAGAGCCCACACTGCAACCCATGTCTGTCAACCTTTTTTTTTTTTTAAGTTCTTTGCTAGCCATTTTAATAACCACCTGGAAAAAAAAAATTAGCAGAGGTTACCCAGGTTTTCTCTGGCCAGCTCCCTGGGGTCTGTCCTTTTCTTCAGAGGGAATAAACCCAATTCCTCCCCCACCACGGCAGGGTCCAGCTCCTCCTGCTGCCGGGCCCCAGAATTTCTTGCACTTTCATTTTGGAAGCCTAGATGGCATCTTAACAAGTGTTCCCTCCAACTTTCCCAGGGGACGAGGAGAAGCCCCAGGCTGGGCTTCTCAGTGGCCAGAGTGGGCAATGGTCTGAGAAAGCAGCCAAGGAGTAACTGAGTCTCAGGTCTAGGTTGGAGGCCAGCTTTAAGAGGGGGCGGGGCCAGGGGAAAACAGATGGCGGGCAGAAGAGCACGGTGAACTGCCCAAAGTAAGACCCTGAAACTCCGAGTAAACTCCCCAATTCAAAATCAGCCGGCATAGGGCAGAGCAAACGTTTTCCTTTTCTCTCTCCCTCACTGATTGCCTTGCTCACTGCAAGGAAGAAAAATAGAATAATGAGCCACGTCGGAGAGTGTCACCCGAGCAGCTCCGGAAGGACGTGGGCAGACGCCTGGCTGGGCGGCGGACTTTCTCTGTTTCTGGTAGAGATTTTATAAATACTTGGGGAGTTTGATCTGAGGCTGATGGTGGGGAAGCCAGGGCAGCAGCAGAGGGGGGATAACTCAGCCCACGGGGGTTCTTGGACCTCTCCAAGGCCTGCTTTTCATTAGCGTCACCAGGGCAACAGCTCATCTGCTGCAGATCCCATCACGCCCTGCAAAGCATCCGAAGCACGTTACCCTTCTCCTTCAATAGTGAATCTGCTGCCATCAGCGTTCCTCCAAAACCCCATCCCCTCAGTCCTGTCACCTCGTAACCTGGGGAAGAGAAGATAATTAAGGAGAGGAGAGCTATGATCCCAGCTCTCCAAGGCTGGTCTGGGGAGACAGAGCCGCAGTCTTCCTGGCCCCAGGGCAGCGATTTGCCCAGGACAGCCAAAGCCTGGGTAGGGAGGAGCCTGCGGACCCAGTCCGCATCCGCACTCCAATTCCAGTTCCTCCTCCGTTTTGCACACACAGCCTTGACTCTTGTCTCCTCCCTGCCTGACCTGACCTTTCCCCTCCACACACACCTTTATGCTTGACCCAGGCAAACATTCACAGAGTTCCCAAGGAATGACCTCGCCGGTCTTTATTCTGATAAATTCCAGATGCCCACTGACATGCACCCAGTGTGTGTCTCTGGTTTTCACCAAGGTGTCCAGTAGGTTCTACAAGGGTGGTGTCAGGGGAGGTGGAGGCAATCAGGGAAGAAAGGGAGACCCACATTTATAACGTGGTGTAAGAGTGGGTGCGTGGACCCCAAGAGATGATGGCTTCATCTTGGAGAAAAGGAGGCTTAGGCTGCGTGGTCTGCACGGCCTGGCAGGGAATGTGCACCCAGAGCCTGTGACCCCAGCTTCGCAGACACTCCCCTTCTCAGCATTGACTCCTTGGAACTGCACCCGTAGGTTTTAAGTCAGCTCCCCCTAGCTGTGAGCTCTGTGGAGCCACAGCCAGAGAATCTGGGTCCCTGCTACATGCCTGCGTTAGCACACCCCCTGTGCATTGGAGGTCCTCAGTAGTGTCTCTTGAAAAGAGGGACAGAGAAGGAGTATGGCCTGTGGGGTGCAGGGGCTGGGTTCTCCAGGTTGTCTTCGTGCTTCTGATAAAACCTGAGTCCCAGCCTCTTCGATCTGTACGAGGTGTCCCTGCACTAGCCCAGGGGGTTGCAAATAAAAGACCAGAGAAGACTCTCCCCAGCTCCATGCAGTGTCAGAACAACGACCCCAAGTCATCTGGGCTGAGACAGAAGCAGCCCCAGCCTTCCTACCTTTTGTTCCTCACTGGCACTGGCCCAGGGGGAGCCACCCAGAGCTCCTCTGCTGGTCTGAACAGGAAATTCTTGGTAGCTCACAGGAGAGGCCAATGATGTGTTGGGGGGTCGGCGGAGGTAGGGAGAGACTTTATCATACAGTTTTCCCCCGAGATATAGGATCGTATCAAAACCTTATCCCAGTCCAGGGGGGAGGACCTCTACCACCGTCTGCACTGGCACAGGCCCCTGCCAGCCTTTCCCACCCAAAGGCAATGTTGAGTTTTTAACACTCAGCCAAGTAACAGGGAAGAGCGAGACAATTAGCAATAATTAGGTGCATAGCATAGCCTAATGGGCTGCACAGGTGGTCTTGTGGTCCCTTCTGGACAAAGCTGTATTGAAGAGGCAGCGAGGTGCCAGCCCCAGTGGCACAGATAAGCGTGCGTAAAGCATCCTCACTCCTCCAGGTGTGGTCCCGGGGCCTGCAACGTGGCTATCATTCAGAAGCTGGTTCTAGCTGTAGTATCTCAGGCCCCTTCTGAATCAAGGTATACATCTTAATAAGATGGCCAGCGGACCTGAGGCACGTTAGCTGCTGAGACACATTGGACCACAGGAGGGAACATACACGGTGTTTACATCTCTGATGTCGTGGATTCTAATTCTAACTCTATCACTCAGTAACTGTGCGATTAGATAAGTGAAGCACCCTCTATGAGTCTCAGTTTCCTCCTTCAAAGCAGAGGTGGTGTTGTCTACCATAAAGCGCTGACATAGGCAGGGGCCTGGTGTGGGTAGATTCTAATCCTAGTAAATGTTAGCAGCACAGAGTTGATGGCTCAGGGAGCATTCAGATCATTTGCTTCTCAAGTGAACTGCCCAAGGAGATGGGGTTTTCGCCAGCCCACTTTTTATTTTGCTTTAGTGTTTCCTGGGGGCATTTATAGAACCCTGACCATGAACCCTGAAGCCTTTCATCTTTAGTCACCACCACCCCACCCCACCCACGTGAAGTAAGATCCTGAGTGCCCTTGTGAGGAGGACGGATCGCTGTGGGTGAAGGACCTTCATGAATGTGGACAGGCCAGGCCGTGGGGAAGAGGAGACACAGTGTCTGACTTTGGTAATGGAGTCAGCCAACGTATACGCGGCACATTGACTATTTCCCATAAGCAAGGAGTACAGGGTCTGGATCTCATTTCTTTTACCATCTCCGCATTTTCTTGAGCGACGACAGGGTTCTGTCCTCGTGGGGGTGGGGTGCTAAGACGCTTCCCTTTGTTTTGTGTTGGTGCATTCTGTAGCTAGAGTTCCCTCCGCTTCCCCGGCTAGTGTAACACAACAGAGTGCTGGAGGGGCAAAGCACAGGAGCCTGCTGGGACCCCGGGGTCTCCATGAATGCCGGGCTCATTTTGCAGAGCTTGCTTGACGCTGCTTTTCAAATTAGTTCTGGGAGAAGAGGAAGGGACAGCCCCCCTCAGTGTTTCTTGGAATGTGCTGGCTGGTGGTGACCTGGCCAGCTGAGTGAGTCGTTTAAGCTCCCTAAGCCTCAGTTTCCTTCTCGGATAACAGCACTAATAGGAGAACCTCCCTGAAGTTGCCATGCAAGTCTCTACCTATTCCGGGGGACAACAGGATTCCTGGAGGATTAAATGGGGGTGATAGTTACCAAGGAGGCGGTACAGAGAGAGAGGTATATGATCAGTCGATCAATCGTGTTATCTGCTGCTCTGTGGCTGTTAGAAGAGGCGGGCCTTGGACAGTGGGCCTACGTAGAAAATCACAAGCAAGAGAGTAATTTCCATCTGCAAACAGAAAGCCCAGCCTCCCCATTTCTGTGCAGGTCAGCAACTGACCCTCCCCTCTTCCACCTTCATTTTTTCTTTCCTTTGCTGGAGGAGTTGAGGAGCAGCTCACCAGGCTACCCCAGTGAGTTTAGATCTTTAAATAAATACATGCTTAAGATTGCTGTCACATCCCTGCCCCATGACCACTGCAGGCCCCTCATGACCTAGGGACAGAACTCCTTCTCTTCCCTCTTGCTCCCTCTCCTGCTGGAAACAAGGCCCCGGCTGAGCCTTCGAGAAGGTATCTCCTGCACGCACGTAAGCTGGTCCCAGGGGCCCCACACAGGGCGGGCCAGGCTCGTCCTGATCCAGCACAGACTCTCCTCTTCCTGGGTTTGTTAGAAGCCTGACCAGGCCCCTAGTCTTATGACTCCAACAGATGTTTCTGCTTAAGCAGCCCTGGCATCTTTATGGCCTGTTTTTTCCATTCTTGCTTCTCTTCCTCTTCCCAGCAGCCCTGAACACAATTTGGACTTCATTTTCTTTCTAATGATTATAGGGATAGAGAGATATTTTTTTTTCCTTTTTCTTTCCTTTTTTTGCTTTCTTTCCTTTTTCTTTAGCTTTTCAAGTCACACACGCGCACACACTCACACATTCCATATGCATTCAAATCTGTGCGCGTGGTGTGTGTTTGTTAATGTTGCCCCGACATTTATCCTCACTGCAAATTTAGCCCTATTTCAAAGCCTCCCTCCCTGCCTCCACCCATACCTCACATTCACCCCCAGCTTGCCCCACACAAGTCACCCCAGGGCAACTGATTGGTGTGTCCTTCCAGATGCTGATTCTGAAAACTCATGCTGGCCTTGGCCTCCTGCCTGTCCCTCCAGTGAGACAGGAAGAGCCGTGCTGTCAGGCTCTGCAGGCCAGGCAGGGTTTCGGCTGACGGATGGACTGAGAACTGAGATGGACCGCCGCAATGCGTCTTCTCCAACTGCCCAGCCAGCCCGCTACGGGCTCAGGTGGGGCCAGGCTGACAGTTGTTAAAAAAATGGAACCAGTTTTCCATGGCGGCGAGGTGACAAGCTTAAAACCAGTCTGGCCACTACTCACATCAACACCTATAATCACCCAGCATGCTGGCATGGTGAGGTGTTCCCACTCAACTGCCCTGCAGGGTTGTGGGTCACCTGTCTGAGTTTGGTTCCCAGAGCAAAGAAAGCCTGAAGACCTCAGGTTTTCATCTGAAGGACTGTCCATATTGAAGGCACTTGAGGCTCAGAACCCTTTACTGCCTCCAAGGCTGAGGAGCGAACCTGGATTTCTCCTCTGGGCTCCCATGAGGGGCATAGACAGATCTATCTGGAATGCTAAAGGTTGACATCTGCTGCCTTACCTGGAGTTAGGCCGTTGCCTTGAGGGGCATCCATACTTAATTTCCCCGTGTCTCTGCATCATTTCTACCTGAGTGTGTAATGACTCCCCTCCGAGGGTATGTTCATCATTGAGCTAACTATCAACACCTGCCGACTACCTGATGCTGACCGTGGAGGAGGGCAGAGTCTTCAGAATGTCTCACCATGAGGGACCTTTCCAGAGGGACAGTGGAGGGATGGCTGTGCTAAGCCCATGAAGTCCTCCCTATGTGACTGCCCCACCTGAGAAGGGCCAGGCAGCCACTGACACCTCTCTCTGCATTCTGGTAGTGTTGCTCGCCATAACCCTTTATCTCCCTCCTTCCTACGGAAACAAGTTAAAACCCTGGTTCCTGTTTGTCGGTGTTTGGAGACTGGGTTGTGGACCCTTCCCCAGAGTGGGTTGAGGGAGGCTGCTTGGAGAAGTCAGGAACCGTGGGATGAGCTTGGGTCCCAACAGTGTAGTGACACACGCAAGGACAGTGGGAGGTGGAGGCCGGAAGAAAACCCAGAAGTAGGAGAGCCAAGGGTGAGGGTCCTCCACACCGGATCCGCCAGGGAAGCTGGGGGTCCCGAACAGGAGCCACACTCTTAGAGCAGGGTCTCAAGGACGCCCCTCTCTGCTTGCTTCCTTATCACACACCCACCAACAAAGAGGAAGAGGGGAGCTCTCAGCTCTCTGCTCAGCTTTTCCATCTGTAAGCTCTTCCAGACTTTCCCTCCAACATGGATGCTTCCCCAGAAACAACAATGTGGTCATATCAACCAGAGATCTTTCTGATGGTTCAGATTAATTCAACACCAGTAGCCCTGTGGGTCTGGGGCTCTCCTTGCCTGGACGGTCCCCCTCACTGGTGCCAAACCCTCTTTGTGTGAATGAAGGGAGGGGAGTGGGGGAGATGGAGGACAGTTTTTGCTTGTCATCAAGGTTCCCCATAACAAAGAGTATCTTTCCCTTGGTTGCTAAGGAGTGCTGCGTCCCTGCTCCCGTGTGGGGCTCTGGCTCTGCCGCTGGGCTTGCAAGCTGATCCCCGGAGACATGGAAAGGATGGTCCAGCCTCCCAGATGCCCAGCATGGTCTTCCTGCCACTCCCTTTTTCTCCTGTCACTGCTGAATCTCACAGGGACATCAGAGTCCTGGAAGACTGCCTGACAAGCTAGATCTATGTGGAATTGGGCATACATATGGGTGGCAAGTGACTTTCATATGGTCAAAGGGACACTCACTCTTCCTATTCTCTGAAGGTCCCATTCCCTGAGGGACCTGGCCAAGCCCTCTGTCCCGATGGCTGTGATGTATGCCCCTTTGTACCAAGAGTGAGGACTCAGATGCTTTCCAGGACTCTAAGAGCCAGTCCCCTCCCTGCGTCAGGAGGCCTATTTTCATGGGCTGATGCGGGACCTGCAAAACTCCAGCAGCTTTAAACGCACCATAAATGTGAGGGCGGAGGTACAGTAGTGCGTGTGTATCTGTGTGTATGTTTGGTGGGGAAAGTGGGAGCGTGTGGTGGTGTGTGGTGTGGGGGTTGGTTATGTGGTGGTGTGTTTATATGTGTGGTGCAGTGTGTGAAGTGCATGTCTGTTCAGGGAAGGGAGAGAGAAGCTGAGTGGGTGTTTCCTAACTATCAAAGGAAGGAATCTGTCCTAAGAAGACTGAGTCGCTGAAAATGCTTTAAACACATGCATCCCTTGACCTGGGTGGACAGCTAGGTTGGTTAGAGCTTTGTCCTGAAGCGCAGAGGTTGCTGGTTCGATCCTTAGTCAGGGCAAATACAAGAACAGATAAATGATTCTTCCCCCCTCCCCCAATCTCTCTCCCTTCCTTTTGCTCTAAAATTAATAAGTAAAAATTTTAAAAAACAAAGAAAGAAACATGCATTCCACTTTTAAAATAATCACAATAGTAATACTAATAATTTTTTGGTTATTTGTTGAGATCTTTCTCTGTGTCAGGCACTTAGGATATATATTCTCAAAAGCAAAAAAAAAAAACTCATGAAGCACGGGTATTATATAATTTTTCAAATGGAAAGATAAGTATTGAAAAGTTGGGTCAAGTGCCCATGATCATAGATCTGAGAAGTGTCAGAGCCGGGATTAGAACCCTGGCTTCTGATCAAGAACCCAACGTTTTTTACTCTCTTATAGTAATGACAATGATAACCACATAACTTGGTAATAATAACTGTTTACACTAGAGTGCACTTGCCACATGGTACGTGGAAAGTGCCTTACTCAGATTCACTTAATTCTTTTTTTTTTTACAGGGACAGAGAGAGAGTCAGAGAGAGGGATAGATAGGGACAGACAGGAACGGAGAGAGATGAGAAGCATCAATCATCAGTTTTTCGTTACCGTTGCGACACCTTAGTTGTTCATTGGTTGCTTTCTCATATGTGCCTTGACCGCAGGACTTCAGCAGACTGAGCAACCCCTTGCTGGAGCCAGCGACCTTGGGTCCAAGCTGGCAAGCTTTTGCTCAAGCCAGATGGGCCTGCGCTCAAGCTGGCAAGCTCAGGGTCTTGAACCTGGGTCTTCCACATCCCAGTCCGACACTTTATCCACTGCACCACCGCCTGGTCAGGCCACTTAATTCATTTTTGCAAAACTCTATTTACTGTTATCTCATTGTACAGATGAGGAAACTGAAGCACTGAGCATTTTGACATTGATTTCCCTCAATGTAAATTCAACACCTCTTGTGTGTTAGGTGCTGCACTAGGAGCTCTGTGTGGGATCCAGAGTTGAGTAAGATATCGGTCTAATCATCTGGGACCTATCAGCAAGGCCCACTGCCATGAGCATCAGAATGGGCTCAGGGTGGGGTTCCAAAACTTGAAATGGGGGATGGTAAGAATAGGGTATCCTAGACAGCTGAGCATACCAAGAGGAACCCAAGCACAAGAATAAGATAGCATCCTGTTCTCACACTGAGGCTCAACATCGGATCTGGGCCAGTAGCAGGACTCATAGAACCAAAGCTATTTATTCCACCTGCATTGTAGCCATAAGAACAGGACTCTAGAGCCAAGCTGCTAGGTTCAAATTTTCTGCCATTGTTTAGCAGTGTGACTTGGGTAAGTTAATGTATTTCTTTCAGTCTCACTATCCTCATCTGGAAAATAGAAATAATAACAATACCCAGAAATAATAACAGTAGAGTCATGTGAGGATTAAATGAGTTAATAGATGAGATGACCTTAGAACAGGGCCTGGGTTAGCTTTCACACTCTCATCAACCTGTGGTCCCATTGGTTCTTTGAGGCTGAGTTAGGCACAGGATTGATTCTTTGAGGCTGAGCTAGGCAAAGGCTGAAGGTAGGGGCCAAGTTGAACCAATGGTAGGGAGAAGAAAACTGTAGAACAGTGGTTCTTAACCTGGGTTCGATCGAACCCTAGGGGTTCGATGAGTCGGTCTCAGGGGTTCGGAGAAACCTCTACCACTGAGGCCAGAATGAAGTAATACCGTAATTTGTTGTGAGTTCATGCACTTTGTTGGTTTTGTTCTTTGAGCAAGGTGATGTTCATGCACGGCTCATTTTGTGCACCAGTAAAAAATATATATACCTATGTCTTGAATTTGGGGGAAAAATCATATTTTATTTATCACTAAAGAAGGGTTCGGTGAATTCGCATATGAAACTGGTGGGTTCGGTACCTCAGAAAAAGTTAAGAACCACTGCTGTAGAAGAACCAATTAGGACCTGTTCCTCTAAGCTTCAAGGGGAGGGAGAGATGAAATCTAACAGGACAGAAAGAGAATTCACATCCTTGGTATAACAGATTGGCAAATGAGCATTAAGTTCTTTCTTCTTAATTGCCAGAGGCCAAGATTCAGTTGCCTGGTCCCTGTGCTGGTTGGAAATAAAAAATTTCTCTGGGCTGACAATTTCACTGGTACCACTGTTGTCCAATTATGGTCATGAAGAGAGGTTCCCACTGCATTTGCACAGCTTCTCAATCACCCAGGACGAGATTATTTTACAGTATCACCTCTGTAAAATTCCCCAACCACTGTCTCCAGCTTGGAAGAAAGACAGAGGTGGCAGGGGGAGGTGGTAGAAGGCAGCCATGTTGCTACAGTAAATGTCTCCTAGAACACTTGCTCGCTTGCCTAGGAAAAGGGACAGCTGAGCTCATCAGCCCAGAAAGAATCCTTTCCAACCCCCAAAACGCCCCTCAGAAGCTTGGGGAAGGAATGGCTCACTGGAGTGCTTTGTTGGTGGACATTGGGGCTGTCAGACTGGGCAGGGGTGACTGATGACATATTAGCAACTGAGAATGGAGGATGGCCTTTTGGAGTGGGATGAATATGTTTGTCTGAGCAGAATCTTGTGATTCTTCCAGTTCCTCATCCTGACTCTCTTTAGAGAGCTCCTCCCTAGAACTTCTCATGTGCATTGGAGAGTACAATTTCCTCTCCCAGAAACCCTATTAAACTCTGAGTGTGTGTGTGTGTGTGTATGTGTGTGTGTGTGTGTGTGTGCACGCCAGTATTCCTTCTCCACCTACTTTTAATTTCTCAAACTGCTTTGCACATTTCAACCATTGTGTGCATTCCTATGACATTCCCCTTGAACTAATTCTCTCTCCATGAAGTCTTTCTCTACCACCCTCTTCCTGAAGCCACAGGGCCTCAGAGGAGGGCAAGAGGGTCTGGACTTTGAAACAAGAACTTCTTCTTTTGAGATCGCATCATCCAAAACTGCTGAAGACATGTGCACAGCCACTGGGATGAGAAGCTAGCAGTGGTGCAGGAGGTGACCTCCTGATCTGGCCCACCAACCCCCAACCTCGCAGGCGCATGGCACCTGTCCCTCCACCTCAGAGCATATTTCCTCTGTGGCTTTCTGTCGGGCTTTTTGCTAATGATATGGAAACAGGAGGTGTCTAAGGCACACCCCACGTGGCAGCTTGAGTTTCTTGAAGTTGAGCTGAACCAAGAACTGATGGCCTAGATATTGTACCAGATTGTCAACAGGGAGTTTGCTCAGTGCCCGTCTTTCTCCTCTGTCCAAACCAACCACAGTGTTTTGGGGAAACTCCTTGGCATGCTAGGAGCCATAGGTCTTCATTCTATTCCACTCATGATTATCTACTCTGAAGGAGCAGAACAGTGGCACCAAAAAACTATACATGGAGGTGATTCAAAATGTCGTGTGATCCACTCCAGAATGCATGCTTCCATCTACCTCCACGGAGTTACCTTGCTAATTATGAGCTTCCACTGCGATCACAATAAGCTTGCCTTCCTTATAAAAAAAAATAATAACCCAGGACCCTAGCTGGGTGGATCAGTGGATAAAGTGTTGTTGGTGCACCGAGATCGTGGGTTTGAGCCCCAGTCAGGATACATACGAGAAGCAATCAATGAGTACACAACTAAAATGGAACAATGAAGTAGAACAACAAGTTGGTGCTTGTCTCTCTCTCTTACCTTCTTCTTTTCCCCTCTTCTCTCTCAAATCAATGGAAAATTTTTAAAAAATAAAATTAAAAAGATGATCCAGAGTCAAAGGGGAATCAGTCAAGGGACCCTGCTTTGTCTGAAATAAAGTATCTATAAATAAATGAGTTGAGCACAACTATCTTTTTCCACAGGTGGCTGTCTCTGTGGGATAGAGAGAACTTCCAGGGCTGCTGCCAGCTTGGGTAGATTAAGTCTGTGCTTGTGTTCTGAGCAAGGGTTGTAAAGTCAGCTGTGATGCAGTTTCTCTGGCCCACAAAATGACAAATGGCTTTTGAGGAAGGACTAAGTGACTTATGACTAGGACAATGGAGCAACCTGAGTCAGTCTCCCCAGTGTGTACATTATGTTATTTACAATAGCAAGAAATAGACACAACCTTGACGTTCACCCACACGGTATTAACTGAATGAACATCTGTATGATTGAATACTAGGCAGTCATTAGAATTATGTGCTAGAACAAGGCTTACCCTCATGGGAAAATGTTCACAACATATCATTAAAGGGGAAAACGCAGATTACAAAGCCGTATGCACAGAACATAGCAGTCTTGTCAGAAAGAAAGAACAAAACATCGTGTACGTAATTTTAACTAGAAGAATACGTATAAGAACATTAATCATGCTGTCTCTGGATAATAAAATTTGGCTTGACTTTTATTTTCTTTTTTGGATTTGTTTCCATTTTTCAAATCATCTCCCATGAACATTTACTATTCCAAAATCAGGGAAAAAATATATTTAAAAAAGATTAGCTGAGGGATCAGCAGATGCATTTCCTCTTTCTTATCCCCTGTCTGTTCTCCACTTTGTAGTGGGGGTTCACACCCCTCACGTCTTCAAACTTTTTATTAAAACGGCCCACTTTTGCAGTGCTGGTCTACCTGGTCCCTACCGCCCACTAGTGGGCGTTCCAGCTTTCATGGTGGGCCAATCGCGGTGCCTTTTGGGGCCTCCGCCACACCTATGAATGGGGCAAGGGGCCGGGGCAACCCGTGTCCTAACCAGCATCGCTGAGAATTCCTCACTGACAGGAACAGCGTTAGAAAGGTTCTATTTCCACCTAGCACTGGGAATCCGTCATACGAAAACCATTTTTTTTTTCTAATTGGGAATAAGCTTCTCCAAGGGATGGATCTTAAACAAGCGGACAGGGACTCACGGAGGACAATGACAAATGTCAACATCTGCTGCATAGGTTTTTAAACGCAAGTGTGACTCATCCCTTCTCCTTGGCCTTTTTACGGCATTCTGCCCGTTGGAGTTTTGAAAACTCGCTGTCAGGGTGAGAAGGAAAGGGGCTGGGAAAACCATAGTCCTTCTCCTTTTATGGACAGACAACGAAGGGAATCGGAGAGAACAAAACTAAGGGACTAAGACAATTCGGCGTTGTCTGTCCAGTTCATAGGGTGGTGGTCTTCAGAGAGTGGACGAAGGGAGTCATGAGTGAGCTCAGAGGAGGAAAGCATTGGCTCGCTGTGACATCTGCTGCAGAGTAGAGACAGGCCTTGGTGCACACTGTTCGGGCACCGGTTTAAAGAACCTATCTGGCTTTCAGCTGCCCCCCTCCCCCAATCACCACTTCTTTTCGAAGCAGAATGGTCAAGGTCATCCTCACTTCCCACCATAGGAAATGACACTACAAGTGTTCCAACTGTCCTGAAGCCACCACTCCCGTTAGTGGCAGATCTTGGTGACATACCTAGAAGGTAGTAGGGAGTACTGCTGTTCCCCTAGTCCACTGCTTCAGGCCATCGACTGGGCCACTCCAGGGATGCCATGTTAACTAATTCTGAGGCATGGTCAGATGGTGGCTCTCGTCAGTCACCCTGTCCTTGGAAAGTTCATTCCCTTACTGTATTGGAAAACTCCTCTTATGCCCGTCATTGTACACATCAGGAGGCCAAGGTTTCCGTTTTCTCAGAAGTAATTAACCAACTATTGTCATCGAGAAGCCTGTTCCTGGAATATTTTACTCATCCTTTTATAGTCATAATTCAACCCCAGGAGATGAGGTCTGAAGCAGGGGCCTCAGTTTCCCCACGGCAGAGAAACAAGCTGAGCCTCGGCTGGGCTGCGCACTGAGTCTGGGGTCCATACCCTCTCAACCCTCCACTGAAGTCATTTCATGCTTCTACTCATTATTGCCTGGGGACGTCTGAGGATGGCAGAAAGAAAAGTGGGGAAGAAGGCCCAGCCAAAGTGCACATCACCTGTAGAATAAGGCTCCACTATCTGGCCCTTCATAAGGCTCCTCAAAAAAAAATGGCCCTGCCAGTTGGGTTAACGGTAGAGCATTGACCAGGCATGGATTTGATTCCTGGTCAGGGCACACAGGAGAGGTGACCATCTGCTTCTCCCTCCACCACCTCCCCCTTCTCTATCTTCCTCTCCTGCAGCCATGGCTCAATTGGTTCAAGTGCATTGTCCCCAGGCTCAATAGGTTCAAGCGCATTGGCCTCAGGATGCCTCCTGGAGGCATCCTCAGAACCTGGGGCTCTAAAAATACTTCAGCCTCTAAAAATAGCTCAGTTCTGAGCATGGCTCCTGATAGGCAGAGCATCAGCACCAGATGGGGGTTGCCAGGTAGGTCCCTGTTGGGGAGTAAGCTGGAGTCTGTCTTTGTATCTCCCCTACTCTCACTTAAAAAGAGAGAGAGAAAGAGACAGACAGAGATAGATGATAGATAGATAGATAGATAGATAGATAGATAGATAGATAGGTAGATAGATAGAAGGAAGGAAGTCTACTCTATCCTTCTAGACTAAAAGACCAAAAGATGTCACTTTTCAGAGGGTTGACACAGAAATGTACAGAGCTGTATTTCAGGAGGCACAAACTGCACAGAGTTAATGGACGATCCTCGCTGTTTCAGTTAGTGGGATTTGCTAAAGCAGGGAAGTCAGCTTTAAAAAATAGACTAGGGTCTCCTTTTGCCCTAGGGTGTCATTTGGCACTCAATGTGATTTTACATCTAAATACTCTAGTGCAGCCTGACCAGGCAGTGGCGCAGTGGATAGAGTGTCAGACTGGGATGTGGAAGACCCAGGTTCAAGACCCTGAGCTCACCAGCTTGAGTGCGGGCCTATCTGGCTTGAGCAAAAGCTCGCCAGCTTGGACCCAAAGTTGCTGGCTCCAGCAAGGGGTAGCTCAGTCTGCTGAAAGCCTGCGGTCAAGATACATGTGAGAGAGCAGTCAATGAACAACTAAGGTGTCGCAACGGCAACGAAAAACTAATGATTGATGCTTCTCATCTCTCTCCATTCCTGTCTGTCTGTCCCTGTCTATCCCTCTCTCTTACTCTCTCTCTCTATCCCTGTAAGAAAAAAAAAATACTCTAGTGCAAGTAGCTTCTGGGGAGAAGATATCTACTCATGCACAAAGTGGTGTTCACAGAAGGAAATCCTTAGTTCTTACCATTCTCTTATAGAAGAGGATGAAGGTAAAGCTTTCAGTTGGTATTATTGTTTCACTATGCTAACTCAAACCTCATTCATTCATGTATTCATTCAGTTGAATGAATTCATACAGCTATAGGATACCTTGTATGTCCATGAACCAAATATTATGCACTACCTGCCGTTCCCTCCAGGAGCTCACAGCCCAGGAGGAGGGCTCTCAGAGAAACAGAAATTGCTGTCAATTGTGGTTAGAACCTAAAACAAGGTAGAAGGGGGAGCCAGAGAGCGCAAAGGCAATGCTGCTCTCACTACCCACGGCTCAGGGGGCTGTTTACAGTAAAGGAGCCTTGTAAGTTGTGGTTGATGATGAGTAGAAGTTTTCCAGAAAATTGAACTGTGTTTTTGTTGTAGACATTGTGTGTTACACTGTGCACCCGAGTTCCAGAGTGTGAGGATATAGTGACTGTGGCCGTGGATGACAGCCTTCCTGGAAGCATGCACACCACCACCCCATCGGGAGCCATGGCTGTGTTCTTCAGCAATGATCCCAGGTGGTTAGTGGCCCAAAGCAAGCCTTAATGTCTGATGCAGCCAAGAGTCTCGGGCCAGAGTCCTGAAGCCAGTGGCTCAATTCATCTAGGGACAGTGCCTTCTCAGGAAAGTGAGGGTGCAGCTCTATTTAAGCACATAAGCAATAATACCTAGACAAGATTAGACAGGGCTTGCACAAGGCTGGGTCTGAACTTGCCATGGACCTCAGTCCTTTGGTTATGCTCCTCGGTCTCTCCACCTGCCGAGTCTATCCCCCTCACCTGAACATCTGATGAATATCTATCTACTCATGGTTCAAGACTCAGCTCAAA
Organism: Rhynchonycteris naso; assembly: GCA_037038555.1. Classification (NCBI taxonomy): domain Eukaryota; kingdom Metazoa; phylum Chordata; class Mammalia; order Chiroptera; family Emballonuridae; genus Rhynchonycteris; species Rhynchonycteris naso. Next base: position 31,407,707 of record CM072999.1, on the reverse strand, counting down.
TGCCATCCTCACCTGACCAGGCGGTGGCGCAGTGGATAGAGCATCAGACTGGGATGCGGAAGACCCAGGTTCGAGACCCCGAGGTCGCCAGCTTGAACGTGGGCCCATCTGGCTTGAGCAAAAAGCTCGCCAGCTTGGACCCAAGGTCACTGGCTCCAGCAAGGGGTTACTCGGTCTGCTGAAGGCCCGCAGTCAAGGCACATGTGAGAAAGCAATCAATGAACAACTAAGGTGTTGCAACCGCAATGAAAAACTGATTGATGCTTCTCATCTCCCTCCGTTCCTGTGTTCTATCCAGAAATTCACAAACATGGTGGCGTAGGGTGGAGGAGCACCATCTTGTTGAAAGATGACACTTTCTGGAAATTGTGGCACTGCATACAATTCCAACATGTCAAGATAGGTGTTTGCTGTCACAAACTGCTCCACGAAAAAAAATGGGCCTATCACCTTATCATGCATCAGGCCACACCACACGTTCCCTTTAGGGGTGTTACGTTCGTACTCAACGTAGGCATGAGGATGTTCAGCAGCCCATATTCAGACGTTACGGCGATGAACATGTCCACAGATATGGAAGGTCGCCTCATCACTAAACACAATCTTCTGCAAAAATCTTGCATCATTGTCGATCTCATGAAGCATATCTGTAGCAAATGCACATCATGTGGGTCTATTCGCTGGTTTGATAGCATGCAACAGTCGCAATTTGTACCCCGTAAAACAGAGACGTTTCTTTAACACCTTATGAACTGTAGTCTTGCTTAGGTGTAATTGTCGAGCACACGCATGCACAGATTTTTTAGGGCTCCTTAGGTAACTATCCCGTATAGCCTCTACAGACTCGTCACTGACTGATGGCCTACCAGAACAGGATTTCTCCACCAAACTGCCGGTTTCCTTCAACTGCTATTCCACCGAGTAATGTTATTCCTATGTGGTGATGCTTCATTATAAATGCGCCGATATTCACGTTGCACTTTGGTCACAGATTCGAATTTAGCAAGCCACAGAACACCCTGAACTTTCCTCTGTACCATCCACATCTCGACTGGCATGGCCGTGGGCTGCTCCGCTGTATACACGGTGTTACGTCATCATCTGCGCATATGCACATGCTGCCACATCATCCTACAGAAACTGGGAGGGTTTTCCTTTTATTTGGTGCAGATTTCACATTTCTATCATCTTCTGTTGCTTTTCTGTGACCAGTCAAAAGTGCACCATGACTTTACGGACACACTGTATATCCAACCAGGACTGTGCTGAGACCAGAATTTCTCAGAGCCCGGGCCACCCAGAGCACATGAAATGCTAAACAAACCAGAGCCTCGCCGAGCAGTTCCACAGTGCTGGGCTCTAGCATGTTCTGGAAGGTTCTCTTGGGCTGTGCCTTCAGAAGGCCTGGGTGGGGAGAAGCCCCACAGGCCCAGGGCAGTGTCAGATTCCCCCTTTTCTGTCAGCAGGCATGGAAGAGCCTTTAAGAAAATGGAGTATTATTATTTGTTTGTTTTTACAGTGACTCATCTGTCGTAACTGGGTTAAAGTCCACTTAGTGAAGAGGAGAACAAAAGCCCTCCTGTTAGTGCTGGAAGTTTGCCTCTTACGATATCACTGAGAGGAACTGGGAGAAAAAAAAACACCCCAGCAGGGCAGAGGAAGCTGCAGGCCTCCAGGAACACGCCGGCTTTCATCTCCAGCGCCTATCTGAGCTGGCCGCTCCCTCCGCTGCTGTTTTATGACCCACTGCAGCGCTGGCCATCAGACACGGCCAGTGCCCTGTTCCCACACTCCATGAGCTCGGGGAGGCTGCCAGCGCTGTGGCAGTGTGGACGAGTCTCCAAGTGCAACCAACCCCGGGCTCAGGATGAGGATGATGGTGGTGATGGGGCTGACACGTACAGCTTCCCACGTACCAGAGGCTGTTTTAATATTACACATCATAGCTTGTTTCATAAACGCCCATGCCACCTCCCCAGCTGCAGCAGAAGGGAGAGGCCCATGGGCAGAAGTCTGGCCCTACCCTTTCTGGGAAACCCATGGGCCTCAGTGCAGGTAGAAGAACAATGGGGCTTGTAGATTCCCAAATCAAGTAGGACCGCATGTCCAAGTGGCATCGGCCATGGTGCAAACTCAGGCTATATGACTCCAAAACCCTTAGGACTCACCATGGACTTTTCAAATGAAGGAAATCAAAGAAATGCAGGACTGCATGGTTCTCTCCTCGCCACCTTCCACCTGATCAGCCCCACCTCTGTTAAATGGGCACTTGAGTCCTTTATTCTTCAGCTCCACAGAAATGTTATTCTCAGCCTCGGCCACCAGAATGAGGAGGGGCTGCACCGTGACTGCCATTCTGGCGCTGGCCCTTCTCACCTCCATTGTAAGAAGCTGCAGTTTGTTTTCTCCAACGCCGTGAGAGAGGGATGCGGCCATGAAGAAAACAGGAGTTTCCAGAAAGCCCCAGGTCCTTCCTCCTCTCAGAGGCACCTCACATCCCTGTCTTCCTTCCCAGGGCTGTGCTGGACTCGGAGATTAGGCCTGGCCTGCGGGTCCCAGGGCTCTCTGCCCTGCTGGGTGGCCGGCCTTCTGGGACTTCCATTTCAAAGAATCAGCCCCAATCATTACATTTCTTGAACAAGACATATTTTTGGTGATTTCTTACCAAACACCAAGGAGTCTTCAACAGAAACCCCCAAATGAAAACATTGCCATGCTAATCTATTCCCTTTCCTCATACATATCCACGTTCCACGGCACACCGATGACGGGTGTGGGAAACAATCCACACACCATGACAGGCGCCATGGTGAAGCGGCTGGGGCGCAGGGCTGGCCCTCTGGTTCTCCACAGACTGCTCTGTGACTGAGGAGATGATTTGTACTAACAAGCAAGGCCTCTGCAAACAGTGGGTTGAGGGGAAGACTCCAGAGAAGCTGATCCTGGGCCTCTCCCTCTGGCTGGCCTCACAGGATCAGGCCCCTGATGGAATCCCTGGAGACCTAGAGCTTAATTAAACCCTGGCTTTGGGCCAACATGCCGGTGGCCCCTTGAATTTCCCAGGTCCACCCAAATGGCATAAACACTGGACTGGGAATGTGAACCACCTAGCTGATACCACAAGAGCCAGTCCTCATTAGTTAAGAACCCGCTCCCTGAGCTAAGCAGGTGTCAGCAGCCCCCATCCTGGAAGTACAGAGTGACATTAAATTAATGGTCTCTGCCTGACCAGGCTGTGATGCAGTGGATAGAGCACTGGCCTGGGACTCGAGGACTTGGGTGTGAAACCCCAAGGTCGCCGGCTTGAGCAGGGGCTTATCCAACTTTAGCACAGAGTCACCAGCTTGAGCATGGGATCATAAACATGACCCCATGGTCACTGGCTTGAGCCCAAGGTTGCTGGCTTGAGAAAGGGATCATTGGCTCAGCTAAAGCTCCCTGGTCAAGGCACATATGAGAAAGCAATCAATGAACAACTAAGGTGCCACAGCTATGAGTTGATGCTTCTCATCTCCCTTCCTGTCTATCTCTGTTTCTCTCTCAAAAAAAAAAAAAAAAAAAAAGTTAATGGTCCTTATATCTGCACTCTCTGAGGCTACAGCTGGGGGGCTTACGGACCACCTTCCTCATTGGGACCTCAGGGATTCCTATCATTTCTTGACCTGATAAAGCCCAAGCTTTCTACCCAAGGTGACCAAATTATCTTCCTAGTGGGCTATCCTTGATTAATCTTTGCATCGAGAGATCATTTTGCTTTTAAGCAAATGGTTGGGTCATGCATAGCCAGAAGCATAGGGATTGGGGGTATTTTTCTACTCGAGGCCACTAGAGAAACTCTTGTGTGTGGGAGCTCAGGAAGCACAAACAGAACAACTGCATGCTTTCTTGAGTTTGGCCATTTTGCTGTTGCTGACACTCAGCACTTGCTGATGACCCTTAAGGACTCTGCAGAGTAAGCTGTTTCAGTTCCTGCATGACTAGGACAGAGCGACTAAAAACTCCATTCCCTGACCCCCAACAGCTGGCTGGCCTGAGGGTCCCTCAGGCATTATCCAGCAGCACCCCCTGAAGCACTGAGCCTGAGTTGAGGTCATGGTCAAGTCTCGCCAATAACTCCTGGCAGGATGTGAGGGATTGAAGAATGGCCTAGCAGCAAAAGGGGGAGAGCCAGACACAACACCTCCCACCCCAGCTAGCTCTGGGACCTTGATGGTAAGCATCTCTCATCTGGGCCACAGTTTCCGTGCCTATAAACATAATGATGTTACCTGCCACCAACTTTTCCCTGAGGGAGAACGGGAGAGTGAATTAATTAATGTTTATTGAACACTTGGAGTTCTTTGGAGAAAGGCCTTTATAAATATAAGATATGATTAAAGGATAACAGTGTGCTAACTCTTAGCGGAAGTTCTTAATGGGATCAGGGCTGAATATCTTGATGACTGAGTTTCCTTTTTTATTCGGATGTGCACAGGGCTCCCATCACTCAACCCAGCTGCCCACTCATGATTATTATCCTGTTGTTGTTTTCATGTTTCTATATAACACTGGGTCAAACAGATGGATGCCCTCCGACCATTCCTTTCCACTGCCTCTGTCCCTTACACCAGCCTCCATCCCCTCCACTGAGGTCACCAAGGTTACCTCATTGTCGAGCCTGATGGCTTTTACTTAGTCTTCATTTGCCTCGCCCTTTCTGGAGCGTGACACTGACCACTATCCCCTCCTCATCTTTGAAAGCCTTATTCTGTGTTTCCTCAACCCCAACATGTCAAAACTGAAGTCATCATCGTTCCCCAAGCCAATTTCCTACCCTGACTGACCAAGTCCCCTCACCTTCTGTGGGACCAGCCTCTAATGCCAACCTCAGTGTAAGCCTTCCTCTCCCTGCTTGGTCCTTGCAAAGTCCTTCCCCTCGCCCATGACAGCCCCAGGTGTGGCATGTGTATGTCCCTGAATTGCCACACAGACCTCTCCGCACCACCTTGCCCTCTGGCCAGCCTGCTCCCCAAGCCCACCCAGGTGTCTCCTGCCTTTTCTTGTCAGCTGCTCCTGCTCCATAAACCACAGGACCTCTCCCCGCTTGTCCCCCCTCCTGTCTGGCTCCCAAACCCAGTGTCCACACTTGCTCCCAGCAAGCTGATGGAACTGACTAAGAATCTAGCAAGAAAGGTCCTTTTCTAGGGCACCATGTCAGACCCATCCCCTGCCGCCTGACAGACACAGACCTAGAGACACTCATATTCACTTGTGTAGACAGACACACATAGAAGCATAAAACATACAGACAGACACAAGCCCACACAGACATACAGACAGGTACACACATCACACTCATGCAGATGTACACAAATACACAGATACTCGCATATAGAAACTGATAAACTCACAGAGGTATACAAACACATACCTCCACCCATCTTGATGGGCCAACCTGGTGTCCCTCACCCCTCTGAGCAGCCACTTCCCCTTCCTCCTGCCTTTCTCCTTTCCCATCTGTGTTAGGGAAACGGAACCAGAGACACAGAACCAATGGAAGAGGTACAGGGTGGGGCAAAAGTGGGGGTACAGGTGGTCATACGGAAAACAATTATAAATATTAATACAAGAATAAACTGTTTTGCACACTCACAACTGTAAATCTACATTTGTCCCACCCAGTATATACACACACACAAACATATACATTTACACAGAGAAAGAGATGTGAAGGAATTGGCTCATGCAATTGTGGTGTTTGGTGAGTCTGAAATCCACAGAGCAGGCTGGCAGGCTGGAGACCTAGAGAAGAGTTGAGGTTGAAACTCAAGTCCAAAGGCAGTGGGGAGGCCGAACTGCTGTTCCTCAGGGGACTCCTGTTTTTTTCTCTGAAGGCCTTCAACTGAGTGGGTGAGGCCCACCCACATTATGGAGAATCATCTGCTCTACTCAAAGTCTACTGATTTAAATGTTAATCACAGCTAAAAAATACCTTCACAGCAACATCTAGACTGGTGTTTCCTCAAATTGCTGAGCACCAGGACCTAGCCAAGTTGACACAGATAACTAACCATCGCACCATCTATCTGGTAAGCCGGAGCTCATAGAAATCTGCAACGTCACACTCATCACAATGGTTCCCTGCCCCAGAACCAAAAACACCTTCACCCGCAACTCATAGTAGGCACAAGGTAAATAGTTGTTGAATGAATGAGTAATGAATAACTTTGGTGATGGGCACCACTCAGCTCAATGAAGCAAATCATTTTGTGGGTCCTCTAGTGAGTTTAGCTAGGCGCTGAGGACACAAATAGCATAAGTGTGTTTTTGTCTTCTCCCTCGATCTTCTTGATGCAGGGACCATGCCGCAGAATTCTGTAGTCCCCCACAGTACCAACGAAGTGCTTCGTACAATTACTTGTGGATTAATTAATTTGATTCTTTTTATTGATCGCTATATCAAATTTACCTGAAATATAAAAAGAGTTTAGGGTCTCATTTATGAAATTATGAACTTTTATTTTTAAGGTACAGGTGTTAAGAGATATTTTCCTACTCAAGAAGGATACACATACCGAGCACATTGACAGTGGTCACTAGGGATGGGATTGCAGTGGCTTTTATTTGATTTTTTTTCTGTGTCTTCCAAACTGTCCTTCATGACTATGTGTTATTTTTCTAAAGTTAAAAAAAGGTTTGTGTTTTTTCCTCCATCTTATCATTTGAGTATGAGAAGACTGATGGGTTCCGCTCTCCGCTCTTTCTCAGGCCCTCAGCAAACCCATTCCTTGGCTTCCCTTTGACAAAAAGGCATTCTGGGACATCCTTGTAAAAATCTGTGAGGTCATAAAAGATAAAGTTGACTGCAAATGGCTGTTCTGTTTGAACTATGTTCAAGTGTCAGGTAACATGGAACTTTCAATAAAAGCATCAAGGGAGTTCATGATTACAGCTGTTGTTAGACTGTTGCTGGGGACAGGGACCCCAGGTGCCCCACGTCTCTCCTCAAGCCCCACTCCCCTGCCCCCGAGTCTGCAGGCCCTGTGGCTGCTTCTGGGCCCCTGTCCACATGTTGTCCGGCTGCGTCTGTGCCAGAGGAACAACACCCAGCCATGGTGGAAGTAGCATTCCTTGATCTTTGCTTCAGACCCACCTGCTGGGGTCTCCAGAGGGAAGAGTTCACCCCAGCCCAAATAACATGGAGCTTCAGAGAAATCCCAGCAGAGGCTGCGGCAATCATGGGCCCTGAACTTAGTATTCCTCAGACGGCCAGGATCCCTAGTTGCCAAGCGCCATGAACTCCCAAAGATGCGAACGGGAGACCGAAGAGCCGGGGGACGCAGACATCTGGACAGAGAGTGTCTCGATAGTCGCCTCGGACGGTGTGGTGGCTGTGCCGGGGCGTGGCCGGAGCCCCATGAAATGTGGGTGGATCAGACCCAGGAGACCAGGCCTGCTCTGAGGCTAATATTCCAAGAAACTTACCCTACACAGGGCCAAGTCTGTAAAATCCCCCTTGTTCTGGAAAGGATCCTATGCAAATCGCTGAGCTTTCCAGTGTGATATTTGATAAGTGCAAATGGGCTGAAAATATTCTTGAGATTTTTCGGTTTTGTACAATGAGGGGCGGCCCCGGCCAGTCTCACCACCTACAGTGTCCTCCTGGTGCCTACACCGGCCAGGAGGGGCCAGCGTGTGTCCCTGACTGCTGTGGCCCTCCAGTAAAGCGTGCTTCCTCTGCCGTGCCTGACGGAGGGAGGCAGGGGTCCTGGGGTCCTGCTCCATGTCCTCATGGCCATGTGTCCCCTGCAGCCCTTCCTCAGCAGTTCTTCCTCTGCCCCTGGTTTAGGCAGAGATGGCTGCAACCCGCAAAATGCCCCGGGGCAGAGTGATTGCCCTCAGCCAGGCCACCCTCCTTGTTCTTTCATTCACCATGTCTGAGCTGGAAGAAATCTTAGTGCTCACTGACCCAGCCTCCTCGCTGAAGAGCCAATCTCTGGCTCCATCTTCACGTGGCACTCTCAGTGTGTAAGCTGTCTTCTTCTTCTTCTTCTTACAAGGATGGCAGTCATATTGAATTAGGGGCCAACCCTACCCCTGTATATCATCTTAACTCATTACATCTGCAGTGACCCCATTTCCAAATAGGGTCATGTTCTGAAATTTCAGGAAAGACATGACTTGGGGAGGGGCACTATCCAACCCAGTACAGCCTTCCTGCCCCACCTAGCAACGCTGTCTTATCCTCCACCTCCTCCAACCTTGCTGCTCCTTCTTCTAGCTGGAGGTAGGAGCATCTGCCCACTGGTCTACACAGTAGAAGAGGCAGAGGTTAGGAAGTTTTCTGTCCGCCCCCATCTCCTCTCCATGGACACAGACTCTCTGGGGTTTCTGAATTCCAAGGCTGAACAGTAAGGCAGCATTTCCAGCCCATCCTGTCAGTTCCAGTCACCCAGGGAGCTCTCAGATTACATGGAGCCTTAACCACACTCTGGGGAATTTTGCTTCTCTTGGTCAGGGTGAACCTGGCCTGGGTGGGTCTCAAAAGCTTTTCAGGTGATTCAAATGTAAAGCCTGGGATGAGAAACACTGTCAGATGCTGTGAAAACAGCCCTCTCCTTAGAACAGGGAGAGTGCCCTCTCTCCCTGAACCCCACCCTACTCACCAGAAATATGGGTTTCTGCTGCTCACTGCCTGGCGGCCCCAAATACCCATTAGAAAACACTCCCACCTCGTCCTAGGCTGCAGGAGTGAGTGAACACACACTTGGAGGGACATGACACAGACAGCAGCAAGCACATAATGTCCTTGAAGTTTACTGTTTGACGTTTAAAGTGTGAATTTTGCATCCTTTTCTGTAGCATAGGCATCTTATTTTATAATTTTTTTTAAAAAGACTGGTTTGGTTCCCTCCACAGATCTCCAAGTATAGAAACAAGGCTCCAGAAAGATGTACTACGTTTAAAACTATGGCTTTGCATATTCCTTGACACACCAGTATGTCTCTCCTGAGGTTCCTGACATTGAAAAGCCAAGCCACAGAGAGTTAGAAGGAGTAGTAGCTGATCTGTTTAAACTTTGGAAGGAATTGCATCTCACAGGAGAAAGTTTGTGCTCAGAGATAAACTCACCCAAGATCCTCCAGCTCGTCATTAACTGACTGGCAACTGTACGTCAGGACCTACCTTTTCCACTGCACTGACCTAGGTCAGCTGCTGATTTGCTTGCTGTGTGACCCTGGGTAGGTCTCTTTACCTCTCTGTGTCAGTTTTCCTGCCCATAAAATGCTGAGGATCTGTGTGGAAGCACTTTAAAATTCTAGTAAAAGCAAGGCAGTATAATTGTGGTAATTACAGCCCAATACTTTCAGGTGAGGCATGGCGATTCCAGCAAGAGTGAGCAGGCTGTGTCTAAGGGGGGACCAGAGGGGTGCCCCCTCGGGGAGCTGATAAGTCCTGGTGAAGCCCTGGCTGATGTGCCAGTCCTAGGGATGGTTGAGGCCTTGGGAGCTCATGCCCAGCAGCTCAGTCGGCCCTTTATTGCTCCAAGCGTTCATCAGCCCAACCCCAGTCACAGAAGAAAGCACCCGCCCTCAAAGACGACCTTCTCGTCCCAACCCTAGCAGTGTCTTTTCAAAAGGGTAAGGCATAGAAAAATGAATGACAACCAACAGCAGTGCCAGCATCTTTCTCCTCTAACAAGGCCACAGAGACCTTCCCCACCACCCGTCCCTTCCGAGGAAGTGGGCAGCCGGCCCGCTCCACACCCTCCCTCCCTCGCTGCTGTTCCAGGCCAGAGCACAGCCCCTCAGCCCACGTCTGCCCGGCTCTGTTTACACTGGGAGATGAGCTTCTGCTGAGCTTAAGTGCAGTTCTGGCCCTTTTGTTTGTTTTTAAGTCAAGTTACAACTTTGCTCCTGGATTTATTGCAAATTCCATTTATCTTCTCCTGACCAGGGTCTCTGCACAAATCCTGCGCAGTTTCCCTTCCCCTCTGTGGGCACAGAGGGGGGTGGTGGTGAGGAGCACAGGGACAGACAAACAGACAGACAGATGGACAGATGTGGAGGAGGCGCTCATCAGGAGGGGCCAGAGGCTGTCCCATGTGTTGCTGGGGAGAAAGAGTGGGCTGGCTACGCAGGAGCAGCTGTAAAGACTGTCAGGGAGAACTGTCCAGGGGTGACAAGGTCAGGAGATGCCGGCCGCCCACTCTGCTGCCCCTCGTTACAAAGACCTCCATAGGCAGGAAAAGCTGGGCTGAATGACAGAATCCCAGTTCTTAGTGGAGGCGATGAAGAAAGGGTGCTGATGGAAAGGGGGTTTCTGGCAGGAGGTGGCATAGGGTCAGTGGTCCCCAGGGGCCTAGAAAGGACACCACAGGGAGCTGTCTGACAAGGGCTGCCGGTCTGAGGGCCGGGCGTGGGCATGTGCCCACGGAGGCCACCCTGGGCACGCTGGGCTCCAACACGGCATCTGAGAGATCCCTCTCCTCTTTCCTCCCCAGACACCGCTGTCTCCATAAATTGCTGATGAAGAGCAAACAACTCCAAGCTGGAGCTCACCAGGGAGAGAAAGGGGATCCAACTGAGATGAACAAACTGAGAGTGGGATGTCCAGCCGTGCTCTTGGCTTGTCCTCCGGAGGCAGGAAGCACGATGGCCTGTCCCCCTTCCTTGCAGAGTTCCCCAGCTCAGGGTATGCAGGGGACACTCACCTGCTTTGAAACGCCTTGAAGGTGGGGCGGGGTGGGGGTGGGGGTCCCAGGAATCTCAGTTCCTAAGGGCTTGACCTCAGAATGGGGTTTTAACCTCCTTCCCTGGCCCGGGAGAGCAGCTGCAGGTAGCTGGGAGCAACCGTGAGCAGGCTGCAGGGTGGTGGGTCGCAGCTGAAGGAGTCACCTGTCATCATGCCCTCTTCTCCATGTCATAGTCAAAGGCATGAGACTCCACCTCAGTGTCACAGGCCAGGACTGCCCTCAGGGAGCCCCATGAAGTGGGGATTGAGGGAGGGAGAACAGGGCAGGCCCTCTGTCTCTGGGAGCCATCCTGGCTTCTGACAGGTGCTGTTGCTAATGAGTAGAACATTCTACAACAATTTTCCTGGCCAGCCCTTGGGCTCTACCCCTTCTGGGGCTGCCAGGCCCTGGTTCCTCCCTGGGCACTCATCACCCCGAGCAGAGCCAGCCCCCTCATCTCTCTGCTCTGCTCCCTCAGTCACAAGCCCACCAGCCTTCACAGATACCTCCGATTGCTCACCTCCCCTCACCCCTTCCTTTCTCCTGCCCTCCTCTCTCACCCTGTTTCTTGCACCCACGTCAGACCCCATGTTCCCCGAGGAGCCTCCCTTTTGACCAAGCTCACATGTGCACCCTCAGGCCCCTCAGCCCCTGACAGACCCACCAGGGTTCCCTGCCCATTCACTGGGCAGTGTTCAGGCCCTACAGGGGTGCGGCCACTACTCTGGATGCACAGCTCACCTGAGTCCTCCCCTCCTCTCAGGACAGCAAGGCAACCAGACTTCTGTCCCTAAGGCTTCCACTCTCCTTAGCCTCTAACCCTAACCCTGTAGACCTCTCACCACCGATCTGGGCAGGAAGGTCCAGACCTTTATGTCTCCTTTTCCCCACCAGACAGACCCTTCACGTCACCCATTCGATTCCGTTCTCTTCATCTGAGAGCAGCTGACATCCGTGCCTCCTTGGCAAACCTCACTAACTTACCGGGGTCCAAGATGGCGTTATTGGCGCCTGTCTCTTCCATGCCATGTCGTTCCCCCATCCTCACCACTGGATCAGAAGCTGCACATTAACAGGATCCCCTTTTATTTGAATGCACGTCACATTGGAGAAGCAAGGCCCCAAGCATGGCCACATCGTCCTATCCTAAAACAGCTCGCGCTGGCCCTGCTTCTCATTCACTATCTTTCTGTTCTTGTGGCCTTGATTGCAAACATCTTTATAAGTCCCTGACACCTACCACTTTCATTTCCCCTGCTCAGGGCCTTGCATCTGCTCTGGCTTCTGCTTTAGGCCATTTTCACAGGCCTTCCTCACAAAAGGAGCTCCAGGGCCAACCCCATGCTTTCTCCTCACGTGGCTTGGCCCCTACTCACCGGGACTCCTTCCTGGGGCTCTCCTGGTTACTTCCTGCTGGGCTCACGTTTTCCTCTCCAAGTGCCCCTCACCTGCTGCTCTTCCCAGCCGGCCCCTCCTCTCACCACAGCCCACTCTCCCATCCATGTCCCCATCTTCAATCATTCCTTCCATGAGCCCAAGGGTCCAGCTACTGAAAGGACCACACTTCCACCTGCCTGTGGGCCCCCTCTGCACAGGCTTCCTACAGACATCTCCAAGTCTTTCTGCACAAAGTCAAGCTGACCATCTCCTCTGTCCCTGTTAACGAATTTCCACTCTCCCCATCCCCCAGGCTCAAAACTGCATTCCTCTCCACCTTCGTCCTCTCCTTGCGCATCTGACTCATCTCCAGAGCCTGCAGAATTTTCTTTGGCGCTATCTGTTATATCCCTCCCCACCCCAATACTGCTGTCTAAATTCACGCTCTCGCCATCCCTCCCCTAGACATTTTCTCTCAGCCTGTGGGCCTCCCTTCCTGTGGTCCACATGTCCTTGGACACAGAGGCCATCATGGTGACCTGTCTCCCCTATGGATTCCACACAGCTATGGCTCCCCACCAGGGAGAACTGCCACCTGCCCTTCCAGCCCAGCCCTCCCTGTAGCCACCAGCGCTCGGCAGACACTGACTGAGGACCTACCATGTGAGGTGTACCTGTGTTCGGATCATAGTCACCTATTTTCTACGCCCAGAACTTCTCATCCTGCATTCACCCAGTGTGCTGGTTCTTCATTTTGTTCACTTGTTCTATCTGCCAGATTTGCCCCCTCTTTTCTGCTCCCATATCCCCCTCTCGACACCTTATCCAACCACACGGCCTAGCTCAGAGCCTGCCTACTCAGAGAAGCCTATAAAATTCTAAAGGTATACTCCATCTCTCCCCTTTCCCATTCTCCCTTGGATTTGTTTCCTATTACAACCGCATGCAAATGTATGTGTGTGTGTGTGTGTGTGTGTGTGTGTGAGAAAGAGAGAGAGAGAGAGAGAGAGAGAGAGAGAGAGAGAGAGAGAGAGAACGCTCCCTGGCTGTGTGGTCCTACAGGCCAAAGAATAGTTCTCATTCAACTTTTTAGCCTACACATACTTAAAGGAGTTCATTGTGTTTGCATCAGGTCTCATTCCCTCCTTACTTACAGATAATAAAACTGTGGTCTGGCCCCACATCTTCCATGCTAGTCAGCGGCAGAATTGCATCCCAGCCCTGTTAATGCCAGGTTCCCGGTACAGTGCTCAGGAAGTAAGAAATGCCAGGTTCAGTCTACGGCCATACCACCCTGAACGCGCCCGATCTCGTCTGATCTCGGAAGCTAAGCAGGGTCGGGCCTGGTTAGTACTTGGATGGGAGAAATGCCAGGTTCAGCTGCCTGATGTCTGATTCCATGTGCACTCCACAATGTCCTGCAAGGTCCTCAACTCTTCCCTTCCTCCTGCAAAGTATGTGAGCTAGAATCAGAACAGCGAGGCCTCAGACGAGCAGCCAGGAGCCTATTTTTCTAACACTACCCCCAGGTCCACACTGCATATCTTACAGCGAGTATAATTCTGTCTTTTTTGAATCTCCAGGGAAATTGCTTCCTCACGTTTTTCAGCAAAGGATGTTATCCTCTTACAATGTCTCCAGTGAAATTCTCCCTCATTTTTCTTCCCTAAAACTTCCTCCCAGCCCTCCGAGCCCCAGTGCTGCGATCCCTCTTCTTTCCTCTGCTGGCCCTTCTGCCGAGGTGCAAAGGGCTTCCCTGACCTCCGTACAACATTGCCTCATTGTAGGAGGATTTCTGAGGCCTGGAAAGGCATACAGCTCCTAGGAGGGAATGTACCATATGAAAATAAACAAATGAGTGTGTTTTGTAAAAATTAAATAGAACATCACCGGCCTTTATTACTGTCCACATTGGGTAATCACACAGGAGGTTTCATAGGGGAGTTGGAAAACCAGCCTTTTCACTTGGTTTTCATCGTCTTCGCCTGGGTGCCCACTCCCAGAACGCACTCAGCCCTCCGCCGCCAGGTGTGGCCTGGACGTCACAGAGCCCGTTCGATCCACCTTCATTTTCAGGTCTCCTTGCTTCCAGTCTAGCTGTGGCCTTACCTCATACACGGAAGGATTCCCTCTCTCAGTAATAAAGAGTGGTTCATCCAGCTGCACAAAAGCCAGTGCAAGGATTATGCGTGAGACGCAAATCCTTGCCATAAAATTCAAAGAACTACGTAAATACAGTTGTCAGGCCAACCAGATATGGCATACCAGTAGATTGCCTCAGTTGCTCCAATGAACATTTTTTTTTTAACAGGGACAGAGAGAGAGTCAGAGAGAGGGATAGATAGGGACAGACAGACAGGAACAGAGAGAGGTGAGAAGAATCAATCATTAGTTTTTTGTTGCCGTTGCGACACCTTAGTTCTTCATTGATTGCTTTCTCACATGTGCCTTGACGGCAGGCCTTCAGCAGACCGAGCAACCCCTTGCTGGAGCCAGTGACCTTGGGTCCAAGCTGGCGAGCTTTTGCTCAAGCCAGATGTGCCCGCGCTCAAGCTGGCGAGCTCCGGGTCTCGAACCTGTGTCTTCTGCATCCCAGTCCAATACTCTATCCACTGCGCCACTGCCTGGTCAGGTTCCAATGAACCTTTCTGAAAGTCCACTACACTACATTCATGTCACTTGGAAGGGAAAATTAGCCATTGCTCCAAAGAAGTGTATGTTCTCATTCATGGGTGAGCTGGAGCAGGCTGACCTACGAAAGGGCACTAGCAATTGAATGTTTTGCTTGCGTGGGAAGTCCAGCTGTCTCACTGGGGCCCAGGAGACAGACAGACGAGGGGAGAATTCCAGTGTTTAGGACTGGGCTTGAAAAGTCGCCTGTTTGTAACACCCGACTTTCAGAGGAGCAGAAGGAATTTCCAGCTGTCGTCAGGGTGAGAAGGCTGCCCTGATTCTGACCCGGGCTGATTTTTGTCCTCTGGACTCTCCCACCACTCCTCCTGGGTTGAGGACACCACCAAACGCCCAGTCCCATGGGCCAGCTCTGGAACCAGGTGGCCCCGTGCCATCAAGAAATACAAGTGACAAAAGGACCAATATTGTATGATTCTGCTTCTGTGAGCTGCTTAGCATAGTCAGATTCATAGACGGAAAGTAAAATGGTTGTTTCCAGGGGCTGGTCAGGGAGAAATGGGCATGTAGTATTAATGGATTTGCAGTTTCAGCTTGGGATGACGGAAAGTTCTGGAGATAGACAGTGAGCAATGGGAATACACTCAACCTCACGGAATTATGTACTTAGAACTGTTTAAAATGGCACATTTTATGTTATGTATATTTTACCACAATTTTTTTAAAAAGGAAAAGAATTACAAGTTTCAACTCAGCCCTGCTGAGGGGAAGTAGACAAGTGACTCGATTCCCAACCCTAAAGAAGAGAGAGAGAGTGTGTGTGTGTGTGTGTGTGTGTGTGTGTGTGCTAGCATGCACGCACATATGTATGTTATGGGAGTATATGGCCTTGCAGGAGTGAAAATGGATCCACAAACAGCATGGTCACGGAGGTGAGCATACTGGACTAAGCCATTTAACCTCTGGGCAGTCCCCACAATAATTTGGGAGTCATTTCCCATAATGTGGACCAATGGAATATTCTCAGTAGAACTTATTCAAATGCCCAAAATCCTGCGTAATATCCTTTGGATGGCTGGATGAAGGCCTTTTCTCCATGACCTGTTCAAAACTGCATTTTGATTGTTGAAAGAAAAATTAGACTTTTGGAGTTAGAGAAACTGGAGCTAGAACTGAGGCTCTGCCACTGTGTGGCCAGTCCTAACACCCAATCTAAATATAAATGCCTAAGATCAAAAGAGTGGTGAAGATGGAAATGCTTCTTACAAATTGCAAAGTGCCTCGCCATCACCTTTTATCCTTTCCTTTGAGCCTGGCTATGGGAGCAAGCTGGCAACAACGGAAAAGAATCCATCCTGCAGGAAAGTTAGCCTAGCTCCCTAGAGTATAAATTCAACCTGCGCTGTCTGTTATAGGAACAGGTTTGGAGGTGGCCCAGTAGCTACCACAGGTGAGGATAAAACCTAAAGTCCTAGGAGCTAGGCTTTTTGAGAAAATAAATTAGGTAGCCTTTGCGGGGAGGGCCCGAGTTAAATCAGATATTCTTGAGAAGAGTGGCACATTAAACCTTTATCAGTTATCAGTATGGGGGCACAAATAGTCATTTCTTTCAGATTGTTATTTTTTTTTAATTCACATACCATACATTTCACTATTTTAAAGTTTATAATTCGGTAGTTGTTAGTATATTCACAAGGTTGTGTTAGCCTCACAACTCTCTAATTCACAATGTTTTCATTGCCCCAGAAAGAAACCCCATATCCGTTAGCTGTCACTATCCATTCCTCCTTTCTTCCAGCCCTTGGTAACTGCTAACCCATTGTGTCTGCATATTTTGTACACGTGGATTTATACACTATGTGACCTTTTGTGTCTGGCTTCTTTCACTTAGGATAATGTTCTCAAGATTCAGCCATGTTGTAGCATGTATGAGAATTTCATTCCTTTTTCTGGCTGAATAGTATTCCACTGTGCAGATACACTACATTTTGTTTATCCATTTATCAGTTGAGGCCTATTTGGGTGATTTCTACTTTATGGCTGCTATGAATAATACTGCTACAAACATGTCACGTGCAAGTAAGTGTGTGTGTAGATGTATTTTCAATTCTCTTGGGTACATATCTAGGAGGGGAATTGCTGGGTCACCTGGGAATCTACGTTTAACTTTTTGAGGAGCTGTCAAGTTGTTTTCCAAAGCAGCTGCGCCATTTTACATCCCCACCAGTAATATATAAAGGTCCAATCTCTTCACATTCTTACAACACTTATTACTGTCTGTCTTTTTCATTATAGCCATACTAGTAGGTGTGAAATAAAATCTCATTTGATTTTGATTTGTGTTTTCCTAATGACTAAAGATGTTATCGATCTTTTTTATGTACTTATTGGGCATTTGTATATCTTCTTTGGAGTAATGTCTATTCAAATACTGGCATAATTTAAATATTTGGGATGCTTATCTTTTTATTGTTTCATTATAAGAGTTCTTTATATATTTTGGATATAAGTCCCTTATCATAGTTGTGATTTGCAAATATTTTTCCCATTTTACGGGTTGTTTTTTCACTTCCTTGATAGTATCCTTTGAGGAATAAATGATTTTAATTTTAATAACACTTGTTTTTTATTTTGTTGCTTATGTTTGGGTGGTATAACTAAAATACCATAAGCCATTGCCTAATCCAAGGTCACAAAGATTTACACTTATGTTTTATCTAAGAGTTTTCTATTTTTAGCTTTTAACATTTAGGTCTTTGATCCATTCTGAGTTAATTTTGGTATGTAGTGTGAGGCAGGGGTCCAATTTCATTCTCTTGCATATGAATATCCATTTGTCTTAATACCATTAGTTGAAAAGACGGTTCTGTTCCTATTGAATTATTTTGGTAAACATGTCAAAAATGGTTCTTCTTTCTCTAATATAAACTTTAAAAATTTTAAATTACCACTTGAATTCTATGTGAAACAAGACACAAAAGGCCACATAGTGTAAGAATTTATATGAAATATCCAGAAAAGGCAACTTTAAAGAAACAGATTATAGATTAATGATTTCCAGGAGATAGAAAGTATGGGGTTTCTTTTTGGGGTGATGGGAATGTCCTGGAATTTGATAGTGGTGATTGTTGCACAACATAGTAAATATAGTAAAAGCCACTGAATTGGATACTTTAAAATGGAGATTTTTATGCTACCTGAACTATGTCTCAATTTTTAAAATGTTGAGTTGGTTGCACTGATAAGAAGTTACAATTGTAACTTTATTGCAGTTGCAATATAAAAGTCATTTCTGAGGGACCCTAGGAAGATAATCCAGACTGTAGTGATGGCTGCATGATTCTGTTAATTTACTTATGTCATACACTTAAAACAGGTTAAATTTATACTATGTAAATTATGCTTCAATAAGTGTTTTTAATGAGGGTTTTAAAAAATTCTACTTAAACTCTGCTTTAGAGGCATCACATGAACTTTGATACATTATGCCTTCATTCTTATTCACTAAAAAATAACGTTAAATTATCTTTGCATTATCTTCTTTGACCCATGAGTTATTTAAAATATAATGTTTAGCCTGACCAGGCGGTGACACAGTGGATAGAGCATCGGACTGGGATGCAGAGGACCCAGGTTCGGAACCTCGAGGTCTCAGGCTTGAGCATGGCCTCATCCAGCTCGAGCGCAGGCTCACCAGCTTGAGCGCGGGGTAGCTGGCATGAGCGTAGGATCATAGATATGATCCCATGGTCGCTGGCTTGAGTCCAAAGCTCACTGGCTTTAGGTCAAAGGTTGCTGGTTTGAGCAAGGGGTCACTCAATCTGCTGTAGCCCCTCATCAAGGCACATATGAGAAAGCAATCAATGAACAACTACGGAGACTTAAGGAGCCACAACAAAGAATTTGTTTCTCATCTCTCTCCTTCCTGCATGTATGTCCCTATCTGTCCCTCTCTCTGTCTCTCTCTCTCTGTCTCTGTCACACACACACACACACACACACAAATATATGTGTGTGTGTGTGTATATATATATGTATGTATGTAGGTAGGTAGGTAGGTATAAAAGGTTTAACTTCCATATATTTGAGTATTTTCAAAACATTTTTGTTTTTTATGTCTAATTTAATTGTTTTGTGTTGAGAATTCAAATTTTTAAAAATGTTTTTGTTTTTTTGTCATGACCCACATTATAGTCTATCGTGATGAATGTTGCATGGGAACTTGAAAAGAAATATGTATTCTGCTGTTGTTCAGTGTCTTTTAACTATCAATCTGGTAAAGTTGGTTGATAATGTTGCTCAAATCTTCTATATTTTTCTGACTATTTTTCTACCAGTTCCTGAGAGAGAAGTGATGAAATGCCAAACTACAATTGTACATTTGTCTATTTCTACTTTCAGTTTGGTCAGATTTTGGTTCATGTATTATATAGCTGTATTGGTAGGTGCACACACATTTAGGAGGACAATCTCTTCTTAACAAACTTTCTCTTGTGTCATTATTAATTTCTCCCTGGTAATATTCCTTGTCCCCAAGTCTTTTTTTCTGTTATTAATATAGTCATCCAACTTTCTTATGATGTGTTGCATGGTATATCTTTTTTATTCTTTTTATTTTAAACCATTCCTGCTTTTACATTTAGAATAGATTTTATTTAACATTCCTTTTTGCCCATTTTGACAATCTCTTCCTTTCAATTTGAGTATTTGGATTATTTGCATTTACTTACAAGTACATATAATATACTTACTATGTTTGATGAAGATATACCATCTTACTATTTGTTTGCTATTTTTCTCATCTGTTCTTGTTATCTTTTTTATTTTTCTCTGCCTTAGTTTGGATTGGGAGTTCCTTTTATGATTTAAATTTATCTAAAACATTGGCTTATTAGCCAGATACTTTTATGTCCTTTATGATATTTTTATTATATATTTTACTTCTATATACATTGTAAGTGCCATAGTACAGTGTCATTATTTTTGCTTTAATATTTTAAAAGGATTTTTCAGTTTAAAAACAGTCTTTTATATTTATATTTACCCACATGTTTACCATTTCTGGCATTCTTCATTCTTTCTTGCAAATCCAAGTATTTTGCTTCTGCCTGAAGAATTGCTTTGAACATTTCTTAAAATTCAGATCTTCTGGTGATGACTACCTTAAGATTTGATTTGTCTCATAACGTCTTTATTTTTGTCTTCATTTTAAAAGTGTATTTCACTGGATATAGAATACTAGGTTGATCTTTTCTTTCCTTCAGCACATTAAAGGTGTCATTCTGTTGTCTTCTGGCTTGAATCGTTTGTTCATAAGTCTGCACTATTTCTTATCATTGTTCCTCTACTGTTATCTCAGGTTGGCTTTAAATTTTTCTCTTTATCACTAATTTTAACAATTTGACTATGATATACCTTGATATGGCTTTCTTACATTCTGCTTGAGCTTCATTGCAATTCTTGAATCTATGGTGTTTATAGTTTTTATCAAATTTGAAAATATTTTGGCCATCATTTCATCAAAAATTTGTTCTCTTGCTTTTCTCCTGCCCTGTTACTTATATGTTAGCCCACCTGATATTGCCCACAGGTTACTGAGATTCTGTTCTTCTTTTTTTGTTTTGCTTTGTTTTGTTTTCCTCTTGGTGCTTCATTTTGGATAGTTTCTATTGCTACATTTTCTATTTCATTTTTTTTTCTCTGTAGTGTCCAGTTTGTTTTAAATTCCATCCACTTACATTTCATTTCAGATATTGTATTTTTCATTACTAGAAGTTCTATTTGGTTATTTTAAAATACTGTATATCTTTCATTGCTTCCTCATCAAGTTCATGTTAAATCCTTGAGCACATTTTATATATTTATAATAGCTGTGTTAATATGCCTGTCTGTTGATTCAATCAAGTTTGTCAATTTCAAGTCTGTTTCTAGTAACTGAAATTTCTCTTGGTTATGAGTCACCTATTCCTGCTACCTGCTGAGTCTAGTGATTTTTTTAGATGTTGGATATTTTCAAAGTTACATTGTTGATTCCTTTGAAGAGTGTTGGGCTTTCATCTGATTGTAGGTCAGATCCATCCTTTAGGGGCTTGTTTTAAGCTTTGTTAGGATGAGTCTAAAGTTTCTTTTTCTCTAGGGATAGTCTAGTCCTACTACATGGGCATGACCATTATGGGGCCTCTCCTAACTGCCTTGGGTGATTAAGCTGGTTGATATTTGAATATTTCTTGGTTCCATGTAAACTCTATGGGTTATTCACCTTATAGTTCCTGGTTGTTCTTTGCCTAGCCTTATGGAGCCTTACTCTGGGTGTACATCTTAGTACTAAGAAAATATTCCAAAGGACCCGTATGCAGATTTCTAGGGCTTTTTCTACATAACCCTTTCTTTTCTAAACCTCTGCCCCACAACTTCCATCCAGAGTCTCTTTGATCTTCACTTTCTGTCTTTCAATTTAGCAAATTAACCTTAGGATGCCTTTCTCTGCTAAAGAATAAAGCAAGTTAGAAAGAGTTGGGCACTGCAGCCTCCCCATGGCTGAAACAGATTTAGAAATGGAAAGCAAAGGTACAGTGGAAGGAATCCATGAGCAAAAAGAGCCAGAAATAGTGGCAGTCTACCCTGAAAGACATGAGGCTACAATGAAGACCATTAAAATGAACAAATAACCTCTCAGCCCAGCATCCCCAGCTCTGTCTTGAAAGAAGGAAGATGAAATGGTCTTCTACCCTTCTGTGAAAATATATTAAACTTATTTGTCTTCCCGAGGAGGTTATGTCTGCACAGTGTACCCTTTGTGTCTTTTCCTTGATCAAAGGAACACTTAAGTCCCCTTTGAGGATTCTAACATGACAAGCTTATTCACTCTCCAGGGTTGATGTTTTTTCCTAAAGTTTCACTTGACCCTTGCTCCATGTATAATGCACCTTTCCCTTTTCACATTGGGACTCAGTCCCAAAGCCTCCAGAGCCACTACTCCTGGGTCAACCCCTCTCCCTCTCTCTCCCTTTAGGGCTTCTTCCAAGATTTCAGATAAGGTTTGTGCTTCCTTGGGAATCAGACCTCCTCACCCTTATTCTTACACAGGCTTGAACATGACATTGCATCTTTTTTTAGAGAAAAGGCCTGTGTTTTCCTGTTAGTTGTTGACAGTAAAGACAACTCTGATTTAGCCAGAACATACCTAGACAGGTTATAGGACTGGATCTGCCCAGGAGCCCTAGATTCCTGAGTGAGTTGGCAGAGATACTGGGAACCCTTCCCTACAAGACCTATTGATGCTGCTTCTGACCTGCCGCCACCACAAGTAGCTGTTGAAATTTGACTCACAGTGTCCTTCTCTGCAGCTCTGGTTCTGATAAGAACCTTACATGAAAGAAGCATTGCTCACCCCTGTGCCAGCCACCTCTACCATTGGTTCAAGGCTTGGATGTTATAACCCTTTGACCCCTAACCCTTGACCCTGATCCTAATAAACCATTTCCACTTGGTCTTCCTGGAACACTCCAAATCCCTAAGAAGGAGGGACTGAAAGGCTTAAAGCTCTTTAACTCTTTCTACTCTTAAACTAATCCAGAGCTTACTTACCCCACCTCTGCTAATCATCTTTCAGGCCCTTACCTGTCTGTCCATAGTCTAATTCACTTGGTCTGGGGAATGATGTGGCAAAAGCAGACACAGGGCCTTGCTGATGACCAGTAGCTGCTCCGCAGATTTCCTAAAGGAGGGCCTAATGGAAAGCTGGGTGAGACAGAGGCCAGCCAGGGGGGTTTTGTCCAGGATGTTTGTATAGGAAACACTATTTCTCACTTAGACTGCATGTTTATTTAAGACGGAGATGGGGGAGAAATGTGTGAAGAAGTCCTTCCCAAACCACCCCTTGTTTGAGACTCCTTCGCCCAACATTGGATTCTCTTATCTCTCTATTTCTTCCGTCTTTTCACTCATTCAATTCCTGGCAAATCCTTTCTACTTGTCTTTGTCCCATCCATCCATGATGGCAGCTGTTTCCCAATGGGAAGCAAAACCCCATTGTAGAGAGACACCTTATTATTGTCGTCTCTGCCTGTGGGACCACTCCCCCCTTCCCCAGGGTTCATGTCATAGGTGACACCCAAGGTGACTGATGGCATCACTGCACTGATTTATAGACACCTCTCTCCTCTTCCCATTCCCTCCCATCTTTCTCTCTTTTACTCTTAAGTTCTTTTTCTGTTTTCTCTCCTTTCTTCCTCTGCTTTTCTTTCTCCACTCCATATGTTTAGGCAGGCACCATCAATATTTTGTAGCCATTCAAAACTAAAAGGGGCAGCTGAGCCCAGTCCTTGAAGAGCTGGCAGCTCCTCCCTCCCAGGGCCCCCTCACCCCAGCCACCCTCACTTTGCCTGGGTGGCTAAGTGGCCTTTTCCACACTGGTCACCAGGCTCTGATTTTTAAGGCCTCACGGGAGCACCCAGGGCATCAAATCTCTATGCTGGGACCCTGGGCTGTTTATAGCCCATCCTACAAGAGAAAACATAAGCTCCCAACACAGAAAAAAATCTGTCTTTCCCCCTGTTGCTATTGATAACAGAACAATAGAGTCAGAATTTAGTGGCCCAGCATAAATAAAACAGTGCCATCAGCAACCAGGTCCCAACTAATCTTCCAGCAGTGACCTGGGTTCTGTGCACAGTGACAATAAGTGTAACCAGAACAAGGTTCTGAGGTGTGGGAGGCAGGCCAAACAGCCAGGGCAGCCCTTCCCTCACCCCTGTCTCCTCCTGCCTCTGGCATGGCATGCCTGTTGGGGGTCAGGTTTCCCTGTTTGGGGTACCTGGGGGGTAAAGTTCAGGTCAGCCTTAGGCCCACAGAGGTCTCTATTCAGAGCTACATTTTTGGTTCATGTTTTATTTTTTTCCTAAGAAGGATCTTAGAACCTGGATATCTTGCCTGGACTGTGGTGGCGCAGTGGATAAACCTTCGGCCTGGAATGCCAAGGTTGCCGGTTCGAAACCCTGAGCTGCCCTGGTCAAGGCACATACAGCAAGCAAGCAAAGAACAACTAACATGAAGCAACTATGAGTTGTTACTTCCCATTCCGTGCTCCCCTTGCTCTCCTGTCTCTGTAAAATCAATAAAGTATTTTTAGAAAGAAAGAAAGAACACCTGGGCATCTAGAACAGTTTGGCAAGCATGCCTCTAACCTGGCCTGCACCCAATGCTCTGGTTATCCCTCTACTGTCCAGTCCCCCAGAGCTCTGTCTGTCCTAGAACTTCTGGCTTTAGGTTGGAGAGATCTTGGCAATCATCTGGTCCCAACCCTGTCAGGAGCAGATGGATCCCCACCTGGAATTAGACCCTCCACAGGACCTGGGTTTCCTCTGCACAGGAGCATTGCAGGAGAGGGAGCCGGTCTGACTTCCAGTATACTAGGTGGGAACCAAATGGGTTCAGGTAGCCCATACTGTTTGTGCCACATTGGGCCAACATTGGTGCAGATGCGTCTTGATGAATGTAGGCATGGTCTCTATCCTCCTGAAGCTATCTAGTGGTAAAGACAGAAATGGATCAAGTAATTAAAGTGCGATGCTCTTGTCCATAAGGGAGTATGTCCAGAGGGTCCCAGGTCTGGGGAAGAGGTAATTAGGGAAAGCCTTCCCTAGAAGGTGGCATTTAAACAGAAGGCAGGAGTGTGCTTTCCTCATTGGCCTCTTCACCCAGAGCCTAGCCCAGGGCTGGCATGTGGTAAATATTAGTAAATGTTTGTTGAATGAATAGATGAGGACATGAACAAATATCTCGAGTTTCTGGAGAACCCTTGGTTACTTACAGGATTTGAGGCTGTGTCTATTAATGTATCCATTTACCCCAAAACCTAACAAAACTTGAAGTCATGAGTCCTCAGGAGGTCTATTCATGTTATGGACGTGCTGCACGCTGCTCATTCCGTTTTAGAGGTGAGTATGCTGGGTCACAGCTGAGGAAGATGATACCCCTGGGATCCCACAGGGAGTCTTCCGGACTTGCCCCCTCCCCCGCAGATCACACCATGGAGAACTCTGTAAATGGACTCATCAAAGCAGGGAAGGCCAGCCCCTTGACAGGTGATTGGATTTAGATCTGAAAGCAGAGATGGGTTAAAACCCTCTGCACCCAGATGTCCTGACCACAGTCCAGTACAAAGCTCAAGAGGAGGCAAGGGGAGAGCAGTGCCATGGGCCCACCCTCTCTTTCTCAGAAGAGGGTGAAGGATTCTTGGAAACTCCTGTAAAGCATCCAAGTGAACAAGTCAGGGGCTGTTTGCCGTCAGGTTTCCCAGCAGGATTATGGGCTGACTGACCAGCTGTTCCATTCCCCAGGACTGTCTTAATTTCAAAGACTCAATTCTCTGTCCCAAGAAAAGTGGACCCTACTATGAAATGTCCCTAACTCTCCCAGAACTCAAAAAACATGCCCACAGCTTGACCAGGCAGTGGCGCAGTGGATAGAGCATCTGACTGGGATATGGAAGACCCAGGTTTGAGATACCGAGGTCGCCAGCTTGAGCGCGGGCTCATCTGGTATTGAGCAAAGCTCACCAGCTTGGACCCAAGGTCACTGGCTCCAGCAAGGGATTGCTCAGTCTGCTGAAGGCCCGGGGTCAAGGCACCTGTGAGAAAGCAATCAATGAACAACTAAGGTGTCGCAACGAAAAACTGATGATTAATGCTTTTCATCTCTCTGCGTTCCTGGTCTGTCTGTCCCTATCTATCCCTCTCTCTGACTCTCTCTTTGTCTCTGTAATAAATAAATAAGTAAATACTTTAAAAAACAAAACAAAACATGCCCACATTAAAGTGTTGCCACTGGGCCTCCAGTAACCTGTCTCCAACATACAGCAATGAGCATCCTCTTCCCTCTGTCCGTAGTAAGCATCTCTTCGAAAAGCTAGTGACATTGGGCAGAGGCAGGGCCACCAAATACAGTCACGTGTAAGCTGTGCACTGCACAAGAGGGCAGGTGTGAGCGGAAATCTTCCCTCACCCTGCTTGCCAAGCTGTGCCCCCTGGCATGGCTGCATCCACACAGAGGAGGGGGTGCCTTTTCTAATTCACACATAGGTGCCAAATGGGCTAGCACTGACCCTGGGAGGAGAGCCCAAAGCATTGCATCTGGGGAGGAAAATAAACCACCACCTACACAGCCCAAGCAGGCGTTCCTCAAGTGATCAGATATGCTAACAACGCAGATTTCTTAGAAGGTAACACAATATGATGGACAAACCAGTAGGTCCAGAAAGGCTTTATGTTTTATTTTTCTATGTCTTGAGTTCAGATGACAATGAAAATTGAACTATTGAGATGTACTAAGGAAGGATGAAATGTCTGCTTTCTGTTAAAGTACTTTAAGGAGAGTAAAGATTTACAATTCATATAGCCCTTCGGTGTTGGAAACACCAGGGGTCTGGAATCTTTCCCTTGCTTCACTTACCTTGAGCCTATTGGCCAGGAACTGAGCCCCTGGAAAATGAGGCAAAGTGGGCATTTTCTCAGGAAGATGACCCTCCCCATGTAGGGCCAGGCTTCTCAGCAGCAAACACACTCCATACTCAGAATGGTCAGCTAACAGGGCCGTCTAAAGAGTGGCACAGCACAGATGTGCCACTTGGGAAGGGCACTAGGGCTCTGACAAATTCTTGAAAGAAGAAGAAGAGAGGGCTGTGGTCCCCTTGCTGTTTACTTTGCATTCAAGGACATGTGGCAAAGCTAACTCACACCAGTGGGCAGGGATAGCTGGCCCCTCTCCGAAACGCTTCCGCATATGATCTCCTTTGGTATCTGCCCATCTGCCAAGTGTTCTCGGAGGTGAAAGAGCAAGGGGTGGCCTGGGAAGCTGTGAGAAAAGACAAGTGAGGGACAGGGCTGACAAGTCACAACTTTCCCAGTGCTCCTGGTGTTGCCATAGGCTGGAGTTTGAAGTGGGATCAAGGGATGAACCCGAAATGTTTCCTGAGACCCCCTAAGCTCTGTTTCCTGCCCTTATAACTCTAAGTACTCTACAGCTCCTGGACGAGGCCATTACCTGTGACTGACCCTGGGTCTTGCCTGAAGAAGAAACTCAGAGTATGCAGTTCTTGGTGATGGGACACATATCAGCACCTTGGCCAGGAAAATCAGACTGATGTCAAATGGGTCCTGTGTAATCCTCTCAGAAAACAGATGACTGGGGCAGCCAGGACCTTGGGCAAGTTCATTCTCAAGTAAGACTCTTCTCTTTCCTGATTATTCCTTTTTCTTTTTTTTCTAAACAAAACCCACTTATACTACCTGTCAAGACCTTGCAGATAATTTCACGTCCAGAGCCTTTCCATGCCTCATGGGAAGCACATATAATAGAATCCAACAATTCCCATACACCTATGTGTGCCACGGAGCTAAGGGCTCACTTTGCCAGCAGGATCTCATCAAATCCTCATACAACCCTGAAATGAAGCACTGGTACTATTTTTATATTTACTGATGAGGAGTTAGAAGTTCAGAGAAGTTAAGCAACTTGCACAAGATCACACAACCAGTAAGTGGTGAAGCCAGGACTTGAACCCAGATCACATGGCTTTATTGCCCACATCTATTACATCAAAGCACAGGGAGTTTCAGGTCTTTAATGGAGTCAGAAGGCTGGAATATAATGAAGAAAGAAGACCTCAGCTCCCCTGACTCTCACTGCAGCTAAGCTCTGCCCACATAGGTAACATATGTGCCTGAGATACAACTTCCTCAAATGGTGTTAAAACTGGGAGCAGAGACTTTGCCTTACTTAGATTTCTTACAGAATGGTGGCTAGTTTCTAAAACAAGTGTCCAGGAGTGAAAGTTCTAAGAGACCCAGGTAGATATCCTAAGGCTTCTTATAATTAAACCTTAGAAGTTCTAGAATGTCACTTGTACCATATTGTCGGTCAAGCAAGTCGCTGTGGCTAGCCCAGATTCAAGAGGTGAGAAACAAGACACAAACACTAGAGGGAAAGATGAGAGCTGCCATCTTGGAGACTGTCTATACAACTCTCTCATGTGAAGATAAAATTCCTTTATTGAGCTAGCAGAGAGAGAGAAGAAATAAGCAAAAGGTCAGGGAAGCCAAGAGGAAAGAGACTTTGTCCCTCTGTCTGAAGAAGGTACTTCTCCAAGTCCCTCCCAAACTGTTCTCTTACTTCACATCTCAAAGTACATTCTTAAACTATGTTCTAGGTCCCAAATTCTGGGCCAGAATGTGGAAGAGAGTGAAACAAACTGCTTATGTCATCCTAACGAAACAACTCTTATTTGAGTATGAGTTTGCTACATGACTGTTGCTGCAAAATTGTTTATTTATCCTTGCTGCAGTGTGGCCTTTAAGGGACACAATATGGTACTAGTGACGTCCCCTAGCAGTGGTTGCCCTGGAGACCTGTAGGTCAAGGATAGTAAGGAAGCTTCTTGCCACCATGACTTCACCTAGAAATCTCTTTGGTTCTCGTGAACACCTGGTAATTGAGCTACAAAAAAAAGGAAAGAGCCATAAGTTTCTCTGATGTGTGTACACAGGCAGAGCAGAGTAGGCTAGTGCCAAGTCCTAGCATACATATCATGAGCTGTCTCTTTGACTCCCTCCACTACCCCTGACTTGCTTTGACCGGGGTGGGGTGGGGGTGGGGGTGGGGTGGGGTGGTGGTACTGTCCAACTAACCTTTGCTGGGCTTGGGCCCAGGAACCGTGTTTGGACGGCTATAGAATCACCTGGTGGTTTGAATCTGCCCTTCCCATTGAGCTGGATAATTCAAGCATAATGCACTTCTAAGTCTGCACCCAGCCTCTGCTTGTCCCTCCTCCATTACATATTGAGGGGCAATCGTTGCCAGTATAAAGCAGGATGGAGTACTTTGCACGTCCCATCCCTCCAGCCCCCAAGTAGCTCCTGGTCTATCCTACCTGAGAGACATTGTCCATCTCTTCCCCCTGCAACAACTACTGCTATTTTCTTCACTCCCCGCCTGCCTCCCTCTTTCTATAAGAAACTCTCTTGCATAGTTTGGATTAGTTATATTCCTGGGTTCATGACCCAATCCCATCCCTGTACCATGCCCACTCCACTTCTATTTAGTTATTTTTCAAAAATAAACAGCCCACAGCCGCAAACAAAATCCAGGACCTTGACAATAACCAACATATCTTCCAAATCCCAAGCGACAGTAAACAGGAAAATGAAACAGCTGGTCACCCAGCATACACAAGACAGAAGCTAGTCCTTTAAAAAGGTCTCTTTACTTGCAAAGACGGCGTCTTTTAGAAATGCCTCGTGTTTTACTTGGCGCATTAAATCCCGGTCACTTTTAAATCCGGGTTCCCAATTGGTATGTCATTTTATTTTAACGATCTGTGCTTCTTATAGAAACATGGAAAATGACAATTTCTTTTTTCAATTAAACGTGTAATAGCCAGCTGGTGAAAGCCGGCTCCTTCCCGCCGGCGCTGGGGAGCAGGCGGGGAAGGGGTTAAAGAAGGCCCCGCGGCTGCAGCGGGGTGGAAAACTCTAGGTCACCAGAGCTGCTGGCCCGGCGCGCGCATGCGCCCGGGCAGCCCTCCGCGAGGCTGCCGGCTCCCCGCTCGCGGCTTCCTCGATGCACAAAGGCTTGCTTTGTTCCCTCGGCTCTGTTTTAAATATCTGACGACTATTCCCCCCTTCCCTGCGCCAGATCCCGGGGCCTGACTGCAGGCGCGGCACAAGGGCGCATTGTGGGACCCGGCGAGGGGCAAAGGGGGCTGGGGGCGGCCGGCCCGTTGGGGACGCTCCTGTTTCGCCCAGTTGACTCAGCCATTTGGGTCACTAGGCCTGAGTCGTAGCAGAGTCTAATCGTCTTTATTTTTTTCCCAGTCCCAGAAGTAAAAATTGGAAAATGGGGACCCTGGGAATGAACAGAACCTTTTCTAAAGCAGGCATGGAGGGAGGTGCTGATGTTTCAGCAGAGCATGAGCGGGGCGCGACGCAGACTCAGCTCCCCCCTCCACTCCAACCTTGGGCTGCCAGAGGGGCGGGAACCCGCGAAGCCAGACTGGGTTTCTTATCAGTCCATCGCTGTACATATTTAGAAAGTGCCAATCACTTAGACACTTCCAAAAGCATGGCATTCCAGCACAAAGCAACCCGAACAGGGCAAAGGGGGTGGGGGGAATCCTTCATTCCCCACAAGTTCCGGGCCCTAGATACACTGCAGAAAGGGCCTCGCCCTGGGCTTTCTGCACCTAAGACTTGCAGGTCCCGCTTCATTTTAGGAATGGCCCCTTGGGGAAATCACACCTCCCCTGAGATGGCCCCTCCCTCCCAAGGGTTGGTAGGTGAGTACTGGGATGGGGTTCAAACAAAAGTAGGCTTTCAGCTCGCAGAAAAGCTGGCCCAGTCCCAACTCTTCCCTTCCCTTGTCTTGCTGGCGTTCCCTGCAGACTACCAGGTAGTTTTCCTTCCCAGCTCAGGTGTTTGTTTACCTGCTGCTGCAAAGGAGGAGTTCGTGCACTCTGGGGAGGTTTGCAAAATAAGAATGGCAAGACCCACCTCTCTTTCCCATTTTCTTCTCACACAGAAGGAAAATATAGTACCTTTCTGGCTAGATCTTGGAAACTTAAAGCAAAACACAAAATGTGGGCGGTAGCAACTCTGAAAAGTGTGTTTGGTCTTAAGTTTAATAAGAAGGAGGTTTTCCTATCCCAACTTAGACCAAAGCCGCATACTGCTTAGAATCTTGAAGGAAAATTGTGATCCTCCCACTCAGGACAGGTGATGAGGGGTGAAGGGATGGCAGCGGAGTGGGGGGGGGGTTGATTCGCAAGCAAACGGCTTTGTAGTTTTGAGGTTGTGGTTCTAGGCCTGACTGGGACCCCCCAAATCCTCCCTCATGGTTTGTTATAAATCTCAGGGTTGAACTTACAATGCCTTGGCACATTTCTCAGCTGTGAGGACGATAAATATTTCCTGAGATGTATTTTTTTGAAACATACTTTATAATTTTCACATTTCACATGTTGAATCATTTCACCAGTACTGTGAGAATTAGAGCTATTACGAGCCCTCTTATTTTGCAAATGAGGGAACTTGTCCTGAAACTCAGAAAGACAAGACAAAGCCACTCAAAAGGATATGCCAAGTTTCCAGCCCCCAAGATTGGATTCTTTCCCCTCTCATGTGCTAGTTAGTTGCAGACCGAAATACCAGGTTTTCACCTACCACTTCCTCAAAAATTCTTTTTCACAAGTAAGATTCTGGCTGAAGAATAAGAAGTTCAGTATATCCCCTACCACTGCTGAGCTTGCAACAACCACACTAGCTACAGGCTTGGAGACATAAGTCCCGTTTCCCTGCCAGGGTTGCTAAGTGGCAGAGAAATCCTAGGTGTCTGTTTCCAGGCACTCTTCAGTGCCCTGAGGAATTTCTTCAAGCAACACTAAGTGTCCTTTCACCACTCTGTTGGCCAGTAAGCCCCCTATCTTTGGAGATTACAGCAGCCTGAAGCCGCCCTGCCAGCAGGTCAGCCTGCAGCTGAGTTGTATGGGAAAGTGTTACCTAGAACTTGACTGCCCTCTGTGAGTGTACAGAATCTTTCCAAGTGTAAACTAGGATGGCGGTGCCTAATAACCTTCTCCCCTCACGCACCTGCAAACTCAGAGGTGTTGGAAGATTTACTGGAGCATGTCTGTGACTCAACGTAAACTGCTTCAAGAAAAGCCATCATCAACAGCCTCATTGCATGGCAGTGTCTGCCCATTCGGGGAGAAGGAATATAAAACCCACTGAGCTTCAGAGGGTGGCAACATTCTACATGACCTTCGGCTTGGAAGACTATTCCCTTACTTGACTTTGACACACCCTTTTCTTTTATACATTCTACATTGACCCTCACCGCCACCACCGCCACCCCAAGCCCTGAGCCAGTTCCAAGCTCTCCCAGGTCGGCTGATGAACTAACATTTAAGCCCTGACGTGGGACTGCTGCCTGGCCGCCAACAGTTCAGTTTCAGCAGCATCACCTTTTGACTGTTCAGCAGTGTTTGTGCAACTATTTGAATATTTTATTGCATTTTGACCTTATTATTTTATAAGAATGAGTGGAAAATGGAAAAATGAAGTGCTGATGGCAGTGATAAGAAGGGCAGTTTTCCTGAACCTAACAGAATTGAGACAAAGATGGAAATCATTAGGCGTGCCGAAAGCAGGGAAATCTTAGCCTCAATCAGACGCTCGCTGGATTTCAGCCAGTCGACTGTGTGTTCAATTGAGAAGAAAGAGAACAAAACTAGAGAGCATATATGAAATTCTGGACATACATGGTCAAAGATTGTATCTAAAGGTGGGGTGTGATTAGGGATTTCCTGTATTCCCTCAGTCCTAAAGCTGCACTGATTTAATAACAGAGTTCTGGAGCCGGGGTGAGGGAGATGTGAGACCGGAAATCAAGAAAATACAGCGATAATATTGTTTGGCTTCTTGGGGACAGAACCTTCCCTTATAACTTGCAAGTCCGCTGCTTGCCTCTTGCCCATCCAATCAGCCAATTTTCAGGAAAGCACTAAGTATGAAAAGAGAGCGGGTCCCCTGACACATTCTCTGTGGAGGTCACCTCAGCACCAAAACCATGGATGAGGCCTATCATTGAGGTTCTGGAAGGGATGGAACTTAACAGAGGCCATTGTGCCGGGAGGTTTTCACAGCCCGCATATGCCCAGCTGACAGAAAATCAAGAGTCAAAAGCAAAGGCTGTGGTGCTGGCCTTTTCCTCTCTGGACACCAGCTCCTTTCATAGCCATTGTCCTAGCTGTGCCTGGGGTTGAGGAGGGGCACGCTTTCTCTTCGTCTTTGCATGGTCTGTGCCTTCTGCCTGGATTAGCTGCCCTTCCTCTTGAGCTGCCGGGCTGACTCCCAGCCCGGCCTGGGAGACGTGGCCCAGCCTGGTGCTGCCCGCCTGGGCTCCGCTTCTGCGCTGCCACTGTGCCCCGCCCACCGCCATCCTTGCTCTTTCCACACTGGGTAACCATACCCGGCTCGCCGGTGAGGCCTTGGCGGGCAAGGAGGCTTCTTATTCCCTTCCCATCCTCAGCTCCAGGCTTGGTGGCCCTCAGGAAGTCTGCTAAGTCACTGAGGGACAAGAGGAGCGGAGACCCTCAGGGACACCCCCTCAGGACAGCACCATTGATCGGTGCTTGTAGGGATGAACTTGCACAGCCATTTTGAACTCCTTTGACCCTGAAACTATTTTCTCCAAAAGCCAAACCATTTGTCTCTAAATTCTTCTCTTTTTGTCCCTGAGGTCCCCTCCTCTGAAGACCTTCTTGCCTGCACGAGTGTCTTCAGTGCCCTTCACAAATACTCTTAGTAAGTAAATCCACTGACTTTTTCTTCAACTGCAGAATTCTTGCTGAATTCTTACCACTTTCCTCAGGCAAAAACAACCAGAAGTGCTGTCCGATCCAAAGCATTTCCCAGGGAGGACGGCCAAGGCAGTGCACGAGCCTCTCGGCCGTCTGGGACTGTGATGTGATGTCTGAACAGCCTCTTTAGAAACACTCCAGCCTTTTCCAGGGAGCCCATCCAGATGGGGACACTCTGCGTCAGCCCCTCGCGGTTGTCTGTGGGCCCAGGAGGTACGTGCGGGCAGCACCTGATCGAGGAATTTAGCCTGACTGGGTCTTGGTGGAGTTGCTGGGCCAGTTGTAAATGAGAAGTGGGGGCCGGGGGACTAAGCTCTGGCTTGCACCCTCCCACCCACTGACTCTTAGCCTAACACAGCCTGCCCTGCTGCCCTTGGAAATGACAATGGGAGGCAACTGTCTGCAAAGCCTTGGGCATGCGAATGTGGACAGCTCAGAGGAGCCCACTATTGGCCCATGCAGTGTGAGGGCCCATGTGCCTCTTGCTGCGGGCACCACAGCCACCTCTGGCTGTCCACACTGACCTCAGCACCAATGAGTCCCACTTACTCTCCAGGTCCTTTGGAGCATGAGCTCCCTGGGGCGGTGCCGAGAGTCCACTTGTGGAAAACTGGTTCTTTTCCTGTGGGACGAACAGCTCGATCAAGATACATCTGTCAGGGGACGACTTGGCAGAACCACAAGGCCAAGGCCGAGATGCATCTTTTCTGTGTGATTTCCCAAAATTCAGGCAGGAAAGTATATCTTCCTCACGAGCACCCGGCCCCCCACTGGCATTTGCATTCCCCCACCATATATAAAAGGAGCCAGGAGCCAGCCCCCAGCAAGGACAAGGCCGCCATTCAGCCAGGCTCCAGTGACATCCTCACCGTGAGAGTGCAGCTGGGGCAGTTTATGAACAGTGCTGAGTCCCAGGGGGAAGTCGGCCCTGTCCTCCAGCCCACAAGCCTCTATTGTTTGCTTTCTTGTTTTTCTCCAAATGTTTAGATGTGCTCAGAGCACAGAAAAAATTCCCAAACAGAGGCCACCAGCCAGGGCCAGCCTGAGGCAGGGAAGCCTGTATGTAGCTGGATCTCTGTGGGACCTCTGCCACCTGCCCTCCCTCCCAGTTTTTCCCGTCTCTCCCTAAGATGGGACCATGGAGGACGCGGAGGTAAGGGGATGGCGTCTTCTCAGTTAGGGCTACTTAAACAACAGTGAGTTTAGGTTGTTCTACTAAACAAGGTGTGAAACCATAGCTGGGTCTCACTTGGTTGGCAGCCATGTTACTACTTTAGGGATGTTCAAAATGTGGGTGGGGTGGGGTCACTTCTAACTGCTAGTCACTGACCAAGGCTGCCAAAGTTGACAGGAATTATCGTCTCCTGTCTACACCAAGAACCTGGGTTCCAAGGCTCAGCCTCTTGGGTTTTACTCCTGGTTCTAGCTCTTATTAGCTGTGTAACCTTGGGCATGTGACTTAGTCTCTCTGAGCCTCAGTTTCCCGCTTGATAAAATGACACCTCATAGAACTATTATGGATTTAATGAGACAATGTAGGCACTGGCACAAAATGACTCTGCAGTAAATATTCTTATCAGTGAGCACTGTCACACTATCCTGAAGCCACCCTCTCTGCTTCGAGCACCCACTTTTGTTCCTAAATGGAATGCCTTCAACAGTCTCCAGTATGGGTCAGAGAACAGCTGTGCAAGACCAGCAGCGCCAGAGGAATGAAGGATGAGGTGCCTTGTGACATAGGGGAGGAGAGAACGTGCTCAAAAGCCCATTGCCTCTGTCTCCTCCTCCCCTCAGCTCCAGAGCCCTTTCTCCAGGGCTCATATTTCCCACCCTTCCCCATGGCAGTGGATTCTCAGCTCTGTCACGTGGCCCAACAGGACCATGAAACCCCACCCCTGCCAGGAAAGCCCGTCTCCCACCCGACCCTGACCACCAGTGGCCAGTGGGGGAAGTGGGGGAGGCAGAGGTGGAGTCTCTGGAAATTTTGCTAGAT
The DNA here is from genome assembly GCA_037038555.1 of Rhynchonycteris naso. Classification (NCBI taxonomy): domain Eukaryota; kingdom Metazoa; phylum Chordata; class Mammalia; order Chiroptera; family Emballonuridae; genus Rhynchonycteris; species Rhynchonycteris naso. The sequence continues at coordinate 31,372,580 of CM072999.1, read as the reverse complement.
CAAGAGTGTGTGTGGGGGGGGGTAGTATCCAGATTCCAAACTGTCAACCCCAAAGGCCTAGGATACTGAGTGCTATTTAGAGTTTGGGGGTCCATTTCCACCAGCCTAAGAGCTGGAGGGTGGGGGGAGATCCCAGGAAAGGCAAGAGAGGGCTTTGAGTTCCAGTCCTTCCTGCTTCCGCAGTTTACATTCCTATTTAGGACTTTGGGCTTCTGCCTCCTCAAAAAAGAATGGACGTGACACCCTCCTCCCCCTTTGGACTCATTAATCCTTTCAAGAATAAGGCCTTAGGAGTCTCCTGACAGGGCCATATGGTTTCCTTATCTTCCTTATCTCCCAGCACTCACCTTCCATTTGGAATGTTTATCCCAAGATAACGATCAGATTCCACTTAGGATGATTGAATGGGGGCCTCCTTCCAGTATTTTCCCCACAATTTCAAATGAATGGACTATCCAATCCAATAATAAATGAGCCAGCCCAGACTCTGATAATGGACAGGGCTCTTCCCACACTCCCAGCCCCCCAACCATACACCCTCACCTCTCCCTAAAAATATTCCCCTCTTCCACCTGGGCAGCTCAGTGGCTTTATATAGTGGAGTTCCATGTGAGATTTGCATTGTACTGCAACTGCATTAAACAATGTTTTAAAAACCAGAAGTCTGATGCTAGACCAGCACTTGTCCATAGACAAGTAACACCAACCACAGATACAATTTTATATTCTCTAATAGCCACAAGTAAAAGGTAACATGGCCTGACCAGGTGGTGGTGCAGTGGATAGAGCGTCGGACTGGGATGTGGAGGACCCAGGTTCGAGACCCCGAGGTCGCCAGCTTGAGCGTGGGCTCATCTGGTTTGAGCAAAAGCTCGCCAGCTTGGACTCAAGGTTGCTGGCTCAGCCCGCAGTCAGGGCACATATTAAAAAGCAATCAATGAACAACTAAGGTGTTGCAACAAAAACTGATGATTGATGCTTCTTATCTCTCTTTATTCCTGTCTGTCTGTCCCTATCTATCCCTCTCTCTGACTCTCTCTGTCCCTGTAAAAAAAGAGAGAGAAAAAAAGAAAAAGTTAACATGAAACAGGTGAAATTAATTTTAAGAATGCATTTCATTTATAATTACATTTTCTTATAGAATATTTATTGTAACTAAGATAATAATACATTTTCTGCAGCCCCAAACTATCATTTTGATACGTAATCTATATGAAAATTATTTGTGGGGTTATTTTGCATTTGCTTTTTGTACTTAATCTTCAAAATCCAGTGCATCTTAGACTTACCGCATATATCAGTTCAGACTGCCATGTTCCACATGTTCTGTAGTCTGCTATTGTGTGGGGCAGGGAAGATCTAGACAGACCAGGAAGAGAAACCTGGGTGAAGACAAAATGGATGGGCAACATGGCCCTCAGCCTGGAGCCCGCTGCCAGGAGACAGCCTGTAGGAGCAGACAAGCAATCCACAACTTGTTCCCAGTCTAAACTGAGACCCAGACTTCATCCTCCCACCCCTCCTAGCCTTTCCGTGAAGGAAAGGAAAACACACACATACACAATGACTTTTTTTTTTAAGTGGTAGCGATTTTTATTGCTGCTAATTTAATGTTCGTCATTTCACTTGCTAATAAAATTGTTTATGGAAGTCTCTATCACTGGGTGCTTTTCCTGAAGGCTGTTTAAAAGCAAAGATGATGCGGAGTGACGTCCAACATCTATGTAGTGAGCTCTGCTGCACTTGGTACAAAGGGGGCGGCTGCTGGCTGGAGCCGACGGAGCCAGGTTTGGGTCACCAATGCCAATAGATGCTCCCTGATTCCAGGAAAGAGGAGACACAATTTGGACATTGACAAGACCCTCAGGAAGAGCTCCCACTCATCATTCAGACACTATTCTCAAATGACCACTTGTGTTCCGGGCCCGGAAACGGCAGAGGACTGAGTCAGGGTTTAGCGATGTGTGTGTGCTCGGTTCTTTGGGCCCATAGCGAGTCTTAGGGAGTCAGTAATGCAGCCGCTCTCCTGCTGCTGTGGAGGTACGAGCAGAGCCTCCGCTGCTCTTGAAATCAAGATAAACATGATACAAACAGAGACAAGGATGGGGAGCGAGGCCTCTGGCAAAGCAGGAGTCCATTAGAGATACCAGCCCTGAATCCCAAACGGAGGAAGGTAGGGAGCAGATTCCAGGCCTCCTCAGGGAGACCTTCGTGACCTCTCTGGCCCCTCTCTTTGCTTCATTATTCTTCTGAGTATGTACTTATAATTCAGACAAGCTATTGTATCTTGCTTTGTTGACTGCTGTCCTCAGTTTTATTCTTACTGCATCCCAGTGCCTAGAGTAGTGCCTGTCACTCTTAATACACATTTGCTGACTGAATAAATCATGCTAGGAGGCCGTGCCAGGAATACTGGGCAGGCCCTAAAGAGTTCTGATCTTAGAACTAGCAGGAGGATGAGAACTAGGGGAGGCAGAAAGAGGTGGGGTGGGTGGGGTGGGGTGCCGAGGGGGACATGAAGAAGCAGGGAGAGGTGCTTGCTGGTCTGTGCATGTGATCCCCGTAGTAACGGGAGACAGAGAAGAATTTGAAAAAGTGGAGGAATGTGATTGCGGCACAAAGACAGCAAGATTATTTTGTCAGCAACATTTGGATCCCATTGGTGATGAGAGACATGTGGGCCCGGCAAGGAGACAATTGTGGTAGTCAAGACAGGATGTGAGTAAGACATAAAGAAGCATTTCATCAGTGGGGATGGAAAAGAACCAGGGCTGCAGAGGCCAAGTCAAGGAGTAGGAAGGGTCGGCCCCAGCGTTCCCATGTGCTGCTTCTCATATACCCTCAGCATGCCAAACACACACACACACACCCCTACACAAGCACATGCCCATGCACATACACACAGGTGCACACATGCACGCAGGTACACACATGCACGCAGGTACACACATGCACACAGGTACACACATGCCCACACATACTCGCATGCACAGGCTGCCCACAGGAGCATTCATTCAAAGACCCCCATCACACATTCTAACACAACTGCAAACCCTATTTTCTGCTTCGGTCTTTGGTCTTTGTCTTTTGTTGTCTTTTGTTTGCTTCTTCCCAGTGGAGAAGAAGATGACCTGCAGGGAGGGACTCAGAAGGTCCAGACAGAGGCAGTATCTTCTCTATCAGCAACATTTGCTTCTGGCTAGTTTGAGAGGGCAGGGGTCTCAGTGCAGGTCACGGGCCCACTGGGACAGAAAGGAGAGAAAAGCCCCAGCAAAGGAAGGGCTGGAAGAGGAAAGAAATCCTCCCTTCCATCAGGGCAGGGTGGGCAGTTGTTTGCTGAGATCCTAACACGTGTTCACGCAGGTGTGGGTCTCATGAGAGGTCTCTAATTGGAACTAGAGACTCGGCAGAGGTGATGGAGCTCCTTGTTATGGGAGTGGGTGGGGACGTGCTTGGGGAACCAGCTGAAACAGGGCTTCATTTTTAAAGAGGCTTAGATTGCTGTCTCTGCTAGCCTAAATATAACAGAGCAGCCAACTTCTCTCCAGCCAAACCAGGCCTGCAAGCAAGCTCCAAAACCCTGTATTCAGAAAGAAAAGAGCGAGAGAGAGAAAGCTGCAGATGCAGAAGGTCACAATGTTAGCCTCTCAGTGTGTTGGGAGGAGGAAGATGAATGAGCTGGTGTGTACACTCTGCAATCCCCTGGCCTCACCCTCAAGAAAGACGGAAGATTGTTGGGTGAGGGGTGGGGGCCTGGCCCCCACACTGGGCTCTGCCTGGCCTGGTAGGGACAACGGAGACCCAGGCCTGTGCTTTGGGAGCTGCCAGTCCAGGGTGAGGGCACGAGGGCTGAGCAAGGACACATCCCTCTAGTGCAAGGCAACAGCCGATGGACCCCCCAGGCAGAGGACCCTTCCAAGAGGAACCCTTCCATGTGGCTAGAGAACCCTAAGACACATCTTAGAAAAGAAAGGTTTTGACAAAGATGGAGAGACAACAAGAAGCAGAGACAAAAATGGCAGGGTATATTTGGGCAGCTCTAAGCATTCAGCTTTGACAGGAGTGTAAGAATGTGAAAGTAAGCCAGGAGGATGGGCCTGGGATCCGGGGTCTCCATTCTCTCCTGGAAGTTTGTCCTGGAGTCTGGAGATAAAGGGGAGCCACTGAAGAACTGAGAGGGATGCGGCAGTGCGACCCAGATAGATTGAAGGAAGGTTGATTTGGTAATGGGGAGCCTCTTGCGGCGGGGAGAGCCCAGGACCATAAAGATCAGTGTCTTTATATTAAGGCATAAGGCACGCTAGCTGCTGCTGCAGACTCCCAAACCTCTGATACATGGTAGAAGTTTATTTCTTGCTCATATAAAGCTAACTTGGCACAGGGCTAAGAGGGTGGGGCTCTGCCACCTTCAACATATGGCTCTGGGGTCGCCCTGCAATTAGCATCCATCTGGCACAGGAGAATGTGGAGAATCTTGAAGGGGGGGTTTATGAGCCAGGTGTTCCATTGGCCAGAACTCAGTCACATGGCCCCATCACATGCAGGGGGACAAGTGAACCCTGGCTGGCCATGCATCTCTGGGAGCAGGATGTATAATCTGGTGGGAGTCTCTGCCGCAAGGACAGGGACAGGGACTGAGATCTGAAGGGGTATATCAGCAGCAGAAAGGAAAAGTGGGGAAGTAGGGAGAGTGTCTACATGTAGGAGTAAGAAGAGGAGACACCAGAGAAGGGAAGCAAAAGGAGGCCACTTGAAGGGAAGGAGAGAATCGGTCAGTACTGCCGAGACATCGAGGAAGGGAGAACCCTTCCGTTTGACTCCTGCCAAGCCTGTGGGAGAGATGGGGTGAAGCCAGGTGTCAGAGCTGTGGAATCAGCCAGCAGGGATTTCCTAGTGCTTTCCATGAGCTCCTCGCTGACCTCGGCATGTAGGATCCCCTGGTAGGACATTAATTTCATTTCCCAACATCCAGTGGGTGCCAGGAGGTACCCCTTTCCAGGGACTCGCTCTGGAGCAACTGCAGAAATATGGGCTTTGGAGTCAGAAGATCTGGGTCTGCAGCTGGGCATAGCCACCTTGACTTTGAGCAAAAAAATTTAACCTCTCTGAGCCTCGGCTTCCTCATCTGTTAAATGGGCATACTGGTTCCTACTTTTCAAGTGTGTCATAGGGTTAGAAATAATCTATTTTGTGAAGCGCTTCGCTCAGTGCCAGTCCATAGTAATTCATGTAGGGAACATTTATTGTGTACCATCTGAGGGTCAGACACCTTATTAGATATTGGATATTCAAAGGACCCAGAAAAAAATCCTGCCTTCAAGGAGCTTATAATCTGGTAGGGCTGACAGACACAGAAGCAGGTCTTAAAATGCAGTATGGTATATGCAGTGATCAAAGTATTCCTAGAAGGGAGACCCAGTCCTGGCTTTTTGGAGTAGGAGCCACTAGCTCTTAGTAGGGAGGAGTTCTCATGGATGAGCGAAAATATTCCAGGACTGAGGAACCGCAAAAGCAGCCCCATGTGTGTGCTGGAGCAGGTGTTGGGACATGAGGGAGGCAGGAATCTCAGCGTTTAGTGTCTCTGACCATAAAATTGAAGCAGAAGGCGGAAGCTGGTGGCGGGTGGTAGTATGTGACGTTGAAATGTAGGCAGGATCCTGAACTTGGAGACTTTCCATTGGGTTAAGGGACTTGCCCAGTGGGTAACCCTCTAGGACTTTAAGCAGGAAACTGATAGTGGTCAAGCTTCCATTCAGTGAGCTCACCCTGGATGCTGTCTAAAGGGGAGATTTGAGGAGAGGAGACTAGAGGCAGGGAAACCAAGACACAGTTCAGATACGAGATGATGAAAGTCTGTAAGAGGTGTGGTAATGATAATAATGACCACTTGTTATCATATCTACCAACTATTGCAGGTGCACCACGTACTAGCCCTGTGCTATTTACATGCATAGTCCTTACTGATATTTTACATCCTTTTTTTTTTTGAAGAGAGAGAGAGAGAAAGAGAGGCAGGGAGAGAGAGACAGGAACATTGAGCTGCTTGTGTATATTTCTGATGGGGAATTGAACTGGCAACCTCTGCGCTCTAGGAGGACACTCCAACCAACCAAAGGTATACAGTCAGGGCTCAATCTATTTATCTATCTATCTATTGCTTGATTTTTAGAGAGACAGAGAGAGGAAGGGAGAGAGAGGGGAGGGAAAAGGGAATCATTCATTTGTTGTTCCCCTCAGTCACTCATTCATTGGTGTGTGTGTAGGGATTGAACCTACAACCTAGGTGCACCAGGATGGTACTCTATTAACTGAGCCACCTAGCCAGGACTTATCAATTAATTATTTTCTCAAATCTCTAATTTCTCTCAGCTCTATTCTTCTCTTCTCAATGATTTGTGGTGTTTCGAGTCTTATACATAAAGAAAAAGCCATTTTTCTTAAAAGAAAATCTTACGTCATTTAATTGTTCATCAAGTACATATTTAAGACCACTCTCAACATTAAAATTATGAATACAAAGAAAATTTCTATTTATGTTTGGATCATTGAAGGTAATTAACATCTTTGCTTCAGTGTTGGTTTTTATTTATGTCTTACATTAATTATTTTACTGAAACTTAATTTTATTCATCTCCTTTCCAGGGGTTTTACCTCTCATTGCTGTAGCATGTCTTATTGCATGAGAAGAAACATCCAAATCATTGTTATATAATAAAACTAGATAGTAAAAGTAATAACCACTATCCTTATTTTGTCTCTACTTTTAATAAAGATGCCTCTGAGAGGAATTGGGAAAACCTTGATAAAATTTGTTAGTGAATCTAACTGAAGCCGTTTTGAAATATACCGATCAGTTTTTTAGTTGACTAAAAAGGGACTGCATTATAAGTTCTTCTCAACCAAATCTGCAGGCTCAGGCTATTCACGTACGTCTGGATGAGCACAAGATTAGCAGCCATACTGCTCTGATTCATCTGATTTTAGGAGAACCCTTGGGGATTGTTGTATGCACTTGACCGGTTTCTTGCTATATTAAATTGTCCCTAATCTGATTGGCGACACCATAATATTACTGACTATAGACTATTTATCATAGTATAATTCTACATTTAGTTCTCTGTGGGGGAAAAAGAATAGTTGTAGCTTTCAATTTAAGATAAAAAGCATTTTCATATTAAGAAAGTAATCACCTCTTCTTATTTTCTAAGAGGTATTTTTTTTTAAAAAATCAGTAATTTTATTAAATGTATTTATATTCTATATGAGTTTCCCTTTCTGAAGCATAAGTACTTCCTGCTTCGTGGAATTGCATGAGGCAGGGTTAGGGAGTCACTCCTTACCACTTATATCTTATGGTGATTTTGTAAACAGCAATTGTGAAATTGAACTAACTATGTGTAGGTTTGATTGCTCACGCCTATTATAAAATAAAAATAATTTTTTGAGGACATCGTAAAACACAACAATTTTTTTTTAAGTAGACATTCTAATCTTTTCCCTTACCCCAATAAATCAGCTTGCCCATACCCTACTTTAGAGACAGGTCATCTAGAAGATGAGTATCAGTGGGACATTTGTGGCTACAGGCCACCCCGAGCATACACAGCATTCTGTGGAACATCTGTCCACTTGTTTCTGTCAGTCACAGAGGAACACAACTAATGCATTTGAATTTGAATATGCAAAATTCAAAATGCCCTCTAAAACTTAGAAAGAAGAATTTTTAACCTAGTGGGATAAAGTTCAATGGTGGTAAAAGTATACACGTGTGTGTGTGTGTGCGCGCACACACACACACACACACACACACAGACGACGATGAGGAAAAAGCAAGTTATTCAACTTTGCCTGACCTTGGGCAAGTTATGTAGCCTCTTTGGGACGTAGTTTCTTCATTACTAAAATGACAGGGTTGTGCTAGATGACCTCCAAGCCCCTTCCTGCACTGACATTTTGTAACAGTGATGACCCTGGGGGGGTTTCGGGTTAGGTGAGAAGCATACTTGCGTGTCAGTCCGCAGGACAGCTCTGTCATTAGGAAATCAAGCAGAGTGCAGTTCTAGGGTTGATGACCAGAAGTGCACTGTGCACTATAATCAATCCTGGCCGTCCCCAGGGGCAGCGCTGGCACCAGTCAGAGCAACGGGACATGAAGGATTTGGAAATCTTCAGGCTGGATCAGAGAAGGAGCACACAGGATTAAAGCCTGGGAAAAAATGGGTCCTCTGAGAAAAAGTGATCGGTGTGGAATTACCCAGGCTAGAGGAGGATGTATGAAGATGGATCTAGCCTCGAGCCCCTGGCTCGGGAGCAGCTGTTTTCATAGAGATGGTGGCAGTGCAGTCTTAGATGAAGGTCTTTTTGTTGCAGAGAATAGAGACCTGCTCAGGCTGGCTCACAGACTCCACAGCAGAAGCACACGTGTGACCAGGAGTCACAGGACAAACAAGCTGTGGGGAACTCGGACGCCTCTGAGAGGCCTGTGTGTTACACGTTCTCTTGCTCTGAATCCCTGCTCTGTACTTCGGACTCCCCACTCGCCACTTCACTGTAAGGTCAGCTTACAGACAGACATCGTGGTCCCCGCTCTGTAGCTACATTTTTAACTTTCGTGCCCATAGCCAATTGGTCTAGTCTGCCCACTTTCAGGCCTAGATTCCTCTGACAGGATGTATTTACCCTAGCTCATCTTTCTGAGCCAGACCACCCCACTCATTGGTCATCATTGGTGGGTCACCCAGGGGTCAGGTGCCCATCCCTGTGCACATGGCCCATGTGAGGAGAGGACATGGGCCATGTGCCCCAGAACATGGCTATTGAGGGCTTATCTTCTTCACATTAGCACGTGGGCAGCCTGGCCACAATGATATAAAAACAAAATAAATCTGGCCCTGGGCTCTTCTACAGGAGCAAGTTACAACCATGCTTCTCAGAACACTGTTTGAAATAATGTGGGCCTCCTCCTCCTGGGAAGCATACTGACCGAGGAGACTGCCTCGAGGCACTGGCCTGGCCTGCAGGGCCTCTGAGAGTCATCCCTTGGCCTGTTGGACCGGGAGAATATAAAGTCACGTCCCCTGCTGGAACCTAATTTTGCTGTCAGTAATGTCTGATCTTTGCTGATTAGAGATCTGCTGTTTGAGGACTTTTCAAAGCACCAAGTCTGATTAGCCAGAGACAGAATTTCACTGCTTGACCAGAATATGCCAAAAACAACCCAAGGACATTGGCCCTCCCAGGGTGACTTAACTTATTTTCTTTTTTATTTTTCCTTGTTTTTTTTTTTTTTTAGCATGCACACAAGAGAAAGAGAGAGAGATTGAGAAAAAGAGAGAGGGGAGGAGAGAGATGAGAAACATCAACTCATAGTTTTAGCACTTTAGTTGTTCGTGGATTGTTTTCTCATTTGTGCTTTGACCGTGGGGCTCCAGCCAAGCCAGTGACCCCTTGCTCAAGTCATCGACCTTGGGCTCACGCCAGCAACTTTGGGCTTCAAGCCAGTGATCTTGGGGCTCAAGCCAGCGACCCTGCGCTCAAGCTGGTAAGCCCGTGCTCAAGCCAACGACTTTAGGGTTTCAAACCTGGGGCTTCAGTGTCCTGGTCAATGCTCTATCCACAGTGCCACCATTGGTCAGGCTTCGCTTGGCATTTTTGTTTGTTTTTTACAGGGACAGAGAGAGAGAGTCAGAGAGAGGGATAGACAAGGACAGACAGACAGGAATGGAGAGAGATGAGAAGCATCAGTCATCAGCTTTTCGTTGCGACACCTTAGTTGTTTATTGATTGCTTTCTTATATGTGCCTTGACCATGGGCCTTCAGCAGACCGAGCCTCCCCTTGCTGGAGCCAGTGACCTTGGGTCCAAGCTGGTGAGCTTTTGCTCAAGCCAGATGGGCCCATGCTCAAGCTGGTGAGCTCGGGGTCTCGAACCTGGGTCCTCCACATCCCAGTCCAATGCTCTATCCACTGCGCCACCGCCTGGTCAGGCGCTTGGCTTGTTTTTATCTATTTTGATTATCTAGTTTCTACCAGCTCCCATGACAACACACAACCTTATACCTTGGAGTCAATATCTTCCTGTTCTGTGATGCTACATGTGGTCCCTCTGCTCAGCATCCTGCCTAGAAATCCTCATCATCTTCCAGGACATAGAACATGAGACATTAATGAACAAGAGTGTGGGATCTTTAACCTGTGCTGGGTTTAATCATACTCCCAGCCTCAGATATAGGCAGGCAAAAAACCCAGTTATCTCAAATGCAAGGGCTTTGAGAACACAGATTTCAAATTATAGTAAGGATTCCCAAAACACAACTTCCCAGACACCTCACTATCTAAAATCAAACCAGAACCTGGAGATGAGCCAAGTGACGTCTAACCAGCCAAAATTATCTGCGTAGGCTCATACTGGTTTATTTAAAGTAGCATATAATTCAAAGCAACTGTCCCCAGAGGGCTAGATGAACTATTACCCTCCAAGAAGAGACTAGATGAATGCTATAGGGATAGAAAAGGCTAAGTTCCTCACTCACAATCTATTTACATTTTGTTTACACAGAATTTTAACGAGTTTGCCTATCTGGTTTCTCAACTCAGAAGAGACTAAAAGAAGTTAGGTCATGCGGTCACTACAGGTAAAATGACATAAGCCCTGATAAAAAGTAGACCTAAAAACCCCAAAGGCATAGTGAGATGAAGTGACTTGGAAAAGAGACAAATGGCCACGCATAGCTTCAAGGTTTCGGCCCTACTGGAATAACAGCATGAGAACTGAGTTTCTGAAAATGACCCTGTTGGGCAAATAAAATACATTATGCTCACTTTGTTAAAGATGGCGCTGCCCATGTACAAGTTTTAAGAGTAAGCTTTTCTCCACACCCTTGACGGATTGGATGATGTAGGATGGTGCACTCTCATGAGGAATCCTCCCATTATGCCTCAGATAAGTGACTTTGTATCAGAGACTTCCTTGTTTGTAGATTGGATTAAAGGTTTGGGTTTCTACACTATAAAGTGGAGCAGACCGGGACCTTGCTCTCTCTCCGTTCCTGAGGTTAGCATTAGAGAGGAGAGCAGAGAAAGGCCACGTGGAGGAGGCCAGGAGAAGCAGCCAAGATGGTGGAGTGCTGAGGGAGAAGCCAGTTTGTGCAAAGTTTGTGCAGAGAGAAGGAGATGGGGAACAGAGGTGAATAAGACTGGTGAGCTAGAAACGTTTGATGCTACGAAACTTGGATAAGTCAGTAGCTTTGTGAGCACTGAATGAGTGGGTTTTGGAGCCCAGTGTGTGTTTTTGCTTGCCCGCCGGGTGCAAGCTAGGATTAAAGCTGATGGCTCACCAGTTCTTGCTCCGTTGTTTCATTACCGACTGTCCGAATCTAACGAGAACCTGCACTGGCCAGGTGGCTGTGATGGTGGCCTTGGCCACTGGCTTTACAGACCCTAAGCTGGACAAAAATTTTACATTAAGATCAGTATATCCTGTCTTAAAACCTGGGAAGTATGTGTTTTGTTGTTGTTGTTTTAATCCTCCATCTAAAATAATGAAATATTTAAATGCGATGTTTCAAAGGGCAAATCTTTAGCTAGCTGGAAAGCTCCACTAGCCAGAATGACAGGTATCTTTCTGGATAGCTGAGGTTTTACTATTGCTCTATTTAAAATCTCTAGACTTTTCCCTAAAGGAAAATAGGGCACCCAGTAAAGCAAGGAAATGCTGTTGCTTTGACGTATATGCTATTTGGAATAAACCAATCAGGGCTTAAGAAGGTTTTACTGTATTTGGTTTGCAGGCTTCACTTGGCACCATCTCTTTAAAAGGCTGCCTGCCTTTGAACTAATCCTCTATTTATAATCCAGCTGGAGAAAGGCCTCAGCAATGTATACAAATTCCAAGGTTCCACGGAGTGCTGCTCACGTAGCCCTGAGCCCCCATGCAGGGCCCCAGCTCAGCCCCTACTTCCCAGAGGGCACCCGCATCACCACAGGCACGTCTCAGTGCTGTGGCACACGGGCTGCCTGGTGTGCCCGGGAATGCACCCGCATTCTTCGTGGGGAGCACAGGGCCCGTCTGGGACCAGAGGCAGGAGCTGCATCAGGCTGAGTAAACATCATCGCTCACTCTAGACGGCCAGCGCTGTTCAGACGCCCTTTCCTAAGGCCCAAAGACTGAGGTTTCACACCGCTCTCCCCTATCAGGCCATTCTTTTCTTATAACTCATTCCCTCCCCAAAACGGCGCCAACTTCACATTTTCCTTTTCTTCCCCCCCACCCCACACAAATTATTGCAAGTCATGGCAGTCTAAATATAGCCCCCGTCTGTTTCCCATATGCTGAGGGCCCAGCGTTTTCCTGGTGTCTTTCCAGCTGCCTCTCCTCTCGCTTTCCTTTCTCCTTCTTTCTCACCTTTGTTTTCCTTCCCTGATTCTCCTGCCCTCTGCCTCCCAGGCTCCTCTTGCCTTTCTTGCTTTCCCAGTTCATAGGAAAGTTCTAGAAGCAAGGCCTGCTGCTTGGACAGACCTCTCCCCAGCTCTCCAATGGAGCTAGGTTGTAACGTAGGGACAAAATCTGATGAAGAAGCAAGGGATGCAGAGTCCTCTCAAACTCTCAGCAATGAGCTCCCATCAGTCCTGCCCATTCCTTCACTCCCTTGCTCTGTCCAGAAGGCATTAAACCTCCATCCCCCTCATTGGCTTCTCCTTCTTCTTGGGTCCTGGGCTCCGAAGAGTAGCTGGTCACCCTACCTGTGCAACAAACAACCCACGGTATTACTAGAAAAGAGCCACTAGGACACATCTCAGCCGTCACTTCCTTGAGGTTAAATAACATCAATTCTTTTTGCCCTTCTCACCAGGCCTGGGCATCTGGAACTTTGATCCTTTTTACGGGTTCTGTCCACACCATCTCTGAGCTAGCTGGGACCTGTGCAGGCTGTGGAGCTGGGCCTTGAGTCCTTGGCCCTAATGAGGGTTTGACACCTGCTGCGTGAGCGTGTTGGAGGAATTCACCTGCTACTTCTCAATCCAATTTAAAAAGGAGTCCACAGTGAGGTGTGTTCAGGCCTAACTGGGGACCCACAACAGTGACAGAATATCAGTCCTTTTCTTCCTCGAAAGCAAATTTTTATTCTCGTACACATTTTATTCCATCCTTCTCAATAGGCTTGCTCACCCTCCATCAGCTTTCTTAAGTTCTAACTTGGTCTCAGAGTGACCCGCGTGCTACAGATAGAAAGTATTAAAAAAAAACATTTGTCTATTCACTTATTTATTCAAAAACAAACAAACAAACAAAAACCAGTTATCAGCTACCTCCTTAGGCCAGGCACTGAAAAGATACAAGTGAGAGTTCAGCTCAGAAGCACATTCTGATGCACAGTGTCTCAGCCTGGGCACTGTGAACACATGGGGTTGGATAATTCTTTGTTGGGGGACTGTCCTAGCATTGTAAGAGGCTTAGCAGTATCCCTGGCCTTTTCTTACTAGCTGAAGTAGCACCCTTCCCCAAAGTTGTGACAACCAAATATGTCTCCAGACATTGTCAAATGCTCCCCAGAGGCAAAATAACCTTGGGGTTGAGAACCATTGGTCTGGTGGGGTAGACAACATGTATATGATGGTTACAATTCAAAGAAGCCCTATGACAGAGACATGAACACAGTATTATGCATGGAGTTAGAGGGCATTTGAACTGTGTTCTGAAGGACAGATACAAGTTCACTGGGTAGAGACAATGTTAGAGGGAAGATATTCTGGGCAGAGGGAACAGCATGTGCAAAGGTACATGGGCAACACAGATATTTCCGTATGTCTGGTATGGTGGATGCCTGGGGAGAAACAATAGGAGATGAGTACAAATTGGGACTGGGCCCAGTTAATAAAGGGCCTCATGTGACTAAGATGCTTGCACTCGATCCTGGGGATAAGAGAAAACAGAGATTTTTAAGCTGGGAGCATCATGAAAAGATCCATTTTTGGTATTTGAGATGATGACCTGGAGAAGCTATGATGGTAGGTCAGGAAGAGATGGTGGGTGCTTGAATTAAGGCATTGGTGCTTGGGAAAGGGGGTGAGATGGAAGGGGCAGGAAATAAGAGTTCTTTCTGAGACAGAACACCCAGGACTCATACATAGTGGATGGCAGACAAAGAGAGAGAACAGAGTTGGAGATGAGCCAATGCTTCAGAGAGGATAGAATCCTTCTGCATCAATCCTGGAGTTAAGGCCTTTTTCTATCCGGGAAACAATCCGGAATTTGGGCTGTGCCCACCTCTCATGGGAAGATGAGATTTTGGGGCTACATTTACATTGTGGAGTGTTTTAGTTACTCCTTCTCCCTTGCCTGCCTTTAGATCAGGTTCATGGGAAGCGCCTGGTGGAAAGAGTCCAACCATTAGGAACTGGGTTAAGGAACTGAGCTGCTAGCTGTGTCACTGCCAGTGACTGGCAGTCAGGTGGCTCTGAGCCTCAGTTTGTCCATTTGTGGTCGAAGGAGACTGCCCCCGCCTTGCCAGGATGTGGTGATTGTGAATAGGGCAGCTTCTGTGGGTGGTTCAGACCCCCGTGGGTACTTGGCACTCAATGCGTGCAGTTGGCCAGGATTGTGAGTGGTTGTAATCAGGCCTGATGGAAAGGCTCCCGGACTCCACCACAGCCTTGAGCGGCTGCCAACTCGTGATCAGGCCTGCTTTGAGCCTTGCCTGCAAATTTTTTTTTTCAAGGTGTCTGGTGTCTGCAAATAGTCTTCCCAAAACCTTCTCAGGATCCGAGAAGCCCTTTTGGCTGTGCATCCCCCTGTCCTTCATGGTCCCCAGCTCAGTGCGAAAGTTTGAGACAAGCCCACTCCTTTTGCTTTCATGCGAATCCTCTTTCCCAGCTCCCCTTCCTGCCTTTCCAGTTAAGTTAGAGTGAAAGGAAAGAGTAGGAGGCTGGGCTAGAGGGACTTAGAAGCGAGCCCAGCTGGCCTGTCAAGATGGCCGGCCTCAGGCCTGCAAGGGAACACGTCTCCCCAGTGTTTCCTCTGAGTGGCCAAGGTGGGTGGACAGTGCCAGGAAGCAAATGGTGGGTGTGAGTATGAGGGTATGTGTATGCAGGTGAGTGTGTGTGTGCGTGTGTGCAGGTGAGTGTGTGTGTGCACGCTCACTGCCCTGCACTCCCAGGAGTCCCAGTGCTGATGGTGATCTCTCTCAATGCAGGAACAAGGGGCTGCATTGTTAGCCTGCCTATCTCTGAGTTTCTGATTCACCCCAAGCCACTGCAGCCCGAGCAGGTTCGCAGCTGCTCAGGGATATACTTTCCAGCACATTTAGGACTTGGAACAGCCCCAGGTTTCAGGAACACATGGTGAGGGGGGAGGGAAGGGGCTCAAATAGACCGAGAAGGGGGGAAGCGAGCTACTTCTTTCTTACTTCAAGACGAATCTCCATTTTCATCATCTGATAGCAGGAACAGCATCTGAGGACGGCGGATGAATTGCAAACTTGTGCAGGTCGGGGGAGAGGGCAGGCGAGTGGGGGGAGATGGGCAGATTTATTTCATCCTGGCTGAGGTCTTCTTGTGCAGCCCGTCCCCTCTGACACGCAGCTCTCGCTCCAATTACACAGTCTCCGCCCAGCCCTGGGCCTGCCAGGGAGCCCTCACCGGAAGTCAGCCCCTGGAGGGAGCCTCTGGCTTCCACCAGCCAGGGCCAAGGGGCCAGAGCAGAGGTGGAGACTGTCCCTAGGATCTGGGAGCCCCGAGTGTTCCAATAGGCCTGGGATTCCTAATGGGTCATGTCTCTTCCCTCTGTCCTGGTGCCTAGTTGAGGAGAGGGGGATGATATACTTTCTCAGCCTCTGGCACCAACTCTTTCTCTCCAAGGCAGGTAACTACCTCACAGCAGACACTGCCAGGTGACACTGCAGTCCCAAGCATTCACCTACATTCAACCCCAGCTGGTCACCCATCTATCTCATGCTGTTGAGGGCCTTCTCAGTGCACTGCCTTTTAGCAAGCAGCAGAACAAGGTCCCTGCCTTCGGGGAGCTCTGGTTAACAGAGAACCCATATTCACAGCACAGCGTGAAGGGGATGTAAACAGCACAGTCCAGCTCTGAGTTCCTCAGTCCCTCCAAGAGAGCTGGTGACCTGCTCAGCTGGCCACAGGCAGCCTCCTCCTCTGTGACCTAGCGGCATGTCCTGGGGCAAATTTTTCCGTGCGGCTCAGTCATCTCAGTCCACCAATGAGGATGATCAGAGGAGCCTCATCTACCTCTGTGGACGCCTGTGAGACTCCAGCAACACTGTGCACAAAATCCCTTGGAAATGTCTAAAGCCTTTGTTTGATCCTAATATTTTCTCCCTGTTTCCCAATAGGATAACTGAGGATGATGGTCCCTCACGCACGATGGGAACAGGAGGCTGACGTGTGATGCAGGAGCTGCTTGCTGCCTCCTCCCGGCCCCGACCTCCCTGGGCAGTGCTGCACAGGGCTGGCCTCTGTGCAGGACTCAGAGCAGCTCCCAGAACCCCAGACAGAGCTCCTTTCTCCTGCTCTTGTACCATGCTCGCTAACAGAGTCCTATTCAGAGAGTTAGGTGAATGGAAGGGCGACTGTAGGCAGGCACTGGGACCTCTGGACCTGCCTCAGTGGGTGTTGGGCAGATAAAATATATTATGCTCACTTTGTTCAAGATGGCGCTGCCCATGGGGAAGCCCATTGCCCAGGTGATATTGGTTGCCCTTATGCTTGGGATGGGTGTAATTATATTATTGTGGGGGTGGGGGGACAGGCTGTGGGGCAGGCAGGGTCGTTATAGCCCAAGGCTTAGTTTTAAGAGTAAGCTTTTCCCCACGCCCCTGACTGATTAGATGATGTAGGGTGGTGCACTCTCATGAGGAATCCTCCCATTGTGCCTCAGATAAGGGACTTTGTATCAGAGACTTCCTTGTTTGTAGATTGGATTAAAGGTTTGGATTTCTACACTATAAAGTGGGGCAGACCGAGACCTTGCTCTCTCGGTTCCTGAGGTTAGCATTAGAGAGGAGAGCAGAGAAAGGCCACGTGGAAGAGGCCAGGAGAAGCAGCCAAGATGGTGGAGTGCTGAGGGAGAAGCCAGTTTGTGCAGAGTTTGTGCCAGAGAAGGAGATGGGGAACAGAGGTGAATAAGACTGGTGAGCTAGAAACCTTTGATTCTAGGAAACTCGGATAAGGCAGTAGCTTTGTGAGCACTGAATGAGTGGGTTTTGGAGCCCAGTGTGTGTTTTTGCTTGCCTGCCGGGTGCAAGCTAGGATTAAAGTTGATGGCTCACCAGTTCTTGGCTCCGTTGTTTCATCACCAACTATCCAAATCTAATGCAAACCTGCATGAGCCAGGCAGCTCTGATAGTGGCCGTAGCTACTGGCTTTACAGTGGGTGAGGGCGTTTGAAGGGACCCGCCAGGCCCTAACTCTGTACAGACACAGCAAACTAGGCACACGGTGGCAGAGAAGACAGGTGACTTCCTGGCTCCTGGCCCTCAGGGAGCACTTGTCCCTCTGCTCTGCCATACTCCCACTCATTCCCAGAGGAGGTGAACATTTCCCACCCTTTGCTTGGGGACAAACGGGGTAAGGCAGAAGGTATAGGTTCTGGGAGGGTAGATGAGTGTGTAATTGAATACAGTGGTTTAAATAGAATGGCAAAAAGGATGTCAGTACAGTCTAGTCACGGAGCTGTCTAATAGAACTTTCTGCAAAGACGGGAAGTTTCATATTGTCACTGTCCACATGACAGCCACAGTCACAGGCAACTTTGAGCCCTGAAAAGCATTTAGTGTGACTGAGAAACTGAACTGTTTGCTTAATTTAATTAATTAAGTCACCCATGCATGTCACCTGTGGCGAGTGACATCCTTACTGGACAGTGCTAGTCAAGCAGGGAGGAGACACTGAGACTTCGAAGCCACACAGACCCAGGTTTATATCCTGATGACACCGTATACTAACCACTGTATGACCAGTCTGTGCTGCTTGACCTCTTGGAACCCAGTTTACCCAACATGAATAACAATACTAAGTGAGTTGGGTGGGCTCTGATCACAGGAGCAGAGATAAGCCAGAAGCTGCCTGGGCTGGGGGCATGCCCTTCACCTCTCTCAGCAGAAATTTGACAGGGGCTTCAGGCTTCTGAATTTAGAAGGAGACAGACCTAGCCTCTTCCTTCCTATGTTGTATTTCTCCACGGAGGGAGGCCTGTGCCCAGGAAAAAGTCATCTCTCCATGGTGTATAGATTATTTGACAGGGTAGGTCTGGGAGCCTTGGGACAGGTCACCAGGTTTGAGCTTTCTGCTCTGCACCCACTAGCTTGACCCTCTGTGAACCAATGTCCCTGGCTTCTGTTGGCAAGACTGCTGGACCCAGGCTGGATGACACTGTGGCTAAGAGGAAGTTTCCTGCCCTAGTCCTCAGCCATTTTCCTCCCGTGCCGTGCCTGTGTGCCAACTTTCCTTCTTCCTATACCTGAGTCAAAACTTATCTGTCCCAGCCCTGGCCAGTTGGCTCAGCGGTAGAGTGTTGGCCTGGTGTGTGGAAGTCCCGGGTTCAATTCCCAGTCAAGCAGCACAGGAGGAGCATCCATCTGCTTCTCCACCTTTCCCCCTCTCCTTTCTCTCTCTCTCTCTCTCTCTCTTCGCCTCCTGCAACCAAGGCTTCATTGAAGCAAAGTTGGCCCGGGTGCTGAGGACAGCACCATGGCCTCTGCCTCAGGTGCTAGGATGGCTCTGGCCTCAATGGAGCAACACCCAAGATGAGCAGAGCATCGCCCCCTAGTGGGCATGCCAGGTGGATCCTGGTCTGGTGCATGTAGGAGTCTGTCTGACTGCCTCCCCTCTTCTAACTTCGGAAAAATACAAAAAAATAAAAATAAAAAAGTTATCTGTCCCATGTCCCGTCCTGGTAAGAATTTGCTCAGATTTTCCCAAATGACAACTGCTTTGCCATGGTCCCAGATACTGTTGTCCTCTGAAGACCTGTTCCTGCCCTTTCCAGGAAGTCCATGACCATTGCAGGATGCCAAGAGAAGGCAGTATGAAAGAGGATGGAGGTTCTGGACAGGTGGGCTGGTGATAGAGGGTGGGACAGGTCCTCTCCGAGAGAAGCCACATCCTCTGCCCTCTTCTCTGGGAATGTCTGAGCTAGCATCCTTGAAAGCCCGGTGTCTCCATGGCCTATCAGCAGGGGCTGCTGGACCAAGAGTCTAGGGGTCCAGGACACGCAGCCCAGCTGTCCTCTAGTCCCTGACACCCGAGGTTCATCTAGATGACAAGGACCACTGACCTGCCTCCATTAGTGACGCTGGCCAGACAGAAGAGTTGGCAAGTGCCAGGCAGCCAGCAGACACCAAGTCAAAATAACCTTTCATGCCAAGGATGGCAAAGCCTGGTTTCCCCATCGCCATTCATCTCAGGGGCACCAAGTGTATTTGTTCAGCATTACTTCACTGTCCCAATCCCTCTACAAACAGGAAGGCAAAAGGAACCCAGCCCCACCTACAGAAGAGGAGACAGAGGCTTAGGAAGTCACCTAGAGACTCAACATTAGCTTTCTCCCTCCTTCCCATCCCACATCCCATCAGAGCATCATCAGCACCATCATTGTTATTTATTAGGTGTTTATTACGTGCTAGGTCTTGTTATATCATTTCCATCCTCACTAGAACTCTCTGAAGTAGATATCATCATCCCCATTTCACAGATGGAAAAACTGAAGATAAGAGAAGTTACCAACTTATCCAGTGCTACACAGCTCCTTTGAGGCAGGAGACAAAATGTAAAGCCCAGGCTGTCACCCTCTGCAAAACTGCACAACCATCAGGAGAAAAGAGCAAGGGAGCGGAGTGTTGGTGGGGGGATCTCTCCTCCATAACTGGCCTCAGAGCCCGGAACAAAGAGCCTGCCGCAGGGGGGGGGGGGTGGCGTTGCTGCCCCCAGTGAGGACTGAGTGGGAGCCTGCAGGAAAAAAACTGCAGAACCAGCTGCAGAAGCACGCTGATATCTTTTCCCTCCACCCTCGTGTAGCCTTCTCCTCCGGGACAGCCTGTTCCACTGGAAAAACAATCTCTCCTGCTGGGGGACTTGGGGCCGGCTGGGCCACCTTCTGGTCTGTCTTCATTCAGATCCCGTTTCTCTCCTCTCTGGGAGGTGGGGGAGGGAGTCACCCTGGGGGAGGCCAGGGGGAGGCTGAAATCTTCATCTGTCCCCCTTTTAAGCCAAGCAAAGAAAAATAGCTCTTTGCCAAGATCTTTCATCTCAGTCATTTACTCTCGCAGATGTTTTCTGCAATATAAACAAGAAGCAAAGAATGTTGGGGAGGAGAAGAGGGTGGGAGGAAGGCGGGAGGAGAAGGGAAAGTGAATGTAGGGTTTTGAAATCTGGGCCTGCAGAGGGCAGGAAACAGGACCTCGGCAGGGTCCCTCCTGCCCTGAGAGCATGGGCAATGTCAGGTCACCGCACTGCGCCAAGCGGAGGGTCACTCTTCCCAGGGTGTCTCTGAAAGGAGGTTCTAGAGAAGTGGCCCAGCCTTTGAGTGGGTGGTCTCCCCAAACAGCCTCCCCCTGCCTGGGAACTGACACATGGAGAGCAGCTGCTGGGGCCCTCCGGGCTCAACCTGGAGCCGTGCCCTGCTGGGCCACACACCTGCCCACCTAGTGCTCCCTGCAGGCTGGGCAGGGTCCTGGACCAACAGAGCTGTCAGCAAGACCCCGTGCAATCTGTGGGCACCCACCGTGGGAATTGGCATCTGTTGCAAAGGGAGAAAGAATCTTGGACTGGATGGGTTGGAGCAGCACAGCCTCCAGTGGGTCAGGAAACGAACCCAGGAAGTTGGATGTCTCTAAGCTCAAAGTTTCATAGGATTCTTACTGATATCAGTAGTTCTTAAACTAAACAACTCAGTGCCTATTGGGGCTGGCAGTAACCCAAAGAGTGAAGCAAGATGGGGACTGTCATGATGGGAAGAAGGCAGACCCATCTAAAGGGGGACAGCCACAGTTCATGTCAACTAAATCACAAGAAAGCCCAAGAATTCAGAGCTTTGTATAAAACTTCTGACGTTTTTAAAAAATATATACTTACAATAATTTAAAACAAGAAACATTGTCAGACACACGAGGTCTGCCCATGGGCAGGTTTTAATGGGTTGGATACATTTACAAAATGTTGGATGAATGAACCAATGTCAACTTGCTATTTATTCTTTTTGCTCTCAACAAAGGGGAAGGCTGAAAAAGAATCAAGCAGCAAGCTTTTATTGGGGATCCAGTGTCTCCCCTAAACGAAGCCAAACAATATGACAGATTCAGAAAATCGGAAAGCCTGCTCCCAGCCCTGGAGGGTTTGCACAATGGTTGGGGGAACAGGGCGACGCAGGAGATGAGACTAACCCTTGACAGAGCTTGATTATGTGGCACTGAATGTTCAGGAGACAGAGAAAAATCAGGCAGTACTTCCCAGAGACGGCTGTGTTGATCTGGCTGATTATGAATCCTGAAAGTGGAAGTCTTGCCCTTCTTCTACCCAGGACACTGCAGAATCGGGACCCAAGACCATAGACATGGAGGTGGGGCTGCCTGCTAAGAAAGAGAGGCTACCCTACTACTGCTACCAACCTCTCCACTCCACCGCCCACGCCCACAAGCACCAAATCGTGGGTAAGGTCTCCAAGGACAAGTTAGTAGGTGGGTGGGCGGGGGCAGGCATGAGCGACTGTAACCCATGGAGTTGAGGTTGCCCTTTAGGAAGGAGTGAGAGGCAGGCCTGATGCGCAGCAACCCTTGGGAATGAAAGAGTGAGACAGTTTTAGCACAGAGAACTCAAGAGGGTTTCTGGGCACCTGTGGTTTCCTGCCAATGCTTTCAGCTCCTTGCAAGAAAGAGTATGGAGCCTGACGAGGCAGTGGCGCAGTGGATAGAGCGTCTGACTGGGATGCGGAGGACCCAGGTTTGAGACCCTGAGGTCGCCAGCTTGAGCACGGGCTCATCTGGTTTGAGCAAAAGGCACACCAGCTTGGACCCAAGGTCGCTGGCTTGAGCAAGGGGTGGCTCGGTCTGCTGAAGGCCTGCGATCAAGGCACATGTGAGAAAGCAATCAATGAACAACTAAGGTGTTGCAACGAAAAACTGATGATTGATGCTTCTCATCTCTCTCCATTCCTGTCTGTCTGTCCCTGTCTATCCCTCTCTCTGACTCTGTGTCCCTGTAAAAAAAAAAAAAAAAAAAAAGAGTATGGCAAGGGAACCAATTCTGCTGGCCCCAGGCTCCACGAACCAATTCTGCTGGCCCCAGGCTCCACACCTGTTAGTCCCGCATTCCTCACAACACGCTACAGGGCAGTAGTGATTATCTCCATTTCACTAGAGGAGGCAGACGCAGGGCAGTAAGCTCTCTGACAACAGGGACAGCTGGTCGTTGATCATTTCTGAAGCCCTGGTGCCAGCACAGGGCCTGCCCCCAAGAGCTGAGTGATGCTGGATACTGAGTGACTTATCTGAGGTCTGAGAACCAGAAGTGGCCAAGAGGAGACTCAAACTCAGGTCTGCCTGACCCAAAGCCACTATGTTGGGAAACCTGCCTCCCCAAAGTTCCCAAAGTAATTACTAGGTGCGCTCCATCATCAGTCACCACAGCTGATGATGGATTGTCCGTGTGAAAGGGATACAGCGTGCAGAGATCTCTTAAAGTAATATGGCCTTCCTTCCTATTTACTGCTTCAGTCTTCCCTCCAACAGCCCTTTGTTGGACCACCTATAGGGAAAGCAGACTCACTACCTCACACCTCGTTCTGAACCAGCAGGTTAAGCTTTGATTTGCCTCCCGTCAGCCTTCACTCCATGGTCATAGTGCTTGTCTTCTGTACTACATGGACAAAGCTCTTCAACATGACCATCTTGGCAATACTCAAAGACCTCTCTTTTATTTGCCTGTCTCTTATTTGTTTCTTCTGCTTGTCCTTCGCATGTTCCCCATGTCACATGCTTTCAGGCCCCCTCAGGACTGGGAGAAGAGGACAGCTGCTGGGACTACACATAGCCACTCAAGAAAATCTAACTATTGAGGGTGTTGCTTTCGGTAAGTTAACATTATGTTACAAGGTTTACTATCTATGGCTACCAAGGAATTTGGGCCTCAGGTAATCTGCCCACATACTATAGGAGAAAGAAAACATGAACATTATCATTGTTGTTATTTTAGTTGCTAGAGAGGCTTTCAATTCTGTTACTTATTTTCAAGAGAAATGTTTAGTAAAGAATGTTCTAGAAAGCTGGGGTTTTTATTAAATTTATTAGGGTGACATTGGTTAATAAAATTATATAGATTTCGCCTAACCTGGCGGTGGCGCAGTGGATAGAGCGTCGGACTGGGATGTGGAAGACCCAGGTTTGAGACCCCGAGTTCGCCAGCTTGAGCACGGGCCCATCTGGCTTGAGCAGAAGCTCACCAGCTTGGACCCAAGTTCGCTGGCTCCAGCAAGGGGTTTCTCGGTCTGCTGAAGGCCCGCGGTCAAGGCACATGTGAGAAAGCAATCAATGAACAACTAAGGTGTCGTAATGGCAACGAAAAACTAATGATTGATGCTTCTCATCTCTCTCAGTTCCTGTCTGTCTGTCCCTATCTATCCCTCTCTCTGACTCTCTCTCTCTATCCCTGCAAAAAATATAGATAGATAGATAGATAGATAGATAGATAGATAGATAGATAGATAGATAGATATAGATTTCATATGTACAATTTTATAATATATTATTTGTATATTGAATTGCGTTTACCACCAAAGTCAAATCGCCTTCCATCACCATGTATATAACCCCTTTATCTTTTACTAACTCCCCTCTACCCCCTATTCCTCTGTAATCGCCATACTATTATCTGTATCTAGGAGCTTTTGCTTGTTTGTCTTGTTTGTTCATCTGTTGCTTTCAGATTTATATTCCACATATGAGTGAAATCACATGGTTCTTGACTTTTTCTGTCTGACTTATTTAGTTTGATATTCTCAAGATTCATCCATGCTGTTGCAAATGGTAGTATTTCATCTTTTCTTGTGGCTGAGTAGGAAGCTGTTTTCTTACATTCTGTCCAACAGCCCTTTCCTCTCCTTTCTTGGCATGCTCTTGAAGTCCCCCAACCACAAAGTACAATCCTTGCATGATTAGGGTACGGAAATGTGGTGCCCTTTAGCCTGCCTTCACAGAGCCTCTTCCCACCCCCACCCCACCCCCAAATGATACTCTTGCCAAAACTAGGCTCAGAAGAGAATCTCTTAACTCCATCCAAAAGCTAAACCTGGAAGAGGTCAAAGGTTCTGTGGTCAGTCACATTTCACTCAACTATTTTTAGCTGACGTAGGGCTAAACAAGGCTCCCCAAAGATCTGGGTCCTGTGAAAGTTGGAAATTCTGCCAAGGTGGAGGGATACAGCTCTCCCGTTGGAAGACAGAGAACAATTCCCTCCTTTATAGCCCCGGGATATCTATTTGCTGCCAACAAATCTTCCACCTGCTCTGCCTTGCTTGTGTTAGATCACACTGGGTTGGTCTGCTTATTGCCTTTCCAACCCCAACCCTTATGACTGAGCCTTTCCTGTTGAACTAGTAAGATGTCAACTCATCCTGTGGACCATCTCATGTCTTGTTTATGCTCTAGCTCCTGAATTGGAAGTATGGTAGTTTTCTGGATGTCTATCCTAATAGCAATGCATGATGAATGGTCCTGGATTCTCAACCTAGACACACCTTTGTTCCCTGCCAATGCTCTTCAATACTGATTTCTCTCTCCCAAGACGCCTCAAGCGCTGCTATGCTCCTTCTGTCCTTTCACCACCTTTCTCCCCTTACTCATATGGATGCACCATATGAAGGGGCAAGCATCTTCCTGCAGAGACATCTGCTCATCTACATACTCCTATGTGACCTTCTACTCTCTGACCTCCATTGCTAGAATCCCTTGAGTTATAAACCCAGAGATATTTTCATGACTTTTAAGGTTTATATTGGCAAGACAGCAAGGAAAAGGGAGTGAGGGACCAAGCTCAGAGTTTCTGCCTGACCCCAGATTGCTGCTGAGGGCGATGCCATGGGAAGGTGACCTCCCACTGGGGGCTGTCCCAATGGGATGACACCATTGGACATCAATGTCAGCTCTTCTGTTGCTGTGCTCCTCAGGCAGGATACTGGGAAGATGGAAACTGAGTTTCAAGTTAAAGGATGTGGATAGAACTTGATTCAGTGATTTATGGTTTAGGCCAGGGTTCCCAAAACTGTATAAAGAGCCACTCCTGGCCAAGTTCCTTATTAGTCATATGTGTAAAATGGAAACATTGCTTTGTCAGAAATATACTCCCTCCTACCTCCTCCCCAACTGTGTCTGTAATCAGGTTCTAGAAATAGAGCTGGGTATTGGGAAAGGGACTTAAGAACATTTACTAATAGAACTTGTGTTACTCTGGCAGTGGCGATTGTACTTATGGACAAGGATCCTGGGGCGCTCAAGAAGAGGGTGAACCAACTTTCACACTGGCAATTGCCCCTAGAAGTGCTTTTCTGTAAATAAGTAGATTATGAATGTTTAAGCTTTCGCATTTGTCATTTAAGTATTCAGAAGTCATCCACTCTTTTCTGGTACCCATACCCATTTTTTTTTTCTTGGAGAATCCTGCACAGTCCTCTGTTCTTGGTCCATGAGATTCCAGTATAGCCAACATCACCTCCATCTCAGGATGAAGCACTTGACCCAGACCTAAGCCAATCAATGCAGTCTATTTCCCTGAATGGGCACCTAATCAATTAGAGCCAATAAGGTACTTTGAGGTTTTCCCTAGGACATCTGTAAAAAAGACTCACCCTTTTCCATGGAACCTCAAATCTGAGAGACATAGGACCTGAAACTGCTGTTATTTTTCTGTCTCATGGAATCTGTGTCTGAAGCCAACAAAGCAGAGAGCAGAGCTGAGAGATGAAAAGTAATCAAGCCCAGATAGTCTCTTACTGTAGCCCCGAATCCAATTGTATCTGAGGCTAACCCTAATTCTGGACCTTTCAATTGCATGAACCATTAAAGCCTGCCCTTTTGCTGAAGCAGTTTGGAACAGATGTTTCTGTCCCTGGCAACCAAAGAGCCCTAGTTGACAGTTGTTTAAAACTATATATACTGTTTAAATGGAACTCAGAGAAAGGAGGCAGGACCAGCAGTAGGCCTATAATTTGCAAGCACAGGCTGTGGCTCAGGTGCACAGACAGAGGCTTATCACACACTTCAATGTAAGGAGAGCAGCGCCAGGATGTACCCAGACAGGAAGAGGAAGAGCCCAGACAGGAAGTTCCCAGACGGCAAACACCACCTCATTAGAATTGAAGCTACTAAAAGACCACACCATTTCTAGTGAGTTTAGTCTGTCATACCTTACTTTGTGTATGTAATATAATATTAAATACAACTGCTATAGTAGAACCTCTTCCTTTATATCATCACAATGTGTAGTTGCCTATAATTTGTTCCCTTTTCTTATGAATTAATAGAAAGGTCTTTTAATCATGAATGCATTTAATTTGCTTTCCCCTGGTTGTGTTAATCAGAGTTCTCTAAGAAATAGAACTAATAGGATCTATCTATCTATGTCTATATCATATATATAATCTATAGATTCTAACTGGAGGCAGAATCCCTTCTTCAGGAAACCTCAGCTTTTGCTCTTAAGGCCTTCCATCTGGTTGGATGAGATCCATCCACATTATAGAAGGACATCTGCTTTACTTAAAATCAAATGATTGTAACTGTTAATCACATCTAAAAAACCACCTTCACAGAAACATCTAGACTAGAGTTTGACCAAATAACCAGGCATTATAGCCTAGTCAGGTTGACACATACAACTAACTATCACACCCAGTTTGAATATTAGTGAGGGCTCAGCTTTGATTCTCAAACCACTACCAAGGTGGACGCTACCAATAATATCCCCTTGACAAAGCTCTATTAGTTCCTAGCATGTAAGAAAATCCGTGATCACACGATTCAGTCTGGACAAAAAGCTTTATTATTTATGTTGCTGTTAAAGTATATGTAAATCAGTTTGTACTTATTAAGTCAACCTTGATTTACTTTTCACTGTTTGCAGAATTCCCTCCCCAGTCACCACTCCAGAAAATATGAGGATGTATTGACTGTGTCCTACCTGAAGGCGGACCAGCGTTGGGATGGTGGGACGAGGCACACTCAGCAGGAGGAGGCACTTGCCCCAGGAGTGTACCCTGTGGGAAAGCCTTGTCTAAAGCAGATAGAAAGACAGTATTTTGCCTGGCCTGGGTCTGCTAGGGGAACTGATTTGTGGACGCAGAGAGAACAAGTTATTACCATTCCCATGCTGTCAGCCGAAGGGCCTCACCCTGTCTTTGATGGTGTGAGATTCATCAGCTTACACTGATAACTCAGGTACTTATTTTTATTCTCTCTACTTACCTGCCATAAGCTTCGTCTTGGCATCCAGCCTAGGGTTACACTCCAGGATACCTCCTTGAAGCAGCCATGTTTTTTGTATGGGGATCTATGCCAGGAGGGAGTGGGGATTGCACAATACCACCCTGCCGGTAGCCTCGTGAGAGGTTTTTCTGATACTGTCTTTAGGCTTTGTTGCCTACAGCTGATGATACCAAGTCAAAGCCTTTGATGATGTCTATCCACCAAAAATTCTACATTTCCTAGCCTCCCTTGCAATTAGGTCAAGGTCATATGACTGAGTTCTGGACAAAGGGATATGGACAAAAGTGATGTCAGCCACTGAAAGAGCTGATCCTTAAAAACATCTCAGTAACCATCCAATTCTGTCTTCTCTGACTACAGCAATCCTGGTGTCACAAGTTTCTGATGGACTAACAACTGAGAGGTGGGGGGAATTTGTTACTGCACCATAACCTCTCCCATTCTGACTAGCGTAGAGCATGAAGAGTGAGTATTCCTCAGGTCCATGGTCCTTCTCAGCCCATGAGCTATCTCACAGATAGGGGCTGTTCCTTCCCAGGATGGCTAATGATCAGTGTCACCCCTCCCAACCTCTGATGAAAACAACTTTGGACACCTGTTATGCTCATGGTGACAGGTCAGAAGCAGGACCTTGTGTGTCAAACTACCTGGGATCCTCTATGTACCTAAATCCCTAAGGAAAGGCTGAAACTAGTGAAGTAATTGAACCAAGGTGGGTTTCCTTGAAAAGACTTTCACATGTTCTAGCTCATTAGAAGAAAAGAAAGAGAGAATTTCAGGCCCTCAACAGGGTTCAACCCCTCCACTATAGTTGAAGATATCCTTGCTGGGGTCCAAAAACAGTCTTACCTGTTGAGAATTCCTGCAACTTAAGGCTCCTTCATTACCGAAAGCCTCCCAGGCCTGCCAGGCCGTATGACCCATGAATGTGGGTGGGACTGCTTGGTATTTTCATACTGTTGGAAACAGTGGCCTTGTTGATCTCAGAGAGTCCAGATTAAGCTGATTTCGCTATTTTTAATCTCTCCGGAAATAAGCAAAGAAGAGAGGCCTAATTGCAAACAGACTAAACTTTACATAGGAAATATGTAGGTCCCCAGAGGCACCTAGAAAGTGTCTGAAACCCTAACAGCCTCCCTGCCTACCCCCTCCTAAACTCCCCTCTCCAGATCACGTAGGCCTGCACCCAGGGAGGCCTGGGGCAGGAGGAGGGATAGGAATCAGGAGTTTAGCCAGGACCTTGGACTGGCCAAACCAGCCCAGCCAGCCCCTGGGGCCATGGGGCAGGGGCTTTGCATGAGAAACAGGAAGACAATTTGCCCACAGCTTGAACCATGGCTTTGGGAAGGCTCTTTGTTCTCTCGCCCCAATTATTTTGGGTTTTCTGGTCCTTCTCTATTCTGTGCATGTCAAATTCCAGGCATGGGAGGATTTCAAACACCATCATCAAGTTTGCGAGACACACACACACACACACACACACACACACACCACCCCCACTGCAATTTCATTTGCCACACAACTCTGGGATTTGTGACTAAGTGTGTGTGGCCCAGTAGGAGCTTTATAACAAACAGTTCACATGACCCCCAGTCTTACCCACAAGCTCCAGTGTCAAAGTCCCAGACAGAACCCTGGGCCTTGCTGGCAGCTGAGCTGCTGGGTCGCTGCAGGAGGCGGGACAAGGCCCTGTAGCCTGCTGTGCCTCAGTTTCCCTGCCTGTCAGTTTGGACAACCATGACCACAGCTAATTCTAAATGGTCTGCCTGCTTGATGAGTCCAGGCACTGGAGGGGGCTCACATTTATGGCACAGAAGTCCTAGAATGAGTCAAAGAAGAGAAATTGAAATAGATCAGGAGTTCAGAGCCCAGAAAGGCAGCCAGGGGAGATTAGACACGCTGTAGAGAGAACCATCCCGATGACTTTATTGAGGGCTCTTGCTCATAAACAGCCAGTGTGTTATTTTAACTGTCATGGGACAGACCAGCCCTTGCCTATGATGGGAAGTTTGGGACTGGAGCCATCCGTGGGCCCTGCTGTTGCCGAGGTCGCCCTGGGAGCTGGGGCTCTTCCAAAGGAAACCAGCATGGGGTTCTGGGGCTTGGCGGAATGGCTGGACAGATGGACAGTCTTTGAGTGAGAAAGTCATGGTTATGAGACAGGGAGGAGTGGTAAGTGTCCCCCCTACTATATAGTTCTGCTGGTGGGGTGAGCCTTTGTTTACAGGGCGTTTTTTCTGAGCAGTCCTTCTTCCCTCACTGATGCTTCTTGGTCTCAGGAATCCATGCGGAGGGCAGCAGGCCAGAAACACAGACACAGAAAGGGCCCAGGAGCTGAGACCACAGCTCCCGTCCCTAGGACCTCCCAGTCCCCAGCAATCCCTAGTAATGGCTTTCCCATTATATTGTCATTTGTTCCTTTTAATCCGCCCTTTCACGTGGTGAGCAGCCCTGGCAGGAACATTTCACCCTCATTGTCCCCTGGAGTACTTCAGGCAGCAACGAAACAATCCGAGTTGCCAGAAACGTTGGCTAAGGTTAGCGCTCATCCATGTGCAGGTAGGGAGGGCTCCCTATCTTTCAGCACTGAAGACTTTCTTCCCTCTCACTGTCTGCTCTCCACCAGCTATCCATTTCCCGCTCAGCTCTGCCGGAAATGCTCCCAGCCAAAGTGAGCCAAGCCAGGCAGGTGTCTATGGGCTCACAGACCCTCCAAGGGCGAGGGTCTCTTCAGAGGCTACCAGATTACCAGATTGCACCCTGATGCCAGTCAGCTTCTGGCATCTGCCACAGGCCCTCCCAAGATGGTAGCCTGTGGAGACACAGCGTAAACCCTTCATCCAACCTCTTTTCAGTCCAGCTCTGTTGCTAAAATGAAACTTCATGCCAAGGAAAAGCCAGCCTGGACTGCCCACAAGACAGGCATCCATGATAACTGGGCAAGCCACCTGTCCTGGGTTGGTTGGTGCCTGGGGCTTACTAGTAAGCCAGTATGAGGAAGAAGGCAGGAGGAAGAGGTCTGGGGCAAATGTCACATTTTTAGACAAGCCATTGCTAGTAACATGCCTTTATCTGGGGGTGGGGGCGGGGGGGGAGCACACAAGAATTTATAGTGGAAAAGAAACTTTTAAAGCTGTCCATAATGTAGCCCTACTCACCCCTGCTCTAGTCTGCTCTGCTATTCCTTCTTCCATGTGAATACCACCATGGCCAGACCTACAAACCCACCCTATGTCCTGCTCCATCCCTGCTCCACCCACTGGAAGGAGAGTTCTGGCTCCTTAGACTCCTTTAGCTCACAATATCTCCTGAGAGGACCCCTCCTCTGAGGGCCAGTTCAAATACTGTCCTCTCTCCAACCCCAGCCCTGGCCAAGGTTCTGGGAAGCCTGGAGTCTATAACCCTTCTCTTTCTCCAGTCACGGCACTTTTTGTCTACTCCACACAGTTTGCTTCTTTATCGAGGACCGCCCTATATGTTACCTCTTTAAGATGTTTTGGCCTTTGTCTCCCTGAGTCTTTACATCCCCAATCTTGTACCAGAATTTTCCCCCCAAGGATGCCACCCCCGCCCCCCAGTGCTCTGAACACTATAGGGCCTTAAGCGATACTTTAATTGGTTACACAGAAAAGAATTTAAGTGATCAGAAAGATGCTTAACCAAGAAGAACTAGAGAAATGTTCAGTGACATTGAGTGTGGGCCCAGGTGGTCCCTTTGGGGGGAAAGTGGTATAACGGGTTTTCCTTTCTAGGCAGTCCCCTGATAATCCTAGAATCCCACAGAGGCCCATGGAAGGTGGTGGTTGAGTGAACAGAGTCCTGCAATCAAACAAGACCATAAATGTAAAGCCAGGGAGCTAAACAATGTTAGTTTTACAACTCCAGGTGACGAGAGCGGTATTTATAGACTCAGTGACATGTTTGAAGCAGTGAGTCCCGGAGGCTCATATTTTAAGCTGGACATCCTGAGACCCTGACATTCTGTTTTCATTCTCCTCCCCATCCTTCCCACCCATATCCCCTGGAACTTTCCATGCAATTTGGACAAGAGCATGAAACCTCTATTGTTTCTCAACCCTTACTGTGCTAAGGAAGGATTTAAAACTGCTTTGTGGAAGGATGACTGGTGATGAATGGAAAACACTCTGAGGCCTTGAAATGACATTTGTCATTACACCAAATCTCCCACCAGAGAATTTCAAAATACTAGGCAGAGAGGCAAGCCTGTGTGCCCTCAGAGAACACCAAGGGCAGTGGGGTTGGGAGTAGGAATAGTAAGTCCTTGTTTGCAG
Source organism: Rhynchonycteris naso (assembly GCA_037038555.1). Taxonomy (NCBI): domain Eukaryota; kingdom Metazoa; phylum Chordata; class Mammalia; order Chiroptera; family Emballonuridae; genus Rhynchonycteris; species Rhynchonycteris naso. The sequence goes on along the minus strand of CM072999.1, from coordinate 31,340,804 downwards.
GTGGACCCACCTGGGCCCAGAGGGGCCGGAGAGTCTATTTAAGAGCTTTCTTTCTCTTGGGTGCATTTTTATATTGGATAAAAGTTCCCAAGGCATATCCATAAACAGAAGGTGGGAACTGAAAACTCTGCCGTTTGAACAGCTCAGAATCTAAATGCAGAGATCGGTGTTTCCCCTCAGAGCAATCTAGAAAGTACTAGCCAAAGAACAAATTGCAAACAGCTACACAAGCATCAGGGAAGTCCCATAGATCGTAGGAAATGGAAAATAACCATGAGATCATTGTGTTCATCTCCCCAGGGGCTTGAACAGCCAGGAGGCAGCCTCACAATCCCCCTTCGGAGGGTTTCACCTTTCTCTTGCTTCAGACCGTGAGCTGCGTTCTGGATTCATCTCCCATTCACTCCACCACACATACCCCCCACACTTACACACAAACACAGGTAGCACCTACAAGACTCAGCTCCTCGCACATGGAAATGAAGTGCAGAACATTCTCCACTGTTTCTTTTCCCTGTGTGTAAGCAACTCTAGGCTCTTGTTGGGCAGATAAAATATATTATGCTCACTTTGTTAAAGATGGCGCTGCCCACATGGAAGTTCGTTGATATTAATGTGTGTTCTGGAACAGGTTGTGGGCAGGTCGGGTCGTTGTAGCCTAAGGCTTAGTTTAAGAGTAAGCTCTTCCCCACACCCTTGACTGATTGGATGATGTAGGGTGGTGCCCTCTCCTGAGGAATCCCATTATACAGAGACTTCCTTGTTTGTATAATTGGATTAAAGGTTTTGATTCTATGGTATAAAGTGGGAGAGAGCAGTAGCTTGATCTCTCTCTCTTGGTTCCTAAATTCCTGAGGTTAGTATTAGAGAGGAGAGCAGAGTAAGGCCACATGGAGGAGAGGAAGCAGCCAAGATGGCAGAGTGCTGAGGAAGAGTTTGTGCAGGAGGAGATGGGAAACAGAGGTGAATAAGTCTGGTGAGCTGGAAAGCTTTGATGCTAGGAAACTCAGATAAGTCAGTAGCTTTGTGAGCACTGAATGTGTGGGTTTTGGAGCCCAGTGTGTGTTTTTGCTTGCCCGCCAGGTGCGAGCTAGAATTAAAGCTGATGGCTCACCAGTTTTTGGCTCCTGTAAAGCCAGTAGCCAAGGCCACTATCACAGCAGCCCAACCCGTGCAGGTTCGCATTAGATTCGAACAGTCGGTAATGAAACACAGGAGCCAAAAACTGGTGAGCCATCAGCTTTAATTCTAGCTTGCACCCGGCGGGCAAGCAAAAACACACACTGGGCTCCAAAACCCACACATTCAGTGCTCACAAAGCTACTGACTTATCCGAGTTTCCTAGAATCAAAGGTTTCTAGCTCACCAGACTTATTCACCTCTGTTTCCCATCTCCTCCTGCACAAACTCTTAACAAACTGGCTTCTTTCTCAGCACTCTGCCATCTTGGCTACTTCTCCTCCACATGGCCTTAATCTGCTCTCCTCTCTAATACCAACCTCAGGAACTCAGGAACCGAGAGAGAGCAAGCTCCTGGACTGCCCCAGTTTATAGCATAGAAAATCCAAACCCTTAATCCAATCTACAGACAAGAAAGTCTCTGATACAAAGCCACCCATCTGAGGCATAATGGGATTCCTCCCTACATCACCACCCTACATCATCCAATCAGTCAAGGGTGTGGAGAAGAGCTTACTCTTAAAACAAAGCCTTAAGCTATAATGACTTGGCCTGCCTACATTACAGCTTTTCCCCCTCACCCATCCCAAGCATAAGGGCAAATAATATCACCTGGATGACGGGCTTCCATGTGGGCAGCGCCATCTTTAACAAAGTGAGCATATTATATTTTATCTGCTGAACAGCTCCATTGTTTCATTACCGACTGTTCGAATCCAATGTGAACCTGCACGGGTCAGGCGGCTGTGATTGTGGCCGTGATTACTGGCTTTACAGCTCTCATTGCCAGTCCACCTGACCGTGCTGACCAGTACTATGGACAAGCCCAATTAGGCCAAACCGAAACATCCAATCCTGTAGGAACTTCAGTGTCAAAGCCCAACTTTTAAAACCTATCAAACAGGCAAAAAGAAAAAGGCAAAAAAAAAGTTGCATCTGTTTTCAAGCTAAGAAAAGCAGATAACCTATACCAAGAAAACAAACAAAAATAATGACCTGAAAATAACTTGACAATTTTTATTTAAGCGAAACACAGTTTTAGTTTTCCAAATTACAAAAATAAATACTCCATGCAAAATAATTTGGAAAATACAGAAAAACACAACAGGAAAGCTATTGGTAGTATTTTGTTGTACTGCCTTCCAGTGTTTCTCTATGACTAGTCACCTACATACTAATGTATAGTACATGTTATATTGTATATTATATTACATGTAGTATATGACATATTATATAATATAGAATTATATAAAGAGGAGTACAGGATTTTTACATATAAAATATTCACTTATGTTGGGCAGATAAAATATATTATGCTCACTTTGTTAAAGATGGCGCTGCCCATGTGGAAAGCCATCGCCCAGGTGATATTAGTTGTCCTTATGCTTGGGATGGGCATGATTATATTAATGTGTGTGGAGACAGGCTGTAAGCAGGCAGGGTCATTATAGCCTAAGGCTTAGTTTTAAAACTAAGCTTTTCCCCACACCCTTGACTGATTGTATGATGTAGGGTGGTTCACTCTCATGAGGAATCCCATTATGCCTCAGATAAGTGGCTTTGTATCAGAGACTTTCTCATTTGTAGATTGGCTTAAAGGTTTTGAATCTACACTATAAAGTGGGACAAACCGTGAGCTTGCTCGCTCTGGGTTCCTGAGATTAGCATTAGAGAGGAGAGCAGAGAAAGGCCACGTGGAAGAGGCCAGGAGAAGCAGCCAAAATGGTTGAATGCTGAGGGAGAAGCCAGTTTGTGCAGTTTGTGCAGGAAGAAGGAGATGGCGAATAGAGGTGAATAAGTCTGGTGAGCTAGAAACCTTTGATTCTAGGAAACTCGGATAAGTTGGTCACTTTGTGAGCACTGAATGAGTGGGTTTTGGAGCCCACTGTCTGTTTTTACTTGCCCACTGGGTGCAAGCTAGGATTAAAGATAATGGCCCACCAGTTCTTGGCTCCGTTGTTTCATTACCGTCTGTCTGAATCTAATGCAAACCTGCATGGGCCAGGCAGCTGTGATGGTGGCCGCAGCTACTGGCTTTACAGTTTACATGTATTTTATCTATTTATGAAATACATATTTGTGTATTTCATTTAAAAGTGTCACATAAAATGTAAGAAATCATCAACTTTGTCATTTCATTTTTACTCTAATGTAACATTGTTGGGTAGATAAAATATATTATGCTCACTTTGTTAAAGATGGCGCTGCCCACATGGAAGTTCGTTGATATTAATGTGTGTTCTAGAACAGGCTGTGAGCAGGCTGGGTCATTATAGCCTGAGGCTTAGTTTAAGAGTAAGCTCTTCCCCACACCCTTGACTGATTGGATGATGTAGGGTGGTGCACTCTCCTGAGGAATCCCATTATACAGAGACTTCCTTGTTTGTATAATTGGATTAAAGGTTTTGAGTCTATGCTATAAAGTGGGAGAGACCAGTAGCTTGATCTCTTTCTCTTGGTTCCTGAGTTCCTGAGGTTGGTATTAGAGAGGAGAGCAGAGTAAGGCCACATGGAGGCCAGGAGAAGTAGCCAAGATGGCAGAGTGCTGAGAAAGAAGCCAGTTTGTTAAGAGTTTGTGCAGGAGGAGATGGGAAACACAGGTGAATAAGTCTGGTGAGCTAGAAACCTTTGATTCTAGGAAACTCGGATAAGTCAGTAGCTTTGTGAGCACTGAATGTGTGGGTTTTGGAGCCCAGTGTGTGTTTTTGCTTGCCCGCCGGGTGCAAGCTAGAATTAAAGCTGATGGCTCACCAGTTTTTGGCTCCTGTGTTTCATTACCGACTGTTCGAATCTAATGCGAACCTGCATGGGTCGGGCGGCTGTGATGGTGGCCTTGACTACTGGCTTTACAAATATATATTAATTGCAGAAAATCAGAAAACATGCTTTAACCAAAAGAAAGAAAGAATCATGTTTATTCTCACCATTCAGGAAAGACCACCTCCATTTGCTGTATACCCTGACCCTTTATTTTAAATATACGCATGTAAGGATAAAATGATTTGTCAAATCATACAGAACTAGCATCATGGTATATGTTTTATTTCGTAAGTACTCCAGGGTAATACCGTGAAGCCCTTAGACCATTGTATTTTCCTTCCCCTTGTGGGCCATGTCATGCTTCTTGTGCAAGGACACCACCTGGGACAATGGGCCATTGCATGGCCGTGAGCGTCTGCACTGACTCTCTTGGTTGCTGTAGGCTTTGTGGAAACAGAATTCCTAAACTTAAAAATCTTTCTTTCAGATAACAAGAGTAAAGCCAGGAAGTCTGATAAGAGGGTTTTACTGTAAGTCAGAGGGCAGAAAAGACAGCAAGTAGCCTGTGGAAAATTCCTCCAGGTGGGAAGGGAGAGTAGAAATTTCTTCCTGGCCAGGAGGAGAAGCCAAGGAGAGAGAGGAAGGGAGGCAGCAGTTAGACAAGCCAGGCCTCTCCTGCCCCCACCTTCCTTGAGATTGTATCTTGAGGATCAGGAGGTATTAACATCTAGAAGGAGTTTGAGGGGATCTAAAAATATCTGGTTGAGCCTGACCAGGCGGTGGCACAGTGGATAGAGCGTCAGACTGGGATGAGGAAGACCCAGGTTCGAGACCCTGAGCTCGCCAGTTTGAGTGCGGGCCCATCTGGCTTGAGCAAAAGCTCATCAGCTTGGGCAAAAGCTCATCAGCTTGGACCCAAATCTGCTGAAGGCTAGCGGTCAAGGCACATGTGAGAAAGCAGTCAATGAACAACTAAGGTGTTGCTACGGCAATGAAAAACTGATAATTGATGCTTCTCATTTCTCTCCGTTCCTGTCTGTCTGTCCCTATCTATCCCTCTGTCTGACTCTCTCTCTATCCCTGTAAATATATATATATATATATATATATATATATATATATATATATATATATATATATATATATATCCGGTTGATATTCTGAGACTTTGGGGAGATTTCAAGTCTATTGGGTTTATCTGGCACAGATCCAACATAGCACAATAGGGTGGGTTAGAAATGACAGAAAAGTGGTACAGTCCAGACAAACAGCCATGAGACAGCAATCTTGTCTCTCAGGGTGCTTGAGTATCCAGGGGATTCCTGATTCCCTCATCAACCAGCACAGGAGTGCTAGAAAAAGGCCTGGGGTTGGGACCAAAAGGGCACAGTTATTCTCAACCTTCCAGTCTAAGTCCAGGGAGGAGGTAGGTGGTTAATACACTAACCTGTTAATGCATTTCAGCCCAAGAGCCAACTGGGTTCCCACCCCACATAAGGAATGCAAAGATGAAGCCTCACCCTCAATGAACTTGAAATCTGGAGAGTTTAACTCATTCTATGCCACATGCATACATTACTGAGAAATCAGATTAATTAGATGCTGGCGGAGCCCAGGCACTGTTTTCTATGGCGTTTCTCTTCTCCCTTGCCCTCCCTTGAGCCATATCATGTCTCTTCCACATAGTTTGGAGTGTTCATGGTAGTAGCAAACAAGCCCAGGAAAATGGGACCAAAATAATAACTATGGTAGAAATTATCATCATAATAATAATAATTAGTATTCTTATCAGTTACAATAAGTCTTACAACATACCAGGCCCCAGTTTAAGCACTTCACATATACAGTATAAACTCATACATTTGTGTTAACCCATACATTACCGTATTTCCCCATGTATAAGATGCTCCCATGTGTAAGACGCACCTTAATTTGGGGGCCCGAAATTTGAAAAAAAAATGTATTACATAAAGTTATTGAACTCAAGTTTTATTCATCATAAAATTCATACAACTCTTCATCACTGTCAATACTTCCATCCATTAGCTTGTCCTCATCTGTGATGACGAATCACTGTCTTCATCTATTGCCTTGTCCTCAGTTCCATCTATGGCATTTGAAATGCCACAACCACTGTATAAGATGCACCCAGTTTTTAGAACCCAAGTTTTTCAAAAACAGGTGCGTCTTATACATGGGGAAGTACAGTAACTTGTAACTCAACTGCATGAGCTCAGACAACATATGTAACAGCCAGTGAGGCAAGTATGGCTATGATTCCTCCTTTTAGAGATGAGGAAACATAGGCACAGAGAGGTTAAAGTGACTTTCCCAGGGTCACATAGCTAGTAAGTGGAACCTAGAACCCCATCCTTAAAAGCTGGCTCTAGACCCTCACAGTAGATGATAGTTAGGGACACCAAAGGCTTTGAGCTAGGACAGGGAGCGGTTGCATTTGGTTTGGGAATGCAGCATGGCCCAGAGAGGTCCCAGAGACTCTAAAACCACCCTTAATAGCTTTCTAAAGATTTCCCAGTAGGCAAGAAGCCTGTGGCTTCTACTCTGTTGCTTTTGAAACAGACCACTGGAGATTACAGCTACGCAGCACGCCACAGTTGCAGAGGTTGCTGTAGGAGAGTGAGTGGAATTTGCACCTGTGTCACACACTGTCAGGGTAGAGCCAGCATCTGGTGTACATGTCTACACCTGCCCAGGTGCTTCTGGGTGAGGCAGGTGGGGCGAGCCCCCCGCTGAGGAATGTGGAGAGGGAAGGCACCCTTTGTCTCGCTTCAGTAGCTTTCAAGCAAAGAGCCCGGAGTGCTTTGCAGGCATCCATTCATGCGCTTAGTGTCTGAGCCACACTGACTGGCTGACAAGCCTTTTGCCCAGCATCCGGGGACTGTGTCTCCACTTGCAGGCAGGCCAGTGGGAGGTCAGAGTCAACCAGGGGAGCCCTGCTCTTCTCGTGGGGCCACGATCTGCAGAGCACCTAGACCTAAAGGCGGGCCAGAGACAAGCCTGCAAGATTGGCCCTGAACTCCCAATACTTTCTCTCAGCTTTGGCAGTGACCTGGTAGCAGAGCTAGGCAAGCTCTTGTGTCCCAGAGAAGGAAACTGAGGCCCAAAGTCAGAGGTGAACAATGAAATTTCAGAAACCTCAAACTAAATCTCCTGGCCCCCATTCCAGATCTATCTTCAAACATAGTGTACTGTCTTGAGCTCCCACAGCATTTAAAATACCAAGTAGAACAGGGATCTTTAGGCCCAAATCAGGCTGGCCCTGGGAACCAGTTCAGGAGACAGACTGTTTACCTAGTGACTGACATATTCCGACCACCTAGATACTGGTGGCGCGGCTGTTTTTTAGGGGACAGAAGGGTAAGAGGATGGACCTCCTCACTTCTGCCCGTGGTGACATGGTGGTACCTTTCTAGGTCTAGAAAAGGGCAGGCAATCAGGAGCTCTAGTTCCTACTGCACAGAATGGCCTTTGCTGAACATGATAACATGCATGATTCTCTCCAGTTACCAGTGTGTGAATGAGCTACTTACAAGGTTTGACTCCTAGGCCAGCCCTAGTCTAGCCAACCTCCTCTCTTCCCCCACCCCTGTCCCCACCACCTCAAATTGATTTGGCCTAAAACCATGAAGAGTAATTTAATCTAATCCTAAAAAATATAATTATAAAAGTAATTATACTGCCCTGGTCATTTGGCTCAGCAGTAGATCGTCGTCCCAGCATGTAAATGTCTCGGGTTCTATTCCTGGCCAGGGCACCCATCTGCTTCTCCACCCTTCTTCCTCTTCTTTCTCTCTGTCTCTCTCTTCCCCTCCCATAGCCAAGGCTCCATTGGAGCAAAGTAGGCCTGGGCGCTGAGGATGGCTCCATGGCCTCCACCTCAGGTGCTAGAATGACTCTGGTTACAACAGAGCAACACCCCAGGTGGGCAGAGCATCGCCCCCTAGTGGGCATGCCGGGTAGATCCCAGTCAGGCATATGCGGGAGTCTGTTACTCTCTGCCTCACCGCTTCTCACTGCAGAAAAATACAAAATAGATAGATAGATAGATAGATAGATAGATAGATAGATAGATAGATAGATAGATAGATAGATAAATATACCACATTTCAAAATTAAATGTAAGTAATTCTACAACATCATGGTGGAAGGGAGAAGAAAATGAATGTTCATTGATGGCCTTCTACGTTTTAGTACCAATGATCTCCTTTAAACTAACCTTTACTGCAAACTTGTGACCTAGGCACTATAATTCCTATTTTGTATGTAGAAAGAAACCAAGACTTTAAAAGACAGAGTAAGTTGACAAAAGTTACATAAATGACAAGGTTGAATTTTAACTCAGGTATGTCTGATCTCCGAGTCTATGCTATTTCTGTTTCTCCATCACCTCCCAGTTTAGCCATTTATGTAAAAAGAGTAACTGTGGGCAAATTACGTAACCTGGGAAATTGCCTGTTTCCCATCTATAAAATGGGTATGCTGCTGATGGCTAATTGTTCTGTTCTAGTGGCCATATGAGCTCGTGTATGAGAAAAACCTTTAGAACTTGAAAGCACTGTGAATATATGGCATGAATCCTCCCCTTGAATTTAGAAGTCATGATTATTGTTTCTCTATTATCTAACCATGTTATCCAGCAGTGCATTTCAATGTAGCCTATCTAGTTTATTTTCTACACTCCAAATCTGACAGGGTAGTCTTCGGCTGTACTGAATCTTTTTTTTTTTTTTTTAGATTTTATTTATTCATTTTAGAGAGGAGAAAGGGGGGGGGAGCAGAATGCATCAGCTCCCATATGTGCCTTACCTAGGCAAGCCCAGGGTTTTAAACCGGAGACCTCAGTGTATCAGGTCTATGCTTTATCTACTGCGCCACCACAGGTCAAGCCTGGCTGTGCTGAATCTAAATCAGTGGTTCTTAACATTTTTTGAGGTACCAAACCCACCAGTTTCATATGTGCATTCACCAAACCCTTCTTTAGTAATAAATAAAATATGATTTTTTTTTTCCAAATTCAAGACATAGGTATATGTTTTTTTACTGGTGCACAAAATGAGCCGTGCATGAACATCACCTTGCTCAAAGAACAAAACCAACAAAGTGCATGAACTCACAACAAATTACGGTATTATTTTATTCTGGCCTCCGCGGCAGAGGCTTCTCCGAACCCCTGAGACCGACTCATCAAACCCCTAGGGTTCGATAAAACCCAGGTTAAGAACCACTGATCTAAATGGTATCTCCTGTGTTGTTTTCTTCCTAGCAGTTACTATCTCCTTCTCTTTTTTGTTCTTTTTTTAAAAAAGAAAAGTAAGTATAGCTTTCTTTTTCTTTTTCTTTTTCTCTTGGTTACTGATTTCACCTTCATTATTATTTTATTTTTTACATTGACCCTCAGACATGAATCTTACTGCTAGGTTGTAGGAATCTACAATGGTATCCCTTCCGAAACCCTAAGGGAGTGGTCCACATATGCTGTTTTCCAGTGGTGTGATGGTAAATGTTTAACAATCAGCTTTCCAAATATAGAACTGATGTGACATTGGTGGACAATTTCATTTGCAATAATTTAATATGTGAGACAAAAATGAAACAACAAAGATGTATTTTAGAACTTCATTTTTCAATGACAGGAATGACTTCTTTGTTGACTTGGATAATTGTTTTTTTGTTTGTTTGTTTGTTTGTTAATTTTTATTTTATTCATTTTAGAGAGGAGACACAGAGTGAGAGAGAGAGAGAGAGAAAGGGGGGAGGAGCTGGAAGCATCAACTCCCATATGTGCCTTGACCAGACCAGTGCAGGGTTTTGAACTGGCGACCTCAGTGTTCCCAGGTCGACACTTTATCCACTGCACCACCACAGGTCAGGCGGATAATTGTTTTTTAATAATAGAAGAATATGACTTCAATTCACAATGTCATTGCTACAGATATGACACACTTTTATATTTAATCGACTTATTAAAATTTCCTTTATCACTTTTTTAAATCTAGGCAATTAATAAAACAAGCCCATTACTGAAGTGTAAATATTCTCACCATGGCTGATTTCAAGCTGCCTAATGTGGTGTTACTGACTGTGAAATTGGGAAGAAATACATAGTATGTTTGTCGTAGTCCCACCATATTGATATAATACACATATAATTCAAGAGCAGAGATAATAGGAAATTATAGAAAAATAATTAGGATATGATCTGCTTTTAATATTTATTACCTTTGTTTTTAATATAATTACAAGTTTCTATAATTTAATTTTTCATAATGGCTGTGCTTAACAACCAGCTCACAAAATTCCTGAAAATTTAACAATCAGTCAATGCAAGCCAGCGCCAGAACACCACTGTCCCTTCCCCTCTTCCTATTAGTCTGCATGGGCCACATGCCATCTGATGGCCACACCCTTTGTTAAATAGCTCCAGCTAGTCCTGGTCCACATGAATCAAGAGAACATTATTCAGTGCTCAGCTTCTCCAAATAAGCAACGTTGACAGCTTCAGTCCAGTGGAGTGACTTAATGATCTGTTTCCTTCAATAAACTGTGATTTCTGAACTTAATTCAGGTACCTGAGTGTCGCTGTAAGCTGAGAGTGAGGACTGAAGGCGTTCATGATGTAATATACTAGGTTTAAACTTGGCAAGCGGATGACATTGTGAGAAATGGATTTTCTTAGGTCGATTTTTAGGAGCTTGGGGTGTTTTTATAAGAGTTAAGCCAAGGCAAAAAATAACCCTTGCAACACATCACTTCACAGCTGGTCAGCCTGGGAGAAGCTATTCTGGGATATCCAAGCTAAGGTGCCTTTTTAGACTTCAGGCAAACTGGAATCAGGATGTGGGGTTTCTATTTCTGTCTGTGTCAAGGACTTGCTATGTAATCCCTGGCCAGTTAGTTGCCTGGCTGGTGCCTCAGTTTACCCACTGGCAAAATCAAGTCAACTGCCTTTGCCGAGGACGTAAGACTTAAACAGGGGGGAGTAAGAAAGATAGTTTCTAGGGTTTACTAGAGGATTTGGAGTGTCCACTTAAGGAATTTTGGTGGAGGCTCTAGGAGAGGCACGTTTTAGGTGAAATTTTAAAGGAAATGAAAAATAAATAAAGTTTAACAGAAAGGAGCAGGAAAATAGAAGACAGGTAAAGAAGGAGGGGGGCCTTCAAGCAATGTCCAGTGAAAATGTCAAGTCAGGGGCTAGAGTATAAACTGTGTCCAGTGTTCACATTTCTAGGACAGAGTGCACGCAAACATGAGTTAGTTACAGAAGAACAGACAAGAGAGAGGGCTTAGTGGTACTTTTGTCTGGGTTTGATGGGACAGTTTCCTGAGTAGGAAAAGAATGTAATTGAAGATATAATTTTGAGACCTCCATGGATAATGACTGGGGAGCAGGTAAGTTTGGAGGCAAAACCAACCTTGGAAACACCTCCTGGAAGACTGTGTCCTGGGCCGTGTACAAGTAACCTCTCTTCTGCTCATCAGATGTCATCGTGGTTCTCACGGAACAAGCCTTTCTCCTCTGTTTAAAGCTTGAGCCAGCCCTTTGGATGAAGAAGCTTTAGAAGTGATTGCTGTATACTTTACAGTTCTCTCCTCTGCCTTGGACCTCTTGCATCTCACTTTTCCTGCCAGCTAGCTAGGAGGAGAGGATGCTATCCTCTTTTTAACACTGGGGCAACTGACATCTACAGATGTTAAATGCCTTGCTCCAGATCACAGCTGGGCCTCAAACCCATCACTTGGCCACAAATCTTGTACCTCATCTATATTAATCTGTGTCTGTCAAACCAAACTTGCTAGTCAAGTTTTCCCATCCACAAGCCAGACACCTTTTAAAATAAAAAGCTGATTGATCTCTAAAAAACCAAAAGGCCAGTTCCAGTTGTCAAACGCTACATACTAGAGAGAGTCTCTTCCAGAAGTTCTATGAGAAGCCCAAGAATTCTGAATTTCAAAGCCAGCCAGATTTGGGTTCCCTCTATAAAGAGACAGTCCCTCCCCGTTTAAAACATACCCTTCCTCATTAAGCTAGTTCCATGTTTTGTAATAACTTTTGCTTACAACACAAAATTGTCACAGATTATGGAAACACACAGGCCTTGGGAAAAATTAAAAAAGGTCTCCAGACCCCTGGAAGTCATTATTCCTTCCTTTAGCAATTGCTGAGTTAAGCACCAAAAATATGGTTCCCATCTCGTTCCCTTCCCCCACCTGCAACATCCCCACAAGATCTGCTAGACATATGTTCAGAAGACAGCAGGGCTGTGGGGGTGGGAGAGGAAGATTCACATGTCATGAGTCAAGAGCTTGTGCTTTTGAAAAGAAAAAGTGGGAGAGGGTGTGGAGTTTGCAGCCCTGGAAATGGAACAGCCAAAGGATTTATTGCCTTTGAGTATCTCACACGGCATTTTTTTTTTTTAAATAAAAATCTGTAGCTTATGGTATTTTTTTTTTTTTTTTTTGCATGGGGCAGTAAACAAGAGCTCTGAAAGGGGAAGGAAGCCAGGAGAACGCCAGCTCCATTAGTCACGCAGCTCCATATCCTGTCACAAAGGACCCCAGTTGAGTAATCGCCCAAAATATGCCTGTTATTTTTGTGTGTGTGTCAGAAAAAAATGGGGCCTGCCAAAATGTACTGTAAAAAAAAAAAAAAAGAAAAAAATAATCTGGTCTCTCAACCCCAAAGGGGGAAACCGGCGTCGCTTCTCAGCGCTCTTCTAACCCTCTTCCCAACTTACCTTGAAAAGACAAAGCCTTCTGACTCTTCCCAAGGATGGACTCAGGATTGGGAAAAGCTGGCTTCGTGACGCGTCCCAGGGCTCTGGGTCCTGGCAGTTAGGTGGTGCCGAGGCAGAGCTGAGAAAGAGGAGGGATGGTAGGAGAGGGTGTGAGGAAGGCAGGCCTAAGGGGAGAGGGAAAAGGAACAGAAAGGAGCCAGGATATGAAAAAGTCCTCTGATGGACTGTCAGTGGGTGAGCTAATTGCCCCATAGGGAACCTGTGGCAGCCCACACCAGTTCTGTGAGCATCGCACGAGCCCAGCCAGTGGCCAAGTGCGCTTCCTAAGCTTTTCTGATGGCCTCAGCAAAATCACACAGGCCTCCACCAGGCCCTGGGCTGTTTGGGCCACAGATTAAACAATAAGAATCTGTGTGGAAGGACCTGTGACTCTAGAGAGGTCTCAAAACCAGGAGCTGGGGAAGGACTGGAGCTGCCTACAGCCTCAGGTGTTATCTTGGATTGGCTTTTCAAAACCCTGGACAACAGGCTCCCAGGAGGAAACTGAGCACAGCAAATGGAGATGTCTAAAGCTTGGGCCAGTCTCTGCCTCTGTCTCATGCTCTCAGTCAAATGTTTCTCAGGACCAGGGCAAAAACGGTGGTCCATCTGAGCACAAAACACTCTTGGAATGTCACGATTTCCCTCCTACTCACATTCTGACCTGGTCAAAGTTGTCCATGGGGAAGGGAGCTATCTGAGCCCTACTGACAAAAATAAAAAAGAGCAAGACACCTTCTCCTTAAGAAAGGGTCAGAGAGGAGCAAGGAGATGCATGGTCCTTTTTGGTCTCGATTCTCTGGAGCCTGTTCTAGAGAAGAGAACCCTGCCTTGCCTCAGCCCCACAGGGCCAGGCTGGGAGAAGACCCTTGCCAGAAGCACCTCCTGCAGCCTGGGCTCTAACGTGTGGCTGGCTGGCAGTTCTGGGCCAAGGAAACTCCAGTTCCAAAGACAAATTCAATCCCCTGGCTGATCGCTGCAGGAAAGCTCAATTTTAGCAAAATCAAGGCCTTCCCCGCTCTCCTGGCCTCTGAGCCCTACCCATCCTGTCTGAGACACAGCCTCGCTGCTGTGCGCCCTGGGAAAGCCGACAGATGCCTACAGCCATGCGAAGAGCCTTTAAGAAGAGACACAGCATAGCTTCCCACAGAGAACTAGCCTGTGAGTTGAAAGGGCAGATTCTCCAGGTTTCTTATTGATTTGCTATGGCATTTCGGACAACTCAAGTGAACCCTCTTGACCATTTTTTCCTCCCTTCAAGATTTAGCAGCGATTAATTGAAGCCTCTATATGCCTGCAACATGCAAGGTACTGGCCACGCAATGGTGGTCAACATAGACACAGTCCCTTTCTCCTTGTCAAATCTGGGCAAACCTTCCCATAACGTCTGAAGTACCGTATTTCCCCATGTATAAGATGCACCTTTTTTCAAACGTTTTGGGGTCTAAAAACTGGGTGCATCTTATACAGCGGTTGTAGATTTTTTTACTTGCATTTCCCACTTTTTCGCACGTGTTTTTGTACACATTGTTGTAGATAAAAAAAACTTGAGTTCAATAACTTTATGTAATACATTTTTTTTCAAATTCCGGGTCCCAAAATTAAGGTGTGTCTTATACATGAAAGTGTCTTCTACATGGGGAAATACAGTACATGGTTTCTTTTCTTTTCTTTCTTTTTTTTTTTTTTTTTGTGTGGCAGAGACAGAGAGAGCCAGAGAGAGGGACAGAGAGGGACAGACAGACAGAAAGGGAGAGATGAGAAACATCAGTTCTTTGTTGTGGCTCTTTAGTTGTTCATTGATTGATTTCTCATATGTACCTTGACTGGGGGGCTACATCAGACCGAGTGACCCCTTACTTGAGCCAGAGACCTTAGGCTCAAGCTGGTGAGCCTTGCTCAAACCAGATGAGCCCGCGCTCATGCTGGCAACCTCGGGGTCTCGAACCTGGGTCCTCCACATCCCTGTTCGACACTCTATCCACTGCGCCACCACCTGGTCAGGCTACAGTACATGACTTTTTGAGCTTCCTGAATTCCTTGAGTGAGTGAGTCTGGGGATTGAGGGATGGGACAGGAACAAATACAACAAAAAATAAACACACAGCACATTAAAAAAACAAACAAACCAACAAAAATACTAATACTAGCATTTTCACATGCTTACAGATAGAGGACAGTCCCTTAGCAACCTGATCATAGTGGAAATTCTACGAGGGCACCCGGAATTTGCTGTTAGACATTTAAGCTTATTGGAAAATGGAAAGGACCAAAACCATCTTAGACTCACAAACTCTATTAATGTTAATGTCCATTACCTAGCTCATGTTCAACTCCAGTTACTGGACAGACCCATAGGAGTTCTCCTTTCTCATCTCAGCTGTAGTTGCCTAAAGGGCCTGAGAACTGTTGTCTTCCTCAGGCCTTAGTTTCTTCTTGAGGCCAGGTCTGTATCTCAACCATGAGTTGAAATTAAAAATGTCAACACAGATCTGACCAGGCGGAGGCGCAGTGAATAGTGTCGGACTGGGACGTGGAGGATCCAGGTTCAAAACCCCGAGGTCACTGGCTTGAGCTTGGGCTCATCTAGTTTGAGCAAGGCTCACCAGCTTGAGCCCAAGGTCGCTGGCTTAAGCAGGGGGTCACTCACTCTGCTGTAGCCCCTGGTCAAGCACATATGAGAAAGCAATCAATGAACAACGAAAGTGCCGCAATGAGGAATTGCTGCTTCTCATCTCTCTCCCTTCCTGTCTGTCTGTCCCTATCTGTCCCTCTCTGTCTCTTTCTGTCACATATACATAAAAAATGTCAACAAAGGCTCATTCACTAATTTTCCGGGGCTGGCAGGCCTGGCACCTGAACATGAGAGGAATGCTATTGCCCCCGAGTCACAGGTGAATGAGGTCTCTGGAGATACCCACCCGCACACGGATTTCCCTTTGTGGTAACAGTGACATCTGAGTCACGAGCGTGGGGGCCACCATTTAGCTTTGCCCCCTCCCCTTCCTGTGCCCTGAAAGAGGACTGGGGACAGGTTCTCACAGCAGAGAAGGTTCCACTTCCTCCAAGCTCACAACACTTCTCAGCCGTGTCAGGCCTTGCAAGCCTGCGGTCTACAGGCACCCAGGTGATGAGATCTTTCTCAGCCCTGTTCCTCTCTCATTAGTTCTTTGATGTTGCTAAGCTGACAAGGTCAGCATCTTTCAGGCTGTGGCGAACATGCCTGCCAGGTATGTGTTCCAAGCAGCTGATTCAGATGCTGTTCAATCTCTGGTTGGAAGACAGAGGGGGTCACTAAATGACTCACTAGCTCTGTCCATCCTTTGGGGAACTCTTCCCTTCAGCAAAAGACCTTCAACAGAAGGAGGAGAGCCGATAGGAAGAAGCTCTGCATGCCCCAACAAACCACACCCCAAACAAGGCGAGAGATCATTGGGCTCCCTTACCTACCCTGGCCCCAGGCTCTGCTCAGTAACCAAAACCCGGCGTTGTCAATCCCGCATGCTGGTGAGGATGGAGCATGAGGGAAGTCTCCCGAGACCGTCCAAGTCCACTCATCGCCTGCCCCTTGGGGCCCTCAGCTCTGGGGCTGGGGGTGATGTAACAAGAGCCCTTGAGTGTGTGAGAAGTCAGTGCCTGACAAAGCACTTACTGACCAAGGAAAAATTAACTTCAGGTGCAGTGGGAAAGGTCTGGGACCAAGAATGTCTGGGGTTTTGAGACACTGGAAAAGATTGCCTAATAATGTAATAGGCTCCCTTCCCTGGAAATATCTGAAAACAGGATAAGTACTCTCCAATCTTGGACGGGTCAGTATTGCCTTGAGGTGTGGGGATGGTTACACTGACCCATGGCGGGAGCTTGCCAGGAACTTTGAGTCCATGGGATGGTCCATTTTCAAAAAGAAGAAAGAAAAGTTTCTATTGTGGTAAAGTATTCTTAATAAAAATTAAATTTGCCATTTTATCCATTTTAAAATGTTTTCTAACTTATTGATTGATTTCAGAAAGAGAAGAAGGGAGAGAGAGACCATCCCCAGAAACATCAATCTGTTTCTGTATGTGCCCTGACCAGAGATCGAACTGGGAACCTCTACATATCAGGACAGTGATAATCAGGCTGTAATCAACCAGGCTATCTGGCCAGGAAGCCATTTTACCCATTTTTAAGTACACAGTTCAGTGGCATTGCATACATTCACATTATCGTGCACTATATCATCATCCAGCTCCAGAACATTTTCATTTTCCTAAATTGAAGCTCTATACCCATTAAATACTCCGCATTCCCCTCTCCCCAGCCCCTGGCTACCACCCCTCTATTTTCTGTCTCTGTGAATTTGACCACACTAGGTACCTCATTGATGAACATATATAGCACATGTCTTGTTTGTGTGACTAGCTCATTTCACTTAGCATAATATCTTCAACGTTCATCCATGTTGTTGTATGTGTCAGTTTCATTCTTTCTTAGGGCTAATATTCCATTGTATGTATATGTCACATTGTATCTGTCCAACTGTGATGGGCATTTGGGTTGCTTCTACTACTATGAACATGGGTGTGCAAATGTTCAAGTCCCCTGGAATTGCACAAAGAAAGATGCTAATAGACAAAAGCTTTGTGCCCCAGGAGAAGTGATGTTACTGTGTTTGTATCATAATCCTGAATGGAGAACAGACATTTTTTTTTAATTGAGTGACAACCAGGCTTAGGTGCACATGGAAGGTGGAGCCAGTGAGTTCCTGCATTAATCAGGGAAGGCTTCACAGAGGAGATGAAATTTGAAGTGGATTCTGACAAATGACTAAGAGTTTGCCTAGTAGAAAAAATGGACAAGGGCAGGAAAAGAAATAACCTGTAAAAAAAAGAAGAGTAGACAAAATGTTAAATAAACACATCCTTTGAGACTCCACAACTGTGCTGGTTGGAATTTCCCTGAAGATATATTCACACAGTGCACCCAAAACATATGCCCAAAGGTCCTCACTGCAACAATGTTCGCAAAACTTATAAACTGGAAGCTCCTTCTGAGCCCATCATTAGGCCCCTGGTTAAACAACAGGAAAGCCATACGAGTAATTAATATGCAACCATTAAAAAGAGCACAGCCTGACCTGTGTTGGCGCAGTGGATAAAGCGTTGACCTGGGAACACTGAGGTCGCCAGTTCAAAACCCTGCACTGGTCTGATCAAGGCACATATGGGAGTTGATGCTTCCAGCTCTTCCCGCCTTTCTCTCTTTCTTTCTCTCTCTCTCTCTCTCTCTCTCTCTCTCTCTCTCTCTCTCTCTCTGTCTCCTCTCTAAAATGAATAAATAAAAAAAAGAATTAAAAAGAGCACAGGGTTATCCATGTGGTGAGAATCTCAGACTGACTTTTAATGAAAAAAAAGAAGATGTCTGTATACATTAAAATTCTTTCCCTAATAACAATCATTAGTTTTGGGAGGAGCAACTGTGGTTTGAAGGGACAGAAGTGTTAAGTCTCAAGTTTTGCCTTCCTATACTTGTTTTCCTTCTTTCTTTTTTCCTTCCTTTCTTTCTTCTTTCTCTGTTTCTTTCTTCCTTTTTCTTCCTGCCTTCTTACCCCCTTCTTTCCTTCCTTCCTTCCCTCCTTCCTTCCTTCCTGCCTGCCTGCCTGCCTGCCTTCCTTCCTGCCTTCCTTCCTTCTTCCCTTCCTCCCTTTCTCTCTCTCCCTCTCTCTCTCTCTCTCTCTCTCTCTCTCTCTCTCTCATCCTTCCCTCCTTCCTTTCCTTCTTTCTATTTTTTGGGGGTGTGTGCATATATCACATTAAAAGAAAGGTTAACAGGACTCACAGGGTGATAGAACTATGAGCCATTTTTACATTCTTTATGCTTTCCTTATTGAAAATATTTTAAAGAGGAAAGCAGCTATTTCTCTGGAATGATTTCTAGGAGTCCCACTGGCTCCTAAATGCAAGGATGAATTAGATGCTTAAAGGGCCAGCCTTCTTAGGAGTTTCTCTTAGAACTTTGCAAGAATTCCTTTCAAGACAGAATGATGTCCTCATATTTGCGAAGAGAAATACTGAGGGGTTGTGATAAGAAGCATATGCCAAACATTTAGGGCAAAAGAAGTATGGAGCCAGCGAACCTCCCAGACCTCCTGCCCAGTGACCTAGGGGACTTCCACCTTTTCTGCAGGTTCTGCACCCTTTGTGGGTCACCATGTCTCCAGGACAGAGACCCAGCCACACAGGGTTAACCCCTGTGCTTTGCTTCACTGACATGTGAAGGGGGGAGCAGAGGGGCCCGGCCCAGCCTGCTCCAGGCAGCATTAATAAAATGCAGGTGTTTTCACAGTTGCATTACCAAGCAAGGGAGAGTCTGGACTGCTGCAAGCATATAGAAATACAGAAACAAGAGCCTTGTGTGGTGGGGAAAAATGTGCCTGCGAATAATGAGAAAGCATTTTGGAAAGAGGGCTGGCTTTGGGGTTAAGAGGAATGCAGCAGTTTCTGGCACGGGCCTATCCTACAGCCGTGTGTGTGTGTGTGTGTGTGTGTGTGTGTGTGTGTGTAGTGTGTGTGTACACACAGGCTCCTGTTCCCATGCACACACAAAAGGTGTGCATACATACACGCCACCACAGATTTTTTCCCCAGCAATACCTCAGATGACACGAATTTGGCCTTCACTAGCTTTGACCCGGAATGGTTCTCCCCCCGACCTTGGGAGCGGGGAAGCAAAGAGACAGGCTCCTGCATGCACCCAACCAGGATCCACCCGGCAAGCCCCCTACAGGGTTATGCTCTGCCCATCTGGGGCCGTTGCTCCATTGCTGGGCAACCAAACTGTTTTAGCGCCTGAGGCAAGAGCATGGAGCCATTCTCAGAATTCAAGGCCAACTTGCTCCAATGGAGCCATGGCTGCAGGAGAGGAAGAGAGAGACACAGAGAGAGAAAGAAGCAAGAGGGGGAAGGGTGGAGAAGCAGATGGTTGCTTCTCCTATGTGCCCTGATCAGGAATCAAACCCAGGACATTCACAGGCTGGGCCAGCGGTCTACCACTGAGCCAACTGGCCAGGACCAGACTGGTTCTGACATCCCCTTAGCCACTGTGGCCGGCCTTTCCTCTCCTGCCAGCCTCTCCCAGACCCCACACCCATGCACCTCCTCCTTTCCCACCCGTCATCTTTCTTTTCCTGGGGCCTCTGCTGGGCTATCTGGCCTGCCCCATTTCTTAAGCCCCCCTGGCTCTGCTTCCAAGCAGCCATTTTGTGAGCCTGACTCCACACCCCCTTTCCCAAGCCCAACCTTCCTTCCCAGCATTGGCTTAGGGAGGGGGGTGCAAAATGCTGCCTCCACCCTCCAGGGCCATAGGGCTGGGTTGGTGTTGCTCAGCTTCCCACCTCTTGGCCACCCCTAGTGCCAGACAGTGGAGGTAGGCAGCAGCTATGGAGAGCTGGGCCTGCCCAGGGTCCTTTATCACTCTTCTCTTATTCCCCGGGGGTAGGGCAGGTGGTACACAGAGAAATCGCTGCTTTACCCCTGCCTTCCAGAGGCGCTAGGCTGAGTTAAAAGAGTTATTTCTCTGATTTGCCTACTTGACTCTGTCTGAGACCTACTGAGACACATGATCATAAACCCAGTATTTTGACAAGAAAAGGCTTTGGGTGGTCCGGGGGCACCCCAGAGGCCCTGCTGGACCCAAGGTGAGCTGGTGAATAAGCGAGAGGTGCAGGTAGAGGTGAAGAAGCTTCTGCCAAATGGACGAGGGTTCCCAATTCCTAAGATGGAGAGAGAGGGTGGTGTTGGGGGCTCAGGAAAAGCCCCTTGCTGACTGCTAAGCTTACCCTGAGTGTCGGTGAACCCCGAGCCCACTAAGCCAGGGCCTGTGTGGCAAAATGCCAGCCCAGCTGTGTGATAAATGCATCACCCAGAATTCAGCACCCCTAGATCATAGGAGGACGGGGGTGGCAGGAGCTTGTCAGCTGTCCTCTACCTTGTCCTCTCTGACCGAACCTGAGGGGTCAGGTTTTTATTTTCTCAGCTCCTATCTGCCACCCCCAACTGCCCCCAAAATAAAACGAAGAACTCAAACTGAGCAGAGCAGGGGTGGACAGGCAGCCGTTTGAAAGGGGCAGGACTAGTCATCAGCTGTAGATGCTACACTCAGAGCTCTAGGGAATCCCGCTACAAAGTTCCTGGGGCCGCTTGTCTCAGTCCTCAAACTGGAGCATTGGCCTAACAAGTCCAACACCTAGATTTGTCACTTGTGGGGATAACAGTGGGAACCATCCTAAAACCCAAGGTGCAGGGTCACCTCTCCAGCACCAACTGACCTGGGGGCCTCTTGTGTCTGCATACCCAGCCTGGCCTCCTTTCCGGGAGTGGGATGTAAGGAATCAGGCCTGTTCAGAGCCCCACCCTGTGTGAAAATTATGTGGAGCCCTCAGGCGTCACTCCTCCCCCTCCCGGTGATGAGGAGCACCTCCAGGAACAGATGTTTCTAATGACGGTCCAGCCTAGGGCCCCCACCGAGGTAACAGGCAGATCCAGCCACCCAGGCTCCCATGGAGGGCCTGCTGTCCCTCGTTTCTGAAAGCAAGAGCTGCCCAGTGAATGGGACACACACTCGCTTGAATTCTCATCTCCTTTCAGGAAATTGCCAAGTTGGCCCTTGGCTTTCTCCTTCCCAGGACCCCACTCTGTTTCCAGGGTAACCGCCTCCCCATCCTTGGGAGCCTCTCCCCAGTTCTGCCTGCCCCTCCCCTCCACCGCCCTTCACGTCTCATCTGTCTGGGTGGGAAGCGGGATTAGAGTTGGTCAGGGCCTGGATGCTTTTCCCAGGGCCGCTGGGCCTTCATGATCCCTTTGCGCCTCTGCCCTGGGCTTTTCAAGTGCCCAGACTTAATGACCGGCCCTGGGTTTCCTCCTCTTCCCTTTCTCTGCCTCCAATAAAGCAGGAGAATTAACCCAGGTTTTAAGTGCCTCGTTTCCAAGCTGCATATCAAAGGGGGTTTCCCCAAGCTACTTCTGCATTTCAAAGGGGGTGATTTATCGCTTTCACTTAAATTGGCACATTTTGGGGGAAGAGTTTTACCCAGAGGTCAAACCCTGGAAAAACAAATGGATCCTGATCTACCCCTTCCTGGAGTGCTATGGGCTGTTAGTATATAAATTGCCTGGTAAGGGGACTGCAGGGGACAGGGAGGGGACAGGTGAAGAAATTGGCCACTGGCACTCCTCAGTAGCTTGGGGTTAGTCCTGCAAGGGACCAGCCTGAGCTGCAAACCTCTCCTGTTCCCTGTGTTTTAAGGAAAGGGGCATGCACGGAACCATTCCTGACACTGGCCAAGTCCTAATGTCTATTTTCTGCTCCCTCCGCCTCTTCCTGGGGCTCCTAACCTGTGTCCTGAACAATCTTCCCGCCTGAGTTAGCATTCCAAGCCCAGGGCTCTCGCTGACCCAGTAACTCGGCCCCTCCAATATGACCCTGGCCCCTGTGCTCCCCTGATTCATTTCCTTTCTCCCACTTTCTCTTCAAACCCGTACAGGCACTCGCTATTCAGCCGCTGTACAGCTGGGCCACTGAGTCACACACACTCCTGCCCCCTCCTAACCTCACCCACACCCTTCCTTCCCACATCCACCCACTCCCTCACCACCCCTGGCATCATCCCCACGCCCCTCCCACCCCACATCAGCTCACTAAATCATCATTATTATTTCCTGTCCCCAGAGGAAGCAGCCCCAAACTCTGGAAATCTGCCTTCCTGTCTGTCCCTGCTGCCGCTGAGCAAACTTCCCAGTCTCGCTGCAGAGTGTAAGGTCCTTCCTCTAATTTCACCCAGTCCTGATTCCCAGGCTTTATTTGGGCATTAAATCCCCACCAAATGTGCAAGTCCTTCATCGGATTGACCAGAAAAGCCACAGGCAAACAGCCGTGAAGAAATCCTTGGAGGAAGTGGGGCAGGTGGCACAATGTCCTGAGGAACCCCTTGCAGAGCATTGGGGGCGAGAGGAGGGGACACAGTGCCCAGGAGCAACCTCTGCAGAGGACAGCCCAAGTTAGGTTCTCAGAGGCAGGTTTCCCCATACAGGATCCCTCTGTTTCCTTTTCTTATTTGTTCTCCCATTCATTCACATGACCGTTTATTGAGTGACTACTGCATGCCAAGATGCAGCAGGAGCGCCTGAGGGCGTCACTCTGGAGTGGGGAGTTCGACAGGAGGGCCAATAATTAATTACAGTGCAATTAAATTAACCCTTTCTCCCATGAAGAGGCTAGCAATGCACTCTAGGATTGCCTAACTCCCTCTGGGAGATCCAGGAAGACTCAGACAGGGAATCTGGTTTGAGTTTGAAAGATGAATAGAAGCTGCTCAGAGAAACAAGTGTATTCTAGAGAGAGGGAACAGCGGGTGCAAAGGCACGGAGGCACCCACTCCCCATCACAGGTGCTGGTGTTAGGCAGATCCACGTGGTCAGCACACGAGAATGTGGAGGAAAGTCGGGAGACGAGCCTGGCAGGGCAGAGGAGCGAGGTTGTGGATGTCGTGAGCAGGCACCTGAAAGCTGCAGCTGGGTTTCATGGCACATGAAACACAAAGGAGTAATGACGGAGCTAGGGAATGACCTAGGGGAGACAAGCGAGTGGAGTGCTGTGTTCTAGCCCACAGCCTCCTGTTTACCCACACCACTAGCTTCTTTGTCTGGCTACGTGGGCTTAGAACTGCCTTTGTTTACCCAGCTCTGCTGGGAGAGGGAGACAGGCTGTTCTCTGAGAGACCTTGCTGCAGAAAGCACTTGTCTGACCAGCGTTGGCGCAGTGAATAGAGCATCAGACTGGGATGCGGAGGACCCAGGTTTGAAGCCCTGAGGTGGCAGGCTTGAGTATGGGCTCATCCAGCTTGAGCACGGGGTATGCTGGCTTGAGCATGGGATCATAGACATGACCCCATGGTTGCTGGCTTGAAGCCCAAGATCACTAGCTTGAGCCTAAGGTCACTGACTTGAGCAGGGGGTCACTTGCTCTACTGTAGCCTCCCCCACCCCAAATCAGGGCACATGTGAGAAAGAAATCAATGAACAACTAAGGAGACTAAGGAGCCACAGAGAAGGGTTGATGCTTCTCGTCTCTCTACCTTCCTGTCTGTCTGTCCTTATCTGTCCCCCTCTCTGGATCTCTCTCTCTTTCTCTCTCTCTCTCTCTGGCTCTGCCACACACACACAAACAAGAAAAAGCATGTGAAGCCTGTATCCAGGGCCACCATCACAGCCGCCTAGCCCATGCAGGTTCACATTAGATTTGGAAATCCTATAGAGCTGCCACCACCACCTTTGAGCTGTGGAGTAAAGGACTGGCTGCTGTTATGGTTCCCCATGGCTGTCCTTTTGGGGGCTGCAGGCTGGTTGACTTTAACAGTCATGCGTGAGAATACCAAGAGCTCTGTGGAAGAGGCTGCCCGGGATCTGTAAACCATCACAGCCACCTTGCCCATGCAGGTTTGCATTAGATTCAGACAGTCGGTAATGAAATAATGGAACCAAGAACTGGTGAGCCATCAGCTTTAATCCTAGCTTGCACCCAGCAGGCAAGTAAAAACACACACTGGGCTCCAAAACCCACTCATTTAGTGCTCACAAAGCTACTGCCTTATTCGAGTTTCTTAGAATCAAAGGTTTCTAGCTTACCAGTCTTATTCACCTCTGTTCCCCATCTCCTTCTCTCTGCACAAACTCTGCACAAACTGGCTTCTCCCTCAGCACTCTGCCATCTTGGCTGCTTCTCCTGGCCTCCTCCACGTGGCCTTACTCTGCTCTCCTCTCTAATACTAACCTCAGGCACCAAAAGAGAGCAAGCTCCCGGTCTGCCCCACTTTATAGTGTCGAAATCCAAACCTTTAATCCAATCTACAAACAAGGAAGTCTCTGATACAAAGTCACTTATCTGAGGCATAATGGGAGGATTCCTCATGAGAGTGCACCACCCCACATCATCCAATCAGTCAAGGGTGTGGAGAAAAGCTTATTCTTAAAACTAAGCCTTAGACTATAAGGACTCGGCCTGCCCACAGCCTGTTCCCCAACACACATTAATATCAACGGACTTGCACGTGGGCAGCGCCATCTTTAACAAAGTGAGCATAATATATTTTATCTGCCCAACAAAGCACTTGTCACTCTATCCCCTTGGATGAGCTGGGAGCATCAAAAGAACACATAAGTGAAAACTCCCCTCTGCTTGGAATGAGGTGGGGGAGGCAGAGAAAGTTTGGAGCAATCTACACAGGGCTTGGCAAGGTACGCAGACAAAGGGGTGGGAGGGGCAGGAGCAGCATAAGTGAAATGCTGCCCGTACCCCACACCAGCCACTGGAATTCCATAAAAGAAACTCCCTGGAGGGGGTTGGACTTGAGTCTTTAAGTCCTTTCAGTGCCACATTTTGTGATGCCAGGGCTGGTGCCCTAAAGCAGAGAAGCCCACCCAGTTAGCATTTTAGTTTCCTATTGCAAAAGCAGTAAACGTCCCAGGCCCCAGGCCCAGCCCTGGCCGAGCAAACCATCTGTAGCAGGACTGCCATTTCTGCAGCCCATGCCATCTAGAAGGAGCCCCGGCTCTCTGCAGAGCAAATTGTCCTGATCCAAAGTCACTGGAGGAGATGGAGAGCAAAACAAAGAGCATCTGTGAGCCTCATCTCGATGATGGTCCTCAAGGCCGGGAGGAGAATAACCTGCCATCTGCACATTTCACATGAAAATGATAGACTTTGTGCAATAGAGATGTTCCCCAGAGCTGTCTGGGATTAAAATGGTGCAATTCAAGTGTTGGGGAGGACACGTTTTCCTTCTATCCTTCCAGGATCTTGGTCTGGTCTAATAATTAAATAGACATGAGGCAGATCAACAGGAGAAAAACACATTTGATTTGTACGTACAAGGAGCTCCATAAAAAATATGAGCCTCCCCGCCTGACCAGGCGGTGGCGCAGTGGATAGAGCGTCAGACTGGGATGCGGAAGACCCAGGTTCGAGACCCAAAGCTCACCAGCTTGAGCATGGGCCCATCTGGCTTGAGCAAAAGTTCGCCAGCTTGGACCCAAGGTCGCTGGCTCCAGCAAGGGGTTGCTCGGTCTGCTGAAGGCCCGTGGTCAAGGCACATGTGAGAGAGCAGTCAATGAACAACTATGGTGTCGCAATGGCAACGAAAAACTAATGATTGATGTTTCTCATCTCTCTCCGTTCCTGTCTGTCTGTCCCTATCTATCTCTCTCTCTGTCCCTGTAAAAAAAAAAAAAAATGAGCCCCCAGGGCAGTCAGGCAGTTGGGGCTCTTCTGCCCTCCTGAGCTAAGGAATGAGATGGGGGCCGAGGCTCCAAAGGGGAGGAGGGAGGGCCCCTCCCAGAATGATAAGAAGAGCAGGTATTTGTTAATCACTTTGCCGCGCTGTGCAGCTAAATCTTTCAGACCCAAAGTTATCTTCAGTAATAGCTTTTTTTCCAGGTCAGACCCCCCTATCTAAATTCTTATAGTTAAGAGAGAGGTCCAAGTTTTTCCTGACTGAGCTGGGCCTTGGTTACCTTCCCTTTATAAACACCCACATGGCAAAGGGGCACCTTTTGAGGGGTGGCACAGTCTGCTCCGCTTTGCAAGTAACACTTTCAGATGTCTCAGGAGGAGTCAACCTTTGTACAGTGTTTTTGTACAATCTGGATAATTGGGTAATTGTCATCTATCCTGGGTTTGCCTAAAGCCAGCACCATCCCCAATCACAAGAACACTGACCATATGTGGCTGGACGCCTCCTACTTGGACCTGCATGGATTGCTAAACGTCCCTCTTAAGTCTTGGCCTCCTGTTCGGCAGATAAAATATAATATGCTCACTTTGTTAAAGATGGCGCTGCCCACATGGAAGCCTGTCATCCAGGTGATATTATTTGCCCTTATGCTTGAGATGGCTGTGGGGGAAAAGCTGTAATGTAGGCAGGCCAGGTCATTATAGCCTAAGGCTTAGTTTAAGAGTAAGCTCTTCCCCACACCCTTGACTGATTGGATGATGTAGGGTGGTGCACTCTCCTGAAGAATCCCATTATCAGAGACTTTTTTGTGTGTATAATTGGATTAAAGGTTTGGATTATCTATGTTATAAACTGGGGCAGCCCGGGAGCTTGCTCTCTCTCGGTTCCTGGGTTCCTGAGATTAGTGTCAGAGAGCAGAGCAGATTAAGGCCACGTGGAGGAGAGAAGTAGTCAAGATGGCAGAGTGCTGAGGAAGAAGCCAGTTTAAGAGTTTGTGCAGGAGGAGATGGGAAACAGAGGTGAATAAGTCTGGTGAGCTAGAAACCTTTGATTCTAGGAAACTCGGATAAGTCAGTAGCTTTGTGAGCACTGAATGTGTGGGTTTTGGAGCCCAGTGTGTGTTTTTGCTTGCCCGCCGGGTGCAAGCTAGAATTAAAGCTGATGGCTCACCAGTTTGTGGCTCCTGTGTTTCATTGCCAACTGTTCGAATCCAATGTGAACCTGCGTGGGTCGGGCTGCTGTGATAGTGGCCACGACTACTGGCTTTACACCTCCCGATTTGACTTTGCTAGCATCGCCAGCCCCTGCTGACTGCCCCAGCATCACTCTCCCGGTATCTGCCTCCACACCCCCTTTTGAGCTTTTATCATTGATGACCATTTGCTTACTCTGTCCAAAGCTCAGGAGACAGTGAGGGTATGAAGCAAGGAAGGAATAGAGCAGTGGTTCTTAACCTGGGTTCTATCGAACCCTAGGGGTTCGATGAGTCAGTCTCAGGGGTTGGAGAAGCCTCTGCCCCGGAGGCCAGAATAAAGTAATACTGTAATTTGTTGTGAGTTTACGCACTTCGTTGGTTTTGCTCTTTGAGCAAGGTGATGTTCATGCACGGCTCATTTTGTGCACCAGTAAAAAAACATATACCTGTGTCTTGAATTTGGAAAAAAATATATATTTTATTTATCACTAAAGAAGGGTTCGGTGAATGCACATATGAAACTGGTGGGTTCGGTACCTCAAAAAAGGTTAAGAACCACTGGAATAGAGGAAGGGAGGCAGAAAGAAAGGGAGGGAGGGAGGGAGGGAGATAGAAAGGGAGGGAGGAGGGAGGGAAGGAGGGAGGAGGAAGGGAAGGAGGGAGGAGGGAGGGAAGGAGGGAGGAGGGAGGGAAGGAGGGAGGAGGGAGGGAAGGAGGGAGGAGGAAGGGAAGGAGGGAGGAGGGAGGGAAGGAGGGAGGAGGAAGGGAAGGAGGGAGGAGGGAGGAAGAAGGGAAGACTCCACCCAGCCCTCAGGGGGCTTCCCCAGGAGGAGAGTTTCCAGGAGGAGCAGTTCCCTGCTTTGCTTTTCTGGGAGTGTCTCATCCGCCTTGCTATTTGCCCAACAGCCCCACAGGGACTGCCCCACGCAGGCAGAGCCCGGTCACTAGCTCCCGGCTCTGCATGGTCAGGCCTCACTCAAAGTCATTGTAACGCAGCTGCAGTGCAGGCACCAAACCCTGGCCTTTCCAAAGTCTGTCTTTACCCAGAGGCTTTTCCTAGTTTTGTTTCTCTGTCTACCTCAGGAGGGGAAGGGTAGAGAGAGAGGGACAAGAAAAATCAAATCTTGCTCAAGGATCATTTATATATATTTTAAAGGATCATATTTTGAATCTTTTCCTTCTGAGCTTTCTTGGTTTCAACCAAAACAGTTCACTCCCTTCTATCTGTGGGCTTGTCAGTCAAATAAGTTTGCAAATATGATGTACTGTATATGTTTGCTCGCTTATAGTTTGCACGGGGTGCGGGGGGACAGGTTATAAGCAGGCAAGGTCCTTCCTTATAGCCTACGGCTTAGTTTTAAGACTAAGCCTTTTCCGCCCTTTTAATACTAATAACTTTTCAAAACTGAGGTTTTCCCCACACCCTTGACTGTTGCATGATGTGGGGTGGTGCACTCTCATGAGGAATCCTCCCATTATGTCTCAGATAAGTGACTTTGTATCAGAGACTTCCTTGTTTGTATATTGGCTTAAAGGTTTGATTTCTGTACTATGAAGTGGGGTAGACTGGAGGCTCGCTTTCTCTCTCTCTCTCAGTTCCTGAAATTAGCATTGCAAGGAGAAGCAGCCAAGATGGTGGAGTGCTGAGGAAGAAGCCAGTTTGTGCAGAGAGAAGGAGATGGGGAACAGAGGTGAATAAGGCTGGTGAGCTAGAAACCTTTGATTCTAGGAAACTCGGATAAGTCAGTGGCTTTGGGAGCCCTGAATGGAAAGGGAAGTGTTTTCCCACTGTGTGTATTTCTTGCCCACCAGTTGTGAACTAGGATTAAAGCTAATGGCCCACCAGTTCTTGGCTCCATTGTTTCATTACCGACTGTCCGAATCCAATGCGAACCTGCACGGGCCAGGCAGCTGTGATGGTGGCCGTGGCAGCTGGCTTTATAGGGCTCAATATCCACGCCCTTCCCTGGAGCAGGACTCCTCACCCCACTTTGCCCCGCCAACCCTTCTGTAAACCCTTGACTACGGTACATCACATCCTCAACGACGTTTAACTGGTTTCAGGCCACAGTAAGGGCACAGCCCTCTACAGCCAGCCAGAACCCACATCTGATTCAGTGACGAAGGCAGGTGCTTAGGGGAGTCGGGGTTAGGTCTATGGAAGCCAAAAGGAAATAACATTGCTCTGATTCGAGGCCTTCAGAAGTGAGTCAGCCCCTAGCCCATCGTTGTTACACAATATCATACTTGCATTGTTCATAAATGATTGTCTTTGGTTTACTAGACAGCAGAGCCTGAGACCAGGACTTTAGGAGCCTGAGCATGACTTATGGGTCTGCTGTGGGCCCAACCTCAAGTACATGTCTTACCTCAGTCCAAAAACCAGAATGCAAGAGTGCTGAGTCAGGGAGGCCCATTCTTGGAGCATATTCCCAGGGCTTCTGGTCAGGCCTACATTTCACACCTCAGAAAAATGTCCCCTGAGAATGCAATGAATAGGAAGGGTGCTGGGGGAAAGGTGGGGCTGGCTGACCAAGGTGTGCCGCATCCTGGCCTAGCAGCCCTCTGTCCACCATCTTGGGCTGGCACCTCCGGGGCAGTCTGCATTCTATGAGATAGACCAATGTTGGGAAAACAGCTGTGTTAGGCTTGCTTGCTTGTACTTTGCCTGATTGGTGCGTGAGCACGTGGCAGTGCCATGTGTGTATAGTCTAGGTAAGGCTGCGGGTGCTTGCCCTCAGGGTGGATGGTGAATCGCCTGCCCACCACTGTGAGGGGCCATTTTTTTGTTTGCCTAAGAAGCAGTCTTCCCCTGCATGTTTGCTTGTCCACCATTGTGAGACTCTATTAAACGGGAATGACCCAACCCTTTCCAGCTCCGCAGTTCTTCTACCATCTGCCTGAATGCAATGTGGACCTGCCCGGCCTTGGCCACCAGCCTTACAACCAAAGTCATCTTTGTGTTTCACTCCTTCTATACAAGTCAGGTTCAGGGCCTGGCAAGTTGGAGTTGGAATTGGATGGTGCTTTCTTTCACATGGGGCAGAGGGGGATCTTTCTGGGTATCATGGGGTAATGCGGCATCTAAAAAGGTGACTTCAGAGACCCAGAAGCCTGGACTCCAGCTCTAGCTCTGCCATGTACCAGCTCAGCAAATGGCTTAACCACTCTTAACCTCAGTGTCCCCACTTATAAAATGGGACTAATAATCATGACAACCTTGTGGGACTGTTTTGAGTGTTAACTATGAACATGTGGTCATAAACACCTGATACACAGTGTTCCTTACATGGCCCGGCCATTGCTGCTGCTGCTATTACTATTATTAACACTGCCGCTATTGCTACCATTCTCCTCTGGCCAAAATCATCTTTTCCATAAGGAATTTTCTTTCTTTATTTCTGCTCCTCAGCACCACATACACAGCAAGACATAGCATAAAAGAAAATGTAGGAAAAAAATACAATTCTCAGCTATAGAGGCCAATCAATGCCCCAACCAATCGTCCTAATTTATAATTTGTACCGGACCACTGAAGCCTTGATGCCTCTGCAGGTCCTCTGCTCTTCTCCCTGGCTAGGAAACTCCCAAAGGACAGAAAGTCTGAAGGTGACCTGAAACCCCAAGAACCCAGGGGAACGGAAATATACTGAGAAAGGATTCTGAGGTCTTTTGTGTTTGGTTACCATAAAGAAATAATCCCCCAAACCTGTCTGGGCAATTTGTACTTGGAATTGGATAATTAGGAGGTGTGTGTTGGCGGGGGAGGAGGATGCTGGGAAGAAAGCCCAGGCTGGGGCTGTGGTTACCAGGTGGAAGGGAGGACTTTGCATACTAAGCCACAGACAATAATGGGGTGGGTTGGGGAGGGGGGCCTCTGCCTTCCATATAGTTCCTAACCCCCATGCTCGATGTGCCCAAAATGCATGGGCACAGCCCAGTGCAGCCAACCACCGCCACCTTCTCCAACCTCTTGGAAACTGTCTCCCCTCCCAAACCCTCTTTCCCTCTCATTCTGCTAGAGCCTTCTTCAGCATAAGCTATTCACCCTCCCAGGGGCACTTTCATTTAATAAGTGAAGCATCCCACATGACAAAGGAAGGGCTCACTAGTGGTACTTCCCTTTGCGGCCTCAAAAACCACAAGAAGCAAGGTTTCTGTCAGAGCTAGCTGTGCCTGGCCTCCAGAGCCTCCGGACGGGACAGGGCCAGAGGAAGCTAGAAGCCAATTAGGAACAAGTCCCAAGGTGGGTTCTATAACCTAGCTGCTCTGTGGTTTGTTGTTGCTGTTGTTTTTTAAGTCAGACCTATTTCAATATAATTTACATATAGTAAAATCCATTCATTTTAAAATATAGTTCTATGTGTTTCAAAAAATATATGCAGTCATGTAACCGTCACCATAATTAAGGTATAGAACAGTTCCAGGGTTTGAAAATTCTCCATGGTTCTTTTGTAGTTAAATCTGTCCTCAATACCCAGCCCCTGCAAAGCACTCATCGGGTTTTTGTCCCTACTGTAGCTTTGCCTCTTCCAAAAGGCTGTCCAAATGGAACCATACAGTCTGTAGCCACCAGGATCTGACTTCTTTCACCTAGCCCTGTGAACTTGAGACTTGCCCATACCACCGCATGGATCAGCAGTTCATTCTCATCACTGAGTAGCTCTCCACTGTGTGGTGTGCAACAGTTTGCCTGGCCATTCAGCAGTGAGAGGATGTTTGGATTGTTCCCAGTGTTGGGCCACGATGAATAATATAACATCATAATAAACATTTGCATACAGGTTTTTGTGTAGACATTAAGTGTTCGTTTCTCTTGGTAAATACCCAAGAGTGGGGATTGCTGGGTCATGTGAAAAGTGTATGGTTAACTTTACACTTGACCTCCAAACTGTTTTCCAAAGAGGCTGCACCGATTTGCATGCCCACCGGCAACAACAGAATGCCAGTTGCTCCACCTTCTCCCCACTACCTGGGACTGTCAGTTTTTAATAATTTAGAGATTAATGATGCTAAGTGTATTTTCATGTGTTTATTTGCCATTCATATTTCTTCTGAAGTGTTTAAATAGTTGGCTTATTTTAAAAGTTGCGTTGTTTCTTTTCTTATTATTGAGTTTTGAAATATATTCTATATATACAGATCCTTTGTCAGACAGAAGTTTTTTGCCAGTCTGTGTTTTGTCTTCTTTTTTTTTTGCAAGAGAGAGACAGGAAGGGAGAGAGATGAGAAGCATCAGCTTGTAGTTGCAACACTTGAGTTGTTCATTGATTGCTTTCTCATACATGCCTTGATGGGGTGTGGTTGGGGGTGGCGAGGTGGATCCAGCCAAGCCAGTGACTACCTTGGTCTCAAGCCAGCAACCACACACTCAAGCCAGATGAGCCCGCACTCAAGCGGGTGACCTCAGGGTTCCAAACCTGGATTCTCGGTGTCCCAAGCTGATGCTCTATCCACTGCGCCACCACCTGGTCAGGCTTGTATTCATTTCTTTAAAAGTGTCTTTTGAAAAACAGTTTTTAATTTTGAGAAGTCCAATGTGTCAACTTTTTATTTTATGGATAAAGCTTTTGATGTCACATCTAAGAAATCTTTGCCTAACCCAAATAACCAAGATTTTCTCCTCTCTTTTCCCCTTTTTTACCTTTAAGGCTTTTTTTCTTTTACTTTCTCTTATGTTTCTGTCTTTTATGTTTTTAAGTTTTTCACTTGAGGTCTATGATTGATTTTGAGTTATAGGCCAAGGTGTTTGGGAGGGTTTTGCATATAGATATATGTTTCCCATCACAATTTTTGTTTTAAAGACTCTCCTTTCTCCTTTGAATTCCATTTGCACTGTGTACTCTTTTGTGGTCCACTGTTATAAAGTCTACACTTTCAGCAATTGTGTCTTTATGACTCTAGCTTCATAGTCATTCTAAAATCAGGGAGCGTGAGTCCACCCAGTTGCACTATTTTCCCACAAGGTTCTTCTTTTTCCTGTGCTATTTCAGGTCAGGGGGCAGAGGTTGGACATGGCTCCAGGGCCCTGACGTGGCCTCACAGGCCCCGCGTGATCCAAGCCCCTCCGGCTCATCTCCTATCACACCACGTCTAGGAATGTGGACGTGCTTCAGCTCTCTCCTTTTACCTCACAAGGTCAGGCCTCCAAGCATTTGCTGACACTGTGACCTCTGGCGCAAAGGCCCTGCCTCTGCCCCATCCTACCCCTTTCCCTTCTCCTGGTTACCTCGGCTTATCCTTCAATACTCAGCAGAGGCATGCTCACCTTCAGGACATGTTCCTTAACTTCCTGGGTGGGCTGAGTGCCAGACTCCCTACTATCATGCCCCCACCTCCATGCACCCCCACAAGCTCAGCATCTACCACATTTGATCAATAGACACATGAAGTGACTGTCCCTTCACCAATACCCTGGAGCACATACTGTATCTACTTAAGCGGGCTCCTCCCGATGCCCAGCCCAGCACCTAGCACAAACTTGGTGCCGACACACAGCTTTTGAATGAACAGAATCAATGGCAGATATTCCTCTGGGCCCCATGACAGTGACTGTGAGAAGACACCATGCTCACAGCCCAACCTGGAGAGGTGACAAGCCTTGCACCATTTCCTCTTCCTCTCCCCTGGTGTTCTTAGTCCGAGAGCCTCAGCTAGCAAAGACGGATGCTCAGAAACTCTGGCCCCTGAGAGAACAGGAATTTCTCCTACAGAATAGGAATCTCATTAGGGACATCCAGGGAACCAGTAGGCCTCCTTGAAAGGCTTTCCACATAAGCACATCAGCATAGTAGCCAGAAGGTGGACTACAGCCCGCCATTCAGGTCTGAATTCAGAGTACATGAACCTACTGCTGCCCCACAACTACGGCAAGCAACTTCCGTTCTCTGTGTCTGTTTCCTCATCTGTAAAATGGGAATAATCAAAGCACTTCCTCTTTGGTTTGCTGCAGAGATTGAATGAGTCAACTTATATATAAATAAATACATGTACATACTTAAATATATATACCTACTATATGTAAATAGAATAAATACTCAATAAACTTGGATAATCATCATTTGGGGTTGAGATACCCTTGATGCCTACTGCTGTCAAAAAAAGCTATGAGCATAGCTTCTTCCCTCACTGGTCTCCCCCTACTCAGGCAAGGGTCAAGGCTATCAGCTGTTCATTGTAGCACTGCTGTTCCCAGGAGCCACATGCTAGGGAACAAGCAGTAGCTAGCACTGGGGACAGACTACCCCCACCTCCGTATCCTGTGTACCACTGAGGTGCCCAGCAATGGCGTAATCTCTGCCTGATGATGTCTGAGTCGGGAGTTCCTGCCTGTATGCCCAGAGTCCTAGGACAGCGATGTGTCTGTGATACTTCAAGGCCAGAGGAAGTAGGCTATCTGCTGTGCAGGGAAGAAGCCTATGCATGACATGCAAGGGGACCCTAGGAAGCAGAGCCCTGTTCACCCACAAGGTTACGTGCCCCTGAGAAGGGGGTCCAGAGAGTACCCAGAGTTCCCGGGCACAGCAGAGTTCTCATCTGAGCATGAGAAGCAGAGGGAAAAGCAAGGGTAGGGCATGGAGGCAGAACGGGGATTCAGGCTCCAGCTCCCCTACATGGTGTGAGTTAATTGCCTGAACTCAGGTTCCACATCACTCCTTAAAGGGTAGTGCTGTGAGAGCAAAGGAGAGAGCAGGAAAGAGCCCCATGCACCCTTCATCCTTCCTCCCTCCCTCCCTCCCACCCTCCCTTCTTTCCTTCTTTCCTTCCTTCCTTCCTTCCTTCCTTCCTTCCTTCCTTCCTTCCTTCCTCCCTTCCTCCTCCCTTCCTTCTTTCCTTCCCTCTTTCCTTCTTCCCTCCCTCCCTTCTTTCCTTCCCTCTTTCCTTTTTCCCTCCCTCCCTCCTTTTCTTCCTTTCTTCCTTCCTTCTTTCCTTCCTTCCTTCCTTCCTTCCTTCCTTCCTTCCTTCCTTCCTTCCAGGCTGTGTGCTCTACCCAGGCTGGGAGGTAGCATTCCTGGGAGCCCCAGTCAGTGCAAAGGGCCCTCTAGGAAATAAGAACCAGGAAGAGAAAACAGCACCTGGTTCTTGGAGAGCCTGCCCACCTTTCACAGTCCCTCACACCTGGGCCATTGGAGATGGGCCTGACTCACAGCCTGCAAGGGAAGGAACTTGCTGTTTCTTGCCCCATTGGTCCTATTTGGACTTGGCTGTTCTGGTTCCTTGGGCCCCTCTCCTCCCAGCACTTCCCCCAGCCCCTGCTGAGCTGAGGAGGGAGGGTAGGTCGGGCTGCTGCCAGGCCAGGCACCTCACACTACAAGGCAGGGAAGAGTGGGTGGACAGCGCCTTGGCCAGAGCCTGGGGAGGAGGGCAGAGCATTCTTTCGAGTCCATTCAGCTGCTCAGCTATTTCCTGCCCCGCTCCAGCACCCGCATGCTCCACCTGCTCTTACTTAACCATTTCCTGTTTACCTCCTGCAGCCTCCCAGCTCCAGCCCCAGCCAACAGCCCCACCAGAGCTCCCCGGATGATGCCTGGGTAGATGAGGGGACAAATGACTGCTCTCTTGGGTGAATAGAGTCACCCAGGCCTTCCTTTCAGGCAGTTCTTTCAACCCCAGGGATAGGGAGCATGGACAGACCGCCCCAGGGTTAGGACATGGCCTGGGAGGAGGAAGAGGACCCTTCCCGGGCCCAGGCTGACTCATGGTAGCATTAGTCATCCTCTCTCGAGAACCAGCCATGTCCTGGAGTAGCCTCTTCTTTCCTAGGAAGCCCTACCCTACCCTCTGGTTACCTGCCTGAAGATTCCCTTCCGGTAACCCCATCCAGACCTCCGCAATTTAGGCGGACACCCGTGTTCCTTTCCACTCACAGCGTTCCTCTATGACACTGACTGCCTACAGGGGAAATCTTTGGGGGTGTTTTAATTACAGATTTGGGGA
Organism: Rhynchonycteris naso; assembly: GCA_037038555.1. Classification (NCBI taxonomy): domain Eukaryota; kingdom Metazoa; phylum Chordata; class Mammalia; order Chiroptera; family Emballonuridae; genus Rhynchonycteris; species Rhynchonycteris naso. Next base: position 31,304,674 of record CM072999.1, on the reverse strand, counting down.
CCAATCTCCACACCGCCCTTTATACCTGTGTGGCTTGGACAAATTATGTATTTAATCTGAACCTCAGCTGGGTTTTTTTTTCAAGGAATTATCATACACCTATCTCACAGAATTGTTGCAAGAATGATATCATATTACGTATGTAAAAGTTCCTGGCACAAAATAAGCAGTCAGGCCTGACCTGTGGTGGCGCAGTGGATAGTCAACCAGGAGCGCTGAGGTTGCCAGTTCGAAACCCCAGGCTTGCCAGGTCAAGGCACATATGGGAGCTGATGCTTCTTGCTCCTCCCCCACTTCTCTCTCTCTCTCTCTCTCTCCTCTCTAAAATGAATAAATAAAGTATATATATATATACATTATATATGTTATATATATAAACAAGCAGTCAATGCATGGTGCTGAGTACTATTATCAAACTGTATAGGGATAAAAGAAAAAAAATACTATTTTATATAGAGCGTTTATATAGGTTTCCTTATATATAGTTTCTCTGAAATGACTGGCTGACCTGGAACAAAATAAAAGAAGGTAGGAGGTTTTCTCAGCATCAATATCCACTGACTATAGAAATTGCCCCTGCCCCAACTGTGGAGGTGCGGGTGCAGGCGGGCCGTGAGGAGCAGGGCCACTGCAGAGAGAACTATGGTTCCATGTGAGGACCCAAGAGGGGCGGAGAAGGCTGCGCATGGGCTCTGAGAACATGTGCTCATTCCAGACACAGCCTCTTCTTTTTTTTTTTTATTTTAAATTTTATTTTATTCATTTTAGAGAGGAGACACAGAGTGAGAGAGAGAGAGAGAAAGAGAGAGAAAGGGGAGAGGAGCTGAAAGCTCAACTCCCATATGTGCCTTGACCAGACCAGTGCAGGGTTTTGAATTGGCGACCTCAGTGTTCCCAGGTCGACGCTTTATCCACTGCGCCACCACAGGTCAGGCCGACACAGCCTCTTCTTAAGGCTACCTCTCAGACCCAAGGCTACCTCTCAGACCCGAGGCTCCCCATCCCAGCCGGCCCCAGCCTCTTCTTTCTAAAGCAAGGTTTCCCAACTTTGGGACTGTTGACACTTTGGGCCTAATAATCCCTTGTTATGGGGACTGGCCTGTGCAGTATAGTATGTTTAGCAGCATCTTCAAACTCTACATATTAAGGCCAGTAACACTCCCCACCCCTGCCAGTTGTGACAACCAAAAATGTCTCTGGATATTGCCAAACACCCAGGTAGGGCTGGGAAGTCATCCCTGCCCCTGATGAGAACAGCTAATATAAAGAAATGCTCCGGGCAGTAGAGGAGGACCCCTTGCTAGCTCACTCCCAGGTCCATTCCCTGTCTCCCTACATTCCGTTAGGCTTACCTCCCCACCACGCCCCACTCCCAGGTCTGGCTGGGACATCTCCCCCAACGTTGAATGGAGGAAGCAATGCCAATTCCCCAGCAAATGGGCCTCCCAAATCCCTCTCCACACGCAGGCAGCCCACTGAATGTGAGAAGGCAGCCTGACCCAGCTGGTGGCAATTAGCAGACTGGCTGACTCGGCAAGAAATGCCAGCGCCGGGCCAGAGAGCAGGCAGCGGAGGAGTCTGAGGGATAAAGGAGGAATCCATGGCCTCGAAGATGAGCCAGAGGAGGCGGGCATGAGGCAGAGCTGAGGCGAGGCCACAGGTGGTGTGCGTGGGCATTGACTTGGGCACTTTTTGCTGGCTGAGCAGCTCCGCCCTGGGGCGGTCATCTGGAGCTGAAAGGGGGCTCAGAGCCGCAGACCCTCACACTGCCTCCCAGAGACCCCAGACACTCAGTGATGCAGGCTGCATCCGGGAGATGGTAAGGACCAGTTTTGGAGACTCACCCAGGGCTGGGGCACAAAGCTTCCAGTGCAACGGGTTTCGGATTTTAGAAGTGCTCTCCCTCCAGCAAAGGGACAGAAAAGAGCCCTAAGAAGAAGGTGTAGAAGGAAAAACCCAGCAGGCTCCAAGGGAAGGTGATTTTGGGTTTTGTCATGTGAGGAGTGCACCAGGCAGGGAAGCCCATGGGGGACGGGCACTCGGGGGGAGGCCGTCCAGTCCATGCCTAGGCCACGGCTGCCCAGAGAACAGGGAAAGTCCACAGGTGTGTGGGGCTGGGGTAGGACTCCTGGTGGGCAGCACAGTCTAGCTCGTGGGCAATGGGGTGTGAGGGTGAGATGCGTCTTTCCCAAGGGAAAGCATCTGGTCGTGGGGATGAATGGGCAGTTTGCTGCCTCCTCTCCCCGGTTGATGTTCAAGTCACCTTGATGCCAAAGTCAAGCTATCCTGGTCTGAGCAAGCTAGTCATTGTTCTTACAGGAGACCTAAACCCAAGTACATTTGACCTTGGTTAGTTCCTTGGGGAAGACATTGAGAGCTGCCCCCTGCCCTGTCCTGCCCTGCCGAGCAGAAGAGGTAACAGTCACCTGGCCCTAGGGGCAGGAGACAGGAGGAAATGGTATGTTTAAGATAGGGCCTGAAGACCTTGCTTTCACTGAGTACCAATTACCCTCTGGGAAGTTAATGTTTTCCCTCCTCAGGATGTACTGGTCCACCGGGCCACACCTTTCCTCCAGCCATTCTGGAAAGTCACCCTTGCTATAAACCCAGCCTTCAATCATCCTGCAGCAGGGAAAGGATCTGATAGAACCAGGACACCCAGGGCTCAGCCCCTGCTAGAGGGGCCTCCTCCCACCTGCCCTGCCTCTGTGGGTCTGCCCTGTCCCACCCAGTCCCAGGAAAGCGTTGGAACAGTTCCCATTTCCAACATGTATGGACCTCTCCTTTCTTGCCCAGAGAACTCTTCTGGGAAAACCTAGAATAGCTGAGTGGGCTTTTCAGGATTGGCAGTCTTGTGTGCTACTAAAGTTCTTTCTTTAGAGGACCTCAAAAACTTTTATAAGAAATAGGGTCTGTCCCAGCTGTAGGAGGACCCAGAGAAGAAGAGTCACACAGCAAGCAGGTGACAGTTTGGGTGCTGGAATGGATGCTTTAAAAGACTGCTCCATGGATAGCAAAACAACAGACTTCAAGGGCTGAAATTGCATGCCTAATAAATATTATTTGACATAATAGCAGTTTACTTTCTATGGAATTTATACAAATCTACTAAGAATACAGTGGTATGTGTATGTGTTGCAAAGATGGGGGTGGAGCCTGACCAGGTGGTGGCACAGTAGATAGAGCATCAGACTGGGATGCAGAGGACACAGGTTTGAAACCCTGAGTTCATCAGCCTGAAGCCCAAGGTCGCTGGCTTGAGCCCAAGGTCGCTGACTTGAGCAAGGGGTCACTTGCTCTGCTGTAGCCCTCCCCCCCCCCAGTCAAGGCACATATGAGAACGCAATCAGTGAACAACTAAGGAGCTGCAACAAAGAATTGATGCTTCTCATCTCTCTCCTGTCCTGTCTGTCTGTCCCTCTCTCTGACTCTCTCTGTCTCTGTAAAAAAAAAAAAAAAGACAGGGGTGGAATGGAACAAAATGTAACACTCACTTTCCCTTTCTCTATCTGCCTACCCATGGTGACAGGCCTTTGAGGATACCTCTAATATACAATCTTTCCTCTGAAATTCTGCACCTATGGCTGGCTTTTCCTCCTCTACACCCAGCAGAGCCCAGAACTCTCACTTGATAGAAGACAGCCACTTTAGACCACCTATCCTCTTGATGGACGCCTGGATATCTTACTTGAAAGATGAGGCCATTGCTATGGAATGTCCTTCTGGTCACCTTTCCCTTCCCACAGGTCCTCACCACCTCATGCTGAGCTCCCCACTCTATTCACCATTCCCACCCATCTTACATGTCTTGATCACAAAATTAATCTTCCCGAAACACTCCTTCAGTTGATCACCCATTCTCGTCCAAAGGACATTGTCCAAAATCCCTCACAAGATATTCAAGATTCTCCAGACATTTCATTGTCTACTCATTGTCCCAGAGTGAGCCTTGAGTCTTCCCCTCCCCCCATCTACCCTTCCAGGTTCTTCCTACCTGTCCTTAGGAACTAGCTCTGCCAGAAAGCCTATCACAAGTCCCCTGCCACTGAGTCTGCTACCAGGAGATCGTGTTACCTCCTTGGGTTTAAATCTAGAACTCTCCCTTCCCCAAGGCCTCATTATCTGTACTTCTCACTCCGTCCTGTGAGCGATCTCCCCCAAAATTTGAGTCGTCAAATTCAGCAAATAAAAATACAAGACTCCCAGTTAAATTTGACTTTCAGATAAACAGCAAATGAATTTTTTAATATAAGTGTGTTCCAAATATTACATGGGATATACTTATACTAAAAAATTATGTTCTTGTTTATTTGAAAGTCAAATTTAACTGAGCATCCTGTATTTTTTCTGGCAACCCAACAAAGAAAACCTAAGCCAAAGTCTGGTACTTTCCATTTCCCTTGGAGTTTGACACTCGGAGAACTTCCTTAGGACCTGTATTGTTGATTAATTCCTTTTTTATTCAGTAGAGAACCACTAGCTTTCATCTGCTCTTGGCCTCGAGACCCAGAGCCCATTTAAATGCTTTTGGTCCAGTCTGAACATCTGGAACAAGCTCATAGCAGGCCACCTACGAGAATATCTCTTCTTTTAATTTCCTATTTTCTCTTTAAACATTTGCCCTCAAGACTTCACCAGCCCTTCTAACATCAGGAGCTGAAGGATTCCAGGTAATAAAACTGAGTGTTTCTTGCTAGCCAGAGAGGCAGGAGCTGTGGAGCCTACCTGCCTGGTCTCAAAGATCAGGTCCACTGCGTCGTGGTTGTAAAGCCTCCAGCAACGACTGAGCATCTCTAGGTCTCAATTTCCCCATCTGTAAAGTGGGGGTGATAGTAATACCTGCCTTGGAGAGTTCTAGTGAGAACTATATGAGTTAATATGGGGAAATTGGTGAGGACACTGTTCTTACGTGGAAAACACTCAATAAATGTGACTGACATTGTCAGTGGTTAGAGCAATCTGTAGGGCTGTTGGCATCAGCCCAATCTCCTTTCAAGGGCTGTCAGGGAAAAGCCAAAAATGATGGTCATCTGAGAATTTGCACAAGCAACAGAGCTCTGGCAGCATCACAGAGGGGGGTCACCCAGGGCAGAAAGGAAGTTTTTGGTAGGGCAGTCTCACCCACCTTAGATGAGGGGGCTCACGATATACAGTGGCTTCCTCTATGAGTGCAGACTGACCACTTCTGCAATTATATCACAAACCATTACCCTCCGTTTTGAAGCTCCCAAAAGAATGAGTCTCATATCTTTAATTTCTTTTATTTTTATTTTATTCATTTTAGAGAGGAGATACAGAGTGAGAGAGAGAGAGAGAGAGAGAAAGAGAGAAAGGAGGAAGGAGCTAGAAGCATCAACTCCCATATGTGCCTTGACCGGACCAGTGCAGGGTTTTGAACTGGTGACCTCAGTGTTCCCAGGTCGACGCTTTATCCACTGCGCCACCACAGGTCAAGCTGGGTCTCATATCTTTATTTTATTTTATTTTTAATTTATTTTATTCATTTTAGAGAGGAGACACAGAGTGAAAGAGAGGAGACACAGAGTGAGAGATAGAGAGAAAGAGAGAAAGGGGGAAGGAGCTGGAAGCATCAACTCCCATATGTGCCTTGACTGGACCAGTGCAGGGTTTTGAACTGACGACCTCAGTGTTCCCAGGTCAACGCTTTATCCACTGCGCCACCACAGGTCAGGCTGGGTCTCATATCTTTAAAAGAATGGGAAGAGCTACCCTCTTTCCATGTGATGAAATAGCTTATAGGCTCCACCCCCCTGGATGTGGAAAGAGGAAAAACTACCATTGCCCTCTTTAGGACTCTAAGGGTGAGCGCCGGGGCCTCATGAGAGACACATCCCACACCCCAGATCCTTATGCTGCCTGTCAACACATCTTCAGCCACCTAGACATCCAACAGCTCCTGAATCTCAGCAAGGCTGGAGTCCCCTGGGCTTTCTGAGGGGACTCAAGGTCAATTCAACAAAAGTTGCATCCCCAAAAGATAAATCTGCTGAATGATAACTATTGAAATTCACCAAACTCACTAATTCCACGAAAACTTTTTAAATATTCTCAATGAATATATTTTCTTTTCTTTTTTTTTTTTTACAGGGACAGAGAGAGAGTGTATGGCCAGTAGTCGCGGTCACCATCACAGCAGCCTGGCCCATGCAGGTTCCCATTAGATTCGAACAGTCGGTAATGAAACAACGGAGCCAAGAACTGGTGAGCCATCAGCTTTAATTCTAGCTTGCACCCGGCAGGCAAGCAAAAACACACACTGGGCTCCAAAACTCACATATTCAGTGCTCACAAAGCTACTGATTTATCCGAGTTTCCTACAATCAAAGGTTTCTAGCTCACCAGGCTTATACACCTCTGTTTCCCATCTCCTTCTCTCTACACAAACTCTGCACAAACTGGCTTCTTCCTCAGCACTCTGCCATCTTGGCTGCTTCTCCTGGCCTCCATGTGGCCTTAATCTGCTCTCCTCTCTGATACCTCAGGAACCCAGGAACCGAGAGAGAGCACGCTCCTGGCCTGCCCCACTTCACATTGTAAAATTCCAAACCCTTAATCCAATTACACAAACAAGGAAGTCTCCAATACAAAGCCACCCATCCGAGGCACAATGGGATTCCTCAGGAGAGTGTACCACCCTACATCATCCAATCAGTCAAGGGTGTGGAGAAGAGCTTACTCTTAAAACTAAGCCTTAGGCTATAACGACCCGGCCTGCCCACAGCCTGTTCCAGAACACACATTAATATCAACGAACTTCCATGTGGGCAGCGCCATCTTTAACAAAGTGAGCATAATATATTTTATCTGCCCAACAGAGAGTCAGAGAGAAGGGTAGATAGGGACAGACAGACAGGAACGGAGAGAGGTGAGAAGCATCAATCATTAGTTTTTCATTGCCGTTGCAACACCTTAGATGTTCATTGATTGCTTTCTCACATGTGCCTTAACCACGGGCCTTCAGTGGACCCAGCAACCCCTCGCTGTAGCCAGCGACCTTGGGTCCAAGCTGATGAGCTTTTGCTCAAGCCAGATGGGCCCGCACTCAATCTGGCGAGCTCGGGGTCTTGAACCTGGGTCTTCCACATCCCAGTCCGACACTCTATCCACTGTGCCACCACCTTGTCAGGCTGAATATATTTCCTTAACATCAATTTAGGAAACATTTAATTTTTCAAAAGTTCAGATACCTAGAATGACTTAGTTTTCTTATAAAGATATTCTTGTGAATATATTTTTAATATGTTATTTAATAAAAATATTTCATTTTTCTAATTAATATATTTGCAAGAAATATATTTATAAAGAATATATTTAGTCTGCCCTATCTGGGTGGTTCAGTAAATAGAGCATTGTCTCAGTGTGCCAAGATTGCGGGTTTGATCCCCAGTCAAGGCACATACAAGAAGCAACCAGTGAGTACACAACTAAATGGAATAACTAAGTGGAACAACGAGTTGATGAATCTCTTCCTCTGTCTCTCTGTCTCTTTCTCTCTTCCCTTTTCTCCCACCCGCTCTCCCCCTTCCTATCTCTCAAACCAATGGAAAAATAAAATAAATGCCTCATTTTATAAAAATATATATATTGGGTCAAATATGAATATATTTTTAACATATAGTTACTAACATATTCAGGCAGAATGCAATCAGATGTTATGGAGAATATATTTGTCAAATATATTTCAGAAGATTATTTTTAAAAAATACACATTAGGTAAATTCAAAGAAGTGATGAATTGATTCCTGAGTACCGTGGCTATCAGAGAATCCTCCTACTTCTTGTGAAAGAAAATAATTTCGCCCTCTTCTCGTTTATAATTTGATTCTGAGAACTTCTAGAACAGTGGTTCTCAAACAAGAATGTACATTAGAATCACTTCAAAACTTGCCTGAACTGCTGATTTTAGGATTACAGCCGCAGGAGATTCTGGTTGTGGGTGGGGCAGGGCTCAGAAATCAGCGTGTTCAATATGATCTCAAGGTCATTGAGATGCTGGTAGGCCCCACACCTCACTTTGATTTTTTTTTTTTTACAGGGAGAGAGAGTCAGTGAGAGGGATAAATAGGGACAGACAGACAGGAACGGAGAGAGGTGAGAAGCATCAATCTTTAGTTTTTCGTTGCTGTTGCAACACCTTAGTTGTTCATTGATTGATTGCTCTCTCACATGTGCCTTGACCAGGGGCCTTCAGCAGACCGAGCCACCCCTTGCTGGAGCCAGCGACCTTGGGTCCAAGCTGATGAGCTTTTGCTCAAGCCAGATGGGCCCGCGCTCAAGCTGGTGAGCTCGGGGTCTCAAACCTGGGTGTTAGGCAAATAAAATATATTATGCTCACTTTGTTAAAGATGGCGCTGCCCACATGGAAGTTCGTTGATATTAATGTGTGTTCTGGAACAGGCTGTGGGCAGGCCGGGTCATTATAGCCTAAGGCTTAGTTTAAGAGTAAGCTCTTCCCCATACCCTTGACTGATTGGATGATTTAGGGTGGTGCACTCTCCTGAGGAATCCCATTATACAGAGACTTCCTTGTTTGTATAATTGGATTAAAGGTTTTGATTCTATGGTATAAAGTGGGGAGACCAGTAGCTTGATCTCTCTCTTGGTTCCTGAGTTCCTGAGGTTAGTATTAGAGAAGAGAGCAGATTAAGGCCACGTGGAGGAGAGAAGCAGCCAAGATGGCACAGTGCTGAGGAAGAAGCCAGTTTGTTAAAAGTTTGTGCAGGAGGAGATGGGAAACAGAGGTGAATAAGTCTGGTGAGCTAGAAACCTTTGATTCTAGGAAACTCAGATAAGTCAGTAGCTTTGTGAGCACTGAATGTGTGGGTTTTGGAGCCCAGTGTGTGTTTTTGCTTGCCCACTGGGTGCAAGCTAGAATTAAAGCTGATGGCTCACCAGTTTGGGGCTCCTGTGTTTCATTACCGACTGTCCGAATCTAATGGGAACCTGCACGGGCCAGGCGGCTGTGATGGTGGCCGCGACTACTGGCTTTACACTGGGTCTTCTGCCTCCCAGTCCGACGTGCTATCCACTGTGCCACCGCCTGGTCAGGCCCCACACCTCACTTTGAAAGTCAGTTTTAGGTAATGGGGAAATGGCTACTCATGCAGAGCTAGTATGGTATTCTAAGGTAGGATATTTTGTCTTCTTTCAAAGTGCTTTAAAATTACATCTAATATTACCACTGATTTTATAAAATAATAAAATCACCTTTATCCCACTATTCTAAAACAATTATCTTTTTTGCAAACAGTCTTCAATGTGACAGCATACTTTACAAATTACCAAAATGTACACATTTGTATTCTACCTTTGCCATTTACTACCATATAAGAGACATTTCCAACATTCTGCAAAGGCATTATTCTGATCATTTCTAAAGACTATGTTATACAGCCTGACCAGGCGGTGGCACAGTGGATAGAGTTTCGGACTGGGATGCGGAGGACCCAGGTTCGAGACCCCAAGCTCGCCAGCTTGAGCGCGGGCCCATCTGGCTTGAGCTAAAGCTCGCCAGCTTGGACCCAAGGTCGCTGGCTCCAGCAAGGGGTTGCTTTGGTCTGCTGAAGGCCCGTGGTCAGGGCATATGTGAGAAAGCAATCAATGAACAACTATGGTGTCGCAACGGCAATGAAAAAATAATGATTGATGCTTCTCACCTCTCTCCATTCCGGTCTGTCTGTCCCTATCTGTCCCTCTCTCTGACTCTCTCTCTGTCCCTGTTAAAAAAATAAAATAAAATAAATAAAGACTATATTATACAGATTTGCTATGACTTGTTCTAGTCTTTACCAATATGTTATACTCCCTATGTACTAAGCTGGTTCCAATGTTTAGCAGCAACAAACATTGTCAAACAAGCAGTTTTTTGTTTCTGTTTAATTATTCCCTCAGAACCCATTTCTAGGGCTAGAATTAGTGGTGTGGTGGGAATCCACAGTGAGAACAGAATAGAATAAGGTCTGAAGACTATTCCTGTGGTGACAGGAAACATGAGTAGTGTCATCTTCTATTAAGTCACTCTCATGAAGCCCTAAGAATAAGGGTCACAGTTTTACAGATCATTTTAAAGTCAGGTCATTGAAGAAGGTGGACAAGTAGTTCTGAGGTCCTTATAGATAGAATCATAATGTTAGTGGAGTATGTGTTGGGAAGGCCTGAGACACTGTTGGTAATATGTTCCAGTATTCGATGCATAATAAAGATACAACACTTAGCTCATTAACAGCCTGGCATAATTGAATTGCATCATTAACACTCACTCCTTGCCACACCACCCAATGCATCTAGGTAATCTCCAGAGGTGTCCCATTGAGTCCCAAGTGTATGTGTATGAGAAGGGAGAAGGATGGAGCCAACTCCCCCAACTCCCACCCTGCTCTTTCCCCAGCTGCTCCACCAGTGGCAGGTGCAGATGGAGGTCTGGATATAATGAAGACCATTAGCCAAATCTCACTTCCTACGTAGAGTTGATATAACAGTGTGCGAGGAACCAGGGACAACCCAGGAGGAACAATCTGGTTGCTCTCCAGATGTGTAAAATGAGGAGGTTATTCTGATGCCACTTCCAGGAAGACAGAACCTTGGTCTTATTGACACCATAGTGGGTGCTCAATAAATAGTTGTTGAGTAAATGAATGCATGGCTTTTGCTGAGCCCCGGAGAGCCCCTGAGGCTCCCTGTTCCCCAGCATGCCTCTCCCTGACGTTCTCTGTAGAGGGTACTCTCACTGTGGCCTTCGCTGCAGCCAACACCTGGGATGCAGATAGTTGTGTGTCCCCATCCTGGGCAGCACTGACATTGGCTTAGTTTACCTCCTGGATCTGACCTCTTGGAAGCTGTCAACATGCTCAGTCTCAACAGGTTTTCTGAGCCTGACAAAAGGCAAGCTGATGGGTGCCTCGAAGCACAAACTAGGTGCAGTATGTTTATTAGCTTAGTGACCACTATAGCAGTGACTGAGTCCCCCTTTTGCAAGGCACCAAGGGAACATCTTCTTCTGGAAACCTGAGCTCTGGTTCCTCTTCCTGGCTGCCTTCTCCGCCTCTCCTCAGCCTGTGTGAGTCCTCATCACTGGTGGCCTGAAAAGTACCTCTCTGCAGGTCCCCACCTCCTCTTCTGAGATCCTGTCACCCCAGCCAGGAACTCAGCTTACAAACTCAGCACCAAAAACATTCTTCCTTTCCCTGTTCTCTGCCTCCTCCAGGCCTGGGAGCAATTTAAGCCTTGGGTGGGACACTGATGTCCCTACTCTTATTTTACCACAATCGGGGATCCGTTCAACGGACTGATTTTTGCAGAGCTTTGGTCCCAGTGACTGCAGACCAAACAGTCAGGTGGGGACCACATCTCCCATTCGCTTCCCCTCCCTGGGATTCTGCATCTCTGGTGAAAAGTGGAGAGGAGCGCTTCCTTTTGCAGCCCAGTGCCAGGCGGCCACGAGATGCGCTGGAGAGGGCCACCACCATCCAGCCGGCCCTGGGCGAGGCCCAGACAGACACCTCCTAGTTCCCACGCTCAGGCAGCAGTCCTGAAGGAGAACTGGTTTCACAATCTCACCTCTGCCTGTGCTTTTTGCATAATGATCTGCCTTTTGGTTCCCACATCACAATCATAGTATTTATCTATGCAAAACAGCACCTCACTTTAAAAAAAGAAAGAAAGAAAGAAACACACCAGCATTGGCCCAACCCCTCATTAGAGTATAATGCACAGGCCCTGGGCACACCCAGGGTAGAACCACACCCAGACTGGCCGGGTTTTAGGCTTCCAAGCCTCCATGGTGCTCCTCATACTGGCTCTGTCCCCACCCTCACCTCATTCTTCCTAAGGACACAACAGAGGAGCCCTTTGGGAGCCAGAGATGGGTCTGCTTGGGGGTCCTCACCTCCAAGAGACCTGCTCACTCTGAACTGTTATCTCTAAGCCCCTTCCTATTGTTTTCAACCTAATTTGTACAAAATATGCTGATAGCTGACCTATTTTTACTTTCATTTCTCATTAGAACCAAAGTTCCATGAGAACAGGAGCTGTGTCATATTTTTAGGACCTAAACCAGCACCAGCACATAGTAGGCCCTCATTAAATATTTGCAGGATGGCTCGCTTGTTTTACTTTATACTGATTGTTTTTTGCTCACAAAAATTAGGGTATATTTCGCCTGACCTGTGGTGGCGCAGTGGATAAAGCATCGACCTGGGAACACTGAGGTCGCCAGTTCAAAACCCTGCACTGGTCTGGTCAAGGCACATATGGGAGTTGATGCTTCCAGCTCCTCCCCCTTTCTCTCTCTCTCTCTCACTCTGTGTCTCCTCTCTAAAATGAATAAAATTAAAAAAATAGATATATTTCAAAATGAATGTGAAGCGAAAGAAAAGAAGCGTTAGATTTTTTTTTATTAAAACAAGAACATCAGAAAAGCAAACAAGACAAAGAAAGTTGTTCGATTATGCAAATGATATGCAAAACCAACTTTTATTTTTTTGGTGAAAATGCACCATACAAAAGGCTAAAAGTACTGGAGTATCTGCATGTTTCCTGATCCCCTAATTTCTGTGAGCAGTATAGTACACCACCTTCTTCAATCCTTAATGCCCCATGTATTGAAAATAATGGGTAAAATGCCTTCATTTTGAACAATAACCTTATGGTTTTTTTGTATCGTCCAAGTGCTTTTAATTTAGTATGCAATATTTAAGATATACAGAAAGGAAATAAAGAAAAATATAGCAGTCATGTGCTCACCAATCAAAAACAAAACAAAACACAGAGTATTATTAGTAACTGAAGGCCCCAGACACCACCCTCTCCCCCCTCCCTCTCCTCAAAAGAAATTATGTCCCAAATAGGGTGACCATCTGAATTTTTTACAATCAATATGTATCAGGCTTGCCATCAGAGGAAACGCGTCCTTCTGAAGCTATTTCTTTTTCTTGCTGTTGCGCTTAGAGGAGAATGTGGATAGGAAAGGATACAGTATGTCCCAAAAACTGGGGTCAGATTGTGTTCTCAGCATGGCCCCACCCACGTGTCACACCTGCTCTGTGCCCCAGTTTCTCTATCTGCAAAATGGCAGTAATCATACCTGTCTCTTCCCCATGTCTCAGAGTGTGCAGATGCGTGAGATAAATGTAAAGTGCCTGAAGCATCAAGGAAGAGAGGCACTAGATTACCCCCAAAAAGGCAGGGAGTGCACAAAGGATCAGCAGGCACCCAGAGCAGATGTCTCATGACTGAGGAGGGTGCGTTCAGAGTGCTTACAGCCCAGTGCCCAGACCCCCATCACCAGCACCTTCACATCCCCTGGTCATCCCTGACTCATCTCCACAGAGAGGCCTCTCGTTCATGCTTGCAAGATTCTGAAGCTATGTAACCAGACACTGTCGCCCGTCTGGCTACAGGGGACTCATGTCATTGACAGAGGCAATTTCTCCCCAACAATGTTCCTGGATCCTTCCTGTCTCCCTTCCTGCCTGTCAACCACAACTGCCACCAACAGCCATCTACCCACATTGACACCAGAGGGTTTCGAGTGTGGGAACCACACAGGGAGAAGTGGAGCGAGATCTGGCCAGTGGATCCATGAGGGTCAGAAGCAAATGGTGCGAAGCAGGGCAGTCAGAGGCCAGAGGCCAGAGACTGAGGTTGGCCTGAAACACCGGCACATGACTGATCCGTGGAGGCCTCCGAGCTTGTATGACAGTGTGGTGGAAGAAAGTGCCATGCTTGGTAGGTAAAAGAGTTTCTAAGTCAGATGTTATCAATGGTGGAAAAGAAGTCACTGTCATCAGAGAATATTCCCACGTGTGCTAGTGCTTTCAGCTCTCAAGCGAGGGAGCTGATTCAGAAGGCTGGCACTGAAGACAACAGCAAGAGTGGGAGCAGCTTGAGCTTCCCATCCTTGAAGTTCTAAGATTCACCGCAATTCCAGGACCCCATCCTGCAGCTAGTATTCAAAACAGCCCTCGAGGAAGACAGCACTCCTAGAGAAATCCCCGACGGCAGAGCCAGAAGCTTGGAACTCCAATGTGAGATGTCAAGAGTTGCTACAGACAGCAAATGAGAGAGTTTGGACTGAACGCAAAGCCATTACTGGGAGGAAGAAGTCTTTCTGGGGGAGGGGGAAGAATCCTGACCTGGTAGTAGCTGTGAGAGTTAAGTTCTAGATCTGTATGACCATGGGGAAGTCATGTCATCTCTCTGGATCTGTTTCCTCTAGGGTGAACTGAGAGGACTGGGTTGCATTAACTCCAAGGTTTTATCACAATAACATCCTAAGGATAATATCAAAGGACAGGGAAGAGATCACCATTGGGATATTCCTAAATGAACTCAGAGCCACCTGAACAGAGTAGAGCATAGAATTAGAACCCCATATTTGGGAAGCACCAGAACAAGCTGGAAGGCTGTCCTACCACTGGCAGGCCCTGCTTCTCACAGTCACGCGCATATCCTGACCTCCTTGCCCTGACGGTCAGCGTGTGAGCCAATGGACTCCAAGTTGGGCAACCCGATTCTGGGCCTAACACTTCTGCTGGCTGTGTGACTTCAGGCAAAAAGCAGTTGTCTTTTTGCTGTGCCAGTTTCCTCATCTCTAATCATTGTTGCCTCCTCCTTGCCCCACGAGAAGCTGTGAGAATTGACTGAGTAATGTGCATAAAGCACTGAGCTTGCAAGGGGGGAAGAGTCCCACACAAACAGAAGATGATGATGATTGTTGTGACAGCTGCCTGATTCCCTGAACTCCTCCCCAGACCTTCATTTGCTGCTGCCAGAAACTAACCCGTCATCAGTCACTACTGACTTGTTGTCATGGTCGGTTCAGAGAATTTCCCTAGTGCATCATGTTCATGTCTAGCCTCATGGCTAAATGACAGGACATCAGAAAACAATGCTGAGAAAACATGAGGCCACAACTTCCCTAACATCTGATTGCACTTGGCTATTACCCACTAGATTGCACGTTTCAGAAGGGCAGGGACATCTGGGCTACCATGCTGCCTAAGTGCAGTGTGCACCATTCACCAGTTTTTAGTTGGCACTCAATAAGCATTTGGTTAACAAATGAATGAATAGCACAAACTGCCCAGCTCATATTTGGGTGAAAAGAAGGAAACTAATACTATTAAGTGTCTACGCTGTACCAAGAACATTTTAGAGTCTTATGTTATTTATTCCTCTCAGCCACTGTGGAATCAAAATTATTCTCCCATTTTATGGTTGGGCAAACTGAGGTTCAAGCATTAAGCAGCTCTCCAAGGAATCTCATTATGTAAGTTCTAGAATCTGAATCCCAGGACTGGGTGGCTAGGTTCCAGGTACAGTGCCTTGAATGGGGATGGGAAATAAATTTTCTTGAACCACGATAAGCTGAGACAGTTCTTCTGCAAGTGTTCTGACTGGACCAGCCAAGCAAACAAGTACACATGGACAAGACAGGCCTGCACTGCCCTCAATCTTATAGGACTTGGCTTGGTTTGTCCCAAACCAGCAAGGTTGCCTGTGAGCAGTAGGAAGTCCCTATCAAAGCAGGCGCATGAGAAAGAGCCCAAGTTTCAGGAGGTTCTCAAACCTTTCAGGGAAGACAATGGAGCTTGGGCTATCCCTTCTTCCTTCTTTTCTACCTCTTTTATCCCCACTCTTCTATCACAATATACCTCAAGTCCCTGCCACAATCTGCCCCCAAATACCCAGACCCACAACGTCTATTCTCCTTTACCAGTGAAACTCCTTGGTTCCCAGAAGACTGCCAACCAAGAATGTGGACCATATGAATGAATTACATTGACAGCAATCAGCGTGTCTCTGCCTCGGCATGGCGAAAACTCAAGAGTACAGGAAGTAGCCTTTGCTCTCCACTCCCTGCTGGGGCATTCTCTGAGTGTGTATAGTATTGGCAAGGCTCCCCAGCCTCTCTATTGACCCAGGCTCAGCCCCTCCATTCCTGAGCTTTACTGAACTTCATTTATCCTTTGATAGAGGAACAATAATCTCTGGTGTGATATCAGAAGGAACTTGCTTTTTCAAACACCTACAATGGGCTTGTTTAAGGGAGCAGTCTTGAGAAAAGGCGATGAAGAGAAGTACATATTTACTCAGGCCTGTGGCACTTGTAAAGAAATTATTGGCCATTGCAAGGCGCTTCCAGCTGAATGTCTCTCTCAAGGTGTGGTGACTCCCCTCAACTGGGGCCTGATAACTGCCAGGTGCTCTATCAGTCGGCTCAAGGCTTCCATAACTACTACCCAGTAGGGTGATGGGACTGGGTAAGCTCAAAGAATTCCTTTTGTTCTTTCCGGAGATCTGCCTTAATCAGCTCTTCCAACTGCCAAGAGATGGAGTGCCTTTCTTAGGAAAATCTGACCGGAGCTTTGCTCACTAAGACAACACTTACAGGATAACTTCACTAATCAGGGAACCAAGACTTGTTCTTAAACTTGTGAGGCAAGTTCCCAGCTCTGCTAATTCCTCCTGTATTTGTTTGCTAGGGCTGCCATAACAAAATCCCATGGATTAAGCATATTTCCGTCTTTACTCGGGCCAGTGGCACTTGTAAAGGAATTATTGGCAGTTGACAATAATCTGGGCAGCTTAAACAATAGAAATTTATTTTCTCACAGTTCTGGAGGCTAGACGTCCAAGATCAAGGAGTCAGCAGGTTTGGTTTCCTCTGAGGCCTCTCTTCTTGACTTGCACATGGCCACCGTGTCCTCACGTGGCCTTTTCTCTGTGCGTGTCCCACATACGCCCTCCCCTGCATCTCTCTGTGTGTCCAACTTTCCTTTTTCCAATAAGACACCAGTCAACTTGGACTAGGGCCCAACCTAAATGGACTCATTGTAACTTAATTACCTCTTTGAAGGCCCTATCTCTAAATACAGTCACATTCTGAGGTGCGGGTGGGGTGGGGGGGTTAGGACTTCAACATATAAATTTTGGATGCAATTCAGCCCACATAACCTGCCTTGGCCAAATCATGTTCCCTTTCTGTGCATTTATTTTTCTCACTGGGAACCCATTTCTAGTCTGATAGGCTTTCTGAGGAAGACAGATGATCTTATGCCTTAAAAAAAAAAAAAAAAGAAAGAAACCTGTGTAACGAACATCAAGGACAGAGTACAGAAGCCAGTGACATCTGCAGAAGATCTCCTGGTACCGCCTCTCTTGGGGACCCTCTCCCCTGACGTCCAGAGGCAATGTTTGTAGATTTCAGTTTAGATACTTTCAGGAGAACTCAGGCCTCTGTCCGTTAAATAAAGGAGACAAGCTTCCAAAAAAGGTATGCTCTAAGTAGCATTTGGTTGCCTGATTTTATATCCAGCTCTAAGATAATTGTCATATTATGGCATGTCCATGTAGTTCCCTGCTTCTAAGAGCTGTGAGTGTTCCATAGTATGTGCCCACCAGTTAACTGACCCATTCACTTGGTGATGGACTCCCAGGCTGCCCTACACATAGCTGAAGTGACTATGCTGATGGCCTGCGTAAGGAATGCTCTGCATGAGAGTCTCAGGAGGGGTTTTTGTGCCCTAGGTGAACACATCCTCACCACACTGAGCCCTTCCAGAATGCTCTCTAGGACAGTGATTCTTAACCTGGGTTCTGTCGAACCCTAGGGGTTCGATGAGTTGGTCTCAGGGGTTCGGAGAAGACTCTGCCGCAGAGACCAGAATAAAGTAATACTGTAATTTGTTGTGAGGTCACGCACTTTGTTGGTTTTGTTCTTTGAGCAAGGTGATATTCATGCACGGCTCATTCTGTGCACCAGTAAATAACATATACCTATGTCTTGAATTTGGGAAAAATATCATATTTTATTTATCACTAAAGAATGCGCATATGGCCTGATCTGTGGTGGCGCGGTGGATAAAGCATCGACCTGGGAACACTGAGGTCGCCAGTTCAAAACCCTGCACTGGTCTGGTTAAGGCACACATGAGAGTTGATGCTTCCAGCTCCTCCCCCCTTTCTCTCTCTTTCTCTCTCTCTCTCTCACTCTGTGTCTCCTCTCTAAAATGAATAAAATAAAATAAAATAAAATTTTTAAAAAAAAGAATGCGCATATGAAACTGGTGGGTTCGGTACCTCAAAAAAGGTTAAGAACCACTGCTCTAGGATGACTAGACCAAATAGATCTCTCTCATAAGGTGCTTGGTGTTGTACTCTTAACTTTATTAGTTATTCACAAAAGAATTCTACAGTGGAACATCAAGGTTTAGCCAAGCTGAGCCACAGGCTAGCATTTTTATATATCACATTATAATGTGATAGGATCTAATAGCTCATATCATGTGTTTGGGTCTCAGGGACCTCTTCTGACAAATGAATGTTCCAGACAAAGTCAGCCCCAAGGCCAACTCTCAGCCGCTATGGAAATGCATCTGAGAGGCAGAGCAGGATAATGGAAGGGAAACAGCTTTGGACCCCATGGTGTATCTTTGGAAATATTAGCAAATGATTGAAGATGATCATTTCTTCACCTTTAACTTGGAAATACATAAGTAATCGTCCTTTGACAATTAAATGAAATACTACTACACATAAAGTACTTGGCACTTTAAGGGGTTCAAGCAAATCAGTTCTCTTTTCCTCTTCTTAACCCATACCCCTTTCCCTGGTTCTTTCAGTTGAAGAATTTATCTTTACTGTTCCTCCCTTTTTTTTTTGAGGTGTAAATGTACACAGTAAAATGCACTAATCATTTTTTAAAGAGCTTTATTGAGATTTAATTGACATGCCATAAAATTCACCCTTTTAAAATGTGCAGTCCAGTGGCTCAGAATTATGCAATCATCACCACTGTTTTAGAACATTTTCATCCTCCCCAAAAGCAACTCTGCACTCATTAGCAGCCACTCCTCGTGACACCCTCCCTTAGCCCCAGGCAACAATCAACCTACGCTCCTTCTATTATTTTGAATATTTTATATAGAGAGAATCATTCTATGTGTGGACATTTTATGACCGTCTTCTTTCACTTGTCATGTTCTCAAGGTTCATTCATGTTGCAGCTTGTATCAGTACTTTATGCCTTTTTATTATCAAACACTATTCCACAGTAGGGACATAGAACAATTTGTTTACCCATTCATCAGTTTTTGGACATTTGGGTTGTTACCATGTTGAGGCATTATGAATAATAATGTTGCTAGGAGCATTCATGTACATATTTCTGTGTGAACATACCTTTTCAATTCTCTTGGGTATATAGCAAGCAGTGAAGTTGCTGGCCATGTAGTAACTCTATGTTTAACTTCTGAGGAACAGCCAAACCGTTTTCTTAAAAATAAAAAATCACTTTACAATTCCACTAACCATATAGAAGGGCTCTAATTCTTCCTCATTCACATCACACTTATTATTGTCTTTTTCATTTTAGCCTTCCTAATGGTAATGAAGTGATATCTCATTGTGATTTTGAAATACACTAATCTTTTTTTTTTTTTTACAGGGACAGAGAGAGAGAGAGAGAGAGAGAGAGTCAGAGAGAGGGATAAATAGGGACAGACAGACAGGAACAGAGAGAGGTGAGAAGCATCAATCATTAGTTTTTCATTGCCGTTGGGACACCTTAGTTGTTCATTGATTGCTTTCTCAAATGTGCCTTGACTGTGGACCTTCAGCAGACCAAGCACACCCTTGTTGGAGCCAGCAACCTTGGGTCCAAGCTGGTGAGCTTTTGCTCAAGCCAGATGGGTCCGTGCTCAAGCTGGCGAGCTCAGGGTCTCGAACCTGGGTCTTCCACATCCCAGTCCGATATTCTATCCACTGTGCCACCGCCTGGTCAGGCGAAATGCACTAATCTTAAATCAACAGCTTGAGGATTTTTGAAAATGTGTACATCTATGAAATCACCATCTAGATTGAGTATAGAATATTTTCCCTGTGCCCCCGCCCAGTCACTAACCCCCCCCTACCCAAAGTAATCCTGTTCTGCCTCATAATAAACTAGTTTCCCTGTTCTTGAACTTTATATCAATGGAATCATAGAGCATACAATCTTTCGTATCTGGCTTCTTCCACTCAAAAAGCATTGTGGTATCAGTTGTTTCAGCTGTTTGTTCTTTTCTATTTCTGTGTAGTATTCCATTGTATAAATATGTTCCAACCTATCCATTCACCTATCAGTGGACATTGGTTCCAATATGGGTCCAATTTGGGGTTGACAAAAACAGACTTCTACACTTCTTCTGGAAGACATATGAACTCATTTTCCTTAGGTATATTCCTAGGAGTAGAATTGCTGGATCTTGGAGTAGTTTTAGCTTTAGTAAATGTCACCAAATAGTTTTCCAAAGTGGTTGTACCGATTTACACTCCAAGCAGCAGTGCATGAGAGTTTCATGTTGCATCCTTGTCAGCACTTGAACATGACAGTCTATAAGTTTTAGCCACTGATGGATGCGTAATGGTACCTCATGGTGATTTTAATTTGCATTTCTCTGGAGAGTAATATGTTGAGTACCTTTGTTCATGCCTTTAGTCTGAAACTTAGCTAAAGGGATCTGATAGCTAATACTTAATACCCCTTGCTGATTGCTGAAAGAGCCACAGATTGGGTCCTGCACAGGGCCTTATCCAGGCTGAGGTCTTTGTATCCCAGATCCTTGATCACATTCTACTAATGGGAGCAAATGCTGATCTGAAACCAGTTTATTCATTTTCAAATCATCAGTATTTTACTTTCAACTCCTAGAACTCTCCTTGCAACATATCCTTAACCTGAGAGAGAGAGAGAAAGAGTATTCTTAAAGTAACTATAAGAAAGAAAGTCAACCAGTCAACCTTCAAAATAATGATCAGACTATGTTTAAATAAAAGAACTTTCCACTGAAAAGTTAAAGTCAGATGAAATTACAATCGAGCATGGAACAAGTGTTTAGGTTAGTGCTCCTCATTTTTTTAAATAGTTATTATTCTTTATGATAGCTCAATGGAAAAAGCACTTGAAAGGGAGTCAGTTATTTTTCAAAGTCAGTTATTTTCAAGAGTAAACTTCTGTCCTTGCATGAGGGAGAGGTGATTTAAGGGTTAAGAGTTTCAGAAGTTTCCTTAGGATGTTTCTGTTACACAGGCTTCATGAGCAGGCTGTGGGACTGTGCAGGACTGGGTGGGTGCTGAGGGAACCACCAAGGCAGCTGGTGAAAGGCACAGGCTCCAGACCACTTCTGCTGTGTCCACCACCCAGGCCAGGGAAAGACACCCAAGTCCTTTGGGTGGAGGAATTTCAGAGACTGGATCTGAGGCAAGATATGGAGTTCTCAACCCTTCCACACTAGGCCCCATGTAAACAGGACCTTCCCACCCAGCAGTAAACTCCTATCTCTTCTGCCTGACAAATAGCACTGATGTGTTTATGTCTCGTTAAGCCATAGGGCAAAGGAGTAAGCCCCATGTTAAAGCAAACAGAGCAGGAATCCTCCCACAAACTTTATCAAACACTAAAACCATTTTGAATGTGGAAAATTTATTCTTAATAGGGAAATGGAAAGTTACGGATATAGAATCATATCATCTTAGAGCTGGAAAGGACCTTGGAGGTCATCAGTTGAACCTTGTGCCTAATTCTGGAACTCACGTGACAACATCCCTGCTGTCCTCTGCTTGCAATGTCCTGAAACGGGGCCCTTTCTCACCACCTTGAGGAAGATTTCCATTCATTGTTGAATGATTGCTAGACAGTCATTCTTATATTGAACCCACATACTCCTCCCAGAAACTTCCACCTTTCAGTCATAGTTTGAATATTTGCTCCTCTCCATGAGAGCCCTTTGGGTATTTTAAGGCTGCAAGCCTGGTCCCCTTTGAGTGTTTTTCCCCCAGGCTAAGCATTCCCTGTCCCTCAAATCATGCATTATAACACTTAGCCATGTGTAGGCATCAAAATCGGGGGAATGGAGTCTTCCTAATGCTTCCTTCCCTTGTCTTGAAAGCAGGTCCCTGTCAGGACCCAACTGGGGCAGAAAACTTATTCAGGAACTGCCCAAAGGTACAGGCCATGATTCTGAGGGATGCAAGCATACACTGTGAGATAGAGTCTATTTTCTGTAAATTTTTTTTAGCAAGTTGGTACATCTTTAAGAAGCAGGTGTGACACGACTGACCCCAATCTGGAACAAGCCCAAGCAGTTTTCGCAGGAGAAGCGTGCGTTTGTGCAAGTCCAGTGACATACTTGAGCTCACATCAACGATTTAGCAGGTGCCTATGAGGTCGAGAGTGGAACCCTTTCAGGAGACCATGGAGCCACAGCTTCTGTATTTCTCTGTGTTATCTACCTGGGCAAAGTGGCCCCAGTTGGTGCAAGTGTGGAAGAGAGTGTGGGTGCTTCAGAGCAAGAGCTGGGCGCAAACAAGTCATCTTCCACCCTTACCTGCTACCCGGATAAACGAGCTGCTTCTCCATTCCATCCCCCACAACCCAGATCCTTGTGGGAAATGATATGTTTATGAGCTTGTGCACAGACATACACACTCACAAATGCACGTCCTCAAGGTCTTTCCTATTGGCACCCCCACTTGTATTCAACGATCGGTCAGGGACAGGAAATAAAAACCAGATCTTTACAAAGAGAACCCCCGGTCTCTGCTTAGAGGCTGAATGACTTTATGGTAGAGGCAATTCTGAGCAGCCAGCAAAACAAGACAAAGGTCTTATTTGGTTTATCAGGCCCAAGTTACGCCCATTGTTCAGTGGGCCAAGCAGTGTTAATGAGTACCCAGACCTTTGAATAGAAGCTTTACCCAATAAATCTGTGTAGATATTCTTGCTACATAATGATAAAAGTACTGCTCTGGTAAAGAAGCAAAATTACTAAAATGTTAAGTGATAATCTTTCCTTGTCCATAAAATAGAGAGTAATGCCTGTCCTAGAGATACAAAGGAAAGGAAATCTGTAACTGATGACAAAATTGATCACCAAAACAATGTTTAGTGGGGCTTTCTGGAAAGAGAGGGCATTGTGAGAGTCAATGTCCTCTCTCCCCGGTTTCTTTTTTACGTTCCCATGCAAACACACAAAAGTTGAAATTGCACGAGTTTGAAACCCATTAAAAATAATAACTTGTCAAAATTCGAGAATGCAGAGGATTTCTAATTACAACACTAAGAGGAATGGTGATGAAATACCAATAATGGTTGATAAATGCTCAACCTATTCACAGAAACACATAAACAAACCTTTGACCAGAAGTACCCTACAGTTAGCAGGTCTTCAGCAGGGCTCTAGAAGGCTCTGAACACACCTCTGACAATGGGGAAGGTAATTAGAGAGCCAGGTATTGCTCCTTTGATATCTGCTGCTCTCTGAGAAGCCCAGCCTTACAGGGAGCCGAAAATCCTCGACCTTCAACCTTTGCTTTGGCACAAGCTTTCCTAGATCCTCTCGAGTTAGCATGCAACCTATTCAACAGGTCTCCCACCTTCCCTCCTCATTGTCAAAACAAGTCTGTGTGAAAGGCATTCTCAGGAATGTGTGATGCTCTGTTTAATATGGAAACTGATCCTCCCAAGGCCCAGGAAGAAATGAAGAAGCAGATTCTTTGCGAAACGCCCAATACAAACCCCAAGAGAAGGGGCCATTTAACCGGGTGTGTAAGAAAGAGCTGCAATCTGTGGATCCTTCAGAAAGTTGCCTCCCCTGTTTAATTATATGAGTTTTGAGGGTTACATCAACTCTGTGGATTGACTCAATCCGAGCATTCTCTCTTATCCTCTTCTTTTATAAGGCTCTTGGGGAACCGTTTACCACACTGTTTAGAGAGGAAGAATGGGGGGCATCCCCCCAAGTACTCTCCTTTTCTGATGCATGGAGTTTCCACCCTCTACAGGGGTGATTGCATTTTTAAAGGATTAGTATACAATGAAACACTTTGCACCTAACTAGGCTTTTAATTCTGAAGGACTTACTGCTCTATGATCTTAACACCCCTGAATCTCCATATCCTCACCTATAAAAGTGGGCTGGAATTGCCCCCGTCATTTTGCAAGTAAAATTTCATCCCAATACCTAGCATGCAACATAATCAAATGTCAAAATAACCTGGAGATGCTTTTTCTAAACCTATGTACCCAGATTGATGAATGTCACCCCATTAAAATTAATTTAAAAATTAAAAAAAAAAAAAACAGTAGCAGCCTGACCAGGCAGTGGCACAGTGGATAGAGCATCGAACTGGGATGTGGAAGACAAAGGTTCAAGACCTCGAGCTCACCAGCTTGAGCACAGGCCTATCTGGCTTGAGTAAAAGCTCGTCAGCTTGGACCCAAGGTCGCTGGCTCCAGCAAGGGGTTGCTCGGTCTGCTGAAGGCCCACGGTCAAGGCACATGTGAAAAGGCAATCAATGAAAAACTAGGGTGTTGCGACAGCAACGAAAAATTGATAATTGATGCTTCTCACCTCTGTCTGTTCCTATCTACCCCTCTCTCTGACTCTCTCTCTGTCAATGTTTAAAAAAAAAATAAAAGAGGTGATTGGGGTTAATCATCTTTTTTTAAAAAAAACAGTAGCGCCTGACCTGTGGTGGCTCAGTGGATAAAGCGTCGACCTGGGAACACTGAGGTCGCCAGTTCAAGACCCTGCGCTGGTCTGGTCAAGGCACATATGGGAGTTGATGCTTCCAGCTCCTCCCCTCTTTCTCTCTTTCTCTCTCTCTCTCACTCTGTGTCTCCTCTCTAAAATGAATAAATAAAAAGAAATTAAAAAAAAAAAACAGTAGCTATTGTTATAGTAGATTTTGCATTGCTGGTTCATTCATCAGCTCTAGAGACTTTGTACAGAAGAATCAATAATAAAAATCAGCCTGACCAGGCGGTGGTGCAGTGGATAGAGCGTCGGACTGGGATGCGGAAGACCCAGGTTCGAGACCCTACGCTCACCAGCTTGAGCGTGGGACCATCTGGCTTGAGCAAAAGCTCATCAGCTTGGACCCAAGGTCGCTGGCTCCAGCAAGGAGTGGCTTGGTCTGCTGAAGGCCCGTGGTCAAGGCATGTTTGAGAAAGCAATCAATGAACAACTAAGGTATTGCGACGGCAACGAAAAACTAATGATTGATACTTCTCACCTCTCTCCGTTCCTGTCTGTCTGTCCCTATCTATCCCTCTCTCTGACACTCTCTCTGTCCCTGTAAAAATAAATAAAAATCATTGTTGCATAGGTAGGCAATGTTAGATTTCAAGAGTGTAGAGAAATAACTTAGTAATAAAGTGCTGAGATCCATGTGACTCTTGCACCTAAGATTCTGAACAAACGTATTCCTAAAGATCCAAAAGGACATAATGGAATGGCCAGGTTCTAAGCCATCCAGACACAAGTTCCAGTTTCAGCAACACTTCCCTCCAGCCATGTGACCAGCCATGTGACTGTGGAAAGATACTCAGAAGACAGCATATAAAGCATTTATACATTTTGTTAATTTTATAAAACCATGTTATCTTTTTATAGTCAGTGATATTGTAAAATACAAGACCTTGTATTTTATTAAAAATAAAAATGTAAGCACTCTTTCAAATGTTTTGCCTCCTTATTATGGTACATTCAGTTTGGAAAGCAGAAAAGAGAGGTGAAAAATCATAATTGTCCCCTCTTAACATCCCCATTGTGTATATTCCTGCAATGAAAGTGCCATCATGACCAAAATACAATCTTCCTTACCTGCCTTCCCTTCTTTTTTTCTCTCAGTTGTTTTACTGGCTTCTTATCTTACACACACACATACCAGGAAAAGGCAAAATATGTAGACTTCAAGATTTCTATCAAAAGGACCTATGCTACCTTATGACCTCACCAACCTTGTATGCACTCAGTAAGCATTTGATTCTTTTTTTTGTCTGACCCATTCAAACAATTTATTTTCAACATAAACATACAACCTCAGTATGAGATGTCTAACTATAGCAAACATCACCAACAAGATCAAGGCAACATCTCTTCTTCTAAGGTTTAGGTTTTGCCCAGAATTACTTATATATGGAATAGCCCATACCAAGAGTCCCCAAATGTGAACATGAACCCTCAAAGAAGTAAGGAGAAAATAAACTCAGCAGAAATATAACATTTTCTGAACTTTCTAGAAAGGGGACACTTAGTCAAGAGAGGTGAATACAACTCCTGACAGTGCTTTACACAGAAGAAAATAAACTTTGAAACTCTTTGCCCTGAGATGTACTGCATATTGACAGCAAATAAAAATCAATTCAAAGAGATTTGAGTGTAGAAGCAGAGTTACCAGATGAAATACAGGACACCCAGTTAAATTTTAATTTCAGATACACAACAAATAATGTTTTCATAAAAGTATGATCTATGCATTCTTTGGGACATACTTATACTAAAAAAATTATGCACGGGGACATACTTATACTAAAAAAAAATCTATTGTTTATCTGAAACAAACTTAACTGAGTGAGCCTCTTGTATTTTGATTTGCTTAAGTTCAGTGGTCCTACTCTGAGCAATAAAAGTAAAGTGATAGCAAAAAGTGAAAGATTATTTCTAAAAGTTTGGGTATCATTTATAAAGGAATTGTTAGTGTTTACGAAAAGGAATGTGAAATGTTTCCAAATCAAGCTTCTAAAATGTAGAATGTTTTCTATCATGGCAGGCAACGGGGTCTCCCTGGTTAGTGCCCTCTGGGTGCCTTTCAGTAGCAGAACCCAGGCCACTGGGATCAAGGTGGATGTCAGCATTAGAGCTCTGTGTTCTTCAGATTCTTCCCCATCTACCCTCTTCCCCGCATAGGGGTCATAACCCATTTCTGAGAGTCTGTGCAACCTGGTCCCATCCTCAAGCCACAGAAACCGACTAAGCACCAGGCACCACATAAACAAGAGAGCAATACCAGGTCACAGGGGAAGAGCTCAGTGTCTGTATGTTTGTTTTTGTTTTTTAAATTCTTTTATGTATTGATTTGAGAGAAAGAGAGAAAGGGACAGAGAGAGAAACATCGATTTCTTGTTCCACTTATTTATGTGTCCATTGATTGATCGTTGGATGTACCCTGACCCAAGATTGAACACACAACCATGGCACATCAGGGTGACGCCCAAACCAACTGAGCTACCTGGCCAGGACCAGTGTCTGTATTTGTTGAATACCTGAATCAACCCTTCTCTTCAAAAGCCATTCCCAAGCATTCCATTATCATCTCTGTTTTCCTTTAAAAATCTCCTTAGCTGCCCACCACCCTTCACTCTAACAAATACCTGCACCTTGAGGCATATGAATTACTGAATGTTGGGCCATATGGACAGAGAAGGAAATTTTGTTCATGGGCCCACCTGACACTGCATGCTCTTCACAGCCAACAACTATGTCCCACTTGTTTTTAAGGACTTCTGGCCTCCCTGTAATATTATGGTGACTTCTGCCACTTGGGGGACAAGGTTTTCCCGGGGTAGTTCTGTGTGAGAAATCATCTTTAATAAGTAATCCTGTACAGATGGTAAGTAGGGAATATGACCAGCATACACCCTGACTTGGGCTGATATAAGTTTAAGCATCTGATAAGCGTTTGGTCTGTCCAGGAAGTAGCTGGACCATGCAATCAGATATGGAAGGAAGTCCATCCGCAGGAGGGGCCCTCTCACAATGGAGTCTGTAGGGACCATGGAAGACAGAAATGCTAGGCTGAGGGGCTGTGCAAACCTGGACCACCCAAGGGAGCGTTGGCCAAAATTCATTTCTCTCCACCTCCACTCAGATGTCACTGTGAGTCCAGCCAACGCTTACTAAATTACTCTGTCCATTTTAATGAGCGAGGTTTCCTGCAGTGTTCATGATTCAATAGCTCTTAATGTGTTAGTTTTCCTGTTGTAAAAGTATCAATTTATTGAATGAGACTTATCAGATAGCACATTGATTTTGGAAAATTTTTTATTGACAACCATGACTACACACATAAGACTGTGAGATTACATAATTCTTCCTAAAAATCTAATTTGTTTTCTATTCCCCTTGATACCATGCTTATGATAGGTATATTAGCAAATATCAGTTGAATGACTGAATGAATAAGTTAATGCGTGAATGGTAGGCGTTAAAATCTTCTTGGATACGTGAGAATGGACCTTGAGACCAGGCTACATACCATTGTAGGAAAAGCCCCAGAGCGGTCTAAGCTTTACCACATACTAGTCTTGTGATTGGAACAAGTCACTTAAATTCCATGACCTTCAGCTTCTAAGGCTGTAAACAAGCGTAATCTCTTGCCTTAATAAGCAACCTGGAGAATCAAGTGAGATTTCATATCTGAAAGTGGCTGTTGTATAGATAGATCTAAGACAATCAGATAGGATTCAAAACCCAGTTCTCTCCAGTTCAGCTACAAGATCTTGCTCACGTTAGTTTACCTACCCAGGGTTCAGTTTTCTCATCTACAAAATGGGAATAACAATCACACTGACTTCATTGAATTGTCATAAAAATGCAATGAGATTACACACACACACGCACGCACACAAGAGCTCGCAAGGTGAGCTAATGTTAATTTCTCTTCCCTGAGTGCTCATTCTCTGTATATTTTCTAAATAGGTTTTATTCTGTATTGCCCAGACTTGTTCTTTACCAATTCACCAGTCAGCAAGTAAATTAATTAGGAGATAAGTGATTCCTTGATCTTTTTTTATTATTATCATCATCATAATCATCATTATTTTGATGGTGATTATTAAAGCAGGTGGTCATTTGACTGGCCAGAGGTCACGCATGCAAAGCAGCTGCCGGTGGTATCTCAGGATTTTTCCCTCCTCAAGGACCTGCCACCCAGGTGTTTCCTTGTCTTAGGACCCACCCTCTAGGTTTCCTCAAATTGTGTCTTTCAGATGAGACCCACCCTGTAGAGCTGAGCTTTGAAGGAACTGGCCCTGGCAGGCATGAGGAAGTACTTCACTGATGATGGCTCCAGCCACTCTCTCAAGAAAAGAATGACCTCTCCCCTCCCCTGCCCTCCCCTCCCCCAGATCTGCAAACAAGAGCAGAAGAATCAAGCAAGCTTTCCCCTAGAAGCTGCCATGAACACAGTTCTCATTGTCTCCAAGAATTGCTTGGCTACACCAGATAGGAGTTATGTTTTTGTTTTTTTGGTTTTCATTTTTAAAAAAAGCATTTTAAGACTCCTGCATGGTGTGCTGACTTATACTATCCACCTTTCTTCTGAAGCCACCAAACCAACTTTTGTTCCATTTGGTAGGTGCCACACTTTTAGCAGCATCAAAAGAGGTGCTGTGTGTCAATGCCAGGTTGGGAGCCCTCACAATCTAAAACCTCAGAGAGGATTACACCAAGAGTCCCACACACCTCTGTCCTAGTGACAACATGCTGGGACTGCTCACCCTAGAGTCCTGGGTCAAGGTCTCCTGTTCCTTATCACTTGTTTTCACTGAGGCTAAACGCATCTGTTTGGATGTGAATAGATTTTTTAACTCCTTTCACAAAGACTAGTGCTTGAGACAAAATCAGCCCAGGTTCTGCACTTTGTCCATATTTCAGCAACTCTCATGCTTGATATTAAAAATAGCTTTGTCTAGTCCATTGAGATCAGACCCAGGAGACAGACGCCTGCTATTCTAATCTCTGCTTCACGAATAGCTCTCTATGGCCTTG
This sequence comes from Rhynchonycteris naso, assembly GCA_037038555.1. Classification (NCBI taxonomy): domain Eukaryota; kingdom Metazoa; phylum Chordata; class Mammalia; order Chiroptera; family Emballonuridae; genus Rhynchonycteris; species Rhynchonycteris naso. The sequence goes on along the minus strand of CM072999.1, from coordinate 31,275,059 downwards.
AGCATCTATCAACACTTCCAGGGGTCTCCAGTTATAAAGCAGGACCAGGCCTTGGTACCTATGAAGGTAGGGTCTGCTGAACTCTTCTGAGCCATCCATGAAGTTAACATGAGGCATACAGAGCCCCCTTCCTACCACCTGTGGCTCAAAACTGGGAAGCAGTTAAGAACATCTCTCAAACTTAGGATATAGGGTATAGTGTTATTTCCCAGGCCAGAACCTACAAAAGAGACCCTCCAACAGAGCTGGTAAATAGCCCATCCCCCTTCCTTTTACCTCCCCCTACACTGACCCCCAACCCTCACCCCACCCACCCCCAGCCCAACTTGTACTCTGTGAAAGACTGTAGACCCTGCGGTTGCCAAGGGAACCAAGCCTTTTATTCCATCCCAGTGACTGGCTGGTTGGGGCCGAGGAGTGGGGTGACAACTGGTGCCCAGGCCTTGGGAAACCCTCCACTAGACCCCCTTCTTTTTTGAAGGGGGAGGGAGGGCTGTACCCCTGTTGCCTTTTCACCCAACCCCAGCTGGGTGGCAGGGAACCCTTGGGCTCTCAGGAGCAGCCTGGCCGTGGGCTCGGGGAGATCAGTGCTCCCCAGGCCCTCCGCTGGCCCTGGCCCTTTCCAGAGGACAATAGCCTCCATGCAAAGGAAAATTCCATCGCCCAAGGTTCAAGTCTCCAAGGAGTTGCTGGGGCCTCTGTTTAGCCTGGAGTGGGCTCTGAGGAGCCGCTGCAGCTGCCTGGCTTGTTTTCCCCCCTCACTGTGTTTTATTTTTAACCCCTGAGCTGCCAAGGATTGTTTTTTCCCCAGCCGGTGCCTGGGAACAGAGAGAGGAAAGAAGTAAGGCTTTGTTCCCTTTGGAAAACTAATTGGGAGAGACAGGCAGTGTGGCCGGCTCAGTCCCATTAGGGTGTGAAGCTCCCAGCCCCGCGCTCGCACATCTTCTCCCATCCGGTGCCCAGGAGGCTGGCAGTCAGGGCACGCCCCTCCCCGGTGACTGAGGCCCAGGGGCCAGCGGAGAAACAAGCACAGCTGCTAGGGGGACAAGAGCTCAGAAGACACTCAGGGAATAGTGATGTTGGGAACTGGAAATGTCTCCTCTTTTCCATTTCAAACCCCCAAATCATCTTCTGCTTTTCTCCCCCTGCTGTTTCTTCCCAGATCTGCATAAGGAACTCTGGAAGGAATGAGGGAACTCAGACAAAGTATAAACCAGGAAAACCCAAACAGAATGAATGCATTTCAATACTAGGTGAATAAATGGCAAACACCTAGCAGCTCCACTTTTAAGTTTACCAAAAAATTCTTTTCACTCAGGAATTTAATTTCATAACCTAGAAGTTAAAAATCAAGTTTAACCCATTGCCATTTTGTTTTAAGATTGAATGGCTCTCGCCTGACCTGTGGTGGCGCAGTGGATAAAGCGTCGACCTGGGAACACTGAGGTCGCCAGTTCAAAACCCTGCACTGGTTGGTCAAGGCATATATGGGAGTTAATGCTTCCAGCTCCTTCCCCCTTTCTCTCTCTCTCTCACTCTGTTCTCTCTCTCTCTCTCTCACTCTGTGTCTCCTCTCTAAAATGAATAAAATAAAAATTAAAAAATAATTAAAAAAAAAAGATTGAATGGCTCTCGCCTGACCAGGTGGTGGCGCAGTGGATAAAGCATTGGACTGGGATGTGGAGGACCCAGGTTCGAGACACCGAGGTCGCCAGCCTAAGCACAGGCTCATCTGGTTTGAGCAAGGCTCACCAGCTTGAGCCCAAGCTCGCCAGCTCAAGCAAGGGATCACTCGGTCTGCGGTAGCCCACAGTCAGGGCACACATGAGAAAGCAATCAATGAACAACTAAGGAGCCACAACAGAGAATTGATGCTTCTCATCTCTCTCCCTTCTTGTCCGTCTGTCCCTATCTGTCCCTCTCTCTGACTCTGTCTCTGTCACACACAAAAAAAGAAAAGTAAAAGGATTGAATGGCTCTCAAGTAGGGATCCATAAAAGAATTTAAGGATCACTCTGATCCCATTTAGAAACAGAGCAAAAAACAATTTTAGGTAGCAATTGTATTTATTGAATGCCTGCTATATACTACATGCATTCTGGTGTGTTTTTTTTTTCCAGCTTTATCAAGATATAATTAACATCAGAGCAATAGAAACAACAGTTTTATTAACAATTTTCAGCCCTGTTAATTTCTCATGCCCTCAACTGTAGCCCTGGCTCCTCCCACCCCCCAATGCACGCATCCATCCTGAATCCTGCTGACACAGGGTTCCACACTGCAGATGGTCTGTCCTTCCTCTGGTGTGGCAAGACTACATTTTCAGGAAGCTGTTGGGCACAATGAGGAAACTTGAAGCTCTGGAGAAGCATCTAGTCTACATGTCTACGTGCCTTTCAGGGTTGAGGTTTGACCTTCCCTCAGGAATTTCCCGGCCATACAGACAAAGGGCTTGAGAGTGAGGGCAGCATATGGAAGGGAGAGTCAAGCTGGGCCTCAGCACCCTTGAGCCTGACCACAGCTCCCCTTACATCCCTGTACACCTGCTCTCTGCCTCTGGTCCAAGCGCACAGAGCCCTGGGCTCCTGCCCCTCCATCCATACTCGCTGTAACAGTACCAGCTGCTGAACCAGCTTCAAACCTGGGGCCACCACACTACTCACACAAGGCCTTTGACAAGTAGGTACTGCTGGCTGCCATGGACCTGGCCTTCTTGGGGGTGGGCTCCCTGCCACATGGCTTATCGGAAGACAACCTTACCCCCATCAGTGTGGACTGTGCATTGGACCATCTGTATTGTTTTTAGTTTTTTCAGCTTTTCTTAAGACAAACTGCTGGCCGCTGGGAGACTGGGTTAAGGTGGAACTTCAATGTGGCCATTTTCATAGCCCCTGCAAAGTTCGTGGTTGGTGCCAAACTCTTGATGAGTTGACTAGAACAGAGAAAAGCTGACCAACGCATCAGAATAATAATAAGCTAATGTTTACCAAGTGATCACACACCAAGACTATTCTAAATGTCTTTTGCATATTCATTTTTTTTTACCTCATGGTAACCTCATAAGGTAAGAACTATTATTTTTCTATTTTATGGGTGAGGAAACCAAAGCAAGGTTGCATACTGGGCGATCCCAGGTGCAGCAAATACTGAGCAGATAACCTGGGCTCCCAAGGAAGCTTGGTTCTCTCCAGCCATCAGTGTCCTGGCCACAGCACCACTTAGCTTGTGTGGTACAAACAGAAAGATGCAGGGCCCTCTTCAGACACTTAAGCAGGTAGGCATGTGGTTTCATTGAGCAAATGCGGCTTGAGAGTCAGGAGACCTGAATTCCCTTTCTGACTGGACCTTTATCTTCCAAGCACTGCTGACCATGCCAGCTCCTAAGCTCCACTCTCTTCCCTGGTCACCCATAAAAATCTCCCAGATGCCCCTGGCCCCTGCCCATCCTCAGATTCTTTGAAGAACAGTGACAGGAAGCACGTACTGGTGTGAGGACAGACCTCAGACAGAGCAACCCTGACAAATAAGCACTCACTCTGCACAGGATCCTTAGAGTACATGGTTCAGTGTTTTGGGAACTATGCATTCTTTTGAAATGTGTCCGTTTGGGCCATGAGTAAGTATTGGGGGAGAGGGGTAGGAGGCCTGTTTCCAGTTAGTGAAGTGAGGTTTCATGGAGGAAGAAGATTTTCTTAGTCACATTTCCTGTTTCACACTGACCTTTTAAAAGGAAACCCACAAGTAAATGTGCGCGAAGGTCTGCTTACAAGATCAACCTACAGGTATGATAAAGATTATCTCAATAAAGACCACACTTAACCTGAATCAGTGGAAACAATAAAGCAGTAAGAAGGCCGATAGACTGAGATAAAGAGATGATGTTCCACAAACTACAAAACACAATAACATGTAAAAAAGAAAGTGAGTGTTCCACAGGAATCCAAGCAGAGAGGCAGAGAGAAGCCAGGCGGCAGTTGACTTAGGACCCAGGCTCGCAGTAGAGAACAGAGGCTCTAAAATTTAAGAGAAAGGCTTGGAGGGATTTCAAAAGGAGTAATGATGACGGGGCCGTAAAATCAGTGATGGGAACGAGATTAGGTAGCCTGATGAGGAAAAGACCAAGAGATAACTGAAGAACGTGGATGATGATTGTTTGATGGATGATGACAGAGGTATGTTCCCCCAAGCAGGTGACCACAGAATGGCAGGTCCAAACAGGAGCAGAGGTGTGGAATGTTCAAGAATGTACAGAAAATGACTGGACAGTGGTGTGGGTTGCCAGGCCCAGGGTACGGCCTCGCCTCCACCAGGAGAGCTGGACAATCAGGTTTTGGAGCCGAATTTCTGATGAGGTGACAGGATCAACAGCCATCACTGTTGGTTCTTTGCTCTGTTCAAGGAAAACACTGAGGAAAAGATTTTTAGGGTGGGAAAGCTTTGTTTTGTTTTCTTTTGTTCTGTCTTGTTCTAAACAAAAAGGTCTGGAATTGGGCTGAGGTTCGAGTCAGGCAAAGGAAGCAGTGCAGTACAACAGTCAGCAAAAACAGAGCAGGGAATATGGTTAGGGAATGGCAGGCAGTGACCCGGAAAAGTCAGCTAAGAGCTAGAGGGCTATTTTGTTTTGTTTTGTTTTTTCGGTCAAAACTAAAAAAGAACATTTTATTTTATTTTTTGGAGAAGGAGTATAATCCCATGGTCAAGAATAAAAACAAAAGGTGGTAAATAATATCTCACTCCCACCTCACCCTCATCTGTCCAGTTCTTATGCCAGTATACCCATCTTTGTTCATTTCTTACATATCCTTCCAGAATTTCTTTATGTAATTACAAGCAAATATGATTATGGATATTTGCTTTTTTTCATTCTGTTTGTTTTTTTGTTTGTTTTCGCACAAAGGTTGCATAATGGCATTCTTACATAGTGTCATGCTGGGGCTATTCCAGCCAATGTATATTCTGAAATTTTTATACTATCAGTAGGTAGGGAGCTTCCTGATACTTTTTTGAATGAGAAAGCGGGAGCAAGAGAAGAGGGGAGGAAAGGAAAGGAGGAATGGAGGAAAGGGGAAGGGAGGGGAGGGAAGAGGAAGGGAGCCCAGACATGTTTCTGACTGGAATACTAAAGTTTTTCCCTGCCAACTTCCATGTCTCTCTCCCATCCAATTCCATACCCAAAACTTTCATCCAAACCCAGAATTATTTTCAAATTCCCCACCCCACCTCACATGTCTTTAAATCTTCAGGAGATGTCATACTTAGGCACCATGTTCAACAAGGTCACTGGGAAACTTAAAATATGTAGTGAGTTTGACAGAGAGGAAGGAAACGTTACAAAGAGACGGAATGTCAGGCCTCAGCATTTAGGAGAAAGAGATACCCCTTCATTCCTGGAGAGCACCAGGACCTTCACTCAGCTGCCGGAACTCAGGCTTCTGGCTGCCCCGCACTGGTGGGCTCCATGCAGCAGAAGCCGGTGCCTGCGGCCACATTCCTTATGGGAAATCCCGCAGGCTGCTCCCCACCACTGTGTCCCCTCTGCCACCTAACCCCTCTCAGTCCTCTATCACACCCATCCTTTCCCAGGGCTGACAGTCGCCTGTTTCTGCCCCCTTCAGTCCTGAGCCAGGCACTATTATCTCATTTTGCAAATGTAGAAACTGAGACCAGGGAAGGTAAATCGCTTGTTCAAACTTATAAGTGATGGGGATGGGCTTGAAGCTAAGGTCTACCTATTTGTTTGATTATCACCTCAGAGCAAAATAGTATCTTGCTGATGGCCTTGGTGGGAAGCTGAGGGGCGTTGTAGGCCTGGAGATATGGAGGCACCTCTCACCAAATCACAGTGGGTGTGGCTCAAGAGCTTGTCGAAAGGTGTTCACAGTGCCTCTGCTCCTCAGTAGGGCATGGAGAGGAGGTGGGGACGGTGGGGGTGAGGTGGGCACCTCTACCGGCCACCACCCCACATTTCCCATCGCCCATCAGGTTACTCCCTGGTCCACAGCACTCAGGATGACCCCTAACTGCTTCATGTTTTGGGAGGGGGGTCTCTACCTGCTGTTTGGTGACTCCCTTTAAAATAACCACCACTGCGTGATGGTTATGAGCGCTGAGTTTAGGGTCAAGCAGTTGTGGGTTTGTGTCCTTTCTCTGCCCCTAACAAGCTATATGACCTGGTTACATAAGCTAGAAATTGAACTGGATCTACTCATGACCATTCCAAAGGCATGGCTACACGAGAGAGGAGGTTTTATCCATCCTCATCAGAGCAAGAAATAAAGCTGGACTGTGGTAAGCCACTGAAACTTGGGGGTTCATTTGTCACTGCAGAATGACCTGGCTTCACTGACTAATATGGAAACCAAGGTCCAGAGAAGGAAATATGGATATTGAGTAACCCTGAAGGATGCCTATCCAATACCCCCCTCCCCCTCAGGAAAGCAAAATGAATGCAGGTAAGGCGGTGGGATTTTCTGCTCTGGGGCGATGGTCAAACATCATCGGTCCTCTCACCACTGCATCATGCTTTATAGTTTACAAAGCACGATCACCGACCCCGTCTTGCTAAACCCTCCCGGGAACCTTGGCAGAACCATTTCTACCAGGACTTTAGAAAATATGTCTAAAGTCATACAGTGATATATGATGCAGTCAAAACTAGAATCCACATGCCGCCTGACTGACCATGTTTTTAGAATACAGGCATCTTTAAAAAAAGATTAGGGCTCTCTAAAAAATACTTCCCTCTCCAAAAAAAATACTGGTTGGTATAGGCTTCTTTTCCCCCATAGGTTTACTTTCACAGTAGGTTTATTTCAATATTTAAAGTCTGCCTGGAGATCACTGGGCACACCCCAAGGAGTCACAGAGCCAGGGCTGGGAAACCCCGCCCTCAGGGGTCCCTGGCTCAGAGAGTCCCCTTGGCTGGTCCCTGAGAAGACATAGCCACCATGGTCCCTGTCAGACTAACAAATGAAGAAGTCAAACTGGACCACATCAAAGAAAGATTTCTTCAAAAACTCCAAATCAGAATTAGGTTCCTCTTCTTCACACCACAGAGAGTAGGTAGGTAAAGGGGACCTTCTGGGCTGCTTCCTCTTTTGACAGAAAAGGGAACAGCTATAGTTTGAGGATTGCCATTTATATCTGAAAGTTAAAGGCCAATATTGGGGACTCAGGACCCAGGCTCTCTGGAACCCAGAGCTCTCCAAATGCAGCCTCCACCATAGGGAGCCAGCCTCTCCCTAGAAGTCCTTCCCACCCACCCCCCACAGCCCCCAAACCTGGCTACTCACCTGGCCTCACCTGATCTGAATGTCACTTCAGACCCTCACCTGCCCTCCCCCTCATTGTCAATACCAAGATGGATGACTCTGTCCTGGGTCCCATTTCCCCTCCAGCTCCTTCCTCCTCAGAACTCCATAGTCTGACTTCCATCTTTACCTTGATTCTAAAACTGTTCCCACCAAGGCCATCAGCAAGATACTATTTCCCAAATAGGTAGACCTTAGCTTCAAGCCCATTCCCATCACTTACAAGTTTGAACAAGCAATTTACCTTCCCTGGTCTCAGTTTCCTCATCTGCAAAATGAGATAATAGCTCCTGGCTCAGAGGGTGGTAGTGAGGGTGAAGCGAGGGAATATGGGTAAAACACTTGGTAAAATGCCTGGTTCACATAGTGAACTGTTTAAAAATATTTCTTCTTTTAAATCTAGATATAATTTACAATAACATTGTATTAGTTTTAGGTATACAACTTAATGTTTATTTATGTGCATATTGCAAAATGATCACCATACATTGTTACAATTTTTTCCTTGTGATGAGAATAAGATCTGAGCTCTCATAGCAACTTTGAAATATATGATACAGGATTATTAACTATAGTTACCATTGCATTCCTTAGGATTCACTTATCTTTTAAGTGAAAATTTAAACCTTTGACCCCCTTTGTCCATTTAGCCCACTGTCTACCCCCGGAAACCACCAATCTGTTCTCTGTTATCTATGAATTTCCTATTTAAAAATTATTTTAGATTCTTATTTGTTCTTCTTTGTCTGACTTATTGCACTTAATTTTAAAAGGTAATATGGTTAGGGTTACCTCAGAGCCCGGGGCCAATCGAGCCACTGGCTCTGGGATGGGAAGGAAAAGAGAAGGGAGAGAAGGGGGAGAGGGAGGAAAAGAGAAGCAGATGGTCACTTTTCATGTGTGCCCTGACCGGGGATTGAACCCAGAATGTCTGCACACTGGGCCAATGCTATATCTACTGAGCAAACCAGCCAGGGCCAACTCTCTCCCTTTATACCCCACAACCCATGGGGATAGGCACTGGATGATCTGAGATCTTTTTATGTAATATCTGCTCTGCAGCCCCACTCACCCTACAACTCTTTGAGAGCCAAAGTAGCATTTTTCTACTTCTCTGGTTACAATGTGGCAGCACCTAGTAGGTCCTCCGGGATGACAACAGTTATAAATGCACACCTCCTGCTTCTCTGCTTTGCTTCCCAGTTTATCTTCCCGTTTAACCTGCCTCACTGAATAACTCCTTATTTGGTCCGTGATGGCGAGCCTATGACACGTGTGTCAGCACTGACACGTGTAGCCATTTTTGATGACACGCAGCCGCATGTGGCCACATACCAGAGAATTATGGAGCCGCATGCCAAGAAGGACATTTCATCCTCGGTTCCTGCACGGCCAGGTGCAGTAGCCAAGGATAAAACATTTGCTGTAACCTGACCAGGCGGTGGCACAGTGGATAGAGCATCGAACTGGGATGCAGAAGACCTAGGTTCGAAACCTTGAGGTCGCCAGCTTGAGCACTGGCTCATCTGGCTTGAGCAAAAAAAAAAGCTCGCCAGCTTGGACCCAAGGTCACTGGCTCGAGCAAGGGGTTACTCAGTTTGCTGAAGGCCCACGGTCAAGGCACATATGAGAAAGCAGTCAATGAAAAACTAAGATGTCACAATGGCAACAAAAAACTAATGATTGATGCTTCTCATCTCTCTCCATTCCTGTCTGTCTGTCCCTATCTATCCCTCTCTCTGACTCTCTCTCTGTGTCCCTGTAAAAAAAAAAAACAAAAAAACAAAAAACCACATTTGCTGTAGAGTAGACACTCTGTGCCAGAGGTCTGTAAGCCAAAACAAGAGAACTCCGGCACAGAGCATCTAGTTCTGGGACTTCTGGTTAGGCCATTTTTCTCAAAGTGACACACCACCCGAGTTATGCTCAGTTTTTTGGCGAATTTTGACACACCAAGCTCAAAAGATTGCCCCTCACTGCCTTTGGTGGTTCTCCACAATTTGATGGTTCGGTCCAGCATCATTCCCATTTCCCAGTCTCGCTTACCACAGTTCTAAAACTCCCTCCGGCACCTGCAGACTGATAGAAGCCCCTTCTCAGACTCCCCTCACTCCCGTCTTTCTGCCTTTTGACCTTTCTTGAGACTACTTTGAATCAAATCACCTTCCCTGAAGCTCATGTAGGCTCTGGCTATTATTAAACTTTTACTTGCTAATAATGACCAATCCCTCTCCTACCCCACAGTTTTCATTTCTGTCTGATCCCCTAAGCAACCCCCCAAGCATCTCCACACACTGTCTCTCTTGTTTTCCATCCTGGTGTGTCCCCAGCTGCCCTGGAGTCCCCTCTAGCCCAGCCTGGTTTTAAAGTGTCTTCCAGAAATACAAAACGCAAGTCACATTTTTTGTGTGTGAAGGCTTTACCAAATGTCTCACCCAGAGCTTAAGGTGCTCCCTATTTTGCCAAGTCATTGGTTTTCAGCAAACTCCCTATGAATCCTCCCTCAGCACCTTTTTCCATTATAAACTAGAAGATGTGTTTAAAAGAAAAGGAGCTCATGAAGGCCCCCCAGCACTCTGTTGAGGCAACTGTGGTCCCCACCCCAACAACCCACGGTAACCTGCACCACAGTGTCCATGGGGAACCACAGCCTGGGTCCTGTTCCACAGGCTTCCCCTGTGGACCTCGGCCTTTCACTTTTGCCCCCTTTCTATCTGAGGTCGTCAGCAGGAGTCAAGCTCAGCCACATCCCCCCGCCCCTTCTCCTCTGCTGCTGGAGAGATTTTTCTAAGGAACCGCTCACTGCTTTCAGCCCCTTTTAAGCCAACCTGCCCCTGACGGTTAATGTATGGATTCACTTCTGATGTCCGCTGATGTCTCTAGTTCACAACAAACCATACCATGTTCTAAAGCCCTGTTTTCTCAAACTGGTACAGTGGGGAACTTTTGTTTCCTTCTCTCCACCTCCTACTCAGTTCTCACAGCTTCCAGCAGGCCCCTCACCCATAACAGATTGGATGCTCAGCTGACCCGAAACATTAGCATACCTAAAATGCACATTTACATTTTATTACTTTATAGGAAGATGACTTACAATGCAACCTACAATAAATTGGGGAAAAGAGAAATTGAACAAGTTTCTCTGGGTAATGGGTCAGGGATACACACACACACACACACACACACACACACACACCTGTGTATTCTTTTTGCGACTTTTTTTTTTAAGGAGAAATTGGTTAATGGAGAAAGCAGGACTGTGATGTGCTGGTATCTTATTCCACTGGTGTTTCTGCCTCAATTATTCAACTCTTTTTTTAACCAGAGGAATTTTTCCCTAATAGAGAATTTCCTGATTTTGCACTGAAAGCTCTTCAAATCTAATTCTTTCCCTCTTTTTGTTTGTGTATTTATCTGTCAAACAGACATGGGCTGAGAAGGAATGTCCCCCTTGAGGATGGGGCTGGGCACTTCTTAAGTTCAAACCTTGAAAAAGAGGAAATCAGCCCAGGTCATGGATTGGCTGATTTTGTGCATTAGAAATTCTAAGCTAAGTTTAAGTGAACTTGCTGAAATTTTGTTCCGGCCATTTTGGTTGTCCAATGAGCCAATGCTATGTGTCCCACAAGATGGGTCTTGTGTCCCTGAAAAGCAAGGGCGGGCCCTACAGACTTTGAGAAAACTCCCCTTCACTGATCAGCTAGCCGTTTTCTACTCACTGAGAACACAGCTCCACAGGGACACGTGGGCTGCTGACCCTCACCCTCATTGTCAGCTCCTCTCCTCTCAGCCTGCACCCCGCAAAACTGGGCACACCCAGGGGCACAATGCCCAGGGGTGCTCCTCAGCCCTTACACTATGGGAGAAGAATGTCGCCTGCTAAGATCATAGTGAGTACAGGGGAAAATCAAACCACACTGCTTTGGAGGGGATGCTGCTCAGGGACTCTGGGGAGGCTTCACAGTGTGGTGGCTGTCAGCCTATCTGCAGGGGTCCCTGCGGTACCCCATCTTAGACCAGCCCTCCTCTCCACCTGGACTCCATCCCCTCATGTTGCCCAAGGCAACACTCTGCTCTCCCCATTTTCTCCTCTATTGACGCATTCCATCAGCTCACACACGTGTTTCATTACCTCCCATCTTAAAAGAAAAAGAGGTTAGAGCATCATCCTGACACACCAAGGTTGCAGGCTTGAGCCCCAGTCAGGGACCATACAAGAATCAACCAATGAATGAAAAAATACCCTTTGGAACCAGGTCTCTCTTTAGCTAGCATCCTATTTTTCTTCTCCCTTTTAGAATAAAATTTCTTAAAAGAATTACTGATTTTCACAGTCACTACCACCTCTCCTCCTGTTTTCTCTTGAACCCTTTACAGTTGGGCTTTGCTCCTCACCATGCCCCTGAAACTAATCTAGCCAAGGGTCACAACAGCATCCACTAGTCAGCTCTTGGTTATCCCCCCACCTCTTAGCAGTATTGGGCCAGTTGATCGCTCTGTCCTTCTAGAACTACTTCCTTCCCTTTCTCCCATCAGCCCTGCCTCTGTTTCTTCTCCCTGATGACTGTTTTCAGTCTACTAAACTCCAGTCTGCGCCCTAGGGCTTTATTTAGCTGTGCTCACTCCCAGGGCAATCCCATCTCATCCCCACTCTGAGAACCATTCTTATACTTATGAGTTTGTATCCTGGCTCTGACCTTTCCTATCCAGGTGACCTTGGACAAGTCATTTAACCTCTGGATCTGAGTCTCCTCATCTATAAAAGAAGAAGTACCTGCCTATAGGGCTGTTAAGAGATTGTGTTAGTATTTGTATAGCACTAAAACATGCCTGGGAGGTTTATCAAGTAAATGTTCTTCCCACTTGTTCTCCTGGCCAACTTCAACTCGCCCTTTAGGTCTGAATATAAATGCTACTGCTAGATATCTGTGCATATTTTCCTTGTCACATGTAAAATTGTGACTAATGCATGGCCTCTACTACTGTTCACTGTTAAGTACTATCTGGTTAGCCAGTCCCTAGAGAGCAAGGACAGTGATTCCCTTCATTACTGCTCTATCCCCAGCACCCAGAGGGATGGGGGGCAGGAGTTGGGGAACCTCAGTGAAGACTCACTGGATGGATGAATGAAAAACCAAACATATGAATGAATGGTGTTAGGCAAATAAGTTTGTAAAATTTGTGTTATTTGATTTTGCTCACTTTTATTAAAAATGGCACTGTTGCCTGACCTGTGGTGGCGCAGTGGATAAAGCGTCGACCTGGAATGCTGAGGTTGCTGGTTCAAAACCCTGCACTGGTCTGGTCAAGGCACATATGGGAGTTGATGCTTCCTGCTCCTCCCCCCTTTCTCTCTCTCTCTCTCTCCTCTTTAAAATGAATAATAAAAAAAAAAAATTTAAAAATGGCACTGCCCAGGTGGGGCAGCTGATTACCTTCCCGCTTGGGAAGGGACTTGGTTATGCTAATGTGTGCTGGGAGAGGGCTTTCTCACTGAAAACTTTTAAAAGGAGGAGCTAGGAGGCCATTTTGAGAGAAGATCACGTGGTTGCAGAGAGAGGAGCCAGCAAGATGGAGGCATGCAAATGGGGAAAGGAGGTGGCTGAGACTAGTAGGCCTTTGATTCTAGAAAAAAATGGAAAGATTCTCCTGGTTGTGAAATAAGAGAACATGTGAGTGGGTTTTGGTGCCCCAAGTGAGTGGTTTTTACTCATTGGCCAGTATGAGTCTAGAATAAAGGATGGCCCACCAGTTCTTTGCTCCATTGTTTCATTACTGTCTGTCCAAATCAAATGCGAACCTGCACAGGCCAGGTGGCTGTGGTGGTGGCCGCAACTACTGGCCCTACAAATGGACAAACTTTAAGTGATTCCTGTGACCTTGTGGGGCTTAATTGAGAAGATAGAAGAGCCTGAAACTCAATAATGGGCTGACCTTCCTGAAGTGTACTTACTCTGGCCAGGCAGATTCCATGGAGGTGGCAAGTGAGATGAGTACAAACCTGGGGCTGACTCCTAGCTCTGCCCCTGGCTACTTGTGTGATCCTGGGAAGAAATGATTGAAACTCTGGTTCTTCATTTATAACAATAATAATAATACACCTAGTGCTACTGGGAAGGTAAAATGCGGCACGCTGCTTACTACCTGGTAGAAATTCATATTTTTACTTCCCTCTCCCTGATGGAGTAGAAGTTTCCCATGGATAACAAAAATGATAGAACTTAAGAGGCTCCAAAAAGAATACAATTTTTTCTGCATTATGAATTACATGTACTTGACCTTGGGTAGGGTAAACTTCAATTCAACTCAACTCAATGGAGAACAATTTATAAGGACACTACTATGGGCACATGTATGTGCTCCAGCCTAAAGAGGACATAATGAAATTCCAATTCCATACCTCTCTCTTTTTGTTCCCTGTAAAGCCAGTAGCCAAGGCCACCATCACAGCAGCCTGACCCATGCAGGTTCGCATTAGATTCGTACAGTCGGTAATGAAACAACGGAGCCAAGAACTGGTGAGCCATCAGCTTTAATTCTAGCTTGCACCCGGCGGGCAAGCAAAAACACACACTGGGCTCCAAAACCCACACATTCAGTGCTCACAAAGCTACTGACTTATCCGAGTTTCCTAGAATCAAAGGTTTCTAGCTCACCAGACTTATTCACCTCTGTTCCCCATCTCCTCCTGCACAAACTCTTAACAAACTGGCTTCTTCCTCAGCACTCTGCCATCTTTGCTACTTCTCCTCCACATGGCCTTAATCTGCTCTGCTCTCTAATACTAACCTCAGGAACCCAGGAACCAAGAGAGAGAGATCAAGCTACTGGTCTCTCCCGCTTTATAGCATAGACTCAAAACCTTTAATCCAATTATACATACAAGAAAGTCGCTGATACAAAGCCACCCATCTGAGGCATAATGGAATTCCTCCCTACATCACCACCCTACATCATCCAATCAGTCAAGGGTGTGGAAAAGAGCTTACTCTTAAACTAAGCCTTAGGCTATGACCTGGCCTGCCTACATTACTGCTTTTCCCCCACACCCATCCCAAGCATAAGGGCAAATAATATCACCTGGGTGACGGGCTTCCATGTGGGCAGCGCCATCTTTAACAAAGTGAGCATATTATATTTTATCTGCCAAACATTCCCCTAGAACTTTGTGTCTAAAACAATAAAAGACTTCTTAAAGTCTTTATAGCTCTGCTCTGTTAACCCCATGATTCAGACGGAAGAAACTTACAATGAGCGGAGGAAATTAATACCACTTGAGTGCCAACACTGCCTGTCGCCTTCATGTGCTTTCTGATGAAATCCCTACCACCAGCCTGCGATGTCGGTATCTAAATACATCTCTAAAATGAAGTCCTGTCTCTAGAATCCTAGCAGGCAGGGCCACCATGAAGGCCTGGAAAATTCCAGAAACTCATCAAAACTTAATCTGCCCTGACTTGGGTGTGGGGGGAAGACGCAGGGTGAGCCGATTTAGCCCTGTGGATGTCCTAAAGCGCTAAACACATGACAGTGTCTGCAATGTGATTCAAAATAAAAACACGACAAACTCGCTAAACACAAAACTTGCACGTGTGCTAACGTTAAAATTGCGTCTTTTTAGATGTTCCCAAACACAGTATTCTGGATAATTTTATCAAAGCTGCATCTTATTTTTTTTTTCTCATGGCTTTGGAGCTTCTGATTTGCTGGTACAATGGCCCTCGGTCTGCCTCCCGGGGTTAGGCAGCAGCCAGCGTCAGCTGCGTCCTCACGAGATCAGAGGTGAATGAACTTAGGTAAGGCTATGTTTCAAACTCTTCCCACTGATAAGGAGTGGATTGACTAAGCATTTCATAGGGGCACCCTTCATGAACTTTATTTTTGAAAAGCAGGCACACTGATGAGGCCAGGAGATAACTAGATGGAGATAACTAGAGAACTGTTTCAAGGTCAGTGGGTTTGGTTGGATAGTCAGTCTGATCTTTCTCTTTCCCCTTCACATGAAAAGAAAGGTAGATGTGTAGCCTCTCTGTGAGTCGCTGCAATATCTGGGTTCAGGTAGAAAATCCTGGCCCCCCTTGGATAAGCTCCCAGTGCTCAGAGACCTTTGGTCTGGGTCCTATGGTCCTGGACCCAGATGCTGCTCTCCAAAAGGCGCTATGATTATGATTTTCACTGTCTCTAGGAAGACACTGAAAGAACAGCCTTAATGTAATAATATTCAGCCTAAAGAATGCATGGCAAAGATGGCAGGAGACCCACTGCTGGGCAAGGATGTGGGGAAATAGGAATCCTCATAAGTTGCTGGAAGGAGTATAAATTGACACATCATTTTTGCAAAGCAATTTACAAACCTGTCAAAATTTTAAATGTACAAATATGCCCTTTGACTCAGTTATTTCAAGTCTATAATTTTTTTTTTTTTTTACAGGGTCAGAGAGAGGGATAGATAGGGACAGACAGGAACGAAGAGAGATGATTAGTTTTTCATTGCGACACCTTACTTGTTCATTGATTGCTTTCTCATATGTGACTTGACCATGGGCCTTCAGCAGACCAAAAGTAACCCCTTGCTTGAGCCAGCAACCTTGGGTCCAAGCTGGTGAGCTTTCTTGCTCAAGCCAGATGAGCCCGTGCTCAAGCTGGCAACCTCAGGGTCTCGAACCTGGGTCCTCCGCATCCCCGTCCGACGCTCTATCCACTGCACCACCGCCTGGTCAGGCATAGAGTATGTACATATATATTTTTATAAGCACAGGAAACATCAAGAAGATATTATGTCACTTGGGGGAGGGACTCTGAGTGGACAGAGGTAAGAGGGGCAGAGAATGAGGGATTTCTACTTGTTGTTTTTCCATATCAAAGTTATAAATTTTCCTTGAAGAAACATGTGACTTTCATAATGAGGTGGTTGTTTTTTTAAAAGAATGTACAGAGGCCTTTGGCGATAGGTCTTGTGATGGTGTTTTATCAACAAACATGCCATGACGTGAGTCATGACCATCTCACCTCCTCGAGCACTGTGTCAAGTTCCATGCTCCTCAGAGAATGATTGAACCTAAAACTGTCAGAGAGAGCACCATTCACCTGCTGCCAGGTGAGAGAAGGTGTTTACTGTTCTTTCAGCTTCTTGGGGACAGACAGAGCTTTGCCATCTGCACAGTGGCTTCACTACCTTATCTCACAACAGCCTGCAAGATAGGTGGGACAGGAATTTTTATTTTCATGTCTACAGTGGAGCCTTCGAGAGGTTACTGAACCAGCTTCCAGTCTCGTGACTGGAAAGTTGGTGAGCAGATGTGAGTCTCGTGACTGGAAGCTGGTTAAGCAGATGTGCCCATCTCCACTACAAAGGTACATACCAGTCACCAGGACAAGACAGGTGGCAAACCTTCATCCAGAGCAGGCTCTCCCTGGTCAGGGCATGGTGGAAACACCCATATTGCCTCTAACTTTCCATATTTAAGCTAACACATTCCAGCAGCTAAATCTGATGCATCAGGAACCCATTCCAGCTCTTTGAAGGAGGTGTCTTTGTACAGCTCTGTCTCCTACCACCTGTTGCCCGGTAATGTACTGGTATGGGCTGCACTGTGTCCCCTAAATTTGTATGTTGAAGTCCTGACCCTCAGTGCATCAGAATGTGACCATATTTGGAAATAGAGTTTTTAAGTGATACCGTATTTTTCGCTCCATTAGACACACGGGCATTTTCCCTTCCACTTTTGGAAGAAAAAAGTATGTCTTATGGTATTTTATTAAATTTTTTTAACACATCATTTGGTACAGAATATCTTTTTTCTTATTTTCCTCCTTAAAATCCTAGGTGTGTCTTATGGTCAGGTGTGTCTTATGGAGCGAAAAATACGGTAATTAAGTTAAGCTGAGGTCATTGGGGTGGGTCCTAATCCAATAGGATTGCTGTCCTTATGAAAAGAGGTAATTTGGACACAAACATGTGCAGAAAGAAGATGTGGGGACACAGGGAGAAGACGGCATCCACAAGCCAAGGAGAGGGGCCTGGAACAGACCCCTCCCTCATGGCCCTCAGCACAAATCACCTGTGCTGACACTTGGACTTCTAGCCTCCAAGTCTAAAACAACACACTTCTATCATTTAAGCCACTCAGTCCATGGTACTTTCTCAGGGAAGCCCAAGCACACAAACACGTGTATCTCTCAGAACACAACTTTGTTTTCCTTATCTCCAACTTCTTGAGAGAGGATCTCACCATCCAGTACAAAGAGTGCTATCATCTAAAAAAATTTTCAAGAGACCTACATCAGGATGGTCCAGCTCTACTAAATAATCTGTGGTACCATCCCAGACTGAGAATTCTCTAGGCGGAAATCTCTAACAATGACTGAGGAGGACGTGAGCATTGGATAACTCCAGAGGTTTATCAGATGTCTATGACTGAAGCTGGGTGGTGAGAGCCCTTCCCACAATGGCCGTGGGCATATGAAGTTGAAGAACTGGCCTTTCTTTGCTTCAGGGTCTTCAGTATGCTGACAGATCAAATGAAACCTCTCAGTTTGTGAATCCCAGGAAATAGGAAGCCCTTTAATATGTTCCAAGGAGGACAATTTCTATTTTAAAAATATGGATGTATGGGGTCTTATGATTTTTAAAAGAAATACATTTAGAAATGTTGGAAAATATAGAAAATGTAGAAAAAAGATTAAAATCTCCATAACCCTACCACCATGAGGCTTTGTTTACTTTTTTTTTTGTATATTGTTGCTTTATTTTACATGGTCATATTTCATAAATGGATACAGACTTATGTATACAATCTTATGTACTTTTTTTTATTTACAAAGCATTCCTCCATGTTATTATAATCTCTTTGTAAACATCATTTTAAATGACTGCAAAGTTATCCCAGCAAGTTGATCAGTTTCCTCAAATGTGAACTGCAGAGCATCTGCCTCAGAATCACATGGGGTATGTTAAAAATGCAGATTTCTGGATTTCATCCCAGAACCATTAAATCAATCTCTAGGGGTGGAGGCTGGGAATCCTCACTTTAATAAACTTCTCAAGCAACTCATAAAGTTACAAAACTTTGAAAACCACTGAAATTGGGATAACCATAGTTATATATCATTGTTTCCCAAATGCTGAATGTTTCAGTTGATTGCCATTTTTGCATTCATAAATAACTGTGTGAAGAACATCTTTGTGCATAAAGCATTCAGCAACTTTTATAGCATTTCCTCAGGATGGTTTCCCCAAAGCGCTATTATTATGTCAGAGATGTGAACCCTGGAAAACTCTTGATAAACACTCAGCACACCTGGACATGCCTTTAAGCACAGTCTGCTCAGGTTTCAGGGACAAGTCAGTGGTCATTTACTTATCTATAGTCTTGGTTTATATTAGCTTTTGTTTTCCAGTTCTCTTTTCAACAGTGTTCTATCTTTATTAACAAAAATATTGAGTTGGATCACAATAAAGTAGGCAAGAAATGAACAGACAGTCAATAAATTGCCCTTTATTGCGGCATAAAAGTCTATGGCCTGGCCCCATGGAAAACCAGGGTAGCAGATCACCACAGGCCCTTGGAGGATTCCAGCTACAGACAAGAACTCAAAACAGATGCAGCAGCACCCCAACACACCCATCCCACATGCCACAAGAACAGTGCTCTCTGCAATTCAAACCGATGACCAATACTGAAGGCAGACGCACAGCGAGATGAGTGTAGGTAAAGGCTGGGCTCGCCCGCCCTGATGAGTAGGTATCATTTTTCAAATAAGGAACATAGCAGCTGGCAGGATTTGGGGATTCCAGTGAGGAAAATTTGTTCACAGAGCCACAGTGAGCTCAGGGCAGCTTATGAGCTGCCAAGGGGGTTAAAAAGAGCCACGATGGAATGTCAAATGCAGAGCAAGCATATTGTTTTTAGAATGTGTGTTGAAATGGCTCAGGGGGGAGGAAATGATACAGAGATATGGGCAGCCTCAAGCATTGATCAGAACAAGAACTTATTCATTTGCTTAATTAGACTTTACAGAATATTTACCATAAGCTACACATGGGTCTAAAAGTTTTACAGTGTGAACACAGAATCAAGCCTATAACACATCATCACCCCCATTCTACAGATGAGGAAGCTGAGACATAGAGATAGTAAGGAACTTGGCTAAAGTCACAGAGCTAATAGGTGGAGCCAATGTTTAATCCAAGCAGTCTTGCTACAAAGTCCAGGCTTTTAGCCACTGTGCTATTCTGTTTTGGAAGAAAGGACTAAGAAGCGTGGAACCCAGTATACAGAGAGAGCAGTGAATGCAGCTGAAGCCACAGAGTCAATTAACATGACATTCAGAGCAAAGATGCTATCTGCTGACCCTCACACCCCAGCACATTTTGGAAAGATCAGATTGTTCATTATAAACCAACCTTTCAGCACTAGTCTTTCCTACATGTCCCCCCCCCCCACACACACACACACCTCTGCCTTGTTCACCCTGCCTGCTAGCTTCAGAATGTGGCACCTAAACCCCTAGGTTGCCGTGTTTCTAGTACAATAATTCCTCCCCTTAGGGACTGCTTCTGTATTTTATATGAAGGACTGCAAAATTCATCATCCCTTGCCTCCAGGGCCTTCCACCACTGCAACCAGTTACTTGTGCTGTAAAGTCCCATGTGGAAACAATTGACAGGCTTTCCCACCAAACCTGGCTGGCTGGCAGCTCACATGCCTAGACTGGAGCAAGCTGCCTCCCCTTTTAAACAAACACATTAAGTTAATAATAACACCGGCCACAGTTTGACAGCCACATTCACTAATTAATTCTCATTTGTCCCTTCTGTTAGGAAGGCCGGTAGGATTTACTCAATTTACAGATGAACTGAGACTACTGAACAATTTCATTTAAGGTGGCACCAAAAAGTTATTGGAGAGTTCACCTGAGAACCTCCCCCCTTGTTCAGCCTTGGGTGGGATGGAGGCCCTGCAGTCACCTCCTGCTCGCTCCAGTTGGGGACCAGCCCTGCCCCTTGACATGAGTGTAGGTTGATCCTCACTACCACCCCTTCCGTTTACCTGGAAGTGCCAATACACGTGGTGATCTCATTCCATCCTCACAACAATCCCATCACAGATGAGCAACTGTGGCTCTGAGAGGTCAGTTGACATGCTCAAGGTCACACAGTTCAGAAGCAGCAAGAACTAATGTCTGCAGCCTCATCCTTTGCCCAGGGATGACTGGCTCAGAAATTTGTTCCACATGACCAGGCAGTGGCGCAGTGGATAGAGCGTCGGATTAGGACACGGAGAACCCGGTTTTGAGACCCCAAACTCTCCAGCTTGAGCGCGGGCTTATCGGGTTTGAACAAGGCTCACCAGCTTGAGCCCAAGATCGCTGGCTCGAGCAAGGGGTCACTCGTTCTGCTGTAGCCCCCGGGTCAAGGAACATATGAGAAATCAATCAATGGACAACTAAGGAACCACAACAAACAATTGATGTTTTTCATCTCTCTCCCTTCCTGTCTGTCCCTTTCTCTGACTCCCTCTGTCTCTGCCACATAAATAACTAAATAAAATTATAAAAAACAAAGAAAAAGAAAATAAATTTTGTTCCAAGTGATATAATAGACAACTTCCAGGAGAATAGAAATCTGCCTCCCTGCCCAGCCTTGAGCTATGACCATTGAAGCTGGCCTCTCTCCCCACACCTGACTCCAAAGGCCCTTGGGCTCTGGGCATTCAAAAGCTGAACTGTTGTGAGCTCTGGTGGGAAGAAGAACTTGCTCCTACTCTGTAACCTCTGTTCCCTTAATCCATATAAGTTTATCTAAAGAATATTGTTGCCTAGGTCAGACACCCCGAGACTTCTGTCTTCAGCCATGTTGTTGGGTCTATGCTGGACTTCCACCCTGAGCTATTTTCATCCGTGGCATCCCAGGGCTGGGAAAGGTCACTGGGCGTGCTCTCTGTCTGCTTATCTTAACCTCACACTCTATCTTCTCTCTCTTCTATAACGTTTATTGACATTTTCAACGTGCCAAGTGTTCCACTGGGACCATTAACATTCTAGATCATGTTTAGTTCTTGCAACAACCCTACAAGGCATATATTGTTATTGTGGTGCTGGTTTTATAGATGTGAAAACCAAGGCTTGAAGAGCTTCTGTGCACGATAAAGGTCACATGGCTATATGCAGCAGAACGTGGATCTGCCTGTGGACTCTAAGCTTAGGACACGGTCTCTGCCTCCCTTACCCTTACACAGCAGAGGGTGCCCGACTCTCAGGGCCAATGGCCCCCGATCACAGTTTTCACCTGGTGATTATAGCCATGCATTATTTCCCAGGAAGGCTGGGGCCCCATAGCAGAAACCAATACCCTCACCTCCACCCTTGTTGGGCACAGAGTAACCGCTGACTCTGAGAGCTGAGAGACCTAGGCTTCTGAGGTTGTACTACAACAAAAAAGAAAATGCCTTTGGCTTCCTGCTCAGTCTGAATCTGGCTAACCACGTCCCACTTGGGATCAGCATGGTGGCCGGGACCTACTGAGTAATAACAGCATCAGGCTCATCTTGGGACTTCAATCATCCATATTTTCCTAAGGTCTCCCTAAGGACCCGTGGCTCAGTGACAAACACGACCTCATGTAGCTTCGTGATACCCTCATGCGCCTGAATGAGAGGGGTGGTCAAAGGAGACTACTTTTAAAGGTGGAGACACTGAGTCATGGGAAGGTGATTTGCCAGAGGTGAGGTGCAAGAACTGAAATTCAGGTCCCATTATCTGCCAGGAAGCCATAGCCACAAGACTCCTCCAGGCCTCACTGTGGTCCGAGAAAGAATGAATAAGCTTCCAGGTTTCTCAAAGTAGTTGGACTGGAGGTGGCTGCAGGGCGCATGTTTAAAAAAGAGCAGTGGCCCTGATGGAAGAAGACTAGGCAGCCAGAAAGAACACATCTGGCCATTATCTGCAGGCCTGCCTGTCTCCCGCCCCCCTTTAACTGCCCTGCCCCAAGATAACCAGCAGCAGCTCTGGACACAACTGGCAGCCCATGGACTCCTCCTCTCCTCCGTGCTGGAATCCAAACCTGATAGCAAAGATACAGTTTTGTGCTTGGTTTTTTTCCCCATTGATTTGGGTGAGAGAGGAAAGGACAAAGGGGGAGGGGACATCAACTCATTGCTTCACTTAGTTGTGTACTCATTGATGGCTTCTTGTAAGTATCCTGACCGAGGGTCGAACCCTTGGCCTCTGTGCACCAGGACAATGCTTTATCCCCTGAGCAACCCAGCCAGGGTCCAGAGAGTTTAGTTTTAAGCCCACGCTAGCCAGGCTGTGCTCCACAGTCAAGTCCAGATGGGGGATTTCTCTTGTCCTCTCCATCTCAGACAGATCTGCTCAGCAGAGCTGGCCAGGCACAGAAGCCTATCTCTGTGAGCAGGGTTTCTCAGCTGACTCCAGCTTCCTCAGAGGGTCTCCAAGGCCGGACCTGAACCTTGGAACCTCTTTTGAGGTGGTCCATTAGGCTGGGTCAGGCCTGAGAGAGTGCCCTGATTCCCTCTTCACCACCCCCACCTCCTAACTCTGCCTTTCCAGACTTTCTTCCCTGACTCCCCCAACCCCCCACTCCTCGCTGGCATCTGCCTAGTCCTCTCAGAACCACCCAGGCCGGCTTCTAGGCCTCACTTTCCTCCCTGCCATCCAGGTCCACCTGGTGAGCTTCTGCAGAGAACCTTAGAGCTGGAAAAAACCCCAAGAGCCCCACCACCACCACATTGTACACACCAGGAAACCATGACCCACAAGGGCTAAGTGACAGGTCCAGGGCCACCATTTGGTAATAGTAGAGCGGGACTAGTTTCCAGGAATCCAAAAAATATTTGCTCCCCCAGCCTGCACACAGAAAGTCAAAGTAAAGTAATTGGGATGGCGGGTGGGAGTACAGGAGAACAAAATTCACTCATCAACAGCTGAGGAAACTGAGGCCCGAGGAGGCAAAGGGGACTGTCCAGGGCCCCAGTTTACATGGTTTGTTGGTATGAGCTCTTAGATACAGACTACATAGACCAGAGGTCTCTAATCCTACTGCTGACAGCTGATGTCCAGAAGGGGTGATTTTGTAACCTCAATTAGTCACCTATTAACAAGCAGCTCTGAAAATCCTGCCGCAGGCTGCCATAAATCCCTCCGCCCACGGGGGACTGTGTGCTTCTGTTCCTGGGAGAGCCGCTCCACGTGGGGATTCAGTTTCCCAGTGAGAAAAAGCGAAGAATCTAGAAAGGAATAGGGCCAGATTATACATATTATTATTATTTTAATGAAGAAAGATCTAAATTATCCGAGTGGCCTGACCTGTGGTGGCGCAGTGGATGGGGCGTCGACCTGGGAACACTGAGGTTGCCGGTTCAAAACCCTGCACTGGTCTGGTCAAGGCACATATGGGGGTTGATGTTTCCAGCTCCTCCCCCCTTTCTCTCTTTCTCTATCTCTCTCTCACACTCTGTGTCTCCTCTCTAAAATGAATAAATTAAAAAAAAAAGAAATTTAAATTATCTGAGTGGTCAAATCACCAGTTGCCTGGAAAGTTCCTCCTCACCCTTCGGTTGCCGGTACCTGGACATTAGACAGCCTGGCTTGGCGTCCCCGCTCAAGTTTCTTAGCCCCTTTAAGCCTCAGTTTTCTAATCTATCAAGTGGGAATATTACCTGCCGTTTTGCCTCTTGGTGAGGTTAAAATTAGAAAATGGTTGGAAAAGAATGTCATCCTTTGTAAAGTGTTCTACAAATGTAAGCAGTTTTTCCTTATTAACGTAATACCCTCTTGGCATTTGAGAAAGGCCCTGCGTGGGGTACCGGAAGGGGATTTGGGTGACTCAGCCAGGTTGCTCCCATCGGCCTGACTTAATAAAAGCCCTCTTCGGTCGTGGAAGCTTCTCTCTCATTGTACCTGGCTCCTCCTCTCAACAGCCCCTTCGGAGCTCTGTAATCTTATTTCAGACAATGGAGCCCACCCCTCAACCTCCCCAGTGCTCTCAAGAAAGAGTTTCCCTTGTCTTCTCCCAGTCCCAGCTTTCTCTGATGGGCCAGCTGACTGGACAGCCCTGGGGAAGCTGGCATGGCCTCTCCTTTTCCTATCTAAGTGTCAGAGAATCTGGGTGACCCCTGGGCTGGAAGGCAGAGCAGAGTCCCTGTTTGTAGGTTCCAGTTTCCTTGTGAGAAGGCTGGAGGTGGGTTTGGGCTAGCCTGGTGACAACTCCTTGGCACCTCCTATTTTCTGAACACCACACTAAATCAAAGGGAGGGGCAGGGAACTAGCATTTACTAATCCTCTATTATGTGCCAGGCACTTTGCCAATGTTCGTGCCACTTCCCATAACCCGCAGAGGGTATTATAATCTCCACTTAACAGATGAGGTGAAACAGGTTCCGAGTTGCAAAGAAACGTATCCATAATCACACAAGACAGAGGGGTTGGAACAGGGATATACATCCAGGGTTCTTGCCTCAGGGCTGGGGTGTGGGGCGGATCACATCCAGCACGGCCATTTCCTGAGTCTGTGTAGAGCAGGTTTACTGAAGCACATGAAGAAAAAGCGAGCATAAAGCTCCATGGACTTTTGCATTTTTATTGTGATATCACGATAAATGCTGTGAGTATAAAAAGTAAATATAGTTGCTGTTAGGTAGATATCTTTAATATTGTTGTTTTACCTGCTCAGTAAAAACAAAAAAACTCCTTCCTAAAACAGTTTTCTGTTTGCAGTGAGCAGCTGATGTGTAGAACAGTAGCAACTAATATTCATTGACTATTTACTATGCACAAAGCCTTACACAGGAATACTCTTATTTAATCCATGAACAGCCTATGCAATAGGTATGTTCCCTGTTTTACAGATGAGGAAACTGAGGTACAAAAGTGACTTCCCCCAGACCACTAAGATAGTTAGAAACTTTGAATCCAGATAATCTGATATTGGAGCCTATACCCTGAACCATTAAATCTAATATTACCAGCTCAGGGCCCTGGCCAGTTAGCTTAGTTGGTTAGAGCATTTTCCCCATATGCCAAGGTTGTGGGTTCGATCCCTAGTTAGGGCACATACAAGAATCAACCAATGAATGCGTAAATAAGTGGAACAACAAATTGATATTTCTGGTGCGTGTGTGTTTCTCTCTAAAATAAATTTTAAAATAAAACAATAAATGATATTACCAGCTCTGGAACTTCCTCGACCAAGGATAGAGTGTGAGCCAATAAAGGTACCTACTATGCGCAAGTGCCAGAGTCAAAAGCACTCAATAACCATTGGCTGGAATGGAAGAAAGAAAAGGATGAATAAGTAGGTGTCAAATGGATGACACACTGAGGTGGTCCTGGGGGTAACCACACACATGGAAGGCTTGAGTTGGTCATCCTCAAGGTGTTCTGGATCCCTCTAACTGCTGCCCTGTGAGGGCGAGATGGGAATGGTGGGCAGATGCAGACAGCTTCAGAGGACTCAGGCCCTGGATGAGCTGTGGCTCAGTTCTTGGATGGCCACCCATCCTGCTTCGGAGCTGCTGACCACCCAGGATATCACCAGTCTGGTGTCATTGCAAACCATCCAAGGCTGGGCTGAGAGACCAGACAGATGCCTATCACAGATTAGGCTTGAGGCCAAGAAGAACACCCACAAGGCCAAGAGGGAGCACCAAACCCACAAGCATTTGTTGAACACTGACACTGGAAGGCAACCAGGCACGGCTGACAAAACTTCCACTCCAGGAGTTACTGTCTAAGGCCGTCTCAGAGATGACTGTGGCTCCCGTATCCTGGAGTCCTCCCACCTGTAGAGGACAGTCTCCTGGAGTCCTCCCACCTCCCATTCCAACCAGTCCACCAACACTCCCATTCTTTCCTCCCTCCAGGTCCTCCTTCTTCCTTCTCTCTGCCCTCACGATCCGCCCCTGGCTTGCCTCTGCAGCCCCATCTCTCACTGCTGCTCCCGCTCCCTTCCGCCTCTGGGCCTCATGAAACACCGCTGTTTTCTTTCCACCTTGATTACCCACTCCATTTTGCCTCTTCAGTGCTTCCATCTGCCCCATTTCCTGGCCTGAGAAGCTCCTCCTTCATCCCCCTCTCGAATGTTTAGACAGCCCTGTTCACCTTTCAGAAAGTCTTCCCCAACCATCAAGAAGGTTAGGTCCCTGCCATATGCTTCTACAGCCTATCCTGCCTTGGCCTATGATTCATATAATCACTTAATTGCTTTTAATCTGCAGGAGGACGTGGACTGTGTCTGTTTTGTTCATTACTCTATCCGTGTTCCCTAGCATAGCACCTGGCATATGGCGGGGGCTCTTCAATAGTTTTCAGCTCCTCAGATACAGTCCAGTGCAGACTCAGTTTCTTCAGGGAGGCAGAGGAGTGCAGTGCAAAATTAGCTTAACTGGGCATATTACCCCAGGGTTCTGCTGTGGCCAGGCGAGAGGCAGGGGTGTCCGTTCACCGCTTTTGTTGGTGAAAGGCCTCACTCCAAGTGTGATAAGCCTTGTATTTCAGCTCATGCCATTGCCTAGGCTGCTTCTTTCTGGAAGTCTGGATTGGGGGGGCGGGGTGGGGGGAGTTACAGGGAGGAGAGGGAAGGAGGAGATATATGTAAGCCACCTAGGCCTTGGCCAGCTGAAAGCAAGCCTCATGTCCAGGAACCCCACACTGTCCTACACCCACATAGCTCCTCCCTCACCACCCGTAGGGACCAGCAGCAAGAACCCAAGTTTGTGTAAACAAGGCCACAGGGAAGCAATACCCTTATCTGTTATTGTTCTCTTTCTCCAGCTCAGCCACTTGGCTGGACCCTCAGCCAGGAGGTGGGAGTTGGCCAGACTCCTCCTCTTCTATTCTTTATCTTTTCTCCCTGGTGAGTTTCTCCTCCCCCAAAGCTCCCTGGGTTCCCTGCTCCCCACAGCTGGAGAAGGGAGGTGGTCCTATCTTCACAGCCCACGTCAAGGCCGAGTCTCTGATTGTCAGCTGTGGGGAGGCTCCCTCCTCCCTCTTTCCTTCCCTCCCATTTCCCTCAGGATGGTGTTGGAGATGTATTTATCTTATTGGAGGAAATGGGGAGAGGTGGTGGGCAGCAGACTGGAAGTTAGTTGAAGGGTGTGAAGTGCCCATGGGGTTCTAAGCTCTGATTTTGACCCTGGGACAAAAGGGATGCATTTTGGACCTCATGATGTTCAGATATCCAGTTGGAATCAGATGGACAGGAGTTCATTAGGTGGAAGGTCTCTTCCTGCTCTAAAATTCTATACAACAGCTAGAAGGCTGCGTGGGAAGGCTGTTGGCAGGGGTGAGTTTGCCTGTCTGCCTGTCTCCTCTTTGGACTCCTAATTACATAAGCCTGGTACTGACCCAAAGAGAGGGGGTGGCTGGCTAATTCTCTCCAGACTGTCATATTACACCAGAGGCATTCCAGCCTGAAAAAAAGTCTGTGAGTCTGAGGCATCAAGTTCCATGAAATGAAAATATCTGAGCCGCATCCCTAAGAAAATAGATTCTGTACTTCTCAGAGCAACTGAGCTGTGAGGGGAGAGGTGAGTTCCTTCACTCAGCCACAGCCTCTTGTCTTCCCCCACAATAGTCTAAGAGACTGAACTCATGACCCAACAGCAAGACAGATGAGATGCCTACAGAAGGGAGCACCTCGGATTTACAATAGACCTTAAACCTGGCCAGGGCAGGGATGTTTGGGGATAAACATGCTGCATGGACAAAAATAAACCAAAGCCTTAAATACTCAAAGCATAGCCTGACCAAGCAGTGGCACAGTGGATAGAGCGTCGGACTGGGATGCGGAAGGGCCCAGGTTCGAGTCCCCAAGGTCGCCAGTTTGAGCGCGGGTTCATCTGGCTTGAGCAAAAAGACCCAAGGTCGCTGGCTCCAGCAAGGGGTGGCTCAGTCTGCTGAAGGCCTGCAGTCAAGGCACATGTGAGAAAGCAATCAATGAACAACTATGGTGTCGCAATGGCAACCAAAAACTAATGATTGATGCTTCTCATCTCTCTCCGTTCCTGTCTGTCTGTCCATATCTATCCCTCTCTCTGACTCTCTCTCTGTTCCTGTAAAAAAAATAAATAAAGGACCTTGGACTTCATCCTGTAGGACCGGGTCACAAAAAAAAAAAATACTCAAAGCATATGACAGGAGGTCTCGAAACTACAATACTGTGGCACTTCATTTTATGGAAATGACAGTGATACATATATGACCCTACAATGGTCCTAAAAGGGAGACTGGAGAAAGCAAGAGTTTGAGAAGCCAGCCTGTGGCTAGACTAGGCTAGACTAGGGATAGGCAAACTACAATCCACAAGCCAATTCTGGCCCACTGCCTGTTTTTGCAAATAAAGCTTTATTGGAACATAGCCACACTCGGAACATTTACACATTGTCTGTGGCTGCTTTCACATTACAACCAATTTGAGTAGTTACAACAAATATTATATAATATGGCCTACAAACCCTAAAATATTTAATATTTGCCCTTTACAGAAAGAGTTTCCTGACTCCTAAGGTAGACCAAAACAGTCTAAAAACACAACATCCCAAAGCAAAAGATGAAGTCCCTACTCTTCTGGTTCCATCAGAGAGCTATAGGTTCTGTGAGTGTGACTGTCTGCACATCCAAAGATATCAGAGTGTGGGACATAGACACGCTTTGGCTGAGGCAAGAAGGATCAAACTGCATCTTAAACCCATTTATTATTCATTCAGCAACCAATCTGTGTTGAAGGGCCTGTTCTTGGCCCTTAAATACACTAGCAAACAAATAGACCAAGAATTGTCCCTCATAGAACTTATTATACTCTAGTGACTAGTTTTTAACTCCACCCCAAGACAGTTGTCCTCATCTGACGAGGCGGTGGCACAGTGGATAGAGCGTTGGCCTGGGATGCTGAGGACCCAGGTTTGAAACCCTGAGGTCACTGGCTTGAGTGAGGGTTTGCCAGCTTGAGCATGGGACATAGACATGACCCCATGGTCACTGGCTTAAGCCCAACGTTGCTGGCTTGAGCAAGAAGTCAGTGGCTCAGCTGGAGCCTCCCAGTCAAGACACATATGAAAAGCAATCAATGAACAACTAAGGTGACACAAATATGAGTTGATGCTTCTCATCTCTCTTCCTTCCCATCTGTCTATCCCTCCCTCTCTCACACACACAAAAAAAAGAAAAGAAAAAGAAAAAGACAGTTGTCCTCACCTGGACTCTGAGGTCTCTCCATCTCACAAGACTCCAGTGAGGCTGGACCCCAGTATGGCTTAAAGCAGAACTAACTTTAGGGTGGTACACTTCATTATTATTCGTTAGAGGAGAATTTTACTTCCCTTTCCCAGGGGTGATTAGGCTTGCCATATGACTTGCTTTGGCCAATGAATCTGAACAGAAGTGACAGGTGTCCCTTCAGACAGTTTTAAGGATCCGTGAGGGATTCATCATGTTAGTCTCTTTTCCTTCAGCTATGAAACCATCCGTATCCCGGATCAAAAGTCCTAATGTCTCTCCATCAGCCCAGGAAAGAAAACCACCGAACAGACCTATAGCCAACACACAACAGACATGGTGCAAATGACAAATAACTTGTTATCATAAGCAACCAAGATTTTATGGTAGCTACTACAGCATAACCACACACATGCTGACTTGTTTGTGCACTACATGTATCCCAGTAGAGGTGACCATATGTTTTGTTTTGTTTCTTTATTTCCCCACTGACTTTCTTTGGGAAAATGACCAACTGATTCCAGTAGATGACATGAAATTGCCCATACACTGCATGGACCCTTCACCACACTTCCTGTACAATATAGGCTTTCCCAGAAGACTTTTTTTTTTATTGATTTTTAGAGAGAGACAGACAAACAGAGAGAAACATTGGCTTGTTGGACTTGTTGTTCCACTTATTCATGCCATTATTGGTTATCTCTTCATGTGCCCTGACCGGGGATCGAACTTGCACACTCGGCATGTTGGGACACTGCTTCAACCAGCTTAGCTACCAGGCCAGGGCCCCAGAAGACTTCTCATTCTGCTTGATTGTGACACTCATAGTTCCCCATACCTTCATTTTGTGACTCTTAAAGGACAATGTCTGGTACATATGGGTTGCCATATCAGATTTTTTCATAGGTGAAACATCTAACTCACATATCCTAGTCAAAAAAATTCTAGGCAAGTACACGGGTTATATGAAATATACCCATGTCCCCATGTGTCTGTCTTGTCAGTTCAAAGTCATATACATCAAATGTATCTGTGCCTTATATGTAGCCAGATGTCACCTGAACATCGGTGCCCAGTTGGCTTTTCTCTCCTCATCTTACACTCTAAGTCTAGAGTGCTTCACATCGGCTCACTTCATCCCATCTCATTGTCCTCTGTGGCCAGCCTTCTTGCTCTTTAGTGCATGCCCCAGTTTTCTTGTCAAAAACATTTGTCTTTCGGGTTTCTGCATTCTGACTCTTGTTATTGCTGCAGTCGCTCCGGGGCAAGCTGCAGGCATTGGCTGGAGTTTCCAAAGCTAGAATCCTCAGGTTGGAAAGATTAGTGTGCTTATGGGGAAATATTAGAGTATTTATTCAGTCCAGGAGGGAGGCTGCCATTTGGCAGGAAGGAGACTAAAACCTGCGTCAGTGTGGGAGACAGGTACTAACCTTTGTCTCACATGGCTGGCGGAACTGCAGAGCTGTTGACAGAGCAAGAAAGAAAGTCATGAGTGCATCTAGTCAGTAGGATGAGTGAGGAAAGGAGCAGGAGTTCAACAAGGTCCCAGGAGTTCTGTTCTCTCTCCTATCCCAGAGCTTCTCTCCTCTGGGAGACATAGGCCGATGAGTTCTACCTTTTTTGCCTTCCTGGGAACCCAGGTGGGCCAGGTGTTGGGGACATGTCTCTGGGAAGGGGAAGAGGGCAAGATTAAGTAAGGGACAGTAAGAGAGGCTACTAGGAGAAGCACGCTTCCAGAACCTACTCCTTCCTGTCACTCTGGTACAAAGCTGCATACGACAGCAGAATCCAGTACAAGGTCTCAGTCCCAGAACAGGGAGGAAAGGGATGGGAGAGTCATGGTGAGAGCCTTCCTGGGAGTATATGGGGTGGAGGCAACTGAAATTCCTCAATCCTTACCCAGTTCATGAGCTAATAGATGTGAAAGCCCTTTGTAAACTATGAAACACCACACAAATGTTATGGATTGCCCTGGTTGATTATTTTCACTCTCTGTCAAGCCCAGAACTCAATTTCTCCTGTAGGACCCAGCCTGGCCATATCCCCAGGCTTGTAGGAAACCCCATGGTCTGTGGCATTTTGAATGTCTTGTCTCCTTAAATCCCTCCTGGCCAGGGTGTTCATCCTTTGGTTTTACCCATCCAAGTCCCCATCTTTCCTAAAGCCACATCTCATTCAAGCTTCCCCTGAACTCCTCCCATCCAGCGGAAGGTCAGCAGAGGCTTCCTGGTCTGGTCCCCACTCTGACACAAGGAGACTCCAGGGATGGTTCTTCCTTGTTCCAACACCTCTCCTTTCTACCCCAGCCTTTTCCCCCCAGGGCTCTGCGTTCTCTGGCTCTGAGCCCCACTGCCCTTCCCTGTCGTGGAGCCACCTTCCTTAAGTAGCATTCCAAACTCCAGGCCTTTAACAGCTTCTTCCAAATGTACTAGTCCTGGGACTTATCCTCTCTTCTCTGTTCTTAGTGGTAGCCCCTTAACTGTGACAAGTGCTCAGGGAATGCTTAACAAATATCCAGGATTGTCATAAGTGATGTGCGGCTATCAGTGGGACATGGTCCTCGTGCCTTCAAGGGAGTTAAAGCAACTCATACATAGAGAAAGATAGTTATTCAAGAATGACAAGGACTTGAGTGGTGCTCAATGTTCTGTGTGTGCATGGAGTTCAGTGGAGTTCTATGGAGCTTGGAAGTGGAGGATGAATGAGCAGGGAGGACAGGGTAGGCCTTGCTGCCCTAACACATTCCAGAGAGATGAAACTCTATCCTGTTTAGGAAAGGCCTCCGGGGCCGGAGGTTTCACAGCAACTCAACAAACCGCGGGCAGATTTCCCTCTGGCCCCTCTTAGACATGCTAGACACTGTGGCCTAAGTTCCCTGCTTGTCCCCAGGAGGTGAAGAACAGCTAGTCACCGCCTCAGTGGCCAAAAAGATGGGCAGTCAAGGAGCACTGATGTTGCTGAGAACTAAGAAAACCAGCCCAGATGGGCCTTTCGGAAAAGGGCTGAGCCAACAACCCTGCTTAGTCATCATCTGATATCGGCCTCTGGGTTGCAAGCATGACAGACACTTAGTGAACTACCATCCCAGAGAGGGAGTGGGAGGTATTGGGGTTCTGTGGAGAACCTGAGTGTTCTGGGTTAGGAACAAAAATATGGTCAAGTTGTGGGAGGAGGTGGCCCGGTGACCCCAGAGTCAGGGAGTTTAAGCATTCAAACTGAAGAGGCTGTGAAATGAGTATGGCTCAGTCGTGACCACTGGGCATGGACCCACTCAGTGTGACTGATGGCCCTGCTGATGTAGGCAAAGAAGCAGGCAGGTGCCATTGGGATGGAGCAGCACCTACCTGGCCCTGGGGGCTGCTTTTTGCCCCAGCCCCAGCTTCCTGAGAGAAACAGAGAAAGCCAGGTGGAAAAGAATGTCCCCTTCCTGTCCTTTGCCCAGCCCCTCACTCCAGCCTGCCACAGCCACCACAACCACCAACATTTATTGAGCAGTTACCACTCCCCATTATGCAGGGATCTTGTTTGACCCTTCCCCAAAACACAGCAATGCTGTAAAATGGGTCAGGTGTGTAACCCCCACCACAGACATGAGCAAACCTCAGGAGATCGGCTGATTTTCCCAGAGTCACATCGCAGATGTGTCCCAGAGCGCTCATGTGGATCCCTTGACTACCAGGTGACCTCACTTAATCCCTGGAACCTTCTCATGAGGCCATTCACTTTTATTATGAGGATCTTAAGGATCACAGAGGTCCAAGGCCTTCCCCCAAGTTATTCAAGAAGCCAGGGAGCAAAGTCAGGATTAAATCCCAGGCTTTCCAACTTCCGAGCCCAAACTAGTCTGTTGGGCAGATAAAATATAATATGCTCACTTTGTTAAAGATGGCGCTGCCCACATGGAAGCCCTTCACCCAGGTGATATAATTTGCCCTTATGCTTGGTATGGCTGTAGGGGAAAAGCTGTAATGTAAGCAGGCCGGGTCGTTATAGCTTAAGGCTTTGTTTTAAGAGTAAGCTTTTTCCCCTGACCAGGCGGTGGCGCAGTGGATAGAGCGTTGGACTGGGATGCGGAAGACCCAGGTTCGAGACCCCAAGCTCGCCAGCTTGAGCACGAGCCCATCTCGTCAGCTTGGACCCAAGGTCTCTGGCTCCAGCAAGGGATTGCTCAGTCTGCTGAAGGCCCGTGGTCAAGGCACATGTGAGAAAGCAATCAATGAACAACTACGGTGTCGCAATGGCAACGAAAAACTAATTATTGATGCTTCTTACCTCTCTCCGTTCCTGTCTGTCTGTCCCTATCTATCCCTCTCTCTGACTCTCTCTCTGTCCCTGTAAAAAAAAAAAAAAAAAAAAAAGCTTTTCCCCACTCCCTTGACTGATTGCATGATGTGGGGTGGTGCCCTCTCCTGAGGAAGCCCATTGTGCCTCAGATGAGTGACTTTGTATCAGAGACTTTCTTGTTTGTAGATTGGATTAAGGGTTTTGATTTCTACACTATAAAGTGGGACAGACCAGTAGCTTGCTCTCGCTCTTGGTTCCTGAGGTATTAGAGAGAAGATTAAAGCCACATGGAGGCCAGGAGAAGCATCCAAGATGGCAGAGTGCTGAGGGAGAAGCCAGTTTGTGTAGAGAGAAGGAGATGGGAAACAGAGGTGAATAAGTCTGGCGAGCTAGAAACCTTTGATTTTAGGAAACTCGGATAAGTCAGTAGCTTTGTGAGCACTGAATGTGTGGGTTTTGGAGCCCAGTGTGTGTTTTTGCTTGCCCGCCGGGTGCAAGCTAGAATTAAAGCTGATGGCTCACCAGTTCTTGGCTCCGTTGTTTCATTACCGACTGTTCGAATCTAATGTGAACCCGCATGGGCCAGGCTGCTGTGATGGTGGCCCTGGCTACTGGCTTTACATAGTCCCTACTGCCTCCCTTCCCATCACCCCCGTAAGAAGCAGAGAGGTGGGTCAGCCTGTGTCTTCCAAAAAGACTCACCTTCTCAGAGAATCAAGTGATCTGTAACCTGAAAACACACATGGGGGAAACATTCCCATATGAGGAGAGGTTCTGCAGGGCCATGAAACAATGGTCCTGTGGGCACAGGTGTGAGCACAGCAGGCACAGAGATAGGGCTGTGCTGGGGAACAGCTTCCAACACTACTGTATAAACTTGGCATTCCGTCTGCTCTTCTACACCCTTGATTTTAAAAATAGTTCCCTGTTTTAATGTCATGTGGGCATGGAACATTGTTGGTTGTGATATCATCACACTGTCCCTTTTTATTGCTTATGAGTTTAGTGTTGCTTGGTAGGGAGAAAAGGGGATTCTTGGTAAAGCCAAAAGTCACAGAAGACGAGGTGCTGTAAGAATAACTCACTTCACACAAGCCAAGGCAGGCAAGCAACAGGGTCACACCTCACACCTCTGAGAAAGGAAGATGCCTCCCCCACCCACCCCACCCCACCCCCCCGCCTGCTTACAGAGGACCTGGCCCTGGAGAGTTGGGGAAGGGTTCCATTTTCTGATCTGCCAGCCTCTACGACCTTCAAACTCTTCCTGAATCTGTTTATCCTAAAGCCAGAAAGGTCAACCTGACTCAACAGAGATTGAGTCTGGTAAGAGAGAAGCCTGGGGCAAGATGGGATAGGTATGTGACAAAGGTTCTGTTCTTATCCCTCTACCCTGCAAGGAATTTAAGTGCTTGCTCTGTTTACTGGCCTCTCCACTCCCTCTACCTGCACGTCCTCAGCATGCCCTGTGGGCATGAATGGGGACTCTCCAGCAAGCTGGGGCTCCAGCTTGGCTCTGGGTCCTATAGAGACAGGTCTGGTGGTGTTTCAACCCTGGGCCCAGGCAGTGGAGACAGATGTAGTCTGGTTGCAGGGGCTGGAGGAAGACCAGCTGGGGCAGCAGAAGGCAAACTGGGGGCAGGCCCCTCTGTTCTCCAGCTCAGGCCTTTCCTGAAGTCCCCCCTACGTGCAGGTCTCTCCTGCAAGTCTGAACAGTGTCCTCCCTGTTGCTCCATCAAATGCCACATTCTTCACTATGATTTCTTGTACTTTGCCCTCTAAAGCTTTTATTGCTTGTATTGTCATTTAACTTGTCACATCTGTTAGTGCTATCTGAGAGAAAAGGGCTGAATTGTATTCATAGCTACATTCCCCGTAACACCCACAGGCACACAGTAGGTCTCAGCAATTACTTGTTCAGAAGTGCCTGGACCAGGAAAGTTAGGAGCTCTGGCCTGATCCCTGCTCTTTCCACACACTGTGTCCACATCACCTTCTCTTTTGGTTTGTCCTTCTGCCTCTGCACAAGAGAGACAGTCCTGGATTCCAGTCCACCTCTGTTGGGATCTTCCTTGCCTGACTAGCACAGTGCCTGGCATATAACTGCTATGAGCATTCATTCACTGAACACATGTTGTTCCATTTCTCCCACCATTTATGTCTTATATCCTTTATAAATGTTTCTTTGATTTTTAAACCATTACTCTGTAAGAGTCCATCAAATGGATATTCTCCCATTTTACAGATGGAAAAACTGAGGCTCAGAGAAGTTAACTGAGGACACCCTGCTTGTAAGAGGCAAAGCCATGATTCAAACTCAGTCTCATCTGGTGTCCAAAGCCAAGCTCCCTCTTACAGGCTCACTGCCTCCCAGCCTGTAAATAACAGCCATTCTCATCAAACCCTTCAGGACCTGCAGGCTACAAAAGCTCAGCTCCCCAGTGGGGAGGCTGTTTCTTCTGGGACCTGGGAAGAGGTCTCAGGGAGATCAAGCCTGGAGCTTTCCATCATCCCTGTTGGGAGCATGGGAAGCTGGTGTTTTTCTTCCTCGCAGCCTCTGTGGCTGATTCTACAGTGTATCCGCCCTGGAGAATGACCGGAAGAAGTGGCTTCCGGCTGGCGCTGGGAGGAGGCGGCTTCTTCCCGCCCTACAGAGAAGGGCAAAGCAGCAGCTGCCTCTGCCTTGCCTTTGGACAGGGGACATGGGAGAGTTTGGGGGCAGGGTCTAGATTCTGCCCCTGCCTATTCAGCGCCTGGCCAGCTTTGGAACTCACCAACTGAAAAGTTTAAATGGCTTCATACTTTCTCACACTTGACCTGGGAGCTCCCAGGAAAACAAACTGGGCCCAAGACATTTCCTGGATGGGGGTTGTGGAAATGGATCAATAACAGTTACTGAGCATCTCCAAGGTACAGGGACTGCCTGAGATGGACCTGGCTTTGCCACCTAGCCGCTGTGTGACCTTAGGCAAGGTACTTAATTGTGCTGAGGCTATTTCTCCATCTGAAAATGGGAGAAAAAACAATACTTATCTCATTGGGTCGCTGGAACATTAATAAGAAAATATAAGCAAGTGGCTTAGAACAATGTTTGGCACATAATGAGTGTTCGGCAAATATTCAAAAGCTCTATGTGTTCAAAAGCTCTATGTGTTCAAAAGCATGTGAGAGCTACAACTGGCTCTCCCATCAGGGTCAGTTTTCTTATCCTTAAATGGCTCCCAATTTACTGAGGAGAAAACGGACACGGACAGTAGGAGTGTAGCCAGGACTTGAGTCTTGAGAGCCTGGTAAAATCTGCCTCTCTTCACAGGGCTCCCTACTCCTTTGTCAACCTCACAGCGTAGTCACATGGCCGGCAAGTGGCAAAGCCAGGATTCCGTCCTGATCCTGAAGAGTCGGAATTAGGAAGTGATAAGTTGGAGGTAGTTATTACACTTGCTTTTAATATAATTTATTTAATTAATTATGAGTTTGTATAATTTACTATTTAATAAGTGGCTGTGTGTAACAACTGACTCACAAAATTCCTGGAAATTTAGCAATCAGCTCTCATGAATCAATAATACGCCTGGCCAATTCTCATGTTTGGTGTAAAACATAAAGGAGATAACGTCAGCTTCAACCATCAATGTGCTGGAACTAGCTTTGGGACCTTGGGCAAGTTTCTTACCTGCCATGCACTTCAGATATTCCCAACGTAAATGAAACGAGGCTGCTGTGAGGATTTCAGGAGAAAATGTATTTAAAGAATCTAGCCGAGTCAGAACCAAGGTGAGGCAAGCAAAAAGCCTACGGTACAAAAATCCACCCAGGTACTCTCTGAGGGTTGTGCCCTGCAAGGTTAGCACTGGGAAGCCTCCTTAAATTCTGTGTGTTCGGTAGGTGCCTTACATGCCTCTCCGTAGTTCCAGTCTGACTCCTGGCACATAGTAGGCAATTGCTGTTATTACCACAAGATCTTCAAGGAGGGTATAACCTAACAGAGTATAGGCAAGAAAAGTTATCTAACAATACACAAGAAACACAATGGTTTGGTACATTGTCCTGGGGCAGAAGGTAGAGATATCCTGTGAGCCTTTCAGATAATTAGGGTTGTAGTTCAGCAAAACCCCTCACAGCCTGCCCAGGAGACTGAGCCATCTCTAGAAGATCCAGGGCTGTCTAGAAACAGTTGCAAGCAAGAATTTCTTTGTATTAAATTGAAAGATTAAAAAACACCAATCTTCAAGGTATACTTTTTTTCTACATAGTATAATTCTCCCACAAAAACTTTTCCAATAAAGTGGATGCTAGGGGGAAATCGGCCTGTTGACCTGCAGGTTCTCAAGTTCCCTCACCCCTGACTGTGCACCAGTCACCCAACGATGGTGGGGGTGGGGGAGAGGCTGCTGAGACATTGGCCATGTCCTGTTGGGAGAACACGGGTGCTATGT
This sequence comes from Rhynchonycteris naso, assembly GCA_037038555.1. NCBI lineage: Eukaryota > Metazoa > Chordata > Mammalia > Chiroptera > Emballonuridae > Rhynchonycteris > Rhynchonycteris naso. The sequence goes on along the minus strand of CM072999.1, from coordinate 31,236,796 downwards.
GGACTGGAGGTGGTGAGAAGCTTTCACTTGTTGAAGAGTGTAGGGAAGGGGAATTGGGGTTTGTATTAGGATTCCGACTAACAGAGAAACAGAGCCAATAGGATATAGAAAGATATAGAGAAATTTATGACAGATTGGCTCACACGATTAAGGAGGCTGAGAAGTCCCACAATCTGTCATTACAAACATGAGGTCCAAGAAAGCCAGTGGTGTAGTTCAGTCCAAACCTGAAGGCCTGAGAAGCAGGGAAACCAATAGTGTAAATCCTGGTTCCAGTCCCAATCCAGGTATGAAGGTCCAAAATTGGGGGGTGGCAGGCGGGAGAGAAACACAAAGGGTAAATTCCCCCCTGAGGCTAAAGACCTGAGAACCAGGAGTACCAAGGTCCGGAGGGCTGGGGAAGATGAATATTTCAGCTCAAACAAAGAGCAAACACGCCCTTCATGAACCTCTTTGTTCTATTCAGGCCCTCAAAGAATTTGGAAGGTGCTCACCTGCCTTGGGGAGGGTAATCTTCTTAGTCTGCTGATTCAAATGCTAATCTCTTCTAGAATCACCCTCATAAACACACCCAGTAATAACTGTTTCTATAAGTGTTTTACTATCTGGGCATCCTTTAGCCCAGTCAAGTTGACAGAGAAAATTAACCATCCCAGGGCTGTCCCTGTTAAAAAAAAAAAAAAGAAAGAAAAGGTTATACACTTTAGAAAATTTCCCAGCCCCCCCCCTTTTTTTACAGGGACAGAGAGAGTCAGAGTGTAAAAAAAAAAAAAAAAAAAAAGGTTATATACTTTAGAAAATTTCCCAGCCCCCACCTTTTTTTTTTTTTATAGGAACAGAGAGAGAGTCAGAGAGAGGAATAGATAGGGACAGACAGACAGGAATGGAGAGAGGTGAGAAGAATCAATCATTAGTTTCTCATTGCCGTTGCAACACCATAGTTGTTCATTGATTGCTTTCTCACATGTGCCTTGACCGCGGGCCTTCAGCAGACTGAGCAACCCCTTGCTGGAGCCAGCGACCTTGGGTCCAAGCTGACGAGCTTTTGCTCAAGCCAGATGGGCCCTGCGCTCAAGCTGGCGAGCTCGGGGTCTTGAATCTGGGTCTTCCGCATCCCAGTCCGACGCTCTATCCACTGCGCCACCGCCTGGTCAGGCTAAAGTGTATAACCTTTTGTAGGAAGACAACTCTCAGATCTCTAAATGATTTCAATGGAATGTTTGAGCAAATTCAAGATTAATAGTGAGGTATTCTTCTGATAAGAGAATTGGATTTGGGATTAAAAGACTTGGTTCTAGCCCTTACTACCTCAGTAATCTTGGGCAAGTCATTTGACATCTAGGAGCCTCAGTTTCTCCATCTATAAAACAGGCACTGTGGTGGGGGACAAATGAAATGAAAGGCCTTCAAGGTGAAGAGTTCTATGCAAATGTTCACAATGGCGATGGGTTGGTTGACCATTTGATGATCCCCAGTCAATGACACCAAGCACCAGGAAGAAGATCCCTTTGGCTTCTAAAATGCACACTGAGCACTACATGTGAGGGCCACTCACTCACACATATCAGTCCTGACCCATGAACATGTGAAATCTGCATGCTTAGTTCATACCCAGGTGGTCCCATGTAGAGATTCTCCAAAAATGTTTCTGCTGTCAGGGTTGGAAAGAGGGATTTTCACTACAATTGCTACATCCTTGATGTCTGAATATTGAAGGAGTTGTGCACCTTTCAGCAAGCCCACACCTCCAGGGAACGAGGATGGGCCAGAGACTTGCAGCCTTTCTTCAGGCAGAAGTCTAGCTCCTGAGTCTGGGAAGGTCTCCTTCCTCTGAAGGCAGGTTGACCTGGTGTCTCTCTCTTGTCCCTGACCAGTCAGGCTCTGTAGACCCAGACTTTGGGAGAACACCTGAATTTGCTCTCTTCTAAACTTGACACAGTGTGGAAGGAACACAATGGAGTTCTACATGGCAGTGCAGGTAACTCAGGAAGAACAATGCAGTGAAGGCAAAAAGGCCAAGGACCTGCTGTAGGCTGTTCATGAGCTGTGCAATGGGGAGAGGTGGGTTACCCAAAGGTGGAGGTGTGATCCCCAGGTAGCCCAAGAAATAGACTATGGCTGGGTACCTGTCCCCTCTTACCCCCACCCCATGTCTGAGAAGAACTATCACTATGCCAACAGCAGGGTCATGTTGTACATTGATGTGAAGCAATTTGAATTGGTTTTTTATAAGTATATCTCTTCTGTGTTTTATGTAGGGTGAATTAATACCTCTTGGTGATGCCACTTAGATTTGAAGTAGCTGCCAAATTTCTTTAAGCTCAAAAGTAAACTTTCTTTGACGGTCAATAAACCAAGGGAAGCAATAACATTCTATGTGACCCACTCACCTATTTTTGTAGAAAAATACCTCTGTTAAGAAAAAAAATGCTTATTAGCTAAACCAGTACAGGGCTTTAAAAAAATAAACCATTAGCCTGACCAGGCGGTGGCGCAGTGGACAGAGCGTCGGAATGGGATGCGGAAGACCCAAGTTCAAGACCCCGAGCTCTCCAGCTTGAGCGTGGGCCCATCTGGCTTGAGCAAAAGCTTGTCAGCTTGGACCCAAGATCACTGGCTCCAGCAAGGGGTTGCTGAAGGTCCGCGGTCAAGGCACATGTGAGAAAGCAATCAATGAACAACTAAGGTGTTGCGAGGGCAATGAAAAACTAATGATTGATGCTTCTCACCTCTCTCCATTCCTGTCTGTCTGTCCCTATCTATCCCTCTATCTGACTCTCTCTGTCCTCTGTCCCTGTACAAAAAATAAATTAAAAAAAACACTAAATACAAATTACGTCTTCTTGACTCAACGTGGCCATTTTTTATAGTGAGAATGTTTTAATCACTCTGTGCATTTCATAATGATTTCAAGTGTGGGAATTTATTATATAATCAAAAGGACTTGTGATGACTAATTATTGGCATTGTATTCAATCAGGAATTAATAATTCAGGCCTAACTGCAAATGCTAAGCTTCACATGCAGAGTGGTAGGGTGCCTGCTGGTTGGCAGTGCTAAGCTGGGTAGCAGGTCTCTCTTCTCTGACCCTCAGTCCTAATGTGAGCCAGCAGGTTGGGGTCATATGGCTTTGGGTCTACAAGGTTCTAAGGCCACCTGGGGGTGGAAAGGGCCAGGTGACCAACTCTTCTGGAGGGGCAAGTTCCTGGGGTTCATCAGGTAGCCCAAGCGCAAACCACACTCGGCTCAAGTCCAGCTGGTGGGAGCGTGCTTCCGTTCCTCTTCCTCATCTGCCGCTTATGGCGATGACGCTGGCCGCGCGGCAGGGCAGCGGTATCACTAATGACAGTGGTCTGCAACTGCCTCTCCCTGGTGGTGCTGGAGACCATGTCGCTCCAGCCACACATGGCAGAGGAGTGGCAGGGCAGGCCAGACTGCCGGCACCAGGGCGCCGCGAGGTGGCATGTTCTGGACTCGCTCTGCCGGAGGGCAGCTGGTGGCGTCAGAGGACGCGCACACGTAGAGGCGGAGGTGGAGATGGTGCTGGTTGGCTGCTGCCCTATCACGTGCCGTGCTCATATTTAAGGGCTTGGGCAGGGTCACAGGACCAGACGGGAGCGCAGGCTGATGCTTGGTAGGATTGTAGTGGTTTCTGTTAGCGTGCGTGTTCCTCCAGTAGGCCAACTGCGGGGTGGGGAGCGTCGCATGCTTCACCGATGTATTAGGTGGCCACTCCAGGCAGCGGCTGCCACGCTGGGGGAAGCAGGCCTGCTACACAAGCACACCTGGTTGGATCTGCAGAGGCTGGGCTCCTGCGTCTTGAGTGGCGACAGGACTAGCCTTTTCCATCTGCACGGAATAGCCAGTGTGCGTAGAGGGAGAGGCCTGCAACCCTTGGAAGCTGGGCGGACATATGGCGAGAGCTTGCTGAAGGGGCTCCCGCCCGGCACAGATCTGGGTGTTCCCATCTGCCGGGCGTTCTCTGCTGGGCCATGGCGGCATGGATGCCGCTGAGGGCTGCTTGTGGACAACGTTCAGCTGGTTCTTGAAGGTCATGATCAGGTTAGTGGACGTGCTGAGGGCCGTGTGCATGTGGGTTTTGCTCTGGTTCGCAGTGTCGTACCTATTCACCGGATGACTGCAAATCTCCATGTTCTGGGAATGTGATTTGACGTGTGTGCTATGGGGAAAGTTGAGTAAGTGTATCATGGTGACAAAAGGGTTGTTCAAGGTTTTGATCGGAATGATTCTGTTATCGGCTTCTATGGTCAACAGCAAATTTTTTTTTTTTTTTTTGCGCCGGAGCACAAAGAGAGACAGGAAAGGAGAAAGATGAGAAGCAACACCTCATAGTTGCATCACTTCAGTTCTCATTTGTGCCTTATGGGGGAGGGGAGGGGAGGGCGGCTCAAGCCGAGCCAGTGACCCCTTGCTCAAGCTAGCAACCTTGGGCTTCAAGCCAGCAACCTTGAGCGTCAAGCCAGCAACCTTTGGGCCCAAGCCAGCAATCATGGGACCACGCTCAAGCCAGTGACCCCCGTACTCAAGCTGGTGAGCCCACGCTCACTCAAGTCGGTGACCTCAGGGTTTAAAACCTGAGTCCTCATCATCCCAGGTCTACGCTCTATTTTCTGTGCCACCACGGGTCAGGTTCAGCATCTTCTTTAACAAGTCGATGAACCCCCTCCCATCTGCCTTTTCCACCAACATGTCATGCCCTTCCAAATCTGTGGTCCTGTTCACCTGGGCCAGCTAACCCTATCTGCTCTTCAGAGAAAAACAATGATCCTTTTACTCTGGTATTAGTAACTGTGCTTCAAGTCTCCCCCACAGCCACCTCTTGGCTTCCCCCAAGGCAGTGGTTCTTAACCTGGGTTTTTTTTTTTACAGGGACAGAGAGAGGGATAGATAGGGACAGACAGACAGGAACAGAGAGAGAGGTGAGAAGCATCAATCATTAGTTTTCGTTGCCGTTGCGACACTACAGTTGTTTATTGATTGCTTTCTCACATGTGCCTTGACCACGGGCCTTCAGCAGACCGAGCAACCCCTTGCTGGAGCCAGCGACCTTGGGTTCAAGCAGGCCAGCTCAGGGTCTCGAACCTGGGTCTTCCACATCCCATTCCGACACTCTATCCACTGGGCCATCGCCTGCTCAGGCTTAACCTGGGTTCTATCGAACCCGTTGGTCTCAGGGGTTTGGAGAAGCCTCTGCGGCGGAGGCCAGAATAAAGTAATACCGTAATTTGTTGTGAGTTCATGCACTTTGTTGGTTTTGTTCTTTGAGCAAGGTGATGTTCATGCACGGCTCATTTTGTGCACCAGTAAAAAAACATATACCTATGTCTTGAATTTGGAAAAAAATATCATATTTTATTTATCACTAAAGAAGGGTTCGGTGAATTCGCGTATGAAACTGGTGGGTTTGGTACCTCAAAAAGGTTAAGAACCACTGCCCCAAGGTGTCCCAGATGCTTCTGTGTGCTCAGGGGCTCCAAACTGGAAGCACTCGATATCCCTGTGTCTCCATGTCAGTCCCTCTCCCTCAGACAGTTACCCTTTGGTTTTCCAACCAGCTTCTTAAAGGGGCAAACCTGTTATCTTCTGAAATTCTATTTTAAAAAATGAACAAACTATCACATACTTTCAAAAACAGTTACCCAAAAAGAATAATAAACAGTTACCTGGTTTTCTTTATAATTTTCAGTGAAACCAGCATCAGGCCAAATACTGAAAGAGGCTCAGTTTCTCCTCTCTGCCCACCTCTCCCCTTCTTTTTGAATGGTTCCCCCTCTACTCCCACCATCAGGTTAGGGGTCTTAGTTTCAATTGACAGTCTGTCTGATCAAAGTATAATAGAAATTCACTTAAAAGAGTATTTCTGACTAGTGGTGGCTTAGTGGATAAAGTGTTGACTCAGAACGCTGAGGTTGCTGGCTTGAGTGTGGGGTCACCAGCTTGAGTCTGAGGTTGCCTTCTTGAGGAAGGGGTTGCTGGCTCAGCGTGAGACTGGGATTACCAGTTCAATCTCTGGTCAAGGCATTTATGAGAAGCAATTAATGTACAACTAATTGAAGCAATGAGTTGATACTTTTCTGTCTCCCTACCTCCCTTCCACTCTCTCTCAAGAGAGAGCCTGACCTGTGGTGGCACAGTGGATCAAGCGTCAACCTGGAACGCTAAGGTCGCCGGTTCAAAACCCTAGGCTTGCCTGGTCAAGGCACATATGGGAGTTGATGCTTCCTGCTCCTCCCCCCGTCCCCCTTCTCTCTCTCTCTAAAATGAATAAATAAAATTTTTAAAAAGAATTTAAAAAAAAAGAGAGAGAGCCTGACCTGTGGTGGCGCAGTGGATAAAGCGTCAACCTGGGAACACTGAGGTCGCCAGTTCAAAACCCTGCACTGGTTTGGTCAAGGCACATATGGGAGTTGATGCTTCCAGCTCCTCCCCCCTTTCCCTCTTTCTCTCTCTCTCTCTCTCACTTTGTGTCTTCTCTCTAAAATGAATAAAATAAAAATAATAAAAAATTTAAAAAAAAAAAGAGAGAGAGAAAAGAAGAAAAAGAATACTTTATACTTCACAGAATCTCTGGAAGGGCTAGAAAACAAACTTGGGGACTTTGCAGCCAGAAGACATTCCCCTAAAATTTGCTACCAGCACAATATTTTGGGACACTGGACTTGGCCTTTAGCCCCTCAGCCACCGCTGTCCCAAGAACTCAGAACTCCTCCAGACAGCTTTTATGGATTTCCACTTCTTTGCATCACTAGCTCCTACTCTGAGCCAGGACAGATGGATCCACTGGGCAAAAGCCCAGTCCTGTGCCAATTTCCCAGCTGTAAAGAGAGGCATCACACTTTTATCTGCTAAAGCGGCGAACTCTGCTGCCACCCTTCAGGACTAGGAAGGTAGGAATTCCCTAAACATGGAGAAAGGTTCAGACACCACCAGCCAAAAGAGAAAGCAAACATATATTCTCCAAAACCACTCAGCTTTCCTCTGTTCCCCCACCCACACAGAACCACTGCCTTGGTCAGTAGAGATTTAATGTGCTATCTCTCAGAAATAATTGCTTTTTTGAAGATGCCTAAAGAAAGGACAAAGCTGGCCTGACCTGTGGTGGTGCAGTAGTTAAAGCGTTGACCTAGAACGCTGAGGTCACTGGTTCAAAACCCTGGGCTTGCTTGGTCAAGGCACATATGGGAGTTGATGCGTTCTGCTTCTCTACCCTCCCCACTTCTCTCTCTTTCTCTCCCCCCACCCCCATCTCTAAAAATTAATAAGATCTAAAAAAAAAGAAAGAACAATGCTTAACAGAAAGCATTATTGAAGGAGATAGTGTAGGACAGAGATGTCCCACACTTGACCCAGACAGCTTCTGACTCCTACAATATCTAAAAAAGGGGCCCTGGCTACTAGCTTGGTTGGTTGGAGCATTGTCCCAAAACGCAAACATTCAGGAACAGATTGATATTTCTGCCTCTCTCCCATTCTCTCTCCTTCCCTTCCTCTCTCTCAAAAATCAATACATATAACAAAGAGAGAGTGTAGAACAAACACTGGATTTTATTGTTCCCCAGATCACAAGATGTCTTACATACATGGTAGATTATTTGTAAAAATGGCTACACGCATTCCTCTTCCTGGACATACCTTCCTAAGTATCACTGTGCAGCTCCTCCCATAAAGAGTCACAGTCTATTTCCCCACTCCTTGAATCTGACCAGGCCTGGTGACTTGCTTTGGCCAACAGAACACAGTGGGAGTCATGTTGTGCCACATCCAAGATTAGCCCTCCACAGTCCTTGACTGCCTACAATCATTCTTTTTAAGTGCAGCTATGCCATGAGAACAAGCTTCAGCTAGCCTGCTAGAGAATGAGAGACTATACTGTCCCAGCCCTGGCCTTCTTAGACCTGCCAGCCCCAGACCCACCCGCCAGCTCCCGGCCCACCCGCCAGCTCCCGGCCCACCCGCCAGCCCCAGGCCCACCCATCAGCCCCGGCCCACTAGCCAGCCCTAGGCCCACCAGCCAGCCCCCACCCCACCCATCAGCCCCCCCCCCTGCCCACCCGCCAGCCCCAGGCCCACCAGCCAGCCCCCGGCCCACCCGTCAGCCCCAGGCCCACCCGCCAGCCCCAGGCTCACCCGCCAGCCCCAGGCCCACCCGTCAGCCCCAGGCCCACCCGTCAGCCCCAGGCCCACCAGCCAGCCCCCACCCCACCCATCAGCCCCCGGCCCACCCGCCAGCCCCGGCCCACCAGCCAGCCCCAGGCCCACCAGCCAGCCCCCACCCCACCAGCTAGCCCCAGGCTCACCCGTCAGCCCCCGGCCCACCCGCCAGCCCGGCTGACACCAGAACAACCCGGTTAAGCTTAGCCCAAACTGCCCACCCACTGAATTGGGAGCTAAATGGCTGCTTGTTTTAAGCACTTCGTTTTGGGGAGGTCTGTATTGTAGCTAAATCTCACTGATCTGGGGCAGGTGTGGCACCCCTGCAAAGCACCCTGGACTGCAGGCATGGTGCTTAACCTGTATGGACAGAGGCACGGCCGCAGATGCAGTTGGTACCCCGCCCACTTCCCCTCGCCCTCCCAATTTCATTGTATGCCTGTCCAGCTGCCAGCTACCAGCACCTGTATTTCTGCCTGGGGCTCTCTCTGGCCACCAGGGCCCCCTTGCCCACCCTCACAGCAGGCCGTAAGTGCCATGTGGCCTGCCCCCCATGACTGCGGGGTTAGTGTATGAACACCCTCGCTTTCCTTGCCCCTTGGGTGTGCTATCTCTTAGGCATGTGTCCTTTCCTGGCTCCAGATCTTCCCAGCAGGATCAAGGTCTAGCTACCCCTAAGTATAACTAAGTTTGTAACAGCCTTTATTGGCTGCCTCCCCTTCTCTGACCCACTCCCCCCCCCCACTCTCCTATTGGTATTTCCTGGGGTCACCACTCAAACTACTTGCACTCAAATCCTCACCTCCAGGTTTTGCTTCTAAGCAACTAAGACCGGTGGGCACAGAGATGGGCTTCCACACAGAACCAGAGGTGCCATCAGCCTCTCACCTCCACGTTCCATCCCCCACTCCTATCGGGAGCCAGCTGCACACACACTGCCCACTATCCCACCCAAATGTCCCTAAGGACAGACACCCGAGGAGAGCCGCTAAAGGGGCTTCAGTAGCTTGAAGAACTATTTCTCTGTCATTTGACTTTGTCAGTTCTTGTTGCTCTTGCCTTCACTCTGCAGTGCACCAACCGCCCCATCTCATGGTCTGGAGGGTGAAGGTGGGTGGAGGAGGAAAGACTTAGAGAAGAGGAAGAGCCAGACTTGGAAGAGGAAGGTGTGGAGCAGGCTGGCCTGTCCCCACCTGTTCCTCTTACCCTTCTTAGACCTGGCCAAAGACCCAACCTGAGCCCCCAGCGGGAGGTGGCATTCAGAGGGACAGGTTCAGCAAACACAGCCATAGGCCACAAGGCTCAGAGAATGTCTGCCCAGCACATACATTCAAAGATAATTATTGAGTGCCTGTTAGGTGCCAAGCACTGCTCTGGATGTTGGGATATAGTGCATGCTTGCAATCATGCAGACTCACTCTCTCTCTCTCTCTCTCTCTCCATATATCTTTCACCCCAAGCCAGGGATATCTGTCTTGGAGCCTCACAGCACATAGGAAGCAGAAATGGGAATGGGTTCTGGGGTCAGGCAGACCTGTGTTCAAATCCTGTCTCCACCCTTAAGTAGCTGTGTGACCTTTGGCATGTTGGTTTCCTCCTCTGTAAGGTAGAAACAATAACAGTACCTACCTTACTAAGTTGTTGGGAAGGTTAAGTAAGGTCATACCTGACACATAGAAGCCCTTAAACCTCAGCTGGTAGACTCTGAAGACAGTGCCTTTCTGTTAGGTGACCTGCCGTGTTTCCCACAAACTCCCCTGGCACAGGGCCCCACCGGAATGTACATGCGTGAGACTGGTGGGCTGAATTCGTCCACATAGCCACCCTTTGTCTGCATGTTCTCCACATCCATGAAGAAATAAGCTTTTCATCATTGCTTTAAAAAAAGAACACACACACAGAGGGTGAACACACAATATGGTGTTCAGAGAAGTGCTGTAGAATTGGGCACCTGAAACTTGTATAATTATGTTAACCAGTGTCACCCCAATAAAATTCGATTAAAATAAATAAATCAGCAAAAACTTAAAAATACACAGCTCTCTTGGCCTTTTAGTTTTCTCATTCATGATAGAGATATGAATACAGAGAAATATTTCTCTACCATTAAGAGAAAAAATGTAGGCAGTTCTGGTGGTAACTTATAGGGAGTGACAGGGACTGGCACAGGCACAAACCATGTCTTAAAAGACACTGGCACTACTTAGATCGACACTACCGATGCCACAATTGATGCCAAGGGGATTATGAGTCTTTTGTGGTCAGATATCACAATGTTTCAAGAGATGCTAGAAAAAATGATTATTATAATAAGTCTCTTCTTGATTTTTAAATGTTGGCTCAAAATATTTAAAAATATTTGGTGTAGAGCACAGTGCATTTTAATGAGTTCATGGGCAGTGACCTTGACACCTCTCTGACCTTTGCTCATCTCTAGGCCTCTGCGGTCTGAGTGTTCATGATGCAGGGCCACCACACTCTACAGCTCCAGTGGGTGCCATTCACTGCCCTCAGTGGCAGGGTCCCTCCTATACCCCCAGAGCCAGGCCCGTGGAGCTATAAGCAAGCTTTTTTTCATATAGATGCTGGCCCTTGCCAATCTCTCTCTCCCCTGACTTGTTGGCACTAATGTACCACTCAACTAGTAGAGTGTCACAAACTACTATCCTCTGTCCTCCATCTCTAGCTAGTCTTTTATGATAGCAGCATGCCATGCGACCAAAGTACATGTTGACAGATTCATCAGAGAGGCAAATTCTGAATTTGTTGCTATTGTGGGTGGCATTTGGGTAACACTTCATGATCCAGAAGAAATCTCTAACAGGAATACGAAGAAAGAGGAGTATCTAGCAGCCAGTCCTAAACATATCTAACAAAAAAGTTAGCCATCTCTGTGCCTTCCACGGCAACACCTGCCAGCCAGAAACTGCAATCCTGTAATGGGCTGCTTTAATGCTGCCATTCTCAGTCACTTGTTTTTCATTTTCTCACCAAACAGAATCATGCGGGCTTACTAGCCACCTCTTAGAGGGGCCGGAGAGAAGAAAGAAGGTGTATACCTTCTCCGTTTATAAAGTATAGTTCACATCAGACAATATTGGATACTTTGAGACTGAGTGCACTGTTAGGCGACAAAAGTACATCAGGAAAAAAAAATCCTTCATTATTACTGTACACCTCGGTTGAACTACCTATATTTAACCTACTGATTGTTAAAAAGTCCGTTTCCTTCAGGTCTGGCTGGAGTCCCTGTAATTTAGTATGCAGAATAAAATAATTCATTTGCAGTTGTATTTACTCTTCACTTCCCAAGGCTACTTAATTTTCTTTTCTGTTTTATTAGGCCTAGAACCCCTAATAAAAGAGAGTTGAGCAAACAGTTTGAGTACAGAGGAGTGAGTGAGTGCAAACACAGTTGCTTGAATCACAAGGTAGTGCATGCAGCTGGGAAGAGCCTTGAAGATATTATAACATCCCTTTGCGGATGAAGCAACCAAGACCCCAAAAAGGCTGGGTGACTCACCCAAGGACACACAGCCAGTGGGAGAGACTATACACAACTGATTCCCAGCTCACTCCACTCTTGTTAACCTTGAGACATCAAGGCTTCTTCAAACACCTGCGGTGAGGCCCTTGCCGGCCTAATCCCACAGGATGATGGGCCAGTAGAATTGAAAGCTATAAAGCTATACTGATAGCAAAGTTTTACCCATCTAATATTTGCTGAGTGCCTGCCAAGCGCCAGGAGACAGAACACAGGAGATCGAACCGTGAGCAAGGGCCCAGGCCCCTGCTTTTCTAGATTTGCCTTCAAGTTTGGGCATAAAAAAATTAATGAACATGACATATTAAGGAACATGTCAATGCAAAGCACAGTTCTAAAATAAGTCACTTGTTTCAGGGTCTTAACTTAAAATAGTATTTTGGGGAAAGTACAACATACCAAGGGGTTGTGACTTACATGTTCTCAATCAACAGTACTTCAGATCACTTCAAAAGAGGTTCAGATAGCCAACCTCTCATGCCCCAGACCTGTCCCTGTGAGTCACCTGACTTCATTAACACGACACACCAACTCTTCTATCTAGAATTGCAGGGTCGGCTTTACAGCACCGACACTGCTGACCCCGTTGCCCCGTCATCCAGCATGCGAAGGAAAGTTGGCTCTGTGCTTTCTAAGATACACATGGAATCATAGAACTGGAGCTCATCTGGTTCAGCCCACTTATTTCAGACGAGACTGGGTGTTCAGGGTGGCAGAGCCATACACCCCACCTCCTTATTTCATAGACAAGGAAATGGAAGCCTGGGAAGAAGTGACCACCCGGACCTATCAGCACATTATGTCCCTTCCGGCTGTGCAGGGTTGGGCAGTTGCACTGATGTATAACTCCCAGATTTCCTTGCGTGTTGGCATGGACTTCTAGTCCTTCCATGATTTTTAATGCATGTTTAAGAAGACAAAGCCCAGCTCCCTAACTCCCTTTTCATGGGGCCCTGCAGTCCAGAAATTTTCCAAACATCTGACAGTACACTGAAGGGACCTAGTGACATGCATTGTTTGGTTTTGCAAGAGCCCTCCCCTGTGCACAAAGATGCAAGTCCTGTTCCAAACTGAGCCAAAAGCTATGGGATGAGGCAAGAGAAGTGAAAATCGGGACAACACAGAAGCCAAAAGTATCGGCTTTTACCTGAGTCTAGAAGTCCTCCTGTAATGCCTCGAGGCGCTCTAGGCTGGGCAGTAAAATGGTTGGTAACACCAGAAGAAAGGTGTCTGAGGACACAGCCCTTCTTGAGCCAGTGAATGGAGAGCCCCAGCCCTCGTCCTTTCCCCTGTTTGCAGCAACTGGGGGAGGCCTGAGCAGAGGCTGTAGCTGAATCGAAGCGCCTCCCCTCTGCCCTCGCTGGCTTCTGCTGCAGCTGGAGCTCAGAATGGGCCATTTTTCTTCCTCTGACCCCTGTATCAACAGGAATAAACAACTTCCTTAGGTGGAAGGAAAATGCTGGGAGCAATTCAGTAATTCTGGAAAGCAGCTCTCAGAAAAGAAAGCACCAAAAGCAGGAATACCAACTCCAACCACCAACCTGTGCCTTTCAGAGCAGGCCCCAAGTTTCAGGCAGACAAGGCCGGTAGCTGGTTAGAGAAATCCCCCGCACACCCAGGTTTCTCCACCGCTCATCAGGTGAGAGGACAGCCATCAGGGTGGTAAACATCACACCCTCCACCACCAGCCATGCAGCAGCACAGCTGAGCCAGGAGCTTGGTTTTCAATGTAGCTGCCCCACCTGAGGGTGAGCCGACTACAGTTGCCATGGCCATACTATGCCTCGGTTTCCCCATTGCAAAAGAGGCATAAAATAAGCCATCCTCTGATTACCACCCCAACCACCTGGACTAGAGAGAGGGTGACCAGATGGCATGGAATCACCCCAGGGAGGCATGAGCTGGGAGGAGACACGTTCTCTTCCATAACTGTGGGTCCCCAGGAAAGAGTGAATACTGGAACCCAGACCTGCTAATTGTCCCCAGTGCCATCTGACATCTGCCTCCCAAGTCGAGTGTAGGGGCTGAGAGCTTGGGTGTTGGAATCAGACCAGGTTCCTGGCTTGGTTATGTATGACTGTGATTGGGTATAGTGACTTCTCCCTGAGCCTGACTTTTCCCTCCTGTAAAATGGGTCTAATGATAGTACTTTGTCATAGAGACTATCAGAGGAGACCATGCGGTAGAGGGCGAAGCCCAGAGCCTGGCATGCATGGTAAGTCCATAATCTAGCGTGCCAGGTTGCAACATTAAAACATCCCTGGGAGGAGGTTCTGTCACTGAGGACTGCAAGCTGCTCCCACATTTTCAATACCATCTTTGTCCAGTCTGTTCATTCCCAAGCTCCTTCCCCTCCATCTCATCTGATCCTCACCACAGCCCTAGAAGGTGGGCAGGGTGAATATGCTTTCTGTGCCCATGCTTAGAGGAGAAAAACGAGTCTCGGGGGTTGTGATTTGCCCAAGGTCACACAGCAAAGTCACAAATTCAGGCCTGCCTGATAGAGCTGGAATGAGAAGGAGGCAAGTGAAGTAGGTGCCAGGGTGCAGGATTTAAGAAGTCACTCAATTAAGAAGTGAGAATGAGCCCCTCCTTAAATTCTTCTGCCTTGCTGCCCAACCCCAAGCCACGGGCCCTTCTCAGAGCACAGAGGCTGCTGCCTCCACACACTGCACCTGCAGGTCAGCCCTCTAAGAACCTGCCCCAAAGCCTTGGGCTGCCAGATCTACTACTGGCTGAGTGGGCATCTATCTCCCTTTGTCAGGATCCAAGAACATTTCCCTAGAGCCCTGCTGCCGGAAGCATTTCCCAAAAGAGTAGAATGGAACGAGAGGAAGTGGTGTCATCACAGCCACGTGGGGTTGCCATGCACCCTTGAGCCAGAGCCAAGAAAGATAGGTGGGCCACCCTCCATCAGCCTGAGGGAGAGATGGGCCAGGACAGGCAGGCCGCACGGGCAACTCCCAGGATGGTAGCTCCTTGATGCTGACCCACCCACCCAGCCAAGCTCTCCTCTCTCCAGCCCCTCAGAGCCGAGCGAGGCCCCACTCAGCATATCCCTACCTTACACAGATTGTGAGAGGCACCAACTAGCTACAGAGGTTTATTTTGGATCTGTAAAGAGAAAGACTCTTTTCTACTGCAGATGATTACATTTACTAATTAGCCAGCTTGCTATTAACTATTTACTTAGTTTCGCTAAAGAAAAAACACCTGTGTACCAAGGGGAACTCTAGGGTAGTGGGCAGCTATGGAGGCTTGAGAGCCGATCTGCTAGGATTCCTAACCCGCCCTGAGGTCATTCCCTCCATCTATAAAAGGGATGGGAACAGTCTCATCATCCTCAGGTTGTTGCTGTCACAAAAACCAGCCATATTTAACTCACCACAATTTTTATTTTTGCGGTGTAACATACACAGTAAAGTGCATAAATCTTCAGCATGCAACTCAAATTACTTTATGTACATATATACCCTACCTTCTCTACAGTGTGTCCGTAAAGTCATGGTGCACTTTTGACTGGTGATCGGTCAAAAGTGCACCATGACTTTACGGACACACTGTATATCTTCTCTGTCAAATCTCTATCAATGTAGATTAGTCTTTTAAAAACATGTTAATTTATTGATTTTGAGAGAGAGAGAGGAAAGAAAACATTGATTTGTTGTTCCACTTATTTATGCGGATTGAACCCACAGTTTTGACATATCAGGACGATGCTCCAACCGAGCTACCCCGCCAGGGCCATTTTGCTACTTATGAACTTCATATAAATGGACTCACAGTATGTGCTCTTTTATGGCAGGCTTCCTTCACTCAACTTTATGTTCTTGCAATCCATCCATGTTGTTGTTGTGTTTGTGGCACTCTTTTTTTTTTTGACAAGAGTTAGAGAGGGACAGACAGGAAGGGAGAGAGATGAGAAGCATCAATTCTTTATTGTGGCACCTTAGTTCAATGATTGCTTTCTCATATGTGCCTTGAGCCGGGGCTACAGCAGAGTGAGTGACCCCTTGCTCAAGCCAGAGACCTTTGGGCTCAAGGCAGCAACCATGGGGTCATGTCTATGATCCCATGCTCAAGCCAGCCACCCTGTGCTCAAGACAGATGAGCCTGTGCTCAAGCCAGTGACCTCGGGGTTTCGAACCTGGGTCATCCACGTCCCAGTCTGACGCTCTATCCACTGCGCCGCTGCCTGATCAGGCAGCATTTATTCTTTTATACAGCTTTATGGTATTCCATTGTGTAACTGCCACATTTGTTTATCCATTGCAGTAGGTATCATCATCATCCCATTTTGCAGATGAGGAAACTGGGGCTCTGAGCTGCCTACTAAATTTTTATCTGAGACCACAGAGTGAGGTTGACTCCAAGCAGGCACTTGAACCCAGGTCCCTGACTCCAAAATCTGCTTATTAACCCAGGCAGCAGAGTCTTCCATCCCCCTGGGGTAGTGGGGTGGGCAGAAATGAACTCTGTCCCATGTGACCGTGAGTTTCTTCTCCCTGTTACACATACTGTTGGGAGTCAGGGCCTGGCTGGTTAGTTCAGATGGTGAGAGCATCATCTGGATACACTAAGTCTGTGGGTTTGATCCCCAATCAGGACCCATACAAGAATCAAGCAATGAATGAATAAATGGGTGGAACAACAAATCAATGTTTCTCTCACTCTCAAATAAAGAAATAAATACAATTGGAAGTCAGGGAGCACTACCTTTGGTTTGGCCACTGCCAGAACTTATTTTTACTGTACCCCAAGCTGACAGCACAGGTAAGGTTGTCACTTAGCCCTGTACCTTGAGACCTGGCCTTTGCTGACACGTGAACGCAATTGCAGACAGCCTAAACTCAGGGGAGGCATCCTGGCCCCCCGACAAGCAATTGACTCTCGTGGGCAGGAGGGAACCCAGCCTAGTATGTGAGCAGCCCCTGCCCTCACTACTCAGAGATTAATTTCCCACAATGATGACTCAGTGGTAACCCTTTGGGACTCCTTCAAAAAGCACCATAGGCCCTAAGGCTAAAAAGTTCCCTGTAACCCAAGCTTTATCCACTCAGAGGTGGTCATAAACAGGACCCCTAGGGCTGACTTGACCTCAAGAAATGGCGGAGTTTTCACCCTTTCTCCCAACTCTGAATTCCAACTTGCTGCCCAGCAGACCAGAGGCCAGCCTGTGAAGGGCAGCCTGAAAGGCAGCAAGTGGGTGCTGAGGAGTCTGGCCCGTCTCCCCGCCGCCTCCCCCTCTGAACTCAGGTAGAGTTCCAGTCGGTCCAGCCAGACGTGATTAAATGGTTGGCTACGTGCAGGGCTGCAGGGCGGGGGAGACCCCGAGGGAAGAAAGGCACAGGGCCAACTCCCAAGGCACCCAGGACACCCTTTTCTGTCGATCATTAACAGAAGCCACCCTGCCGCAGGCAGAGAAGGGGAAAGTCCAAGGAGGTGGCTTGCCCCCTCCTTCCAGGCCCCATCCTCCAAACGCGCCAATCCAGGGCCTCGCGGGACACGAGATCATGACACTCGGTAGAGGGGTGTGTGCAGAGTCGTCTAATCCAACTGCCTGCGTCTTGTGTCCCTGCAAAATCTCCACAAAAGGCCAAGGGAGACGGGAACTAACACGGATCAATTTGCAGTTACTATGTGCTAGGGACCGTGCCAGATGTGTTCAGAGTGCCAGCATGTGACGTGCTCAAATGCAATGACAGAGTTAGCCTGCCTGGGTTCAAATTTTGAAACTACTAGCTGTGTGATAGATTAGAGAAAATCGCACCCCAATTTTTCCATGTGTAAAATGGGGATAGCACAGAACTTCATTTGTGAGGTCACTGAGAGCACTTTACAAATCACCACACATGAACTTCTCTGGCACTTATGAAGAACTGTCATGCTAATGGTCCACTTGATCCTCACAATCACCCCTTGAGATACAGATGGAAAATCCAAGGTTGAATCCTTTGCTCAAGTCATATACAAACTGGTATAAGAGCAGCTGGGATCTGAACCCAGGTTGAAGGACTTCAACATCCCTTCTTCCTCCATGCCATGGAAACTTCCTCCTGCCATGACCCATTCAGTAACCAGTGCTTCATGAACCAAGTGGAGGCAAAGCTCAGCTCTTGTCTTCCTCTACCTCCTCTCTGCGCCCACCCTTTTCACCAGGTCCCCAGCCTTCCTCTTTAATGGTATTTTTTTTTCTTTTCTTTTTTAATTCTTTATTTATTTTAGAGAGGAGACACAGTGAGAGAGAGAGTAGAGAGGGAGAGAGAGAGAAAGGGGGGAGGAGCTGGAAGCATTAACTTCCATATGTGCCTTGACCAGACCAGAGCAGGGTTTTGAACTGGCGACCTCAGTGTTCCCAGGTCGACGCTTTATCCACTGCGCCACCACAGGTCAGGCCCCAGCCTTCCTCTTTAAAATGAAGCTTCCAGACCTAAAAAGGTAAACTATTGCTCAGTGGCCAAATTAGCTCATTTCTTTGAGCTTCTCCAAAGGAAGACTTTTAGCCAAGAGCTGAACCATGGGTTGCAGGGCCAATGTCCATGAAAGCCCTGCCCACAGGGCAGACCTTTTACAGGCCCCCAAACCAAAGACGCCCCAAAGTCTGTGGCAGGAGGTGGGGAAGTAGGCCTCATGCCCCAGGAAGTTGACTGACAAAGTCTGGCCTGGCCTTTCCTGCTCCACTTCCTTTTGTGTGGACCTTACCTCCAGCTCTCTGAAAGGCTCCTATCTGCTCCCCCACCCCCATCTGTAGATGAGCTCAGGGACAGAGGTGCCCTGCCAACTGGGCTCACACCTCCCTGGACTCCCTACAAGCTCAGAGCAAGCACTGCTGCTGAGACCCTTTTATCTTCTAATATCCTGGAAAAAGAATGGATCTGAGAAAATTCTGCCATTTCCTTTCCCAAGTAGCTTTGGACCTACCGGTATCTCCTCTACATTTAAGATCTAGTGCAGTGGTTCTTAACCTTTTTTGAGGTACCGAACCCACCAGTTTCATATGCGCATTCACCGAACCCTTCTTTAGTGATAAATAAAATATGATTTTCTTTTCCAAATTCAAGACATAGGTATACGTTTTTTTACTGGTGCACAAAATGAGCCGTGCATGAACATCACCTTGCTCAAAGAACAAAACCAACAAAATGCATGAACTCACAACAAATTACGGTATTACTTTATTCTGGCCTCCACGGCAGAGGCTTCTCCGAACCCCTGAGACCGACTCATTGAACCCCTAGGGTTCGATAGAAGCCAGGTTAAGAACCACTGATCTAGATGGTAGAAAAATCAGGCTCTTAGGTAACCCACGCTCTCTTGGAGCAGAGAGCTTCCCCAGGCCATAGGGAGCCTTCCCTTGGCTTTATAGACCCCCACCCCCCACCCCACTGCACCCTCCAGGGCTTCCTTGTCTCTCAAGGACTGAACTCAATGGAGGAAATTCTGGGCAGGCAGTAGGTATGCTTAGTCCCCTCCGAACCCAACCAGGAGCCAGGAAATTAGATGTCTGCCATATGCCCAGCTATGCCATCAGGGAACCAGCTCTAGGTGAGTGATTAAGTAAAATGCCTATTTTGCTTTTAAGACAGAGGAAGTTCTCAGGCCACTGCCACCATCACCCCCCACCCCCAACACATACACACACAGTCAGTCCCTCCTTAAGGGACAGAAGCCTAGGGTCATTCCAGTCCCAGAAGGCCTGCTCTCCCCCTTCCCTCTACCACCAACCTTTGTCCTAAGAGGTGATAGTCCCTTTTTTCTACCTCATACCCCTGCCCCCAGCAGGCACCTGCTGTCCTGGCAAGAAATGTTAACAGGGTGCATTAAGGTGGTCTTCCACAGCCTCAAAGACAGCCTGACCTAGCCAAGGTCTTCTGTAGGCCTACATGCCTTTGGCCAGGCGGAGGCAAGGTGGAAATCCCACATGCCCCCTGCAAGCTTACTGAGTACAAGGAACCAAGGGCAGCTGAGCCTCAAATAGCAATATCCATCTCTGCCTCTCCAAAAAGATCCTCCCAGGAACCAGATCTGGGATTTTTAGAAGGATCCAACCTTTCTGGCAAGCAAAACATCCCCACTTGGCGGGCATCTGGCCTTGGCTGGGTTGCTTCTAGCCAAGGAAACCTCACCCTTCCCAAGATGACAATTTACCTAACTCTCCATGGCATCAGGGTGTTGTAAAGACTAAGGTAGTGGAACCTAAGGATGACTTCCTGTTATGCTGGCCCTTTTAATACCCACTTCCCCATAACATCCCTCCCAATACAGAAGCACATGTCAGATCCAGGTGGACCCACCCCTGTCCCCAATGCCCTGTGATTTGAGCCCCGTATCACCCTGGATGCTCCCCTTCAAAGCCTGCAATGGTCCATCATACTCCAGGTAGTTAGAAAATAGGGCTTCATGTTCATTTCCTGTGGGAAAAATGAGCCTGGAAGTATCCCAATAGCTCACTCCAGTCCAGGCTTACTGATATGATGTGTCCCCCCCCTTCATCATTTTGGCACCCCAAACATCACACATAGGCTGGGCAAAGTTGGGAAACCCCTCTGCCTCAGCAACCCTGAAGAACCTCCCAGTCCACAGAGGCGGCTAAGGCTGGACCCTCTGTCAACAGCTAACACCCTGGGCAGGTAATAGAGAAAGAAGTACAGGCATCTTTGCAATAAACCTCCCCCCCATCCCTTCTCACACCCCAGGATCAACCAAGGGAGGTAGCAACACACACAGGAGACAAACTTCCAAAGTGAAACCACACACCAAGTAAAACAGTGTCACCATCAGTATTTCTTGAAAAAAAAAATGGGGTTTTATTGATTTTTAAACTGCAAATAGTCGTTACAAAAAGTTTTCTTTTAAATAAATTCACACAAAGAAATAGAAAGCGACGGTAGTGACCAGCAAGAAGAATAATTACATTCATCTTAATGTGTGTGCCAGTTCTGTTTGCATTAACATCGGAAAACTAAACCTGGAATCCAGAACCTCAAATCTGCGATCGGAATGTCTTGAGATGGGCACGTGGAAGTCAAAGGGTTTCTTTTTTTTTTTTTCCCTTTTAGAAGCTATACATAAAAAGTTGTTTTCCTTCTGCACTGTCACAGAACTTCTACATACATTCTCAGTCCTAGCTGTGAAAGGCCTAAAGAGAAAGAAACTCAATTTGCAGTCCAACACAAAGGGGGGAAATTTCTAAAATAAATAATCCAACAGTTTTTTGCATTTTTTTAAATTAATTTTTCATTTTTTTAAAATAAAATAACCAAAAAAGTGTAAAGTTACAAAAAATGTCGTTGAAGAATAATATATTAAAACTGTGGAAAAAAAGGGAAAAAAGACACGTCACAAAATTTTAAGATTAATATGAAGATCATAATTTAACATAAAAGAATATATTCTATGGATTTGTCATCCCGATAAATATGAACAAAATTAACAAAAAAAGCATAGTTTGGCAATAAATACGTTTTTGATAAGTTAAATAAGCTTTTTTATATTGATGTGCAGTGACAAGCAAAATTTTTGCTCTCCAAATTTCTGAAAGTTATATGAAGTTTAAAACCCAGGGAAAAAAGCATGGCGTGAGTGCTCTAAGGATAGACCTACGGTATTCTAGAGCAGAAACCATTAAAGCTACTTCTACAGGAAATCGTTTTACACAGATATTGTATGTGGAATGAATACCATTAACTCTCACCCCTTACATGTTTTTTTTTTTTTTTTTTAGCTTTTCTCTCATTTTTTTAAAGATGTCACATATGAATTGGGGAACTTTAGCACCAAAATCAAGTCTCTCATAGTCCATCTAGCTTCCCCTTCCTCCCCACTTAAAAAAAAAAAGAAAAAATTAAATCACAAAGTCCCACTTATGTCACAATCTTCATCCACTTTTTCAGTCTTCCTTCCTGTAGACCTTCACGAACCCAGGCAAGATTAAGTCAACAGAGGTTCAGGTCGGGAAGAAAAAGGTTTTGAATGTCAAGATAGGTTTCCCCAAAAACCCAAGTCTGGCAACAACTCTCCCCAGGGGGTATGAGGGGGTTACTGGGGAGAGGGGAGAAGGAAGTGTGTGGGAGACTGAAATAAGGGAAGGTGCACTTGTATCGCCAGGCCAGCGGAGGGAGCTGCTGGTCTGGGTACCCTCCCCCTTCCCCCTTCCCCCTCCCCATGGGCAAAGGCTCTGGGAGGCCCACGGGTGCCCTCTGGCGCTGAAGAGGTAATGTAGTCACAGTGACAAAGTTAGATTACAAGGCACTAAGTTGCTTCTGTAAACTGTTACTGCTTTTTCTTTTGTGATTTGGCACTTAAGGCTTAAGCCGGAAAAAAGGCATCTACTGACAAATATGGGACTTGTCTGTTATGCATGGTAAGTGGGCTATAAAATCGAGGGGAGGGAGTTTCAAGCCAGAGGAAGCTACTGACAAATTGACTTGCCCTTCTGTTAGGGGGGTTAAAAGAGGGAAGAGGAACATTCCAAGGTTCTAAGGGAAAGAGGTTGAGCTTAACCTTGTTAATGTAGAGGTTTTATAGGGTAGGATAGGAAGGTAGGGTAGGGTATAGGTGGATGGGGCAGGGTGGTAGAATGGGTAGGGGGTCCCTCCCTACCCTGGCTTAGTCATCTGAGATGGAAAGTCTGCTGAAAATGGGCAGGCGTCTTGAGTTGTCCAAGGTGGGGGAGTCTGAGCCACTGTGGCTGCTGCTGGAGCTGCTCAGGTAGCCCTCCTGGTCCGAGAGAGAATCCTGAGGGCTGGGGGGAGAGTCAAACATGTGAGGGGACTCTGACATGGGCCGGAAAAGAAAGGTGGTTGGGGAGCCACCCCCAGGCAGCCCCATGCTAGGGGCAAAGAGGCTTGCCAGCTCCTGGCTGGAGAAGGCAAAGGGGTTATTGGTGCCATCAGGCAGGGTGGGTGAGGCCAGGAGGTCATCGGCGCTCAAGATGGGGGGTGGGGTGATGGATGTGGGGCTGTCCAGCAGCCCCGTGGCAGCAGCGGTGGCAGCGGCACTGGGAAACCCAGCAAAGCTAAAGCTATGCTGGAGGCGGGGACGGTCAGCGGAGAGGTCCCGGGCCCCCGCCAGGGCGCGGCGCTCCTCGGCATTGTGGATGAAGTGGCATCGAGGCCCATATGGGCAAAAGCCGATGGTGTGGAAGGTGCGGCACAGCTCCGTCTTGTACTTGGGGTGGCGGGTCAGGCTTCGGAGCTCATGGATGCCGTGCGCAAACTGGCACTTGTCGCCGTACTTACAGGCGCCATTCTCCTCGAAGGGGCGGCACAACTCCGTCTTGTAGCGGCTAGAGTTGACCTGGCCACTCCCTGGCTGCTTCTGGGTGGGCAGCAGCCGCTCGCCCCCTTCTGAAAAAGAGCGGTCTCGGAAGCGGCTATCCCGAGAGCTCAGAGCTGGGGCTGGCTCACCCTTGAGGCTGCTGAGGAGCTGGTTCTGGTGGAACTTGGAGCTGGGCAGGGTGACCGAGTGCCTCCTGGGAAAGCCCCCACCAGTAGGGGTGCCCACTGCCTTCCTGTCCAGCAAGCAGCCTCCTGCACTGGGAGTACTGTAGTTGAGCATCTTGTTACCCTGGAGGGAAGAGAGAGGAGAGTGAGAATGGTTAGTGACAGAGACCATCCACCAGGCCCTAGGAAGGTTCCCACTAATGGCAGCCCCCTATACAATTAGAAATGCCCACCCCCCAGGAACCATTCCCACCCCTGCCCGGCAACCCCACCCCTGACCAGCCACCTGAGTTTACTTTGGCCCCATGCCTTAAAAAATAATAAAAATCCTGGCCTGTGTATTTGAGAAATTGTTTTATGCGTGCACCCCATCCCAGGCAGACCCCTGAAATGGACCCCCATGGCCTGTCCCCAAAGCTACCACTTATATCCATGAAATTCCAACCTCTTGACTTCCCAAATAGATTCCTCAGATCAAAATACCTATCCCTACGTCCTCTGGAGATTTCCTATCCCCTTAGCAAAAACAGGTAAACTTTAAGATTAAAACCCTCTTTTAATCAGTCCCTGCTTAGTTGACCACTCCCCACCCCCAAATTGGCCTAAAACTCTTAACTTCCTCCTTCAAATGTTCCCTTCCTTTGGCAACAGGTTTCAAAACTGCCTTTGCTTTTATCTTGCTAGGAGGGAAGGGGGAGAGGAGAAATCCCCTGTCCCCTTGTCTGGGGTTGGGGAGTGGGGAGAGAGATTGATTACTGAAAATAAAACTCATGCCCCATGCTCCAGAAAGGAGTGCCTTCCACAATGCTCTCCCCGACATTCCCTGGCCACCCCACCCCCCTCCACTGGGAAGATGCCTTTGCAATTAGTCTTCTGGCTCTGAGAGCAGGCTGGAATAAGAGCGCCAGTGTTTAATCTTTAACGCAAAGCTGCAGGTGGGAAGGAAAAAGCAAGCACAAAATCCCCCCACTAGCCTGCCTGCCAGTCAATAATGGATTTGGGGGGCAGGAGCACAGCCACCACAGGAAGGTTTCTATTCCAATGGGACCCTGGTCACCTGTCCAAACTACACCCAAGATTTGTAAAGGGCGCTGGGGGGCTGAAGTGGGGGGGATGACCTGGGAGTTGGCTGGCATGTGGGTGTCATTTTGCAAATTCTAAAGTTGGTCCCTTAGGATCAGCTGCGGGGGATCGGGGAATCTGTAACAGCAACCACCCCACGGAGAGCGGATTACAGGAACCAAGTTGAGAGCTGGTTCCCAACAATGAGGTTCATTTAAAAAGTTCTGCGGGGGGAGGGGGCGAGAGAGAAACAGATCAAAGAGCTAGGGAGCTGGGCAGAGAAGGAAGAAGTGCGGAGAACTCCGGCAGCAGCCAGGGCAACTGGAGTTTGGGAAAGCGCAGGGAGGGAAGTAAGCTGAGATTCCAACTTTCTGATGTTTCTCTTCAGCTCCTCGGCGTCCCTGCGCCCCAACCCTGCAGCCCTGGGGCCCTGGCAGCTGCGCGAACTGGCGAAGCAAGCTGGGAAAAGAGAGCAACATGACCCGACGTGTTTAAAGGAAGGCAAAAACACTTTAGCAATTAAAAGTAGCCTAGCAGCTTCCCTACTTCTTTAGGAAGAAAACTGGGGAGAGAGCAGAAAAAGAAATTTAACATCCGTAGTCTTTCTTTTTTTGCTGTGTACACTTAAAGCCGCCGTTCTGGAACATTCCGAGTTTAAAATTTGCTTTTTCTCACCCTGGCTGGCAAGCTACACGGCTTAAGGACGCCCCCATTAAATCCTTCCCCGTGAAGACCCTTGAATTCAGATCGGCGTTTTCAAGGCCTCCCCCAGCCCTATGTCTACGAGCTGCAATACCCCCAGGAAACAAGCGGGTCTACCCAAGTCCCACTTTCACCCCAAAGTTTGCAGCACGGTTGTCTATCCCAAGAGGAAGCCTGGCCAAGCTGGGGCGAACTGAAACCCCACTGCAACTTTGCAAGATCTTTTTGAATGACAACTCTTGGCCTTTTTCTTGCAGATTCCTAGTCCCTTCAAAAAGGAGCAAAACGTCCTTTGAGACTCACTTCCCCAAGGGAGTCCCTTTCCCAACCCCACAGGCTGGCATGTGGCTGAGACTCGAACCCCTGTGGTGGTGGTGATACCTAGAGCACACACACGGGAAACCGAGCAGACTATCGAAAACTGGGGCTCAAGCAGCACGTGACCAACGAAAAATTGCCCCAAGTCCAACTAATGTCCCGCGTCCCTCGGGGAATCACGCCACGCAAATTTCGCTCCCCCAAAACTCTAGTGACTGGGTTACATTCCCATGCAATCCCCGCCAGGAACTATTGAAACTCAAAGGGTGGGAAGTAGAGGGCCAAATTCCTTCAAACTGGGGAGGAAGCGGTGAATGGGGCGGGAAGAAAAGCACTGTCTTGACTTCACCCTTTCTCCCTCCTTCTTTTCCAGACACAAACTTTTGGGGGTTCTCTTTTTAAGAGAAAAGAAAAGACTTGAAATTTTTTGAAAAGCAAACGTTCCGCCCCACTTTACCTTGCATAAAACTTCGCTCAAGTCGAAGATGGTGGCAGACACGAGGGTGGTGGTCATTGTGGGCGCTCACACGGGGCAAGGACGAGGATCTGGTGTGTAGCGAAAAGTCCCGGTGCGGGGAAGGCGCAGCCTTCGGCTCTCCGGTCTGGAGTCCCACTTGCTTGTTCTCGAGGCCCCTCGCCTTTCTGACTCTCTCCGGCTGCAGCGCGCGAAGCCCAATTTATAGTGAATTAGGAGAGGAGGAGTTTAAACTTATTTAAATGAGGAAGAGGAGGAAAAAAAGTTGATTGACAGACACTGAAGTTGAATCAGCCATGCGGTCAAACTCGGGGGAAAAAAAAACTTTCAAAAGGAAGAAGGGGGAGGGGAGACGAGGAAAGAAGGCGAGGGAAAAAAAAGCCCACTCTGAGCCGCGCACTTTTTTTTCTTAAAGAGGAAAAGTTTCGAGTCCGCTCCCTACGCTACCGGCGCCCTTCTCTCCGGCCGCGCGCCCCTCCTTTGTCAGCCCGCGAGCTGGGTTCTGTGACATCACTCATTCCACTCTCTTCGGGGTTCTTGTTGTTGTGTTGTTGTTTTTTTGTCGGGCAGGAAGGCGGGCTTGACTTTCTCTTTTTGCAAGCGGGAGCTGAAGCCCGTCGTGAGCCCCGCTGCGGTTTCCATCTTGAGCAGATCTTTCTTGAAACTTTTCCGAGTGCTCTGCACAACTTACTCTTTTCCCGAGATGTCTTCCGCACTCGGATCCCCTCCGCAAACCTGGCAGGGCGAGGGGATTGGAAATTTGGGACAAAGTTTTCAACTTTAGTGTTTTTTTCAGCGGGGTTGGGGTGGGAGATTCACACACACACACACCCGCGCCCGGGAGGACCCGGTTTGGTGGGGGGCGAGCGCCGCACCCGTCTACACTCGTGCTCCCAATGCAGCCAGCACTGTCCGAGTCTAGGCGGTGGGGTCGTGAAAAAGACCACCGCCCAGGTTGATTGTTTATTTTAGCAGGACTGGGAGTTTATTTGTTTCGCGCATCCAATTTTTACACTTTTTTTTGTAAAGAAAGCCTGAATTTTCATGAACGACCCTTCTTCCTCCCACCAACACAAAATTTTTCACGCATTTAACTGTGGACCACCCCGAAACATAAGCACGCACACACTAGACGCTTGAACAATGAAATAAAGTTACTTCGGCTAGAATGAAGGTAGAGAGATGGGGGAGGCGACACTTAACTTATTGTTTTTCCTCCCCCGCCCCCTCGGGAACGGAACATATGGCTTGTCACGCTGCGCTGTTGAGCGGGAGGGGGGGAAGGGAGCATCGGATCCTCGAAACCGAAAGATCCCCGATAGATTGTTACTTCTTTAAAAATTGTAAAACTATTTATTTACTGTTAGGTTGGGATGCCCCTCCACTCACCCAAATAAAAAGTTGTTAACGTATCCCCCACCCTCCCCCGCGCCTTCGCGGGTGTGCTGAAGTGAGGACCTAGGCGGAAACCGCAGGGCTGCGTTTCTTTCCTATTACCCCGCGTGCCCAGTCGCCTCCTCAACTCTCGCACGTTTCTTCCCAGCACTCGAGGCCGCCGGGTCTGTTATGAAACTCCGTGCGCTGAGTGGCTAAGAGCGGCTTCCATTGCGATGTAATTAGGTCACCCCATTATGAGCACGTTTCTTAGGAAAGGACCGGGCGGGCGGAGCAGAGCGCTTGAGACGCACTCTCACCACCACTACGAACACACACATTTTACTGCATTTATTTATTCATCAACCTCCGGGTAAACCCAGGGAAATCTTCCAATCACAACTGTTTTATGAACCGGTTGTTTTTCATCTTTGCGAAACAACTTTTGCTGCAATCACAAATCTACGTGATCCCCAGCCCGGTCTGCTTTTATTTGTCTTTGATTTATATTTATTGATGGCCCCCATTTTTAACCCGGCTGCTGCCCCTTACCGCCTGTTGCTTCCCCCCCTTTGCTCCCATTTTGCTGCTTTTCTTGAAATCTGGCAAGCGCCAGGAAGGGAAATAACTTCCATCCGCCTTAATTTAAATCAATCAAACGTAAGGTTCTTTCTTAAAGGGATGTTTGCTCACTCCTTTCCCCAGCTCCAAGAAAGGGGGGGGGGCAGTTTCGCGCAGTTTCTTGGTGATGAGGTAATGAGTTCCAGATTTCAGAACGGAGTAGGGTGCGCGTTAAAACCACAAGGTTAGTCGCGGCCTGATGTGAAGCTATTTCGTTCTTTATTCCTCCCACCTCCCCCCATCCCCCCCCAAAAGAGCCCATTGGTCTAGTTCTGGAGGGTTCGCGAAGCTGTGCTGAGAGGAGGAGGAGAGGTGGAGAAGCGACGGATAAGGGGACCTGGGCGGCCCGCACCGCCGCTCTCCCTCTCCGGGGAGCGCCGCTTTCCCCGCAGTTGCGGGACCGGCCAGAGCACCAGCACGCGGCCTCGGCGCCCCGGGCTAGTTAAAAAGGTCCCCTCTCCCCAAAGAGAAGGCGATTCCTCGAATTTTCTCCGCTTTTCCGACTCACGGAGGGCGCTCCCCTCCCCCCTCCCCGGGGGCGCGGGCTCCGCGGGGCGGCGGCTAGCATGGCCCGCTCGCCCCGAAGTTGTTTACCGACCGACCGGGTTTGTTCCAGCTCCCAGAGCCTGCCTCTATAATTAAACCCTTTTTTTAATTGTCGGGTTGAAACGTCATTTCGGGGACTTTCCAAGGGTGAGGGAGCCGAGGGGAGGGAGCGAGCTTTCTTAACCCTTCGTTGACCCAGCGTCCACGCCGCTGCGGGCCGGCAGCAGCGTCCAGAAGGGCCGAGGAGAGGTGGGGATCCGAGGGCCAGAGCCGGCCAGAACCCACCGAGACGTGCTCGGCAGGTGCCCGCTGGGTGGCGGGAACGGCAGCGAGCCACTCCCCGGGCCGGAAGCGCAACGGGCGGCGTGCGCGGCCCTCCCAGCCTCTCACTCTGCTGGCGGCCCTCGGCCCCTCACCGCGCCGCGCGCAGAGACCGCCCCTTCACCTGCACCGCTGCTTCCGACTGGGAGGCGCTGGGCCAGGTCCCGCGGCCAGGCCCGACTCGACTTCCGGTCTCCCCGCGGGCAGGGCCTCATCAGGTATTTTTGGCTTGGGGGTATTAGGTTTTGTCAAAGGGGGAAAGTGAAAGTCCTCGGAATTAGGGAAACGCGATGGATATATTCATTGACCAATCTGGACCCTGGGTGCACCTCGAGGCAGGTGAGAGTGTTGGGGTGCTGGGATGCCGATTTCTGGGCCGCTGAACCCTGGACCGCAAAGCCTTTTCCCCAAGAGCCCCCACGACACTCCCTCCCTAGAGCCTCCTCCTGGCCCAGTTGCTGCGCATGACCTGCCTGTCGTGGAACTCTGCGAAGTTACAGTTACTCCCTGGCTTCAGGTCTTTTGCAAACTCCTCCAAATTCTTTGGCTTGAGCTCCGCCCTTCCCCCCAATCTCTGCTACTGGAAACCCTGGGACAGCGGCAAAATCCCTGGATTAGATAGGAGAGAGGGCCAAGTGCTGCCAGAGCGGTGCCTGGTTTAGATTGAACTAGTGCTTGTGGAATGCAGATTCCTCAGCTTGGACCCAGGCCCAGTGAATCAGACGCTTTGGGGTGGGGCCGGGAATCTGCATTTTAATATATTTCCTGCCAGTGACTGAAACTCTAAACTTTGAGAAATCTGTGGTCCAGCATATTGAAGTTGGGCTGCTCTGGATCCAAATCTTGGCTTTAGGATTCTTAAAGACACTGACCAAAGCCTCAGTTTCCTTATCTCTAAAATAGGGATAATAATAGGCCTGACATTGGCCAGTAAAGTGCCTAGTTTCATGCCTAACTGCAATCTTTAATATGCATAGCCATTGTATGTACACCAAACCATTCTCGGTGCCTCATTACACCACAAAAATTCTGGTCTAGGAGTCAGGAATCTTGGATTCTAGAGCTACCCCGCCTCTGGTTCAGTGAATCTCTCCGTACTCTACACTTCAGTGTTCTGATCTGTGGAGAGGTGGTGTTCAGACATCACTTTGAGCAGAATCATTTGGTGGAGAGCCTTTAAGAATGTGGCCTGGAATGATTCTGCTTCAGTTGGTCTCGGGGTAAGGCCCAGCGTTTGTATTTTTCAAGCTCTTGAGATTATTATGAAGCCAGGAACACTAGGTTCAGTTATTTTAGAGTGGTAATTCTCAACCAGGTGTGATTTTTGCCTCCCAATGAGTATTTGGCAATGTCTAGAGATGGTTTTTGTTGTCACAACTGGAGGAAAGACCACTCCTAGAGAGAGAGGCTGGGGATGCTGCTGAACACCCAGCAATGCACAAGACAGCCCCCCTCCAACAAAAAGGTTTTTCTGGACTAATACATGAGTAGTACCAAGATTGAGAAACTATAGGGGTTCTTTCTAATTCCAAGCTTCCTACATACTTGGTTAAGCTCCATCCCCACCCTCCCTCAGGCCTTTCTACATATGGCAGTCCAAATGATCTTCAAAATCTAGATCTGATCTTGTGTTAAAATTACCTAAAACCCTTGGTACCCATTCCTCTTAGAATAAAAACCAAACTCTTAGCCTAGAAAAATCTGATTTTTATTATTACTCCAGCCTCCTCCGCTTCCCGACCACTACCTCTCCCAGCCCTCAGGGCACTGTTGTGTGCTCCAGTCAGTTTCAGATGAAAATGAACAGTCCTTCTTCTTGCCCCAGGGCCTCGACACATGCTATTTTATCAGAATTGAGCTTCCTTTGGCCCAAATTCTTTAGAACCCAGTTTAAACATCACTTCCTCAAACATTTTTGGTACCCCCCATCAAGGCAAGGTATATGCTTTCTCTCTTATGTCCTCATGGAATATTTATTTCCTTCAAAGTAGTCATTTTAGTTTGTGAATATACATTAATTCCTATAAACATTTTTACTTTTTAATTTAATATACAGTAAACTTGACCTTTATTTGGTATATAGTTCTATGACTTTTCACCTGTGAATGAATTTATGTAACCACCGCATCATCAGGAAACAGAACAGTCCCATCACCCCTTTGTAGTCACAGCCGCCCCACCCCTTTCTCTGTCAACCACTCTACTGTAAATTTGTCTTTTCCTGAATGCCATATAAACGGAGTATACAGTCTGTATGATTCACACAGCATAATGCTTTTCAGACTTATCCATATTGTTGCATGTGTTAATAGCTCATTTCTTTTAATTAAAGTAATATTTCACTGTATGTGTATATCACCAGTTTTTAATCCATTCACCTTTTGGAGGACATTGGATTGTTCCAATTTGGGACCACTGTAAATAGAGCTGCAATAAACATTTGTGTACAGATTTTTGTGGGAACATACATTCTTATTTCTCTAGGGTAGAAGTTCAACTTAGGAGTGGGACCTGACCAGCTGGTAGCACAGTGGATAGAGCGTCGTACTGGGACACAGAGGACCCAGGTTTGAAACCCCAAGGTCGCCAGCTTGAGTGTGGGCTTACCGGCTTGAGTGTGGGGTCACTGGCTTGAGCCCAAAGGTTACTGGCTTGAAGCCCAGGGTCGCTGGCTTGAGCCCAAGGTCACTGGCTTGAGCAAGGGGTCACCGTCTGCTGTACCCCCCCATCAAGGCATATATGAAAAAGCAATCAATGAATAACTAAGGTGCTGCAACAAAGAGAGATCTCTCATCTCTCTCCCTTCCTGCCTGTCTGTTCCTCTCTGTGTGTCTCTCTGTCTCTGTCACAAAAACAAACAAAACAAATTTAGGAGTGGGATTGCTGGGTCATATCATGAGAGTATGTTGAAATTTATAGAAAACTGCCAAATCATATTCGAGAGTGGAGATACCATTTTACCTCTCCAACAGCGATAATCTGAGTTTCCAGTTGCTCCACATCCTTACCTGCACTTATAGTATTTTTTATTTTAATCATTCTCTAGGTATGTAGTGGTATCTTGTGGTTTTAATTTGCATTTTTCTAATGGGTGATGATGGTGAACATCTTTTCTCACGCTTATTTGCCACCTGTTCGTCCTCTCCTGAAATTCCTGTTCAAGTCTTTTGCCCGTTTTTTGATTGGTTGGTTGTTTTCTTATTGTTGTGTTTTAATATTTCTTTATATATTCTGGTTACAGTTGCTTTGTCAAAATGTGGTTTGCAAATATTTTCTCCAGTTTATAACTTACCTTTTCAGAAGAAGTTTTTAATTTTGATGAAGTCTAATTGGTCAGTTTTGTCTTTTCTGCATTACGCTTTTGGTGTCACAGCTAAAGACTCTGCCGAACCCTCGGTCGTTAAGATTTTATCTTCTCCTCTAAAAGTTTCATAGTATATATTTGACACATCTGTGATTGATTTTAAATTAGTTTTTATGTAAAACGTGACATTTAGGTTGAGATTCATTTCTTTTGCCTATGGATATCCAATCCCAGTACTGTTTATTGAAACGACTATCGTTTTTACATTGAGTTGCTTTTGCACATATCCAAAATCCAGTCGGCCATATTGGCATGGGACTCTTTATTCTGTCCTACTGATCTGTGTGTCTATTCCTCTGCCTATACCACAATGTCTTGTGGCTTTATTGTAAATCTTAAAATCCAGTGGTATAATTTCTTCAGGTTTATTCTTAATTTTCAAAATTGTCTTAGTTCCATTGCCTTTTCATATGAATTTCAGAACCAATTTGTCTGTAGCTACAAGAAAAGTCATACTGGGATTTTTATTGGAACTGCATTAATCTATAGATCAATTCAGGAAGAAATTACATCATTACAATGTTGAATCTTCTAATCCATGAAAATAGTATGTTTATTTATTTAGGTCTTTTATTTCAGTGTTTTATAGCTTTTAGCATGCAGATACTATGTATGTTTTGTTAGGTTTATCTCTAATATTTCTCTTTTAGGGGGTAACTACAGTATTGTAATTTTTTTAAATTTCAGTTCCCAATTTCTCACTAATAGTTTATAGAATACAGTTGATTTTTGTGTATTAACATTGCTTCCTATAATCTTACAAAGTCACTTTAGCCATAGATTCCTTGAGTTTTGTTTTTACATGTTTGCTTTGTTTTTTAACATAAACAATCATATTCTCTGCAAATAGGAATAGTATAATTTCTTTTTTCAATATTATGCATTATATTTCTTTTTCTTGCCTAATTGCTCTGTTCAGGACTTCCAATATGATGTTGAATGGACATGGTGAAAGTGATTGCAGTCTTAGGAGAAAGCTTTCAGTCTTTCACTGTTAAGTATGATGTTAGTTGCCAGGTTATTTTTTTAAATTTTTTTTTAATTCATTTTAGAAAAGAGAGAGCGGAATAGAGAGAGGGAGAGGGGGAGAGAGAGAGAAGGGGGGAGGAGCAGAAAGCATCAACTCCCATATGTGCCTCGACCAGGCAAGACCAGGGTTTTGAACCTGCGACCTCAGTGTTTCCAGGTCAGCATTTTATCCACTGCGCCACCACAGGTCAGGCAGTTGCCAGGTTTTTATAATCACTTCACTTTTTGACATCTTCCTTCCCACCAGGATGTATGCTGTCAGAGCTGGCTATCTCTACTCTCAATTCATCCCCAGTGGCTGGCACAGTGCCTAGCACACAGTAGACCCTCAATAAGTAATTCTCTACTTAAGTAACTTAGCCATAACCACAATTCTGTGTGACACACAACAGAGAGACTTAGCTGAACATGCACAGATATCACGAAAAATAACCTCACAATAAATACACCAGCAGATCCAACTAGGCGTAGGCTCCATGGAATTGACAATTTTAAACTGTTGAGCACCTGTAGATCAGCTTGTTAGCAAGCCCTACTGTGTCAAAGCATTTATCTATGATAAATAGATGACTGCAGTAGTAAAATAATTACTTTAGATTGAGAGCATTTCATTCCCAAAGGGAATTTAAACAAAAAGCTCTCGGCTCTGAAAAACAGGGGCTTTCAGGGTAAAGAGGCCCACTGCTCTGAAATCTTAGGCCCTCAGACGGGTGGGGTTGTTTCGCTAAATTTATTTCAGCCACTTATAGAAACAGAAGGGGGAAGAAGGGGGCGGCTGCTTGCACACCAGTCCTGGCTCTGGGGTATTAATATCTGCCAGGTCAGGCTTTTATTTGGGTTTTGTTTTACCTTTTGGGGGTGGGGAGGCGGGCAACAGGAATATCTCGGCTTCCCACCTTTCTCCCTGCACAGTCTCCCGAAGGCCACAGCCAGCCCGCTCCTCGCCTGCCTCACCTCCCGACGGCTCTCCGTCCACTGAGTACCAAGCACCAGGCAGGGCGTCCTCTGCAGTCCTGGGCAGGCACCACTGACACCAGACTGTCTCCCATTCCCAGATGGGGTCTGAGCATGAACAGAGAGAAACTGAAATGGAGGTTGATTCTGTTTTCTTTCTGGCTCAAGTGTGGGTACAGGGAGATTGGAACCTTGGTCCCCTGCCCCCACCAGAACCCCTCCCAGTCCCACACCTTTACCCCTGGCAGCTCCACTACTTGAATTTGGGGGTTGTTGAAGATGAAATCCAGGCCTTTTTATCCTTGTGTTCCTCTTTCTCGGCCTCCCCAAAGCACTGACCACACCTTTTCAATTCCTGACACCTGAACTGTCTCTCCTGTCACACCCACCCCTGCCTCATATGTAGGAAAAGGAGCTAAACCAGTGGTTCTTAACCTTTTTTGAGGTACTGAACCCACCAGTTTCATATGCGCATTCGCCGAATCCTTCTTTAGTGATAAATAAAATAATGATTTTTTTCCAAATTCAAGACATAGGTATATGTTTTTTTACTGGTGCACAAAATGAGCCGTGCATGAACATCACCTTGCTCAAAGAACAAAACCAACAAAGTGCATGAACTCACAACAAATGACGGTATTACTTTATTCTGGCCTCCGCAGCAGAGGCTTCCCCGAACCCCCGAGACCGACTCATCGAACCCCTAGGGTTCATTAGAACCCAGGTTAAGAACCACTGAGCTAAACAAAACGCCCTGTGGATTTTTAAAAACCTGTTCTTGTTTGAAACCCTGGGCTTGCTGGGTCAAGGCACAGTGACAACTAAAATGAAGCAGCTAGGAGTTGACTCTTCTCGCTCCTCCCCCCATTTTTCACCTCTCTGTAAAATCAATAAGTAAAAAATAATAGTAATAAAACCTGTTCTAGCCTGACCAGGCAGTGGCGCAGTGGATAGAGTATCAGACTGGGATGCGGAAGACCCTGGTTCAAGACCCCAAGCTCGCCAGCTTGAGCACGGGCCCATCTGGCTTGAGGAAAAGCTTGCCAGCTTGGACCCAAGGTCGCTGGCTCCAGCAAGGGGTGGCTCGGTCTGCTGATGGCCCGCGGTCAGGGCACATGTGAGAAAGCAATCAATGAACAACTAAGATGTGTCAATGGCAATGAAAAACTAATGATTGATGCTTCTCACCTCTCTCCATTCCTTTCTGTCTGTCCCTATCTATCCCTCTCTCTGACTCTCTCTGTCCCTGTTTAAAAAAAAAAATTTTTTTAATCTGTTCTAGTGCTGAATTTGGAATGCTTTGTGGAGCACAGGTAAATTAGCTCCCATAGATGGGGAAATGTAGGCACAGGAGGGGAGGTGG
Source organism: Rhynchonycteris naso (assembly GCA_037038555.1). NCBI lineage: Eukaryota > Metazoa > Chordata > Mammalia > Chiroptera > Emballonuridae > Rhynchonycteris > Rhynchonycteris naso. The sequence goes on along the minus strand of CM072999.1, from coordinate 31,201,507 downwards.
CAGCAGGTGGGTGAGATCAATGTCCACTGGCTGGCACTAGGAGGGGTCTCCCAAACCTGAAAGGAGCAAAGGAAGACACGGCCTTGTGTCTGGGAGTGTGCCGTCCTGTGGCCACTGTTTGAGGGCAGGAAGAGAAGCCACACAAGGAAGCTCAAATTGCCTGGGCTTAAGGTTCGAATCATGACATGAGAATATGGGGAAGTACCTCACACAGTGCCCAGCCCACGGGAACCTAACACATGCTGGTTTGGTTCCTTGGCCAACTCCTGGGTCACCAGGACAGACGGGAAGCAGCATCGACCCTCTCCACTCCCCAGCCTCTCCCCCTCATTGGTCCTCGGCACAGGGCCTCATGGGAGGGCAGGAGCTGGGGAGAGGCCCAATGTGAAGACTCCAAGGGGGGTCTTGCTCCAAACTGGGGGGTCTACTTCAGCATAATCAAGGGTATAGCACATACTTATAAACTGTAAAGTGCTTACAAGCAAACTAGCTTCCAATTTTGTCCAAGTCCCAGCCAATTTGCATTGGAATGATCCCCCAGCACGGACCGGGGCAGACTCCACCCTAGGGAGCTGCTCCTTGGAGAAACAGGACCCAGCTCCCCAGCCAGAGAGGGGATCAGACAGCTCTTGGAGGGTCGCCACAAAGGCAGCCGGTGGAGGAGAGAGGATGGATCTTTGCCACAGCCTTGTGACTTCTTTAGATCAGAGTTTCTCCCGCCAACTGCACCCTCCACCCCAGGGGTGGGGGGGACACACAGGCTCCCAAACCAGGGCCTGCCCTTGTCTGACCAAAGGCAACTAGATCTGCTGCAGCTGTTCTATGAGAGAACAGGCTCTCCCAGGGACCAGGGAAGCAGCTGGAGAAAGATTCCTGCCAGCCCGGGGGTGTAAATATTTATACAACGTGGTGCGTGGGAAGAAGGCAGGCAGAGGGAGGTGGCAGCAACACTGCAGCACTGAGACCGCAGGTGGAAGGAGCCGGTGCATGGCCTCAGGTGGCAAGGACAAGAGGTGTCTGGGATCCTACTCCATCTGAATTCCTCCCTCAGAGATGCTGGGTTCTTACCCACAGCCCTTCTGGCAGAGCAGAGGGAAGAACTTAGAGGAAAATGCATCACCAATCCCCTAACTGGTCTTTCTGTCTAGGGTGGCCCTGGAACCAAAGATAAACCAGATGGCTCCTGGATCTTACGATTCTAGGGTCTTAAAGAATACTGACATCCAAGAGTTGGACTCCAGGGTTGAAAGTTTACAAAATATAAGTATATTTTAAGTAGAATATAAAATATATTTTATGAGCAAAGATGCCTCTCAAGCGTCTATATATATAATCAATAGCACTTTTCTAAAGTGGCAGAGAACACTGAATTGATGAAGATGGCGATTAGAAATGGGAGCGACATGGCCAAAGAGAAGGTGTGGAGAAGGTGAGGGGCCCTTAATGGCACTTCCAGAGAAGCATGTTGCCACTGTCATCACGGCCTAGGAAGAGAATAGCCCGATGGACATCCACCTGGTGCTCTTGGGCCCCTCTACCCCAGGATGTAACCCATCTCCAGGCGAGCCCCGGGCAGAGCATTGACTCATCACCCTCCCACCGGGCTTGCTGAAGACTCAGCCACCGCCCAATGCATTGACACCCCAGGGTGGGAAGCAAGCTTGGACTTGGGGCAACAGCCAGATGGACTTCAGTCGATTTGCCTCAGACAGCTGGGGAGCAGGGCCGGGACACGCCTCACCCCCCTCCCCACCACTCCAGACAAGGAGGTGTAGGGCTGCAACTTCTAGGATTTCTCTGCCACCACGCCCATCGAGAAGTGCCACCTGCTTCTATCAGTCCCAGGGCCGACCGGCAGGACCTCCCGCAGGTGGGGTTTGTGTTGTTTCCCCGTGGCCAGGAGCCTTTAAGATACTTCACAATTATCAGCCTCTCCCATTCTCCCTGTATCCTGAAAACGCACACTGGCCAGTGGTGGGGAGTGTTGTGAAGAAGGACGGAGGCTGGAAAACTGCCTCTGTTTCCCTAGTAGACAGCTCCAGATGCCCAGGCCCACCTCAGCCAGAGATGAAGGATCAAAAAGATACACAGACTTCCCCAAGAGGCAGAGCCCATGTATCAAGTCATCCTTCCCACAGCACAGAGCTTTACAAGTGATACATGCCCAGGGGGTACACCTCCCTGGAGCTCCCACCTTTCTGGGTGGAACCTAGTGAATCCCCCACCTGTATACCCAGAGAAGGACAGGTTCTGTGGCCTTCCTGAGCAATGGGGCCCAGGCCCACACAACGTGGAGGAAACGCCATCTGCCCCAGCGCTCAGCCCAGGCCTGGCAGGAGGGAGACCCGTCTCCAGAAGGAAGCTCCTCTTCCAAGGACACCAGGGCCGGGGGAGACTCTTCAGATACCCAAGTCCTCTTCTGCCACCATGGCACTGCCTGCCGGCTGTGGTCTGCTCCTTGCCAGCTCGGCTTAAACAGATGAACAAGAATAAAAGCCTGTGTGGCCCAAGGAAATCTTTAGGGGAAAGAATTGAGGCTGAAGAAAAGGGGGTTGGGGGGGTGTAAGATAGGAGAGGAGGGGGATTCAGGAAACACAAACCATCCGGGAATCCAGATGTAAAACAAGGAGGGCCAAAAGAAAAGAAAATTTATGCTAAGAAAGTAGAGTAGGGTGAGGAGGGGAATTGAGAATGAAAAAGGAAAAGCGGCAGTTATAAATATTCTTTCTGTAAAGAGAGAAGAATGTGAAAGCAAACAACACCAGAAAAAAGAAAAACCCAAGAGATAAACAGGCAGCGATGAATTTAAAACAACTGCTTTGACCCACAACCAACCACTTTTATTAGTGTTTCCAGTCATCCTGCTTTTTGTGGATTTCAGACTCTTCTGACCACTGAGCAAGGACCGTACTAGAAATGCAAGGTCTACATTTGCCCTTGTTTTTCCTACAATTCTCCCAACTGATCCCAGCATTTGGTATTTTGCAGAGTGAGGGCTGATCTTCCTGGGACAAGGCCAAAAACTGTATCAGTCCACCCCAGTCTGGCGACTTCCATCCAGGTGCCCTAGAGAGGGCTTGCTGGAGAGCCTGAGCAGGAGGAGGCCTGTGGCAGGAGAAGCATTAGGTGGGATGCAGCTCTGTTACCAGCTCTGTATCTTCCAGGGAGGGGCGTATCCAGCCACCTCTCTGTGGACCAGGGCTGAGCCAACCCACGGATACACCATCCTGGAACTGCAAGGAATCATGGAAGACTGGCATACCAAACTCTGTGCAAAGCCAGAGGTGGACCAGCAAGTGCCACTTTTGGAAACAACTTAGATGATTTAAGTTAATTTCCAGGCATTGCCAAGAAGATCTAAAGAATAGATAAAGTTTTCCCAAGGCTGTGATTGGCAAACAGTTACTTGAAGTTCATTTTGTGTTCATGAACTCCATGAGCACTTAGATGCTGGTTCCGTTCAGTTCCCTTCCAGCCCCTTCCAGCCTCTTCCAGCCTCTTTCCTCTGTGAGTTAGCCAGTGCCTCTCTCCTCTGTGTTTACTTGGGCTTTTCCATTCCCCTTACTTAATCAAACCCACCTCTACCTATGCCCACTCTTCTGTTTCTCCAGGGCAGCAGGAGTTGGGACAAAGCTGAAGCAAACCAACGCAAAGTCGAGAAGCAAAGGCAGTTCAAATGCAAGTGCGTTTGGTTGGGCAGCCGGCTTTGGCGTGCTTCGGGTGTCCGCAGTGGGCGAGGTGGGCTCCTAATGGACAGGGACCTGAGCCTCACCACAGCACCTGAAACTGCTCCTTCAAAGTTCAGCCAAGGGAAGCCACTCAGGCTGAACTCTGATCGGCTGGCACAAAGAAAATGGTGCCCGTGCCAGCCTTTCTCCCTCTAAGAATTCTTAAGTACTTGACCTTGGTTCTGTACATTCTGTAAGTCACATTTTTTTCTTCTATCAAAAATTGAGAGATGTGATGAAATACATAGAAGGGACAGGATAATGTCTAGGTTGTAGCCTTGGATACTCAACCTCGTTTCTTCCCATCCCTCCTAACCTTTAAACCTGTCTCAGGCATGTAATCTATGACTCAAACTATTATTTAACCATGAAAAAAAGATAAACCAGGAAATTAGAGGCTGAATGACCTAAAATTTATTCCATTCAACTGAGCTAATCTCCTAATAAGGGTGTGTATAATAATAAGTCACACTATATCTGCTCTGAAGATGTGAACGTAGCAGGGAAAAGCATGATTACTGCAGATCCCAACTTGTCAAGGTTTGTCCTCAAAATGGAAAGTGTCTGGTCCTCAGCCACGTTGCCTAGCAGTTTGCTAATAAGCCAGTCTCAACATTTGGGAACCAGTATGTTGCAGTGGAGAGCACCCAGTGTTCAGGCACTGCCACCTCCTAGGCAAGCTGGGGACTTACCTGTCCTCCCTTAGTCTCCCCTGCGAAATGGCAGTGACAGTAATCCGGGTCTCCCGGGGCTGCTGGAAGGGCAGATGAGCAAAGCATTTAACAGGTGTGAGCACCCCCTCCCTAGAAGCACCCCTAGTCAACTGTTGCTGTGTGTTAAACAGCGAATTGGCAAGTCCAAGAAGGTTGGAAGCCCCACAAAGTGGGGTTCCACGGAGTCACTGGAACACAGTCAAGTATCCTGAGCGAGAGCGAGAAGAGGGTCCCTGAGGAGGCCCAGGCAGCTGGCGGGTGGAGAGCTGCGCAGAAAGCCAAGGACAGCCACTCACAGCTGGGCCATCCGCGTGGGTGGGAGGACGCAGGGGGCTGCCCTGCAGTCCTCCCGCATTAGCTCAACAGGCTGCGGCCCCACCCTTGCATGTGTTCATCTGCTGTGAAACTCGGCGCACGCTGACCCAGCACCCAAAGCGCGCACGGCTCGGACCCAGCGAGCCGAGTGCAGTAATGGAGTGAGCTGGCAAAGTGCTTACTAGCCTTGGAGACTTAATAACTGGGCGTTTCTGCCCAAATTCAGAAATCTGTCCTCTTAGGAGCTGGGTTGTAAGGACGTAACCAAATGCTGAGAAATTTTTATTTCAGGGCTGGGCTTTTCTTCCTTGAGTAGAAAGGGAAAGAATTTTTAAAATAATGAACAACTGAATCATGGTAAATCTTTAGGGGGCATTATTAATTTTTAGATGCAATAAGGACAGTGTGGTTGAGTTTAATGAGTGTTTGTTTTTTAAGAGATACACACTGAAATGCTGATAATGATATGATCTAATATAAAGGATTTACTTCAAAATTGTATGGGAGGAAAGGAGGCAGATAGTGGGCGCCTGTGGCCAGGGTTTGGAGATGTTGGCGATGGGTAGATGGGGCTTTATCACACTACTGTGCTGCTTTCTATATGTATTTGGAATTTTTCATATCAAAATGTTTTAAGGTCATAAGAGCTGAAAGAATTTTAACTCAGGGATTCTTGTTTTATTGGTTCTTATAACACAATATATACTTCCTGAGGACATGTGCCCATGGACAGGAGAGGAGGTTGTTTGGGGAAGTCTTCCAGGAGGCAGTTAGGGCTGGAGAACAGGCAGAAAGACCTGCACCCCAGGGTCTGGGAGTACCTCGAACTCCCTTCCCCACACATGCTAAGGACCAAGAGTGGTTCCCTGTCGCTCAGGGTCTTTCAGGCTGGGAACAAACACTCAAAAAGGCTCGGTGTCCATTATTGCTGCTTTTAAACTCCGTGAAAGGGTCTTTTTAAATTGGTTTCAATATATTTTAAACCATGATGAACTGTTTTTCTTCTCCCTCACAGCATGGGCAAGCTACTCAACTTTTCTAAATTCACTTTCCTTAACTGGAAAATGGGGGTTAACCCCCAGGACCCCATTTCCTAGGATAACAGTAAGTGAGTAAACGTGCGTAAAGTGTCCCAGTGCTGGTTAGCGCTGACACACAGTGGATCTGATTGGAGGGGTCTTGGCAGATGTTGGCCTTTAGCCTCTGAGGACCACAGCGGAGCCACTCATCTTGGACACTCTGTCAAAATTGTGGATGCTGCACTTAAACATCTGAATTAAAAGTCAACACAAACGTACTCGGAGATCTCTTTGATCCAGATGTCTTACTACATGTCAGCCCCTTCAGGTGTCACAGAGAAGTCACTGCTCCCTTGCTCCCTCCCCAGAGGAGCCACCTCTTGCCAGTGAAGAACAGGCCCCTTGGGATGAAGTCCCCACTGCTTTCTCTCTGGCTGAAGACTGACTTGGAAAATGAGAAACAGAGCACTGCTTACTCTGGGCCATGGCGTTGAATGGTGAAATGCGTTTCGAGAAAACAGACCTTCAGCAGATCAACTCATTTCCAAAGGTGGAGTCAGGGGTTCTGGCTGCACAGACCACCCGCAGGCCCTGTGCTCGCTCAGGAGCACCCTTCACAGCTGAGCCTTGGGCAAGCGGTCATGACGGCTTCCAGACAGCAGGGGGCAGTACAACACACACTCCCCAGTCACAGGGACCTGCTCAATGGTTTGGCAATATGACCTTGCCATAGACACCATTTCAAGAACAAATCTAAGAAGCCATGGCAAGCAGAGAGGAGGACCCCAGGACAGGCAGATATCCTGAACCAGTTCCTAAGTCTTTGCCACTTGTTTCCAGGTAACTGGTTGGTGGTTTCCTGTGAGACAGTTTCAATCAGAACAGGGTGTTTGTGATATCAGGTAAGAAATCCACAGGCTACAAAGAGGGGACATATGCAGAAGGTAGTGCAGTTGCTGAGAGCTGCCACCCCAAGTCTTTGGGCTTTTGCTCTACAGCCTCCTGCCAGACAATGGAGGGCCTATCGCATCCCAACCTGCTGCATGCCAGCCTCTCCTTGACTCCACTGCCCTCCAAACCCTGCACATTCTCTGTGCCTTCTTCCCTAGGAAGAAACAAGGGAGGGAGGAGCGCCCAGGACCAGGTCCCAGCGTTCTCAGAAGGTTCTTGAGCTTTGGGGCCTTTGAAATGCATTCATGGCATTATTCTAAACTCTCCCAAACCCATGGCTCCAGAGAGGAGAGCAGTCTCTATTGTGAGCCCTTAAGTGCAGGGGCTAAGGGCATAGCCTTAGGAGCCACAATGCCTGGGTTCAAAGCTTAGCTCTGCTATTTGCCAGCCCTGTAACAGTGGGCAAGGTACTGTTCTCTGTGCCTCAGTTTCCTCCTCTGTATAATCAGGAGGACAGTGGAAGCAGAGCTGGTGCTTACAACAGGTTGAAAGCCCTCAATAGATATTACCAAAGCTTCCTCCTCAGCTCGGTGGGATGTGCTGGTAATGGCCCCACAGCACAGGTCCTGGGAGAAGCATCTGCACTAGAGGAAGTGGAAAGTTGTCATTGAGAGTAGTTCAGAGACATGCATAGAATCCTGCTCTCACAAAGCAAAAGCCCTCCAGATTTGTGCTGCTTTCCATTAAAGTGAAGCAGCTCCTGTAAACCAGCAGGCTGTGGAGGCTGCACGGAGCAGAAGCCCTAAGTCCGGAGCAGGCATGGGCTTACACAGTGTTCTGGAAGGGTACAGAGGGAGACCGATAGGGGTGCGACCCTCTCTCTGGTGCCCGCTTTGGGTTCTGTGCAGGACAAGCAGAAGACATCACTCAAATGTAAGCTGGGTTTATTAAACACATCTCATGGGTCAAAGGCTGAAAGGCAGGCTGGCAGCCCTGGGCAGGACAGGCCCTCAGGAGCAGGCCAGGCGAGGGGAGAGCAGGTCCTGTAGAGGCCAGACCCGCACTGGGGGATATGAGGAGCCTGCAGGCCTCGGCAGGGTTGGGCTTTGCTGAGATGGGGAGGAAAGAGTTAAGCCCACTCTGGGCTCTGGAGGAGGTCTCTGCTGCTATAAACAGTGAGCCAAGGGAGGGAGGGAGCTGACACAGGATGTGGCCAGGGCTCGAGCTGTCTGATTATTAACTTCACTTTTATTTGGAGGGGGATTCGATTCTCTGTTTTACTTCCCATCAAGGAAGTGAAAGCCCAGGTCTCAGAGGGACCTGGTTTCAAATTGTTTTGTCACAGCTCATTTATTTTTCCTCTTAAATAAATAAACAAAACCACCTCTTTGTTTTCCCCTTAATGAGCATTCAGCAAATCATCTGTGGGTGAGGCATGAAAGGGGGTTTTCTGGAGTCCTTCACGGGGCACTTCTGGCTTCTAAAAGGAGAAGGATTCTTCCTTTAGCCCCAACCTTCTCCAAGGCTCTCAGGAATTTGCTTTTCTGCCTCCTCCCAAGATCTCAGCCTAAAATCATGACCTCAAGTCCAGCGTAGACCTTCCTTGGCTGGGTCCTGCGGCCTGACGTGCTGACGGCCATCCCATGTCACAAGCTCCCACTCAAGGCTACAGAGGGGAAGTAACCCACACAAGACTCAGCAGTTACTCCTCTTGGTCAAGCTGGGACCCATGGTTTTTGTTTCTATGGGAACCCTGACATTTACACTAAAGATAAACAATTAAACACAAAGGATTCCATGACAGGTCTTGAGAAAACACCATTATATGTTCCTTTGCCCAAGGTTCAAAACGTTTGGGAACTTTTGTCTCCAACACCAAAACCCATTCAATCATTTCACGATTCTCTAGCAACCTTTTCCTCAATGATCCACACGTGTGAGGCGCCATGGGGAACACGAAGACCAGTGTCACAGGGGGGCCCTGCCCTGGTGCCCTCAGTGCAGCAAGGAAGACACGAGAGTCCTGCAGCAGAGGCTAATGGTACTCAAGGTGGACAGAGGAAGAGAGACAGATTCTGCTGTAAACACGGGAATTGAGGAAGGCTTTCTGGAGGAGCTGATACCTACACTGGACCTTAAAGGACTGGCAATATTAAGAAACAAGAATATTCCAGAAACTGAAAAGTACCCAAATGAGAGAGAGAGAGAGAGAGAGAGAAATTATCAACCTGTGAACCAGTCAGATTGATGACAACTGCATGATGTGGCCTGTGAGGCCTGCAGCTCCTCAAATAGCATTCAAAATGGAATTTCAAGTCCTCGTGGTAGGAGGGGCCGAACATGGAATCAGCCATTTAGATTCCGTGCCAGGCTGCCAGTCCCTGACCCCTGGCTTGGCGACAGGCATGGCCTGTGAAGGAGTTGCACTTTATGCTGTGAGCAACAAGATACTACACTTGGACGAGGGCGCCACTGGCCTGACACTCAGCTACCCAGCAAACACCTGATGCCTGTCAGGAGCAGTAGAAGTGATTTTACTGCCTCTGGCTTGATGATCGTTGAATATGGGGCAGTAAAAAAGAAGGGGACTGACAAATCCAATTCACTTATAAAAGCTCGGGCTCCTAATAGCTAATGGCATGTGATTTTCAAACACCACAAGGAAGTTGCTGTGGTCCAAAGTTTTCTTGAAGTTGTTAAAAATTCTTCCCCATCCCCATGGCATTTCAGCCTCCAGACCCTAAGGCTGCCTTTGGCTGGCAAGGAGAGGGTTAAGCTGCAAGATGGCTGACTTGTTTTGCACTTTGGAGGGGGTCACGAGGGAGGTTGCCCTTTGCCTCCAGGGAGGCAGTCAAGGTCCTGCTGCCCTCTCTGGAACTTTGCCCCAGGCTGCCTGCTGGTATCTCCTCCCCTGGATGCCCCCGAGTCCTGAGCCTAGGAACCTTCCAGGCCTAAGGCAGGCCAAACCCCAGCCCCAGGCCAGGCTCTGGAAGGGCAAAACAGGGACCCCTGAGAGCCCTCTGGCTTCTAAGAACGTCTGAGGCTGGTGGGCCAGGGCGGAGGCTGCTGCCTGGGACCACCTCCCTTTCTGGTTCTTGGCTCCTGGCGGAGATCCCCGGAGCTGGTCTTCCCAGTCAAGCCATGAATGCTGTTCCTGCCTGAAGCCCTTGCGGGGGGCTCCATGGACGTGGTCGCACTGCCCTCCAGTGGCCAGCCCACCAAATAGCACTTGTGGACCACATGTTAAGTCAGCGGCGACAGCTCGGTGTCAACACACTGAACTGACTGACCCCTAGTTAGACATGGACAGCCCTTTGCCACATTTGAAGATGTGGCTGTGCTCGTCCCAGTTCCTCTCATAGGCAGCCCAAGCAGGCCTTCACCACGGCAGACATTGGCAGAATGGCAGGGGATTTGCTTCCTCCAGTCGTTCTCAAACTTTAGCACATGCCTGAATCCCCTGGAGAGTTGGTTGAAACCCAGGTTGCTGGGTCAGGCACCCAAAGTCAGAGAATTTACTTCTCTGACAAGGTCCCAGGTGGTGGTGGCGGTTCTGCTGCTACTGCTGGCCCAGTGGTTCTGAGACCACATGTGCAGAACCACTGGCTCAGTCCTCTTGTCCTTTCCTGAGGTTCTCACATTCACTCAGTGGGTCACAGAATGCGCTCTGTGGGCATGAAGGACAGGAAGTGCCCATGACCCAAGTTCCGGCCCCACTAGGTTGGGGCTTAGGCTAACAGAGGAGACAGACTTGTTTAAACAAATAATCTCAAACAAATACACGATTCCATTTGTGTATGCAGCCCTGGCTGGATAGCTTGGTTGGTTAGAACATCGCCCTGAAGCACAGCTTGCCGGTTCGATCACTGGTCAGGGCACACACAGGAACAGCTTGATGTTCCTGTTTCTCTCGCCCCCCCCCCAAAAAAAAATCAATAAATAAAATACTTTTTAGAAAAGATTCCATTAGAAAAGAGGGGAATGCAGGGGATCAGAAGGTCAAAGCACCTAGGTCTATGTCCACTACCCAGAGACCAGCCTCTGCAAGGGGAACAACATTCAAATGAGAGAAGCTAAATATAAGCTCTTTTTTTTTCTTTTTTAATTTTTTAAATGTATTGATTGATTTGAGAGAGAGACATCAGTTTGTTATTCCACTCACTTATGCATACATCGGTTGATTCTTGTGTGCGCACTGACCTGGGGTCAAACCCATAACACTCGAACCAACGGAGCTACCTGGCCAGGGCCTTGGGTCCTGAGCCCTCAGCCGCCTCCTTCAGTGCCCAGGAGCAGTGTCCCAGCTTCCGGAAGCTCTCAGCCTGTGGCTCATGCACCTCTCGCTGCCTGAACCAGGTGTGGTTAGCCCCTTCCCCAAGGCCTGGAGGGGAGTCACACATTTGATGGGTTCGGGTCTGCTGAGCAACGATGAGAAGACGTGTCATCTACCCACCCATGCATTCAACATTTCATCTCCTTACTGCGGGGCTGGGATATAGCCATTTCTCTGGTGACCGTTTCTGAGTGCCTGCTGTGTGTGTGCACTGGCGTCACTACAGTGACCTGTGAGGCATGCCACAGAGGGTAGGCCTGTGCCGCACTCTCCTGCTCCAAGGACCTTGCTGGGCAGGTAGGTGGAGCGCACCCTCCCTTCCCCCAGTCTCAGTGCCCAGAGCGCCTGTGGCAGCCCTTTAGGAGTGTACCAGGCTGGCAGGTGAAGACCAGATGCAGCCCCATCCCATTTTTCTAAAGTAGAACATTCCTGTGAAACTTTTCACAAGCCAAAATGGTGTAAAGCAAAACAGTTACCATCAATTCATATGGAAAAAATGTTGAGTGTTCCCAGACCCCAAAACTTATCAAATCTTACTAAATAAGACCTAGAACCTAAAATAACTAACATCGTAAAGCAGGGATGCACAAAATAAATCAAGGTAAAGCAGATGCTCACACAGTTCAAAGCTATTGGTGACTTGATGCTAAGTGTAGTTCCCAGGGCAGGAGCTTGGTGGCGCCACTGGCTCTATTCAGGGTGTGCATTGCCTCTAATGCTGGCTGCAAAACAGGCAAAACGCTATTTTTAGTTTTCAGCTTCATAAAAGCAAAAATCCTCTTCAAATTTCTTTCATTTAGCATAAACAGGTACTAATATAGATCCTTTAAGCAAAGTGGCGCTAGGCAAGATTTTAAAAAATGTGGCAAACTATTCTGTGAAGATGCCTGTTACTTAGTAACCATGCCAGCCTGAGGGGAGCAGGTGGGGAGCACTTGCTGCCCTCCACTGATTCTTTAATCCTCGTACTTTAATGAGAAGGCATCTTCCCACTGGGCCTGTCATCTAGCACAAGTCACCTCCTTCCCCAGTTTTCTCATCTGAAAAAATGGGGGTGGCTGGGAATGCATTGTATTAGATGATCCCCAAGGTTTGTCGGTCTATGCCTAGCCCACCAGCACACTGTTGGAGAGATGGATGAGAAGAACGCACCCTGCCTGGTGACCCTACCACTATGCAGAGTTAAGTCCTTGGGGTAAGTAGCCTCCAGGTCATGGGGATGGAGGGAAAAGCACCTGAAAAATTAGGTGCAGCTGTAGAGTCAAACCAATCTAAGTTCATCCACTGGCTCTGCTCCTGACTCCCTGTGTGATTCCCAGCAAGTAGCTTAACCTCTCTGAGCTTCAACTTCCTCATCTGAGCAAAGGAAAACATAGTGCCACCCTTATAGGGTTGTTCTGGAAATCAATAGTAATAGCTACTACATATCAAGTGTTTATTCCATGCCAGACACTGAGCTAAGGGCTTCGCATCAGTTGCATGAAGTTGCAAGAGGCAGTGCTGGTCCCGCGCCAGCGACGAGAACGGCTCCGTAATGGGGACCGCGGTGGTTACCATTTAACAGCAGCCCAGCCCGCGCGTTGTTCGCACACGTAGGTACATTCAGTAGACGGAAGGAGCTTAGCAAGGCCTTGCACAAATGATGGCTTTCATTAGTAACCCGGGAGAAGGGTCCCTGGTGGAGAGGTCCTTCAGCAAAGAGAACTGGGGAGGGGTGGGTGGCCTGAGGCGATGGCTTCCTCACCTCTTCCCCAGGAGGGCCATCCCTTAGTTTGGTTAGCCAGTTCCCTGGCTGGGACCTCAGTTCTTACTCTTCCCAGAGAGTAGCTAATTAGCCTCCTTGCAGCCAGGAGCTCCCCAGATGAAAGCTGCTTAAGACAGATGCAAGGCGTGACCCCCTTATTTATAACCAAGGTTCCCTTGGGTGAGGAGAGCCTGGGGGCGGATACACAGGCCAGATCAGGGCCTCGCCTTCTTTATGACAGGTTCTCAGGGAAGGGAGCCAGGCTGGTGTCTGTGAGCCTGAGAAAAAGGCTGCAGGGTGGTGGGTGTGGGGCTGCCCAGGTCCTGGGAGTGGGAGGAGTCAGATGGTTGAGGGGGCAGAATGTTCCAGGCCCCAGGCTGCCTTCCAGACCAGGACACAGCCTCGGGTGGGCGGGTCAGAGCGTGGGCCCTGATGCTGGGCCGCCAGACTGAGATCCCAGCTCCGGAGTGGTCATCCATGTGCCAGAGCCTCAGCCTCTGTATCTGCAAAGTGGGGATAATGATAGGTCTGAGCTCACGGCTATTAACTGACAGTGGTTAGTGCAGGCAGGACGGGGCACCCACTCCGTAAGCAATGATGAAGCATGCGCTTGTTAACTCAACAGACATTTATTGAACACCTAATGTGTGCCAGGCACTGTGTGCTGGGAATACCATTACAAAACAGATCAAGTATTTCCTCCCTTGCATTGTGTGGGAAGACAGTAAATACAAGCACTAGGAGGTCCCTCACGCATTCCCTGGCAGTGGTCTTTGCTGTAACATTTCTTGTTATAGCTGAAGAATGTTCTATTATATGTAAGCACCATTCTTCAGATGAGGAAACAGACTCAGAGCAAATAAGCAACACACAAAGGTCACAGCCAGTCAGTCCAAGGCAGAGCAGGGGTTTGATCCCAGCTCGAGTCCACTCTGTTGAAACGTGGCTGCATGACCCTGCTCCCCAGATGGCCTGCCCGGCGCTGCCTCCAGGGAGGAGGACTGCCCCTGGGGAATGGGTGCTCACTCCACTTGTGACCCAGACTTTTCTCAGCACTGTGAGCAAGGTGGCCTCCTAGTCACTCTGCCCCAGGCAAGGCCATCATGACTGAAGAGGCGGCTTCTTCAGGGGCAATCCCAGCTCCTGGCCACCCACAAGCCAGGACTCTCAGGGTTCAAACCCTCCCTTTCAACTGGGTCATGGGGTTGGGAGGTGCCTCCGCCCTGGACCAACCTGGTGGGCAGGCCAGGTTATATGCATTGACCTCAGTCTGCTCCCCAGGGCAGATCTGCCAGGCCCATCCAGGAGACGAACATGTCAGTGGACAGGCATCTTGTGGTACTCGCTGTTAAAGCACCCCCTTTCTGGGAACCCCTGGCTTCAGTCAAGGAGGCTGCACACATGCCAATTTGCCAACCTCTCGCCCTGTACAGGTAGAGGGCATAGAGCAGGCAGTGCATAGGCCTCTAGCACCTTCCCCAGGGACGCCCACCTTGGCTTACTCCATGCCCAAGCAAAATACAGTCTTCAATGTCCATTTGTACTGTTCAGACCATGTGTCTGCCTAGTGTCAGTGGACTCACTCAGTCCATGCCAGGCACACGACTAGACTGAGGATTCAGAGGGTAAAAATTCCGTGTCCTTTGGGAGCTTAACACCGAGCAGACTAAGCAAACTAACAATGACCACGTGGCCAGGGATATGGGCAGCTGCAGCTGGAGTTGCGTGTGCGCTTGCTCGCACTCAGCCCACCCCTATACTGTCACTCCCAAAAAAGCAGATCCATTCAGTAAATTGGGCTGAGAACAGGGTCTGAGGGTTTGGAGCTCCTTAACCATCACACTCCCATCCAAGATGCAGGAGGCTTTCCCCAGCAATAAAGTCTCCCCAAAGTGCCCCAAGAACTAGCTGAGGGAAAGGGAAGGACCCCCCAGAGCTCCATCACATCACTCCAGGAGGCAGCAGTGGGGTGCTAAGCAGAGCTGAATGGACGGGCTCACCCAGGCCCATACAGAGCCACTGTCCACAGCGGTGTCACTCCTGACAGTAGCACTTCCTAGGTCCCAGGTGCACACTCAGCATGGCACATTGCTTAGACCACTAAGATTTTTACCGTAATGAGAATCTGCATTCCGGTATGATCCACCCCTGAGCCCATGATGGCACTTCTGCACATCTTCCCATGTACTGTGCAGGTCCTGGCTAGGATGTTTGGGGGAGAGGGAGGAAATCCCTCAACCCAAAGCTCCACCCCAGCCATGCTCCTGCCGCTCCTCTCTTCCACCCAGCTGAGCCTTCCAACTCAGCGGCCCTTCTGTAGTCCCAAGGCACCTGCCCCCAGGGAACCCCCAGAGCAGCTAGGGTGGGGGTGACTAGTTCCTGGTCATGTATACATTTTAGATGGGAGAAGAAATGACCCCTGAAGTGGTCAGACATTCTCCTCCTAACCTCACCCCCACGCTGTCATGGAGAACTTGGCAGGGGATAGAGCAAGCTGGATCTTCCAGGTGTCTTGGCTGACCTTATGCAACCCCAGAGTGCCCTTTGGGCAAGAAGGCAGAGGGAAGGGGTGCGTGGGAAGGCGGGTGATTATCATCCACCATTTCAGGGTGGGTGTGGGGGCCACCTGCCCAGGAAGCATGGCCTGGCCAAGGGGCAGGGACGAACCCCTGACTATCCTAGGGGTGACCTGGGGCAGCCGGGGTGGCCTTAGTATACTCTACACGCATTAATCTTGAGGCCAATCTTTATGCCCACACGGGGAGGAGGAGGGTGCACAGGTCCCCATTTTACAGATGAAGAGTCTGAGGCTCAGAAATTTGAGAAATGTGCCCATCATATGGCCAGGAAAACAGAACAGATTTCACATCCAGGCCTTCTGACTCTGAGAAACTTCACGCTTGACAACTTAGAGCCTCCCTGCTGGCCGTGGCCTGCACCAGGGATTGGTTCCTGCCATGTTCAGATATTTGGTGGGTGAGGAACTGAGCGGACAAGAGAGTAAATAAGCGGATAGAAGTGGAGACCAGTGCGTGAAGGAGTGGACTGACAGACTTGGAGGATGGCGAAGGGCCCAGCTGAATGGAGAAGCAACTACAGCCTTGTCACCTGGCCCTTAAGAGGAAGGAATGTGCTTTCTGAGAAATGGGTGCCCCATTGGGATGCTGGCTCACCATGAAGAGTGCTAACCAGGGTTCCTTTCCTACAAGGCAGTTCCCAGAACAAAGTGCTTGGGAGGCCCCAGGGAGACACACCTACACACTGTCACGCAGTCACTCACTCAGTGATCAAGTAACAGGCTTGCCCTGGCCACTTGGCTCAGTAGAGCGTCAGTCCGGTGTGTGGATGTCCTAGGTTCAGTCCCCAGGGCACACAGGAGAAACTGACCATCTGCTTCCATACCTCCCCCTTTCATCCTCCCACATCCATGGCTAAATTGATTCAAGTGCATTTGCCCTGGCACTAAGGATGGCTCAGTGGAGCCTCCACCTCAGGTGCTAAAAATAGCTCACTTGCCAGCATGGCCCAAGATGGGCAGATTATCAGCCCCAGATGTGGGTTACTGGGTGGATCCTGTTTGGGGCAGATTGGAGGGCGTATCTCCCCTTCTGTCATTTCAAAGAAAAAGTAACAGAGTGGTAACAGTCAATCATTGACCAGCCATTGAGAGCCCTATTGCTTAAGAGGACACTGGGCCAGGTATCGACCTGCCCACCCTGCAGGGAGGAAAAGAGCAAGAGACCCATTCTCTGCCTGAGTTGGGGGTGGGGTGGGGGCAGGCGTGAGGCCCTCATTGCTGCCCAGTGCTGGCAGGTCAGTCTGGCCCCTGGGCCCCAGGGTCAGTGCCAGGGTCTATTTGCCTAAGGGGGTGGGTGCGAGCTGGCACGGAAGTGGCTCAGGAAGAGGTCACTGCTGGGGACAGGGAGGGTCAAGGGCCCTCCTGGTGTAAGGACCCAGTTGGGCTTTGGACTGGGGGATTGGCAGGCTGCGCTGTATCCAAAAGTTGGGATAATATGGTAGAAAAGAGGTCAGGATAAGACTGTTGCTCCAAATTGCGGCCGTGTATCTTAGTAGCTTAGAGGTGAGGACAGCGTGCTTAGGTATTCATGAGCCAGGCCCCCAACACCGTCCACAAGGGCCAGAGGGAAAGTAATTAGACCGAGTCCAGGGTAATTCTGTGAGTTAAGGGGCACATGGAGAACGGCTCCCTCCACACATCCGGCCAACTCTATGGGGGAGACTGAAGCAAGGGACAGGTGGGGGTCTCAAGTGTTTGAAGAGCAAGTCGCAGATAATGCTCAACCCTAGGGAAGAGGAAGCAAGGGAGGCCCAGAGCTGCATCCGCTCACTAAGCCCCCTCCCTCAGCCCCAGCCACTGAGTTATCCCTGCCCCCAAGGGGGGGTGACATAAGGTACAGGGAGATGTGACGGGTGGGGCAGGGTACACACTAAACTCTCCAACCACCGGCCCCGTGCCCCGTGCCCCGTGCCCCTAGCCCTGCATGAGCATCCTATCCCGAAGGAGAGCTTTAAGGGGACAGCGACAAGCACCGTCTTCCCTCGATTTTCGGTGCAGGGCTCCTCGAGTTTGTTAACCTCCTACCCCCAAACGCACACCTTCTGAAGACTACAACACCCTAGAAAATGCCGCAGATGTCAGTTTGTACCGGGAGCAGAGCGGCAGCGGGAGACAGTTGGGGTCTGCTGACCGCCAAGCCTCCGCGTAGGCCGTGAGAAAGACGCGAGCGCCCTCTGGTGGCTTATGGCGCGGGTGCAGAGAGGACCCCGGAGCGCTGCCACAACTTCCAGGAGCATCGTATAGCCAACCGGCACTTAAAAGAACAGAGCCAACTGACATCATAAAGACATTGTGAGGATTGCGCCAAGAGCAAAAGTTGTATTAATCCTCCCAGTGACCCTGTAAAAGGCATTTCCGGTTTTCGAATGAAATGGGGGCCTGACCAGGCAGTGGAGCAGGGAGTAGAGCGTCGGACTGGGATGTGGAGGACCTGGTTTCGAGACCTCGAGGTCGCCAGCTGGAGTATAGACTCATCTGGTTTGAGCAAGGCACACCAGCTTGAGCCCAGGGTCGCTGGCTTGAGCAGGGGCTTACTGTGTCTGCTATAGCCGCACGGTCGAGGCACATATGAGAAAGCAATCAATGAACAACTAAGGAGCCCCCAACGAAGAATTGATGTTTCTCATCTCCCTTCCTGTCTGTCCCTCTCTCTGACTTTGTGTCTGTCACCACAAAAAAGAAAAAGAAAAAAACACTGAAATTGAGGCACAAAAGCTCATAGTAATTGGAAAAGCTGGGATTTACACAGAGGTGTGAAGCCGAACTTGAACTGTTTCTCTGGTGCTCAACTCTAACCACTCAGATCTTAGCAACAGAGGTTACTCCTAGCCAAGGGGTAACTTTCCCCCTCCTGTCTTATTCCAAGAGAGACTGCCTCATTGGACAGAAGGCAGGGGAAAGGCCCTTCCTCCCTCCTCTCACGGTTAAAATGGTCAGTGATAAACTTTTGCTTTTCTAATCTTGTTAGACTTTACAAAGGACTTTTACTGTGTCACCTCATTTGTACTTCACACCAGCTCTGAGAGATGGGGTGGTAGTCAGCTACAACACAGAACCCCACAGTCAGTGGTGCACTCAACTCTCAGCCCTACTCCTACATTAGCCCCAGTTGGGGTCAAACCCAATGCCTAAGGTTCCTATGAAAATCCACCCACAGGAAATATTTGCAAAACTTAGATACCTAATAAGGGGCTGGTATCCAGGATTTAAAAAGAACTCTTATAACTCAGTAACAAAAAGACAAATAACTGCATTTAGAAACAAGCCAAAGATTTTAACAGACACTTCTCAGAAGAACTATGAAAGGCCAGTAAGCGTGTAATAGATAATCAGCGTCATTAGTCATTGTCATTAGTCATCATTAGGAAGTGCAAAACAAAACCACAACAAGCTACCCTTCTGCACCCACCAAGTTGGCTAAAATTAAAAATCCTGACAACTCAATGCTAACGAGGGTGTTAACTGGAACATGTCTACATTGAATAAGTGAATAAACGAGGCAAGATAGTACAAGGTTAGGAAAATTCCTCGGCAAGTGGAATGGGGAAACTGAGAGAAATGGCTGATTCAAACAGGCCCCGACCAGTCTGACTCACCTGCCTCCTTCCCCCTTGCAAGGCCACTCCTGTAATCATTAAGCCCTCAGGACAGTGATGTTCTGATCAAATAATCTTAGGAATAAAGCCTCGGGTCTGTTGACCACAGAGACAGAGTGCTCAAACTAGAGATAACATCAAGGCCTCAGTTGTGTTTCAGCTCCAGGCCCAGAAAAACAGCAGGACCAGATGAAGTGACACCATGGCTGACCTCAGGACCAGATGTGATGATCAATGGCCCCCTACCCAGCACTGACTGATCAGTAGAGACCACAACCCTGATTCCATATGCTCATTGTGTGTGTGTGTGTGGCAGAGACAGAAAGAGGGACCGATAGGGACAGACAGGCAGGAAGGAAGAGAGGTGAGAAGCATCAATTCTTTGTTGTGGCTCCTTAGTCTCCTTAGTTGTTTCTTGATTGCTTTCTCTTATGTGCCTTGACTGGGGGGGGGGGGGGCTGCACCAGAGCGAATGACCCCTTGCTCAAGCCAGCGACCTTGGGCTTAATCCAGCAACCATGGCTTCATGTCTATGATCCCACGCTCAAGCCAGTGAGCCCCGCTCAAGCCGGATAAACCCACACTCAAGCCGTCAACCTCAGGGCTTTGAACCTGGGTCTTCAACTTCCCAGTTCGATGCTGCACCACTGCCTGGTCAGGCAATACACTCATTTTGATGAATCCTGAGACATCCCTTAAAATCCCTGCCTTTAAAAAATATATAAAAACCCTTAAGAAAAAGAACCCAGTGCACTAGAGCACAGTGGCGCCCCCTCTCTTTAAGTGTATCTTTGCTTCCTTTCTCATAAGATGTAAGGGTCCCTATGAGACTTGCAACCAGGGGACCAGCAGGTGGCAACAACTTGTGCCAGACTAACCCCCTGAACCTGCCTCCAAGGGCCTTTTTTTTTGCCTGGGTAACTTATTTCCTGAGTCTACACAGCCCAGCTGGCTTGCTTCTTTTGCCTCTGACTTTCTAAAAGGCTAAGGCAGTTCTTTGAGCAGCCTGCTTGAATCTTTTCTAGTGTACTTTAATTTTATATGCTAAATAAGCTTCCTCTTGCACTAGAGGATTTTTTGCTCTGAATTCTTTCTTTGCCAAACTCAAGAACTGAGAGTCAACATGGCTGGTAACATAAAAGGTACAAGCCCTCTGGAAAAAGTTTAAAAAAGTGGTTTCTTATAAAAGAAACCACTATGACCTTGCAGTTCCACCTGTTAGGTATTTACCCCAAGAGAAATTAAGACGTGTTCACAAAAAGACTTGCACAGGAATGTTCCTAGCAGCCTTATTCATCAAAACAAAAAATGAGAAACGGCCTAGCAAATCCACAAACTGTGGCATGCCTAAAACATGAAATATTACTCAGCAATGAATAGAAACCAATTACTGATACACATGACATGCGAACGGGAGCAGAGTTTGCCACCCCAACATGTGCCTTTGGGGATATTATATTATTAAACTGTTTTTTTCTAAGAAACAACAGACTCAGGAAAAATCTTTGACCTTCCTTCCCCCTAACTGCCTAAAAGAATTTAGATAGAGGATTTGCTCCAGGAAGGGAGATAGCATTACAGATAACTAGAGTGTAACATGAGCGAGTATGATAGGCAGGCAGGAACCCAGCAAGGTCCATGTGATCTCAGCCATCTCTGTGTCCCATTGTTAAAGATGGCCCAGCAAACATTGACTTACCAAACATTTGCTTTCTATTGCCATCAGGAGTTGCCTTCCTGATTTTTGAAGTCCCAAACCACAGCCACCCCCCACTCTCCACCCCCCCTCCCCCGCCTTTCTCCTTAACTCAAGGTGGCACAGAAGCCTGGACGACCTCTTCTGTTCTTGGGTCTCCTATTCTTACAGGACCCCTGTGTGCACAGCTGTAGTAAGTTATTTATTTATTTATTTATTTTACAGGGACAGAGAGAGTCAGAGAGAGGGATAGATAGGGACAGAGAGACAGGAATGGAGAGAGATGAGAAGCATCAATCATTAGTTTTTCGTTGCCGTTGCGACACCTTAGTTGTTCATTGATTGCTTTCTCACATGTCCCTTGACCTCAGGCCTTCTGCAGACCGAGCCACCCTTTGCTGGAGCCAGAAACCTTGGGTCCAAGCTGGCGAGCTTTTCCTCAAGCCAGATGGGCCCGCACTCAAGCTGGCAAGCTTGGGGTCTCGAACCTGGGTCCTCCGCATCCCAGTCCGACGCTCTAACCACTGAGCAACCGCCTGGTCAGGCTGTAGTTATTTTCTCCTGTTAATCTGCCACATGTCAGTTTGATTACTAGATCAGTCAGAAATGAGACAGGATAGTGAGAAGCCAGAAATATTTTTGGCAAGTGGAATGGGGAAACAGACAGATGGCTGATTCAAACTGGCCCCATCCAGCACCCTGACTCACCTGTCCCCTTTCCCCTTGCACAGCTACTCCCTTAAGCATTAAGCCCTCAGGACAATGAGCTTGTGATCAGCATCAAATAATCTTAGGAATTAAGCCTTGGGTCTGTTGATCACAGTGACAGAGTTTAGTCAAACTAGAGATGTCATCTAGGCCTCAGTTATGTTGTAGCTGCAGGAAAGCAGCAAAACCAGATACCACGACCAATGAGCCCCTGCCCTGGCACCAACCAATCAGCAGAGACCACGACCCTGACCCTATATTATTTTGATAAATGGGCATATTAAAGGACACACATGGAAATGAATATTCTATTGATACCCTCCCCTGAGTTCTTCCCTTAAATTCCTACTTACTTTTAAAAAATTGATAAGACCCCTAAAGACAAAGGACCCACTGCTCTCTCTCTCTCTCTCTCTCTCTCTCTCTCTCTCTCTCTCTCTCATTCACGTGCGAGCGTGCCTGTAACTGCACTCTTCAGACACATAGCTTTGCTTACTTTCTCCTAAGTTCTAAGGGTCCCCATGAGACTTGCAACCAGAGGAACAGCAGGCTGGGGCAGCTCATCCCCAACTAACCCCTACCCTGATTCCTAGGGCCCTTATTTTGCCTCTGTAACTTGTTTCTTGAGTCCATGCAGCCCAGCTGCCTCACTTCTTTTGCCTCTTTGACTTTTTAAAAAATTTGTATGGCCTGACCTGTGGTGGCGCAGTGGATAAAGCGTCAACCTGGGTGAGGTCGCCAGTTCAAAACCCTGCACTGGTCTGGTCAAGGCACATATGGGAGTTGATGCTTCCAGCTCCTCCCCCCTTTCTCTCTCTCTCTCTCTCTCTCTCTCTCTCACTCTATGTCTCCTCTCTAAAATGAATAAAATAAAAATAAATAAATAAATAAAATAAAAAATTTGTATGGATTGATTTTAGAGAGGAAGAGAAAGAGAGAGAGAGAAATATTGATTTGTTTTCTCCTGACCAGGCAGTGGCACAGTGGGTAGAGCATCGGACCGGGGCACGGATTTGTTTTCTAGTTATTTATACATTTATTGGTTGATTCTTTTTTTTTTCCTAAACTCATTTTAGAGAGAAAGAGAGAAGGGTGGGAGGAGCAGGCAGCACCATCTCCCATATGTGCCTTGACCAGGCAAGCCCAGAGTTTCAAACAGGCAACCTCAGCATTCCAGGTCAATGCTCTATCCACTGTGCCACCACTGGTCAGGCTGAGGCTTTCTTTTTGAAAGGTAAAGGCAGTTCTCTGAGCAGCCCACTCAATTGTTCTCTTACAGTGTACTTTCACCTTGCATGCTAAATAAACTTCCTCTTGCACTAGAGTTCCTGGCTCTAAATTCTTTCTTTGCCAAACTCAAGAACCAAGAGCCATCATCACCACTAACAGAATTTAATAGATAGAAGGGAAATTATTTTTCCTCCCCCAAATATGGATATATCAAAAGCATTGTGCTGAGTGAAAGAAGTGTTACACAAAATTCTGAAACCCAAACAAATCACCTGGATCACTTGGTCAGATGCTCATTCCGAGTCAGCGGGCCTGAGCTGGGGCCCAGGAGTCTGCATTTCTGACAAGCTCCACGTGGTGCTGCTGCTGGTCCTTGAACTATATGTTGAATAGCAAGGACTTGGAACGTTACCTTCCAATAAAGGTAATTCACATATCTGGACCCACAAAATGTAGGCTGCTCCAGGTGTGGTGTTCACATGCACACACACATCACACATCTAAACCTAAGTCACCTGACCTGTGGTGGCACACTGGGTAAAGTGTCAACCTGGAACGTTGAGGTCGGTCACCAGTTTGAAACCCCAGGCTTGCCTGGTCAAGGCACATATGGGAGTTGATGCTTCCTGTTCCTCCCCCCTTTTCTCTCTCTCCTCTCTCTCTCTCTCAAAACAAACAAACAAACAAAAAAACCTACGTCAGTCCACACTCACAGGAAATGCCTCAGTGCCAAGGAAACCTACCACACACCAATCACAGTCCTCCAACTCATTTTTAGCTACCTTGCCTGACCCTAGAAAACAGAACGTGCTCACCTCTCCCAGCAGATGACAACTATAATTACCATGAGAGCTAGGTGCCAGGGGCTGTATTACAGCCTTATAGCATTATCTTGTGTTTAATCCTTCTAACAGCCCCACGAGGACAACACTAATATCATTTCCATTTTACAGATCAGGAAACTGAGGTATAGAGAGGTTATGTATTTTCCCGAGGTCACATTGGCTTGGCTATCTGGGTGCTTCCTTTGGCACCATAACTGAGTTCCCATGACAGCTGTGGTGTTCACATGCATACACACTTACGTACTAGTGTGTTTTATCTTTCCACTAGATATCACTGTCCTTGAAGATAGGAACAGGATAATTCCCCATTGCCAAAGCAGGGCCTCTTCTTCAAAACAGGACACAGCATAGTGACAAGCACAGGACACAGCCCTGTGGCAGCCTCACCTGTCACAGGGCCATAATGCTCTGCTCGCTCCTCCCACCAGGCTCTGGTGAGGGCGCTCAGAGCTGGGAGCTCCCACTGTCCCCCATTGACCCCTAGTAGCCGGCTCTCTCCGCCTGCTGGGTGGACCTCTCCAGATCATCTTCCCCTCTGGTTCAGCTCATCTCTGCTCGTAGCTCTCTCCGGTCAGCCCTCTCTCCCGTCCCAGGGTGGCCACAGGTTGCAGCGGCCACCCCTGCTCAGTAGGAGACCCCGCCGGAGGCCACTGTTCTCTCGCCCCAAACACTCTCCTCTGCACGCAGGCTGTGTCACAGCTGCACCCACGATGGCATTTCGTCTCGGTAGGTGGGTGGCGAGGTGGTCGCCTGGCCTCAGTCCCAGAGGTCATGTGACAGCCCCTCCCCTCCGCCTATTCTTGCCCTCCCCAGTGTTGCTATCACCCTACGGCCCAACCCAGAGGCCCACAGGTTGGGGACTGGATGGCCTCAACTCCGGGGCTCCCACTCCGGGCCTCACCCCTGCGGTGCAGTTCCCAGCCCGCCCACAGCCTCCTCTTCCTGCAGGCCTTCCTTCTGCGGTATCTCCCCACCCACGCAGGACCACTTAGGGAGGATACTTTACTTTCCCAGACAACCTCGGCAATGCAATTTCTCCTCCTAAGAGGTTAGGCTAATTGCTCTTCCCAGAAGAAAATCCTCCGAGGTTTTCCCTGTGGTGGGATAGGAGGTTTGAAAATTGCATGTTCAGGGCAGCATGGGTTACTATATTGAGTCCTGGTTCATAGTCCGGTGGCCACTGGGGAGCACGGGCGCCATCTCCTGGCCTAAAGCAGGAGTCCTGCACTTCCCTTCAGAGATGTGAGCTCAGTCTACTCCAGGTGCAGTCCTGGGCCCCTACTCCGGGCAAGAATACAGACGAAGGCTCAGCCCTCCCAATCAGCTTCGGTCTTTTCCATGTTAAAGAGTCCCATAACAACAGTGATGTCTAATTTGTTGGCCCCCACATACATAAATTGTATGATTTCCAGGGATAAAGAGACTTAAAACATACCAGACACAAACCCATCAAGTTGTATACATTATATACCCACAGCTCTATGTAAATATGTTGTAGATATTGTATCTGCAGCTTTTTAAACCCAACAAAACAGATTTTTAAAAAAGAAACAGGACAAGACACACACTTTATAAACATTAGGCAATGAAAAAATTATCTATTTGTATATGCACACACATGAACATACTCAGACATCTAATTGACAGTGATCTCTACCACTTCTTACATCAAATTAGATTACACAATTTTTATCCTATTAGGTTGTTTTTAAACTCATCTTTAAGCAAATGACCTCTCTCAAATCTCTAACTCATGGGAACATAAATTAAAAGTAATTTTCAGTCTCTCGAGTTATAAAAGCACAGGCTCATCAATGCAGCGATGCCATTACTGGTAATGAACCCTACAGAGACATCCATGTTCATGGCAGCAAAGGTGTATTGCCTCCTGAGCATCACTAGTAATACAAAATACTGGGAACTGCCAGTCAGACGCTGCTTAAATAAGTAATGGTCCACCTGTGTGAGGGAAACTGTAGAGGGAATCTATACCTGCTGAAACGGATCCATCTACAAGTTGGAATGTTAAGTGAGGAAGCCAACATCTGGACTGTGTGATGGTTATACAACCTTGCAAATTTGCTCTTAAAATCACTGAATTGTACTATTAAAATAAGTGAACTTTGTAGTGTGTAAATCATATCTCAATAAAGCTGTTTAAAAAAATATTAACCATAAAGCGCCTGACCTGTGGTGGTTCAATGGGATAAAGTGTCAATCTGGAATGCTGAGGTTGCTGGTTCAAAACCCTGGGCTTGCCTGGTCAAGGCACATATGGGAGTTGATGCTTCCTGCTCCTCCCACTTCTCTCTCTTTCTCTCTCTCTCTCCCCCTGCCTCTCTTTTTCTCTCCTCTCTAAAAATGGAGTAAAATTTTTAAAAAACTAAAACAAAAAACAACTATAAAGCATAATATGTAACTTGTTTTCTTCTATAAAATTAAGTAAAAAGTACATATTTAATCATGTATGTTTGCATATGCATAAAATATTCTGGAAGAATATACAAAAGACTTAATAGTAGTTGCTTCTTGGGGTGGGAAAATTTGTATTATAGATACTTTGTCTCATATATATATATATATATATATACACACACATATGTTTTACTATCAAGATGCATACTCTTCCAATAAATTATTTTATATATTTATTTATTTTACAGGGACAGAGAGAGAGTCAGAGAGAGGGATAGACAGGGACAAACAAAGAGGAACGAAGAGAAGTGAGAAGCATCAATCATTAGTTTTTCATTGCCATTGCAACACCATAGTTGTTCATTGATTGCTTTCTCACACGTGCCTTGATTGCGGGCCTTCAGCAGACCAAGCCACCCTTTGCTGGAGCCAGCGACCTTGGGTCCAAGCTGGCGAGCTTTTGCTCAAGCCAGATGGGCCCGCACTCAAGCTGGAGAGCTTGGTGTCTCGAACCTGGGTCTTCTGCATCCCAGTCCAATGCTCTATCCACTGCGCCACCGCCTGGTCAGGCCCAATAAATTATTTATTAGTTGCATGCATCATCCCATAGTATCCACAGCAACATTTGACCCAAAAGTTTAAATAGAATAAAAAATTATTTTTAGCCCTCACTCGATAGCCCAGTTGATTAGAGTACCGTCCTGATATGCAAAGGTTGCAGGTTCAATCCCTGGTCAGGACACATACAGAAATAGGTTGATGTTTCCGTCTCTCTCTCTCTCTCTCTCCCTACAATCAATAAATAAAAATATAAAGAAAGACATGACTTCAATATTTTAACAACTTGAAGAGAAAAATTCTTTTAACTAAAGACTTAGGTTTTTGACTTCTTTTTTTTTTTTAATATAGGACCTCTTTTTCTTTTTTTTTTTTTTAATTTCCTTTTATTTATTTATTTTAGAGAGGAGACACAGAGTGAGAAAGAGAGAGAGAAAGAGAGAAAGGGGGGAGGAGCTGGAAGCATCAACTCCCATATATGCCTTGACCAGACCAGTGCAGGGTTTTGAACTGGCGACCTCAGTGTTCCCAGGTCAACGCTTTATCCACTGTGCCACCATAGGTGAGGCAAGACTTACGTTTTATGCACAAGGTACTTAATATTCCTCATGAATAGAATTTGAAGAAAACTCTTTTCTTCCATGTGACTACACCAAGGTGACCAGATTTTAAAATTGGTAAAGCCAGACACCATTGACCGGGGGGGAGGGGGTGTTCTTGATTAAAAATTTGGTCTAGCCTGACCTGTGGTGGCGCAGTGGATAAAGCGTCGACCTGGGAACACTGAGGTCGCCAGTTCAAATCCCTGCACTGGTCTGGTCAAGGCACATATGGGAGTTGATGCTTCTAGCTCCTCCCCCCTTTCGCTCTTTCTCTCTCTCTCCTACTCTGTGTCTCCTCTCTAAAATGAATAAAATAAAAATTAAAAAAAATTAAAAAAAATTTGGTCTATATGGAGCAAAAAGATTTTCATAGAATGCAAAAATAGTATTGTAATATATTTTTTAAATTTCAACATAAGTACAATTTACAAATATAATACATTTTAAAAATTATGTATAGTATTTTATTCTTTGGCATATTTGAGTGAATTTTTTTAGTAGATTGCTGTCGTTGTTTAAAAGGTCATGAAGTTTTTCACAAGAATTTGTTAAATTCTATTTCACACATAAAATGGCTTTCAAAGTCTCAACACTTAATTGTGATTTTTCTGATGTCTACACTTTATATACCGTAGAAAAAATGTGTTCAGTCGCAGCGTTAGTTCCTGGTCAAGACAGCACGTATTCCACAATTTTTAGTGCATTATTGTATGGAATATGGTTTGTTTCAAAATGATAAAATATTTCTAACCATTTGTTCTCTATTGTGATTTTTGCTGATGCTCAAGATTTAACCTTTTCCTTATCAATCTATTTTTTTAATAATGATACCTCATTAAAAAGATCATTTTCAGAAATATTATTATATGGGAAACTGAGTGAGTCAGAGGGATCGGGTTACATGGTCCGGAAACTGATGCCAGAGCTGCAGGAGCGGGCGGGAGCAGGCAGAGCAGTGCTGCCGGCATACTCGGAAGGCCCGCTCCTGGTGTCCAGCCCCCCCACCCACTGGAGACCGTGCAGCTTGCGCCTCACGGAGCCCAGAGCCACAGGCCAGCGTCCAGGATATGGGCCTATGGGTAGTTAGGGGACTTGACAGCCGCCCGCCCCAGCAGATATGTCCCGCCCATAGTTCTTTGTTTTGGGCCCCACACGGGGCAGCCAGCTCTTGCGGCAGTGCGGGTGCTTCCAGGTCCAGGCAGGGGTCTCCCCACTGAAAACCATATATTCCCTTCCCATTCTCCTGCTGTTCTCTAGCTTTTCGTGCATTCTTTCCTAAAATCGGGACTTTTTTAAAATGCCACGGGACGCGGGACAAATCATTAAAAATCGGGACTGTCCTGCCAAAAGCAGGACGTCTGGTCACCTTAGACTACACACACACACACACACACACACACACACACACACACACACACACACACACGCACATTTCTCTGAACATTCTGAATTTTCAGACTAGTACCTGATTATTGTGAAAAATTTTAAATAGAGAAAACAATAGAAAAAGAAAACAACAATCACTTATAATCCAGCAGCTGCTAACTCACTGGTTATTCTTATGTGTACATATTTTCTGTTTTACAATGTTATGAACAAACTTCAGTTTTATGTTTCATTATTTCTGCCAATTTTTAATCATGAAATACTTTCCATGTCCTTGAGACAGTCTTTTGGTAACTTGCTCCTGGTGCTGTATCCTCTGAATACTCCCTGATTTGTTTTGTCAGTCTGTCTTGTCGGGTGCTTGGACTGCTGCCAGAGTTCTGCTCTGTAAACCGCGGCAGCCACCATCCCTACCTATCTTCCCGCTCATCCTCCCCCTTCCCCGGGATTGCATGGATCCAATCCTTGAGGCGGAACAACTGGAATATCCAAGGACATGCCCACCTCAGCACTCTGGCAACAGGTTGCCAGTGCCCCCTCCACAAAAGTCACAGCAGATAGACGAGTGGGTGTACCTGGGTCCTGCTGTGCGCTAAGTCCCTGCTTCGGAGGGTGACAGCGGCAGCAGCGTGATTGTGATTGGACGTCTGCTAAGTACCGAGTACTTGGGGGGGAGGGCTTTATACAGATGACCTCACTCGATTCTCAGGAGATGTTCTGATTGTCTCTTTTGACCCATAAGGAAATTCAGGCAAAGAGGCTGACACTTGCCCAGGCTCTGTCCTCCAGTTTGGCCAAAGCCAGAACTGAAAATCAGGTCTGTCTGATTCCAAAACCCACACTCTTCACTTAGAAACATTAATTAATTAATTAATTAATTAATAATAAAGCTACAGTACATTTTCCAAAGAAAACCACTTCTCTCAGTGTCTGAGTGCCCAGGGCCGTACTTAGGGTTCCAAAGTAAACTGAGTAGGTCTATGAATGAATGGGTCAATGGGTTCTGAAATGCAGATGTATAACTTTCATATGAGAGAAAGAGCTATCAACTATTTAGCCAAGATATCTTAAATAAACAACAAAAAATTAAAAAAATATTTTTTTAACTTTTTTTTTTTTTTTTTACAGGGACAGAGAGAGAGTCAGAGAGAGGGATAGATAGGGACAGACAGACAGGAACGGAGAGAGGTGAGAAGCATCAACCATCAGTCTTTCGTTGCCATTGCAACACCTTAGTTGTTCATTGATTGCTCTCTCACATGTGCCCTGACCGTGGGCCTTCAGCAGACCGAGTACCCCCTTGCTGGAGCCAGCGACCTTGGGTCCAAGCTGACGAGTTTTTGCTCAAGCCAGATGCGCCCACGCTCAAGCTGGCAAGCACGGGGTCTCGAACCTGGGTCTTCCACATCCCAGTCCGATGCTCCATCCACTGCGCCACCGCCTGGTCAGGCAAAAGAAATTGTTTTTTGATTCGAAGCTGTCAGCCTTACCTCAAGACTGGCAAGAAAAAAATATAGTCATGAGTCAGGTATTAAAAGGAAACATTCAACAGAACAGAGCTGGTGGTGGGAAAGCCAAATCATGACCTGCATCTGGGTGGGCAACAGGCACAGAGATCCCCTCACACCTTAATCAGCCCCTGGGGCACTAATGGTCAGGGCTGCCACTCAACCAGGGCCAGGGGGCCCTGTGGCCTATTTCACTGTGTCCTAACGGGAGTGACCTACCTCCACTGGAGAATTATTCAGGACCTGAGGTCAGAAATGGCAAACTGGTTAGGGCTTTATCCCCCTCACTTCATCTAGAAGGAAGGAAACTAGGCCAATAGTGGGAAGTATAGGGGCTTTGGGGCCCAGCAAACCTGGGTTTGAATCCTACTTCTGCAGCTTACTAGCTCCAGGATAGGTAGGTCATTCCCGTCAGCTCTACTTGGATCCTTAATATTTAACTCCGAGTTCAGAATCTTCTAGAAAGCCCTGGCTCATGGCTCACAGCTCACACATTTCTGGAGCGGCTCAGGAAACGTCGT
This sequence comes from Rhynchonycteris naso, assembly GCA_037038555.1. Classification (NCBI taxonomy): domain Eukaryota; kingdom Metazoa; phylum Chordata; class Mammalia; order Chiroptera; family Emballonuridae; genus Rhynchonycteris; species Rhynchonycteris naso. The sequence goes on along the minus strand of CM072999.1, from coordinate 31,171,121 downwards.
CCCCCAGGCCTGTCTCCAGCCCCAGCCTCCCCAGCTCTAATCAAGGGTTTCCTGTTGCCTTCTCAGGCGCACTGGGTCTTTGCTGACCAACCTGCCCCCTGCTCCTCTGCCCACCTCAGACCCCAGGGAAAGAAGCCATAGTAGCTCCCAAAGCTGGCAGTTTGGGGAAAGACACTAATTGAAAGTTCTCTGGTCAGCAAAAGAGCTGATAACCAACCTGACTGGTAGTGGCACAGTGGATACAGCGTCAACCTGGGACACTGAGGTCCCAGGTTCAAAACCCTGAGGTTGCCAGCTTGAGCACAGGCTCGCCAGCCTGAGCGCAGGGCCATTGTCTTGAGTGTGGGATCATCGACATGATCCCATGGTCGCTGACTTGAAGCCCAAGGTCACTCACTGGCTTGAAGCCCAAGGTTGCTGGTTTAAAGCCCAAGGTCACTGACTTGAGCAAGGGATCATTGGCTCAGCTGGAGTCAACCCCCTGCCCATCAAGGCACATATGAGAAGCAATCAATGAACAACTAAAGTGACTGAGTTGATGCTTCTCATCATCTCTCTCCCTTCTTCTTCTCTCTCTCTCTCTTTCTCTCAAAAATAAAAATAAAAACAGCTGGTAACTTTTTATCAGCAGAAAGGTCCCCTGGCAAGACCTGTCTAGATTCCAGCCTTGGGGGAGCAGTGGCTAGCAGGCCAAACCAGGCAGGGTTGCTGTCCCCTAAGGAATCTGAGGGACACCTTTCCTTTCTCCTCCTCCATGCTGCAGCTACCCACCTCCCCAAGAACCCAACATTCCACACACGTGCCTGCTCCTGTTCCTCGCTTAGGCTTTCTTCTCACTGAGCACTGTTGTTCAACTTTCTCCTGCCTTTCTTCCAGGCCTGATGGACTCAACGTTTATGCTTCGAGTCTCAGGTCCCAGCTGGAAGGCCCCCTGCAGGGAGCCTCCAGCTCTCCCAGGCCCACTGGTCCCCTTCCCCTGGGCTCAGGCGCCCCTCCTGGCCAGCACTTCTCCCTGTACCACCACTGTGCCTTTGCTACACTCATGGCTCCACAAATATTTGTACCTACAGTGGTGGACGCTCCGCTAAGTGCCAAGGTGGCAGGACTCCACAGTGGGGACACAGAGCTGGAGTTACAGCAGCTGCGCCGTGCAGATGGCTCACGCTGCTCCTGAGACCCAGCAGCAGACACCTGTCCGCTCTGTGGTCTGTGCTGTTCCCTGGGCAGATGGAAATCGGCCCTGCTGGGATCACTTACACCATGGAAATACATCAGCAAACACTGCAAACCAGGGCTTATTCCCCCCTAGATGTCAAGCTGTTAAACAGTTACCAGCATGTCACCACAAGAAGAGCACAACAGGGCCATGGCCCAGGGAGGGCCACTGGCTTGATCTGGGTTCCCCCTAACCTTAGATGAGTTCCCTCTGAGACAAGGATTTAAGACAAGTGTTTCATTCGGAAGGTGGCTGCAAGGAGTGACAGAGTGAGGCAGGAAAGAAAGGAGCTTACTTAAGGGGTAATAGGAGCCATTCTGCCGCTGCAGGCAACTGGAGCTCAAACGTAGGGACGGCAGACAGTGAGGAGCAGACCTCAGGCATCCACGGAGCCACCAGGAAGCAAGCGCATTTATCCGCCAAACCCTGTCAGTCTTTGGCTGGGCATTGACTCCAGGCTTTTCTAGCGAGTTCTGTACTAGGACCCAGACTTTTCCTGTCTCCAGGAAAAAACAACCCTCCACTGGAGAGTGGGAGGAGTTCACCCCAGGCAGCCTGCCTCACATAGAGGTGAGTGAACACCAAGGAGACTTGGCTGGGGTCCGGCAGGTCCGGGAGAGGAGCCCACCCAGGCCACACGGGCCAGCCTCCCCTTGGCCATAAATCCCGAGAGCAGGCTCTGCTACTCTGCCCACGGGCTCCTCGAGATCCTTTCAGGAAATCCATGAGATCAAAACGATTACTATAACAATACTAAGATGTTAGCATTTTTGTCCTCTGGTTCTCTCGTGAGTGTACAATAGAATTTTCCAGGCTGCGTGACATGTAATATTGCAACAGACTGAATGCAGAAGCAAATATGAGAGTCCAGCTGTTGTCTTAAGCCAACATCAAAGAGCTTTGTAAGAAGCTATAAAAAATACTGATTTACTCACTAATTTTTGTTTTGTTTTGTTTTGGAAGATACTGTTATATTTTTCTTTTTTTTTTCCATTTTTTGGTTTGTTTTTTATTTTATTTTAATTTATTTATTTATTCATTTTAGAGAGGAGACACAGAATGAGAGAGAGAGAGAGAGAGAGAGAAAGAGAGAAAGGAGGGAGGAGCTGGAAGCATCAACTCCCATATGTGCCTTGACCAGACCAGTGCAGGGTTTTGAACTGGCGACCTCAGTATTCCCAGGTCGACACTTTATCCACTGCGCCACCACAGGTCAGGCTATATTTTTCTTTTTTTAGATTTTTTTATTTATTCATTTTTAGAGAGAGAGAAGGGGGCAGGAACAGAAAGCATCAACTCCCATATGTGTCTTGACCAGGCAAGCCCAGGGTTTTGAACAGGCGACCTCAGCATTCCAGGTCAACGCTTTATCCACAGAGCCACCACAGGTCAGGCTATAGTTATTTTTCTTAAAAAGTATTTTATTGTAACTATGACAATGTTTACATTCTTTTTTTTTATTGTTTTTGTTTTCTTTTAGTGAGAGAGACAGGGACATAAAGAGAGAGGGACAGATAGGGACAGACAGGCAGGAGAGAGATGAGAATCATCTATTGTTTGTCACGGCACATCAGTTGTTCATTGATTGCTTTCTCCTATGTGCCATGACTGGGGGGCTACAGCAGATCAAATGACCCCTCACTCAAGCCGGCGACCTTGGGCATCAAGCCAGCAACCATGGGGTCATGTCTATGATTCCACGCTCAAGCCAGCGACCTCGAGCTCAAGCTGGTGAGCCTGCGCTCAAGCCAGATGAACCCTTGCTCAAGCTGGTGACCTTGGGGATTCGAACCTGGGTTCTCTGTGTCCCTGTCCAATGTTCTATCCACTGCACCACTGCCTGGTCAGGCCATTCCTTGTTATTTTTAACGAATAAATAATATTGTGGGGGAGGGAAAGGAATTTTTCCTCTTATCCTTTTAAACTATTCTGGCTGGATTAATAATCAAATCAAGGTTCTGGCTGGTTGGCTCAGTGGATAGAGTGTCAGCCCAGCATGCGCACGTCCTGGGTTCAATCCCCAGTCAGAGCACACATAAGAAATGACTATCTGCTTCTTTCCCCCTCCCTTTCCTCCTTCTCTCTCTCTCTTCCTCTCTCACAGCCAGTGGCTGGATTGGTTCAAGTATTAGCCCTGGGTGCTGAGGATCGCTCAGTTAGTCTAAGCATTGTCCCCAGATGGGGGTTACCAGGTGGATCCCAGTCAGGGCGCATGTGAGAGTCTATCTCCCCTCCTCTCACTTAAAAAATAATAATAATCAAATCGACATGAGACAGAGTAATAGGAGAAAATGACCAAATTTATTACATATGTACACATGGGGGTTCCGTAATATCCTGAGACCTGAGGACAGATCAGTCAGCTTGAGTCAAGGAGAAAAGCAGAGGTTCTGGTTTGAAACATCAAAGGACAGGAAGGCAGTTCTCATGGAGCTAGAAAAGCAAATGTTTGGCAAATAAATGTTTGCTGGGGCCATCCTTAACAAAGGGACACAGGAAGGGTTTGGGTCACCAGGGCCTTGCTGGGTTCCTGCCTGTCTGTCACACCAGTTCATGTTACACTCTAGTTACCTGTGATGCTGTCTCCCTTCCTGGCACAGTGAGGGGGAAGGTCAAAGGATTTTCCCCCGAGTCTTCTGTTGCTTGAAACTAATGAGCTTAAAATAATCAATATCCCAATAGGCATAGTTTGGGGTGGCAAACTCTGATCCCCTTCACTGTTTTGAATTTTTATTAATTTTCATTTGTACGATGGTAAACATTGATAGATGAACCTATCAAAGCAAAAGCTTTTAGAGGTTTGCAATACTTTCTAAGAGAGAAAAGCATCCAAAGACCAAAGTGTTTGAGAACCGGGTGCTAGGGTTTCATGGGTAGAATTTCATTAGGGAAGATGAAAAGGCTCTGGAGATCGATGATGCTGACGGCTGACAACAATGCAGACTACTGAATGGTTACAATGGTAAACTGTGTTACGTGTACTTAACCACCATTGAAAAAAGAGTGTGAGAATCACTGTAGGTAACTGCAGGCTCAGCCCAGGGAGCAGAGTGTAGATGTGTTCTGGGAGCCACGCAGGGAGGTTCTTTGGGAAGAATTAGACCTAAAACTTGAAAAACAAGGAACATGCCAGACGAGTCCTTTACATACCATTATCCCCTCTTTCATAAACCCCATTTTATAGATGAAAAAACTGAGGCCAGGTGGAATGATTCACCCCTGAGATTTGAACCCCAGGTGCAGGGGCGGGCGTCTGACCCCACTGTGCCCTCTGACCCCAGGGCCACAGTCAACTCAGCCAAGGAGCTCAGAGCTAACAGAGCAAAGCTTTGTCATGACGATATACAACTTAACCCAAAAAGGTCATTAAAAAGAGATTTTCCATTCCTACTAAAAAGCTGTTGTACAAGACATCTTATAAGCCATTTGTTCCCTCCCGGCCATCCTTGAGCCTCAACAAAGTCTCAGACAAACTCTTAGCGGGGGACCCTGACTGGTTGTGAAACAAAACCCGCCTCACCACACGCCAGGGGCAGAGGTGAAGCAAACAGGTAAACTGAGATATGCAAATCACCACTGCAGGTGTTGGGCGGTGCAGGGTGGGGCAGACAGGCTACTGGGACTGTAAACTAACTGCTGATCCTCCTTTACAGTCAACTGAGGAATGAACACTCGGCCGGACTTGTCGCAGCCCTGGTGACGGTCCATCTCCAGTGAAGGAATATGACCCGGGGTCACAACTGAGAGGCACAGGGCTATGTGGTCAGGATCTCGTGTTGGACTTAGTCCTTATCATTATGCTTACAGATACTTGGTAAGATTTGAAAGGAAAGTTCATCATACAAGTTAAATCTGGGGTCCATTATGAGACCACAGAGCCCATGGCCATTGAATTAAAACATTAATTAATCCTGTAGTGATTTGTGTATCACACAAATATATATGTGCGTCTTTCTTCTACATAAAACCTCACAGTGCTCACATCCGGCTGACCCAAGTGACCGCACCGCCGGAGGTCAGGGAAGGGACCGTTCCAGTTGTCCTGCAGCTCCAGCGCCCCCTCTAGTCCGAGCCTGGGATCTCAGTCCCCAGACCTAAAGACAGAGGCAACGGTTCCCATGGGCCACACAGTGGGCAAGAGATGTCTAGAGGCCAAACTTTTCGGTTTCCACCGAGGACTATCCCTGTGGTGCTGCACAGAGGGGTGCAACCCTGCGCTCCTTACACAGGACAGTCCCCAACCCCAGGCACGCAGAAACTACCAGGTCCTCCCAGCCCCCACCTTTGGTCTGGCAGAACAAATTGCAAATGAATAGTAAAAACAGAGCCGCAGACAAGCTGGCTGTCCCACTCAGATCATTTTAAGCTCATCCTCCCAGGAACCCTGCTGAGGTATTCTTATTCTCGCCTTAGAGAAGAAGTCAGAAAACGGACATTTAAAGCTAGAATCTGAACCCAGGCCTGACTGCCACACCCTCGCCCTTACCTCTAAACCAAGCTGAGGCAGCTCCCAGGTGAGCAACTGTAGAAGTGACCCCTGTTTCCATGGCACACAGTACTTTCCATTTCTTCTTTTTCTGTGGGGAAAAAACAATTTTTATAACGCTTTTTTTTTTTTTTTTAAGAGAGAGAAGGGGAGATAGAAAGATATATTCCCGCCTGCACCCCACCAGGATCTACCTGGCAACCCCCATCTGGGGCCCCGATGCTTGATGCTCTAATCAACGCCCGAGGCCAGTGCTTGACCAACCAGCCACTGGCTGTGAGAGGTGAAGTGGGAGGCGAAGTGGGAGAGAAGGGGGAGAGGGAGGGGAAGAAAAGCAGATGATAACTTCTCTTGTGTGCCCTGACCAGGGATCAAACCTGGGACATCCATACACCGGGCTGATGCTCTATCCACTGAGCAAACCAGCCAGAACTTATGATTATTTTCAAGAGACACTTTTTCTAAAGGAGAAGTTGGAAAAGTATAAAGTTAAAGTCAGCATGATACTACCACTCAGAAATAAACACTGAACACTTTGGGTGTATTTTTTTTCTAACACAAAAGTATCAGTAAATATATTACATGTAAAATTTACTTTTTAATTTAGAAATTAAATTTAATGGGGTGACATTGATCTATAGCAGTACATAGGTTTCAGGTAAACATTTCTAAAGCATATGAACTGTTGATTGTGTTATGTGCCCACCACCCAAAGTCAAATCATTTTCTGTCACCATATATTTGTCACTCTTTACTCCCCTCCCCCTTCTCTCCCACATACCACTCCTCCTGGCAACCACTGCACTTTTATCTATGTCCATGAGTCTTTTTTTTTTTTTTAGGTCTTTATTCATTTTTTAGAGAGGAGAGAGAGAGAGAAAGGGGGAGGAGCAGGAAGCATCAACTCCCATATGTGCCTTGACCAGACCAGTGCAGGGTTTTGAACCAGTGACCTCAGCATTCCAGGTTGATGCTTTATCCACTGCGCCACCACAGGCTAGACGAGTCTTTTTTTTTTTTTTTTTTTTTTTTTAATTTTTTTTTTTTTTATTTTTAATTTTTTATTATTTTTTTTACAGGGATAGAGAGTCAGAGAGAGGGATAGATAGGAACAGACAGGAACAGAGAGAGGTGAGAAGCATCAATCACCAGTCTTTCATTGCCGTTGTGACACCATAGTTGTTCATTGATTGCTTTCTCACATGTGCCTTGACCATGGGCCTTCAGCAGATCGAGCAACCCCTTGCTGGAGCCAGCAACCTTGGGTCCAAGCTGGTGAGCTTTTTTTTTTTTGCTCAAGCCAGATGGGCCCGCGCTCAAGCCGGCGAGCTCGGTGTCTCGAACCTGGGTCTTCTGCATCCCAGTCCGACACTCTATCCACTGCGCCACCACCTGGTCAGGCATAGACGAGTCTTATTTTTATATCCTATCTATGTGGAAATCATACAGTTTTTAGCTTTTTCTGATTTACTTATTTCGCTTAGTATAATGTTTTCAAGGTCCATCCATGTTGTTGTAAATGACACTGTGTCATTATATGTACCACCTCTTCTTTATCCAGTCCTCTACTGAGGGGCACTTTGGTTTTCTCCATGTCTTGGACATTCTGAATAATGCTGTAGTGAACATGGAGCTACATGTGTCCTTGTGAACTAATATTTTCAAGTTTTTGGGTAGATACCCAGTAGAGGGATTGCTGGGTCATATGGGAGCTCTATTCTTATTTTTTGAGGAAACATCATACTTTCTTCCATAATGGCTGTACCAATTTATATTTCCACCAGCAGTGAATAGGGTTCCTTTTTCTCCACAGCCTCTCTAACACTCGTTATTACCTGTCTTGTTGATACTAGTCAATCTAACAGGTGTGAGCTGGTACCTCATTGTAGTTTTGATTTGCAATTCACTAATATATAGCAAAGATGAGCATCTTTTCGTATATCTACTTGTCTCTATGTCTTCATCAGAGAAATGTCTGTTGAGTTCTTCTTCACATTTTTTCATTTTATTGTTAACTCGTTTGTTGCTGAGCTTTGTGAGTTCTTTATATATTTTGGATATTAACTCCTTATTGGAGCTGTTGTTTGCAAATATCATCTCCCATTTGGTTGGCTGCCTGTTTGTTTTGTTGTCAGTTCCTTTTGCTGTGCAGAAGCTTTTTAGTTTGATATAATCCCATTCATTTATTTCCCTTGCCTTTGGGGTCAAATTTATAAAATGTTCTTTACAGCCAAGGTCCATAAGTTTAATACCTATGTTTTCTTCTGTAATTTATTGTTTCAGATCCTATATTTAGGTTTCTGATCCATTTTGAATTAATTTTTGTGCATGGGGAAAAGGCATAGTCAAGTTTCATTCTTTTGCATGTGGCTTTCCAATTTCCCCAGCACCATTTATTGAAGAAGCTTTCTTTTCTCTACTGTGTGCTTTTGACTCATTTATCAAAAATTATTTGTCCAGGCCCTGGCTGGTTGGTTCAGTGGTAGAGCATCGGCTCAGTGTACAGAAATTTCAGGTTCAATTCCCAGTCAGGGCACACAGAAGAAGCAACCATCTGCTTCTCCACCCTTCCCCTCCCCCTTTCTTTCTCTCTTCCTCTCCTATAGCCATGGCTCGAATGGTTTGAGCAAGTTGGCCAGAGGTGCTCAGGATGGCTCCATGGCCTCTCCTCAGGTACTAAAATAGCTCAGTTGTTGAGCAACAAAGCAGTGTCCCCAGATAGGGCAGAGCTTTGCCTGGTGGGGGCTTGCCAGGTGGGTCCTACTCGGGGCACATGCAGGGGTCTGTCTCACTATCCCCCCACCTCTCACTTAATATTTTTTTTAAAAAAGATTGTCCATATATATGTGGTTTTATTTCTGGGCCCTTGATTCTCTTCCATTGGTCTATAAATCTGTTTTTCTACCAATACCATACTGGTTTTTTTTTCATACTGTTTTGATTATTGTGGCTCTATAGTAGAATTTGAGTTAGGTAGTGTGATACCTCAAGCTTCATTCTTTTTTCTCAGGATGCTTTGGCTATTCGAGGTCTTTTATGGTTCCATACAAATCTGGTGATTTTTTGTTCTATTTCTTTAAAAAATGACATTGGGATTTTAATGGGGATTGCATTAAATTTGTAGATTGCTTTGGGTAATATGGCCATTTTAACTATGTTGATTCTTCTGATCCATGAACATGTAGTATTTTTCTATTAGGGTGTTTTTTCTATATAGTTATTCACTGATATATACACATAATATTGGGATAGAATGTATTTACTACTGAGGGACAGGTGCTTTGCTTCTCCCTCCCTTCAAATCCTCCAAATAGACCTTAAATAGAACTTATTTTTAACTTGTTGAAAGATAAACTGGTCCTGGCCAGTTGGCTCAATGGTAGAGCATTGGCCCAGTGTGTGGAAGTCCCAGGTTTGGTTCCTGGTCAGGGCACATAGGAGAAGCATCCATCTGTTTCTCCACCATACCCCTTTCTCTCTCTCTCTCTCTTCCTCCCACAGCCATGGCTTGAATGGTTCAAACAATTTGGCCCTGAGTGCTGAGGATGTTACATGGTCTTGCCTCAGGTGCTGAAATAGCTTTGTTTCAGAGTAACGGAGCAGCGGCCCCAGATGGGCAGAGCATTGCCCCTTAGTGGGCTTGCTGGGTGGATCCTGGTTGGGGTGAATGCAGGAGTCTGTTTCTCTGCCTTTCATTTAATAAAATAAGTAAATAGATAGATGGATAGATAGATAAACTGAGGCATATTAAAATTTTTAAGTGCTTATTTGAGCAAATATCTATCCAAATCGGGTGTCATCAAGTCTAACAGATAGCAGTTAACTCCAAGGAGCTGCACAAAATGAAATACTTATATAGGCAGAAGGGAGCAGGGTATGTACTAGGCAAAAAGCAGGTTGGCCATTGCAAGGTTACTCTTCTTTAGGGAATCGTTGGGGTCTATCAGACAGATTACCTAATCAGTCCTGATCAGATGCTTCCCAATGGACTGGTTTAAAGAATCTATTTCATTAAAATTACACTGTTTGGCCCTAGCCGGATAGCTCAGTTGTTTAAGAGCGTTGTCCCAAAGCAGAGAAGTTGCCAGTTCGATCCCCAGTCAGGGCACATACAGGAACAAATTAATGTTCCTGTCTGTCTCTGTCTGTCTCTCCCTTCCTCTCTCACAAAAAATCAATTAAAGATTAAAAATTTTTTTAAAAACCAGAAAAAAGTGTAAAAAAAAAATTACGCTGTGCTCCCAGCTCCATCCTTCCATAGCAGTGGGGTGTTTGTGCCATGTTCCCTCTCCCTGTCACACACACCTCACCCAAACATGCAGCCATTCCAGGCTGGGGGGTCTGGTCCCCTAGGTTGGAGTGGAGAGACTAATAGTACATTCCCCTCTAGGCCTCAGGGCCCAGGGAGCCAACCCCTCCCTCACGTAGCCGGGAGGGCTCAGTCCTTGTTCCACATAGCAGCTGGGAGGACTCATGCTGTCTGTTTTCTGACCAAATCACAGAAGGTCTAAGCAGAAGCCTCCAAGTCCCTCAAGACCTTGAACCTGGGAAACCATCAGGCCTGTGGCCACTGCCCAAAGCACTTTCCCATCCCCCTTGGGTGCCCTTACTCAGCTGTTAGGTCGGCAGGACTCCAACTGGTGCAGCTGCTGCAGCTATAAGAAAGCTGCTTTGCCCTCCCAGCCTACCCAGGGTTCCCATGCTGCTCTGGTTCCCGCCGGCCCAGAACACTGGCTTACCTGCACCTCTTCCCTGTGGAGGATGTGTCCTGATTTATTAGCACTCCCCTGAAAAGGTGGACTCCCCTGAAAAGCAGCCCCACAGTGACCAGGACTTGCCACCCTAACTGCCTGCTACAGCGCCTCATGTTCCCCGCAGGGCCTTCCCCAGGGAGCAGCTGCTCCGGATACCAGGAGTGATGCTCCCCTAGTGACACCTGCGGCAGCTGCTCCATGGGCCCAACAAGTCCTTACTCAAGCCTCTGCACGGCTGATGGGGCCCTTACTATCCTGCCTCACTCTGGGCCCCTTGCCAGGCGATGAGGAGGTCCCCAACATCAAGGGCGAGCAAAAACTACAGGCTCAACAAATGTCGGCATTGCTCTTCTCCTAAAGGAGCCTGGCTGCTTCTGCTGTCCCTCTGTGGCACAGATCCAGGCCTCTTTATCCCGGGAGTAACCCAGCTGGACCAGCTGGGAGCAGGGCAAATGGAAGCTGTGATTTTTCTCCCTCCTCTCTGAGAAATGCTGCAGGGACACATTCGGCCGCTGGATGGCAGCATCCACTTAGCTTAATTGAAGACCATCTTTCTCAAAAGCAGCGTTTTTTGGTACAGTATTTGTGTGGGTAAGGTTTGCTAGATGCCAGGTGTGATGAGGGCTGATGAAGTGTCCTGTCATCCTGCAGGCCACTGCAGGGACGGGTCCTTCAGGATGTTTGGTGGCAGTGCTACTATTCAGTTACCTCTTAGGGAAACAAAGGTTCTCCTAAATTTGGTGTAGTCTGGGGGTCAAAGGGCATCCTGTGACCTTGGGGACCTTCTCCATGTGAGGTCATCGCCCCATTCAGGGTCAGGGATTAGCCCACCACCTCCAGCGCCTCAGCCCAGTATCACTAACCGCCCACTCACCTTCTGCCGAGCCGTCATTCTGGTCCTTTGGGGGTTTCAGAGCTTTGCAGTATCTACCCCCCCCCACTCTGTGGACAAGCGTGTTTAGGGTTAGGGGCTCTGGTCCAGCGGCTAAGGCAGCTCCCGGGACCAACGTGGCAAGCGCAGACCTTTGAAGCTGGCAGTCTCCGGAGCCTGCAACATGGGCCCTGATGCAGGCGGGCAGCCAGGCTCGCCAGAGGCCTGGACAGTGGGACACCCCGTCTCCTACTGCTGTTCTATCAATAGACCCCAAATGCAGCTGTGTGAACAACACACATCTATTATGTTCTAGTTCTGGAGGTCAAGGATCTCAAGTGGGTCATCAGGACGGCCGGGGGAGAATCCGTCTCTGTGCCTTTCCAGCTTCTAGAGGCCGCCACATTCTTGTCTTGTGGCCTTGCATCATTCCTCTCTTCAAGGTCCTGGGAACCCAGGCTAGTGATTGCCCTCTCTGGGCACTGACCCCGTGTCCCAGGGACGGCTCTGAGCTGGCCCGGTGGTGGAGGACACAGCACGTTTCCTGAAGACAGACCTGGTGCTCGGAACTGTCATTAGGATTTTGCTAAGAGGCTGACAGGCCAGATTGGAGCTATTTTTGTAGTTGGCCTTCACAAGGCTGTCGACAAAGTCCCTATAAACGTATGGACGGAGGCAGCTAGAAATACAAAAGACCCGCATGCTCCACAAAGGAAGGAAAGAGATGCAACGAATTCACCCCACTGATGCAGGAACAGCTAACTGCCACCCAGTTGGGGTAGAGAATTCCATCTGCCCAGTCATTTAAAGCAAATGGGAGTAGGTTACAATGAAAACTGAGTAAGGGTGAAATTCAAAAGCTGCTTGGAGGTTGAGAGATGCAACGGGTTGCAGAGCAAATGCCAGATGAAAGGCATGGGCCCCGGGAACCCTGCCTCTGGTGACAGACTGTATCTATTAGAATCAGTGCCGTGACTTCACCAGTGTCGTGGATGGAATCACCCTGAGAGTGAGTAGCTTATCTTGTGTCCTGATTTGGAATCTCCAGGTGATAGAACAGCATTACGATGATCTCGAACCTCTGACCCCCAAACCAGCAACTAGCAGTAAATGGATTTAAAATAATCTCTTTAAAAATAAGTAAACATCCTGACCTGTGGTGGTACAGTGGATAAAGTGTCAACCTGAAATGCTGAGGTCACTGGTTCAAAACCCTGCACTGGTCTGGTCAAGGCACATATGGGAGTTGATGCTTCCAGCTCCTCCCCCTTTCTCTCTTTCTCTCCCTTTCTCTCACTCTCAGTCTCCTCTCTAAAATGAATAAAATAAAAAGAAATTTATAAAAAAAAATGAGCAAATGAAATAATCCAAACTTTTTTTACATTCTTACACAGATAATTGTTTTTTTAAGATTTTTATTCATTTTAGATAGGAGAGAGAGGAGGGGGAGGAGCAGGAAGCATCAACTCCCATATGTGCCTTGACCAGGCAAGCCCAAGGTTTCAAACCAGAGACCTCAGCATTCCAGGTCGATGCTTTATCCACTGCACCACCACAAGCCAGGCCCAAACTCTTAGTATGAATACTTGGCTGTGCTCAGCAGTGTTGTATAAATCATGACAACCTGTGGATTTAGGGTGGTTGGACGTGTAAGAGAACCTGGCGTGTATCAGCTTCGTGGTTTTAATTTGAAATTTGTAATTGAAGCTAGACATGTGATTCTAATTTTGGAGGTGTCGGAGAATTGTTAGTAAACTTTAAAAAGCTTTGAACTGCTCCAGAGAACTCAGTTTCCTACATTTGTAATATTTTAATTGCCTCATGCTGAGCAAGACTTGCTGATTGAATCTGAATCTTGTGTGGGCTGGGAGTCTGATGTACTGGAAAGAATTATTAAAACTTAGAAATGTGTTTAAAATATTTTAAGGAATTTTATGTTTGCATATGGGGTTAGTTGGAGAGATGTAATGTGTTAAATGATTAGGACAAGCACAAGTGTTATTTTTACAGGGAAAAGTAATTACCACTATAACAAGATGTGCTTGATGATGACCTTAAAAGCTTGAGAAATAGATTAAGCTTTTAACCTCTTTAACAGATTGAAATTTTATTTAAATTAACTAGTCATAAAACACCCTTGAACATAAAGAAACTCAAATAAGGGCATTTCTCTGATAATTGTAGAATAATCTGGTAAACCCCTTTCATTCACATGACTACTACACATATTGCTTTTAATTAAAAGAAAAATTTAGTTGTTTTTTTAGAGTAAGGGAGAAACATGGATCTGTTCCTTTATGTGCCCTGACTGGTGGTCGAACCTACAACTTTGTGTATCAGGATGATGTTCCAACCAACTCCTTTAACCCCGTGCCCTTCATTAGACTTGCATGTACATAGCTAAAACAAGGTTATGTTGTGTATCGACTTCTTCCTAAAGATGTTAGCCTGAGACAAGACACTAGCTCTGGCCTGTTCTATGGTGTTTCCCAGGGTGCTACCGCCATAGCAGACCCACAATCAGCATTTACTAGACATTGTATCTCCTACAGGTATAACTTATAGGAATATTTCCCAAAGCAAATGTCAGCACCTCTCCCCATGTCCTTTCTCCCGAGTGGCCCCCTTGCCAGGACACTCCTTCCCAGGGAACTGGGTATCCCAGAAACTTACTGAACTAATTCAGTAAAACAAGAGGACCTCCCACCAAAGGCTGTCATCGTTGCCCCCAGTTCCTTTAAGTTCTGATTTAGTCTTTATCCCCTTAAATGAGGGGACAGATAACGTTAAAGTTTCTCTTTTTAAGAGTCTTCAACAGAACCCCTTGAAACTTAAAAGACTGACCGCAGTTAATATTTACAAGTACTGATATTCTAGGACTGGGTCCCCAAACTGCGGCCCCCTGAAGCCATTTATCCGGCCCCGCCGCACTTCCGGAAGGGGCACCTCTTTCATTGGTGGTCAGTGAGAGGAGCACAGGATGCATCCTCACCCATAGTTCCCATTGAAATACTGGTCAGTTTGTTGATTTAAATTTACTTGTTCATTTTAAATATTGTATTTGTTCCCGTTTTGTTTTTTTACTTTAAAATAAGGTATGTGCAGTGTGCATAGGGATTTGTTCATAGTTTTTTTTTATAGTCCGGCCCTCCAACAGTGAACTGGCCCCCTGTGTAAAAAGTTTGGGGACCCCTGGGCTAGGAGGTCTATGTGTTACAACACTGACTTACCAATAGCGCTGTTAGCCCCACGTAATACCCAAGAGAACAGTGGTGCAGTTTACCCATGTTAGAAAGGGCAGTCACGGGTTTGGACTCTGGCAGTCACTCCACAGACTCAACTCCCTATACCCACTAAACTGTTTTAACTCCTAGACACAGCATAACATGGATCTATGGCTTCAGTTGCTAACCTACAATTCTGCAACCCCTGCACTGTCATTACTAATATCAGCTATAGCCTTTGGGAGGAGAGACAGTCAGGGAGGAGAAACAGGAGAAGATACAGCCAGTGCACCCAGATCCTCTGGGATCCTCTGAAAAATGCAAATTCTGGCCTGACCAGGTGGTAGCACAGTGGATAGAGCACTGACCTGGGACACTGAGGACACAGGTTCAAAACCCCAAAGTCACCAGCTTGAGCCCAAAGGTCGCTGGCTTGAAGTCCAAGGTCATTGGCTTGATTTGAGTAAGGGGACACTGGCTCAGCTGGACCCCCTGTCAAGGCACGCATGAAAAAGCAATCAATGAACAACTAAGGTGCCACAATGAGTTAATGCTTCTCATCTGTCTCGCTGCCCCTTGCGCACATGCACACACACACAAATGCAGATTCTGATTCAGGAGGTCTGGGGCAGGGCCGAGTCTGCCTTTCCAACATGCTCCCAGGTGACGCTGGACAGCTGCTGTCTAGGGGACATCTTCAGTAGCAAGGCGGGTATACAGATGTCACAGAGCTGTTTGATGTTGTGGAAAACAAATGAAGAAACTGCAGTTCAAGAAGATCAAAGGCACCAGGGTGGAAACCATAGCAGTGGGTGACGGGTGCCCTGTGCCACCCTGGAAGCCACACACACACACACTTTTGCAACACAGCAGGCAAGGAGTAAGCCGAGAGCTGTCAATGGAGCTGTTGCTTTAATAGGGTCCATGCCAAGCAATATCAAAGCTATCCACACTCCAGGATTGTCCTGACCATTTTTAATAGGCAATAAAATTAAAAAGAAAAAAAGAAAGTGTGTGCTGATGAAGAGACCAGTCACAACTCCAGACTTAAAAACGAGACAAGCCACATAAATTCTCTTCCTTAAAAAACAGCCATTTCAAAAGATTTTCTTTAATATCATAAAATATTTTCATGGACAAGTGAGCCAGCAAACACACATGCACCTATGTGCCTTTGACAAGTCATCCCCGGCCCCCACCCCCTCTTCCCACATCAAGTGGACATGAGATTGGAGAAATGAATACAGCAGATGGAACAGATAGGGAAAAAAAAAAAAGAAATCAATAAAAAGGATGAATTATAACATTGTGCTTGGTTATTTTCCTATGTTACAACAAAACATTTTGGTGCAAATAGTTAATTTTTCCTCTTTTCCATTTAAGTCTGGTGGAGAAAAAAATACTTCTTCTATAATAAAATATGCAGTATTTTGTGTGTTTTTTTGTTTTTGTTTTTTTTTTTTTACTTTTTTTTAATGTAACTTTTTCTCTTTTTTGCAGAAAATAATTTTGTAAACTGTCACTTGGCGGGCAGGGAGGCTGGACACCCACGTGGGTCCCAGCTCACCAGGGTGGGGGTGGGGCAGCAGAGGAGCTGGGTGGGGCTGGCAGGGTAGGGGTGAGGGCGCTGGACTGAGGGGGCAGGTTAGAGGTCGCTCTCGCCGTAGAGCGCCGTGGAGAAGGACATGTAGTCCAGAGCACCAGGCACGGCGTCTGGGCCGTTGTAGGGGGCCATTCGCGCGATGCAGTACTCCGCCTGGTCTGGTGGCAGTTCCCGGCGCAGCTCGTCCACTGTGATGTAGTTCTGTGAAGACAGTGTGGTCAGCATGGCTGCAACCCTCACTGTACCCCCTGCACTCCCCATGCCAGCCCCACCTCGGACGTCCACACATTGGGGCCCTGTGGGACCCTGTGAGACCCTGTAAGAAGGGTCAGTAGAGGTGCCCACCACCCCAGCATGGCACCGACACCACAGCAAACACACCTTGTCGCCGGCCAGGATCTTGAAGGAAGCCATGACTTGGTCTGCTGTATCTGTGTCGGCCGTCTCACGGGACATAAAGTCGATGAAGGCCTGGAATGTCACTACCCCCAGGCGGTTGGGGTCCACAATGCTCATGATTCGGGCAAACTCTGCCTCTCCCTGGAAGAGACAGCCACCCCCCAAGCCCATCAGCCTCAGAGCCAGAGGCTGCTGGGTCTCTGTAGGCACCGGAAGCCCCTGTGGGCTCAGAGTAGCCTGTGACTCTCCAGGAGGGCACAGCAGACCCTGAGCTAACCTGGCTTGTCTGGAGAGTATGAAAGGAACATAATCCCCAACAGTAAAGACCACCCCCACCTAAGGGCTTCCCAACCCCCGCCAACAGTTGCCTAGGCTCCACCATCTGTGCTTGGAGCAAATTCTGATAATGCTGATAATAATAACAACAATAACAGTATCTAACAGCCACACAGCACATATTATACACCAGACACTATTCTAAGTGCTGTGTATATTTTAATTCATTTAACCCTCCCCACAACCAATAAGGCAGGTGTTTATTATTTCCATCAGGTTTCCAGGGGACAAACCTAAAGGTCAGGTGGTCTAGTGACCTGCCCAAAGGTACATAGCCAGGAGGTAGTGGAACTGGGACTTGAACGTGGGTGGTGAGGCTCCACAACCTGTGCTCTCCCCACTGTACCGTATGTTTGCTCTATGTGCCAGACAAGTGCACAGCACTCATGTAAGTTCCTTCATTTCACTCTTACAACAGTCCTACAGGGTCCGCCTTGCCTTATCCGGACCGCCGATAAGGGGAGGATGAGCTGGGATTTACTCCTGGGTTCACTGCTCCTTAGAGCCCGTGCTCTCCCCGCTACACTGGGCAGCCCAGCTAGGGTCCCTGCTGGGCTTGGATGGCCTGCGGTGGGGCAGGGGGTGTGACTGGGAAGAGACTCGGGCAAAGGCAGGGAGGCAGCAGGCTTGGCTAGAGTCGTCACCAGGGAAACAGAAAAACTCTCCATGCCTCCTACGAGACGAAGCAAGCCAATCCAGATCTGGAATATCCAAACCACCAGTCCTTCTTGCTAGCCTCGGAGTCAGCCCAGCCGTTCGTGGTGGGAGTGAGAAAGCCTATTTCCACGGCAAGTACCAAACCGGCACAGAAGGGTGGGATGGCCAGACCTCCAGAACACACACAGGCCCCGCAGCTGGGCCCTGCCACCAGGGCTCCATCTTTCCCAAGAATCAGAAACCTGAGGCCCCTCTGAGGAGGGCAGCCCCTAGCCTGAGGGCATCCAGACTGCCACAGCTAGGACTGGGCCTCTGCGGCCAGCTGGCTGCCCCCAGCCAGGACAGAGTGCGGGGTTTACATTACCATGTTGTAACCCATGGAGATAAGGCAGGCTCGGAAATCATCCGTGTCCATCATGCCTGTCTTCTTCTGTGGGGGCAGTGACACCGGTACACAAGGAGGAAGAAGGGCCAGCCCAGGGCCAGGAAGACGGCACAGATGGCCGGAGGGGAGGATGAGGCGTACGGTTTTGGGGTCAGGAAGGAGAGAGGAGCATAGGAGAAGTAGATATAAATACACGTCCAGGGAAAATGTCCAAGGAGGAGGAAGACGGAGCAGGGAGATGCAAAAATCCGTCCGGAGGATAGAGAGCGGTGAGCGGACCGGAAGGCGGGCACCGAGCAGGTTTGTTTCCACGAAAGACAACCGCGGACAGGTTCAGAGGTCAGAGTAGTGGGAGGAGGAGCCCAACACGGGCCAGGCAGGGACAGCAGGAGAGGACGAGAGCCCCACAGCCCACAGAAAAGGGGACAGGGAGATCCAGACAGACAGAGAAGGAGAAAAAGGAGAAATACACGTTATTCCTTGCCCCGGATGCCGTCCCTGAGCGTGCTCCATGCAGGAGGCAAGTACCTGGGGATCGTTGCCAATATCATAACCCAAGCTGATGAGGCAGGCTTTGAATTCCTCGGGACCCAGCGTGCCGGAGTGATCCTGGGGCCGCCGTGCGTCAGGCAGCGAGCCATGCGGTGCCAGGGAGGTGGAGGCCGTGAGGGGAGGGGGTGGGCCATGCCCCAGGGACGGTGGAGTGTGAGGGGAGACACGGGGACAAAGGCATGCAGATGGAGGGGGTAGAGGGTGGATGAGGGGTCAGGAAGGAGGGGAAATAAAAGTGCACATGGTTAGACACATGGACGAGGTCCCGAGGGTGCCCCCTCCCCGGCACACGCAGCCCTGCTCCAGGAAGCAGTCCAGAAGGGAGCACAATGAGCCATGGGGGTGAGAAGCCCCCAGAAGTGCCCAGCCCACCTCCAGCCCGATGCCCCACCCCAGTTTCCAGGAGGGCTTCACCCAGCCAGGGGCTGAGAGGGCAGTGAAGCAGGCAGGTGGTGGGCAGCACCTAATCCCATGCTCCCTCCCACCCCACGTGGTCACCCTGAAGCCCCAGGGCACTGGGAGGGGCACCTACATAAAACCCAGGTTGCCTCAGAGCTGGGTGGGAACCCAGGAGTGACAATTCTGACATCCCCACCAAGTGTCCCAAAGGCTGTCCCAGGAGGTGGGGTGGGGATAGAGGGGAGCCTGGGCTCCTCTCTCCTGAAACAGGGGCAAGGGACAGTCCCCACAGCCAGGTGCAAAAGGCCTTCACTTGAGGCTATGGCAGCCTTGCTCCCAAGGGCTGAAGCTGCACGGTAGGAGCGCAAAGGTCAGGGGCCAAGGGTCCTTTACACCCACAATCAGAGCTGTCTCTCCAGAGATGCAGAGAGGCTCACGGGACACCAGGACTGGCCTTCTAAGGCCGGCATCATGCGATGCAGGCAGGGCAGGCTAATGGCAGCTCCTTCCCCTCCTTCTTCTTCCTCTTCCTCCTCACCTGCCCGGGAACTGGGTCTAGCATGGCTGCCCACACCCTGGGCAGTGCCCTCCAGGGCCCTGGGGCCGGGGCTGGGGGATGCTCTAAGCAAGGGCACGGGGTGGGTCGCTCACCCGGTCAAAGTGGTTAAAGGAGGCCCGGAACTCGTTCATCTGCTCCTGGCTGATGCCCTTGGCATCCCGGGTCAGGATCTGGTTTTCCACCTCGTTGATGGTCCTGGCGATGGTGGTGAGGAGCTGCTCCCAGCCCACGCGTATGTGCTGGATTTGGGCAAGGGGTCTGTCAGCCGGTCCAGGCCTGGGTCCAGGCTGCCCCTACCCACTCCTTCCCGGCCATCAAAATGGTCCAGGCAGTCAAACCCGGCCTTCTGTGCAGACTCAGTGTCAGCAGGGGCAGGGGAACCCGAACAAGATACCAAGATAGGGGTCCCAGGGGAAGAGGGAAGCGAGGGCAGGGTGGTGGCTTCTGCCCTGCACGGCAGAGACCAGAACCTCCAGCGTGGGTTGGGATAAGAAGGAGGGAACACTTGGTAGTGGGAAAGATTAAAGGATAAACAATTCAGTCTTTGAATAACCAACTCCAGACCCACACCCACATGCCTTCATGGTCAAAACGAGTAATTGTTGGAACGCAGGTGCCTAAGACAGCGTTTGGAGACCACCTGCATCAGAATCGCTGGGGCGCGTGTTAAAAATCTGGCTTCCTGAACCCTACTCCTGACTTAGTGACTTCTGAAGGCAAGGCCTGGAAATCTGTCTGTCAAAAAGTTCCCTGGGAAATCCAGAAGGCACGGAGGACAGAAGGCCCAGAGCTCCCAGGGTGCGGAGAAGTGAGTGCCTTCTCACGCCAAGGCGAGAATTGATGTTACTATGTATGGCCAGTGTCCTCAGAAGATAATAGCCTCCTCCTCCCCCGGCCCAGGCAGGGGGAGAAGAAGGGGATCCGTGGCCTCCTCCCTGGAGAAGTGAGGCTCAGACACCCACCTCCATGGTGTAGTTGGTGTGCTTGTTGTCAAAGATGAGCGCCTCCTGGATGAGCTGGTGGTCGCCCTCCAGCTGGTCAATCTTGGGCTTGTAGTTGACAATGCTCTTCTCATACTGTCGCAGGTGGCTGAGCTGGTCCTCCAGGGTCCCGTGCATCTCAATGGAGATCCTCCCAATCTCCTGCTCACCCAGGAAGGAGGCCCTGGTCAGACCACCCCACTCCATGCCCCTGGGGTAGAGACTGGGGCCCCATGTCATTGGTCAAACCCTCAGATGGTACTCAGTTCCCACCCCAGCACCTGGGAACCCAGCAGGGGTAATTAATTAGTAAGTAAAACCAACTCAGCATGGGTGCTTCTTGGCATGGAACTGGCACCACAGAGCTGTGTGACAAGCACTGCTATCAGTGGATGAGACACCCCCTTTTCTCTAGGTTAGCTGTCAGCTTCAGGAATGGGATTCAAGGTCAGTTGCTTGCTATTCAAAGTCCCGTCCTAAGCCTTATTCCTGACCATCGTTCATTTCAGGGACCCTTGCTGTGCACCCACTGAACCCAGTTCTCACAGTCTCAGTGCACCTGACTACCACCTCAGGGGCCATGCTCCTAGTGTTCTGCTCCTAGGATGCCTGTCTTGGGCCACATAGCCCCACCCATTCTCCATAAACCAGGCCTAATCCCTGTCTGTGTTAGTCCTTCAACCATGTAAACAACTCTTATTTGTAAAACAATTTTCTGTATATCCAAATCAATCCAGAAATATTTCCTGAGCACCTGCTATGCACAATGTGCTGAGCAGGTGGGGGTGGGGTGCAGGGGAGACGTAAACACGAACTCAACCCGGACTCTGAACTCAGAGGGACGAGAACAAGAGGTACGCCTGCCCTGACGGCCAGCACCGCGCTATCTGGCCCACATTCAGCAAAACGTTCCTCGCTTGCCCGAGGTTCGGCTCCGTCTCTGGGAAGAGCCTCTGACCAAGTTCACCGCTCAGGAGCAGTGATAATGAAGAAAGAGACTTGGTCAGCCAGAAAAGCCACCAGGGTAAGCCAAGTCAGCCACCCAGGCACTGATCCTGCTATGGGACTTTCTCGAATAACTTTCTAGTGGTGTGTCCCTAACCCGGCCCTGGGATCAGCCCGCAGGCTTCCCTGCAGGACAGCACACCAGTCACAGGCTCAGGACCCACAGTCTCCCACAGGTCCCACCCAGGAAGAGAAGGCAAGCCTGCACGGCTGGAATGGTGGAGCCTCAGTTCTGCCTCCCAGATGGGACCCACCTCCATCTTGGTCTGGATCCAGGGTC
Organism: Rhynchonycteris naso; assembly: GCA_037038555.1. NCBI lineage: Eukaryota > Metazoa > Chordata > Mammalia > Chiroptera > Emballonuridae > Rhynchonycteris > Rhynchonycteris naso. The sequence continues at coordinate 31,149,415 of CM072999.1, read as the reverse complement.
CGATGACATTGGCCTGGGCCCCAAACTGCTTGCGTAGCCTCTCATTGTGCTGCTGGCGGGCATGTTCCTCCGTCAGGGCCTGGTCCCTCCGCGGTACCAGCTGACGCACCTGGGATGAGAACAATCATGGGGCGTTGGGGATGGGCCACCTATCTGGCCCTTATTTCAGATGAGAAGAACCATCCCTGAAGGGAAGGGGCCAGTCAGTTAACAGAACAGGAATAAACATGGTGACCTGCTCTAAAAATCCAGTCATTCACTAATTTGACAGAATTCTGACTGTGACAATTAAAAAAAATAAAAATTGAAATCAATAAAGAAATCAATAACCAAAACACGGACAAAAATCCCTGACTTTATGAAACTTACAACGAGTCAACCAATGCCCTGTCCAGCCCTGGACTCACGTGGTCCCATTTGCCATTGATCTCCTGAGGCGTGATGGTTGTGTAGGGGTTGGTGCCCGCCATGTTGACGTGGTAGGTCTGGACAATCTTGGACACCTCGTTGTGGATGCCCAGGATGGCCAGGCGCTCCTTGTCGGCATCAGGAAGGGTGGCCTTGAACTGCTCGTGGGCTGTGGTCAGTCCCTGGACAGAGAGGCAGGTGGGCAGGAAAAGAACAGTGACTGGAGGGTCTGGTGCCTCCCACGGGCAAGATGAGCAAAGAGACCTGCAGACCCCAGAGGAGAGGTGGGTGAAAGGGCCCCCAGAGGCCCAGAGGTTTCTCGTGGCTCAGAACCAAGATGGCAGGGTTGGCGAAGTCAGCAGCAACCCAGGGGTGCTCACCACCCCACAGGTCAGGAGCCAGGGGTGCCCCAAGGCCAACTCTCAGGTGATTCCCCCAACACAGACTTCCTTAGCGCTCTGCAAAACCCTTGCAACCTACCACTCTATAGCTGTCTAAAACAATGAGGAAGCTACTTATTGCTATGAAACAAGCTCAAAGGGAACTGTTAAGTTAAAAATAAAGGTTCACCTGACCAGGCGGTGGTGGAAAGAGCAGTGGATAGAGCGTAGGACTGGGACATGGAGGACCCAGGTTCGAGACTCTGAGGTCGCCAGCTGGAGCCCAAGGTCACTGGCTCGAGCAAGGGGTCACTCAGTCTGCTATAGCCCCCCGGTCAAGGCACATATGAGAAATCAATCAATGAATAACTAAGGTGCCGCAACGAAGAATTGATGCTTCTCATCTCTCTCCCTTCCTGTCTGTCTGTCCCTCTCTCTGACTCTGTCTCTCCCACAAAAAAAAAAAAAGAAAAAGAAAAAAAGGTTCAAAGTACAGTATATTATAAAAGCTACTTTTTGTATAAAAAAGGGGAAGGAGACAGTGTTAATAAATAAGTACATTTGCTTGCATATGCAGGTACTGTCTGACCATAGTGCTTTCCCCTGGGGAGTGGCTCTGGGGGCAGGGACACAGGGGAGGAGCAAGAAATAACTACATATTCTTTCTATCATTTAGATTTTATACAGATGCAAATCTATGAAATCCAAATCCCTGGGATGCTGCCCTCAGTCCCCTCTACAGGGGCAGTGCTGCAGGCGGGGGACTGACAGAGCCTGGAGTGGCTGTGGGGGTCGGGGTGTGTGTGGGGGTGACGGGGCTACAGCGCACCTGGATCTCCTCGATGGTGTGCACGATGAAGGTATCCTGCAGGTCCTCCATGGCCCCCTCCATCCAGTTGTTGAAGGGTGCAGCCCGCTTGGCGTACTCCAAGTACAGCTGGTCAATGGTTTCCAGCAGCTTTTCTGTCCGCTGAGAGTTACCAAATGGGGTAGGGGTGGGGACATGTTTAGCTGAGTCATATTCAAAATCCCCCCTAACCCCCACCAAGAGCCGCTAAGATCCTCCTGGCCGGCCATAAGGGGTCCAGTCTGGAAGTACCAGACTAACTAAGGCAGAAAGAACAGGCTATCTTTGGGGCCCTGGTTCTTATGTGCAGTGTGCAGGCTACCCCACCTAGAATCACCGGGCCTGGCCCCAGAATCTTGTTTGTAGAACAGGACAGTTCTCAAACGGCCGGGGTTGTATTAAGTGCACTAAACGAGGGCGGTGAGATATGGCTAGGGCCAGAAAGGAAGCACCAACACAGCAAAGCCCAGACAGAGTGCCAATGTGAGCCTGCCGCACTCAGGCCATGGCTGGGGAGGTCTGGGGGACCCAGTGGAGCCTATTAGCCCAAAGCAAAAGGAGTCACAAAGCAGGAGGGGGGACACAAAGCTGCTGGAGGCAGGCTTCCATCTTCCCCGGGAGCCCTCACCTCCAGGGATTCCCTCCGCTTCTGGGTTAGGGCCCCTAGATTGTCCCACTGGTCACAGATCTTTTGGCACCGTGCGTTGACACTGGGTGAGTCGTAATAGTCCAGCTCACTGGGAGGGAAGAGACAGGAAGTCAGGTGACCCAGGCTACCTCTGCGGCCTGCTCTCCTCTTCCCGAGGCCAGGGCGTTACTGATGTTGGAAGGCCAGGTGTACTTGCTTCATTAAGACCTTCTAAGTGTTCCTCCCAAACTTCTAGGTACTTGGCTTTTAGAAGACCACCGGGAGAAGACCAAAGAAGGCCAGTCCTTCTCTGTCAAGTCCCCCACCCGAACTGCAGCCGGCAGCAATACCAGTCTCGACCTGATGCATACGATCAAGGAGCCACCGAGGCAGTGAGAACTCAGAACCAAGACTTGGACATCCTCTGGTCCTGCACTAGTTACAGGTAAGGACCGAAGGCCTGTGACAGGAAGGGTGATGGGCTCATTCCCCGCCTAGGGGGACCTTCTTAGTCTCAGTCTTCTATATTGACAACCTTCCTGCCCAGGCACCAGGCTGTAGTACCCACCCCTCACTTATCGGGACCATACCACCCACCTCCCTGGCCAGGCCACACTCACTTGAGCTCCTGTGCAATGGCAGCGATCTGCTCCACACGGTCCTGGTGGGCGGCCAGGTCGCTCTCAAAGGCTTCGTGCTTCTTGAGGAGGGCCTTGATCTCTGAGAGAGTGGCCGTCTCATAATCCTTCTGCCGCAGCATGGCCTCTTTACCTGAGTTCAGAAAGGTACACGAGGCTGAGCTGAAGCTTGGGCGCAGGGAGAGGGGCATCTTCTTAACCTGACCACCCACCCCTCAGGACCGCAGGAGCTCCAGTTTCAGGGGAACATCCCAAGGAGATGCCCACTGTCCAAAAATCAATCGTCTGCAGTGCAAGACACCAAAACACCTGCTAGGGGGCCAGGCCAGGAAAGCCACTGTTCTCCACGGGGGCGTACATGGCGGGGGGGCGTCGGAAGTGGTTACGTACAAAGGCCATGCAGGACTCTGGGGAACGTATGGGGCGTAATGTTAACCTGACAGACCGCAAGGAAACAACGATCTATGCCCAGTGGTATAACCAGGAACAAACAAGCCAAGCAGTCAGGGGTACCCCATTATATATAGTTTCTCCAGTTATTGCTGCCAGCCCCCAGCAGCCCTCCCTCAATCACTCCCAGTGTGGTCAGTGTATCCCGGGTTCTCTGCAATCGTCAATGGCCAGAGCCTTCTCCAACCAGCCAATGCACGGCCTTCTGCCTTCAGGGGCAGGCAGGGCTTGCTTGCACCCCCCACCATAGTTTTGTTTACTACGGCAAAGGTGAAAACGCCACTGCCTCCACAACTAGTAAAATTTATCCCCAAAATAACTTGGCACAAAACAATTTTGTTTCAGAATTAAAGAAAGAAAAAATAGGCCTTTACATGAGTTTTAAATCCTATTTTAAAACAGGAGAAAGAAATCCATCACTGGCCACAGGGCCCCAGTCCGCCCCTCTCACAGGGTACAGCGATTAGACGTCTGGGCCCAGGGCCATGCACAGACTTGCTGGTGCTTTAACCAGTGTCCTTCTTTGCATCATAAGTGTCCAGCTGAGTGTCCAATACCTCTGCTTCAAACCCCAGCAGGTCCCCTGCCTCTGCCCCGGCTGCCTCTGTGGGCACCTCTCCAATTGCCACCACCGCCCCCTAAAACCTCCAGAAGCATGGCTTCTAGTCATCCTGCCTCTGTTTACACTCTGCCAGTCCGCACCGTGTGTCAGTCTGTGCTGTGACAGGCAGAGTCTTCATGGGGCAGTCACCCAAAGGGACACTGTTGTACCATCATAGCTTTCAGGGCGCCTGCCTTCCATGGAAAGCGCACGCTGGCTGTTCCCAGACCGCCAGAGCGATCATAGTGCCTGGCTGCCTTCTTCAGAGTTCCAAATTCAGTAAAAGATTCCTGAATGTCAGCATCGGACACTCCAAAACCCAGACTGGAGACCAGCTGTTTCCCACCCATTTTTATGCCGGCACCATCCCCAAAGCCGCTGTCGAAAAGGTCATGTTGCTACTTGTCAGGAAGTTATTGCGCCTGATGTAGGGTGCTGGCCAGACCCTACCAACATGGTGTGCGCGCCGTGGGTGAGGGCTGCCCAGTCCCAGAGAGGCCCGCCACCCTGGCTCGCTCATGCTGCGTCCTCTCTGGGAGCCGGCCAGCCTCAGCCGTACCCCCACCATTGCCTCTCACTGGCTCCGGTTCCGTTTAAGGAGGTCATCCAGAGACATGTCCACTTTGTTGGCCATGAGAGACACAGAATTGGCCTTGGCCGCTCGCATGTCTTTGATTTGTTTCCCAGAGGAAAATGGGATGAGATATGAACCCCCCGGACTCTTGTTAGATGAGTCCTCCCAGCGGCTTTGTGAAGTGTCCAGCACAGTACAGGGACTGACAAGGCCTCGCGCCCACCCCACATCTGCGCCCGTCACGAATGCTCACCCCTCAGTGAAGGAGGGCTGGGCTGTGAGGCTGTGCCCCAGACAGCACTGCTTTCTTTCCTCTACCTTTTTTATTCTTTTTCGAGAGAGAGAGACCGAGAGAGGGACAGACAGACAGGAAGGGAGAGAGATGAGAAGCATCAATTCTTCATTGTGGCACCTTAGTTGTTCATTGATTGCTTTCTCATATGTGCCTTGACCAGGGGGCTACAGCAGAGTAAGTGACCCTGGCTCAAGCCAGCAACCTTGGGCTCAAGCCAGCGACATTGCACTCAAGCTGGCAACCTCAGGGCTTTGAAACTGGGTCTTCCACGTCCCAGGCTAACACTCCATCCACTGTGCCACCACCTGGTGAGGCCTTCCTCTACTTTTTTAAGGCAGAATACAATACAAAAGAAATCACAGATGAGCCTGCTTATCTGCTCCTTGCAGTCTTTTCTTACCTGGATGATGTGTTACAAATATGGGGTAGAGAGAAGTTGTTTCCTGCCACTGAAATATTCAGCAGGACGTCATCAGTCCTGACCTCAGCCCCACAGTTTTCCCAGGGGCCACTCCCACAGCTGCATGATAGTCTGTCCAGTGCCGAACCTCCTGCAGTGAGTGATCAGCTCGCACTATGGTAGAAGGTCTCACTGCAAACATCTCCAGACATGAGATTTCTCCATGTTTTAGGATTGTTTAGACAGTCTTAAGAAATAAATGGAATTCCCGGGTGAGTGGGCCATCATGACATTGTTAGGTATGACCCCGTGTGGCCAGACTGCTTTCATCGGGCTGTGTAGGCATGCTCACACCCTTGCTGGTGGCTGGCAAGTGGACAGGGCAACCCCTATGGTAGACCCTGCTCCGAGCTGTTCCTCAGTCCCAGAGAGGACGAAATAAAAGCATGTGAGTGAATTGGTACAACTCCTACCATCCTCTTTCCACTCTGCACCATCCATGCCAGGATAAATAACTCTGCACATGCAGTGTATGAAACCCAGCATGTGTACTTACAACAGGGAGCTAAGCCCCACCTCCTCGTTGCACTCCTCTGCTTACCAAGCCATGCCACTCTCACGTGGCGGTGGGGTGTGGCCATCCCTACTAGTCTCTACCCTGAGGTGTGAGAGGCAGAACAGAGCTGAGCAGGGCAGTCTGAGAGCACTGATCTCCACTAGCCACTGGAGTCTGCCCCAGGGGCTCCTAGCTGATAGGGTCACAAGAACCTAAGATTTGGGCAGCCCCATTCTCATCTCCACCCTCAGCCCAGGTTCTGAAGAGGAGACTACTGCAGCTATGGTTTTCTTTTCTTTTTTTTTTTTACAGGGACAGAGAGAGAGTCCGAGAGAGGGATAGATAGGGACAGAAAGACAGGAACAGAGAGAGATGAGAAGCATCAATCATCAGTTTTTCTTTCATTGCGACACCTTAGTTGTTCAATGATTGCTTTCTCACATGTGCATTGACCGTGGGCTTTCAGCAGACCGAGTAACCCCTTGCTGGAGCCAGCGACCTTGGGTCCAAGCTGGTGAGCTCAAGCCAGATGGGCCCGCGCTCAAGCTGGCGACCTCGGGGTCTTGAACCTGGGTCCTCCACATCCCAGTCCGATGCTCTAGGCACTGTGCCACCGCCTGGTCAGGCGCAGCTATAATTTTCTCTCTCTGGAGTGAACCTCAGCTACCAATAAGCAGACACCAGATGTCGCCATCAGTGCCTCCATGTTGGAGTGCTGGAGACACACCGTGCTAAAGCAGGGCTCTGCTTCTCTGTAACTGGGAGCCAGAAGCAGGAAGAGGGAAGGCAGTGGAGGAAAAACACCCGGGGCTACTATTTCCTGATGTGTTCCACGTGCTGGTCACTCAACTAGACATAAAATGTACTTATGATGCTTAACCTGATGAGGGAGCAGAGTGGGTTGCACAGTGTCCTTCTGAAGCCCAGGTTCACCGAGACCTCAGAATCTGACCGTATCTGGAAATGGGATCTTTGCAGATGTAATTGGTTAAGATGAGGTCCTAAAGTATTAGGGTGGCCCTAAATCCAATGACTGGTGTTTTCAAAGGAAAAAGGAGAGGGGGATTCAATCACCAAGACACAGAGAGAAGCAGCCATGTGACGGCGGAGACTGGAGGGAACCCGAGGTTGAGGAAGTGCAAAGCTTGCCAGCCACCACCAGATGCTAGGAATAAGCATGGGAACCAACCCTGCTGTCACTCAATTTAGGACTCCTATGCTTCCGGAACTGTGACGGAATACATTTCTGTTGTGTCTGGTCACCTGCCTTGTGTTAATTTATCATAGCAGCCCAAGGCAACAAATACAGGAGGGCACATCATCACCTGCGTGGTACAGATGAGGAAACAAGAACTGGGAGTTATATCACTAGACTAAATCTACACTGCTTCCAGGTGGCAGAGTCAGGATTTGAACCCCAATCTCCCTTGACTCAGAGAAATCATTATAGTGACCAGAATAATCAGTAATGAACCTGGCACTGCACTGTGGCAGGGGCTTGTCTCCATGCTCCACATGTACTAATTCGTTTATTTCTCATAAACTTATCTGACCGTTACTATGATTATCCCCACTTTACAGATGAGAACACTGAGGCAATCAAAAGGTTCTTGAACTTGGCTTACGTCAAAGAACTAGTATGAGAAAACAAAACTAACAAAAAGCAAGAGAAGAAAGTTGTGGCTGGCGGCTGGGTTGGGTGACTCTTAAAGCCCAAACCCTCTGGGTGCCAGGAGGCTGGGCTGGCCTTACCGTCTGTCCAGGCCTCATGAATGGAAGCCTTCTGCCGGAACTTCTCTGCCAGGTGGTCGAGCCGCTCCAGCCTCCGGATCTCATTCAGCAGCCACTCCTCATAGCCTTTCTCAGCCTGCTCCAGGCAGCCCCAGGCATTGTTGATGTCCTTTGGGGATGGAAGGTGCACGGTCAGCCCAACCTGGTCGCTGAGACACCCCCGCACATGCACACAAAGCTGCTCCAAGCCTTCCAGGAGGAGCTTCCTGCCCACCTTGGCCATATTCATCCATACCCACCTAACCCCACTGGCATTTCCCTGGGCTCCTCGGCACCAGGCCTCCTAGGCAAGGAGTGGGGGCCACCCAGAAACAGGGTTTGGGGTGTCCAGCCCTGTTGGGAAAGAGCGAGCCCAAGGCCTTCTGTGGCCCCAAGACTGACTTCCAAAACAATTCTGACCAATCACAGAGCTTGTAGGGCCAGCGGGAGAGACACAGTAATAAACCGAACCAGGCAAGCAGGCATGGGGAGCCTCTCATCCTCTGCACGTTTCTTGATTACTCACAGGCTCTGGGAAACAGCCTGGATCCCGCAGAGACCCTCACCTGAGTGATCTGGCCAAAGAGTGAGGATAGTGACATGTGAACACAAACCTATAACATAGCTCTTTAGACAGAGAACGATCAACTGAGTCACCCACTACAGTTACTGTGAGGATGCCCGGCTAGGCAGTGAGTAACAGACTGAACCTGGCCTGCGTGCCACTCAAGACCCCAACTTGGTCCCCACCATGTGCCCAGGGGTCAGGCTGCTTCTGTGCAAGAAGCGAGGAGGACTCTAACTTGCACAGAGCACCCTCCATTAGCGATGACTCTGGTCACCTAAATGCTGCTGATTCAGCCTGGAACCCATAAAAGGACAGCAGTTTTCCAAACACCACACACATCGTCTAGGGCCTCTCTCCTCTCCTCGAGATTCCTCTGGGATCCTGCCTCCTTCTAATGCTGTTAGCAGATTTTGCCCATTCTTGCCTTATATGCTGAGGTCATCTCATTACTCTCCATTTTATTTATTTATTTATTGTATTTTTCCAAAGAGAGAAGCAGGTGACAGACTCTCACACACACCCAACCGGGACCCACCCAGAATGTCCACCAGGGGGCGATGCTCAGCCCCTCTGGGGCGTTGCTCCACTGCAACAGGAACTATTCTAGTGCCTGAGGCGAACGAACGCCATGGAGCCAACCTCAGTGCCATGACCAACTTTGCTCCAATGGAGCCTTGGCTGCAGGAGGGGAAGAGAGAGAGAGAGAGAAAGGAGAGGGGGAGGAGTGGAGAAGCAGATGGGCACTTCTGTGTGTCCTGGCTGGGAATCGAACCTGGAACTTCCACATACCTGGCCAATGCTCTACCGCTGAGCCAACCGGCCAGCGCCTCATTACTCTCCATTTTAAAGGGCAAAATCTCTATCCTGGTGAATTTTTACAGCTTCTTTTACATATGTCTCTGGCTTATAAACTTTCTCCCTCAGTCTTAAAAATGATGGTAAGGAGGGAGAAATTAAACATAAAGTGACATCTATTTCATAACGACATGGAAAGCTAGTCACAATGTTAGTTTTGTTTTTTTTAAAAAATAGTTTATTAAATAAAACATACTTTAGGATTCCCTTAAAAATTGTATTTACAACTTGACCAGGCAGTGGTACAGTGGCTAGAGCATTGGCCTTTCATGCTGAGGACTCAGGTTTGAAACCCCAAGGTTGCCTGCTTGAGCATGGGCTCACTAGTTTGAGTGTGGGATCATAGACATGACCCCACGGTCACTGGCTTGAGCCCAAAGGTTGTTGGCTTGAAGCCCAAGGTCACTGGCTTAAGCAAGAGATCACTGGCTTGGCTGGAGCCCTCTGGTCAAGGCACATATGAGAAAGTAATCAATGAACAACTAAGGTGCCACAACAAAGAATTGATGCTTCTCATCTCTCTCCCTTCCTGTATGTCCCTGCCTGTCCCCCAACCCCTCTCTCTGAAATAAAAATAAATTGTATATACATAGAAAGACTAAAAGAATCTCCCCCTCAAAAAATGTTTAAATTAATCCAGGGTGGTAAGATTATAAGTAATTTCCATTCTCTGTATTTTGCTTACTTTTATCTCTGAAATATCTGACCACATAAATCTGTTACTTGTTGAAAGTAATAAATGTTTCCTTTTAAGTGCTTAAAAAAGATTCCACAGAAGGAAAGCGTATCTTTATCGCTACTGAATTGTGCCCCATTTGGTTCAATATGTCAAGATGCACTCTGCTTGCAAAGGTGATTTCTCAGTGGTAGGGGGAAGCTGGTGGTCCTGGGGAGTCTGGAGAGGATGTTCAGGGGTCTGGAAGGGCATGCCTGGCCCGGGACAGTCAGTGGTGAGGGGGCTCCCTCCTTGGGGAGAGAAGCTGCCCCATAACACCACGTGTGGGTTGGGCTCTGGCAGTAACCAGGAGGGAGAAATGAGTTCTGAAGCAGAATGTGCAGGTCAGGCCTGGCCAGGGTGCCACACTGGAGCAGTTCAGGGACAGAGGCCAACTCGCTGGGTACCAGGGGCCAGTCCACGGGGCTCACCGAGACCATCCTGCCCTCGGAGGGCATGAAGGCGGGCCGGTTGCTGAGGCGCAGCTTGGTCTGCAGCGTGTTGAAGTTGATCTCCAGCTGGCACTTCTCCTGCACCTTGGGCGGCTTGTGTAGGCGCCGGTAGTCGCGGAAGTCCTCCAGCTTCTGCTGCATGGCGTGCATGGTGTTCTCAGGCGCCCGGTTTTCCAGCCACGGGATGGTGCGGCGGATCCACTCCAGCAGCTGCGGGGAGGTTTCAGGTTGTGAAGACACTGGGAGGGAGGGGCAAGGGCCAGCTTCCCTCCATGCTCTTTCCCAACTACCTCCTAGGCCATTCCCAGACCATGAGGCCAGGATCCAGTTTGCTCCCTCTGAGAACCTGGGCTTCAGGAAACCTGGCCATGAAGGTGTATTAACTCAGAGCCAGCATCACGGCTTCCCTGTTCTGCTGAGGGAAGAACCACAGACCCAGTGAGAAGACGGCTTGACTAGGAGCAGGAGACCTGAGTTCTAGTCCTGGGCTTACTACCTGGCTTGGTCTCCGTTTCCTCATCTATACTATGGAGAGGGTTAACAGCTGTTCTCTGACCTTCTGCCACCTGACTGTCTAGGATTCTAGAATGTGATTCCTGATGCAAAAGGGAAGTGTTGGCTGCCGGGGTAACAGGAAATAGTCTGGATTGTGTTCCTTCATGAGGTGACGGAGGGCTGAAAGTGATGATAGGAAACATATCGGTCACCTGCGTGGTGCCACTGTGTTTAGTCTCCCAAACTAAGTCATCCGAACTATCACAGGACTCTTACCGGGGTAAGTGCTGTGAGCCTTCCCCCCATCCTCACCCCACCCCTGGGTCACAGAGGAGGTAACCAAGGCACTGCCAAGCTCACCCAGGTGGAATGGTAGAGCAGTGACCACACCCAGGCACTCGGTCTCCAGAACCTGGGGTCCTACTATGCTGGACAGCCGATCCACCAACAGGCGGGGCTGAGCTGCTCAGAAATTCATCCACTTCCTAAATTCTTTTAAGAATCAGGTGGATCCTTAAAACCCAAATGTAGTCAATAGCAGAGCAGCAAACCTGGCCCTGTCCCGTCCTTTCCCCTGGGTGGCCCCAGCCACGAAGCTAGCCTGAGCCAGCACTTATCTACCCCTAGTTCCTATCCTCTCAGAGCCAGACGTACTCCTTTGTGGGTTTAAGTGAAAAATCACAGCACAGTACACTAGGCTGGAAAGGACTCTGAGGTCCCTTGGCTCAAGTCTGGCTTGGTAAGTGACAAAAACAAGACCCAGAGGGGTGAAGGGACTTCCCAGGCTCATTGTTGGTGATAGAAAAAGCTTGGAATGTGCTCTCTGAGGTCCAGAGGCTGGCCCCTGACCCACCTCTCTGCTTTCTGGGAAGGCCAGAACAGAGGCAACACTTCCCTCAACCACGTGTGCTGAGGTCACAGACTACACCCGGCCTGGGACTGCTCCAGAGATGATTAAGGTATAGCTTCCAGGGTTCCCTTTTCTCTTGGGGTGGGGTGGCAGGGCTTGCTGGGGTCAGGGGAAGTCAGGGGTACCCACATCACTGGCCAGCTTCTCGTAGTCTTCCATGAGCTGTTCATTCTCCTGGTTCACAGCCAGCACCTTGCAGATACGATTGGCTGCTGTCTCCGCCTGGCAACAAGACAAAGGCCACGGTCAGCCACTTGCAGCAGAAACACCTGGTACACACATAAATCGACAAGGCCCTGTCCCACCCCTATAGCTCCCAAAACTTTGTAGTCACCACCCCACCTCTCCTCACCACCCCCCTTTGCCAACCGAGCCTCAGTGCCATGGATCAGGGATGCCCATCCTGGTGGCTGAACTAGGACCCTGGAGAAGGGCCTGAGTTTAAGACTCGACATACATGTTGGAAAGGAACTAATCCTATGACTGACATAATCAAGACGTGAGGTGATTTCATGCCCATCCTGGAATTCCAAGTGGAGGCCTGGATCCCAGGGCTCAGGATCTCTGTCTCTGGCTGGATTTGCCAGGATCTTGGAGATGCAGGAATTCAAATCATGGATTCCTGAAATAAGTGGTGACTGGGAAGCAAGGGGGCCTCTCAGGATCCCTGAAGAATCTCTCAAGGATCCCAGCCCAGAGTTCAAAGAGGGGGCACTTCAGGCAAGACGGAAGGATGAGCTCAGCGTGAGCAGGATGCCTAGGAAGTAGGCCCGGGAACCTCCAGGAAAGCCCAGCACACACTGTGCACCGAGAGCTGGGTGAGCCGATGCTGGAGGGGGGCTTGCAGGGAACTGAGTGTCAACCACATACAAAGGTCCAGACGCCCCACAGGGGCGCTACACTCCCCAGCTGCGGGAAGCACTGTGCACCTAACACCAGCAGGGGCCAGGCGTGCCTTATCCACTTCGTTCAAGTGACTTTTAACTCCAAGGGAGGCAACTCAAAGCCTTTTGGGGTCCCTGGATAGAAAGGAAGACAGCCAGGGATGAACGCGGATAACGCCTGTAAGAAGACAGATAAGCATGTGTGGCCCCAGAGAATTATAACCCTGCTGATTGATGACAAAGGGTGGCAAAGGTTTACAGGGCAGCAAGATGGGACCTCACAACAGACTGATGAACAAGAAGACAAAATGGGGTTCAACTACAGCAAGACAGACTATGCCTAGGCATAAGGGAGAACTTCCTGAGAATGAGGAAGGAATTTGAAGAATTGGGAAGGAATGACTAAGCAAATATAAATGTTTTTTCTTTGTAGAGCTTTTGAAATAGGACAAACACCTACCAAATCATGTAGTTTATGAGTGACTGTGCTGTATGAGTTACTATGCTGGGATGTGTGTGTGTGTGAGGGGGCAGAACGGCTCAGCCTCCATAAGAGCTCTGGGCACGATCAGAGGGGGGAGCCCAGGCTCCCTGTGCTCTAAAAACTAGCCTGACCAGGCGGTGGTGCAATGGAAAAGAGCATCGGACTGGGACACGGAGGGCCCAGGTTCGAAACCCAGAGGTCTCCAGCTTGAAAGCGGGCTCACCAGCTTGAGCAAGGGGTCAATGGCTCAGGTAGGAGCCCTCCGGTCAAGGCACATAGAAAAAACAATCAATAAACAACTAAGGTGCCGCAACGAAGCATTGATGCTTCTCGTCTCTCTCCCTTCCTGTCTGTCTGTCCCTATTTGTCCCTCTCTCTGTCTCTGCCACAGAAAAAAAGAAAAAGAAAAAGAAACTGAGGGAAGGAGTCATATCCTTAGACCCTCATCCTCTGCCCCCCAAGTAAACTGTGCTAGAGACGGCATGGCCACTTCGCACATAGAACTCCAGGCTGAATGTCTTTCCTTTGGAGGAACAAGGAACCACGAAGAATCCCAAGAGCTGACAAGGAGGGAAATTCCTTCCTGGAGCCAGTCCCAGAAGATATGGCCCTGGAGAAAGCAGGGTCACTGGCAAGGAGGCTGACATGCCCCACGAGGCTGGCCGGGGGTAGCGATCTGCCTGAAGTTGTGGGGGCCACTTCCCTCGAAGGCCAGGGCAGAAGACTTATGGAAGGACAACACTCTCCTCTGTGCTGACATTTATGTAAGAAGTGGGGTAGCTGCAAAGGCCCCTGGCCAATGTGCTGAGCAAGCGGGTAAGAATCAGGGGGTGAGGTGGCCACTATCACAGGCCAACAGCAACTGCCACTGTGATGTGTCATGGATAAAGCCTCCTCCTTGACCTGTTATCCTCCTGATTCACCTTGAAATCCTGGGTTCCAGAGTCATAAACTTTGATTTGTGTATCAATTTATCAAATTGGACTCAGTGATGCCTGCGTTCGTGGATTTCAGGAGATATATCCTAAGAGTCTTAGGAGCCTTGCCCGTCCTTCAGAGCCTCTTGTTTCCAGGGTCAAAGGGGGCTCCTTTTGGACGATGTCTGGGGGAGTTCCCATGTGGGCCTCGTGGGGACTTTTCACAAAGACCCAACCTCTTTCCAAGCCAGGCTCACAGCCTGCCCCCTCCCAGGCTGTCCTCGCCAGGAGAGACAGGCTGAGAAAACCCACCATCATAACCAATCTGCCTCTGGAAATAAAGTATGGCCATCATGGAATATAAAAGGGTTTTCTTTAGAAAAGGCAACAGCCAGTCTTCAAACTCCATCAGGGCTGCCTCCTCCCCTGAGGACAGCCACCTCCCACTGCTACCAAGAAGCAGGCTGGAGTCCAGATCTGACTTAAGAAAAAATGACAGGCAGATTCTTCAGAACCCTGACACGGTCTCGCTCTCACTGCGCAACCCCTTTCCGCCCAAAAGCGGGCAGGCGCCCCCTGCTGAAGCCTGCTAGGTGATGGGGCCCTTTATAGGGGAGGGTCCGGTCACCCACCAACCCCAGCCCAGGAGGACAGAGACCAGCCTGGGAAGTGCAAACCTGGCCAGGCCTCCAGCATATAACCCTGAACTCAAAGGCCACACAGCCTCCTGAGGACGGGATCCAGGCCCACCCCTGTGAACCCAATTTCCTGGTTTGTTAGCTTGTTTTTCTTCCGTGGCTACAGGAACCCCACCCAGGCAGATATCAGGAGAGAGGAGCCCAGCACTGAAGCACCCTCAGAGTCTTGGCTTCAAGCTAGTACTGCAAGAGGAAATGGTACCCAGAAGCAGAACCAGCCCTTTCTGATGGTGACAGAATTCTCACAAAATAAGGGACGCAAGCACAGACCACCAATGGGCTGGAAAAATGTTTCCTAGGAAGAGCCAAATTGAGGACTCCCGGGGCCAAAGAAAAAGACTTGTAGAAATCTGGGTTTATCTTTCCTTGATTTATACTTTCATGACTCACTTAAAGCGGTACCAGCTTACAACCTAACATAATACGTTTGGTTCTAAAGTTTTTTCTTTTTTAAAGTATGAACAATTATTCCAGGAATCCTTAGAGATCCCAAATGACAGTTTTAGTTATCCCAAGCCAAATTACTGCTCTAAGGTCAGCTACTCTAATAATCTGCATCACATTAGCTGCCACAGGTAGACTCTGGAGAGGAACCATCCTCAGTTACGGTGATGTCAATGTGTAGCCAAATGACACAGCACGGCCCTGCCACCCACAACCCACAGATCCACATGCATGCCACAAAGAGCTCATCTACGAAATTTTTGGTCAAAAATCCCCCAAACTTAACTAGAATTACCTACTTCCTTATTCCCTACCTAGTCAGCACCCAGCCTTGGTGTTCCTGACCCTGTGGTGGCCCAGCCCTGTCCCCACTGATGGCCCTGGTTTCCCCCAGCATTCCCTGCTCCAGGCGGTGGGTCGAGACCCAGACCAGCACTAACTTGCTCTCCTCGTGTATGTAGTTCTCTCTCACTCCTCGCAGCTTTCTGCACAAGCAGTGATCACCTTCCTCAACAGCACCGGCTGCCCTTCCCCACCCTCCCTGAGCCTTTCACTTGTGGACCCCCCTACTCAACTCCAGACCCTCAAGCACAAGTGTTTCGTGTCCTGCAGCCTTGCGCCACCCTCCGCCACGCAGGTCTGCAGCAGAGCAGAGCACCGGTCAGACAGCAGCCACCCTCGACTCCTTTTATGTTTAATTTTTAAAAATTTATTATCTTAGAGAGGAAGGGAGAGAGAGAGAGAGAGAAACGTTGATCTACTGTCCCATCCATCCCTACATTCACTGGTTGATCCTTGCACACAGCCCAACAGGATCAAACCCGCCAACACTGGCGCGTCGGAACAACGCTCCAAGCAAGCTACTGAGCCAGGGCTCAACTTCTTTTGTTAAAGGCTTTCCCAAAGGACCATCAATTCCTAGAGGGCAGTTGGCGGTGTCTTCCCCTCAGAAGATTCACAATAGTAAATAAAGTGACCGACAGCCAAATGGAGGGTGCACCACCCGCCTCCTACAAGCACCCAGAAATACCTACAGCAGATCTACCTCATGCCTTAAGGGTAGTTTCTCAGAGACAGTTCCCACTGGACCACCACCGTGAACTTTGAAAGCTTTACGAACTGCATATACATAACCTGCTTGTTCTCTGCCCATTCTAAATCCCTACAGGGGGAAGAGGAGAGGAGAGCTGAGAAAGCACAAGAACCAAAACCAATGGGTCAAACAAAAGTCGGTCCTGGCCCAACTAGGAAAATCAATTCCTCACACTTGCATGCCGCACACTTGTGTGGGCACACGTGCTGCTCACACATGCGTGCGCATAGGTGCATGCGATAGACTTTGCTGCCTTTCTTGTTCCACTATCTAAGGCTTGACAGGAGAAAGACAGTGGAGGGAACGGAGGGCCCTAGGCATGGCTTTCAGAAGACTTCCCCCCACAGCTCCAGACATGGAGACAGTGAAGACAAGAAGAGCATGTGAGTCTCAAACAACCCTCCTCCTTCCACAGGAGAGGGGGAAATTCCCCTCCCAATGGCCTGCTTAGCTCTAAGCAATTGCCTGAATCCTTACAAGTGGGTAGCGTAAGGTGACCAGATTTTAAAATTGATAAAGCGGGACACCATTGATTGGGGGTGTGTGTGTGTTCTTGATTAAAAATTTGGTCTATATAAAGCAAAAAAACTTTTCATAGAATGCAAAAATAGTATTGTAATATATATTTTTAAATTTCAACGTAAGTACAATTTACAAATATAATACATTAAAAAATTATATATAGTATTATTTTATTCTTTGGCATATTTCGCATGAGTGAATATTTTTTAGTAGATTGCTGCTGTTGTTTAAAAGGTCATGAAATTTTTCACAAGAATTTGTTAAATTATATTTCACACATAAAATGGCTTTCAAAGTCAACACTTAATTGTGATTTTTCTGATGTCCACACTTTATTTAGCGTAGAAAAAACACGTTCAGTCGCAGCATTAGTTCCTGGTCAAGACAGCGCGTATTCCACAACTTTTAGTGCATTATTGTATAGAATATGGTTTGTTTCAAAATGATGAAATATTTCTAACCATTTATTCTCTATTGTGATTTTTGCTGATGCCCAAGATTTAACCTTTTCCTTATCAATATATATATTTTTAATAATGATACCTCATTAAAGAGATCATTTTTGGAAATATTACTATATGGGAAATTATGAGTGAGTCAGAGGGATGGGGTTACACGGTCTGGAAACCGATGACGGAGCTGCACAAGCAGGCGGGAGCAGGCAGGGCAGTGCCGCCAGAGCGCTCGCACACGAGCTGTTGTGCACACTCCCCGCCTGGACTCATCCTTGTGGCGGCCGCACTTCCCGCATCCAGCCCTGCCACCCACTGGGAACCTAGTGCTTGCAACTTGCAGCGTCCGAGCTGCACGCCGGCGTCCAGGACGCGGGCTTATGGGTAGTTAGGGGACTTGACAGCCGCTGCCCCAGCAGGTACGTCGCCCGAAGTTCTTTGTTTCGGGCCCTGCCTGGGGCAGCCAGCTCTTGCGGCAGTGCGGGCGCTTCCAGGTCGAGGCGGGGCCTCCCCTTGGAAAACCAAATATTCCCTTCCCGTTCTCCCGCTGTTCCCTAGCTTTTCGTGCATTCTTTCCAAAAACTGGGACTTTTTTAAAACGCCGCGGGACATGGGACCAATTGTTAAAAATCGGGACTGTCCCACCAAAAGTGGGATGTCTGGTCACCTTAGCATTAGGGGCAACTCTGGGTGAGGCCCCTGACTCAGGACACACCCCTCCTCCACTGCCCCTTCCCTTCCACCCAGCTGGTGACCTTGTCCTCAGATGTGGACAAGAGGAGTGTGAAATGGTTGCAACGGGGATGAGTGAGAGGGAAGAGGGCGCGTGGACAGGTGGTATGAAATTCGGGAGGGAGAAAAGCAGGCTGCTCCACGCGCACACACACATGCATACACACTCCCTTCCGATCATTCTGTCAGCCAGGACACAGGGAAGGCTTCAGAGACAGGGAAGGCCAGTGTCAGCAGGCATGAAGCCCAGGACAAAACCCGTGAAGGAGGCGAGAAAGAGGACGAAAAGCTGGAGGAGGCAAAACCACAGCAGTGAGCTCAGCCCCGCCACGGACCCCGGGCAACCGGACCATCCGCGGTTAGCAGGGCCAGGAGCCCACTGGGGCAAGGAGATCGATGCTGCTCACATCCTGGGTAAAGGGTAGGGGGTGGGTAAGAGGGGCCAGAAGAAACTGATGAGCTAGAGAGAGCAGCAGAGGCGGGACACAAAGAGAAAGCAGAGGCACACCAGAGCCGAGGTGGAAAGGGGCTGGAAGGAGCCGGGGCACCTGGGAGGGAGCCTCTGTCTCAGTCAGTGCCAGTGAGGCTGGGAAGGCAAGTGAGGGGGACTTGGGGGCCCATCCGGGCCAGGCCTAGGGCTGCCACTAGCCCAGATGCTGCCCTCGTGTGATTTTCTAAAGGCACCTCTTCCTCAAGGTGCTAAAAACTGTCCCATTGATTATGTGAGAAGACATTTTTCCTGCCATCTGCAGGATTTTAGTAATATCAGAATTGTCATTGTTTGTGATGCACACAGGGCACCCCTGTGTAGGGTGCGGCCTGCACCACTATCCATGGCACGCCTGCGTGGGAGGATCGGGCAGGGCTCTGAGCCCCCGGCCTGGGCACCAGGGAGAAGGTTGTAGGTCTCCTCCCTGGCTGCTGAATTATTGGAGAGGATAGTCTTGCCTAAGTGGAAAGGGGGAAGAGAAGGAAGTGAAGGGGGCCTGGATATTTATGGGAATAGTCAGGAAATACAGCCAAGAGCTGTGCTGTTTGGGATAGAACCCTTATCCAGGGAAGGAGCTGAAACCATAGGTTTGCTTCCAGTCTGTGACATCCATTATGCCCAGTGTGTAGGGACAGGGAAGCAGGAGGACATCCAGAGTGTAGGGTTCTCTGGCAGCTTCAAGTGCCCTGGCCAAGAGTCAGGGAGCATCCTGCCCCATGAAGGAGGCAGCTTCCCTCATTTCGCTTTTCACCCCGGAGGCTGCAGCCCCAAGAAGCTGCTGCCGGTGTCTCCGGGGACCACGAAGGTGGCAGGGGGCGTGGGCGAGGCCGAGGGAGAGCTCACCTTCTGCGCACCCGAGAAGGCGTGGCAGTGACATGAAACACTAGGTCACATGGCCTTCCCATCCCGCCTTAGCGTGCCCACACATCTGCACAGAGAAGGAGAAGAGGTTGAGAGGAGATAGTGGCCAGCAGCGGCACAGAATAAACCAAAACAGCCAGGGCGGACAGAAAGAACACCAGACGGACAGCCATAAATGAGGAGATGGGCAGAAAGGGGGAAATGGGATGGTGGGAGGAGAAAGGGAGCGGGGCGGGAGAAAGCACAGGCTGAAACTGGGAGGGAGGGACAGAGAGCGTGGGGGAAGACTGGGCAGAGGAAGGCAGCGGCAGGGGCGGCAGGGGGTGTGTGCCTCCATCGTGCATGTCAAGACGGGTCACTCAGACACTGCCAAGTGTGGGAAATCTGCCTGAGCACATGACAGGTCCACAGCCCACAGCCATTAAGGCCAAGACTGTGGTCCCGTGTTCGGAGCAACCTGGAGGCTGGGCCTCTGGGGTCCTGCCTGGGAGAGGGGCTTCTGCAACCTGAGCTGAGCTTGGGAAGGAGGAGACACAGACCCCCAACGTCTACAGTGTGAACGATGCCCCCTAGCTGCGGGACAGGCGCTGCTGCAGCCTAGCCTCAGGCCTCCCAGAGCGAAACCAGGCCAGGACACTTGAATGGGGCTCGCAGCTGCCCACCCCCTCTCTTCTTCCCTCCAAGCAGTTGTGCTTTATGTCCAGGAACAGAGTGCAGAGGGACCCCACATGGGGGTCCCGGGCAGGATGAGGAGAGAGCACCAACAGGGCTGTGCACAGATCTGCTAAATCACGCCCGTGAGCAGGAGAGGGATGGAGGCTTCATGACACCTTTACAAACTAGGTCAGTAAAGGCAGGAGACACCTCCCCAGATCTGCCTCCGTAGGGGAAGCCCTGCTGCTTATAAAGTCCCCAGGTCCAACAGAGGCGGGCCCGAGGGGATGCTGCCCACTGTGCCTTCCAGAGCCACGCCGGGCTGACTCCACCCGTGCAGCCCTTCTTGCTTAAGACAGGTGTTTGGTCCCAGGAGGTGGGCTCTTGCCTTACTGTCTCAGGGACAGCAGAGGAAGATGAGAGAAAGAGCAGAGGTGGGGGGAGGGGACTAGCGGGACTGAGCGAGAATACGCCATGTTGGCATCAGGGGCCAACTGTACCAAAGAGACAGACCATCTGGACCCTGTCACCATGGAGGTTGGGGCAGGTGGGAAGGCATGGTTTGGGCTCTGGCATGAGGTGTGCTGGGCAAGAAAGCAGCAGGGGCCCCCAGTACCTTCTGGGCGCCAGAGAAGGCATGGTAGAAGCTGGACACATAAGTCATGATGGCTTTCTCATCCGGTCGGGCAGTCCCAACGATGTCTGTCAAGAAAAATCTGGAGTTAAAGCCAGCTGGTGAACACATGACACGGCTCCCGATGGGACGCTCAAAGAACCACCAGGTCTTTTTGCGTAAATGCTGAACCTGGATCTAACCAGCTTCTGGCATCAGCTTCCACTCAACAGGAACATGAAAGGCAGAGGAATGAGACGGTGCCCCGAGGAGGCAGACAGACAGACCCAGAATAAGAAACATTCCGCGGGACAGCTGGCCCAGTCACTGCAACAAGTTCAACAGCAGAAATAAAAGGAGTAAGAGGGAGATTAAAAGTGCCACAGATTAGAAGAGACATAATATAATAACTAAAGTGCCATGTGCAGACCTTGGTTGGATCCTGATTTAAATAAACCAACTCTAAAAAGAGATGAGTGGGGAAATTTAATTTCGAACTGCACGGTGGGCGTATCAAGGAACTGCTGTCAATTTACAAGGTGTGAACATTGCTCTATGGCTGCTTAAGAAAATATCCATATTTTAAAGGTATACAGTCTGAAGTTAGGCAGCAGTTGAAAGCTGCAACAGCTAGAATTTGCCTTTAAAACATATCAACAAAAGAAAACAAAACAGGAAAAGAAAAAAATAACACAAAACCTCAAGAACTGGATGATAGGGATAGGGACGTTCATTATATTTATCTCTGCTTTTGTGTATACAGTACTTAAAAATGCCCCCCCCCCCGACAGGTACCGCCACCAACTATCACATCTCCCATCTAGTCTCTAAGGGGGCCATTCATCTTTCCAAAAAGTCACCCGTTTTGCCGTAAGTGCCCGGTCTTCCCCCACCTTCCCTTACAAAGTTTGGAGTGCGTCCAGACCACCCCCTCACTGTAGGACCCCCTGTGTGTGTGCAATGCACGTGTGAATACACTTCTGCTTGCTTCTCTCTTGTTTGTCTGCTTGTGTCCACCTGACTGACGAGGCCCAGCTGGAGAACTTAGGAGGGAAGAGGGAAAAGGCTTTTCCCCTCCCCTACAACAAAAGAACACTGTGCTCCACCCCAGTAGCCACTGCCCAACTTCAGGACAAAAAAGAGAACCATCCTCAGACGACACAAAATGAAACAGCCCCATGCTCTTTTACCACCAGCTGTTGGCTCTCCCTCCAAACCTCAGGGGAATCCCTGATGGGCAGGTGACCCCAAGACCTCCCAAATGAGATCCCGCGGACCAGGCCTTCTCCCTTCCATCTTGGGCTACCGGGACCCACCCCTCTTGGCTGCTTAGTAGCAGGGGGGAGAAAAGCTGGTGGCCCAGGAAGAAGCGCCCTTACCTTCAGCATCCAACATCTTGGGGATGTCCAGGTACTTCTCTGCCACATCAAAGGCCGTGTTCAGATTTGTGAGAGGATCGTCCTAGTAGAGAGAGAAGAGGAAGGGGTGAGACAGTGAGAGGTATGACAAGGTACTGGCTGCCCCCATCTGGGTGATCACCAATTCTTCGGGGCTGAGGGACGACTACACTCCCTGCCACAGTAGGTCCTCTGGAGCCAGCTCTGGGTGTAGAAGGCTGGCCTCTCCACCAGGGTTGGCTGTCTGGGGTTTGAAAATGCCATCTTTCCTCCTCAAGCCTCAGTTTCTTTGTCAGAGCAATAGGGTGAAGAATAGTGGCCTGTAGCCCAGGAAAGGATTGCTAAGAAGTGTGAGAGTAAGGCATCGACCTGGGTGCCATCAGTCTTGGCTTCTGGTTTCAGCTCTGCCAACAGTGAGTGGGGCTAGTAAGTAACCTGACCTCAGTTTCCCATCTGTTACTGGAAGAGTTGAACTAGGATCTCTCAAGCTGCTTTGGTGCTTGCAGTCCATAAAATTTTGGGGCTCCCTCCAATAGCCCCAGCCTTCTGACTATGGTGACTTCTGCTACTTTCTCAAGAAAACGTATTTGGGACTGGCGAGGATGTGGAGGGACTGGAGCTGCGGTGCTGCTGGTGGGACTGCAGAGTGGTGCGGCTGCTGTGGAGGCTCTTCAGGAAGCGAAACACAGAATCACCATGACTCAGTCTTGCAAGATGAAAAGAGTTCTGAACATGGATGGTGGTGATGGTTGCATACCAATGTGAATGTACTAAATACCAATGAACTGCACATTTAAAAATAGTTACATTGGCCCTGGCTGGTTGGCTCAGTGGTAGAGCGTTGGCCCGGCATGTGGAAGTCCCGGGTTTGATTCTCAGTCAGGGCACAAAGGAGAAGTGCCCACCTGCTTCTCCACCCTTCCTCCTCTCCTTTCTATCTCTCTCTTCTCCTCCCACAGCCAAGGCTCCATTGGAGCAAAGTTGGCCTGGGAGCTGAAGATGGCTCCATGGCCTCCACCTCAGGCATTAGAATGGCTCCGATTGCAGTGGAGCAATGCCCCAGATGGGCAGAGCATTGCCCCCTAGTGGGCATGCCGGGTGGATCCCGGTAGGGCGCATGCGGGAGTCTGTCTGACTACCTCCCTGCTTCTCACTTTGGAATAAAACAAAAACAAAAAAAAGTTACAGTGGGCCTGACTGGTGGTGGCATAGTGGATAGAGAGGCAACCTGGGATGCTGAGGTAGGTCCCAGGTTCAAAACCCTGAGCTTCAGTGAGGCTCACTGGCTTGAGCCTGGGACCTCAAACATGAGTCTATGGTTGCTGGTTTGAGCCCAAGGTCACTGGCTTGAGAAAGCGGTCACTGGCTCAGCTGGAGCCCCCAGTCAAGGCACATTTGAGAAGCAATCAATGAACAACTAAGGTGCTGCAACTACCAGCTAATGCTTCTTATCCCTTCCTGTCTCTCTCTGCACCCACCCCCTCTTGCAAAAAAAAAAAAAAAAAAAAGTAATACATTTTCTGTTATGTATACTTTACAATATAAAAAATTGTTTTAAATGTGGAAACCCCCACAACTTAGTTGGGGGAGTTCCTTGTAGGACCCCCACTCTATTCTTGGTTCCCCGGAATAATCTAAAGCAAGCTGGCTTCGTCATCCCAGGACTTTTTCCCATGTGCCAAGGTGAGACTTCAGTGGGTACAAAAATAAATAAATACATTCATTTAGGGTGTTTTCAAAAAGAAACTGCTCAAAACAGAGAAGGTGGAACCCTTCCAGGAAAGTCTGCAACCACTTCCAGAATGATAAAAAGTAGCGTGCCAAACAGTGAAGGTCATTTCTGTCCAGGGCCTTGAGCGGTCCTCAGGCCCGGGGTGAATACGTGACTGGCCCTCTCAATTTCTGGGAACGGCAGGCCTCCCCGCCCAGCAAAGGCTGGTGCAGGAAGGAAGAGCCGCCCAGTCAGCCCCGCAGCAGCTCTCC
The DNA here is from genome assembly GCA_037038555.1 of Rhynchonycteris naso. Taxonomy (NCBI): domain Eukaryota; kingdom Metazoa; phylum Chordata; class Mammalia; order Chiroptera; family Emballonuridae; genus Rhynchonycteris; species Rhynchonycteris naso. The sequence continues at coordinate 31,125,649 of CM072999.1, read as the reverse complement.
CCCATGTCCAGGCCCGGAGGCCCTGGCACTCCCCACTTTCTGGAGAGTACCCACAGTGCAGTGGGGCCGGGTCTGTGCTATGATTTGGCCTGGGTTTTACTGATGCTACTAAATTAAAGAGAGGGGGAGACAGAGTGAAACAGGGAGAGGTGAAAAGGACAGAGAGGGACAGAGGGTGGGCACAGAGCTGGCCGTGTATCAGACAAAGGCCCCTGGGTTCCGAACTCCCAAATGGCGGAGGCGCCTGCAGCCTGGGGGATGGGGGGAGGGGCTGCAGAGCCACAGTCAGCAGGTCCTGTTCTATCTGGGGGTGGGGGACAGCTGTGCATTCACAAGCTGTTGCCACCCCAGCACACCCACATAGGGACAGGCACATGCACACCTGTCACCAAAGTGCAGCAGCTGAACAGTGAGGAGGTTACACGATGCATTTAAAAGAAAACAGAATTGCCACCTCTCGGATTTCTAGCCTCTGCCCTGTCTGTTTTGGTCACATAGCTTTCAGGTGGTTCAGGGAATTTTTACACTGACATCTTCTTTGCAAAGCAGCTAAGTTGGAGGGCTGGGACTGTCCTGTCCCCCAAGAAACTAGCATGGAGTCACCACCAGCATATTAGGTCCACATCCCCTCGATGACGCCTGATCCCCGAGACTAGCTTGGGAATGGCAGCCTGTCCACCCACACCTGGACACAACCACCCACAGGGTCGGGCAGTGGGCTACTCTTTCGGAGGCTGGGTCCTTCCAGGTGGGCAGGCAGAGAGCACAGCCACAGCTTCAGGCTCTGCTGAGGATGCCTGGGGGGGGGGGATTTGCTGCTTTCCTCCCTCGTACATCGTTTTTGGCAGCTCACTCCCCCATACCCTAGACGCAGAGGGCCTGGTGCCACCATGAGCTGCCAGAGATGCTCCCACACCGGGCACATCGAGGCTCTCCAGGCCACTGAGCAGCAGCACAGGCCCCGCACGGGGGCATAGGCAAGGGGGGGGGTCTTCACTGAGCACCGTGCGCTCCACGTGCCAAGGTCAAGGGGCGAACACAAGAACAGTCATTCCTAGAAACTTCCTTGCCAAGAGATTCAAGCACAGACAGGCAAGGTTCCATGCCCGGTTTGAGATCGCCAACTGGTGGCATGGGATGAACTGAGAAGGGAGATGGAGCGAGGACCGTCTCCAAGGGCTAGGCCAGCATCCTTTAACTGGCCTGGACACCAAGATCCACCACGAGGCTATCCACACAGCTCCCACACCTCCTGGTCTCCTGCTCAACACACACACACGCACACACTCATGAAAACTCCCCAGCAGCTTCAGGCCGAACGTATACATGAAATCAAGCAGGAGCAGCAGAAAATCCTGCAGCCAAACTTTTGCAACGAGGGACCTTATCCATCATGCAAACCTGCCCAGGACTTGCACAGCGAGTCTCAGACGAGGCTGGGAGAAATGGCTCTAAGAATATGCAATATTTTAAACTCTGAAAGTAACAGATTCACCTTATAAAACCAGGAAAAGGGACTGGAAAAACAACACTCGGTTTCCCATCCCCCGCACAGAATCGCTGCAGTGACTCTCATGTTTTCCTTGTGGGCTGAGTATGGGCATGTACACACACGCAGTGCCTATACGGTCCCGAGGTAGCCTTGTCAGTGAAGGTGTTTTTCTTTTACTTCTCAACTGGCTGTCTTCTTGGCTAATCAAAGGAGCTCCATGCTGGAGCACAGGTTCTCAGAACAAGGTGCTCAGTCCTGCCCTGCCCTGGCCCACTGGGAACCAGTGGCTGGGAGCTGGTGGTGGGCAGTCAGGTGAGCATACGTACCTTCCGCAGCTTCCCATAGTCAATCAGCTCAGGCCGGTGTCGGTGAATCAAGGCACAGAAGCCCAAGCCGTCTTTCCAGCTGCCCGGAGGAGAGAGAAGGTGGGACAAGCTGGTGAGAAGGGCTGAGCACGACCCACGGGCAGAACACTAAGAAAGGGTCTCCTTTTTCCCAGAGAAGGATACACAGCCCTTCAGAGCAGAAGTCAGGAGATGAAAGGATGGGCAGGAACATTTCTATCTGCCCGCAGACAGGCACTGGGATCGAGACTCCATGGGGCTCGGCAAGGTGACATATACCTGCCACACCCCACGCCACCCTCCACCAAGGCCATGGCCCTGTTTGCTCTGTTCCGGAGCCCAAGGCTGGATCTTCCTGGACACACTCTTCGGGAGCACCTCATACGACCACAGGTATATGAGGCAGTAGCTGTGTCCCAGAAGCGGCTGGGTGGAGAGGGGGCACCAAAGGGCGGCAGCGCAGTGGATGGATCTTCAAGCTGGAATGCTGAGGTCGTCACTTGGAGACCCCGGGCTTGCCCAGTCAAGGCGCATGCAAGAAGCAACTACGAGTTGATACTTCCTGCTCCTTCCCCCCACCCTGCCTTTCTCTCTCTCTCAAATCAATAAATAAAATCTTTAAAATAAAAAAAGGTAACTTGTTCCCCTAGGTCCTCTGCTCTGCTCCAGAGCTGAGACTGACACAGCCAAGGGGGCCTGCAGGGTCTTGGGGGACGCAGCCTTGGTTCTACAAGAACCCCTCAGCTCCTGGTCACTCACCTTATGTGGAAGTTCTGGATGTTGACATTTTTGTAAGGGGCTGTCTTTCTCTGACACCACAAGAGCAGCCCTTCCTTTGCTGAAGTCTCTGTGGGGACGGGGAGGACAGGCAGAGAGGTCAGTGGGCTGGCTCGGTGGAGGGGGCACTGCTGACTCATGGGAGGCCCCACCTTTGACCACAGGGCTCATGCTCAGTGACATAGGGGACTCACACAAAGACCCCTAGATTCCAGCCCTGCCGCTACCAGGCCATGAAGTCTATTTCCTTGACAAAGATTGAGAAGTTATCTGACACGGAAGCAAGCTAGGAAGCTTTTCAGAGCTAGCCGCATTACAAACTGAAAGGCTGAGATAATAGCCTTTCAGACAAGCTTCTAGTCACTCCCTTCCATTCAAGAAATGGTAACAATACAAAATAAGTTGGCAACCTATGTCAGGTGGCCACTTTGGGGAGGAGGGTTTGATTGACCTATGAAATCTAAAGTCCAGGAATCTCTAGCCTGACCAGGCGGTGGTACAGTGGATAGAGCATCAGACTGGGATACAGAGGACCCAGGTTCGAAACCCTGAGTTCACCAGCTGGAGCGCGGGCTCATCTGGTTTGAGCAAGGCTCACCATCTTGAACTCAAGGACACTGGCTTGAGCAAGGGGTCACTCGGTCTGCTGTAGCCCTCCAGTCAAGGCACATATGAGAAAGCAATCAGTGAATAACTAAGGTGCTGCAACAAAGAATTGACGCTTCTCATCTCTCTCCCTTCCTGTCTGCCCCTATCTGTTCCTCTCTCTGTCTCTGTCACACACAAAAAAATAAAAAATAAAGTCCAGGAATCTCTATATAGGGGTACATGTGTCCCGCCTGTGGTGCATACCACATGCGGGAAGAAAGCATTAGGACACCTATTCAGATTCACTGTTCCTCTAAAAAGTAAGGTTTCCTCATATTTAATGGATGGATCAACAGCATTGGTGTGTGTGAAGCAGACACATGTCTATCAGATAAGGCAGGTAAGTATTTGAGGAGACCCAGGCAACTCCCAGAACAGGAGGGCTGCCAACTGCACTGCCCCCATGTGTTCACATCTGTGAATTGCAGGTTATAGTACCCTATGAAGTGGCTTCCTGATGATTTCATTTACTTTCTTTTTAAATTTTTTTAATTTATTGATTTTGGAGAGAGAGGAAGGCAGAAGATGAAAGGGGGAGAGGGGAGAGAAACATCAGCTTATTATTCCACTTGTTTATGCATTCACTGCTTGATTCTTTTTTTTTTTTTTTACAGGGAGGGAGAGAGAGTCAGAGAGAGGGATAGATAGGGACAGACAGACAGGAACGGAGAGAGATGAGTAGCATCAATCATTAGTTTTTCGTTGCCGTTGGGACACCTTAGTTGTTCATTGATTGCTTTTTCACATGTGCCTTGACCTTGGGCCTTCAGCAGACCAAGCACCCCCTTGCTGGAGCCAGCGACCTTGGGTCCAAGCTGACGAGCTTTTGCTCAAGCCAGATGGGCCCGCACTCAAACTGGCGAGCTCAGGGTCTCGAACCTCGGTCTTCCGCATCCCAGTCCAACACTCTATCCACTGCGCCACCGCCTGGTCAGGCACTGCTTGATTCTTATATGTGCCCTGACTGGGACCCAAACCTGCAATCTTGGTGGGTCAGGATGACGCTCTAACCAACTAAGCTACCTGGTCAGGGCTTATTTACTTTTAATTCACAGAATGGATTTTAAAATTATGTTAATCAATTCCTAAAATGGTAACAATTCAAGCACATTTTTTTTTTATTTTTGTGACAGAGACAGTGAGATAGAGAGAGGAACAGACTGACAGGAAGGGAGAGAGATGAAAAGCATCAATTCTTTGTTGCAGCACCTTAGTTGTTAACTGACTGCTTTCTCATATGTGCCTTGACTGGGGGGCTACAGCAGGGGCGAGTGACCCCTTGCTCAAGCCAGCGACTTTGGGCTCAAGTCAGCAACCATGGGGTCATGTCTATGATCCCATGCTTAAGCCAGTGACCCCGCATTCAAGCCAGCGACCTTGAGGTTTCGAACCTAGGTCCTCTGCATCCCAGTCCTATGCTATATCCACTGAGACACCACCTGGTCAGGCCAAGCACAATTTTAAAAACCTGCAAAGCTAATGCTCCCACTTAGTTCAAGCTAATTGCTATATTACAAGATAAAAATGGAAACTATTTGATCAGAGCTGAAAAGAGGTTGCCCAAAAGAATCAAGCTCACCATGAAGATTATTTGAAAAATGGATTTATATATACCATCACTAACAAGAAGCATGCCCAAGTTGACTACTGTGGGCATATTTTCTCACCACTTCTACCCTAAACACCAAGCATTTACAAACCAAACTTAGATCTTCACATGGCTGTATCACCAAGTGTCAAGCCAATATTTCCATAACAAAGCAATTTAGTTCACATTGTGCTCATTAAAAAGTTGCTTTGAACAAAAATCTATTCAAGATTTTTTTAAGTTTTCATTAAAATAAATTAAAAAGTCCAAGATTCCATTAAAATGAATTAAAAATATTATTTTCATCTCATCTTTTAAAAATTTGTTTTCATGTGTTTTGTAATATGCATGGAAGTACATAAATGTAAATTATGACAAAATAAACACATGTATCAGCTCAAAAGTTGCTGGAGTGTGGAATCAAAAGTTTAGAGATCACTGACAGGGGGGGGGGGGGCCTTGTAAACCTGCAAAGTGGCCACCAGAGGGTGTTATGGGAGCAAAGTGGAAGACCTAGGGTCAGCTCTGGATCCCAGCATTCTCTCCTGCTGCTGTTACCCTACTTTTTCAAGATTTAACAATCCAAGAGCCAGGTGGGGGTTTCCAACACACTTCCCCATAGCAACCGTGGGCTTTCTCCAAGTGGGTCATTTCACTGTGGCCAACGTACCTGCGGGAACCATCACCCCAAACAGACTTCTCTACAGACGAGCAGAGAGGAAGGATGCCAGAAATGGGTCAGAAAGTCAGGATATGGCCCATGATCAAGCTCTACCGCCTAGGTCAGAGGGCTCTCCAGGCTGAGCCCACGGAGGAATGCGTGATGGTGAGGGCACAAAGAGGTGAGGTGGCTTGGAGAAGTCATTGAACAGAGCAGAAGACCTACCTTCCACAGAAATGTCCTGGATGGCAAAGCGGAGGATGATGGTCCAGATCATGCCCAGGGTCATTTTCACATTCCCATCCACGATTTCTACAAAAACAAGCAGCAGGATGGGTCTTACAGGGGCAGCATTAACATTCCCCAAGCACCCATGTCACTTTGGGCACCATGGAAGGAATCAAAGACCAAATTGCTCCACTTCTAGAGGGAAGTCAGTGTATTTCCTAAAGCTAGTGCGATTACATTCCACAGGTGACAAGCTCTGGGGGTGTCCTGGAGGCTCAAGGTGGTTGACTAGGCGTGTCCTGGGGGCACAAGTTGGCCATGGTCAATTCTACTGGGGACATCAGGAAAGGCAACACAGAAGGAGGTGTCCTGAACCCTGAGCCGTGTATGCCAGCCTGACAAAGAGCAGGAAGAGTTCTAAGCCATCCCAGATGTTCTGGCAACTCGGAGCTCACAACCTCTGGGCAATCGCAGCTGTCAAAACAGCCATCCACACTCTGTACGCCAGTGCAGGCAACAGAAAGCAGCTAACCTAATGAAAGTTAGCAAACTGCCATCTTAAAGGATCCACTTAATCGCATCAGCCTCATGATGCCATTAATTGGGTATTTAAAAAAAAAGAAAGAAAATAAACAGCTTCAAGATCACAACTATGGGATGCTCCACTAAATTCAGTCTAAGCAGCACTTTTTTTTTAGGTGAGAGGAGGGGAGATAGTGAGGAAGACTCCCACATGTGCCAGACTGGGATCTACCCTGCAACCCCATCTTGGGCTGATTCTCGAGTACTGAGCTATCTTTAGCGCCTGAGGCTGATATGCTCCAACAGAGCTATCCTCAGTGCCTGGGGCCACACTTGAACCAATTGAACCACTGGCTGCAGGAGGGGAAGAATAGTCAAGAGATCTTCCAGACCAAAAGATGGTAACCTGGCCCTGTGGTAAGGTATTCTCAGTTAAAAGTGAGGTACTCAGGCCTGACCTGTGGTGGCGCAGTGGATAAAGCGTCGGCCTGGGAACACTGAGGCTGCCAGTTCAAAACCCTGCACTGCTCTGGTCAAGGCACATAGGGGAGTTGATGCTTCCAGCCCCTCCCCCCTTTCTCTCTCTCTTTCTCTCTCACTCTGTGTTTCCTCTCTAAAATGAATAAAATAAAAATAAGTTTAAAAAAAATAGATAAAAAAGAAAAGTGAGGCACTCAAAGAACATCTTATTTTTGTCCTACCTGTAACACTAATTCTTAGGAATAACGCAACAGAACCATGAGAAGGGGCAACTTGTAGTCCTGGTTGCTTGAGCCCACATCTACTTGAGTTTGCTTCCCATTCACCCCTAAAACAAGAGTGGGTTCCATAATACTTTAAGAAAATGATTGGCCATCTTTTGAGCTTGCTGTGTCAAAATTCGCCAAAAAATTGAGCATAACTCAGGGGTATGTCACTTCAAGAAAAACGACCTAACCGGAAGTCCCAGAACTAGATGCTCTGTCCGGAGTTCTGTTCTTTTGGCCTACAGACGCACGGCACAGAGTGTCTACACTACAGCAAATGTTTTATCCTCGGCTACTGCACCTGGCCATGCAGGAGCTGAGGATGAAACGTCCTTCTCCGCATGCGGCCCCATACTCCTCTGGTATCCAGCTGCGTGTCATCGAAAATGGCTACACGTGTCATAGGTTTGCCATCACGGCTCTAAGATCTCAGTACATTCCTCAGAAGGGAGGGCAGAATTGCACACTGATGCATGACCCACGAGGTACATGCATTGCTGCTGCTGCTGCTGGCGGGATGGTGAGTCCGATGACTCTGCTAACTGCACTGGGGTACTCAGCAAAGAAGCAGTGTCCACTGGGCATGGGACAGGATGCAATTCCTCCTGCTCATGGGGGCGGGGTTTAAATGCCTGCCAGAACCCCAGACACCTGCAGGATCCAGACCAGAGTATAAGTCTACCTCTAGAAATCTATCCCTATAGTCAAAGATGTGACATGCAGAATAAAGCTATTATATAAAGGTTCCCGCTGTTTGGTTACCTTTCATGGCCCTAGGTCGGAAGCCATGTGAATGTACAAAGTACAAGGCGTCACTGAGTAAATCCCCAGACCCCATCACCTCTCTGCTTAAAACCTCCGTGACTTCCCACCTCACTCAGCATCAAGGCTGGCGGCTGGCTGGACCCTGTGGCCCTTGCTCCCCCCACGCCCAGTCACAGCTCTCCCTTCTCTGGATACCATGTGGCTTGTCCCTCATCTCTCTCCTGTCTCCATGTCTCCATCACCCTTCACCTCCTCACTGAGTCCTTCCTGGCTACCCACTTTACTCTTTGCTTTATTCTTCCTTGTCTGATCTAGGTCTTGTGTCTTTTCTCTCTTCCCTTCTAGAATATCATCGAAAATGATATTCTAGATATCATTTAAAAGGATATCCTAGATATCCTCCAGGAGGGCACTGATTTTTCTGTTTTGCATCCCTGTTCAGGACCCAGCACCGCGCCTAGCGCAGAGAAAGCACTCCCTCAACATCTGCTGAATTAATGAATCAACAAGTGAACAAACACTGGAGACCATGAACCACATGTGGGTGAATGGGCAGAGGTAACACAGGCCTGCCAGCCAGCCCCAAGAACAGAACAGGAAGGAAGGACCCAGGGCTGGGACAGGGCACAACTGTGCCCAGCAAACAGATTAACACAGCCATTAAAATTACATCCATGAGCTTTTAATGACTTGGGGAAAAAGATCTTTGTACAGTAATATGGAAAGTAGAAAAAGCAGCCACACAATTTTATGAACATCATTTTGAACAGAAGGGGAAATTTGTCTAAAGTGTAGAAAAAGCTCCAGTGGTAATAATGCTGCCTCTTGGCCTTTCCGGGAGTGGAGGCTGCGGGGCCGCCCCACCTGTGAAGGCCTAATACACCTGGGCCTCCCGTGGCCTTGAGTTCAGCGTCCTCTCGGCACTAATGAAGACAGGGCAGCTTCAGTCCTGGCCTTGTCTACTCCTCTTCTCCTTCTTCCCCAGCAAACCCCCAGGGGTTTTTACTTACTGAATTCTCACTCACACCAAAGAAGCAGTTTTACTCCAGAAAACAGAAGAGCCAAGTACAGGCAAAAAGAGGGGTGGTTCAGTGAACATACTGTGCACCGTCCCAACCCCAGCGCCCACCTGACTCCAGTCCCCACCAGCATGTACCCTCCCTGAGCATCTCTGTGTTTGGAGCAGGGGCACCCATCTCACAGGAAGCTTTATGTCAGAAGGTTGCCAGGAATGCTGGGCCCAAAAGGATGGTCCCAAAGCTACAACAGGTGACAGACTGACGACAACTGCCAATGGGTGTGGGGAGAAGCGGAGGCATGTTTCTGCCATTCCCAGTGTGCAGGAGGTATGGGGGCTGCTCACAGCCTGGGTCTGCCGGAAACCTGCCTCTCCCGCCCCTCCCCAGGAGACAGACATCAGTATTCAGAAAACAATGACTGCTACAGAGGAAGTCCCACAGCACAGAAACTAGACCCCTGGGGTCACTGCCCAGAGACCCATGCTGGACCTCTTGCTCGCAGGGCTCCCTCCAGCCTAAGGACAGGTGCTACATCATTGCCACCACCACCCCAAACTCTTGGCATCCAGAGCCACCTTGCTTTCCCTGTCCAAAGGGCTAAAAAAAAAAAAAAAAAACTAAATCCTGCCTGGGTCCTCTCACCTGGTTAAATCCCGACCACTCACCCAAGTTGAGCCCCAATTTCATGACCCTAGACATTTTAGAATCAAGGGTCATACGAGAAATCTGAAGTATCTATATTAGCCCCTCTCCGAGGTTGCCTCCAGCCTCCACCTGACCGTCTTCAGGGACAGGGAATGAACGCTCCCCTCCCCCCAGCCCTTCCTGAAGGTTCTACAGGATAGGCAGTCAGCCTGCCTAGAGGTCTCCCTTCCGGTCTTGTTCTGCATTTCAGGGTCTATCAGAGAGTCTAGTCCTTGCACCAAGTGATAACTCTTCAAAGGTCTAGGGTCCTTTGCTCCCTCCCACCAGGCCTAGTCCCCACAGCACAGGATGCTCAGCAATGAGGACAACCAGCAACGTCTCCCCCAACTCCCCGCCAGGAGAGCTCAATGCCGGTGAGCTGCTCCATTGCGCTTTATTCTGTAGTCTGCAGCAGTAAACTCCATTCTGTTCAAATACACAAAACCCACTGGAGCTCATCTAGCTGCCTGGCTCAGCAGGGCGGCCATCCCAGCACAATCTGGGTGCTCAGCTTGAAAAGAGAGAGGATTTCAGAGCAAGAAGCCTCAGCTTAAAGCACCAGTTCCCTGGGGCAGTGAGAAGGTAAGGACTATCTCACTGTAAAGGAGCCTTTAGAAATCTTTGGAGGAACAAGGCCCATGGGAAAGGGGCTGGAAAGCCACAGCCAGCAAGGTTAGTGACTTCCCAGAGATCAGAGGTGGCAGCTAGAGTTTATGTCTTTGGTCCTCACCCCTCTGTTGAGCCCAGCACAGCCAACCTGACCCACCATATCACAACTAAGGAAAACTGCATATAGAAGTTCTGTCCTATGGCTGGCCAGGTGGTGGCACAGCAGATAGAGCATCAACCTGGGACGCTGAGATCCAGGGTTCAAAACCCTAACGTTGCCAGCTTGAACATGAGTTCATCCGGCTTGAGTGCGGGATCGCTGACATAATCCCAAGGTCACTGGCTTCAGCAAGGGGTCACTGGTTTAGTTTCTGCTCCTAGTCAAGGCACATCTGAGAAGCAATCAACGAGCAACCGAAGTGACACAACTACGAGTTAATGCTTCTCATCTCTCTCCCTTCCTTTCTCAAAAAGAAGCAAGTTCTGTCCTGTACCCTGTTGGGGACACAGCAATGCCTTGGGGTGATGGGAGTAGGTTTAGACTTCAGCTCAGGAACTGGAACCCCTGGGATCAATCCTGACTCTGCCACATGGAAGCAGTCTGGCCTAGAGCTTATGTTCAACTGCACTACATGTTTTCACTCCAGCAACTTTTCTGAGCCTCAGTTTCCTTGATTGTGCAATGTGGCTGGTGGTACTCACTCTACAGGTCTGCTCACAGTAGTACAGGGGACAACCATGTGCAATGGAGCATCCCATCTAGCCAGGCACAGACCTGGAACTCCGCAAATGCTATTCTCTTCCTCCTCCCCTTTGGTGCTCAAGGTCTTAAAAAAAAGTTATTTTTCTTAGTTAAATTTCCCTTTCTAAAAAGTCTGGGTGTCTGGCTTCTTTTGAAAAAATGGGAAATCAAGCAGTGCTATTCCCCCACAGCAACAAATGGTTACATCTGAGTGGCAGCTGCCCCCTTAGAACATGCTCTCTCCAGTTCTCCAGCCTCCCCCTGTCCTTACTGTCCACCCCCTGCCCACCACACGTATCCTTTATTTCCCAGCCCCATGGGGCATCTGAACTCGCAACATACCACATGAGTGGCAATTTCTTTGGCTTCCCACCCCTGCCTATTTGAAATGTTTTCTGCCAAAGTCTTTATTCCTCCCTAATAGCATAAACTATTTATTCTTTTCTTCTTATTAAAAGGCAGAGAACATTTTCCAACTCACAAAGCAAATTACCCTGTTATGTGCAAGTCCTCCGAAAAATCACATTTACTGAGCACCTACTGCATGCATCGCACTGCTAGGAGTGGGGGCCACAGGGGTGTAGAAGACATGGTGTCTGCCCCCCAGCTGAGGAGATGCCAGGATCTGGCACTGCCTCAGGCTAGCCCAAGCCACTCCTCCACCCCCATAAGGCAGGAGCCAGCAAACGTTTTCTGCAAAGGGCCTGATAGGAAATATTTTTGACTTTGCAGGCCGGACAGTCTCTGTCACAGCTACTCAGCTCTACCCTCACTGCAGGAAAGGAGCGAGGACAGTATGTAAACAAATGGTGTGGCCCAGCTCCAATATTTACAAAAACCCGCGTCAGCCAGATCTGACCCCATGGACTGCGGTGTGCAGACTCCTGTGCAGAAGGCTCCCAGCTTGATGTAGCAACATAAAATCTCTCAATTTCTAGCAATAAGAGGAGGGGTACTTTAAAGCCAGAGAAGAGACTAACTGAAGCAAGGCCCCACCCCCTCAAGGAAAGGTCCCTCCCCAGGGGCATTTCTCTGACATCACACAGAGGAGATTTGCATGCAAGCTTTGCAGTCTTACTATGGGACTTTGGGCAAGAACTTAATCTATTTGGGCATCTGTTTTCTTTTTGTGAAATGGAGATAGTGTCCTTGTGCTGTTGCGAGGATTCAGTGAGATCACTGGTCCACAGTACCTGCCACAGGGACACACTCAATCACCATGGCCACAGTGCTTCCATGAATGAATGAGTGAATGAGTGAACAAGACTATATCTTACTCATCTTCTGATCACTGGCACACATAGCAGGTGCCCAACACATACTTGCTGAATCCACGGGTCACAGGCCTGATGGGGTATTCTAGTCTAATCACCGACCCTTCCCCAGTCCTTCAGAGACACCACAGTGCACACAAAAGCAGTGCTATTGCCTTTCAACCATTAGGAATGTGCTAATGATGGTTTAAACTAAACCTTAAAAAAATTTTTTTAAGTGAAGGGAAAAGAGCCGTGAAGCTACTCTGTGGGAAAACACTATTAATATGTAAAGCTTCTAGGGGGGTTTGGACATTGGCCTTCCTGTGGCTCCGTGGAGCCTCAGTGCGACCTCCACCCTCCACTCACCGGTACGAGCACCTCCCCAGACCACAGAATTCTCTGCTCTGGGCAGCACCGTGTGGCCAGGTCTGCGGGCAGGGGAGGTGGCACCGCACACACACAGGGTTCCGCAGCACTGGGACTGGCTGAGGGGTGTGAACCTGGGGACCAGGGAGTGAGTGGGCCTTGGTTTTCCAGGAGCGGGGCTGGTGGGTGGCGGAGGCTGAGATTGGATGGAAAGTACTGTTGTTACATGAAGCATCCACAGGGTCAACCAAATGGATGTGCTGAGTGCCCTACTTCCTAATGCCTCCAGGGATGTGTGGGCCCAGGAGTCAGGGTAAAAATGCCCAGGGGACCAGGAGAGCAGAAACTCAGGCTCCGAGGGCAGCCAGAGGGCAGGCCTTACTCACCTTCAGCTCCAATGGACACCAGCTTCACCCCCTTGCTGGCTATGAAATCCAGGGCCTTGTTGACGTTGGAGATCTTGTGCACCCTCATTTTGCCTCTCTCCGGCTTGGCCAGGCGTTCACCTGCATACAGACCACGGAGGGAAAGGAAGGTGAGATGCTACTGTCCATGGGCCGGGGCTGCTCTCACAACACCCTCATCCAGGGCATGCTGCAGATAGACACACGCTTGTGCGCCCTGGGTGCAGGGTAAGTGTCACCATGGCAGGGAATGAGGAGGCACGTCTACCATAGCCCTTCTCTCCTCCACGCCTCAGACCTCACTGCCTGCATCCACCCAGCAATTCTGTGGGAAGCCCGATGCCATGATGGCGAACCTATGACACGCGTGTAAGCACTGACACACGTAGTCATTTTCGATGACACATGGCCGCATGCGGCCGCATACCAGAGAAGTATGGGGCAGCATGCCGAGAAGGACTTTTCATCCTCGGCTGCTGCATGGCCAGGTACAGTAGCTGAGGATAAAACATTTGCTGTAGTGTAGACACTCCATGCTGGAGGTCTGTAGGCCAAAACAACAGAGCTCCGGCACAGAGCACCTAGTTCTGGGACTCCCGGTTAGGCTGTTTTTCTCAAAGTGACACACCACCCAAGTTATGCTCGGTTTTATGGCGAATTTTGACACACCAAGCTCAAAAGATTGCCCATCACTGCCCTAATGTGTGCCAGGGACTTGGCTGGGTGCCAGGAATATGGGGGTGAGCAAAACTATCTCTTGCCTTCATGTCCTCATGGCCCAGGAGGAGAGACAGACCCCAGCAGGGAACACACAAATAAACATAGACAAATATCAAGACAGAGACATGCTTAAGATAACTGCCTAGCCTGATCAGGCAGTGGCGCAGTGGACAGAGCATCAGACTGGGACGCGGAGGACCCAGGTTCAAGACCCTGAGGTTGCCAGCTTGAGTGTGGGCTCATCTGGTTTGAGCAAGGCTCACCAGCTTGAGCCCAAGGTTGCTGGCTCGAACAAGGGGTCACTCAGTCTGATGTAGCCCCCCAGTCAAGGCACATATGAGAAAGCAATCAATGAACAACTAAGGAGACTAAGGAGCCGCAACGAAGAATTGATACTTCTCATCTCTCTCCCTTCCTGTCTGTCCCTGACTCTCTCTGTCGCAAAAAAATAAATAAATAAAATAATAATAATAATTGCCTAAAAAGAGGCTGCAGAAGAGGAGAGCAGGCAGTAGGATGAGGAGTTGCGGAGCGGCAGTGGAGAACCTCTGAGAGGAAAGAAAACCAGGCCTAGACTGCAGGGAACAGTGATCAAGGCGGAAGGAACAGCACCTGTGATGGCCCTGTTTGGGCCTGGGAGAGGGTGGGGGGTCACTCCGGAGTGACCTTTGAAAAAGGTCCCTGGGGGTGTAAATGGAGCTGCCCACAGCATCCCTCTCTCATTTAAGAAGCAGGGCTCCTGTCCTGTTACTGCCTCCCATGGGCACCCTCAGATCAACTCCAAGTCAACGCCCACCCTCCCTCAGCCGCTGCTCTCCCACCTCCATCTCCATCCTCCACGTGGGAGCTTCTGTTACTCAGGTTTCAACGCCAGAAGCTGCGTGGAAACGGGGAGAGGAGCTGGTTCTCCAAACACCCCATTAAGAGCACTTTTATCCCAGAACAGAGGCGGCCAGAAACCTCCTTGAAACTGTTAGAAAAATTTTTATGTGCAACACATGTGCCCATACCTGGAGAAGGGACACAACTTTTAGAGTCTCTGAGGGGACAGAAACCCCAAAAGGCTGAGAACCACTATCCTAAGGCCTGGGAGAGGGTGAAACACAGGGCCCTTGCACCTGCCATGGATTCCAGCCCAGCCCAGCTCCCTCCCCCCAGGCATGTCAGTAGTCTGGCTGAGACCTGTCACGCCAGGCCAGGCCCACCCTGTCAGAGTATACATCTCCAGGGGGCCTCCCAGCTTCTAGAGGGAAAGAGACTTCCAGCTGCAGATGTCATCTGGCCTGGCAGCTCCCAGGGAGGCACAGCTGGGTTATTATTAAGTCAAGACTCTCCACGTGTGGCTCTCCCAAGGCTGTGGCCACTACCCTGCTTCTCTAGCAAGGCACCCCTCCATCCTCCTGAGCAGATGAGGAACCACAGAGGCTCCCTCCCCCAAGCTGGATGGAACCCATCCCATGTGCCCCCCAGCCCGCCCACCCACTGTGCACACTGGCTGGTTAGGGGGCCTCTCCACAAGGGACAGGAGAGGCGGCAAGGCCAGCAGTTTTCAAACTTCAGTCAGCACAAAACCACCTGGAGAACCAGCTAACTACAGCTGTCCAGCCCCATTCCCCTGCCTCCTATGTTTCTGACTAAGGGGGTCTGAGGTGGGGCCTCTGATCTTGCTGTGGGTGGTCCAGGGACCACACTTGAAGGGCCTCAGCAGGCAGCACACCCTTCCTTCTCCTATCATCCTACCTCCTGTCATCTCCAGAGATACTCAGAGGAAAATGCAAGGTCTCAGGACTCAGCCTCCCCCAGCCTTTGAAAAAACAAGTGCACTTTACAGCCCTGCATAGGTCCCCCTTAAGCTCTCTGGTGGTTACCCCAAAAACCCAGGGTCAGGGCATTTGGTCACCCTGACACTGAGTGTCACCAACATGCCAAGAACAATGCTAAGCATTCAGTACACGGAGATGAGGTTGTCCCTGCCACAAGAAGCTCAGCGTGGAGTGGGAAAAAACAAGTGACCCAAAATGATTAAACCACATGGCAAATGACACGACAGGGGCACTTACGGGGTGTTATTGGAGCATGTTATAGGAGGGCAGTCACTCAAATTGTAGGTGGGGAGGTGGTCAGGGAAGAATTCCTGGAGAAAAGCCGAGCTGCATTTTAAAAAATGAAAAAGAGCCTAACCAGGTAGTGGCGCAGTGGATCGAGTGTAGGACTGGGACGTGGAGGACACGGGTTCGAGACACTGAGGTCGTCAGCATGAACAGAGGGCTCATCTGGTTTGAGCAAGGCTCATCAGCTTGAGCCCAAGGTCGCTGGCTCAAGCAAGGGGTCACTGGGTCCGCTGTAGCCCCCCAGTCAAGGCACATACGAGAAATCAATCAATGAACAACTAAGGTGCCGCAACAACGAGCTGACACTTCTCATCTCTCTCCCTTCCTGTCTATCCTTCTCTCTGACTCTGTCTCTCAAAAAATAAAAAATGAAAAAGAACAATGCCACGTTTATTTGTTTAAAATAAGAAAATATTTAAACTTATAAATGTTGGGAGAGTGGGCAGAAAGGAAGGATACTCTAAAAGGTCATTGGAGAAAACAGTACGGCAGTTCCTAAAAATCTTAAACAGGGAATTATCACATCCCCCGGCAAGTGCACCTCTGGACATGCTCCCTAAAGAACTGAAAGCAGGACTAGGGCAGGTATTTAGACAGCCGCGTTCATAGCACCATTACTCACGATAGCCAAAAGGTGGGAGCACCCCACATGCTAATCGGCCATGTATGACTAAACAAAACGTGGCAGGTAGAGGAATGTTCCTCAGCCTAAGAAAAGGGAAGGGAATTCTGACACATGCTAAAACATGGACAAACTGGAGGACTTTATGCTAAAGGAAATAAGCCAGTCACAAAAAAATAAATACTGTTATTTGATTCCATTAATATGTGGTGCCTAGAGGACAGGGGGTCCTCGGGTTACAACACAGTTCTGTTCCTACGACACTGTCAAAACCCGAATTTTGGTGTAAGTTGAAACACACCCTAGCCTAACGCAAAGGGAACACTTGCGCTTTTCACAGTCCAAAATGGCGTAGGGAAGCGTCCTGGGGGGCGCCAGCTCCCTCACTCCTATGCCCGTTGCTGCGTATTCCTCTGCGGCGCAACCAAACTAGTTCACCCCCGTAGTTCGTAAGTACAACGCCAACAGCGGAAGCCGAAACACTCATGTTTCAATTTTTTAAAGTTTTTATGGGAGTGAACATTGTAAAGTCGAAATGTCATGTCAACTGTGGTAACCCCAGGACCCCCCAGAGTCGCATTCAGAGACAGAGGAGGATGGGGGTTGGCAGAGGCTGCGGGGAGCGGGGAATGGGGGTTAGCATTTAGTGAATGCGGAGTTCCAGTTCTGCAGACGGACAGCGGTGATGGTTGCACAACAGCATGAATGTACTGAACGCCACTGAACTGTACACTTAAAAATGGTCAGAATGGTGAATTTTATGTTATGTATATTTTACTACGCCCCTGCTACACACACATTTCACCTGCGAGGGAAATAGACAAGTTTGGGTTAAGAAAACCGGGGGGCTGGCATTTAGAGCTTTACAGAAGCATGGAGTGGGGAGGACTGAACGGCTCTAATGTGGCAGGGGGCCTGAAGGCCCAGGCCTTTTTGGGAAGAGCTAGTTGAAAACAAAGCAGGTGCCAGCTCACGAAGGATCCTGCAAGCTATGCGAAGGAATGTGGGCTGCAGGCTCACAGCCCTGGGGAGGCGCCTGAAGGGTTGCTGAGCAGGGAGCAGCCTGACCATATTTGGGCTGCCACAGGGACCCTGGGCTGAGGTGTGGAGGATGGGCTGCAGAGGGGAGGGAGGAGCTGGGAGGTGGCTGAAGACCTCTGTGGCATCAACTAGGTGAGAGTTGACACAGGCCCACACTGATACCACGGCAGCCAAGGTAGAAGAAGACTAGAAGACAGAGATAGAATGTACAGAATTCGAATGCCAAGTTGGAAAGAAGAGCAGAGACGGGGCTGCCTATGATTCCCGGATCAGGTTAGGGGAACAAGCTGAAGACTGCAGGAGGAAAAAGGTTTGCTGGGGCCAGGAGGAGTCAGCACAGTTTTGGACACACAGTGTGGACCTCGGGGACACCTGAGTGGAGATGCCCAGAGCAGTTCAGCATTTTAACCCTTTGAGTAGCAAGTGTCTTTCATGCTCACTGACTCCTGGGAGTGAATTTCTTTCCAAAAAATAAAATTAGTTCCAGTTCCAGTTTTATAACTTAAAATTATGTTCGTTTGATAACCAATTTATGGAAACAAGAAGAACATACATATGCCTTTTTCTAATGTTGCCTTACGTATTTTTAAAATAAAAACTTTTGTTACGATCATACTCTGGATGGTCAGGAGGCACGAGGACATACAAGCACGTTCATACTACTTGAAGGGTTAAGAAGGGGTTTGAGGGAGAAGGCTGAGCTGGGACTAGGTCTGGGACCCACTGGCATCACATGGAAGGTAAAGCGAAGACAGCAGCTGAGACTGCCCAGGGTAAAGCAAGGCCAGAAAACTGAGGACCACCAACCTTTAACAGGTGGTGGAGAAAAAGTATTCATAAGAAAGCCAAGATATGTGTTCAAGGGGAGCTCTCTCTCCAGGTATCTGGACATCCATATTTCAAGCTGGGGACCAGATAAAGGACTGGGATCGCATGGCTATAGACACAGAGGTCCCAGTGGAGCCAAGGGTTAGGGAGAGTCAGCCATGGTTGCACTCTAGACCACAGAATCCTAGCATTCTGGAGAAGGGACCTCAGAGACCATCTCTTGAACCCTGTGTTTTTGCAAATGAGAATGCTGAGGCAGAAAGGCAGTGACCTGTCCAAGGACACACAAATGATCGACAGCAGAGCCAGGACCAAAGCCAAGCTCCCTGCTTGAATTCACACATCACCCCCAACTCCTTTCAAGAGACCCAAGCTAGCCATGACCAAAGGCAGAGAAGGAGCAGAGGTGCCAGGGACACACCCAGCAGGTGGCAGACCCAGCAGGCAGCACCTTATCCTGGGCCAGGGTGGCCCTGCCCACCTGGCACTCCAGGACCAGCGGTCCGCCTCACCTGAGATGACCTCCAATAGCAGCATGAGCTTCAGGCCGTCCCGGAAGTCCTCCTCAATGTTCTCGATCTGCGTCCCGGCCTTGCGCAGGTGGGAGTTGCACCAGGCTGTGAAGGTCTAGACAAAGGAAAGAAGAATGAGCCGTCAGGCTTCCTAGGAGTTATGTGGTCTCTGAGGCCCTCACAGGGTTCTCAGTGGGGCCCAGGGCCCACCTGCCTCACACCATCTCTTCGGTTGCTTTATATAAGGCATGGGTGGGCACCAGTGGGATGGACGAAGCAGCATACTCCTTAATGCCTCCCCTTGGGACCTTCTCCTAAAACACATTTAGAAGCACCAGCAATTTACTTCTTAGGTTATAAGACTTAGTTTCAATCTTCATAGTTTTAAGGCAAAATATCCCAGAGGAAACATTAAACTGTATTAACACCATAAAGTAAATTAGTTTATTACATCTTCGTCCACTCAGCAGCTACCTTAGGGAAAGGATTAATCATTTTTGTTAGGGATATAGTTCAGAATTGCGATGTAAGGATAAGGAGAAAGATAAGCACCCCAACGTGTATGCCTGTTACTTTTGCACTGGGGGATGGCAGCACCTTAAGCTGCAAATGTATGAGCGAGAATTCCAGAAAGCTGTTTCTTTTTTAACTTGAGAGGTGGAGGCAGGGAGGCAGAGATAGATTCCTGCATGTGCCCTGACCAGGATCCACCCAGAAAGCCCCCTACAGGGTGATGCTCTGCCCACGGGGACTGCTGCTCTGTTGCTCGGCAACTAAGCTATTTCAGTGCCTGAGGTGAGGCCTTGGAGCCATCCTCAGCAACTGGGACCAAATTGCTTGAACCACTGAAGCAATGGCTGCAAGAGAAGAGAGGGAGGAAGAGGGAGGTGGCGGAGACAGAGAGGGAAGAAAAAGGAGGAGGAGGAGGAAAAAAAAGGGTGGAAAAGCAGATCCTGTGTGCCCTGACCAGGAATCAAACCTAGGACTTCTACACACCAGGCCAACATTCTACTGCTGAGCCAACAGGCCAGGTACCAGAAAGTAAATTTAAGGAGACTGAAATAAAAGACCATCGATGTTGGAATATCCTAGTCTGTGGGGAGAAAGCAGCAACACTGAAGCTTCTATATTAAGCAGATAATCAGGCAAGTCACTAACTAAGCTGTCCTGTGCCAACAGCACTCCCCTGATGGCTCGACCAAGCAACAAGGCAACTCAACAAACTATAAGCACATTTTGATTTTGCATGACCCATCTACAAACCGGGCAAGTGTCTCTCCCCACCTATCACA
The DNA here is from genome assembly GCA_037038555.1 of Rhynchonycteris naso. Classification (NCBI taxonomy): domain Eukaryota; kingdom Metazoa; phylum Chordata; class Mammalia; order Chiroptera; family Emballonuridae; genus Rhynchonycteris; species Rhynchonycteris naso. The sequence continues at coordinate 31,105,672 of CM072999.1, read as the reverse complement.
TTCCATAAAAAAACAGAGATAAGCATTCTTCTGCTTCAGATCCAACCCATTCCTTGGCAACCCTGGACTTCTCTGTACCAAATGGCACTCACAGCAACATTGGGGGTTCAAGAGCCAATGTCCAGTCCCCTACAGCAGGACCAGTCAGCTCTTCTCCTACCTTCCCGTGAAGCTGCAATGGTGAGCAGTGAGTTATTCATTGTAGCAGCAGCAGCAGCCACACTAGAAATACCCTTCCTCCTGGGAAAGGTCACCAGACTCATGATCCCCAGGAGAACTTCCTCTTGCCCTGGGGAACTCCAAAGTGAAGTGGCAATGAATGGGCAGGAGAAGGGAGGAATACCACACCAGTGATTACTGGGGGGTGAGGGGGAATGGGTATTTAGTTTATAAGCAATAGCTGAAGAATTTGTGAGCAAAAAAGGGAGAGGTCAATCCATGTAAGTAGGGAGGAGGGGGCAGTCTTTGAGAAGACTGGCACACAGACTGGATGCGGGCAGGGGGCATATACTGATTCATCAGCCTGGATGTCCTCTATGTCATGTTTGGCTAACTCACACTCATCTTTCAAGCTTAGACTAAGAAGCCAACTCCTCCAGGAAGCCTTCCTGATGGCCACCCATTACCTCTGGGTTGGGGGCACAGAACCCACAGTATCCTGTACCCACTCCATCATTGTCCGTGTCCGACTGCATGGTCCTTGTCTGGCCACTTGTCAGTTCCACACCTCCAGACTGGGATGGACTCAATACCTTCCTTAGAGTCCAAGGGCACAGAGTCAGGAACACACCAGTGTACAAAACAGCCAAACCCTCTGCCCTGTGTAGCGAACATTCTAGTAGATGTAAAAATCAGGCAACTGTATGAAGAAGTGTATGACCAGTAGTCACGGCCGTCATGGCCATTCACATGCAGGTTCTCATTGAATTCAGGCAGATGGTAAAGGAACAGAGGAGCCAAAAAATGGTGGGCCATTCCTTTATTGAAGTCTCACCCCGGCCGACGAGCAAACACACAGAGCTCCCAAAGCCACTGACACATTCTCCAGTTCCACAACCAGGAGAATCTTCTCCGGTTTCTCCTAGAATCAAAGGCCCCACCAGTCTCAGTGGAGCTCGCAAAAGCCCCCCTCACCTCTGGTTCCCCATCTGCACACCTTCTCTTTCTCTGCACAAACTGGCTCCTTCCTCAGCACCCTGCATTCTCTCCTCTCTCACTCTGCAAACACAGCTTGTTTTTCTCTTTGACTTCACAGACTTTCTGGTGTGAAAAACATCTCCTCCAGCAAACATTAGCAAGACAGTGGCCCTTCCCAAGCAGGAATGTAATTTGCAATTTCACAGACCACATATACCTGGTGCTGTCCAGCACCACTTTTTACACTAAAAGTGAGCAAACTCAAAAAATACAAATTCTACAAACTTATTTGCCCAAAAAGGAGCAAGTAAGGAACCCATCCTGGGAGATCCAATTGCACCTGTGGGTCATGCTGAATGGCATGAGCAGGGGGTGATGGGCCAGGCAGTGCTCTCAGGGTCTCGTAGGCAGGAGACAGACCAGGGGGGCAGGGATGCAGCATGGCAAGGAAGAGCATCTACGGGTGTCATTCATTCCTCCCTGGCCAGCATGGCAAAGCTGGCAGGTGATGACAGTACAATGGCTTTTATTTTCATTTTGTTATAACTTTTGTTGTTGTGGTTAAAAATATGAAAGTTTCTAAATCTTTAAAATAAATATAATTTATTTTGTAGGTCCAGATTCTCTTCCAGCTGTCCTCTGTCCATATATGTACTTCTGCCAGGTGTTACCACACTGTCCTTTTCTTAGGGAGGAGCGCTTCTTCATTTACTACCTACCCCTGTACTGCCACAGTGCCTCGCTCTCATTTTCCTCCCGGACCATCCTCAGTCTCTGCCTGGGGACTCAAGAGGACCAGGATCACCCAGAGAACTCAAAGGGCTGGTCTAAGGTCCAGTGCAGCCACGGTCCTGCTGGGAATTGCCTGCAGCGCCCTCCCCCCCAGGTGGGGGCTGAGACCTCACTGTTTATCACCCAGTCATGGAGGGGGGTGGGGTGTTAGGAAGGAGGAAGAGGCCACTTTTGTAAAAAGACACTACTTTGCAAGAGAAAAGTACTGTTGAAAGCAGCCCGCCTCATTTCCTGGGGAAGCTGGACCCGGGGCCCAGGGAGACAGGCCGCACCTGTGTTTGCTCAGGTCTCCCATGCAAAGCCTGGTTCTGAGGCCTTGATGACTACTCTCTGCTGAAACCTCCAGGGCCCCATCGCCGGCTCCCACAGGTGACAGCCTTGAAGGGGCCTCTGTGTACTGTACCTCCCCAGTAAGAAAGTTCCCCCAGGAAGCAGCACCTCTTGAAGCTCAGGCCTGAGGAGGAAATGGTGGAGGCAACTCAGTGATTAAGAACACGCGATGTGGCCTGACCTGTGGTGGCGCAGTGGATAAAGCGTTGACCTAGGAACACTGAGGTCACCAGTTCAAAACCCTGCACTGGTCTGATCAAGGCACATATGGGAGTTGATGCTTCCAGCTCCTCCCTTCTCTCTCTCTCTCTCTCTCTCTCTCTCTCTCTCTCTCTCTCTCTGTCTCCTCTCTAAAATGAATAAAATTTTAAAAAAAAAGAACACGCGATGCTGGCAGCACCAGCCCTGGGTTCAATGCTCAGACCCACTACTTCCCAGCTGCGTGACCTTCAGATTAGCCTCCCTAAGCCTCAGTTCCCCACACAGCAAGTGGGGATAGTGATAGCACTGTGTAAAAGCCAGGATTAACCAGAAATATTTATGAAGTGCCTGCCACTTAGGCAGTGCTCAGTAAATGGTAAGGAGGACAGACCTATCCGTGACGGACCTCGGAGGACCGGCCCCTCCGTCCTCCAGCCCACACCCTCTCCCTGCCTTCAGCCACTGAACTCTGTCCTGGGTCCCACCCCTGCCATCACTGCACTGGGTTTTCCAGATGATGCCTGCGTGTGTGAGAAAATCTTTTTTGAACTGGTGCAGATATATTATGGGAAAGGGCTAAAATAGTGGGGTTGCAGCAAGCCTAGGATTTTGACAGTGATCAGGTGGGTCCCAGCAGGAGGAGGCTGACGGGGCACAAAGAGGGAGAGGGCAGTGTCCGCAATGCGGCTGCCGTGCACACTACATCACCTCCCCTCGGGCACAAGGCAGGACTTGGTCTCGGAACTCAAGCTCCCACATCATGACAGAGATGGGCACCTGCCCCTTAGCAGTGCCCCAAGGGTCTAGCAAGGAGGAAAAGCCAACAGTCTCAAGTGATGCCTGTGGGCAGTGGCTGGAGCCCCAGAGCCCCATGGCCTCTAGTCTGGACACCTCAGCATGGTGGGCAGCGCCACCCCAGGAGGGCTATGGTACAGCCTCATTCAAAGAGAGGGCAAGGGGATATTTTCTTGCTTCAGTCCCAACCAGGACCTGCCTTATATGACCTTTCCTTTGCTCTAATAGCCCCATCTCTGGGCCCTTGGCTCACAGCCTGACTAAGGAGACAGGGCTTCAGTGGACACACTATTATAGAAATGGGCTCAAGGATGCTGAGGGGCCTTGGGATGAGCGCTTGGGCACCATGCTATCAATGTTTAGCGGCTGTGATGAGGGCTAGTTCATTCCTCATTTCATTGCCACCAGCCCCGCTGCACAGATAAGGGGGCTGAGAGAGAACCCAGACGGGCCCCTGCTCTTCTTGAAGCACCTACCCATGTCTCATCTGGCATAAAGGTGATTTTAGCAGACAAAGAATATACCTATCCAAAACTGTGGTTCAAGGCTGCAACAGGCTTGGGAGTGGTGGGAATGGGGTGGATGGTGGAGCCAGGCCAAGGTTCACGGAGTTGATGAACAGAGAGAAGCACCATCATCTGCCTCCTCTCGCAGTCTTGCTTTCACACAGCATTCTCTCAAAGGCTTCCATTATAACAAGTATCACGTCCATGTATTTCCTTTAAAGTGGGTTGAGAAGGCCAATGGCTTTTGAGAACACGCTCTCCCTACTCCCCAGAGCTCTGATGCACTAAACTGTAACTTTAGTCACAAAGGCCTTTTCTGAGCCTCAGTTTTCACATCTATAAAATGGAGACAACGGCATCTACCAGGCAGGACTGTGATGAAGATTAAGTAAGATAATAGTGTACTTTACCAACAAAAAAAAACTGGAAGGGTAACATTAACATGTTAATATTTTAACTTATATCAATAATAACAGTATCGCCTGACCAGGCGGTGGTGCAGTGGATAGAGCGTCGGACTGGGATGCAGAGGACTCAGGTTCGAGACCCCGAGCTCGCCAGCTTGAGCGCAGGCCCATCTGGCTTGAGCAAAAGCTCGTGAGCTTGGACCCAAGGTCGCTGGCTCCAGCAAGGGGTTGCTCCGTCTGCTGAAGGCCCGCAGTCAAGGCACAGGTGAGAAAGCAATCAATGAACAACTATGGTGTTGCAACGGCAACGAGAAACTAACGATTGATGCTTCTCACCTTTCTCCGTTCCTGTCTGTCTGTCCCTATCTATCCCTCTCTCTCTGACTCTCTCTCTGTCCCTGTAAAAATAAATAAATAAGTAAATAAAAATAATAACAGTATCAATATGTGTTTAAAATAGAGAAAGTATGCAAGAAAGGCACTACCACCATCATTACCATCTAGATTTTAGGGTCTAAAAGGAAGTCTGAATAATCACTTATTCAGCTAGGATCACTCATAAACTGGAGTCAGAGGCAGGGCTTTTGAAGTCCATGGTGGGAGGAGGGAGAGGTGAAGGAGATATTGAAGCACAGAAGGGTCACTCCACAGAGCACGCATCCAAGAGATTAGAAGAATTAAATCATTCAAGGTGACAGTGCCAATCCCACAATCATCTACCTCTAGCCAGGTGGGATCTTTGTAAGTGACTCAACACGGCTCTGCCTCAAAGCACACATCTGTGAAATGGTAATAATATCATGAGACTGGTTAGAGGAGTCAAGGAGACAATCCACTTAAAACACTGAAAAGACGGCCTGGAACAGAATGCCAGCTCAATTATTACCTATTATTACAGTCACCACAATACTTGATTATAATTATTACAAGTTCACGCTGTTTAAAACAACACATGGCATCAAGGAGTGTTAGAAGCTGGAAGAGATGCTGAGCATCACCCAAGTCAAACCCTCACTTGACAAGTGAGGACACATGGACCAGAAAGGGTGAGTAGCTTTCCCAAGGCCACACAGCAGGGCATGTTCACAATGCAGCCTCCTGACTCCCAGTCTTACATGCTTTCTGCTCCACCAGGATGATGTGGATTTCAGGTGCAGGTACGGGTGGGCTGCTGGAAGGGAGCAGCAGAGCCAAGGCCAAGACTATAAATTGGCCACACAGATGGGCTGAATCTAGTGGAATGTCACTGAAAACGGGTCACTGGACAGTGAAAACACTAACCTGATGGAATCTGGTGACTCTGGCCAGTACTGGCATCGAGAGTCTGAAGTGAGAGAACATGAGTAGAGTGGGCATGGGATAGGCAGCCTCACTGGCAGAGAGGGGCGAGGGCAGCAGAGCCCAGAAAGTGGTTGTCCAGAGGTGGGAGATCATTCTGGATAGTGAGCTGATCAGAAACATGTCCGGAGAAACTCTGGGAACTGGGCTCTTTAACGCAGGAAAGAAAGGACTCAGGGCCTCACTTCAAATATTTGAAAAACCCTCCCATGGACAAGCAAATAAATTTGTTGGGCACATCTCCTGGCAGAATAAGGCAGGCAACAGGCACCAATGGTGAGAATCTAGATTCCAGAGCAAAGCTGACCTGAGTGACTGTGCAAGTGACATCACTTCTCCCACCCTCAGTCTCCACATCTGTAAAAGGGGTATAATACTAGAACCTACCTACTTCAGAGGACAGTGAAGATCAATGGCAAGTGCTAAGCACAACTACCCACATACAAGGCTCAATAAATGGTTGCTACAATTATTAGGAAGAAGGACAGGAAGCTGCCAGGAAGTCTGAAGTTCAAAGTATTAAAGAACAGACCAAAAGCTGGATGTACAGTGTGTTACTGGTAAAAGGCATGTGCTTGATGAGAATGTGGGGAAAGGATTCAAATCCCCTGGGGACTGGGATAAGTAAGACCCCTTATAATTCAGATCATTCAAGAATGATCTAAAGTTCTAAACTAATCCTTGAAAAGCTGGTTTAGAGATGTGTTTGAAAAGTTCATTCAGACCAAAATCACACAGTTAAATATCTGAACAGGGTTTCAAGCTCAGTACTATTAATATTTTGGGTTGGTTACCTGTTTGTTAGGGATGGAGAGGCTGTTTAGCAGAATCCTGGGACGTTACCCGTTATATGCTGTAGCAACCCCCCCATCTCAAGTTTTGACCATCAAAAATCACCCCCCGTTATGAACCTAGTTTAGGAGACAAACACATCTGCCATAAATAAGAATAATAATATAACAGCAGCTAACATCTAATTGGGTACTTACTGTGTGTTACCGGCTTTGGCTCACTTGCTCTTCACAAAACTATGAGCCAGGTGCTATTATTCTCCCCATTTTACAGATGAGGAAATTAAGGCACAAAGAAGTTTAATAAGTGAGCAAAAGGGGCAAACATAATAAAGAAAGTAGGACTGGTTATTCATCACCTCCATGTATGCCCATGCACTGTTCTTGAAACAGTGGCCCTCTCGGGCTATGCTTTGTTTTTCCCAAGGATAAACTGGTTCTAAGTGTCCCAGCTGATAAAGGGCACCAAGAACATAGCATCAGTACCAGGGCAGGGTGGTGAGGGGGCAGGAGTAGCTTCTCCTTGACTCCACGTGGGAACAAGGGCCCTCGGTTGCCAGACCGCCAGGGAAGAGGAGCCAACAATAGGGACTTCTGTGTGAATCCCTTAGTTTTTAAATGCTGGTACAATTTTAAACTAAGATACTTCACAAGCCTCCAAACGATGTCAGCAAGCTAACTCTGAATTAAGACTCATAGGGTCTCTGGCTTTACAGTGGGAAATGGGAAAGCTTTCTAAGTCTCCTAACAACAACAAAAAATTACGCACACGGGGACGTATGGTGTGTGAAAATAAGTGCTCCGCAGACAGCTGTGCCGGCACAGCTAACACTCCTCACAGACACAGCTGACGTCAGCCATCTGGGAATGTGGCAGCAAAAGCTGTGGGCACTTCCTGTGAGGGGTGGCGGGGCCCCCCTCATTTGGGCTTGATCTAGGACCGATGCGCACACACACATGCAAGCACACCACTGTGCTTTGTGAATGAAAACAAGTTTCCATGTATTACATTTGCAAAAATGAGTCTCTGCTAATTCCCACTGTACAGCGAGTGCCGTGACAAAGCCCACACAATATGTGACCATGGACAGACAGCCTGATGGGGTATGAACTCCTCACGCGGACTGACATGGGCAAAAACCCTCTCAGCCAAAGGCTGGGACGCTGTCCTGGGTAAACACGCTAAATAAAGAAAAGGCCGTGAGCACCGAAAGTTCTTGCCGGCATCGCTTGAGAGGCAAAAATCAGAACTAGCCTCATATTAGATTAATAAGGTATTAGGCAAATATGGCTCATTTACTTAATGGAACAGGATACGGCCAAAATGATGGGTTCTGAAAAATATATATTATTATGGAAAGAGGCTTATATGTAATTATAACTAAAAAGCAGGACACCAAATTGTATGTACTGCGGGTTTAAAACTATGTGAGCGATCACATAAACACAAGAAAAGGACTAAAACGAAGCGCCCCCAGGTGCAGACACTGCCTGCGTCCCAGCCGCGCAGTCATCGGGACGGCTTTCTGCTCTCCGTGCCCAGGCAGCGGCCTGTGTGGTTGGCTCACGATCCACTCCTGACCCTTGCCCCCGCAAGCGCTCTCCTTTTTGATGCCGACTTGCCTGCTTGCACAATTTGGGCCGTGCGCTCACGGCTGACCTCTTCAGAGAAGCCTCCACTGACAAAGGTGCTTTCTCTATTGTACAGTGTCCACAGCAGAGTAAACAAGATAACCCACCTGCAACCAAATGAGACTGGGGCGGTGGTAGGACAGTAGTGCCACCTCACCCGGTCAGCAGGCACCAGGCTCATGAGCGCTGACCACACCCCTCCTGGGCACACCCTTCTGCTCTCCTGGGATCTCGGCACTGGATACTGGCCACGGTTCACTCCAGGGGAGTTATTGTGCACAGGACAGGGGTCAGGAAACTGGGGCCCTGCCCTGGCTCAGCCAGGCATGTGAGTGACCTCGGGCAAACCACCTCAACCCCTTCCAGCTATGTAACCCCAAACGAGTCCCTTGCAGGCTGGAATCCAGCAACTTTCCCGGTTGGTGGGATCTTCTTGTCAAAAGAGGCCAATACATTCCACAGTGGCAGTTTCATCTCAGTAAACTCAAAGCAAGATCAGTGTTTCAGTCCCGAGACTGCCAGCTCCTGCCCTACACAACCAGATACCTGTTATTCATTTACTGAGTGGTCCCTAAAAGCTTAAGCCACAATAACCCTGGAAAGATATACGAGGACCTGGAACCGTGGTTGACTCCAGGGAGAGGAGCGAGGAAGACCTGACAGATGGAGAGAGGGACACAGGCTTTCCACAGAACACTCTTTTGTTTCTTCTGAATTTCATAATACCACTCTTTTTTCTAAACACTATACAAATGTACAAAAATCTGTCCGGAAGTGTGTACATTTTTCTGGTAAGTCAGACCTCTGGGATGGGATACAGGGACTTCCCATTTCTCTAGTAACTTTTTTGGGGGAGGAGTCAGTGCTCATGTATTATGGGGGGGGGGGAGAGGAAGATGATAAAAAGGGAAAATATTATCCCATCTATATAAAAGAATTAGTAAGAGAACCAGAGAAAATAGTTCTGAAAAACTTTGAAGTGCCTCATCAGTGTATATAACATTAGAAATTAAGTCAGACTCAGGGACTAGGACATGAGGATAAGCCAGCAACTGTGCACACACACCCTCCCCCCAACAGTTAGCGAACTACTCACTGTAGGGGAAGATAGGGGCAGCACCCCTGAGCCAAGTGGCCCCAGAAAAAACAAACAAACAAACAAGCTTCTCTGCTTCTTGAAGGTGGTACAAGGCCTCCCATAAAAGATGGCTTCTCATAGCACAGTCTTCCCTTCCCTGGAGCAGAGCAACAGGACCCTGGTCTAGGCTCATCAAGTCAAAACCAGCTCCTCCCCAACTCCTCTGGGTGGGCACCCTGCCCTGGCTGCCATCAGAGCCTGCCCCTCCTCTGCCTCTGTTGGCCAGGTGTGTGAGCTTCGGGCCAGGGTCCCTTGTGAGGGCAGGGCCAGCACATGTGCAAAGGGTTGGGTCCCCCAAAGCATCTGCTGGTGGTGGGGGGGTCGCTGCAGAGCAGCTGGGGAGTATTCTTTCTCCCTCGGGCCACTCTGCAGTCCCTGTGACCCCCACAGTGCAAGCAGGGTGTGGGCACTGGGTGGTTTGTCTAAGCAAAGACCTGCCAGGAGTGATCTCAGATGCCCAGTGTTCTTCTGGTAACGTAAACAGGAGTATCTGGTTAACTTATCGAGGGCTGACTGCCAGCCTTTCAAAGCGAGCTGTCAGCTGGTTCTCTCACAGATGAAAAGCAGAGTCCTCAAGACATCTCCACCCAGATCTATTTACTTTCCACCCACCTGGGAGTGGTTGCTGAAAAAGTTGAGAACCGCCAGGCAGTTTCCTCTGCTCAAAAAAAATTAAAATAAAAAAAGCATCTAACAGCTTGCGCCCCAAGCCATGTGAATGCTGGGGTCCCAGAAACTCAGAGTGCAGGTGGCTGGGGGTGCCCGAAGGAGCTGGACTTTGCAACCAGAGAGAGCTTCAGTCCCAGGCTCCACCTCTCAGTAGCTGTCTCTTTAGACAGAATTCTTCATCTCAGCCTCAGGATGCCCACCTGTGAAATGGGGATAACACCTCCTAAAATGGGACAGCATTAAAGAGGACCAAATTAGACCTTATATCCTTAGACAGTTTGGTGCTCGGTCCACAACAGATGCTTAAAAAGCATTCATCTACCAGCCTTTGTCACTCACTGCTGTGTGACCTTAACCAAGGTGTCGAGGCCTCAGGTGCACCACCCGACAGTGGGAACACCCAATACCACTGCTTTGCAGGGTGGCTACAAACAGGAGGGCACAATGCATGCAAACCAGGCAGCAAATGCCCAGGACACAGCAGGAGCCCAATAAATGCCCAATGTCATCCTGACCTCACTTCTTATTCCTTTTCTATTGATTCAAAGTTAATCATTCACACAGTTCTATAGGTTGCAAAGAAAGAGATCCTTAATTGTTTTCCTCCTGATAGGAAACTCTGAGGCCAGCCTGCCATCCAGGGTGCTGGGAGGGGACAGGGGCCCGTGCATGTCCTGGTTTACGTCTACCTCAGCCCATTTCAGAAGACACCACCGGACGCCTGGAGGGTGGCCAAGGCCAATGAGCAGGGGGCGAGTGGCTCATCCTGGGAGGCAGTTTGACCTAGTGAACATACCAGATTGGAGAGGGCTCCCAGCCTTCCATGAGGCCCAGACACCCCCTTTCTGCCAAGGCCCTCAGACAGCTGGCGGCTACCGGGCAGCTCAGCACCTTCCTGCTAATGTAGGCAAAACTGGCCATCTCCTGAGAGAACGCAGGGCTGTTTTAAAAGTCACGTGGCGGCCCTGGCCTGGCAGATCAGTTGGTTAGAGCGTCACCCTAACACACCAAGGTTGTTCATAAATATGTGGAACAAATTGATGTTTCTCTCTCTGAACCCTTTCCCTTTCTCTAAAAATATATATTAATTAATTAAAATAAAAAGTCAAATGGTATGTGATCTGGTGAAGAAACGAGGGCTGTCCTTAGCTCCTGGCCAGTGAGGGTCAGCTGCCCCCACCAATCTGCCACCATCCCCAGCCTGACCATAGAGCCTTCAGCAACGGTCTAGACATCACAGGCCCTGTCATCTCCGGCCTCTGTGACCCCAGACTCCGAGCCCAGGTTTCCACGAGCAAGAAGACGAGCACCTGAGCCGTGCGGCTGCCGTGAGGGAGGGCGGTGTGAGCTAACTCGAAGGGCGCAGCCCAGTACCAGGCACAGATTAAGCACTCAATGTTTAAAAAAAAAAAATCCAAAGTTTATCCACAGAGACAGAAAGTAGAATTGTGGTCGCTTAGGGCTGGGGTGGGGGAATTAAGGGCCGGAGAGTTGGGGTACAGGGTTTTGTCTGAGGTGGTGAAAATGACCTGACTGCACTGATAGTTGCACACAGGCTGCAAATGCGCTGAAAGCCATTAAATTGTACACTTCACATGGGCAGATTGTATGGTATGTGAGTTATATCTCCATGAAGTTATTTTAAAAAAACAAACTAAAATGTTCCAGGTCTCCACTAAGCCTGTTATCCAGGATTCCTCCCCCCAGCAAAAAACCAGTCTCAAAGGCAGGCCCTGGACCCTCACCCGCCCTGAGTACAGAGGTAACTGAATCACTCAGTTACTGACCAGCGAGCAGTAAGCAAGCTGAGATGAGCGTTGCAAGCCGGATGGATGCGCCTGGCCTCCTCTCTGACCAGCGGCAGCACTTGAGCCAGGCCCAAACTGTGGGCTTCCACTGCCATCAAACTTGCGGCTCAGCAGTTCTTCTGAACAGTAGGTCAAGCCCCAGTGCATTTGTTTAACCATCAAAGTCCAGCTGGATCCTCCCTGGCACACTTTGTAACACCTGGAGGCCAGGATGAAAATAGCCTGCTCCTTGCTGCTGTCCCCAAGTCTGATCCTGCCTCTAACACCTCCCCCACGTCTGGAGTCTGACTCCAACTCTTGCAGGTCTGACAGCACACAGCTCTCAAAGGCCACAGCTCACAGGAATGGCCCACACATTCCTTCCCCAAAGAAGGAAAAGCCACCCAAAAGTGAGGTCATTTGGTTTTCCTGGCACAGACGCTGAGAGCTATGTATGGGCCACTCAACTCTACAGAGAACTTCCCAGGATGACGAGGATATGACCCAGCCTGGTATTCGCAAAATGTGCTCTGTAGTTCGATTCAAGCACCTAACATGACTCCTCTGTGTAGTTGAGGCGTGGCTCTGAACTTTACAGCTGATAGCCTTGATGTTCTCATCTGTAAAATGAGAATCATCAAATCCACCCTTCCTGGGGCTGTAGTAAGCATTAGAGCACAACACTTGCCTTACGGCAGGGGCTCAAGGAACAAAATACCTGTGAAGACAGGGGGCCATGGACCGAGTGGTCTGACTGAGTCAGGTTTCTTCATCTCAGGTCCAGGAAGATAAAGTTTCTTCTCCGAAAACATAAGCACAGATCAGCACATTGTAAAGTAGTACAGAAATCCCAAAACCCCTTTATTAAAGAGCCACAGAGGACCCATGGGCTGTGGAAAACCCCACCCAGGCCCACGGCACCTGCCATCACCAACCTCCCCGCCCGTCCCCTACACCCATCACCAGTCTGGGGCACCAGAAGCCCAGCAGAGGCCTGCAGGTCAGGGTGGCAGGGGGATCCACAGCAGGAAGCAGGAGGCTGAGTGAGTAACAGGAATGTGTCCAGAAACGTCTACATTTCTGAAACGGCGGGAAGAAATGCAGTTAGAGGCAGATCTGGCCACGGGGATGGGGCCGGACATGGGGCTTGTCTGGGGGTGAGTGTGTTCACAGCCGTCCTTGAAGCTCAGAGAGCCACACCTGCTCTGGCCCCAGCACTGGGCGCACTCTCAGAAACTGCAGTGCGGAGGGCACCGTAGCCTCCCTCAAACCTTGTTCCAAAGGAAGTGCAGTGGTATGCCAGCAACAGGGACAACAAAGGCAAAGTGGACCTCTGGGAGCCTGAGCAGAGGACAGGAGAGCAAGAATAAGACACTGGAGTTGCTCGAAGTCACGGGCCATCTCAGCAGATCCACTCAACTACCCACATTGGAGGAGGAAACCAAAGGTGAGAGGCATTAAGCAACCTTCCAGTCACGCAGTTCCAAGAGGCAGAACTGAGATTCAAGCTGAGGTCCATAAGACACCAATGCCTGCACCCTTCCTACTATCCTGGAGGCTGATGCTCTTCCAGGTTAGCCTTCAACCTTCACTCAGGCCAGGGAATGAGAAATCAGCCTGACCAGGCAGTGGTGCAGTGGATAGAGCATCAGACTGGGACATGGAGGATCCAAGTTCGAAACCTCAAGGTCTCCGGCTTGAGTGTGGGTTCACCAGCTTGAGCGTGGCGTCACTGGCTTGAGCATGGGATCATAGACATGACCCATGGTTGCTGGTTTGAGCCCCAAGGTTGCTGGCTTGAGCAGGGTGTGACTCGCTCTGCTGTCAGCACCCCAGTCAGGGCACATATGAGAAAGCAATCAATGAACAACTAAGGTGTCGCAATGAAGAACTGATGCTTCTCATTCACCTCTCTCCCTTTCTGTCTGTCCCTATCTGTCCCTCTCTCTGTCTCTCTCTCTGTCAGAAAAACAAAAAAAGAGAAATCAGCCAGCACCACCGGCCCCAACCATCCAGCTCTGTCCACCATCCTCTGGAGCCACACGGAAATCTGTACAGGGTCCCAAGGCAGTCCCTGGGCCTGAACCTGGGAAGGTAGCGAAAGGGCAGCCCTGGAAGCTGGGCTGAGAACCCCTCCAGTGCTCGCATCCAGCCATGAGAGAAGGTCCTGGACCCTGTGGCTCCCTAGGGATGCAGAATGGCCAGGCAGGTTTATCTCCTAGGTTCTTATTCTCCTTTGGTGGAAGGACAGTTTGAATTCTTTTGGCTTTCTAAACACAAAGGCCATTGAGAAAGACCATGAATAATCAAAGGGGCAGCCAAGTTGGGGATATGTATGCCAGAGTGTGGGCAACAGGCTTGTTTGGGCTTGGACTGGTCTGACGTCAGCAGCATCCCTCACAGCTGCCACTGCAGAAGTTCCTGACTTGCCTGGGCTCTAGGCGACCCCTGCCAGTGAGCTGGAGCCACGGTCATTCATCATTCATTCATTCATTTGCTTACTCATTAAATACTTACTGAACACCAACTGTGTCAGAAACTGGGGTCACATGTTGGGCAAATAAAGATACAGTCCCTAAACCAAGGAGTCTTGAGTCTGACAGGGATGACAAACATTGATTGAACTCATATAAGTGAGTGTATATTTGCAAACTGAGCTTAAATGCATACAGGAAACGTTCCAGAAGGCATGAAACTAAAACAGGGGAACCAGGTCCGGGGGCGTGGGGGGTGTGGTGCACATTGCAGAGGGGAGGGCAGGGGGCTCCGGCCACAGCCCTGAGGAAGTCAGGGAATTTTTAAAGCTGAGGAATGTTAATTAGATGTGACGACTGTAAATGTGAAGGTGAACCATGTAACTTATCATCTAAACCAAGACACATGAAAATAACAGGAGGTGCTGTTAATAATGACATCAGGACAACAGGTGCAGAGACTTGCCGTCACCTATGCGTGTATGTAGAGTCAGGGATGGTCAAGAAACAAAAGACCCAAGACCTCAAGGCTAAGGGTATAATGTGGGCTCAACCCACTGGAAAATGGGCACTGGGGCTGGTGCAGGAGGAGAGGAGGGGTGGTAGGGGCAGGTCAGCAGGATACAGAGCTCCTGCAAGAGGTTAGGATAGTTTTCCTGAGACTACTGGAAGCCACCAAAGAGAATTTGTTCAATTTCATCTAAGGGTTGCTAGGTGCAGGAAGCAAATGTTAGTTCAGCACAAACTATGGTGGCACAGTGGCTAAGGCATTGACCTGGAACACTGAGCTTGCCAGTTAGAAACCCTGGGCTTGCCAGGTCAGGGCACATATGATAAGCAACTAAAGTGACACAGCTATGAGCTGATACTTCTCACTCCCCCGCCTCTCTCTCCCCTCTCTCTCTGTAAAATAAATACTTAAATAAATATGTCTTTAAAAATGTTAGTTTAACATAACTACACCGGCATCTTGAAAGAAGACTCCTAATTGCAGTGCAAAAACCAGATGAGAGTTGGACAAGTTAGGAGACCATACAAAGGTCCAGGCAAGAGACCGAGGTGGCTCAGCCCAGGGCAGAAATGGTGGTGGTGGGGATAGAGAAGTGGGTGGATACAAGAGATACTCAGGGAGTGAGGGAGGGATCAGATTTCATACCTGAGCCAACAAATGGATGAATGGAGAAGGCGCCAACCACAGACACATAGCTTTCCACCCTTCCTGCCCAGACACCCAGAGCAGCGCTCCCTGGCTATCAAAGGTTCACAGTCCTCAGCCTGACAATCTAATCTGAAGGTCGAGTGGAAGAATTCCAGAGACCAATTAATTCTCCCAACCACCCTACAAGGTAGGTACTATCACTAATCCCATTCTACAGATGAGAAAACTGAGACACACAGAAGCTCACAAAGTGGCTCCAGGTCACATCAAACAGTAGATGGAGGAGGCAGACTTTAGGCTGCAGAACCCCATGCTTCTAACCAAGGCGTGGTCAGCCTGGGCCTCCTTTCTCCCTCCTCCTCTGCTGAGCCTCCCGAGGGACCAGTCAGATCACCTTCCAGGGGCGAGGCCCAGCAGATGATGCTCTCAATGCTCCCCAGGTAAAGATAATCCTACCGTGTAGTAGGGCGGACGACCTTGGACTTGAAACACTCTAATGCAGTTGTTCTTAACCTGGGTTCTATCGAATCCTAGGGGTTCGATGAGTCGGTCTCAGGGGTTCGGAGAAGCCTATGCCGCGGAAGCCAGAATGAAGTAATACTGTAATTTGTTGTAAGTTCATGCACTTTGTTGAGCAAGGTGATGTTCATGCATGGCTCATTTTGTGCACCAGTAAAAAAACATATACCTATGTCTTGAATTTGGAAAAAAAAAAATTTTATTTATCACTAAAGAAGGGTTCGGTGAATGCGCATATGAAACTGGTGGGTTCGGTACCTCAAAAAAGGTTAAGAACCACTGCTCTATAGGAACAAGTTCATTACTTCCCCCTGGCCACCACTGCAGCCTTGGTTCCCACCTTCCTGTCACCCCATCTCTCTGCATCTGCCACCTTTCCCATACTCCAGTAGGATGTTTGTAGGCACAATGGACACACAGCCCTGGGAGGCCTGAGTTCCAATTCTGCTTCGACCACAAGGGAGCTGAAGGTCTCAGGTCCATTCCTTAAAGCATCACAGTCTGACCTCTGAAGGCTGCCACAGGCCCCACACCTGCCTCACTGGGCTCTTATGAAGATCAAATGATACTGCCCCAGGGAGAACAATCTGTGGGAAACAACATTTCCCAAACTGGCCTATTTAAAAACATGCTGAAAATATAGATTGCACCCCAATCATTTTGGGGGAAATGTGAAGAATAGGTATCTTAACAAGTAATAAGTACTCCAGGTGAATCCTATAATCAGGCAACTTTGGGAAACTCTGATCTCCAAAAATGCACAGGAAGTCTTTTTTTTATTTAAGGTAGACGAAGGCTATTTATTTTATTGAATGATTGGTCCAGATCATTGCCAGGGCCAATGTACAGGTGAGAGGTGGAGTTTTTTTTCTCAGTCTCTTCCCCCTTGGACAGTCATGATGACTTCCTACTTCTTGGCCAGGAGCCGCTCTTCACAGCGCTTAGAACGTCCTCCATCTTAGACCTGTGGTCCTCCGCCCGATCAGCCTGGCCTGCCTGCTTGTGGATATGTCCCATGAGAATCTGCTGGGCTTTGAACGCATTACCCCCCACCTTCATGTTTAGACAGCACTGCATGATGCGGTCAGTCTTCTTAGATTCACGGTATCTTCTGAGCAGCCAGTGAAGAAGTCTCACCCTTCCCATCCAGGGCACCTTCTCAGGCATCTGAGCACTGGCAGCACCTTCACTGAGCTTGCCCCCACACCTGCCCTTCCTGCTCACCAAGGCGTTTTCCAGCATCGAGCCGGAGACTGAACCATCACAGGCTTCAGAATGGTCAGCCCGCCTTTGCTCAGCTTCAGAACCTATGGTGGGAGTTGGTACTGGCGATTTCATTGGTCTTAGTGGGGTCTGACCAGACCTTCCTTTTGCCACAGCAGAAGACACTAGGGGCAAGCCTCTTCTAAAGCCTGAGCACTCATGGCTGCGGCCACAGTCTTTATCACCTCCCCTGCTGTGCAGGGTTTGCTAAAAGCGCTCCTTGTTTTCATGCACACACACAAAATGACAACTCAGGGAACCCATACAGTGCAGAATGCCAACCTCAGTGGTTTATATTCATCATCTTGTTTAGCCCTGGCAACAATCCTTCAACAGAGACCATCTTCTCTTTTTTTTTTTTTCTTTTCTTTTTTTTTTTTTACAGGGACACAGAGAGAGAGTCAGAGAGAGGGATAGATAGGGACAGACAGACAGGAACGGAGAGAGGTGAGAAGCATCAATCATTAGTTTTTCATTGCCGTCGCGACACCATAGTTGTTCATTGATTGGTTTCTCACATGTGCCTTGACCGCGGGCCTTCAGCAGACCGAGCCACCCCTTGCTGGAGCCAGCGACCTTGGGTCCAAGCTGGCGAGCTTTTGCTCAAGCCAGATGGGTCCGCGCTCAAGCTGGCGAGCTCGGGGTCTCGAACCTGGATGGCAGAGCTGCCCCAACCTCAGGACTGCTAATGCCAAAGCCAGGCTTTTCTGACACCTTGCAGCTGCTGCTCTCCGCAGGCAAAGGAGAAAGCAGCTCCAAGCAGGACTAGCCTCCTATACCCTCTCCAAGCCTGGACATGACCCATGCACAGGTAGTCCCAACCATCCTATCCCACAAGAGAAATGGACACTCTACTGCATGGAGATGGAGGACACTGTTTTCTGTCCCCAAATATGAAGGAGACAGGGATCCTGGGGCCTGCAAGCTAGAAAGGCAGCTTAGGACCCACCTAAGAAAGAGTTATATAGCAACCCAGGTCAGGAGAAAGTTCTGAGCCAAAATGCCTGGTGCTGGAATGAGGGACAGCTCCAAGAAGGCCTGCAGGGAAGAGTGCTGAGAGCTCACAAAACGTTGCGTCTAGAATAAATTCCCAGGAACCTCGGACCCTTTCTTCCCCCAACACATAATATCCCTGCTTAGCGAGCCGGAGCTGGCCCCAAGACAGAGTTCAGCAACTCTCATTTCCCAAAGAGGAAGCAATTTCCTCCTGCAGAGGAAGCTGCCGCCACCCAGCCAGACAGTGTCACCCAACCTCTTCCTCTTGTCTCCCAGCCTCTCCCGCCTGTCACCCAGACCCTCCAGGGAGAGCTCAGCCTGGGACCAGACAACTGAGAAAGCAGAAGGAAAACACCATGGCAACCCCAAACCTTGCCTTCCTGCACAGTCCTCACCCAGCCCTGGCAACTGATGACTCCTCTTCCCCTGAGAGGAAATAATGACAAAGCTAACATTTAGTGACACATTTACAAGGCACATTACTCCTATTATCACGTTTACTCTTCACAACAAGCTTAAAAAGTAGATTTTAATCCCCCATTTGAGAGGCGGAAGTAACCCATCTGGAGAAGAGCAGACCCTAAAAGAAAACCAGGAGTTCCCTCACACCAAGTCTCAATTTCTTTTTTTTTTTTAAACTGAGGCATAACTGATATATAACATTAGTTTCAGGTGTAACATAATAATTTGACACTTCTATACATTAAAATCTCACATTGTTTCCACTGCTTTCTCTCTCTCTTACTATCTACTAAGTACAGGGTATAAGACCAACTGCTACCAGAACAAGATATGCCCCACTCTCAAGGAGTCACGATAGAGCTGGCAGGTGATGCCACACCTCGCCAGTGAGCCACAGACTGAGTACCCAAGAAGGAACAGTTCAAAGATCCCTACAGGGAGCCAGGGAGTCATGGTCCCAGACCAGTGAGCAGGCACAAATCAGTTTGTTCTGCACAGGGCTCTGGAGTGCAGCCATAATTGGGGACCTGACTTGAGATAGCAGTCAACTCTGGGTACAGCACACTTGGTGAGAAATAGAACTTTTCAGCCCTGGCTGGTTAGTATAGTTAGTTAGAGCATCAGCCCGACATGTGGAGGTTGGAGGTTTGATCCCGGGGTCAGGGCAAATACAAAAATCAACCAATGATGGCATAAATAAGTGGAATAACAAGTTGACGTTTCTCTCTCTCTCTCTCCCTTCCTCTCTCTCTGAAAATCGATAAATTAAAAATTTAAACAAAATAATAGCATTTTTCTCCAAAGGAAGCATTAGTTTCTGTAACTCACTGGCCAAAAATCCATCACCACACACTAACCCTCCGGAGAGTCTCTGGGAGGGAAACAGTGTGACCAGCTGTGGGATTCCCCCTTTCCCAGGGTCTCCAGCAGAAGGAGGGTGCAGTCCTGGCCACAAAAGACCCTTTTCCACCAAAAGATGTTGGAGCTTCTCATCAGCTCAGCCGCTCCAGACTTCCCCGGAGCTGTGCAGCAGTACAGGACACAGTATGCCTGCGGCACCCAGCTGGCCTGCCCACCCATGTCTGCAGGCAGCTACTGTGACAGACCCAGCCTGCCAGGAACCTAGCCCTGGGGTAGGAGGAAGAAGGGGTGGTGTCCAGGGCCTCTGCTGACCTATCCCCCCTGCCTTGGGGCAAAGTGCCTAAGAAGCATAGTTAGTAAGAACATAAAATATAGCAATTCTGCTTCTGCGAAAAGAAACGAAAGCAAGAACTTGAGCAGATATTTGTACACCCGTGCTCATAGCAGCATTACGCACAATAGCCAATAAGTGGAAACAGTCCAAATGTCCATCAACGAATGAATGGATAAACAAAATGTGGTCTATGCATAACAGTATTTTTCAGCCTTATAAAAGGAAGGAAATTCTGACACATGCTACGACACGGATGAATCTGGAACAGTACGCTAAGTGAAACAGGCCAGTCACGAAAGGACAAACATTGTATGATTTCACTTTAATGAGGCACCTAAAGCAATCAAATTCACAGAGAAGAACAGGAAACAGAAAGAGGGTAGTCAGGGGCTGGGGAGGAGGGAATGGGGAGTTGTTTAATGGGCACAGACTTCCAGTTTTGCAAGATGAAAGGACTTCTGGAGAAGGCGGTGATGGTTGCACAACAATGTAAAAGTGCCCATAATAATGGGGGAAATGGTAAAATCTATGTTATGTATATTTTAGCATAAAAAATATCTAGATAGATTAAACATAAAATTTTGTGTGTGGCACAGAAAAAATAACTGTGTTACCTGTGCTGGTTTCTTTTTTTTAACCATGAGCATGTCATGTCATACAAAGACACTGAAGATGTAGAAACCAAAAATGTTTTGAACTGTTACTCCTGAGTGTGTTTAAGAATTTCCCTTATATGGACGCTGTCCCGGGAAGTTCTGCACATGCGTGGCGCCACCTCCTCTGAACACCTTGGGAGGTCATGCCTGATCTCTACTTCTACACAGTCCTGAAGAGACTAATAAGGAAGGGCAGGCTGCTGCTGTCAGGCTGTGACCAAGAAGGAATCTCAGGGTGAACGGACTGCTCCCGCCCCAAGTGCACGCTGGCCGCAGGCTGGTCTGAAGGCGTGCAGTGCCCGCTGCGACTGTTCAGAGTTCCCCACTGAAGCCTGGAGCGCTCAGCCCGCCGCTGAAGACCGGTCTGCAGCCCACTGCTCAGGCCACTGATGGGTAGGAACCACCACTGAGTGCTCTTGAGCTGTTCTCCCACAGACGCTTCACAGAATAAAAATAAGGCTGATGGAAAATAAACAGTTTTCCCAAAAAACCCCAAAGCCTCCCTGTATAGAATGGGGCAACGCTATCATCTGACTTCTCTCCCTGGCCCCAGCACCAGCCTGCCCTCCAGAAAATGACAAGAAACGTCCCCTCCCAAAAGCAATAAAGCAGAAGTGGGTGTGAGGGCCCTCTGTCCTTAGTGAAAATGGCAGGAGAGGCACCCCCCACCCCCACCCCCGGTCAAGAGCCCGAGGCAATGGGTGGCTGGAGGGGACCTTCTGACTCCAGTCTGACTCCAGGGTGACTCCGGCTTTGGTTTCCCCTAAGGAAGTGAGAGGGCCATCTCCATTTGCCTTCCTGGGAAAGCACGAGGGAATGACCTGGCCCAATCCCTACACGCCCGCCTATCCCCCCAGACAGCTCTGGTGAAAGCTCCCCCAACCCCCACAGGGGCAGAGGAAGCCAGAACGGAGGAGGCAGAGGCAACAGTTCGGCCGGCTGATAAAGACACAGATGATGGAGAAGCACACAGGACAAGGTGGACCTGTCCTTCTGCCCTCAGTTCCCATCATGAGCACACCAGGAGGGATGCAGACTTGGGCTCTCGACCTCATGTTCCCTCTGACTGGCTGTGTGGCCTTGCTTCAGTTTCCTCATCTGTTACCTGAAGGGGATGGGACATTAGCTACCAAAGGCTCCTTTCAGCTCTGAAACTCTAGATTCCTGTAAGTCAGGTGAAGCGCCAGAGCTGAGGAATGGCTGGAAAAGACAGGACACAGCGTGGGAACAAGAGGAACTTCGGTATGGAGACTCAGACAGAACTGTGAGGCTGCTAACTGGAACCCCACCCTCAGGCCAAGCCACCCAGTTATTCCTTCATTCAACACTTTCTAAGCTCTCTCTCTGCCCGGGACCACGCTAGTGCTGGCATACAGTGGTGAGTCAGCCCGACACTGAAGCACTCATGGCCTCATCAACACCGCCACAAAGATGAAAGACCTGCCACCCCAACCCCACCACCCCACCCCACCCGTCCTCAATGCCAGCCCTTTGAGGGAGCAGAGTCTGGAAGAATAAAACAAACAAACACAAAGGGAAGCCATACAGGGCCCCAAAAAGGACCAAACCCAACTGAGTCAGGAAACTGTGGCATGAACTCCAAGTCTGCCTTGGATCTGTGCCCTTGGACGAGCTTCCCCAGCCCTCTGGGACTCGGGTTCCTGTTAGGTGAAGAGAGAACCAGGCCCGGTGTCTGTAGGACCTCCCAGCTCTGACGGCCCGGGCATCTATGGGACCCAAGTCCTCAATCCCAGGATCACGCACAAAGGCCTGCCATCCAGGACCCCATGGGCGCCAGACAGGCCGAGCTGCCAGACAGCCGAGGCGAGGAGTCCTGCAGCACAGGGATGGAGCTCGGCCGGCATGACCCAGCTGCCGGAGGCCGTCTGAAGGCAAACATCTGCTTTAGCTTCGGGGATAAAATGGATGGTCCCAGTTTTCTCAGAGTAGAAACTCTTCAGTTTGCAATGGGTTGGGAGGAGCAGAAGGAAGCTTCGGGCATTCCCCGTGCATCCCTGACTAGTAGGGGAAAGGTGCACCCCTCCTGCCCTGTCTCTGCTGAATTTGAACCATAAACATAGTCCTTTTCTGAAGGGAAAGGCTTAACACAAACCAGATGCTGTAGGGACTTTCCCCCACCCCCTCCTGGCCCTAAAATTAAAGGTTCAGTGTCTCCTCTGCCAGAATTGACTTGAAGGCCAGCCTTAAAGAGCCAGCCCCTCTGGTTCTCGCCCTCACACGTTCTCAATCACATCCCAGCTTAAACAAAATGTCACAGTCACCAAGTGAAATGTGTGGATGGAGCGGCCCCCCAGGAGCGCCTGGCACCCACGCTGGCCAAGGACAGATTTACAAAGAGAGGTCACCAGAGAAGGATCACCACCTTCCTAAGGATCCTCCACCATTGGTCTAGAAGGGACCAAAGGGCAGCCTTCTGGGGATGGTTCCCCTCCTGGGAATTTGCCCCTAGGAGGGCGCAGGTGGGGCTTACACACAGAGAGCAGCCAACCCACAAGGTGTGGGGCTCTGCACTAGCCCTCTTCCCGAGCGACCTTGGAGATTCCTGGAAGAGTTCATTTCCTGGACTTGAGTTTCGAGTCTCTAGAAAGTAGGGTAAATAACAGGCATCTCCTTTAACTCTGATCTCATGCAAAGCTGTGATGATCCAGACAGAACCCATCTTTTTTTTCTTTCTACAGAGACATAGAGAGAGGGATAGACAGGAACAGACAGGAACGCAGAAAGATGAGAAGCATCAATCATCAGTTTTTTGTTGCGACACCTTAGCTGTTCATTGATTGCTTTCTCATATGTGCCCTGACTACGGGCCTTCAGCAGACGGAGCAACCCCTTGCTTGAGCCAGCGACCATGGACTCAAGCTGGTGAGCTTTGCTCAAACCAGATGAGACCGCGCTCAAGCTGGTGACCTCGGGGGTCTTGAACGTGGGTCCTCCATTTCCCAGTCCAACGCTCTATCCACTGTGCCACCGCCTGGTCAGGCCAGACAGAACCCATCTTAAGGGAAATGGACTCTTGCTGGGCTTTGCAGGCTTCCCAGCTGCCAGGCTCGTTGCTCTCCTGGACCTATGGGTGCTTCCAACCTGCTCAAGGCACAGACCATGCACCCACCTGTGCCAGGGTCATGCCTCAGCACTCAGCACAAGTCAAGCTTCCCCAGAGGAGGCACGTCTTTATTCCCTCGCCCTTGAGTTCAGGGGACCATGTCTCACACTCTCCATGCCTCACAGTACACAGCACACGCTGCAGTGCTCAGAACAGACGGTTAGAGCTCACAGGGCTGCTGTTACTCAGTAAAGGGACAGAGGACAGCAGAAAAATATTTAAAGAGGGATGATGCTTCAGATAGAAATTCCCTGACCTGCTATAAAAAATATATTTTTAAAGATTTTATTTTCTGAATTTAGGGAGGGGGGAGAGAGAGAGAGAGAAAGAGAGAGAGAGGAGAAGAGTGAAGGAGTATAGTAGTTGCTTCTCATATGTGCCTGGACCAGGCAAGCCCTGGGTTTCAAACCGGCAACCTCAGCGTTCCAGGTCAAAGCTTTATCCACTGTGCCACCACAGGTCAGGCAACTTGCTATAAAATTTAAATACTATTTTCCTTAAAAATGTATTTAATCCTATAACCTTTCATTTTTGTATATCACCTTCCTGATCACACGGGTTTTACCATTGCAACCGACGATAATACATGATATCATGTTCTCCTACTTTCTTCAGTCTACTGAATAAAAATAGGAAACATTCTTACACATGCCTTGGTCAATTGGATAGTTTCCTTAGGACACGATCCTGGGGTAGAATTACAAACGAGCCACAAATTACAAAGCTCACCCACAGGCTGCTCAATACTTCAGAAACCAGCACGGTTCTCTGCTCAACTAGAAACTTACCCTGGTAGGAGGTCTTTATTCCTTTTTAAAATTGTTTCTTAGTAAAGCTGTACTGACAAGATTTCATCTCCTCTGAGCCTCCAGGTTAAGCGCCCTGGGGATCCCGTTCGTTCTCTTCCATCTCAGCTCCAAGTCCCACCACCTGATGCCTTCCCTACCAAACTCAGCCCCCAACCCCATTTCTGAGATCCCCGATCCCCTTGTCACTGCGGCCCCCACCATGCTACATCTCCCCTAATAAACTACCACTAGGCAGAGAAACAGCCAGAAGGTTTCTTGACCGAGAGCCCGCCAAATGAACCCTAGGGGGTGTGGAGTCACTAGGGAATTGCCTGTTAACCTGAGTCCTATGGGCCTTCTCATCTTCCCATTGCCTGGGCCCTGTCCCCAGGGGGAAGTTTGAGTCCCGCCAGCAAAACACACTGCTGCTGGAAGACCCCCAGTGAGCCGATCCAGAATCACGGCAAGGAGGAGGTGCTCATAGTCTAGAGCCAACCCAAACCCCTGGTGTCGTGCTGCCTGGATGGAAGCTAGAACCCAGACAACAGCCCAGTTAGAAATTTGGCTCAACTGAGACAAGAGGATCAGAGGTCACTGAGGTGGGACAGGGAGGGGAGCGGGGCGAGGCAGGATACAGAATGTTGGAAAGCCCACTCCACAGGAAACCAAACAACAGAGCCGGCAGGTCACTGAAGGACACAGATGTTTGTGCTTAGTGGCAGGGAGCGCCCACTGAGCAGACCAAGGGATCGGTGGGCAGGGTGAGCCGCCTGTCTGATATGATGGCTGCTCGGAATGCCCAGGATGAATAACGTGGCCTCCGTGACCATCACTACAGGAGTGCTATAAAGCAGCTGTGCAGGCAGCCTACTGGCCCACCTGCCCAAAGCCAAACAAGACTTACAGTCAAAGAAGCAAGGATAGATTTTCTTTCCTTTCTTCACTTTCCCTCTAAGTAATGGGGGGCTTGGGGTCCAGAACAGACACTTGCTTCACGTTTTGGGGGGTGGCTAGTGAATTTATGGTCTAACTCTACAAAGAGACAAAATGTCACCACAATGTCCCAGAGGAAGAATGAATAAAAGTGAAGGAGTTGAGTTTGTTTAGGTGAACTCTTACCATTCAAACTGAAGCCAATAATATTCCCCAGGTGATCCTTCATGGAGGAGGTCCCTAGCATTAATCTAAAAATTAAGCAGGAAGCTTGCTAGAAGTGTAGATTCCTGGTCTGAACTCAGAACATTTGGTTCAGCAGCTCTGGGCAAGGCTCAGGAGGCTACACTTTGTACATGAACCCTAGGTGGGCCACTGACCAACTTTCAGGAAATATGGTCTTAGTAAAACTCCACTTGGGTGGGAGCGGACAGACCTCCCCTTCAGAACCAGAATACCTACAGGAAAGTTGTGGTCACCTGGAGCAGGTGATCATTTAATCAAGTGTAAACAGAAGACCCTTAATTTTCTACCTGCACCCACTCCTCATAGCAAAGGAACCTCTCCTTCAGAGCAAAGCACAAGTCATTGTCTCCTCGGGGGTCCCTCTCTCCCTCCCAATTACCACAAATCTCAATTGGACCAGCCTTTATAGTTCATTGTAGTTTTCTGGATGGGGAGAGGCAAAGACATTCAAATGCCTCACAAATCAGACAGAAAAAATCAATCCCAGCCTGACTACATGGCCACAAGCTGGAGTCAACAGGGAGCTATTTACAAAAAAAAAAACAAAAAAAAAACACACAAGGATAGCAGCTGAGACATTCTAGTGCAGGGATGCTCACTATGTCAATTGCAATCTACTGGTCGATCGCGAAGGAAGTGTGGGTAGATCGCATGACATTAAAAAGACATTTGTCTTTTGATTGGCATACAGGGTAGCCAATCTGATGTCTGAACTTTTGACACCCTACGAATGCGCGTTAAACCGCGCTAACTTGTTCCGTTACATTGCTGCGTAGTTAGCCTTCAATTTATTTAAACTAAATACAACAAAGGGTATAAAAATGAGTGCCATAGCTGGTCCAAGTAAGAAGCCTAAAACCTACCACTTTCATACAGAATGGGAGGGGATTTTTTTCACTATGTCATATTCTAAGTGCGTTTGCCTCATCTGTCTGTGTGCCATTGCTATTCCAAAGAAGAGAAATGTGGAGCGGCTTTTTCAGACTGTTCATAAAAACTATGACATTGACTTTCCTCCGAAAAGAGAGCTGAGAAGGAGAAAGGTGAAAGAATACAAAATATTAAATAGTAATAATAGTAACTTAAATAATGATAATATAGAAGAAATAAATTTATGTTTTGCATTTTTATTGTAGGTAGATCATTTTGACTTGGTCATCTTATAAGTAGCTCGCAAGCTGAAAAAGTGTGGGCACCCCTGTTCTAGTGGCTTCCACCTTCACAGCCCCCAAGGAAATGTCCAATACCAAGATTCCCTTTGGTGAATTAGCTGGCTTCAAAGTTCTGATCAGTCACAGCCCCTGAATACTAGAAAACTGTTCCCCAACCAAGTCAGATGGGCTGGCCCTAACACGCTCAGCACCTGGGGCAGCAAACATCCTCTAGGTGTGCCTCCAAGAGAACCTAAGAGTTCCACACAATGTTTAGGGCTTGGGGAACCCTAAGACGCCACCAGGTAAGTCTCACTTATTCCTCCCTCAAGAAACAGCTGTGGACGTCCAGCTATGGCCCAGCCCAAATCCTACCCAAGTCCATGGGAGGGCATGAGCTGCAGGAGAAAGGAAGCTGTCTGCATCACTATCTACATCCTGAAAATGACACCGACGTCCAGGTGTGCACAGCACAGAACACTCCCAATGTAATCACCCATTTTGGCATTTGAAGCCACCTAGGAAATGTTGTCTGTCTCTTCAAGTTCCTAGGGACTGACTCCTCAGTCCCTATTTGAGGCCGTGTGATTCCATGAACAGCTCAACTTCTTCCCAGCCCAGCATCTGTGAAATTCAATCAGGCACATAACAACTCAGGTGACATTGAAGCTGCTCGGTGACAGAAGTAACGCTGTGGGTGGCGGGTGCCCACAACCCTCAGCGCACAACCAGCACCCCAGTCAAGAGTTCAGCCAGGGCCTGGCCGGCACAGGATGTGGTCTCTCTCACCCTGAGGTTTCCCTCTGATGATGGGGGTAGAGCGTCACCTGGATTAGGGACTGCTTGGTTCAGAGAAGTGACATGGGGAAGTGAGAGCTGGGTGCAGATGGCAGGTTTAGGTTCCCATTCATGACTTCTCCCACTTCCCTTCAACTGTACCACATACCCCGGCTCTTCTGACAAGCCTCACATACAGACAGGAAGTTGGGGAAGGTAGGCAGGAGCCAGGTCTGGGCAAAATCTTCTCAGACACTGATCCCACATCTTGACCCTTCTCCTACGATGTGCACCGACCGCAACCCCTGCCTCTTAGGTCTCTCCAGGCCTGTGGTAGCTACTGAGGAATCCGCTAAGCCGCTAGTCGGTGACAATACGCACATTTTCTTGCCAATACTTAAATCCTGACAGTGTCGGAACCAACTCCTACATATCTTGCACTAGATTATAATGTTAAGGAGGCCTTCAGAACCTTAGAAATGTAAGCCCACAGGCCAGAGCTGTGAAGATAAATTGAATCAGGAAAAAACCAGGTGTCCCTCTTCCAGGTGGGGGGCATCTAGGGACAGCCACTAACAGGGGACTGCCCAGCTCAAAGTCCTGCTCATCTTTTTCAAGATTTTATTTATTGATTCGAGAGAGAGGAGATAGAAAGAAAAAAAGGGGGGGAAGAGCAGGAAGCATCAACTCAATAGTAGTTGCTTCGCACATTTGCCCTGACCGGGCCAAGCCTGGGGTTTTGTACCAGCAACCTCAGCATTCCAGGTCAACGCTTTATCCACTGCGCCACCGCAGGTCAGGCTCCCCTGCCCATCTTTATCTTCTTTATACTTGGCTTTATATTCCATATTTTCCATAATAAATATTACTTTTCATTTTAATTAGTCAGGAAAAAATACAATATGTATGGCTGGTGGCACAGTAAGCCAGTCCGTCTTATAAAAAGAACTGCTTGATATGTGAAAGAACTCTTAAAATGATCATTCTCCTTTGACCAATTAACTCAGTTCCTAGATATTATCCTAAATTGCAGGAAAACGTCCACACCAAAGGAATATGTACAGAGGATTGATCTGTGATCGTCCCAAACTGGAAGCCATGGAAACTCCCAACACCGGGAGAATTGTGGGGAGAGTGCCTATCCCTGCTGAGGAGTGAGTGGCGGTCAAGGTACCATCCCTGGGCCAATTGCTGACTGGCCCAGGGTTTCCCTCCCAAATGGCCTCATCCCTGTGACAGAGGCCTGAGGTCAGGATACCCTAGTGACACACAGAGCAGACTTAAAAGTGCTTCTAAACGGCTGCACTGGCTTCCACAGCCTTCCTTCTGAAAAGGTGCAGTGGGCCAGACTCCCAATTTCTTGACAAAATAGCAGCTTTATCCCTGCCCTCATATGCCCAGCACCTAATGCAAACAGTTCTCTTCTCCATAAAGGCCTCTGAAAACCTCTGAACACCAGCCCAGGAGTCCACACGGGGCCTCTCCAGCTCCCATCTGATGGAAATGCTGCCACGCTCTCCACGGGCTGAGCCTCACTTAGGCTGATCCTCTGGAAACAGCAGAACAAGATCTCATTATTCAGCTCCCCACAGAAATGCCTCTACACAAGTGTGATTTAACACCATGCCTTCGGCTCTACTGGGGGTTGATTTAAGAACCATTATACAAAAAACATCTCCATGGATTCAACTAAAACTGACAGCATCATCTACCAAGCTACTCCCCGAAAATAGAAAAGCCCTTGGCACTCAATACTTACAAATAGTTGTCTCTTTCCCATGAACTGATCTAGTTCCTTTTATTAGGAAATAAACCTGTGATATTCCCATTTTCCCTTTTGTCTTGGCTGCCAGAAAGCTCGGAAATTGGGTCAGTGCTAACTTACAAAAACTTACCTTTCTCATTACCTCTCCCTCATCCTGACAAAGTTGCAGATCTCCCCCCACTTTATAAATTGATTTGAGAGAGAGAGAGAGAAATGTCGATTTGTTTTTCCACTTATCCATACATTCACTGGTTGATTCTTGTATGTGTCCTGACTCAGGGTCAAACCCAAAACCTTGGATTATGGGGACAACACTCTAACCAACTGAGCTAACCAGCCAGGGCAGGCTGCAGATGTTCTAACTCTAATTTAAAACTGTGCTAACGCGTGGGCCTTTTAATGTGTTCTCCTCAAATGCTTTTTGGAAAGAGGCAGGAAAGTACAAATAAATATGTATTCACGAAACAATCTCTATACTTGAACCTCACTTTCTCCAGAGAAGGAACATAAAGGCTGTGTGTGGTTATATAAGAAAAAGTGCCTTCGATAAAACGCCATGCGGGGACATTAAAAAGCAGAACTCCGTTGTACACACACTTTGATACCACTATGGAAGTGACGCAAGCATGAGGATAAAAGGAAAATGGGAGTCTGAAAATATAAGTACAATACTTGTGTTTAGGTAAAAGGGGTAAATGTCACCACCGCCACCCCCCACAGTTGTTCATCTTCTCAAACGGAAGCAGAGGCCCATGTGTGTGAAGCCAGCAGGCAAGCCAAAGCTGGAAAAGCAGAGCCTCTGACCGTTCCGATGACACCCCCAGGCAGCTGCACTGGGAGAGTAGGGATGGGCTACTGGACCCCACAGCCCCATTGGTAACTTCAGGGACTGGAACCCAGTAGGTGACAGTCTGCATCTTTTAAGGTCCGGGGAAAGACCTACATTTCTTCAGGTCTTAAAGTGCCCTGGAATTGCAGCTATTTGATATTCCTGTCAACCCTTTCATGTGTTCTCAGCACTCCCTCTCCAGAGCAAAACTGGACATGTCGCTGGGGGGCAGGAGGAGGGAGAGGACAGGAGCCAGGAGCCATGACCCCTGACCTCCAGAGGCCTTGGACTTAATTAGCAAACTAGTGGCCTCTCAGCCTTCCCTGTCAGATCCAACGCCATTCCCTCCAAGCAGCATTCCTCATTCACGCCCAGAAACTAACCCCACATCTGACCAGCCCTGGAAACTACCCCCACACCTGTCCACCCCCAGAAACTACCCCACACCTGACCGACAGGCATTCACAAACAGCCTACCCTTCTCCTTCAAAACCCTCAGCACACCTGAAATCACATCCTCAGCATCCATCCAGTTCACACACTGCGAGCCCCAGGCCCAGCACAGCTCCCACTGGTGCCCATCCATGGGAGTTGAGTGGCCTAACAGGATGGCTTAGCCCTGCTAAGGCCCAAGGTTTAGCCAACCGGACTAAAGGCTCCCTCCTGTCTCTCCTGCAGTCAGGACCCCCATGGCTAGCTGCTGCCTCAACTGCCTCCATTGCCCCTCCAATGACAACAGCCCACATGGGACCAAGAACTTACAGAGGTTGGGGGAGGGGCAGAGGCAGGGTCTGCTGCTCAACTTCCTGTCTGGATAGCAAGCAGGACTTCAGAGGTAGGCCTGACTCATCACCTGGAAGGTGGGGTGAGCTCACTCCCTTCCAGGACATCCTCCAAACAAAACCCACAGCAGAGATGGTTCCCATGGCAACGGGCCAGCACCTCCTCCTCAGCCACCTTCCTTGGAGCACCCTTGGCCTGTGTCTACAAGTCATTTAACCCACCTTCCCCCAGCCTCAACCCTCAGAACACAGAGTGAGAAGAGCTGGGCGAGACAGCCCCTTCGGCCTCTTGCTTCTATACGTTGAATCTATCTGAACTCATTCAAGGCCAGGAAACTCATCTTTGTAAGTTATAATCACTATGTTGTACATCTGAATATCTGACATACAATATAATATTTTATGTCAACAGTAAGTGAAAATTTTAAATATTTATGAGACAAAGGACGTTATATATTTATAAAAGATCCAATGGGGGGGGCAGGAAACTCATGACCTAACAGTCCATCCCTTCTCTGGAAAGTCTGACTACGAGAAATTCTGAGCTAGACTCCACCTCCACCCAACTCCCCTCAGGTCCCACTATTCCTGTGCACCCAGCAACAGCAAGTCCGGCCCAGCCCCCTGCCAGGGCAGCCTGAGCCTTCTCCTTTCACATTCCTGACTCCGTTCTCACCTTCCCCGCCCTCTACATGGGACCGGTCTCCAATCCTCTCAACTCAGGCCGTCCAGCTCAGACAGCCAAACACTGGGCAGACCTCAAGACAAGCCCACTACTGCCTGAATATGGCCCAGGCTTGTCCCTCCACTGACTTACCCTGTACTCACTCACGGTCAGCCACCCCCAGGCCTCTTGCTCTCCAGCTGTTCCCTGACCACTCCTTCACATTCATCTCCTGCTCCTTCCTTCCCAGAACTTGACACTGTTTCATGCCTTTGGTCAAACTGTGGCCTACCTCCCCCATCCGTCACCACCAACCCCCTTCCCTTGCCTGACTCACTCTTACATATTCCAGATTCAAGTCTTACCTCACATTATTACCTCCTCCAGGAAGTCTGACCTGTCTCCTCCAAGGTGGACTGGGCCATCCTTGGGCTGCCTTCACTATACAGGAAATGACCGCTTTGAACGTGACAGGGAAAAACACCAATTCATGGCTCTCTTGCCCACTGGCCCCTCAGGGCAGGGACCATGCATCCGGCCCTAATCCAGAAAGAACACATGCTTAATACCTGTTAAATCTGGGGGCCGAGCACATGGGTATTTATTTTACTGTCCTCTGCACTTTTTCTTTTTAATTACACATTACATTCAGTATTGATTTGAATTAACTTCGGGTACAGCACAGTCACTCTCATACACTTCCCAAAGTGCTCCCCCCCCCCGATATTTCCAGTACCCACCTGACACCATACGTAGTTATTACAACATTACTGACTGTAGTCCCTCTGCTGTGCTTTACATCCTGTGACTGTTTTCTAACTACCGATTTGTACTTAATCCCTTCACTGTTTTCATCCAGTTCCCCATCCTATACTTTTTCTTATATTTGAAATGTCATTTTTAAGAAAAGGACCCCCAGTAAAAGTGATGTGAGTGGATGAACTGTGGCTGGCCCAGGGTATAATTCTAAGCATCTCCTGTGTCTGTGGACCTCAACCTTCAGAAGCTTTCCTTCCAGCCTGAGGCAGGTGCACAATGCTACGGGGCCAGGTACTGAGTGCAGTCAGTTCAAATCTTCAGGTGAGACATGTGCAACCTGCCTGGCACAGCAATGACACAGGGGTGAGTTTGTATCAGTACTATAGGATCATTTTATCTCCACTTGTTCATACTAACACGCTAATCTCACTGGAAAATAACCCAGATGGCTAATGTGATAGGCAGGTTCCACTGCTAATTGTTGAAGCTGGGTAATGGGAACACAGGGAATCGTTACACTAGCCTCTACTTCTGTGCTTGAATTTTTCCGTAAGTGTTCTTTTTTAATTCATTCACTCATGCCACTAATGTTCCTTAAGTGCCTACCACATACCAGGCATCATGGACAACGAGAGAAATAAGAAACAAACCCTGCAATGAATTGATAGCCTTATTAAATTCTAAATTATTTGCTCTTATCCCTCCCTGGAAATTAAATACCTAATGGCACTTGTGCTGTGCTGACCTCCTCAAAGGAATGAACAGCTAATGAGGGGCTTTGGGCACTGTGTCTCTTGGGCTTGTGCTTCCAGCTCTGACTACTTCCCCTACTCCTTAAGCCTTCCCACACTCAGCAGCATCCCCTCCCCCCCCCATCCAGTGAGTGGCTGCAAGAAGCAAAGGGTGGGTCTCAGGGCTGCCGCAGACCTCACACCCCTACTCCTGCAACCAGTCCAGATCCCTGCAACTTACACAGCTTTCCTTCAAAGGGCAGGATCCAAATGCCCTTCATTCCATCATTACAATGTTTCCTAGAGCCAGCCCGCAGTCAGGTGCTGGGCCAGCTTTGGGGAAAGAAAGGCCACATGGAGGCCCCTGACGTCAACGGAATCATGGTCTTATTGACTGGAAATCCTTGGATATAAATCCTAGCTCTGCCACTTACTAGCTTGGTCCAATTACTAAACCTCCCTGGGCTTCAGCTTTTCCACCTGTGAAATAGGGATACTAGAGCCTGCCTCACGGGATTGTTGTGAGGATTCTATGGTTAGTACATGGACAGTCCTTGTCCTGGTGCTTAGATGTAAAAAGCGAAACACAGTGCCCAGCACACAGCATTAGAAAAGGTAACTGTGCATAGCTCTTAGACTACTATTATTTTTATTATTCATAGGTCCAGATGACAATGGGCACTGGGACTCTTTGAAAAGAGGCAATCACAGAGGCAAGGCCAGATTCAGGGACAGGCTCAAGCTCGTTTCCAGCTGTCCCTGCATTAGTGTGTTCCCTCGGCTAGGATTCCTGAGCAATGCCCTAGCCCTGGCATGATGAGTTAAGAGGTACCCACAAGCCTGTCAATGCGTTCCATCTGGTCTCTTCTCCCCTAGGGAAATGCCCCTGCCCACCCCTACCGGGATGCTGCAGCTAGGCTGATTGGTGTTTTGGCGTCCTTGTTGTTGTTGGGGGGGGGTATTTTCATTCTCTTGTGTGTTGGGTTTCTGAGCCAGCTGCCACTTTCTGCTCACTCTGCGTGTCAGGGGGTGCAGGCACCTCGGCCCCACACACCTGGGTGTGAACCTCAGCCTGCCATTTAGTAACCTCAGCACATTCTTCGACTTCTTAGGGTTCTGACTCCCTCCCCTAGAAACGGGGCTAAGCCATCCCACCTTGTTTGGGGGATGAAGTAGGAGTGTGCATGTGAAACAGCTAGTGCAAGGCCGACAACAAAGGGGGAGAAACAGTACCGTGGCTGTGTGTGTCACAGGGCAGAGGCTGGAGCACATCTAAGGACACAGGAGCGCCCCAACCTTGACAGGGCCATGAGGTGCCCTGGACTAGGCGAGGCCAGCACCCCTGCCCCCAGGAAGGCTAGGAAAGCTGCCCCCCTCCCCCCAGAGGTAAGGCCCAGCGGAACCCCATCCCAAGAGCACCCTTGGGGGTGGCCCAGTGCCCGAGAATGAAAAGCCCCCATGCGGTCCTAAGTCAGCACAGAGCTGGGG
Source organism: Rhynchonycteris naso (assembly GCA_037038555.1). Classification (NCBI taxonomy): domain Eukaryota; kingdom Metazoa; phylum Chordata; class Mammalia; order Chiroptera; family Emballonuridae; genus Rhynchonycteris; species Rhynchonycteris naso. Next base: position 31,071,388 of record CM072999.1, on the reverse strand, counting down.
CCGCAGGGTCAGGGACCAGAGAGGTGGCCACTTCCTGGTTCCTCAGGAATGTGCAGGAATGTGTTTCAGCAAAGGTATTCGGGAGGATACAGACCTGGCTCTGTCTCTGGTGAGGGGCTTCCTTCCCTCCTCTAGTCAGGGCTGACTTGCCACCCACCAGGACTGTCCTGCGTGATTGAGGGTGGTGGTAGGGGGTGGTTCTGGCCAGGCAGCTCTCGGTTCACAGACCACAACCCCCTCAAAAGCTGTGTGGGTTGGGACAAGTTTTTTAATCTCAGTAACCCCTCAATGTGTTCTGTCAAGTGGAAGTGAAAATATTTCATAGGGCGGTTATGATGATTCATTGATAATGCACTCCACAGGGCTGGGAGTGTGGGAGTGTTGGCTGCAGGACCACTAGCACCACCAGCACCGTGGCCACTTGTTCCTCTGGCTCATTTCTTACTCCCCTCCTCAACAGCAAAATCCGGAACCAGTCCCAGGAACATCTAAGTGCAAGGACAGCCATGCAAAGGGCCCACCTGTCCATTATCTCCTTGAACCTGGAAGAGACCGCTGCCAGCATGTGTGAAATTCACCTGAACTTGACCACCCACACACTGGGCCAGAAACCTAGCAGCTCCACCTGCCTTCAGAGCATATAGGCTCAACCTATCTGTCAAGAGGTGTTCTGAAGCCCACTCACAAGGATGACTTCAGACGATGGTTTACACGAGCCTCAAAACCATCCCATAAGGAATGAATTCATGGCAGAATGTCCCTTGGACAAGTCAGATCACCGCTATGGACCTCAGCCTCTTCATCTAAGGGGCAAGGGTCAGGTGACAGTATAGGTCGCTTGTGGCTTGGGCATTTGGTAATTGGATTTCTTCAGACTGCTACAAGAGAGAGAAAGGATAGTGCTGGGTTCTGGGAAAAAACAAAAAAAACAAGGCTGCCTGTTGGCACCAGTCCCTTGGGCAGATTCCAGGCTGAAACCCTTGCTCTCTGGCTCCGGCTGGGGTTTCTCCTACCCCCTGAGCCCAAAGGCAGGCCACCTCCCTCACACCAGGCCTGTGGGGCAGCCAAGCCTACACAAAGGACCAATTATGAACAGTCCACATTGCAATGGGCAGAGGTGCTCTCCCCACTCCTCCTGAGCCACCCCCATGTACCCCACCCCACACCCTGGAGCTAGAAAACGGAGCTAAGGGGCCTTTACCAACTGCAAACAAGGCCTTCCCCACTCTCCCTTCCCCAGACACCTGGCTTCCCACTGGGCCACACCCCAGCGGGTATTTCCAGGGTGAAAGAGTGTGGGGCCCCAGATCCAGACCGCTTCTAGATCCACAAGGAAAGCTCATTCACCTGGCCCACCCATGCCGCCCCTAAAGGGTAAGGACAAATTCCTGAAATTGAGGACACAGAAGACCCATAAACATAAGAGACTGTGTTAACAGAATAGTTAGTTTCAGGGCCAGGCTGGGAAGCCCTGAGATCAACATCAAGGTCACCTCAAGGACTGCTTGACTCTGCTGAGTGACTCCCCTGCCAAGAGGACAGACACGCAGAATGCTGGCATGGACCCAGACCCTAGAGGTCATCTCTACGCAATAACCCAAAGGAGACATTTGCAACAGAGCATCTCATTTTATCGATAAGAATCAGATGTGACCTGTCAACATCACACAGTAGCCAGGGGCAGCTCTAAGACCAGACCCCAGGTCTCCAAGGGCCCTGATACATAATGTACTTTCATTCACCCTGTCCCAAGGGGACAGGACAGGGTACTCCCAAGCAGGTCTCTAAGGGCCCAATAGTGCTAAAGGGACAATCTCTCCATACCTATTCCTCTCCTAAATGCCACCGTGCAGGGTCCCAACAGAAAAAAAGCAGAAGGCAGGTGGGTCATGGTCCTGCATGCTGTCAAGCTGAAGGATCCAGAGGTTCTGTCTGGTTCGACACCCCCCGGATGCTGAGTCTAAAGACAGATGGCTCCTGACATCCCGCATTCCAGGGAACCCTCAGTGCTGGGGCTGGAAGGAGAAGGAGAAGTGAGGGTAGGTTTTACTTCCTCTGAGGCCCGTGAACCCATACAAGAGGACAAGAAACCCCCTAAGATTTTCTAAAGTAAGGGTTCCAGCCAAATGCAATAGGCAGGGAGCGGACGGACATGTTAGCATGGCCAGTATGTCGGGGGGAGAGGAATCTGGAGTGGGCTGCGGGTCCAAAGAGGAAAAACCACAGCTGGACTGCCTAACAGGGAGCGGTGCCGGTGCTAGCTCCCGCCACCCTGCGATGTGACACGCGGGGAGGGGGTGCCGAGCGATGGCAGGCTCAGGCCCCATTCCAAGTGCAAGGCTGGCTTCCCTGGCCTCCGGCCCCCTCTTAACCCCACGCATACCTCTGAAACGGGAGCCAGTCTGGGCTCTGCTCTGGGTACTGAACTCAGCCCCCTCACTGGAGCAGCCCTAGGTCACTCAAAAGGTCATTACCCTGCACCTTACCATGTCCCAAACGTCTCCTGCTGGGCTGTGGCTGTCACACCCCCTCCGAAGGTACACACTCTCACTGTCCATCACATCCAATATTCGGTGAGCACCTATGTGCCAGCGGGAGGCTCCTGAGCAGTTACCGCTGTTCAGGGTGGAGGAGGACATCTCCTCCCCAAGCCTGGGCCTCCCAAATAGAGCAAAAAACACAGCTTTTACTTATTTGGGGGAAGGGAGAAGAGGTGGGAAGTAGGAAATATCAGCAGTCGCAATCTGCTCAAGGCCTTTCTCATAGAATATGACACCAGCCCCAGGCCCAATTCTGCTGTAGCTCCCTCCTCCACAAGCAACTCTGAATCACCCACTCACTTGTTCAAAATGCACATTCTCAGGCCCCACGCACTCTGTGGGTTTCTAATTTTCTTTTCTTTTCTTTTTTTTTTTTTACAGGGACAGAGAGAGTCAGAGAGAGGGATAGATAGGGACAGACAGACAGGAACAGAGAGAGGTGAGAAGCATCAATCATCAGTTTTTCATTGCCGTTGGGACACCTTAGTTGTTCATTGATTGCTTTCCCACACGTGCCTCAACCGCGGGCCTTCAGCAGACCGAGCAACCCCTTGTTGGAGCCAGCGACCTTGGGTCCAAGCTGGTGAGCCTCTGCCCAAGCCAGATGAGCCCACACTCAAGCTGGCGAGCTCAGGGTCTCGAACCTGGGTCTTCTGCATCCCAGTCTGACACTCTATCCACTGCGCCACCGCCTGGTCAGGCTAATTTTCTTTTATTTTAAGATTTTATTTATTGATTTTATGGGGGGCAGAATGAGCAGTGTGTGTGTGTATGTATGTATGTATATATATATGTATGTATGTATGTATGTGTATATATATATATATATATACACACACACACATGGTTGCTTCACTTTATTTGTTCATTGCTTTCGTGTTACTTGTCGTATGTGCCTTGACTAGGCAAGCACAGGGTTTTGAACCAGTGACTTCAGCATTCCAGGTCGACGCTCTATCCACTGTGCCACCACAGGTCAGGCGCAATCTTGTGTGTTTCTTTTTTTAAAAGACTTTATTTATTCATTTTAGAGAGGAGATAGAGGCACAGAGATAGAGATAGGTGTGTGTGTGTGTGTGTGTGTGTGTGTGTGTAAAGAGAGAAAGAGAGAGGGAAGAAGAGAGGAGGAACAGGAAGCATTAACTCCCATATGTGCTTTGACCAGGCAAGCCCAGGGTTTTGAACCAGCAACCTCAGTGTACCAGGTCAACGCTTTATCCAAAGTGCCACCACAGGTCAGGCAAACAAGTTCTCCAAGTGACTTGTTTTCCATTGATTTGAGAGACAGAGGGGAAGAGAGTAGGGAGAGAAGGGGAAGGGAAAGAAAGAGAGAGAATCATCAACTTGTTTTACTTAGTTGTTCCATTTTAGTTGTATACACATTGATTGCTTCTCATACATGCCCTGACCAGGGGTCAACCCTGTGACCTCTGGTGGACTGGGTTGACACTTTATTCATTGGGTAGGGGTGTGGGGCCACCCAGCCAGGGCCCTCCAGGTGATTCTGATGCACATTCAAGGTTGAGAACCACTGTCCTACTCCATAGCCACCCATCCTGCTCGGTTCCAAGGTTCTAGGATGAGGGGGCATGAGTGTATCTGGACCTCAGAGGCTCAGCCTCCAGGAGCCCTGTTAACAGATTCCTTCCTAGGGCACTCCAGTAGACCCCACAAATCAATTTCAATCATCCAAGGAGCGCCGAGTCAGTCACATATCAATGACATCCCCTGAGAACCCTCCAAATGTCCTCAGAGCCAAGAGTTTCACAACAGTGGCCAAAGCAAGTGCGATGAGGCTGCCAAGAGGCTGCCAACATGTCTATCCTCTCCAGCTCTCTCCAGCCCATCCTCTACCCAGGCGCTAAATGAGCAAGGCAAGGGCCGAGTGGCCCAGAGCCAGGGGAAAAGGAAGAAAATGCCAGAGCCAGGAAACCTGGCAGGGACAGGGAGACATAGCTGGAATCGCACTGGCTGCTCCTGGGGCCCAGCCAAGAGGGGCTCAGCCTAGGACCCCCTCCTCTGGCTTCTTCCAAAACTCTACACACAGAAAATGCTAACTTCCAAATGCTACAAGATGCCACTATGGGACGCAAAATACAAATTTATTTAGAAGCATTCCCAGAAACATTCCCAGTAGCTTTCTGTTATCGCACATCTGCCTTATCCAGGAGCAATAACAGCACAACTATTACCCTGAGAAGAGACAAGATGGCCAAGTGGTGTGAGTCCCTAAAAATCCCAATCTCAGAGCCCCAGGAAAAGAGGGCACTGAGAGGGCGCATGTGCCCCCAGGGGACAGAAGCCAGGTGCCAGAAGCGCACGAGGGAGGAAAGAAAAGTACCTGAGACTGACTTCTCCTGCCCTCCCTCGTCAAGTACCAGCCAGTCTTTGAACTCAGGGCACAGAGAGGCCACATAACACAGAGCACCACCCGCAGAGGCAGGAAGCCCGGCTGTCAGTCCCACCTGCCACCTGTAAGCAGCTGTGGGACCTGGGCAAGCTTCCATGTCCTCCAGCCTCAGTCATCTATCTCACCCACGAATTGGGGGGTGCTGAGTCCTTGTCAACAGCTCCAGGATGAAGGAGAGGTGTGAGCAGATCAGGCAGGGTGCATGGGGAGACGGGAGATACGATACCATTTGTATAAAGTGGTAAACAGGCATCAAAAGACAACCGCACAAGCAGGAAGTATATAAACGTGCTTAGAATGAAAGCACCGACCTGGACAGTGGTTCGTTCTGGGGAGAAGGGTGAAAGGGAAAAGGGGAAAAGGGGAAAAGGGAAGGGCAGAGAAATGCCAGGGCATCAACTGGATCTATAATGTTCCCGGTCTTTGTGAATTGGCCTCAAGAGCAGAATACCTAGAAATAGCTGCTATGAGCCTTTACAGGCCTTTCTAAATGTCCTTACTCGCACACACACCACCACCACCCCCAGCTAAACAAACCACCCTGTAAGGGTGTTTTGAGTATTAAATGAATTCGTATCTGTGAAACACTCAGAAATATGCCTGGTCCATAGCACAGTACCAGGCTAGTCCTTGCTAGAGCAGGGCAGATGGAGGGAGGCTCAGCTCCATATTCCCAGATATACCTCCTGATTTTTCCCCAGATATATCCTGAGCCACAAGGTGGCCCTAAAAGGTCTTCACCTGAAGCAGCAGCTTCCGTGGAAAGGGACTGGGGGCAGGGTCACCAAGCCAGCTCCGCTGGGCCCCACTGTGTGGCCTCACTGCTCATGCCCAGCGAGCGGCCCCTCTGAAGGGGTTCCAACCAGGCCCACTGAACTGAGACACCAGTGTGGCATTCCTTAATTGTTTGAAAGCTGATTATATACAATAAACCTCTAAATTTACTAGTGCTTAACTTAAGAAAAAAAAGTGCTTTCATTGGGCTAAAGTTTGGGAAATTATCCGAATTTCTAAAGTTCTCTTTAGAACTTCAGGACTTCATGCAAGTTTCGATGGCTCCACATAGTCACAGCCATGGGACGCAGGGCAGGAAACCAGGGGTCTGGCCCCGCTTCCCCTGCTCCGGGAAGGCAGGATTCATGAGCCGCCACCTCCAACTCCCAGGGCCAAGTCTGCAAAAGCACTTTGGGTTCCTGGAAAGAAAGGTCTTTCCGAAATATCAGGAACTCTACTGGCAAGTGCCATTGTAAATTATCTAGAGGATGTATGCAGTGTTTGAAGGGGAGCCAGTACTCTGCCAGCCAAAGTCAAGGCCAAAAATAAGAGAGGGGCTTCTCAGAGCAACACACACAAACGCACACGTGCCTGACCTACACACACACACTTACTCACAGGACCAGACAGCCACAGAGGTCAGAATAGGAGGTCAAGATAGTGGAGCCTTGGCAGAAGCTTCAGCCCTCCCCCCATGCCCCACCCCCCAGGCACTCACCCTGGGGATGGTAGGATCGGATCCTGTTTCCTGGTGTTAGGGCTTAGAACTAAAAGCCCCACTTCTTTCTCCACCCCAAACCACAAGCTGTTCCATGTGGACATTTCCACATGGGGACATAAGGAGAAAAGATAGAGTCTGACTGTAGTAAGCCCCCTCCCACCCACATGCAAGGCTTGCTGCCTCTTTTCCCAGATGGAAAGCCAAGATCCATTAGGGGACCTGCCTGCAGGAGGCCTCCCACCTCGCCATTCTCTCCCCTGGTGTCATTTCACCTACAGATGATTTGAAAATAGAGCTGAGCACCACTCTGTTCTACGCCCATCAGTTATCATCAGCTTTACAGATGGCTTTTAAAAAATAAATCTTCGGGCCCATAAAAATGCTGCCCTGCAACCTTGGCCCCATCTCCACTCACAGGCCTATGCCCACCCTCTGAACAGCCCCATGGCACCAACCACCCCAAAACTAGAACAGCAAGGTAGAGAGGAGGCAGCTCTCTACCTTGTGGGAAAGGCTCCCTTTCCCCGAGGATCGTGCTGTGCTGTGCTGTGCCCTCAGCTGACCCTCCAGGGCCTTGGATTTACACCCTGGGCGGCAAAGATTCAGAACTGGGGTGGGTCAGGAAGGGCATTGTCTTCTCTCTGGCCTTCCCACAAAGCTTAAAGCCAAAACTGCTTAACCCCACCTAAGCCGCCAAGCTCTCCCTCACCAACTTTCTTAACAGTCTCAAGGCTTAAACAAAAACCTCTAACTTTGGGTTTCACGTGCATCGGCTTTTACAATAAAAGAAACAAAACAAACACTGAGCCTCAGCAACCAGGTTCAAAGCCAGCTCAGTTCCCCTGCTGATCAAACAAAGGGACCAACAGCAACAGGTAACACAGAAGAAATCAAAGCAGCAGAGGACAGGGACGTGACTGACTGACTCGTAAAGCAGAGAAGCCAGTCATAAAAGCAGGGGTCAGATCTACAGAGGTCACTGGGGACATGTGGGGCCCGCCAGTTTTAGGAGACCTGAATCTATACCTGACAGTTACTCTTCCTACTTAAAGTGTGAAGAAATAAATACAACTACACAGAATTCCCCACTACCTTTTCAACCAGAAAAAGGAACTTCAGAAAGACCCATGCCTGCCTGACTGGTGGTGGCACAGTGGATAGAGCATCAACCTGGGAACCTGAGGTCCCAGGTTCAAAATCCCGGTCACCAGCTTGAGCACAGGCTCATTCAGCTTGAGTATGGGTTTATCAAAATGATCCCATGGTCACTGCCTTGAGCAAGGGGTTACTGGCTCAGCTTGAGCCCCTCAGTCAAAGCACATATGAAAAGCAATCAACGAACAACTAAAGCGATACAACTACGAGTTCATGCTTCTCATCTCTCTCCCTAAAAGATAGAAAGACCCATTCGCAGCTCTTTGACCTCGCAGACACTCCAGTCAAAGACCTGGATACCAAACCAACTCTATCCCATTCAGGCTGTGAAAGAGACCTGGTAAAGTCACTGAATCTTCTGAGCCTCACTTGGACGGTCTATGAAATGGGAATAGGACCTCACAAGTTGGCTCATCATGATTAAAAGAAAAAACATGTGACAGCATAAATGTTAAAAATCATGAGTATTTGATTATACAGCATCTTGAGTCGTTACTTTTTATTTCATTTATATAAGCCTTGTGTCTCAAAACAAAAACTTCAGAATAGCAAAGGCTGCTGTGTCTGTACTTCTAGCTGATAGATGAGTTCCAAGGCCAGTCTGTCTGGGTTCATTCAGCACCTAGCTTACTAGCTGGTCTACCCTGAGAGAGTCACTTAACCTCTCTGGGTCTCAATTTTTTATCTACAACAAGGAAAAAAACAGTACCTTCCTCAAAGGGTTGCTGACCAGATTGAAGAAATCAAAACCATGCAGCCTTCAATCAGTGTGAACTATTAGTCTTTTTGCTTATTTTGGGAAGCAAGATGTTTTCAATAAATACTGGTTGGCAGGCTGGCTATTATAAAACAGATAACTCCCCTTTCCAAGCCACCCTTCTCTCATCTTCTCTTCCCTTCCCAGAACATGGACAGTATTCCCAGATCTTGGATTTAGGAAAGGTTTCCTTTAAGGACCAAAGGTACCAGCACCTTCATCCCCAGCCCTTTCTCGCTGTGCAGCCGTGAACCTGTCATTTTATATCTCTGAGCTCAGGATCTTCCTCTTTCAAGTGTGATCATCCCACATGCCTTACAAGGCTGCTGAGAATGTTAAATGCAGCTGCTGACAGAACATGGCTAACACACAGCCATGTGTAGCAAGAAGGGTTTCTCTGTCCTCCACCCACCCACACGGTGAGTTACAGCCCTGGAGAGGACCCTACCACCTCTCAGTGAAAAGCAGATCGCAGCCCACTGGCATACTGTAGCCAAGGACCAAGCAGACAGTTTCCAGGGTAACAGCATCCTCTGTATCTACTCCCCATTTCCATCCCTGTTTTTTATTCTCCCCCCTGCCTCTGTAGTGGGCTAAGTCACCTTTTCCCACGATTGCTAAGCAACACAAGAGTGGTACAGCAGCCTCCTGGGGGAAGACCTTGCCCCCCCCTTTACCCTCCCCATACTTCAGGCCCTGAGGAAAGCTGCCCCACTTGGATCCCACCCTGTTAACCCTGGGGATGGTAGAAGTTGAGAAGCAATCCCAGGCGAGCAGGGATTACAGACACAGATCCTGTGGAGAATGAGCAAGGCTAACCCCTCCTCCCTGACCCCAGCCTTCTGCTGGCCTGTGTTCATCCGTCATCCATTCTTCAGCAGTTTCCAAGAACAGGGCCACATCGCACTTTTTATGAAACCTGCCCTCTTGATTATTCTCCATTTCTTGTCTCCCACTCCCTCACCATGAACCCAGAGCCCTGACCTTAAACAGGGACGGGGAAGGGGAGACACACAAATGAGAGAGGTACACGGATGGCAGAGAGAGCAGAAACTCCTGTGCGGGTGCTCACCGCTAAGAGATGGGAAGACAGGCAATTGTCATTTTCTTCTTTATATCACTTAGTGTTTTCTGAGGGCTTTTTGAGACATTATTATACCATAGAAGTCACCCATTTAAAGCATACAAATTCAATGGTTTTCAAATAAGTCACATAGTTGCCAACCATCACCACTTTCTAATTCCAGAATATTTTCGTTACTTGGTTTTGTTTTGCATGTTTGCCTTTGGTTAAATGCTCCTAGATACAAGAGTATCTGTTTTCTAAGCAGCGGAGCAAAGTGGTGAGGGGCCACTTTGAGTGGAGAGCCACACAACCTGGCCACGGAACCCAGCTCCACCTCTTGCTGGCTATGGGATCTCGGAAAAGTAATAATGGCTGCTCTGAGCCAGTTTTGTCATCTGTGAAATGGGGTAACAGTAGTAACCCCCTCACAGGATTCAATGTGTTAATAATGCATGTAGAGTCCTCAGGACATACCTAATACTTAGCACACACTCAGAAAGTATGAGAAGCTATGATTATTATAAGAAAAAGATTTTTTATTTAAAAAAATTCAGTCCTGCTCTTAGCCCTGGTCTAGGAAGACAACCCTGCCCAGGATTGGGAACTGCCATAGTTTCGGCTAACTCGTCTAGAAGGGGCTGGAGCTGGACTAGGGCCTTGTCATACCCACTCATCCCTCTGCAACCAATGCTGCCTTTTGGGGTGGCTGAATGGGGCACACAGAGGGGCAGGTCAGGGTCATGTCTTTGGGGCCTATGCATTACTACACCAGACTCATGGCCCCACACACTGAAATCCTGCCAGGTAATCCCCAGCCAGGACGTAACAGGGGAGAGAGCAGGTGAGACAGGACAGAGAGCACCTGATCAGTCCTCCTACCTGGGACTTGATGCTCAGCCTGAGAACCAGTGAGACAATCTGGCTATGTGCTCAGAGGAAGGTGGGCTTCCAGTGTGGCTCTGAGCCCTGGCTGCTGGGTCTTCAGCTCTGGCCACTCCCAAGCTCCCTGCCTCCATCAGGGCCAGGGGTGGACAATTCATATTTAGCAGGATGCTGGTGCCTAGGATGAAACATGAGTCCAACTGGGGTGACCCAGTCTGACCAGGACTAAGGAATCAGGATAAGGGAGTTTTCTCTGGTGGGCACTGGGACTGCTCTAGTGTCCGTGATGAGTAGCCCAGCTCACGAACCTTTCCATGGACAAGACCACACTCAAAAGGGAATAAGAGCAGAGCAGTGGAGAAGGCACCTTCATATCACAGTTCCTCAGCCCAACACCAGATCCCAGGAAAGCCTTGGGGGTTGGTTACATGTTGGGGAAGCTCATGCTCCATCCAGGACCCCACCTGTGAGCTGTGCAAATAGCCTGGCCTCTTCAGAAAGGTGAGAGGTCAGCTCTGGGAGAAGCAAGAATGGGAAAGAAGGACAATGAGTGACAACAATAGGAGGGCCATTCCCCAGCCTGCAGGCCCTGCAAGGAAGACACTCAGGTGCCCCTGTCCTGCCTTCCCAGTCTTTTCTCCTCTCCCCATCTTCTCACACACACACACACACACACACACACACACACACACACACACACACAGCCTGGCTGCCCGGGAAGAGCAAAGAGAAAGTTTCCCAGCAGAAACTCAATCCTGCCTATCCTTGGAGGTGAAGCTCCAATGTCACAAACCCTTCACCGTCTCCACCGCCACAAGCCGCAGTTCTGGCTCCGCGTTGCAGTGACCATGGCTCTTGTCTTGGCCACGATTCTGGCCATTACTAAGGCTCGTGTAATCTTTTGTGTCGTTCCGCTTACCTCTCCACCTAAACCATGATTTCTCTGACCTCACATGGGTAGAACATCTGATAACTAAGAGGGGTTAATCAACATTCACTGATCAACTCTATTGTCAACATTCTTTTTGCTGTTGCTGTTGCTGTTGTTCAATGGATTTTAGTGAGAGAGGAAAGGAGAGAGAGCAAAACATCAGTTTGTTGTTCCACTTGCTTATGCATTCTTCAGTTGCTTCTTGTGTGTACCGATGGGGGATCAAACCTTGGCGTATCAGGACGATGCTCTAAACAGCTGAGCCACCCGGCCAGGGCCAACCTACATTCTTATGCTATTAAGGAACTAAAGGATGGAAAAACAAGACACACTACCAGCTCTTCTCTAGAGACACACAGTAGCAGGTCCATAACTAGGTCATGCCTGAGGCCCGTGCTGCCCCACCCTGGCTCCAGACACACAGGAGGGACCAGGTCATGTGTGACAGTACTCAAGCCAAGTTTATGGTTTATGACCTCAGGGGAGGTGCCCAGTGCCAGACCTTCCTAGAGAAGAAGGAAAGAGGGGGCCCAAACTCAACCACAACCCCCAAACTACAGGATGCTCATTGGTTTGACCTCCTCACACTCACAACTCAAGGCTACCTCCCACCCCCTCCCCAATGGGAACAGCCTCCAGCTTCTCAAGAATCAGAAGCAAGACCTCAGGAAATGAGTTTCCTTTTTTTCTATTTGAAAAGGCTGGGCCTAACCTGTATTGGTACAGTGGATAAAGCACTGACCTCAAATGCTGAGGTCGCTGGTTCAAAACCCTGGGCTTGCCTGACCAGGCGGTGGCACAGTGGATAGAGCGTTGGACTGGGATGCGGAAGACCCAGGTTCGAGACCCCGAGCTTGCCAGCTTGAGCATGGGCCCATCTGGCTTGAGCAAAAAGTTCGCCAGCTTGGACCCAAGGTCGCTGGCTCCAGCAAGGGGTGGCTCGGTCTGCTGAAGGCCCGTGGTCAAGGCACGTGTGAGAAAGCAATCAATGAACAACTATGGTGTCGCAATGGCAACGAAATACTAATGATTGATGCTTCTCACCTCTCTCCGTTCCTGTCTGTCTGTCCCTATCTATCCCTCTCTCTGACTCTCTCTCTGTGTCCCTGTTAAAAAGAAAAAACCCCTGGGCTTGCCCAGTCAAGGCACATGCGAGAAGCAACTATGAGCTGGTATTTTCCACTCCTCCCCCTTGCCTTTCTATCTCTCTCCTCTCTCTAAAATCAATAAATAAAATCTTGAAAAGGCCAGTAAGCCTGAGCCAGGTAGGTCAATTGGTTAGAGCACCGTCCAAATACACCAAGGTTGCAGGTTCTATCCCCAGTCAGGGCACATACAAAAAAATCAACCAATAAATGCATAAATAAGTGAAACAACAAATCGATGTTCCCCTCTCTCTCAAATCAATAAATACAAATTTAAAAAGCAAAGGCTGGTGCCTGTGGCCCCTGCATGAGCCTATTAGCCTCTTAGTCCTAGAAGCTCATTTCCAGTGACCCCAACAGCCCTGAAAGGTCCCATCACTCCTCAAAACTGGAAAGTCTGGCTCTCTGAGCACTCCAGGCCTCCTCACACCTGTCTCAGGGCAGCCTAGAGGGCAGCCAGCAGCAGCGCCTGGTCGGGACCAGCTGGCCTCCACTCCCGATTCTCTAGGCCCCCGTCCATCTCTCCTCCAGGCTCTGTCAATCACTTCACAACCAGTGGGACACCTGTTCTCAGCTCACCACATGGGACAAGCTTTGGAGAGAAAGCAGCTGCAATGGGGGCAGGGGTGCCCAGCTATTTAACAGTAGGGCATGAAGACACCCCCAGGTTGGAGGAAATTCCTATTTTAAGGTCATTTTGCCGGTCCTATAACAAGCTGACGAGCACTTTAACATGTATGTCTTCCTCCTATGTATCTAGGAAGTAGGGAAAGGCTGAAAGGATTTTTACACCATTCTATAGGTGAAGGAACCGAGCAATCAGAGAGGTCAAACAAGCGACACGGAATGAGCCAGAGCTGACTTCAGGGCCAGAGGTCAAGGACAACCCAACTCCCACACATTCCTAGGCAAACCTGGCTCTTTCTAGGATAGCTTTATATGCTACACCTACCTCAAAACATATTGAATAAAGGCTGCAGAAACTGGTTTCTCAACACTGTGGAGCACTTACTGAGCACTGGCTATCTGCTAAGTGCTGTGCTAATTCCCTATGGACACTACTGTATTTACTCCCCTCAACTATGTCAGACAGGAATGATAATTATCTCCACTTCCCCACTGACATCATTAGGCACACAGCAGATGTGTGACTCACCCAAGATCACACAGCTAGTCAGTGGGAAGGCTGAGATTTGAACCCGATGTGCCCAGAGAACATCTATCTGCAGACCCTGGAGCCAGATATAGCCCCAGGATGGGGTGGCTTATCTGGAATGTAAAGCATTTCATCCCTTTCTCCACCCCCCAGCCCAGAGGTAAGAGCCATGCACGACACCACTTATCCAATTATTCAGTGTTATTTCTTTATCACCTGCAACAGACTTGGGCTAGGCACTAGGGATTCAGCAGAGAACAGGACAGGCTGGGTCCCTGCCCTCACAGGCTCTGGTAAGGGGTGAAGCACGCTAGAGTCAGGATAGAATAGAGAGGGGGGGTCTGAGGGTGGACACTACAGCCAACACTCTCTTCCCTCAGGTTTTACTTCTGCCAGGCATCACTCTGGCTTCAGGCATCCTAACTTTCAAGGCAGGCATATCTTGTCCCCACCTTTGCAGTCCTCCACACTGAGGTGGCCTTGGTTAGCTTCTGTGACCGTCATGTAGTCCAGCAGCAAGTGTAAACAAGGCCGCCTCTCTTCCTGAGACCTGGCTTGACGACCTGGCTCCACGTGGGTGCAGAATCAGGATCTGGGCCTATTTACAACCATGTTCTTACAACTGCCAGGGCACAATATCCATTAGCTCAACAAATATTAAGCTCCTACATGTTTTAAAAAAACAAAACCAGGGCTGGCACCTACGGAAATACAGTTAAACCAGAAAGCCTCTTGGAGTAAAGAAGGAAGAGAGAAATAAAATTAAACAGCAGAAGCTACCGTCTTACATATCTTCTCCCTTTTTAAGCTTCTTTTTTATACAGAAGGAATTGGGAGGTTGACAAAGGTTAAGTGACTCACCCAAAATCAAAAGCCTGAAAGTGTCAAGTCAGGATGCTACTCAGAGACTGTGCTCTCTCCCCGCTGCCTGCCACATACATATACACGTAAGGGCCTGGGCAAGATCCCGGGGGACTATGGTCAACCCGAAAAGATGGGCGTTCAGACTCCCAGCCCCTAGGAAAGGTGGCTTTGGAGCTGAGCCTCGAAGGTCAGGAAAACTGTGAAAGCCAGTCAACTCCTCTAATCCAATGCACCTTGTGTCAGAAGCTAGGGAGTCCGGCCTGATGAACTCTGCACTGAAGCAGCCTCTAAAGAGGGGACAAGCCCTGGCCCACCTACCAGAGGGTCTTAAGTCACACCTTCCGGCTGCACAGACCTCTGTCTGCACCTGCATCAGGCTTCACCACTCTCAGAGGAAATACTTCCTTCCAAGTCATTGAATCCAATCCCCATAAGAGCCGGACTGGGCTGCAGGGCAGGAATGCAGCCTCTTCACAGCAGAGAAAACAGAATGGGAGTGCCAGACACCTCATCTGTCTTGTTCGGGCCTCGATCCACAGCACCTTGAACCATCCATGGTACAGAGCTGGTGCTCCAAAAGCATTTGTTGAATGAGTTAATAAAAGCTCAGAAAAGTGAAATGACTTGCCCAAAGTCTTACAAATAGTTGTGGTTACACCAGGGCTAAAAACAAGGCCTTTTGCCTCCCACCCAGGCGTCACTGTATTCACTCTCCTCTTTCCATTTGGAAGGGTGAGCCTCTGTCCACTTGTCAGCTTTGATACCACTCAATGCTTGCTTCCTAGGGTCAGCATGAAGGATATCTAAAGCAACAATTACTTTGTCTGATTCTCCGCATGCAATACCACTTCTTTCTACCCCGCTAAGAACTAGGTGAAATCAACAGACAAGGAAACCGAGGCACATGCAAGGAAACATAGAGAGCTCATAGCAGAAAAAAACTCTGGAACCAGATTTCCCAAGTTGGGCCTAGAGTTTGTGGCATCCTACCACTCTCCCATCAACCATGAAAGCAGGTTATTGGTTCCCCTTGGTCCAGAGAACCTGGCAGAATCTGATGCCAGGCCCAGCTTTCCTGCCTTCCTCACCAACGAGAGACAAGTAAGGGGAAGCTGGCTGCCCCAAACATGGCTGCATCCCAGCCCCACCATGCACCAGCCCGGGATTCTGGGCTGGTTAATGTTGCCCTCTGCCCACGATTTCCTTATCCCCATGTGTGCCTCACAGAGCTGTTGGGATTAACAACTAGAACAATAGCCTGGCCAGGTGGTGGCGCAGTGGATAGAGCATCAGAACAGGACGCAGAAGACCCAGGTTCAAAACCCTGAGGTCACTGGCTTGAGCGCGGGTTGGCTCATAGACATAACCTCATGGTTGCTGGCTTGAGCCCAAGGTTGCTGGGTTGAGCAAGGGGTCACTCGCTCTGCTGGAGCCCCCCAGTCAAGGCACATATGAGAAAGCAGTCAATGAACAACTAAGGAGCCAAAACAAAGAACTGATGCTTCTCATCTCTCTCCCTTCCTGTCTGTCCCTCTGTCAAAAAATAAAAAATAAAAAATCTAGAACAATATACGTAAGATTAGAACAATGCCAGGCACACATCAGCTAATGCCAGCTCTTGAAACTATTGAGTTTGCCTAGTAGATTATCAAATTTCCCAGATGACCCTGTTCCCACCTGGCTGCCCAGAGGCCTGATACACACCTAGACCAGTTTTATGAATATATGTGTGTATGTATACAAACATACTTATACAGATATATGTTACATATATAATGTGTGTATATACATAAACCAGACTATGATTTTTCTTCCCAACTATATTTAATACATTCCTTCATTCATTCATTTAATATTATTGTGCAGGCCCCCTATTCAGACAAGAGCTTGTGCTTCCCAGGAACTTAGTCCTCCCAAAGTCCTTAAAAGGACCTAATTCCTAATTCCTGGGCAGTCCTGTAACTCCTCACCCCCCCAGGCACACAGTAGGTACTTGTAAACAAGGATTTCCTTCTCTTCCACTCCCCATGGAAGACCCCAAGGCATCTACCAGCCTAATTACATTGATTTTATCCAATTTAAAATCTGTCCTCAAGAAGGCTTCACACTGAAATTTAAAAAGAGCCCCTCTGCCTTGCCCCCACGGGAATTTCTCCTTTACCCACTCCATTCTCTGCTCCACTAACTGCCCAATTGTCCCAGGAAATAAGTGGGTAAGTGAGGGGCCGTCACAGCTCCCCCCCAGCTCTCCCAAAGGGGGAAGACAGAAAGAGAAGGGATGTTAAGTAACTGCCGCATTTCAAAGAAGTTAGCTCAAAGCGGGAGGGGGGGAGGGGGGACCTTCTGATGTCGCATAGGGCTGAGCCCAGCAGAAGCCAGCCTGGGTCTCAGGTCGCCTGACTTTGAGGAAGCCCTTTGTGCGTGTGTTTTAAATTACCTCTGCTTGTCTGATGAAGTGAGTAAAAGGGCTTAGGATTCCTGAGTGAGCTAATACAGGATGCCTTTGGCTAAAAAAAAAAAAAAAAAAGAAACTTCAGTCGGCTCCCTAAACTCCCCCCCTTTTAAGTTTAAAAAAGGGAATGAATGTTACCATTTTTGGACATGAGCGTTCTCCCTCAAGCCCAGCCCTAACCACACTATCCAGGGGAACGCGCCATCCTGTCCACCCCCCCATTCCCAGATCACTGGATGGGCGGGGGAGGGGTTAGGGGTGGGGCCAGGAGGGATGAAACAAGGAGGGGCCGGATAGGAGCGGGCAGCGGGGGAGGAGAGAGGGGTGTTCAGGGTACGTGGCCGCCTAGGGCAAGAGCTCACCGCGCAGGCAGGAAGCAAAGGCAGTGTTGGGGCGCCCTGCCCCACCCAAAGAGTGGTTTCTGACCTCTTCCTGCCACTGGCCACTAACTGTGCCAGAGTCCCACCGCCAGCGACAAGCCTAGCCCCAGTGGCAGAGTGCGCACCTGGGTAGATAGAGCCTGGGACAAGGACCCGTAGCTAAGCATGGATCCCCAGTAACTGACCCTAAAATATCCACGGGAACAATCCCCTACCCTGAAGACCCTCTACTCAAATAAATTTGCCCAAATTTGCCTTCTCCCCGGAATGAGCAGGGGTCGGAGAATCAGGACGCAGAATCAAACCCACCTCTGCTCACAACTACCAACCCACTGAGTTTAGCCATAAAACGGTTTGCCGTCCGGCCCCGCCCCCACAGGGCCCGCCGGGGAGCGGGCATATACCCCCGGCTTTTCTCGGCCCCATCACTATAGCAGGTCCACCTCCAGGCCGACCCCGAGGTGGCTTCCGATCCCTCCCGTGCCCTCTATCCCTTCGGTCTGCGGGCGGGGATTGGGAGGCGCATAGTCCTGTGTAGCTTGCCCTCTCCAGGTGCCCAGCCCCGGGCAGCCCAGGAAGCGCGCTGCCACCGCACGCCATATGGAGAGGCGGCCAGGGGGCGGGGAGAAAGGAAAATCGATCCGGAGCAGCAGTCACCAAGCTCCGGGATCCCGAGCACCGCCCCCACACCCTGCCCACGCGAGGAAGGTGCCTCGGCAGGCGGGTGACCTGGATCACCGGCCCCAAGGCGACCTACCCGCCGGCGGCCCCACTTTCCCCTGGTCGAGCTGGGCGTTCGCGGGCTCTGGGGCAGGAGGGCTCCCTTTTCCGCCCCGTGCTTGTAACCCTACACCCCACCTAGCAGCGGCCGCGCATCCCCCGCCTCCGCTCGTGCGCGCCAGGAACCGGTTCCCAGCCCTGAGCCGCTAGCGCCGCGGGCGGAGCGGGACCGGGGCGGGGGGCTGCGGCGGGCTGGGGCGCCTGCTGACCTTTCTCTGCTGCTTCTCCCAGGCCGGGTCCAGGAGCAGGTCTCGATCCCAGTCCTCTTCGGGCTGCATGTAGTCGTTGGTTTGTTGGGAATCATAATGGTCCATGATGGTGCGCGCGTGCGAGGGGTTGGATTTCTTCCTCCACCTTCTCTCCGGGCGGCGGTGGCGGTTGCTGCTTCTGCTGCTGCTGCCCCGGCGTGGAGAAGGAGTCGGGCCGGGCTGGACTGAGCTAGGCTGAGCTGGCGGGGCCGGTCTAGCTCCCCTGCGCCCGGTTCCGCCGCGGCGCTGATAGCGAAGGTTGCTCCTGGCGGCGGCGGCGGCTGGAGCTCCCAGACTGCCTGCCTCAGGGTCAGCGCTCGGACCTAATCTCCACGCACACTGAGAGGGGCGGACACACTCACGCTGCGGGAGCTGGGCAGACGGGGGCGGGGAGACGGGGCAGAGCCCTCCCTAGGTTCTCCATTGGCCGGGCCGAGTTGCCCAAACTTCCCCCCATCGCTTCTCATTGGGAATTCCTGGCATCCGTCAGCCGGGCCAAGGCGCATATAGGTGGACTGGGCGGCCTCTTCCCGGTGTGCATGCCCCCGCTCACTCCCCGGGTCCCCACTCCCCCGCGGCTCATGTGACACCAGCTTAAGCCGAACGGGACCGAAGCCGGAGGGAACCTCACTGAGTTCAGGGACCGAGCGGTTGAGCGCTCCTCCGAGGATTGGACACACTCCCCGCCCGCAGCAAGGCCCCGAACTCGGACGCGCCGGTGTTATTGCGTTCCCACGCGCGCTACCAACGCAAGTGGCCAGGGGCTTGAGAAGGGCTGCGAGGAAACCCGAGACACATTTCATTTTCTGTTTTCTGAGCGTTTGGAGAGGTCAGCAGGGAAGGAAAGGGGCGGGGAATGCGGGAATGGAAAGGAATTTCTTGGGAATTTCCTGACTCCGCCGCCCCCACCCCAGCCTCGCCGGGCTCTATTGGCAGACCCCTGCCCTTCGGGAGCCAGGTTTTATGCCAGACAAGTGCGCTCAGAGGCCACAGAGCTTTCCCGCCATGCCGCAGGTCCTTTCCCGCCCGCCTTTGGCTCGAGTGACCGCTAAGCCGCGTGGTTTCCCAGATGGCAAAGTACATCGCCCAGCTTCCCGGGATCCCCTGCTGGTACCCACGGGCTGGCGGAGCCGGAGCTACCCTCATACAAACCCGGGCAGCATCCTGAAAACTGGGAGGAAAGACCCTGAGTGATCTACCTACTCCACGCCTCCCCTCTCCACCGAACATATACACCTGACGGATGGGGAGACTGAGACTCAAAAAGTTGAGCTTCAAAAGGGATTTAGCAGGTTCTCCAGATTCCACAAGCCAACCTTGTAACCTTATGCTGAAAAACAAAGGCTATTTATTGTTATTGAACGAGGAAGGCAAGACTGACTAAACTCCTCACACTTCTTTTTTTTATTATTTATTGATTTGAAAGAGAGGAAGAGGGAGAAACTTTGTTGTTTCACTTATCCATACATTCACTGGTGGATTCTTTTTTTTTTTAACGTTCTTTATTATTATTGATTGATTTTAGAGGGACACAGAGGAAGAAGAAGAGAGAGAGGGAAGCATCCATTTGTTGTTCCACTTAGTTGTGCACTCATTGGTCACTATGTGCCCTGACAACTCGCCACAGTGGCACCTCTGGAGTTGGATCCAACAGACTGAGCTAACCTGCCACAGCCATTGGTTGATTCTTGTATGTGCCCTGACCGGGGGTTGAACCCACAACCTTGATGTATGGGGGAGAACATTCTAACCAACTTAACTACCTGGCCAGGACAAACACCTCTAATTTCTTAATGTCTGCCTGGGCTTCCTCCCACCTAGTAAGAGGAGAGTCTAAACACCTGCTCCAGCAGTGACAGACACGGACAAGAGGCAGGCCTCACATCCTTGTGGGCTCTTGAGGGATCCCAGGACTGAAGAACAGCAGTGAGTAGACCTCCAATAGCTTATGCACATAATAGTGCTTAATTTGTATTTGTGGTCCTGAGGGATGGCTGAGTCAACTGCAAAAACAAGTGTGATGGTCCAGAGGTGACTAACGGTAACAGAGAAAAAAGTTCAAAAAGTTCACGGACTGCTTGACCAGGCGGTGGCGCAGTGGATAGAGCGTCGGACTGGGATGCGGAAGACCCAGGTTCGAGACCACGAGGTAGCCAGCTTGAGTGCGGAGCTCATCAGGCTTGAGCAAAAGCTCGCCAGCTTGGACCCAAGGTCGCTGGCTCCATCAAGGGGGTGCTCGGTCTGCTGAAGGCCTGCGGTCAAGGCACATGTGAGAAAGCAATCAATGAACAACTAAGATGTTGTGACGGCAATGAAAAATTAATGATTGATGCTTCTCACCTCTCTCCGTTCCTGTCTGTCTGTCCCTATCTCTCTCTCTCTCTGACTCTCTCTCTCTGTCCCTGTAAAAAAAAATAAAACAAAAAGTTCACGGACTGAAAGGGTCAGGAATTAGCATACTTGAGAGGCCACCGGTGGAAAAGGTGAAGAAAGTGTCTCTGACTCAGAGAGCCAGCTGATGGTATTGTAAGGAGATATCCACAATGGTGTTGCTCCTTGCATCATTAGTCGACCTTACACGCCTCTGCGAGAGTTACCAGTCAGCACTGTGCTTGCTACAGGTCTCTGACTGAGGAAGCACTGCTGAGGACACAGACGGCAGCAGATTTATAGACTATTTTATAACTATTTCTAAACTATAGCTCTAAACCTAACACAGAGGATAGTGATGGTGCCATATCCATTCATTCACT
The DNA here is from genome assembly GCA_037038555.1 of Rhynchonycteris naso. Lineage (NCBI taxonomy): Eukaryota > Metazoa > Chordata > Mammalia > Chiroptera > Emballonuridae > Rhynchonycteris > Rhynchonycteris naso. The sequence continues at coordinate 31,050,374 of CM072999.1, read as the reverse complement.
CAATAAATGTTTGCTGAGCACTGTCTGGATGTCAGGGGAGGTGCTAGATGTTATACAGAGATGAAAAAGACCCCGTTCCTGCCCCCATGCAGCCCAGCAGGGACAGACACCAAGATAGAAATACACTGCCGTGAGACAGATGCAAGGAGATAGATCTGCCCAGGGAAATGTGGTCACAGAAACACTGAGCCCAGCATGGGAAAGGAGGCTCTAGCCCAGTGGTTCTTAACCTGGGTTCTATCGAACCCTAGGGGTTCGATGAGTCGGTCTCAGGGGTTCATAGAAGCCTCTGCCGCAGAGGCCAGAATAAAGTAATAGCGTAATTTGTTGTGAGTTCATGCACTTTGTTGGTTTTGTTCTTTGAGCAAGGTGATGTTCATGCACAGCTCATTTTGTGCACCAGTAAAAAAACATATACCTATGTCTTGAATTTGGAAAAAAAACCCATATTTTATTTATCACTAAAGAAGGGTTCGGTGAATACACATATGAAACCGGTGGGTTTGGCACCTCAAAAAAGGTTAAGAACCACTGCTCTAGGTATAACTTTTTGGCAGAGGTGAAATACAAGTGAGCCTTTGAGAACAAGAGTCAGCCAGATGAAGAGGAGTATGGGAAGTTATTCCAGATAGAAGAAACTGTGAGCGAATAGTACATGGGTGGGGAAACCACAGTGTAAGAGGAATGCCCACCATTTCAGTGTGACTAGACTGAAAATTCAAGGCTGGAAGGGGCAAAGGGTGGGCCTGGGGAGGTGGGCAGCAGCCAGGCTACGAGGCCTTGTGTGCCATGTAAAGGGTGGATTTGGCCCTGGCCAGATAGGGTAGAGCATCCTGAAGTGCAAAGGCCAGCTGTGGCAATCAGTTGCAAAGCTGTTGCAATAATCCAGATAGAAAACAGTCTGTTTGGGCTGCAGTAACAATACCATACACAGGTGGGTGTAACAAACATTTATTTCTCTGTTTTTGAGGTAGGGAAGTCCAAGATCATTTTCAGTGTGTGGTTGTTTTTTAGGGAGAGTGAGAGACAGGAAGGGTGAGAGATGAGAAACATCAACTTGTAGTTGCGTTACTTCAGTTGTTCACTGACTGCTTCTCATATATGCCATAACCAGGAGGCCTCAGGCCAAGCCAGTGACCGCTTGCTCAAGCCAGAAACCTTGGGGTCATGTCTATGATCCTGCTGATCTCATGCTCAAGCTGGTGAGCCTGCGCTCAAGCAGGCAACCTCAGGGTTCCAAACCTGCATCCTCAGTGTCCCAGGTCAACACTATATCCACTGCACTACCACCAGTCAGGTTTTGTGTTTTTTTTTTAGAGCAAGAGAGGGAAGGAGAGATGGAGAGAGGTAGGAAGGGAGAGATAAGAACCATCAACTTGTAGCTGCACCATATTAGTTGTTCATCTATTGCTTTTCATATGTGCCTTGACTGGGGGCTCCAGCCAAGCCAGTTACCCCTTGCTTAAGCCAATGACGTTGGGCTCAAACTAGCAACCTTGGGCTTCAAGCCAGTAACCTTTGGGCTCAAGCCAGAAACCTTTGGGCTCAAGCCAGCGACCATGGGATCATGTCTCTGATCACATGCTCAAGCCAGAGACCCGGCATTCAAGCTGGCAACCTCAGAGTTTTGAACCTTGGACCTCAGCGTCTTAGGTTGATGCTCTATTCACAAATCAGGCTGGTGTCTTCCTTGTAAGGACACCAATCCTATTCATGAGGGTTTTGTTCTTATGTACCAATCACTCTCCTAATACCATCACATTGGGGGTTAGGATTTCAACAAACAAATTCAGGGGTGAGAGGAATGTTGAGTCTATATAGCAAATGGGGAAGAGCAGATAGACTTAGGAGATAAAGCTGAGAGGCCTAGGAGTTTGGATGTGAGAACAAGAGAGAGGAGTCTTTGTTGCTCTCAACAAATGTCCAATATGGGACAGACCATACACTTGACCTATATTACCTTATTTAAACTCCATGTTTGAGGTAAGAATTATCTCCAACTTACAGAGAAAACCAACTAGATCTCCAAGTGGTAGCTAACTAGTCCGAAGTTGCCCAGGTGTATGTGGCTCCTAAACACATGTTTTTAACCTAGTGATTCTCAACCCTAGGATAGTTAGTTACCCCCTCTTTCCAGGGGATATTTGGCAATATCTGGAGACATTTTTGGTTGTCTCAAATAGTAAGTTATTCTACTAGCATCCAGTGGGTTGAAACCAGGAATGCTGCTAAACATCCAACAATAAACAGGAGAGTCTCCTCCCAAGAAAGAATGATCAGCCCAAAATACCAACAGGGCTGAGGTTGAGAACCCCTGCTTTAACCATGGTTTAACTTTCTAGTTTGGATGATCTGGTGAGTGGTGGAAATACAGCCAATCGAGATAATTTCAGGTTTGGGTGGACCCTGGCCAGATAGCTCGGTTGATTAGAGCAGCATCCCAAAGTGCAGAGGTTGCTGGTTCGCTCTCCGGTCGGGGCACATGAGGAAACAGATCAATGTACTTCTCTCTCTCTCTCTCTCTCTCTCCCTCCCTCCCTCCCTCCCTCCCTCCTTTCTTCTCTAGCTAAAAAAAAAAAAAAAAGAAAGAAAGCCTGACCTGTGGTGACACAGTGGATAAAGCGTTGACCTGGAATACTGAGGTTGCTGGTTCAAAACCCAGGGCTTGCCTGCTCAAGGCATATATGGAAAGTTGATGCTTCCTGCTCCTCTCCCCTTCTCTTTCTTTCTCTCAAATGAATAAAGTCTTTTTTTAAAAAATCAGGTTTGGGAGTGGAATAATGGATTGTGTTTGAACACATTGAACTTGAAGTGCTCTGAGAATGTCCAGATTCAGCAGTCCAGAAGAAAGTAGACTGCATAACCCCAACCTCAGGGAAATAGAGATTTGAGAGTCATCTGCATATAGGTAGTACTGATTCCATGACACCATCTGTGAAGGCCTAAGTGGAGCTGACAAGAAGACCAAGGACAGAACCCAGAAAAGCAGCACTTAAAAGGAAAGTGTAAAGAACCCCTAAGGGAGACATAGAGGAAATGATCAGCAGAACATGAAGAGCCTGGACCATATGGTGTCATGAAGGTCGAAGGAGTGAACTTTCAAAGTAAAAGGAACCAGATACATCAGAAAAGTCTGGAAAGTAAAGCTTACAAAATGTTCTTTGGATGTGACAGTTGGAAATTCCTTGGAGACCTTTGCCTGTGGAATTTTAGTAACATGGCCAAAGCTGGGAGTTTAAGAGACATGAGGACCCGACCTGTGGTGGCGCAGTGGATAGAGCATCAACCTGGAATGCTGAGGTTGCCGGTTTGAAACCCCCGGTTCACCTGGTTAAGGCACATGCAAGAAGCAACAATGGGTTCATGCTTCCTGCTCCTGCCACTACCCCCCACCTTTCTCTCTCTCCCCTCTCTAAAATCAATACATAAAATCTTAAAAAAAGAGAGAGACGAGAAGTCACTTGGTCCCTTTCTATCAATAATTGCCAAATATGGCTAACGATTAGATCTTCTAGGGACCCGAAGGCCCTTCAATGGACCAACGGACAAACAAATGTGATGCATCCACACGATGAACTATTTGGCTAGCAAAAGGAATGAAGTACTAAAACATGCTCCGACTTGCATGGACCTTGAAAGCATTTTGTTGAGGAAAGAAGCCAGTCACAAAAGATCACATATCATATGATTCTACTTATCTGAAAATTCAGAATAGGGAACACTCTAAAATCAGACATGGTTTCTTAGCACTAAAGGTGGGGGTGGGGGGTAGTGGGATAGATCGTAGCTGAAGAGTATGGGGTTTCCTTTGAGATGATACAAATGGTCTAAGATTGACACTGAAAATGCTTGGACATGTCTGTGAATACACCAAAAATCATTGAAGTGTGTTCTTTAAATGGGTGAATTGTATGATATATGATTATATCTCAATAAAGCTGTATAAAAAGAGAGAGATACCTGACCAGTGGTGGCACAATAGGTAGAGCGTTGACCTGGGATGCTGAGGTCCCAGGTTCAAAACCCTGAGGTCACTGGCTGGGGTGTGGGCTCCATCCAGCTTGAGCATAGGCTCACCAGCTTGAGCACAAGGTCTCCAGGTTGAGCACAGGATCATCAACATAATCCCAAACTCACTGGCTTGTGCAAGGGGTTGCTGGCTCAGCTTGAGCCCCTTTCAAGGCATGCATAAGAATTAATTAATGAACAACTAAAGCCTGACCAGGCGGTGGTGCAGTGGATAGAACGTTGGACTGGGATGTGGAGGACCCAGTTTCGAGACCCCAATAGCCAGCTTTTCACGTTGGCTCATCTGGTTGGAGCAGGGCTCACCAGCTTGAGCCCAAGTTCGCTGGCTCCAGCAAGGGGTCACTCGGTCTGCTGTAGCCCCCGGGTCAAGGCACATATGAGAAATCAATCAATGAACAACTGAGGAACTGCAGCGAAGAATTGATGTTTCTCATCTCCTCCCTTCCTGTCTGCCTGTCCCTCTCTCTCTCTGTCTCTGACACACACACACACACACACACAGAAAAACTAAAGGGACACAACTATGAGTTGATGCATTTCATTTCTCTTCCTTCCTGCCTATCAGTCTCTCTTAAAAAAAACATAATAAGAGAGCAAGAGACTAGGAGCTGAATAAATGGAGACAGTGACCATAGACGGGAAAAAGGAATGTTGGGCAGTAGCTAGGGGGAGAACTGGGGTCAAAGGAGATTTTTTTTTTTAAGAATAGGAGAAACTTGAGCCGTTTGTAGTCTGAGAGAAAGAATTCAGTTGAAAGGAAAGGCTTATAAATGTAAACAAAACAAAGTTGGCCTGACTAGATGGTGCCGCAGTGGATAGAGCATCTGACTGGGATGCGGAGGACCCAGGTTTGAGACCCAGAGGTCGTCAGCTTGAGTGCGGGTTCATCTGGTTTGAGAAAAAAAAAAAGCTCACCAGCTTGGACCCAAGGTCGCTGGCTTGAGCAAGAGGTTGCTCGGTCTGCTGAAGGTCCGCCATCAGGGCACATGTGAGAAAGCAATCAATGAACAACTAAGGTGTCGCAACAAAAAACTGATGATGGATGCTTCTCATCTCTCTCCGTTCTTGTCTGTCTGTCCCTATCTATCCCTCTCTCTGATTCTCTCTCTGTTCCTGTAAAAGAAAAACAAAAAAAACAAGTTAAGCATTGGCCCAGTGTGAGAATGTCCCAGGTTCGATCCCTGGTCAAGGCACACATGAGAAGCAACCATCTGCTTCTCTTCCCCTCCCTCTCCCACTTTTCTCTCTTCCTCTCTCATAGCCAGTGGCTCAGTTTGAGCATTGGCTTCAGGCACTAAGGATAGCTTGGTTGATTCAAGCATCAACCCCGTATGGGGGTTGTTGGGTAGATCCTGGTCAGGATGCATGTGGGAGTCTTCTATCTCCCATCTTCTTACTTAACTCCCCCCCCCAACACACACACACACAAACAGGCTTTAGTCTGGGCCAATAAGAAAAGAAAAGCCTCTCATGTTCTGAGAGAGGGCAAGGGAAGGAAGGATGAGCAAGGATGTCCATATTGATGATCTTCTCAATAGGGTGGAGGTCCTGATGGATGGACCAAAGTTGATTAATTGGCCAATCTTTTGATCCTGGACTCACTGGTGGCCATCACACTGGTGATACTGGTCCTATTTAACACCACCTTCTCTAAGAAAATAATTACTAAATGTGCTGATTATGGATACTAAGGTATATGCGTATTTATAGCATTCATTTTTTTAAATTGGGGTATAACAGTAAAATGCATGAATCAAGTGCACTAAATTTTTTTTTATTTGTTTTTAGCGAGAGAGACAGAGACAAAGAGAAAGACAGGAACAGATAGGGACAGACAGGCAGGAAGGAAGAGAGACGAGAAGCATCGTTTCTTCATTGTGGCACCTTAACTGTGGTGCTTCTTAGTTGTTCATTGACTGCTTTCTCATATGTGCCTTGACTAGGGAGCTACAGCAGAGCAACTGACCCCTTGCTCAAGCCAGTGACCTTGGGCTCAAGCCAGTGACCTTGGGCTTCAAGCCTGCGACCTTTGTGCACCAGCCAGCAACCATGGAGTCATGTCTATGATCCCACACTCAAGCTCAGTGGTAGTCAACCTTGTCCCTACTGCTCACTAGTGGGCGTTCCAGCTTTCATGGTGGGCGGTAGCGGAGCAACCAAACTATAAATAAAAGGATAGATTTAACTATAGTAAGTTGTTTTATAAAGATTTATTCTGCCAAACTTAGCGAAAATCCAACATAAAGTACTTGGTAAATAATTATTATTATATGCTTAAACTTGCTGTAACTCCGCTTTATAAATTTTATAAAGTAAAGTTACTTCCGTACTTTATAAATCACCATTACTGTGGAACCGGTGGGAGGTTAGAAATTTTTACTACTAACAGAGATACAAAAGTGGGCGGTAGGTATAAAAAGGTTGACTACCCCTGCTCAAGCTGGTGAGCCCACGCTCAAGCCAGATGATCCTGCACTCAAGCCAGATGAGCCCACCCTGAAGCTGGTGATCTTGGGGATTCAAACCTGGATCATCTTCATCCCAGTCTGATGTTCTACCCATTGCGCCACAGCCTGGTCAGGTGTCAAATGCACTAATCTTAAACACAAAGCTCAGTGAAAATTTACATATGTGTACACTCATGTAACGTTCCCAGCACCTCAGGTTTTCTCATGCTCCTCCCCAATCTATATTCCCAGCCCACACAGGAAACCACTGCTTTGACCTCTTATCACCAATAATTATTTTCACTTATTTTTGAACTTTATATCAGTGGAATTACACATTATGTTTACTCTGGTTTCTTCATTTTTACTCAATTTAATGTGTATGAGATTTGTTTATCTTGTGTACTTTGAGTTGTTATGCTTGTACTAATAGCTAATTGGTTGGTTGGTTGGGTTTTTCTCCCTATATGGTATTCCAATGCTAAGCATATCCTGAGTAATTTACCCACTCTCCTGTTGATAGGCATTTGCATTGTTTCCAGTTTGGAGCTACTGTGAATAAAACGGCCACAAACATTTGGTGTGTTTTTCTGGTGGACAGATGCATTCATTTCTGGTGGGCATATACCTAGGGATGGAATTGGTGGGTCATATGGTAGGTATGTTTCATTCTAGCACATATTGCCAAACAGTTTTTAAAATTAGTTGTAACAATTTATTCTCCAAGCAGCTGGGTGTAAGAATTTCAGCTGCTTTACATCCTCCCACCACTCTGTATTGTCAATTTAAAACAATTTTTTTAGCCATTAAGATAGGTGAGTAGTGGTCTCTTTTAGAGGAGTTTAATCTTTTCATATGCTTATTGACCATTTGAATAAATAACTCCCATTACTGCTGCCATTGATTCCAAAAGCTATTGATTCTCAATTTATAAGCTGCTTGAGATAAGGTAAGCATGTTTTATTAACTTCTCCAAATTTAATTCATTTAACAAATATTTATCAAGCAACTGGCCTGCCTGCCACTGTGCTGGGGAGCAAAGCTGTAAGAGCAAACTAGACCGACGTGGTCCTGTGCCTCTTAGAAGAGATGGCAGGTGCTCGATAGATATTCTAGGAATGATTGTTGGGGGAGGCTGTTTCATTTGCTTTGGTGGAAAACTGAAGCAGGTCTATTTTATATAAAGTTTCTTAAAAAAAAAAAAAAAAAGCTCTGGGGTCATGTGGGCAGCCAAAGTGGAGTGAGGTAAGGTCATGAAGGAAAATGGGAGGATTCCTCCGGAGATAGTCCTGACTCCTTTCTTCCCAGAGGCTCAGCTTTGTTGCCCTTTTTCCATCCATCCTTTGGACTTCTCTGGGTGCATGCCAAGGGGACCGTGATTGTGAGCAGTGTTCTTGCCATTCTACTGGTCACTGGGTGTGAACCGAGACTCAAGCAGGTGGTGTAAGTCAGTGGCAGGGAAGAGAACATCGGAGTCTCTTCTACCAGCCGGGCCTTTCTCTGAAGCTGTTAAAAATAAAAATAAAGAAACAGAAATTCCTCACTCCATCAGCAGCAGCTCTGAGATCCTAGCCCAGTCCAGTATCTGCACTCAACTAGGGCAGCCACTTTTGCCCCAGTCCAGCCCAAAATAAGTCACCCAGAAAGACACAGGTGCTTTTCTGTTGAAAGAACCTAGCTCTGGGGTAGGTGGCCTAGCTACACTGAGAAAGAAGGAAGAATCACGATGTCCATGAATTCTGGGAGTACTTAACCACCCACTCTGTGCCAAGCAGAATGCAAGGAGGCCCAAAGTAGACCCCTGGTCCTCCCAACCTCCTGTTCTAGCTGGACCCAGGCTTCTGTGGTTGGGTTCTAAAATTCATCCATCCCACAGAGAGTTACCAACAGGCACAGTCTAAAGGGTAAAAATGAGTTGGATTGACATGTGAAGTGACATAAAGAACAGGGAGTGCCAGCCAGGTACCTGGCATGGAGCAGGCCACTTCAATGCTACTAAGTTCCTTTTCTTACCCCCTGTGTGTAACTGATCGTGCAAGACCTGTGGGGAAACACAAGCAAGTAGGACCTAGATTCTAGACCAGTGGTTCTTAACCTGGGTTCTATCGAACCCTAGGGGTTCCATGAGTCAGTCTCAGGGGTTCGGAGAAGCCTCTGCCGCGGAGGCCAGAATAAAGTAATACCGTAATTTGTTGTGAGTTCATGCACTTTGTTGGTTTTGTTCTTTGAGCAAGGTGATGTTCATGCACGGCTCATTTTGTGCACTAGTAAAAAAACATATACCTATGTCTTGAATTTGGAAAAAAAATCATATTTTATTTATCACTAAAGAAGGGTTCGGTGAATGCACATATGAAACTGGTGGGTTTGGTACCTCAAAAAAGGTTAAGAACCCCTGTTCTAGACACTAAAAAAGAAGAAAGAAAAAAAGATTCTAGAAACTAAATGCACCCTGGACCTCCCAGCCTAGAGATCTGGGGATTTCCTTCTTTGAGTCTTTAACCTCTAGCCTTACAGCCTAATGGTGATAGGCTCCCTGTGGGTTCTTCCTAAGAACTAAAAGCATGGCCATGTTGGTACAAGGCCAGGAGGGAGGGAAAACCACTATGGTTTGGGGGTTTCTAACTCAGAAGGCCAGAGATCTCTGTTTTGTTCCTAGTCCCAAAAACAATCTAATTCATGAACTCATTTTCCCCCAAACACTTATAGCACACCATTTATTTATTTATTTATTTATTTATTTATTTATTTATTTATTTATTTATTTATTTATTTTCCTGATTAGAGGAAGGGGGAGAGAGAGAGACACACACACACACAGAGAGGGAGGTTGATTTTTTTTTCCACTTATTTATGCATTCATTGATTGATTCTTGCATGTGTCCTGACTAGGGCTCAAACCTGCAACTTTGTAACACACCATTTATATAACTGAGATAGAATTCTGTGTTTTATTGTAGTCGTTTGTCCACTTTTTAGCTTCTACTGTTGTTAAGTGGTCTCACCCCCCACCTTTCCTCACACAGCCTAGCACAGGGCCTGGGACATAATAACTGTTCCAGTGGATCTTTTGCTGAATAAAAAATGGCATTAGATGCCTGACCAGGCAGTGGCACAGTGGATAGAGCGTCAGGCTGGAATGCTGAGGATCTAGGTTCAAAACCCCCAAGGTTGCTGACTTGAGCGTGGGATCATAGACATGACCCCATAGTTGCTAGCTTGAGCTTAAAGGTCACTGGCTTAAAGCCCAAGGTCGCTGACTTGAGCAAGGCGCCACTGGTTCAGCTGGAGCCCCCAGTCAACGCACATATGAAAGCAATCAATGAACATCTAAGGTTCCACAACTATGAACTGATGCTTTTCATCTCTCTCCCTGTCCGTCTCTCCCTCTCTCTCTTGTAAAAAAAAAAATGGCATTAGTCAAATTCCATCTCTGTGCCTCAGTTTTCCCCATCAACCCATGGAAGGCCCTGGGAGGCCAGTTCTTTGCCATAGTCCACTTAAGCATTTCCTAAGTCCTCTGATTCCCCAAAATCCAGTGCTGGAGAAATCAACTTAGCCGTCTCCCCAGCTCTCAGCCCTCACCAAAGGCCTAAGTCCTCAACTACCAGGACGAGCAAAAGGCTGCTTGTCCCTGGGCCAGTTCCTGCCCCTACCACCACCGGACAGTGGGCAGTCCCCTCTTGCAGGCTCCCTAATAAAAATAACTGGCCTGGAGGAGGCAGAAAACTGTCTCTGGTTTCCATGTTCTGCCTAGCTCTCCGGTCTCAGATGATGAAACCTGGGACCTGTCTGCTGCCCTCTTTTGCATTTTTTGCATATAGCTCTGCCCCAAATTCCAAGGGTCAAATCCAAGCAGGGGCCCCAGAACTCTCTACCTCAGATAGCAGCCCTAAGTTCAGCTCTGTGAGCAAGACACAGTCATACCTGATAGCTGCCCAATCTAATCCCTCCAAGTATGGAGGGGAGCTCCCCCCCCCCCGACATACCTATCTCTAGTTCCCAGCAAATACCAGAGCAAAAACACCCAAATCACAGCTGGGAAATTCCTGTTGAGCTGGACACCCGCCTCCCCCACCCACTCTGCTTTGGGAACTGGCAGTCCGATTCCAGTCTGGGGAAGTAAATTGCAGAGGAGTCTAATTAATTCCAGTTTTATCACCCTCCTCACCCCTCCCGATGCAACTGCATCCCTCTGGTCTTCCACAGATGCTCAATCCTAGAGGCCTGCTCAAATCACTTCCATGACATGATGGGATGGCTTTGGGGAGCACGTGCCCTAATCTGGGCGACAGAGAGAAGGCCCTGGGGTGAAGAGACCTGCGCTCACTGGTCTTCAATTTCTCCATCTGCAAAATGAGAGGGTGGGACTCACAAGACGATGGTTCAACTCTGAGCCCTTGTTCTAGCATCTTTATGGGCTCCTCCTTGGCCAAAGGGTTTGACTTCTGACACAATGTTTCTCAATCTTGACTACTAAGCAAGTTCCTTCAGAAAGGATACAAATTCTCACAAGGTTACTTAATTTTTGTTTTGATGTTTCCTGAATGTGCAAAGACATAAAATACTAGGTACAAACTTCTTAAGGTTTTAGGTTTATAGTCAACAATAAAATCAAAACAAGCTTACAAATTCTATCTAAGAGAAACTATAAAACCAAGAAGATTCAAATTAATTTAATTTTAACCTGACAGTTGCCACTTGCTGAAAATAAACTGTTATCTGAGCATGATTTAAATTCTGACTAAAGCAGGTGGTTGGTTCTTGTGCACTCAGATGGCTGTGTTACTACATGCCAGAGGGTGACTCCGTTCTCCTGCCACATTCTCTACTTGAACAACTTCATTCTCTATTTGAACTATGCACCATTTAATCTTCACTTGGTGGGAACACAGTGTAGTGCACTAAGTTCCCCTATAACTGTTTTCTCACTGGCACTCAACAATTAAAGTAAAAAAATAATGTGTTTTTCTTTCTAATCATTTGGCCCACAGGATCCTTTTCTTAAGTTCTCATGTCTTTATAACAGAAAGAGAATCACCTTCATTCACCTGCTCCATAGGATGGCCACAAACATTCATTCATTCATCCAAACATTATTGATTGAGTCCCTATGATGTCAGACACTGTTCAGGGCACAGAGGATGTAGCAGTGACCCTGCCTCATGAAGCTTACATTCCAATGGGAGAGACTAATAATAAATAAATGATGAAAATTATATGACAATGTTTAGGGAAAAAATAAAGCAGGGAAGGAGAACAGAGAGTATGGGGACCCAGACCTGTGGTGACACAGTGCATAAAGCCTTAACCTGGAATACTGAGGTCACAGGTTTGAAACCATGGGCTTCCCTGGTCAAGGCACATACAAGAAGCAACTACTATGAGTTGATGTTTCCACCCTTCCCCCAACCTTCCTCTCTCTAAAACCAAATAAATAAAATCTTTATGTTTTAAAAGAGAGAGAGCCTGACCAGATAATGGTGCAGTGGATAGAGCATCAGCCTGGGATGCTTCAGACCCATGTTTGAAACCCCAAGGTCACTTCGCTGGAGGGTTTGACTTCTGACAGTGTTTCTCAATCTTGACAACTAAGCAAATTCCTTCAGAAAGGAAGTTGAGAGTGGGCTCATCCATCTTGAGCACAGGTTTACCAGCTTGAGCATGGGATCATAGACATTACTCCATGGTCGCTGGCTTGAGCCCAAGGTCGCTGGTTTGAGCAAGGGGTTTCTGGCTTGGCTATAGCATTCTGGTCAAGGCACATATAAGAAAAGCAATCAATGAACAACTAAAAGTGCCACAATGAAGAATTGATGCTTCTCATCTCTCTACCTTCTTGTCTGCCTGTCCCTTTCTGTTGCTTTCTCTCTCACTAAATAAAAGAGAGAGAGAGAGAGAGCAGGGGGACCCAATGAGTGTGTTTTCCAACACTACTATGCAATTCTCTGACACCAAATGGTGTTCAACAGTTCAACTCAATTCTGATACTATCCACCTGGAGAGAGCATCACATTCCACAGGTTAAGAGCTCAGTCTCATAAGCCTACAGATGCCAATTGCAATGCAAATCTAGGTTGTAACCTGTGCTTCTGACTGCCCGACTAAAGATAGGACGTTCCCACCACACCTTCCTTGGGTTTCATTAATTTGTTAGAGCAGCTCACAAAACTCAGAGAACCATTTTACTTACTAGATGACTAGATTATAAAAGGATGTAATTCAGGAACAAGTGGACGAGATGCATATGGCAAGGTATGAAGAATCTCCACATGTTCACCAACCTGGAGGCTCTTTTTGACCCTCTTGGGTTTTTTTTTTTTTCTTACCCTCTTGGGTTTTTATGGAGGCTTCTTTATATATAAATGATGGGTTAAATCATTGGCCATTGGCGCCTGACCAGGCTTTGGCGCAGTGGATAGAGTGTCAGACTGGGATGCGAAGGATCCAGGTTCGAGACCCTGAGGTCGCCAGCTTGAGCGCGGGCTCATCTGGCTTGAGCAAAAGCTCACCAGCTTGGACCCAAGGTCCCTGGCTCCAGCAAGGAGTGGCTCGGTCTGCTGAAGGCCCGCAGTCAAGGCATGTGTGAGAAAGCAATCAATGAACAGCTATGGTGTCCCAACGGCAATGAAAAACTAATGATTGATGCTTCTCATTTCTCTCTGTTCCTGTCTGTCTGTCCCTATCTATCCCTCTCTCTGTCCCTGTAAAAAAATAAATAAATAAAACATTAAAAAAAAATCATTGGCCATTGGCAATTGATCCAACCTCCAACCCCTCTCTCCTCCCTGGAAGTCAGGGGAGTGGGACTAAAAGTTCTAATCCTCCAATCACATGGCTGGTTTCCCTGAGCCAACTCTTAGTTAGGTGCTTTCCAAGTCACCTCAGTAAGATAAACTGAGGTGCAACTGAAAGACATTTGTTTCGCCTTTATAAAGGCAACTCTATTGCTCTTATCATTTAGGAAATATCAAGGGTTTTAAGATCTTCATGCTGGAAATGGGGACAAAGACCAAACTTTTTTTTTTAATTTTTTTATTGGTGAGAGAGAGAGAGAGAGACAGAGAGGAAGGGAAAGAGAGACAGAGAAAGGGAAAGAGGGAGAGAGAGTAGGGAGAAAGGAAGGGAGAGAGAGAGAAAGAAGCATTAACTCATTTCACTTAGTTGTTCCATTTAGTTGTACGCTCATTGATTGCTTTTCCTACGTGCCCTGACTGGGGACAGAACCTGTGATGTTGGTATGCCCCAGTTGATGCTTTATCCACTGAGCCACCCAACCTATCTTTTTATCTTTTATTTTATTTATTTATTTTTTTTTGCAGAAAGAGAGAGAGAGAGAGATAAGGACAGACAGACAGGAACAGAAAGAGATGAGAAGCATCAATCATTAGTTTTTCATTGCAACACCTTAGTTGTTCATTGATTGCTTTCTCATATGTGCCTTGACCATGGGCCTTCAGCAGACCGAGCAATCCCTTGCTGGAGCCAGCGACCTTGGGTCCAAGCTGGTGAGCTTTGCTCAAACCGGATGAGCCCTCGCTCAAGCTGGTGAGCTCGGGGTCTTGAACCTGGGTTCTCCACATCCCAGTCCAGTACTCTATCCACTGCACCACTGCCTGGTCAGGCCAGCCTATTTCTTATTATAAATCATAATAGCATGGGGAGAGTAGAGGGAGGTTACATTTCTTTTTTAATGAGGTGTTCAGAAAGTCTTTGTTGAGACTTTTATTTTATTTTATTTATTTTTGTTGAGAAGGTAACATTTAAGACTTAAATAGAGAAAAAGAAAAATTAAAGGAAAAGCTGGGGGTCAGGTGGCTAGAGTGGAATAAAGCACATGAGACTCACACAGAAAAATACAATACAAAGATGAGTTTCATAGATATCTGCTATTTCACTGCCGAGCAACCATTTTTCCTCCTGGCAATTGTACCTCTAAGATATTTCTCTGGGGAGGCACCTTCCCTGCCCAGTCCCTGTGCAGTACAGGTAAAGTTGACTCCACCCCTAACCACCAAGGCTGGGCCTGGCCAATCAGAGCACAGTTGGTTTAGGAATAGGCATGGGATCCAATCAGAATGAACAACACACAGTGAGTTTCTTGCAGGCACTCCTAGGAGAGGCATATATTATTTTCCCCTGGAGATCCCAGCAGTAAGAATGATATGAGCCTGGGGCTTTCAGGAGCCACATGGAATCTGAGGAAAAAAAAACAGTGCAGCAACAGACCCATCTAAGAGGTAGAGAGAAACTGAGTTCTGGTAATAAGTTTTGACCTTGATCTCTTGCACCAAGTTGTACTATTGCCAGAAAGAGGACCCAGCCCTGCAGGTCTACCTAGGCAACCCAATAGTGTGTGGGTTCTTGACTTCCTGTAGGAAAGATTTCACAACCAGGGTCCAAGTGACTTCAAGAGTACTTTTATTAAAGCTGGGGACAGTGAAACAAGAAAGGGCCTGGATTAGAAGAAGCAACAGAAGAAAGACCAGGCGGGGCTGTTTTGCCTCTCTAGAAACCTTATAGGATAGAAATGAGCTTCCTCTGACTTCACTGGGAAGTCAGAGAAAAGGGGGTTAGGATAAGCTACTGTTGCCCATTGCTCCCCTGGTTGCCAGTCTCACCAGGTCCCTTAGAGTTTAGGAGATGCATGCCTGGGGGGTAGGGAGCGGGGGGGGGAGAAGAGGGGCAGGGGAAAGGCGTTGGCATGCTTCTGGGTAGGAGAGTACCCAGGGTCATTTGTTTGGAGGGTTTTTAAAGACAAGGGAATTAGGAGAGGTGTTAGGATATTCTCCAACTTTATGCTGATGTGCCAAAACGAGATTTATTTCCTTAATTTTATCTGTCCTTGGGCATGGTTGGCACAAATAGTACTAATTGGATTTCTGCTATCTATCTCCCTGGATAAAGTGATTTAAGTCAGTGGTTTTCCACATTATAGAGTTTATAATGTGGAGAAAAACACTGACTTAAGGTGTAAACCATTTACTCTTATTTTTTTGTGTGACAGAGAAAGAGAGGAAGGGAGAGAGAGGAGAAGCATCAATTCTTCATTGCGACGCCTTAGTTGTTCATTGATTGCTTTCTCACATGTGCCTTGACGGGGGCTACAGCAGACCGAGTGACCTCTGGCTCAAGCCAGCAACCTTGGGTTCAAGATGATGAGCTGTGCTCAAACCAGATGAGCCTGTGCTCAAGCTGGCAACCTCAGGGTCTCGAACCTGGGTCCCCCACATCCCAGTCCGACGCTCCATCCACTGTACCATCGCCTGATCAGGCAGCCATTTACTCTTAAGCTTACTGGCTTGTCATTGTACCACTCCGGGACTTCTCAGTTATGTGTACTGTTGGGCAGATAAAATATATTATGCTCACTTTGTTAAAGATGGCGCTGCCCACATGGAAGTTTGTTGATATTAATGTGTGTTCTGGAACAGGCTGTGGGCAGGCCAGGTCGTTATAGCCTAAGGCTTAGTTTAAAAGTAAGCTCTTCCCCACACCCTTGACTGATTGGATGATGTAGGGTGGTGCACTCTCCTGAGGAATCCCATTATACAGAGACTTCCTTGTTTGTATAATTGGATTAAAGGTTTTGAGTCTATGCTATAAAGTGGGAGAGACCAGTAGCTTGATCTCTCTCTTGGTTCCTGGAGTTAGTGTTATAGAAGAGAGCAGAGTAAGGCCACGTGGAGGAGAGGAGGAAGCCAAGATGGCAGAGTGCTGATGAAGAAGCCAGTTTGTTAAGAGTTTGTGCTGGAGGAGATGGGGAACAGAGGTGAATAAGCCTGGTGAGCTAGAAACTTTTGATTCTAGGAAACTCGGATAAGTCAGTAGCTTTGTGAGCACTGAATGTGTGGGTTTTGGAGCCCAGTGTGTGTTTTTGCTTGCCCGCCGGGTGCAAGCTAGAATTAAAGCTGATGGCTCACCAGTTTTTGGCTTCTGTGTTTTGTTACCAACTGTTCAAATCCAATGCGAACCTGCATGGGTCAGGCGGCTGTGATCCTGACCGCGACTACTGGCTTTACATATACCAATTAATTCCCCTTCCCCATCTTTCCCTTGTTTTGTTTAAGTTGTGTATCATTTATCTATTACTACATAATGTTACTGCAAAACCTTGTTGTTGTTGTTGTTGTTATTATTATTATTATTAATTTGAGAGAGAGAGAGAAAGGGAGAGAGAAACATCAAGTGCACTTGGTGTACCAGGATAATGCTCCAACTGACTAAGCTACACAGCCAGGACCCATTTACTACAAAACTTAGTGGCTGGATAAAAAGACATTTATTATAGCACAAGGACTTGGGAGAAACCTAAACTGAATGGTTTGGGCTCAGGATTTTAGTCTAGGTGGTAAGTAGCAAGGATTCTGAAGGCCTGACTAGACCTGAAAAGCATGTTTTTGTGATCACTCACCCACGTGGCGCTAGGCAGGAGGCCTCAGTTCCTTGCTACATGACCTCTCCACAGGCTGAGTGTCTTCTCAACATGGCAGCTGACTTCCCCCAGAATGAGTCATCCCAGAGAGCATGTGCGGAGTGCCGTTTACGACCCAGTCTCTGCAGTGTACATTGTCACCTACACTTACTCTGATTGTTAGAAAATTAGTTACTAAGTCTACCCTACACTCATGGGGAGAGAAATCAGGCTCCATCACTTGAAGGTGAAACTAGAAATTTCAGAGTTGGTGCTTCCTGTCACCATTTCAGCCAAATAAGTAGAGACAGTGATTGAATCTCTTCGGGCAATTCATTCAGATGGCTGGTGATCTGAGGAGATGGGGGTTATATTCCCAAAGCTGGCTCAACCCCTTATCCCCAGCCCACCCTTTTTATAAGGGGAAGGTAGGGTTGTGGAATTTCAAGGGAGAGTTAATCAGATCTTAGTCAAAGTTAATCGGATCATAGTCAGTGGGCGTGCTGTCCTGGGAGACAAAGGCTTTGCTTGCACACCCGTGGGGCACAAAAGTGAACTACTTGCAGTCCCCTGGAGCACAAAGGTGAGTCACTATACTCACAGATCTCCTTAAGTCCTGGAGGCCTGTACAGGTATCCCAGTTCCTGGAACAAAGCTTTTAGTTGCATTAACCATGAAGCCCACTGACCACAACCAAAGCCACCATTACTCAAGCTAAAAAAAAAATTTTAAACTAAAATTTTAACTCTTGAGTCCTCCTTATCAAAAGGAAGAGAATCAAAGAATTCGTGAGCATATTTTAAAACCTATACCTGCCCTGGCTGGTTAGCTCAGTCTTTCAGCGTTGTCCTGAATGAAACACCAAGGTTAGAGGTTCCATCCTTGGTCAGGGCACACACGGGAAGCAATCAATAAATGTGGAACAGCAAGTGAATGATTCTCTCTCTCTCTCTCTCTCTCTCTCTCTCTCATTCTCTCTTTCTAAGCAATGAATAAAAAAATTTAATAAAAAATAAAACCAGTGCATCTAGTTTGAGCTTGGTTTTCTGTCACTTGCAACCAATAGAGTCCTGATAAGACATTCAGGAGGCTTATCACTATTGTATTATTGCTGTTACAACATGGCTCTTGGCAAAACAAACAAAACACCAGCAGCCAAGGAAGTGCTAACAAAGCATATCTTACAAGTGCCAATTTGATCCTGTCCTACCTAACCTTAAAAATCTCCTAGGGCCCTCATTGTCCAAAAGTCCAAATTTCTTTACATTGGGTACCGGGCCCATCACAGCTTATTGCTGGGGTCCTCTCTGCCACTCTCCTACAAATTCTGCTTCAGGATCTCCAGGCTACTTGCTCATCTCTGAATATGCATATTTCCCTATCTCCATGCCTTTGTCCACACTGTTCTAACTTCTCCCCCTAAAGTTCTGCTCATTTCTCAAAGCCCAATCTAAATGCCATCTCTCCTGTGAGGGTTTCTCTGACTTTACCCCAAAGATGATACTACTTTATTGAAGCATTAGGCACTTCATTTTTATACATCCAATCCATAAATCCATAACCTTGAATGTATGAGCTCTTCATATCATCCCATTTTACACATAAGAAGATGCATTCACCCTGGACAGTTCATTTAGAACACCGTCCTGAAGTGCAGAGGTTGCCAGTTCGATCCCGGGTTAGGGCACATATAGGAACAGATCAATGCTCCTATCTCTCTCTATCTCTCTCTAAAACAAAAATAAAGATAAAACAAAACAACAACAAAAAACAAATAGAAAGATTCAGGCTCCTCTAGAGGCTGAGGAGCATGCTTACAGTCATTAGCTGGTAAGTGGCAGCAAATTTAGGCATACCCTAGGCAGTCAGCTTTTCCTTCCCCTGCTCCTTCCTACAGCACCCCATTTACATACACTGAATGTAGTTTTTAGGGTTTTTTTAAGATTTTTTTTTTATTTATTCATTTCAGGGGGGAGAAAGAGAGAGAGAGAGAGAAGGAGAGGAACAGGAAGCATCAACTCCCATATGTGCCCTGACCAGGCAAGCCTGGAGTTGTGAACCGGCGACCTCAGCATTCCTGGTCGACACTTTATCCACTGCGCCACCACAGGTCAGGCTGAATGTAGTTATTGATGAAGCTGGCTGCCCTGAGAGACCCAGAACTTCTTGGGGTCCTGGACCCATCTCGTCTAGCCACCTTTCATGGAGGACTCACTATGTGTGCGTTAGACACCGGGATTAATGTGGCCAAATTTCCAGATAAAATCAAGGCTCAGAGGGACTAAAATGACTGAGTTCTGACTCCAAACTCCATGCCCTTGGCCCTCACATATAATAGTGTATGATATATAGTAAGTGTTCAATATGCATTTGTTGGAAGGCGTGACTAAAATGAATGAGAACTGGGTGAGCCCAAGTGCTCCCTGTCTCCCACCAGCTCTAACTGGGGGCTGTGAAGCTGCTGGTTACCTGCCTCAGGTTGGTGGGGCTGGCAAACAAGACGAAGAGGAAATATTCCCACAGAAAGCCGAAAGCCCCAGCTTCTGGTTTGGGTTCAGCCTCCATCTCACAGGCTGACTATGGATGTTCTGTCCACCCCACAGGGCCTTTTTCCCTCATGGAGGATGAAGAGGTGGAGATGCTAAAATTTCACCAAGCAATGCCAGCTGTGATTTGATGTGACTCCAGACAGAAAGAGGCAGCCCAGAGCCCTGCGGATGCAGCAGCCAAACAGGAGGCCAGAGCCCGGGGCCCCTCTACCACTGGTACACTGCTTGTTGTGTTTGTGAAGGTGGGCCTCTGCCCCAAACTGAGTGAGTGCCCACTCCCTTGGCCTGCCGCAGCCCTCGGGTCCCCCCACCCTACCCCACCCCAAGTCCTGCATCATAAAGAGCCCTAGCTGAGCTTTCACAACAAGTGCCTTACCTGGAATGTATTCAAGTTCAATTTTAGCTGCCACCCCCTCCTGGGACCCAGAGAAGATAAACTCCATCTGGAGTTCCTTGTGGGCCTCCACCGCCTCAGCCAGCTGAGAAGCATTTGAATCAACAACAAATTTCATCAACTCATTTCCGCCTCCAATCCTTACTAAAAGCATTAGGCATCAGCAGCCCCTGGGTTGACCTTTGCAGCATCCATTGTTATGACTGTTATTACAGACACAAAAAATAGCCAGGATAATAACTCATGCTTAAATGGGTCTTTAACCAAAGGTCTAGAGGACTCTGGGGCCATCACCTCATGGGCCTCCTGGCATACTCCCACAAGCCTTTTCTTCAAGTCTGTTGGTCAAATAAGTTTGTAAATATGATATATATGTTTGCTCGCTTATAGTTTGCATTGGGTGTAGGGAACAGCCTGTAAGCAGGCAGGGTTATTATAGCCTAAGGCTTAGTTTTAAGACTAAGCTTTTCCCACCCTAAGTGACTTTGTATCAGAGACTTTCTTGTTTGTATATTGGATTAAAGGTTTTGATTTCTACACTATAAAATGGAGCAGAGGAGCCCATGCTAGAGAAGAGCAGAGAAAGGCCACGTGGAGGAGAGGAGAAGCAGCCAAGATGGCGGAGTACTGAAGGAGAAGCCAGTTTGTTCAGAGAGAAGGAGATGGGGAACAGAGGTGAATAAGGCTGGTAAGGTTAGAAACCTTTGATTCTAGGAAACTCGGGTAAGTCAGTGGCTTTGGGAGCCCTGAATGGAAAGGGAAGTGTTTTCCCACGGTGTGTATTTATTCATCTGCCGGGTGCAAGCTAGGATTAAAGCTCATGGCCCACCAGTTCTTGGCTCTGTTGTTTCATTACCATCTGTCTGAATCAAATGCGAACCTGCATGGGCCAGGTGACTGTTATGGTGGCCGCGGCTACTGGCTTTACAAAATCCCTCTTCCACACTTCTGCCTTCTGGAAAGCCCTGCTCTAATTCCACGTTGGCACAGCGTAGGACCATGTGCCTAGGTTCTAGCCTTGAGGAGAAGCCTCAGAGAGGACACTGTGCAAGCTTCCAAGATCTTGTCCCCCCGCTAGTCCTGAGCAAGTTCCTTCACTGACCTGCTCCTCTATATGCTCGGGAGGAAGAAGAATTATTAACAGTAATTATGTTTTCAAGTGCTAAGAATAGAAAAAAAAACTGGATAAATATAACCTTGTAGTTGGTACATGGCTTGCTGTGCTTATTGGTGCCACTGCTCTTGGGTGGCTGGAGGTAAAGTTATGCGCAAGTACAAGCTGTTTTTTGTAGAACTATTACTATAACGTACCTATAATCTTGGTGGTTGGGTTATTGGCTTTTTTCCTATTTTCTAGCTTGTCTTCGCTCTTCCTTTCTCTCCCCCATCTAAAAGTCAGAATATCAAAAAATACTAAAAGTCATGCCAAAACTACCCAGACTAAGCCAAATAGAAGCTAGCCTACACCCTAGATATCTTCAAAACATTTTGGAATTACAGCAGGTCAAAATGTGTAGACCAAATACCTGAATTATTTTGGAAATAAACCTACAGGCCAGCGAGAGATTATCTGCTGTGAGAAAGGAATGTACAGAGAGGTAGGGAAAGAAATGGAGATTAGAAAGACAGTCTCCAGGAAATACACCCTTCTCTCCAAAACAATGGTGCGGCCTGACAACCAAATGGAATATGTGGGTTCTGAAATATTTGCAATGGTTGAAAAGGGAAGTGACTGCAGAACCAGGAAAGGCCAGTGAATATGTTTAACTCCCCCATGAATACCGATTGACCAACTCCCTGTGAAAGAACCAGGGAAGAATAGCAAATCCTAGCTATGGGCATATGGTGGTCCCAATGGGGGAGGGGCGGAGATAGAGTTTCTACCTGGACAAGGTGAGCTGCGGGATGCACAAAGACCTGGAAATAAAGAAGAATAGGAGGAGAGCTGAGCTAGAATGAGCAAGATCCAGACAGCTCTGCAAGAGGGGAGGGCCATGGACACCTGAGTGAGTCGTGGTGGCTCTGACTCTGAAACATTTCATCCCTCTGCAAAATGGGGGTATTAGCAGTATCTCTGAGTGTAAAGCCAGGAGCCAGGGTCAGGATCACAGCTGCCTGGCCCATGCAGGTTCGCATTAGATTCGGACAGTCGGTAATGAAACAATGAAGCCAAGAACTGGTGAGCCATCAGTTTTAATTCTAGCTTGCACCTGGCAGGCAAGCAAAAACACACACTGGGCTCCAAAACCCACTCACTCAGTGCTCACAAAGCTACTGACTTATCCGAGTTTCCTAGAATCAAAGGCTTCTAGCTCACCAGACTTATTCACCTCTGTTTCCCATCTCCTCTCTGCAAAAACTCTGCCAAACTGGCTTATCTTTCAGCACTCCACCATCTTGGCTGCTTCTCCTCTCCTCCAGGTGGCCTTAATTTGCTCTCCTCTCTACTGCTAACCTCAGGAACTGAGAGAGAGCAAGCTCCCAGTCTGCCCCACTTTATAGTGTAGAAATCCAAACCTTTAATCCAATCTACAAACAAGGAAGTCTCTCATACAAAGTCACTTATCTGAGGCATAATGGGAGGATTTCTCATGAGAGTGCACAATGCCACATCATCCAATCAGTCAAGATTATGGGGAAAAGCTTACTCTTAAAACTAAGCCTTAGGCTTGACCAGGCGGTGGCACAGTGGATAGAGCATCAGACTGGGATGCGGAAGACCCAGGTTCGAGGCCCCGAGCTCACCAGCTTGAGCGCGGGCCCATCTGGCTTGAGCAAAAGCTCGCCAGCTTGGACCCAAGGTCGCTGGCTCCAGCAAGGGGTTGCTCCATCTGCTGAAGGCCCGCGGTCAAGGCACATGTGAGAAAGCAATCAATGAACAACTAAGGTGTTGCAAGGGCAATGAAAAACTAATGATTGATGCTTCTTATTTCTCTCTGTTCCTGTCTGTCTGTCCCCATCTATCTCTCTCTCTGACTCTCTCTGTCCCTGTAAAAAATAAATTAATTAATTAATTTAAAACAAAAAGCTATAACAACCTGGCCTGCTTACAGCCTGTCCCCCACACCCAATAATATAATTACGCCCATCCCAAGCATCAAGGCAACTAATAACACCTGGGTGATGGCTTCCATGTGGGCAGCGCCATCTTTAACAAAGTGAGCATAATATATTTTATCTGCTCAACACTGAGGCAAGGTGTATCAGTCAGGGTTCTCCAGAGGAACAGAACCAACATATATATATAGAGAGAGAGAGAGAGAGAAAGAGATTTATTATGAGGGATTGGCTCATGTGATTATAAAGGTGGTAAGTCCCAAGATCTGCAGGGTAAGTTAGTAAGCTGAAGGCCCTGGAGATCCAATGGTGTGGTTCCAGCCTGAGTTTTTTTTTTTTGTTTGTTTTTTTATTTATTCATTTTAGAGAGGAGACACAGAGTGAGAGAGAGAGAGAGAAAGGGGGGAGGAGCTGGAAGCATCAACTACCATATGTGCCTTGACCAGGCCAGTACAGGGTTTTGAACTGGCGACCTCAGTGTTCCCAGGTCGACGCTTTATCCACTGCGCCACCACAGGTCAGGCTCCAGCCTGAGTTTGAATACCTGAGAATCAGGAGAGCTATTGGTGTAGTTCCAGTACAAAGGCCATCAGGCTCCACATCCAGGAAGAGCCAATGTTTAAGTTCAGTTCAAGTTTAAATGCCGGGAAAAAGCCAACATCCCAGTTTGAAGGCAGTCAGGCAGGAAGAATCATTTCTTACTTACTGGAGAGTTAGCCTTTTTGTTCTATTCAGGCATTCAACTGATTGGATGAGGCCCACCCATATTAAGAAAAACAATCTGCTTCACCCAGTCTACTGATTTAAATGTTAATATTATACAAAAACACCCTCACAGAAACCCTCAGAATAATGTTTGTCAAAATAGCTGGGTGCTTGTGGCCCTGTCAAGTTGACTTAAAAAATTAAGCAGCCAACAAGGTTATTCTGAGGATGTACTAAATGAATTTGAATGTGTGGAAGCATTTTCTTTCGTATTCATGTGTATAAATGGTGGTCAACTGAGTTATCACTATACCTGTGACTTGTTCTTGGCTTAAAATTCCCTCCTGTTGCTTCCAAGGTAAAGTATGTCCTTGAACTGAGGGCAGGGGGTGGGGACAGCCATGAGACAAAAAGGTAAAGGAAGTAGCTACTAGATGAATGAATGGACCACACAGCATTTGGGGAAACTTTAAATTAACTAAAAAAGACAACTAGAAAGGCTGAAATATAGGGCTACAGAGAGAGGGATGTAGGCAAGAGCTGGCCAGTTGGGGGATTCTCCCCTGAGGAGCCATGGTGGAGGCAATCCTACCAATCTCAGGACCAGGATCAGGAGGCCAGCCTGTCCTTACATCCCAGCTAATGGTTAGTGGTGTCGATGTGCACGTGCGTGCACACGTGCACATACACACACTCACAATCCCTGTGAGGCCAGTTTAGATAGAGTTAGGAGAGGATTCAAAATCTTATCAGAAGTTGGGTAGCAAGAGAGGCAGCATCACTCCACAAGCTTCTTTTGGCCTTCAGAGTTCTGGAGGAGGGGGAGGGGCTCCTGCCTCAATCCCTGGGAGGCAGGATCTCACCAGAACATTGGAATTCTTACCTTATTAATGTAGGGCTTACATCATGGTTCCAGAACAATGTACTTTTTAACAGTCTAAGACAGTGGTTCTTAACCTGGGTTCTATCGAACCCTAGAGGTTCGATGAGTCGGTCTCAGGGGTTTGGACAAGCCTCTGCTGCAGAGGCCAGAATAAAGTAATACCGTAATTTGTTGTGAGTTCATGCACTTTGTTGGTTTTGTTCTTTGAGCAAGGTGATGTTCATGCACCAGTAAAAAAACATATACCTATGTCTTGAATTTGGAAAAAAAAATCATATTTTATTTATCACTAAAGAAGGGTTCGGTGAATGCGCATATGAAACTGGTGGGTTTGGTACCTCAAAAAAGGTTAAGAACCACTGGTAAAAGCAAGTCAAGAGAATGTTCACAGACTCGCCTTTGCTGGTTCTGGACCTGACGCCATGTCGCCAGGGTCACGTCCTCATGCGGGGGCTAAGCAGAGTCAGCGTTCTGGAGTGTCTGAGCATTTCCACACCCAGTTTTCCAGCATTCCAGACAGCACATCACACAGAGATGCCTTTTGTCACAAGGAATCCAACATTGCTGTGGGCGATGAGCAACACCTTCAGAACTGGGCAGACTGAAGAGATCAACAAACCCTATCCCCAACCCTTCCCAACCCCATCCCTCCTAGAACCCCATGTTTAGGGAACCCAACTTGAGTCAGTAAGGTGAATGCTTCTAGAGGAAGTAAAAGGCAGGTGGATGGTTCCTATGACATCCTGGGCTAGTTACTCAGCCTCTCTGGCTTTAAGTCCTCTTCTGAACACAGTGGTTCTCTATCCTGGCCAGAGTCACTTATTGAACTTCAAAACACAACCAGGCCCAGTCCCAAAGCCAGACCTATAAAATTAGACTCTCCAGGAGTAGAAATCAGGAATTGGTTAGTTAGAAATGTCCCAGGTGATTCTAAAGTGCATGTCCATCTCTTTTAATTTGCTGCTTCAAATCTGCAGGTTTGGTAACCAGATAGCCAAGCTTATTAGAATGAGGCAGGGTGGGGAAAGGGGGAGGGATGAGGCCCGTGGGAGAGGAGGAGGGATGAGGCCCGTCCTGTGTGGCTCCACAATTCAAATTGGAGTCACAGGAACAAATTACAAGGAGGTAGATTAGGGTTCAAGACTAGGAAGAATATTTTCACCATTCCTGAAATGCCTTTTCTGGAATTGCCTTTGTGACCAGCCTATGAACCACACAGGATGATCAGTCGTGTGTAAATTTATATTGAAGATATCTAATTTTGCCAAGCAGAATGAATTATTTAGTTTAGAAGACTTCGCTCCAAATAGCTTCTGGCTGCTTCTGAAAGTCAAATCCATTCCCAAGAGTTATTACAGTGCCTCTTACAGCACATTCTTTGCTCTCTCTGTGCACCCTGGCTTCCTCCCTAGGTCAGTTGTGAATTGCTTACATGCCTCACAATTTCCATGACATAAATAACAGAATGTGAAAGTTCCTGATCTCCTGGGTTGAACCTGAATGAAGGTGAATCCTCACCCCATCTGTCAGGGCTGACAGGACAGCATTCATTCCAAATTCTAAAGTTATTTGCACCTTGGAGTGGAGAGCTTTGGGCCAGGGTTCCACCCCCATCTAAATCACTTGATCTCTCTGAACCTCAGTTTCCTCATCTGTTAATAGGGTTAGGAGGGTCAAATGGGAAATACTGATAAAGCTCTTAGCACAACCTAACATTTGGCAAATGCTTCATAAATGTTGATACCATGTTACTACCACCCTTGAGGTAAATCTATAGTTTACCTGGGTAATTTTTTTTGAAAGAGACAACGTTTATGTGGATGTGTACATTTGGAATCTTTGTTGGGAAAGTGGCCCCTTCACTCTGTGTACAGCTCACAGATGAGTGTGTTGAGTTCCATTCAAGTCTCAGGTCCTTGGCTCAGGAGCTCAGCTCCCACAGAGCATGTCTGGGCATGAGAACAGAAGCCAAGGCGAGTGTTTGCCTTGGAACAAAGAAGGGACAAGAATGGATTTCTGGAGATGCTTGCCAACTCAGAGAAAGGCCTCATCTGTTTCTCATAAGATGGAGTCCTGGGAGTGAAGTCCATTTTCCTTAACTGTCTGGAATAGTTTGTGACTAGCCTGGCCACCGCTTCTGTGGGTCAGAAGAGGTACTGAAGGAGGACCAGGGCCCACCACAGCCAGGCCTCGACTTTAAAAATAGACTTGGATTTATTTTGAGTCCTCAAAGCTTAGTCTAAAGGCATTTCTAAGTCCCTCTTCTCTCCTTCATAACTGGGTGAGTGTGTCTCTGTGTGTGTGAGGGTGTGTGTGTGCAGGGGGGTCGGGGGCTGTTGATGGGGAAGGTGCCCAGGTGAGCAGTCCTGAGTCACTGGTGCTGGAAAACATTGCTATATCCCTGACTTAAATTTCTAAGGGTTCTTTAACCTCTCCTGTCCCTCATGGTGGGATTTAAGGAATTGTTTTCCAGATGTGACATGGCTGAAGGTGCCAACCTGGTTGCAAAGCCCCCTGGCAGAGCCACACCTCCAGCAACCCACCTCGGTGATTACAAGGCAAAGGTTCTTTTCCATGGGGGTTTGTTTCTCCCTAGTGAGTTCTCATGTTCATGTTTTGCTTCTGACAACACCACCATTTCATTAAACTTTAGTTAAAAAATAAAATAAAGCCCTGGCTGGTTAGCTCAGCAGTAGAGTGTCAACCTGGCATGTAGAAGTTCTGGGTTCAATTTCTGGTCAAAGCGCTCAGGAGAGGCAACCATCTTCTTCTCCACATCGCCTCCCTTCCCACAGTCATGGCTTGATTGATTTGAGCACACCAGCCCCAGGCGCTGAAAGTCCAGGCTCTGAGGATGGCTCTGTGTTGTTTTTTTTTTCAGCCTCAGGAGCTAAAAAAAATAGCTGGGTTGCAAGCCTCAGCCACAGGTGGGCTTGCTGAGTGGATCTGGTCCAGGCACATGCAGGAGTCTGTCTATCTCCCCTCCTCTCACTTAAAATAATTCAAATAAAATAGAAATAAAAGGCATCACAGCTCAGAGTTTTGTTTTTAGCTTATTTATTTATTTTCTAAATGTTATTAGAATCAAGGCATGGACTAAGTGAAGTTCAGAGGCCCTGCCAAATGCTGATATTCCCAAAGGTTTTTTGTGCTGCTTGGCACTGAGGGGACAGTCCCGTGCAAATGAGGCAGGAGGGCTCCCCTCACCCAGACGTTCAGTGCTCCCCAGTAGGTGGCGGGGGTGGGGGGTGGGGCGGAGAGGTGGAGTTGCCGCAGACTGTTGCAAATGGAAGGTGGATGTCAGGGGCTGTCAGTGCCACATCTCTCAACGGCTCCAAATTACTGCCCCAGGATTTACATGGAAAGAACTGGGAAGTGTGGAGAGACAGAACACATAATACCTGCTGCTTAATAAGGACTGTGTGTCTGTGCCCATGAGGAGGAACTACTGACCTCATTGCTATGACCCCTGGCATCCATGGGAAGGTCTGGTCAGGCGGCCTTGTCTGCCTCTGCCAAGAATGACTATCTTGCAAGGGGAGGGCAAGAATCAAATACGTAGTGAGCTCATTCCTTGAGCCAACATTGGACAAAGAGCTTGACGCACATTCTCCCATTAAATCTTCATTGCAACTATGTGAAATCGGTATTATTCTGCCAGAGGAGGGGGAAGGAGACCCATGTTGTACATTAGCCAGGATAGGCTAGGTTGTGTTGTAATAACAAATAGTCCCAAGAATTTCATTGGTTTTATGTAATTAAAGTGTATTTCCACAATGCCTCACCAATATCTTTTTTTTTTTTTTTTAATGTATTGGTTCACCAAATCCCTAAAACACCATAAAGAAGCAAGCAGGGCAAATTTCATAGCCCCAATTCTTTTATTTTCTTTTTATTTTTTTTAAGTTGACTTTTAAAGAGAGAGGAAGGGAGGGAGAGAGAGAGAAACATCAATTTTTTGTTTCACTTATTTATGCATTCATTGGTTTATTTTTTATGTCCTTTGAACAGGGATTGAACCTGCAACCATGGTGTCTCGTGACAATGCTTTAACCAGTTGATCTACCCATTCATAGCACATAGCCAATTTCTTTTTCTTTTTAATTTATTGATTAATTTGAGAGAGAGAGACAGATACAGCAATCTGTTCCTGTGTGTGCCCTAACCTGGAATTGAACTCGCAACCTTGGTGTATTGGAACAATGGTCTAACCAACCCAGCTATCCAGCCAGGGCCATAGCTGCATTTCTTGAACCCCAGAGCACAAGAAACTGAAATCAAGAAGATGAAGAGACCTGACATGCTCATGAGAGCTAGTCATTGAAATACCCAGACTCAAACCTAGTGCTTTTGAAGACTAATTTCAAGCTCTTCCCAACACATCCAACTCCCTGTCATTTCAGTATCTGGAAAAACCATCCTATCCCCCAAATTATTTCCTTGCCTTTACCTGCTCACTAATGCCTAAAACCCCATCATCAGGACATTATGGCTTCTCGGGACCTTGCTCTGGGGGCAGTCATCATTGATGCATACAAACAGTTAAAATGTCACATTGTATAGCCTTAGGCTTTAGAATATTTGAGAAAGTTTAGAGAATAGAAAGACCAGGGTGAGTGGAAGGGACCAGGAAGGCTGCACTGAAGAGCCACTGACCTTGGTTAGATGGGGGAATTCATTCCAGATGAAAATTCCTTCCTAATTCTCTCTTTGCTCTGTTTTATTCTATTGCATTTTAAAATGTGCAGTGCTTTCCCAGTTACAATTTTATTCAATTTCCTGAACAATTCTGTTAGTGAATTGAGAAGTTGGTTACATCCTTTTTCCCATTTGACCAAAAACTAAAAAAGTGACTTTTCTAACATCATAGCAAACCAGATCCTGAATCCCGATAAAGAAGCAAGAATGTTGAAGAGTAATAATCATTAATCCTTAAGCATATGTGGTTAGACTATCACATTTAGACCTACCTGGTGGTGTATAAATTAAATACATTTTATAAAAATCAGATGTTTAGACCCTGGCCAGGTTGCTCAGTGGATAAACTGTTGTCCCAGAGCACCGAGGTCTGGGTTCGATCTCTGGTCGGGGCACATACAAGAAGCAGTCAATGAATGCACAACTAAAAAAATGTAATAACTAAGTGGAACAACAAGTTGATGCTTCTCTCTCTCTCTCCCCTCCTCTCTGAATCAATGGGGAGGGGGCAATTAGGGTTTTGAAAAATAAGGTTTTGAAAAATCAGGTTTTTGAAATCAGTATGAAATATTTCATATATACTATGGAGTTTATATAATGCATATGTAAGATTTAGAATAATAAAACACTGTATCTACCACCCTGCTCATTACCAATGATCTAAAACATTAGGTCACTTTAAAAATAATATATACTCTTGGTATAAAATTCAAACCATGCAGAAAATGGAAACTTTAAAAGTTCCTTTTCCCATCCTGTCAACTTCTGCAGGGATAATGACTGTTAACAACTGGACACATGACCTTATATATGTTCACTTTGTAAAATAACCCAGCAATATACACCGCGAGTCATAAAACATCTGTAACTGTGGGTCCTGTCACCCCACTTGATGACTTCATCCCAGGAAATGAGGTCCTAGGCTTCCTTCCCTTCTTAGAGATGGTCAAGCTTGTGACCACAAGCATCTTTCTCCTATTGTTTCCTCTGTCTGGGACCCTGTTCCCTTAGACTTGTTCCTGGTGGAATATCCACTTAAGGCTCAGCTCCGATGTCGCCCCCTCTGAGGGACTGCCGATGGCCATGCATGTACACTGGCTCCTTCTCCCCACAGACCACCAGCACACGATGGGAATGCGTATCTCAGCTGCGGGGACAAACGTGCACCCAGGAAACCACCACCTGATCTATTAGGGAAGGGATGTTATTTGACTCACCTTGGAACCCACGCAGCTACTTCTGCAAAGGAACAGTTCTTATTGGCTTTACAGACTAAGAAGAGTCTGTGCAGGAGGTCTGGCCAGCCTGGGGCTGTCCTGACTGTCATTTCTTCCAGAAGAATGGCTGCCTGTCAGAGGTAATTGCTCCATAGCAGGCAACCTAACCTCTCTCTAAACCCTTTTCATTCTTGGCTTCTAAAACAAAGAGGAGGTAAAGAAAATCCAGGGGTTAGAGTCTCTGTTGAAATAACACCTAGGCCCTAGTTAATTAAGATGAATAATTTAACACTCTCAAGTCAGACAATGGAAACATTAAGAGTTTCCACCAAAACATAAAGTTAGCCAAGTGGGTGGGGTCTCCAGAAGTCTCCAGAACTTTGGGGGCTGGGGAGACTGCTTTGAAAGCCTAGAGGTAGAGAAAAATGAGAGAAAGGGATACCTAGATCCCTATGGGAGCTCCCTAAACACATAGTAGATCGTTCAGGCTGAGTAACTCTTTTTCCTTATAGCAAAATAAACCATGCTTACTATAGAGAAGTCAAAACAAAAATTAAAACCTCACATAACCTACCAACAAGAAAAGCAATATTTTTGTAGTGTCTCCATGTAGTCTTTTTTCCTCAGCATACTTAAAAAAGTTAAAATATTATATTATATAATGCCTTACAAACTTTTTTCTTTTTTAATTTTTATTTATTGATTTGAGAGAGAGATCAATTTGTTGTTCTATTTATTTATGCATTTGTTGGTAGACTCTTGTATGTGTCCTGGCTGGGGATCAAACCTGCAGCCTCAGCGTACTGGGAGAATGCTCTAACCAACTGAGCTACTCAGCCAGGGCCATAAACTGTGTTTTTCACTTAATAGTATATTGTGAATATTTTCCCATGCCATTAAACACTACTTAACGCTGTTATTTTTTTAAGACTGTGCAGTATCCCATTGTATGACTATCATCCAACCAATGTCCTGTCAATATGCATTTAGGTAGTTCCCAATTTTTATAAGCAGCTTGTCAACGACTGTTTCTGAAATGCATATATAATCATGTCCTCGGAACTAATTCTAGAAAGTGGAATTTCTGTGTTAAAGGGTATGTAAAATTCTAAGGGTTTATCTATGCACTGCTATGGGCAACACATTTATTACTTTGAAAAGCATTAATAAATGTGGTCTAGTACCATATTTCTTGGTCTCTTGACCTATATTTTTACTGAATGTAGTGACACTGAGCCAGGAGCAATACACAAAGTTTGCATTGCAATGGGAATTTTTGCCTTCTCTGGATGAAAGGGGTCACCTATTGAACATGACAAGCTCAGGGGAGTCCAGCATGGTGGGCATTACAAACTGAAGGACAGAAAGAACCACATAGGATGGTCTAAACGTAAAAATTCTTAACTACTATGAGACATGGACAAGAGAGTGGTGGTTACGGGTGGGGGGAAGGAGGGAAGGATGGGATAGGGAGGAGGGGAGGGACACAGGGAAAACCAGATAGAAGGTGACAGAGGACAATTTGACTTTGGGTGACGGGTATGCAACACAATTGAATGATAAGATAACCTGGAGATGTTTTCATTGTACATATGTACCCTGATTTATTGGTGTCACCCCATTAAAATTAATAATAATAAAATAAAAATAAATAAAAAATAAAAGAGACAGGGAAAAGAAAAAAAAACCCTAAAAAAAAAAATTCTTAACTAAACGCAAGTTATGATGGGTAGTCACGTCCTGGGATTGTAGCTTCCTCGACAAAGATCAATCTTTACTTTAAGTGAGACTGTCTACTGTCTTTTTGCATCTAAGAAAACATAACCTTGGAATATCAGAGTAATAGCTATTTCTTTTCTGGGACCCCTCAGAGTACAACTTCTCACCAGAGCATGAGACCACAGGACCCTCATTGTTATCTTGTTCCCTGTGTACCATCTCTATGCGCTATAAACTATCCTGTACATACCCACCAATGTACAAGGAGTACTTGTCTCTCCACTTTACTTTGTATCCAATCTCTGAGATTGCCCCACTT
Source organism: Rhynchonycteris naso (assembly GCA_037038555.1). Classification (NCBI taxonomy): domain Eukaryota; kingdom Metazoa; phylum Chordata; class Mammalia; order Chiroptera; family Emballonuridae; genus Rhynchonycteris; species Rhynchonycteris naso. The sequence goes on along the minus strand of CM072999.1, from coordinate 31,017,943 downwards.
TACTTTCTTTCACCTCTAATCTACCACCAATGGGTTTTATGTAACTCCTCCCTTATGTCTCCTTCTTTGATTCTAATGTATAAAATAAGCTGCAAAACTACCATACACCAGAGCATTTTCTCAATCCATTCAGATTTTGCTTCCTGGCAATTTGTCTGTTTGGTTCAAATAAACTCATAAAAATTCTCTACAGGTTTGGACGTTTCTTACCTTAACACGTCAGAGGAGCTCATATTTTAAAAGAAAACCTTTTCAGACACACAGACCAATGGGAACAGAATTGAGAGCCCACAAAAAGAATCACATGTAAATAAGCAAATATTTTTTGATGAAGGAACCAAAAACTCAATGGAGAACAGAAAGCCTCTTCAATATATGGCACTAGGGAAATTGGAAAGCCACATGCAAAAGAATGAAAATGGACTACAGTTGGTCCCCATGTACAAAATTAACTCAAAATGGATAAAAGAGCTAAACACAAGATATAAAACAATAAATTACATAGAAGGAAACATAGGTAGGTACTAAGCTCATGGACCTTGGCAATTTGCAGTATGAATGTGACCCCAAAGACAAGGGAAGTAAGGCAAAAATAAACGAGTGAGACTGTATCAAACTAAAAAGCTTCTGCACAGAAAAAGAAACCAACCACAAAACAAAAAGGCAGCCAACCAAATGAGAGATGATATCTGCAAACAACAGCTCTGACAGGGGATTAATATCTAAAATACATAAAGAATTCATCAAACAAACAATCTAAGTAAAAAGTGGGTAGAGGACCTGAGCAGACACCTCTCCCAGGAAGAAATACAAATGGCCAACAGATAGAGGAAAAGATGCTCATCTTCACTAGCTATTAGGGATATGCAAATCAAAACTACAACAAGATACCACCTTCTAGAATGGCTATAATCAATAAGACAAGTAATAACAAGTGTTGGAGAAGTTGTGGAAAAAAAGGAAACCTCATTCACTCCTGGTGGGTGAATTATACCAATGTAAATTGGTATAACCACTATGGAAAACAGTATGACAGTTCCTCAAAAAATTAAGAATAGAGTTACCATATGACCCAGCAATCCCTCTTCTGGGTACCTACCTGGAAAACTCGAACACATTAATTTGCAAAAATATATGCACCCCTATGTTCACTGCAGCATTATTCACAGTGGCCAAGACATGGAGACAAGCAGTGTCCTTCAATAAAGAATTGCATAGCCTGACCAGGTGGTGGTGCAGTATATAAAGCGTCGAACTGGAATGCAGAGGATCTAGGTTTGAAACCCCGAGGTTGCTGGCTTGAGCATGGGCTCATCTAGCTTGAGTACAGGCTCACCAGTTTGAGCTTTGGGTCACTGACTTGAGTGTGGGATCATAAATGTGACCCCATGGTTGCTGGCTTGAGACCAAAGGTGGCCAGCTTGAAGCCCAAGGTCGTTGGCTTGAGCCCAAGGTCACTGACTTGAGCAAGGGGTCAATCACTCTACTGCAGCCCCCGGTCAAGCAATCAATGAACAACTAAGGTGCCACAATGAAGAATTGATGCTTCTCCTCTCTCTCCCTTCCTGTCTGTCTGTTCCTATCTGTCCCTTTCTTTGACTCTCTCTCTGTCTCTGTCAAAAAAAAAAAAAAAGAATTTCATAAAGAAGATGTGGTACGTTATATTTATAACTAGCTGTACCCTGCCACCCGTTGCTGTGGCTCAGACCAGTTAAATGGAAAAGAAAGAAAAGAGAAAGCGCACATTTCTAATATGTTTAATTTCACAATGCTTGTGGGTATACAATATTTTTTGTTGTTCCATTGTCTGTGCAGATATAGAGATTGTCTGGTTTGCTGACTCTAGAACATATAATTGTCTATGTGAGAAGCAATTTGTGTCTAGATCTAAACCGCACAATTCTAAAGATTGGCCCTGAGCTTTGTTGATGGTGATTGCAAACGCCACTCGAATTGAGAATTGCAATCTCTTAAACTGAAATGGCATATCCATTGGAATCATAGGAATGTGAGGAATGAGGACATCTTCACCTTTGAAAGGTCCTGTCAAGATTGTTGCTTCTACGACGTTGCTCATTAATTTTTTTACTGCAAGCCGTTGCAAAGCTTTGACTGCTTGATATTTCTTTTTTTTTTTTTTTTTATAGGACAGAGAGAGAGGCAGAGAGAGGGATAGACAGGGACAGACAGACAGGAATGGAGAGAGATGAGAAGCATCAATCATTAGTTTTTTGTTGCCGTTGCAACACCATAGTTGTTCATTGATTGCTTTCTCACATGTGCCTTGACCGCGGGCCTTCAGGAGACCGAGCCACCCCTTGCTGGAGCAGCGACCTTGGGTCCAAGCTGGTGAGCTTTTGCTCAAGCCAGATGGGCCCGCGCTCAAGCTGGCGAGCTTGGGGTCCGAACCGGGGTCCTCCGCATCCCAGTCCAACGCTCTATCCACTGCGCCACCGCCTGGTCAGGCAGCTGCTTGATATTTCTCAACATGATAATTAGCACACCAATTTTCTTTCTTTTTTTTTTTTTATTGTATTCATTTTAGAGAGGAGACACAGAGTGAGAGAGAGAGAGAGAGAGAGAAAGAAAGAGAGAAAGGGGGGAGGAGCTAGAAGCATCGACTCCCATATGTGCCTTGACCAGACCAGTACAGGGTTTTGAACTGGCAACCTCAGTGTTCCCAGGTCGACGCTTTATCCACTGCACCACCGCAGGTCAGGCAGCACACCAATTTTCAATTGCAGTACATGCGGTGGCATCTCCGGCAGATCGAGTGAATTAAAAAATTCTGTTGGATAATTAACCGCTTCATCTGCTTCCACAACAGTCTCAATGAACTTGTATGTGACCGCCTCGCTTTGAATGTTAGACTGAAAAATATTGTTAAGTTCATAGACATCTTTGTTCTCGACTGCAAGAATGGCTCATTCACGCAGCCAATCGTGATTCTTATAACTGGTTTGAATATGGAGAAATACTTTTTCAATCAATTCTTCTTTTGACGTCACTAAATTGCAGAAGTTATGAGGCAATGAAATTTGTCCTGAGGTCAGATCAATGGCACCTTTCCATTCCCAATTTCCAGCAATTGATGTGAGAATATCTCAGCTGATCAATCGTTTTGCAGCTGGACATGCATATTTGTAGTTAATTTTAACATCTTTACGTGTTGCCACAAAATAGAATATTTCAGGCAAGCATTTATTGCATCCGCTGGTGTCAATTGAGGAATTACAGGTACTGTTTGCCTGAAATCTCCTGCAAGCAATAGTAATGCATTCCCAAATGGTCTGATGTTTCCACGCAAATCTTGCAATGATCGATCAAAAGCCTCAAGCGATTTTTTGTGCACCATTGTGCATTCATCCCAAACAATAAGTTTGCATTTCTGCAATACTTATCCCATTCCGGATGCTTTGGAAATGTTGCACGTGGGGGTTTCAATGAATTGCATGTTCAATAGCAATTTCAAAGCGGAATGAGCAGTTCTTACACGTGGTAGCAATGTTGCAGCTATTCCGGATGGCGCAAGAGCTAAGGCTGTGTCATTTTGGGATCGAATTGCTGCCAGAATCAATCTAATTAGGAATGTTTAACCAGTTAGTTCCTCCTGGCGCATCTAAGAAGAAGATTTCTCCAAACCTGTTATTGACAGTTTGCATTATTTGATTGTAAATACCTTTTTGCTCAAGTGTTAGCTTAGGAATATTTGATTGCACATACAACAAAAGATCACCCGTGTTGTAATTTTGTTCACAATGCAATTCTATATCAAACAAAGCAGCAGCAGATCGATTCGGCGATGGCATTCCCAATTGATTGAGAACTTTGTTCATGATTTCTAAGCACAAATCTTCAATCATTATCAACGCTTTGTTGTAGATTTCTGCTGTGAGATCCAGAAAATATCTTCAGCCATGTGCGATTTATATTTCTCCCATAACTCTGTTGGAGATGAAGGAGAGCAGGCGGTCAATATGATTGCAAACAATGCATGAATTTGATTTGGATGTGACATGCTGCACGTGTCATTAATGCATACATCCCAGTGTTGGTCATTCTCCAATAAATTCAGAGCTTGACATACACTGCAGAAAGTGGCATGTGTAACGCCATCTACAATTCTCAATTGCTGGAAAGATGTTGGACCGGGCACATTTACCAACAGCATGCGAAGAAAGAAGCATTCATCTTGATTGGGACGTATGGTGTACAGTCTGCCTATCGTAGTTTCTTTAAATATGCCAGGTTGTCCTTCGACTCGCTCTCCTTGTTTGCGTTGTTCAAATGATTTTCTACTCGCATCCATATGTAATACGTAGGCACTTCCGAATACAGCAGTTTTCGCAAATGTGTCATTTTGACATAACGTGAAGAAAGCAGTTAACGTTGTAGCCGGTGGATTCAATGTTTTTACCTGTCACAGGTGCGACATCTATATAATAGTAGGTTAAAAACACGTACGTATTCAAATGTAACATTGTGTCAAAATTTCAAAGCAATTGGTGGAGAACTTTTGGAGATTTAAGATTTTGAACAAACGAACATTTACATTTGTATTTATATAGATGGAGCACTACTCAGCCATAAGAAATGATGACATATTGCCATTTGCAACAACACGAATGGACCTTGAGAATATTATGCTAAGTGAAATAAGTCAGTCAGAAAAAGCTAAGAACCATATGATTTCACTCATATGTGAGTTAATAAATTGAAATGCATAGACACAGACAATAGTATGGTGGTTACCAGAGGGAAGGGAGTGTGTGTGTGTGGGGGGGGGGCGGTAGCAGGTAAAGGGGGCCAAATATATGATGATGGAAGATGATTTGACTTTGGGTGGTAGGCATACAATGCAATGTACAGATCATGTGTCATGGAAATAAATGCACATATGAAACCTATATGATCCTATTAACCATGTGACCCCAATACATTTAATAAAAAAATAAAATGCTTTGGTTTTTTATTTAAACAAACATAAAATCAATTAAACAGAAAAAGTCAATTTATCAACTACATTAAAAACAGAAAATTAAAAGAAGACCTTGACGTTTTTTGTTCTTTCATTAAATAATTAACTAATTATCTAATTAATTGTGTTAAGTTTGCCACACGTGCATTTGTATTTCAGGTGGGCTTCTTACGCCTGCCTACCGAGTAGCCCTTTCCAACTCCTTTCTCCATTTTTTGCTTCCTGCCATGAACAGTAAAAAATCCAAGAAGTCACTTTCCCAGACTCTCTAGCAGCTAAGGGTGGCCTGTTGAAAACCAAGGGGACATCTGTGGTAGGGATCTGGGAAAGTTTTTTTCCTTGATAAAAGGAAAGAAGTCTCACACACACAAACTCTCTCATCACTGTGGCCCTGCATCCCATTCACCCCCTTAAAACCTTATCATGTGGGTGCATTATTCCAGGAGCTCTGGCAGCTAACTTGTCACGAGGCAACAAGACTAAGGATTAAAAAACAAAAGAAAAAACCTTCTAATAATGGTTAGTCCTCAATTACACCAGGGGGTTGCTACCCCTACACAGGAGCTACCCTGACATCTAACTCCTAAAATAAATACCTTGATGGTTTAAGTTAGTGGTTCTCAAAGTTAGTGGTTAATTAGCATATTAGAATCACCTGAGAATTTTGTTAAATTAAGACTGATTCAGCCTGACCAGGCGGTGGCGCAGTGGATAGAACATCGAACTGGGATGTGGAGGACCCAGGTTCGAGACCCCGAGCTCGCCAGCTTAAGTGCGGGCCCATCTGGTTTGAGCAAAGCTCACCAGCTTGGACCCAAGGTCACTGGCTCGAGCAAGGGGTTACTTGGTCTGCTGAAGGCCTGCGGTCAAGGCACATATGAGAAAGCAATCAATGAACAACTATGGTGTCGCAATGAAAAACTGATGATTGATGCTTCTCATCTCTCTCTGTTGCTATCTATCTGTCCCTGTCTATCCCTCTCTGACTCTCTCTCTGTCCCTGTAAAAAAAAAAGACTGATTCAGTAAGTCTGAGATTCTGTATTTCTTTGTAAGATCCCAATTGATCTTACTCCTGCTGTCCCAGGGACCACACTTTGAGTAACAAGCATCATTGTTACATTGGCTTGAGGCTTCCTAACCGATTCATCCTTTTTCTAAATGAAAAGGTCACCCTCACTGTTTCACAGGTGCAAGTACAGGGAGCCCTCTGGAAACAATAGACAGCAGGAAGGGCTCCTCTCTGCCAAGGATCCATTCGCCACTCTGTGACAGCAGCCCCCAGCTGGTGGGGTCCTAAGTTAACACATCATCCAGTGATAAGTCAAGTCCCCTGTTGTGAGGCTGCGAACTGTAGATGTCCTGCCCTGTGCTCACCACCTCAGTCAGGCCCATTGTTTCTTTTTATTTTTTTAAATATATTTTTAATTTTTTCTATTTATTGATTTTAGAGAAAGAGGAAGGGGAAGAGAGAGAGAGAGAGAGAGAGAGAGAGAGAGAGAAACATTAATTTGTTATTCCACTTATTTATGCATTCATTGGTTGATTCTTTTATGTGCCCTCACCAGGGATCAAACCCTCAAACTTGGTGTATTGAGATGATGCTCTAACAAACTGAGCTTCCTGGCCAGGGCCCAGGCCAGTTTTTGCAACCAGATCCATCCAGGCAGATTCAGCCTGAAGTGAAAGGGCTCTAACTAGAGTTCATCCTTTCTTTTGGGACTTTCCTCTATCAGCCTTCACCACAGTCATACTCTTGGCTGATAGAAAGGGGGGGGGCATACTTCAAGTAGCATCTTTCTCTTTGGTTGCTAAAAGCCAGGTTTCCCCAAACAGTGATGTTGAAATTTCAGGTCAGAAAGCAAAGACACTGGCAGATGTTTCCTTCAGAGTTAGCTACACACTTATCCTTGTGTTTCTCTTTCCTTCCAGGCTCAGAGAAGACATGGGACCTCGGAGTAAGCCAGCAGCATCCTGTCTCTCTGGTCTGCAGCTCTGAAACCTCTCAGCAAGTCCTCAGGGACCAGGGGGTTCTCCTTCTTCTCCCTGCAGGTCCCACCGCCTTCTCTGCAGCTCCACTTCTCTGCTCCCATGTAAACAACAGCCCTCGTGCTGATCTGTCTATCCTTGCACCTCTGTCTCCTCAGGTCCCGTTCACTCCTGTGCTACTCTCCTCAGCAAGACCTCCCTGCCACCCTGCTGATGCTCCCTGTCAGGGTCGCCTATGACCTCTTACTTGCCGATCTACACATTTTGGGGTCGGGCCATATCTCAGCCCTGATTATAGTTGTTGCACCATGAGGCCCTCCCTGTCTCCTGCCTGAGTGCCCTTTACAGGCACTCACCACTCACCAGCTCTTTCTTTTTGTTTTTTTTTTTAAATGTTTTATTTATTTATTTATTTATTTATTTATTTATTTATTTATTTATTTTAACACAGTATTTTGTCTTTTTTTAAATTTATTTTTTATTTTATTCATTTTAGAGAGGAGACACAGAGTGAGAGAGAAAAAGAGAAAGGGGGAAGGAGCTGGAAGCATCAACCCCCATATGTGCCTTGACTGGACCAGTGCAGGGTTTTGAACTGGAGACCTTAGTGTTCTCAGGTTGACACTTTATCCACTGCGCCACCACAGGTCAGGCTGTTTTATTTATTTTTATTTTACTTTTTTATAGGGACAGGGAGAGAGTCAGAGAGAGGGACAGATAGGGACAGACTGACAGGAACAGAGAGAGGTGAGAAGCATCAATCATTAGTTTTTCGTTGCTGTTGCGACACCATAGTTGTTCATTGATTGCTTTCTCACATGTGCCTTGACCGCGGGCCTTCAGCAGACCGAGCCACCCCTTGCTGGAGCCAGCGACCCTGGGTCCAAGCTGGTGAGCTTTTGCTCAAGCCAGATGGGCCCGCGCTCAAGCTGGCGAGCTCGGGGTCTCGAACCTGGGTCTTCCGCATCCCAGTCTGACGCTCTATCCACTGCGCCACCGCCTGGTCAGGCTCACCTGCTCTTTCTTAGTCTCCTGGGCTGGTTCAGCCTCCTCTTCTGAACCTCTCCAAGGTGGAGGCCCAGGGCTCGACACTCGCTCTCTGTCCTCTCCTTCCTAAGTGTCCCCAGGGATCCTACTTCTCCCACAGCTGTCAGTTTCATCTACAAACTGGTAAAATGGGTGTCTCCAGCCTTCCCTCCCCTCCCTGACTCTCACCCCAGGTTGGAGCTCACAGCCTCACACCTCCAGCTGCACACTCAACGTCTCCCGAGGGCGCCTCATAGACACCTCAAACGGAATTCTTAACTTCCCCTCAGTGGTGCCACCAACTGAGCTCTCCTTGAGAACCTAGGAATAACCCTTACCTCCTCATTCCTCACACTCACCTCCCTTCCATCTTCAGATCCTGCAGTTCATGCTCAAATACAAGGGCAGCTCTCGAATCCACTGCTCCTGGCACCTCCCCTAATCCCCTGGTTCTCACCTCTCACTCCCTAATCTGCTACAGTGGCCTCCTGGTGGGCCTCCCTGCCAGCTGCCTGCTCTCCACATAGCAGCAAAAACGACTATAAACCTAAGCCAGGTTTGTCACTCCTCTGCCTAAAACCTCCTCGGCCTCCAGAGAAAGAAGCTGGGCTCCACAAGCCCCAGAGATGCACCCTGCCTTTGTCTCCGCCCCTGCTTGCTATCACGCACCCCTTCTTCTCTCCATTGGAGCTGTATTAACCTTCTTGTTATGCCTCAAACACGCCAAGTTCCCTTTGGTCTCAGAACTCCCATACCACCATACCTTTCCCCAAATCTGTGTACCCAACTCCCTTCCTCCCTTCAGACCTCTGTCTGGTGTCTTCTCTCCAGAGGCCTTCCTCCGCCTCTGAGCAAGTCAGCTTGCCTCTTTCCATCCTGATCCCTCTCCCCTCTCCTCGCTTCATCCTTCTCCCCAACACCGCTAAACTTGACTGTTATATATTGTTTATTATTTTGTTGTCTGTTCCTTCTCTTATGTAAACTCCATGAGAGCAAAGCCTCATCCGCTTCACGACTAACCTGCAGAGCCCAGCATGGTGCCTGGCACACAGCAAGTGTTGAATGAATGAGTGAATGAATGAATGACCATGTGTTGCTTCCGACCCTCTACACATGCTGTGAGGAAGGAGCTTTGGCTCAAGCTGATGCACTTAAGAAGTCACATGTCCCCATTCAGGGCTGCTTCTGATGAAGCCAGAGCCTGTTCAGGGATGGTCCCATGGTCATCTCAGCCATGGCTGCGGCTCTTGCGTCTAGCTTCCAGGAATCTCTCAGCCAGCCCTGGGGGCCAATTGAATTCTGGTCTCTTTCATTCCCATTTCTGGGTCTCCACAGTCCTAGGGACAGCAGGTCAAGTTTCTGGACAAGGAGCTGGAGTTGCAGGAGCTCTCTTGGCCTGAAAGCTACCCCCACCCCCTCTCCCTCCTGGGTCCAGTTTCCCTGGAGGATGTCGTGCATCCCTGCACTGGTCCTTTTAGCCCAACCTGAGAAGTGAGAGAAGCATTCTTTTTTTTTTTTAATTTCTTTTAATGTTTTATTTATTTTTTACAGGGACAGAGAGAGAGTCAGAGAGAGGGATAGATAGGGACAGACAGACAGGAACAGAGAGAGGTGAGAAGCATCAATCATTAGTTTTTCGTTGCCGTTGCAACACCTTAGTTGTTCACTGATTGCTTTCTCACATGTGCCTTGACCGCGGGCCTTCAGCAGACCGAGCAACTCCTTGCTGGGGCCAGCGACCTTGGGTCCAAGCTGACGAGCTTTTGCTCAAGCCAGATGGGCCCGCGCTCAAGCTGGCGAGCTCGGGGTCTCGAACCTGGGTCTTCCGCATCCCAGTCTGGTGCTCTATTCACTGTGCCACCGCCTGGTCAGGCGAGAGAAGCATTCTTAAAGGACTGCACCTCTTCCAAGAAGCCTCCTAGTGCTGACCTTCCCTGGCCCCTGGGATGAGCCCTCCCTCAGCGGAGGTGCCCCTCATCTCTCCCAAGCCTTACCACCTCCTCCTCCTTCTCCACCTGGCCAGGTGCATCCAGTTGCTGGGCCTGCTTGCTCCTCACTGGTTTCCTCCAAGCAGCAGAAATTCCTAGTTTCCAGAGCAAATAAAAAAATTAGTAAGAAGAAAGAAAAAAAGAAAACGAGAAAGAAAGCCCTCAGGAAGGGGTGAAAATTGTAGACTCCTGAGGCCCATCCCCAGGGTCTGATTCATCTGGTCTGCAGGTGGGGGCGGGGGGGAGGTGTCTATGCCTGAAATCTGCTTTTTTTTTTTTTTTTTTACAGGGTCAGAGAGAGAGTCAGAGAGAGGGATAGACAGACAGGAACAAAGAGAGATGAGAAGCATCAATCATTAGTTTTTCATTGCTGTTACGACACCATAGTTGTTCATTGATTGCTTTCTCACATGTGCCTTGACCGCGGGCCTTCAGCAGATCGAGCAACCCCTTGCTGGAGCCAGTGACCTTGGTCCAAGCTGGCGAGCTTTTGCTCAAGCCAGATGGGCCCGCGCTCAAGCTGGTGAGCTTGGGGTCTCAAACCTGGCTCTTCCGCATCCCAGTCCAACGCTCTATCCACTGCGCCACCACCTGGTCAGGCTTGACTCTGCATTTTAAACATTGATCTACCACGAAAGCTCAAGTGGCACTTAGAGAGACTGTGTAAAAAATGCTGGTGCCTGGGTCTCAGCCCTGGAAATTCTGAGTTGGCAGGTCTGGGTGTGCGGGTCCTGTGGGCTTCCCATCCCCCATGGACTATCCTGTGCTGCCTGGGCTGAGAAGCACTGACCTACTGGGCTCGATCACAAGCACTGACTGGAATGGAGTGACGGGGTAACGTGAGCGTCTGTCCGGGTGGGCTGAGTCACTCAGCCACACTGCCAGCCATGAACAATTGGGCCCGGCGGGTGTTTCCAAAGAGCTGGGCGCCAGGCCCTCACTGGTTGCTGGGGCAATACAGAGAGATGTGGTCCCTCTCAGAGTTTCCATTTGCCTTGAAAAGCCAGTGCTCGGGAAGCGGTTGTGCAGCTCTGTGATGAAGCCCGGGGCGAGGGGAGGAAATGGCTCCCGTGGGGCGCGGCTACCCTGTGCCAGGCCCGCTCAGTTGGCTCAATCTTTCCTGCTTACCTGCCAGGAGGATGTGTTGTGAGTGAGGAAATGAGGTCCACAGAGTTGAGGAGGACCTTGAACCCAGATGTGTCTTAACCACTCTCCTGTTCTCCCTCCGAAGCTGTGTGTTGGAGGAAACAGGGCCCAGGTGATCAGCCCCAGGCACTGGTTCCTGAGGGCTGGGGTGAGGGTGGGGGAGGCTTTGGGCACTTGCTGCCCAGGGTTAGGATCCCTCCATCAGCTGGGGGCTGGGGTGGAGCTCCAACCCCTCTGACCCAGTCCTCTGTTTCCATATGCCCCCCATCTACCCAACCAAGGCTCTGGCTCCTTCCACCTGCTCTAGGACCCTGGGCACTCTGGCCTCACCTACCCTACCATGTGAGAGCCGCTGGGGAGGGAATAGCATCCCCCCACCCACCTTTGTTGCAGATCAGGCACCAGGGGGCTTGTGTTGGTCGGAGAGTTCTGAGGGGGCCCAGAGGCTGCAACGTTGGAAGGGGCCTTGGATTGGAGAGATGGCACAGGGGTCAAGAACACACACTAACCCAGCCTAGCTGAGTGGCCTTGGACTAGCCATTTAACCTGTCTGTGCCTCGTCCTCATTTATGAAATGGAGACATTTACTATCTCATAGCATTGCTGTGAGATTAAGCATGTGGAGCTCCTGGTACAACACAATAAATTATCTCCAAAGTATTGTTCTAATCATTGTGTTAGTATTGTCGGCATCATCATATTTCATCATCATCAGTTTGGCTCTGGGCCAGAACCAGTTACAGACCTTGAACTTTGAGTTTGAGCTTCTGTCTTGGGCTTCTCTGGTCCTTTTCTGGGGACAGTCAGGCAAGGTTACCTTTACAGCCAGTGACCTTAGTAGACTTGGGTCTTGGTACACAGGAAACCAGTGGTGCTCAGCCTTAGCTGCATGCTGGAATCATCAGGGGGCTTTTACAAATCCTGATGCTTTGCCCTGGCTGGGTGGCTCTGTTGGATGGAGCATTGTCTCATTGTGCAGGGGTTGTGGGTTTAATCCCGGTCGGGGCACATACAGGAGTCAATCAGTGAATGCACAGGGAGTGGGGGAGGTTGGGAGGGGGCATGATGAGTCGATGTTTCTCTCTCTCTCCCTTTTTAAAATCAAATTTTAAAAATCCTGATGCCTCATTAAATTAAAATCTCTGGCAGTAGGACCCAAGCATCAACACTGTTTAAAGCTCCCTAGGAGACCCCCAACAAGCAGCCACCATTGGGAACCAGTGCTCAAAGCTCATTTCTCATGCACAGAAGAGGTGTCCTCCGATGACTGGACACGGGGTTTGGGAGTCAGACAGGTTTGACCAACTTTTGACCTACTAGCTACATGATCTTTGGCAAGTTACTTAAGATTCCTCTGACTGTGCCTGACCTGTGGTGGCGCAGTGGATAAAGTGTCAACCTGGAATGCTGAGGTCACCGGTTTGAAACCCTGGGCTTGCCTGGTCAAGACACATACAAGAAGCAACTACTACAAGTTGATGCTTCCTACTTTTCTCCTCTCTCCCTCTCTTCCCCTTTCTCTAAAATCAATAAAGTAAAATATAAAAAATAAAAAATGAAAAAAAGATTCTTCTAATTCAGTTTCTTCACTTGTAATGTGGGGGATGTTACCAACCTTATAACTAGGTTTTGAGGCATAGCACTAAGTTAAATAGGGGTACCTGATATGATACATAATAGAAATTTAACATGTATTATTAATTATAGTCCATAGCTCAAACTTCCCCTCATTTGTTGAGTAAATCTTCCAACATGCAAGGAGATGTTAGCCCACACACGCCACATTTTATTTATTTATTTATTTATTTATTTATTTATTTATTTATTTTAGAGAAACTTGGCAGTTTTTTTTTCTTTTATTCATTTTAGAGAGGAGAGAGAGAGAGAGAGAGAGAAGAGGGAGGAGCTGGAAGCATCAACTCCCCATATGTGCCTTAACCAGTCAAGCCCAGGGTTTCAAACTGGCGACCTCAGCGTTCCAGGTCGATGCTTTATCCACTGCGCCACCACAGGTCAGGCCTTACACGCCACATTTTAAATTGTGTTTCCTGAGGCTACATAAATCCTATTATGAGCTGTCTTATAAGTTCCTCGCTTGCCTCTCACCACTGCCAGCTAGTTTCTTGGGATTGTAATATTTAGAAGGTTGCCCCTGGCTGCCACCTTAAAAGCCTCTCTGTGTCCTCCTTGAGTCTGATTTGCCAGGCACTACTGCTGCTGGTGGGTGCCATCGGGTAGGACTTTTTCATCTGAAGTCTCAAATCCCTGGGTCAGGAATGGGGTGCAGCCCCAGTGCAATCAGTGGGGAAAGCAGCAGAACCTCATTAAAACACTGTTGCCTTGCTTTGGGCTAAAGTGATCTCACTTCATGCTGATTGCAAGCCTTGGCAGTTGAATGCCTTTGATTTATTAAAATGCAAAAACAAGTCAATGATTACATATTAAATGAATTTTTTCCTCAACAGAACCTCTCAAACGTGAGATTTCTAGAGAAAAATCCTGGCAATATAAGGGGTCACTGGTAATGGCATAGTCAGAGACCCCCTAGACAGGACAGGATCAATTGAAGGGTGGTAATAGGACAACTTTTAGTCAGTTCATGTTCAGGCCTTGGCGCTCAGGTTAAAGCCGAGGTGCCGCAGCTGACCTTAGTGCTCTGCGTAAGTGTCAGGAGGCCACAGTCATAGGACCTGTCTGCCATCCTAGGCCAGGACCAATGTCTGAGGTGATGCGTGGAGCTGAATTACAGGGAAACCGTTCATGTCTGAAACTTTGCCTTAATAAACATGGTTATTATAATAGTAATCACCTCTGAGTTCCCACCGTATCCAAACATTTAATGTACTTTATCTTGCTAAGTTTTCCCAACAGCCCTATGAATTAGCTACTAATGTCCCCAGAGAGAGTATCTTCAGTAACTTATTCAAAAATATTTATTGAACTTCCACCATATGTTCAGTCCCAGTCCTTTTTGGAAGCAAGAGCCAACACAGTCCTTGTCTCATGGAGTTTTCAATCTAGTGGGGGAGACTACTGTTATTCAGATAATATACAGATAATGTGTCAGAAACCTTTGGCACTGTGACAGATTAAGCTATTTTAGACAACCCTATCTTACTATGTATAAAAGGAAAAAAGAAAGCACCTGAAAATATACAGCTGAGCTCAAAAGAAAGACAGGAAAAGACTCACATTCCATAGATAGTATAGGAACTCAAAGCCAGATTAGATAATCCTATAATTCACAGGGTTCTGGCTCGATAAAGGTCCGAAAGCCTGGGGTCTAGAGTTCTAAGGTCCTCGCAAAGAGGACACACCCCACCCCTGGCTGTCTGAGGCAGGAGAGCTGGAATTTATCCCGTTTTAGGCTGGAAGCTCTAATCAGTGGGAAAGGCTACAAAAATGCCAGCAACCAGGGCTGCAGAAGCATCAAAATGTTCTCACTGTCCTGGGTTTGGGAGAGAAGTTCCTGTGAAAGGTGGAAAGTCCAGGCTTGCCCCACATGCAGGAGAGAAGTGGACTGCTCCACCATATCCCCCTCCCTTGGCATGTCACGAATCCCAGGACTCTTGTGCCAAAAAGTTAACATAAAAGTTCATCCAGAGCCAAGATGGCAGAGTGCTGAGGAAGAAGAAGAAAAAAAAAAAGAAGAAGAAGAAAAGAAGAAAAGAAAAGAAAAAAAAGTTCATCCAGCCTGACCTGTGGTGGTGCAGCGGAAAAAGCATTGACCTGGAATGCCAACATTGCCAGTTCGAAACCCTGGCTTGCCTGGTCAAGGCACATACAGGAAGCAAGTACAATGAGTACAATGAGTTGATGCTTCCTGTTGTCCCCCATTCCCCCCTCTTTCTATCTCTCCTCTGTCTCTAAAAAAAATTTTTTTTCAGAACTTAGGGTCCTGACAGAAGCAAAACCCAAAGTACTCTGTAAGAATATTTTTACAACTCAAGGCTCACAGCAAAAGCAAACCCCACTGAAGATGAGTTTCAATCAAAAATTGCAAAACCACACAGGGAAACAAAATATATAAGACATAATCAGTAAATACAAAAACAAGGCCAATAAATACAGAAGGTAAAAATAATAGAAAAAACCCTAAAAACATAAACACTTTAAGTGATTATAAAGAACTTTTTAAAAGAAAGCAAGTAATGCCTGACCAGGCGGTGGCACAGTGGATAGAGCATCGGACTGAAATGTGGAGAACCCAGGTTCAAGACCCCGAGGTCTCCAACTTGAGTGCGGGCTCATCTGGTTTGAGCAAGGCTCACCAGCTTGAGCCCAAGGTCTCTGGCTTGAGCAAGGGGTCACTCAGTCTGCTGTAGCCCTCTGGTCAAGGCACATATGAGAAATCAATCAATGAACAACTAAGGAGCTGCAATGAAGAATTGATGTTTCTCATCTCTTTCCCTTCCTGTCTGTCTGTTCCTTTCTCTGACTCTCTCTGCCTCTGCCTAAATAAAGAAATAAATATAAAAGAAAGCACATAATAATAAAGAATAGGATAACGCAAAAAAATAAGATGAAAACAAGCCAAGTAGAAGTTCTATAAATGACTATAGTTTTAATATATTATTTATCATAATTGATATTGAACTATGGAATAAGATACTACTAAAGAGACATTTAGCAGATTGGGTGATAACTGGGAAAAAATCACTCTACCAGCACAATGAGAAAAAGAAGAGAAGAAACATCTGGAAGCAACCATGGGTAAGAGCAGAGGAAACAATGACAAGACCTAGCACAGATTAGCTAGCACATCCAGAAAAATAGGGAGAGAATGGGGGAGGAGCAGTCTTTGAAGACTTAATGGCTAGGAATTAATCAAAACAGAAGAAAATCCCAAATCTTTAGATTGAATAAGCACCCAGAGGCCTTAGAATGGGATCTGATGGTTGAGGAAACTTTAACTTATACTAAGTTGTACAGAAGAGAGGAAGAGGGGAACAAAAGAATTTTGCAGAGAGAAGAAATGGCTCAAGTCAAGGTCAGATGACAAGACTTGAAAGGATTTGGGGCTTTTTCATAGGAGTCTGTGTTACAGAGCCAGGGCTGGGGTCTTAATCCTGTCTCCCGGCCCCAGAGTTCATGTTCTTTCCACAGAACCACCTCCTCCCACCTAAACCAGTAGGAGGTGTTCATCGATTTGTTGTTCCGTTAGTTCATGCATTCATTGGTTGATTCTTTTATGTGCCCTGACTGGATATTGAACCCACAACCTTGGTGTATCAGAAGAATGCTCTAACCAAAACTGAGCTACCTGGCCAGGGCGATAGGTTTTTTGTTTTTCTTTATCTCATATTAAAATAGCTCTAACCTGGGTCCTGGCTGGGTGGTTCAGTGGATAAAGCATTGTCTCATCCCAGTGCACCAGGGTTGTGGGTTCGATCCCTCATCAGACCACGTAGGAGAAGCAATCAATAAGTACACACTGAATGGAACAACTAAGTGGAACAACGAGTTGATGCTTTTCTTTCCCTCTCAAATCAATAGAAAAATAAAATAAAAAAATTAAATAAAAATGATAACCCTAACCTTGTCCTGGCCGGTTAACTCAGGCAGTCAGGGCAAATACGGGAAGTGACCAATGAATGCACAACTAAGTGAAACAAAAAATGACTGCTTTCTCTCTCTCTCTCTCCCTTCCTCTCTCTGTCTCTCTAAAATCAATCAATAAAAAAAAATTGTAAATAGCTCTATTAACCCCTTAGAGCCACTTTGCATTGATTAAAGTGCAAGAACCACTCAGTGAAAGGAAGGCACGTTCGCATGCAGCCCTCTCTGGGATCTTCTAATAACCATCCGCCCTGAGCTGGCCGTGAGCCTGCTGCTGCAGGGTGTATTATGCTCTCTTTAGCACAAAGAGTTCGTGGCTAGATTTGGCACTGTGAGGCCTTCATGCGGCCGTGGGGGGCTGGCTGAGTTCCAGAGAGGCCTGAGTGCCCTGTGTGCATAATGCACCTGCCCTGGTTGCCACATGGTGACTGTGACATGGGTCTGAGGCTCTCAGGGATCACTGCCTCTGACATGTACCATCCTGTCACCTTTGCAGCCCAGGATTGGGGCCGGATTCCTAAGAGAATGTCTCTCAGAAAAGTAGGACAGGAGCCATTGGGATGCCAGCAGGGTCCAGCTTTTATATCATCAGTCTCTAGCATTGTGCCTGGCACTGGAGGGTCCGGTCCATATTGCAAGGAGGAGGGACGGAGAGAGGAACTTCCTCATCTTCTACCTCTGAGAGAAAACACAGGGATCCTTATACATATGAAGCCAGAATGTGCCAGAATTATTTGTGGATTGAAATGATTCCAGGCCCTAGCTAGTTGACTGAGTGGATAGAGTGTTGGCCGGCATGTGGACGTCCCAGGTTTGATCCCCGGTCAGGGCACACATAAGAAATAGCCATCTGCTTCTCTTCCCATCCCTCTCTCCCTTCCATCTTCCTCTCTCACAGCCAGTGGCTTGGTTGGTCTGAGCTTCAGCCTCAGGCTCTGAGTATAGCTTGGTTGATTCAAGCATCGTCCCAAGATGTGAGCTGCCAGGTGGATCCCAGACAAGATGCATATGAAAGTCTGTTTTACTTATCTTCCTTCCTCTCACTTATAAAAAAAGAAGAAAAGATCCCAGTCTGGTTGGTAAATAGTCACAGTCCTGATAACCCCCTAAGAGTCATACCTGCCCTTCCCCAGAGACCCTTCTCCACCTCCAGAACTCTGCCCCAGCCCCCAAACTGAAGTCAGTTCTGTTTGGTCAATGCCCTCAAGTGCCAGTGGATATGTAAAGTATCAACCCACTCATGGGCTTTCTGTGCCCAAGACACCAGCTGCCTCCTGACTGAGGGTTTGGCATGGAAACTACTTAGCTAAGACCATAGGAGCTGGCCTATGTATAACAGTCACAGTGAAATAAGGTGGCATTTGGCATTCCTGCCAGGGTTCTCATGTACAGGAAAAAGTTATCACAGAGCTTTGGGGAGTGTTGTGTTCCCTGTTCTATGGTGGAAAAATCCTTGATCTCAGAGCCAGAACACTGGGGCTTACTCTGGTTCAGAATACCTAGCTGTGTGACTGAGCAATTCACCTAACCTCTCTGAGTTCCTGAAAATACCCTTTGCATAAGTTTGCCTGGGGAATGAACATATTGAAGACTTGGGAGCTAAGTCACTCATCCCAAGTTCCTGGGCTAAATCCAGACCTGTAAATACAGCAGCAAAGGATCTGCCCCCGCCTGTGGGCTCCTGTGTTCCCAGAAGTACTCTTAGTCCCTGGCAATGGTTACCAGGATGCTGGCTGTAACCAGGTGCTACTCAGAGGGCCTGTGGATAAATAAGCAGGGAAGTGACAGGAGGGGCTACTGGCCCACAGACCTTTTCTCTGCCTGTCAGGTTCCTGGTGAGTGGGGCCATCACTGGGGGAGAAGGGGTGGAGGTCGGCCCCGCTAGGACTCCTCATATAGACAGTCTACTCTTCCTCCAGCCTCAGCCCACCTGACACTCACACACCCTAACACTCAGGCACACTAAGGAACATATATATTTACACTTCTTCTGATACACATTCATATTTGTACACATACAAACACACATACACCTATACTCACCTACCATGCAGCCACACACTGACATACATGTTCATACACACTCACACTCAGCTACACACACATGCACAACTACACTCACACAACTCATCAAATATACACATATTCCCAAGAACATGTAAAAAGTGGAGTGTGTAAAATAATTTTTGGTAGTTCACACATTTTAAAGTATTTTTTTTTTGTTTGTTTTCTATAGCGACAGAGAGAGAGTCAGATAGAGGGATAGACAGGGACAGACAGACGGGAACGGAGAGCAGTGAGAAGCATCGATCATTAGTTTTTTATTGCCGTTGTAACACCTTAGTTGTTCATTGATTGCTTTCTCACATGTGCCCTGACCGCGGGCCTTCAGCAGACTGAGCCACCCCCTGCTGGAGCCAGCGACCTTGGGTCCAAGCTGGTGAGCCTTGCTCGAACCAGATGAGCCCGCGCTCAAGCTGGTGAGCTCAGGGTCTCGAATCTGGGTCTTCCGCATCCTAGTCCGATGCTCTATCCACTGCGCCACCGCCTGGTCAGTATTTTTATTTTTTATCTTCCTTCCTTCCTTCCTTCCTTCCTTCCTTCCTTCCTTCCTTCCTTCCTTCCTTCCTTCCTCCCTCCCTCCCTCCCTCCTTTCTTCCTTTCTTCTTTTACTCCCTCCCTTCCTCCCTTTTTTCTTTCTTTCTTTCATGACAGAGACAGAGAGAGTCAGAGAGAAGGACTGATAGGGAAAGACAGACAGGAAGGGAGAGAGATGAGAAGCATCAGTTGTTCGCTGTGGCTCCTTAGTTGTTCATTGATTGCTTTCTCATATGTGCCTTGACCAGAGGCTACAGCAGACCGAGTGACCCCTTGCTTGAGCCAGCGACCTTGGGCTCAAGCTGGTGAGCCTTGCTCAAACCAGATGAGCCTGTGCTCAAGCTGGTGACCTTGGGGTCTTGAACCTGGCTCCTCCATACCCCAGTTGGACACTCTATTCACTGCACCACTGCCTGGTCAGGCTAAAAGTATTTTTTTTCCTTAGGCTAAAAGTATTTTTAATAGTTAGGAATTTATTTTTAATATGTAATGATGAAAAATGACATAGCTATCCAAAAAGGGATTTCACAGCAGTGATTGTTTCAGACCAAGGTAAAGAAGGTAGGACAAGATTTAGGGAAAAGGGAGTGAGTTGCTTTAAAGGGAGATGTTGAATAAATTGTGGCTGGAGTTGAGTGAATGATCCCTGAAGGCTCTTACTTTGGGAAAACATGGCGGTGAGGAGAGTCGGGGCTGGGGCTCTGTGTGGAACATATGGAGAGTGTTGGCACCTCAAGGTGCAGGGGGCGTGGCGGATGCGGAGGGGGATTCTGGGACATTTATCTATTTTTTACTTTTATAGTTATTGCTTTCTGTGGTCGATCTTTAAAAAAATCTTTGCCTAATCCAAGCTTAGGAAGGTAATTTCCATGTTTTCTTCCAGAAGCTTTTGAGTTTTAGCGCTTTTTTTGGGTTTTTTTCTTTTTATTTATTTATTTTAGAGAGGAGAGAGAGAGAGAGAGGAGCAGGAAGCATCAACCCCCATATGAGCCTTGACCAGACAAGTACAAGGTTTCGAACCGGCGACCTCAGTGTTCCAGGTCGATGCTTTATCCACTGGGCCAGCACTGGTCAGGCCTGAGTTTTAGCTTTTAAGTTGAGGTTTGTGATATATTTTAAACTACTTTTTGTGTATAGTATGAGATAGGGTAAAGGTTCTTCTTTTTCTACATGAGCAGCTTCTTGTTCTAGTACAATTTATTGATATAACTTTGTTTACCCATTGAATTGCCTTGATGTCTTTGTCAAAATCAATTTTCACTGCATTTCATATGGATCTGTCCCGGACTCTTCTGTTCCATTGATGTTTTTGTTAAGTTTAGCTAATACTATGCTATCTTGATTATCACAGTTTCTTTCTGTTTTTTACTTAAGAAAGCTGTTTTTTTAAAAAGAGTTTTTAAATATATATATATTCATTATAGAGAGAGAGGAGAGAGAGAGAGAAGGCAGAGAGGAGCAGGAAGTATCAACTCCCATATGTGCCTTGACCAGGCAAGCCCGGGGTTTCGAACCGGTGACCTCAGCGTTCCAGGTCAATGTTTTATCCACTGAGTCACCACAGGTCAGGCAATTATCACAGTTTTTGTTTATTTATTGATTGATTTTTAGAGAGAGAGGAAGAAAGAGGGAGACAGAATCAATTTGTTGTTCCACTCATTAATGCATCCATTAGTTGATTCTTGTGTGTGAGGACCAAACCCGCGACAGTGGCGTATAGGGACAATGGTCCAACCAACCAAGACACCTGGACAAGGCAATTATCCCAGTTTTATCATAACTCTTCAAATTGGGTAGTATAAGTTCTATATATTTTTCAAAATTATTTTGACTATTATAGGTCCTTTGCATTTCTTAACTGTTTTATTTATTTATTTATTTATTTATTTATAGGGACAGAGAGAGAGTCAGAGAGAGGAATAGATAGGAACAGACAGACAGGAACAGAGAGAAATGAGAAGCATCAATCATTAGTTTTTTGTTGCCCTTGCGACACCATAGTTCATTGATTGCTTTCTCACATGTGCCTTGACCGCGGGCCTTCAGCAGACCAAGCCACCCCTTGCTGGAGCCAGCGACCTTGGGTCCAAGCTGGCAAGCTTTTTGCTCAAGCCAGATGGGCCTGTGCTCAAGCTGGTGAGCTCAGGGTCTTGAACCTAGGTCTTCTGCATCCCAGTCTGGCGCTCTATCCACTGTGCCACCGCCTGGTCAGGCGGTCCTTTGCATTTCTATATAAATTTTAGAGTCAGTTTGTCTTGATGGGTTTTTGATTAGGATTGCACTGCATCTATTTTACATTGAATTTGAGGAACATTAACAACTTGGCAATATTTTTCAGTTCATGAACATGTATTTCACTCTACTTATTTACTTCTGTAATTTCTCTCAGTAATGTGCTGTCATTTCTAGTGTATAGATCTTACACAGCTTTTATTTAAATTATTCCTAGTTATTTTATGTTACATGTATATAATTAGCATTATGTGTGTGTGTGTGTGTGTGTGTATCTTGGCTATGTGATATTTTTGTGTTGATAATGAACTCTGTCAACTTTTGGAAGATCCAAGAAACAGATTGATGTTTCTCTCTAAAAATTAATAAATAAATTAAAATTTTTTTCTTTATTAATCACTGCAGGAAGGGCTAAATTATGTTTCAAATGTAAATATGTCACTTGGACAGGTCACCAACCTATCAACACTTTGGCAAGGATTCACTTATGAAATATAATTCAGTCTATTAAATTTTTTTGTATATAGATAAGCTAAGAAGTATGAGAACCCCCAAAATGAGTAGGACACTGGCCCTACCTTCAAGGATCTGACCGTCTTTGCAAATTATGCAAGTGCACCCTCTCCCAGCTCGATGCAAACCCAGTCTCTCCGAGTCTATGCCTGTGCATTTACTGCTACTCTGATGCCTCTATGGGAAAGTGGAGAAGAGGATAAAAGAGGGTAGCAGAGCTCCTCAAATATTGGAATTCTGTTTCTTAGGAGATAAGAACACAAGCCATCTCGGACATTGTTCTTCACTAGGTTTGAGCTGGTCAGTCTTTCTAGATGTGTTCATCTTGTTCAAAAAACATTCTCAGAGCTCCATTTCTACTAATCCCGAGTGTTAATAAAACATGTTTTATTTTATTATAATTTCTTATGTAATATGAAATTAAACATAATCTGAAAAAGTAAACACATCTATATGGCAAAAGCAGTAAGTAAGGTGAGAATAGAACATTCTGAAATGAATAAAGTTGGAGATTTTCCCTAGGTTAAATGTAATAAAAAGTTTTTCTTCTGTCTTTTAAGGATTAATTGTTATGGAAACTGCCTTCCAACCATAAAACACTAAAAAATATGGACAATGTATTTAAAATTACTGTTTTCAGACAGGCAGCGCAGAACAGCAATTTTTGAAAGAAGAGAATCAAAGGAGGTGAGGCTATGATCACTTCAGCTCACTGCCCAGAGACAGTTTCCAGGATGCAGCACAAACAGGGGGTTCGAAGGAGAAGAGCTTGGTAGTCTTACTGAGTTAAGGAGATAGATCAGAGTTTGGGAGAATCTGACACAGCTAAGCTTCATGAGCGAAGGGAGCTACACAGAAGAAGAGTCCCATAAATCTGCATGGGAATTCCCTAGAGTCTTTGACTGAATACCAACCTGTGGAGGCTTAGCTAAAACTCCATGTTGTCCAGCAAAAACAATTTCTGAGGAAAGAATCTTTAATATGGATCTGTAAACATAACAATTCCTAGAGCTCATTCAGGGCCTGAAATGGTTAAATTTTCCTCTAGTCAGAATGAAGAAACACACAGGCATTCAGGGGAGACATACGTTTTATAAATGGAGCTAAATTAACCTTGGAATAAGACTACTGTAGTTAATCCCTAACAGAACTTAAACACAAGTCTTGAAAGGATTGAAATAATCTGCATGTGACTTTACTACCTGACAGATAGAGTCCATCACTCTTAAAAGGAATAAAACAAAATCCAGCATTCAACAATGTAAAATTCACAATAACTGGAATCTAATAAAAATATTAACATATACTTAGAAGTAAGAAAATGTGATCCATAACAAGGAGAAAAATCAGGTCATAGGAACATACCCAGATATGACAGAAGTTCTTAAGGCAGAAATAGACTAATATATATATAGTCAATCAACTTTTTTTACAAAAGCACCAAAGTTATGTAATGAAGAAACAATAATGTTTCCAATAAATGCTGCTGGAACAACTTTGATATTCACATGAAAACAACTAACCTCAACTCTTACCTCACACCATATATAAAAATTAACTCAAAATGAATTCTAGAAATACAATTGATTTTTGTATGTTGACTTGTGTCATGTGACTTTGCTAAACTCACTTGTTAGCTTTGTCAAAGGAGATGGGCAGTCTGGACGAAGGAAAGTGGAGTGGGGATCATGTTTTGGACTGGCTAATTTAGATCAGGTGGTCAGGGAGGCCCTCCTGGGAGAAGTGACATATGAATGAATTTGAAAGAGAGTCAGGGAGCAAGCCGGGAAGAGCCAGGCATGGAGCTCTCTGAGAGGGGGAGTGGGTGTCTCCAACACTGCCCAGAATCTGCGCTCACAACGATGGTGGCAGCAGAAGCAGGGGGCTGAGCTCAGGTCTACCCCTTGCAAACAGCTTGAGAAAAGGTGCTTCTTTGGGGGTGAGGGGTAATGCAGGCTGTAATTTTGGGCATCCAGACTGATTCTGGTGGTAGGCTACTGCCTGGGGAAGCAGGTGGCTATTGTCTGGGTGAAGTGATACATGGAAAGTTACTTGTCACTTTTCTCGGTGGCAGTGACACCAGCACTCTAGCTGGGGGCCCAGTAGCCTCCTTGGTGTTTACTGGGACAGAGCATGTTTCACAACATGTTACTTATATATTCATTCATGTATTTGTGTCTGTCTCCATAAGGACAGGGACTCTCAAAGAACGAGCAGGTGGCCCCAGTTTTCATGTGATAAGCAATCTGGCAAGGCCTCTACTTTCCCCCAATCTCCATGAATACCCTAGGATTTCTGGGGAGAAAGTCAGAGTGGAGGGCCAGGTGGCCAGGCATTGAGGTGGCTCAGGCGCTGAGAAAATTCTTGAGCAGAGGGTGAGTCATAATTCTCATCCTACACAGTGAAATGGAGATGAGGTTACATGTTCTTTATTTTGTTTAATTCTCATAACTGCCAACATAGATCATACCATTGTCATTTCCCACATGAGGAAACCCCAGCTCAGAGCTCAGATAGCTTATTCACCGCCACAGAGGGGTGGCAAAGCTGCTCCTCTCCAGGACGAGGTCTTTATTTTCACCCTGCTATGTACCCTCCAGGATGCCTGGCAGACTGAGCATTAGAATGGGGTTCACCGCCATTGGTGGTGGTTATAGTGATGGAGTGGGTGGCCTAACTTGAATCTGGGCTCCTGTAAGACATCAGGAGCCCATGGGTAGGAGAGGAGACTTGGGCCAGATCTTGTTTCACACTCAAACAGCCCTCCTGCCCAAGAAACACTGCTACTCTGAGAATTACACAAGAGCTCCTCAAAGGCCCCACACCCAAGGGTAAGTCCATTCAAATGGAGGGAGAGTCCTGTGACAAAGGGGATCATTAGCCAAAGGCCTAACTTGGAGCACTTGTGAATTCACAAAGGTGACAGCATACCTAGTGAGCTCAGCTATAAGGCACCTGGTACTGCGTTTGACACATAGTGGGTGCTCAATCTCTGGTTGCTATTATTATAATAAAGACTTAGTTTTCTTCTGTAGAAATTGAATTGGAAGCTGGATTTCCTTCTGGGCTGAGACCAGGAGCGTTTTCCAGGGCCAGGGCTGTGGGAACCAAATGAAATTTGTTCCTAATGGGGTTTCTGTGGAAGCTCAGCAGGTAGTTCTATCAAATTAGCAGGCCCACCAG
This sequence comes from Rhynchonycteris naso, assembly GCA_037038555.1. Classification (NCBI taxonomy): domain Eukaryota; kingdom Metazoa; phylum Chordata; class Mammalia; order Chiroptera; family Emballonuridae; genus Rhynchonycteris; species Rhynchonycteris naso. The sequence continues at coordinate 30,992,732 of CM072999.1, read as the reverse complement.
ACACGAGGGAGCAGATTTCTTCCTGAGCCCAGGCCCTGGCATCCCTTGTCCCTTGAAAATCAGATTACCGGGAGGGCGAGGATGGGGAGAAAACTGAACTAACACAATTACCAGCCACAGCTTGTCCATCTCAGCGGGAAACAGGCCGGGGAGAAGGGGAAGCAAAGGGGAGTCAGAGCCTCTCTCAGGAAATTACAAATCCAAGAATGTGGACAGGATGAGCCCACCACTGCTGCAGGGCTGTATCTCCAGCATCCTATCCTGGGAGTAGTTGTCTCATCACTGTGCTGTTCCCACAGAGCACCAATAACAGAGGCCTCTGTCCTCCCTCGAAGATTGGTATGGTAATTCCTTTTATAGCTATGATGCCATTCGGCCTCAGCTTGACTCTCCCTAGAGTTGGGGTGTTTGTTACCCATCAAGGCCTTCTATTTCATTATTGATTCAAAACCAGCCAACTGTATGGGCGGTGAATGCACAATACAATATACAGATGATATATCATAGAATTGTACACCTGAAACCTATATTAATAAACCCAAATAAATTCAATGAAAAAATAAAAGAGAACTGTAGCCAATATCAATGATATCTGGTTTTCTGCACTACTGGTGGGAATGCAGACTTGTGCAGTCACTATGGAAAAACAATATAGCGTTTCCTCAAAAAATTAAAAATAGAACTGCATTTGACTCAGCTATCCCCTTTTAGAAATATATCCTAAGAATACCAAATCACTGATTCAAAATAATATATGCACTCCCGTGTTTACTGCAGCATTGTTTACAACAGCCAAGATCTGGAAATAGCCCATGTTCATCAGTGGATGAGTGGATTAAAAAGCTGTGGTACATATATACAATGGAATACTATACAGCCATGAAAAAGAAGGAAATCTTACCTTTTGCGATGGCATGGATGGACCTGGAGATTATTATGCTAAGTGAAATAAGCCAGGCAGAGAAAAAGAATATTATATGATCTCACTTATATGTGGAATCTAATGAACTAAGTGAACTGAGGAACAGAATAGAGGAAGAGACAGAGTCATGGGGAGCAGAAGGATAGCTGTCAGAGGTACAGCTATCAGAGGGAAGGAGGATGAGTGGTCAACATCAGAGAAGGTGAAGGGATCAGTGGAATTATATACACATAACACATAGATACATACATATAACAGTACAGCAAATCCCAGATGGAAGGGGGGAGGGGGTAAAGGAGGTGTAATGGGGGACATGTGGGTTGGGGGTGAGGGTGTTATATTGAGTAGGACACTTGAATCCATGTTAACACAATAAATTAAAATTAATTAAAAAATTTTAAAAATTATATTTAGTTTTAGATCTGCAACAAACTAGACATAGAACCTTGGAAGGAGTTTGGCCCCAATTTCCTCACCTGTAAATGAGATTTGCGGCCACGTGGAAGGCAGTGTTTGTGTTCTTCCACCCTTGCCCATTGTCAAGTTGTGCTTTTCCAGGTAGTCTCTTATCAGTCCAATGCCATGCCTCTTGCTCCCTTAGCCTCAGGAGATGTCGTGGGTGTTGTCCTGGCCAGAGTGGTCCAGGCAGAGCCACCGCTTCAGACTTGCCTTCAGCGGCTGCAGGAAGCCACTCTTGCCCTACCCCCAGAGGGGAACAGGGCCGTGTGTTGCTCTGACTGATATGACGGAGGAAGCCAGGTTGAGACAAAGCAGGCACACATGGAGGCGTGCAGAGAGAACTGCAGGGAGAGATAGAGTCCTGGTGAATGGAAGGCCACTCTGCCACAGGACTTTTCGGTTACTTTGGGAGCCAATCAGTCGCCATCACTGTTCATGCAATTGGACTTGCATTTTCTGTCACTTGCCACCACCAGTCTCCTAATGGGGAGAGATTTCTTTCAGGCTTACATGTGCCGGAATGCCTGATAGGAAATTGGCTTCTCTGTCATTTTCATGCAGTGACTGTAGACCCACCACTGGACGTACCCACTCTGTTTCCACAGGAAGGGAGCTTAGCAATCTGTTGGGAGATTCCTCTCATCTCCCACCTTGGTCAATAAGCTTGGAGGAATAGGAATCTTTCCAGGCCATACAGTAGAAGCCCATCCCCAGGAAATGATGCAGAGGGGGCGGAGAAAGCCCCAATAACTTAGCTTGGTTATTGAGCCCCCGCAATCCCTTTCTCTGCTGCTGCCGCTTTAAGTTGGGTTTCTGTCTCTTGCACTCAATACCTGACTTGAAACCATTCCATCCATCTTTGTTTCCCAGCACCCAACAGTATGTCTAGCACATAATTAGACTCTCAATTAAGATTATGACTTTAGCCTGACCAGGCGGTGGCGTAGTGAATAGAGCGTCGGACTGGGATGTGGAAGACCCAGGTTCAAGACCCAGAGGTCACCAGCTTGAGCGTGAGCCCATCTGGCTTGAGCAAAGAGCTCGCCAGCTTGGACCCAAGGTCGCTGGCTCCAGCAAGGGGTGGCTCGGTCTACTGAAGGCCCGCGGTCAAGGTACATGTGAGAAAGCAATCAATGAACAACTAAGATGTTTCAACGGCAATGAAAAACTAATGATTGATGCTTCTTACCTCTCTCCGTTCCTGTCTGTCTGTCCCTTTCTATCCCTCTCTCTGACTCTCTCTCTGTCCCTGTAAAAAAGAAAAAGATTATGACTTTATTTCTCATGATCTGGTCTCTTCTACCAATTTTGCCAAATTCAAGATTGCATTAGTATTTTTGGCTGTCTGTTTTGGAGGAGCAGGTTAGGTTTTTGGGGATGTAGCTTCAGCAAACATCTACCAAGTACTGTCTATGTGTTAGGTCCAGGGCTGGGAGTTTTCACGTGGATAACCTCATTCACTATCCCAAACTGCTTTAGTTAATTTTAAGCCCACTTCTCAGAGAGAGAGAAACTGAAGCTCAGAGAAGTTAAGCAACATTTTAAAGTCACTCAGCTAATACTGGTAAAGCCAGGAAGGAAAGATATGTCTTCTTATAGGCACACTGTTGCCCGGTGATAAACTTATGGTTAGCAAGCAGACCACCCAAGGCTCTGAATGAGAAAACACTCTGTGGCAGCCTGGCAGTGAGCCTCTGCAGGCACTGGAGGAAGTGGTCTGTGTGGAGCCCATTAGTTCTGCCCTGGAGTCAGCTTTGAGTCAGTTCCAGGGAGCCTTTGGCCAGTGCTGGGTTTTCAAGCGGGAAGGGCCAGCGGCAGTGTGCACCATTTAAGGGCAATGGACCATGGACCGGGTTAAGCTAGGTGAACCTCACCCAGTTCCCACACGAAACCAGAAGCACAAAGCAGAAGGACCAGAGGGCAACCGCGTGAGCATGTGCTCCCTCTTCCGTTTTCCTTTTAAAATGTGTTTGTTGAGATCTAATTTCCATACCATAAAACTCACCCATTTAAAGTGTACAACAATGATTTTTAGTCGATTTTTGAGTTGTACAACCCTCACTACAGTCTAAGTTGAGAACATTTTCATCAGCCCCAAACAGAAAACTGTATAGCAGTCAGTTTCCACTCTCCCTCAATTGCCCCCCGCCCCCAGACAGCCTTCATCTTTTTGTTCCTTTAGATTCACCTGTTCTGGACATTTCATATAAACGGAATCATACAATAAGTGGTCTTTCGTGACTGGCTTCCTTTATTGAGCATAACGCTTTCAAAGTCATCCATGTGGTAGAATGAATCAGTACTTCACTGCTGTTTATGGCCAAATAAGTATATGGATGTGCCATGCCACATTTTATTTATCCATTCGTCAGTTGATGGACATCTGGGTCATTTCCACTTTCTAGGCATTGTGACTAATGCTGCCATGAACACGTGCATGCACATTTTTGTTCGGCACTCTTCCCTCTTGGCTTATTTCTCTGTTCATCTCCGTTTCCCAGTCTCATTTTCCTTCCCACACAGTAACAGTCCAGTGTATATAATGTGTATCTGTCATTTTACGTGTTTATGATAAATGTGTATTCCTTCCGTGTGAATGTACTTTTAATTTATGTACGTGGTATTATATTAATAATCTTTATTCTATTTTACTTTCTTCACTCAGCACTATGTTTTTAGGGTCCACCTATGTGACCCTGAGTAGACATCTGAGTCATTAGTGTTGTGTGGCCCCAGGGTGGGCTGCTACCACATTCTGTACACTCACTCCCACAGGAACGAGTATTTACTGGCCTCGCGTCTCTGACACCACCCACAAACCCACAGTGGACATCCTGGTGCAATGTGTAGAGTGAATGTCCAGGCAGTGGATTGCTGGAACATAAAATATGTACATATTTTTTTAAAAATTTATTGATTTAGAGAGGAAGAGAGAGAAAAACATCAATATGTTGTTCTACTTACTTATGCATTAATTAGTTGATGTTTTAAAAAAGATTTTATGTATTGACTTAGGGGAGGGGCGAGAGTATAGTTGTCTTACTTTAGCAGTTCATTGATTGCTTGTCATACGTGCCGTGACTGGGCAAACCCTGGGTTTCGAACTTGAAACCTCAGTGTTCCAGGTCAACATTCTCTCCACTGTGCCACCACAGGTCAGGCCATCAGTTGATTCTTGTATGTGCTCTGACCAGGGATGGGACCCGCAACCCTGCCGCAGCAGGTCAGGGCCGCACATGTACTTACTCTGAGTAGTGCCTGGTTGTGAACAGCCTCCTGGCAGCAGGCAGAAGACACGGGATGCAAGGAGGAGACGCAGTTGTTGCTTCCACGTTTCTTAAACAGAAATTACAGCCAAACACACACTCAGCGTACAGCTCTGCACAGCCTCAGGGCACCAGGACTGAGACGCACTGTGCTCAGTGAGGGAAAACGACAGGTGCATCTTTTTGTTTCAGGTTGTACATCACTTTGCTAAATTTCTAGAACACTGACTCCATTTAAACTTTCTGATCTCATAAAGTGAAGTTATTCTTAATCCCTCGTGGATTAAAATTTTAAAGGAAAACTACTGTCCCCAAAACTTTCCTTTGTTCAAAGATCTGAGACCCTATAATGACCATCTTTATGTTTTGTCACTGAAGAGGTCTTGGGAAGGAACTGGCTCCTGAAACCCTCCCTGGAACTCAGGAGCACCCAGGAACGGGAAAGAAAGGGAGGATTCAAATGATCAACTGGGAATGTTTATCTCGGATTTGCAGAGACTTCCTAGAGAGGGGTCACAACCCTTACAGGCGGAGGAATCTGAGAAATACTTTTGCTGGGGTAAGTGATAGACCATCTCGGCAAAGCTCAGGACGGCCATTTCACTGTGGGTCTACTGAAGAGGATGGTCTCATTTTAAAGAACTCACTCCAAGGTTACCCTATGTCCCTATACCCAACGGTACCTCTTTTCATACAACAGATGGGGACCACCAGAAGTCTTTTGCAAAAAATCCATTTGTAAATAATGTAAATTCCTTTGTCCTCATTTTGGTTTCTCCTAAGATTGAACTTTTCACGATTGGCTTTTCTTAAAGTGAAGGCCATATTCCTACTGGACAGACCAAAGTTCTGTCTGGACAGTCTCAGTAAGTCACTGGAAGGAAAGCCGGGAGGGGACAGTGGGTGTGAGTGCCAAGTGCTTCCTCTTCCCATTGTCACTTCTTTCCCCTCACTAGCTTCTAGGTTTCAAATTCTAGCTCTGTGGAGCGGCTTCTGCAGCTGGATTTATTTGGAAGTATTTAGAACAAAAAGAGGACCCAGCATTTCACAACACTGAGCTTCATTTCCAGTGCCACTTTCTCATAAATGCTGAGGGGAATGGATTAGGAGGAGGAGATGACATCTTTGGAGAACTCCTCAGGATTCTCTACTTCCATTTGTCCTCCAAATTTTGCATAATACTAGCATCGTGAACATGGGGTCATTGGTGAGCAAGCCGGTCATTAGACTTGAAAGAAGACATGCTTATGATGACAATAATAGCAGCTCTTTATCCAATGCCTATGGTCTGCTGGCCATTGTGCTGGTGCTTTATATATATTTTTACTAATTCTCACAGTAATACTGCAATTCAAGTCTCATCTCAGTGTATAAAGCAATTCACATTCTGAAGCCTATACCATATCACAAAGCAGAGGTTTACCTAAGTTTCTCTGGCTCTTCAGGCTACCCTGGGCTACCCTGGACGCCCTTACCAGCTCACCCAGAGCCTCATCTCTCCCTGATTCACTATTTCTGCTATTCTAGGGTGACCGGGCTCTGACTCAGAGCATAAAGGAAGGAGTTTTCTAGGCACTGGGAAGAGACACGGGGCTCAGGAGACAGTTTAGAGTTGGAATACACTTGTTAGCTCCCTCTCTGCTAGGACGGATGGGAAGCAACACTAGCAAAGAGAAATGCCCAGAAGTGGGCAGGGAGGGGCAAATGGGGGTCTGGTTATGAGGCTGCTTCTCAATCCCACCCTCTGGCCCCATTGCCCCCCACAGTGCAGGCCCACAATGTGTTCTCAGGGGGAGGACTGGGTAGCAGAAACAGCCTGGAAAACTGGGCAGCAGAGCCTCTCCTAGGCCCTGAAGTCACACTGAGGACCGAAAAGAAGAGAGTCGCTGCCACTGTGGGCTCAGCAGGTGTCATGGATGTTTTCTCTCCACCCCTGACTTTGCAACAATCTGGTCTCCCAAGCCTGGCTGGTATTGGAGCTGGTGGGTCAGTTAGAAGAAGGAAATGGAATGGAAGGAGGACTGGGGAGGAGAATGTGCATGGGGAGCAGAGGGAGACCAAGGAGATGAACTGAAGGACTCAGATGCCTCCTTTTCTGGACCGAGAGTTTCACTCAATGGAACTTGCCGGACAATAATGTTCAGCTGAGCAGGTCATGCCTCCCACAACTCTGGGAGGTGTGATTCAAGTAGACCACAGGGTTAGGCACTGCACAGGCCACAGAAGCACAGGAATAGTCCTTCCCTCAGGTACTTAGAGAGAGACTTACCACGATTATAGATTTTGTGTGTGTGTGTGTGTGTGTGTGTGTGTGTGTGTTTACAGGGATAGAGAGAGAGTCAGAGAGAGGGATAGATAGGGACAGACAGATAGGAACGGAGAGAGGTGAGAAGCATCAATCATCAGTTTTTCCTTGCCGTTGTGACACCATAGTTGTTCATTGATTGCTTTCTCACATGTGCCTTGACCGCGGGCCTTCAGCGGACCGAGCAACGCCTTGCTGGAGCCAGCGAACTTGGGTCCAAGCTGGCGAGCTTTTACTCAAGCCAGATGGGCCCGTGCTCAAGCTGGCGAGCTCTGGGTCTCGAACCTGGGTCTTCCGCATCCCAGTCCAACACTCTATCCACTGCACCACCGCCTGGTCAGGCCACGATTATAGCTTTTGAAGGAGGGAACCCTGGAGCGTGAGCACCATCAAGGAATTGAAGATGTTATCAACTATCATAAGGTCAGCTGTTCCTGGCAAGGGCCTGGCCAGGGATCTCCATCCTGGCTGTCAAGGCCTTGTCCCTGGCACAATGAGTACACAGAGCTGAAGGAGCATAATCCTTGATCTGTCACTGTATCAACATTACAAGAGCCAATCTCAATTAAGACACAAAATCTAGATGATATTGTTGAGCACAACGGCTGATCCTCTTAAATGAAGACATAGCTTGGCCTCTCAGGCTTGCTGTTCCAACAATTCCACTCTATCCTGTGAGTTTGACTTCTTTCCGAAGCAGATCCCAGAGGCAGGCCTGTCGTTGGTCCTCTGCCTCTTCAGGTTCCCATCTCTGTCACCCCTCTTGTCCAGTGCAGGATC